>CM067846.1:602846660-605346660 GCA_034509565.1 Triticum monococcum | reverse complement strand
TGCAGCAACTCTGGAATGACCATGTGTTTCATTCTTGATAGAGAGGCAAAATGTGGTGCTTCTAGTCTAGATTAAAGATCAGTTCGCAATTATTCTCACCATGGCGCCCATCCCTTGGCCTATTCAAAAACCTCGGCTGCCACCACCGCGAGCCTTTTGGACCCACATCTGAGAGCATCCATCACACTTTCCTTCTACAAACATGTCCAATCATCAATGCAATGGTAGATAGATGCTAATATGGCGTACATTTTCCTAGAGTGGTATAGGGAGAGGTATAAAGAATGAGTTATGTCGCCATTTATCTTAGCTTTATGCATTCACTTAATATCCTCCTCTTTCAATCTATTAGTTAGATCATCCTTCGAGATAATTCTGCGTTGAATTTCATAAGCATCAAGACCATAGATCTCTCCCCACATATCTAAAGTCTCTAGTTTAACGGTCAGGAGTTTTTCTTTTCTTTTCTTGAGCTCACCAGAGAAATTAGCATTCCAATCTTTCAATGTCTGCCTCAACATTCTCGATCTCCACTGCCATTCATCTAAAGTGTCTTACCCTATGAGGGGATATCCCAAACAACTTGAACAAGCTTTCTAAGATTTTCTAATTCTATCCAACACAATTCAAATTTGAATTGTTGATATTTAGTATCATAATCTCCCAAGTCAATTAACAAAGAGGTGTGATAAAAATGTTGGAAATATGCCCTAGAGGCAATAATAAATTAGTTATTATTATATTATATTTCATTGTTCATGATAATCGTTTATTATCCATGCTAGAATTGTATTGATAGGAAACTCAGATACATGTGTGGATACATAGACAACACCATGTCCCTAGTAAGCCTCTAGTTGTCTAGCTCGTTGATCAATAGATGGTTACGGTTTCCTCACCATGGACATTGGACGTCGTTGATAACGGGATCACATCATTAGGAGAATGATGTGATGGACAAGACCCAATCCTAAGCCAAGCACAAGATCATGTAGTTCGTATGCTAAAGCTTTTCTAATGTCAAGTATCATTTCCTTAGACCATGAGATTGTGAAACTCCCGAATACCGTAGGAGTGCTTTGGGTGTGCCAAACGGCACAACGTAACTGGGTGGCTATAAAGGTGCACTACGGGTATCTCCGAAAGTGTCTGTTGGGTTGGCACGAATCGAGACTAGGATTTGTCACTCATGTAAACGGAGAGGTATCTCTGGGCCCACTCGGCAGGACATCATCATAATGTGCACAATGTGATCAAGGAGTTGATCACGGGATGATGTGTTACGGAACGAGTAAAGAGACTTGCCGGTAACGAGATTGAACAAGGTATCGGGATACCGACGATCGAATCTCGGGCAAGTATCGTACCGATAGACAAAGGGGATTGTACACGGGATTGATTGAATCCTTGACATCGTGGTTCATCCGATGAGATCATCGTGGAGCATGTGGGAACCAACATGGGTATCCAGATCCCGCTGTTGGTTATTGACCAGAGAGTTGTCTCGGCCATGTCTGCATGACTCCCGAGCCCGTAGGGTCTACACACTTAAGGTTCGATGACGCTAGGGTTATAGGGAATAGATGTACATGGTTACCGAATGTTGTTCGAAGTCCCAGATGAGATCCCGGACGTCACGAGGAGTTCCGGAATGGTCCGGAGGTAAAGATTTATATATGGGAAGTCATCATACGGTCACCGGAATAATTCGGGGGGTTACCGGTATTGTACCGGGACCACCGAAGGGGTTCCGGGGGTCCACCGGGAGGGTCCACCTGCCCCGGAGGGCCCTATGGGCTGTGTGTGGAGAGGGACCGGCCCCTTAGTGGGCTGGGCGCCTCCCCCCTTAGGACCCATGCACCTAGGGTTTGGGGAACCCTAAAGGGAGGGCGCCCCCCTTGCCTTGGGGGGCAAGGCAACCCCCCTGGCCGCCGCCACCTCCTCAGATTGGATCTGAGGGGGCCAACCCCCCTCTCCCTTGCCCCTATATATATGTGGGGGGTGGGAGGGCAGCCGCACCCAAGTTCTGGCGCAGCCCTCCCCCTCTCCCAAGTCCTCCTCCTCTCCCGCAATGCTTGTCGAAGCCCTGCAGGATTGCCACGCTCCTCCTTCACCACCACGCCGTCGTGCTGCTGCTGGATGGAGTCTTCCCCAACCTCTACTTCTCCCCTTAATGGATCAAGGTGTGGGAGACGTCACCAGGCTGCACGTGTGTTGAACGCGGAGGCACCGTTGTTCGGCGCTTAGATCGGAATCAACCGTGATCTGAATCGCTGCGAGTACGACTCCTTCATCCGCGTTCTTGCAACGCTTCCGCTTAGCGATCTACAAGGGTATGTAGATGGACTCTCCTTCCCCTCGTTGCTAGATTACTCCATAGATTGATCTTGGTGATGCGTAGAAAATTTTAAATTTCTGCTACGATCCTCAACAGTGGCATCATGAGCTAGGTCTATGCGTAGTTTCTATGCACGAGTAGAACACAAGTTGTTGTGGGCGTCGATTTTGTCAATTTACTTGCTGTTGCTAGTCTTATCTTGATTCGGCGGCATCGTGGGATGAAGCGGCCCGGACTGACCTTACACGTACGCTTACGTGAGACTGGTTCCACCGACTGACATGCACTAGTTGCATAAGGTGGCTAGCGGGTGTCTGTCTCTCCCACTTTAGTCGGATCGGATTCGATGAAAAGGGTCCTTATGAAGGGTAAATAGAAATCGGCATATCACGTTGTGGTTTTGGCGTAGGTAAGAAACGTTCTTGCTAGAAACATATAGCAGCCACGTAAAAACTTGCAACAACAATTAGAGGAGGTCTAACTTGTTTTTGCAGCATGTGCCGTGTGATGTGATATGGCCAAAAGGATGTGATGAATGATATATGTGATGTATGAGATTGATCATGTTCTTGTAATAGGAATCACGACTTGCATGTCGATGAGTATGACAACCGGCAGGAGCCGTATGAGTTGTCTTAATTTATTTATGACTTGCGTGTTAACTTAAACATCATGTAATTACTTTACTTTATTGCTAAAACGTTAGCCATAGTAGTAGAAGTAATAGATGATGAGACAACTTCGAGAAGACACGATGATGGATACCATGATGATGGAGATCATGGTGTCATGCCGGTGACAACGATGATCATGGAGCCCCAAAGATGGAGATCATAAGGAGCAAAATGATATTGGCCATATCATGTCACTATTTGATTGCATGTGATGTTTATCATGTTTTACATCTTATTTGCTTAAAATGATGGTAGCTTAAATAAGATGATCCCTCGCAATAATTTCAAGAAAGTGTTCCCCCTAACTGTGCACCGTTGCAAAGGTTCGTTGTTTCGAAGCACCACGTGATGATCGGGTGTGATAGATTCTAATGTTCGAATACAACGGGTGTAAGCCGATTTACACACGCAATACACTTAGGTTGACTTGACGAGCCTAGCATGTACAGACATGGCCTCGGAACACGGAAGACCAAAAGGTCGAGCATGAGTCGTATAGAAGATACGATCAACATGGAGATGTTCACCGATGTTGACTAGTCCGTCTCACGTGATGATCGGACACGGCCTAGTTGACTCGGATCATGTTTCACTTAGATGACTAGAGGGATGTCTATCTGAGTGGGAGTTCATTAAATAATTTGATTAGATGAACTCAATTATCATGAACATAGTCTAAATTGTCTTTGCAAATATGTTGTAGATAAATAGCTCACGTTGTAGCTCCCTATTTCAATACGTTCCTAGAGAAAGACTAAGTTGAAAGATATTGTAAGCAATGATGCGGACTGGGTCCGTAGTCCGAGGAGTGTCCTCACTGCTACACAGAAGGATTACGTCTTTGATGCACCCCTTGATGTGCAAACCCCTACAACATCGTCTGTGGATGTTGTGAACACCTGACGGACACATCCTGATGACTACTTAATAGTTTAGTGCACCATACTTTACGTCTTAGAATCGGGATTCCAATGATGTTTTGAACGCCATATGAGATGTTCCAAGAGCTGAAATTGGGATTTCAGGCTCATGCCCGTGTTGAGAGGTATGAGACCTCTGACAAGTTCTTTTGCCAACAAGATGGAGGAGAATAGCTCAGCTAGTGAGCATGTGCTCAGAATGTCTGGGTGCTACAATCACTTAAATCAAGTGGGAGTTAAACTTCCGGATAAGATAGTGATTGATAGAGTTCTCTAGCCACTATCACTAAGCTACTAGATCTTCGTGATGAACTATGACATGCAAGGGATGGAGATGATCCCGGAGCTGTTAGCGGTGCTTAAGACCGCAAAAGGTAGAAATCAAGAAGGAGCATCAAGTGTTGATGGTTTAACAAGACCACTGGTTTCAAGAAGGGCAAGGGATAGAAGGGAAACTTCATGGATGGCAAACCAGTTGCCACTCCAGTGAAGGAACCCAAGGTTGAACCCAAACCCGAGACTAAGTGCTTCTATTGTAAGGGGAACGGTCACTGGTAGCGGAATTACCCCAAATGCATGGTAGATAAGAAGGCTGGAAACTTCAACAAAGTATATACGTGTTATTAATGTGTACCTCACTAGTACTCCTGGTAGCACCTGGGTATTGGATACCGGTTCAGTTGCTATTATTGGTGACTTGAAGCAAAAGCTACGAACTAAACGGAGTCTGGCTAAGGGCGAGGTGACTATGTGTGCTGGAAGTGTTTCCAAAGTTGATGAGATCACCATCGCATGCTACATCTGCCTTCGGGATTAGTATTGAACCTAGATAAATGTTATCAGGTGCCTACGTTGAGCATGAATATGATTAGATCATGTTCATTGCAATACGGTTATTCATTTAAGTTAGAGAATAATGGTTATTCTGTTTACATGAATAATACCTTTCATGGTCATGCACCCTATGTGAATGGTTCATTGAATCTCGGTCGTGGTAATACACATGTTCACGCCAAAAGATGTAGAGTTAATAATGATAGTACCACTTTCTTGTGGCACTGCCGCTTAGGTCATATTGGCGTAAGATGCATGAAGAAACTCCATGTTGATGGATGTTTGGAGTCACCTGATTTTGAATCGCTTGACACATGCGAGCCATGCCTCATGGGCAGGATGACTAATACCCCGTTTTCAGGTGAAATAAAACGGGCAAGTGACTTGTTGGAAATCATACATGCTGATGCGTGTGATCCAATGAGAATTGAAGCGTGCGGTGGATATCGCTATTTTCTCATCTTCATTGACGATTTGAGTAGATATAGGTATATTTATTTAATGAAGCACAAGTCTGAAACATTTGAAAAGTTCAAGCGGTTTCAGAGTGAAGTTAAGAACCATCATAACAAGAAGATCAAATTCCTACGATCTGATCAATGAGAATTTTTGAGTTATGAGTTTGGCAATCACTTAAGACATTGTGGAATTGTTTCGCAGTTGAAGCCACCTGAAACACCACAGCGTAATGGTGTGCCCGGACGTCATAATCGAACCTTATGAGTATGGTGCCATCTATGATGTCTTTTACCGATCTACCGCTATTATTTTGAGGTTATGCATTAGAGACAGTTGCATTCACTTTAGATAGGACACCATATAAGTCCGTTGAGACGACGTCGTATGAACATTGGTTTGGCAAGAAACCAAAGTTATCGTTTCTTAATGTTTGGGGCTGTGATGCTTAAGGCTTCAGCCGGAGAATCTCGAACCCAAAGCGGACAAATACATCTTCATAGGATACCCAAAGGTGATAGTTGGGTACTCCTTCTATCTCAGATCCGAGGGCAAATTGTTTGTCGCTAAGAACGGGTCCTTTCTTGAGAAGGAGTTTCTCTCGAAAGAATTGAGTGGGAGGAAGATAGAACTTGATGAGGTTGTTGAAGGAAATATGCCCTAGAGGCAATAATAAAGTTATTATTTATTTCCTTATATCATGATAAATGTTTATTATTCATGCTAGAATTGTATTAACCGGAAACATAATACATGTGTGAATACATAGACCAACAGAGTGTCACTAGTATGCCTCTACTTGACTAGCTCGTTAATCAAAGATGGTTATGTTTCCTAACCATGAACAAAGAGTTGTTATTTGATTAACGAGGTCACATCATTAGTTGAATGATCTGATTGACATGACCCATTCCATTAGCTTAGCACCCGATCGTTTAGTATGTTGCTATTGCTTTCTTCATGACTTATACATGTTCCTATAACTATGAGATTATGCAACTCCCGTTTACTGGAGGAACACTTTGGGTACTACCAAACGTCACAACGTAACTGGGTGATTATAAAGGAGTACTACAGGTGTCTCCAATGGTAGATGTTGGGTTGGCGTATTTCGAGATTAGGGTTTGTCACTCCGATTGTCGGAGAGGTATCTCTGGGCCCTCTCGGTAATACACATCACATAAGCCTTGCAAGCATAATAACTAAGATGTTAGTTATGAGATGATGTATTACGGAACGAGTAAAGAGACTTGCCAGTAACGAGATTGAACTAGGTATTGGATACCGACGATCGAATCTCGGGCAAGTAACATACCGATGACAAAGGGAACAACGTATGTTGTTATGCGGTCTGACCGATAAAGATCTTCGTAGAATATGTAGGAGCCAATATGGGCATCCAGGTCCCGCTATTGGTTATTGACCGGAGACATGTCTCGGTCATGTCTACATTGTTCTCGAACCGTAGGGTCCGCACGCTTAACGTTACGATGACAGTTATTATGAGTTTATGCATTTTGATGTACCGAAGGTTGTTCGGAGTCCCGGATGTAATCACGGACATGACGAGGAGTCTCGAAATGCTCGAGACGTAAAGATTGATATATTGGAAGGCTATGTTTGGACATCGGAAGTGTTCCGGGTGAAATCGGGATTTTACCGGAATACCGGGAGGGTTACCGGAACCCCCCGGGAGGCAAATGGGCCTATTGGGCCTTAGTGGAAAAGAGAAAAAGGGGCAGCCCATAGCTGGCCGCGCCCCCCCCCCTTCCCCAAGTCCTATTAGGACTAGGAGAAGGGGCCGGCCCCCCTCTCTCTCCTTTCCCCCTTGGGAGTCCTAGTTGGAATAGGATTGAGGGGGGGGGAGTCCTACTCCCGGTAGGAGTAGGACTCCTCCCGCACCCTCTCCCTGGCCGGCCGAACCCCTCCCCCTGCTCCTTTATATACGGGGGCAGGGGGCACCCCATAGACACACAAGTTGATCATTGTTGATCGTTCCTTAGCCGTGTGCGGTGCCCCCTGCCACCAAATTCCACCTCGGTCATATCGTTGTAGAGCTTAGGCGAAGCCCTACGTCGGTAGAACATCAAGATCGTCACCACGCTGTCGTGCTGACGGAACTCTTCCTCGACGCTTTGCTGGATCGGAGCCCGAGGATCGTCATCGAGCTGAACGTGTGCTAAGAACTCGGAGGTGCCGGAGTAACGGTGCTTGGATCGGTCGGATCGGGAAGAAGACGTACGACTACTTCCTCTATGTTGTGTCAACGCTTCCGTTGCGATCTACAAGGGTACGTAGATCAGACTCTCCCCCTCGTTGCTATGCATCACCATGATCTTGCGTGTGCGTAGGAAAATTTTCGAAATTACTACGTTCCCCAACAGTGGCATCCGAGCCTAGGTTTTATGGTTTGATGTTATTTGCACGAGTAGAACACAAGTGAGTTGTGGACGATACAAGTCATACTGCCTACCAGCATGTCATACTTCGGTTCGGCGGTATTGTTGGACGAGACGATCTGGACCAACCTTACGCGTACTCTTACGCGAGACCGGTTCCCTCGACGTGCTATGCACACAGATGGCTTGCGGAAGACTGTCTCTCCAACTTTAGTTGAACCAAGTGTGGCTACGCCCGGTCCTTGAGAAGGTTAAAACGGAGTCTATTTGACAAACTATCGTTGTGGTTTTGATGCGTAGGTGAGATGAGTTCTTACTTAAGCCCGTAGCAGCCACGTAAAACTTGCAACAACAAAGTAGAGGACGTCTAACTTGTTTTTGCAGGGCATGTTGTGATGTGATATGGTCAAGGCATGATGCTGATTTTATTGTATGAGATGATCATGTTTTGTAACCAAGTTATCGGCAACTGGCAGGAGCCATATGGTTGTCGCTTTATTGTATGCAATGCAATCGCGATGTAATGCTTTACTTTATTACTAAGCGGTAGTGATAGTCGTGGAAGCATAAGATTGGCGAGACGACAACGATGCTACGATAGAGATCAAGATGTCGCGCCGGTGACGATGGTGATCATGACGGTGCTTCGGAGATGGAGATCACAAGCACAAGATGATGATGGCCATATCATATCACTTATATTGATTGTATGTGATGTTTATCCTTTTATGCATCTTATCTTGCTTTGATTGACGGTAGCATTATAAGATGATCTCTCACTAAATTATCAAGAAGTGTTCTCCCTGAGTATGCACCGTTGCCAAAGTTCGTCGTGCCCAGACACCACGTGATGATCGGGTGTGATAAGCTCTACGTCCATCTACAACGGGTGCAAGCCAGTTTTGCACACGCAGAATACTCAGGTTAAACTTGACGAGCCTAGCATATGCAGATATGGCCTCGGAACACAGAGACCGAAAGGTCGAGCGTGAATCATATAGTAGATATGATCAACATGACGATGTTCACCATTGAAAACTACTCCATCTCACGTGATGATCGGTTATGGTTTAGTTGATTTGGATCACGTGATCACTTAGGGGATTAGAGGGATGTCTATCAAAGTGGGAGTTCCTAAGTAATTTGATTAACTGAACTTAAACTTATCATGAACTTAGTACCTGATAGTATCTTGCTTGTTTATGTTGATTGTAGATAGATGGCTCGTGCTGTTGTTCCGTTGAATTTTAATGCGTTCCTTGAGAAAGCAAAGTTGAAAGATGATGGTAGCAATTACACGGACTGGGTCCGTAACCTGAGGATTATCCTCATTGCTGCACAGAAGAATTACGTCCTGGAAGCACCGCTGGGTGCCAGGCCTGCTGCTGGAGCAACGCCAGATGTTATGAACGTCTGGCAAAGCAAAGCTGATGACTACTCGATAGTTCAGTGTGCCATGCTTTACGGCTTAGAATCGGGACTTCAACGACGTTTTGAACGTCATGGAGCATATGAGATGTTCCAGGAGTTGAAGTTAATATTTCAAGCAAATGCCCGAATTGAGAGATATGAAGTCTCCAATAAGTTCTATAGCTGCAAGATAGAGGAGAACAGTTCTGTCAGTGAGCATATACTCAAAATGTCTGGGTATAATAATCACTTGATTCAGATGGGAGTTAATCTTCCAGATGATTGCGTCATTGACAGAATTCTCCAATCACTGCCACCAAGCTACAAGAGCTTCGTGATGAACTATAATATGCAAGGGATGAACAAGACTATTCCCGAGCTCTTCGCAATGCTGAAAGCTGCGGAGGTAGAAATCAAGAAGGAGCATCAAGTGTTGATGGTTAACAAAACCACTGGTTTCAAGAAAAAGGGCAAAGGGAAGAAGAAGGGGAACTTCAAGAAGAACAGCAAGCAAGTTGCTGCTCAGGAGAAGAAACCCAAGTCTGGACCTAAGCCTGAAACTGAGTGCTTCTACTGCAAGCAGACTGGTCACTGGAAGCGGAACTGCCCCAAGTATTTGGCGGATAAGAAGGATGGCAAGGTGAACAAAGGTATATGTGATATACATGTTATTGATGTGTACCTTACTAGAGCTCGCAGTAGCACCTGGGTATTTGATACTGGTTCTGTTGCTAATATTTGCAACTCGAAACAGGGACTACGGAATAAGCGGACGCTAGCAAAGGACGAGGTGACGATGCGCATGGGAAACAGTTCCAAAGTCGATGTGATCGCGGTCGGCACGCTACCTCTACATCTACCTTCGGGATTAATTTTAGACCTAAATAATTATTATTTGGTGCCAGCGTTGAGCATGAACATTATATCTGGATCTTGTTTAATGCGAGACGGTTATTCATTTAAATCAGAGAATAATGGTTGTTCTATTTATATGAGTAATATCTTTTATGGTCATGCACCTTTGAAGAGTGCTCTATTTTTGTTGAATCTCGATAGTAGTAATACACATATTCATAATGTAGAAGCCAAAAGATGCAGGGTTGATAATGATAGTGCAACTTATTTGTGGCACTGCCGTTTAGGTCATATCGGTGTAAAGCGCATGAAGAAACTCCATACTGATGGGCTTTTGGAACCACTTGATTATGAATCACTTGGTACTTGCGAACCGTGCCTCATAGGCAAGATGACTAAAACACTGTTCTCCGGTACTATGGAGAGAGCAACAGATTTATTGGAAATCATACATACCGATGTATGTGGTCCGATGAATATTGAGGCTCGTGGCGGATATCGTTATTTTCTCACCTTCACAAATGATTTAAGCAGATATGGGTATATCTACTTAATGAAACATAAGTCTGAAACATTTGAAAAGTTCAAGGAATTTCAGAGTGAAGTTGAAAATCATCGTAACAAGAAAATAAAGTTTCTACAATCTGATCGTGGAGGAGAATATTTGAGTTATGAGTTTGGTGTACATTTGAAAAATTGTGGAATAGTTTCGCAACTCACGCCACCCGGAACACCACAGCATAATGGTGTGTCCGAACGTTGTAATCGTACTTTACTAGATATGGTGCGATCTATGATGTCTCTTACTGATTTACCGCTATCGTTTTGGGGTTATGCTTTAGAGACGGCCGCATTCACGTTAAATAGGGCACCATCAAAATCCGTTGAGACTACGCCTTATGAACTATGGTTTGGCAAGAAACCAAAGTTGTCGTTTCTTAAAGTTTGGGGCTGTGATGCTTATGTGAAAAAGCTTCAACCTGATAAGCTCGAACCCAAAGCGGAGAAATGTGTCTTCATAGGATACCCAAAGGAAACTGTTGGGTATACCTTCTATCACAGATCCGAAGGCAAGACATTCGTTGCTAAGAATGGATCATTTCTAGAGAAGGAGTTTCTCTCGAAAGAAGTGAGTGGGAGGAAAGTAGAACTTGACGAGGTAACTGTACCTGCTCCCTTATTGGAAAATAGTACATCACAGAAAACTGTTTCTGCGACACCTATACCAATTAGTGAGGAAGCTAATGATGATGATCATGAAACTTCAGGGCAAGATACTACTGAACCACGTAGATCAACCAGAGTGAGATCCGCACCAGAGTGGTACGGCAATCCAGTTCTGGAAGTCATGCTACTAGATCATGATGAACCTAAGAACTATGAAGAAGCGATGGTGAGCCCAGATTCCGCAAAGTGGCTTGAGGCCATGAAATCTGAGATGGGATCCATGTATGAGAACAAAGTATGGACTTTGGTTGACTTGCCCGATGATCGGCAAGCAATTGAGAATAAATGGATCTTCAAGAAAAAGACTGACGCTAACGGTAATATTACTGTCTATAAAGCTCGACTTGTCGCAAAAGGTTTTCGACAAGTTCAAGGGGTTGACTACGATGAGACCTTCTCACCCGTAGCGATGCTTAAATCCGTCAGAATCATGTTAGCAATTGCCGCATTTTATGATTATGAAATATGGCAGATGGATGTCAAAACTGCATTCCTGAATGGATTTCTGGAAGAAGAGTTGTATATGATGCAACCAGAAGGTTTTGTCGATCCAAAGGGAGCTAACAAAGTATGCAAACTCCAGCGATCTATTTATGGACTGGTGCAAGCATCTCGGAGTTGGAATAAACGCTTTGATAGTGTGATCAAAGCATTTGGCTTTATACAGACTTTTGGAGAAGCCTGTATTTACAAGAAAATGAGTGGGAGCTCTGTAGCATTTCTGATATTATATGTGGATGACATATTGCTGATTGGAAATGATATAGAATTTCTGGATAGCATAAAGGGATACTTGAATAAAAGTTTTTCGATGAAAGACCTCGGGGAAGCTGCTTACATATTAGGCATAAAGATCTATAGATATAGATCAAGACGCTTAATTGGACTTTCACAAAGCACATACCTTGACAAGATTTTGAAGTAGTTCAAAATGGATCAAGCAAAGAAAGGGTTCTTGCCTGTGTTACAAGGTGTGAAGTTGAGTCAGACTCAATGCCCGACCACTGCAGAAGATAGAGAGAAAATGAAAGATGTTCCCTATGCTTCAGCCATAGGCTCTATCATGTATGCAATGCTGTGTACCAGACCTGATGTGTGCCTTGCTATAAGTTTAGCAGGGAGGTACCAAAGTAATCCAGGAGTGGATCACTGGACAGCGGTCAAGAACATCCTGAAATACCTGAAAAGGACTAGGGATATGTTTCTCGTATATGGAGGTGACAAAGAGCTCACCGTAAGAGGTTACGTTGATGCAAGCTTTGACACTGATCCGGACGATTCTAAATCGCAAACCGGATACGTGTTTACTTTAAACGGTGGAGCTGTCAGTTGGTACAGTTCTAAACAAAGCGTCGTAGCGGGATCTACATGTGAAGCGGAGTACATAGCTGCTTCGGAAGCAGCAAACGAAGGAGTCTGGATGAAGGAGTTCATATCCGATCTAGGTGTCATACCTAGTGCATCGGGTCCAATGAAAATCTTTTGTGACAATATTGGTGCAATTGCTTTGGCAAAGGAATCCAGATTTCACAAAAGGACCAAACACATCAAGAGACGCTTCAACTCCATCCGGGATTTAGTCCAGGTGGGAGACATAGAGATTTGCAAGATACATACGGATCTGAATGTTGCAGACCCGTTGACTAAGCCTCTTCCACGAGCAAAACATGATCAACACCAAAGCTCCATGGGTGTTAGAATCATTACTGTGTAATCTAGATTATTGACTCTAGTGCAAGTGGGAGACTGAAGGAAATATGCCCTAGAGGCAATAATAAAGTTATTATTTATTTCCTTATATCATGATAAATGTTTATTATTCATGCTAGAATTGTATTAACCAGAAACATAATACATGTGTGAATACATAGACCAACAGAGTGTCACTAGTATGCCTCTACTTGACTAGCTCGTTAATCAAAGATGGTTATGTTTCCTAACCATGAACAAAGAGTTGTTATTTGATTAACGAGGTCACATCATTAGTTGAATGATCTGATTGACATGACCCATTCCATTAGCTTAGCACCCGATCGTTTAGTATGTTGCTATTGCTTTCTTCATGACTTATACATGTTCCTATAACTATGAGATTATGCAACTCCCGTTTACCGGAGGAACACTTTGGGTACTACCAAACGTCACAACGTAACTGGGTGATTATAAAGGAGTACTACAGGTGTCTCCAATGGTAGATGTTGGGTTGGCGTATTTCGAGATTAGGGTTTGTCACTCCGATTGTCGGAGAGGTATCTCTGGGCCCTCTCGGTAATACACATCACATAAGCCTTGCAAGCATAATAACTAAGATGTTAGTTATGAGATGATGTATTACGGAACGAGTAAAGAGACTTGCCAGTAACGAGATTGAACTAGGTATTGGATACCGACGATCGAATCTCGGGCAAGTAACATACCGATGACAAAGGGAACAACGTATGTTGTTATGCGGTCTGACCTATAAAGATCTTCATAGAATATGTAGGAGCCAATATGGGCATCCAGGTCCCGCTATTGGTTATTGACCGGAGACATGTCTCGGTCATGTCTACATTGTTCTCGAACCGTAGGGTCCGCACGCTTAACGTTACGATGACAGTTATTATGAGTTTATGCATTTTGATGTACCGAAGGTTGTTCGGAGTCCCAGATGTGATCACGGACATGACGAGGAGTCTCGAAATGGTCGAGATGTAAAGATTGATATATTGGAAGGCTATGTTTGGACATCGGAAGTGTTCCGGGTGAAATCAGGATTTTACCGGAATACCGGGAGGGTTACCGGAACCCCCCGGGAGGCAAATGGGCCTATTGGGCCTTAGTGGAAAAGAGAAAAAGGGGCAGCCCATAGCTGGCCGCGCGCGCCCCCCCTTCCCCAAGTCCTATTAGGACTAGGAGAAGGGGCCGGCCCCCCTCTCTCTCCTTTCCCCCTTGGGAGTCCTAGTTGGAATAGGATTGAGGGGGGGAGTCCTACTCCCGGTAGGAGTAGGACTCCTCGCGCGCCCTCTCCCTAGCCGGCCGAACCCCTCCCCCTGCTCCTTTATATACGGGGGCAGGGGGCACCCCATAGACACACAAGTTGATCATTGTTGATCGTTCCTTAGCCGTGTGCGGTGCCCCCTGCCACCAAATTCCACCTCGGTCATATCGTTGTAGAGCTTAGGCGAAGCCCTACGTCGGTAGAACATCAAGATCGTCACCACGCCGTCGTGCTGACGGAACTCTTCCTCGATGCTTTGCTAGATCGGAGCCCGAGGATCGTCATCGAGCTGAACGTGTGCTAAGAACTCGAAGGTGCCGGAGTAACGGTGCTTGGATCGGTCGGATCGGGAAGAAGACGTACGACTACTTCCTCTACGTTGTGTCAACGCTTCCGTTGCGATCTACAAGGGTACATAGATCAGACTCTCCCCCTCGTTGCTATGCATCACCATGATCTTGCGTGTGCGTAGGAAAAATTTTCGAAATTACTACGTTCCCCAACAGTTGTCGAACCTTTATTTCAACCAGAGAGTGATGCAACACAGAAAGACGTTTTTTGTGGAGCCTACGTCTGTTGAAGAGGAAGTTAATGATAGTGATCATGAAGCTTAGGATCAAGTTGCTATCAAACCTCGTAGGTCGACAAGGATATGTACTACTCCTGAGTGGTACGGTAATCCTGTCTTGGATATCATGTTGTTAGACAACAATGAACCTACGAGCTATGGAGAAGCGATGGTGGGACCGTATTCCGACAAATGGTTAGAAGCCATGAAATCTGAGATAAGATCCATGTATCAGAACAAAGTATGGACTTTGGTGGACTTGCCCGATGATCGGCAAGCCATTGAGATAAATGGATCTTTAAGAAGAATACGGACGTGGGCGGTAATGTTACCGTCTATGAAGCTCGACTTGTGGGAAAGAGTCTTTTCACAAGTTCAAGGAGTTGACTATGATGAGAATTTCTCACCCGTGGCGATGCTTAAGTCCGTCGGAATCATGTTAGCATTAGCTGTATTTTTCGATTATGAAATCTGACAAATGGATGTCAAAACAAGTTTTCTTACCAGTTTTTCGTAAGAAAGAGTTGTATGTGATACAATCAAAGTTTTTGTCGATCCTAAGGATGCTAAAAGGTATGCTAGCTCTAGTGATCCGTCTATGGACTAGAGCGAGCATCTCGGAGTCGGAATATATGCTTTGATAGAGTGATAAAAGCTTTTAGGTTTATACAATGTTTGCTAAAAACTTGTATTTACAAGAAAGTGAGTGGGAGCACTACAACATTTCTGATAAGTATATGTGGATGACATATTGTTGATCCTAAATAATGTAGAATTTCTGGAAAGCATAAACGGTTGTTTGAAGAGTGATTTTCAAAGGAAGACCTGGATAAAGCTGCTTACATATTGAGCATCAAGATCTATAGAGATAGATCAAGTCGCCTGATGATACTTTCAAAGAACGCACACCTTGACATGGTTTTTGAAGGAGTTCAAAATAGATCTATCAAAGAAGGGGTTCTTACCTGAGTTGTAAGGTGTGAAGTTGAGTAAGACTCAAAGCTTGACCACGGCAGAAGAAAGAGGAAGGACGAAGGTCGTCCCCTATGCTTTTGTCATAGGCTTTATACGGTATGCCATGCTGAGTACCACACCAGATGTGTGCCTTGCCACATGTCTGGCAAGAGGGTACAAAGGTGATCTAGGAGTGGATCACCAGATAGCGGTCAAAATTATCCTTAGAGGAATAAGGAAATGTTTCTTGGTTATGGAGATGATAAAGAGTTCGATGTAAAGAGTTACGTTGATGCAAGCTTAACACCTATCTGGATAGCTCTGAGTAGAGATACCGGATATGTATAATGGAGCAACAATTTGGAATAGCTCCAAGTGGAACGTGGTAGCAGCATCTATGATATGACATAAAATTTTGCGAAATACATAGGGATCTGAATATGGCAAGACCCGTTGACTACAACCTCTCTCACAAGCATAACATGATCAAACCCAGAACTCTTTGAGTGATAATCACATAGTGATGTGAACTAGATTATTGAGTCTAGTAAACTCTTTGGATGTTGGTCACATGGCGATGTGACCTGTGAATGTTAATCACATGGCGATGTGAACTAGATTATTGACTCTAGTGCAAGTGGGAGACTGTTGGAAATATGCCCTAGAGGCAATAATTAATTAGTTATTATTATATTATATTTCATTGTTCATGATAATCGTTTATTATCCATGCTAGAATTGAATTGATAGGAAACTCAGATACATGTGTGGATACATAGACAACACCATGTCCCTAGTAAGCCTCTAGTTGACTAGCTCGTTGATCAATAGATGGTTACGGTTTCCTGACCATGGACATTGGATGTCGTTGATAACGGGATCACATCATTAGGAGAATGATGTGATGGACAAGACCCAATCCTAAGCCTAGCACAAGATCATGTAGTTTGTATGCTAAAGCTTTTCTAATGTCAAGTATCATTTCCTTAGACCATGAGATTGTGAAACTCCCGGATACCGTAGGAGTGCTTTGGGTGTGCCAAATGTCACAATGTAACTGGGTGGCTATAAAGGTGCACTACGGGTATCTCCAAAAGTGTCTGTTGGGTTGGCACAAATCGAACCTGGGATTTGTCACTCCGTGTAAACCGAGAGGTATCTTTGGGCCCACTCGGTAGGACATCATCATAATGTGCACAATGTGATCAAGGAGTTGATCACGGGATGATGTGTTACGGAACGAGTAAAGAGACTTGCCAGTAACAAGATTGAACAATGTATCGGAATACCAATGATCGAATCTCGGGCAAGTATCGTACCGATAGACAAAGGGAATTGTATACGAGATTGATTGAATCCTTGACGTCGTGGTTCATCCGATGAGATCATCGTGGAGCGTGTGGGAACCAACATGGGTATCCAGATCCCGCTGTTGGTTATTGATCGGAGAGTTGTCTCGGCCATGTCTGCATGACTCCCGAGCCCGTAGGGTCTACACACTTAAGGTTCGATGACGCTAGGGTTATAGGGAATAGATGTATGTGGTTACCGAATGTTGTTCGGAGTCCTGGATGAGATCCCGGACGTCACGAGGAGTTCTGGAATGGTCCGGAGGTAAAGATTTATATATGGGAAGTCATCATACGGTCACCGGAATAATTCGGGGGGTTACCGGTATTGTACCGGGACCACCGAAGGGGTTCCGGGGGTCCCCCGGGAGGGTCCACCTGCCCTGGAGGGCCCTATGGGTTGTGTATGGAGAGGGACCTGTTGGGGAACATAGTAATTTCAAAAATTTCCTATGCACACGCAAGATCATGGTGATGCATAGCAACGAGAGGGGAGAGTGTTGTCTACGTACCCTCATAGACCGGAAGCGGAAACGTTATGACAACGCGGTTGATGCAGTCGTGCGTCTTCATGGCCCGACCGATCAAGCACCGAAACTATGGCACCTCCGAGTTCTAGCACACGTTCTGCTCGATGACGATCCCCGGACTCCGATCCAGCAGAATGTCGGGGAAGAGTTCCGTCAGCACGACGGCGTGGTGACGATCTTGATGTTCTACCGTCGCAGGGCTTTGCCTAAGCACCGCTACAATATTATCGAGGATTATGGTGGAGGGGGGCACCGCACATGGCTAAGAGATCAATGATCAATTGTTGTGTCCATGGAGTGCCCCCTGCCACCGTATATAAAGGAGTAAGGGAGGGAGGCGGCCGGCCTAGGAGGAGGGCGCGCCAAGGGGGGAGTCCTACTCCCACCGGGAGTAGGACTCCTCCTTCCCTTGTTGGAGTAGGAGATAATGAAAGAGGGGGAGATGAACAAGGAAAAGTGGGCTGCACCCCTTATCCAATTCAGACCAGAGGGGGGGCGCGCGCCTCCTTCCTTTTGGCCTCTCTCCTCTATTTCCGTATGACCCAATAAGTCCCATATACTCCCCGGCGAATTCACGTAACTCTCCGGTACTCCGAAAAATACCCGAATCACTCGAAACCTTTCCGATGTCCGAATATAGTCATCCAATATATCGATCTTTACGTCTCGACCATTTCGAGACTCCTCGTCATGTCCCCAATCTCATCCGGGACTCCGAACTCCTTCGATACATCAATACTCATAAACTCATAATATAACTGTCATCGAAACCTTAAGCGTGCGGACCCTACGGGTTTGAGAACAATGTAGAATGACCGAGACACGTCTCCGGTCAATAACCAATAGCGGAACCTAGATGCTCATATTGGCTCCCACATATTCTACGAAGATCTTTATCGGTCAGACCGCATAACAACATACGTTGTTCCCTTTGTCATCGGTATGTTACTTGCCCGAGATTCGATCGTCGATATCTCAATACCTAGTTCAATCTCGTTACCGGCAAGTCTCTTTACTCGTTCCGTAATACATCATCTTGCAACTAACTCATTAGTTGCAATGCTTGCAAGGCTTAAGTGATGTGCATTACCGAGAGGGCCCAGAGATACCTCTCCGACAATCGGAGTGACAAATCCTAATCTCGAAATACGCCAACCCAACAAGTACCTTCGGAGACACCTGTAGAGCACCTTTATAATCACCCAGTTACGTTGTGACGTTTGGTAGCACACAAAGTGTTCCTCCGGTAAACTGGAGTTGCATAATATCATAGTCATAGGAACATGTATAAGTCATGAAGAAAGCAATAGCAACAAACTAAACGATCAAGTGCTATGCTAACGGAATGGGTCAAGTCAATCACATCATTCTCCTAATGATGTGATCCCGTTAATCAAATGACAACTCATGTATATGGTTAGGAAACATAACCATCTTTGATCAACGAGCTAGTCAAGTAGAGGCATACTAGTGACACTCTGTTTGTCTATGTATTCACACATGTATTATGTTTCCGGTTAATACAATTCTAGCATGAGTAATAAACATTTATCATGATATAAGGAAATAAATAATAACTTTATTATTGCCTCTAGGGCATATTTCCTTCAGTCTCCCACTTGCACTAGGGTCAATAATCTAGTTCACATCACCATGTGATTTAACATCAATAGTTCACATCACCATGTGATTAACACTCATAGTTCACATCGTCATGTGACCAACACTCAAAGGGTTTACTAGAGTCAATAATCTAGTTCACATCACTATGTGATTAATACCCAAAGAGTACTAAGGTGTGATCATGTTTTGCTTGTGAGGGAAGTTTAGTCAACGGGTCTGCTACATTTAGATTCGTATGTATTTTGCAAATTTCTATGTCAACAATGCTCTGCACGGAGCTACTCTAGCTAATTGCTCACACCTTCAATATGTATCCAGATTGAGACTTTGAGTCATCTGGATTAGTGTCAAAACTTGCGTCGATGTAACCCTTTACGACGAACCTTTTGTCACCTCCATAATCGAGAAACATATCCTTATTTCACTAAGGATAATTTTGACCAATGTCCAGTGATCTACTCCTAGATCACTATTGTACACCCTTGCTAAACTCAGGGCAGGGTATACAATAGGTCTGGTACACAGCATGGCATACTTTATAGAACCTATGGCTGAGGCATAGGGAATGACTTTCATTCTCTCTCTATCTTCTGCCGTGGTCGGGTTTTGAGTCTTACTTAACTTCACACCTTGTAACACAAGCAAGAACTCCTTTTTGACTGTTCCATTTTGAACTACTTCAAAATCTTGTCAAGGTATGTACTTATTGAAAAACTTATCAAGCGTCTTGATCTATCTCTATAGATCTTGATGCTTAATATGTAAGCAGCTTCACCGAGGTCTTTCTTTGAAAAACTCCTTTCAAACACTCCTTTATGCTTTGCAGAATAATTCTACATTATCTCCGATCAACAATATGTTATTCGCATATACTTATCAGAAATGCTATAGTGCTCCCACTCACTTTCTTGTAAATACAGGCTTCACTGCAAGTCTGTATAAAACTATATGCTTTGATCAACTTATCAAAGCGTATATTCCAACTCCGAGATGCTTGCACCAGTCCATAGATGGATCGCTGGAGCTTGCATATTTTGTTAGCACCTTTAGGATTGACAAAACCTTCTGGTTGCATCATATACAACTCTTCTTTAATAAATCCATTAAGGAATGCAGTTTTGTTTATCCATTTGCCAGATTTCATAAAATGCGGCAATTACTAACATGATTCGGATAGACTTAAGCATAGATACGAGTGAGAAACTCTCATCGTAGTCAACACCTTGAACTTGTCGAAAACCTTTTGCGACAATTCTAGCTTTGTAGATAGTAACACTACTATCACCATCCGTCTTCCTCTTGAAGATCCATTTATTTTTTATGGCTTGAGGATCATGGGGCAAGTCAACCAAAGTCCACACTTTGTTCTCCTACATGGATCCCATCTCAGATTTTATGGCCTCAAGCCATTTCGCGGAATCTGGGCTCATCATTGGATTCCTCATAGTTCATAGGCTCGTCATGGTCAAGTAACATGACCTCCAGAACAGGATTACCGTACCACTCTGGTGCGGATCTCACTCTAGTTTACCTACAAGGTTCGGTAGTAACTTGATCTGAAGTTTACATGATCATCATCATTGGCTTCCTCACTAATTGGTGTAGTAGTCACATGAACAGATTTCTGTGATGAACTACTTTCCAATAAGGGAGCAGGTACAATTACCTCATCAAGTTCTACTTTCCTCCCACTCACTTCTTTCGAGAGAAACTCCTTCTCTAGAAAGGATCCATTCTCAGCAACGAATATCTTGCCTTCGGATCTGTGATAGAAGGTGTACCCAACATTTTCTTCTGGGTATCCTATGAAGATGTACTTCTCCGATTTGGGTTTGAGCTTATCAGGTTGAAACTTTTTCACATAAGCATTGCAACCTCAAACTTCAAGAAACGACAACTTAGGTTTCTTGCCAAACCATAGTTCATACGGTGTCATCTCAATGGATTTAGATGGTGCCCTATTCTAACGTGAATGTAGCTGTCTCTAATGCATAACCCCAAAACGATAGTGGTAATCGGTAAGAGACATCATAGATCGCACCATATCTAATAAAGCACGGTTAAGACGTTCGGACACACCATTACACTGTGATGTTCCAGGTGGCGCGATTAGTGAAACTATTTCACATTGTTTTAACTGAAGGCCAAACTCTTAACTCAAATATTTTACCTCTGCAATCATATCGTAGAAATTTTTATTTTTGTTACGATGATTCTCCACTTCACTCTGAAATTCTTTGAACTTTTCAAATATTTCAGACTTGTGTTTCATCAAGTAGATATACTCATATCTGCTCAAATCATCTGTGAAGATAAGAAAATAATGATACCTGCCGCGAGCTTCAATATTCATCGGACCACATACATCAGTATGCATGATTTCCAACAAATCTGTTGCTTGCTGCATTGTTCCGGAGAACGGAGTCTTAGTCATCTTGCCCATGAGGCACGGTTCGCAAGCATCAACTGATTCATAATCAAGTGATTCCAAAAGCCCATCAGCATGGATTTTCTTCATGCGCTTTACACCAATATGACCTAAACGGCAGTGCCACAAATAAGTTGCACTATCATTATTAACTTTGCATCTTTTGGCTTCAATATTATGAGAATGTGTATCACCACGATCGAGATCCAACAAACAATTTTCATTGGGTGTATGACCATAGAAGGTTTTATTCATGTAAACAGAACAACAATCTATTCTCTTACTTAAATGAATAACCGTATTGCAATAAACATGATCAAATCATATTCATGCTCAACGCAAACACCAAATAGCACTTATTTAGGTTCAACACTAATCCCAAAAGTATAGGGAGTGTGCGATGATGATCATATCTATCTTGGAACCACTTCCAACACACATCGTCACTTCACCCTTAACTAGTCTCTGTTCATTCTGCAACTACCGTTTCGAGTTACTACTCTTAGCAACTGAACCGGTATCAAATACCGAGGGGTTGCTACGAACACTAGTAAAATACACATCAATAGTCTGTATATCAAATATACCTTTGTTCACTTTGCCATCCTTCTTATCCGCCAAATACTTGGGGCAGTTCCGCTTCCAGTGACCAGTCCCTTTGTAGTAGAAGCACTTAGTCTCAGGCTTAGGACCATACTTGGGCTTCTTCACTTGAGCAACAACTTGCTTGCCGTTCTTCTTGAAGTTTCCTTTCTTTCCCTTTGCCCTTTTCTTGAAACTAGTGGTCTTGTTAATCATCAACACTTGATGCTCTTTCTTGATTTCTACCTTCATCGATTTCATCATCATGAAAAGCTCGGGAATCGTTTTCATCATCCCTTGCATACTATAGTTCATCACGAAGTTCTACTAACTTGGTGATGGTGACTAGAGAATTCTGTCAATCACTATTTTATCTGGAAGATTAACTCCCACTTGATTCAAGCGATTGTAGTACCCAGACAATCTGAACACATGCTCACTGCTTGAGCTATTCTCCTCCATCTTTTAGCTATAGAACTTGTTGGAGACTTCATATCTCTCAACTCGGGTATTTGCTTGAAATATTAACTTCAACTCCTGGAACATCCATATGATCCATGACGTTCAAAACGTCTTTGAAATCCCGATTCTAAGCTGTTAAGCATGGTGCACTAAACTATCAAGTAGTCATCATATTGAGCTAGCCAAACGTTCATGACGTCTGCATCTGCTCCTGCAATAGGTCTGTCACCTAGCGGTGCATTAAGGACATAATTCTTTTGTACAGTAATGAGGATAAACCTCAGATCACGGATCCAATCTGCATTATTGCTACTAACATCTTTCAACTTAGTTTTCTCTAGGAACATATCAAAAATAAAACAGGGGAGCTAAACGCGAGTATTGCTCTACAACATAGATATGCTAATACTACCAGGACTAAGTTTATGATAAATTAAAGTTCAATTAATCATATTACTTAAGAACTCCCACTTAGATAGACATCCCTCTAATCATCTAAGTGATCACGTGATCCAAATCAACTAAACCATAACCGATCATCACGTGAAATGGAGTAGCTTTCAATGGTGAACATCATTATGTTGATCATATCTACTATATGATTCACGCTCGAACTTTCGATCTCAGTGTTCCGAGGCCATATCTACATATGCTAGGCTCGTCAAGTTTAACCTGAGTATTCTGTGTGTGCAAAACTGGCTTGCACCTGTTGTAGATGGACGTAGAGCTTATCACACCCGATCATCACATGGTGTCTGGGCACGACAAACTTTGGCAACGGTGCATACTCACGGAGGACACTTTTATCTTGAAATTTAGTGAGAGATCATCTTATAATGCTACTGTCGGTGTCAAAACAGGCGGATCTCGGGTAGGGGGTCCTGAACTGTGCGTCTAGGCTGGATGGTAACAGGAGGCAGGGGACACGAAGTTTTACCCAGGTTCAGGCCCTCTCGATGGAGGTAAAACCCTACATCCTGCTTGATTAATATTGATGCTATGGGTATTACAAGAGTTGATCTACCACGAGATCAGAGAGGCTAAACCCTAGAAGCTGCCTATGGTATGATTGTTGATGTGTATGTTGTCCTACGGACTAGAACCCTCTGGTTTATATAGACACCGGAGAGGGTTAGGGTTACATAGAGTCGGTTACAATGGTAGGAGATCTGAACATCCATATCGCCAAGCTTGCCTTCCACGCCAAGGAAAGTCCCTTTCGGACACGGGACGGAGTCTTCAATCTTGTATCTTCATAGTCCAGGAGTCCCGCCGAAGGTATAGTTCGGCTATCCGAACACCCCCTAATCTAGGACTCCCTCAGTAGCCCCTGAACCAGGCTTCAATGATGACGGGTCCGGCGCGCAAATTGTCTTCGGCATTGCAAGGCGGGTTCCTCCTCCAAGTACTTCATAGAAGATTTTGAACACAAAGATAGTGTCCGGCTCTGCAAAATAAGTTTCCACATACTGCCATAGAGAGAATAATATTTACACAAATCTAATCTGCTGATGTATTCCGTGGTGCGACACACCACGGCCAAGCCTTTACCCGAGTCGTTTACCTCAGCGTGTTATGCGAGCTGGTTTCCCTGGCACGTCTTGTTAAAGCAGAGATCGTGTCCCCTTATTACGGGATTCTCATCAATACGGGCGTGGGTAACCCAACCGCTTCTAGGACTCCTAGATCATAGGCAAGTCTAAACGGACACGGGGAGGACGCTTGATATCCACCCTCTTTATAAAGGGACAAAGCTTTTACTTTTCCCTCCCGTGCTCAATCGAATCCTTCCCCCACCTCAAGCTCAAACGCCTAAAGCTCAGGTCAGGTGCTCCGAACCTTCAGTCATGTCCGGATCCAGCCTTCAAGGCCGATGGATGCCCTCCTCCGTCACGGAGGAAGACATCAAAAAGTTGAGGGAGGCCAGGTATCTGACCGCTGAAATGTCGCATCGGCTGCCTCCCCGGGGGCAGGCCGTCCCCTCTCCCAAACCCAACGAGAGCGTCGTGTTTGTCTCCCACTTCCTCCGAGGTCTAGGTTTTGCTCTGGATCTTTTCGTCAGGGGCTTGATGTTTTATTACGGGCTAGATTTCCATGATCTAGCTCCGGACTCCTTCCTGCATATCACCACTTTTGTTGTCGTATGCGAGGCCTTCCTCCGGGTTACCCCCCACTTTGGCTTATGGCTCAAGACCTTTGAAGTAAAGCCGACGGTGATCGAAGGGCAACATGCAGAGTGTGGAGGCGCCTCAATACGCAAGATGACGGGAGCTCCGTGGCCCAAAGGTTCCATCCTAGAGGTGTGTGCGTGGTGGCAACAGGAGTGGTTCTACATCACGACTCCTAGAAGCGCCAAGTGGGCGGCCGCCCCCATTTTTCGCTCGGGCCCTCCACCACGACTGATGTCATGGATCAGCAGAGGACTGAGCTGGGGTCCAGCCAAGGACGTGCCTTTACCGCAGAGCCACATTCGAGATCTCTTCAACGACGATCTTAGTTTGGTTGCGGTAATACAAGTTATGCTGGTTCGTCAAGTCCAGCCTTGCAAACGTCGGCCCCTTCGCTTGTGGGAGTTCAATCCTGAGGGTCCGCGTGCCATTCAAAATTTTCTCGGCCTGACGCATGAGGATATGTATAAATTATTCTTCGGACTTCAAGTAGAGTGTCCAGAAATCACCGAGGACGTGGGCCTGAGCAGTAACCGCGCCGCCGAACAGGTATGGAATCTTCCGGCCGAACATATTATCTTTCCTTTGTTACGAAGTTATTTCTGAGAGTTTGCTTTTTCGACCAGGACTGGCTAACAAAGGCGAAGTTGATTCGGTGTTCGGCCCCCCTCCCTGAGGGTTTGGAGAATCCGGTATTGGAAAAGATGCTCGAGACCGCACCTTGCCCAGATCCCTTGAAGGAAGATACTATGGAGGGTAGGCGGACGCGGGCCCCCAACACTGCCTATTCTAACCGAGGGAGCGAGCGTCTCCGTGAAGGAAGACGACTGGACGAGGAATAGGACTGTGCCCGGGCATTCGGAAGCCGAAGCTTTCAAACGGGAGAAGAAATCTTCCACCGGGGGCCCTACCTTGGGGGGCGCTGCTGCCGCACAAAGTCCGCGGGGGGATCAATTCTCCCGGGAGTCGTAAGTGACCCGAAAACTTTAATAGTACATATATGCCATCCTTTTCTTCTGAGAAAATAACCACCGCATATATTTGTGTAGTTCGGGCCTTAGCCCCTCTCAAATGAGCTCGTCTTCGGGGGATCTTCTTCCAGAGATGATGGAGAGCGAGACGCCTCCTCCGGACTCTTCCGCTCCGGAAGCAGGCGACCCTGAAGTGTCGTCGCGGAGGGCCTCTCCGAGTGCGGAGAAGCCAGAAGGTGATCCAATTGATCCCCGAGGCTCCCAATGTCCGGCTCCCGAAGAGAGTAGACAAAAGAGTCCGGCGCCGTCTAGTGTGCGATCGGACGTTCTGAGGGAGTTGGTGGGGCGAGCGGCCATCTCAGATGATCACCGTGTGCTGATGAATATGGTGATGGAGAGGATATCGTCCGCCGAAAGCGGATTGCATGAAGCTTTTATGAGTCTACTGACAGGCTTTGAGGTACGTAAAAAGGAATGTGTAATAGTCCTGCACATGTTAGGTGTGCCCTGTGTAGATAGTAGCCCCTGAGACTCTGGTTGTCGTCGGAAACGATGACGAACGGAGGATCATACTCCCTGGTAATAACCATACTGCCTTTATGTGCAGGAGATGGAAGCTCCGATGGCCAGCCGGACTAGCCAGTTTGCCCGTTTAGAACAGCAGTTGGATGCGACAGATGCCGACATCGAGCTTGTTAACAGAAGGCTTGACGAGGCGCAGGGTAAGTATCCTTGTCTGGTAAACGCCACATAGGAAGAGTATGATGCCAGTGTTTTTAACATGTTATGACTGCAGATGGAGCTGCCACTATTGAAGCCTTGCGGGCGGAACTTGCCCGAGCCAAGGAACAAGCAAGATTGGGTAATGCGGCTGCTTTGAAGGCGGCCGAAGAGTTGCGAGCCGAGAAGGCCGCACATGGCGAGAGCCGGAAGAAGATGGCCAATATGGCCGTAGAATTAAAAGCCGCCGTAGACCGTTGCCGAGCTCTTGAAAAGGAAAACCAGGCGAAGGCATCGGACCTTGAGAAGGCTGCTGTAACGGGAAAAGACCTCCGCTCTGCTATGAGGGCGAAGAAGGAGGAGCTGCGGGAAGCTGGGGATATTGTTGCCGGGAAGTCCTTTATGCTGCAGAGGAAGTACGGAGATCCACGGTATGCCCCTCTGGATTGGCTGTGGAGTTCGGAGGATGCGTATATGGATTTGGCGGCGAGCGCTGCCGATGCGGCCAAGTACTTCCAGAGTCATACGGACCGTGAAATAGACCAGCTGTTTTGGAAGCAATTCCTTTCTCCCGAGCGTCCACTTTCATTGAAGGACCAATTAACCGAATGGGCCGAACTAAATAGGTTGTCCGGACTCTCCATGAGGTCTGTAGTGGATCAGCTATGGCCGGGAAGGTCAAAACCGAGCAGCTATTTCAGCTTGATGCAGCAGGTCCTTGATGTGGTACCACGCATAAATGCGATGAAGAGGTCGGCGTGCATAGAAGGCGCACGGATGGCCTTTGCCCGTGCTAAAGCATACTGGGCAGAGATGGATGCTACCAATGTTGCAGCGCAGGATTCGGCCATAGGTCGAAGGGCTACTGAGCACTACTTTGAGGAAGTTCTTGAGGGTGCTCGTTTTATAGAGACCCAGTGCTCAAAAAATATTATGTTTGAATGACATGTAATCTCATTGTAAGCGAAATGCTTTTTAAATTTTTATGAGGCTACTTTTATACTTTTGCCTGAAAGTAATGTGATGCCTCCTGGGCGGCCGTTTATGTATACATGTGTATAACCTGAAAGATTGCAGTCGTCGGCTTCAATCCCCACGCATATAATGCGGAGGTGTTCGCAGAAACACGCGTTCACACTTAACCCAACGTCTTGGTCCTATTAAGGAGGTGATAGCGGAGCGAGCGAGGCAACCGAACTATAATGCTTTAACACTTTCACTTAGCCATAGGAGTTTGACAGTGGGGCTACTAGATAGCCCCTGGTGGCTCCGCACTCTCCCGATCCCGGGGTGCGTATATGCCTAGCCGGAAAGCTGCCCTTCGTTAAGGCGGAGGAATTCTAACATTCCCATGGGTCATCGAGTGGTTGACCAGTCTCACCAAAGACAATGGTTCGGAGCTGATGCATATAGGGCCAAACTCGCGACGCCGAACACTCCCTAAGGTATTCGGTCTTTGTGGTATAAACCGGGCCTGAAGAATGGCCTTTGTAAGAAGCCCCTTGTGTCCAGGTACGTGCATTGTTCTGGCGTGGCCACATGCCAAGACGTCAGCATCCTTCTCAACGGTGGATATGTATCAACAAGAGACAGTAAAAAAGGTTTACGCAGGGTCTTAATCTAAAAAGAATCCTTGGGTCGGGTCCCTGCTGCACGTCTGCGCCTGTGTCTCCGTTGTGCCGTATCCTGGACGGGTGTAGCACGATGATCATCTGTAAAAGAGAGGAATTTAGGTGAAAAGGTTGTCGTGCAAAAGGATAGTTTCTAAAGAAACCATGTATAATTCAAGATAAGAAGAAATGTCCACTCGTCTGCGTGCGTTGAGCCCCTTGTACTTTTGAAAGATAGGGGTGTGACCGTTTATTCGATATGAGTAGCGGCGCCGGACTTGATTAGTTGTGTCTGAGGTCTTGACAACCTATTGGATGCTTTTGCTGGTCCGAGCGCCTTTAGTGTGCGGCTGCCAAGGCAGCCTCACTCTCTTCGGCGCGCAGAGATCGCTTGATACTTCCGTGCACTGAAATGATGCCACGTGGACCGGGCATCTTGAGTGTTAGGGAGGCGTAGTGTGGTATTGCATTAAAGCAAGCGAAAGCTTCGCGTCCGAGTAGTGTTTGATAGCCACTTTTAAACGGAGCGACGTGGAAAGTTAAATGCTCGCGATGGAAGTTATCGGGGGAGCCGAATATAACGTGTAGTAGGAGGGAGCCCGTACAACGAGCCCCTGGGCCTGGCGTTACTCCTTTAAAGGTAGTATTGCTATGGAAAATTTGTGTTGGGTCTAACCCCATCCCGCGGATTGTATCCTGATATATTAGGTTTAGGCTACTACCGCCATCCATCAAGACTCGTGTGAAGTGGTATCCGCCAATTACTGGGTCTAATACCAGTGCAGCCGATATTGCGTGCCGGATACTTGATGCGTAATCACGATGGTCGAAGGTGATCGGTTGAGACGACCAGTGGCGGGACTTCACGGTGACAGGCACTTGGGTATATTTTTCAGGGAGTGCCACATTGTTTTTTCTCTTGATCACATGTAACACGTTTACTGTTTTGACTTCGGGTGGAAATTTCTTTTGTTCCCCCTTGTCTTGCTTGGGAGGTTCGTCCTCGTCTTCACTTGGTGTATGTTGCCCCTTTTGTATGGCGTTAAGCTTGCCGGACTGCTTGAAGACCCAACATTCTCTATGGGTATGATTAGCAGGTTTGCTAGGGGTACTATGGATCTGACATACTTGGTCCAGAATTTTGTTGAGGCTGGACAGTTCATCCCTGGTGCCTTTGGAGGGCGGCTTTTGGTTTGGCCGAGGGACTTTGAATCCGGCATTTACTGTCATGCCCTTCGTGCTGTCTTCTTTATTCCGGCCTTTGTTATTGCTGTTGCACCGTGATTTCCCGTTTCCATCTCTAGCTTCAGACGTACTGGGGTCGCTGGTGCTGCATCTGGCTAGCCAGCTGTCCTCACCCGCGCAAAAGCGGGTCATGAGGTTTGTTAATGCGGCCATCGTTCTCGGCTTGTTTTGGCCGAGGTGTTGGGCGAGCTATTCGTCGCGGACGCTGTGCTTGAAAGCCGCTAAGGCTTCGGCATCCGGACAGTGGACAATCTAGTTCTTTTTAGTAAGAAACCGATTCCAAAGCTTTCGGGCGGACTCTCCGGGCTGTTGAGTTATGTGACTCAGGTCGTCCGCATCCGGAGGTCGGACATAAGTCCCTTGAAAGTTTGCCCGAAAGGCGTCTTCGAGCTCTTCCCAACTTCCAATGGAGCTTTCGGGGAGGCCTTTGAGCCAGTGACGAGCTGGCCCTTTGAGTTTGAGAGGTAAGTACTTGATAGCATGGAGATCATCCCCTCGAGCCATATGTATACGAAGGATATAGTCCTCAATCCAGACCCCAGGGTCTGTTGTTCCGTCGTATGCCTCTATGTTTACGGGCTTGAATCCCTCTGGAAATTCATGGTCCAGCACCTCATTGGTGAAACATAGGGGGTGTGCGGCACCCCTGTAGCTGGGTGTGCCGCGTTGTTCGGATGTTTGTTGTGTTGCATTTGAAGGAAATATGCCCTAGAGGCAATAATAAAGTTATTATTTATTTCCTTATATCATGATAAATGTTTATTATTCATGCTAGAATTGTATTAACCGGAAACATAATACATGTGTGAATACATAGACCAACAGAGTGACACTAGTATGCCTCTACTAGACTAGCTCGTTAATCAAAGATGGTTATGTTTCCTAACCATGAACAAAGAGTTGTTATTTGATTAACGAGGTCACATCATTAGTTGAATGATCTGATTGACATGACCCATTTCATTAGCTTAGCACCCGATCGTTTAGTATGTTGCTATTGCTTTCTTCATGACTTATACATGTTCCTATAACTATGAGATTATGCAACTCCCGTTTACCGGAGGAACACTTTGGGTACTACCAAACGTCACAACGTAACTGGGTGATTATAAAGGAGTACTACAGGTGTCTCCAATGGTAGATGTTGGGTTGGCGTATTTCGAGATTAGGGTTTGTCACTCCGATTGTCGGAGAGGTATCTCTGGGCCCTCTCGGTAATACACATCACATAAGCCTTGCAAGCACTGCAACTAATATGTTAGTTGTGAGATGATGTATTACAGAACGAGTAAAGAGACTTGCCGGTAACGAGATTGAACTAGGTATTGGATACCGACGATCGAATCTCGGGCAAGTAACATACCGATGACAAAGGGAACAACGTATGTTGTTATGCGGTCTGACCGATAAAGATCTTCGTAGAATATGTAGGAGCCAATATGGGCATCCAGGTCCCGCTATTGGTTATTGACCGGAGACGTGTCTCGGTCATGTCTACATTGTTCTCGAACCGCAGGGTCCGCACGCTTAACGTTACGATGACAGTTATTATGAGTTTATGCATTTTGATGTACCGAAGGTTGTTCGGAGTCCCGGATGAGATCACGGACATGACGAGGAGTCTCGAAATGGTCGAGACGTAAAGATTGCTATATTGGAAGCCTATGTTTGGGCACCGGAAGCGTTCCGGGTGAAATCGGGATTTTTCCGGATTACCGGGAGGGTTACCGGAACCCCCCGGGAGGTAAATGGGCCTATTGGGCCTTAGTGGAAAAGAGAGAAGAGGCAGCCCACAAGCCTAGCCGGCGCCCCCCCCCTTTCCCAAGTCCTAATAGGACTAGGAGAGGTGGGCCGGCCCCCTCTTTCTCCTTCCCCCCCAAGAATCCTAGTTGGAATAGGATTGGAGGGGAGGAGTCCTACTCCCGGTGGGAGTAGGACTCCTCCCTGCGCCTCCCTCCTAGCCGGCCGAACCCCCTGCCCCTGGCCTTTAAATATGGGGGCAGGGGGCACCCCAAGACACACAACTTGATCCTTGAGATCGTTCCTTAGCCGTGTGCGGTGCCCCCTGCCACCAAATTCCACCTCGATCATACCGTTACAGTGCTTAGGCGAAGCCCTGCGTCGGTAGTACATCAAGATCGTCACCACGCCGTTGTGCTGACGGAACTCTTCCTCGACGCTTTGCTGGATCGGAGCCCAAGGAACGTCATCGAGCTGAACGTGTGCTAAGAACTCGGAGGTGCCGGAGTAACGGTGCTTGGATCGGTCGGATCAGGAAGAAGACGTACGACTACTTCCTCCACGTTGTGTGATCGCTTCCGCAGTCGGTCTGCGTTGGTACGTAGACAACACTCTCCCCTCTCGTTGCTATGCATCACCATGATCTTGCGTGTGCGTAGGAAATTTTTTGAAATTACTGCGTTCCCCAACAGTGGTATCAGAGCCTAGGTTTTATGGTTTGATGTTATATGCACGAGTAGAACACAAGTGAGTTGTGGGCGATACAAGTCATACTGCCTACTAGCATGTCATACTTTGGTTCGGCGGTATTGTTGGACGAGACGATCCGGACCAACCTTACGCGTACTCTTACGCGAGACCGGTTCCCTCGACGTGCTTTGCACATAGATGGCTTGCGGAAGACTGCCTCTCCAACTTTAGTTGAACCAAGTGTGACTACGCCCGGTCCTTGAGAAGGTTAAAACGGAGTCTATTTGACGAACTATCGTTGTGGTTTTGATGCGTAGGTGAGATGAGTTCTTACTTAAGCCCGTAGCAGCCACGTAAAACTTGCAACAACAAAGTAGAAGACGTCTAACTTGTTTTTGCAGGGCATGATGTGATGTGATATGGTCAAGGCATGATGCTGATTTTATTGTATGAGATGATCATGTTTTGTAACCGAGTTATCGCCAACTGGCAGGAGCCATATGGTTGTCGCTTTATTGTATGCAATGCAATCGCGATGTAATGCTTTACTTTATGACTAAGCGGTAGTGATAGTCGTGGAAGCATAAGATTGGCGAGACGACAACGATGCTACGATGGAGATCAAGGTGTCGCGCCGGTGACGATGGTGATCATGACGGTGCTTCGGAGATGGAGATCACAAAGCACAAGATGATGATGGCCATATCATATCACTTATATTGATTGCATGTGATGTTTATCCTTTTATGCATCTTATCTTCCTTGGATTGACGGTAGCATTATAAGATGATCTCTCACTAAATTATCAAGAAGTGTTCTCCCTGAGTATGCACCGTTGCAAAAGTTCTTCGTGCTGAGACACCACGTGATGATCGGGTGTGATAGGCTCTACGTTCAAATACAACGGGTGCAAAACAGTTGCACACGGGGAATACTCAGGTTATACTTGACGAGCCAAGCATATACAGATATGGCCTCGGAACACGGAGACCGAAAGGTCGAGCGTGAATCATATAGTAGATATGATCAACATATTGATGTTCACCATTGAAAACTACTCCATCTCATGTGATGATCGGTTATGGTTTAGTTGATTTGGATCACGTGATCACTTAGAGGATTAGAGGGATGTCTATCTAAGTGGGAGTTCTTAAGTAAATTAACTGAACTTAAAAATTATCATGAACTTAGTACCTGATAGTATCTTGCTTGTTTATGTTGATTGTAGATAGATGGCTCGTGCTGTTGTTCCGTTGAATTTTAATGCGTTCCTTGAGAAAGCAAAGTTGAAAGATGATGGTAGCAATTACACGGACTGGGTCCGTAACCTGAGGATTATCCTCATTGCTGCACAGAAGAATTACGTCCTGGAAGCACCGCTGAGTGCCAGGCCTGCTGCAAGAGCAACACCAGAAGTTATGAACGTCTGGCAGAGCAAAGCTGATGACTACTCAATAGTTCAGTGTGCCATGCTTTACGGCTTAGAACCGGGACTTCAACGACGTTTTGAACGTCATGGAGCATATGAGATGTTCCAGGAGTTGAAGTTAATATTTCAAGCAAATGCCCGGATTGAGAGATATGAAGTCTCCAATAAGTTCTATAGCTGCAAGATGGAGGAGAACAGTTCTGTTAGTGAGCATATACTCAAAATGTCTGGGTATAATAATCACTTGATTCAATTGGGAGTTACACTTCCGGATGATTGCGTCATTGACAGAATTCTCCAATCACTGCCACCAAGCTACAAGAGCTTTGTGATGAACTATAATATGCAAGGGATGAACAAGACTATTCCCAAGCTCTTCGCTATGCTGAAAGCTGCGGAGGTAGAAATCAAGAAGGAGCATCAAGTGTTGATGGTTAACAAAACCACTAGTTTCAAGAAAAAGGGCAAAGGGAAGAAGAAAGGGAACTTCAAGAAGAACGGCAAGCAAGTTGCTGCTCAAGAGAAGAAACCCAAGTCTGGACCTAAGCCTGAAACTGAGTGCTTCTACTGCAAGCAGACTGGTCACTGGAAGCGGAACTGCCCCAAGTATTTGGCGGATAAGAAGGATGGCAAGGTGAACAAAGGTATATGTGATATACATGTTATTGATGTGTACCTTACTAATGCTCGCAGTAGCACCTGGGTATTTGATACTGGTTCTGTTGCTAATATTTGCAACTCGAAACAGGGACTACAGAATAAGCGGACACTAGCAAAGGACGAGGTGACGATGCGCGTGGGAAACGGTTCCAAAGTCGATGTGATCGCGGTCGGCACGCTACCTCTACATCTACCTTCGGGATTAATATTAGACCTAAATAATTGTTATTTGGTGCCAGCGTTGAGCATGAACATTATATCTGGATCTTGTTTGATGCGAGACGGTTATTCATTTAAATCAGAGAATAATGGTTGTTCTATTTATATGAGTAATATCTTTTATGGTCATGCACCCTTGAAAAGTGGTCTATTCTTATTGAATCTCGATAGTAGTAATACACATATTCATAATGTTGAAGCCAAAAGATGCAGAGTTGATAATGATAGTGCAACTTATTTGTGGCACTGCCGTTTAGGTCATATCGGTGTAAAGCGCATGAAGAAACTCCATGCTGATGGGCTTTTGGAACCACTTGATTATGAATCACTTGGTACTTGCGAACCGTGCCTCATGGGCAAGATGACTAAAACACCGTTCTCCGGTACTATGGAGAGAGCAACAGATTTATTGGAAATCATACATACCGATGTATGTGGTCCGATGAATATTGAGGCTCGTGGCGGATATCGTTATTTTCTCACCTTCACAGATGATTTAAGCAGATATGGGTATATCTACTTAATGAAACATAAGTCTGAAACATTTGAAAAGTTCAAGGAATTTCAGAGTGAAGTTGAAAATCATCGTAACAAGAAAATAAAGTTTCTACGATCTGATCGTGGAGGAGAATATTTGAGTTACGAGTTTGGTGTACATTTGAAAAATTGTGGAATAGTTTCGCAACTCACGCCACCCGGAACACCACAACGTAATGGTGTGTCCGAACGTCGTAATCGTACTTTACTAGATATGGTGCGATCTATGATGTCTCTTACTGATTTACCGCTATCATTTTGGGGTTATGCTTTAGAGACGGCCGCATTCACGTTAAATAGGGCACCATCTAAATCCGTTGAGACGACGCCTTATGAACTATGGTTTGGCAAGAAACCAAAGTTGTCGTTTCTTAAAGTTTGGGGCTGCGATGCTTATGTGAAAAAGCTTCAACCTGACAAGCTCGAACCCAAATCGGAGAAGTGTGTCTTCATAGGATATCCAAAGGAAACTATTGGATACACCTTCTATCACAGATCCGAAGGCAAGACTTTTGTTGCTAAATTCAGAAACTTTCTTGAGAAGGAGTTTCTCTCGAAAGAAGTGAGTGGGAGGAAAGTAGAACTTGACGAGGTAACTGTACCTACTCCGTTATTGGGAAATAGTACATCACAGAAAACTCTTTCTGTGAGAACTACACCAATAAGAGAGGAAGTTAATGATGATGATCATGAAACTTTAGATCAAGATACTACTGTACCTCATAGATCAACCAGAGTAAGATCCGCACCAGAGTGGTACGGTAATCCTGTTCTGGAAGTCATGCTACTAGATCATGATGAACCTACGAACTATGAAGAAGCGATGGTGAGCCCAGATTTCGCAAAGTGGCTTGAAGCCATGAAATCTGAGATGGGATCCATGTATGAGAACAAAGTATGGACTTTGGTTGACTTGCCCGATGATCGGCAAGCCATTGAGAATAAATGGATCTTTAAGAAAAAGACTGACGCTGATGGTAATGTTACTATCTACAAAGCTCGACTTGTCGCAAAAGGTTTTCGACAAGTTCAAGGAGTTGACTACGATGAGACTTTCTCACCCGTAGCGATGCTTAAGTCTGTCAGAATCATGTTAGCAATTGCCGCATTTTATGATTATGAAATTTGGCAAATGGATGTAAAAACCGCATTCCTGAATGGATTTCTGGAAGAAGAGTTGTATATGATGCAACCCGAAGGTTTTGTCGATCCAAAAGGAGCTAACAAAGTGTGCAAACTCCAGCGATCCATTTATGGACTGGTGCAAGCATCTCGGAGTTGGAATAAACGCTTTGATAGTGTGATCAAAGCATTTGGGTTTATACAGACTTTTGGAGAAGCCTGTATTTACAAGAAAGTGAGTGGGAGCTCTGTAGCATTTCTGATATTATATGTGGATGACATATTACTCATTGGAAATGATATAGAATTTCTGGATAGCATAAAGGGATACTTGAATAAAAGTTTTTCGATGAAAGACCTCGGGGAAGCTGCTTACATATTAGGCATAAAAATCTATAGAGATAGATCAAAACGCTTAATTGGACTTTCACAAAGCACATACCTTGACAAGATTTTGAAGAAGTTCAAAATGGATCAAGCAAAGAAAGGGTTCTTGCCTGTATTACAAGGTGTGAAGTTGAGTCAGACTCAATGCCCGACCACTGCAGAAGATAGAGAGAAAATGAAAGATGTTCCCTATGCTTCAGCCATAGGCTCTATCATGTATGCAATGTTGTGTACCAGACCTGATGTGTGCCTTGCTATAAGTTTAGCAGGGAGGTACCAAAGTAATCCAGGAGTGGATCACTGGACAGCGGTCAAGAACATCCTGAAATACCTGAAAAGGACTAAGGATATGTTTCTCGTATATGGAGGTGACAAAGAGCTCACCGTAAGAGGTTACGTTGATGCAAGCTTTGACACTGATCCGGACGATTCTAAATCGCAAACCGGATACGTGTTTACTTTAAACGGTGGAGCTGTCAGTTGGTGCAGTTCTAAACAAAGCGTCGTAGCGGGATCTACATGTGAAGCAGAGTACATAGCTGCTTCGGAAGCAGCGAACGAAGGAGTCTGGATGAAGGAGTTCATATCCGATCTAGGTGTCATACCTAGTGCATCGGGTCCAATGAAAATCTTCTGTGACAATACTGGTGCAATTTCCTTGGCAAAGGAATCCAGATTTCACAAAAGAACCAAACACATCAAGAGACGCTTCAACTCCATCCGGGATTTAGTCCAGGTGGGAGACATAGAGATTTGCAAGATACATACGGATCTGAATATTGCAGACCCGTTAACTAAGCCTCTTCCACGAGCAAAACATGATCAGCACCAAGGCTCCATGGGTGTTAGAATCATTACTATGTAATCTAGATTATTGACTCTAGTGCAAGTGGGAGACTGAAGGAAATATGCCCTAGAGGCAATAATAAAGTTATTATTTATTTCCTTATATCATGATAAATGTTTATTATTCATGCTAGAATTGTATTAACCGGAAACATAATACATGTGTGAATACATAGACCAACAGAGTGTCACTAGTATGCCTCTACTAGACTAGCTCGTTAATCAAAGATGGTTATGTTTCCTAACCATGAATAAAGAGTTGTTATTTGATTAACGAGGTCACATCATTAGTTGAATGATCTGATTGACATGACCCATTTCATTAGCTTAGCACCCGATCGTTTAGTATGTTGCTATTGCTTTCTTCATGACTTATACATGTTCCTATAACTATGAGATTATGCAACTCCCGTTTACCGGAGGAACACTTTGGGTACTACCAAACGTCACAACGTAACTGGGTGATTATAAAGGAGTACTACAGGTGTCTCCAATGGTAGATGTTGGGTTGGCGTATTTCGAGATTAGGGTTTGTCACTCCGATTGTCGGAGAGGTATCTCTGGGCCCTCTCGGTAATACACATCACATAAGCCTTGCAAGCACTGCAACTAATATGTTAGTTGTGAGATGATGTATTACAGAACGAGTAAAGAGACTTGCCGGTAACGAGATTGAACTAGGTATTGGATACCGACGATCGAATCTCGGGCAAGTAACATACCGATGACAAAGGGAACAACGTATGTTGTTATGCGGTCTGACCGATAAAGATCTTCGTAGAATATGTAGGAGCCAATATGGGCATCCAGGTCCCGCTATTGGTTATTGACCGGAGACGTGTCTCGGTCATGTCTACATTGTTCTCGAACCGCAGGGTCCGCACGCTTAACGTTACGATGACAGTTATTATGAGTTTATGCATTTTGATGTACCGAAGGTTGTTCGGAGTCCCGGATGAGATCACGGACATGACGAGGAGTCTCGAAATGGTCGAGACGTAAAGATTGATATATTGGAAGCCTATGTTTGGGCACCGGAAGCGTTCCGGGTGAAATCGGGATTTTTCCGGATTACCGGGAGGGTTACCGGAACCCCCCGGGAGGTAAATGGGCCTATTGGGCCTTAGTGGAAAAGAGAGAAGAGGCAGCCCACAAGCCTAGCCGGCGCCCCCCCCCCTTTCCCAAGTCCTAATAGGACTAGGAGAGGTGGGCCGGCCCCCTCTTTCTCCTTCCCCCCCAAGAATCCTAGTTGGAATAGGATTGGAGGGGAGGAGTCCTACTCCCGGTGGGAGTAGGACTCCCTGCGCCTCCCTCCTAGCCGGCCGAACCCCCTGCCCCTGGCCTTTATATACGGGGGCAGGGGGCACCCCAAGACACACAACTTGATCCTTGAGATCGTTCCTTAGCCGTGTGCGGTGCCCCCTGCCACCAAATTCCACCTCGATCATACCGTTACAGTGCTTAGGCGAAGCCCTGCGTCGGTAGTACATCAAGATCGTCACCACGCCGTCGTGCTGACGGAACTCTTCCTCGATGCTTTGCTGGATCGGAGCCTGAGGAACGTCATCGAGCTGAACGTGTGCTAAGAACTCGGAGGTGCCGGAGTAACGGTGCTTGGATCGGTCGGATCAGGAAGAAGACGTACGACTACTTCCTCTACGTTGTGTGATCGCTTCCGCAGTCGGTCTGCGTTGGTACGTAGACAACACTCTCCCCTCTCGTTGCTGTGCATCACCATGATCTTGCGTGTGCGTAGGAAATTTTTTGAAATTACTGCGTTCCCCAACAGCATTGTATGCTGGGGCGCGCTTGCGTGGTCCATAGATGGATCTTGTTGCACCGTCCTTTGGGTGCGAGCCCTCGCATGGGTCGCGTGTTGTATTATGAGCAACGTTGAATGCCGTTCTGTGGTGGTAGAGGGGTCGTTTATCCGACCAGGTGGCTGCTTTGATATTTGGTTGTGGGGGGCCTGAGGCCTCCTCATCGAATTCGGGTAGCGGCTTCCGCTTTGGGTAGCTCTTGGAGGGCGATTGTCGCCGTACCTTGCTACAGTGTTTAGTATTTTGAACCATCTGAATTGGAGCGTGTTTTGCATGGCCTTGAGCCTCCGCTTCTGCTTTTTGAGGCTCCTTGCGGTGGGAACGAGCCTTTTACGGGCCTTTTGCTGCTCCGAGTGCCTGTCCGGCGTTATGTCATCCAGACCATTATCATTGATAGGATTTGTTTGTTCGGTTTGATTATCCGGATTACCGTTGTCTGGCAGCGGTTCGCCCTGCTCTAGCGCTGGATCAGTGTGATCGCTATTTCTGTCGAGGCGGGTGAGGGAGTCCTGGATTAGGGGGTGTTCGGTTAGCCGGACTATACCTTCGACCGGACTCCAGGACTATGAAGATACAAGATTGAAGACTTCGTTCCGTGTCCGGATGGGACTTTCCTTGGCGTGGAAGGCAAGCTTGGCGATGCGGATATTCAAGATCTCCTACCATGCCAACCGACTCTGTGTAACCCTAACCCTATCCTATGTCTATATAAACCAGAGGGTTGTAGTCCGTAGGACATCAACTCCATATACAACAATCATACCATAGGCTAGCTTCTAGGGTTTAGCCTCCTTGATCTCATGGTAGATCTACTCTTGTACTACACATATCTTCAATATTAATCAAGCAGGACGTAGGGTTTTACCTCCATCAAGAGGGCCCGAACCTGGGGAAAACATCATGTCCCCTGCCTCCTGTTACCATCCGGCCTTGACGCACAGTTCGGGACCCCCTACCCGAGATCCGTCGGTTTTTACACCGACATTGGTGCTTTCATTGAGAGTTCCTCTGTGTCGTCGCCTTCAGGCCCGATGGCTCCTTTGATCATCAACAACGATGCGGTCCAGGGTGCGACTTTTCTCCCCGGACAGATCTTCGTCTTCAGCGGCTTCGCACTGCGGGCCAATTCGCTTGGCCACCTGGAGCAGATCGAAAGCTACGCCCCTGGCCATCAAGTCAGGTTTGGAAGTCTAAACTACATGGCAGACATCCGTGGAGATTTGATCTTCGACGGATGCGAGCCACAACCAAGCGCGCCGCACTGTCTCGCGGGGCACGATCTAGCTCTGTCACCGAATAGTATCCCGGAGGCCGCAAACGCACCAGCTCTGACCCTTAATTCGGAGCCAGTTGTGTCAATCGAGGATGAGCGGTTGCACGTCACCTCGGGGGTTGCGATCTCAAAGGCGATCGAGCCGAACGCCGGCCCCACACTCCACGTGACTCACGACTCCGAGGATCCGGACTCCTCTCCGGACTCCGAACCCCCCGCGCCCCTGCCGATTGAATCCGATTGGGCGCCAATAATGGAGTTCACCACCGCGGACATCTTTCAGCACTCGGCTTTTGGTGATATCCTGAATTCTCTCAAGTCTCTCTCTTTATCAGGAGAGCCCTGGCCGAACTGCAGTCAGCGAGGATGGGATACGGACGATGAAGAAATTCAAAGCCCACCCACCACCCACTTGGTAGCCACTGTCGACAATTCAAACGACGTGCTCAACTTCGACTCCAGAGATATCGACAGCATGGATGATGATGCAGGAGATACCGATGAACCAACGCCCATAGGGCATTGGACAGCCACCTCATCTCACGATGTGTACATGGTGGATACCCCTAAAGGAAGCGACAACGAGGAAAAAGGGGATGGAACGGGAGATCGACCCCCCGAAAAGCAATCAAAGCGTCGGCGTAAACGCCGACCCAAGCCCCGCCTCGATAAAAACCCAGCCATAGAGCAGGACGAGCCGGTAGACAACGAGCAGGCCTTAGAGCAACCGTCCGAACAGGGCAACACGGATAGAGAAACTGAACATCCCTCCTCCGGCAAAAACAGCATTCCGGACGACCTCACGCCGGATAAACCCGTGGAGCAGAAGAATCTCCACGAGAGGCTCGTTGCAACTACACGCAGCCTGAAAAAGCAGAAGCGGAAGCTAAAAATAGCGGAATATGCACTCCGGATTAGATGGAACAAAGTAATCAATACCGCAGATAAATACGACAACGGTAGCCGCACTAAAAGCTATCCGAAAAGAAAGCTACTGCCTGAATTCGACGAAGAGGCCCTAGAGCCCTCGCATTCAAAAAATAAGAAAGCCACACGGTCGGATAGACGACCCCATAAAGCGGCAAGCGGCGCCTCACTTAAATCGGCATGCGACCCACCTAAGGATTCGCATCATGGCCCAGTTAGGTCCATTTATGGGCCAAGAAAGCAAGCCCTCGTAAGCAATGCAATAAAGCCATCATCAGAATTCGGCACACCCAAATACAGGGGCGCCTCACCCCCCTATGTTTCAGCGATGAGGTCCTGGACTACGAATTTCCAGAGGGATTCAAACCCGTAAACATAGAGGCATATGATGGAATAACAGACCCTGGAGTCTGGATCGAGGATTATATCCTCCACATACACATGGCTAGAGGAGATGATCTCCACGCCATAAAATATTTACCCCTTAAGCTTAAAGGGCCAGCCCGGCATTGGCTTAAAAGCCTTCCTGAAAACACAATTGGAAGTTGGGAAGAGCTCGAGGATGCTTTCCGAGCAAATTTTCAAGGGACCTATGTCCGCCCTCCGGATGCAGACGATCTTAGTCACATAACTCAACAGCCCGGAGAATCGGCTCGGCAGTTCTGGAATAGATTCCTCACTAAAAAGAATCAGATAGTCGAATGTCCGGACGCCGAAGCCTTAGCAGCTTTCAGGCACAACGTCCAAGACGAATGACTTGCCAGACACCTCGGCCAAGAAAAGCCAAGAACAATGGCCGCACTAACAAGCCTCATGACCCGCTTTTGTGTAGGAGAGGACAGCTGGTTGGCAAGGTGCAGCCCCATCGACCCAAGTACATCCGAAACTAGGGATGGAAACAGAAAACTGCGACGCAACAAGGACCGTCGCCGGACTAAGGAAAAAAGTCCGAAGAGCACGGCAGTCAATGCCGGATTCAAAGGCTCACGACAAAATCAGACAAAACCGCCCCTCCAGGATAACAGGGACGATCCATCCAACTTAAATAAAATCCTGGATAGGATATGTCAGATACACAGTACTCCCGGGAAGCCTGCTAACCATACCCACAGAGATTGTTGGGTCTTCAAACAATCCGGCAGACTCAATGCCGAACACAAGGGGCTCGACACACCAAGCGAAGACGAGGATGAACCCCAAAAGCAGAGCACCAGGAAACAAAAGAACTTCCCACAAGAAGTAAAAACAGTGAACTTACTTCACATAACAAAACGTGCGGCGCCCATAAAGGTACGCACCACACGACCTATCCCCAAAGGGTCCCGCCACTGGTTGTCAAAACCAATCATCTTCGATCAGCTAGATTATTCTAGAAATATCAAGAATGCAGGCTGGACTGCCTTGATACTCGATCCAATAATTGGCGGACTCCAGTTTTCAAATGTCCTTATGGATGGCGGCAGTGGACTAAACCTGATATATCAGGATACAATCCATCACATGGGGATAAACCCAACAAGAATCTGCCACAGCAAAACCTCCTTTCAAGGGGTAACACATGGTCCGGACACCCATTGTATGGGTTTTCTCCGGCTCGAAGCTATATTCGGCTCTGCCGATAACTTCCGATGCGAAAAGCTGACCTTCCATATCGTCCCGTTCTCAAGTCGCTATCAAGCACTACTGGGACGCGAAGCTTTCGCTCGCTTTAACGCAATACCGCATTATGCATCTCTCACGCTTAAGATGCCCGGTCCACGAGGCATCATCTCTTTGAAGGGGAAGCACTAAAGTGCGCCTCCCCAAGCGGAGGACTGTGCGGCCGCTTTGACAGCCCCACAGTAAAATGGCCTCACCGGCCAAAAAACTTCGAAATAGGTCATTAAAGACCACGAACGCGGATAGACGAGTTCGGTACAAAATCATCATTGATGCAGGCTTAGTGGCCATATACCCCCGCACTAGGGGCTCCATGCATATACAATAAGAGACAATAAAGCTCAATTTTATATATTTCACTTTATACTTTGTTTATTTTAAACTTTTGTTCGGCACGACCCGTTTTCAGCTCAGTTCCTCTCTTTTACAGATGAACATCGTGCGGCGCCCGTCCAGGATACGGCACAACGGAGATACAGGCGCAGACGTGCAGTAGGGACCCGTCCTAAAGGATTCTTTTTAGATTAAGACCCTGCGTAAATCTTTTTTACTGTCTCTTGTTGCTACACATCCCTTGGTTTTTTCTGATATAACCAAGGAGGAGGCTGGCGTCTTGGCATGTGGCCACGTTAGAATTTTTGCACGTACCTGGACACTAGGGGCTTTTTAAATAAAGAGTGTTGTTTCGCCCGCACTCATAAAGACCGAACACCTTAGGGAGTGTTCGGCGTCGCGAGTTTTGGCATTATATGCATCAGCTCCGAATCATGTCTTTGGTCAAATGTTGGGTTGCCCGGCTCTTGAGTTCGGATACCTTACGTTCCGCTCTATCGGCTAAGGTAGCACCAGGAGAACTACTGCGATTGTGCCCCGGTTCGGCCGGGCGAGCACCTCAGTAGAGAAAGCCGAAAACTGACTGTCATGATGTAGCGTGAGACTGGTCAGCCACTCGATGACCTATCAGAATCTATCGGATTCCTCCGCTTTAACGAAGGGCCGCTTCCCGGTCAGGCACATATGCGCCCCGAACTCGGGCGAGCACAGTCGCCACCAAGGGGCTACCTAAATAGTCTCACTGTCAAGCTCCTATGGCTAAGTGAAAGTGTTAAAGCATTATAGTCCGGTTGCCTGGCCCGCTGCGCTATCACCTCCTTTGTAGGACCAAGACGTTGGGTTAAGTGTGAAAATGCGTCTTCTGCGAGCACCCCCGCACTATGTGCGTGGGGGCTGAAGCCAACGACTGCCATCTTTCAGATTTTGTATACATATATCTTAAAACGGCCGCACAGGAGGTGTTCCCAATACTTGAAGGCACAATATAAAAAGGCCACTATAGTTTATCAAAATATTACTTTATAATTACATATGCTATCATAACATAGCATCTTTCGAGCATTGCGTCTCTATTACACGAGCGCCTTCAAGGACTTCCTGAAAATAGTGCTCGGAGGGTACTCGGCTTTTGTCCGAATCGTGGGACGCAACAACGGTGGTCTCCATCTCTGCCTAGTATGTCTTGACACAGGCAAGAGCCATCCTTGCGCCCTCTATGCATGCTGACCTCTTCATTGCATTAATACGTGGCACCACGTCAAGGAATTGCTGCACCAAGCTGAAATAACCCTTCGGCTCCGATCTCCCCGGCCACAGATGACCCATGACGTACTTCATGGCGAGTCCGGACAACCTATTCAGTACGGCCCATTGAGCCAAACGGTCGTCCACTGCCAGTGGGCGCTCTGGATTATGAAACTGCGACCAGAAAAGCTTTTCCACTTCGCAATCCTTCTGATCTCGAAAGTGTTCGGTTGCATCAGCAGCACTCACTGCCAAATCCAGATAGGTATCCTCCACACTCCACATCCGGTCCAACGGAGCAAACTTCGGATCGCAAAATTTCCTTCGCAGCATAAAGGGCTTTCCAGCCGCAATCTGTTCGGCCTGACGCAGCTCCTCCTTCGCAGCTCTCATCACAGAGCGCGCGTCCTTAGCATTAGAAACAGCCTTCTCTAAGTCCGTCTGTTTCGCCTGGTCTTCTTTCTCAAGAAGTCTGCAACGGTCTACAGCGCTCTTCAACTTTTTGGCCATCTCGGGCATCTCTTCCTTGCTTCGGCAATGAGCAGCCTGTTCGGCTCTCAGCTCTTCAAGGGCTTTCTTGGCAGCCGCATCACTTTCTCTGGTTTGTTCTTTAGCTCGGGCAAGTTCTGCCCTAAGACTCTCCACGACGGCCGCACCATCTGCATCAAGCACACACATCATAAGACACTAGCATAAAACTCTTCTTACCTGATGCCGCCCGAGGAATTACATACCTTGAGCCTCATCAAGCCGCTTGTTAACAAGCGCGATGTCGGCATCTGCCAAGTCCAGTTGCCGCTTTAGTTCGGCAAAATCATCAGTTCGGCTCGATTCCGGACACCCTGCCGCCTACATTCAAAGGCGACATTTTAGACCTGGGATTATGATCCTCTGCATGCCGTCATTTCTCGACGACACGCAGAGTCTCAGGGGCTACTATCTACACAGGACGCTTCTTATTCATGCGCAACTGACAAAAGTGTACATTATCTAATGTACCTCAAAACCCGTCAATAAACTTTTGACGGCCTCATGCAATCCGCTCTCTGCGGATGAGATCCTTTCAATCACCATGCCCATCAATACACGGTGCTCCTCCGAGATAGAAGCTCGCCCCAGCAGAATCTTCAGCTCCTCCGGCCGAGCACCAGACGGTGCCGGACTTGTCCAACAACCTCTTTCGAAGGCCGGACGCGGAGAACCTCGGGGGCCACATAGCTATCTTCCGCCCCTGCCGGATTCGGAGAAACCCTCCGCGACTACACCTCAGGGTCGCCCGCCTCGGTAGGCGGCACGGCAGGGGGAGGCGTCCCGCTCTCCATCATCTCCGGAAGGAGATCCCCCGAAGACGAGCTCTGCTGAGAAGGGCTGAGGTCCGAGCTACAAGGTAAAAATTCGGTTAATCTTCTCAGATATAAATCAAAGATTTCCCTCATCCCTCAAAAGGAAAATCTTTCTCTACTTACGGCTCGCTGGAGGGCTGATCCCCTTGAGGGCGTAGTCCGGCCGAGGAACTCCCCGGCGTCGGACCCTCTAACGAGGATTTTTTCCCCCGCTTCGAGGCCATGGTTTCCGGTCGTCAGAGGCGGCTCTCTTCTTCCCCTTAGGAGAGGAATTGTCGGTTCCTCCCTTCGGAGCAGCCTCCTTCGAGGAGGCCATAGTTTCCTTGTCCTCCCCCTTGCTTCCCTCCAAAGGCATTATCTCCAACATCCTGACCAGCACGGGATCCGGCCTGGTTTTGGGAAGGGGAGCCGGACACCTGATCAGCTTTGCCTTCGCTATCCACTCCTGTTTAAAAGGACGGCTCTTTTAGGGGCAAGTTTATGACAATTATACGGATAGAAGGTCCGGGCACAAGGTTGCTTACTTGAGTATCCGGGCGATTGCAGCTTAGGCCTGCGTCCTCGGTTAAATCCGGACACATCTCTTGTGATCCGAAGAATAGTTTATACATCTCCGCGGGCGTTGCGCCCATGAAATTCTGGAGAGCTCGCGATCCCTCAGGATTAAACTCCCACAGGCGAAGGGAGCGACGTTTGCCGGGCAATATTCGGCGAATCAGCATGACCTGCGTCACCTTGACCAGGCTGAGGTCTCCTTCCAAGAGATCCTTAATGCGGCCCTGCAACAAGGGCACGTCTTTGGGCAAACCCCAATCTAACCCTCTGTTGACCCATGACGCTAGCCGTGGTGGGCGACCCGAACAAAAGGCAGGAGGTGCCACCCACTTGGTGCTCCGGGGAGCGATGATATAAAACCACTCTCGTTGCCACAAGCCTAGCTCCTCTTGAAAAGAGCCCTCGGGCCATGCAGCATCAGCATTTTTGCTTAGAACAGCACCTCCGCACTCTGCGTGCCGTCCCTTGATCATCTTCGGCTCCACTTTGAAGGTCTTGAGCCATAATCCGAAGTGAGGGGTAACACGGAGGAACGCTTCACACACGACAATAAACGAGGAGATATGGAGGATGGACTCCGGAGCTAAGTCATGGAATTCCAGCCCGTAATAAAACAGCAGTCCCCTCACAAAGGGATCCACCGGGAAGCCCAACCCCCGAAGGAAGTGAGACATTAACACCACGCTCTCGCCGGGCTGGGGACTGGGAATGACCTGCCCTGGAGCAGGCAACCTATGCGAAATTTCGCCGGTCAGGAACTTAGCCGCCCTCAGCCTTAGTACGTCCTCCTTCGTGACGGAGGAGGGCGTCCATCGGCCTTGAAGGTCAGAACCGGACATTGTCGAAGGTCCGAAGCGCCTGGAATCTGGAGCCTAGGGTGTTGGAACTTGAGGCGACGGGCAAACTCGCTTGAGATTGAAAAAAGTAAGGCCTTGGTCTCTTTATAAGAGGTTGAATACCAAGAGCCCTCCTCGTAACCATTCGGGACTCGTCTTTAATCGAGGAAACGTGCTAACGGGCGCGGTTGGGTTACCCACGTCCGTATTGATGAGAGTCCCGTAAAAGGGGGTACACGATCTCTGCTTTGGCAAGACGTGCCAAGGAAACCGCCTCGCAAAAACGTGCTGAGGTGGAAAAGTAAAAACGATTCGAGTAAAGGACTTGGCCGTAGTGTGATGACGCACTGCGGAATACGTCAGCAGATTTGATTTGTGTTTATATTATTCTCTTTATGGCAATATATGGAAACTTATTTTGCAGAGCTGGACACTACTCTTGGTGTTAACAATCTTCTATGAAGGGCTTGGAGGAGGAACCCGCCTTGCAATGCCGAAGACAATCTGCGCACCGGACTCGTCGTCATTGAAGCCTGGTTCAGGGGCTACTGAGGGAGTCCTGGATTAGGGGGTGTTCGGTTAGCCGGACTATACCTTCGGCCGGACTCCAGGACTATGAAGATACAAGATTAAAGACTTCGTTCTGTGTCCGGATGGGACTTTCCTTGGCGTGGAAGGCAAGCTTGGCGATGCGGATATTCAAGATCTCCTACCATGGAAACCGACACTGTGTAACCCTAACCCTATCCGGTGTCTATATAAACCGGAGGGTTGTAGTCCGTAGGACGTCAACTCCATATACAACAATCATACCTTAGGCTAGCTTCTAGGGTTTAGCCTCCTTGATCTCGTGGTAGATCTACTCTTGTACTACACATATCTTCAATATTAATCAAGCAGGACGTAGGGTTTTACCTCCATCAAGAGGGCCCGAACCTGGGTAAAACATCGTGTCCCCTGCCTCCTGTTACCATCCGACCTTGACGCACAGTTCGGGACCCCCTACCCGAGATCCGCCGGTTTTGACACCGACATCGGGATTTGGGGCGGCGCTTGCATCGCAGCTTTGACTGCTTTTCGAGGGAACAATCCTTCGGTGCGTCCTTCCGCTCCTCGTCGTCATCTTTGGGTGCGTCCACCATGTATACGTCATATGACGAGGTGGTCTTCCAGGGCTCGATAGGCGCTGGTTCTTCATCGTCTCCTTCATCGGCGTCCATACCGTTAATGTCGTCGGAGTTGGAGTCAAGCATGTCGATTAAATCGTCGACAGTGGCTACCAAGTGGGTGGTGGGTGGGCTTTGAATTTCTTCATCGTCCGTACCCCAACCTTGTTGACCTTAATCCGGCCAGGGCTCTCCTGACAAAGAGAGAGACTTCAGTGATTTCAGGATATCGCCGAAAGGCGAGTGCTGAAAGATGTCCGCGGCCGTGAACTCCATGACCGGCGCCCAATCGAATTCGCTCGGTAGGGGCGCGGAGAGTTCAGAGTCCGGAGAAGAATCCGGCTCCATGGAGTAACGAGTCTTGCAGAGTACGGGGCTGGTGTTCGGCTCAACCGCCGTTGGGATCGCCGCCCCCGAGGTGGCATCCAACCGCTCATCCTCAATCGGCGCGGTCGGCTCCGAACTAAGGGTCGGAGCTGATGCGGGTGCGGCCTCCAGGGCACTGTTCGGCGGCAGAGCTAGATCATGCTCGTCGTGACAGTGCGGCGCGCTCGGCAGTGGTTCGAATCCGTCGAAGGTCAAGTCCCCGCGGATGTCTGCCGTGTAGTTTAAACTTCCGAATCTTACCTGACGGCCAGGGGCGTAGCTTTTGATCTGCTCTAGATGGCCAAGTGAATCGGCCCGCAGTGTGAAGCCGCCAAAGACGAAGATCTGTCCGGGGAGGAAGGTCTCACCCTGGACTGCATCGCCATTGATGATCGTAGGAGCCATCGGGCCTGACGGCGACGGCATAGAGGAACTCTCAATGAAAGCACCAATGTCGGTGTCAAAACCGGCGGATCTCGGGTAGGGGGTCCCGAACTGTGCATCTAGGCCGGATGGTAACAGGAGGCAGGGGACATGAAGTTTTACCCAGGTTCGGGCCCTCTCGATGGAGGTAAAACCCTACGTCCTGCTTGATTAATATTGATGATATGGGTATTACAAGAGTTGATCTACCACGAGATCAGAGAGGCTAAACCCTAGAAGCTAGCCTATGGTATGATTGTTGATGTGTATGTTGTCCTACGGACTAGAACCCTCCGGTTTATATAGACACCGGAGAGGGTTAGGGTTACATAGAGTCGGTTACAATGGTAGGAGATCTGAACATCCGTATCGCCAAGCTTGCCTTCCACGCTAAGGAAAGTCCCTTCCGGACACGGGACGGAGTCTTCAATCTTGTATCTTCATAGTCCAGGAGTCCGGCCGAAGGTATAGTTCGGCTATCCGAACACCCCCTAATCCAGGACTCCCTCAGCTACCGTCAATCAAAGCAAGATAAGATGCATAAAAGATAAACATCACATGCAATCAATATAAGTGATATGATATGGCCATCATCATCTTGTGCTTGTGATCTCCATCTCCAAAGCACCGTCATGATCACCATCGTCACCGGTGCGACACCTTGATCACCATCGTAGCATCGTTGTCGTCTCGCCAATCTTATGCTTCCACGACTATCGCTACCGCTTAGTGATAAAGTAAAGCATTATAGCGCAATTGCATTGCCTACAATAAAGCGACAACCATATGGCTCCTGCCAGTTGCCGATAACTCGGTTACAAAAACATGATCATCTCATACAGTAAAATTTAGCATCATGTCTTGACCATATCCCATCACAACATGCCCTGCAAAAATAAGTTAGACGTCCTCTACTTTGTTGTTGCAAGTTTTACGTGGCTGCTACGGGCTTTAAGCAAGAACCGGTCTTACCTACGCGTCAAAACCACAACGATAGTTTGTCAAGTTGGTGTTGTTTTAACCTTCGCAAGGACCGGGTGTAGCCACACTTGGTTCAACTAAAGTTGGAGAAACTGACACCCGCTAGCCACCTGTGTGCAAATCACGTCGGTAGAACCAGTCTCGCGTAAGCGTACACGTAAAGTCGGTCTAGGCCGCTTCATCCAACAATACTGCCGAACCAAAGTATGACATGCTGGTAAGCAGTATGACTTATATCGCCCACAACTCACTTGTGTTCTACTCGTGCACAACATCAATGCATAAAACCTAGGCTCGGATGCCACTGTTGGGGAACGTAGTAATTTCAAAAATTCCCTACGCACACGCAAGATCATGGTGATGCATAGCAACGAGTGGGGAGAGTGTTGTCTACGTACCCTCATAGACCAGAAGCGGAAGCGTTATGACAACGCGGTTGATGTAGTCATACGTCTTCACGGCCCGACCGATCAAGCACCAAAACTACGGCACCTCCGAGTTCTAGCACACGTTCAGCTCGATGACGATCCCTGGACTCCGATACAGCAGAATGTCGGGGAAGAGTTCCGTCAGCACGACGGCGTGGTGACGATCTTGATGTTCTACCGTCGCAGGGCTTCGCCTAAGCACCGCTACAATATTATCGAGGATTATGGTGGAGGGGGGCACTACACATGGCTAAGAGATCAATGATCAATTGTTGTGTCTATGGGGTGCCCCCTGCCCCCGTATATAAAGGAGCAAGGGAGGGAGGCGGCCGGCCGAGGAGGAGGGCGCGCCAAGGGGGGAGTCCTACTCCCACCGGGAGTAGGACTCCTCCTTCCCTTGTTGGAGTAGGAGAGAAGGAAAGAGGGGGAGAGGAACAAGGAAAAGTGGGCTGCACCCCTTGTCCAATTTGGACCAGAGGGGGGCGCGCGCCTCCTTCCTTTTGGCCTCTCTCCTCTATTCCCGTATGGCCCAATAAGGCCCATATACTCCCCGGCGAATTCCCGTAACTCTCCGGTACTCCGAAAAATACTCGAATCACTCGGAACCTTTCCGATGTCCAAATATAGTCGTCCAATATATCGATCTTTATGTCTCGACCATTTCGAGACTCCTCGTCATGTCCCCGATCTCATCCGGGACTCTGAACTCCTTCGGTACATCAATACTCATAAACTCATAATATAACTGTCATCGAAACCTTAAGCGTGCGGACCCTACGGGTTCGAGAACAATGTAGACATGACCGAGACACGTCTCCGGTCAATAACCAATAGCGGAACCTGGATGCTCATATTGGCTCCCACATATTCTACGAAGATCTTTATCGGTCAGACCGCATAACAACATACGTTGTTCCCTTTGTCATCGGTATGTTACTTGCCCGAGATTCGATCGTCGGTATCTCAATACCTAGTTCAATCTCGTTACCGGCAAGTCTCTTTACTCGTTCCGTAATACATCATCCTGCAACTAACTCATTAGTTGCAATGCTTGCAAGGCTTAAGTGATGTGCATTACCGAGAGGGCCCAGAGATACCTCTCCGACAATCGGAGTGACAAATCCTAATCTCGAAATACGCCAACCCAACAAGTACCTTCTGAGACACCTGTAGAGAACCTTTATAATCACCCAGTTACGTTGTGACGTTTGATAGCACACAAAGTGTTCCTCCGATAAACGGGAGTTGCATAATCTCATAGTCATAGGAACATGTATAAGTCATGAAGAAAGCAATAGCAACAAACTAAACGATCAAGTGCTATGCTAAAGGAATGGGTCAAGTCAGTCACATCATTCTCCTAATGATATGATCCCGTTAATCAAATGACAACTCATGTCTATGGTTAGGAAACATAACCATCTTTGATCAACGAGCTAGTCAAGTAGAGGCATACTAGTGACACTCTGTTTGTCTATGTATTCACACATGTATTATGTTTCCGGTTAATACAATTCTAGCATGAATAATAAACATTTATCATGATATAAGGAAATAAATAATAACTGTATTATTGCCTCTAGGGCATATTTCCTTCAGGACCAGCCCCTTAGTGGGCTGGGCGCCTCCCCCTTAGGGCCCATGCGCCTAGGGTTTGGGGAACCCTAAAGGGAGGGCGCCCCCCTTGCCTTGAGGGGCAAGGCAACCCCCCTGGCCACCGCCCCCCTCTCCCTTGCCCCTATATATATGTGGGGGGTGGGAGGGCAGCCGCACCCAAGTTCTGGCGCAGCCCTCCCCCTCTCCCAAGTCCTCCTCCTCTCCCGCGGTGCTTGGCAAAACCCTGCAGGATTGCCACGCTCCTCCTTCACCACCTCGCCGTCGTGCTGCTGCTGGATGGAGTCTTCCCTAACCTCTCCTTCTCCCCTTGCTGGATCAAGGCGTGGGAGACGTCACCGGGCTGCACGTGTGTTGAACGCGGAGGCGCCGTTGTTCGACGCTTAGATCGGAATCAACCGCGATCTGAATCGCTGCGAGTACGACTCCTTCATCCGCGTTCTTGCAACGCTTCCGCTTAGCGATCTACAAGGGTATGTAGATGCACTCTCCTTCCCCTCGTTGCTAGATTACTCCATAGATTGATCTTGGTGATGCGTAGAAAATTTTAAATTTCTGCTACGATCCCCAACAAAAAAAATCTCTCAATAGCCATGACTGATTTCAAAGGAAAATGGAGACTCCACTCAGAGTTAACCAATGTTCTATCAAGCTTCTCATGTAGTAAATGATCATTAGACCAGGTACAGATCCTATTAGATAGCTCAAGTTCCATTAGATTATTTTGTTTCAATGATAACTTAAAAACATAGACCATTTACTGCAACTACTGTTTGAAGATTGTACTCACTATTTCTAACAATATTAAAGTTACCCCAAGGAAAACATGGTCCCCACAGTTGTGCCAAGCTATAGCAAGAAATAAATTTCCATCTAAAAGCCATCCTTTTTGGTATTTCATGAAAATTCTCAAGTAATATCTATCATACCACACGTGCAAAACCACAACATAATCTTCATTAACACTAAAAAGTAATCCCCCGAGCCTACGCATTGGAACAAGCCAAGAATGTTTGAATTTGTTTGAAACAATATTCAACCATGAGTTACTGATCTACCGCACTTGGGTTTCTTGAACCCTGACAAGAAATATATTTAATAATTAGAAATAGTTTCTCTTAGAAACACTTTCTTTACAAAACCACCAATCCCTCAACAAATCAATATTAATCATGTCATGAAACTTCACTTTTTTGTCCTGCCCTTCTGATTTTGAAGTTTCACACTACCGTGAGTAGGTGAGTGATTTTTTCCTTTCCTCTCTTGAGAGTGAGTTACAAACATATTTTGCAAACGTTCCAAGGCATCAAAGTCATCATCAGTTTTTCTCATTTTCAGGTAACTGTTCCTCAATCTCCCTCAAATCACACTTAGGAATGATTACAACTAGCATGTAAGTCATGTCTAGCCCGCTTTACCTTTTTAATCACAACAACATTAGCTAGCCTCGTATTATAATTTTGCATATGCAAAAGCAGAAACCGGTTTGTGGCAAGGCTGAAAACAACTAGTAGCAAGGGAAAACTTTGTTTTTGCCACTCTAACTTTTGACCACTTTGCTTTTGCCACTCTAGAATTTGACATTTCACTTTTGCCACTCTTAGTTTTTAACAATACATCACAATTGCCTGTGATGTATTGTCAAAAGCTAAGAATGGCAAAATTGAAATGAAAAATTATTGATGTTGTCACAAAATGGCATTTGTAATGTATTGTTAAAAGCTAAGGTTGGTAAAAGTGATATGTCAAATTCTGAAGTGGCATAAACAAAGTGAGCAAAAGAGGGGCACCTTAGCTTTATCCAGGTTGCACTCCTTGCTATGCAGAATAGTAGCTATTTTGGATCGAAGCCTCACGTTCATGCCTGGGAGAAAGTGGAGCCTGGCCATGGCCTGGAAACTTGGAAATTTTTTACTGGCCAGGCTAGCCTGGGAGCAGTACGTTTGGCTAGTGTCCAGAACTTGCCAAGCAAATATTTAATTTGTCAGTTATAAGAACCTGCTGGCTCACAAGAAAAGTAGTATTATAATCTCAGGCACGAACCAGGCAACCGATATAGCACGCCTGGTTCAAGCTAATGAATGTGCCTGGTGTTTTGGCCAGGCCAATGACCGTACTACTTGCCTCAGGCCAGGCTAGTGTCTTCCTGGCGAGGATGTCAACCAAACAATTTCCAGGCTGATCTCCGGCAGGCTCCAGGGCTTCAGGCCAGGCAAATCTTTCCCAGGTCTCAAACCAAACTAGCCCTAGATCTCTCCACTATGGTCGTACAATGCTTATATTCGCATACCTTCTATGCAAACATATGCCTTCTGTTGTTCTTGGTAGAACAAAGTGATTTACTCATGGTCGGTGGGACAAAGTGAAGTATTTTAGCCTATGGTGTGCCAGACTTTGATAAATTGCTAGCTCCGCCGCTGCTTCACTAGACGTCGTGTGAGCGTGTACACATACGACGTATTCGCTTGCTCGCAGTCATTTTCGAGCTTGCATTGATTTTGTCCCGCCAAAGCCTGTATGGGATTCCTGCGGGCAACAAAACACAATCATAGTTTTTTTTAACATAGTACAACGCAGATGCCCACGTAACGCGCATACACTAATCTTTATGGACACCTCTGAGATACAAGATACTAAGCCTGATCGCAGGCGTTTCGACGGGAACATATCTTTTCACTAAACGATCATTGCTGGAAAGACTAAAATAAATTCAAAAAATGTGAGAACCAATATCAAGTCTAGCACCTGAATCCTGGTGGATTGTTTACACCACAAGGGACCAAACCATCTGAGCCACGCAGGCGTACGTCTGTTTACACGCGTAGCACGGTTTAAAAATGAAAACAATTGGTTTACATTTGTATTCAACACGTCAAACCCTTGCAATGCAATGGCCCAAGACCGTACCGCAATTCCCGGGACCGCCCACAGACTCACATTTTTAAATTTTTTTTGTTGAACAAATACTCACCTGAGAGCTTAAACAAGAGGAACGAAACACGCACATCCCTCTCGTGACACCGCGCCTACACTACACACCGCGTCGAGCGCAGTCCGCAGGGAGAAGAGGTCCAGTGTGGTGCAGGACCACCACGTACAGCTAGCTGATCTCTCCGTCGAAGCTTAGCCGGCGGGACGTACGCCGCGATCAATCGTGATCGAGCCCACGTAGTACGATCAGCCCGAGGCCGACGCGTGCATGCACCTGGACGATCGCGAGGCCGTACGTCGTCGTCGTCGTCTCCCCCGGCCCCGGCGTCGCGCCGTCGCCGTCGTGTGGACTGGTCGCCCGCCGGCGGCCACATGCGTGGTGTTCTCCTGATGATGGACCTGATCTGCCTTGGTCGACCGATCTATCCGCTCTCCTGAACTGCAGGAGAGTCAGCTGGCGGCATTTCGCATGTGCCTGCAGATGAGGTGCAGCAGGAGATTAAATTTCCCAATGATTGGCAGATTAACTAGGTCCGGATGGATCTGGAGAGGCCGAGTGCTCATCGTTAGTTCGGTTTGCCGGTCGCCGTCGCGGCCAGCTTGCGCGGGCGTTGTGCTTCCACATACGTACGTACTCCTACGTGCCGCTGTCTCTGCCATGTTCGACGATCCACGACCACGATCCAGATGTGCATGCATGGTGCACCGCACCCCATGCACGTCCATCGGTACACAGTACGTGCTCCTCGATCTGGATCGATGCAACAGGTAAAAAGGAGACGAAGAGATAAATCCAGAAATGGGAAGGTAACTAGTCTCCCAAGACTTGCAGGGGCGGAGCAACGTGTCGTGTCACTGTCACGTTGGGCCCCCGTACGTGGGGTCCACCGGGTTGAGCTCCGGTTACGTTCTACTTCTACTTGGCCTGTTGACCACAAGCTAGCTGGTGCAGCTGAAAACAGGGTTGCCAATTTTTTGACCGAGGTTTTCTAAACTACGCACTACGGCATTGCCATGGCTCATTAAACTTGGTCGGACGCAATCCGCAAGCAGTATAGTGGAGCACAGGAGTAGTCCCAGGCCGACATCATGACGGTGTGACCCCAGTCATTGGACAGAGACCCCATTCGATCCATCAATCGGGTCAAGTACGATCCCGCGAAACCAGGACTCCAGGAGTGTACACATGCATAGGCCGGTGTTAGTGGCGGCATTAATTTGACCATCAGAAAACTAAGTAACTACTCCTAGCTACGAAGATTAGCAATCATCCATCTAATCAAGAATAATCTGCGTGCTTGAACAATCTAGCAAGCATTCCTACAAGACAATGACGGGTGAGCTAATTAATTAGAATTAAGGACGCGTCTAACCGGTGGCCGGCCGAAAAAGGTAAGTTTTTGTTTCCCTCACTCATATTAGGAAAAGTAAACAGGTGTGGATATATGTCAAGAGAATAAATAATTGCAATGAATAAATGTGAACGCATTTAATTTGTGTTTTCTGTTTTTTTTAAACCATAACTTTCAAACAACGCATCGAAATTAGGATCCGTTTTCATCGTTGGAACCTTCGCGGCGTGCTCTTCAAAAATAGATCCCGCATGGAGATGTTTCGACGAACTAGTCTTCTTGCCAACTAAACATCAATGTTTTGTGTAGGGACTAGAAAAAGTTCCTCTTAAAGACTTTTTTACCAAACGGGAGAGACTTTTTAGAGACTAAACTAGACATTTGAGACTAAATGAATAAGACTCTTAAGGAGAGTCTTTTTGGGACTTTTTCAACAATGCCTCTCCATGCACCCATTGGCCCGCCATCCCATGGTGTTATTTGATTGTTATTTTTCTATATATTAGAGGCAACATGGTCATTTAATAACCTCCAGAAAGGGACTAGAGACTTTTTAGTATCTGGAAACAAACATGAAGGGACTTTTTAGGGACTAGTGACTTTTTAGTTGGGACTAGAAAAAGTCATAAGACTAGAGAACCAAACACCACCTAGACTACGTTACAAGCCAACTAAACATCAATGTGTGTGCAACTAGACTACATTACAAACTATGATAATTCACTGCGACTATGCGGACCAAATTGTGCAAGTATGTGGCCATGCATGTGCCAACTAGGACTATTATGTGTGCAACTACAACTAATGTGGATGCAGCTCCGAAAAACCGGGTTTCAAAAAAATTGCACCATGCATTACTAAAGTTGCACAAAGCAGTACTGAAGTTGCACAATATAGCGTCAAAGTTGGCATCAAAAAATTTTGAGAGTGCCTAGAACTCATTTAGATGAGATATAATTTGGTCTCATTCACCTTGAAAACAAAAACAGATACAACCCACGTCAGCCCACACGCATCTTATAGCATCACATCCAGTGGCTATAAAAGGTGAATGAGACCAAATTATATCTCATCTGGATGAGTTCTAGCAAAACAGAAAAAATTTCGTCGAAACATACCCATGCGGGATCTAGTTTCAAAGATCTCGTCGCAAAGAATTCAATAGTGAAGACGGATCTGAATTCCGACGCGCGGTTTGAAAGATATGACTTTTTACAAATTTATAAAACCAAAATAATTGCACGTGAAGTTGTTCTTTCAAATCGGTCTAACCAGTATGAACACATTAAATACTGATAACGACATGCACTATCAGATAAAAAACAACTCATACATGATTAGAAAGCCGGGCCGCTTGTTGTCTTCAAATAATGTGTATGCACTTTTTAGATTTTAGGATTAATTAGTGGTAGTACAAAACTAGCTGTTCGCCAAGCTGTTCTGCAGTGTCCTCGTACGTGGACCCTTTCCGTGCAGTGCTCCGAACCTGCTACTCTCTGATGCATATTACTTTTAAATTTGTCTACGGATGTATTTAGACATGATTTAATTACCAGCCGACCCATTTCATTTTCTTTATCAAAGAAGGGTTTCCCCTCCGATTTCCGTTAAGCGGAACCAGCATCAAACTACAAGCACCAGTTCATTTGACGAGATATTAATGGGAACCGTCCAGGATGATCAGCTCGCTTGTGCTATTGCCCGTTCCCGGTCGTGATAGAATGTTACGTAACTGACAACAACACACATAACATGGCTAGCTAGCTCGAAACATGGCTATAGCCAGTACAAGCCTACAAGGTACATAGTACATGTCACTGTTAGGCTGATCACCTGCACCAATCTGACGCTGGCCGGTTACGCGCGCACCTGGAGTCGACCCCTTCGACCGACGTGTGCACCCATGCGTCCACACATCAAGGATGCGTAACAGCTGATCGTGGTTAGTTTAAGTGCCATCCAGACTGGTGCATCGTAAACTGTTATTTTTTGGCATGCAACTACGCCAAAGATAAGGTTTAGAATTTCCGACGCATGCGCGGCGTGGGTACGTCGTGCAACATTGCATGGCAGAGTAGAGCAAGTGGCTAGCGAAGAAAGAAGCTAGTGGTGTACATGCAGCTGCCTAACAGGACAAGGTCGCATGTATACGTATGTACGCAGCCGGGCTGGGGGCTTCAGCTAAGAACACTTATTATACTATACGTTAGGCTGTAGCTACGAGTTTCTCTGCCTCCCGCCGACGTCGGCGTCGGTCCGCCCCGTCTACCGTGGCCTTAGGGCCATGGGGATGGAATGGATCCCGACCCTTACCGGTGGGAGGGCCGGCTCCGTTTTAAAATCTTTTTTCGAGGTTTGTTAGGATTTGTGTCCAACTCAAAAAGGTAAGACGCCAGCGGCTCTCTGAAGATGAAATAAATGTCTTTCCGCTTAGTCCTCATTTCGGTGATGCGTCTAGTATCGTCGGTGGGCGTGTGGAGGTGTATCTTCGATGGATCTGTCTTTGGTGAATTTGCTCGGATCTGTTCATCGTTCGTCTTTGTTCATGTGTCTTCATGTTGGATCCTTCTTATCTACACTCTTCATTGCCGGCGGTTGCTATTCTGATGCTTTGGTTTTATGAGGCCTTAGCACGATGACTTCCCGACTGTCAACTATAATAAAATTTGCCCGGCTCCGGCGAGGGAGGGGCGACGATAGCGGCGCGTCTTCAGTTCGTTTCAGTGCTTATAATCGTCGCTAGGTGGTATACGAATCAGGATGTAATTTTTATTATTTTTTAGTGTTCATTGTACTACAATGATTAAAGATAAATATATCGGAAGTTTATAAAAAAAGCTACGAATTTCAAGATCTATTTTATTTCCCATCAGAGGATGGTTGGTGCTGTCAACGAAGTAACGACCCCCCTTGCGAGTTATAGCTTTTCCATCAGAGGATGGTTGGTACTGTCCACTGTTTTAGTGTCCCAGCAACAAGGGTTTGAAAATTCAGCGGCCTTGATCTAGCTAGCTCCATGGAACCATGACAGCCAGTGGACAGTGGTGGTGGTGGTGGTGCACATGAGCTGAGCTACTCCTACGTTGCAACTCACAACTGCTGACCAATGCCTAAGTAGTAGCTACCCCTGTTTAGCAGAAGTGCCTGGTGTCCCGGCCGGGTCGTGAGTCATGGCCATGCTTGCGCGCAATCAGCTCAGCCTGCTTGACGTTTCCCAGTACGAGTGTGTTTGGTAGGGTGTATGGAGGATGCATGAGGGCAAAAGTTCCCAATCCGACCCATTTTTGCTTGTTTGGTAGGGTGCATGGGCTCATCTGAGCTATGCTCATCTGATGTATAAAAGTGCCTTCAGTTATGCTCATCTCATGCACCCCAGACAGGGTGCATGAAAGCAGCTATGCTGGCCCTAACACTCGTCCCCACCGACCAGACCACGTCCAGATATATTTATTTTTTCAAAAAGTATCAGAATTTCAAAATTTGTTTAAATTTTCAAAAAACTTTAGAATTTCAGAAAAATGAAAAAAAATTGAATTTCAAAAGTGTTTACATTTTTTTAAAAAAAATCATAATTTTAAATTTTGTTTGAATTTTCAATAAATATTTGAAATTTCAATTTTTCTAAAAAAATCATAAATGTTTGGAATTTCAAAAGGAAATCAAAATTTGTTTGAATTTTGAAAAAAAATAGAATTTTAATATTTTATAAAATATTAAAATTTTCAAATTTTGTTTAAATTTTCAAAAAAACCTCGTAATTTCAAATATGCTGAAATTTAAAAAATGAATTTCAAATTTTATTTTAATTTTCCAAAAAAGTTTAGAATATCAAATTTTATTTAAATTTTCAAAATATGTTTAAATTTGTGTTGACATTTTTTCGATTTTGTTCATCATTCAAAAAATATATTCAGAATTCGAAATTGTTCAGCATGTCTAAACACATGCAGGCTGCCAAACAAAATCTCAGTCCAACATGTCTCAGCACATACATCACTGCCAAACAACAGCAAGTGCATGGACTCAGCATGTCTACACTCAGCATGTATGAGATGAGAACAACTAGGCTAGGTCCATACATGCTACCAAACACACCCTACGTGCCTCGTCACACACACATGCAAGCATGGTAGTAGCTGCCTAGCTAGCCTCAATGAGTAGAGAAAGTTGGCATGTGGAAGGCTATCCATGCATGCATGCCCGAGCCGTCTAGTTGTGTAGGCCACTGGCCTCCATGTTCTTTGAGTTCTTCCTCCTCCAATCTGCAGGTTACAATTGCATCATGCATCCATGCTTACCTACCATGAATCCATAAACAAAGAAAAAAGATCAATCAACAATGATCTTTTTTTTTCTCGAATATGCACGAGTGTGCATATTAACAATGATCTTTTTTTTGGTTCAGCGATACCGCGCCTCCATCTGCCCCTGGTTTAATGTTCTTGCCTCGTTTTCATATACGAGCTAGATGGGAGTTCAGATAGTCACATGTGCCGTGTCATGTGATGAACTATTCGCTAGCTAGGCCTGTATAGTTGTCACGTACTCCTACTATATGATTTCTGGATAGCACGAGTACGCAGAGGCATGCAGAACAGAACTGAGGCAAAAACTGCGCCAAGTTAGCAGTTTAGGTTTCATTTGACATATGAAATTTCAAATTTCAACCATGAATGATGTCGAACCCAAACCACACATTTTTCGTTGGAAAAAAGAAAAGCCAAACAACATGGAAGAAAAGTCAAGCCAAAACGAGCTAAACAAACATATGAGATGGGTCCGACGACATCCTCCGCGGCCCCGCGAACATGCACCCAGTGCCGTCGAAGCGCTCAGTCGCTTGCGTGGGCCCCGCCGAGCAGCCATCCAAACATTCCGCAGTCCTCCAGCGCCATGGCCCATGGCTCACGCACCGCCGCCACAACGCACTCCCCTCCCCTCCTGCTCCCGCCAAGCTTTGCTCAGCTGCTCTCCGTTCTCACGTCACGCCTCCGGCCTCTCCGCTCTCGACGCACAGCAGCAACTGGAGCGCGAAGCAAGCACGAAGACGAAGGCCTGTGCCCGTCAGTTTCCGGTCATTGTCGGACAAATGGCTCGGCCGCAGCAGCTGTACCGCGGCGTGCGGCAGCGCCACTGGGGCTCGTGGGTCTCCGAGACCCTACTCTGACACCCTCTCCTCTGCGTACCTACCTACCTAGCCCATTGTAAGACAATAGGTTTAAGGAAACCAGCACAACCCTTTAGGATGGCCTATCACACACACACACACACACACATATATATATATATATATATATATATATATATATATATATATATACTGTGATACGTTCCAAACGTTCGGTGTATTGCCATACATCCAAAAGATCCCAAGCGCGAAAGGCGGCAGCAGCAGTGCAAGCAGAAGCAAGTGCCAGCCCACATGCATGCGTATATCATTCATACCAAGCGATCATTTTCTTTGTGCATGCATACAGAAATAAACAAAATAGCTGATGTCAGCAAAGACTTCATGTAAAATTAAGATTTAAAATATTTTATAGATCAAACCGTTGTTCCGATTAAAAAACTGTTTTCACATAAAAGATTCGTCGCGACGAGATCTTCAAAACTAGATCCTATGTTGGTATATTTTGATAACTTTTTTTTCAGGTCAAAAGTTACCACGCCTAAATTACGTAAGTTATCATGCGAGAAGTACGTAACTTATCAGGGTGTTTACACTGAAGTTATCAGGGATATGTTTTGACTACTTTTTTGTCTGGGTATAAAATTACCCTGATATTTGTAAGTTAATTATCAGGTCCACAATACCCCCTTCTAGCATCGGTGTCATGCCTAGGCCATAAGGTGAGGTCCACGTGTAGACATGGTAAGGCCTTCTTATGAACAGAATTTTGTGGCTTGTGTCTGGTGAAGCCCGTTTAGGTGTGTTGGGCCGGGTCGATACCAAGCCGCCCCGTTGGCCACCCATGATCAAGTCCGTGGCGTGTAAAAATATAATGTCGTTTACGTAGAATTTATCATGGGTATATTTTTTAACTTCTTTCCCCGGGGGTTAAAGTTGCCGTTGGTGTTTGCACGCAAGTTATCAAGTAAGCTGTTGAATATTACCATATCATTTACAACAGTTATCAGAGCTATGATTTTCAAAGGAAAAAAATTCCCTAGCCAAAGTTATCGCGGTATTTGTACGTGAGTTATCAGCTCTGTTGTGGGTATATTACCATGGTATTTGGACAGAAGTTATCAGGGTTATGGTTTTCAACAACTTCTTTCCTGGGGTTGAAAAAGTTACCACGGTGTGAGTTATCAGCTGTGTTGTGTGTATATTACCATCCTATTTACACAGAAGTTACAAGGGTGTGTTTTTCAACAACTTTTCCCGTAGTGTTTGTATGTGAGTTACCACCTTTGTTTTGTGTATATTACCATGCTATTTATATGCAAGTTACTGGGCTATATTATTTAACATTTTTTTCTCTTGGTAAAAAGTTATCATGGTGCTTGTGCGTGAGTTATCAGCTTTGTTGTGCGTATATTACCATGCTATTTGCACATAAGTTGCCGAGGCATGTTTTTAAGAACTTTTATCCCAGTCTCAAAAGAGTTACCGCGGTGTTTATACGTGAGTTCTGAGCTATGTTATGCATATCTTACCATCATATTTACACAGAAGTTATTGGAGTTTGTTTCTCAATAAAAAATTCATGGGTTCAAAGGCTACCATAGTGTTTGTACATGAGTTATCATATTTATTGTGTGTATATTATCATGTTATTTACACACAAGTTATCGGGCTATATAATTCAACAATTTTTCCTTGGGTAAAGCGTTACTATGGTGATTGTACGTGAGTTATCAGGTATGTGATGCGTAAGTACCATGATATTTACATATAAGTTATCATGGATATGTTTCAACACTTTTTCCTTAGACCAAAAGTCACCACGGGTGTTTGTACATATATTATCAGGCCCGCGGTGCGTAAATTACCATGTTATTTATACAAAAGATATGAGGGATTTTTCAAACAACTCTTTTCTCAAATCAAAGTTCATGTATCTCCTCTAAAATTACGATTTATTTTACCTCTGAAAAAAGTAAGGAGTTTTTGGGCATGCATGACCGCACATGCCCAACAAAAAATGGGAGCTGGCGTGGCTAATGGATAGATTATACTGAAGCATTAAGTGATGCTTGTGAGATCAATGGCGAATCTACAGAGAAAATGAAGGGTGGGCTGGGTGCCTATTTCATGCGAATATATGTTGTGTTGGGCTTACAAATAACTAGATTGGGCCTTTAAACTAGTAGTAAAAACTAATTTTACAAAGCTGGAGGGGGGCTTAAGCCTGTTAAAGCCCCCCTAGTAGATTCGCCACTGTGTGAGATAGAGCATGCAAGAAAAAGTGACAGCCCTGTGTGCAATTTACACAAGAAAACCAGACTAATCATGAAAGAAAAATGACTGGAAGAAGAGAAAAATCAGACCGGTGAATAAACAGACAAGTAGCTGGTCCTATTTCCCGTTTTGTAAAAAAATAAAGGATGCGTATGAATGAAATAGAAATGGAAGCATAAAGTAGACAGTTAACACTTACTAGCAGAGATGGTAGAGCTTCGTTGTACTAGTAGCCACCTGCGTTCGAATCCCAACCCATCGCTAAATCTTTTTCTCCTCCGCTTCTCCCGCACGCTCGCATGCATAGAAGGATCTGTGGCCGCTGGATGCAGATCGGACGCTACTGCAATCGTTCGGATCTATTCTTAAAAACAGAACGTTTGGAAAAACAAATTTTGATATATAATATGAGTGATATACAACGTTATAATATACACGTATAAATACAGAAGCTATATAGTCTAACACCGTCTCTCAATCTTAGCCACTTTCTAAAGAATCTAGGAGGGTAAGATTACGTTGGCACGCTCGCATGCATAGAAGGATCTGTGGCCGCTGGATGCAGATCGGACGCTACTGCAATCGTTCGGATCTATTCTTAAAAACAGAACGTTTGGAAAAACAAATTTTGATATATAATATGAGTGATATACAACGTTATAATATACACGTATAAATACAGAAGCTATATAGTCTAACACCGTCTCTCAATCTTAGCCACTTTCTAAAGAATCTAGGAGGGTAAGATTACGTTGGCAGGCCTCAAACTTTGGTAGAGGCAACGACTTGGTGAAGATGTCTGCAAGTTGATCCTTGGAAGAGATGAACCTGATCTATAGTTGCTTCTGAGAGACACGTTCCCACACAAAGTGATAGTTAACTTCAATATGTTTTGTCCGGGCATGGAATACCGGATTTGCAGAGAGGTATGTAGCACCGATGTTATCACACCAAAGGACATGAGACTGTGATTGAGATATACCCAATTCCCGATGCAAAGACTATACCCAGATAATTTCTGCAGTAGCATTGGCCACAGCCTTATACTCAGCTTCAGTACTGCTACATGAGACAATAGCCTATTTCGGAGCACTCCAGGTGATCAAATTAGAGTCAAAGAACACAACATAGCCTCCCGTAGATCGCCTGTCATCCGAACTGCCAGCCCAGTCCGCATCAGAATATGCCGAGAGAGAGCCAGAGGAGGTCGGTCGAATATGCAGGCCATGAGACACAGTGAATAGAATGTAGCGCAAGATGCGCTTAACAGCAGACCAATGAGTGTCACGGGGTGACTGCAGGTACTAGCAAACGCGGTTGACAGCAAAAGAAATATCTGGTCTCGTGATCGTCAAGTACTGAAGGCCACCAACAATACTACTATACTCCGTCGCATCAGCACGGGACAGAAGCTCACCATCAACAGCAGTGATCTTGTCAGTGGTAGACATCAGTGTAGTTGTCGGTTTGCACTTAAGCATCCCAGCCCGCTGCATAAATCCAATGAGTACTTCTTCTGCGTCATAACAAGCCCATCAGCCCGAGAAGTAACCTCCACACCAAGAAAGTAGTGAAGCTTTCCAAGGTCCTTGACCGCAAAGTCAGCACCAAGAGAGCGAACAAGAGCAGTACTGGCAAACGCGGTTGACAGCAAAAGAAATATCTGGTCACGTGATCGTCAAGTACTGAAGGCCACCAACAATACTACTATACTTCGTCGCATCAGCAGAGGACAGAAGCTCACCATCAACAGCAGTGATCTTGTCAGTGGTAGACATCAGTGTAGTTGTCGGTTTGCACTTAAGCATCCCAGCCCGCTGCAATAAATCCAATGAGTTTTCTGCGTCATAACAAGCCCATCGGCCCGAGAAGTAACCTCCACACCAAGAAAGTAGTGAAGCTTCCCAAGGTCCTTGACCGCAAATTCAGCACCAAGAGATCGAACAAGAGCAGTAGCAGCCGACTCGGAGGAGCTGACAAGAATAATAACATCCACATAGACCAACAAGTACATAGTAATCTCAGGCTTCTGTAGAAGAAATAGTGAGGAGTCAGCAGTCCATGATGCAAAACCATGAGCACGAAGGGCCATTGCAAGACGAGCATGCCACGCACGGGGAGCTTGCTTCAGACCATAGAGTGCCTTGGACAGACGACAGATGATCAGGACGATCTGGATTAGAAAAAACGGGAGGCTGGCGCATATAAACCTCCTCCTCCAACACACCGTGGAGAAAGGCATTTTGTACATCAAACTGACGAAGAAACCAACCTCGAGTAACGACGAGAGAGAGAAGAAGCATGATGGTAGTTGGCTTAACCACTGGACTGAAGGTGTCTTCATAGTCAAGACCATAGCGCTGCCAAAAACCTCGAGCAACAAGACGTGCTTTGTAGCGCTCCATGGACCCATCAGAATGCTTCTTCACTTTGAAAACCCACTTGGAGTCAATGACATTAATCCGCGATGGTGGAGGAACAAAAGTCCATGTCTTGTTACAAAGAAGAGCTTGATACTCCTGCTACATGGCATCTCTCCAATGAGGAATGCACATAGCAGCTTGATAAGTACGCGGTTCAGAGGAGGGATCCGCAAGCGCAGCAGTCATGCATGCGGCCAACCAAGCAACAGTACCATCATGACGTTGCTTAGGCTGAAAAATGCCACTGCGGTTGCGTGTATGTGGACGTAGAGCAAGAGCAGGGGTCATCGACGTCGAGGACGGCGATGAAGAAGCGCCAGCCAGCGGTGGACTAGGTGAAGGAGACGCTTCGTCAGCGGGGAACCAGGCGACGACGTGGAGGAGCCGGTGTCAGACAACACCGGGCTACATGGCGCGGAAGCCAGCCCGGGAGAGGCTGGCCGAGGCAACAACGGCCCAGACGCCGTGGGCAACATGGGGGCGGGCGAAGCCGGCCGAGACGCCATTGGCGTGATAGGCGTCGCGGGCCGAGCGTGCGGCGATGCTGGCCCAGAGGCCAGGGGCGACGAAGCGGGCGGCGGCACCGGGGCATTGACCGGTCGTGCATGGGCATGGGAACCGAGGCCATGCAGAGGCGCCATATGATCGACGTGCACAGCTGGGGGTGCCGACGAAGAAGGCGATGGCGACGAAGGAGGCAATGGCGCCTCTAAAATTTACAAACGAGCCCCACGTCTAGTGCCTGCACCATGATTAGGCAATAATATAGGAGAATGTGCAACATCATCAAATTGGTCAGAGGCAATGGAGGATGAATGCATGGATGGTGGTTCAGCGGTGGACACAAGAAGTTTGGCAAAGGGAAAAACATGCTCATCAAACATGACATCCCGAGATATATAGACACGATTAGTGGGAACATGAAAACATTTGTATCCTTTATGAAGAGAGCTATAGCCAAGAAAGACACACTTTTTAGATCGAAACTCGAGCTTGCGCTTGTTATATGAACGGAGATGTGGCCAGCAAGCATACCCAAAAACCTTTAAAAAGGTGTAATCAGGTTGTTCATTAAGGAGAACTTCAATCGGAGTCTTCATGTTCAAAACACGAGTGGGAGTATGGTTAATGAGAAAACATGCAGTGGTGATCGCATCACTCCAAAAATGAAAAGTAACCGATGCATGGGCCAAAAGAGTAAGACCAGCTTCGGCAATGTGACGATTCTTACGTTCTACTGAACGATTCTACTGATGTGTATGTGAACATGCTAAACTGTGAGCGATCCCAAGCGACTGAAAGAAGGAGTTGAGGTTGCGATACTCGCCCCCCCCCCCCCCCAGTCCGACTGAGCATGAACAATTTTGTGCTTGAGAAGGCGTTCAACAAGTTTTTGAAACTGAACAAAGATATCAAACACATCAAATTTACGCTTAATAAGATAAAGCCAGGTAAAGCGACTGTAAGCATCAACAAAATTGATATGATAATTGTGACCACTGACAGAAGTCTGAGCAGGACCCCATACATCAGACAACACAAGTTCTAAAGGTTGTTTCACCTCACGAGTAGACTCCAAAAAAGGAAGTTGATGACTCTTCCCCTACTGAGAAGCATCGCACACTGCTACATCTTTATTACTAGACATGCTAGGAAGCTCATGATGACGCAAAACATGACGGACGATAGGTGTGGCTGGGTGACCAAGACGAGCATGCCACTATGACGGACAGACCCGAACTCCACTGAAAACACGAGCGACGCTAGGATGCTCCGGACGATAGAGGCCCTGGCATAGATGCCCGCTAAGAAGAATGTCCCTCATGCCCCGATCCTTAATAAAAAGATCAAAAGGATGAAATTCACAAAGCACATTATTATCACACGTGAGTTTAGGAACCAAAAGAAGATTATGTGTCACAGATGGAACTCTAAGAACATTGCGAAGTTGAAGACTCCTATTTTCATGTCTAGTGAGAAGAGATGCTTGACCAATATGAGAGATGTGCATACCTGCTCCATTGGCGGTGTGGATCTTGTCAGAGCCATGATAGGGTTCACGAGTATGAAGCGTCCCCATCTCGCTCGTCAGATGCTCCGTTGCCCCAGAGTCCATGTACCAGTGGGGATCGATGGAGTAGGACTGAGTGTGCCCTTGTTGCTTCGGTGACGCCGGACGGTCAACCATGGCTACCTGACACACAAAGTTGCATGTGTCCTTGCCATCATTTCCGAGGCCAAGAAAACTTCGCTGGAATCGTTTATGACACTTAGAGGCCCAGTGCCCCTCAATGCCACAAAGCTGACACACACGCCGACCACCAGCCCCTGGTAGAGTTGCAGACAGGGGGGAAGCCGAGGGTGACGAGGACGATGCAGGGGGCGGCGCCTTAGACGAGTTGCGGCCACCCTTGGTGGCGGCGTTCGTGGAGAGGGGGCCGTAACTGCCCTTGGAGTGGCGCGCCTCCACACGCTGTTCGGTGAGGCAAGAGTAGACCTCATGTGCCATCATGAGAGTCGAGTTGCCCCGCTCGTTGATGATCTCAACCAAAGCATCATACTCCTCGTCAAGCCCGTTGACGATGAAGGAGTTGAACTCGGAATCGGTGAGCGACTGTCCAATGGAGGCCAACATGTCAGTAAGGCCCTTGACCTTGTTGAAGAACTCCATGGCCGTGGAGTCGAGCTTCTCACACTCGCCAAGTCGACGACGAAGTGCGAAGGCATGAGCCTGTGACTGTGCCGCAAACGAGCGCTCGAGGATAGTCCATGCCTCTTGAGACGTCTTGGCAAAGATGACAAGCCCAGCGACAACCAGAGTAAGCGACCCCTGTCTGGTCCTACCCTGTCCAAACACAATGTGCCGGATTATAGACCGGACCGTGCACACTGTCCACTAGCGCGGGGGGGGGGGGGGCAAGAAAGAGAGTCGTCGACGTAGCCAATCAGATAATGGCTCCCAAGGAGCGGAAGGACCTGCGCACGCCAGCAGATGTAGTTGTCCGACAAAAACTTGATGGTGATGAGATGGCCGAAGTGAAACGGCAGCGGCGGCAGCGATCCCCTCGAGTGGACTGCCTGAGGTGAGCACACCGTAGAGGCAGCCAGCGGTACCGTTGAGACGGTCAGGGGTGCTGACGGCACGGGGGTAGGTGGCACTGCTGCCGAGGCCGACGCTGCAAGACCCGCCATCAGGGCCAACTTGGGCTCCGTCAGCGGTTGAGGCGGAACAGCGACGGCGGCGGGAAAAGCGGTCGAGGCGGCGGCGGTGTGCACCGCGAGCACCTGCCCGGGCGACGAAGCAGCCCGGAGAGTCGCGAAGAAGGAGCCCACACTCCGCGTCCCGAGAGGGGACTGCACCGCGGCGGCATCCAGCGGACGGGACAGGAGAGCCGTGGGAAAGGCCGGCAGGAAGCCGGCGTTGGTGGATCCAAAGGCGGCGGCGCACGACATGGCGGCGACGGTGGCACGATCGGGAGTGAGGCGGCGGCAATGGCGGTGGTGTCGGGTGATTAGCGTTTAGGCGAAAGCGTACGTGACCTAGTCTGATATCATGTAAGACAAATGGTTTGGGGGAACTGACACAACCCACTAGGGGTGGCCTATCACATATATATAATGAGTGGGATACAATGTTACAATATACACGTATGAATACAAAAGCTATACAATCTAACACCCATGCACGCGTGCACCTTCCTCGATCTGTCTGATGCCTTACGGTGATTCCTCTTTGCCGCTCGTGGCTCACAGTGATGACGGTGGTTGCGGCTGCAGGAAGAAGACACGGGTATCGGGATATGGCAGGGAACATTCGACACGGCGGACGACACCTCGCGGGCGTATGATGAGTCGACAAGGATCATGTGCGGCCAACGCACGCACCGCACCAACTTCCCCGCTGCCAGCGCATCTTCCTCCTCAGCCGTTGTGGCGGCTGCCGCCTCGTCGTTCCTCTCTGCCGCCCTTCTCGCGAAGATTCACCGGTTCAACATGGCGTCCGTGCAAGTGGCGCAACGGCATCAACCGCAATGTCTTGGGGCACCGCGGAGTCGTCGGCAATGGTGTGGTTGGGCGGGAGGCTCCTAGAGGAGCACGAGCAGCACGTGGAGCAAATGATCGAGGAGCTGCTGGACTCCGACTTCTCCATGGACATGGAGATCTGCCATTAGAGCATCTCCAGCTGTTGGCCCCCCAGGCGGCGATTTTACGCGCCCCGGGGGGCGAGCCGACGCTAAAATCGGCACAGGGGGGCGCTTGCCCCCGGGTCGCCCCCAAACGCTTGTTTTTCTTGAAAAAAACAAATTCGGCAAATTAGACAAAATGTTCGGCTAAATTCGGCAAACTTCACATAATATTCGACATGTTCGGCGTTATTACATAAGTTATTTAAAAACAACTGCGGGGTGAAGAAGTCACTCAGCGCGGCGAAGTCGCCGACGTCCTCGTCGTCGACGGCGGCCTTCTCCTTCTTGATGGCGCGGCCGCCCCTGCTGGACCTCAGCCCGGCGTCTCCATGGCGGACCGGTGGCGGTGGCGCGTCGTCGTCGCTGTCGTCGAGGACGACGACGCCTCCCTCGTCCCGGCCTCGACGCCGAGCCTTGAAGCGCTCGTAGGCGAGGCGCTGGCGCTCCAGCTCCAGCTACGCCCAGTCATCGCGCGCCCATTTGAGGGCCGCCGCGTCGTCGAGCTCCTCCTCCTCACACGGTCGACCTTGGCGATGAAGATGCCGGGGCGCACGTCGACGTCGGGCACCGGGGGGATGGGGACGCCCCCGTTGCTGAGCCTCCACCCCGTCGGCCTGACGCAGATGTCCGGCGGCGCCGGGATGTTGGCCTCGAACAGGAGGAACGCCTCCCACTCCTGGAGCGGGCGGTGATAACCCACAAGTATAGGGCATCAATTGTAGCCTCTTTCGATAAATAAGAGTGTTGAACCCAACGAGGAGCTAATGGTAGAACAAAAATTCCCTCAAGTTCTATCGACCATCGATAGAACTCTACGCACGCTTAACGTACGCTTTACCTAGAACAAGTATGAAACTAGAAGTACTTTATAGGTATTGTTGGATAGGTTTGCAAGATAATAAAGAGTGCGTAAACAAAAAGTAGGGGCTGTTTAGATGAAGACACAACTAAGTTAGTTTTATTAGAGAGCTTGTTGTCACACAAGAAAGTTATTTGTTCCTAGGCAATCGATAACTAGACCGGTAATCATTATTGCAATTTATTTGAGGGAGAGGCATAAGCTAATACACTTTCTCTTCTTGGATCATATGCACTTATGATTGGAACTCTAACAAGCATCCGCAACTACTAAAGATCATTAAGGTAAAACCCAACCATAGCATTAAAGTATCAAGTCCTCTTTATTCCCATACGCAAACAACCTACTTACTCGGGCATGTGCTTCTGTCACTCACGCCACCCACCATAAGAAAATCATAAACATATTGCAAACCCTACAGCGGGGATCCCTCACGCTTGCGCGACACGGAGAGCATCATAGGACAACACCAATAATAAAACATGCAACTCAAACCAATCACGATCATCAATTAACCTATAGGACAAAACGGATCTACTCAAACATCATAGAATAGACATACATCATTGGGAAATAATATATATAGCGTTGAGCACCATGTTTAAGTAGAGATTACAACGGGTAAAAGAGGGGTTACACCGCTGCATAGAGGGGGGAAGAGTTGGTGATGATGGCGGTGAAGTTGTTGGTGTAGATTGCGGTGATGATGATGGCCCCGGTGGTGTTCCGGCGCCACCGGAAGAGAGGGGGAGAGAGCCCCCCTTCTTCTTCTTCCTTGACCTTCTCCCTAGATGGGAGAAGGGTTTCCCCTCTGGTCATTGGTCTCCATGGCATGGGAGGGGCGAGAGCCCCTCCGAGATTGGATCTGTCTCTCTGTCTCTCTCTGTTTCTGTGTTACAGATTCTGCCCTTTCACCGTTTCTTATATTCCCGGAGATCCGTAATTCCGATTGGGCTGAAATTTAGACACGATTTTTATCCAGATATTAGCTTTCTTGTGACGAAAGAAGGGTACCAACCGCCTTACGGGGTGGCCAGGAGGGCCCAGGGCGTGCCTGACCCCCTGGGGCACGCCCCCTGCCTCGTGGCCCCCTCGGGCATCGTCTCAGGTTGATTCTTCTTCCCAAAAATCACATATATTCCAAAAAATCTTCGTCAGTTTTTATCCCGTTTGGACTCCGTTTGATGATTTTCTGCGAAACAAAAAACATGCAACAAACAGGAACTGGCACTATGCACTGGATCAATATGTTAGTCCCAAAAATAGTATAAAAAGTTTCCAAAAGTATATGAAAGTTGTAGAATATTGGCATGGAATAATCAAAAATTATAGATACGATGGAGACGTATCAGCATCCCCAAGCTTAATTCCTGCTCGTCCTCGAGTAGGTAAATGATGAAAAAGATAATTTTTGATGTGGAATGTTACCTAGCATAATCTTGATCATGTAATCTAATCATGGTATGAATATTAAGACACGAGTGATTCAAAGCAATAGTCTATCATTTGACGTTAAGACAATAATACTTCGAGCATATTAATAAAGCAATCATGTCTTTTCAAAATAACATGGCCAAAGAAAGTTATCCCTACAAAATCATATGGTCTGGCTATGCTCCATCTTCACCACACAAAATATTCAAATCATGCACAACCCCAATGATAAGCCAAGCATGTTTCATACTTTTGACGTTCTCAAACCTTTTGAACTTTCACGCAATACATGAGCGTGAGCCATGGACATAACACTATAGGTGGAATAGAATATGATGATGGAGGTTGTGTGGAGAAGACAAAAGGAGAAAGTCTCACATCGACGCGGCTAATCAACGGGCTATGGAGATGCCCATCAATTGATGTCAATGTGAGTAGTATGGATTGCCATGCAACGGGTGCACTACGAGCTATAAGTGTATGAAAGTTCAAACTGGAAACTAAGTGGGTGTGCATCCAACTTGCTTGCTCATGAAGACCTTGGGCATTTGAGGAAGCCCATCATCGGAATATACAAGCCACGTTCTAAAATGAAAATTTCCACTAGTATATGAAAGTGATAACTCAAGAGACTCTCTATATGAAGAACATGGTGCTACTCTGAAGCACAAGTGTGGTAAAAGGATAGTGACATTGTCCCTTATCTCTTTTCTCTCATTTTTTCTTCTTTTTTTGTAGGCTTCTTTGGCCTCTCTCTTTTTGGGGGGGGGGGGGGGGGGCTTCTTTGGCCACTTTTATTTTGATAACCTCACATGGGACAATGTTCTAATAATGATGATCATCACACTTTTATTTACTTACAACACAATATTACAACTCGATACTAGAACAAAGATATGACTCTATATGAATGCCTCCGACAGTGTACCGGGATGTGCAATGATCTAGCATAGCAATGACATCAAAAAACGTACAAGCCATGAAAACATCATGCTAGCTATCTTACGATCATGCAAAGCAATATGACAATGATGCTCAAGTCATGTATATGATGATGATGGAAGTTGCATGACAATATATATCGGAATGGCTATGAAAATGCCATAATAGGTAGGTATGGCGGCTGTTTTGAGGAAGATATAAGAAGACTTATGTGTGATAAAGCGTATTATATCACGGGGTTTGGATGCACCGGCGAAGTTTGCACCGACTCTCAAGGTGATAAAGGGCAATGCACGGTAGCGAAGAGGCTAGCAATGATGGAAGGATGAGAGTGTGTATAATCCATGGACTCAACATTAGTCATAAAGAACTCACATACTTATTGCAAAAATCTATTAGTCATCGAAACAAAGTACTACGCACATGCTCCTAGGGGGATAGATTGGTAGGAAAAGACCATCGCCTGTCCCCGACCGCCACTCATAAGGAAGACAATCAATAAATAAATCATGCTTCGACTTCGTCACATAACGAATCACCATACGTGCATGCTACCGGAATCACAAACTTCAACACAAGTATTTCTACAATCCACAACTACCCACTAGCATGACTTTAATATCACCATCTTTATATCGCAAAACTATTGCAAGGAATCAAACATATCATATTCAGTGATCTACAAGTTTTATGTAGAATTTATGACTAACCATGTGAATGACCAATTCCTGTCATCTCTCTAAATAGATATAAGTGAAGCAAGAGAGTTTAATTCTTTCTACAAAAGATATGCCCACGCTCTAACAAATATAAGTGAAGCAAAAGAGCATTCTATGAATGGCGGTTTTCTATGTGAAGAGAAACAGGCAATCCAAACTTCAAAAGATATAAGTGAAGCACATGAAGCATTCTATAAAGCCATACTCAAAAGATATAAGTGAAGTACAATGAGTATTCAATAAATCAACCAAGGACTATCTCATACCAGCATGTTGCATCAAATAAAAGTGAAACTAAATGCAAAAGACGCTCCAAGATTTACGCATATCATTTGACGAATAAAAATATAGCTCCAAGTAAAATTACCGATGATTGTTAGAAGAAAGAGGGGATGCCTTCCGGGGCATCCCCAAGCTTGGTTGCTTGGGATTCCTTGAGATTTCTTTGGGGTGCATCGGGAATTCCCAAGCTTAGGCTCTTGCCACTCCTTATTCCTTCATCCATTGTGATCTCTCCCAAAACTTGAAAACTTCAATCACACAAACCTTAACAGAAAGTTCGGTAAGATCTATTAGTATAATAAAGTAAATCACTACTCTAAGTACTGTTGCAAACCAATTCATATTTTGTTTTTGCATTGTAGCTACTGTAATATAACTTTTCTATGGCTTAATCCACTGATAGAAATTGATAGTTTCATCAAAATAAGCAAACTATGCATCAAAAATAGAATTTGTCTTAAACAGGACAGTCTGTAGTAATCTGAACATTCACCATACTTATGGTACTTCAATTTTTTTGAAACAATTAGGAAAAATAAACAATTTATATACAAATACAGTTCAAATAGTTTCAGATCTGTTTGACGTTCCAGTAAAAAAAATGTAAAATCGCACACTACAGCCAAAGTTTATGTCTTGCACCGCACAAACCAACAAGCAATGTAAACATCCTAAAGGTGAATCTTGGCACATTATTTTTATTTTTTAACTTTATAAAAGCACACAATAGAAATAAATGACTCTCTAAAACTTCCGGGTTGTCTCCCTGGCAGCGCTTTTTTTAAAGCCATTAAGATAGGCATATAGTGCTCAAGTAATGGATCCACCGGGATCCCAAGGTGTATCAAAGCCAATTTTAATAAACAATGATTTGCGATTTAGTAGTGAGCACAAAGCAACATATATCAAGCAATGACGAAGTCTAACTCTCTTCCAATGCATCGGCATATCATAAAAGAACAATTCATGCACACATAGTAAAGGCCAATGCATAGTATAAACAGTTTCTTGCAATTTTATCGTGTTGAAAACATGGAGAGGCGGAGATGTAGTTCCTTTGTCATAATAATTGCAAGTAGGAGCAGCAAGCACATGCATTTATATCTATCAAAATCATCATGTGTAGTAGTGAAACGCAACCCATCAATATAATCCTTAATTTGGGCAACCTTCTCCGATATAGTGTAGTTGGGAGAATTCAAAAAGATAATAGGACTATCATGCGTGGGTGCAATAGCAACAATTTCATGTTTAACATAAGGAACTGTAGCAAGTTCATCTCCATAAGCATAATTCATATTGGCATCTTGGCCACAAGCATAGCAAGCATCATCAAAAAGGATTATTTCAAAAAAATCAACGGGATCATAACAATCATCATAGCAATCATCCTTCAGTAAGCACGAAGGAAAATTAAACAATGTATGAGTTGAAGAGTTACTCTCATTAGAAGGTGGGAACGGGTGATCAATCCGCTCTTCCTCCTTTTGTTCTTCGCTCTCTTCCTCATCTTTTTCATCCAATGAGCTCACAATGTCATTAATTTCTTCTTCCATAGACTCCTGCAAAATATTAGTCTCTTCTTGGACAGCGGAGGAGTCCTCAATATATGGTTTAATATAAGGATTAGAAGCATAATTATCATAGCAATATTTAAGTATGGCCAAATTTTTAGATTTGTAGAGAGTAGTATCACACTCTTCAATAAAAGAAGCAATTTCACAAGTACCCCTAAAAGCAACAAATTTTTCAATTTGTTGAACATCATAGTAATTATAAACACCCTTAGTATACGAAGATACGATTCCATTATCACTAAACCCACATTGGTAAGGAAGGTATTTCTTAGGGTCTTTAGAACAACAAGTACAATCATATATTTCACATAAATTCCAAGCATAGCACTGCAAACGATGAATTTGATCCAGTAAAAGTTTCCCCTTTTTAGATATGCGGTGTCGCGCATAACAAGCATGCTCATCTAAAGATTTGCCCTCAACTAAGCTACTTGGGGTTTCAGCCCGAGCACATAGTGATCGAAGATGATCCAAGTAAAAAGCTTCAGGAGTGTGATAGATTTTGAGTGGTTCTTCAACCATTGGTTCAGTAGGTACCACTAATTATTTTGGTATTTTGCGTTTCCTACCCATAACTAAAGATAGAAAACAAGAGCACAAAAATAAAAACTACTTAGTGATAAAGCAAATAAGCACACACGAGAATATTCACCCCACGCTATAACTCCCCGGCAACGGCGCCAGAAAAAGGTCTTGATAACCCACAAGTATAGGGGACGAATTGTAGCCTTTTTCGATAAGTAAGAGTGTCGAACCCAACGAGGAGCTAAAGGTAGAATAAATATTGCCTCAAGTTCTATCGACCACCGATACAACTCTACGCATGCTTAACGTTCACTTTACCTAGAACAAGTATGAAACTAGAAGTACTTTGTAGGTATTGTTGGATATGTTTGCAAGATAATAAAGAGCGCGTAAATAAAAAGTAGGGGTTGTTTAGATGAAGACACAACTAAGTTAGTTTTAGTAAAGAGCTTGTTATTACACAAGAAAGTTATTTGTCCCTAGGCAATCGATAACTAGACCGGTAATCATTATTGCAATTTTATTTGAGGGAGAGGCATAAGCTAACACACTTTCTCTTCTTGGATCATATGCACTTGTGATTGGAACTCTAGCAAGCATCCGCAACTACTAAAGATCATTAAGGTAAAACCCAACCATAGCATTAAAGTACCAAGTCCTCTTTATTCCCATACGCAAACAACCTACTTACTCGGGCATGTTCTACTGTCACTCATGCCACCCACCATAAGCAAATCATGAACATATTGCAAAACCTACAGCGGGGATCTCTCATGCTTGCGCGACACGGAGATCATCATAGGACGGCACCAATAATAAAACATGCAACTCAAACCAATTACGATTATCAATTAACCCATAGGACAAAACAGATCTACTCAAACATAATAGGATAGCCATACATCATTGGAAAATAATATATAGGTAAAGATTACAGCGGGTAAAAGAGGTGTTACACCGCTGCATAGAGGGGGTAAGAGTTGGTGATGGTGGTGGTGAAGTTGTTGGTGTAGATTGCGGTGATGATGGCCCCGGTGGAGTTCCGGTGCCACCGGAAGAGAGAGGGAGAGAGCCCCCTTCTTCTTCTTCTTCTTCTTCTTCTTCCGTGACCTTCTCCCCAGATGGGAGAAGGGTTTCCCCTCTGGTCCTTGGTCTCCATGGCATGGGAGGGGCTAGAGCATCTCCGAGATTGGATCTGTCTCTTTGTCTCTCTCTGTTTATGCGTTCCAGATGTTGGGGAACGCAGTAATTTCGAAAATTTTCCTACGCACACGCAAGATCATGGTGATGCACAGCAACGAGAGGGGAGAGTGTTGTCTACGTACCAACGCAGACCGACTGCGGAAGCGATCACACAACGTAGAGGAAGTAGTCGTACGTCTTCTTTCCGATCCGACCGATCCAAGCACCGTTACTCCGGCACCTCCGAGTTCTTAGCACACGTTCAGCTCGATGACGATCCTCGTGCTCCGATCCAGCAAAGCGTCGAGGAAGAGTTCCGTCAGCACAACGGCGTGATGACGATCTTGATGTACTACCGACGCAGGGCTTCGCCTAAGCACTACAACGGTATGATCGAGGTGGAATTTGGTGGCAGGGGGCACCGCACACGGCTAAGGAACGATCTCAAGGATCAACTTGTGTGTCTTGGGGTGTCCCCTGCCCCGTATATAAAGGTTGGAGGAGGGGGAGCCGGCCGGCCAGGGAGAGGGAGGCGCAGGGGGAGTCCTACTCCCACCGGGAGTAGGACTCCCCCCTCCAATCCTATTCCAATTAGGACTCTCGGGGGAAAAGGAGAGAGAAGGGGGGCCGGCCCCTTATCCTAGTCCTACTAGGACTTGGGGAAAGGGGGGCGCCGGCCAGCTATGGGCTTGTCCCTTTTCTCTTTTTCCACTAAGGCCCAATAGGCCCATTAGTCTCCCGGGGGGTTCCGGTAACCCTCCCGGTATTCCGGTAAAATCCCGATTTCACCCGGAACACTTCCTATGTCCAAACATAGGCTTCCAATATATCAATCTTTACGTCTCGACCATTTCGAGACTCCTCGTCATGTCCGTGATCTCATCCGGGACTCCGAACAACCTTCGGTACATCAAAATGCATAAACTCATAATAACTGTCATCGTAACGTTAAGCGTGCGGACCCTACGGTTCGAGAACAATGTAGACATGACCGAGACACGTCTCCGGTCAATAACCAATAGCGGGACCTGGATGCCCATATTGGCTCCTACATATTCTACGAAGATCTTTATCGGTCAGACCGCATAACAACATACGTTGTTCCCTTTGTCATCGGTATGTTACTTGCCCGAGATTCGATCGTCGGTATCCAATACCTAGTTCAATCTCGTTACTGGCAAGTCTCTTTACTCGTTCCGTAATACATCATCTCACAACTAACATATTAGTTGCAGTGCTTGCAAGGCTTATGTGATGTGCATTACCGAGAGGGCCCAGAGATACCTCTCCGACAATCGGAGTGACAAACCCTAATCTCAAAATACGCCAACCCAACATCTACCATTGGAGACACCTGTAGTACTCCTTTATAATCACCCAGTTATGTTGTGACGTTTGGTAGTACCCAAAGTGTTCCTCCGGTAAACGGGAGTTGCATAATCTCATAGTTATAGGAACATGTATAAGTCATGAAGAAAGCAATAGCAACATACTAAACGATCGGGTGCTAAGCTAATGGAATGGGTCATGTCAATCAGATCATTCAACTAATGATGTGACCTCGTTAATCAAATAACAACTCTTTGTTCATGGTTAGGAAACATAACCATCTTTGATTAACGAGCTAGTCAAGTAGAGGCATACTAGTGACACTCTGTTGGTCTATGTATTCACACATGTATTATGTTTCCGGTTAATACAATTCTAGCATGAATAATAGACATTTATCATGATATAAGGAAATAAATAATAAATTTATTATTGCCTCTAGGGCATATTTCCTTCAGTCTCCCACTTGCACTAGAGTCAATAATCTAGATTACCCTGTAATGATTCTAACACCCATGGAGCCTTGGTGCTGATCATGTTTTGCTCGTGGAAGAGGCTTAGTCAACGGGTCTGCAACATTCAGATCCGTATGTATCTTGCAAATCTCTATGTCTCCCACCTGGACTAAATCCCGGATGGAGTTGAAGCGTCTCTTGATGTGTTTGGTCCTTTTGTGAAATCTGGATTCCTTTGCCAAGGCAATTGCACCAGTATTGTCACAGAAGATTTTCATTGCACCCGATGCACTAGGTATGACACCTAGATCGGATATGAACTCCTTCATCCAGACTCCTTCGTTTGCTGCTTCCGAAGCAGCTATGTACTCCGCTTCACATGTAGATCCCGCTACGACGCTTTGTTTAGAACTGCACCAACTAACAGCTCCACCGTTTAAAGTAAACACGTATCCGGTTTGCGATTTAGAATCGTCCGGATCAGTGTCAAAGCTTGCATCAACGTAACCTCTTACGGTGAGCTCTTTGTCACCTCCATATACGAGAAACATATCCTTAGTCCTTTTCAGGTATTTCAGGATGTTCTTGACCGCTGTCCAGTGATCCATTCCTGGATTACTTTGGTACCTCCCTGCTAAACTTATAGCAAGGCATACATCAGGTCTGGTACACAGCATTGCATACATGATAGAGCCTATGGCTGAAGCATAGGGAACATCTTTCATTTTCTATCTATCTTCTGCAGTGGTCGGGCATTGAGTTTTACTCAACTTCATACCTTGTAACACAGGCAAGAACCCTTTCTTTGCTTGATCCATTTTGAACTTCTTCAAAATCTTTTCAAGGTATGTGCTTTGTGAAAGTCCAATTAAGCGTTTTGATCTATCTCTATAGATCTTTATGCCTAATATGTAAGCAGCTTCCTCGAGGTCTTTCATCAAAAAACTTTTATTCAAGTATCCCTTTATGCTATCCAGAAATTCTATGTCATTTCCAATCAGCAATATGTCATCCACATATAATATTAGAAATGCTACAGAGCTCCCACTCACTTTCTTGTAAATACAGGCTTCTCCAAAAGTCTGTATAAAGCCAAATGCTTTGATCACACTATCAAAGCGTTTATTCCAACTCCGAGATGCTTGCACCAGTCCATAAATGGATCGCTGGAGTTTGCATACTTTGTTAGCTCCCTTTGGATCGACAAAAGCTTCTGGTTGTATCATATACAACTCTTCTTCCAGAAATCCATTCAGGAATGCAGTTTTGACATCCATCTGCCATATTTCATAATCATAAAATGCGGCAATTGCTAACATAATTCTGACGGACTTAAGCATCGCTACGGGTGAGAAGGTCTCATCGTAGTCAACTCCTTGAACTTGTCGAAAACCTTTCGCGACAAGTTGAGCTTTATAGACAGTAATATTACCGTCAGCGTCAGTCTTTTTCTTGAAGATCCATTTATTCTCAATTGCTTGCCGATCATCGGGCAAGTCAACCAAAGTCCATACTTTGTTTTCATACATGGATCCCATCTCAGATTTCATGGCCTCAAGCCACTTTGCGGAATCTGGGCTCACCATCGCTTCTTCATAGTTCGTAGGTTCATCATGATCTAGCATCATGACTTCCAGAACTGGATTACCGTACCACTCTGGTGCGGATCTCACTCTGGTTGATCTACGTGGTTCAGTAGTATCTTGTTCTGAAGCTTCATGATCATCATCATTAGCTTCCTCACTGATTGGTATAGGTGTCGCAGAAACAGTTTTCTGCGATGTACTATTTTCCAATAAGGGAGCAGGTATAGTTACCTCGTCAAGTTCTACTTTCCTCCCACTCACTTCTTTCGAGAGAAACTCCTTCTCTAGAAAGTTTCCGAATTTGGCAACAAAAGTCTTGCCTTCGGATCTGTGGTAGAAGGTGTATCCAATAGTTTCCTTTGGATATCCTATGAAGACACATTTCTCCGATTTGGGTTCGAGTTTATCAGGTTGAAGCTTTTTCACATAAGCATCGCAGCCCCAAACTTTAAGAAACGACAACTTTGGTTTCTTGCCAAACCATAGTTCATAAGGTGTCGTCTCAACGGATTTTGATGGTGCCCTGTTTAACGTGAATGCGGCCGTCTCTAAAGCATAACCCCAAAATGATAGCGGTAAATCAGTAAGAGACATCATAGATCGCACCATATCTAGTAAAGTACGATTACGACGTTCGGACACACCATTACGTTGTGGTGTTCCGGGCGGCGTGAGTTGCGAAACTATTCCACAAGTTTTCAAATGTACACCAAACTCGTAACTCAAATATTCTCCTCCACGATCAGATCGTAGAAACTTTATTTTCTTGTTACGATGATTTTCAACCTCACTCTGAAATTCTTTGAACCTTTCAAATGTTTCAGACTTATGTTTCATTAAGTAGATATACCCATATCTGCTTAAATCATCTGTGAAGGTGAGAAAATAACGATACCCGCCACGAGCCTCAATATTCATCGGACCACATACATCGGTATGTATGATTTCCAATAAATCTGTTGCTCTCTCCATAGTACCGGAGAACGGTGTTTTAGTCATCTTGCCTATGAGGCACGGTTCGCAAGTACCAAGTGATTCATAATCAAGTGGTTCCAAAAGCCCATCAGTATGGAGTTTCTTCATGCGCTTTACACCGATATGACCTAAACGGCAGTGCCACAAATAAGTTGCACTATCATTATTAACTTTGCATCTTTTGGCTTCTACATTATGAATATGTGTATCACTATCTTCCAGATTCAACAAGAATAGACCACTCTTCAAAGGTGCATGACCATAAAAGATATTACTCATATAAATAGAACAACCATTATTCTCTGATTTAAATGAATAACCGTCTCGCATTAAACAAGATCCAGATATAATGTTCATGCTCAACGCTGGCACCAAATAACAATTATTTAGGTCTAATATTAATCCCGAAGGTAGATGTAGAGGTAGCGTGCCGACTGCGATCACATCGACTTTGGAACCGTTTCCTACGCGCATCGTCACCTCGTCCTTTGCTAGCGTCCGCTTATTCCGTAGTCCCTGTTTCGAGTTGCAAATATTAGCAACAGAACCAGTATCAAATACCCAGGTGCTACTGCGGGCTCTAGTAAGGTACACATCAATAACATGTATATCACATATACCTTTGCTCACTTTGCCATCCTTCTTATCCGCCAAATACTTGGGGCAGTTCCGCTTCCAGTGACCAGTCTGCTTGCAGTAGAAGCACTCAGTTTCAGGCTTAGGTCCAGACTTGGGTTTCTTCTCCTGAGCAGCAACTTGCTTGCTGTTCTTCTTGAAGTTTCCCTTCTTCTTCCCTTTGCCCTTTTTCTTGAAACTAGTGGTTTTGCCAACCATCAACACTTGATGCTCCTTCTTGATTTCTACCTCCGCAGCTTTCAGCATTGCGAAGAGCTCGGGAATAGTCTTGTTCATCCCTTGCATATTATAGTTCATCACGAAGCTCTTGTAGCTTGGTGGCAGTGATTGGAGAATTCTGTCAATGACGCAGTCATCTGGAAGATTAACTCCCATCTGAATCAAGTGATTATTATACCCAGACATTTTGAGTATATGCTCACTGACAGAACTGTTCTCCTCCATCTTGCAGCTATAGAACTTATTGGAGACTTCATATCTCTCAATTCGGGCATTTGCTTGAAATATTAACTTCAACTCCTGGAACATCTCATATGCTCCATGACGTTCAAAACGTCGTTGAAGTCCCGATTCTAAGCCGTAAAGCATGGCACACTGAACTATCGAGTAGTCATCAGCTTTGCTCTGCCAGACGTTCATAACATCTGGTGTTGCTCCAGCAGCAGGCCTGTCACCCAGCGGTGCTTCCAGGACGTAATTCTTCTGTGCAGCAATGAGGATGATCCTCAGGTTACGGACCCAGTCCGTGTAATTGCTACCATCATCTTTCAACTTTGCTTTCTCAAGGAACGCATTAAAATTCAACGGAACAATAGCACGAGCCATCTATCTACAATCAACATAAACGAGCAAGATACTATCAGGTACTAAGTTCATGATAAGTTTAAGTTTAGTTAATCAAATTACTTAGGAACTCCCACTTAGATAGATATCCCTCTAATCTTCTAAGTGATCACGTGATCCAAATCAACTAAACCATAACCGATCATCACGTGAGATGGAGTAGTTTTCAATGGTGAACATCGTTATGTTGATCATATCTACTATATGATTCACGCTCGACCTTTCGGTCTCCGTGTTCCGAGGCCATATCTGTATATGCTTGGCTCGTCAAGTATAACCTGAGTATTCTGCGTGTGCAACTGTTTTGCACCCGTTGTATTTGGACGTAGAGCTTATCACACCCGATCATCACGTGGTGTCTGGGCACGACGAACTTTGGCAACGGTGCATACTCAGGGAGAACACTTCTTGATAATTTTAGTGAGAGATCATCTTATAATGCTACCGTCAATCAAAGCAAGATAAGATGCATAAAAAGGGATAAACATCACATGCAATCAATATAAGTGATATGATATGGCCATCATCATCTTGTGCTTGTGATCTCCATCTCCGAAGCACCGTCATGATCACCATCGTCACCGGCGCGACACCTTGATCTCCATCGTAGCATCGTTGTCGTCTCGCCAATCTTATGCTTCCACGACTATCACTACCGTTTAGTAATAAAGTAAAGCATTACATCGCGATTGCATTGCATACAATAAAGCGACAACCATATGGCTCCTGCCAGTTGCCGATAACTCGGTTACAAAACATGATCATCTCATACAATAAAATCAGCATCATGCCTTGACCATATCACATCACAACATGCCCTGCAAAAACAAGTTAGACGTCCTCTACTTTGTTGTTGCAAGTTTTACGTGGCAGCTACGGGCTTAAGTAAGAACTCATCTCACCTACGCATCAAAACCACAACGATAGTTCGTCAAATAGACTCCGTTTTAACCTTCTCAAGGACCGGGCGTAGTCACACTTGGTTCAACTAAAGTTGGAGAGACAGTCTTCCGCAAGCCATCTATGTGCAAAGCACGTCGAGGGAACCGGTCTCGCGTAAGAGTACGCGTAAGGTTGGTCCGGATCGTCTCACCCAACAATACCGCCGAACCAAAGTATGACATGCTGGTAGGCAGTATGACTTGTATCGCCCACAACTCACTTGTGTTCTACTCGTGCAAATAACATCAAACCATAAAACCTAGGCTCGGATGCCACTGTTGGGGAACGCGGTAATTTTGAAAATTTTCCTACGCACACGCAAGATCATGGTGATGCACAGCAACGAGAGGGGAGAGTGTTGTCTACGTACCAACGCAGACCGACTGCGGAAGCGATCACACAACATAGAGGAAGTAGTCGTACGTCTTCTTTCCGATCCGACCGATCCAAGCACCGTTACTCCGGCACCTCCGAGTTCTTAGCACACGTTCAGCTCGATGACGATCCTCGTGCTCCGATCCAGCAAAGCGTCGAGGAAGAGTTCCGTCAGCACGACGGCGTGATGACGATCTTGATGTACTACCGACGCAGGGCTTCGCCTAAGCACTACAACGGTATGATCGAGGTGGAATTTGGTGGCAGGGGGCACCGCACACGGCTAAGGAACGATCTCAAGGATCAACTTATGTGTCTTGGGGTGTCCCCTGCCCCCGTATATAAAGGTTGGAGGAGGGGGAGCCGGCCGGCCAGGGAGAGGGAGGCGCAGGGGGAGTCCTACTCCCACCGGGAGTAGGACTCCCCCCTCCAATCCTATTCCAATTAGGACTCTCGGGGGAAAAGGAGAGAGAAGGGGGGCCGGCCCCTTATCCTAGTCCTACTAGGACTTGGGGAAAGGGGGGGCGCCGGCCAGCTATGGGCTTGTCCCCTTTCTCTTTTTCCACTAAGGCCCAATAGGCCCATTAGTCTCCCGGGGGGTTCCGGTAACCCTCCCGGTATTCCGGTAAAATCCCGATTTCACCCGGAACACTTCCTATGTCCAAACATAGGCTTCCAATATATCAATCTTTACGTCTCGACCATTTCGAGACTCCTCGTCATGTCCGTGATCTCATCCGGGACTCCGAACAACCTTCGGTACATCAAAATGCATAAACTCATAATAACTGTCATCGTAACGTTAAGCGTGCGGACCCTACGGTTCGAGAACAATGTAGACATGACCGAGACACGTCTCCGGTCAATAACCAATAGCGGGACCTGGATGCCCATATTGGCTCCTACATATTCTACGAAGATCTTTATCGGTCAGACCGCATAACAACATACGTTGTTCCCTTTGTCATCGGTATGTTACTTGCCCGAGATTCGATCGTCGGTATCCAATACCTAGTTCAATCTCGTTACTGGCAAGTCTCTTTACTCGTTCCGTAATACAACATCTCACAACTAACATATTAGTTGTAGTGCTTGCAAGGCTTATGTGATGTGCATTACCGAGAGGGCCCAGAGATACCTCTCCGACAATCGGAGTGACAAACCCTAATCTCGAAATACGCCAACCCAACATCTACCATTGGAGACACCTGTAGTACTCCTTTATAATCACCCAGTTATGTTGTGACGTTTGGTAGTACCCAAAGTGTTCCTCCGGTAAACGGGAGTTGCATAATCTCATAGTTATAGGAACATGTATAAGTCATGAAGAAAGCAATAGCAACATACTAAACGATCGGGTGCTAAGCTAATGGAATGGGTCATGTCAATCAGATCATTCAACTAATGATGTGACCTCGTTAATCAAATAACAACTCTTTGTTCATGGTTAGGAAACATAACCATCTTTGATTAACGAGCTAGTCAAGTAGAGGCATACTAGTGACACTCTGTTGGTCTATGTATTCACACATGTATTATGTTTCCGGTTAATACAATTCTAGCATGAATAATAGACATTTATCATGATATAAGGAAATAAATAATAAATTTATTATTGCCTCTAGGGCATATTTCCTTCAGTCTCCCACTTGCACTAGAGTCAATAATCTAGATTACCCTGTAATGATTCTAACACCCATGGAGCCTTGGTGCTGATCATGTTTTGCTCGTGGAAGAGGCTTAGTCAACGGGTCTGCAACGTTCAGATCCGTATGTATCTTGCAAATCTCTATGTCTCCCACCTGGACTAAATCCCGGATGGAGTTGAAGCGTCTCTTGATGTGTTTGGTCCTTTTGTGAAATCTGGATTCCTTTGCCAAGGCAATTGCACCAGTATTGTCACAGAAGATTTTCATTGGACCCGATGCACTAGGTATGACACCTAGATCGGATATGAACTCCTTCATCCAGACTCCTTCGTTTGCTGCTTCTGAAGCAGCTATGTACTCCGCTTCACATGTAGATCCCGCTACGACGCTTTGTTTAGAACTGCACCAACTGACAGCTCCACCGTTTAAAGTAAACACGTATCCGGTTTGCGATTTAGAATCGTCTGGATCAGTGTCAAAGCTTGCATCAACGTAACCTCTTACGGTGAGCTCTTTGTCACCTCCATATACGAGAAACATATCCTTAGTCCTTTTCAGGTATTTCAGGATGTTCTTGACCGTTGTCCAGTGATCCATTCCTGGATTACTTTGGTACCTCCCTGCTAAACTTATAGCAAGGCATACATCAGGTCTGGTACACAGCATTGCATACATGATAGAGCCTATGGCTGAAGCATAGGGAACATCTTTCATTTTCTATCTATCTTCTGCAGTGGTCGGGCATTAAGTTTTACTCAACTTCATACCTTGTAACACAGGCAAGAACCCTTTCTTTGCTTGATCCATTTTGAACTTCTTCAAAATCTTGTCAAGGTATTGCTCTGTGAAAGTCCAATTAAGCGTTTTGATCTATCTCTATAGATCTTTATGCCTAATATGTAAGCAGCTTCCCCGAGGTCTTTCATCGAAAAACTTTTATTCAAGTATCCCTTTATGCTATCCAGAAATTCTATGTCATTTCCAATCAGCAATATGTCATCCACATATAATATTAGAAATGCTACAGAGCTCCCACTCACTTTCTTGTAAATACAGGCTTCTCCAAAAGTCTGTATAAAGCCAAATGCTTTGATCACACTATCAAAGCGTTTATTCCAACTCCGAGATGCTTGCACCAGTCCATAAATGGATCGCTGGAGTTTGCATACTTTGTTAGCTCCCTTTGGATCGACAAAAGCTTCTGGTTGTATCATATACAACTCTTCTTCCAGAAATCCATTCAGGAATGCAGTTTTGACATCCATCTGCCATATTTCATAATCATAAAATGCGGCAATTGCTAACATAATTCTGACGGACTTAAGCATCGCTACGGGTGAGAAGGTCTCATCGTAGTCAACTCCTTGAACTTGTCGAAAACCTTTCGCGACAAGTCGAGCTTTATATACAGTAATATTACCGTCAGCGTCAGTCTTTTTCTTGAAGATCCATTTATTCTCAATTGCTTGCCGATCATCGGGCAAGTCAACCAAAGTCCTTACTTTGTTTTCATACATGGATCCCATCTCAGATTTCATGGCCTCAAGCCACTTTGCGGAATCTGGGCTCACCATCACTTCTTCATAGTTCGTAGGTTCATCATGATCTAGCATCATGACTTCCAGAACTGGATTACCGTACCACTCTGGTGCGGATCTCACTCTGGTTGATCTACGTGGTTCAGTAGTATCTTGTTCTGAAGCTTCATGATCATCATCATTAGCTTCCTCACTGATTGGTATAGGTGTCGCAGAAACAGTTTTCTGCGATGTACTATTTTCCAATAAGGGAGCAGGTACAGTTACCTCGTCAAGTTCTACTTTCCTCCCACTCACTTCTTTCGAGAGAAACTCCTTCTCTAGAAAGTTTTCGAATTTTCCTCCCACAAGAGACACGTCTGCACACCCTTCGACGAAGCTAGAAGCATCGCCGAGACAGAGCTAGGCGGGAAGAACATCGTTACATGTTTTTTTATAACAAAAAGAACGAAGGTAAACATATCTTTACGTGTTATACCTCTACCCTCAAGGTGGCAATGGGTATCATTATCCGCGTGAAAATCCTACACCTATGAAAAAGCCTACTCATGTTTATGTAAACTTTCAACGAATCATGAACGAACATGTGATTAAATGGTTAGGAAAACAGTGGTATCCCTAACTCACTAGAGTTCGAGTCTACACGCCTGTGGTAACTTCGTAAAATATCAAGATGCTATGCCGGCTCGGTCTCTCGGAGTTGCTCATTAGGATAGGGTTTGTATGCATGCGTTTATAGGGGTGAGTGTATGTTCGTGTTTGTGAGTGACTTTGATTGTACCGTGTTCAAAAACTTAGAACGAATCTAAACACCCCCTCTGAATATCAAGGGGGTGGGGGTATGTCAATCATTGCTATCTCTTCAAATTCACACCTATTGTTCTACGAAGTTACACCTTTCTCGTAAGACATATGTCTTACGATACTAATTCTTAGGAAATTACGTAAGTAAATCCGAGAGCCTTTCAAAATATTCCATGTTATTTTTATTGTAAGTGAAAGAAATGAGAACGTCATGGTAATAATTCTAGCAACTGTTAATAATAATCTAGGGATTTAATTGAGCCCTACGTTTTGAATCATATAACACATCTAATGTTTTGTTTGTACCAGGTTCCCAGGAAATTTCTTTGATACTAATTCCTAGGAAATTATGTAGATAAATCTGAGCGATTTTTTAACACAATTCATGTTGTTCTTTATCTTAAGAATTTGGGTATGAACTAACTGTTGTCTGTTGTTCTAAAATGATCTAATATAAGCTCTTCCAACTTATCTAAGGCTGGGGCCAATGCCCCCCCACCCCTGTACATAGCTCTACCTTCAATTGTTTGTACAGTCTCCAATGTATTGCATCTTCATGAAATTTACTTCAAAAATCATTCATGAAATCTGTACTACCTTAATTGTACCACACCAATAACGCAAGAGTAACACGGGATGGTGCAGATGGGTGGCCATAAACCGTATGTAGGTCTTATTCTGCCTTTTCGCTGGGATTAGTTCTTGTTTGTATATCTTTATTTTATTTTTTATTAAATTCCTACTCTGTAGCTGTCGCACAACTTCTTATTTATGTGGGAGCCATAAATGTCTTGATCATATTCGCTGTAATGTTCGTAAATGGCTCGGAATGGTCTAAAGATAAGAATTATTGGACTATTGGAGATGGGTTCACTTCACTCGTTTGTATAACTATTTTTTTTAACTAATGACTACTATCCCAGATACGTCATGGTATGGAATTCTTTGGACTACAAGATCAAACCAAATAGTAGAACAGGGTCTCATAAATAATGTTCAACAAATTGGAATTCATTTAGCAACCGATTTTTATCTTCCGTTTGAACTCATTTCCATAATTCTTCTAGTTTCTTTAATAGGTGCAATTACTATGGCTCGGCAGTGTAACCTTAAAACCTAAGTTAAATAAATTTAAGTTGAACCCTGAGTTGTTTGATTTATTTTCTTTCTCTGAATTTGAATTTGGATCTTTGCTTGTTGAAAGTGCTCTGAACCTTAGAAATATCCTATGGTTATCCTACTCCAATACTAAATCCCAAACTCGTTCCATGACCAAGACATGGGAATAGGTCATAAAAATAATTATCTTACAAAATATTTCTTTACAAACCCACCAATCCCTCTACAAATTTACTTTGTGATCGGAAAGAGTTTCTCTCAATAACTTTTCTTTACAAACCCACCAATCCCTCTACAATTCCATATCAGTCATATCATTTAAACTTAATTTCTATGGTCCTATTCTTTTGTTTTTTAAGCTTCACACTACCATGAGTATGCGAGTTGCTTTTCCCTTTCTTCTCTTGAGAATGAGTCACAAACATATATAGTTTGTAAACGCTCCAGGGCATCAAATCGTCATCATTGTTTTTTTCATTTTCAGGTAACAGTTCCTCAACCTCACTTAAATCATCCTTAGGAATGATTACAAGTCTTTTTCAACTACGTACCTAAGTTCTTTAGCAACACTAACATGTGAGTCATGTCTAGCCCGTCTAGTTTTTTAACTGCACCAACATTAGCTAGCATCTCCTCATCAATGGCCCCCCTTGGATATCCCAGTTTTGTCTGCCATGGCAATCAACATAGGATTGGGGGTGGACAAAAAGGTATCATAATTTTGCATATATAAAGCACCGCGGTTTGTGCTAAGGCAGAAAAGCAGCTAGTGCTCTTTACATATGCAAAATTATGATACCGGTTTGCGGGAGAGGGGGGGGGGGGGGGGGTACCTGGCATATCCAGGTTGCGCTTCTTGGTTTGCTCAATAGCTTTCTCCATTAAGAGGATTACAATGCTTATATTCACATGACTTTTATCTAAACATATTTTACTTTCGGTTCATGGTAGAACCAAGTGAAGTACTTATGGCTCTCGGTAAAACAAAAGTGAAGTGCTTTAGCCTGTGATGGTGTGCCCAGGTTTTGATAAATTGCTAGCTCCGCCGCTGCTTCGCTAGATGTTGTATGAGTGTATACACATAGGGCGTGTTTGGTTGCTCGTAGTCATTTTGAGCCTGCATGGATTTTGGCCGGCCAGAGCATGCGACTCTTGCGGGCAACCAAACACGCTCATAGTAGTGTGCGTCTGTTTGCACCCCTAGCACGGTTAAAACTGAAATCAGTTGGTTTAATTCTGCATTCAGGAGCCCGGGCCCGGAGATTCCACCCCAATTCGTTCAACGCGGCAAACTCTTGCGATGCAAAACTCCACCACCTCACCTCACCTGAGAGGCTAAACAAAAGGAACGAAACACGCACGTCCCTCTCGTGACACCGCGCCTGCATACATACCACGCCGTCGACCGCAGGGAAGAAGCGGAGCAGGGGTGCAGGACCACGTACGAGATCAATCGTGATCGAGCCCACGTCGTACGATCAGCCCGAGGCCGACGCGTGCATGCACCTGGGCGATCGCGAGGCCGTACGTCGTCGTCGTCGTCTCCCCCGGCCCCGGCGTCGCGCCGTCGCCGTCGTATGGACTGGTCGCCCGCCGGCGGCCACATGCGTGGTGTTCTCCTGGTGGACCTGATCTGCCTTGGTCGACCGATCTATCTGCCCTCCTGGACCGCAGGAACGGCGGGCAGCATTTCGCATGTGCGTGCAGATGAGACGCAGGAGCTTAAATTTCCCAATGATTGGCTAGCGATCCGGATGGACGGATGGATCTGGAGAGGCCGAGTGCTCATCGTTAGTTCGGTTTGCCGGTCGCCGTCGCGGCCAGCTTGCGCGGGCGTTCTGCTTCCACGTACGGTACGTGCCGCTGTCTCTGCCATGTTCGACGATCCACGACCACGATCCAGATATGCATGCACGGTGCATTGCACCCCATGCACGTCCATCGGCAAACAGTATGTATTCTCTGGAGCCTGGAATTCTGGATCACTGGATGGATGGAGACAACAGGTAAAAAGAAGAAGACGAGAGAAGTCCAGAAATGGACGAGACTAGTACTGCTAGTAAATTGCACGTGCTTTGCACGCTATTTAAATATATATATAAAGCATAAGAAAATACATTTGCATATGTATTTTCTCTCGTAGAATTGCATTGGACAAGATCTAACTTGGTACTTACCTCTTTACAATCCAGGTTGTTCTAGTCTCTTTTTATTAGAGTACTATCAGATAAGCATGTGAACAGATGCTTCTAGAACACATGCGATGGTAGAGTTGGGGGTCAATTAGAATGCCATGTGGCAGACCTATGAATTAAAAACTATATCCAACGGATGATAATGCTTGGATTTGCCATCTCATGACCGTTGAATGGGCATATCCAACGACTAATATTTAAAGCTATTGACACACTATATAGTGGTATAGACATGGCAACTAGTCTCTCAAGATTTCGTAGGGGCAGAGCAACGCGTCGTGTCACTGTCACGATGGATCCACTGAATTGAGCTCCAAGTACTACGTTCCACTTGGGCACAATAGTGCAGCTGAAAACACGGGTGGCAATATTTTGATCGAGGTTTTCTGAACTACGGATGGCGTTGCTGGTTAAGCACCTCTTTGTTTCGCAGGATTCTAAAAATACAGAAATAGAAAAGTATAGGATTAAACCGGCATATCCACTCAAATCCTATAGGAATAACAAGTACTAGTGTTTGATGCCACAGAAAGAAAAATGATAAAAAAAAAGGCTGGAGTTGATGTTAGATTTTCTATAAAATGTAGTATAAACATTTTTTAGTAAAAAATTCTATAAAATTCAACCCTATGAATCAAAAAGGACCAACGTAGAAAAAAATTCTAAAAATTTCAATTCTCTAAAAATTCTATAGAATTTCTTTGAATCAAAGGAGCCTTAGTACTTAGTGGAGCACAGGAGTGGTTCCAGGCCGACATCGTGACGGTGTGACTGTGACTTCAATTATTAATCATTGGACAGGGACCCCGTTCGATTTCGATCGATCGGGTCAAGTACGATCCCGCGAAACCAGGAGACCTGGGGTATATACATACATAGGCCGGTGTTCATGGCTACATTAATTCAATCATCAGAAAACTAAGTAGTAACTTGGCTACGAAGATTAGCAATCATCCCCGTCTGGTCAAGATCAACCCGCGTGCTTCATCAGCAATCTAGCAAGCATTCCTACCAGACAATGACGTGTAAGCTAATTAATTAGTGGCGGCACAAAACTAGCTAATCAGCAGGCTGTTCCGCACTGTCCTCGTACGTAGACATTCGATGCGCAGCGCTCCGAGCCTACTAGGAGTCTAGCCTACTATACATATGAATGATCAGCTTGCTTGCGCTATTACCCGTTCCCTGTCGTGGTAGAATGTTACGTACAGTACGTAGTAGTAGCTGACAACACACGTAACATGGCTAGCTAGCTCGAAAAACATGGCTAGCCTAGCCATAGCTGCATGTCACCGTACGTCAGGCTGATTACCTGCGCCAACCAAGTCGACCGACGTGTACACCCATGCATCCATACATGAAGTATGCGTAACGGGTTAATTTAGGTGTGATCCAGACTGGTGCATCGTAAACTGTTAGGAGGAGACGCCAAGATAAGGTTTAGTAGAATTTCCGACGCATGCATGCATGGCATGGGTACGTCCGTCCGTGGAACAATGCATGGCAGAGCGGAACAGATCAGCCATGGAATACGATGGTAGTAGCTAGGCTGGAGTAGTAGCTAGCGAGGAAAGAAGTGGCGTACATGCAGGCTGCAGCTGCCTAACAGGACAACGTCCACTCGACCACCACACTCTCGTGCAGCTACGAATACTCATACTATACATACGGTAGGGTGTCGCCGCGAGTTTCAAAACCTATTTTATTTCCCATCAGGATACGCCAGTGTTGATGAAATCACAGTCCCGGCAGCAAGCGCTTGAAAAGTCAGTGCTCTTTCTAGTGGACCAGTGGTGGTGGTGCACATGAGCCGAGCTACTCCTGCGTTGCAACTTGCAACTGCCTGCTGATCAGTGCCTAGCTAGCTAGAGGAGTAGATTGTAGTTGTAGCTGCTCCTGTTTAGCAGAAGTGCCTGGAGCCGCCCGTGTCCCGGCCGGGTCGTGAGTCCTGGCCATGCGCTCGCGCACAATCAGCTGAGCTTGCTTGACCTTTTCCGATGGAGTACGTGCGCATGTGGCTAGCGATCGAAGCCTATCGGTCTATGCATGCATGCACGCATGCCCGAGTCTTGTATCGCGTAGGCCACTGGCCTTTCGAGTGGACTCCATGTTCTTCCTCCATTCTGCATGTTGAATGTTTCCGCTTACCAACCATGCATGATCGGCCTACGTACTGAGGAGTACTTTGCAGTGATTAACTAGGCAGAAATCAGGATTTAACAACGGTTAACTGTCCGGTTCTCTGAGCTCCTTCTCTCTAACATGCTTAGATGTGACCCGCCTCTACTTGTCGTCTCTTATGTGAAAATTTGCATGCTAGTATGTGAAAGAGACGATAGGTACCCCGTCTAGATATCTGCCACTGGTTTATTGTCCTCGTCTTGTTTTCTATATCAGTTTGTCTAATTCACATCTAAATGTTTTTTTAAAATGTCACATCTAAGCTCTCACAAATATATAATGCAGCAACAAGAAAAACAACTAGGACAAAAAAAAGACCATAAACAGAATGAAAATCAGTTTAAATGTAACATAGTGTCACATCTAGATGTGTCCTAAACAGGCCCTTTCCTTATACGAGCTAGCTATAGCTATGTACGTAGGGGGCGGGAGCTCGATCACATGTGCCGTGTCATGTGATCCACTATTCAGTAGGCGTCGTGCATAGTTATCTCTCGTAAGCGGGCGGTTGATTTATCGATAGCACGTACCACGCCGGCCGGATCCGGTTGCATGCACGGTGCTGGCTGCATGTGAGCTTGTTTGTCCGGCCTGCACGTTCCTAATCCTAGCTATGGCCACACAAAACGCCATGCCCAGTCTTTATTAGCAGCAGCAGCAGCAGCAACAGTGCATGCATAGACGGGAAAAGGGCAAGGAGAACCCGTGCATGGCTATCTATCTACATGTCAATACATATCTACTACTAGTATATGTCTATATCTTACTATTCCTTTCTATAAGAAAATATCTTCCTCCTATACTTAACAGTCGCCTTGGCTCAACTTGTTTTCCCCTCAAGAGGCATGCCAGTGCAAAACCGAGGAAAAAACCGTGCCAAGTTATTGTTTGTAGACATCTCTTGTATGTATGTATGTATGTATGTATGTATGTATGTATGTATGTATGTATGTATGTATGTATGTATGTATGTCAAAATTGCATGCTAGAATCATTTGGCATATGAAGTTTCAGGTTTCAACCATGGAACACATTTCGTTGGAACAAAAGGATAACCCAAGCGAACATGCAGAGAGAGTCGCCTCGCCGCAGGAAGAACAGTCAAGCCAAAACGAGCTAAACAAAGATATCGGGCGGGCCCCGCGAACATGCACCCAACGCCGTCGTAGCGCCTAGTCGCTTGCGCGGGCCCCATCCAAACACCCCGCAGATTCCCACTTCCGCAGTCCCGCCGCACTTTAATCTCCCCTGCTATTTATACCTCCCGCGCCATGGCGGGCTCACGCACCGCCGCCACGACGCAGAACGCACTCCCCTCCCCTCCTGCTCCCGCCAAGCTTGCTCGCCACGCCTCCGGCCTGCCCATGCACGGCAGCATAATCAGGGGCACGAAGACGACGACGGAGGCCTGCGCCGGACAGTTTCTGGTCACGGCGATCGGCGGAGGCAGCGTCGCCGCGGCGCAGATGGCCCGGCCGCAGCAGCGGTACCGCGGCGTGCGGCAGCGCCACTGGGGCTCCTGGGTCTCCGAGATCCGCCACCCTCTCCTGTGCGTACCTACTCCTACCTAGCCCATGCACGGCACGGTCTGCCTGATCGATGCGCTTACGGTGATTCTTGGTCGCTCGTGGCTCACGGTGATGACGGTGTGGCGTTGCAGGAAGACGCGGATATGGCTGGGCACCTTCGAGACGGCGGAGGACGCGGCGCGGGCGTACGACGAGGCGGCAAGGATCATGTGCGGCCAGCGCGCGCGCACCAACTTCCCGGCCGCCACCGGCAGCGTCTCCTCCTCCGCGGCCGTGGCGTCCTCGTTCCTCTCCGCCGCCCTCGTCGCGAAGCTGCACCGGTTCAACATGGCGTCCGTGCAGGCCGCGCAGCGGCAGAGGGAGGCCGCCGCGGCCGCGGCCTCGGCGGCGGCGGCCACGGCGGCCGCAATGCCGCCGGGCGGCGCCCACGCGGGGCCGACGCTGCCGTCGTCGACGGGGTGGGTCGGGACGCTCCTGGAGGAGCAGCACGTGGAGCAGATGATCGCGGAGCTGCTCGACTCCGACTTCTCCATGGAGATCGGCCATTAGCCTACCTTAGCTAGCCAGCGTGGTGCTCTGCTTCCTCTGCCTCTGCATACTCCTCTCTGTTTCTTGGCGCGAACGACCGATCACTGGTCACCGCGCGGGTCTAGTGTAGCGTAGCGTAGTGTAGTAGCTGCATATTACAGTCAGTGAGCTATGTGATGTGGACACTGGAGAAGAGCTCGTATTAGTTCGGCCAAGAGATCTTCTACGCCAGTGATCGTACAGAATAACTGTACCTCGTATTTAGCATCTATATATCCATTTAGCATCTATATATCCAAAGCCTATACACCCTACGGTAACAAGTCTAATCCTCTCTGTTTTTACTACCTTATACGGTGCTCGGCTCAGCTCTGGTTCTAGTCGACGCGCTTTGTGTAGAATTCTTTTTAGCCAGCCATCTGTTCTGCCGCCATCGAGAGTCAAGACATCAAACATAAAAATAGCACAAGGTAACGTGCGATGCTTAACTGAAACGAGACGGATCAATGGCGCGCTAACTGCAACGAAACCAATCAATCAGTGGCGTGCTCCAGGATTTGCTAGCCGCGTAGGATAATAAACCAGCTAGACACGCCTGGTTGATGAAGGGCCAACGACACAGGGAAGTTCGGTCCATGGCCTGTATGGTATGGGGGGAAACTCTGTCGACGATCGAGCCATGTGCGTGCGTACGTGGTCGCGGTACCATCAGATCGTGGGCGCAGCATTTCTTTGTGGTGTGTTTGTTAACATGACTGTGCTGATGCTGCATGTCTGGATTGGATTGGCCCCATCATGGCCGGCCACATGATCCCTGCCAACTCCGGGCAGCGCCCACCCTGAGGCCTCGAGGGGACATGAGGCGTCGCGTGTCCGTCGAAAAACCCACACTCACGACCTTCAGCTTGGATGTGTTCAGATCCACCGAGGAATGGCTGATTGGTTTGCGATGCCACCATTTCTGCTGACTAGTTGGTGGTCTGGTCATGCGAAGGTGGTATCCCCCTGTTCGTCGACATGGTTATGGTAGGGGGGGTGGGGGCAGAATCTGAAGGGAGCGAAGGGGGATCCTACCGCCTGGGCTAGCTAGTCAGTGATGATCGTCTTCCTTGGCTCTGAATTTCTTTTCAGGGACCTGCGAATGATTGATGGGTGGATAGAAGAAGGATCGTGCATGGTGTGTTGGTGAGAGAGGAGCATCCCGTGTGGTCTGCTCCTGCATGCTCTCGTTGACCCTATAGACATTCCTTGTTGTTCATACTCTTGACAGAACGACAAACGATTTTTGTTTCCGATCAAGGCCCCCCAAAGGAATATTTCTCGTAGACTTGTCTAAGCGCACAGTGCAATTTCTCTTGACAAAGCAATTAAAGAAGAGATACAGCATTATGGTGACCATAAGCGTATGGACCTATGTAAAATGACTACTACCAACCAATGCATGAAGGTGTTTAGATGTTAAAACATTAAATGAGAAAAGATTAGCTATATAAGCTAAACACCAATGCATTGGGAAGATTGGTTGCTAAGTTTTTTAATGCATTTAACACTTCATCTACCTTAGCATCAATGCACTAGTGCAGAACCTGGCAATAGCACCGGTTCGTAAGGCCCTTTAGTGCCGGTTTAGGAACCGGCACTAAAGTTTCGGCACTAAAGCCCCCCCCCCCCCTTAGTACCGGTTCAGCACGAATCGGTGCTAAAGGGGAACCACGTAGCACGAGCCAGCTCCGGGGGCCGGGAGCCCTTTAGTACCGGTTGGTAACACCAACCGGTACTAAATGGTTGTGGGTTTTTGTTTTATTTTGTATTTTTCAATTAAATTTGTGTTATCAATTTAATTTATGATTGTTTTATGTTATAATGAGTTATAGTCGTCGTCATCATCATCATCCCATATTAATAAATAAATAAACTCTAGCTAGCTAAAAATCATCATAGTCGTCTAATTACCACTATTTAATCATCATAGTCATTACCGCTAGCTATCTAATCATCATCAACGCTGGCTAGCTTAAAGAGGAAACATTCACTTTGTAACAGCAGCAAAGATATCATCAAGTTCAACATAATCATCACCAACATCGAAGTTCAGGACACGGACATGAGACAAGTACTAATTAAGAGCATGAACTAGTAGCTACTGATCCTGCTGCTCCCTCTCAGGTAGAATATCATAGAACATGTATAGCTCTCCTGATTCATCATACTGGAGCATGCAGATAAATCTGTCTCCTAATCTTGGGTTGCGCTTCTCCTTGCTGCCCCTAGTACTTCTCTGCGATCGTTAACAATGTTGCTCTAATTTTTCACTATTAAGCATTCTTCGCTTTCAGAAATTCTGAATGCACTCATGTGCAATGTAGGAAATCTTGGTCGTAAGCTAACCATTGACATGCGACCTTTTTTCTCGATCCACTGAGGCACAACTGTCATCGGAAGTCCCTGTTGAAGAACATCGTATAGTAATTAATATACTAAGCAATGAAAGTTTAGCTTCAAAAATAATGTATGCAAAAGATGCACTAATTAAGGACAAATATTTAAAATCTTACCATCTTTCGATTATAGATGTGACCGTAGTTCAATACGATCACCATTGGTCGCACATTTTGAGTACTAACATTTCTAAGTTTAGGAAAAAAATTGTCTTGACAGTATTAAGATCCTCAAGCCATGAAACATAATGACTTATCTCCTCGCAGTTTAGTTGAGCCCCGGGGCAGTAGTAGGTCCTGTCTACCAAGCACCGGACATGTTTGATTGAACCGAAATAAGCTGACAATACAAATTAGTTGTCAACTATTTTTGAATAAACTGTATGAAAGACATAAACATATGCATGCATGGTTGAGAAAAACTCACCAAATGGTAGAACTGAAGGCGTTTGCACATCGATCCAGATGTCTATATTACCTTCGATATCATCTTTCGGACGAATATCAAAGGTGATAATCATATCAGGCTCAAATGCATAAGCCTTGCATAGTGCTTGCCAAGTTTTGCATTCAAAATGGGTGTATGTGTCTCCATTATATAATTTGACGTTGAAAGTATACCCATGCTCCATCTTCAAGTAAACTCTCTTTACCTCCATATCATCTATAGCACTAAAACCTATCTTATCCCAGACAAAAAATTTTGCATGGCAGGGGATGCGCTAGTAGAATAGTGAAAATTTAAAATTATAAGTTGAAGCAAATGAAGCATAAGTTTTGCATTCAAATAATAATTGACAAAGTGACTTACTGTATCAATTTTGAATGTCTCATCCAGCTTGATGCTGAAGCGCCTACCATCAACAAGGAAATTTTGGTCACACAGGCCGCGCTGGTCTTCACAGTGTTCGCACATAATGAAATCTTTTTCGTCGTCAGATGACATTTCCTATGTTCATATAGGTGAAACATTAAACACCTATATCTAACCAAATATATATTCATCTAACATTTGACATTAATATATCTAACTATATTCATCTCTAACAATTGACATTACTATATATTTAACTTTTCTATCGAATTCATCTAACATTCGACATTAATGTAACATTTATATAAACTAAAAATATATAAAAAATTAAATAAACAGAAAAACTCATTAACAAGTAATATTTTAATTAGATCATCAAATCTCAGATACCTAAATTTTCTTACTAAAAATAAACTAGTTATATTAATTATTCAACTAGTTCAAATCTCATATACCTAAATAAACTAGTTCGGCAATTTTCTTACTAAAAATAAACTAGTTATATTAATTATTCAACTAGTTCAAATCTCATATATCTAATTAATATCTAGCTATATTCATCTCTAACAATTGACATTAATATATATTTAACTTTTCTATCTAATTCATCTAACATTCGACATTAATCTAATATTTGATCATCTAATTAACTTTTCTAAAAAACAGAAAACAGAAAATATGTAAAAAAAATGTGTGTGTGTGTGTTTGTATGTATGTGTGTGTATACTGCAGTGCCGCCCCGTACGTACGAGCGGGGACGCCGGCGTACGGGGCGGGGGCGGCGGCGTACGTACGGGCCGGTGCGCGCGGCGCGGGTGCGAGGGAGACGTACGTCCGCGGCGATGACGACGGACGGCGGCGGCGTTCGGGGCGGCAGCGCGAGACGACGACGACGATGACGGGCGGCGGCGGGGACAGCGACGATGACGACGGACGACGGGCGACGACGACGGGATCGATCGGCGCGCGCGGCGATGTCTCGCGAGAGGTTGGAGACGAAGTGGGGAGATGAAACTGAAATTTTCGTAAGTGTTATATATATCGGATGGGCCTTTAGTACCGGTTCGTGGCTTCAATCGGTACTAAAGGCCTATTTTCATCAGGCCAAGCGGCGGGAAACAAAGGCTTTTAGTACCGGTTGGAGTCACCAACCGATACTAAAGGCCTTGCGCTGCCACCCCAAAGTTTAGTCCCACCTCCCCCGGCGAAGGGCAGCCGCACTGGTTTATAAACCGAGCTGCGGCTATCTCTTCGAACTCCTCTATATAGCAGGCTTCTCGCTCTAATTAATTAAGGCGCGCTGCCCTGTGAGTCTGCTGGCCCTTCTGGGCCTGCATTTGCACACCCTAGGTCTGGCAGGCCCACTGGACAGCGCGCCAACAAATTTTTTATATAGTTTTTTCTTTTCTGCATTACTTATTTTCTTCTATTTATTTTTGAGTAGTTTTTTATATAATTTTTTCTTTTCTGCATTATTTATTTTCTTCTATTTATTTTTGAGTAATTTTTTTGTATAGTTTTTTTATTTTCTGCATTACTTATTTTCTTCTATTTATTTTCTTCTGGAAATTGAATGTTGCATACTGAACAATTAGGTAAATGACCGAAAAACAACAAATGATGTCAGAACATGTTGGAAATTGATGACATCGCTTTAAATGCTGGATACTGAACACAAAAGAAGTCCGGAGTTCAAATAAGTTTAAAAAACATTGAAGTGGCCATGTAACAGATGAAGTGCGTCCAGTTTTTGCCGTGGCCCTCTCTACTCTTTCGTGCATGCTATGCGGGGGATATGATGATACCATGCCAAGTTTCAACATTTTCAGGATTCATTTTGTAGTGATTTTCAATTTCACGGTCATTTAGCTCTCTAAACAATTAGGTAAATGACCGAAAAACAACAAATGATGTCAGAACATGTTGGAAATTGATGACGTCGCTTTAAATGCTGCATACTGAACACAAAAAAAGTCCGGAGTTTAAATAAATTTAAAAAACATTGAAATGGCCATGTAACAGATGAGTTCTCGTCCGAAACCCTGATACTCGAAAAGAGTATGTCTAGTTTGTACACGAAGTGCGTCCAGTTTTTGCCGTGACCCTCTCTACTCTTTCGCGCATGCTATGCGGGTGATATGATGATACCATGCCAAGTTTCAACATTTCCAGGATTCATTTTGTAGTGATTTTCAATTTCACGGTCATTTAGCTCTCTAAACAATTAGGTAAATGACCGAAAAACAACAAATGATGTCAGAACATGTTGGAAATTGATAACGTCGCTTTAAATGCTGCATACTGAACACAAAAGAAGTCCGGAGTTTAAATAAGTTATTGAAAATAAGAAAGAGGTGCAATGCTGGTTAATTTGCTTCAAGCCATTCGGAATAGTGTAGACTGCACTGCACATAGCTCAGTGCAATCTATGCTATTCCGCAAGGCTTGAAGCTAATCAACATGTAGGTGAGCATTGCAACTCTTCGTCATTGTCTGTGCACTCACGGCTTATAAACCGCTCATACTGCCTCTCTCTTGGCGAAGATCACAAGATAGTTTGGTTAAATTGCATTGCTTGTAAGTCCAGTTAACATGGATGCTTATGATGCAAGAGCAACAGCAAAAATGAAAATTTGGCACAAATAGGTAGTTGTGTAACTAAAATAGGTAGGAGGAGAGATAGCTCTTATGTCACAAAAAAGAAGTTGTATCAAACCTTTTATGTCGAATCTAGAACAAACCAATCGGTATCGCCATCATACAGCCCAACCGTGGCTCGTGATGCATATATATGCATATCAAATGCACGGTTGGACGTATGATGGCGAATCCGAATGATTTGTATTCAGTCGATGAACTGGTAGATGTATGCAGTCGATGAACTGGTAGATGTATGTAGTCGATGAACTAAAAGACTTATGCAGGGAAGGCGAGAGGTGGGCTATATATAGGGTCGTCTGGCTCACAAAGTGATTGTGATAGTTTCGATCCAACGACTCACATGAGTTAGGAAGAAACACACCCTTGATCCAACGACTCGCATGAGCTAGAAAGAAACACACGATCCGTGTGATTCTTCCTGATTGGTGGGGTGCACATTAGTACCCACTCTGGGCTTCGATGAAAGTTGTAGAGGGGCTAGGGTTTCGCCATAGAGGGGCTCCGGAGCATCGGGATGGCACAAAAAGCTAGGAGTTGGCATACCATGTGTTTAAAAGTGCTCTTAGGGTGGTACATGCCAAATATTCACTCACTCCTTGTGTAGGGTCTTCACCGGCATCGATTCCTCACTCCGAGTCTAAGTACTTATAGGTTGAAAGTACCATAACCGACGAACATGAGGGAATCTTGTGTAGAGGTGGTTCATGCCATTGTTTTGGGACTTCCTAGGGACCACCCTAACAAAACCAAGCAAATAGTTGCACATTAGTACCCACTCCGGACTCCGAAACCCTAATACTCGGAAAGAGTTTGTCCAGTTTGTACACGAAGTGCGTCCAGTTTTTGCCGTGACCCTCTCTACTCTTTCACGCATGCTATGCAGGTGATATGATGATACCATGCCAAGTTTCAACATTTTCAGGATTCATTTTGTAGTGATTTTCAATTTCACAGTCATTTAGCTCTCTAAACAATTAGGTAAATGAACAAAAAACAACAAATGATGTCAGAACATGTTAGAAATTGATAACGTCGCTTTAAATGCTGCATACTGAACACAAAAGAAGTCCGAAGTTTAAATAAGTTATTAAAAATAAAAAAGAGGTGCAATGCTGGTTAATTTGTTTCAAGCCTTTCGAAATAGTGTAGACCGCACTGCACATAGCTCAGTGCAATCTATACTATTCCGCAACGTTTGAAGCTAATCAACATGTAGGTGAGCATTGCAACTCTTCGTCATTGTCTGTGCACTCACGGCTTATAAACCGCTCATATTGCCTCTCTCTTGGCGAGGTGGGACTAAAAACAGCTTGCCATAACCTCATTAGTACCGGTTCGTGGTACGAACCGGCACTAAATGGTGATGGTGGGGCCATAGCCTGACCGCAGGCTGACACAGCCTCTTTAGTACCGGTTCGTGGCATGAACCGGTACTAAAGGTTCGCCACGAACCGGTACTATTGATCGTCGCTACGAACCGGCACTAATGTACACATTAGTGCCGGCTCTAATTCAAACCGGCACTAATGTGCTTCACGTTTGACCCTTTTTCTACCAGTGATGCATTGGAAGGAGCATTGCTACACAGACGACGATTGCTAGCTGATACATGCACGACATGGCTCCTCGCACCATCGATTAGCAATTCTGACCAGCCGTAGGCGATTGGATTAGCTATTGTTCAGCTAAAAATCGTTCGTGAAGTAGTTCCGCATTGGAAGAGCCCTTTAGACCTCTTTCAATGCACATGTGCTTAAATGGGGTCCACACAAGTGGGCGCTCGCGTCTCGAGGCGCCCGACCACGGTACCGGAGCCGGCGAGCATTGGCTGGTGCTATAGGCGCTCCTCACTGAATGTCCCCAAGATGGCCGCAGAACCACTGCGGTGGGTCATCGTTTCAGCGACGTCCAACTCCGAGTCTCTGTTAAAATATGACACTATACAGGGCCTCGAATGCGACAAATGCCCTAGGTGCGACGACAAGAACGAGGCGGAGGACCAACATGCCCGCCATGAGAGGATCAAGGTCCAAAACTCCGTCGAGGTCGAGTCGCGCTTTGCCGCATCGAACAAGGGCTCGGAGGCCAAGGCCAGCGAAGACACCTATGCCCATATCCGGGCGAAACGGCAAGCCCGGGCCGCGCGTGCCTTCGCAGTGGAGCAAACCTGCAATGTTCGTACACTCTTTGGACGAGGAGGACGAGGATGACAATGCCGCATCCGACCCCTACAACTCTAGGAGCAAGCAAATCCGCCTTGACCCGTGTTGCGTCTTCCAGCGCTACGACGACAAAGACACAAGGGCAAGGCAAGGTCGGTCATGGGTGGACTTTCTTCATAACTCTAGTATTTAGAACATGCCAATTTTTGCTATTCTGATGACATGTACGATGAACTATCCGGATGCTAGGTGTCTGATCTACATAACCTATGCGTGCTTACCTTATGTTGTACTAGAATGTATGAATTTAAGGATTTTGTATGAAGAACGTAACTGTAGACACAGACAATTGACGGGTCATCGGCCGCTGTCAGTGAACATGCCTGGGCACGCCCGTGGATGTTTGAGGGTGATATCTAATAAGTCCGGTTATAGATGGTCTATTGTATGATGGTGTTGGACAGATACTTCAAAAAGTTGGGCCGCAAATCATAAGTTGAAGATCTATTGACTCAATCTCTCGGAAGTGCTTATTTGGTGCATACATGCGTTTATACAAGTGAGTGCGTGTGCATTTCAGCGTCGTGCCTGTACCATGTTTAAAAAACAACAATTCTGAAAGAAAAAAATAGTTTTTTTTAGAATCTGAGAAAAATAGTACAACAATGGGCTCTCACGCGGGCTCTACGAGCCCAGCTAACCATGGGCCTCATGGCAGTACAATACCCAAAATAAATCCCTCATTTCCCCCCACAGATCCCACTCTCCCCCGTTCAAACCAAGCTCCCCGAGCCCCCAATTCCCCAAATCCGCCCTTCCCCTTCCCGTCAAGCCCGCGGCGATGCCGCCGAGGAAGAAGCGGGGGGCTCGCCCCGCCGCCCAGCCGTCGCCGCCCAAGCCGCCCGGCCCCGACGCGTCGGTGGAGGAGAAGCTGCGGTGGTCCGCCGACCAAGAGTGTACGTGCCCCCGAGCCCTAACTCCCTCCCCCCCAATCCGCCCCGCCCGAAGTCAGTTTTAGATGCTAAATTCGCGGCTAGCTACACCAAGCAGTAGGCGCGGGGGGAATGAAAGATAGAGGGAGGAGGAAGAGCGCCGTCGTACTCGTGCCGCCGCTCGCCGCCGTAGGTCTTCTGTCGCCGCTGCACTGCATTTCTTGGCCCCCGTGGCTGCCATATGAACTTCCGTTCCGTGTTGGTCGCCGTTGGAAGAAGGTAAAGCGTAGAAGCCATGTGATTGACTCCCAAGAGTTTATGTGGATGCAGCACAAGCCGATTTTACTGCTTTACTATTCTTCTCTGCTTAAAGCGTCCATGAATGAATCTATGTAAAATGGCGGCTTAAATTATCTTGAGGAAGCAACATACCTTCTTCAGTGTCGGGGATCTTTGGTTCAAGCCTGCTCCAAAGGATTCACCATCCCCAATTTGTCCTGGCACTGGCAGTCAGTAGGGATGTAGGATACAGTCCACTTTTTAGGCTGAACTTTGAAATCTAATGTCAATGAGAAGGTTGTAATCTAGTGCAAATATACCGACATCTTATTCTCTAGGCAGTTGGCTCTATCATGCCCGATCAAACTCTCAAATCTAATGTCAATGAGAAGGCTGTAATCTAGTGCAAATATACCTGACATCTTATTCTCTAGGCAGTTGGCTCTATCATGCCTGATCAAACTCTCACTACGATTCTTTTGAATGGAGCTCTTTCTGCTGCTATGTCAAAACCTGAATTCTTGTGATTTTTTCCTCTGTATTTAATACAATAAGAATGCATATCATAGAGGCACTGTCCTTTAACTTAATGTAATTATCAGGATTCAATTGCTAATCTACTGTCCTCAATAAATAGTCGTCCATCGAAAAGCTGCCATCAAAGTCATTCTAGCATGCCTGATCAAACTCCCACTATGATTCTTTTGAAGGGAACTCTTTCAGCTGCTATGTCAAAACTTGAATTGTTGTGATATCTTCCTCTGTATTTATCAATAAGAATGCATATAATAGAGGCACTGTCCTTTATTTAATTTAATGTAATTATTAGGATTCAATTGCTAATCTACTGTCCTCAATAAATAGTTGTACGTCGGAAAGCTGCCATCAGAGCTATTCAAGCAGCAGAGAATGAGAGCGTACTCTCCCGGCTGCATCTGGTGCGATCCTACATGTCCAAGGAGCAACTAGAAACACCCGCCTTGCAATTTTTTCAGGAGAACTTGCCCAACGTGTCAGTTGTACGGAACGAAGAGCAGGGTGAGATTGAGTTGAAATGGAAAGACTGGGATGATCTCATAAATGGAGACCAGAGGGATGACAAGGTTTCACGAGCTTCGATCACGTCATTGGCAACTGCTGCTGGTTTTCATTTCTCAGGAGATTCAGGTCCAAATGCTATCTACTTGTTGTTGATGTACTTCTATAGGCACCAAAGCAGCTTGACTTGAATGATCTTCTCACCTTATATGATGCGTGCAGTGCAGAAGAACTTCATCGAGAGCAGTTTTGATTTTAACAACTTTGTAAGTATTTCTTTTGTACAGTGATGATATCAGATGCTTTTGCTGTACCCTTGACAACTCTTTATTTTTCTCTGTTCCTTTGAAGAACTGGAGTGAGCTGCCCGAAAGCCAAACGATAGGAGCACCAGATTCTCTACAGACGCCCGGGGTTTGTGTTTAACCATCTTTGACATGACATGTTTTATCTTGAATTGCCTTTTAAGCTCATATATTGTGCTGTAACATAACCCTGAACAGGCCACGAGTAGTCGACTCTCTTTTGGCATGACACCAAAATCAGTAAGACAACCCAAGAATGGCGAGATGCTCTTATCCGTGCACGGGTCACCTCTTGGAATGTACAAAGAGGAAAATCTGGCAGCTATTACCGGTACTTGCTCGCTCCTGACACCACAGCCATCTCTTATCGCTGTTGTTTCCTTTCTGACTAACGGGAAAACATGTTGCAGAATCTGGAAACGGAAGCGAAGAGCCGCCTCACGATGCCAGTGGCCATCAATAGTAGCAGTAAGAATTCCACATGCTTAAGCCCCTCTTTTCCTTTACACATCCACTAGCTCACGGCTAATCTTTCATGTCCATTACAGGAGCTTAACCGGCCCTCAACATAAGAGGCTAGGAATTTGATGCCGCATCTTCTCTTCGGGCCGAAGCTGGGACACCAATCGAAGCTGCAACCACCAATTCAGTGTACTTGCAACAGCATCTCGAGTCCCAGCGTCTGCTTAGAGTCTCCGACGAGCTGCAGTGTGTGTATAGGCTATCATGTTTGATAATAAGATCTTATCATGTTTGATGTATTGCTAGTGTAAGCATCTGACTCATGTTTTTGTTTGCTAAATCATAGTACCATGGAGAACAATGGTGAATTAGTAGCGTTTACTTTGCCAATCATAACTCGAGTATTTAAAGCATGTGCATGTATCTCTATGATGTACCGCCTCCGTTCTGAATTACTCCCTCCGTCCGAAAATACTTGTCATCAAAATGGACAAAAAGGGATGTATCTAGAACTAAAATACATCTAGATACATCCCCTTTTATTCATTTTGATGACAAGTATTTCCAGACGGAGGAAGTAGTTGTTTTAAATATATTCGTATCTAGACAAATCTAGGACAGCTAACTAATTTAAGAAAAAGGTGATACAAAATACCTTGGGACAGTTACTTGAAAAAAGAAGATATTTCAGTCAATTTTTTTCTGATTGAAATTCGACACTGCATCTTCCTCCTTCAGCCGGGTCTTCTCCTTTAATCGCGTTTTCCGCCCAGCCTCCCTCCCTCTCCTCCCACACTGTGTTGTCCGGTCTTCGGGGAGGTCCTCGCCGGGGACGTCGCGGTTGGCCGTGTGTCCCCGTCTCATCCTCGGAGCACTACTCTCCGACGAATCCGAATACTTCTACACCATAGTACTACATTGTTTTCTAAAAAAAGAACAAATGTTTTTTCAAAAGAAAAGTCGGTATCCCCGCAAAAAAAAAGTCGGTACTAATGGTTTTGTAGACCGAACCGGGTTCCTTTCCCACCGGATCAGAGTCAGGCCAGCAGGGGGTTGGATTGGTTTCCGCTGGAGAGCCCAACACGACACACCACCGCGGTCCAGCCTCCTTCTCTTCTCCCCCAATTCAACCGGCGTCTCTCATCAGACCCCATCATCGATCGCCTCCGCCCCACGCCACGCCCCTCCCCTCCCCTCCGCGGAACCCGCGCCCAGAAGCAAAACCCACCCGCACCCCACCCCGCCCCAACCCCGGCGAGCCGAGCCCCCTCCGCCGCGGCGGCGCGGAGAGGGGAGCGCCGCGGGGATGGGGAACAAGATCGCGCGGACGACGCAGGCGTCGGCGACGGAGTACTACCTGCACGACCTGCCCTCCACCTACAACCTCGTGCTGCTCGACCTCGTCAGCCGCGGCCGCTTCCTCAAGTCCGTCCTCTGCAAGCACGACGAGGGCCTCCTCCTCGTCAAGGTCTACTTCAAGCGCGCCGGAGAGCCCCTCGACCTCAAGGTAACCGCCGCATCCACATCCACTTCCCCACTCGGTTAGGGCGGACCATGAGACGATCTGCCTGTTGCCTCGCAGGACCATGAGCGGAGGCTGGAGCGGATCCGCAGGGCGTTCCAGGGGCTCGAGGGCTCCCACGTCTGGCCCTTCCAGGTCAGGCCTCGCTCTGCTGTTTGTTCCCCATGAAAATTACTAGCAATAACCCCGGAGCTGTTTATCAATGCGTTATCTTGTGAAATTTAGTGAGGTTTAGCAATTTTCCTATGTCAATTTGTATTATCTCTGGTGGGAATTTTAGCTGTCATGTGTATCAGCTGAGGCAGCAGGGCTGGATTTATAGTCAATTGTGTTTAGGATTTGCTTGCTTGTTATACTCTCATCTTTATGGGCTTCTGCTTCCTGGACTATTTATGGATGATGTCAGGTTAAATTCTGATGGGCAGTTAGACATGGGTGTTTCCTCACAGGATGATACATGCATCAACACTGAAATATCACATATAACCTTTCAATGTGATGAGAGTGGCCTTGTTATGAAGACATGCTATGTCTCTCCCTTGGTTGACATGCTGACACAGCTTCGTATGTTTTTCAGGTCTGGTTTCAGACAGATAAGGCAGCATACCTCCTGCGGCAGTACTCCTACAGCAATCTGCATGATAGACTTAGTACACGCCCTTTCCTCAGTCAAATTGAGAAGAAGTGGCTTGCTTTTCAGGTGCGCCATTCTTTCTTTTTTGTTGCACAAAGGTGAAAGAGTTGATCATGTTGGGGGGTCTTCTGTAGGAAGTTGTACAGCCTCTTTGCTAAGTGTAGCCTTAAACTAGTGGCACATGTAAGAGTCGTTCTTCATTCCTTTCCTTTCCAGATATGGTTGTCGACTTAGCTCAATTTGGTTGTGCAGTTAATACATGCTGTGGAGCAGAGCCATAGCAAGGGAGTTTGCCATGGTGAGAAGGTTTTCTCTTAAGTTATATGAGCAGTAGTGTTTTTCTTTCATTTGTATTTACACTGCTGTTTATGTTAGGTGACATAAAATGTGAGAATGTACTGGTTACCTCATGGAACTGGCTATACCTCACGGACTTTGCGTCTTTTAAACCAACTTACATCCCGGATGATGATCCATCTGATTTTTCCTTCTTCTTCGACACTGGAGGAAGGCGGCGATGCTATCTCGCACCTGAAGTTAGTCCCTTCACCTAAATTATATTCAAAACTTCAATGCTCTTTTATCCACTTTATCTCAGTTTGCTTGCTCTCATTGGTGTAACAATTGTTACATGCTACTCATAGTTTGTTAATAGATGCTCTTCACTGAAATGCTTGCTCTCACTGCATCTCCATCATTCAAAAGAGGGTACAATAGGAAAAGCCTGCAATTAATAGATGTTTTAGGTAAGAGCATAAGCTTTGTAATGAGAAACTGAACCAAAACAACAGGGACCTCTAATATGAAATAGGGGGAGTACAAGAATATATCAGTAGAAAGGCCTGTATAATACTTACACAGCACCACCCAAAGCAACTGGGTTCACAAAAGCATGATAAAAAACCACTTCTGATTGATAAACTATATAAATGATCCAAAAACATTTATACCAGGCCAATTTAGACAGGTTAGCAAATCTATAGTACATACAAAATAGCAGCTCCAGGCATGAACTTACAACTTCTGCTGAGCACCCAGAATAAGAAAGAAGCATACCACAACATCCATTCACAATGTTATCCTGCTGTAATGTGATGTACTTTTATGCTATATCTTTGTTAGCTTATAACTTCTTTTTGATGGTACATTTTTATTTGTACTGTGAAATAAACTAAACTCCATTTTTTCTCCAGAGATTCCACGAACATGGTGCTGAGTCCCAAGTTTCATCAGATGCACCTCTCAAACCATCTATGGACATATTCTCTCTCGGGTATGCAGTGTTGTCTTGTTGAAGATCTTTGTTAATTTGGTCGGGAGTTGTGTTCTTCCATTGGGATATGTGTGCTTTCCATTTTGCATGTTAATGATAGATTACTGATCACTATCGTTTGCTTGAACATGTTAATTTGATCATATGTGATGTATTGTCATTTGACCTTTTTATGTGACAAAAGGGGAATTTTCTTATCAGACGAAATCTGATCGCTATTGGAATATTACAATCGACCTGTTGTGTCAGCCATACATGATGTATATTGCTGCAATGCATTGTATCTTCACCTTGAGACAATGTACCCACCAGTGAAGTACTGAGTTTTACTATATACTGGGGAAGAATTTGGAGCTATTTTGGATTCATTTAAGGCGGCATGCATTTTTCACAAATATTGAATCACATTTTTCTTTATCGAGATTTAGGAGTGCTGTGCAGTTAGAAATCAGAAGAGTTGTTACTTAAATGAAGATGTTGATTTTCCTGTGTTTCTTCACTAGCTACTTATCTTTTCTTCAGTACTCTACTGTGCTAAAATTATAAACTGATCTGATGGATTATTTCCTTGTTTACTGATGGGGCAAACTATTTTTTCCTTCTTTCCAGGTGCGTTCTTGCTGAACTTTTCCTGGAGGGTCAGCCGCTTTTTGAGCTTTCACAACTGCTTGCTTATCGGCGTGGCCAGTATGATCCAACGCATACCCTAGAAAAGGTTTTCTGTTCTTTTCTTGCTCTTTGAAATAGTTTTTTTACATCAAAATAGTTTCTGTATTTGTTTTGAATTATTTTGTAGCTGTTGTTTCTCTAACATAGAACTTGAGGTTGACATGTCTGTTATTCATTCTGAGCAACTGTAACATCCTGGTCGCTCCATGGGTGCCTGCAGAATTACTTCTTGGCTTCTTGCTATAGGGCCAGTAATACTTGTTCCTTGGGAAGTAGGACCAACAATTCATTCAGTTATGTTCTTTTTTCCCACAGTGATCTTGTTTGATGTTGGAATTTTTGTGACCAACACATACAAAATTGATTACTTGGGTATTCTGTTTTTAACTTGGTGGTTGCAATACCTTCTCAGGTTCTGGCATGGAATGTTGGATGACAACACACGTAGAATAGGAGAATTGTGAATGTATACACTTTATGATTCATATGTTTGGCTATCTGCCCAAATATTTGTCTTAAACTGAATTTTTCATACCTCTTGGACTATGCCTTAGAGTAGTACCTACCGCCTATCATTGCATGATTTGTTTTTTCCCAGGCCCTAAGAGGATACATATGGACAATTTTAAGTGGATGATCCATTGCTGAATTTAGTGCAATCATAGAACTTTAACTGGTGATAAAATTTCCATATCTGAATCTTCATTGACTGAGTAAACAATAGGGAAAGGGTTAACTGTCTTTCGTGCAAAAAGATATTTTCTATGTGGATCTAAATCAATTAATACGAATTTGACTAGTCCGTAGGTATACATTCCTTCTTACTTGCAATTCGTTTGTGAAGCATATGTACTGAAAATGCATGGTGTAGGGAGTAAGTATGAACATGCTTTCATTTGCGCGCATCTCCCACTGATTCTGCCGGTGTTTGCTGATGTTATCCAACAGGATTGCAATAGCCATTCATTCTGCCCATTGTATCATGTATCACAAGACAAGGTGCTCACTATTAATTTGTTCTTTCAGATACAAGATGCTGGTATCCAAGATATGGTACTTCACATGATTCAGTTGGACCCCAAAGAAAGGCTATCATGTAAAAGCTATCTGCAAAAATATGCAACTGTTGTTTTTCCAACCTATTTTTCAAGATTTCTGCACAAGTTTTTCTCGGATATTGTTCCACTTGGCTCAGATGCTAGGGTAAGGATTGTTGAAGTTTGTGTTAATTCTCTGATCCATCCACTACTCTTCACCATGAGCATCCTAACATACTTTATTTGTACAGATTGAGAAGACACAGGAAAATTTTGAAAGGATACATGACATGATGATAAGTGGCTTAGCATGTGAACAAATTCAAGTATCTGGGGAGAAAGGCATTGGAGGACAAGCTGCAAATTCACCGAGAGAATCTGCCCAAAGCGCATCTTTGGTTAAGATAAACATTCCTGGAGACCATCGGCAGATTGTTGGAGACCTCAATCTCCTTCTCAAGGAAGTTGAGCAAAGGAACAACCATGGAGACACAATGGTCTCACGTGCAAATGGTATTGGGCCCTTGCAGCAGCCTAATGAAACACAAAGTCAAACTACAAGTATCTTGGCAGCTCAGAACGATGATGTATCCCATGTGCACAAAATCTCCAAGAGCAACTTACTTGCTTTAGTGTCTGGTTATGATGCCCAATCAGATACCTATAGTTTTGACATTTTCCAACAGACACACTCCAAGGTGAGCTGTGAAGGCATGGTCTTGCTTGCCTCATTAATATGCTCATCCATACGAAGTGTCAAAAAACCAGAACTGAGAAGGGCCAGTCTCATTCTTCTGAAGATCTCTTCCACATACATAGATGATGATAGTCGCTTACAGCTGGTTGTTCCCTATGTTATTGCAATGCTCTCAGATCCAGCTGCCATTGTTCGCTGTGCTGCTCTGGAAACCTTGTCTGATGTTCTGTGTCTTGTTCAAGACTTCCCTATCAGTGATGCAATGATATTCCCTGAGTATATCCTCCCGATGCTTTCTTTGCTCCCAGATGATGCAGAGGAGAGTGTTAGAGTTTGCTATGCTAGTAACATTTATAAGCTGGCTTTAACAGCTTATAGATTCCTGCTTCGTTCTCGGAGCATAGCTGATACTGGGCCTCTAGACAAATCAGTGGTGGCTGCTGCATCACAGTCTGCAGATGCACCAGCAAAGAAGAAGGATGATAAAATTGATCGTCAACTTGCACGTCTGAGGAGAAATATTTATGACATTGTGCAAGAGTTGGTGATGGGACCTAAGCAGACACCTAATGTCCGCAGAGCTCTCCTGCAAGATATAGGTTATCTATGTTACTTCTTTGGGCACAGACAAAGCAATGATTTTCTTCTTCCTATACTCCCAGCATTTCTAAATGACCATGATGAGCAACTCCGTGCAGTTTACTTTGGTCAAATCGTCGTTGTTTGCTACTTCATTGGTTCAAGAAGTGTTGAGGAATATCTCTTGCCCTATCTTGAACAGGCACTAAGTGATGATATGGAGGCTGTGGTTGTAAACGTGCTTGATTGCTTAACCATGATGTGCAAAAGCGGTTATCTGAGGAAAAGGGTAATCGTTGGCTTATTTGGGAAGGCCCTTCCATTACTATGTCATCCAATTCAATGGGTTAAAAGGTCTGCTGTAAGGCTTATTGCTGCCTGTAGTGAGAGCTTAGGGCCTGTAGATACTTATGTGTACCTTTCTCCACATTTAAGGCAATTTCTACACAGGGAGCCACCTTCATTGTCTGAAACTGCTCTTCTTGCATGTCTTAAGCCTCCAGTCTCGAAATCAGTCTTATACCAAGCTTTAGAGCTTGCCAAGGACACAGGAGAGGTTTTACTGAAGGGTGATGTTAAAAAGGAACAGATATTACATGGTGGAAGATATTCTGCTGCAACGCAAAGTGTGTCCTCTGCGGCTCTGGAAGATGCTGTAAGGTTGAGAACATCTACTTTGGACATTAAAGATTCAATTTCTTCAGATAAATCGTTATATTATGGCTATGCGCCACATGCATCTGCTGGGAGTATTTCATTTTATGACGGACTGTCTAAAGGAATACCATCATATTCTGTTAATACTGATAAGCGTGGTTTAGGAGAAATATATATGCCCTGGGAATCCAACCGGCATCCAGGTTTATCAAGTTCAGTTCAAGGCTTCCAGACCAGAGAGAATCATTTCAGTAGCAAGCATGGTGATTTAAGCATCAGCGACCCAAGGAAGAGCAGCTCCCCTGTGCCAGGTGATGGTAGTTCCAACTCTGAGACAGCAGTATCGCCCTCCTTCAATAGATCATCAGTGGCTCTGGAGACAGGTTGGAAGCCTCGTGGAATTCTAGTGGCACATCTCCAAGAACATCGCTTGTCTGTCAATGATATTGCTGTGTCAGATGACAATTCCTTTTTTGTGACGGCTTCGGATGACTCGAGTATTAAGATATGGGATACAAGAAAGTTGGAAAAGGACATTGCCTTCAGATCTAGGTTAACCTATAGCTTGGGTAGTAGCCGAGCTCTATGTACTACAATGCTTTGTGGTAGTTCTCAGGTAGTTGCTGGTGCTAGCGATGGCACATTGCACTTGTTTTCTGTCGACTGTGCACGTGGAGCTGGGAGTTCTACAGAGAGGTATTCTGGCATTGTTAATGTTAAAAGGAAAGATCTGAAAGAAGGTGCAATTCTCAGTGTTGTAAATTGTTCATCAGATAGCTTTAGCCCAACCATCCTTTTCAGCACAGAACATTGTGACATCCATAAATGGGATACAAGGTCCAATTCAGAATCTTGGTCATTTAAATCGTCACCGGAGGAGGGTTATATCTCAGCACTTGTGATGGGCCAGTGTGGAAATTGGTTCATCTCAGGGTCTTCAAGAGGTGTTCTTACGTTGTGGGATCATAGGTTTTTGCTGCCTGTCAACTCATGGAACTATTCCACAGTAAGCCCTATAGAGAAATTGTGCTTGCTTATACCACCACACAACTCAATATCTTCTAGTGGAAGACCACTAGTTTTTGTGGCCGCGGGCTGCAATGAAGTCTCCTTGTGGAATGCTGAGAATGGTAGCTGCCACCAGGTAATTGTATAGCTTTATATTCTTATTCTAGTATCCTGGTGATAAAACATGTCATTTACTTGCCTTTGAGAGATTACTGATGCCACACCCTCATAGGTGAAAACTTTTCTATCCTGATATAGAAAGCTCATGATGTTACTTCACATGATTTAGAATGTGGAATGCCTGTTTTTTGTTCTGTTTTTTCATGTGCTTTATATCATTTTGTATAAGTAGCAGCACCTTTGAAATATGTATTGGCATCTAAAACATCGAACACACTATACAGATGTTTAGGACAGCAGGCACCGAGAATGATGCTGTTACGCCAAAGACACCATCAAAACCTCTTAACAAGACAACCGCCAAAGACGTGAGGCGGGCAGGAAACTACAAGTACAGAATCGAGGAACTGGCCGATCCGCCCCCACGCCTTCCAGGCATCCGGTGCTTGCTTCCTTTGCCAGGGGGAGATCTGTTGACCGGGGGAACAGATTTAAAGATACGCTACTGGGACCAGGCCAGGTTGAATATTACTACTATACACTCCTGCTTCTGCATTTTTCCCCTTCACAACATGTAATATTAATATATATTCTTCTGTTTGATGATTTTGAAGACCTGAGCAAAGCTTCTGCATCGCTGGTCCTTCAGCGAAAGGAGTTGGAAACGACGAGTTTTACGACATACGATCCAGCTATGGTGTACAGGTTGTGCAGGTAAGTTTGTCAAAACGGCATCACTGTTTTGTTTCTCTTGTTTATCTGAAGTTACACGGTGATAGTTCTCTAGGAAAAAACATTGTAAAAAAAAGTTCTCTACCAGCTAAAGAACCTTATGTCTGTCCCTTTAACCTCCAAACTGGTGCTGCTGAATTCCTGCACGGCTATTTGATCTCCAGTGGGGCTGTGTCTCTGAATCTCTGTTGGACGCTAACAGAGTTCGACGATGTGTGCAGGAATCGTGCAAACCGCCTACACCAGCGTCCCGGTTGACGCACAAGACGCAGCTTGCGATGGCCGCCGCTGATTCTGCCGGCTGCCACCGGGACGCGATCCTTGCGTTGGCCTCCGTCAACTTGTCGAGCCAGCGGTTGATATCAGCCAGCAGAGACGGTGCAGTCAAGGTGTGGAAATAGCTGGTAAGCCGGCGCCGTCTCCCACGATGAGAAGCAGGCAGGCCCCTCGGTGTACATACATATTTAGCCTCGTGACACAGTAGAACGTATATATCACGACTCACTGTTGTAGTGTTGTACATATGACGAGGATGTTAATCAATACAAAACTGGAGGTTGCTATGCATCTATTCCCTGGTCATTTGGGTTAGCGTAAAAATCAGTTGTTTGTTGATACGTTTCTTGCACCGGAATACTCTGTTTTAGTTTAGGCTTGAGATTGACGAAAAGGGGATACTTCTTGATGCACGTTGCGAATAAGAAATACGTACTAGTATTGCTAATGCTGTATATAGAAACTTCATAGTCCATTCTACGTCACAGACAATTTTTTTTCCTGCTGCTTATTTATGTTTTGTTCGCAATTCACGTGTACACAAGGTTTAAAAGCCAGATGGTACTTGTTTGTGTTAGACCAAATTCTCCAAGGTGTACAGCAAACTAGTAGGGTATATGTTCTAAAATGTTTTTTTTCCTGTCCCAATTTACCATTGAAGTGGAAGATCCACAACTTGCTCTGGGGTTTTAGATGTTGGTTTGTGAAAAGTTCAACTTGGAGTAGTAGTGGGTAGTACTCCCTCCGATCTTTTTTACTCTGCATATAAGAATTGTTTGAAGTCAAACTTCTTAAAGTTTGACTATATTTATATGAGAAAATATTCAGATTTACAATGCTAAATTATACAATATGAAAACTAAAGTCATGACACATCTAATGTTGTTTTTACATTTTGAATGTTTATATTCTTTTCTATAAACTTGGTCAAAGTTTATGAGGTCTGATTTCAGATAAATTTTATATGCGAATTAAAAAGGATCGGAGGGAGTACTACTAGTAGCGTGCGGCTTGATTAATTATGATTGCGCATCATGCGTCTCGCCTTGGTTTCCACCAAACCCAGAGCGAGGGCCGCGATGCCAGAGATAGGAGTAAGAGTGGCAGTATGCGCGCGCGCGCAGGCAGATCCGAGGGGCATCGTTATTCGCTGCTGCGATTGCGAGGAAAGCAAGAAAAGAAAGAAAAGCAGAGCGGAGCGGAGCCGAGGGATCCGATGCGACGCGACGCGACGCTGGGAGATCTGACTGGCTCGGTTCGGTTGCCGCTCGCCGCCAGCACCAGCAGTAGCAGCCAGCCAGTGCTCGCTTGGCCCGTTGGCCGGAGCAGCAGCTCTTCTGTTCACCACCTGACGCAGCCAACAACCCCCGGCCTCTGCGTGCGTGCCACCGGCACCCATCCGTCCATCCATCCAGATGAAGTTTGCGTGCCACGCCACCTCCTTGGACCCTCCCATGGCCAGAGTCCTCTCAGTACATGCATTCGCTTGCCGTCGGGAAGCGCGCGCGCACCGGAGCCAGAGTTGGTTTCCCCAGAGCTTGGTCACACGCAAACGCTGGCGATTAGCAGCAGATAATTCCAACTCCAGCGCGAGACCCTATCCTATCAGGCCCCGTCTGTTTGAGGTAAAAGGGACAAAAAAAGCGGCTCAGCGCGTGGGAGCAAACGGACTTTTGTCCGCTTTGTGTTCGCTTTCGACCCATCCCCGGTCCAAACTTACGCCGATTTTGGGGTGAAACGGACAGCGCGCGGACGGGCGGGACGCGCGCGCTTGTCCTCCCCTGGCCCGCCTGTCGGTGGGAGAAACCAAAAACCCCCCGACGGCCATTTGGCACCATTTCCCTGAAACCCTCCCACGTCCCTCCTCCCCCCCCCCTCTCTCCCCCGTCCATGGCCGACGCCCCGCCGAGTTCCGGCGGCTTGGCCGTCGACCCGACCGCAAAGGTGAAGAAGAAGTCACCAAGGAAGCCGCGGTCGGAGTACACGCCGCAGGAGATCGCCAAGTTGGACGCGGAATCGGCGAAGAGGAGGGAACGGAGAGCGGCTGTCAAGATCAATGCCGCCGCGGCCAAGTTCGTCGCCCAGCGCGAGGAGCTGGAGGCCGCGCGGCGCAAGGCCGCTGCCGACGAGAAGGAGGACCTCGTCAACAAAGCGCACGCCATCCTCATGCTTGGCATGGGCCGTCCGGCGGGGTTCCATGCAGCGGCCGTCGGCCCGACGAGCACAGGCTCGTTGGTCGCTCGGCCTACGCACTGCCCGTCGCCGACGTCGCGCGCCGCGCCCATGTCGCCCGGCTTTCCTCCACCCAAGCACGACGGCCAGACCCGTTTCTCGGCGTCGCCGGAGTGGGCTTGTTCACGCCGTCCACACCACGCCCCGCGGCCGTCATCGACCTCAACGTGACGCCTGGGTCCAGCAACGGAGGGCGGCCTTCCGTCGAGATGCAAAGAAAGCAGGCGCGTGCACCATTCACGGGCACCATGCCGGCCCCCCGCGTGTTGTTTGACGAAATGCCAACCTCAACGCCGACGGTGGACGACCCCTTCTACAACCAGTACATGGAGGACGTGATCTTCCAGGGTGGGCATGGCCGTGCCTATGACCCCGATGAGACCCAAAGTCAGGATGGCCGCGCCCAGTACGTGCCCGATGAAGAGGCCGACGACCGTGCTGACTACGACCATGGTGATTCTGTTGGGGAACGCAGTAATTTCAAAAAAATTCCTACGCACACGCAAGATCATGGTGATGCACAGCAACGAGAGGGGAGAGTGTTGTCTACGTACCAACGCAGACCGACTGCGGAAGCGATCACACAACGTAGAGGAAGTAGTCGTACGTCTTCTTCCCGATCCGACCGATCCAAGCACCGTTACTCCGGCACCTCCGAGTTCTTAGCACACGTTCAGCTCGATGACGTTCCTCGGGCTCCGATCCAGCAAAGTGTCGAGGAAGAGTTTTGTCAGCATGACGGCGTGATGACGATCTTGATGTAATACCGACGCAGGGCTTCGCCTAAGCACTACAACGGTACGATCGAGGTGGAATTTGGTGGCAGGGGGCACCGCACACGGCTAAGGAACGATCTCAAGGATCAAGTTGTGTGTCTATGGGGTGCCCCCTGCCCCCGTATATAAAGGCCAGGGGCAAGGGGGTCGGCCGGCTAGGAGGGAGGCGCAGGGAGGAGTCCCACTCCTACCGGGAGTAGGACTCCTTCCCCCAAATCCTATTCCTAGTAGGACTCTTCGGGAGAAAAAGAAGAGAGGGGGGCCGGCCCCTTCTCCTAGTCCCAATAGGACTAGGGAAGGGGGGTGCGGCCGGCTAGCCTGTGGGCTGCCCCTTCTCTCTTTTCCACTAAGGCCCAATAGGCCCATTTGCCTCCCGGGGGGTTCCGGTAACCCTCCCGGTAATCCGGTAAAATCCCGATTTCACCCGGAACACTTCCGGTGCCCAAACATAGGCTTCCAATATACCAATCTTTACGTCTCGACCATTTCGAGACTCCTCGTCATGTCCGTGATCTCATCCGGGACTCCGAACAACCTTCGGTACATCAAAATGCATAAACTCATAATAACTGTCATCGTAACGTTAAGCGTGCGGACCCTACGGTTCGAGAACAATGTAGACATGACCGAGACACGTCTCCGGTCAATAACCAATAGCGGGACCTGGATGCCCATATTGGCTCCTACATATTCTACGAAGATCTTTATCGGTCAGACCGCATAACAACATACGTTGTTCCCTTTGTCATCGGTATGTTACTTGCCCGAGATTCGATCGTCGGTATCCAATACCTAGTTCAATCTCGTTACTGGCAAGTCTCTTTACTCGTTCCGTAATACATCATCTCACAACTAACTTATTAGTTGCAGTGCTTGCAAGGCTTATGTGATGTGCATTACCGAGAGGGCCCAGAGATACCTCTCCGACAATCGGAGTGACAAACCCTAATCTCGAAATACGCCAACCCAACATCTACCATTGGAGACACCTGTAGTACTCCTTTATAATCACCCAGTTACGTTGTGACGTTTGGTAGTACCCAAAGTGTTCCTCCGGTAAACGGGAGTTGCATAATCTCATAGTTATAGGAACATGTATAAGTCATGAAGAAAGCAATAGCAACATACTAAACGATCGGGTGCTAAGCTAATGGAATGGGTCATGTCAATCAGATCATTCTACTAATGATGTGACCTCGTTAATCAAATAACAACTCCTTGTTCATGGTTAGGAAACATAACCATCTTTGATTAACGAGCTAGTCAAGTAGAGGCATACTAGTGACACTCTGTTGGTCTATGTATTCACACATGTATTATGTTTCCGGTTAATACAATTCTAGCATGAATAATAAACATTTATCATGATGTAAGGAAATAAATAATAACTTTATTATTGCCTCTAGGGCATATTTCCTTCAGTCTCCCACTTGCACTAGAGTCAATAATCTAGATTACACTGTAATGATTCTAACACCCATGGAGCCTTGGTGCTGATCATGTTTTGCTCGTGGAAGAGGCTTAGTTAACGGGTCTGCAACATTCAGATCCGTATGTATCTTGCAAATCTCTATGTCTCCCACCTGGACTAAATCCCGGATGGAGTTGAAGCGTCTCTTGATGTGTTTGGTTCTTTTGTGAAATCTGGATTCCTTTGCCAAGGCAATTGCACCAGTATTGTCACAGAAGATTTTCATCGGACCCGATGCACTAGGTATGACACCTAGATCGGATATGAACTCCTTCATCCAGACTCCTTCGTTTGCTGCTTCTGAAGCAGCTATGTACTCCGCTTCACATGTAGATCCCGCTACGACGCTTTGTTTAGAACTGCGCCAACTGACAGCTCCACCGTTTAAAGTAAACACGTATCCGGTTTGCGATTTAGAATCGTCCGGATCAGTGTCAAAGCTTGCATCAACGTAACCTCTTACGGTGAGCTCTTTGTCACCTCCATATACGAGAAACATATCCTTAGTCCTTTTCAGGTATTTCAGGATGTTCTTGACCGCTGTCCAGTGATCCATTCCAGGATTACTTTGGTACCTCCCTGCTAAACTTATAGCAAGGCACACATCAGGTCTGGTACACAGCATTGCATACATGATAGAGCCTATGGCTGAAGCATAGGGAACATCTTTCATTTTCTCTCTATCTTCTGCAGTGGTCGGGCATTGAGTCTTACTCAACTTCACACCTTGTAGCACAGGCAAGAACCCTTTCTTTGCTTGATCCATCTTGAACTTTTTCAAAATTTTGTCAAGGTATGTGCATTGTGAAAGTCCAATTAAGCGTTTTGATCTATCTCTATAGATCTTTATGCCTAATATGTATGCAGCTTCCCCGAGGTCTTTCATCGAAAAACTTTTATTCAAGTATCCCTTTATGCTATCCAGAAATTCTATATCATTTCCAATCAGCAATATGTCATCCACATATAATATCAGAAATGCTACAGAGCTCCCACTCACTTTCTTGTAAATACAGGCTTCTCCAAACGTCTGTATAAAGCCAAATGCTTTGATCATACTATCAAAGCGTTTATTCCAACTCCGAGATGCTTGCACCAGTCCATAAATGGATCGCTGGAGTTTGCATACTTTGTTAGCTCCCTTTGGATCGACAAAACCTTCTGGTTGTACCATATACAACTCTTCTTTCAGAAATCCATTCAGGAATGCAGTTTTGACATCCATTTGCCATATTTCATAATCATAAAATGCGGCAATTGCTAACATAATTCTGACGGACTTAAGCATCGCTACGGGTGAGAAGGTCTCATCGTAGTCAACCCCTTGAACTTGTCGAAAACCTTTTGCGACAAGTCGAGCTTTATAGACAGTAACATTACCGTCAGCGTCAGTCTTTTTCTTGAAGATCCATTTATTCTCAATTGCTTGCCGATCATCGGGCAAGTCAACCAAAGTCCATACTTTGTTCTCATACATGGATCCCATCTCAGATTTCATGGCCTCAAGCTATTTTGCGGAATCTGGGCTCACCATCGCTTCTTCATAGTTCGTAGGTTCATCATGATCTAGCATCATGACTTCCAGAACTGGATTACCGTACCACTCTGGTGCGGATCTCACTCTGGTTGATCTACGTGGTTCAGTAGCATCTTGATCTGAAGCTTCATGATCATCATCATTAGCTTCCTCACTGATTGGCATAGGTGTCGCAGAAACAGTTTTCTGTGATGTAGTATTTTCCAATAAGGGAGCAGGTACAGTTACCTCGTCAAGTTCTACTTTCCTCCCACTCACTTCTTTCGAGAGAAACTCCTTCTCTAGAAATGATCCATTCTTAGCAACGAATGTCTTGCCTTCAGATCTGTGATAGAAGGTATACCCAACAGTTTCCTTTGGGTATCCTATGAAGACACACTTCTCCGCTTTGGGTTCGAGCTTATCAGGTTGATGCTTTTTCACATAAGCATCGCAGCCCCAAACTTTAAGAAACGACAACTTTGGTTTCTTGCCAAACCATAGTTCATAAGGCGTCGTCTCAACGGATTTTGATGGTGCCCTATTTAACGTGAATGCGGCCGTCTCTAAAGCATAACCCCAAAACGATAGCGGTAAATCAGTAAGAGACATCATAGATCGCACCATATCTAGTAAAGTACGATTACGACGTTCGGACACACCATTACGCTGTGGTGTTCCGGATGGCGTGAGTTGCGAAACTATTCCACAATTTTTCAAATGTATACCAAACTCGTAACTCAAATATTCTCCTCCACGATCAGATCGTAGAAACTTTATTTTCTTGTTACGATGATTTTCAACTTCACTCTGAAATTCCTTGAACTTTTCAAATGTTTCAGACTTATGTTTCATTAAGTAGATATACCCATATCTGCTTAAATCATCTGTGAAGGTGAGAAAATAACGATATCCGCCACGAGCCTCAATATTCATCGGACCACATACATCGGTATGTATGATTTCCAACAAATCTGTTGCTCTCTCCATAGTACCGGAGAACGGTGTTTTAGTCATCTTGCCTATGAGGCACGGTTCGCAAGTACCAAGTGATTCATAATCAAGTGGTTCCAAAAGCCCATCAGTATGGAGTTTCTTCATGCGCTTTACACCGATATGACCTAAACGGCAGTGCCACAAATAAGTTGCACTATCATTATTAACTTTGCATCTTTTGGCTTCTACATTATGAATATGTGTGTTACTATCTTCGAGATTCAACAAGAATAGACCACTCTTCAAAGGTGCATGACCATAAAAGATATTATTCATATAAATAGAACAACCATTATTCTCTGATTTAAATGAATAACCGTCTCGCATTAAACAAGATCCAGATATAATGTTCATGCTCAACGCTGGCACCAAATAACAATTATTTAGGTCTAATATTAATCCCGAAGGTAGATGTAGAGGTAGCGTGTCGACCGCGATCACATCGACTTTGGAACCGTTTCCCACGCGCATCGTCACCTCGTCCTTTGCTAGTGTCCGCTTATTCCGTAGTCCCTGTTTCGAGTTGCAAATATTAGCAACAGAACCAGTATCAAATACCCAGGTGCTACTGCGAGCTCTAGTAAGGTACACATCAATAACATGTATATCACATATACCTTTGCTCACTTTGCCATCCTTCTTATCCGCCAAATACTTGGGGCAGTTCCGCTTCCAGTGACCAGTCTGTTTGCAGTAGAAGCACTCAGTTTCAGGCTTAGGTCCAGACTTGGGTTTCTTCTCCTGAGCAGCAACTTGCTTGCTGTTCTTCTTGAAGTTTCCCTTCTTCTTCCCTTTGCCCTTTTTCTTGAAACTAGTGGTCTTGCTAACCATCAACACTTGATGCTCCTTTTTGATTTCTACCTCCGCAGCTTTCAGCATTGTGAAGAGCTCGGGAATAGTCTTGTTCATCCCTTGCATATTATAGTTCATCACGAAGCTCTTGTAGCTTGGTGGTAGTGATTGGAGAATTCTGTCAATGACGCAATCATCTGGAAGATTAACTCCCATCTCAATCAAGTGATTATTATACCCAGACATCTTGAGTATATGCTCACTGACAGAACTGTTCTCCTCCATCTTACAGCTATAGAACTTATTGGAGACTTCATATCTCTCAATTCGGGCATTTGCTTGAAATATTAACTTCAACTCCTGGAACATCTCATATGCTCCATGACGTTCAAAACGTCGTTGAAGTCCCGATTCTAAGCCGTAAAGCATGGCACACTGAACTATCGAGTAGTCATCAGCTTTGCTCTGCCAGACGTTCATAACATCTGGCGTTGCTCCAGCAGCAGGCCTGTCACCCAGCGGTGCTTCCAGGACGTAATTCTTCTGTGCAGCAATGAGGATAATCCTCAGGTTACGGACCCAGTCCGTGTAATTGCTACCATCATCTTTCAACTTTGCTTTCTCAAGGAACGCATTAAAATTCAACGGAACAATAGCACGAGCCATCTATCTACAAGCAACATAAACAAGCAAGATACTATCAGGTACTAAGTTCATGATAAGTTTAAGTTCAGTTAATCAAATTACTTAGGAACTCCCACTTAGATAGATATCCCTCTAATCCTCTAAGTGATCACGTGATCCAAATCAACTAAACCATAACCGATCATCACGTGAGATGGAGTAGTTTTCAATGGTGAACATCGTCATGTTGATCATATCTACTATATGATTCACGCTCGACCTTTCGGTCTCTGTGTTCCGAGGCCATATCTGCATATGCTAGGCTCGTCAAGTTTAACCTGAGTATTCTGCGTGTGCAAAACTGGCTTGCACCCGTTGTAGATGGACGTAGAGCTTATCACACCCGATCATCACGTGGTGTCTGGGCACGACGAACTTTGGCAACGGTGCATACTCAGGGAGAACACTTCTTGATAATTTAGTGAGAGATCATCTTATAATGCTACCGTCAATCAAAGCAAGATAAGATGCATAAAAGGATAAACATCACATGCAATCAATATAAGTGATATGATATGGCCATCATCATCCTGTGCTTGTGATCTCCATCTCCGAAGCACCGTCATGATCACCATCGTCACCGGCGCGACACCTTGATCTCCATCGTAGCATCGTTGTCGTCTCGCCAATCTTATGCTTCCACGACTATTACTACCGTTTAGTAATCTAGTAAAGCATTACATCGCGATTGCATTGCATACAATAAAGCGACAACCATATGGCTCCTGCCAGTTGCCGATAACTTAGTTACAAAACATGATCATCTCATACAATAAAATCAGCATCATGCCTTGACCATATCACATCACAACATACCCTGCAAAAACAAGATAGACGTCCTCTACTTTGTTGTTGCAAGTTTTACGTGGCTGCTACGGGCTTAAGTAAGAACTCATCTCACCTACGCATCAAAACCACAACGATAGTTCGTCAAATAGACTCCGTTTTAACCTTCTCAAGGACCGGGTGTAGTCACACTTGGTTCAACTAAAGTTGGAGAGACAGTCTTCCGCAAGCCATCTATGTGCAAAGCACGTCGAGGGAACCGGTCTCGCGTAAGAGTACGCGTAAGGTTGGTCCGGATCGTCTCAACCAACAATACCGCCGAACCAAAGTATGACATGCTGGTAGGCAGTATGACTTGTATCGCCCACAACTCACTTGTGTTCTACTCGTGCATATAACATCAAACCATAAAATCTAGGCTCGGATGCCACTGTTGGGGAACGCAGTAATTTCAAAAAATTTCCTACGCACACGCAAGATCATGGTGATGCACAGCAACGAGAGGGGAGAGTGTTGTCTACGTACCAACGCAGACCGACTGCGGAAGCGATCACACAACGTAGAGGAAGTAGTCGTACGTCTTCTTCCCGATCCGACCGATCCAAGCACCGTTACTCCGGCACCTCCGAGTTCTTAGCACACGTTCAGCTCGATGACGTTCCTCGGGCTCCGATCCAGCAAAGTGTCGAGGAAGAGTTTTGTCAGCACGACGGCGTGATGACGATCTTGATGTAATACCGACGCAGGGCTTCGCCTAAACACTACAACGGTACGATCGAGGTGGAATTTGGTGGCAGGGGGCACCGCACACGGCTAAGGAACGATCTCAAGGATCAAGTTGTGTGTCTATGGGGTGCCCCCTGCCCCCGTATATAAAGGCCAGGGGCAAGGGAGTCGGCCGGCTAGGAGGGAGGCGCAGGGAGGAGTCCCACTCCTACCGGGAGTAGGACTCCTTCCCCCAAATCCTATTCCTAGTAGGACTCTTCGGGAGAAAAAGAAGAGAGGGGGACCGGCCCCTTCTCCTAGTCCTAATAGGACTAGGGAAGGGGGGTGCGGCCGGCTAGCCTGTGGGCTGCCCCTTCTCTCTTTTCCACTAAGGCCCAATAGGCCCATTTGCCTCCCGGGGGGTTCCGGTAACCCTCCCGGTAATCCGGTAAAATCCCGATTTCACCCGGAACACTTCCGGTGCCCAAACATAGGCTTCCAATATACCAATCTTTACGTCTCGACCATTTCGAGACTCCTCATCATGTCCGTGATCTCATCCGGGTCTCCGAACAACCTTCGGTACATCAAAATGCATAAACTCATAGTAACTGTCATCGTAACGTTAAGCGTGCGGACCCTACGGTTCGAGAACAATGTAGACATGACCGAGACACGTCTCCGGTCAATAACCAATAGCGGGACCTGGATGCCCATATTGGCTCCTACATATTCTATGAAGATCTTTATCAGTCAGACCGCATAACAACATACGTTGTTCCCTTTGTCATCGGTATGTTACTTGCCCGAGATTCGATCGTCGGTATCCAATACCTAGTTCAATCTTGTTACTGGCAAGTCTCTTTACTCGTTCCGTAATACATCATCTCACAACTAACTTATTAGTTGCAGTGCTTGCAAGGCTTATGTGATGTGCATTACCGAGAGGGCCCAGAGATACCTCTCCGACAATCGGAGTGACAAACCCTAATCTCAAAATACGCCAACCCAACATCTACCATTGGAGACACCTGTAGTACTCCTTTATAATCACCCAGTTACGTTGTGACGTTTGGTAGTACCCAAAGTGTTCCTTCGGTAAACGGGAGTTGCATAATCTCATAGTTATAGGAACATGTATAAGTCATGAAGAAAGCAATAGCAACATACTAAACGATCGGGTGCTAAGCTAATGGAATGGGTCATGTCAATCAGATCATTCTACTAATGATGTGACCTCGTTAATCAAATAACAACTCCTTGTTCATGGTTAGGAAACATAACCATCTTTGATTAACGAGCTAGTCAAGTAGAGGCATACTAGTGACACTCTGTTGGTCTATGTATTCACACATGTATTATGTTTCCGGTTAATACAATTCTAGCATGAATAATAAACATTTATCATGATGTAAGGAAATAAATAATAACTTTATTATTGCCTCTAGGGCATATTTCCTTCAGATTCGTGGGATGAAGACGATGACATCTATGTCGAAGGTGAATATGAAGATGAAGCCAATGATGTTGATATTAGTGGCGCTCCATTGTTCATAGACGAGCTCACCCAAAGAGCGGAAGCACAAAAGAAGCGGAAGAGCATTCACACCGGTTCATATACACAAGATGAGGACAAGTTGATTTGCCAATGTTGGATGGAGATTAGCTAAGATCCAAGGACCGGCGCGCAACAAAAGGGCATTGTTTTTTGGACGAGAGTCCACAAAACATTCCATGAAAGGAAGATGTTTGAGCCCTACCAAATTACAAGCAACCGTGGCATTGGTTCGATTCAAAAAAGATGGTTGTTCATCCAACAAGAGTGCAACAAGTATTGTGCCGCACTTAAGAGCGTTGAAGCACGGCCCGTGAGTGGTCTCGGCGTTGGAGACATGGTATGCTCTTCTCTTTCTAGCCCTTTGCTACGGCCATGAGACTTCGGCCGTGTATATGTTTGCATGTTCACTTGTTGTTGATCATGTGGTGTAGGCATTTCAATCTTTGGAGGCATTCAAGGCCCGGCACAATGACAAGCCATTCGCTCTTACGCATTGTTGGACGATCATCAACAATTGCCCTAAGTTCAAGGATCAATACCATGAACTTCAAAGGAAGAGAGGCAAGAAGACGGCCAAGTTTGCCGGAGGTGGGGATGGCGAGGCGTTGAAGAGGCCGAGGGGCAAGACCAACTCAAAGGTGGACGACATACGTGACGCCTCATCCATGGCCTTGCATGAGACTTTGCATGGCATGATGTCACATAAGGATGTGAGGGACGAGAAGAAGCGGCAAAGCAAGGACGAGCAAATGAAGCAATACCTAGACCTCCAACGACAAAAGCTTGAGATGGAGGAGGCGGCCAAGAAGAGGAAGATAGACATCGAGGAGGCGGCCCGGCAAAGGCAGCTAGACATGGAAGAGGCCGCCCGGCAAAGACAGCTCGACATCGAGGCCGACAACGTCAAGGCCAGGCAGAGGCAGCTCGACATCGAGGCCACCAATGCCGCCACCAAAGCGAAGGAGGTGGCCCTTGTGATCATGAGCGTGGACTTGTCGAAGATGAGAGACAAGACGAGGGCCTGGTTCAAGGCCAAGCAGAAGGAGATGCTCGACGCCAAAGGCCTGAACTAGGTCGTCCGATCGGCGTGGCCGTTCTTTTTGGAGGCTGGCATGTGTGCCGCCCGCCTGCTGGGCCGCTGGCAGTGTGCCAGCGAAAAAGCATTCATTTTGGAGGCCGGCTGTGTTGCCGGCCGCTGGCTGTGTTGCCGGCGAGGACAACTATTCATTTTGGAGGCTGGCTGTGTTGCCGGCGATGGTCGTGTAGGCCGCTGGCTTTGTTGCCGGCATGATGAACTCGGGTCGTGAACTGGGGCTTGGCATTTGAAACGTCGCTTTTTTTTAAATAGACGCGGACAGGATGGGGCAAAAGGATGCGGCCGCGCGCTGGGCGCACGGCCACCGCATCCAAGGACAGGCCCGGACACGACCCCAAATCCCTACCCAAAGAGACAAAAACCGGACAAAATGGACGTCCGTTTGGGGTCGCGCGGTGGAGTTGGCCTAATTTACCGAGCCCTAAGGACAACTCCAATGGGGAGACCCAAACATACACCACATTTGTCCGCTTTTCGTCCGTTTGGGTAGCCCGTCCGCGCGTTCGTGTCCGCTTTTTTATTTGGATCGGCTCGTGCGCCCAACGGGAAGCAGACTCATTTTGTCCGTGTCTGCGTTGGCATTAAATCGAACACCTTGTGGGCGAGCTCCCACATCGTCCCGCGCCGCTCCTGTGTCCTCGGCGCCCGCTCGCGCGTGGCGCAGCTCCCCCCGGCCCCGGGCCCGTCGCGCTCACGTGCCTCGCGCTGCAGCTCGCCGCGCCCGCCGCCGCTCATTCACGCCGCGCCCGCGTGCCCTGCAGCCCGCCGCGGCCTCGCTAGCTCGCCCCGCCTGCCACAACTAGCCGCGGCCGCCGCGCCAGCTCGCTCCGCCCACCGCACCTCGCACTCCGGCCCGCCCTGCCCCGCGCTCGCCCCGCCCCCACGCCCCCGCGCTCCCGTCTCCGCGTGCCCGCCCTGTCCCGCGCTGAGCTCGTGGCCCCCGCGCCCGTCCTCGCCCGTGCTCGCCTCGTCCGCGCTCGCGCTCGTGCCCGCCCTGTCTCGCGCTGAGCTCGCCGCCCCTGCCCGTGCTAGCGTCGCCGTGCTCGCGTCGCCGCGCCCGCTCCGCTCGTGCTCGTCATCGCGCAGCCGCTAGCTGACCCACGCGACGGAGCTTGAGCGCTGCGTCGGGCACGACGCGAGGAGCGAGGCCGGGCGCAACTCGACGGGCGGCGGCGCTCCAGCTCCGGCTGCTACGATGGTCGAGGTACGGGGGAGGCAAGGCGAGGCCGGGCGCGGGGAAGGGGAGGCCAGGCGAGGCCGGCTGCCGGCGTGGGTGTACGGGGGCTGGGCAGAGAAAAAGGAGGAGAGAGAGAGGTGTGAGGTGGTGAGTCTGTGCCAGGTGGGCCAGCCTCGCATGCAGCGGACGAGGAGGACGCAAAGAGCGCCCGCTTTGTGTCGCCTCGGACCCAAATGCAACCTAAATTTGCGTCTGAAATGAGTTTGCGTGGACACAAAGCGGACAGAAAATAAAAATGGGTCAGCACGTTGGGCAGTGTTTTTTGTCTGCGCGAATTCAAACAGACATGGGCGGACGAAATGGGTCTGTCCATTGGAGTTGCTCTAAAGCTAGTCATAGTAGGAGTAACTTAGGTACTACCTCCGTCCGGTATACAAGTCCGGCTAGCCAGCACACGTCGTACGCAATTACATGGCCGGATGCTTTAATGGCCCTACTGGCTCGCGAGAAGATTGGCTGAGCGCGCTGCATGCAGGCTGGGGAGAGAATTACTCTGCTGCATGCCGGCTATTCACTGGGTGCTGCATGTAGGGTGCAGCCTTTGGGGGAAACCCAAAGCATCACGCGCAAGTGCCTTGGTCCTGCTGTACTGGCTCTCTGGTCGAAAAGTGGCTGCAGCAACCGGGCTCCAGGGCTCCTGGTATTTGAAATTTTTAAAAAATACATTTTCGTTGCTTCAAAAAATCCTATATTAAATACGTGAATACATACACACATTCCTAAGGCCTGGTAAAAAGTTGAAAACAAAATACTTTGTATTTTGGGAAATACAAAAAAGAAAAATTTCTGACAGAAAATGGCACACCTTTTCTCCTATATAGTGTCAGAAATTTGTTTTTTTCTATAGTCCCAAACAAAACGAGATTTCTACCAAAACTTGTCACGGGTATTCGAAATGTTTATATGTATCCCCATGAGACATTTTACATTTTTTTGAAACTTCAAAAATACAAATTTCAAAATGTTTAAATATAGAGAGCAATGGAGCTCGGGTGCTGCAATCCCTCTCTGGTCCTCTAAACCCGGATGGAGGTAGTAGTAACATAGCGCACTCCAAGAAAATTTTGCTTATGTGACATGTATTTAATGAGGAGAGAGGTGTTTAGAGTAACATAATATGTTACTGTAACATAACGTTTTTCCGATAAAGGATGAGTCTACAAGCTAATAAATAAACTCATCTATGACACTACTTTTATGTTACTTTGCACTATGGAGATAGTACTCCCTCTGGTCCTTTTTACTCTGCATATTAGATTTGTCCGAAGTCAACCTCATTCAACTTTGACCAAGTTTATATAAAAATTATAAACATTCACATAACAACACCAACATCTTTAGATTCATCTTGGAATATATTTTCATATTATATTTATTAGATATTATAGATGATAATAATTTTTAATATAAATTTGGTCAAACTTAGCAAAGTTTGACTTTCGGCAAAACCAATGTGCAGAGTAAAAAGGACCGGAGGGAGTAAGAGGGTGCTTGAATCCAAGGGACTATTTTTAGAGGCTAAAGTTCCAAGCACCCCGGACTAAAAAAAGGCTAGGACTAAGTATTGAGGCTAAAATTTTTTAGTCATAGGAAACCTACTAAAATATGTATTAGCCATCTTTCTCCTTATTTAATTCCTCTCCTTAAACACATGCGAGTTCTGGATTGGAGAGTTTGGAGGATAATAAATGCTCAATAACTTGATTTTAGTCTCTTTAGTATTTAGATCCAAGCATGGGTGAGGCTAGCAAATTTTAATCCCACTATTTTTAGTCACGGGAATAAAACGTATTCAAACACCCTCTTACTTAGACTAGTGTCATGCATATAACACTAGTCTAACTTACTCCCCACTATGACCAGCCTAACAGGTTACATGTTGTGCCGTTGACCGTGCCCTTTTCTACCTTTGACCGCCGCCAGACACGCGCCCGATGAAACGAAAGGAAACGAGAGCATGCATGCACGTGATCCCGGGTCACAAAGAGAGAAAGAAAGAAAGAAAGGGGATGATGAGCGAGCTGATGGTCCCTCGGTCCCTTTGCTTGACCGTCATACTAGACTCATCAACAGTGTGCCACGATCAATGATCAGATCCAGGATCGCATGGACAGATCCGAAGAATTTTAGCGCGACGTCCATGCTCCCGCTCCCGCTGCATGCTCCATCCTTCCTCCGTCCATGGCCCTGTTTGGATACTCTAACACAACACAGTCAGAGAGTTAGAGTTAGAGTTATTTTCTAACTCATTCTAACCCAAATAAGCACCTTTTCATCGGGATAGTTGGGTTAGATGAAACTAACCCATTCTAACCCTTTCTGTTTGGATACTTTTGGGTTATTTAAGACTTCAACTAATCCAAACTAGCTCTAACTTTATAATCCAAATAGGACCATGTCATCTTTTATTTTTGAGGGAACCGTCCGTCCATGTCATGCTAGCAGCAACTTGGCGCATGGAGCGCCCCGGGATTCAGGGAGCACTTGGAGCCACTCCTGCAACGTGTTTTCAGCATCACAAGTACAACACGGGGTAAAAAAAATCGCATGAAATCTTCTCACGTCTGAGCGAGCCCGGACGTGTTTTCTTTTTTGGCTTCCCTAGCTACGGGCCACGGCAGTGGCATGTGCACATCCATGCATGGATCGACCGACCTTGTGCTGTGCTCTCTCTTTGCTTTTCCCGTTGGCGGGGCAACCGATGGATGCATGGCCACCCACATCCACATGGCCTTCTTTTTCCCTCTCTTTTCCATCCAATCATTTCGGTTCCGCTGCCTGCAGAAGTGCAGAGGGCTGGCACTTGGCCGCAGGGCTCCTCCAAAAGACGAGCGCGGAGAATGTTCTTGCCATGCACACCGGTTTTCCCGGCGATACACACCGACCGGACACACTGTGTTCTCTCAGCCCGGCGATCGGTTTCTTCTCTTTTCTTTTCTTTCCTTGCCGTGTGCCGAGCAATTTCTACAACATGACAATGCGATCAAGTGGCCATGGAGCACACGACCCGTCCACGCCAGAGCCGCATGCATGATGCAACATCGAATCGTCGTCTCTCGTGTGCATGGCAACACGCTTCATCTTTTTTGCAACGCTAGCTACTACTACTAATGAATCGTTAAAGACGTCGTCGATGGCTAGCTAATCACTGGTTTCTACGCCTCGGTTGCACATCACACCCGCCATCATCATCGAGTCTGAGCCTATCGATGCCGCATTTCGGTTCGTTCCTGTGCTTATAGTCGTTACTAGATGGCCTACGGATTTGGATGTAGTTCTGATTATTTCTTGTGTTCATTATACTACTAATTGATTGTCAATGCGTATATGTTTTTTTTGAGAGGGTATAATGCGTATAAGTGTGTATATGCACAAGCAAATAAAGTACAATTGCATATGCCTGTCCGGGGTGGGCTCTCTTATTTTGCTACTAGTTCTATTCTACGGTCGAGTCCAGACAGATATTGTACAAGATCAAGCACGTACAAAATCAATGGGGTATTGGGGGTGACATCCACTCCTACTTAAATCCTATGCACCACGCACTAGTTCACTACTGTGACGGTTATTTTTGTTTAGCTCTCAGTACGTAGATATTTACGTATGCATGCAGTCGGGAGAAACAAAAATGCCTCGGAGGCGTAGCTAAGGGAGAAATCGTTACCAACAAAAAAGTGTGCAGCACTCCACCTCCTGACTCGCGCTTCATCTCCTGGTCCAGTCTCGGTCTTCACCGTGGGATCATCGGCACTCATGATCTCGTCTCCGACGACAGGGAGAGAAGCTACGGTCTCACCCTTCATCGTCGGGTCATATGACGAGCGGAAACCGTCCATTCATTGTCGGCTCGTCGGCGCCCGTGATCTCATCTGTTTAAGAAGAATTTGGGTTTGAACTAACTATTGTATGCAATGGCGGTGTTTGATAAAAAAAATCCAATCTAAACTCGCCAGAACTTGATCCAACGCTGGGGGCCAATGCCCCCCCTCCCCCCGCGTCGACATGTGCATCGCTCTACCCCTGATTGTTGTTATTGACCCATAAAAAACGCACGTAGTACGAGTGATGACAAGGGTGCATCGCTACCATCAATTCGATCACCCCCGTCCAAGTCGGGGCGACGCATTTTCAGGAACCATCCTGGCTGTGCTGTTTGCGACGTGGTCTATCGTGCAGGTGCTTCCGGTGCGGCGTTACCGCTCCTTTGCTAGCCCGTCGGTCTTTTTCATAGCCCTCCGTGGGCAGGCCGCGCCGGACCTGACTTGCTTGACGGAGGATGCTAGGAGGGGCACGGTATGGCGAGGCTCCGCTCCGATGGCATCTGTTGGTGTGTTGGCATGCTAGTGGCACATTTTTATTCTCGAGTTTCCATCGCTGAATCGACCAAGGCTTCGTGTCAATTGTATCTGGTTTTCGCGTGGTTCTTTCTATTTAACCCAACATCTCTTTTCTTCTATCTTCTTACAATGATATACTCCCTCTGTCCGAAAATACTTGTCATTAAAATGAAAGAAAGAGAATGTATTTAAATGTATTTTAGTTCTAGATACATCTTTCTACAAGTATTTTCGGACGGAGGGGTACATGAACTGGATCCCCGCCGCATCAAGGTGTCCACGAGACCAAAATGAAAATTGGCACAGTTCGTACGCGAAAGTGGTGTCAACCGGCAGCAGGAGGACAGGCGAAATGTTGCAGTGAAAAAGAAAAAAACACTTGTGCGCTTCCCTTCCCGGCGCATGGGAGATGGCATCAACGAGGGGATCTCGAGGCGTGGCAGCTGGCGTGGGGCCGGGGTGACAGTGGGCTGGGCCCGCACGCAGTCTCACCAGTCATCACTCGGCTCGAGCAGAGCGGAGCAGTCACTCAGCAGCCGCCATCACTCCCGTCAGTCGGCTAGTCATTCGCCGCACGCAAACACCCAGAGAACTATCCATGCTCTGCTCTTCGTTTTTCTTTTGACCGAATCTTGACCACGTTACCACTCGCGGTTAATTACTTTTTCTTCTTCTATTTGGAACTTGCCAGCGCCGTTAAGGCGGGGTAGATCCAAGCGGCTAGAGGTGGAGTCCATGCCTGCATGCGACGCAGAGATGTTGCGGGGGCTGTGCGGTCCGGTGCCCGACCAATCCCTGGCTAGGCACAACCCACCGGTGGCCAGATCCGCACAAATGAGGCGGCCAGATGCGCTCAAATCCGACGGCCTGGCAGGACAACGACGTGGCCGAGACAAACGTCAGAGGGGTAGGGGTAGGGGTGGGCGGCAGGAGGAGGGGGGGGGGGGGGGTGCGCGCCGGGCAGGGGCTGGCCGAGAAAATGGCGGCGATGACGATGGCGGGGTAGGGTTCGAGGGGGAGGGGGTGGGGGCGGCTGGGGGAGAAAAGGGGCGCCTGTGTTCCCCGACAGGCGGGTCAGGGAAGGACACGAGCACGCGTCGCGCCCGTCAACGCATGTCCGTTTCGACGCAAACATGGCCGATAGTTGGGCCGAGAATGGGTCAAAAGCGAACGAAAAACAAACGTTTGTCCGTTTGCTCCCACACATTGAGTCGCATTTTGTGTCCGTTTACAATACCTTGGGTGGAATGTGCCTAGCATGTTCGTTACAATACCTTGTCAGTAGCTTGTTCATAAGAGAAAATGCAGTTGACCTATATGGTTGTTTCCTTTCTTCTTCTTTTTTATACCTTAGAAAATACACACACGCGTTTGAGAAACAACCATCTTTTTTACCTTAGAAAATGCGCATACACACACATTTGAGAAACACCCAGTTGGTGGATGGTCATGGTAGTGGTACTTCAAGCACCAGAGATCAAACCAATGTTTTTTTTTCTGAATTTTCAAACCAATGTTTGACGTTCTGTTTTTTCTTTAGAAAAACTTTCGATTTATCCATCAACTGTCAAGATAGCACAAAGAACATTAAAAGTCTTTTGTGGGTTCGTACACCACCTAGCGACGACCACAAGCACTGGAGTGAGCCGAAAGAGCGCCACCTTCATTGCCCCTCCCTCATCAGAGTCGGACAAACATTGTCGTAGACTTGTTCGAGAAGTCGTCTTGCCAATGACTATGAGCGTTCAGACAATCAGTCAATTACATCCATCACAAAAAAAATCAGCCATTGAAACACATGGTATTTCCTCCAATTAGCAAAAAAGGAGAGGGTATTTCTAGCATACTCTGTATACGTCGACTCCCGTACAGGCCGGGGAGTAGGATCTCTCGCTGTCTCCCACCCGCATTTCTCCCCGCATTTACACGCGCCCGTCCAAGAGAAGGAGGAAGGGGAGTGGACTAGTAGAACCCAACCTTCGCATCCATCCTCCTCCGTCGACACGCCACACAACCAAACCAGACCAGACCGAAAGCAGAGCCAAAAGGAGCGGGGCGCCTCCCTCATAAGCGGAGGGGCGGGGCGCTAGCTGGCCGGCTCTCACGTTGCGGAATTCGGAGGCCCCCCGCCAGGAATAGCCAGCCAGCCGTTCCCGGAGGGCGGAGGGCGGAGGGCGGAGGGCGGAGGGGATGGGGAACGTGACGTCGTCGGTGGCGGCGCGGCTGGCCTTCTTCCCGCCGGAGCCGGCGACGTACGAGGTGGCGGCGGAGGAGGGCGGGCTGCGGATGACGGGGGTGCTGCCCGACGCCAACGTCGACGTGCACGCGCTGCCCACCAGGGCCGGGACGCGCGTCGTCGCCGCCTTCTGGCGCTACCCCACCGCGCGCCTCACGCTGCTCTACTCCCACGGCAACGCCGCCGACCTCGGCCAGATGCTCGGCCTCTTCATGGAGCTCCGCTCCCACCTCCGCGTCAACATCATGTGGTCAGCCCGCCCCCACCCCTCCCTCTCCCCTCCCCGCCTCCGTAGCCTCTAGTTTCCCTCACACGGCCGCGTCATGCTCCCGCATTCACCTGCGACCTGCGCAATCGATATTCAGGCTCATCTTCTGCACTTCCGATTGGATTTGGCAGGCTGTTGGTGGTCGTATTCCTCGTAATATTCCGTATCCGGAGTTGTTTTCTGGCTCCAGCGCATGCTGATTCGGTTCGAGCAGGATTTAATCGGAGCTTTATCTTTGTCGTCTCTAGTCAGCCAGCCGTGAATAAATAATGAATTAGGTGGCGTTTGGAATTTTTTGATTGACCCGGGGAAGATCTGTTTCTCTGTTTGATCACTCCTCTGCTGAATAGCCTGCTTCCATTTTTTTTAAGTTTGATTCAGAGACAATTTGGGTTTTGCTTCTTCGTGGAGATAATCTGCTCCAACCATATCCTATCCGAGTCACAATTCTAGGGTAGAAACAAACAGCCAGTCGCCTACCTTTGATTATAGTACCAGGTCTGAGCTTAATTAATCCGGGGAGAAGATCCCAGGTTTTTCAACGGCTTCAATTATTGTAGTACCAGTCTGTACCATATCATCAGGTTCTGCTCTGATGCTGATGCTAACGATTGCTCCTATGCGTGCTCTTCTGCTGATGTTGCTTTCAGCAATGTCAGTCAGTTAGTGGCCATCGATTCACCAATGACTATGAGCGTTCAGACGTCACTGTGCATGTGGCATAGATGCATTGTAAGGCCATTTGGTGTTGTGTGTTATAAGGGATCGAAGATATGAGAGTGCTGAGTATTGTAGTATAGGGTTGTTTCCTTGTGGTGGTTGCACTGCAGATGACAACCTGCATGTTCCCTTTGATGGGCAATCCAATAGATCTTCAAATTTGCGTTTTCTATGGGATATTTGTCACATCTCATATTTGTGAGATTTCTTGCCTGCTGGATCTTGTTGATGTCTACTGCTTGACTTTCGAGACTTTTGAGTATTTTACACCAATTGAAAAGTAGTTTCTATCTGAATCTGATGGGACTGCAGATTTCTTGCCTGGTGGATCTTGCTGATGGGATTTTACTCCGACGAATCTACTAAATCTGTTTACTTGGTTTTCTTGTGCAGCTATGACTATTCAGGATATGGGGCCTCTACAGGAAAAGTAAGAATCTGAATTCCCAAGTAATTATAAGAACTCGAACGCGATTCTCCTGTTGCTTAAATCTGCAGTTAAGCTGTCTTTTTTTGTCAAGTCACATTCCTACATAAACTCTCAAATTTTGTGATCATGATGTCCCCTGTATATGATAGTGCCACATTTTCATCAATTACTGACAACTATTGGATTGCATTGCTCCCTATCCTTTTCTCATAATCAACTTTGTGTTCTTCGATAGGTGTGTGGGCACCCTTTCTTAAAAGCAAATAATAATTATTAGCCACTCCCATCTTTGTTGGCCTCATCTATAAAAGGACATCGGCAAATGGTTGGTCATGCTTTTTCATTCATATGCACTAGAAACACCCCAAAAGTCATACTCGCTTTCTGCTATTCTAGTCCATGATGTTACCTTTGTTCTGGTTGTCATCCTTTTGACAAAGTTGCTAAAGTAAGGGACCAACAGCCCCAACACTTATCGGTTATCGGTCCCTACTCAAAACCTTCCCTTGGCCAATCAGATAATGAACTAGCATGTGTGCTTGTTCCCATATGCAATACATAGCTTTTGTGAACTGTTGTACACTTACATGGGAGACAATTGTTGTTATAGCAGAATAAATGATAGTAGACATGTTCATGTGTATGCACTTATATATATTAGGTAGCTGAGTGGTACATTTTTCCTTGTGTGGAATACATAACCTAACTACGCTCCTTTTTTCGATCTTGTTTTCCGCTTCGGCAGCCATCGGAGTATAACACGTACTACGACATAGAGGCTGTCTACGACTGTTTGAAAAAGGAGTATGGGATAGGGCAAGAGGATCTGATCCTGTATGGGCAATCAGTTGGAAGCGGACCGACGTTGCACTTGGCCTCACGTTTGGAGAAACTAAGAGGGGTCGTCCTTCACAGTGGTATTCTGTCAGGCATACGCGTTTTGTATCCAGTGAAAGTGACACTTTGGTTTGATATCTTCAAGGTAAGTCTGGAAGTCTGGGTTATATGCCTTTTCACTTTGGTTCTGAAATGCCGGTCGTTTATTCTCCTAATCATCACCTTATTGCCAACGTTTTGCAGAACATCGACAAAATAAAGCAGGTCGAATGTCCAGTGCTGGTTATACATGTGAGTAGAGACTCACTTACCTTTTGCATTGATGTCCAGTCATCTTTTTCTCATAGCAAGTCTATGTCATTGATTTGTGTGTTCTGATGGAACTCCTATGATTTTGTTCCTTTCCATAAAGGAAGCTTATCTTCTCAGCCTTTGAAACTACAAAAATAGATTAAAAAAACATATGATAGTTCCCACCACAAGAACCTGGTGGTGGCGTCCTGGACTCCTGATGCATATGGACAGTCTGCGTTTATTGGTGTCCCCTATGAAGCCTGCTCCGAATGCAGACTTGAATATTGTATTTAAACGTCTAATTAGCTGGAGTTCAAAATGTTTGTGGTTTCATTATCTTTGTGCCAAGACTCGAGATTAGGATATGCTTTATGGTCACTCCCAGCTGGGTTTTTGTTTGATCTGGACCTGGTGAATCACATGTCAGGGCACGGCGGACGACATCGTCGACTTCTCGCACGGCAAGCGCCTATGGGAGCTAGCGAAGGAGAAGTACGAGCCGCTGTGGGTGAAGGGCGGCGGCCACTGCAACCTGGAGACGTACCCCGAGTACATCCGGCACCTGCGGAAGTTCGTGAACGCGATGGAGAAGCTGGCGAAGGAGCGAGCGACAAAGGCGCCCCAGGTACCGCCGTCGAGCATATGGGCCAAGTGAAACACACCAAGTACTTGAGATTTGGGAAGTGATCGATGATCCTTGACCATGTCAGCTCTCGCTAACTGTGTCGTTGCTCGCGTATAGACACTGATGATCTGACGGAAGAACGGAAGAAGCCGGTCGCGGCGGATGGCGGTCTCCCCGTCGGGCTCTGATGACATGACACCGTGGGGGTGGGGGGAAGTGCAACGGCGTCGTCGCTTATCGCCGGTCCGGTCGGGGTTCGGGATTAGACAGGCTCCATGGCTGGAATGTGCTGGAGATGACTGAAGAGAAACAGAGGCCTAGTGGAGGAAGCATGCGGGAAATCATATATAGCCTGTTGTTGTTGGGTAGTGTTCAGTTGGGGCTCTCTCCTTTTTCTTTTTATTCAGCCTGTGTATTAGTTGATGTGCAAAGAAGTGTCCATCACTCCTAATTGATTGCAAAGTGCATTGTGTGCTGTCAGGCAGTGGCATTTAGGTGTCTGCTTCATAGTTTCAGTTTCATTCTGCTTCTTGTCTGGGTTGCTGTGCTCAGTTCATAGCAGAGCCAAACAGGAGGAGGCAGGGGCTTAAACTTAACCTTAACCTGCCTTCACGACCAATTCTTTATTTTTTTCTGGAATAACAGCACGACCAATTCTTGGTCTAGGACAATGTGACATGGCATAATTAACCATGTCACATGAGAAGCTTGGTCAGTAAAACAATGTCTTCTATGAACAGCGAATCCATTTCGTATAAGTATCACATATTCACATGACTTGTGTTTGCTGTTTTACAGCAGAGTATTCCTTCAGCCTCTGTCAACTGGTCGCAACAAACAAACTAACTATAGGAGGTCCCTGAGAGTTGTCGTGGAAGGTGTCCTAGCAGTGGCAGTCTTCTTCCCCTGGAGGAAAACATGTCAAAACGTAGTACATCAATCTGAACTCTATTATTCACAAACAACCGTATATTGCAAGCCTACTCTGCATACCTGGCGGTGGTTCCTTCGGCCCGGGGTGGCGATGTGCATCGGCCGGCCGTGCTCGTCGTAGAGCAGGAGGCCGCTGAACCGCGGCAGCTCGCACCGCATCCCCATCAGTATCCTCCTCTGCCACACCGGCCGCCCCGGCGTCATCGCCGCCGACGCCGGCGTCCCGGGCACTATCAGCGGCGAGGCCGTTGTCGTCGGTGGTGCCGTCGACGGCGTCCCGTACCGCCCCTGCATCACCGGGTCCCCTCGGCCGGCCGTCGCCGTCGCCGTCTTGCGCTTGGACGGCTGCGCACCCGGCTCGACCCCGGCGGTGCTTCTGGCAGTACCCAGCCGAGGAGGCTGAGCGCAGGAGACCGTCCTGCCCGGGCCGTCCCCGCCTTGCTGCCGGCTGCATCTCTCCTGCCTTCTGGGTGCCACATTAGCAGGTGGTTTCTGGAGCTGCGGTCGGCCGGAGTCCTGCACCCGTAGCACCAGCGCCTCCCGCCGGCGGTCGCCCTCGCCTCTGACGACGAACAGCGCCGTCGGCGTTCCGCGCCTCGGCTCCGGGTGCCGGTTCCTCGCCCTCCGTCGCAGCATCGACGCGCACAGCCCCATGGTTACTCCGATAGTATCTTTTTTGTCTTTGGATCAGGGGTTTCAGATGGACGGATCGGTGCTTGCTCGATGGATAATTTGCGTCGGTTGGTTTCTTTAAGGTGGCAGCGGGTGGAGTGAGCCAGGCCGGGAAGTAAGAGAGAGGAAGGAAGATTTCGTCGGTAATCCTCTTCTTTCTTTCCGGGCCGGTAGAGTGCTACTGCTAGTCTACTATGGCGGAGTTGCTTCGTGACCGGAGTAAGACAGGCATTGCTTGTGGGTGGTTCGGATCAGTGACTTGCGAGCGAGGCCCTATGCGTGTAGGGTGTAGCGTAGTCGGCTGTCGGCCGGTGTGTTCCACTCACGGCCGCCGATCGACTCACCCGCCGCCGTGCCGGCTTGGGTGGCATGGGCTCCTAAGCTTCCTTGTGCCTTCCTTGCATGGGCTCCCAAGTTTGGTTTGGTGGCATTTGCACGCAAGTGATTGTGATGTGATGGCTGCTGTTTTCTGGTTTCGTGGGTGGAAGACAGGCTTCTCTTCGGCTGCATTTCTCCCTTTTTTTTAACACGGAAACCATCATTGAAAAAATAGATCCTGCACAACAGGCTTTAGTATTGTAAATATATAATCCATCGAAAAAGAACAGGTTATTCTGGAGTAAATTGCAAGAAACCATCACATTAAGAGCTAGGTTATCAGAAAACGTGACTTTACACTTTTTTGATAGAAACCACCATGTCTAGCGTAATCTTTTTGTAAATTGTTAGGAATTAATTAGTAGATTAATTAGCACATGCTAATTAATGAATAATCATTAGTAAAGGGGTGTGCCCAACCAGGGCCGTACCCGAGAAAACAGAGGCCCGGTGCGAAATTCAAATATGGGCCCTTGATATTTTACTTTTCTCTATTTTTTTATATACTGCCCTAGTCATACTTGCTAGTTCTAGAAAACATCATACAAACTAAAAGTAAGAGACAAATATCAAGAATTTAAAACTGAACATGGAGATAAAAAGGAATGATGCAACCTTCAGTTATATGGATAGAAAGAAATTAAGCAACCTTTGACTGATTTGAGAGGCAAGATCATGTGGCAGCCCTGGTTTGGTGACCGAGAACTCAAAAACATCCTAATGCAGTTTCTTGGTCTAACTGCTCTTGTTGATGAACCATCGTTTCACTACAAGAAATATGTCAACTAGTGACCTTCTGTCAGTGACCCTGGAAGAATTGGTCATAGATCTATGACCATTTCAGATCAATTGGTCAAAAGCTGTTCGGGGGGCTCCGAAACCTAAACTATAACGACCATTTTGGTCAGAAAGGTCGTAATTTCCTTACACGAAATGGTCATAAAGCAGATAGCACTGGTCTGCTGCCTTATTTCTAGCTGATCATGACCAATATAGATGGTTATAACCTTGTAAATTGTGGTGGGTTGCTATGACTAGGCGCCACCTCATCAGTTTTGCCTATGTGTCATGTCCATGTGGCAGTTTTTGCCCTAGGTTGTGAAGCAGCCTATATTTTTGTCATTTCCAAAATTCCCAAAAAAATCTCATAAATTCTTTGGGTCATATCTTCATCAAATATGTAAAAATCCTTCCTTTCCTAGTTTAAAACTAATTCAACAATATTCATTTTCCTATTCTGTTCACAACAGCACTTTATGAAGGAAGTGCTATTCATATATTCTTGATTGCCCTCGGAATTTTTGGGCACTCTTTCCTATCCAAATCATTACCGCATGATAAAATTCAGCTCCACTTGCCTAGCAAATCTTCCTCGGCAAATTTCCAAAGTTTTTGTCCACCTAGAAGCATTGTGAAGGAAGTACCTTTTTTATATATCGAAATGACATGAAATTTATACAGTTCCTTCATATGCCCAAATTATCACCCTCCTTCAAATTGCAGCTCAATCAAATCATCTATGTGAGCCCAGGTTCAATTTATATTTTGTGGCCAAATTGGCACGTTGCAAAGCAAGTGTTATATAGACTCCTCCTATTACCCTCAAACTTTTCGAGCACTCTTCCATACCCAAATCATTGCCACATGATAATATTCAGCTCAATTTTCCTTGTAAATCTTTCTCAGGAAATTTTCAAAGTTTCTACCTCGAGAGAAGCTTTGTGAAGTAAGTACTAGCTAGGCTTACCCAAATGATCTGAAAATTTACCAGCGCATGACCATACCTATGTAACTTACCTACACCAATTTTTAGCTCATTTCATTCATTCAATCTCTCTCACTAGTTTTCCCAAGTTTTTGTCCATAAAAGATTGATCATTTGGCCTGAAAGCCATGAATCTTCACACTTGATAGCTCATTTCTGAGAACACTTTTTAAAAATAATTGCTGTATTACAAGTTTGTTATTTTTCCTGTGAACTTGGCCACATATAATGACACAATGCGAAGGTTTCCCAATTTTTTGATTTTTTTTTGAATTTTTTATGCCCGTTTCAAAATGCGGTCAAAACGGCGGGAATGACCGTTCCTAGCTAGTGGTTGAATCTTGGAATTTTTTTGGTGTTTCTCTGATTAAATAGATACTTATGTACCTAGAAATGATTTTTGGAAAAAATAGATAGCAAACTACGATGCAGCTACAGTTCAAATTTGACCCGCTTCCAACTGAATCAGCAGGAATTTCTCTTTTTCATGAGAGGTGGATCAAATTTTTTTACACCCAACCATTTGGTCAATTGTGCATTAAATATGTCCTAGTATTTTAGAAAATTGATTTGGTCCAATTTTGCAACAATTATTTGGGAGGTCCTTCACAAAAAAACCTTCTTTTGGGCACTCGAAAAATGGAAAATGGTTTTTCCGTGCAAAGAAAATGAAAACTTCCTTAGGAAACATTGTTTGCCATTCCAATATGCACCCTTGTGCAGAATATGAGATCATTTGAACAAACTATGCCATGAATGTGGCCATAAGATTGATCATTTGGCCTGAAAGCCATGAATCTTCACACTTGATAGCTCGTTTCTGAGAACACTTTTTAAAAATAATTGCCGTATTACAAGTTTTTTATTTTTCCTGTGAACTTGGCCACATATAATGACACAATGCAAAGGTTTCCCAATTTTTTGAATTTTTTATGCCCGTTTCAAAATGCGGCCAAAACGGCGGGAATGACCGTTCCTAGCTAGTGGTTGAATCTTGGAATTTTTTTGGCGTTTCTCTGATTAAATAGATACTTATGTATCTAGAAATGATTTTTGGAAAAAATAAATAGCAAACTATTTGGCAGGTACAATTCAAATTTGACCCACTTCCAGCTGAATCGGCGGGAATTTGTCTTTTTCACGAGAGGTGGATCAAAACTTTTTACACCCAACCATTTGGTCAATTGTGCATTAAATATGTCCTAGTATTTTATAAAATTGATTTAGTACAATTTTGCAACAAATATTTGTTGGGTCCATCACAAAAAACCTCTTTTCGGGCACTCAAAAAATGAAAAATGAATTTTCCGTGCAAAGAAAATAAAAACTTCCTTAGGAAACATTGTTTGCCATTTCAAGATGCACCATTGTGCATAATATGAGATCATTTCATTGAATTTTTCATGTGAAAAAGTAGAAGAAAAACAAAAGAATGCCGAGGTAGATGCTTTTTTGAAGCATAATTTGTCTTTTTGATGAAAGGTGGATCGAAAGCATTTTACATCTAAAGATTTGGTCAACTGTACATAAAATGCAGTCATATAGTTTTGGAAAATGGAGTGGTGCTGTAAACATTTTTGGCACTCCGAAAATAGAAAATGACCCCCCCCTAAAAACTCATTTCTCATAACAATTTTTAAAAGATATTTGTCTTATTCCAATTACAAGTTTGTTAGTTTTCCTAAAAACTATGTCACATTTGGTGACACAATGAGAATGTTTCTTTTTGAATTTCTCATATCATAAAATTGTTTATATGATTCAACACCATTTTTTGAAAAAAAATATGGTTTAACACCTTATTTTTAGTCAATTACGACCAATTTAGAAGGTCATAACGTGTACTAGATTCTGATTGGTCCATGGACATGTCACGCGGATCGTGCTCAAACACCGTCGGATGCTCTCGGATCGGACGGCAGCCCTTTCTCCCTCACCCCGCTCCCCCTATTTGTCTCAAAAAAAGAAAAAAAAACTCCCTCACCCTCTCACCCCACGAACCCTAGCGCTCCAGATCCACCTCACGCGCTCCCTCTCCCACATCGCCGCTGCCACCCCGCCGATTCAGATCCGACACCGCCGCCCGCGCCCCCGCACCACCACCCGCTCCTCCGCCCGTCCCGGAGGCCTCAGTCGGCGCCCTCCGTTGCATGGCCGCCGCGCTCGTCCCGCCCTCGGCGCCGCACCTCCACTGCCATCTCTGCTGGCTCCTCGCCGATGCCTCCGCCCCTTCCTCGTCCAGCGCGCCTCTGCTCAGGCTCACATCGGGCTCCTCATCGTCCTCCTCGACCTGCTCCTCCCACCCGCGCTCCTCTCCAACTTCCTCCCCGCCGGCGCCCCCTCCTTTCCGCTCCCCTCCCCTCCATAGGGCCAGATTCGCACCGTGCGACGTTTCCGCATCCGCATCTGCGCCGCCACCACGCCCAAACCGCGGCCGAGGAGAGGAGCCCCGCCGCCACCACACCCTCCTTCTTCCACCTCCACAGCTCTCCCTCCCTCCCTCCTCGCGCCTCAAACCCTAGCCCGTGCGCGGGCGGCCATGGCGACCGAGCTCTGGATCCTCAGCACCCTCTTCTCCAAGAGCAAGATCAGCAACGCAACATCCACAAGGAGAGGCTATGGTATGCTAGGTATGAATCCCTTTCTCTTCTTCTTCTCCTTCTTCTGGTTTCCTTCATCCCGCATCTGATTCCTGCATTCTCTGCAGTTTGCTCACCCCGATCTGCTACAGTATGGTCTGCTTTAGCTTGTGAAGGAAGGGGGCCAGCCAAGGAGAAGCTCTTGTGCTGCACGTCGTCTACAGGATCAACATCGAAGTAGTAAGTCCCTGCCCCTCGTCCCCTCCATGCCCATCTTCATTCGCATTAACCACCATGGCCCTGGCCAGTTTTTCAGCAGCAGTCAGTGTCACACACGCCAAACCCAAAATCAATTTCACGTTATAATAGCAGCTAAAATTCAGATCCGGGACAATGATTCTACCCTGTAAAACGATTCAATGCCGCTAGTCTCAGGGGTTTGAATTGGCCTTAGCACGTACGAATGGAAGTGATGCATACATACAGGTTATAAGTTGTCCTTTACATATACCTTACCCACACACAATGTTCAGTTGCCAGCCTGCAAGAATGCTATTCATTTTCTAGTATGAGTGTACATTCTCCCTTAGGTCTGGTGTTAGTTTCGTCCTTCCCTGTGTGTGTTCTCTCCTAATGCTACAAGTTTCCACGCAGGCGACCTCTATGGACGACATCGACGATGAAAACAATGACGATGGGTCTGTAACAAGAACGAGAGCCCTCTTGTTCACAGGGGCGTTGACCCGTGACGCGGTCTTTGCCGCGGAGTTCCAGAGTTCAAGGACCGAATCGTCGACGCCGTCAGTGACAAGTAGGTTCGACATCTTTCTCGGTTCTTTCCCCTGCATTCCTTTGGTAGCAACACTAGTAGTATATGTAATTTGTGCAGATGCAATTGAAGTGAATTAACTCGGTCCGCTGTAGTTTCATCAGTTTGGAATTTTTTTGAAATGTGACCGACTTGGATTGGATGGTAGATGGTTTAGTTCATGTGAAGCATCCCTCTTACAGTAAAGAATGCAGTTTGAGGATAATTTGCCAATTCTTCTGTAGTGGATATAAAATAATTAGGCATTTCTAAATTGCCTTGAATTTCCCTGAATTGACAAATGGACTGATCTACTTGCTGCCCGTGCTACTAAACATAAAACTGAAAAACCTTTTACTGCCATTTTGTAGGTACTTTCCATAATGAACTTGGTTTCTGTTCACACACATGTACAGCTACATTATCCTATACATGTTGTCTGAATTATGTGAGAGGATACTGCCATTTTGTTGGTACTTTCCATATTGAATTCATTGTAGCAGACATCAGCAGGTTTTAGATGTAGCACTCTTTACTTTTGTCGCTGGTTTACATTTGTCAATCCTAGGAATTGATTAGTGCCTTCTGTTTTGACTCTAGATTTGAATAGTGCCCAGGTAGTGTTCATTAGTAGATTAAAAGGACGTTCAACTTATTTATTAAATCATGATGTACAAAAGGTTTAGCTACGTGGGACTCCCAAGTCTGCAACTATAGTAGAAATAAGGCCATGGAGCAAGAGTTCTGTTGGGCATCCTTTGCATTTCTCTTGTCATGTTCCATGCTTCACAACATGTGGGTAAACATATCAGTACACACGTACACTGCAGTTTGTAATGTCATTTAATAGGGGATGCATTAGGGTACTTTATTTCCATTATAAACTAATAATAATTAAGAGCTTAGTAAGGTAACAATAATCTAGCATATATAGTAGAATATTAGATGTGCTTGTATAAATAGAATGCAGAGTTTAGAAATGAACTGAAATCTGAGAGCAGGAAGTGGTAGGCTTAATTTCATTTTGACTCTACATTCTTATTCTTATATTCTCATTATTATTCTTTGCACAGGTGAAGTGTGAATCCAAGGCCGAAGCTGTGAATCATATCAACAAAGAGGAGCATATTATGTGTTGTAATTGTATGCATATCTGGGTTGTAGTATACTGAATTGTAATAGACTAATGTAGTCTTGTTTTGGACGAATTTCATTTGCTCTCTAGTCTGTTCAAAACAATGATTGTGTATGTGATTTGAATACCCGTGAAATGGAAACCTGACAAGAGGGTCCAAGTTATAATGGTTGTTTGACAAATTTTAAAATTTCTGACATGTGGGACATATTTTGAGATAAGCATGACATGTGTGGCTGGCTTACTAGTGGTACCCCAATGTATAATGGCTGAAACTAGAAAAATCAATGGACTAAGAAGGCTACGGCCCAAAAATAAAATGGCTTAAATGTTGGGCCTGGCCCATGTAGTTGACCAAAATTAATCAAGAAAGAATATGTAAAAAGGCCGAATTGTTGGGCTAGGCCACATCAGATTGCCACGCTGGATGCCTACGTGGCTTGGGGAGGTTGCTAGTGACCAAAACGCCACAATAGACGTATTTTGGTCATAAACGTCTACGACCATTCCAGAAGAAAGGTCGCTATAGTCAGTTTATGACCGCCAGCTTTTGACCTTATGTTTTTTGTCACAAAAAGGTCACAAATTGAAAACAGTGACCATTCAGTGACCAATAGTGCTGGTCACAAGTTGACATATTTCTTGTAGTGTTTGGCGACCAAGAACTCAAAACAACCAAATGCAATCCAGTCTTGTTTTCTTTGGCGGGGGAGTTTCCAATTGATGCTGATGGGTCACAGAGCAAGTCAAAGAGGACAAGAGAAACCCGAACTTGCATGCTTGCCGATTGAAGTTTTGAGAAGAACACCAGATAAATAGATGGGGGACTAGGAGTAGAGCGTTACATATTCCAGCGGACTCTTTTGGGGAAATCGCCAAGAGTTAATAGACGCGGATTGGAAAATGGAGTAGTGAAGATCATTGATGATTTAAGATTTTAATTATGAATTGTGCCCGATGTTTGAGGAAGACGAAGAGTAAGAAAGAGCACCGTGCGTCAGGAGAGGATGTAGTAGTTTGAGAGAATACTAGTTGCACTACTAGGAAAAGGCCTACTAATGGCGCACCTAATTTGGCCATTAATGGCGCATTAGGGTGCGCCATTAGTGCCACGCCATTAGTATATTTTAGTAATGGCGCACCACTGGCGCGCCATTAGTATCTGGTATACTAATGACGCACCTTGGATGCGCCATTAGTATATACAACAGTGCGCCATTAGTATGCGTCCCAGGGGGCCATGTATACCCAGGTGCTTTGGCATACTAATGGCGCACGACAACAAGATGCGCCATTAGTAACTTCGGCATACTAATGGCGCACTGTTTAATGATGCGCCATTAGTATCCTTTGGCATACTAATGGCGCACTGTGATGTGATGCGCCATTAGTATGAATATTAGTTTTTTTATTTTTTTATTTTCTGTTTTTTGCACAGGTTACAAAATGTATAATTGGACAAAATATAGACAACACACATCAACAACAGATTCATCGAAACAATAGAAGATTAGTCTCTGAATACAATTCATCATATTAGTCTCCGAATACAATTCATCATATTAGTCTCCGAATTGAAAAGACCGAACAAAGATAGAACATTATATTACAAGTCTCAAGACCGCGAGTAGCGAGTTTGTCTTCACATTACAAGTCGATATCGATCATCTAAACTACCATCACATAGAAGAGAGCTGCGGTCATCACGATGAGCATCATCACGATGAAACTCGTCTTCATCCGGTTCCTCCAGCGCTCCCTCCTCTCTCCCGCTAGATAGCGGGCGTATCTAGATTCGGCCTCGGCCCTAGTGGTGTACCCTTTGTAACTGTTACCGCTGAATCGGTGAACCTGTCTCCGACACTCCTCCCAGTCGTCGTAGACTCCGGGAACCTTATCCTTATACACGACATACGACGACATTGCTATGCAGTAGCCAAACGAAACGTTAGTACCAATTCACAGACAATACATCAGCAATATATAAGTATGCAACAGAACGATCGGAAGAGAAAAGCAAGACATTAATAGCATCGATTACATCTAAGTTGAACGACTCTCGAAACCAAAGAGACATACTACAAGTTCATTAAAGTTTAATTACAACATGAGCCAATCGATGTTTCAGAACTAGACACAGCATCACTGCTTTCGACTCGACTCAAGGGACCGGAGCGTGGATGAAGCCGCCGTCTATCGTGGGAGTCATGAAATAACGGTCGTTGTCAGCCTGCATTTGTAGCATTGTGTCGATGTCACTGTTGGACGGTTGATTTCTGAGGTAGAACTGCCCCGAGGTACGAAGGACATCTTGATGGATGATTTCCGCAAACTCCGACTGGATGCGAAAGAATTCTTGTCTGATGTCCGCGTCCTGGATTGCCGACACACTCGCGGCCCAATCTTTGAGTTTACTCGGTAGCAGAAGTTGATGATGGTCCCGTACGATCGCCCGCATGTGATGGATGGCGTAGTAGGTGTTGGGGAACGTAGTAATTTAAAAATTTTCCTAAGCACACGCAAGATCATGGTGATGCACAGCAACAAGGGGGAGAGTGTTGTCTACGTACCAACGCAGACCGACTGCGGAAGCGATCACACAACATAGAGGAAGTAGTCGTACGTCTTCTTCCCGATCCGACCGATCCAAGCACCGTTACTCCGGCACCTCCGAGTTCTTAGCACGTACAGCTCGATGACGATCCCCGGGCTCCGATCCAGCAAAGCTTCGGGGAGGAGTTTCGTCAGCACAATGGCGTGGTGACGATCTTGATGTACTACCGACGCAGGGCTTCGCCTAAGCACTACAACGGTATGATCAAGGTGGAATTTGGTGGCAGGGGCACCGCACACGGCTAAGGAACGATCTCAAGGATCAACTTGTGTGTCTATGGGGTGCCCCCTGCCCCCGTATATAAAGGAGCAAGGGGAGGAGGCGGCCGGCCAAGGCGTGGCGCGCCAAGGGAAGTCCTACTCCCACCAGGAGTAGGACTCCTAGTTGGACTAGGAGAGAAGGGGGAGAATAGGAGGAAGAGAGGAAGGAAAGGGGGGGGGGGCGCCGGCCCCCTTCCCTTGTCCTATTCGGACTAGGAAGGGGAGGGGCGCGCGGCCACCTCTTGCCTCCTCTCCTCTTCTCCCTTAAGGCCCATGTTGGCCCAATAACCCCCCGGGGGGTTCCGGTAACCCTCCCGGTACTCCGGTAAAATGCCGATTTCACCCGGAACAATTCCGATGTCCAAATATAGGCTTCCAATATATCAATCTTTATGTCTCGACCATTTCGAGACTCCTCGTCATGTCCGTGATCACATCCGGGACTCCGAACTAACTTCGGTACATCAAAATGCATAAACTCATAATTACTGTCATCGTAACGTTAAGCGTGCGGACCCTACGGTTCGAGAACAATGCAGACATGACCGAGACACGTCTCCGGTCAATAACCAATAGCGGGACCTGGATGCCCATATTGGCTCCTACATATTCTACAAAGATCTTTATCGGTCAGACCGCATAACAACATACGTTGTTCGTTTTGTCATCGGTATGTTACTTGCCCGAGATTCGATCGTCGGTATCCAATACCTAGTTCAATCTCGTTACTGGCAAGTCTCTTTACTCGTTCCGTAATACATCATCTCATAACTAACATCTTAGTTATTATGCTTGCAAGGCTTATGTGATGTGTATTATCGAGAGGGCCCAGAGATACCTCTCCGACACTCGGAGTGACAAACCCTATTCTCGAAATACGCCAACCCAACATCTACCATTGGAGACACCTGTAGTACTCCTTTATAATCACCCAGTTACGCTGTGACATTTGGTAGTACCCAAAGTGTTCCTCCGGTAAACGGGAGTTGCATAATCTCATAGTTATAGGAACATGTATAAGTCATGAAGAAAGCAATAGCAATATACTAAACGATCGGGTGCTAAGCTAATGGAATGGGTCATGTAAATCAGATCATTCAACTAATGATGTGACCTCGTTAATCAAATAACAACTCTTTGTTCATGGTTAGGAAACATAACCATCTTTGATTAACGAGCTAGTCAAGTAGAGGCATACTAGTGACACTCTGTTTGTCTATGTATTCACACATGTATTATGTTTCCGGTTAATACAATTCTAGCATGAATAATAAACATTTATCATGATATAAGGAAATAGATAATAACTTTATTATTGCCTCTAGGGCATATTTCCTTCAGTCTCCCACTTGCACTAGAGTCAATAATCTAGATTACACAGTAATGATTCTGACACCCATGGAGCCTTGGTGCTGATCATGTTTTGCTCGTGGAAGAGGCTTAGTCAACGGGTCTGCAACATTCAGATCCGTATGTATCTTGCAAATCTCTATGTCTCCCACCTGGACTAGATCCCGGATGGAGTTGAAGCGTCTCTTGATGTGTTTGGTCCTTTTGTGAAATCTGGATTCCTTTGCCAAAGCAATTGCACCAGTATTGTCACAAAAGATTTTCATTGGACCCGATGCACTAGGTATGACACCTAGATCGGATATGAACTCCTTCATCCAGACTCCTTCGTTCGCTGCTTCCGAAGCAGCTATGTACTCCGCTTCACATGTAGATCCCGCTACGACGCTTTGTTTAGAACTGCACCAACTGACAGCTCCATCGTTTAAAGTAAACACGTATCCGGTTTGCGATTTAGAATCGTTCGGATCAGTGTCAAAGCTTGCATCAACGTAACCTCTTACGGTGAGCTCTTTGTCACCTCCATATACGAGAAACATATCCTTAGTCCTTTTCAGGTATTTCAGGATGTTCTTGACCGCTGTCCAGTGATCCACTCCTGGATTACTTTGGTATCCCCCTGCTAAACTTATAGCAAGGCACACATCAGGTCTGGTACACAGCATTGCATACATGATAGAGCCTATGGCTGAAGCATAGGGAACATCTTTCATTTTCTCTCTATCTTCTGCAGTGGTCGGGCATTGAGTCTGACTCAACTTCACACCTTGTAACACAGGCAAGAATCCTTTCTTTGCTTGATCCATTTTGAACTTCTTCAAAATCTTGTCAAGGTATGTGCTTTGTGAAAGTCCAATTAAGCGTCTTGATCTCTCTATAGATCTTTATGCCTAATATGTAAGCAGCTTCCCCGAGGTCTTTCATCGAAAAACTTTTATTCAAGTATCCCTTTATGCTATCCAGAAATTCTATATCATTTCCAATCAGCAATATGTCATCCACATATAATATCAGAAATGCTACAGACCTCCCACTCACTTTCTTGTAAATACAGGCTTCTCCAAAAGTCTGTATAAAGCCAAATGCTTTGATCACACTATCAAAACGTTTATTCCAACTCCGAGATGCTTGCACCAGTCCATAAATGGATCGCTGGAGTTTGCATACTTTGTTAGATCCCTTTGGATCGACAAAATCTTCTAGTTGTATCATATACAACTCTTCTTCCAGAAATCCATTCAGGAATGCAGTTTTGACATCCATCTGCCATATTTCATAATTATAAAATGCGGCAATTGCTAACATGATTCTGACGGACTTAAGCATCGCTACAGGTGAGAAGGTCTCATCGTAGTCAACCCCTTGAACTTGTCGAAAACCTTTTGTGACAAGTCGAGCTTTATAGACAGTAATATTACCGTCAGCTTCAGTCTTTTTCTTGAAGATCCATTTATTCTCAATTGCTTGCCGACCATCGGGCAAGTCAACCAAAGTCCATACTTTGTTCTCATACATGGATCCCATCTCAGATTTCATGGCCTCAAGCCACTTTGCGGAATCTGGGCTCACCATCGCTTCTTCATAGTTCGTAGGTTCATCATGATCTAGTAGCATGACTTCCAGAATTGGATTACCATACCACTCTGGTGTGGATCTTACTCTGGTTGATCTACGTGGTTCAGTAGTATCTTGTCCTGAAGTTTCATGATCATCATCATTAGCTTCCTCAGTAATTGGTATAGGTGTCGCAGAAACAGTTTTCTGTGATGTACTACTTTCCAATAAGGGAGCAGGTACAGTTACCTCGTCAAGTTCTACTTTCCTCCCACTCACTTCTTTCGAGAGAAACTCCTTCTCTAGAAAGTTTCCGAACTTAGCAACAAAAGTCTTGCCTTCGGATCTGTGATAGAAGGTGTATCCAATAGTTTCCTTTGGATATCCTATGAAGACACATTTCTCCGATTTGGGTTCGAGCTTATCAGGTTGAAGCTTTTTCATATAAGCATCGCAGCCCCAAACCTTAAGAAACGACAACTTTGGTTTCTTGCCAAACCATAGTTCATAAGGCGTCGTCTCAACGGATTTTGATGGTGCCCTATTTAACGTGAATGCGGCCGTCTCTAAAGCATAACCCCAAAACGATAGCGGTAAATCAGTAAGAGACATCATAGATCGCACCATATCTAGTAAAGTACGATTACGACATTCGGACACACCATTATGCTGTGGTGTTCCGGGTGGCGTGAGTTGCGAAACTATTCCACAATTTTTCAAATGTACACCAAACTCATAACTCAAATATTCTCCTCCACGATCAGATCGTAGAAACTTTATTTTCTTGTTACGATGATTTTCAACGTCACTCTGAAATTCCTTAAACTTTTCAAATGTTTCAGACTTATTTTTCATTAAGTAGATATACCCATATCTGCTTAAATCATCTGTGAAGGTGAGAAAATAACGATATCCGCCATGAGCTTCAATATTCATCGGACCACATACATCGGTATGTATGATCTCCAATAAATCTGTTGCTCTCTCCATAGTACCGGAGAACGGTGTTTTAGTCATCTTGCCTATGAGGCACGGTTCGCAAGTACCAAGTGATTCATAATCAAGTGGTTCCAAAAGCCCATCAGTATGGAGTTTCTTCATGCGCTTTACACCGATATGACCTAAACGGCAGTGCCAAAAATAAGTTGCACTATCATTATCAACTCTGCATCTTTTGGCTTCTACATTATGAATATGTGTTTCACTACTATCGAGATTCAACAAGAATAGACCACTCTTCAAAGGTGCATGACCATAAAAGATATTACTCATATAAATAGAACAACCATTATTCTCTGATTTAAATGAATAACCGTCTCGCATTAAACAAGATCCAGATATAATGTTCATGCTCAACGCTGGCACCAAATAACAATTATTTAGGTCTAATATTAATCCCGAAGGTAGATGTAGAGGTAGCGTGCCGACCGCGATCACATCGACTTTGGAACCGTTTCCCACGTGCATCATCACCTCGTCCTTTGCTAGCGTCCGCTTATTCTGTAGTCCCTGTTTCGAGTTGCAAATATTAGCAACAGAACCAGTATCAAATACCCAGGTGCTACTGCGAGCTCTAGTAAGGTACACATCAATAACATGTATATCACATATACCTTTGTTCACCTTGCCATCCTTCTTATCCGCCAAATACTTGGGGCAGTTCCGCTTCCAGTGACCAGTCTGCTTGCAGTAGAAGCACTCAGTTTCAGGCTTAGGTCCAGACTTGGGTTTCTTCTCCTGAGCAGCAACTTGCTTGCTGTTCTTCTTGAAGTTCCCCTTCTTCTTCCCTTTGCCCTTCTTCTTGAAACTAGTGGTTTTGTTAACCATCAACACTTGATGCTCCTTCTTGATTTCTACCTCCGCAGCTTTCAGCATTGCGAAGAGCTCGGGAATAGTCTTGTTCATCCCTTGCATATTATAGTTCATCACGAAGCTCTTGTAGCTTGGTGGCAGTGATTGGAGAATTCTGTCAATGACGCAATCATCTGGAAGATTAACTCCCATCTGAATCAAGTGATTATTATACCCAGACATTTTGAGTATATGCTCACTGACAGAACTGTTCTCCTCCATCTTGCAGCTATAGAACTTATTGGAGACTTCATATCTCTCAATTCGGGCATTTGCTTGAAATATCAACTTCAACTCCTGGAACATCTCATATGCTCCATGACGTTCAAAACGTCGTTGAAGTCCCGATTCTAAGCCGTAAAGCATGGCACACTGAACTATCGAGTAGTCATCAGCTTTGCTCTGCCAGACGTTCATAACATCTGGCGTTGCTCCAGCAGCAGGCCTGGCACCCAGCGGTGCTTCCAGGACGTAATTCTTCTGTGCAGCAATGAGGATAATCCTCAAGTTACGGACCCAGTCCGTGTAATTGCTACCATCATCTTTCAACTTTGCTTTCTCAAGGAACGCATTAAAATTCAACGGAACAACAACACGAGCCATCTATCTACAATCAACATAAACAAGCAAGATACTATCAGGTACTAAGTTCATGATAAGTTTAAGTTTAGTTAATCAAATTACTTAAGAACTCCCACTTAGATAGACATCCCTCTAATCCTCTAAGTGATCACGTGATCCAAATCAACTAAACCATAACCGATCATCACGTGAGATGGAGTAGTTTTTCAATGGTGAACATCGTTATGTTGATCATATCTACTATATGATTCACGCTCGACCTTTCGGTCTCCGTATTCCGAGGCCATATCTGTATATGCTTGGCTCGTCAAGTATAACCTAAGTATTCTGCGTGTGCAACTGTTTTGCACCCGTTGTATTTGGACGTAGAGCTTATCACACCCGATCATCACGTGGTGTCTGGGCACGACGAACTTTGGCAACGGTGCATACTCAGGGAGAACACTTCTTGATAATTTAGTGAGAGATCATCTTATAATGCTACCGTCAATCAAAGCAAGATAAGATGCATAAAAGATAAACATCACATGCAATCAATATAAGTGATATGATATGGCCATCATCTTGTGCTTGTGATCTCCATCTCCGAAGCACCGTCATGATCACCATCGTCACCGGCGCGACACCTTGATCTCCATCGTAGCATCGTTGTCGTCTCGCCAATCTTATGCTTCCACGACTATCACTACCGCTTAGTAATAAAGTAAAGCATTACATCGTGATTGCATTGCATACAATAAAGCGACAACCATTTGGCTCCTGCTAGTTGCCGATAACTCGGTTACAAAACATGATCATCTCATACAATAAAATTTAGCATCATGCCTTGACCATATCACATCACAACATGCCCTGCAAAAACAAGTTAGACGTCCTCTACTTTGTTGTTGCAAGTTTTACGTGGCTGCTACGGGCTTAAGTAAGAACGCATCTCACCTACGCATCAAAACCACAACGATAGTTCGTCAAATAGACTCCGTTTTAACCTTCTCAAGGACCGGGCGTAGCCATACTTGGTTCAACTAAAGTTGGAGAGACAGTCTTCCGTAAGCCATCTATGTGCAAAGCACGTCGAGGGAACCGGTCTCGCGTAAGAGTACGCGTAAGGTTGGTCCGGATCGTCTCGTCCAACAATACCGCCGAACCAATGTATGACATGCTGGTAGGCAGTATGACTTGTATCGCCCACAACTCACTTGTGTTCTACTCGTGCAAATAACATCAAACCATAAAACCTAGGCTCGGATGCCACTGTTGGGGAACGTAGTAATTTAAAAATTTTCCTACGCACACGCAAGATCATGGTGATGCACAGCAACGAGGGGGAGAGTGTTGTCTACGTACCAACGCAGACCGACTGCGGAAGCGGTCACACAACATAGAGGAAGTAGTCGTACGTCTTCTTCCCGATCCGACCTATCCAAGCACCGTTACTCCGGCACCTCCGAGTTCTTAGCACACGTACAGCTCGATGACGATCCCCGGGCTCCGATCCAGCAAAGCTTCGGGGAGGAGTTTCGTTAGCACGACGGTGTGGTGACGATCTTGATGTACTACCGACGCAGGGCTTCGCCTAAGCACTACAACGGTATGATCGAGGTGGAATTTGGTGGCATGGGGCACCGCACACGACTAAGGAACGATCTCAAGGATCAACTTGTGTGTCTATGGGGTGCCCCCTGCCCCCGTATATAAAGGAGCAAGGGGAGGAGGCGGCCGGCCAAGGTGTGGCGCGCCAAGGGGAGTCCTACTCCCACCGGGAGTAGGACTCCTAGTTGGACTAGGAGAGAAGGGGGAGAATAGGAGGAAGAGAGGAAGGAAAGGGGGGGGGGGCGCCGGCCCCCTTCCCTTGTCCTATTCGGACTAGGAAGGGGAGGGGTGCGCGGCCACCTCTTGCCTCCTCTCCTCTTCTCCCTTAAGGCCCATGTTGGCCCAATAACCCCCCGGGGGGTTCCGGTAACCCCCCCGGTACTCCGGTAAAATGCCGATTTCACCCGGAACAATTCCGATGTCCAAATATAGGCTTCCAATATATCAATCTTTATGTCTCGACCATTTCGAGACTCCTCGTCATGTCCATGATCACATCCGGGACTCCGAACTAACTTCGGTACATCAAAATGCATAAACTCATAATTACTGTCATCGTAACGTTAAGCGTGCGGACCCTACGGTTCGAGAACAATGCAGACATGACCGAGACACGTCTCCGGTCAATAACCAATAGCGGGACCTGGATGCCCATATTGGCTCCTACATATTCTACGAAGATCTTTATCGGTCAGACCGCATAACAACATACGTTGTTCCTTTTGTCATCGGTATGTTACTTGCCCGAGATTCGATCGTCGGTATCCAATACCTAGTTCAATCTCGTTACTGGCAAGTCTATTTACTCGTTCCGTAATACATCATCTCATAACTAACATCTTAGTTATTATGCTTGCAAGGCTTATGTGATGTGTATTACCGAGAGGGCCCAGAGATACCTCTCCGACACTCGGAGTGACAAACCCTAATCTCGAAATACGCCAACCCAACATCTACCATTGGAGACACCTGTAGTACTCCTTTATAATCACCCAGTTACGTTGTGACGTTTGGTAGTACCCAAAGTGTTCCTCCGGTAAACGGGAGTTGCATAATCTCATAGTTATAGGAACATGTATAAGTCATGAAGAAAGCAATAGCAACATACTAAACGATCGGGTGCTAAGCTAATGGAATGGGTCATGTCAATCAGATCATTCAACTAATGATGTGACCTCGTTAATCAAATAACAACTCTTTGTTCATGGTTAGGAAACATAACCATCTTTGATTAACGAGCTAGTCAAGTAGAGGCATACTAGTGACACTCTGTTTGTCTATGTATTCACACATGTATTATGTTTCCGGTTAATACAATTCTAGCATGAATAATAAACATTTATCATGATATAAGGAAATAAATAATAACTTTATTATTGCCTCTAGGGCATATTTCCTTCAGTAGGCACCCTTCTGACCGCCAGGCGGCTGCTTGACGCAGTAAAACATCGTATTGTGGGAGAACACGTGCTTGCCGTACTTACGAATAGGCCTGGTGAAGGTGCCTCCAGATTTGACGTAGCCAGGGAGAACATCATCAAGAACCTTCTTGACATTTGTGTAGTCTATGTTCGACTGACGGTCCGGGTCGAAATACGTGGCCATGGAATATTTGGGGCTTAGGAGGATGAGCGTGCAATGTGTGTCATTGCAGAAAACACGGAATGTTAAAAGAAAAACGATCGAAATCTAAGAATTCATATGTTACGGGGCGGTTGAGGGGAGGACTTACTCGGGAAAGTAAGGCACGAGGAAGTTATCCTTATCTTGGTTTGCCAGAATGACGCCTTCGAGGTAAGAAGTCGCGACTTGCCGGTCCCCAGCGCTGCCCAAGATCTTGGCACACATGTAGAAGGGGTCGACTATCACGATGTCCGGGGTCTTGTCGCGAATGATCCGCATCTCCATACTCAGCGAAAATAGCCGAACGAAGGTGTAGTGCAGCAGATGAAGGTTCAACATAGCGTGGATGTCATCAAACCGCAGGACGATCGTACCCCCGATGGAGTTATCCACAAAGCCCTTGCCCTCTGGCACCTTGGCCACGAAAACCGGGTATGCCACATCCTTCTCTCCGAGACGCCGCTTCTCCAAAGAAAGAACACTGTCATGCAGACTCCGCATAGCACCGGTTGCAGCATCGAGCATATTTCTCGGTAGCATCGGCCTACCCGCCACATGCACCCTCCTCGAGATATCCTCAGATGAAGGTGGCCCGTCCTGAGCACGGATCGTACTCGGTGCCAGCTGGACCGCACCCTTGTTAGTCTTTCTTTTGCGTGCCTTCTTCTTCTCCTGTAATGGGACCGAGTTCTGCTCATAGACCGCCTTCTTGAGTGTGTTGGGGCTGATAATATGAGGCTCGGTGAAGTCGGCAGCTGGAGGCGTCTCCTGAGAGCTGAACGACAGACGACGCTTGTTGCAACTTGGCTTCTCCACGGTACCAGCTAGATCGCGCACGTCTTTTGTTGAGTTGGGTTCTTGAGAAGGAGGCCCCATGAAGTCGCCACCGTACCCATGATCGGCAAAGTAGTGATCGACGTTGGCAAATGTATCATCGTCGTCGTCGTTCTGATCCTGTGCCATATGCATGTTTGGATCCAGTGGCATAGGGATGTCCGGCACCGTTGCGGCGGTCTTGCCATGGGGCCGACTTGGCACCGGCACGACTGGCGGTGTTGTCTTTGGGGTGGTGTCCCCCGCCCCAAACGAATCTGGCTCTTCGGCCAAAGCAGGGGCCAGCTCAGGCAGGCGCTAAGGGTCATCACGTCATCATCGTCGGCCCCGACGGGTCGAATCGGAGGTAACAACTCATCGCAGCCTGGCGGCACCCGAACCAGTTGAACCCTAGACAAGTTGGGTGGCATCTGGGTACCGTGGAACAAGGGGTTGCCCGGTTGAACGATTTTGCCCTTGGCGACATCGACCAACTCGTTGTTCATGAAGTGCAGGAGAGTGCACGGAACGTCGACGGCGCCCTGCGAAAACATGTAGGGCGTCAGGGATGCCCAGTCAAAGGCAAGGAGATGAAGTCCTCGACCGAGAGAGGCTTAATTAGTTACCGTGATGATGGCGTCGAGCTCGGCTAATGTCGAGGCACCGCCAACGGCGGGCGTGCAGTTGACGGAGGGGCCGCTTGCTGCAGAGGTGCCGGCCGGCGTACACCCGGGTGCATTAAGCTCCCGTGCCGGCGTTGGAGACACCAATGCCGCCTCCGCCGGAGACACCAATGGCCCCGCCATCGCGTTCTGCGAGTTGCTGGCCGTGAAGCTAGGAATCGGGGGCGGCCCCTGTTGGCCGCCCACAATCCACGCACTAATCCCCTGGATCATGGTAGGCACAATGGCGGTGATCATCGCTCCGAGTTGTTGTTGCACTTGGTCTTGGACAATCTCCGAAATCCGCGCCACCTGTGCCCTGAGTTCTTGAACCTCGCGCGCCTGGCTTTCCGAGCTGGTCTTTTTCTCCTTTCGCCCACCAGTGTTATAGTATGACGACCATTCTGTCGACAAGCCTTTGCCGGCCACACGACCAGCTGACATCGGCTTACTGAGCTTATCCTTGTTCTTCATTACATTCAACGCCCTATTTAGAGTGGTGTCCCAAGGGTTGCTCTTAGTCGACCCTGCGCTACTGCTTTCAGTCGCTTGCGGAAGGAATGTGAACCATTTAGAAATTTGGCTTCATTAGTTAGAATGCAACCATATGGAGCTAATTACGCGGGGGTGTATTCCTTTACCAGAACAAGCTCAAGCGCCCTGGTCTTCGGATCCGTGGTAAGCTCCTTTGTTTTCGGGCCCTTCTTGTACCGGGCCCTGACAAAGTTCCTGGTCTGCTTATCACCGTATTTATCGAAGAGGGGCGGTAGGCCTTGCTCGGCACAGTCCGCCTCCTCCTTGTCCCATATAGGCTCCTCCACTCTGTAACCGCCGGGACCGAGTCTGTGTTCCCCTAAGTTCAGCTCCCGCATTTCTTTCCCCCACTTACTTGATTCGGAGTTTGCGGTGCTCGAGCAATTGATCTTGAAGTCGTTGTAGTCATCTTCGGTCATTGAAGGATTTTTCTCCTTGATCTTCTCATAACTCTCACCTTTCTCGATCATTCTCTTCACATTGCTTTTCCAAGTAGACATGGCCTTGCTCATCTTCGTGAGGGCAGCATTGTTCACTTTATTCCCTTTGAGGCTTGTGTTTTCAAATTCAGCGGGGAACTTGTATCGTTCGTGCAGCTTCGTGAAGAGGAGGTTGCGCAAATTCCCTCGGTCGGGATGCCTCAGGTTCTCGGTGTTGATCGAGACGGTGCTCCGAAGAATGCACCCGAGCTGAAGCGAGTACCCCTTGACTATTCGTTCGGGCGCCGTTGGATTCCCGTCGGAGTCCACTTCAGTAACTTCCTCCTTGAGGGTGCGGAGCACGGTCGGGCGCCGGTCCTTCCGTTGCCTCTTCGGTTGGCTGCCATCTGTGCGTGCGCCGCCATCATTAGTGGTGGCATCCTCGGCAGCACCATTAGTGGTGGCATCAGTGGGGTCATCCTCGGCGGCACCATCAGTGGTCTCAGGATCGGTGGGGAAGGCGGCGTCCTCATACAAGTGAGGTTGTTCCTCCATCTCCTGGGACAGCTCCCAGAATGCCTTGACGTCTGAACCCCCGGCCTCATCGTTGTTGGCCATGTTTCTCTCTAAATAGGAACAAAGTTTGGTCAAAAAGTTGGTTATTGTCAAGGAACAAGATCATGGTCTCATCATTTAGGGTTTGTCGACACCGAGGCATCCTAAAAGCTAAGCTTTTATCATTGAGGGTTTTTCGATGCCGAGGCACCCTAAAAGCCTAAGCTTTCATCATTTCGGTTTTTATCGACACCGAGGCACCCTAAAAGCCATGCATTAGTCACAAGTACGCCGGGGCACTTGATCCTACTTAATTAACTACTAAGATACCCCGGCCCATGCATTAGTCACATGTACCCCATATGTCTATTTTTAGCAAAGTCATGCTAAAATTCACGGAAAATTTCGGCATGACCTTTGCTGAAAATATGACATATGGAGTACCCGAATTTGCCGGAACGGAAGTTAATCGACATTCCAGCAAACTCAAGGGCCTCTCGGGTGGACAAGGCAAAAAAGGCCTCCATCACAACATGGAAAATACATTGGCATGTGAAGAGGTGAAACAATATATGTATCTCCAAGCAGTATCATATGGTCAGCAGCAGTTGACTGACAGATGCACCAAATACAACAATTCCAATTGCAGTCTCCAAACAAAAACTACCCCAAAAAAAGGTGACCTCCAACTAATGTCCTCGTTTTGTCAGATTTGATCTATAAATAACTAGTAGTACATGTCTGAGTATTTGGATATGCTATCTATCTATCAGCAAGTAAATTATGCCATTTGAACAGATTTATACAAACTGAGGAGAAGTGTGGTGCTGATTCATATGTATGTATGTACAGGAGATGCAAGTGCCACCAAGATAGATAGTTTCAGTCAAATTAAAAAAAACAATTGGACACATACAAACTGAAGCAAACCGTCATGCTTTTTCATGTGTACATAGAAAAGATGCAAGTGGTATCCACAATTTATTAATCACATGCACTTCCTCTAATTTATTAATCACATGCTCTTTGACTAACCATCCAAAAAATATAGATCAAGGATGATACTGCCAGCCACCTGCGGGGAGTAAGAATGAGTAGTTTCTGCTAATTAGAGGACAAACTATAACAGCGGAAAAAGAATTGAACAGTTTATCATAACAGCGGAACACTGATGGTCTGGTATGGCAAGCATGCAAGCTGTAAAGTGACAACACTATAACTGTGAAAAGAGCAGAGTCCAGCCAAACATATCACACAAATTCCACTAAAATATAACCTAAGCCACACAAAACAAGTAATGAAACCTCCACCAAGAACAGAGCCATACTATAGCAGCAAGACTGTAGTAAGAAAGAACCAATTCCCAAGTCCCAAATTACTCATGGTACAAAGGCACATGCAAATCCTTATGCAAGAAGTGTAGATTACAAAAGCTAGACACTCATCACTATAGTAGTCTACAGCAACTGCAGAATCACCAACACTGAAAGTCAAATCTATGGGTACCATGAAAAGAAGTTAACATGGACAGCAAGTAGTTGACACAAAACGAACATAGCCTAATTTAGCTAAGAAAACCCTCAGGTTGTAGTAGAAGATACTGCTCTAAAACATGTGATCCTTTTTGCATGCTAGGTTTAGTTAGTGTTACCTGCCAAGTGCACATGTGACAGTAGTTCTAGCAAGCAATGTTGCTGAAGGGTATAGCATGTAAATTGGGTCTTGGGCTATAAGTTCAGTGAACTACAGGCTACTGGGCTTCATGGCTATGAATATCTCACATAGATTTTAATCTCTTCGCTAGCTCCAAAAAACCATTAGGTATTTGTCCGTTATTTGTTGCATATCTTACATTTGGTCGGAGAGCGCAAGGCTAATGTGACAATTGCCACAACCAACCTCTATTTCCCTGATGCTTCTTACAGGGCCGGTGCATCAATGTGCCTGGGCATACAAAGATGAGTATATAGTGCAGGACACTGTGCATGCTGGATCTCCTTTTTGTTAAAAAATTCAGTAAATTAACTATGATCAAGCTAAGTGTTTCAGAACACATATTTACATTTCTAGCATAATATTTCAGAACACAATTTTTTTTCTATCCATGCTTCAATTTGATGCCATCACTCCATTCAGCAAGCAGCATTGTAACAAAAAGAAATTCTAGGCGCAAATTTCTTCAGAATGAAATTAAGTTAGTGAAACTGTCACACATTTCTTCACAATGAACAGAGGGGGAGAGGGGGAGAGGAGGAGGGGGAGCTCACGGGGGCGGTGGTGTGGACGGGGCGACGAGGTCCGGGTGGTGGTGGTGCGACGAGGTCCGGGAGGCGACGAGGTCCGGGTGGTGGTGGTGCTCCGGCGACGGTGGTGTGGATGGGGCGGCGTCCGGGCTACCGGCGATGAGGGCGGCGGGGCGATGGCGTCCAACGAGGTGGGGCGACGGGGAGAGCGGCGCCGAGGAGACGAGGACGACGGGGCGGCGGGGAGATGAGGATGATGGGGCGGCGGGGCGGCGGCGTCGGGAGAGGAGAGGGGAAGGGGATCAAGGGTGAGGGCGAGGGAGAGAGAGGGGATAGGGAGGGGGCGGGGAGGAAATATGGATGGGGGCGGCACAATACTAATGGCGCACCACCCCTCGGTGCGCCATAAGTACATCCATACTAATGGCGCACCTCACAGTGGTGCGCCATTAGTAGTTTTTTTTCTTATAGCAATGGCACAATACTAATGGCGCACCACCCCTCGGTGCGCCATAAGTACATCCATACTAATGGCGCACCTCACCGTGGTGCGCCATTAGTATTTTTTTTTGATTTCTGCTCGAGCCAACATGTTATCTTCCACCTGACCTGATCCACACCAAGTTCCCTCTACTAGCTCGACTGGTCAGCAGCCAGTTCTCACACCAGGAGGTCCTGGGTTCAATTCCCAAGCTCCACAATTTTTTTATGCATTTAAAATGCTATTTGATACTTATTTGTGTTTAAATATGTTCAAACTTGTTTAAATCATAACAGTAATATTTTTTATAAGACAGTAATAATTTTTTAAAAATATCATCAAACAGTAATGCCGGTGGATCGGGGTAGGGTGCGCGGGGTGCGGGGGGTCGGCGGCGGCGGTTGAGTAGGGGAATCGAGGGTGCGGGGGGTCGACGACGGCGGCCGGTGGACCGGGGGGTGCTCGGCAGCGAGGGGGACCGGATCTGGCGAGGTGGGATAGCGATCGAGATGGAGGGGGATCGAGATCGAGTGTCCACGAAATTTAAAAATATTCATGATAGTTCAAAAAGTGCCCATGAAATACAATCGAGAAATGAAGGCTACGATTTAAATACAATCGATCTTAGCTAGCTATCTGTTCACAATCTTCTTGCCCTTCTTTTTCGCAAATGGAGTTCTTCTGTGGAACAGACGTCCTTTAGGTAGGGTGGTCCTGCTTCTTCTTGTGGTGTATGCTGCTACTTCATCATCGTCGTCATGTTCGATCCTCGGGTCGCCATACTTGTCGAAGTCTTGCTCATTGGCTACTCCATCCATTCCGATGATCTTCCTTTTGCCTCTCCTCACGACAACACGACTGGGCTTTGACGGGTCGGTAATGAAGAAGCATTGGTCCACTTGGGAAGCCAGTACCCATGGCTCATTTTTCACGGTGACGTTTGCACCCGCGGTCTTGGATTTGGCTTCGGTATAACCATGGTGGTGAAATACCGGTCTTCTTTTAGGACGCTCTTGGCCCATCTGACACGGAACATCGGGATGTTCTCTCCAGCGTAGCTCAGCTCCCAAATCTCCTCGATCCTTCCGTAGTATCTGTCCTTGTCGTTACTGGTGTAGGATTCCATCGTTACCCCGGAGTTCTGATAACCATCGCTCTTCATGTCCTTGGCCTCGGTGTAGAATGTGTAGCCGTTGATATCGTACGCCTCATAGGTCATCAGGTTGTGCTCGGCGCCCTGTGACAAGGCAAATATGAGTTGTTCTTCCGCGGAAGAATCCTCATGTAAAGGGTACAACAGAAGCTTCTGCTTGAACCAACGCGTGAAACATGAGTTGTGCTCTTTGAGTATATCTCCGTCCGTCCTCTATTGGCCTCGGTCATTGTACGTCTTCTTAATAAAGGTTTTGTGCTCTACCACCCAAAGATCGACCACGTCTATGTGTTGTAGCACGACTAGGTTTGCTCTTTCAAAGTCGGCGAGTCGACCCTCGAAGTCGACATGCATTTCGCGACGACCCTCACGGTGACCCCATCCAGCGAGCCTGCCGAGGTGCCTGTTGACGGGTAGACCAACGGGGTTCTCGATGCCTAGATAATTCGTGCAGTAGGAGATGCACTCTTCGGTCAGAAAGCCCCTGGCTATGCTTCCCTCTGGACGTGACATGTTGCGAACGTATCCTTTGATGACACCATTCATCCTTTCGAACGGCATCATGCTGTGCAGGAACGTTGGCCCGAGTTGGATGATATCGTCCACGATATGGACCAGCAGATGCACCATAACGTCGAAGAATGCGGGCGGGAAGGACATCTCAAGCTCGCATAGTATCACCACGATCTCTTCCTGTAGCCTTCAGAGTTGCCTCACGCCAACAGACTTCCGAGAGATGACGTCAAAAAAGTTGCATAGGCCAAATAGGGTTTCACGGACGTGCGCGTCCATGATCCCACGGATTGCAACTGGAAGTATCTGCGTCATCAGCACGTGACAGTCATGAGACTTCATCCCGCTGAACTTCAGCTTCGCTGGGTCTAGGTATCTGCTTATCTTCCCCGCGTAACCGTAAGGAAGTTTTACTCCTATGAGGCAGGTGAAAAACTGCTCGATCTCCTCCTGACTTAGAGTGAAGCACGCGGGAGGGTAGTCATTTCCGGTCTTCTTGGCCTTTTTGCCTTTGCGACGACTTTCCGTGTCCTGCTTCGCCTCATCATCATCATCATCATCATCATCATCATCATCATCATCATGATCATCATATATAGCGAGAAGCTCCTGCCTGATGCCCATTGATTTCAAGTCTACCCTTGCTTTCGGCCCATCTTTGGTCCTCTCTGGCATGTTGAGCAGGGTACCAAGCAGACTCTCGCACACGTTCTTCGTGATATGCATGACATCAAGGCTGTGAGGCACACGGTGGATCTTCCAGTACGGCAAGTCCCAGAAAACAGACCTCGTTTTCCATACCTTCAGTAGCGGCTCTGGCGCCTTTCGCTTCTTTCCCGGCTCTGGCGCCTTTTGCTTCTTTCCCGGCAGTGGGCAGTCTTTCCAATTTTTCAACAGCTCGTCTATTTCCTCGCCGCTCCTCGTACGCGGGCGTCCTCGGGGTTCGGTTTCACTATCGAACAGATCCTTGCGTTTTCTCCACAGGTCATCGTCGCGAAGCCACCTTCGATGTCCCATGAACACGGTTTTCGAAGACCCGGGATCTCTATCTAGCTGGCGATACGTTGTGTCATCCATGCACCTGATGCATCCAGAAAATCCGTGGACCACCTGCCCCGTGACATATCCGTAACCGAGATAGTCGTGCACCGTCGTGAGCAGCGCGGCTCTCATAGGGAAATATTCTTTCTCTGGGGCATCCCACGTATTGGCTGGCGTTTTCCACAGCGTGTCAAGCTCCTCTTTCAGCAGCCCCAGATACAGATTGATGTCGTTCCCTGGTTGTTTCGGTCCTTCAATTAGCATACTCATGTGAATGTACTTCCTCTTCATGCACAACCAGGGGGGAAGGTTGTACATCCACACAAACACAGGCCAGGTGCTATGTGTGCTTCTCTGGCTGCCAAATGGATTGACTCCATCGGTGCTCGCGCCCAGCACGATGTTCCTTGGATCGTTCCTAAATTCTGGGTCTTCGAAGTTCAACGCTTGCCACTGGCTCGCATCCTTAGGGTGACTCAACATCTTGTCTTTTTTATCTATCTCCGGATCATTTGCGTTATCTTCTCGCTTCTTCTCCTCCCTATCCGCGTGCCAACGCAGGAGCTTTGCTACCTTAGGGTCCGCGAAATACCGCTGCAGACGAGGAGTGATCGGAAAGTACCACACCACTTTTCGAGGAGCTTTCTTCCTCTTCTTGTATCGAGTGACGCCGCACATCAGACATATGGTAGACTCCGCGTGCTCGTCCCGATAAATGATGCAATTGTTCATGCACACATGGTATTTCACATGCGGTAAATCCAGAGGACACCCGATTTTCTTCGCCTCCTCCAAACTAGTCGGGCACTTGTTTCCCTTGGGAAGACGTTCGTGCCAGAATGACATGTTCTCGTCGAAGCATGCGTCGGTCATTTTGTGTTTTACCTTCATCTCCAGAGCCATGAGCGCTACTTTCAGGCGGGTATCCTCGGGCCTGCATCCTTCATACAATGGAGTAACCGCGTCTAACTCAAGTTGATCCATCTTGGCTTTCTCTCGGGCGGCAGCTCTTGCGTTATCCGTCTGCTTGAGAAGCAGCTCTTGAATATGAGGGTCCTGCACCCAGCCCATCGATGGTCCAGCGTCGTCTGCTCCGCCGGCATCATCATCTTCATGATCATGCCCGTCGTCTGCTCCGGCATCTTCCTCATCATCATGTCCTGCATCTTCTACATGATGACTGTGTACAACATCACCGTCATGATCATCTCCTAGGGATTCTTCGTCTTCTCGCCCGCCCGAGCCGCGGTGGTTGTCTTGCTGCCCTTCCTCATTTCTTGCCCGGCCCCCATGGACGACTTCGTAGTCATCTTCATCACCTTGCCACCGATAACCATCCATGAAACCACGCAAGAGCAGGTGGTCCCGCACCTGCCCGGAATCCGGGTCCGCAATAAGGCTCTTCAGCTTGCATCTTCTACATGGACATCTTATCTCCATCTCGTTCTTTTGAAGCATCTCGGCCTTCGCGGACCTCAAAAACCTATTCACGATGCCTTCGGTCATCGTGCGGATCATGGTCGCTTGCGGGGTAGAGCAAAACGATATTTTAGAACCAAGAAAAAATTTGGCATGACTTTCCCTAAAAATAGGACCAAAAAGAATGCTTAATGCCAAAATTCTCGCCGAAACGGAAATGAATCAACATTCCGGCAAAATATTGGCAACTATCGCATTTCAAATACCGGTACACCTCCAAACACAAACACATATGCAACACCACAAACATATGCAACACCACGAACATACATAGATCTAGCTAGGCCATAAAAAGTGCATGTGCATATTGTTGTAGGGAGAACAACATAAATATAGCTTCCCCCCTTACTTACCTATCAAAACAAGGTAATTTAACCACTTAATTTGAATGAATCTATGATGGAAATGAGGTGAAAAAAAGGAGGCACCCGAGACAAGGAGGAGGTGGAGAGAATGAAGTGGGGAGAAAGTGAGTGTGGGTAGGAGAGCCTGTCCAAAATATCTTGTTGCTGCCCACTTACTAATGGCGCACCAACTCTCCAGGTTACTAATGGCGCACAATGGCGCACGGTGGAACAGTGCGCCATTAGTAGTTTTGCAAAAAAAGAATAAAAAATATAATAAAAAAAACAACATTAGTGGCGCACTCTCCGACAGGTGCGCCATTACTAGTTACAACTAGTAATGGCGCACTGTGTCTGGATGCGCCATTAGTATGTTTGGACAGGCGCACTAGTTCAAATTTTTTTTGATACTAATGGCGCACCCTGGGCCAGGTGCGCCATTAGTAGTTTCAACTCTAATGGCATATCAGAAGGTGGTGCGCCATTAGTATATACTAATGGCGCACCGCTTGTCTGGTGCGCCATTAGTGTCAATCCCATCTATAGCCCTTTTTCTAATAGTGTTGGCTGAGTTGATTAATTGCTTGGAGACTAGTATACTTCCTGCTAATTAGCAATACTCTGGCTGATTTGGGCCCCGGCCGGTTTGGGGGCCCTGTGCAGGCGCACACCCTGCATAGGTGCTCGGTACGGGCCTGTGCCCAACCCTGAATAGTCATGTCCCTTCTCTCTTTCTATAGATACCTCTTCTTCCCATCTCTTCTAAATGTATATATACTTGAGAGTCAATGGAAATCAGAACTGATTGTCCTTTCGTTTTCAATCTCGTTTTACTCTAACACGTCATCAGCACTTGGACTCTACCGTGAGAGCAACTTGCATCAAGAGAAGGAAAGACAGGGGCCTCCACGGATGCGTTGGTGGCGCCACTGGATGCGGCGGTTCCATCTAGCGCTCGTGGCGGAGGCTTTGTATGGTGGAGATCGCGGACGAAGTTGGAAAAAATGTTTGATGGGGTCATATCTATGACAGTGGGGTTATCTTGTCTAAATAAATAGTAATTAATACTTCCTTCATTTCATAATGTAGTGCTTTACCTATCCTCGTGCTTCAATTTTGATCATAAATTTAACTACCAAGACCGATTGCGGCGGGAGCAAAAATTATATCAGTGAATTCATATTCGAAAGAAGTTTTCAATTATGTAACTTTTTCTCCCGCCGCAATCGGTCTCGTACGTTAAATTTATGGTCAAAATTCGATCTTGGAAAGCACGGGCACACTATATTTTGAAATGAAGGAAGTACTAAACTATTGAAGGACTAATGAAGGATTACCTAATTTCATTAGGGTCAATTGACCCCAATGCTTACATGGGAGCTCCGTCTGGATGCGTTGCAAAATCGAAGGAACATGCAACGACGGAAACTCCACCACAGCGGCACCCCGGCCGGCCTTTCCGCGTGCTGACGGCGGAGACGACTGGGCGTAGTGCACGGCGCGACGGCAGGCTGCGGACGGCTGCAAGGCTGGCTGCGACAGAACGTCGGGCATGCATGCAACCAGGGATTACTAATTGCCGTAGTTTTATTCGTTCTGTGAGGAAGCAACGACTGACCATCCTCGAATGCATGTCTCGTTCGTTTGCTCTCGTTTTGATTAAACAAATATGCTAATCAATTACTATGTGATGTTTTCCGCATGCATCCATTGGGAACAAGACCAACCCACGGACCGAAGGCAACAACTACGGCCACTACGTCGCTCCGGCGCACGGCAACATCAACCCGGCGGTGACCTCGTTGAGCACGCATCAACAGCCACGACGTAGTTCTTCCAAGACGACGCACGCCACCGTTCGTCCAGAGTGGTACTCTGGTGTGTACCGTAAAACACAGTGGCACCCTCAGACGCCACACCAGCGAGAGACGGCCAGTGAGACCCGCTGCGACTCCCGACGGCGCGTTCTCAGGCACGGACAACAACTGGCGCTTGGAGTGGCGGTCCATCCTGCACAACGGCGTCGGCGTCCGGCCGCGATCTCTCCCTCCCAAAAGGCGGCGTGGCGGAGCATGCCCCGTAGCCAGGCAATGAACCACAACGCATCGGCCGGCTCGCGTGCATGGCAGCGGCGTCCTCCGATGGCTACTGTGCGAAAATCCTAGACGCACGTTGTGTTTATGGGCCTTTCACGGATTGTCCTTCTAAACTAATCTTCTCCCTCCTATTATCTACAAAGTGTCATGCTTAACAATTTGAAGTTCACACTAATGATTTCAAGTTAACTTTTTAAAATTTTCATTAATTTTTGCAAAATTCATTACAACATCAATCATGATGGTCCTTAATTTATCATCCGTAAATTAATTATTTCTGGTTTACCCATATAAGTAACCGGTGGCTAAAGAATTTGATGCACTCGTCCTTAATGGCCACAATTACGCAATGTGGGTCATGGACATCAAGATCTGTCTTGTCCCGTGGGATAGCGTGAGCAATCCCAAGATGTCAAGGATCCCAAGGGAAAATGTTTGAATCCAACTTCAACCTTCACCCACACATTGCAAATAGAACTGGTTGTTCACATGATGTTCCACTCGGACCGAGCAACACCATAACTTTCCATCAGCCAGAGGACCTTGCTCACACGGAGAACATGTTGGTTGAGTATACCTAAATCGACATGCTTGAAGACTTCGGTTAGTCTCTCAATCTCCTTAGTGATCTATTTATATATGTCCACTTGTGATGTTGTAATAAGAACATAAGTATTTTTCTCATCATATATTGTATATCACAATATATTGTATCAACACTTTGGTACAATACATTTGTATGTATTCTATATATCTGACAGTGATTTTCATATTGAGAATCTTCAAGTCTATATATAGATGTCTATGGGAGTCAATCTGATGAAAGATAATATGTGCCTTATGGACATATGCACCACAAACTCTATACTCAAGGAAGTTAAATGTTTCCATTCTCGTCGAGAGAAAATGAGATATTTTAAAATCACTAAGCGCGATAATGTAATTATTGGCTCAACGTGTATCATATTTACTATCCTTATGGGTAATCGAGCAGAATCAGGGATGCTTTATCATCTCTGGGTCAACTCGTATCCTACTAAACTATGGATATATCTATCAAAATAGTTTCCATATCGAAACTTATGATGGCAACAAAGAGGAATATCTTCTCTTTACGATGTGCAACGAATATGACAAAGACATTGTCTATGTATCATCATAATTGCACTACACATACTACAAAATCCGTAGCACATGTTGCGTACAAGATAGTTTTCCAGAATGTCTTTTGCATGACAAACTTGGCATACTCGCCTTGGTCATCGGGACACTGGGTTGAAACAGAAACTATTAGCAATTCCATTGTTTTACGACTATTATGATGCTAAATTCTAGCAATATTTGGATTTTATATGCACTATATGTGATGTAGGGAAGCTAATTTTAAGGCTCGCGCACCTTAAAGTCTACGGTGAACCACTCAAACTCCTTGAGCACATCAAGTCAAGGTAAGTGGCTCTTTCTAACCATTGACTAGACTATTCAGGTATTCCATGGTTCTAAAGGACACATCTATACGATGGTCTCAAGTGTGCTTTATCCACATGAAACCATTGGCTCATTATCCTGAACATCAATTACAACCAAAATTGAATGGACAACGTTGTAGAATTCTCCTTGCATGCCTTCACTATGGCCCTAGGATTGAAGTTTAGCACTTTGTCCTATACGTCTAGACTCAAACAGGTTTAGTAGAATCCTTTATCCAAAGAATTAAGCTCATTCCATGATCTTAACCTCATAATTGCAACTTACCAACTTTACGTTGGAGTCATGCAGTTTTACACGCTCATGACCAAACTGCATAATGTTATTTCCCTCTATCTTTGATACGTGAAAATCTACCAATTATTTCCCATTTGCGGTAATTCGGTTGCATACCGATATCACCACCCCGACATACATCATTGGCCCCTCAACATATATTTGGGATCTATGTGAGGAATAACTGTATAACCGTCAATACCTCAAGCCCCTCACATGTGTGGTTATTCAAGGTCAGTATGTTGATTCAATGAGAAACATTTCCAGGCATTAGGGGGAGATTTCAAGTACCATACAGAATGCCAGGAAATTATTGAAATGCTCAAACACATTTCTGCCTCAAGTCCATGTACTCAAAGATCTGAACCATGCGTTCAGAAGATTTGCAACACATTGCAAATAACCTGCCAGATTCATTTACTGAAAAATAAAGGTGTCATATAGTTCTACAATCCTGCAAAAATATAACCAAAAGAGTGGAGGTACCAACAAAACCACTCAACTCCCTGTTCACAGCAACAGGGGAGAAGTATGGCAATAGTACATTAGGATTCAGCTTCTCGCAAGCAAGGATATCGCGGCCTCTGAATCAGTAAATGCAAGTCAACTTCACGTTGGCAGACACCTAATGGGTAGTATACACCCAGTGTACGGGCAACCTCCACCAACCCAGGTCATAGTGCACACAAATGACCGGGACATCAGGATACCCGACTCAACCGCATTGGAAATCGCGAATAGTCACCATGGGTAACGATATTTCCATCAACTCTATATTGATATATAGATTCTGGAGAAACATATAACTGGAAGTCTACAATTGTCTACACACATTTCTCGACTAGATTGAAAAAACCTTTCACATGATTCAGGTCCAAAGACCATGATCATGGGAAAGTGTGAACAACACTCAGATTGAACTCTAGCAAAGGGTATAATCTAGGTAGAAATAATCTTACTCAATAAAAGGAAAGGTGTTCACATAAGCAATACCTACACCATTTTTCTTCTGAAAACAGAATTGAGAACAACGAGGTGGTGAAACATAGAGCAAGTATTGTAGCACAAGGGTTCACGCAGATACCCAACTCTTCTCCAGAGGTGAAATCTCATTCCGATAACTGATATCATTGGCAGTACAAAATCATTTATCTATGCAGTTGATAGATGTAGTGATAACATATCCATGTTGATCACTAGATTTAGACATAGAATGGAATATCACTTCTGAATCCAAATGCAAAACGCAACATACACTGTGTAAAAATCAATAAGTCACCATACGACTTATTGTTGTCGGTACATTTTGGTACAACCAACATAGTGAGTTTCTTATACACAAGGATTACTCCCACAATGATGATTACCCATGCATGTCTGTCATACACAGGGATTACTCCCGCAATGACGAAGCACATGATCATATTAATGGCGGGTTTTGAGATGAAGGATTGGGTAAAACCTCAAGCACCTTCACTCATACATTATGGTACACTATGTTGTCTATATCCAAAATGAAGGAAATATTGCCCTAGAGGCAATAATAAAGTTATTATTTATTTCCTTATATCATGATAAATGTTTATTATTCATGCTAGAATTGTATTAACCGGAAACATAATACATGTGTGAATACATAGACCAACAGAGTGTCACTAGTATGCCTCTACTTGACTAGCTCGTTAATCAAAGATGGTTATGTTTCCTAACCATGAACAAAGAGTTGTTATTTGATTAACGAGGTCACATCATTAGTTGAATGATCTGATTGACATGACCCATTCCATTAGCTTAGCACCCGATCGTTTAGTATGTTGCTATTGCTTTCTTCATGAGTTATACATGTTCCCATGACTACGAGATTATGCAACTCCCGTTTACCAGAGGAACACTTTGTGTGCTACCAAACGTCACAACGTAACTGGGTGATTATAAAGGAGCTCTACGGGTGTCTCCAAAGGTAGATGTTGGGTTGGCGTATTTCGAGATTAGGATTTGTCACTCCGATTGTCGGAGAGGTATCTCTGGGCCCTCTCGGTAATGCACATCACATAAGCCTTGCAAGCACTACAACTAATATGTTAGTTGTGTGATGATGTATTACGGAACGAGTAAAGAGACTTGCCGGTAACGAGATTGAACTAGGTATTGGATACCGACGATCGAATCTCGGACAAGTAACATACCGATGACAAAGGGAACAACGTATGTTGTTATGCGGTCTGACCGATAAAGATCTTCGTAGAATATGTAGGATCCAATATGGGCATCCAGGTCCCGCTATTGGTTATTGACCGGAGACGTGTCTCGGTCATGTCTACATTGTTCTCGAACCGTAGGGTCCGCACGCTTAACGTTACGATGACAGTTATTATGAGTTTATGCATTTTGATGTACCGAAGGTTGTTCGGAGTCCCGGATGTGATCACGGACATGACGAGGAGTCTCGAAATGGTCGAGACGTAAAGATTGATATATTGGAAGCCTATGTTTGGACACCGGAAGTGTTCCGAGTGAAATCGGGATTTTACCGGAATACCGGGAGGGTTACCGGAACCCCCCGGGAGGCAAATGGGCCTATTGGGCCTTAGTGGAAAAGTGGAAAGGGGCAGCCCACAAGGGCTGCGCGCCTCCCCCCTTCCCTAGTCCTATTAGGACTAGGAGAAGGGGCCGGCCCCCCCTCTCTTCTCTCTTCTCCTTGAAGAGTCCTATTAGGAATAGGATTGGGGGGGAGTCCTACTCCCGGTAGGAGTGGGACTCCCCCTGCGCCTCTCTCCCTTGGGCCGGCCGAACCCCTCCCCCTACTCCTTTATATACGGGGGCAGGGGGCACCCCATAGACACACAAGTTGATCATTGTTGATCGTTCCTTAGCCGTGTGCGGTGCCCCCTGCCACCAAATTCCACCTCGGTCATATCGTTGTAGAGCTTAGGCGAAGCCCTGCGTCGGTAGTGCATCAAGATCGTCACCACGCCGTTGTGCTGACGGAACTCTTCCTCGACGCTTTGCTGGATCGGAGCCCGAGGATCGTCATCGAGCTGAACGTGTGCTAAGAACTCGGAGGTGCCGGAGTAACGGTGCTTGGATCGGTCGGATCGGGAAGAAGACGTACGACTACTTCCTCTACGTTGTGAGATCGCTTCCGCAGTCGGTCTGCGTTGGTACGTAGACAATACTCTCCCCCTCGTTGCTGTGCATCACCATGATCTTGCGTGTGCGTAGGAAAATTTTCGAAATTACTACGTTCCCCAACACAAAATATATTGGAGAAATTCATTATGGACAAATCTTATACATCCATAACTCACATGGCTTCATTCTCTAGACGTAGAGAAAGATCCATTAAAACCATAAGTTGATGGGAATGAGATATTGGGACACAAAGTTCCATATCCTTGTGCCATTGGACCCACCAAACACAATTGGTTGGGAGTCAAGAATATCTTTCGATATCTCCAAGGCATCAAACATTTTGTCCGAGTCTTTCAGTTTCAGAGAAATCTGGACACCAATATCATTGGATCCATGGATCAGATCCCTACTATGCTAGATCATAGACAAGCTTTGTGTTCTAGCTAGGTGTGGTAGCCATCCCATGAAGGTCTTCGAAACAGACCTCGTGGCTACATCCACCAACCATTATCTCAAAGATAATGTTGCTTGTGTTGTCTGGATGCAAACATGTTACATAGTAAGCAATATCACTATATTGCTCATCTTGCAAATCAAATCATGTGACAATCTCATTGATTTGTTTAAGTCTCTACCAACTTGAACATTTCCGAAACATGTTCATGGAATTGGTATTCGACGACTTCAAGATTTGCAAGTATCAGGGGGAGTATCTTTCTGAATTACTCTTTTTTCCTTTATGAGTTTACTTTTACATGTTCTCATCAATGTTTTTAATGAGGTAATATCAACATGAGATCATATGTCATATTTTCTGTTTTCCTCACCAGGGTTTTTAGAAAAGTATACACGACATATTTATTGTCCTTTAAACTCTATGGATTTTCTCATATCGAGTTAAAAGAGACAATTATTATGATATGTCATATCATTTTCTCCTTATATTTTTCCCACTGGGTTTCAAAGGAGTTTTCAATGAGCAGATCACACTCTTTTCTCTTATGAGCTTTCCCTCAAAGTTTCTCATAAAAGGTTTTAACGAGGCGACATATGCAATACTTTCTATTCTTCCCCACTGGGTTTTTTAAAGGAAAGCATACAAAGCATATTTATTGTTCTCCAAACTCACCAATGATTTTTTTTCCTTTCTCAAAGGTTTTCCCATATGAGTTACCAATGAGACAATAATTATTATATGTTGCACCTTTTCTTATTATTATTTTTCCCATTGGGTTTAAAGGAGTTTAAGCAACATATCTGCTCTATTCTCCTCATATTTTTCTCACAGGGTTTTGGGGGAGACTCTCAAGATTACACGGAAGATTTCTTAAGATGGAAGATCTATGTACAAGAAGTTTTCAATGATGAAACATTCAAGGAGCGGTGTTGTACAAGGGGGAGTGTTAGGAATTAATTAGTAGATTAATTAGCACATGCTAATTAATGAATAGTCATTGGCAAAGGGGTGTGTCCAACCCCGAACAATCATGTCCATTCTCTCTTTCTATTGTCAATAGACACATGTTCTGAAGGGATGCCTCCGAATAGACACCTCTTCTTCCCACCTCTTCCAAATGTATATATACTTGAGAATCAATGAAAACCAGGACTGATTGTTCTTTCGCTTTCAATCTCGTTTTACTCTAACATAAATAACACCAATCGGCGGCTTTGGCTCGGTTGAGCATGTTTATGGCAGATGGGTCCCATTCGTTAGGAGTTGACTTGGGAAAAAACCCACCTGGGCACTTTGACAAGTAAAAAACACCACGTTGACATGAGGAGGCTGCTGCCCAACTGCGTCGACACGGCGATGCAGCTCACTAGCAACTTCGAACCGCTCTCCAACATACCGTTCCCGTTGCGGAACTTCACATCGGTGCGGGAGACACCATCCCCGCCGTGTCACCGGAGAGATCCTGCCTGCTCGGGCGGCGTGTACGCCCTCATCGACGTAAACCAGCTGCTCCCGCCGACGACAGGGCACCACCTCTTCGATGGCAATGGGATGCTCCACGCCGTGTCACTGCTGCCATCTTCGTCATCATCGGTATCGTACGTGCATCAGTTCATGTGCACTAGTCGGCTCGCGCAGGAGGAGGCACCAAGGCGGTGTGCGTCACCGGCCCGACTGGCTCTCTTCGGCCTACGAGGCTGCCGCCGTTGGCGTGGATGCGAGCCATGGCGCCGGCACCGCGAACGCCGGGTTCGTCTACTTCGACGGCCGACTCCTCAGGCTCTTCGAGGACGACCTGGCATACCATACACATGTCGTCGAAGGCGGGGCAGTTGCCTTCTGTCCCCCTTCCTCCGGGCGAGTGTTGGTCGCCGTTGGGGGCCCCTGCCATTGACCGTCGTATTGGGGGGAGAAGAGACAGGGGTGGCGACGGTTCAATCTAGATCGAGGACAACAACGGCAGAGCGTGGCGGTTGGAAAAAGTCCAAAACAAATCTTAAATTTGTAGGTAAAAGCTAAATCAAATCCTGAACTTTGAATATCGGAAATGGCACTTTGAACTTATCAATCTCGGTCTATTTTGAACCTTGAGAGTGTTTAGCTTATATTCGCTGAGCTGGGCCGGTCCATTAGTGCAGTCGTTCGCACCACTCATGCATAGCTGTATGTTCGCTCGCTCTGCTCTATTTTTTCCTTTAGCTTTTCTTTGATTTTTCATCAGTTTCCTTCGGTTTTCTTTTTTCCTTCACTGGGTTTTTTTTTTCCTTCGTTATACTTTACGTATTCACTGTTTTTTTATTTTCTTTCTTTCTTCGTTATATTTTTGGTTTTCTTTTGTTTCTTTCTTGATTTTCTTTGCCAGTTTTAATTGGTTTTGATTTTCAACATGTCTACTTTTCCTCAGTATACAATGTATATTTTTAACGCGCACATGTAATATTTTTTAATAAACTTTGGACATTTTTCAAATACATTATGTATATATTTTTTAAACGGCATGTTTTTAGCACTTTTTTGAATACACGGCATTTGTTTTGAAATATACATTGTACATCTCTTAATGACAATAAACATATTTTTAACTTCCCTAAAATACTTCCTAAAAAACTACCATATAAACATATTTTTAATGAGCTTTGAACATTTTTCAAATACATTATAAAAAATGCAATACATGTTTCAAAATATACATTGTAAAAAATATATGTTTTCAGCATTTTTTGAATACATGGTAACATTTTTCGAAATAGACGTTTTACATTTTCATAATGACAGTAAAACATGTTTTTAAACTTCCCTAAAAAAATTCTTCCAAAAAAATTCCCTAAAAACATGGTAAACCTTTTAAAATTTCCTCAAAAAAGCAAAACATTCCTTAAAAAATTGTGAACAATTTTGAAATGCCGAGTTTTCCAAAACACAAATAATTTACGAAATTACAAAATTAATCATTTGAAAAATGTGACACAATTTGTGAAAATCCGAAACATTATTATAGCATGTGAAAAACTGTTGGAATTCTGATTTTTTTTGACAAATGTGATTTTTTTAAATTGCGGACAGTTTTTAAAAATGTGAATCGAATTTCAGAATTCCAAACATTAAAAAAAACACAGGAGGAAATTGAATTTGTTCCACAATAGAAAATAGGAACTTTTTTTGACTTCTCAACAATTTTAGAAATGTGCAAACATTTTTTAAACTTCACAAATTGTTGTTGTGGTATTGTGGACCGGCCTAAATTCTCGTACGTGAGAGTATCAGGTTATCCCGATCGGGATTGTATTATTCCCAGTGTGCCAAGAAGGTATAGAGTCCAAAATAGACCGGGATTACAAGTTCAGAGTGCCAATTTTCGGGTTTAAAATTAAGTGTTGATTTAACTTTCTTGTACAACTTCAAGATTTGTTTTGGACTTTTCCCGTCGCGGCAGGGCGGATCCGGAGGTGACGAAGAAGGCAAAGCGTGTTGCATGGAGGAAGGTGGAGCGGGCCCGGGGATGGGGAAGAAGGGAGGGCATCAGCGTGGGACTGGATCGAGCCGCCACCATCCTCTATCATAAATGTGCGGTCCAGGACTAGTCAAAGCGCCTGGGAGGGATGCAATCCAGGACTAGTCAAAGGGAAGAATATCATAAGGAAACCAATATTTAATGAAAACTTCATGGAAATCATATTTTAAAGTTTTGAAAAAATCTGAAAAATCAAGGATATGTATTAAGAGGGTGATATTTTATTAGCACACAAATTTCAAGTTGAAACAAATTACGAGATGTGAGCTATGAAAAAGACATCATCCTCTTAACCTCCCGTATCTTTTTAAGAATTTTTTGAAATTCTCGTGGTTTTCATCGGTTTCCACCGAATGTTGGTATCGTACAATAATCTAAATTGGCCTTTTTCTGCCAAGCCAGCTCAAACAAGACCCATCTGTCATAAACGCTCTAATCCGCCGATCGGTGGTTTACTCAAAAATAAATAAATTATCAGCCATGGTGCTTTCTGTAAAAAAGAAATGTAAACTTATGTTTTCTAATAACCTAGCCCTTAGTGTGGTGGTTAGTTGCAATTTGCTCAGTTAATTTGGTACTAGTACTACTACTACATTACAACATTGTCTCAGAAACAAAGTTGAGAGAATATATGATCAAAGGAACTTGTTGTATTTGTGCAGGGAAAGCAGAGACCAAAGACACGTAGCATCCCAGATGGGGCTTGAGCCAGCCACACAGCTTCATGGCTTCAACACTCAATCCGTTTCGGGCTTTCGGCAACAATATCGACGCGAGGCTTGATCCCTGGTGAGCCCGGGATACAACCGCCCTCCTAACCATCCAGCCACTAGTTGGTTCTTGATTTTCAGGATAACAGTTGGTATCATGGTGCACAGATGCATCACCACCGTTTTACCCAGTTTCCTTTTTCGAATCGCGGAAGCAGAAGCGCACCGTGTTCTCAAGGACCAGTTCCTCTTGCACTCCTCTTATTATCATCTTTTATTCTTTCGATTTCAACCTCTCCATAGATCCGCTGCCATCACCCTTGTCTTTCACCCTTGTTTCGACCTCCACCTCCGCATCAACCGCGACAGCTTCGCCGTTGTCCACTACATTCTCAGTGACACGCTCCTCCACCTCGACGTCGGGTTTCTTCTTGTCCTCCGGCTTCAGCGAGACGTGGTGGAAGGTTTCCTGGATCTTCCCGACGCCTTTCTCCACAGGCTCCATTGCCTGTGAGATGGTCAGGGCCACATCCTTGACGACCTACAAAATAAGAAGCAAGTAATCTGTCAGAAAACCAAGGATTCAGGTTCTTCAACCTCGAAATTCCAATGCGTGTCGCGGGCACTTTACATGGTGGCCACCACCCAGAACGACATCCTCAACGCTCTCTCTGATGCTTGTTCCTGGAGTCTTGACATTTGTCTCTTTTTGCTCCACGGTAGCTGGCACGGCATTGCTGCCATCATCGACATCGACCCTCAACTCCATTTTGCTCTCCTCATGGGCCACCTCCCTGTGCTCATGGTCATGGACCGGGATGTGCTGGTACGGCTCCACCCCGAAGACAAAAGCATGTGCGATGGCCGCGATAGCCATCTAAGAGAAAGCAATTTCGCTTTACTGCAGCAACAGAAGGCCAAGGATGGTTCTCAATCAAACTCACAAGATTTGCCTATTTACCTCGATACAAATCAGAAAGTCTTGAATCCCATTTTGCACCTTGCCCTCCTTAGGCAGGAGCCCCGTATGGCAGATGATTGTGATTCCGATTCCCTGCCACCAAGTGGCGAATACAATGGCCTTGAAACTTATGAACTTGGCTAGCGGCCTTATTGCCTGCAGCCTTTCATGCGTTGCATTGTAAAATTTCACCAGACAGTACAGTGCCCATGTCTGGCTGAAATTTATGACAAGAGCGATGTAAGGGTATCTGCGTATTAGAGCATGACATGCTTTTAGTGAAAACGAGTTGACCTCCTCTCCCGTTTCGTAAATTCAGACATCTCAACATTGTAGATATCAAAACGAGATACAAAGATATGAGATGGTTACCCATAGTTCCAATTGAATTCACCATCTCCATATGCTCCAAAAAGCTCCAAGATAAATGCCAAGAAAGCACAGAATGTCTTCAGAATCATCTGAAATGATGTTAAGGAAGGAGATATCATCCACGTAGTTATTGACCAGTTTCAGGTGAGAACATTACTAAAAATGTGCAACTTACATATTGCACAAGGCCGAATTTTATAATTGTGTATAAGCTCTCCCCCATTGCATTAGGATCGCAAAAGAAGTCGCGCAGTCTACTTTGATTACGATTTTTTGCCTTCTCTTGACTCTCAAGCAACTGTTCACTTAGCTCTTCCATTCTTTCTTTTTCAAGCAGGCCAACAACCTGCCGTTCTCCCCCTGAAAGAGTCAAGCTTTCAATTTCCCAAATACTTAATACAGTACGGTATCATGAATTTGGACAACTGAATCAGAGAGGTGCTGTAGTTAATTTTTAGATATATTTAATTAACCAAAATTTGCTCCATAACCTGCAAACATGTATAGGATGCAATGTCCATGCAATTTACTCCTGTTTATTATGGAAAATTTACAATGATTTCTCACATATTATTTGGGTCCATTCCTGTGGTCACATAGAAGAAAATAAGATTACCCAGGCATGCAACCAAGTATCGTCCAAAGGCATACAAAGCAAATGCTTCATAACAATTCCGCAATATATCACAGGCCAAGGAGAATTCCGAATGCCACAGCGATATTATCTGGGGAAAAGAAATCAAATATCAAAAAGTGGGATAACCATACAGGTCAACAGTTCAATATGAAAATGGAATAGAATCTTCAGGAGGCAAAAATCAAATGCTCAAAGCAACCATGATACGGTGGTTTTTCTTACAAGTTCATGATTCTATTATATAACTGATCTTTCTTAACACTTCCAACATTTTGATATGAAAATGAGAGTAGCTATTTTTTCTAAAGCCAGCAATTCTATAGCACATTCAGCATTCGTTTTGCTCGCTTTTACATATCTACTGGTGGGTGCATTGTATCCCTAGAGTTATTCAAGTTCAACCAAATCCAACAAGTTTGGGCTCAAACTTACAGATTCAGACGCATATACAGGCACCATAAACAAGACAGCTATGATCCATTTCTGCTCCTGCAGAACTCTCAGCAAGATAAACTTGTTCAATCAGAACAACGGCAAGCTATAAATAATGGCTACACTGGAGACATTTGGTCCACCAGCAGAAAGAGGGGATACTGTGACATGAACCCGCCGCACTCACCGAAGGGTTTCTGTAGGATCTAAGGTGCTGCAGTATGAGCCAGAGCGAGATGAGCAGCGCGACGAGCACGAACCCGGCTCCGATGAGCACCGCCGGGGTGTGGAGGTTCCTGTAGAACCCCTGGAAGCTAGAGGATCCATTCGATGTCATCGGTTCATCCCACGTGCACTGATCCCTGAAACAAAGTTCAATTTGATCTGACACTCTGTTCTCAAATGAAGAATTTGTTACTCAAAAATGCATGAGGATAGAAACTTTAAACTGATTCTGACTGCCCCATTGTCGTCGTCAGTCTCTGTCAAATCAGATTTGCTGAATGAATGGATAGGTGGCTTTGTTCCAAATTGCGAGTCAATTAATCACTAATATATGTATATCGATATGAGGCTTCGGTCCAGAAGAAATGAAAAATGATATCGCAATGAGATTCAGAGTATGACATGCGGAGAAGCAAAAACAGAGCACATGAGAAAGCGAAATTTACCGAGGAAGAACCTGGCACACAGTTCCTGGGAGCGCACTGTGACCACGATGGGATCAGTAAGGGGTAAGGAACTGGTGGCACCGCCGCAGGAACGGCTCCGGCTTGCCGTCGAAGTCACCCCACCGACGGCCGCCCCCCTCAGTCCACCGTCCCCGCACTCCCTCAAGCGGCCGCCGTCCTACTGTCCCAGGAGAGAGATGGCGCAGGCTCACGGTGAGAGATGAAGTAGGTACCTCACGTCCGGCGCCCGCCGCCGCCGTCGCGAGAGGAGAGACGAGATGGGAAGTTTGCTCGGGGGAGAAGGGGTCACCGAGGGATTCCTCTCTGTCCCCGGCTGGAGATGCAGCCATGCAGCGGGCGGCGTCGCCCGCCTTCCACGTGTCAGGGGCGCAGCGCACGCGGCGGCTTCCCGTGGGCTCCAGGCAACTGGAGAACGATCTGATTCATCCGCCCGGCCGATCCGGCGCCGGGCGTCGTCGGACGCCTCGGCCTCCAACCACGTGTCCCCCCGGCTCCATGTGCTTCCGTTTCTCCCTTTTTTCGTGCACGACTCGTCATCTTCTCTTCGCGAGTCAAAACCTTTTCTCACTTTTTTTTATTATGGACGGATGTGTATTTTTTCAACATAGTAGAGACACATACGCTTATATATACACGCAGGTAGCAGGGTATTGCGAAAGGTGCAAAGGTGTGCCGTGGTGCGGGCGGTAGAGTACAAGCACACGTGGTGGTGGTGGTGGCACCGGGGCATGTTGTGGGGTGGTGGTGTTGCGTCGACTGGTCTAGGTCCGTGCGCGGTGCTCCGGTTGAGCGAGGCATATGGCTCACTCGGCTGACGTGGTCGATGAGTTGCGTAGTTTGTTGCTGGTCCGCGATGGTGCTACTTGTGCGGCAGGAGCACTAAGTGTTGCACACTCGTTCTGGCTCGAGTTGTGTCGACATCGACTTGGGCAGTCCTCTGTGGTGATGTGTGGCCCACTGCCCTTCTACTCGTTTTAGTGTGGTCCACCATTGAAGGATACAGATGTAGTCGTGGTTCGGTTCGAAGGTTCATAGGCTCACAATGGCTAGCCCCCCTACTCGGGGTTTGTTGAGGTGGAGAGGAATAAGACTCTAGATGAAAGCTTTAATTTGTTTCTCCAATGATTGTTATTGATGATATGATGGGGCTCGAGGGCGTCCTTCACCTCCTTGGAGGCACTGTCGATCCTCAACACTGGGGCGCGTCCACTCCGAGTGGGAGCGGTGGTGGTGGTTGTTGGCTTGTCCGAACCATTACCCAAGGTTCGGTGGGGAGGTCGAGTGTGGGTCTAGGCGAAATCTTTGGGGTTGAAAGGGTCGACGCCGGTGACGATGGCGTCCACAGATGTCGTTTCCATCTTAATAGGCATTTCCGAAGACCTCACTCTTGTTCTCTCTGGATGGTCGTCATGTTAGGTGGTGTTGGCTGGTTTTTGTAAAAAATGTGAGTATTTATAGTCTTCCAAATGGACCAGATAGCACATGTACATGCAGATTAAGATCTGGATGGTTTTTATTAGCAAGCCAGTATCTGGCATTGGATAGGAAATATGTGCCTAAGGTTTCTCCAAAAAAGGTTGAAAGTAAATCCTAGACTTTTTTTGCAACCACACATTCAAACAAAAGATGCATTATGGTTTTATGCTCAACAAAAAATACAAAATCTAATAGTTTACCGATCTTCCTTTTTTCCTATATAATGTCTATCATGAGTTTGTTGTGGGATAATAACCACAGGAAGACTTGGTTAATCCATGTATTTAGTCTGGTATTATGCAGATTCAGTGGTTGATACTAGACACTCTAAATAAATGGCAAAGTCTACTCAAGAGGAACATCCCGAAAAAGCAAAAGCTCTTTCCCAGATGATTTCCCATCAGATAGATCTCCCTCATCTGCTGCTGACGGGGTGATATAGTATGATTTGAGCACTGAAGGTGCTCTCAATTAGACCCTCCTCTCCCAGATGTCCATGTTTGGTAAAATCCCATGGTCCGTGCATCACGCAAACAATGGTGATATCTCCCCTCCAAGGCCTTGATAGCTTGGGATCAGAAGATAACGTCCCTCAGCCCCATCACTCAGCTAGAACTGGTGAATTCAGCAGGTCAATCTTCTCTAAAGAAGACCAAGATGGTGTCTACACGTCATCGTATTGTGATCCTGAATAGCTTCACTGACGTGGATGTTTTCTGATGATGGCATTGAGTGGCAGCATCTCCGGGCGCTTATAAAATGCTAGTTGTTTGCCATGTATGGAATGATCAACTCTATCATGCATCTGTTATTCTCTTGTTTTTTCCTTTTTAAAACTACTAGCTTGTAATAATAACTGAAATTGGTGGTTTCACTTTTAATGAAATCGGGAGGGCTTTGCACCCTCCTAATGATGTAAAAAATGTAACAATACTATTTGCATAGGAGATAAGAACAATAAACAATCCAATCATCACTAAAATAAATAGCCCTTTTTCTGATAAACGCAAAAGTCTTGTGCTTCAACACATTTATAGAAAGAAGAGTTTGCACATGTACTGATGCTCGCCATCACCCATAGCCTAGTCTCCGGCCCGATCATGTCAAGGAGGTGAGTAAAGCTGAGTTGAGTGTTGTCAAAGATGACCACATTGTGATTATTCCAGACGCACCATGCCACCAACATGATAACCGAGAACTTTCCTTTTTGAGATGACGTCTAGACGATGCCACCAATCAATGTATTGAGATTTTTCAAAAGGATCTTAGAATCTTGTAATGTAGAATGTCTACGGACGTCAAAGTAACCGACAAATCAATGATAGATAGCACATTTATTGTTATCGGGAAGCGTACAAGGTAATACTACTTGTTTCACAATGGGTTAATTTATTCTTGCTGTAAAACCACAATGCTCACATAAAGGGGTCTTTGTGGTTAGATCGTTCATTGATTGATCGATGGAGTCAAGGGTATAGGCAAAGAAAACATTGGTAGTGTGCTCACTATGTGTTTGTCGAGTGGCTAGAATGATGTGTCAGGGTTATCTATTTTCTCTCTCCTCTAATTAATGCCTAACATATGACTTTCGCATTTCAAAATTGAAATGACATGCAAAATTGACGAAGCAAGCATATGGAATTTTTTTAGCCAGTGACATCAGGAGAGGGTGATTACGATTGGTCCTGCAAGTGGTTTGTTGTCTTTGGTTGGCCTTTGATATTCAACATAGTTAGTTGGCATTTGATATTCAACCTAGTTAGTTGGCCTTTGATACTCAACCTCGTTCTCCTCCTCTATATACAAAATATTCATCCACAAAAATGTGACAAATCCACTAGCTATTCTGCATTCTTTTCCCATTCTTTTATGTGTTTTTTTTATCATGATCACTCTATTTTTCTTTCTAAATATAGCAGAGTAGTAGGAACATATGGGGGATAGAAACTCTTTTAAGTTAGTTTGTAGTGGTTCATAAACTCGCCACACTTATTTTTTCAATTATTGGTCATATATATACACGTCAATTATTCATAGTGACTAGAATCATATTTTTAACTACTTTCTATTATATTAGAACAATCACCCTGACTACACATGTAAATTTTAAACGTAAATGTATATAACTTATGTAGGGCTGCACTAGTTAGCTTAGAGAATCTCCAACGGAGACCCTCAAACCGTCAGCATACGTCCGGACCGCGGAAGCCATCCAACGCGAGCATGTATCGATCCACAGGGCGGTTTGGTCGTATCTTCTGCAAACCAGAGGCAAACGTGTGTGTGTGTGTGGGGGGGGGGGGGGGCTTTGCGGGCGTCTGAACCGCTACCACACCCGCTTCTAACCGCCCTGGCCCACCCAAACCCCTCCCTCGCCCCACCCGCTTCCCGCCCGAAAAGATCAACGCCACTCTAGAGCGTCAGTGCCCGCATTCATGCCTGGCCAGAGCGGACACGACCGCTCACTGGCGCCGGCATTGAAGGGACGTGCCGGCCGAGAGAGCACCGCTTCCCGATGCACACGACTGCACGACATTCAAATGACACGATAGTCGTCCATTGTCTCTTCAACATTAGTTGTGGACAGATGGTGCAAGATATGTTCAGGTGCTCAATTGTCTCTTCAACATTAGTTGTGGACAGATGGTGCAAGAATAATTGATACCAACATTAAAGTCTATCTGCATATTTGGTATATTAAAACTATAAAAAATAAGTGGCCACACGATTAATTTCAACTTGGAACTAGGAAGAAAGACATCACTAAATAACCATATTAGAACCCATAGAGGTGTTAAGAAGACAAATGTGTCCTTTCCAACTATAGAGAGACAGTTTCATGTTCTTCCCTCAACATGTTTCCTTCCCTAGTAATCTAGCATAAGTACGCACAATTCTGTTATATGGCACAAATTACCATTGCTTGTTGACCTTTGACATTTGACATTTGGCAAGTTCTCTTCTTATGCAATATAGGTAAATGGATACGCAAAGGAAACTGGAAGAGGTGTAGAATTGCTTCAGTGTTCGTGGCTTAGTACGACAAGAATAACCTGGCACATGGATGAGGCAATACAAGTGTTAGTGGGATAAATCCAACTCTAAACGATCCCCTATCTGGTGTTCTGCTCCTCTAACCGACACCTAGCCGATCCCCAAAACCGAATAGAGGAGGATAAATTTTACTCCGCCTCCTATCCGAGGAGTAATTTACTCTTTCTAGAGGCAGCCAAGTAAAAGTTTCTTCGCGCAGAGGCCTCCTCGTGGCTGCCCCGCCTCGTCCGCTGCTGCAACAAGTAGTCAGTGCTCTCCCCCCGGCTCCCTCATGCCGCTGGGTGATACGTTTCCAACGTATCTATAATTTTTGATTGTTCCATTCTATTATATATATATATATATTCTGTTTTGGATGTTTAATGGGCTTTATTATACACTTTTATATTATTTTTGGGACTAACCTATTAACCCAAGGCCAAGTGAAAAATGCTGTTTTTTTTTTGCCTATTTCAGCGTTTCGCAGAAAAGGAATATCAGACGGAGTCCAAACGGAATGAAACCTTCGGGAGCGTGATTTTTGAAACAAACGTGATCCAGAGGACTTGGAGTGGACGTCAACAAACAACCGAGGAGGCCACGAGGCAGGAAGGCGCGCCTGCCCCTAGGCGCGCCCCCACCCTCGTGGGCCCCTCGTGGCTCCACCGACCTACTTCTTCCTCCTATATATATTCATATACCCCAAAAACATCCAAGAGCACCACGAAACCCTATTTCCACTGCCGCAACCTTCTGTACGCAAGAGATCCCATCTTGGGGCCTTTTCCGGAGCTCCGTCGGAGGGGGCATCGATTACGGAGGGCCTCTACATCAACTCCATGGCCCCTTTGATGATGTGTGAGTAGTTTACTTCAGACCTTCGGGTACATAGCTATTAGCTAGATGGCTTCTTCTCTCTCTTTGGATCTCAATACTAAGTTCTCCTCGATCTTCTTGGAGATCTATTCGATGTAACTCTTTTTGCGGTGTGTTTGTTGAGATCCGATGACTTGTGGGTTTATGATCAAGTCTATCTATGAACAATATTTGATTTTTCTTGAAATCTTTTATGTATGATTGGTTATCTTTGCAAGTCTCTTCGAATTATCAGCTTGGTTTGACCTACTAGATTGATCTTTCTTGCAACGGGAGAAGTGCTTAGCTTTGGGTTTAATCTTGCGGTGCTCGATCCCAGTGACAGAAAGAGAAACGACACGTATTGTATTGTTGCCATCGAGGATAAAAAGATGGGGTTTATATCATATTGCTTGAGTTTATCCCTCTACATCATGCCATCTTACCTAATGCGCTACTCTGTTCTTATGAACTTAATACTCTAGATGCATGCTGGATAGCGGTCGATGTGTTGAGTAATAGTAGTAGATGCAGGCAGGAGTCGGTCTACTTGTCACGGATGTGATGCCTATATACATGATCATGCCTAGATATTCTCATAATTATTCGCTTTTCTATCAATTGCTCGACAATAATTTGTTCACCCACCGTAATACTTATGCTATCTTGAGAGAAGCCACTAGTGAAACCTATGGCCCCCGGGTCTATTCTCCTTTATATTAATCTTCCATCAACAAGTTATTTCTATTACCGTTTATTTTGCAATATTTACTTTTAATCTCTATCATAAAAATTAGCGGAGTCACCCGCACAATTGCGCGGCTAGATTTGTGTTTATTTTTGTGGAATTCTTATTGATTTCCCAAAAAAATTGATTAATCACTTTGGTGAGCAATAATATTACTTTTCCATTCATGTTGCCTATGGGTACTTGAAGTGTTATAGTTATCTTATCATATCATGCCAAATCCAGGCTTCATGTCCTTAGATGATGTATGCGTTCTCAAACATGTTATATTGATCATGAAAAGTAATTTTTTTTCTTGAACAAAGTAGATGCATTCTCGGGTTAATATCTACACATGCAATTCATCATTTTTTTAAATTAACACCTCAACTACCACTAATTCATAAAAAAATGAGATAAGTTGTTGCACCAAAATTGAAAACAAAATGAAGTTCATATGAAGACATGGATATCTATGGATGAAAAGATAATTCATGGAGCTATATATTACATGCAGCAAAAGTCCTCGACTATAAGATATTTCCATAACATCACAATGTGCTACGAACATGTATATTCCTACCTTAGTAATTTAGCCAAAACAAAGGAAAAAAACGCATCTAACGTAGTTATTGTCTCACAAAATCTATGTTCATACTAAAACACAAAATTGTTTGTAGCATTATAATAAATACCAATGTTATAGATCATTAAGTATTGATTTCTGGTATAATCTATGTTCATAATAAACACAAAATGCTGTTCTTATCTATAAGAATTGATTTCTTGTATCTGAACAGAACGACACATGTACACTTGCATGTAAAATCTTGAGGAACTTCTTTTCTGTTAAAATAAATTACCTTATAGTAGTTGAATCTATAAGATAACTACATAGATATAATATATCTAAAAGATTGTGTTTTTGTATCGAATGAATCAATTTTTGAACACACATGCCAATGCCACATTAATTTTTGTGCATATAAATCAATCAACCGATGGCATTTTATTACGTTTGTTTGTTCCTACTTTTCTCAGGTCCTAATTTTACTACAAGTTAGGCTTGTAGTGTGGGAATTAGATGCATGATGACGTTCATGAGAGAATAATTGAGCAAAATGATTCGCACACTCACCACTATGAACATTTTGAATAGCCCCGTGACTAACTAACATGTTATGAAACTCTAAATTTAATTAAGTAATCCAAGGCACGGTCACTCTTTCGTTTCGCATGATAATAGAAGCGAGCAATTTCTACTCAGCAGCACATGAAGGGATTAATTAAGGAAATAGACAAATAAGAAACAATAGCATCTAGCAATTTGTTAGGCTGTGGCTTCCTCGAGCATGTTATGAACCATTGGTATGACTGGCACGCATGCTGTAGGGACCAAATTTCGGTTGCTGTGCGTGGACAAACATATTTGGCAAGCATACTCGGGTGGCTAGGCCCCGCATGCTGTCATCTCGAGAATTTAAACTACTGCCATTCATCACGATGAACACAAGCTAGATGGATCCATGTTGGCTCCAGACTTGCATCCGAGATGATCCGGCGAGTTTCCGTGTACCTGATGGCATGTCGCCAGAACCTACAAAATCTCATCCGACGTTTGGGCCAGACCGACGTACAAAACCTAGCTTGGTTTGCCTCCTGATGCGTTGTCTGCAGCAACCAATCTCCAGATACAAAGCTACCTTGTGCAACCTATCAATCCACCGGAAAAACACACGTGAAATACCACATGCCGGAATCGATCTATGTAACGATGTCACATGCATAGAATCTAGAGTGCATGTCTCAAAGTGGGAAATCAATCAGAGGACTGCTGTGTACTTGCGTATCTCTCCCAGCCGTGTCTAATCAAAAAGTAATCGAGTTAGCTTCCGTGATCTATCGGTACCTCTTATAGCTTGATGGCTGGTAGATCAGCGTGTGGCCTGTAGGTACGCAAAGCACAAATAATGAAATTCGATGGGATATCGAACCTAGCTGGTGCAGGCGATTAAAGAAGAGAACGGCAGCTGCTCGATACGCCATGAAGAAACCAAGAAAGGTTTGAGGAAGAAGATATGGAAGTATCGTTATTCTGTCTGGGCGTAAAAAAATAAGGATGCACGGAGCATTCTGGAAACTGGGCCAATAATTGATAGCTTGGCATATGTGTAACGTGACTTTCCTTTGATGTTTTCTCTTTTATTAGTATTCTAATTGAAACTGCTTACATGTTCTTATTTTAATCTGATTACATGTCCCTTCCAACATCCAGTACACGCACGTGATGGTTACTAAACTTTTTTAAACACAGTACAGACGCAAGCTTTCATATAAACGCGCATACACTCATTCCTATAAACGCACACATGCACACCCTACCTCTATGAGCACCTTCGAGAGACTGGGCCGACATATCATCTTGAGATTTTACGAAGTGACTGTAGGCGGATAAATGCGAGCACCAGGATTTGAACCCTGGTGGATTAGGGATACCACTGTCCACCTAACCATCTCAACCAGAGGTTGATTTGCAGTTACTAAACTTTTTACGTGTCCGTATGCACATCATTATGGCTGTAATTTTCCATAATAAGTACATGTACGTGATAGACCTTTTATGGGAAATACATTATGTATCTATGGACACAATGTATTTGTATGTAACGGAAATATCTTTTAATCTCAGCCGCTTATATCTAAAATTGATGGTTGAGATAATTTAATCTGTGTGGCTAAACGTGATGCCTTGTTTGCCTCTTGTCTTAATTATATAATAGATATCAAAAATATTATCTTATCATCTCTATCAGATCTCACTCTCGTAAGTGACCGTGAAGGGATTGACAACCCCTTTATCACGTTGGTTGCGAGGTTCTTATTTGTTTGTGTAGGTACGAGCGACTTGCATGTGGCCTCCTACTAGATTGATACCTTGTTCTAAAAAACCGAGGGAAATACTTATGCTACTTTGCTGCATCACCCTTTCATCTTCAAGGGAAAACCAACGCAGTGCTCAAGAGATAGCACTGGGCAGGCCGTCTTCCTCGTCTCCTACCATTGGGTCGCGCTCCTCTAAGCCTCCACGTCCCACCTCAACCTCCACCGAGCTGGCCGTCTCCCTTGTCTTCCGCTACTGGATCTGCTGCAGGAGGTGCTCCGCCTGCTCCCGCCCGCCGCCGGGCCGGCCATCTCCCTTGTCTATCGCCGCTGGGTCGCGCACCTCCGATCATCCATATCCCGCCACACCCTCGGCAACTGACTTGCTCTTGTGCTACCCACCCACCCACCCACCCCCCCCACACACACACACACATATATATATATATATATATATATATATATATATATATATATATATATCCGTGTTGGCGGTCATCTCCGTGTCCTCCACCGCCGCTCATGATGCCAACGTGGTCCTATTCGCGGTGTCCACCTCGCAGTCGGCCACCCGGTTCACAATGCTCCGAATCTCCTCGGTTCGCCCGTCTTGTTGGGAAACGTAGTAATTTTAAAAAAAAATCCTACGCAGACGCAAGATCATGGTGATGCATAGCAACGAGAGGGGAGAGTATCATCCACGTACCCTCGTAGACCGTAAGCGGAAGCGTTATGAGAACGCGGTTGATGTAGTCGCACGTCTTCACGATCCGATCGATTCAAGTACCGAACGCACGACACCTCCGAGTTTAGCACACGTTCAGCTCGATGACGTCCCACGAACTCCGATCCAGCAGAGCTTCATAGGGGAGTTCCGTCAGCATGACGGAGTGATAATGGTGATGATGTTGCTACCGACGCAGGGCTTCACCTAAGCACCACTACGATATGATCGAGGTGGATTATGATGGAGGGGGGCACCGCACACGGCTTGGAACAATCAACTTGTGTGTCTTTGGGTGCCCCCCCGCCCCCGTATATAAAGGAGCAAGGGGGGAGGCCGGCCAGCCTTGGTGCGCCCCAAGGAGAGGAGGAATCCTCTTCCTACTAGGAAGAGGATTCATCCTTTCCTAGTCCAACTAGGAAGAGGGAAGGGGGAAGGAAAGAGAGGGAGAGGGAGAGGGAAAGAGGGGCCGCGTCCCCTCCCCTAGTCCAATTCGGACTCCCCACGGGAGGGAGCATGCCACCTCCTGGGCTGCAGCCCTCTCTCTCCCCTCAGGCCCACTAAGACCCAATACTTCCCTGGGGGGTTCCGGTAACCCCTCCGGCACTCCGGTTTTCTCCGAAATCATCCGGAACACTTCCGGTGTCCGAATATAGCCATCCAATATATCAATCTTTATGTCTCGACCATTTTGAGACTCCTCATCATGTCCGTGATCACATCCGGGACTCCAAACTACCTCCGGTACATTAAAACACATAAACTCATAATACCGATTGTCACTGAACTTTAAGCGTGCGGACCCTACGGGTTCGAGAACTATGTAGACATGATCGAGACTCGTCTCCGGTCAATAACCAATAGCGGAACCTGGATGCTCATATTGGTTCCTACATATTCTACAAAGATCATTATCGGGCAAACCGCATAACAACATACGTTGTTCCCTTTGTCATCGGTATGTTACTTGCCTGAGATTCGATCGTCGGTATCTCAATACCTAGTTCAATCTCGTTACCGGCAAGTCTCTTTACTCGTTCCGTAATACATCATCCCGCAACTAACTCATTAGTCATAATGCTTGCAAGGCTTATGTGATGTGCATTACCGAGAGGGCCCAGAGATACCTCTCTGACAATCGGAGTGACAAATCCTAATCTTGATCTATGCCAACTCAACAAGCACCATCGGAGATACCTGTAGAGCACCTTTATAATCACCCAGTTACATTGTGACGTTTGGTAGCACACAAAGTGTTCCTCCGGTACTCGGGAGTTGCATAATCTTATAGTCATAGGAACATGAATAAGTCATGAAGAAAGCAATAGCAACAAACTAAACGATCATCGTGCTAAGCTAACGGATGGGTCAAGTCAATCACATCATTCTCTAATGATGTGATCCGTTAATCAAATGATAACTCATGTCTATGGTTAGGAAACATAACCATCATTGCTTCAACGAGCTAATCAAGTAGAGGCAAACTAGTGACACTCTGTTTGTCTATATATTCACACATGTAATAAGTTTCTGGTTAATACAATTCTAGCATGAATAATAAACATTTATCATGATATAAGGAAATACAAATAACAACTTTATTATTGCCTCTAGGGCATATTTCCTTCAGTCTCCCACTTGCACTGGAGTCAATAATCTAGATTACACAGTAATGATTCTAACACCCATGGAGTCTTGGTGTTGATCATGTTTTGCTCGTGAGAGAGGCTTAGTCAACGGGTATGCAACATTCAGATCCGTATGTATCTTGCAAATATCTATGTCTCCCTCGTTGACTTGATCACGGATGGAATTGAAGCGTCTCTTGATGTGCTTGGTTCTTTTGTGAAATCTGTATTCCTTTGCCAAGGCAATTGCGCCAGTATTATCACAACAGATTTTCATTGGACTCGATGCACTAGGTATGACACCTTGATCGTATATGAACTCCTTCATCCAGACTCCTTCATTTGCTGCTTCCAAAGCAGCTATGTACTCCGCTTCATACGTAGATCCCGCCACGACGCTTTGCTTAGAACTGCACCAACTGACAGCTCCATCATTCAATAAAAACATGTATCCGGTTTGTGACTTAGAGTCATCCAGATCAGTTTCAAAGCTTGCATCGATGTAACCATTTACGACGAGCTCTTTGTCACCTCCATAAACGAGAAACATATCCTTAGTCTTTTTCAGGTATTTCAGGATGTTCTTGATCGCTATGCAGTGATCCACTCCTGGATTACTGTGGTACCTCCCTACTAAGCTAATAGCAAGGCACGCATCAGGTCTGGTACACAACATTGCATATATGATAGAGCCTATGGCTGAAGCATAGGGAACATCTTTCATTTTCTCTCTATCTTCTGCAGTGACCGGGCATTGAGTCTGACTCAACTTCACACCTTGTAACACGGGCAAGAACCCTTTCTTTGCTTGATCCTTTTTGAACTTCTTCAAAACTTTATCAAGGTATGTGCTTTGTAAAAGTCCAATTAAGCGTCTTGATCTATCTCTATAGATCTTGATGCCCAATATATAAGCAGCTTCACTGAGGTCTTTCATTGAAAAACTCTTATTCAAGTATCCTTTTATGCTATCCAGAAATTCTATATCATTTCCAATCAACAATATGTCATCCACATATAATATTAGAAATGCTACAGAGCTCCCACTCACTTTCTTGTAAATACAGGCTTCTCCAAAAGTTTGTATAAAACCATATGCTTTGATCACACTATCAAAACGTTTATTCCAACTCCAAGATGCTTGCACCAGTCCATAGATGGATCGCTGGAGCTTGCACACTTTGTTAGCTCCCTTTGGATCGATAAAACCTTCAGGTTGCATCGTATACAACTCTTCTTCCAAAAATCCATTCAGGAATGCAGTCTTTACATCCATTTGCCAAATTTCATAATCATAAAATGCGGCAATTGCTAACATGATTCAGACGGACTTAAGCATCGCTATGGTGAGAAGGTCTCATCGTAGTCAACTCCTTGAACTTGTCGAAAACCTTTTGCAACAAGTCGAGCTTTGTAGACAGTAACATTACCGTCAGCGTCAGTCTTCTTCTTGAAGATCCATTTATTCTCGATGGCTTGCCGATCATCAGGCAAGTCAACCAAAGTCCACACTTTGTTCTCATACATGGATCCCATCTTAGATTTCATGGCCTCAAGCCATTTTGCGGAATCTGGGCTCATCATCGCTTCCTCATAGTTCGTAGGTTCGTCATGGTCAAGTAACATGACTTCCAGAATAGGATTACCGTACCACTCTGGCGTGGATCTTACTCTAGTTGACCTACAAGGTTCGGTAGTAACTTGATCTAAAGTTACATGATCTTCATCATTAGCTTCCTCACTAATTGGTGTAGGAGTCACAGGAACATATTTCTGTGATGAACTACTTTCCAATAAGGGAGCAGGTACAGTTATCTCATCAAGTTCTACTTTCCTCCCACTCACTTCTTTCGAGAGAAACTCCTTCTCTAGAAAGGATCCATTCTTAGCAACAAATGTCTTGCCTTCGGATCTGTGATAGAAGATGTACCCAATAGTCTCCTTTGGGTATCCTATGAAGACACATTTCTCCGATTTGGGTTCGAGCTTATCAGTTTGAAGCTTTTTCACATAAGCATCGCCGCCCCAAACTTTAAGAAACGACAACTTTGGTTTCTTGCCAAACCATAGTTCATAAGGTGTCGTCTCAACGGATTTAGATGGTGCCCTATTTAGCGTGAATGCAGCTATCTCTAAAGCATAACCCGAAAACAATAGCGGTAAATCAGTAAGAGACATTATAGATCGCACCATATCTAGTAAAGTACGATTACGACGTTCGGACACACCATTACACTGTGGTGTTCCGTGCGGCGTGAGTTGCGAAACTATTCCACATTGTTTCAAATGAATACCAAACTTGTAACTAAAATATTCTCTTCCACGATCAGATCGTAGAAATTTTATTTTCTTATTACGATGATTTTCCACTTCACTCTGAAATTCTTTGAACTTTTCAAATGGTTCAGACTTATGTTTCATCAAGTAGATATACCCATATCTGCTCAAATCATCTGTGAAGGTGAGAAAATAACGATACCCGCCGTGAGCCTCAATATTAATCGGACCACATACATCAGTATGTATGATTTCCAACAAATATGTTGCTCGCTCCATAGTTTCGGAGAATGGCGTTTTAGTCATCTTGCCCATGAGGCATGGTTCGCAAGTACCAAGTGATTCATAATCAAGTGATTCCAAAAGTCCATCAGAATGGAGTTTCTTCATGCGCTTTACACCAATATGACATAAACGGAAGTGCCACAAATAAGTTGCACTATCATTATCAACTGTGCATCTTTTAGCTTCAATATTATGAATATGTGTATCACTACTATCAAGATTCATCAAGAATAGACCACTCTTCAAGGACGCATGACCATAAAAGATATTACTCATATAAATAGAACAACCATTATTCTCAGATTTAAACGAATAACTGCCTCGCATCAAACAAGATCCAGATATAATGTTCATGCTCAACGCTGGCACCAAATAACAATTATTTAGGTCTAAAACTAATCCCGAAGGTAGATGTAGAGGTAGCGTACCGACCGCGATCACATCGACTTTGGAACAATTTCCTACGCGTATCGTCACCTCGTCCTTAGCCAATCTTCGCTTAATCTGTAGCTCCTGTTTCGAGTTGCAAATATTAGCAACATAATCAATATCAAACACCCAGGTGCTACTGCGAGCATTAGTAAGATACACATCAATAACATGTATATCACATATACCTTTGTTCACGTTGCCATCCTTCTTATCCGCCAAATACTTGTGACAGTTCCGCTTCTAGTGACCAGTCTGCTTGCCATCCTTTGTTCACGTTGCCATCCTTCTTATCCATCATCTTTCAACTTTTCTTTCTCTAGGAATGCATTAAAATTCAACGGAAAAACAACACGGGCCATCTATCTACAACAACATAGACATGCAAAATACTATCAAGTACTAAGTTCATGATAAATTAAAGTTCAATTAATCATATTACTTAAGAACTCCCACTTAGACAGACATCCCTCTAATCATCTAAGTGATCACATGATCCATATCAACTAAACCATGTCCTATCATCACGTGAGATGGAGTAGTTTTCAATGGTGAACATCACTATGTTGATCATATCTACTATATGATTCACGCTCGACCTTTCGGTCTTAGTGTTCCGAAGCCATATCTGCATATGCTAGGCTCGTCAAGTTTAACCCGAGTATTCTGCGTGTGCAAAACTGGCTTGCACTCGTTGTATGAGAACGTAGAGCTTATCACACCCGATCATCACGTGGTGTATCGGCACGACGAACTTTCGCAACGGTGCATACTCAGGGAGAACACTTCTACCTTGAAATTTAGTGAGAGATCATCTTATAATGCTACCACCGATCTAAGCAAAATAAGATGCATAAAAGATAAACATCACATGCAATCAATATAAGTAATATGATATGGCCACCATCATCTTGTGCCTGTGATCTCCATCTCCAAAGCACCGTCATGATCACCATCATCACTGGCTTGACACCTTGATCTCCATCGAAGCATCGTTGTCGTCACGCCAACTATTGCCTCCACGACTATCGCTACCGCTTAGTGATAAAGTGAAGCAATTACATGGCGATTGCATTTCATACAATAAAGAGACAACCATATGGATCCTGCCAGTTGTCGATAACTGTGTTACAATACATGATCATCTCATACAATAAAATTTAGCATCATGTCTTGACCATATCACATCACAACATGCCCTGCAAAAACAAGTTAGACGGCCTCTACTTTGTTGTTGCAAGTTTTACGTGGCTGCTACGGGCTGAGCGAGAACCGTTCTTACCTACGCATAAAAAAAACCACAACGCGGTATAGTGATTGCTTTTTGATCTTCAGAAAGAACCCTGTTCATTGAATATGATTCAACTAAAGTTGGAGAAACAGACACCCACTAGCCACCTGTGTGCGAAGCACGTCGGTAGAACCAGTCTCGCATAAGTGTACGCGTAATGTCGGTCTGAGCCGCTTCATCCAACAATACCGCTGAATCAAGAATCAATTAGTGACGACAAGCAATATGTATATACCCACACCCACAACTCCTTTGTGTTCTACTCATGCATATGACATCTACGCATAAACCTGGCTCGGATGCCACTGTGGAAACGTAGTAATTTCAAAAAAATTCCTACGCAGACGCAAGATCATGGTGATGCATAGCAACGAGAGGGGAGAGTATTGTCCACGTACCCTCGAAGACCGTAAGCGGAAGCGTTATGAGAACGCGGTTGATGTAGTCATACGTATTTACGATCCGACCGATCCAAGTACCGAACACACGACACCTCCGAGTTCAGCACACGTTCAACTCGATGACGTCCCACGAACTCCGATCCAGCAGAGCTTCGTAGGGGAGTTTCGTCAGCACGACAGCGTGATGACGGTGATGATGTTGCTACCGACGCAGGGCTTCACCTAAGCACCGCTACGATATGATCAAGATGGATTATGGTGGAGGGGGGCACCACACACGGCTTGGAACAATCAACTTGTGTGTCTTTGGGTGCCCCCCGCCCCCGTATAAAAAGGAGAAAGGGGGGAGGCCGGCCAACCTTGGTGCGCCCCAAGGAGAGGAGGAATCCTCTTCCTACTAGGGAGAGGATTCATCCTTTCCTAATCCAACTAGGAAGAGGGAAGGGGGAAGGAAAGAGAGGGAGAGGGAAAGAGGGGCGCCGCCCCCCTCCCCTAGTCCAATTCGGACTCCCCATGGGAGGGGGTGCACCACCTCCTGGGCTGCAGCCCTCTCTTTCCCCTCAGGCCCAATAAGGCCCAATACTTCCCTGGGGGGTTCCGGTAACCCCTCCGACACTCCGGTTTTCTCTGAAATCATCCGGAATACTTCCGGTGTCCGAATATAGCCGTCCAATATATCAATCTTTATGTCTCGACCATTTCGAGACTCCTTGTCATGTCCGTGATCACATCCGGGACTCCAAACTACCTTTGGTACATCAAAACACATAAACTCATCATACCGATCATCACCGAACTTTAAGCGTGCGGACCCTATGGGTTCGAGAACTATGTAGACATGACCGAGACTCGTCTCCGGTCAATAACCAATAGTGGAACCTGGATGCTCATATTGGTTCCTACATATTCTACAAAGATCATTATTGATCAAACCACATAACAACATACGTTGTTTTCTTTGTTATCGGTATGTTACTTGCCCGAGATTCAATCGTCGGTATCTCAATACCTAGTTGAATCTCGTTACCGCAAAGTCTCTTTACTCGTTCCGTAATACATCATCCCGCAACTAGCTAATTAGTCACAATGCTTGCAAGGCTTATAGTGATGTGCATTACCGAGAGGGCCCAAAGATACCTCTCCGACAATCGGAGTGACAAATCCTAATCTTGATCAATGCCAACTCAACAAGCACCATCGGAGACACCTGTAGAGCACCTTTATAATCACCCAGTTATGTTGTGACGTTTGGTAGCACACTAAGTGTTCCTCCGGTACTCGGGAGTTGCATAATCTCATACTCATAGGAACATGTATAAGTCATGAAGAAAGCAATAGCAACAAACTAAACGATCATCGTGCTAAGCTAACAGATGGGTCAAGTCAATCACATCATTCTCTAATGATGTGATCCCGTTAATCAAATGACAACTCATGTCTATGGTTAGAAAACATAACCATCATTGATTCAACGAGCTAGTCAAGTAGAGGCAAACTAGTGACACTCTATTTGTCTATATATTCACAAATGTACTAAGTTTCCGGTTAATACAATTCTAGCATGAATAATAAACATTTATCATGATATAAGGAAATATAAATAACAACTTTATTATTGCCTCTAGGGCATATTTCCTTCACGTCTTGCTTGCTGCGCTAGGTGTTGTCTCCATTATGCTCTCTGACCTGACCTCGCTCCACCTCACCACCCTCAGCCCCCCTGTCATTCCGTTGGCTCGCGTGCTTGTCCCGCCTCAAGTCTTTCACCTTCATCAACTCCTATGTTGCCCCCGTTGACTGACCCGGCTCTAGCTCCGATGATGCCTCTGAAGGAAATATGCCCTAGAGGCAATAATAAAGTTATTATTTATTTCCTTATATCATGATAAATGTTTATTATTCATGCTAGAATTATATTAACCGGAAACATAATACATGTGTGAATACATAGACAAACAGAGTGTCACTAGTATGCCTCTACTTGACTAGCTCGTTAATCAAAGATGGTTAAGTTTCCTGACCATGAACAATGTGTTTTTATTTGATTAACGAGGTCACATCATTAGTTGAATGATCTGATTGACATGACCCATTTCATTAGCTTAGCACTCGATCGTTTAGTATGTTGCTATTGCTTTCTTCATGACTTATACATGTTCCTATGACTATGAGATTATGCAACTCCCATTTGCCGGAGGAACACTTTGGGTGCTACCAAACGTCACAACGTAACTGGGTGATTATAAAGGAGTACTACAGGTGTCTCCAATGGTAGATGTTGGGTTGGCGTATTTCGAGATTAGGATTTGTCACTCCGATTGTCGGAGAGGTATCTCTGGGCCCTCTCAGTAATGCACATTACACAAGCCTTGCAAGCATTGCAACTAATGAGTTAGTTGAGATGATGTATTACAGAACGAGTAAAGAGACTTGCCGGTAACGAGATTGAACTAGGTATTGGATACCGACGATCGGATCTTGGGCAAGTAACATACCGATGACAAAGGGAACAACGTATGTTGTTATGCGGTCTGACCGATAAAGATCTTCGTAGAATATGTAGGAGCCAATATGGGCATCCAGGTCCCGCTATTGGTTATTGACCGGAGACGTGTCTCGGTCATGTCTACATTGTTCTCGAACCGTAGGGTCCGCATGCTTAACGTTACGATGACAGTTATTATGAGTTTATGCATTTTGATGTACCGAAGGTTGTTCGGAGTCTCGGATGTGATCACGGACATGACGAGGAGTCTCGAAATGGTCGAGACATAAAGATTGATATATTGGAAGCCTATGTTTGGACATCGGAAGTGTTCCGGGTGAAATCGGGATTTTACCGGATTACCGGGAGGTTACCGGAACCCCCCGGGAGCCATATGTGCCTTATTGGGCTTTAGTGGAAAGGTGAAAGGGGCTGCCCATAGTGGGCTGCGCGCCTCCCCCCTCCCCTAGTCCTATTAGGACTAGGAGAGGTGGCCGGCCACCTCTTTCTCTCTTTCCCCCTTGGGAGTCCTATTAGGAATAGGATTGGGGGGGGGGGGAGAGTCCTACTCCCGGTAGGAGTAGGACTCCTCCTGCGCCTCCATATGCTTGGCCAGCCAGCCCTCCCCCTTGGATCCTTTATATACGGGGGCAGGGGGCACCTCTAGACACACAAGTTGATCATTGAGATCGTTCCTTAGCCGTGTGCGGTGCCCCCTGCCACCATATTCCACCTTGATCATATCGTTGCAGTGCTTAGGCGAAGCCCTGCGTTGGTAGAACATCAAGATCGTCACCACGCCGTCGTGCTGACGGAACTCCTCCCCGAAGCTTTGCTGGATCGGAGCCCGGGGATCGTCATCGAGCTGTACGTGTGCTAAGAACTCGGAGGTGCCGGAGTAACGGTGCTTGGATCGGTCGGATCGGGAAGAAGACGTACGACTACTTCCTCTATGTTGTGTCAACGCTTCCGTTGCGATCTACAAGGGTACGTAGATCAGACTCTCCCCCTTGTTGCTATGCATCACCATGATCCTGCGTGTGCGTAGGAATTTTTTTGAAATTACTACGTTCCCCAACGGTGGCATCCGAGCCTGGTTTTATGGTTTGATGTTATGTGCACGAGTAGAACACAAGTGAGTTGTGGACGATATAAGTTATACTGCCTACCAGCATGTCATACTTTGGTTCGGCGGTATTGTTGGACGAGACGACCCGGACCAACCTTACGCGTACGCTTACACGAGACCGGTTCCCTCGACGTGCTTTGCACATAGATGGCTTGCGGGGGACTGTCTCTCCAACTTTAGTTGAACCGAGTGTGGCTACGCCCGGTCCTTGAGAAGGTTAAAACGGAGTCTATTTGACAAACTATCGTTGTGGTTTTGATGCGTAGGTGAGATTGGTTCTTACTTAAAGCCCGTAGCAGCCACGTAAAACTTGCAACAACAAAGTAGAGGACGTCTAACTTGTTTTTGCAGGGCATGTTGTGATGTGATATGGTCAAGGCATGATGCTAAATTTTATTGTATGAGATGATCATGTTTTGTAACCAAGTTATCGGCAACTGGCGGGAGCCATATGGTTGTCGCTTTATTGTATGCAATGCAATCGCGATGTAATGCTTTACTTTATTACTAAGCGGTAGTGATAGTCGTGGAAGCATAAGATTGGCGAGACGACAACGATGCTACGATGGAGATCAAGGTGTCGCGCCGGTGACAATGGTGATCATGACGGTGCTTCGGAGATGGAGATCACAAGCACAAGATGATGATGGCCATATCATATCACTTATATTGATTGCATGTGATGTTTATCTTTTATGCATCTTATCTTGCTTTGATTGACGGTAGCATTATAAGATGATCTCTCACTAAATTATCAAGAAGTGTTCTCCCAGAGTATGCACCGTTGCGAAAGTTCTTCGTGCTGAGACACCACGTGATGATCGGGTGTGATAGGCTCTACGTTCAAATACAACGGGTGCAAAACAGTTGCACACGCGGAATACTCAGGTTATACTTGACGAGCCAAGCATATACAGATATGGCCTTGGAACACGGAGACCGAAAGGTCGAGCGTGAATCATATAGTAGATATGATCAACATAATGATGTTCACCGATGAAACTACTCCATCTCACGTGATGATCGGACATGGTTTAGTTGATTTGGATCACGTGATCACTTAGAGGATTAGAGGGATGTCTATCTAAGTGGGAGTTCTTAAGTAATATGATTAATTGAACTTAAATTTACCATGAACTTAGTACCTGATAGTATCTTGCTTGTTTATGTTGATTGTAGATAAATGGCTCGTGCTGTTGTTCCGTTGAATTTTAATGCGTTCCTTGAGAAAGCAAAGTTGAAAGATGATGGTAGCAATTACACGGACTAGGTCCGTAACTTGAGGATTATCCTCATTGCTGCACAGAAGAATTACGTCCTGGAAGCACCGCTGGGTGCTAGGCCTGCTGCTGGAGCAACACCAGATGTTATGAACGTCTAGCAGAGCAAAGCTGATGACTACTCGATAGTTCAGTGTGCCATGCTTTACGGCTTAGAATCGGGACTTCAACGACGTTTTGAACGTCATGGAGCATATGAGATGTTCCAGGAGTTGAAGTTAATATTTCAAGCAAATGCCCGGATTGAGAGATATGAAGTCTCCAATAAGTTCTATAGCTGCAAGATGGAGGAGAACAATTCTGTCAGTGAGCATATAGTCAAAATGTCTGGGTATAACAATCACTTGATTCAGATGGGAGTTAATCTTCCAGATGATTGCGTCATTGACAGAATTCTCCAATCACTGCCACCAAGCTACAAGAGCTTCGTGATGAACTATAATATGCAAGGGATGAACAAGACTATTCCCGAGCTCTTCGCAATGCTGAAAGCTGCGGAGGTAGAAATCAAGAAGGAGCACCAAGTGTTGATGTTTAACAAGACCACTAGTTCCAAGAAAAAGGGCAAAGGGAAGAAGAAGGGGAACTTCAAGAAGAACAGCAAGCAAGTTGCTGCTCAGGAGAAGAAACCCAAGTCTGGACCTAAGCCTGAAACTGAGTGCTTCTACTGCAAGCAGACTGGTCACTGGAAGCGGAACTGCCCCAAGTATTTGGCGGATAAGAAGGATGGTAAGGTGAACAAAGGTATATGTGATATACATGTTATTGATGTGTACCTTACTAATGCTCGCAGTAGCACCTGGGTATTTGATACTGGTTCTGTTGCTAATATTTGCAACTCGAAACAGGGACTACGGATTAAGCGAAGATTAGCTAAGGACGAGGTGACGATGCGCGTGGGAAACGGTTCCAAAGTCGATGTGATCGCGGTCGGCACGCTACCTCTACATCTACCTTCGGGATTAATATTAGACCTAAATAATTGTTATTTGGTGCCAGCGTTGAGCATGAACATTATATCTGGATCTTGTTTAATGCGAGACGGTTATTCATTTAAATCAGAGAATAATGGTTGTTCTATTTATATGAGTAATATCTTTTATGGTCATGCACCCTTGAAGAGTGGTCTATTCTTGTTAAATCTCGATAGTAGTGATACACATATTCATAATGTAGAAGCCAAAAGATGCAGAGTTGATAATGATAGTGCAACTTATTTGTGGCACTGTCGTTTAGGTCATATCGGTGTAAAGCGCATGAAGAAACTCCATACTGATGGACTTTTGGAACCACTTGATTATGAATCACTTGGTACTTGCGAACCGTGCCTCATGGGCAAGATGACTAAAACACCGTTCTCCGGTACTATGGAGAGAGCAACAGATTTGTTGGAAATCATACATACAGATGTATGCGGTCCGATGAATATTGAGGCTCGTGGCGGATATCGTTATTTTCTCACCTTCACAGATGATTTAAGCAGATATGGGTATATCTACTTAATGAAACATAAGTCTGAAACATTTGAAAAGTTCAAAGAATTTCAGAGTGAAGTGGAAAATCACCGTAACAAGAAAATAAAGTTTCTACGATCTGATCGTGGAGGAGAATATTTGAGTTACGAGTTTGGTGTACATTTGAAAAATTGTGGAATAGTTTCGCAACTCACGCCACCCGGAACACCACAGCGTAATGGTGTGTCCGAACGTCGTAATCGTACTTTACTAGATATGGTGCGATCTATGATGTCTCTTACTGATTTACCGCTATCGTTTTGGGGATACGCTCTAGAGACGGCCGCATTCACGTTAAATACGGCACCATCAAAATCCGTTGAGACGACGCCTTATGAACTATGGTTTGGCAAGAAACCAAAGTTGTCGTTTCTGAAAGTTTGGGGTTGCGATGCTTATGTGAAAAAGCTTCAACCTGATAAGCTCGAACCCAAATCGGAGAAATGTGTCTTCGTAGGATATCCAAAGGAAACTATTGGATACACCTTCTATCACAGATCCGAAGGCAAGACTTTTGTTGCTAAATTCGGAAACTTTCTTGAGAAGGAATTTCTCTCGAAAGAAGTGAGTGGGAGGAAAGTAGAACTTGACGAGGTAACTGTACCCGCTCCCTTATTAGAAAGTAGTACATCACAGAAAACTGTTTCTACGACACCTACACCAATAAGTGAGGAAGTTAATGATAATGATCATAAAACTTCAGAACAAGATACTACTGAACCTCGTAGATCAACCAGAGCAAGATTCGCGCCAGAGTGGTATGGTAATCCAGTTCTGGAAGTCATGCTACTAGATCATGATGAACCTACGAACTATGAAGAAGCAATGGTGAGCCCAGATTCCGCAAATTGGCTTGAAGCCATGAAATCTGAGATGGGATCCATGTATGAGAACAAAATATGGACTTTGGTTGACTTGCCCGATGATCGGCAAGCAATTGAGAATAAATGGATCTTCAAGAAAAAGACTGACGCTGACGGTAATGTTACTGTCTATAAAGCTCGACTTGTTGCAAAAGGTTGTCGACAAGTTCAAGGGGTTGACTACGATGAGACCTTCTCACCCATAGCGATGCTTAAGTCTGTCCGAATCATGTTAGCAATTGCCGCGTTTTATGATTATGAAATATGGCAGATGGATGTCAAAACTGCATTCCTGAATGGATTTCTGGAAGAAGAGTTGTATATGATGCAACCGGAAGGTTTTGTCGATCCAAAGGGAGCTAACAAAGTGTGCAAACTCCAGCGATCCATTTATGGACTGGTGCAAGCATCTCGGAGTTGGAATAAACGCTTTGATAGTGTGATCAAAGCATTTGGCTTTATACAGACTTTTGGAGAAGCCTGTATTTACAAGAAAGTGAGTGGGAGCTCTGTAGCATTTCTGATATTATATGTGGATGACATATTGCTGATTGGAAATGATATAGAATTTCTGGATAGCATAAAGGGATACTTGAATAAGAGTTTTTCAATGAAAGACCTCGGTGAAGCTGCTTACATATTGGGCATTAAGATCTATAGAGATAGATCAAGACGCTTAATTGGACTTTCACAAAACACATACCTTGACAAGATTTTGAAGAAGTTCAAAATGGATCAAGCAAAGAAAGGGTTCTTGCCTGTGTTACAAGGTGTGAAGTTGAGTCAGACTCAATGCCCGACCACTGCAGAAGATAGAGAGAAAATGAAAGATGTTCCCTATGCTTCAGCCATAGGCTCTATCATGTATGCAATGCCGTGTACCAGACCTGATGTGTGCCTTGCTATAAGTTTAGCAGGGAGGTACCAAAGTAATCCAGGAGTGGATCACTGGACAGCGGTCAAGAACATCCTGAAATACCTAAAAAGGACTAAGGATATGTTTCTCGTATATGTAGGTGACAAAGAGCTCACCGTAAGAGGTTACGTTGATGCAAGCTTTGACATTGATCCGGACGATTCTAAATCGCAAACCGGATACGTGTTTACTTTAAACGGTGGAGCTGTTAGTTGGTGCAGTTCTAAACAAAGCGTCGTAGCGGGATCTACATGTGAAGCGGAGTACATAGCTGCTTCGGAAGCAGCGAACGAAGGAGTCTGGATGAAGGAGTTCATATCCGATCTAGGTGTCATACCTAGTGCATCGGGTCCAATGAAAATCTTTTGTGACAATACTGGTGCAATTGCTTTGGCAAAGGAATCCAGATTTCACAAAAGAACCAAACACATCAAGAGACGCTTCAATTCCATCCGTGATCTAGTCCAGGTGGGAGACATAGAGATTTGCAAGATACATGCGGATCTGAATGTTGCAGACCCGTTGACTAAGCCTCTTCCACGAGCAAAACATGATCAGCACCAAGGCTCCATGGGTGTTAGAATCATTACTGTGTAATCTAGATTATTGACTCTAGTGCAAGTGGGAGACTGAAGGAAATATGCCCTAGAGGCAATAATAAAGTTATTATTTATTTCCTTATATCATGATAAATGTTTATTATTCATGCTAGAATTGTATTAACTGGAAACATAATACATGTGTGAATACATAGACAAACAGAGTGTCACTAGTATGCCTCTACTTGACTAGCTCGTTAATCAAAGATGGTTAAGTTTCCTGACCATGAACAATGTGTTGTTATTTGATTAACGAGGTCACATCATTAGTTGAATGATCTGATTGACATGACCCATTTCATTAGCTTAGCACTCGATCGTTTAGTATGTTGCTATTGCTTTCTTCATGACTTATACATGTTCCTATGACTATGAGATTATGCAACTCCCGTTTGCCGGAGGAACACTTTGGGTGCTACCAAACGTCACAACGTAACTGGGTGATTATAAAGGAGTACTACAGGTGTCTCCAATGGTAGATGTTGGGTTGGCGTATTTCGAGATTAGGATTTGTCACTCCGATTGTCGGAGAGGTATCTCTGGGCCCTCTCGGTAATGCACATTACACAAGCCTTGCAAGCATTGCAACTAATGAGTTAGTTGCGAGATGATGTATTACAGAACGAGTAAAGAGACTTGCCGGTAACGAGATTGAACTAGGTATTGGATACCGACGATCGAATCTCGGGCAAGTAACATACCGATGAGAAAGGGAACAACATATGTTGTTATGCGGTCTGACCGATAAAGATCTTCGTAGAATATGTAGGAGCCAATATGGGCATCCAGGTCCCGCTATTGGTTATTGACCGGAGACGTGTCTCGGTCATGTCTACATTGTTCTCGAACCGTAGGGTCCGCACGCTTAACGTTACGATGACAGTTATTATGAGTTTATGCATTTTGATGTACCGAAGGTTGTTCGGAGTCCCGGATGTGATCATCGACATGATGAGGAGTCTCGAAATGGTCGAGACATAAAGATTGATATATTGGAAGCCTATGTTTGGACATCGGAAGTGTTCCGGGTGAAATCGGGATTTTACCGGATTACCGGGAGGTTACCGGAACCCCCCGGGAGCCATATGGGCCTTATTGGGCTTTAGTGGAAAGGTGAAAGGGGCTGCCCATAGTGCAAGGGGGCGTGCCTCCCCCTAGTCCTATTAGGACTAGGAGAGGTGGCCGGCCACCTCTTTCTCTCTTTCCCCCTTGGGAGTCCTATTAGGAATAGGATTGGGGGGGGAGTCCTACTCCCGGTAGGAGTAGGACTCCTCCTGCGCCTCCATATGCTTGGCCGGCCAGCCCTCCCCCTTGGATCCTTTATATACGGGGGCAGGGGGCACCTCTAGACACACAAGTTGATCATTGAGATCGTTTCTTAGTCGTGTGCGGTGCCCCCTGCCACCATATTCCACCTCGATCATATCGTTGCAGTGCTTAGGCGAAGCCCTGCGTCGGTAGAACATCAAGATCGTCACCACGTCGTCGTGCTGACGGAACTCTGTTGGGGAACGTAGTAATTTCAAAATTTTCCTACGCACACACAAGATCATGGTGATGCACAGCAACGAGAGGGGAGAGTGTTGTCTACGTACCAACGCAGACCGACTGCGGAAGCGATCACACAACGTGGAGGAAGTAGTCGTACGTCTTCTTCCGATCCGACCGATCCAAGCACCGTTACTCCGGCACCTCCGAGTTCTTAGCACACGTTCCGCTCGATGACGATCCTCGGGCTCCGATCCAGCAAAGCGTCGAGGAAGAGTTCCGTCAGCACGACGGCGTGGTGACGATCTTGATGAACTACAGCAGCAGGGCTTCGCCTAAACTCCGCTACAGTATTATCGAGGAATATGGTGGCAGGGGGCACCACACACGGCTAAGGAATAGATCACGTGGATCAACTTGTGTGTCTATGGGGTGCCCCTGCCCCCGTATATAAAGGAGCAAGGGGAGGAGGCGGCCGGCCAAGGTGTGGCGCGCCAAGGGGAGTCCTACTCCCACCGGGAGTAGGACTCCTAGTTGGACTAGGAGAGAAGGGGGAGAATAGGAGGAAGAGAGGAAGGAAAGGGGGGGCGCCGGCCCCCCTTCCCTTGTCCTATTCGGACTAGGAAGGGGAGGGGCGCGCGGCCACCTCTTGCCTCCTCTCCTCTTCTCCCTTAAGGCCCATGTTGGCCCAATAACCCCCCGGGGGTTTCCGGTAACCCCCCCGGTACTCCGGTAAAATGCTGATTTCACCCGGAACAATTCCGATGTCCAAATATAGGCTTCCAATATATCAATCTTTATGTCTCGACCATTTCGAGACTCCTCGTCATGTCCGTGATCACATCCGGGACTCCGAACTAACTTCGGTACATCAAAATGCATAAACTCATAATTACTGTCATCGTAACGTTAAGCGTGCGGACCGTACGGTTCGAGAACAATGCAGACATGACCGAGACACGTCTCCGGTCAATAACCAATAGCGGGACCTGGATGCCCATATTGGCTCCTACATATTCTACGAAGATCTTTATCGGTCAGACCGCATAACAATATACGTTGTTCCCTTTGTCATCGGTATGTTACTTGCCCGAGATTCGATCGTCGGTATCCAATACCTAGTTCAATCTCGTTACTGGCAAGTCTCTTTACTCGTTCTGTAATACATCATCTAACAACTAACATATTAGTTGCAGTGCTTGCAAGGCTTATGTGATGTGCATTACCGAGAGGGCCCAGAGATACCTCTCCGACACTCGGAGTGACAAACCCTAATCTCGAAATACGCCAACCCAACATCTACCATTGGAGACACCTGTAGTACTCCTTTATAATCACCCAGTTACGTTGTGACGTTTGGTAGTACCCAAAGTGTTCCTCCGGTAAACGGGAGTTGCATAATCTCATAGTTATAGGAACATGTATAAGTCATGAAGAAAGCAATAGCAACATACTAAACGATTGGGTGCTAAGCTAATGGAATGGGTCATGTCAATCAGATCATTCAACTAATGATGTGACCTCATTAATCAAATAAAAACTCTTTGTTCATGGTTAGGAAACATAACCATCTTTGATTAACGAGCTAGTCTAGTAGAGGCATACTAGTGACACTCTGTTTTGTCTATGTATTCGCACATGTATTATGTTTCCGGTTAATAAAATTCTAGCATGAATAATAAACACCTATCATGATTTAACGAAATAAATAATAACTTTATTATTGCCTCTAGGGCATATTTCCTTCAAACTCCTCCCCGAAGCTTTGCTGGATCGGAGCCCGGGGATCGTCATCGAGCTGTACGTTTTCTAAGAACTCGGAGGTGCCGGAGTAACGGTGCTTGGATCGGTCGGATCGGGAAGAAGACGTACGACTACTTCCTCTACGTTGTGTCAACGCTTCCGTTGCGATCTACAAGGGTACGTAGATCAGACTCTCCCCCTCGTTGCTATGCATCACCATGATCTTGCGTGTGCGTAGGAATTTTTTTGAAATTACTACGTTCCCCAACAGCCTCCGGCAGCGAGGGCGACGCCATTGGGGCGTTGCCTGTGGAGAGGCTGTCGATGTGCGGATCCGCTTCGATGACCACTAGCTTAGTAGTTGATCCATCGCCACGAAGGCACATAGTAGGTGCCTGATATCTCTCCAACGTATTTATAATTTTTGATTGTTTCATGCTATTATATTATCAATCTTGGATGCTTTATATGAAATTATATGTTATTTTATATTAATTTTTGGGACTAACCTATTAACCTAGTGCCCTGACAGTTGTAGTTTTTTTTTTCTTGTTTTTGGCTTTTTCAGAAATACTGTACCAAATGAAGCCAAAACGCGATAGAACTTTACAATGTTTTTTGTGGACCAGACGGGACCCTAGAAGGTTCGGGAGGAGGCCAGAAGAGCTACGGGTGAGTGACAAGCTCACAGGGTGCGCCTCAGAGGGGTAGGCGTGCCCCTCGAGCTCGTGCCCCCCGTAGCACTCCTTGACCTAATTCTACCTCTATAAATTCAGAAATATTCCCAAACCAATAGAGAGCCACCCGAAACACTTTTTGTGCCGCCGCAAGCTGTTGTTCTTCCACTATCCAATATGGAGGCCTTTTCTGGTACTCTGCTGGAGGGGAAATCAATCACGGAGGGCTTCTACATCATCCTTGCCGCCTTCCGATGATGCGCGAGTAGTTCACCACAGACCTACGGGTCCATAGCTAGTAGCTAGATGGCTTCTTTTCTCTCTTTGATCTTCAATACAATGTCCTCCTGGGTGTTCTTGGAGTTCTATTCGATGTAACCTTCTTTTGCGGTGTGTTTGTTGGGATCCGAGGAATTGTGGGTTTACGACCTGAATATTCATGAGAAGTAATTGAGTCTTTTCTGAACTTTACTATGCATGATTTTTATAGCTTTGCATTTCTCTCCGATCTATCCGTTTGGTTTGACCAACGAGACTGATTTATCTTAAGTGGGAGAGGTGCTTTATGATGTGTTCAATCTTGCGGTGCTCTATATCCCAGTGACAAAAAAGGACCAAACATGTATTTGTATTGTTGCCATTAAGGGTAAAACGATGGGGTTTATTCATATTGATTGGGTTTACTTTGTCTACATCATGTCATCTTGCTTAAGGAATTACTCTATTTTTCAAAACTTAATACCATAGATGGATGCTAGATAGCGGTCGATTGGTGGAGTAATAGTAGTAGATGCAGGATGAAGTCGGTTTACTTGTCTCGGACATGATGCCTATATACATGATCATTGCCTTGAATATCGTCATAACTATGTACTTTTCTATCAATTGCCCAACAGTAATTTGTTCACGCACTGTATGCTATGTGTTCAAGAGAGAAGCTTTTAGTGAAAAGTATGCCCCCTGAGTCTACTTTAATCATATATAAAAATTCAAAATACCTTTGTGCAATTTTATTTCTCTTATTTTGTTTTACAATTTATCTATCTACCACTATGAGATTTGATCCTTGCAATTAACGAGTCCAAGGGGATTGACAACTCTCTTCCCCGAAGTTGGGTACAAGTATTTACTTTTGTGTGTGCAGGTGCTGTTCACGAGGTTTTGCGTGATTCTCCTATTGGTTCGATAAACCTTGGTTCTCACTGAGGGAAATATTTATCTCTACTGTACTGCATCGCCTCTCCTCTTCGGGGAAAATCCCAACACAGCTCACAAGTAGCAGTGCCCAATGAAATGTATGAACCAAAGTTACTTTTACTCTGCTAAATTTAAGGGATTAGCTAGAAACGACCAAAACTTAGTAGAGTAAAAATACTCCAGAAGGTTTACTCCATCATTTTAGGCCTCCTTTGGTTTGTAGGATTTTTGTAGGAATTCTATAGGATAGGATTTGCAAAGGAAAAATTCCTTTGAAGTCTTTTGATTTGTAGGAATGGATTCCTATTCCTATGTAGGATAGGAATCAATCCTTCACGTTTTGGAGGGAAAAAACGTTAGCCTAGACTCAGTGGAAAAAATCATATCCTATGCATCAAATGACATCTCTTTCTTTATAGGAATTGACATGCATGTCATCTCACTTTCTATGATTTTTCTATTCCTATAAAATTCATATCCTATGAACCAAAGAAGGTCTTACTCCTCTATTTTTAGGGGATGAGATAGAGTTGGCCTAATGCGAATGAGTACAGAAGGAAAGGAAAGTGATATACCAGTGATGAGTTATGACCAGAGTTGTAGATAAGAAGGATACAAGGTTAATGTACTTTTATTTTTACAACTTGGCTTTATGTTTTTGCATTTGCTAAATTATGTGAACAAAATAAGGTGTGTGTTTTTAGGTTGCCTTCAAAACTAAACACACAATTCTTCCATGTTCAAGAAATTTCAAATGGGCCCGCCTAAGATGTAGAGAAGGTAAATTTCAAATCGACCCGACATTAGGCCGGGTGGTCAACGCCTCCAGCCGGCGGCCGGTGTCCGTTGACCGGAGCTAGCTCACGGGAGAGACCATGGCGCGGTTCACCGTGGTGCTCGGCGGTGTTGCCCTGGACGCGGCGCGTCGGGCGAGACGGGCTGGCCTCCGCGCGTCGCCCCTCCGCTCCTCATCGCACCGCGAGGCCTCTCCACCCCAATGCGGGGTCGCTGTGCCTCTCCGCTTCCCCTCACGGCCGCAGGGCCCCTCTGCTCCCCATCGCGCCGTTGGGCCTCTCCGTTCCAGCCGGAATCGGCCGACGTAGCGGCGGCATCGGAGGGGATCGAGAGAGAAAGTTGTACGAGAGAGGCGAGAGATGTGTGCTAGTGTGGCGGACGGTAGCGAGCGACGAGAGCATCTGCTTCGTACCCATTTTCAAAGATTTGGGTCGAGTTTGGGTCGGGGACGGACAACAGGCGGACACGGACGTTCGTTTGGGTTGCCCCGTTGGGCCAAATTTTATGTCTGGATGATCCAAACGAACAAAATGAATCGCCCCTTGAAGTTGCTCTAAGCTGCAACACGGACATAGAGCTCCTATTCAGCGCGTTCAGCGCGAGTTAGCGCGCTAGCATTTTCACGTGACATGTAGCGGGTCGGCCTAGCAACACGAAGCTCGCTCCCTCATTGCAAGCTCACACCTCGCTGGGTCGGGAGATACTAGTTTGCGGGCTCTCATTCCTTAAGGGTGTGTTTGGTTTCAGTAATGTACTGGAATGTCATAGGTTGGACCCGTTCCTCGGCCTGGTTCTCGTGTTTGGTACATACACGGAACGGTGACCAACTCGTTCCCACAGACCGAATATTCGGTCCAGATGCGGAACGAGGTTAGACCTCGAAATCGAGCGGACCGCGCGGAACCGTCTCCCCCCTCGTCTCACTCTCGCCCGACAAATCTTCTCCCTCATGGCCGTCTCTCCTCTCTCATCTCTCCCTCAGGTCGGCGACTCTCCTCTCTCGTCTCTCCCTCAGGCCGGCGACTCTCCTCTCTCGTCTCTCCTTCACGCCGGCGACTTTGGGCCGTCAACCCCCTCGTCCCTGCTGGCGGCGGCGGCGCCACACCACAGATCTGGCCGAGGGTTGGTGCGTCGAAGCGGCGGTCGTGTCGGAGCAGCAGGCAAGCAGAGGATTGGTGCCGTATTCATCTCTGCATGCCTCATCGTCGTTTCCTACAGCAGGCACGTCCTTCCTTGCTGGAGGGTTGCCACGGGCAAGTGCAGCGACGATGCGGTCTCCCTGTTGGAATTGGCAGGAGCCACTCCCAATTCTTCCTCTAATCTGATGCGGTCTTCCTCTAAAATTCTGAATTTAGTGATTAGAGTCAGCTAGTTATTCTTTTGACTGTAGGTATGCTCAGATGCAAAAGAGATAATTATATATTTACCAGACTAAGCAGTGCATGTTTCATCTGCAAATCATTGTAAATGCTCAAGAAAATTTGGATTGCAATGAACTTTTGAGATATGGGCTACTCTATTATATCTGTGAGTGAATGTATAAATTATTTGTCCTACAAATACAATTGAAATGCCATATAATTTGTTATTGCAAATATAAAACTATAATGTCACCGCTTCGTTCCATCTCACCAACCAAACACAGAACTGTCACCGTTCCATTCCACCTATCTTCGTCAACTAAACACAAGAACGGAACCGACCCATTCCAATGGAATGGAACCATTCCATTCCATTCCACTCCGTTCCTCAACCAAACACACCCTAACTAGTTGACCGGCTGACCGTTTCTCAAAAAAAAAGTTGACTGACTGACCATTGACTTATGGAAAAAATTCATAACAATTGAAAAAATTCATGAATTTGAAAATATATCACAATTTCTTTTAAATCAAGAATTTGGAAAAACTTCAACTTTTAAAAATTTCATAAATTCGAGAAAAAAGTTATGAATTTGAAAAAAGAATTTAAAATTGAAAAATGTTTGTTAAATTGAAAAAAACGTTTACCGGCTCATTCGTTAATTAGTTGATCGGCTGACTGTTGACTTCTGGAAAATATTCATAACAATTGAAAACAATCATGAGTTTGAAAATATATCACAATTCCTTTTAAGTCAAGAATTTGGAAAAACTTAAACTTTTAAAAAGTTCAGAAATTCGAGGAAAAAATTATGAATTTGAAAAAAAACTAAAATTGAAAAATGTTTGTTAAATTGAAAAAACTTCATGAATTTTAAGTAAGTCCGAAAAATTATAATAGAAATGTGAATTAAAAAAAATCACAAACGGATCCTCAAAAAAATCACAAACTTTGTAAAAAGTTGGGGAATTTGAATATGTTCATATAAAAATATTTCAATTCCTAAAAAGTTCATGAATTTGAATAAGTTTAGAAATTTATTTTCTAAAATAGTTGATGCATTTAAAAAATAAAAGGGAAAAAATAAAAAGAAGGAATAAGAAAAGTAATGAAAAAACAGGGCAAAAAAAAAGAGAGACGAAAAAAATGGACCGAAAGCTTCCGAAAACCGGTTGGAAGCTTCACAGAAACAAGCATAACCGTCCGGCCCACAAAATCTAGCTAAGGGCATGGAGATGTGTGATGTGTACCGTTTTGCTCTTAATGGATGCTATAAGTGCCAAATAGGTTTGGTTAGATAGTCATATGCTTGTCATGAGAATTGGTTTTTTGTGTGAGGAACTGTCGTGAGAATTGGGGGTGTAGCCACAGCGTGACCATAGTGGTCCATGGACCACCTTGAAATTTGGCCCATTACTTCTCATCTCAGCCCCTGCGAACAAGGCCCAAGCCCAAAAACAGGTGCACGTTGATGTTGATCGATTCGTTTGGGCGCGGCTATAGAACTCACCTCGCCTCACGGGACCCGTTGGTGGGCAGACCAGAACAAATACATTATGTTTCAATTTTAGTTCCCTTCATTTGGTATTCGTTCCTTTTTTGAAACATTCTAATTACGTATAGTCCAAAATTTAATTTACTTCCATTTTTTTAAAGCACTCATCATGCATTCCATAAAAAAAGCACTCATCACGGATTTTTTCATGATAGAGTTTAAAAATGTTTATAAAATGTAAAAAATGTTTTCGTAATTTAAAAAAAATGATTGGTACCATTCAACTTTTTTATATTTTAAAAAATTAGAATTTCAAAAATATGTTAATGAAATTGTTTGAAAACATTTATACAATGTAAAATATTCAGGTAATTTAAAAAAATGTTTCATACCAGTAAAAAAATATTAATGGCATTTAAAAATGGTTATAAAACTTGAAAAGTGTTTTGCATGTTTTGAAAAAAAATGTTCTTAGCATTCATCTAAAATGTCCAGTGTGTGTTAAAAATCTTTATCGTGTATTCAAAATGTCCGATATGTGTTCGAGAAACATTGAATGTGTAACTAAAAAAAGGTTTAACTGGTATTAATAAAATGTTCAATGTGCACTAAAAATATTCAATAAGTATCTAAAAAATGTTCAATGTGTATTTAAATAAGAGCCGAAATGTATTTAAAAAAGAATAAAACTGGAAAGCCACTGAAAAACGAAAAGGAGAAACTAAAAAAAGGGTAGAAAACCAAAAGAAAGTGGAAGAAAAAAGAAATAGAAAAAAACATAAAAGAAAAAATGGCGCAGAAGGTTAAGCAGTTCGTACCAACTCAAAGAACCTTTTGGCACAGGGCGAGCCTTTTTCTATCCGCCTCCTCCCTCCCTTCGGTCGCACCCCCTCCACTCTTTCTCACTCTTCCCCTCGCCGCCGCCGCCGCTGCCATTGCAGCCGTGCAGTTCGGACGCGAGCTCGTCCAGCCCCTTCCCCTCGGCGCCGCCGAGCTACCCAACCACTGCCACCTGGTTTGCGCACCCGCCGACCGGATTTGGGGCGGATCCGGTCGGTCTTGAGCTTGGCCGGCTGTGGGAGGTCGGGCTGCGCCATGGACTAGCCGGGCACCTCGCCGGAAGGCCCTGGCAGGGCCGCAAGGCCACATGCAGGCAGTGGCTCCTCCTCGAGCCGCTCGGATCTGCACCGTCGGTGGTCCGCCGGCAGATACACGGATGGCGGTCGGCCGGGCTTGGTGCTTGCCCAAAAGCTCGCCGGCGTACCGTTGCCACTCATTAAGTGCGACCACTGTCCAAGGATAGTCGTGCCGCGTGTCTACAACGCCGGAACATCCCGGATGGGTGTTCATCAAGTGCTTAAACGACGGGGTATGCGCTTTTTTTAGCTTCGGTTTGTGCTCTAGATTTGACTAGTTGTGCTAACTTCAAATTTTGTTGTGTAGAATGGATGCAAGTTTTTGTATTGGGAAAAAGAGTACATCGATATATTGATAGAGCGAAATTTAGTACATGTTCGTGCACTTTTAGCTAGCGTAGAGGCTGTAAATGAGACAAGTGCACTTGTTGCTAGATTAGAAGCTAGACACGAGACTAGGTCTAAGAAAGCAACATCTACTTCTCGCTTGAAAAAGAAAGGAGGATGTCAGATCGAGTCTCCTCCACAAATCAACAATGAGTGCATCGAGAAGGCTCTAACCCAACTCAAGGGGGTAGTTATGGAAGTTGGCTATCTTCTAAAATGTATTTTTGTTGTTTTTATTTTCTTTGGCCTTGTTTTATTAGTTAAAATGTGATGATGTATTGTCATGTACCAAAAATGAATGATAAAAAAAAGTTAAGGACTTGCAAAAAAAAATGCACGCGAACAGGACACGGTCAGGATTCATCCGCACGCTGTACGCACGGTCACCGCATCTCAGAACACGTCCGGACATAATCTCCAATCCCTACCCAAACAAATAAAATCCAGACAAAATAAACGTCTGTTTGAGGTCACACGATGAAGTTGGCCTTACGCTGGTCGTTCAAGATTCTTGATTGGACAATTGTTTGACATTGAGGAATTGAGCCCTAGTGAGCGACGCAGCCATCGGTCATCAGGCATGCGTGGTCGGCAGGTGGACTGGCACGGAGAACCAGTACTAGGGCGGAGGCAGCCAGGCAGAGAGCCGTCGGTTAGCAACGCACGTATCTCGCATACTAAGAGCATCTCCGGTCGTTCGGCCTTCAGAGACTTGAGATAGCGTTGCCTATGGATGAACCGATGATAATTTCAGCATGGGGCCGATCAGGTTCCAGCCATCGCCATCAGGTCGTCCTCAAATGCCGTTTTTTAAAACATAAAATTGACCAAACACAACACAATTTTGTCCAAACTAGACGATTTCATTGATATTTGTAAAAAACTTAAAAACACAAACTAAAAACTACAACTATGCGCAGCCGCCGCCGCCTCCTGCCTTCTACATGTCGAGGAGCCTGTAGAACTGGGTATAGTCGCCGCCACCGCTGCCGTCGTCGTCGTCGTCGTCGCCGCCGCCGCCGCCGTCCCTGCTGTACCCCTGACCAGCGTCGCCGATGCACGGGGGTTTGGCGTCCCGGCGCTTCCTCGTCGCCGCTGTCGAGGATGACGCGGCCGCCCTCCCCGCATTCACGGCGCCGAGCTTTGATCTCCTCGTAGGCCCGGCGGTGGCGCTCCATCTGCTCACGGACGTAGTCCGCCTTCGCCCACTTGAGGGCGGTCTCGTCGGCAGCGGCCATGGCCTCGTGCTCCTTCGTCACGGGGAGTAGACCCGGCTCGGTCTTCTGCCTGACGAGGCGGTAGGAAGAAGGAGAGGGGCCGCCACCCTCGTTGATGATGAGGGCGCCGCCGCTGGTGCGGCGCCCAAGTGGCGTCTTCTGCGGCTCCGGCTTGACGGGACGGAGCGCCGGCGAACCGGAGGAAAGAGAGCCAGAGCCCGACCATGACGACGAGGTCGCCGTCTCCATTCGCCGCGGCATCTAGGAGCTGCCGCGGCGGCAAGAGAAGGAAGGGGCGCCGAGTACTCTAGGCGCGGCGTGTTGCCAGCCTCGATGTACTCGAGGACGACCTTAAGGGTGCAGCCTGGGACGCCCCACCATTGGCGCCGCCCCTCAGAGTTGAGGCGGCCGCATGGCTTGATGCCGTTGGTGGCGGTAATCTCCTCCTCGTGGCGTCGCTTGAAGTACGCCGTCCACAACGCGTTGTTGTCGGGGGCGTACCTCGGCTGGTTCCGCTGCGGCTTCGGTGGCGAAGACTGGATGCACGCGATTTCGGCGTGTCGAGCAGCTTCGGTGGGCGCGGGCGGCACCGGGCCGCCGCCGGCGCTGAGCCTCCAGGTGCCCGGCACCCGCATGTCGGGGGCGCCGGATAGTCGGCCTCGTAGATGAGCCGCGCCTCCTCCTCGTGCAGATGGCGTCGGCCGAAACCGTTCACCACCGCGCCGTCACCTGGGAAGCGCTCGTCCATTGCCGTCGGTGGGGGGAGAGAGTATGAGAGAGGGGCGTCGGCGGCGAGAGGTGGAGAGAAGGGCGTCGGTGGCAAGAGCTTGTGCGTACACCGACACGGGAGGACGACTTTTATAGCCTCGGATGGGCGGTGGGAGAGCTGCCGCCGTGTGCCGCGTGGAAGGAACGGGCGGGATGCGCATTGCCACGCCGCCCGTGAGGCATCAACGAAAGGCTAACTGGCGCAGCAACGCGGCAGCCTTGGCATTGATTCCCGTGGGAACCGAGGCAATGAGAACGACAAAGGCGGTGAGTCGCTGAGTCGCCGGAACCACTCCTTTTCGCGCCAAAAATGTTTCCCCCTGCGCCCCCGGGCGCCCCCAGCACGTTGGGTTCGGCCTAGGTCCGCTGGCGCCAAATTCGGCCTTAACCAGCGAAAATTGAGCTTCTGGGAGCACGACTGGGCCGAATTTTCTGCGCCGGCGATGAAAAAGGGCCTTGGGGCCATGTTGGGGATGCGGCTGGAGATGCTCTAAGATAAGAGCTCCACCGCTTTCGTCTTCTCTTATTCATTGTACAATATTCATCCTCTTTAATTCACAGTACAATTTTGTTTTTAAGGTTGAACAAGTTCAATTGGCATGCAAGTTTTTTAACTCGGAATTGATAAATTGAATTAAGTTATTATTATGGGTTTGTTCCACAATGGATAAAGTGAACCATTTTTAATAGAAACTTCAACATGACGAGGACCGGAGACATTGCATCTCTTTTTCTGTCATTTTCATTTTCTTCTCTCGCGCCATTAGCGGTGTAAGAATGAACTTCAAAACCTGTGCATAAGAGATTAATGAAAGAAATTGTGAATTCATGTCCATGGCCACCACCACCGTCTCCGTCACCATCCTCGTTTGTTGCCTCTGCCTCCACCAATGGCATTGTCTCCCTCACCATCAGCAAATAAGTTGTGCTATCTGTTGGGGAACGCAGTAATTTCAAAACTTTTCCTACGCACACGCAAGATCTATCATGGTGATGCATAGCAACAAGAGGGGAGAGTGTTGTCCACGTACCCTCGTAGACCATAAGCGGAAGCATTATGACAACACGGTTGATGTAGTCGTACGTCTTCACAATCGACCGATCCTAGTACCGAAAGTACGACACCTCCGCGATCTGCACACGTTTAGCTCGGTGACGTCCCATGAACTCACGATCCAGCAGAGTGTCAAGGGAGAGCTTCGTCAGCACGATGGCGTGATGACGGTGATGATGATGCTACCGGAACAGGGCTTCGCCTAAGCACCGCTACGATATGACCGAGGTGGATTATGGTGGAGGGGGGCACCGCACACGTCTAAGGGAACAATGATCAACTTGTGTGTCTATGGGGTGCCCCTGGCCACGTATATAAAGGATGGAGGGAGGAGGAGGCCGGCCCGCATAGGGCGCGCCCAAAGTGTGGAGTCCTACTAGGACTCCCTAGTCCTAGTAGGATTCCACCTCCCACATGGAATAGGAAAAAGGGAAGGGAGACGGAGAACGAAGGAAGGGGCGCCCCCTTTCCCTAGTCCAATTCAGACCAGTCCATGGGGAAGGGGCGCGGCCACCCTTGAGGCCTTTCTCTCCTTTCCCGTATGGCCCATTAAGGCCCAATACGAATTCCCGTAACTCTTCGGTACTCCGAAAAATACCCGAATCACTCGGAACCTTTCCGATGTCCGAATATAGACTTCCAATATATCGATCTTTACTTCTCGACCATTTCGAGACTCCTCGTCGTGTCCCCGGTCTCATCCGGAACTCCAAACGAACTTCGGTCAACAAATCACATAACTCCTAATACAAATCGTCACAGAACGTTAAGCGTGCGGACCCTACGGGTTCGGGAACTATGTAGACATGACCGAGACTCATCTCTGGTCAATAACCAATAACGGAACCTGGATGCTCATATTGGTTCCTACATATTCTACGAAGATCTTTATCGGTCAAACCGCATAACAACATACGTTGTTCCCTTTGTCATTAGTATGTTACTTGCCCGAGATTCGATCGTTGGTATCTCAATACCTAGTTCAATCTCGTTACCGGCAAGTCTCTTTACTCGTTCCGTAATGCATCATCCCGCACCTAACTCATTAGTCACATTGTTTGCAAGGCTTATAGTGATGTGCATTACCGAGAGGGCCTAGAGATACCTCTCCGATAGACGGAGTGACAAACCCTAATCTCGATCTATGCCAACTCAACAAACACCATTGGGGAAACCTATAGAGTATCTTTATAATCACCCAGTTACGTTATGACGTTTGATAGCACACAAGGTGTTCCTACGGTATTCGGGAGTTGCATAATCTCATAGTCTGAGGAACATGTATAAGTCATGAAGAAAGCAGTAGCAATAAAACTGAACGATCATTATGCTAAGCTAACAGATGGGTCTTGTCCATCACATCATTCTCTAATGATGTGATCCCGTTCATCAAATGACAACACATGTCCATGGCTAGGAAACTTAACCATCTTTGATTAACAAGCTAGTCAAGTAGAGGCATACTAGGGACACTCTGTTTGTCTATGTGTTCACACATGTACTAAGTTTCCGGTTAATAAAATTCTAGCCTGAATTATAAACATTTATCATGATATAAGGAAATATAAATAACAACTTTATTATTGCCTCTAGGGCATATTTCCTTCACTATTATCTTTTACGCAAATTCCTGATCAATCGTACTTTTTAATATGCTTTTACATATCTTATTGATATGTGTTTTTTATAACCGCCGCTGTGTCGCTCCCTCCCAGAACAACATGGGTGGTGTTGCCATGATACGTCTCCAATGTATCTGTAATTTTTGATTGTTCCATGCTATTATATTATCTATTTTGGATATTTTATATGTATTAATATGCTATTTTATATTATTTTTAGGACTAACCTATTAACCTAGAGCCCAGTGCTAGTTTATGTTTTTCCTTGTTTTTGAGTTTCGCAGAAAAGAAATATCAAACGGAGTCCAAATGGAATAAAACTTTCACGATGATTTTTCTTGGACCAGAAGACACCCGTAGGACTTGGAGTCCAAGTCAGAAGACCCATGAGGCAGCGGCAAGCCGTAGGGGCGTGCCCTAGGGGGGGGGCGCCCCTGGCTTGTGCCCCCCCTCGGGAGTCCACCGACCTCCTTCTTCGTCCTATAAATTCACATATATTCCCAAACCCTTAGAAAAAAGCCACGAAAATACTTTTTCCCCGCCGCAACCTTATGTTCTTGTGAGATCCCATCTTGGGGCCTTTTCCGACGATCTGCCGGAGGAGGATTTGATCACGGAGGGCATCTACATCAACCCTATTGCCCTTCCGTTGAAGCGTGGTAGTTTACCTCAGACCTACGGGTCCATAGCTAGTAGTTAGACGGCTTCTTCTCTCTCTATGTTCTCCAATACCATGTTCTCCTCAATGTTCTTGGAGTTCTATCTGATGTAATATTCTTTTGCGGTGTGTTTATTGAGATCCGATGAATTGTGGATTTATGATCAGATTATCTATGAATATTATTTGAATCTTCTCTGAATTCTTATATGCATGATTTGATATATCTGTTTTCTCTTCAAATTATCGGTTTGGTTTGGCCAACTAGATTGGTATTTCTTGCAATGGGAGGGATGCTTAGTTTTGGGTTCAATCTTGCGTGATTTCACCCAGTGACAAAGTAGGGGTAGCGAGACATGTATTGTACTGTTGCCATCAAGGATAAAAAGACGTGGTTTTCATCATATTGCTTGAGTTTATCCCTCTACATCATGCCATCTTACTTAAGGCGTTACTCCATTCTTTATGAACTTAATACTCTAGATGCATGTTGGATAGCGGTCGATGTGTGGAGTAATAATAGTTGAGGGAGTTCTGGATTAAGGGGTCTTCGGACAGCCGGACTATATCCTTTGGCCAGACTGTTGGACTATGAAGGTACAAGATTGAAGACTTCGTCCCGTGTCCGGATGGGACTCTCCTTGGCGTGGAAGGCAAGCTTAGCAATACGGATATGTAGATCTCCTCCCTCATAACCGACTTTGTGTAACCCTAGCCCCCTCCAGTGTCTATATAAACCGGAGGGTTTAGTCCGTAGGACAACATACAATCATACCATAGGCTAGCTTCTAGGGTTTAGCCTCTACGATCTCGTGGTAGATAAACTCTTGTAATACTCATATCATCAATATCAATCTAGCAGGACGTAGGGTATTACCTCCATCGAGAGAGCTCGAACCTGGGTAAACATCGTGTCCCCCGCCTCCTGTTACCATCCGCCTTAGACGCATAGTTCGGGACCCCCTACCCGAGATCCGCCGGTTTTGACACCGACATTGGTGCTATCATTGAGAGTTCCACTGTGCCGTCACCGTAAGGCTTGATGGCTCCTTCGATCATCAGTAATGATGCGGTCCAGGGTGAGGTTTTCCTCCCCGGACAGATCTTCATATTCAGCGACTTCGCACTACGGGCCAACTCGCTTGGCCATCTGGAGCAGATCGAGAGCTACGCCCCTGGCTGTCAGGTCAGATTCGGAAACTTAAACTACACTGCCGACATCCGCGGATACTTGATCTTCGACGGATTCGAGCCCGTGTCAGGTGCGCCGCACAATCACGACGAGCATGACGTAACTCTGCCGTTGGACAGTGTTTGGGAGATCGCATCTGCCACTACTCCGACCCTTAATCCGGAGCAAATTGCACCATCCGAGGACGGGGGAATAGACCCCGCCATGGAGGCCGCACTCAGTGGCGATAGAGCTGGATACTGACTTCACCCCTTACGAGAGCCATGTTGCCGAACCACTAGATTCTTCTCCGGCCACGGACTCTGAGCTGCCCGCGTCCGTGCCTGTCGAATCCGATTGGGCACCGATCATGGAGTTTACCTCCACGGATATCTTTTAGCACTCTCCTTTTGGCAACGTGCTAAATTCATTAAGGTCCCTTTCTTTGTCAGGAGAACCTTGGCCGAACTATGTCCGACTAGGGTGGGATGCGGACGACGAAGAAATTCTCTCCCCACCCACCACCCACTTAGTACCACTGTTGACGATTTAACTGACATGCTCGACTTCGACTCCGAAGACATCGACGGTATGGACGACGATGTAGGAGACGAACAGGAACCGCCCACAGGGCGCTGGACCGCCACCTCATCATATGATATATACATGATGGACACCCCCAAAGAAGGAAATGTCGATGAGACAGTGGAGGATGACCCCTCCAAGAAGCAACCCAAGCGCCAACGTCAGCAGCGCCGCTCTAAGTCCCGCCATATCAAAAGTAGTGATACCGGCACAAGAGATAATAACACTCCGGATAGTGCTGAAGACGACAACAATCCCCTCCAGCACGATTTAGAGCGGGAGAGTGAACAAGCTAGCCCTCCAGAGCGGGCAGCAGATGGAGAATCGGAGGAGGACAATTACATGCCTCTCTGCAAAGATGAGGTGAGCTCGGCGACGAAGAATTTATCGTGCCGAAGGATCCTGTCGAGCAGGAGCGCTTCAAACGCCGGCTTATGGCAACAACAAATAGCTTGAAGAAGAAGCAACAACAGCTTCAAGCTGATCAAGATCTGCTAGCAGACAGATGGACCGAAGTCCTTGCGGCCGAGGAATACGAACTCGAGCGCCCCTCCAAGAGTTTCCCAAAGCGTAGGTTGCTACCTCACCTCGAGGAGGAAGCATTGAAACCTACATCACCAGTGTACGATGCGGCTGACCGGCCACCTCGTGGCCCAGCTAGAGAGGCGTTTCAGCCTGAGGTTCAGCCTGCACCCCGCCGCCACTCAAACAAAAATACCAAAGCCCGGGGCAACACACGGGACCTGCGAGACGTATTAGACAGCAGGGCAAAACATGCAAGGTCGATATACGGGTCATGAGGGCGCGTGCCAACGCAGGATGATGACCGTCGCGCCGGATACACTAAAAGCAAATCCGGCCGGGCCGAACACAGCAGACAAGACTCATATGAACTGCGTCGTAATATAGCCCGACACAGAGGCATCGCACACCCCCTATGCTTCACTGATGAAGTTATGGATCACGAATTCCCGGAGGGTTTTAAACCCATAAATATCGAATCGTATGATGGTATAACAGATCCTGCTGTATGGATTGAGGATTTCCTCCTCCATATCCACATGGCTCGCGGTGATGATCTGCATGCCATCAAGTACCTCCCACTAAAACTCAAAGGACTAGCTCGGCATTGGCTGAATAGCTTGCCAGCAGACTCCGTCGGCAGTTGGGAGGATTTGGAAGACGCATTCCTTGACAACTTCCAGGGCACATATGTGCGACCACCGGATGCTAATGACTTGAGCCATATAACTCAGCAGCTAGGGGAATTGGCCAGGCAATTCTAGACACGGTTCCTAACTATGAAAAACCAAATTGTCGACTGCCCGGATGCGGAGGCCTTAGCGGCATTCAAGCATAACATCCGTGACGAGTGGCTCGCCCGGCACCTCGGCCAGGAGAAGCCGAAGTCTATGGTAGCCCTCATGACACTCATGACCCACTTTTGCGCGGGCGAGGATAGCTAGCTGGCTCGCAGCAACAACACATCAAGGAATCCGGGCACTTCGGATACCAAAGATGCCAACGGCAAACCACGCCGTAACAGACAAAAGCGCCGCAACAACGGCGATAACGCCGATGATACGACAGTCAATGCAAGATTCAGAGGCTCTAGATCCGGTCAGCGGAAAAGCCATTCAAAAGAAGTACTCTGGGCTCGTCCAGTTTGGATCGCATACTCGATCGCTCGTGTCAAATGCACGGCACCCCTGATAAGCCAGCCAATCACACCAACAGAGAATGCTGGGTGTTCAAGCAGGCCAGCAAGTTGAATGCCGAAAACAAGGAAAGGGGCTGCATAGTGATGACGAGGAAGAGCCCTGGCCGCCGAACACGGGAGGACAGAAGAGGTCCCCCCCCACAAGTGAAGATGTAAGTGCATCTAGTGCCACCCCTAGTTGGTTTTGGAGTATTGACGACAAACCTAGTTGAGGGACTAATGTGTTTGTGAGAATTGCAGGATAACACAGGTGGAAGTCCCTCATTGATTCGGTTTTCCTACCAGAGATGACCCCTAAAAATGTATGAAGACATTGAAGTCAAAGGTGGTATATGAAGATATTCACATTGAATACTATGACATGAGAAGACACCGCATGAAGCCTATGGAGCTCGAAGACTTAGATCCTTCGTAGTTCTTTTCTTCTATGTTGAGTCATAGGAACCACCGTACTGTTAAGTGGGGTCCAAGAGAACCAGTCAGAATGACTGAAGTGATGCTTAAACAAAACCTATGTCTTCGAGTGAAGACTTTGAGAGCGAATCTTGTCCAGAGTCGGACAAGTCAGCTTTGCTTGTAGCCCAAGTAAAGTTGCCGTGTGTGTTTGAAATCTGACCATTGGAACACGTGTCAGTTCCTTAGTGACCCAGGGTCATTTTGGACAAATCAGGTCGGGTTGCCTAGTGGCTATAAATAGCCCACCCCCTACAACCATAAATGGTTGGCTGCTTAGATTTAGAGTATGGCTTTTGTCGTTTGAGAGCAACCCACCTCAAAGCCTTTGAGAGAGAATTCCTTACGAGGATAAAGCCCTAACCACCCTGTCGGGGTTGCTGATCCCACGGACACCTATGGGACCGTGGTGGACCGGGGCCCCTTTCGGTTCGGCAGGGGGGCGGAGAGCGCACTAAGAGCAGATCGAGGCGAATGCACGAGCGACGCGATCGGTTTACCCAGGTTCGGGCCACACAGATGCGTAAAACCCTACTCCTGCTTTGGTTTGTATTTGTGTTCTTGCTCGGGTGAAATGGATGCTACAGTACCCTTGGATGGCTAGCGAGACCGAGCGTCAGAATGGTCGTCCCCCCTGTTGCGCATGGGCCTCCTTTTATATGTCAAAGGGGTCACCGACAGGTGGCAACAGAGATGAGGGTAAAAAGGTAAAAGAGGTGGTAGTTGGCGCCACCGCTTGCTACAGTTGTATCATACCTAACTCTGACGGCAGGGGACAAAGGCATTAAATGCCTGTCTGTGTCGCCTAGACGGTGCGGAAAGGGACCGTCAGGGGCGCCACCGTTTGCCACGATGGCTACCTTGTCAGCACCTGCTTGCCACTGCATGCCCCTGGCTGCACAGCCTCCCGCCACGTATGCCAGGAACGGTCCCAGAGCGACATGTTGGTGGGTGAGCTGGAGCGCGGGCTGCAGAGTAGTAGCTTGCCGCGGCAAGCGCCTTGCCGCGGATGTTGTCTTGTCGCGTCCGGGAGCTTGTCGCTCACCGGGTCTTGTCGCGTTCGGGAGCTTGTCACCCGCCGGGTCTCGTCGGGACGCGCAGCGCGTCGCAGCAAGCTTCTCGAGATGCCTTGGTTGGTCTTCCCGGCAAGCTCCTCTTGCCGGTGTCTTGTGTCCTTCCCGGCAAGCTCCTCTTGCCGGGGTCTTGTCTCCTTTCCCGGCAAGCTCTTCTTGCTGGGGCCTTGCACCCTGGCTCGAATACTTTGTTCTTGAATGGCTCCCAAGGAACCACGGAGGATCTTGGCGGTCGCCCGGCAAGCCTTGCCGCGGGGTGCTGCGACTGCCCGTCCACAAGTTCGGGATACTAAGGTACCCCTACTTTAGTACACCGACAGGAGCCCCCGGGCCTGGGCTATACACGGTGTCGAGCGCTGTTGGGCCAGGCCCAAAAACAGTGCACGGGCACGCGCGGCCTGGGTCACGCCGTATCTGACTCCGCATCCACCGCGCCCTCCCCAAACGGCACGCGTCAAACGCGGCGTCGTGGGCGAGACCGTGGGCGGCGTGCGCGGTTTTCAGGGCATCCACTCCCCACGATCACAGGGTGGGGAGAGGTCGCCTCACCCGTTGGCTCGGTTCTGCACGCCTGCCACGCGGCTCCCATGCGCTTGGGTCTGCGGTCGGTGGAGGCGGGAAACTGGGCCGTCGCGGTTCGAGGCAACGGGTCGGCCCCAGCCCCCTGCCCTTCCCGTGTCTTGATTCGCTGAGCGGGGCGGCCGAGCCCCCACCTCGCTCCTTTATAAAGAGCGGGAGGGGAGGACGGAGGCCCGCATTCTCTCATCTCCTCCTTCCTTCAGCTTCTGCTCCCCTTTCTCTCATTCGCCATGGAGAAAGGGAACCCTGGTCCTTCATCGGTGGCGGCGAGGGTCACCGCCAGACAGCGCATCCCTCCCTCTCCCACACCCGTGGTGGCAGAGCCAGCCATAAGGGGAAGAGGGAGGGGGCGAGGTCATGGACGAGGTCGAGGTGCTCGGGGAAGAGGTGGACGGGGCGGCGCGCCGGCTTCGCCTCCGCCGGCGGTTCCTCTTCCCACGGGGGTCCATATTGGGGACGACCCTTGCGAGTTCTTTGTCAGGCTACGCCGGGCGCCTCGTCGTCGACTCCGACTCCCAGCTCCGTTCGCGAGCGCGATGGAGTTGGACCCGCCCGAGACACCGAGATTGCACATGAGGGGCTGTGGGATCAGCGGCACGCGAGTCCGCGTTGAAGTCCCAGCCCCTGGTGTGATGTATCTCGGTCGAGGGTGGAAGACGTTCGCCCGTATCCACAGCTTGACGGGGGGGGGGGGGGGGGGCTCACCCTCCATTTCAAGTTGATGGAGGGCGATCTCCTCTCCGTCAAGGTCTTTGGGTGCTTCGGCACTCGGGCGAAGTGCTGCGTGGAAAGCTCCTCCGATAGCAAAGCCCCCTCCTCGAGCGAGAGTGACGAGGAGGGGAGCGACAGCGACGACGAGGGTAGCGGGCGGCAGGATGGCGGGTCCGACTAGGTGTCGGGCGTCGCTCTGCGCGGCACCGGCGACCCCATCATCCGTGTCGCTGGCTCCTTGAACTCCCCGGGGTCGTCTCCTTGGGCGGCTGGCGTAGGGAGGCCGCGGAAGAGGAAGAGGGCTGGTGGCAAGGCCGTCAAGTCGGAGTACGAGGGTGTGGTGCCCTCGACAGCGTGCTGACGTCCTGCCGCCTCGTCTTCGAGCCCTGCTTCCGGCGCTGCCATCACCGTCCAGCCTTCTGACGGCTCCCGGGATGTTCTCTTGGTGTCTTCTGGCACCCGTAGCTCGCCTAGGCGCCCCTTTTGCCCTCTTCGCCTCCTTGACCTACCTCCTGAAGAGAGGGACAAGAAAGGGATTACGGGCATCTTATCTTTTTAATTTGTAAGCCTTCGGGCCTTAGTTGCATTTAAAACTTGTAATCCTCTCTTTCATGTTTTTCATCCTCCATGGACCGTACCTGAGTGGAATGTTTTTTAATGAAAAGGGGATGCTTGCCGGGTCATTTGTCTCGCGGGTAGAACCCACGTCAAGGAGCGAATCCTTGGTATCTTTCAGATAGACACTTCTTTTCCCGGCAACAGGCCCTGCCGTCTTCCCACGTCGCTCGACCTTTCTCACGCTTTTGACGGAGGCAGGGACGAGGCGGGTGCGGCCCCTCGTTTCATCCTTTTGCTACCGCGACTACGACCAAACTTGGCCCCGGGAACGAGCCCCAGGGCCCAGAGTTAAGGGAGCACGGTAGTTTTCAGGAAGAAACGAGGTTTCGTATTCCCCAGTCCATAAGAGAATGCATGATGAGGGATGAAAGACTTATCTGAGATTGCAGCCCCCGGCAACTCTGGCTTGGCGTGGGTGAATCTTGGTACTTGCAGCCCCCGGCAACACTGGCTTGCCGGGGTCCAGATGCCGGTACGTCCGTCTTCTCCTTTTCGTCCTCAGGCGGTCCGGCAAGGATATGTGAGCCCTGCGAACCAAGGGAAACGAAAGAAAGGCAAAGGGATGCACACTCGACCTCTAAGTTAGGGGTTAGCCGCTGTTAAGCACTATCAACCCTAACCAAGGACGAGACTCGACCTAGCATGCATGCTATAACTCAGGGCGCCAGCGCTTCATTTACTTGTGCTCAGGGTCTGCGCCTGGCTTTGTACAAAGGATTACATGCAACAGCGGCAAGACTTGTACAAAAGGGTGGTAGCCGGACAGGGTCCGACAACCACGCCTTACGGGTAAAACTTACAAAGATGCTCAATATTCCAGGAGTTGCTCACCGGAGTGCCATCTTCGGTCTCAAGGCAGACAACGCCAGGCCTAGTGACTCGTTTCACCCGGTAAGGGCCTTCCCACTTTGGCGTCAACTTGTTGGAATTCTTGGCAGACTGAACGCGCCGAAGAACAAGGTCGCCTTCCTCGAAGCTTCTGGCTTTAACTTTGTGGCTATGGCAGCGGCGCAAAGCTTGCTGGTAGCGAGCGGCTCGCACAACAGTCTGAAGACGGTCTTCCTCAAGGAGCAGCGCGTCGTCTTGCCGCAGCTGCTCTTGCTTGAGCTCATCATAAGCGAGCACTCGAGGTGACCCGTATACGAGTTCTGTGGGGATAACTACCTCCGCTCCATAGACTAGAGCGAAGGGTGTCTGGCCAGCGGCTCGATTTGGCATCATCCTGATCGACCAAAGAACCACCGGCAGCTCCTCGATCCAGTTTCTTCCGCACTTGTGCAGCCTGTCGAAAGTTCTGGTCTTGAGCCCGCGCAACACTTCAGTATTTGCCCTCTCCGCTTGACCGTTGCTTCTCGGGTGAGCAATAGAAGCGAAGCAGACCTTGGTGCCGAGATCTTGGACATACTGCATGAAGGTGCGGCTCATAAATTGTGTACCGTTGTCGGTAATTATCCTGTTAGGGATCCCGAAACGGCAAACAATCGACCTGAAGAACTTGACTGCTGACTGTGCTGTCACCTTCCTCACTGGTTCCACTTCCGGCCACTTTGTGAACTTGTCGATTGCAACGTACAAGTACTCAAAGCCCCCGACAACTCGGGGAAAGGGGCCGAGGATGTCGAGCCCCCAGACCGAAAATGGCCAGGATAAAGGGATCGTCTAGAGAGCTTGAGCTGGCTGGTGTATCTGCTTGGAATGAAACTGGCATGCTTCACACTTGGTTACTTGTGCAGTTGCATCCTGGAGGGCTGTCGGCCAGAAGAAACCTTGCCGGAATGCTTTTCCGACAAGGGCTCTTGCGCCAATGTGGTGACCACATATGCCTCCATGTATCTCTGCCAACAGCTTCTGTCCATCTTCCCGGGAAATACACTTCAATTTCACACCATTGAGCCTTCTTCTGTACAGCGTGTCGTCGACAAACTGGTACATACTAGACTGCCGGGCTACTCTTTCCGCTTCTTCTGGCTCTTCGGGAAGTTCTCCTGTCTGGAGGAAATGGACAATCTGCTGCGCCCATGTTGGAGCCCGTGGCTCGACAACAAGGACTAAAGGCAATTCTGCTGCTGCGGGAACATCTGCTTCTACGGCAAGAGCCTATGGCTCTGTTGGAGCTTGACGTTCCCCGGCAAGCTTGCCGGAGCAAAACTTGTCGGGAGCATCTGCTTCGATGGAACAAACCCTGGGGCTTGCCGGAGCGGACTGCTCCTCAGCATTCTTGGTGTTGATCTTGGGGACTTTCTTGGCGGCGGCTTCGGGAAGCTCTGCCGGAAAATAGTCGCCAGAAACCAACTTCCTCTTCTTGCTCTGTCCAGTTGGTGGCGTTACGGACGGCTGAGTCAGCTTGAGCACAAAAATCCCTGGTTCCACAGGTAATTTAAGTGCGGCGCACTTTGACAGGCCATCGGCAATGTCGTTCTGAGCTCTTGGGACATGCTCCATTTGCAGGCCGTCAAAGTGCTCTTCTAGCTTCCTCACTTCGTCAACGTAAGCTTCCATTAAAGGACTTTGGTAATTCTTGTTCACTTGGCGGACGACAAGCTGCGAGTCACCCCTGACAATAAGCTTCTTAATCCCAAGTTCCGCCGCGATCCTGAGACCGGCAAGCAAGCCTTCATACTCTGCAGTATTGTTTGTCGCTTGCTCCTTGGGAAAGTGCATCTGGACTATGTACTTGAGGTGCTCTCCGGTGGGTGCGACAAGCAGCACGCCAGCACCGGCGCCTTGCAGCGAGAAGGTACCGTCAAAGTACATAAGCCACTCTTTGCTTGTTTCCTTGGCGGGGATGCTCGTCTCCGAAATTTCTCCATCTGGAGTTGGCGTCCACTCTGCTATGAATTCTGCCAATGCTCTGCTTTGGATTGTTGATGTACTCTCAAATTTGAGGCCAAAGCTTGACAGTTCCAGTGCCCACTCAACAATCCTGCCTGTTGCTTCTGGATTTTGCAATATCCTCTTCAGCGGAAAGCGAGTGACAACCGTGATTTCATGTGCTTGGAAGTAATGGCGCAGCTTTCTCGAGGCCATGAGAAGGCCAAAAAGCAACTTCTGCACACCAGAGTACCTCGACCTAGCCCCCTGCAAAAGGGAACTGACAAAGTAGACTGGGCGCTGCACCATCTTCTTCTGTATCTCCTCTTGCATCTGCGCAGATCCTTGCTTGTTGGGACCAGAGCTTGTCGGGGAAGCCCCCTGCTTGTCACTGGATGTGCTTGCCGCGGTTGCTGGCTCGTCATCTGCTTCCCTCTTCGCTACTAACGCAGCACTAACCACTTGATTGGTTGCCGCTATGTACAGTAGCAACTTCTCTTGTGGTTTAGGTGCGACAAGTGTTGGAGTGGAGGACAGGTACCTCTTCAAGTCTTGCAGCGCAGCCTCCGCTTCCGGAGTCCATTTCATTGGACATGCCTTTTTCAAGATTTTGAAAAACGGCAGGGCGCGCTCAGCAGACCGAGAGATAAACCTGCTGAGAGCAGCTACGCAGCCGGCAAGCTTCCGTACATCCTTGACGCGTTTTGGTGCTTCGATCTGCTCAATGGCCTTGATCTTGTCGGGATTGGCTTCAATCCCCCGCTGAGACACAAAGAACCCGAGAAGCTTGCCGGAAGGGACTCCAAACACACACTTCTCGGGGTCGAGCTTGAGGTTGATCTTGCGCAGATTTGCAAAAGTCTCTTCTAAATCTTGGATCAGAGTTGCCCTGTCCTTGCTCTTGACCACTATATCATCCATGTAAGCCTCTACATTTCTGTGTATCTGTGGCTTCAAAGCAACATGGACCACTCTGGCAAACGTTGAACCAGCATTTTTTAATCCGAAAGGCATCCGTACGAAACAGTACGTGCCACATGGAGTAATGAAAGCGGTTTTCTCCTCATCCTCTTCTGCCATGAAGATCTGATGGTATCCTGAATATGCGTCAAGAAATGAAAGCAGATCACATCCGGTCGTGGAGTCAACAATCTGGTCAATGCGCGGCAAGGGAAATGGGTCTTTGGGACAGGCTTTATTAACATCAGTAAAGTCAATACAGAGCCTCCATTTTCCATTTGCCTTGCGCACGACTACAGGATTGGCTAGCCACGTGGGATGGAGCACTCCTCTGACAAGGCCTGCTGCTTCCAATTTCTTGATTTCTTTTGCTATGAACTCTTGGCGCTCCACTGCTTGTTTCCGGACCTTCTGCTTGACGGGCCGCGCATGAGGACAAACGGCAAGGTGGTGCTCAATTACTTTCCTGGGAACACCGGGGATGTCAGACGGCTGCCATGCAAACACGTCGGCATTCGCCCGCAGGAAAGCAACGAGCGCGCTTTCCTATTTAGGGTCAAGCGTGGCACTGATGGTGAAGGTACCACCAGTGCCATCCTCCTTGGCGGACACCTTCTTGGTATGTGGTGGAGCTGCCATAGCCTTCTTACACTTGCCGGTGGAGCTCGATGGTGCGTCCTCGACGGCAGCGCAGCACTCCGAAGAGGTGCGCTTGCAGGAGTGGGCATCAGAGCTCTTGCCGGACTTGGTCTTCTTCTTCCCCCCGGGAGCTTTAGCGGCAAGTGTCTTGCGGTCTGTCGCAGCAGCTGCTTCCCGGTAGATCTTGTCGGCGCAGATAAGGGCATCCTTCTTGTCGCCAGGGACAGAGATGACGCTTATCGGGCCTGGCATCTTGAGCACGTTGTATGCATAGTGAGAGGCTGCCATAAACTTGGCGAGTGCTGGACGGCCAAGTATCCCATTGTAAGGCAATGGGAAATCGGCAACGTCAAAAGTGACCCTCTCCGTTCTGAAATTCAGCTCGCTGCCAAATGTCACCGGCAGCGTGACCTTCCCCTTCGGCTTGCTCCTTCCCGTGTTAATTCCTTGGAATGTACCAGTCTCTTCGAGCTCGCTGTCCAGGATCTGGAGTTTCTGGAGCACAGCGGAGGAGATCAGATTTAAGCTGGCCCCGCCGTCAACTAGCATCTTAGTGACTTTGAGGTTGCGGATTGTTGGCGAAACCAACAGCGGCAAGCACCCGACCGCAGTTGTGCGATCAGGGTGGTCCTCGATGTCAAAGATGATAGGTATGCTGGACCATTTCAGAAGCTTGCGTGATTCGACAGGTGGCTCCGCCGCATTAACCTCCCGCAGCCACTGTTTGAGTTGGCGGTGGGAAGTATGCAGAGCGGCACCGCCGTCAACACACAAGACTTCCGTAGCTTTCTGAAAATCTTGCTCGCTGTTCTCGACATCATCCATGTCTTCGTCGTTGTCTTCGTCTTCATCCTTGTCGCGGCCGCGGAGAGGTCTGTCTCCTTGCCGCTGCTTGGCCTTGCCGCGGCGCCCCTCCTGGCCAGCGCGCTTCTTGCCGGCCTCTCCACCGCCTCCTTGGGCTCTCTCCTTGTCGCGCCGCTCGTACTCAGCTTTTTGTTGCTGGACAAGCTGCTCGACCTTCTTGCAGTTCTGGAGATCATGGCCCTTGGTGCGGTGGATCTTGCAGTACTGTTTGTCGGAGCCGTCCTGCTTGTCGGCGGCCGCCACAGCTTGGCAGTTGGTGCATGCGACAACCTCCTTGCCGGATCTACCAACTTTGGCTTGCTTGGCGCCACCGTCATCGCCGGACTGCTCGACGACTAGTACCTCCTTGCCCTTATTCTTCCTGTTGCGCCTCCAGTTTCTCCTTGCCGGGGCGGTATCCTCATTGTCAGATCCCCCCGTTCCAGCATTCTATCTGGGGAGTTTCCTCCCTTCTTCAGCGCGTGCACACTTGTCTGCCAGGGCGTACAGCTCGCTGACGTCTCTGATCCTGCTCATCGCCATCTCCTCCCGCATCCTGCGGTTACGCATGTTCTGATGGAACACGCTGATAACCGCGGTAGGGTGGATGTCTGGGATGTTGCGCTGCACCGGCTGAATCTCTGGATATACTTGCGTAGGGGCTCTCCTTCCTTCTGGGCAAGTAGGTGAAGATCACTTTCCTGGCCATGTGGTTTGTGGCCGCCTGTAAAGGCGCCGACAAACTGATGGCACAGGTCTGCCTAAGAGGATACGGAGTTGGCCGTCAAGTGCATGAGCCAGGACCTGACTTCGGGCTTGAGCACTAGTGGGAAGTAGTTGGCAAGGACCTTGTCGTCTCGCCCCCTAGCAGCTTGCACCGCAATGGTGTAGATGCTGAGGAACTCCGACGGGTGCGACTTGCCGTTGTACTTCTCCGGTACGTCTGGCTTGAAATGCTTCTAGCTGGGCCACTGGACTTGCCGCAGCTCACGGGTAAACGCAGGGCAACCTACCGCGTACGGCAAGTCGCCTAGTCCTCCGGGCGCATGCATGTCAACAGAAGGCCCAGCGTGCAGGTCTGATTGACGCCGCGCTTCTCTTCGGTGCTCGATGCGTGTTTGCGTCTTCTTGCTGTCTCTCATGAAGAACTTGGCGCTGATCGCGACGAGCTCGCGGATCTGATGACGCGGTGGAGCCGCTGTCGAGGTGGATCCGACGAGTCGGCGATCTTGGCCTTCTAGGCGGAGAGTGCACAGTGGTTGCACCCTCGCCGGTCTTGTCGCCACCGGCTCGCGCCTGGCTGACTTGTCGCGGCAGCGATGCGCTTGGCTGCCGTGGGTTGTCACCGTTGGCGAAGCCGATGAGGCTCTGGATAGTGGCCCTCCAGTCGTCGATCTTGTCCGCCGCTGGAGGATAATCCAAAAGCAGTTGAGCTCGCGCCAAAGCTTCTGCCGGAGTGGCGGGCGGCGGCGGCGAACGGTGCGAGGAACGAGATATGCTTGGACTTCTAACTACGTTAGAAGGAACAACATCTCGTCCAAGCTACCGTGCCACGCTCGCGCCAGCATGTTGGCGTGCATGCTGGTCTTGGGCGCTCCGGGATCCGCCAGCTTGATCTTGGCCCAACAAACGTATGGTACCGTGGGTACCATGACGCTGCTGGTCCCGCGCCTCCTGAGATGGGCGCGGTGCGTGTACGGACGCCGAGGTCTTGGAGTGCGCTCGGTCGTTGTGGGAGCCGGCCGCGCTGCCGATGTGCAACGCAGTCTTGTCCTTAGACCTGGCAGCACCATGAGCCTCCTCGTCGGCGCCCGTTCTTTCGCCGGCGCCCGCTCCACCAGCTGTTCGCTCCGGCGATGGTGGGCATGGCGCGGACGGAGCGGCTGCCTCCGAAATCTTCTTCTTCGGTGGCATGTTGATGAAGGTGATGAAGATTCGGCTCGTGCGAATGCCGGATCAGGTTCGCACAACCTTGACGCAGCCCCCTACCTGGCGCGCCAAAGATGTCGGGGTTGCTGATCCCACGGACACCTATGGGACCGCGGCGGACCAGGGCCCCTTTCGGTTCGACAGGGGGGGCGGAGAGCACACAAAGAGCAGATCGAGGTGAACGCACAAGCGACGCGATCGGTTTACCCAGGTTCGGGCCGCACGGATGCGTAAAACCCTACTCCTTCTTTGGTTTGTATTTGTGTTCTTGCTCGGGAGCAATGGATGCTACAGTACCCTTGGATGGCTAGCGAGACCGAGCGTCGGAATGGTTGTCCCCCCCTGTTGCGCATGGGCCTCCTTTTATATGTCAAAGGGGTCACCGATAGGTGGCAACAGAGATGAGGGTAAAAAGGTAAAAGAGGTGGTAGTTGGCGCCACCGCTTGCTACAGTTGTATCATACCAAACTCTGACGGCAGGGGACAAAGGCATTAAATGCCTGTCTGTGTCGCCTAGACGGTGCAGAAAGGGACCGTCAGGGGCGCCACCGTTTGCCACGATGGCTACCTTGTCAGCGCCTGCTTGCCACCGCATGCCCCTGGCTGGACAGCCTCCCGCCACGTACGCCAGGAACGGTCCCAGAGCGACACGTTGGTGGGTGAGCTGGAGCGCGGGCTGCGGAGTAGTAGCTTGCCGCGGCAAGCGCCTTGCCGCGGATGTTGTCTTGTCGCGTCCGGGAGGTTGTCGCTCACCGGGTCTTGTCGCGTCCGGGAGCTTGTCGCCCGCCGGGTCTCGTCGGGACGCGCAGCGCGTCGCAGCAAGCTTCTCGAGATGCCTTGGTTGGTCTTCCCGGCAAGCTCCTCTTGCCGGGGTCTTGTCTCCTTCCCGGCAAGCTCCTCTTGCCGGCGTCTTGTCTCCTTTACCGGCAAGCTCTTCTTGTTGGGGCCTTGCGCCCTGGCTCGAATACTTTGTTCTTGAATGGCTCCCAAGGAACCACGGAGGATCTTGGCGGTCGCCCAGCAAGCCTTGCCGCGGGGTGCTGCGACTACCCGTGCACAAGTTCGGGATACTAAGGTACCCCTACTTTAGTACACCGACACACCCAGAGCCAAAGAGAATTAGGCATCACTTAAGTCTTCTTGTCTGTGTGATCTGAAGACTTATTACACTTGAGGACTGTGCATCCTCCAGCCGGTTAGGCGTCGCGTTTTGAGCATCCAAGAGACATTGTGGATTGCCAGTGAACGAAGTCTGTGAAGGTTTGAGAGTCTACCTTGAAGACTTACCAGAGTGATTGGGCGAGGTCTGTGTGACCTTAGCTCAAGGGGAATATGGTGAGGACTGGGTGTCCTGAGCTGCGTGTTCAGGACTGGGTGTCCGGGACTGTGTGTCCTTAGGTTTAAATACCTAGCCACCCTAACCAGACGTACAGTTGTCATAGCAACTGGAACTGGTCCAACAAATCATTGTCTTCAACGAGTCACTGGTTTCATCCTTTCCTTTCTCCTTACTTACTGTTACTCCTTGTGAATCCATTGTATGCCTGCACTATCTTTTGTCTTCACTGAGTGACTGTGTGATCTGATTGGCTTCCTAGTATCTTCTTACTTGACCCTTACTACCTAGCTGCTATTTGTCATTGTGCTTTCACTTCATTGAATACATGACTATGGTTTACCTAGTGTAGTCTACCTTCCGCTGCATGGTAATAGGTTTATTTCTATCGTTTGTCTTTGAAACTTCCATGTTTTGAAGACTTCCATAAAAATCACCTATTCACCCCCCTCTAGTCGATATAATGCACTTTCAATTGGTATCAGAGCAAGGTGCTCCCTTGTTCTGTGTGATTCGGTTTAACCACCTGGAGTTTTAGCTATGTCGACTGCAGGGATAATTAAAGTCTCCGCTGCGTGCGCCGTCTTCGATGGAACTAAATATCCCTACTGGAAGAATAAGATGCGCATGCATCTTGAAGCCATTGATGTCGACCTATGGTATGTCGTCAAGAACGGTGTTCCCAAGGCTGGAGAAGGTGTCACTGCTGCTGATGTCAAGAAGTTCGTTTAACTGGACTCTACTGCCAAGAATATCATCTGTGGTCATCTGACCAAAGGACAGTATGGCCGTGTGAGTGCCTTGGAAACATCTAAGCTGGTCTGGGACTGGCTCTCCAAGGTCAACGAAGGCGTCTCAACCCAGAGATATCAGAGAATCAATGTCCTCCACAACCTCTTCAACCGCTTCAAGCGAAATGACAATGAGAATGTCCAGCTCACATTTGACCGACTCACTGACATCACAAATGAGCTTCAAGCCCTCGGCGCTACTGAGATCACCAAACATGAAGTCGTCAAGACACTACTGAGATCACTTGACAGTTCGTTTGACACCCTAGCCCTGATGATTCAAGAACGTCCTGATTTCAAGACACTCGATCCATCTGACATACTTGAGAGGCTCAACACACATGAGTTTCAGGTTTCTGAGAAAAGAGATATCTACGGTCCAAACTATGGGCGAACTCGTGCCTTGAAGGCAAAAGCTGTCTCCTCATCTGAAGAAGAATCTGACAACAGTTCTGATGATCCTGAAGACATTGGAAAGGAACTTGCTATGCTTGTGAAGAAATTCCAAAAATTCACCAAGAAGAAAGGCTTCAGAAAGTCTTCACGATCAAGCTCAAGGAATGATGAAGCTTCTGCTCATGACTACAAGAAGAAAACATGTCACAAGTGCAAGAAAACTGGCCACTTCATCTCTGAGTGTCCGCAGTGGGACAATGAGAACAGAAAGAAGAAGAAGAGCAAGGAATATGACTCTGACGACAAGAAGAAGAAGAAATACTCAAAGTCCTCTTCCAAGTCTTCCTCAAAGTCTTCATCACACAAGAAGATCTCATCTGGCAAGGCACGTGCATTTGTTGGCAAGGAAATGGATTCATAGGGGGAGTCCGCTTCTGAGGAGGCGGAGGTGGAGTCTAAGGAGGAGTCCGATTCTGGCGTTGCAAGTCTGGCTACAGCATACGTTGCCAAGTCCATTTTCAACACTGAAGACAATGACTTCACCACCGACACCAATGCAAATGACAAGGACTACTCTGCTCCTACCTACTGCTTCATGGCACGCGGTGCCAAGGTAAACACACGCACTACTCACTATCAAACATCTAGAGACGATGACTCTGATTGTGGTTCAAAACCCAGCTACAAAACACTTGCTAAAATTGCAACTGAACAACAAAAAGCTATGGAACATATTCAAAAACTGTTAGACATAAGCGATGATCTGTTAGGTGCTAAAATGACTCGATCCAAATCCTTAATTGAAGACATAAAAAATCTTAATGTTAAGTATGAGGAACTTGAAAGTCGTCATGAAACTCTCTCAACAACTCATGAAAAGCTTTCCTATGATTATCTTCAAAGGAAGCAAGATCTTGAGAAATTGAGAGCGTCTCATGAAGATCTTCAAAAGGAAAACAAGTCACTTCGCGCCGAACAGATAAGTTCCGCCCAGGAAGGATTTGAACCACCATGTCTTAAATGCATTGAGTGTGATAATACTGCTACTGTTGCTGAATGTTCTACTGCTGCTACTGTTGCAATATCTTCAACTGTTGATGTGGGAACTAACCCCTCTGCTGAGGATTCCACTGCTATTGCTGATGAGAATGCTAGGTTGAAGACATTGCTTGAAACAGGGATGTACAAAAGTTTTAAAGGGCATCAGACACTATGTGATGTCCTCAAAAAGCAGATTTTGAACCAAAACCCGAGGAAAGAGGGTGTTGGGTTCGTAAGGAAAATGAATGCTGATGGCTCTTACTGGAAACCCGAGAAGTACCCCAAAACCACATGGGTTGCTGCAAAGGAATTTTCAGTAGATCCATCCACTCTATCTGGGTTCACTTGTGCTAACCCCATTGTCATTGATGAATCCTTTGATGCAAACTATAAACTGTTTAAGATCAGAATGGTGAAGTGTTTGCTAGGTACATTGGTACTAACTGCAGGAATGGACCGCCTATGAAGAAGATCTGGGTTCCGAAAATGTGTCTGGAAAATCTTCCTGTGAATGTCGTCATGACACCTCACGTGAAGAAGACAAACTTCAGACCAAAGGCTTCATACGGTCCAAAGGCTTCATACAGACAGAGGACTCACCCGAGTCGCACTAACTCAAATGTTTTGCAGGGAAACCATACTCAGGCATATGAATATGAGAGCGGTTCATCAAACCGCCATGTTCATAAGACCAAGAACTATTCTGCTTATTCTTATGAGTACTATTGTCCGCATGCAAGACTGTTTGCTAGGGCTCCAAAGCCAAAGTTCTCAGATGCTCCACTTAGACTTATTGCTTCTAAGCCACCTTTGAAGATGTGGGTGGCTAAGAAATCTTAACTCTCTTTGACAGGGAAAGGTCTCCAGTAGAAAACCAAAATCGTCTGACGCTATTGCTGGGGACCTTAATCATCTTGTAGGGCGCAAGATCAAATGCCCGAATGGTCTTACTATGTACTTCGTTCCTGAATTGCTTGCTACTCTCCCTATCAGTCCTAATCTGGATCTAAGCTTTCATAACCCACTGGTTCGTCAAATGTTTTTGCTTCACAATGCTCTTCGTGAAGCCTATCCCCCTAACTGCACTGTAGGGTACGACACCAGCGTCTTCAGAATGGATTATTGATAGTGGGTGTACAAATCACATGACTGGCAAAAGAAGCCTTCTTATGGACCCAACATTACGTCCATCCGACAAGAGCCACATCACATTTGCTGACACTGGTAAAAGTAAGGTATTGAGTCTAGGTAGAGTTGCAATCTCAAGGGATCAACACATGGATAAAGTCATGCTTGTTGAATCCCTTGGCTTCAACTTAATGTCTGTCTCAATGCTTTGCGATTTGAACATGATTGTAATGTTTGGAAAATATCGTTGCCTTGTCCTAATGGAATCTGACAAGTCTCTAGTGTTTGAAGGGTATCGCAAAGATGATTTGTACGTGGTAGATTTCTCAGCAGGACCACAGCTTGCCGTATGTCTTCTAGCAAAAGCTTTAGAATGCTGGCTCTGGCATCGGAGGCTTGGGCATGCTGGCATGAGGAACCTCCACACTCTGGCAAAGAAGAAGCATGTCATAGGCATCGAGGGCGTCAAGTTCAAGAAAGATCACTTTTGCGGTTCCTATGAGGCAGGAAAGATGACGAGGGCCAAACATCCCTCGAAGACAATCATGACTACTACTTGACCCTTCGAACTGCTTCACATGGATCTTTTCGGTCCCACTCATTACTCAACTCTTACTGCTACTGCTTGTCTCTATGGCTTTGTCATTGTTGATGATTATTCTAGATATACTTGGGTGCACATAATCCTTTACAAGACTGAAGTGCAGGATGTCTTCAGACGCTTTGCCAATCGAGCAATGAACAACTATGGCACCAAGATAAAACACATTAGAAGTGACAATGGCACTGAATTCAAGAACACTGGCCTTGACACATATCTTGATACCTTGGGCATCACACATGAATTTTCAGCCCCATACACGCCACAGCAGAATGGCGTCGTCGAACGCAAGAACAGAACACTCATTGAGATGGCCAGAACGATGCTAGATGAATACAAGACTCCAAGAAAATTCTGGCCTGAAGCCATTGATACTGCATGCCATACAATCAATCGTGTTTTTCTTCACAAGATTCTGAACAAGACATCTTATGAGCTCCTTACTGGCAAGAAGCCAAATGTTAGTTACTTCAGAGTATTTAGCACCAAGTGCTGGATCAAGGATCCACATCACACCTCAAAGTTTTCACCAAAAGCACACGAGGGTTTCATGCTTGGATATGGAAAGGATTCGCACTCCTACAGAGTCTTCAATCTCTTTCATTACAAAGTGGTTGAAACAGTGGATGTGCGGTTCGATGAGACCAACGGTTCACAAAGAGAGCAACTGCCAAATGTGCTAGATGAAATTCCATCCAGTGAATCAATCAAGCTAATGGGAACTGGAGAAATTATACCTTCTGAAGCTCAGCCTGAAGAAGAACTTATCATCTCAGCACCTGATCAACATGAAGACAATGCTCAGCCTGAAGACATTCCTTCTAACAATGACAATGATCAGCAAGAGCAAAATATTCGCCCTGTACATCCTCGTGTTGCCAATGAAGTGCAGATTGAGAGAATAATTGACAGCGTCAATGCACCTGGTCCGCTCACTCGATCAAGGGCAACTCAGCTGGCAAATTTCTGTGGGCACTTCGCATTTGTCTCAATAACAGAACCCAAGAAAGTGGAAGAAGCCTTCATGGAACCTGAATGGATTCAAGCTATGCAAGAAGAGCTTCAACAGTTTGAGCTGAATAATGTATGGGAACTGGTCAAGCGTCCTGATCCTCGGAAGCACAACATAATAGGCACCAAATGGATATACCGCAACAAGCAAGATGAGCATGGTCAAGTTGTCAGAAACAAAGCTCGTCTCGTTGCTCAAGGATATACTCAAGTGGAAGGCATTGACTTCGATGAAACATTTGCTCCTGTGGCTAGACTTGAAGCCATACGCATACTGCGGGCATATGCAAATCATCGTAACATACTTCTATATCAAATGGATGTGAAGAGCGCCTTTCTCGATGGCAAGAGTGAAGAAGTGTATGTTGCACAACCGCCTGGCTTTGAAGATCCAAAACATCCTGACATGGTATACAAGCTCAACAAGGCACTGTATGGCCTCAAACAAGCCCCTCGGGCCTGGTATGACACACTCAAATACTTCCTGAAGAGAAAAGGCTTCATACCTGGTTCCCTCGACCCCACTCTCTTCACGAAGACATATGATGGTGAACTGTTTGTGTGCCAAATATATGTGGATGATATTATCTTTGGCTGCACCAATCAGAAGTACAGTGAAGAGTTTGGATATGATGCAAGAGCAATATCAGATGTCCATGATGGGAGAGCTGAAGTTCTTTCTCGATCTTCAAATACGACAGCAACGCAACGACATCTTCATATCTCAAGAGAATTATCTCAAAGATTGTCTGAAGAAGTTCGGTATGCAAGACTGCAAAGGTTTCATGACGCCAATGCCAGCCAAGCATCATCTGGGTCCTGACGACAATGGTAAAGAGTTCGATCAAAAGGTATACCGCTCCATGATTGGTTCTTTGCTTATCTATGTGCATCTAGGCCAGATATTATGCTTAGTGTTTGCATGTGTGCTCGATTTCAAGCGGCACCAAAGGAGTCGCATCACTTAGCTGTGAAGCGAATTCTTCGACATTTGGATCACACCCCAACTCTAGGATTATGGTATCCAAAGGGCTCAGAGTTTGATCTGGTTGGATTCTCGGATGCTGATTATGTTGGTGACAAGGTGGATCGCAAGTCCACATCAGGCACATGTCATTTTCTGGGACGATCACTTGTATGTTGGTCTTCAAAGAAGCAGAACTATGTATCTCTCTCCACTGCTGAATCTGAATACATTGCTGCTGGATCTTGCTGCGCTCAGCTTCTGTGGATGAAGCAAACCCTCAAGGACTATGGCATTCATCTGAAGCAAGTGCCACTCTACTACGACAACGAAAGCGCCATCAAGATTGCCAACAACCCAGTTCAGCACTCGAAGACAAAGCACATTGAAATTCGTCATCACTTTCTCAGAGGTCATGTTGTAAAGGAAGATATTGATATCATACATGTCAACACTGAAGAGCAATTGGCAGATATTTTCACCAAGTCCTTGGATGAGAAGAGATTTTGCAAGTTACGGTGTGAGCTAAATATCCTGGAATCCTCAAATGTCCTGTGATCAGGCACACATCCTAACACTTATGCATATTGATGACTTAGATGTGCAACACACGAAGTAAAGTATATCTTCAACCAATGAAGACATACATTCTAAGTGTGAATACATTAATGTGGAATTTGACTTCGAAGTGCCACGATAATTGTGCGCCGTGTCTGGGTCTAATACTTCCTATACGGTGGGTAACGCCACCACCAAATGTTTTGTTTGAAGTGTTTCACTCATGGTGTTACAGTTGCTATGTCTTCACATTTGGTTTGGCTTCAATCTCAACATGTCTTCATGATTATCTTCACTATGTTGATTATATATATATATATATATATATATATATATATATATATATATATATATATATATATATATATATATACTAGTGTTCTGTCCTCTACAGCATTCACTTATAGCTATGTCTTCTTGTTGAATCTTTTGAACTAAGTGAATGTGATCGGACCCTAACCTCTCTATGCTTTCTTTCTCAAACTCTATCTCTCCAAATCATATGCATTCTATTGAAACTATCGAATGTCTTCTCTGCGTCCTTGTCAGCAGAAGATACAGAGACAAACATTAAGTCCGTTTTCAATGCTCGTTCCTTTACATGAAACCCGGAGAAGTGGGAACGACCACCCGACAATCCAGGCGTGCGTGGGACGTGGAACAACCCCTGATATGCTGCATGACGGCCACGTACCCCTCAGATGCGAATTGCCAGGGGCACCTGTGTAATAACGCAGTGCCGTCCCTGTACCTATAAATACACACTTCACAGCGGTCATTATCTCTTCTTCCACTCTCGCACGAACCCTAGCGCCACCGCTAGGCCTCGACGACGCCGGCGACGAAGCGCTTCGCTGCCGCAACCTCTCCGACACCGTCTTCACGCCGACCGTGGACATCGTCCTCTCCGCCGTCGCCGTAGGTGTCCTCCGTCACCAAGTTAGGGCACGGAAGATCGAACTGCTCGGCCTCCTCTTCCACTCTGTCTGGCAGTTCCTAGTGTGGTAAATAAAACTTCCTTTTTACGGCCCATTTGATTCTATGGCTTTGTCACTTTCTAACACAAGTAGTTTCTATTCACACAAGTTGGATCTCTTTCATACTGCATCTCATAACATGCCTAGTATATTCACTTATGCTTCACAAAGTAGTTAGATTCCTCACTTGTACTGATCTCTGGATTCATACAAATCTGGAACCAACTCCTTATCTATGAGTGAATGTCTTCGCACGATGAGGTCAATGTCTTCTAAACCGATTTATCTTCAAAATCTTCTGAGAATGCATATGACCTCTTCCCCTTCCCTCGCACCTTAATGCTGTCACAGGTACATGTCCGTGGGAGAATCCCTTGGTTCTCATAGTCTGCATTCATTTGCAGAATTCTTACAGCAGCATATAAATTATCCCGAAGCCAGTTCCTGTTGGTCCAGCAAGCGAAAACCTTTGAAGCCTTTGAACGTTTTGAAGCCTTTCAATTTGAAGTTCATGGCTGCAGAGAAGTCAGTAAGGAAGGGTGGCAGATAGCATCGTGGGGGGACATCAAGAGATTTTCCTGATGACCTCTCAGAGCTTTACAAGACAGATCCTGAAGAGGATTACAATCAGTGCAAGACCTGAATCCAATGGATTCGAAGATATTGGGAAGAATAATGGTTCAAATACCGGTTTGTGACCCAGGAATATGCTGAGAAAAGTGCCATCAAGAGACCGTGGGGATACATCCTATACAAGAATCTTCAACCTAGGACCAGAGAAGAAGCCATTGAACAAGACTTCTATCCCTGCATGGTCCGTGGGCCACGGCCTGCAGATGCACACCCATCGTCACTACTGTGGTGTCGTGACGACAATCTGTTTAAGCGCAACTTCCAGTTTTCCCAGAACTCAGCGAAGCAAAACAAGAAGACTTTGGGACTAGACTTCAACCCTGGTCCTTCTGCTCCAAGGGTTAACGGCACACGTGATGCAGAACCCAATATCGTCGGTCCTTTCTACAACCTTGCAGGTCTCATCACCCATATCTTGGTTCAAGGGACAGCCGTGAATGAGCCTACAGCTGACGTTGAATCAGATGAAGCGCCTGTATCACCGAAGCCAAAGAAGAAGAAGAAGCCTAAAGCTTCAAAGCCTGCCCCTTCACCAAAAATCTCAAGGGCGAAGCCACTGGCAACTGCACCTCCTGAAGACAGTGTGCAGTCTGAAGATCTGTCACGCATCTCCAAGCCCCAGAAGGTCAAGATGCCTCTGCCACACATCGGCCAAGAGCTAACTGCTGCTGCCATTCTGCGCAATGATGCCATTGATCTGTCAAGTGATGAAGATCTAGCAGATGACGCTCTTGAGAAACTCATCAAGAGCAAAGAAGAAGCAGACATCTTCAATGATCTGCCTCTCTTTGATGTAACAATCATTCACAACTTCATTGATGAATGGTTTGACACGCCAAACATCAGCTTCAACGATCTCCAGCTACCCATTGGCCTCAGTGTCGCCTTCCATGGCGCCATTGCTTCAGAGTTAGCCATCGCCCAGCGCGTTGTTGAACTGAAGCAGAAGATTGACTATGAGAAATCTCAGTTCAAGCAGCATATGGCCAATCTCAACGTGCAAGACGTGAAGAACTTCAAGATTATGATGCACAAGCTCAAGGAAGCCTTTCTAAAGAAACGTGCAGAAGCTCAGGGTTCTCATGAGTACATGAAGGTCCTGGCTGATAGGTGTGTGCAAGCCTACAATGAGGCTGAGAAGCGCAAGGCCCTTGGGCGTCCTGGCATCGACCCCAGGATGGCTGCCAAGAAAAAGAAGAAGCCCGCCATGGCTGAGACCGATGCACCAAGGCAGGAAGCAGATCCCATTGTCTTCCCAACTAGCATGACTGGCCCGAAGCCAAAGGCCAGGTCAACCGCTTCAGAACTAAAGAACACTAGGACCGCTGAGGCTGAAGCAAGGAAGAGAAAACATCCTAAAGCCTCTGCTACTGCCCCCTCCAAGAAGAAAAGAAAGACCAAGAAGGAACTGGCTGCTCCCACAGAGCCCTTAATTGTTGAACCCATTTCCATGGTTCACCCCAACGCTGATCCACAAGACCGTCAACTGACTGTCCATGAGCCTGCTTTCACAGAGGCTCATGAAGCTGAAGACTTTCCAGCAGCTGATCCCATCACTGCTGAAGACATTGGTCACCATGACCATGTTGAAGATGATGCAACCCTTCCTCAGTTAGAGCACCAACAAGTATCATCGCCTGTGCTCACGCACAGCGAACTCATCAGCATTGGTCGTCCACTGACGCCAATTGCACAGGATGCTTCATGGGCTGATCGCCCACAAAAGGAAGAAGACTCTGAGGCACAGCCAACACCAACTCCACAGGCGTCGCCCGCGTTGCGAAGGCTTCGCAACGGTCCAAAGCCTCAAGTCTCTGTGTCTGAAGCTAAAACTAGCGAAGACATTCCGACTGCATCAGCCGAAGAAGAAGAAGTACCATAAGCTGCTACTCCCCTGACCCAACAAGAAGCAGTTCTCGAGGAGAACGTGATCGTGACCGATCCTCCAGCTAGTCAAGTGGAGGTTGAAAATCTTGAGGCTGCCACCACCAACACTACTGAAGCCACTGACGCTGTCATGGCTGAAGCTAATGTGGAGCCCTCACCAACAAAAGCACCAGAAGACAGCGAAGCCACTGATCCCGCCACTTCTGTTCCTGAGTCTGCTGCCGGTCCCCAGTTTGACTACCATGTTGGGCACAGACCTCAGGTACAGAAGCCAATCCCAAGATTGCCAAGGTTCCCAGGTCCTGCACCAGCACCTGGCTCCTTCAATATCAATGGCTTTAGAGAAGACAACACATTCTTCAACAGCTCCAGGAACCCCTACTCCAGGGAAAGAATATCATCTGATCGGTTCTGGAGTTATCCGCAGCGAAGCTATTACTCATGCGTTCTGTACAACCAAGGTCGCATCTTCCCTCACAAGCGCCTTGACACTGAAGCAATAGCTGGTCTGCCCTGTCTGGAAGAAGCTCTGGATTGCTTCAAAGAAGTTGGACTGCTGCCATTCGTCACTGACCAAGAGCATTGGAATGAAGAGTTGCTGCTCCAATTCTATGCCACACTTCACATCCGCGGGTATAGCAGAGATCCGAAGACTTGGGTCCTGGAGTGGATGACAGGAAACGTTCATCACGAAGCCAAAGCCTTTGACATCATTGAGCTCACTGGTTTGCCCACTCCTGGCGATCTCTACGAGCATGGCTGTCAGCTTCATAGTGAAGCTATTGTGAGCATCTTTCAGAAAACTGAACCTAATATGAGTCAGATGCTCAGTATGATGAAGCCATTGCCCCAAGATGCTGCTTATCCCACGGAGTTCTTCGTTGAAGACCTTGAGTATCTGCCAGGAACCATTTATCACATCCTAAGGCGAACTCTCTGGCCAATCAAAGGACATTCTCCCCATGCCAAGATGGAAGGTGCAATGAAGAATTTGGTCTTCTACATTCTTCATGGAAAATGCTTCAATACACAGGATTTCTTCATTCGTCAACTTGCTGCATCTGGCTCTGATCTGTTTGGTTTGAAGTTCTACGCCCCCTGGGTGATGCGGCTGATCAAACTTCACTCTGCTATCTCATATCAGCCCTCGGCCCGCAACCATCGAATCTTTTTGCCTGATGTGGATATGTCTGTTGAAGCCATTTATCCTGAGCCTGCCAAGGAACCTCTCAGTCTTCAGAATGCAGAGCATCAGAGTTTCACTTAGAACGCTAAAGGCGTGGAAGCTGTAACTCGTGTGTATCCTCTGGCTGGCACTACACGTGCACCGCAGCCTGCTCTCACTAAAGCCACTGATAGTACAACTGCTCCATGACCCAAGAAGCGCACTCGTGTTCTCAATGACTGAGAGCTCCTTGTGGCTCTTCATCAGAAAATTGATAGGCATCATGACTGGCTAAAGCGTCAGATGCAAAGCCTCTTGGTGGATGTTAATCGCATTCGCAATCTTGCCACCAAGAACGCTTTTGTTGCCCACGAAACCTCTCACCGCACATGGAAAGGGCTAACACTGATGTGTTTTGAAGATGATCTTCAAGAGGATGGCTTCACTGAGCGATTCAAGTTTGATTCCACACCTCCTCGAAGGGCAGTGCTACAACGAACTCCATCCCTTCAAGACTCTGAGTTCTCTTCCTCTGCTGCAACTGTGCATGCCAGAGTGACCGAGGATGAAGACGATGCTACTTCACCGCCACCTCCTTCAGCATGCTTCGACTCTGCTCCAAGCTCTTCAGCACCGCCGAACACCACCAACGACCCTGCTGCTTCACCTACTCCTCCTGGGAACGAGTAGATGCTCTATGTCTTCAAACCTTTTTGGTCCTTACTGACAAAAGGGGGTGAAGCATATGAGGTTGATAGTCTTCAAGCGGGTCCATATGGGCGGGTGCTTTATATTTTGCTTCGTGCTTACAACTCTCATTTTGCTACATTTGGTTCTTTGAGTTGTAACACTTAAACTTGATGGTCGTATGCTACTTATTTGGCACCTTGTGTTGCGATGATAAATTCCGCATGTGCGACGATAAATTCCGCACTTAGATCATTCTGCAGACGTCCATTTTCCATTATGCATGTCATTAACTTCATATACTTTCACATGCATAGTGGATTGTCATCATAAGTTGAAGTGGATCTCCACAAGTACAACCTGCCATGTGCATTTGCATTCCAAAAGCAAATTCCTTATATGCACATCTTCAGGGGGAGCCCTTGCAACTTATGAAGACAATTCCCTATCCTTTACAATTTCACAGATTATATTCCCCGTTGAAAACTTCAACTAGTTTGTCATCAATCACCAAAAATGGGGAGATTGTAAGTGCATCTAGTGCCACCCCTAGTTGGTTTTGGAGTATTGACGACAAACCTAGTTGAGGGACTAATGTGTTTGTGAGAATTGCAGGATAACACAGGTAGAAGTCCCTCATTGATTCGGTTTTCCTACCAGAGATGACCCCTAAAAATGTATGAAGACATTGAAGTCAAAGGTGGTATATGAAGATATTTCACATTAAAGACTATGACATGAGAAGACACCGCATGAAGCCTATGGAGCTCGAAGACTTAGATCCTTCGTAGTTCTTTTCTTCTGTGTTGAGTCATAGGAACCACCGCACTGTTAAGTGGGGTCCAAGAGAACCAGTCAGAATGACTGAAGTGATGCTTAAACAAAACCTATGTCTTCGAGTGAAGACTTTGAGAGTGAATCTTGTCTAGAGTCGGACAAGTTAGCTTTGCTTGTAGCCCAAGTAAAGTTGCCGTGTGTGTTTGAAATCTGACCGTTGGAACACGTGTCAGTTCCTTAGTGACCTAGGGTCATTTCGAATAAATTAGGTCGGGTTGCCTAGTGGCTATAAATAGCCCACCCCCTACAACCATAAACGGTTGGCTGCTCAGATTTAGAGTATGGCTTTTGTCGTTTGAGAGCAACCCACCTCGAAGCCTTTGAGAGAGAATTCCTTGCGAGGATAAAGCCCTAACCACCCAGAGCCAAAGAGAATTAGGCATCACTTAAGTCTTCTTGTCTGTGTGATCTGAAGACTTATTACACTTGAGGACTGTGCATCCTCCAGCCGGTTAGGCGTTGCGTTCTGAGCATCCAAGAGACATTGTGGATTGCCGGTGAACAAAGTCTGTGAAGGTTTGGGAGTCTACCTTGAAGACTTACCAGAGTGATTGGGCGAGGTCTGTGTGACCTTAGCTCAAGGGGAATACGGTGAGGACTGGGTGTCCTGAGCTGCGTGTTCAGGACTGGGTGTCCGGGACTGTGTGTCCTTAGGATTAAATACCTAGCCGCCCTAACCAGACGTACAGTTGTCACAGCAACTGGAACTGGTCCAACAAATCATTGTCTTCAATGAGTCACTGGTTTCATCCTTTCCTTTCTCCTTACTTACTGTTACTCCTTGTGAAGTCATTGTATGCCTGCACTATCTTTTGTCTTCACTGAGTGACTGTGTGATCTGATTGGCTTCCTAGTACTTCTTACCTGATCCTTACTACCTAGCTGCTATTTGTCATTGTGCTTTCACTTCATTGAATACATGACTATGGTTTACCTAGTGTAGTCTACCTTCCGCTGCATGGTAATAGGTTTATTTCTATCGTTTGTCTTCGAAAGTTCCATGTTTTGAAGACTTCCATAAAAATCGCCTATTCACCCCCCCTCTAGTCGATATTACGCACTTTCAGAAGACGGTGAACATGATATACGCAACCCACATTCCCAAGAGGGAATGAAAGCGTGCACTAAGGGACGTCTATGCGATGGAGCCCATCGCCCCAAAGTTCAACCCATGGTCCGCTTGTCTGATCACCTTCGATCGCAGGGACCACCCCACTAGTATCCGTCATGGCAGATCCGCCGCATTGGTCCTAGACCCCATCATCGACGGATTTCACCTCACTCGAGTCCTTATGGACGGCGGTAGCAGCTTGAACCTGCTCTATCAGGATACAGTGCGCAAAATGGGTATAGATCCCTTGAGGATCAAACCCACCAAAACCACCTTTAAGGGCGTCATCCCAGGTGTAGAGGCCCATTGCACGGGCTCAATCACACTAGACGTGGTCTTCGGATCTCCAGACAACTTCCGAAGCGAGAAGTTAATCTTTGATATCGTCCTGTTACGCAGTTGCTATCACGCACTGCTCGGGCGCACCGCATTTACAAAATTTAATGCGGTACTGCATTATGCATACCTCAAGCTCAAGATGCCGGGACCTAGGGGGGTCATAACAGTCAATGGAAACACAGAACGCTCGCTCCGCACGGAAGAGCACATTGCGGCCCTCGCAGCAGAAGCACAAAGCAGCCTTTTAAGGCAAACCACCAATTCGGCGGTACAGCCCATGGATACCATCAAGCGAGTCTGGAGTAAACTGCAACACAATCGCCTGTCACGTTCAGAGCTCGCCTAGCAATTCGGCCCTCGTCCCAGTCCCAATCAAGCGACGAAATCCGTGCCGCACGTACATAATTACGCACTAAAAATACCATGGGCATAGGCGGGGGCACGACTAGGGCATGCCCCACAATGCGGCTTAACCGCCCTAGGGGCTGTATACCTTTATCATTTTTTTTCTCTTTCAGGACCTTACTCTCTGGAAACCCTTTCTGGCAGTACGATTGCCGGACACATTACAGGAAGTAACAACCAAGGAGGCAAGAAGCTAAGACGTACAAGGGAACCTCCAGGTGGTCTCTAATAACAATCGATATACCCGCTTTTTACTTCCCGTACGCAGCTTGCCCTTGGATAGGACATGTTAAATAGTCCTATTTTTTCCTTACTGCACTACTTGTATCAGTACGCTTCGACGTATTATTTAAATAACAATGCATAGCATTAGTCTATTATTGCATTATCCATCTTTTCTTATATGTTCAGTTCGACAACTTGCACCCGTACATTCTGGTACGGTCAGTACACCAGGGGCTTTCCGTTTACCCCATAATACGGCGTGAGAAGTCCGAACACTTTCAACAGTGCGACACCCCGAACTTATAGCATTACATGCATCAGCTCCGAATCATGTCTTCGGTCAATAGTTGGGTTTGCCCGGCTCCCATGTTTTGGTACCTCATGTTCCGCTATATCGGCTAAGGTAGTGCTGGGAGAACTACTGCGATTGTGTCCCGGTTCTTCCGGACGAGCACCTTAGTAGAGAAAGCTGAAAACCGACTGTCATGATAAGGCAGGAGCTAGTTGCTGTTCGAGAGGTCTCAAGTCCTTAAAGACTTTTTACGCTTCGGGCGAGGAGTCGGCCTTGCCCGACTTAGGCGTATATAGTGCCCCAAATTCGGCCTTCCGAATACTAGGGGCTTCGCCAAAATTTAAAATTATAGACTTCTATGACTAAGTGAGAGTGATAAAGCCTTATAGTCCGATTGCCTGGTTCGTTGTGCTGAACACCTCCCTCGAAGGACCCAAAATTGGGATAAAGAGTGCTCAGGTTTATCCCGAACACCCCAGTACTAGGGACATGGGGGCAGAAGTCGACGACTGGCCAACTCTTAGATTTTATAAACGGCCGCACAGAAGGTAATATTTTAAATTCAGAAAGCGTTGCATAGTGCAAATGAACTCGTTTCAACTAAACAGGATCACATAAGGATGTTCATTCAAAAATTACATCTCTGACACATTCATCCGCCACAAGGCGGGAACCCTTTAGGACACTGTCATAATACATTTCGGGACAACGATACTCCTTGCCCTCCGGCGGCCCCTCCTTCACCAGCTTCACAGCGTCCAGTTTCACCCAGTGCACCTTCGCCCGGGCAAAAGCCCGGCGCGCACCCTCGATGCAGACGGACGGCTTTATGACTTCAAGCCGTGGGCAGGCATCCACAAGCCGCCTCACCAGACCGAAGTAGCTGCTGGGCAGGGGCTCGCCAGGCCACATCCGGACTATAAGACCCTTCATGGCCTGTTCGGCCGCCTTGTGAAGCTCGACCAATTGCTTCAGCTTATCGCTCAAGGGCATTGGGTGTTCAGTCCCAGTATACTGAGACCAGAACAACTTTTCCGTCGAGCTCCCCTCCTCAGCTCGGTAAAACTCCGGGGCATCCAGTACACCGCGGGGAAGATCTGCGAACGCTCCTGGAGAGCTCCGAATTCAGGTAAGTAAAAGGAAAGTTTCCTTCACATGCTTGCTTTCCATAATGAATGCCTTACCCGCTGCTATCTTCTTCACTGCATCCATCTCCTGGAGGGCCTTGTGGGCTTCAGACTTGGCGCTATGTGCGCTTTCGAGCACCTTTGCAAGCTCGGACTCTCGCGTCTTAGAGTCAAGCTCCAAGGACTCATGTTTTTTGGCGAGAGCCTCGAGCTCTTGCTGCACCTCGCCTACCCGGGCTTCTTGCTTTTCCCGCTCAATGCGCTCCTTGGCCGCTTTGTCTTCGGCCTCGGACAACGCCTTCTTCAAGGTCGCCACCTCAGTTGTGGCCCCTGGCAAATTCATGATGATCCTAATACTTTACAACCGAACTTCTTTTTAATGTATAGACAAGGTATTGCTTACCTTTGCTCTCCTTGAGCTGCCTCTTGGTAAGGCCAAGCTCGTCCTCGGACCGCTCCAGGTCCCGCTTCAGTGCAGAGACCTCTGCAGTACGTGCGGCAGCGGCCAGTAGTGAAGCCTGCGCATGCACATAGACATATTTTGATTAGACTCCTGAGTCATCATTTGATCCTCTATTCGGCCTTTCTTCGCAAACGCCGAACAGAGCATCAGGGGCTACTGTCTATGCAGTAATATTTTCTTATATTTTGATTGCTTACCTCAAAGCCTGTTAGGAGGCTGGCACAAGCTTCGGTTAGTGCATTTTTGGCGGACTGAACTTTCTCGATCACCGCACTCATGATAGTGCGGTGCTCTTTGTCGATGGAAGCGCCGCGAAGCGCATCCAACAAGTTGTCCGGTGCCTCTGGTTGGACAGAGGCCACCGGCACGGGCGGCTTGCCCCCGTTAATGGAGGATCACCCGCAGGAGTCCGGAACCACCAAAGGTTCCAGCACAATGTTCGGCTAGGGGCCAAACTTGGAGCCCGTGGGGAACTTGCTCCCTCTGCGCCCAGGGTCCGGAAGGTCGCCTCGAGGCACCCCCAGGACTACCTCCCCTTGGCTCAATGCCTTTTGAGACAACACCTGGACGTTGTCCGTAGGGCGAGGGGTGGAGGCGGTCGGAAGTGAATCGCTATTCATATCTGACGAGTCCAAAGAACCGTCCGACGAAGATACGTCGAGACGGGGTCGGTACGGACTGCATAATCATATTCGGCGTAAGGAGAAGCAGTGCAATAAAACATACTGTGAATTACCATGGTATCCGGATACTTATGACTTCACCAGGGGCTTGTCCCTGGGTAACCACTCGTCGTCGCTGGGGGCGGCTGTCATGGAGCAGTCCGGAAGGAGGGTCCTTCCCTTCTTGGACCCTTCGGCCTCCCCGGTTGGGGCAGCTTTCCTTTTCTTATTTCCCCCGACTGGGGTGGAGAACTTTTCTCTTCCTCCTCCTCATTTTCGTGGGAGGAGTGCGCTTCGGAGTTAACGGACGATGAGTCCGACATAACCTTGCGCCGGACACCCTTTTGGGTCCCCGTGGCCTTCTTCGCCGGCACCTCGTAAGGCGCCGGAACCAGCATCTCCGTTAGGAGAGCATCTGCAGGATCTTCAAGCAGGGGGGCAGGGCAATCGATCTGCTCCACTGTCTCTACCCAGTCCTGTTAATGGTATGGAAGCTTAGATTCCGCACATCATTAAACTAGGGCAAGTAAGTACCCTGTGAAATACAAAAACTTACCGGATTAGCATGGAGCTTTGCGCTGAGTCCGCGGTCCTCGGTAAGGGGAGGATGTACCTCGGCGCCCTCGAACAGCACCTTCCAGACGTCCTTGTGCATCGTGTCGAAGAGCTCTCACAGCGTCTGGTGCTTGGCTGGGTCGAACTCCCACAAATTGAATGCCCGTCGTTGACACGGGAGGATCCGGCGGAAGAGCATGACCTGGACCATGTTGACGAGCTTGATTTCTTGCTCATCATGTTCCTGATGTAGGTCTAGAGTCCGGTCAGCTCTATCGGGGAACCCCAGGACAGGCCCTTCTCTTTCCAGGAAGTGAGCCACGTGGGGATTCTGGAACAAAATTTGGGGGCCGTCACCCAGTTGGTGTCGCGCGGCTTGGTGATGTAGAACCACCCCAATTGCCACCCCTTTATGGTCTCCACATAGGAGCCTTCGAGCCTGGTGACGTTAGGCATTTTCCCACCATGGCGCCTCCACGCTCTGCTTGCTAGCCGACCACCACCTTCGGTTTGACATTGAAGGTCTTCAGCCACAGGCCAAAGTGGGGCCTGATGTGGAGGAAGGCCTCGCACACGACGATAAACGCCGAGTTGTTGAGGATGAAATTGGGGGCCAGATCATGAAAATCCAGCCTGTAGTAGAACATGAGTCCGCGAACGAATGGGTGAAGGGGAAATCCTAGTCCGCGGACAAAGTGGGTAAGATAAACTACCCTCTCATGGGGTTCGGGCGTAGGGATGATCTGCCCTGCATCTGGCAGCCGATGCGCGATATCCGCGGCCAGATATCCGGCTTCCCGTAGCTTTGTGATGTTCTCCTCTGCGACGGAGGAGACCATCCACTTGCCTCCCGCTCCGGACATGCTTGGAGTGGTTTGAGGAGAAAGATGCAAACTTGGGCGCTGGAGCTTGAGTGTGCGAGAATGGATGAGCAAGGAGGAAGAAGGGGTGGGTAAAAGGGTGAATCTTTATCCCTTTATAAGGGCGGAAGAGGCGATGCGCCTCCCCACTTACCTGGTAAATCGCTTATTCCCCGAACGCCGTAATTGATGGCACGGTTGGGTTACCCATACCCAAATTGATGAGAATCCCGTGATAAGGGGACACGATCTCTGCTTCTACAAGACGTGTCAAGAAAACTGCCTCGCGATATGTGCAGTGCTGGTTGAGAAAAACGGTTCGAATAATGACCGGGCCATGGCATGATGTCATGTTGCAAAACGTGTCAGCAGATTAGATTTGTAGAATTATTATTCTCTCTACGGTGGTATATGGAACTTGTTTTGCAGAGCCGGACACTATCCTTGTGTTCAAAATCTCCTATGGAGTATTCGGAGGAAGAACCCGCCTTGCAATGCCGAAGACAAATCTGTGCGCCGGACTCATCGTCATTGAAAGCCTCGTTCAGGGGCTACTGAGGGAGTCCTGGATTAAGGGGTCTCTGGACAGCCGGACTATATCCTTTGGCCGGACTGTTGGACTATGAAGGTACAAGATTGAAGACTTCGTCCCGTGTACGGATGGGACTCTCCTTGGCGTGGAAGGCAAGCTTGGCAATACGGATATGTAGATCTCCTCCCTTGTAACCGACTTTGTGTAACCCTAGCCCCCTCCGGTGTCTATATAAACCGGAGGGTTTAGTCCGTAGGACAACATACAATCATACCATAGGCTAGCTTCTAGGGTTTAGCCTCTACGATCTCATGGTAGATCAACTCTTGTAATACTCATATCATCAATAGCAATCTAGCAGGACGTAGGGTATTACCTCCATCGAGAGGGCTCGAACCTGGGTAAACATCGTGTCCCCTGCCTCCTATTACCATCCGCCTTAGACGCACAGTTCGGGACCCCCTACCCGAGATCCGCCGGTTTTGACACCGACAGTAGTAGATGCAGGCAAGAGTCGGTCTACTTGACACGGACGTGATGCCTATATGCATAATCATTGCCTTGGATATCATCATAACTTTGCGCTTTTCTATCAATTGTTCAACAGTAATTTGTTCACCCACCGTATTATTTGCCTTCAAGCGAGAACCCTCTAGTGAAACCTATGGCCCCCAGATCTATTTTTCATTAGATATTTTCAGATCTATAAATCAAAAATACCAAAAATATCTTGCTGCAATTTATTTACTTTTATTTTGTTATACATTTTAGCAATCTTTTTACCTATCTCTATCAGATCTCACCTTTGCAATTGACCATGAAGGGATTGACAACCCCTTTATCGCATTGGGTGCAAGTGTTTGATTGTTTGTGCAGGTGCATAGCTTGGGGACTTACTTATACCTCCTACTGGATTGATACCTTGGTTCTCTAACTAAGGGAAATACTTGTCGTTACTTTGCTGCATCACCCTTTCCTCTTCAAGGGAAAAAACAATGCAAGCTCAAGAGGTAGCATGCCACAACGCCCCTTACCCATCCTCTCCTCATCCTTTGCATCGCCATCACCTATAGACTCCGCCATATGAAGCATGACAGGAGTCTGTGATGGAGGGGCTTGTTTCTCCACCCAGCAGGTAGCTTGCTAGCGAGATGGGGGCATCGTCGTGGTGGTTGGAAAGCTCAGCGAGGCTATTCACGGCATTGCAATGGTGGAGTTGACTTCTTGGGATGCACCATCATCGATCTCTACAGCAATCATCGTGGCTTGATCGTGGGCGTCAAATCAGGTTGCACCTGATCTGCTCCTGCTGGTCCAGGATGGTGCTGCTTGTGTGGTAGACGCACTGGTGTTGCACACTCGTTCTGGCTCTAGTTGTGCCGACATCGACTCGGGCAATCCACCATGGTGACGTGTGGCCCCGTTTCCCTTCTACTCGGTTTATTGTGGACCACTATTGAAGAATATAGACGGAGTTGTGGTTTGGTTCAAAGGTTCGCAACAACTAGCCCCTTTACTTGAAGTTTGTTGAGGTGGGGTGGAATAAGACTCTAGATGAAACCTTTGATTCTCCCGCGATCATTACTGATGATGATGGTGCTTGATGGCGCCATTCACTTCCTTGGAGGCATTGCCGACCCTCAACACTTGGGCACATCTACTCTGAGTGGGAGCAGAGATGTGCTACTTGTGAGCTGCATTGGGTTTTCCCAGAAAAGGAGAGGATCATGCAGTACGGTAGAGATAAGTATTTTCCTCAGTTATGAAACCAAGGCTATCAATCCAGTAGGAGAATCACACAACAACTCGTTAGCAACACCTGCACACAAAATAACAAATCCTTGCACCCAAAGCGAACAATGGGTTGTCAATCCCTTGGTGGTTAATGAAGGAAATATGCCCTAGAGGCAATAATAAAGTTATTATTTATTTCCTTATATCATGATAAATGTTTATTATTCATGCTAGAATTGTATTAACCGGAAACATAATACATGTGTGAATACATAGACAAACAGAGTGTCACTAGTATGCCTCTACTTGACTAGCTCGTTAATCAAAGATGGTTATGTTTCCTAACCATGAACAAAGAGTTGTTATTTGATTCACGAGGCCACATCATTAGTTGAATGATCTGATTGACATAACCCATTCCATTAGCTTAGCACCCGATCGTTTAGTATGTTGCTATTGCTTTTCTTCATGACTTATACATGTTCCTATAACTATGAGATTATGCAACTCCCGTTTACCGGAGGAATACTTTGGGTACTACCAAACGTCACAACGTAACTGGGTGATTATAAAGGAGTACTACAGGTGTCTCCAATGGTAGATGTTGGGTTGGCGTATTTCGAGATTAGGGTTTGTCACTCCGAGTGTCGGAGAGGTATCTCTGGGCCCTCTCGGTAATGCACATCACATAAGCCTTGCAAGCACTGCAACTAATATGTTAGTTGTGAGATGATGTATTACAGAATGAGTAAAGAGACTTGCCGGTAACGAGATTGAACTAGGTATTGGATACCGACGATCGAATCTCGGGCAAGTAACATACCGATGACAAAGGGAACAACGTATGTTGTTATGCGGTCTGACCGATAAAGATCTTCGTAGAATATGTAGGAGCCAATATGGGCATCCAGGTCCCGCTATTGGTTATTGACCGGAGACGTGTCTCGGTCATGTCTACATTGTTCTCGAACCGTAGGGTCCGCATGCTTAATGTTACGATGACAGTTATTATGAGTTTATGCATTCTAATGTACCGAAGGTTGTTCGGAGTCCCGGATGTGATCACGGACATGACGAGGAGTCTCGAAATGGTCGAGACGTAAAGATTGATATATTGGAAGCCTATGTTTGGACACCGGAAGTGTTCCGGGTGAAATCGGGATTTTACCGGAATACCGGGAGGGTTACCGGAACCCCCCGAGAGGCTAATGGGCCTATTGGGCCTTAGTGGAAAAGAGAAAAGGGGCAGCCCACAGTTGGCCGCGCGCCCCCCTTTCCCCAAGTCCTAGTAGGACTAGGAGAAGGGGCTGGCCCCCCTCTCTCTCCTTTCCCCCTTGAGAGTCCTAGTTGGAATAGGATTGAGGGGGGGGGGAGTCCTACTCCCGGTAGGAGTAGGACTCCTCCCGCGCCCTCTCCCTAGCCGGCCGAATCCCCTCCCCCTGCTCCTTTATATATGGGGGCAGGGGGCACCCCATAGACACACAAGTTGATCATTGTTGATCGTTCCTTAGCCGTGTGCGGTGCCCCCTGCCACCAAATTCCACCTCGGTCATATCGTTGTAGAGCTTAGGCGAAGCCCTACGTCGGTAGTACATCAAGATCGTCACCACGCCGTTGTGCTGACGGAACTCTTCCTCGACGCTTTGCTGGATCGGAGCCCGAGGATCGTCATCGAGCCGAACGTGTGCTAAGAACTCGGAGGTGCCGGAGTAACGGTGCTTGGATCGGTCGGATCGGGAAGAAGACGTACGACTACTTCCTCTACGTTGTGAGATCACTTCCGCAGTCGGTCTGCGTTGGTACGTAGACAATACTCTCCCCCTCGTTGCTATGCATCACCATGATCTTGCGTGTGCGTAGGAAAATTTTCGAAATTACTACGTTCCCCAACAGTGGTATCAGAGCAAGGTTTTTATGGTTTGATGTTATTTGCACGAGTAGAACACAAGTGAGTTGTGGGCGATACAAGTCATACTGCCTACCAGCATGTCATACTTTGGTTCGGCGGTATTGTTGGACGAGACGATCCGGACCAACCTTACGCGTACTCTTACGCGAGACCGGTTCCCTCGACGTGCTTTGCACATAGATGGCTTGCGGAAGACTGTCTCTCTAACTTTGGTTGAACCAAGTGTGGCTACGCCCGATCCTTGAGAAGATTAAAACGGAGTCTATTTGACGAACTATCGTTGTGGTTTTGATGCGTAGGTGAGATGTGTTCTTGCTTAAGCCCGTAGCAGCCACGTAAAACTTGCAACAACAAAGTAGAGGACGTCTAACTTGTTTTTGCAGGGCATGTTGTGATGTGATATGGTCAAGGCATGATGCTGATTTTATTGTATGAGATGATCATGTTTTGTAACCAAGTTATCAGCAACTGGTAGGAGCCATATGGTTGTCGCTTTATTGTATGCAATGCAATCGCGATGTAATGCTTTACTTTATTACTAAGCGGTAGTGATAGTCGTAGAAGCATAAGATTGGCGAGACGACAACGATGCTACGATGGAGATCAAGGTGTCGCGCCGGTGACGATGGTGATCATGACGATGCTTCGGAGATGGAGATCACAAGCACAAGATGATGATGGCCATATCATATCACTTATATTGATTGCATGTGATGTTTATCCTTTTATGCATCTTATCTTGCTTTGATTGACGGTAGCATTATAAGATGATCTCTCACTAAATTATCAAGAAGTGTTCTCCCTGAGTATGCACCGTTGCCAAAGTTCGTCGTGCCCAGACACCACGTGATGATCGGGTGTGATAAGCTCTACGTTCATCTACAACGGGTGCAAGCCAGTTTTGCACACGCAGAATACTCAGGTTAAACTTGACGAGCCTAGCATATGCAGATATGGCCTCGGAACACAGAGACCGAAAGGTCGAGCGTGAATCATATAGTAGATATGATCAACATAACGATGTTCACCATTGAAAACTACTCCATCTCACGTGATGATCGGTTATGGTTTAGTTGATTTGGATCATGTTATCACTTAGAGGATTAGAGGGATGTCTATCTAAGTGGGAGTTCCTAAGTAATTTGATTAACTGAACTTAAACTTATCATGAACTTAGTACCTGATAGTATCTTGCTTGTTCATGTTGATTGTAGATAGATGGCTCGTGCTGTTGTTCCGTTGAATTTTAATGCGTTCCTTGAGAAAGCAAAGTTGAAAGATGATGGTAGCAATTACACGGACTGGGTCCGTAACCTGAGGATAATCCTCATTGCTGCACAGAAGAATTACGTCCTGGAAGCACCGCTAGGTGCCAGGCCTGCTGCTGGAGCAACACCAGATGTTATGAACGTCTGGCAGAGCAAAGCTGATGACTACTCGATAGTTCAGTGTGCCATGCTTTACGGCTTAGAATCGGGACTTCAACGACGTTTTGAACGTCATGGAGCATATGAGATGTTCCAGGAGTTGAAGTTAATATTTCAAGCAAATGCCCGAATTGAGAGATATGAAGTCTCCAATAAGTTCTATAGCTGCAAGATGGAGGAGAACAGTTCTGTCAGTGAGCATATACTCAAAATGTCTGGGTATAATAATCACTTGATTCAGATGGGAGTTAATCTTCCAGATGATTGCGTCATTGACAGAATTCTCCAATCACTGCCACCAAGCTACAAGAGCTTCGTGATGAACTATAATATGCAAGGGATGAACAAGACTATTCCCGAGCTCATCGCAATGCTGAAAGCTGCGGAGGTAGAAATCAAGAAGGAGCATCAAGTGTTGATGGTTAACAAAACCACTAGTTTCAAGAAAAAGGGCAAAGGGAAGAAGAAGGGGAACTTCAAGAAGAACAGCAAGCAAGTTGCTGCTCAGGAGAAGAAACCCAAGTCTGGACCTAAGCCTGAAACTGAGTGCTTCTACTGCAAGCAGACTGGTCACTGGAAGCGGAACTGCCCCAAATATTTGGCGGATAAGAAGGATGGCAAGGTGAACAAAGGTATATGTGATATACATGTTATTGATGTGTACCTTACTAGAGCTCGCAGTAGCACCTGGGTATTTGATACTGGTTCTGTTGCTAATATTTACAACTCGAAACAGGGACTACGGAATAAGCGGACGCTAGCAAAGGACGAGGTGACGATGCGCGTGGGAAACGGTTCCAAAGTCGATGTGATCGCGGTCGGCACGCTACCTCTACATCTACCTTCGGGATTAATATTAGACCTAAATAATTGTTATTTGGTGCCAGCGTTGAGCATGAACATTATATCTGGATCTTGTTTAATGCGAGACGATTATTCATTTAAATCAGAGAATAATGGTTGTTCTATTTATATGAGTAATATCTTTTATGGTCATGCACCTTTGAAGAGTGGTCTATTCTTGTTGAATCTCGATAGTAATAATACACATATTCATAATGTGGAAGCCAAAAGATGCAGAGTTGATAATGATAGTGCAACTTATTTATGGCACTGCCGTTTAGGTCATATCGGTGTAAAGCGCATGAAGAAACTCCATACTGATGGGCTTTTGGAACCACTTGATTATGAATCACTTGGTACTTGCGAACCGTGCCTCATAGGCAAGATGACTAAAACACCGTTCTCCGGTACTATGGAGAAAGCAACAGATTTATTGGAAATCATACATACCGATGTATGTGGTCCGATGAATATTGAGGCTCGTGGCGGATATCGTTATTTTCTCACCTTCACAGATGATTTAAGCAGATATGGGTATATCTACTTAATGAAACACAAGTCTCAAACATTTGAAAAGTTCAAAGAATTTCAGAGTGAAGTTGAAAATCATCGTAACAAGAAAATAAAGTTTCTACGATCTGATCATGGAGGAGAATATTTGAGTTACGAGTTTGGTGTACATTTGAAAAATTGTGGAATAGTTTCGCAACTCACGCCACCCGGAACACCACAACGTAATGGTGTGTCCGAACGTTGTAATCGTACTTTACTAGATATGGTGCGATCTATGATGTCTCTTACTGATTTACCGCTATCATTTTGGGGTTATGCTTTAGAGACGGCCGCATTCACGTTAAATAGGGCACCATCAAAATCCGTTGAGACGACGCCTTATGAACTATGGTTTGGCAAGAAACCAAAGTTGTCGTTTCTTAAAGTTTGGGGCTGCGATGCTTATGTGAAAAAGCTTCAACCTGATAAGCTCGAACCCAAAGCAGAGAAATGTGTCTTCATAGGATACCCAAAGGAAACTGTTGGGTATACCTTCTATCACAGATCCGAAGGCAAGATATTCGTTGCTAAGAATGGATCATTTCTAGAGAAGGAGTTTCTCTCGAAAGAAGTGAGTGGGAGGAAAGTAGAACTTGACGAGGTAACTGTACCTGCTCCCTTATTGGAAAATAGTACATCACAGAAAACTGTTTCTGCGACACCTATACCAATTAGTGAGGAAGCTAATGATGATGATCATGAAACTTCAGGACAAGATACTACTGAACCACGTAGATCAACCAGAGTGAGATCCGCACCAGAGTGGTACGGTAATCCAATTCTGGAAGTCATGCTACTAGATCATGATGAACCTACAAACTATGAAGAAGCGATGGTAAGCCCAGATTCCGCAAAGTGGCTTGAGGCCATGAAATCTGAGATGGGATCCATGTATGAGAACAAAGTATGGACTTTGGTTGACCTGCCCGATGATCGGTAAGCAATTGAGAATAAATGGATCTTCAAGAAAAAGACTGACGCTGACGGTAATATTACTGTCTATAAAGCTCGACTTGTCGCAAAAGGTTTTCGACAAGTTCAAGGGGTTGACTACGATGAGACCTTCTCACCCGTAGCGATGCTTAAGTCCGTCAGAATCATGTTAGCAATTGCCGCATTTTATGATTATGAAATATGGCAGATGGATGTCAAAACTGCATTCCTGAATGGATTTCTGGAAGAAGAGTTGTATATGATGCAACCAGAAGGTTTTGTCGATCCAAAGGGAGCTAACAAAGTGTGCAAACTCCAGCGATCCATTTATGGACTGGTGCAAGCATCTCGGAGTTGGAATAAACGCTTTGATAGTGTGATCAAAGCATTTGGCTTTATACAGACTTTTGGAGAAGCCTGTATTTACAAGAAAGTGAGTGGGAGCTCTGTAGCATTTCTGATATTATATGTGGATGACATATTGCTGATTGGAAATGATATAGAATTTCTGGATAGCATAAAAGGATACTTGAATAAAAGTTTTTCGATGAAGGACCTCGGGGAAGCTGCTTACATATTAGGCATAAAAATCTATAGAGATAGATCAAGACGCTTAATTGGACTTTCACAAAGCACATACCTTGACAAGATTTTGAAGAAGTTCAAAATGGATCAAGCAAAGAAAGGGTTCTTGCCTGTGTTACAAGGTGTGAAGTTGAGTCAGACTCAATGCCCGACCACTGCAGAAGATAGAGAGAAAATGAAAGATGTTCCCTATGCTTTAGCCATAGGCTCTATCATGTATGCAATGTTGTGTACCAGACCTGATGTGTGCCTTGCTATAAGTTTAGCAGGGAGGTACCAAAGTAATCCAGGAGTGGATCACTGGACAGCGGTCAAGAACATCCTGAAATACCTGAAAAGGACTAGGGATATGTTTCTCGTATATGGAGGTGACAAAGAGCTCACCGTAAGAGGTTACGTTGATGCAAGCTTTGACACTGATCCGGACGATTCTAAATCGCAAACCGGATACGTGTTTACTTTAAACGGTGGAGCTGTCAGTTGGTGCAGTTCTAAACAAAGCGTCGTAGCAGGATCTACATGTGAAGCGGAGTACATAGCTGCTTCGGAAGCAGCGAACGAAGGAGTCTGGATGAAGGAGTTCATATCCGATCTAGGTGCCATACCTAGTGCATCGGGTCCAATAAAAATCTTTTGTGACGATACTGGTGCAATTGCTTTGGCAAAGGAATCCAGATTTCACAAAAGGACCAAACACATCAAGAGACGCTTCAACTCCATCCGGGATTTAGTCCAGGTGGGAGACATAGAGATTTGCAAGATACATACGGATCTGAATGTTGCAGACCCGTTGACTAAGCCTCTTCCACGAGCAAAACATGATCAGCACCAAGGCTCCATGGGTGTTAGAATCATTACTGTGTAAACTAGATTATTGACTCTAGTGCAAGTGGGAGACTGAAGGAAATATGCCCTAGAGGCAATAATAAAGTTATTATTTATTTCCTTATATCATGATAAATGTTTATTATTCATGCTAGAATTGTATTAGCCGGAAACATAATACATGTGTGAATACATAGACAAACAGAATGTCACTAGTATGCCTCTACTTGACTAGCTCGTTAATCAAAGATGGTTATGTTTCCTAACCATGAACAAAGAGTTGTTATTTGATTAACGAGGTCACATCATTAGTTGAATGATCTGATTGACATAACCCATTCCATTAGCTTAGCACCCGATCGTTTAGTATGTTGCTATTGCTTTTCTTCATGACTTATACATGTTCCTATAACTATGAGATTATGCAACTCCCGTTTACCGGAGGAATACTTTGGGTACTACCAAACGTCACAATGTAACTGGGTGATTATAAAGGAGTACTACAGGTGTCTCCAATGGTAGATGTTGGGTTGGCGTATTTCGAGATTAGGGTTTGTCACTCCGAGTGTCGGAGAGGTATCTCTGGGCCCTCTCGGTAATGCACATCACATAAGCCTTGCAAGCACTGCAACTAATATGTTAGTTGTGAGATGATGTATTACAGAACGAGTAAAGAGACTTGTCGGTAACGAGATTGAACTAGGTATTGGATACCGACGATTGAATCTCGGGCAAGTAACATACCGATGACAAAGGGAACAACGTATGTTGTTATGCGGTCTGACCGATAAAGATCTTTGTAGAATATGTAGGAGACAATATGGGCATCCAGGTCCCGCTATTGGTTATTGACCGGAGACGTGTCTCGGTCATGTCTACATTGTTCTCGAACCGTAGGGTCCGCACGCTTAACGTTACGATGACAGTTATTATGAGTTTATGCATTTTGATGTACCGAAGGTTGTTTGGAGTCCCGGATGTGATCACGGACATGACGAGGAGTCTCGAAATGGTCGAGACGTAAAGATTGATATATTGGAAGCCTATGTTTGGACACCGGAAGTGTTCCGGGTGAAATCGGGATTTTACCGGAATACCGGGAGGGTTACCGGAACCCCCCGAGAGGCTAATGGGCCTATTGGGCCTTAGTGGAAAAGAGAAAAGGGGCAGCCCACAGCTGGCCGCGCGCCCCCCCTTTCCCCAAGTCCTAGTAGGACTAGGAGAAGGGGCCGACCCCCTCTCTCTCCTTTCCCCCTTGAGAGTCCTAGGAGTAGGACTCCTCCCGCGCCCTCTCCCTAGCCAGCCGAATCCCCTCCCCCTGCTCCTTTATATACGGGGGCAGGGGCACCCCATAGACACACAAGTTGATCATTGTTGATCGTTCCTTAGCCGTGTGCGGTGCCCCCTGCCACCAAATTCCACCTCGGTCATATCGTTGTAGAGCTTAGGCGAAGCCCTGCGTCGGTAGTACATCAAGATCGTCACCACACCGTTGTGCTGACGGAACTCTTCCTCGACGCTTTGCTGGATCGGAGCCCGAGGATCGTCATCGAGCCGAACGTGTGCTAAGAACTCAGAGGTGCCGGAGTAACGGTGCTTGGATCGGTCGGATCGGGAAGAAGACGTACGACTACTTCCTCTACGTTGTGAGATCGCTTCCGCAGTCGGTCTGCGTTGGTACGTAGACAATACTCTCCCCCTCGTTGCTATGCATCACCATGATCTTGCGTGTGCGTAGGAAAATTTCCGAAATTACTACGTTCCCCAACAGTTAATTGCAAAATTAATTTGTATGGTGATATATAGGTAGACCAAACAAAAATACAAAATAAAATAAATAAAGTAAAATTGCAGCATGGTATTTTTAAGATTTTTAATATCTTATAGAAGTAGACCCGGGGGGCATAGTTTTCACTAGAGGCTTCTTTCTTGAAAATAGCACACAGTGGGTAAACAAATTACTGTTGGGCAATTGATAGAAAAGCAACTAATCATGATGATATCCAAGGCAATGATCATGTATATAGGCATCACATCTGAGACAAGTAGACCGACTCCTGCCTGCATCTACTACTGTTTGCCCACACATTGACCGCTATCCAGCATGCATCTAAATTATTAAGTTCATAAAGAACAGAGTAACGCCTTAAGTAAGATGACATGATGTCAAAGTAAACTCACACATGAATAACTTTTTACCCTTAATAGCAACGATACATACGTGTAATGTCCCCTTTTGTCACTATGATTGAGCACTGCAAGATCAAACCTATTACGAAGCACCTGCCCTCCCATTGCAAGATAAATCAATCTAGTTGGCCAAACCAAATCAATAGATCGAAGAGAAATACGAAGACATAATAATCATGCATAAAAGAGTTCAGAAAAGACTCAAATAATATTCATGGATAATCTAATCATAAACTCACAATTCATCGAATCCCAACAAACACACTGCAAAAAGTGATTACGTCGAATAGAACTCCAAGAACATCAAGGAGATATTGTAGTGAAGATCAAAAAAGAGAGATGCAGCCATCTAGCTAGTAAGTATGGATCTGTAGGTTTGTGGTAAACTAGTCACACATCATCGGAAGGGAAGCAAGGTTCATGTAGAGCCCCTCCATGATTGATTCCCCCTCTGGCAGAGTACCGGAAAAGGTCCCCAGATGGGATCTCTCGAGAACAGAGGCTTGCGGCGGCGGAAAAAGTATTTTGTGGACTCCTCTCTTGGTTTCCCGATTTTAAATAATTTATAGAGGTGGAGCTAGGTCAAATGGAGCCACATGGGCCCCACGAGGCACCAGGGCACGCCCAGGGTGCCTCGTAGGCCACTGCTCCATCTTCTCATCCCCTCCCGAAGCTTCCAGGGTCTCTTATGTCCAAAAAATCTCTAAAAAGTTTCGTGGCATTTGGACTTTGTTTAGTACTAATATTCTGAAAAACTAAAAACAGGCAAACAACAGCAACTTGCACCTAGCACTAAGTTAATAGTTCGGTCCCAAAAAATGATATATAATTGCTTGTAAATGTATATAAAACATCCAAGTTTGATACTATAATAGTATGGAACAATAAAAAATTATAGATATGTTGGAGACGTATCATGCTGGTGGTGGTTGGCTTGGCCAAACCATTACCCTAGGTTTAGTGGGGCGGTCGAGCGTGGGTCTAGGTAAAAGCTTTGTGGTTGAGGGGGCTCCATGTCGGGCATCCACAGATGTCGTTTCCATCTTAAAAGGCATTTCTGAAGACCTAACTCTTGGTCACTCTGAGTGGTGGTGGTCTGTTTGGGTTAACCAGGTCTTCCTATGGTTATTATCTCACAACAAACTCATGATAGACATTATCTAGAAAAAAGGAAGATTTGTAAACCATTACATTCTATTTTCTGTACTGAGAATAAGACCATAAAACATATTTTGTTTCAATGTTTGGTTGCAAAAAAATTTGAGAGTTTCTTTCAAACTTTTTTGGTAAAACGTTAGGCACATATTTCCTATCCATTGATATATACTCTCCTGATAATAAAACCATGTAGTTCTTAATTTTGTCTATACCTGTGCTCCGTGGTGCATTTGGAAGAATATAAATGGTCACATTTTTAACAATGCAATCTAGCCTGACATTAAGCATGCCCGATGGTTGATACTACATACTCTAAAGAAATGGCGGATTCTACTCAAGAGGAACATCTAGAAAAAGCAAAACCTCTTTCCCAGATGATTTCCCATCAGATAGATGTCCTCTCCCAGATGTCCATGTGGTAAAAGCCTCCTGGTCCTACATCATGCAAACAATGGCGATATCTCCCCTCCTAGGCCTTGATAGCCATGGGACTAGAAGATGATTTCCCTCAACCCCATCACTCTGCTTGAGATGGTGAATTCAGCAGGTCAATCTCCTATGAAGAAGACCAAGATGGTGTCTACACCTCCACCTGTCGTGATCCTGAATAGCTTCAGTGGCGTGGATGTTGTCTCATGATGGCATTGAGTAATAGTATCTTCGGGCGTTGTAAAATGCTATTTGTTTCCTATGTATGGATGATCAACTCCATCATGTAGCATTTATTTCCCTGTTTTCCTTTAAAAGAACTACTAGCTTGTAATAATTACTGAACTTGATGGTTTCATTTCTAGTGGAACCGGGAGGGCTTGCACACCCCTAATGATTTAAAAATGTAACAGTATTGTTTTCATAGGAGATAAGAACAATAAAAAATCTAAAAATATATCTACATCGATCATCACTAAAACAAATCATCCTTTTTCCGACAAAACACAAAAGCCTTGTGCTTCAATGCATTTATAGAAAGAATAGTTTGGACAAGTCGAGATGATTGCCATCGCCCATAGCTTAGCCTCTGTCTCAATCATGTCAAGGAGGTGATAAAGCTGAGTTGAGTGTTGTTGAAGATGATCACATTGCGATGATTCCAGATGCACCATGACACCAACATGATGGCCAAGAACATGCCCATCTGAGCTGACGTCTAGAAGAAACGACATGTTTAATGCCACCAATCAATGTAATGAGACTTGGTAAAAGGAATTAACTAGAACATTGTAACGTAGAATGTACGAAAGTCAAGGTAACCGACAGATCAATGATAGGTAGCACATTTGTTGTTATCGGAAAGTGCACAAGGTAATACTACTACAGTTTGGTAGGGGGTTAATTCATTCTTGTTGTAAAACCACAATGCTCACATAAAGGGGCCTCTGAGGTTAGATCGTTAATTGATTGATCCATGGAGGCAAGGGAATAGGCAAAGAAAACATAGGTAGTGTGCTCACTATGTGTTTGTCGAGTAGCTAGAATGATTCCTCGGGGGTTATTTGCTTTTTCCTGGCCTCTAGTTAATGCCTAACATACGATCCTTTTGTCTTTCAAGATTGAAGTGACATGCAAAAATAATGTAGTGAGCGGAATAGTAATTGGAATCAAGGCAAGGAAATAGACGAAGCAATTATATGGAATCATTTTTTTAGCCGGTGACATGAGGAGAGGGTGATTAGGGTTGGTCCTGCAAGTGGTTTGTCGTCTTTGGTTGGCTTTTGATATTCAACCTAGTCAGTTGGCCTTCAGGGCCAGTTCTTTTCGGCGATTCTCCCAGAATCGCCCCCCTCCCCGGCTTCTACCAGAATCGCCACTTCATATTTTTTTTACAATCCTATCTAGTTAAGGTCTAATTATTTAGGATTGTAAAAAACATATGGAGTGGTGATTCTGGGAGAAGCTGGGGAGGGGGCCGATTCTGGTAGAATCGCCCAAAAGACCTGGCCAATATTGAACCTCATACTCCTCTTCTATATACAAAATATTTATCCACAAAATGTGACAAATCCACTAGCTATTCTGCAGTCTTTTCCCATACCTTTGTGATTTTTTTATCGTAATCACTCTATTTTTCTTTCTAAACATAGGAGACTAGTAGGAACATATGGGGGATAAAAACTCTTTAAGTTAATTTGCAGTGGCTTATAAAACTCGCCAGACATATTTTTCAATTACTGGTCCTATATATACACGTCAATTATTTAGAGTAATTAGAATCATATTTCAACTAGTTCCTATTATATTCGAACACTCACCCTGATTCCTCGCAAAAAAAGAACAATCACCCTGACTACATATGCAATTTTTAGACGTAAATATTTATAACTGCTACAGGGCAGCACTAGTTAGCTTAGCTAGGCTATATGCCATGTGACGCACACAATCAAAAAGTTTGATCAATCTCTTCTAGATGTAAAGCAATTACTGCTTTGGGGGGGTACATAAATCTGATTTTCTTTTTATAATTTGTGTGAACGTGTTAGCTCACCAGCGTCAGGGATAAAATAAGCAACTATAGTCAGCCCTGGATATGTGGGACCGTATTCAGTTAAAGTATTGGAAAAATGAAAGTGCTCGGCACACGATTGGCTCCTGGACGATTTGTGGCCGACCGGATTAGGAGCCACACAGATTAAATAACCCAGCTAATCCTATGGTCTACCTGACTTGCCGTCTATGGATCGTGCGTGCATACATCGTGTGCAGAGCAGTGCTCTTGAAAAAATTGGTAGAACATTAGTATTTTCAATTCGTCCTACATTATAGGATAATCTATGAACGTTATTTATTGTTATTTCTTAATGTGGTAACAAATTAATAGTAGATGGTTAATCGGATGATGTACAATTTTGAATAACCATCTAACTTTGGAACAAAATAAATTGCAAAATTAATTTTGGCAATACATAGCTAAAATAAGCATATTCGGATAAGATGCATGGGCCTCTTGAGAGAAACCAAAGTTCTTTGCTATGGATATGTGTTCCCTTGGTCCATTATAAGCACTTTTTAATGAAAGAAAATACTGGTTTGATGATGCATTTATGAAGATAGCGCACCTCCTTATTTTGTGAGCGTGGAGTTAAAAGTTTCTCGATATAGCCTCCCCATCTTGGTCGATCCTCCACTATAAATCAAACCTCCCCAGCTGGCCAAAACCATCAACCTAATTTCCATTTCTCATTTTATCCCTCTATTGGCAATGGCTCGCAAGAAGATTGCCCTCCAGTACATCAAGAATAAGTCGAGCCGGCGCCGTACCTTGGATACGCGCATGAAGAACCTGGCAAGTAAGGCACGTGAGGTTTCTATTCTATGCAACGCCAAGGCCTGCGTGTTGGTGTACGATGAGGGAAATGCGGCACCAAAGGTGTACCCATCGCATCCCGAGGCGGTGGATATCCTGAATAGGTACAAAACCATGGCAGATGGGCGGTTTAAGAAGACGGTGAACCAGGAAGACTTCCTCAGCCAGCGCCTCAGCAAGCTCCAGGTCGAGGAAAACAAGGTACGAGACCCCGAGATCAGGATCCTGCTACACAAGGCCATGCTCGGCAGTGACCTCCCCGATCTCAAAGTCGATGAGCTCACCATCGTCAGTAGTAGGCTGGAGGAGATCCTCAAGAGCGTGGGCCAAAGCATCGCTAAAATTAGCGGACAACCCCCTGTCTTGCAGCCCCAGGTACCATACATTGTTGGGGAACGTAGCAGAAATTCAAAATTTTCCTACGTGTCACCAAGATCTATCTATGGAGAGACTAGCAACGAGGGGAAGGAGAGTGCATCTACATACCCTTGTAGATCGCTAAGCGGAAGCGTTCAAGTGAACGGGGTTGATGGAGTCGTACTCGTCGTGATCCAAATCACCGATGACCAAGTGCCGAACGGACGGCACCTCCGCGTTCAACACACGTACAGCCCGGTGACGTCTCCCATGCGTTGATCCAGCAAGGAGAGAGGGAGAGGTTGAGGAAGACTCCATCCAGCAGCAGCACAATGGCGTGGTGATGATGGAGGAGCGTGGCAATCATGCAGGGCTTCGCCAAGCACCGCAGAAGAGGAGGAAGAAGAGACGCAGGGCTGCACCAAGAGAGATTGAATTGCGTCTGTTATGGGCAGCCCTAGGCCTCATATATATATAGGGAAGGGGAGGGGCTGCGCCCCCTCTAGGGTTCCCACACCTAGGGGGGCGGCAGCCCTAGATGGGGAGCAAGGGGGGCGGCCAAGAGGGGAGAGAGGGAGGCGCCCCCTAGGGTGGGCCTTAGGCCCATATAAGCCTAGGGTTTCCTCCTTTTTTTTCTCCTAGCTGCCCTTGGGCCTTGTGGGAGGCGCACCAGCCCACTTAGGGGCTGGTCCCTCACCACCCTTGGCCCATGCAAGCCTCCGGGGTTGGTGGCCCCACTTGGTGGACCCCCGGGACCCTCCCGGTGGTCCCGGTACGTTACCGATAAACCCCGAAACTCTTCCGGTGACCAAAACAGGACTTCCCATATATAAATCTTTACCTCCGGACCATTCCGGAACTCCTTGTGACGTCCGGGATCTCATCCGGGACTTCGAACAACATTCGGTAACCACATACCAACTTCCTTTATAACCCTAGCGTCATCGAACCTTAAGTGTGTAGACCCTACGGGTTCGGGAGACATGCAGACATGACCGAGACGTTCTCCGGTCAATAACCAACAGCGGGATCTGGATACCCATGTTGGCTCCCACATGTTCCACGATGATCTCATCGGATGAACCACGATGTCAAGGACTTAATCAATCCCGTATACAATTCCCTTTGTCTATCGGTACGATACTTGCCCGAGATTCGATCGTCGGTATCCCGATACCTTGTTTAATCTCGTTACCGGCAAGTCTCTTTACTCGTTCCGTAACACATCATCCCGTGATCAACTCCTTGGTCACATTGTGCACATTATGATGATGTCCTACCGAGTGGGCCCAGAGATACCTCTCCGTTTACACGGGGTGACAAATCCCAGTCTCGATTCGTGCCAACCCAACAGACACTTTCGGAGACACCTGTAATGTACCTTTATAGCCACCCAGTTACGTTGTGACGTTTGGCACATCCAAAGCACTCCTACGGTATCCGGGAGTTGCACAATCTCATGGTCTAAGGAAATGATACTTGACATTAGCAAAGCTTTAGCATACGAACTATACGATTTAGTGCTATGCTTAGGATTGGGTCTTGTCCATCACATCATTCTCCTAATGATGTGATCCCGTTATCAACGACATCCAATGTCCATGGTCAGGAAACCGTAACCATCTATTGATCAACGAGCTAGTCAACTAGAGGCTTACTAGGGACATGGTGTTGTCTATGTATCCACACATGTATCTGAGTTTCCTATCAATACAATTCTAGCATGGATAATAAACGATTATCATGAACAAGGAAATATAATAATAATCAATTTATTATTGCCTCTAGGGCATATTTCCAACAGTCTCCCACTTGCACTAGAGTCAATAATCCAGTTCACATCGATATGTGATTAACACTCAAGGTCACATCCTCATGTGACTAACACCCTAAAGAGTTTACTAGAGTCAATAATCTAGTTCACATCACTATGTGATTAACACTCAATGAGTTCTGGGTTTGATCATGTTGCTTGTGAGAGAGGTTTTAGTCAACGGGTCTGAACCTTTCAGATCCGTGTGCGCTTTACAAATCTCTATGTCATCTCCTAGATGCAGCTACCACACTCTATTTGGAGCTCTTCCAAATAACTGCTCTACTATACGAATCCAGTTTACTACTCAGTATAATCTGGATTAGTGTCAAAGTTTGCATCGGTGTAACCCTTTACGACGAACTCTTTTACCACCTCCATAATCGAGAAAATTCCTTAGTCCACTAGTTACTAAGGATAACTTTGACCGCTGTCCTGTGATCCATTCTTGGATCACTCTTGTACCCCTTGACTGACTCATGGCAAGGCACACTTCAGGTGCGGTACACAGCATAGCATACTGTAGAGCCTATGTCTTAAGCATAGGGGACGACCTTCATCCTTTCTCTCTATTCTGCCGTGGTCGAGCTTTAAGTCTTAACTTCATACCTTACAACTCAGGCAAGAACTTCTTCTTTGACTGATCCATCTTGAACACCTTCAAGATCATGTCAAGGTATGTGCTCATTTGAAAGTACCATTAAGCGTTTTGATCTATCCTTTATAGATCTTGATGCTCAATGTTCAAGTAGCTTAATCCAGGCTTTCCATTGAAAAACACTTTCCAAATATCCCTATATGCTTTCCAGAAATTCTACGTCATTTCTGATCAACAATATGTCAACAACATATATTCATCAGAAATTCTATAGTGCTCCCACTCACTTCTTTGGAAATACAAGTTTCTCATAAACTTTGTATACACCCAAATCTTTGATCATCTCATCAAAGCATACATTCCAACTCCGAGATGCTTACTCCAGTCCTTAGAAGGATTGCTGGAGCTTTGCATACTTATTAGCATATTTCAGGATTGACAAAACCTTCCAGTTGTATCACATACAACCTTTCCTCAAGAAAATCGTGAGGAAACAATGGTTTTTGACATCCTATCTGCAAGATTTCATAAATAATGCAGTAATCGCTAATATAATTCCAACAGACTCTCAGCATCGCTACGAGTGAGAAAGTCTCACCGTAGTCAACTCCTTGAACTTGTCGGGAAACACCTTAACGACAAGTCGAGCTTTCTCAATGGTGACACTTACCATCATTGTCTGTCTTCCTTTTAAAATCCATCTGTACTCAACAGCCTTACGACCATCAAGTAGTTCTTCCAAAGTCTACACTTTGTTTTCATACATGGATCCTCTCTCGGATTTTATGGCCTCGAGCCATTTATTGGAATCCGGGCCCACCATCGCTTCTCCATAGCTTGTAGGTTCATTGTTGTCTCGCAACATGACTTCCAAGACAGGATTACGTATCCTTGTCATCCTACGAGGTTTGGGAGTGACTTGATCCGAAGTCTCGTGATCAATATCATAAGCTTCCACTTCAATTGGTGTAGGTGCCACAGGAACAATTTCCTGTGCCCTGCCACACACTAGTTGAAGAGACGGTTCAATAACCTCATCAAGTTTCCACCATCCTCCCACTCAATTCTTTCGAGAGAAACTTTTCCTCGAGAAAGGACCCGATTCTAGAAACAATCCGTTATTGCTTTCGGATCTGAGACAGGAGGTATACCCAACTGTTTTGGGTGTCCTATGAAGATGCATTTATCCGCTTTGGGTTCGAGCTTATCAGCCTGAAACCTTTTCACATAAGCGTCGCAGCCCCAAACTTTTAAGAAATGACAGCTTAGGTTTCTCTAAACCATAGTTCATACGGTGTCATCTCATCGGAATTACGTGGTGCCCTTTTTAAAGTGAATGCGGTTGTCTCTAATGCCTAACCCATAAACTATCGTGGTAATTCGATAGGAGACATCATAGTATGCATCATATCCAATAGGGTGCAGTTATGATGTTCGGACACACCATCACACTATGGTGTTCCAGGCTGTATTAGTTGTGAAACAATTTCCACAATGTCTTAATTCTGTGCCAAACTCGTAATTTAGATATTCATCTCTATAATCATATCATAGATCTTTTATCCTCTTGTCACGACAATCTTTCAACTTCACACTAAAATTACTTAAACCTTTCAATAATTCAGACTCGTGATTCATCAAGTAAATATACTCAACATCTACTCAAATCATCTGTGAAGTAAGAACATAACGATATCCACTACACACCTCAGCACTCATTGGACCGCACACATCAAAATGTATTACTTCCAACAAGTTGCTTTCTAGTTTCATTTTACTGAAAACGAGGCTTTCAGTCATCTTGCCCATGTGGTATGATTTGCATGTCTTAAGTGATTCAAAAATCAAGTGAGTCCAACCGGTCCATTTGCATGGAGTTTCTTCATGCATATACACCAATAGACATGGTTCGCATGTCTCAAACTTTTCAAAACGAGTGAGCCCAAAGATCCATCAACATGGAGCTTCTTCATGCGTTTTATACTGATATGACTTACGTGGCAGTGCCACAAGTAGGTGGTACTATCATTATTATCTTTTGGCATGAACATGTGTATCACTATAATCGAGATTCAATAAACCATTCATTTTAGGTGTAAGACCATTGAAGGCATTATTCAAATAAACAAAGTAACCATTATTCTCCTTAAATGAATAACCGTATTGCGATGGACATAATCCAATCATGTCTATGCTCAACGCAAACACCAATCTCGATGGTAGAGGGAGCGTGCGATGCTTGATCATATCAACATTGGAAAAACTTCCAACACATATCGTGAGCTCACCTTTAGCTAGTCTCCGTTTATTCCGTAGCTTTTATTTCGAGTTGCTAACACTTAGCAACCGAACCGGTATCTAATACCCTGGTGCTACTAGGAGTACTAGTAAAGTACACATCAACACAATGTATATCCAATATACTTCTATCGACCTTGCCAGCCTTCTAATCTACCAAGTATCTAGGGTAATTCCGCTCCAGTGGTTGTTCCCCTTATTACAGAAGCACTTAGTCTCAGGTTTGGGTTCAACCTTGGGTTTCTTCACTAGAGCAGCAGCTGAATTGCCGTTTCATGAAGTATCCCTTCTTGCCCTTACCCTTCTTGAAACTAGTGGTTTCACCAACCATCAACAATTGATGCTCCTTCTTGATTTCTACTTTTGTGGTGTCAAACATAGCGAATATCTCAAGGATCATCATATATGTCCCTGATATATTATAGTTCATCACGAAGCTCTAGCAGCTTGGTGGTAATGACTTCGGAGAAACATCACTTTATCATCTGGAAGATCAACTCCCACTCGATTCAAATGATTGTTGTACTCAGACAATCTGAGCACAAGCTCAACAATTGAGTTTTTCTCCTTAGTTTGTAGGCTAAGAAAATCGTCGGAGGTCTTATACCTCTTGACGTGGGCACGAGCCTGAAATCCCAATTTCAGCCCTCAAAACATCTCATATGTTTCGCGACGTTTCAAAACTGTCTTTGGTGCCTCAACTCTAAACCATTTAACAGAACTATCATGTAGTTATCAAAATGTGTATGTCAGATGTTCGCAACATCCACAGACCACGTTCGAGGTTCAGCACACTGAGCGGTGCATTTAAGGACATAAGCCTTCTAAGAAGCAACGAGGACAATCCTCAGTCTACGGACCTAGTCCGCATAATTGCTACTATCAACTTTCAACTAATTTTTCTCTAGGAACATATCTAAACAGTAGAACTATAGCGTGAGCTACGACATAATTTGCAAAATCCTTTTGACTATGTTCAGGATAATTAAGTTCATCTTATGAACTCCCACTTAGATCGACATCCCTCTAGTCATCTAAGTGATTACATGATCCGAGTCAACTAGGCTGTGTCCGATCATCACGTGAGACGGACTAGTCATCATCGGTGAACATCTTCATGTTGATCGTATCTACCATACAACTCATGCTCGACCTTTCGGTCTTCTGTGTTCCGAGGCCATGTCTATATACATTGTTGGGGAACGTAGCAGAAATTCAAAATTTTCCTACGTGTCACCAAGATCTATCTATGGAGAGACTAGCAACGAGGGGAAGGAGAGTGCATCTACATACCCTTGTAGATCGCTAAGCGGAAGCGTTCAAGTGAACGAGGTTGATGGAGTCGTACTCGTCGTGATCCAAATCACCGATGACCAAGTGCCGAACAGACGGCACCTCCGTGTTCAACACACGTACAGCCCGGTGACGTCTCCCATGCCTTGATCCAGCAAGGAGAGAGGGAGAGGTTGAGGAAGACTCCAGCCAGCAGCAGCACAACGGCGTGGTGATGATGGAGGAGTGTGGCAATCCTGCAGGGCTTCGCCAAGCACCGCAGAAGAGGAGGAAGAAGAGACGCAGGGCTGCACCAAGAGAGATTGAATTGCGTCTGTTATGGGCAGCCCTAGGCCTCATATATATAGGGAAGGGGAGGGGCTGCGCCCCCTCTAGGGTTCCCACCCCTAGGGGGGGGCGGCAGCCCTAGATGGGGAGCAAGGGGGGCGGCCAAGAGGGGAGAGAGGGAGGCGCCCCCTAGGGTGGGCCTTAAGCCCATATAAGCCTAGGGTTTCCTCCTTTTTTTCTCCTAGCTGCCCTTGGGCCTTGTGGGAGGCGCACCAGCCCACTTAGGGGCTGGTCCCTCACCACCCTTGGCCCATGCAAGCCTCCGGGGTTGGTGGCCCCACTTGGTGGACCCCCGGGACCCTCCCGGTGGTCCCGGTACGTTACCGATAAACCCCGAAACTCTTCCGGTGACCAAAACAGGACTTCCCATATATAAATCTTTACCTCCGGACCATTCCGGAACTCCTCGTGACCTCCGGGATCTCATCCGGGACTCCGAACAACATTCGGTAACCACATACCAACTTCCTTTATAACCCTAGCGTCATCGAACCTTAAGTGTGTAGACCCTACGGGTTCGGGAGACATGCAGACATGACCGAGACGTTCTCCGGTCAATAACCAACAGCGGGATCTGGATACCCATGTTGTCTCCCACATGTTCCACGATGATCTCATCGGATGAACCACGATGTCAAGGACTTAATCAATCCCGTATACAATTCCCTTTGTCTATCGGTACGATACTTGCCCGAGATTCGATCGTCGGTATCCTGATACCTTGTTTAATCTCGTTACCGGCAAGTCTCTTTACTCGTTCCATAACACATCATCCCATGATCAACTCCTTGGTCACATTGTGCACATTATGATGATGTCCTACCGAGTGGGCCCAGAGATACCTCTCCGTTTACACGGAGTGACAAATCCCAGTCTCGATTCGTGCCAACCCAACAGACACTTTCGGAGACACCTGTAATGTACCTTTATAGCCACCCAGTTACATTGTGACGTTTGGCACATCCAAAGCACTCCTACGGTATCCGGGAGTTGCACAATCTCATGGTCTAAGGAAATGATACTTGACATTAGCAAAGCTTTAGCATACGAACTATACGATCTAGTGCTATGCTTAGGATCGGGTCTTGTCCATCACATCATTCTCCTAATGATGTGATCCCGTTATCAACGACATCCAATGTCCATGGTCAGGAAACCGTAACCATCTATTGATCAACGAGCTAGTCAACTAGAGGCTTACTAGGGACATGGTGTTGTCTATGTATCCACACATGTATCTGAGTTTCCTATCAATACAATTCTAGCATGGATAATAAAAGATTATCATGAACAAGGAAATATAATAATAATCAATTTATTATTGCCTCTAGGGCATATTTCCAACATACATCCCCGACAACATGGACATGGATGGGTCTTCGGCAATGTATCTGGCATCCCAGCCAGCTCCATACGTCACCAACAACATGGACATGGGGTCTTTCGCCATGAATCAGCAGCCGTCGCCCACTCCATACGTCACCGACAACATGCACGTGGGGTCTCCAACGATGTATCAGGTGCCGCCGCAGCATGAGGGTTGGCTCGACAAGGTGAGATCTGGAAGGAACCTCGATGCCCTGGCCCACAATGGCTATAACACCGCTGGGCATGACGGCGCCGACACCAGCACCAGCGTCGGCTATAGCACCAATTGGCACGACGGCCCCGGTACCAGCGCCAACACCGGCTCTTCCAGTGGGATGAAGTCCTTGGATGTGGGGTTTGGTTGGCAATCGGGCGGCGTCGACCCTGAAGAATCATCTTGGAGTCTTTTCCCTCCCATGTAAGGTAGGATGGAGAGAAGTCTTTTCCTGTAGCGTGCAATGCATAGCCAGCTACGTGCGTCTCGCCTAGTTTGATTTAGCTTGGCATAGCTAAGAGGCAGGAAAGGCAACCTTAATAAGTTGAGACATTCTGTCTCTCTCGGTGGTGCTCTTTGAGCCTAGACATTTTTATTTTAGTACTTGAAATTGTTGTTATGGATTTCTTCCATGGTCGCCATTTTTATTTTAGTCGTTGAAACTGTTATATGGAATCTCTTCCATGGTCTGCTTGTTTGATTTGTGTGGTTCAGTTGGTCGTAACTCGTAAGTTGCGCCTGCTCTTTTTTCAACATGTTTTTATGAGGTATACTATTTTTTGATAATAAAGTTTTTATTTACTCTTAACACGTGAGCGATCCAAGTATGAAGAGTCCACTCCAATTTTGGCGTATCTAGATGCACAGAATCTATACAAAGCCAAAATAATTGCGGAAACAAAAACATAACATTGTTTGACACAAAAAGAAGAACAATTGAAAGCAACCTAAGATAGATCCAAAGTGAACATCGTCCATGTTTGGAAACGATCTCCACAGCCGTCAGCTCCATCTTAATACATGCCACCATATATAAAGAGCTCCCAGTGCTCCAGATATTGTAGTACAAGCCAAGTACGGAGCCAATGCGTACATAAGTTAATGACCGACAATGGAGAAAAATATCTTCTATTTGTCAAAACCATACCGTTCATGCATAATCATAGCGCCCAGACCAGGGCCCGCATGCCTACTAAGATAAAAAGATCTTGTTTTTTATGTATACCTCAAAGCCAATTACCAAAAAAGTTTGCAAGGCTTTGGGCGAATACAAGTTGTTCATGACATGTATTATAAGCCATAGAACATGAGCATACTTGCTCAAAGAATATATGCTTTATTTTCTCATCATGATAGTAGAAACAACATTGCTACTCCCCTATCATTTTTTCTTTGCTAGAGTTTCCCTCGTAAAGATGACCCCTCTATGTAAATACCATAGGAAAAACATTAATCTTTGGAGGAACCTTAATCTTAAAAATCAACATATTGTTAATTGGTGCACCAATATCTATAAGAGCTAGTACAATGAGTTCATAGAGAAGAGTCCATCTTGATGTAAAGTCCATCGAAACTCGTATGTCTCGTGCTACTACCTCCATCCCAAAATACAAGACGTTTTTGCAATTCAAAATTGAACTGCAAAAATGTCTTATATTTTGGGACGGAGGTAGTATAAATTAACAACATTCATACACTCCAGTAGATCCTTCCATGCTACTAACAAAGGCCTAAACATGTCATGTCTGAAGTCCACATCTGGCAGAAAGCTACCCAACACCTCTGCTATTATGACATGTTGATGACACAGTAAAAGCCTTAGGTACTAGTAGATGCTAAGGTGGAGCATTGCCCAACTATGAGTCATGCCAAAACCTAACATGCGAGCCGTCCTTTGATAGTGAAGGTTCGAACCAGAAAAGGTGTTGCCAACCCAAAAGTGGAAGCCCCCCCCCCCATTTATTTTGGACTTCGGAGAGAGCCTCATAGTGCATATATTTATTACCGAGGATATCATGCCATCACTCATAATCGGTAAGAGTCTTAAACAACCATCTACTAAAAAGCACGTATTATTCTTCATCAGTGATAGAACCGAATGCTCCCAAGGGGGTCGACCCGCCCAGAGAGAACCAAAATTATTGTAATAAAAATTTCAAAAAGTAGGTAGCAATCCGCGAGGCATTCGGAGACCACTGGATTTGAATGCATGCCCAACAAGAAATGCTAAAGGGGCAATTGAAATGAGGTGCTCAATGGTCTCTTCATCAATAGCAGTACATATGATGCAAGAATAATCAATATCAACAGTGAAGTGTTTCCACTTTAGCATATTTCATCTATTAAACCTATTAGAAATAAGTAGCCACACAAATACTTCCAACTCAATTTTGGCACTTGGAAGAAAGACATCATGTAAATAACCATGTTAGAACTCATAGAGGTGATAAGAACCAATCCTCCCTAGAGGAAAATATCTTCCCTTTACAACTATCGAGACACTTTCCATTTTTCAGGTGTTTCCTTAGTAATCTACCATAAGTAGGAAATATCTATTAATGACACAAATTACCATTCAATTTACCTTTGACATTTCATATTTCTCAATGTCTCTTATTATGGAATGTTTATGTAAATGGACATGTAAAGGAGACTGTAAGAGGTGCAGGAATGCTTCAATGTTTGTGACCGAGCACGATCTGGAAATGGAGAGACAAAATACAAGTTATAAGGATATAAAGTGAATGGGTACAAAAGGAAATAAATTGACATACCAGTGATGAGTTACGGTTGGAGCTATAGGTGACAAATTTACAAGGTTAATATATATGTTGTCACACTGGCTAAATAATGTGAACAAAAGAAGGTATGTGCTTTTACGTTGCATTCAATACTAAACACACAATTCTTCCATATTTTACATATTTCAAATGGGTCTGCCTAGATTGTGGGGAGGTAAGTGCAATGGTTTACATGTTTCGAGAGGAGCATGCCAAGAATGATAGTAGGTAAATGAAGTTATAGGGCCATACAAACTGAATTCTAAATTAAAGGTAAGTAGAAAAATCAAGGATGGACATGAGGGCTAGATTTCTTTGACATAAGATTAAAAACAATATGATTGGTTTGCCAATATGCTATTAGGATTTGCAAAATTATAAAGACGCTGGTGAGTGGGTAAGGTGAGTTAGACCAGTAGATGTATGAATATCCATTTGTGATGAGGCCATAAGGTGGATACATGTTGTTAGCCAGCTCAAATGACATTCATGGCCAGCTACATGCATCTCGTCTAGTTTGATTTAGTTTTCCATAGCTAAGATGCAGGAAAGGCAGCCTTAATAAGTTGAGACATTCTATCTCACTGGTGCTCTTTGAGCCAAGTCACTTTCATTGTAATAGTTGAAATGTTGTTATGGATCTCTTCCATGGTCCATTTCTGCCATTTTTATTTCTCACTAAAACTATTATTTGGGATCGCTTCCATGGTATGTCTATTTGATCTCCGTTATTCAGTTGGTCATAACTTATAAGTTGCACTTGCTCTTTTGTCAACGTGTTTTTGTGAGGCATACTATTTTCTGGTAAGAAATTTTTTATTGGCCCTTGACGTTCACCCTGATTTTGAAGGAACTACATGCACACAACATGTACTAATCCATAATATTCTTGGAAATGAAAACACGTGACGTTATTTGACGCAAAAAGAAGAACAATAGCAAGCAATCTAAGATAGATTTGAAGACAACACCTTCCATGTTTGGAAGAGTCTTCTTAATCGCCCTCTCCATCTTAGTACATGCCATCCTAAAGAGCTCCATGTGCTCCAAACACTGTAGTACATGCCAAGTACGGAGCCAATGTGTAGAGAAGAAAATGACTATGGCAGTGAAGAAAATATCTTCTATTTGTCAAAACCACATCATTCTTGTATAACCATAACGCCCAAACCAAGGCTGCCGCAGCTACTAAGATAAAAGATATCATGTTTTTATGTATACCGCACAACCAATTACCAAACAAGTTTGGGATGCTCCGGGTAGAATACAAATTATGTGCGACATGTATTATAGGCCATACACCATGTGTACTTATAGTCAAAGAATATGTGATTACTTGTCTCGTCATGAAACTACATTGTGTACCCCACACCAGGTTTTCTTTGCAAGATTTTCCCTTGTTAAGATGAACCTTCTGCGTAAATGCCATAAGGAAAATATATCTTAAGCTTCTAGATCACCTTAGTGTTAATATGTGCATCTGTACACACAAGCACATGGTATAATGAATTCATGGAGAAATTTACATCTTCATGTAAAGTCCATCAAAATTTGTATGTCCCATGTTATAAATTAACAACATATAGCCACTCTAGTAGATCCTATTCTAGGCTACTAAGTTCTGATCATGTCATGTCGGAAGCCACAACTGTCATTCTAATCATGTCATGTCAGAACCACAAATGGGTGCAAGTTACCCACCACCTCCGCTGTTATGACATGTTTATGATGCAGTGCATGAAAAAGCCATAAGTAGTAGGAGCTAAGGTGATGCATTTCCCAACCATGACCTATGAAAAATCCTAACATGTGATTTGTTATTGCTAGCGAAGGTTCCAAACTAGAAAAGGTGTTGCCTCCTCGTCACTGAACCAACCCAAAAGTGGTACCCCCATATTTACCATGGACTTGCCTTAGATCCCATTTATTTATTACATAGTATATCATGCCTTAACTCACCTCATTAGGAAGCTTGAAGAAACCATTGATTGAGAATGATGATATTTCGCCAATATATACTAGATGTCTAGGCCACCTTGATTTTTGGGGCAACATGATAGATGTTGGCCACTCCCGAGATGGTTGGCATGTCTACGAAGACCCAACATCGTTGTAATAAACATTTCAAAAAAGTAGATTACCATGAAAGATCACTTTAGCTTGGTACCAAAGTAATCTGTGAGGCATTCCGAGACCACTATATTTGAATGACAAGAAATGCCGAGCTGCTCAATTGTCTCTTCAGAAGGAAATATGCCTAGAGACCATAATAAAGTTGTTATTTATATTTCCTTATATCATGATAAATGTTTATTATTCATGCTAGAATTGCATTAACTGGAAACTAAGTACATGTGTGAATACATAGACAAACAGAGTGTCACTAGTTTGCCTCTACTTGAGTAGCTCGTTGAATCAATGATGGTTATGTTTCCTAACCATAGACATGAGTTGTCATTTGATTAACGGGATCACATCATTAGAGAATGATGTGATTTTTGGGGAACGTTGTAATTTCAAAATTTTCCTACACGCACGCAAGATCATGGTGATGCATAGCAACGAGAGGGGAGAGTGTCGTCTACGTACCCTCGTAGACCGTAAGCGGAAGCGTTATAACAACATGGTTGATGTAGTCGTACATCTTCACGATGAAACGATCCTCAGTACCGAATGTACGGCACCTCCGTGTTCAGCACACGTTTAGCTCGGTGACGTCCCGCGAACTCACGATCGAGTAGAGCTTCGGGGAAGAGCTTCATCAAGACGACGGTGTGGTGACGGTGTTGATGAAGCTACCGACGCATGGCTTCGCCTAAGCACCGCTACGATATGACCAAGGTGGATTATGGTGGAGGGGGGCACCGCACACGGCTAAGAGATCAATGATCAATTGTTGTGTCTCCAAGGGGTGGCCCCCTCCCCGTATATAAAGGAGTGGAGGAGGGGGAGGGGGCCGACCTCCTATGGCGCGCCCCATGAGGAGTCCCTTCCAAGTAGGAATAGGAGAGGAGAAGGAAAGGGGGGCGCCGCCCCCCCCCTCCTTGTCCAATTCGAACTAGAGCGGGAGGGGGCGTGCGGCTTCCCTGGCCGCCCCTCCTCTTCTCCCACTAAGGCCCATTATGCCCAATATACTCCCAGGGGGTTCCGGTAACCCCCCGGTAGTCCGGTATATGTCCGAAACCTCCCGAAACACTTCTGGTGTCTGAACATAGTCGTCCAATATATCAATCTTTACGTGTCGGCCATTTCGAGACTCCTCGTCATGCCCGTGATCATATCCGAGACTCCGAACTACCTTCGGTACATCAAAACACAAAAACTCATAATACCGATCGTCACAAAACTTTAAGCGTGCGGACCCTACGGGTTCGAGAACTATGTAGACATGACCGAGACACGTCTCCAGTCAATAACCAATAGCGGAACCTGGATGCTCATATTGATTCTGACATATTCTACAAAGATCTTTATCGGTCAAACCGCATAACAACATACATTGTTCCCTTTGTCATCGGTATGTTACTTGCCCGAGATTCAATCGTCGGTATCTCAATACCTAGTTCAATCTCGTTACCGGCAAGTCTCTTTACTCATTCCACAATGCATCATCCCGTAACTAACTCATTAGTCACATTGCTTGCAAGGCTTATAGTGATGTGCATTACCGAGAGGGCCCAGAGATACCTCTCCGACAATTGGAGTGGCAAATCCTATTCTCGATATATGCCAACTCAACGAACACCATCGGAGACACCTATAGAGCACCTTTATAATCACCCAGTTACATTGTGATGTTTGATAGCACACAAAGTGTTCTTTCGGTAATCGGGAGTTGCATAATATCATAGTCATAGGAACATGTATAAGTCATGAAGAAAGCAATAGCAGTAAACTAAACGATCAAGTGCTAAGCTAACGGAATGGGTCATGTCAATCACATCATTCTCTAACGATGTGATCTCATTAATCAAATGACAACTCATGTCTATGGATAGGAAACATAACCATCATTGATTCAACGAGCTAGTCAAGTAGAGGCATGCTAGTGACACTCCTTTTGTCTATGTATTCACACATGTGCTAAGTTTCCAGTTAATACAATTCTAGCATGAATAATAAACATTTATCATGATATAATGAAATATAAGTAACAACTTTATTATAGCCTCTAGGGCATATTTCCTTCAGTGATTGACTTGACCCATCCATTAGCTTAGCACGATGATTGTTTAGTTTGTTGCTATTGCTTTCTTCATGACTTATACATGTTCCTATGACTATGAGATTATGCAACTCCCGAGTACCGAAGGAACACTTTGTGCGCTACCTAACGTCACAACGTAACTGGGTGATTATAAAGGTGCTCTACAGGTGTCTCTGATGGTGCTTGTTGAGTTGGCATAGATCGAGATTAGGATTTGTCACTCCGATTGTCGGAGAGGTATCTCTGGGCCCTCTCGGTAATGCACATCACTATAAGCCTTGCAAGCATTGTGACTAATGAGTTAGTTGCGGGATGATGTATTACGGAACGATTAAAGAGACTTTGCGGTAACAATATTGAATTAGGTATGAGGATGCCGACGATCGAATCTCGGGCAAGTAACATACCGACGATAAAGGGAACAACGTATGTTGTTATGCGGTTTGACTGATAAAGATCTTCGTACAATATGTAGGAACCAATATGAGCATCCAGGTTCCGCTATTGGTTATTTACCGGAGATGAGTCTCGGTCATGTCTACATAGTTCTCGAACCCATAGGGTCCGCACGCTTAAAGTCCGGTGACGATCGGTATTATGAGTTTATGTGTTTTCATGTACTAAAGGTAGTTCGGAGTCCCGGATGTGATCACAGACATGACGAGGAGTCTCGAAATGGTTGATACGTAAATATTGATATATTGGACGGCTATATTCGGACACCAGAAGTGTTTTGGATGGTTTCAGAGAAAACCGGAGTGCTGGAGGGGTTACCAGAACCCCCCGGGGAAGTATTGGGCAATAGTGGGCCTGAGGGGAGAGAGAGGGCTGCAGCCCAAGAGGTGGCATGGCCCCTCCCATGAGGAGTCCGAATTGGACTAGAGGAGGGGGCGCGGCCCCTCTTTCCCTCTCCCTCTCCCTCTCTTTCCTCCCCCCTTCCCCCTTCCTAGTAGGACTAGGAAAGGATGAATCCTACTCCTACTAGGAGGAGGATTCCTCCTCTCCTTGGGGTGCACCAAGGCCGGCCGGCCTCCCCCTTACTCCTTTATATACAGGGGCGGGGTGGGGGGGCACCCAAAGACACACAAGTTGATTGTTCCAAGCCGTGTGCGGTGCCCCCTCCACCATAATCCACCTCGATCATATTGTAGCGGTGCTTAGGCGAAGCCCTGCGTCGGTAGCAACATCATCACCGTCATCACACCGTCGTGCTGTTGAAACTCTCCCGCGAAGCTCTGTTGGATCGGAGTTCGTGGGATGTCATCGAGCTGAACGTGTGCTGAACTCGGAGGTGTCGTGCGTTCGGTACTTGGATCGGTCGGATCGTGAAGACGTACGACTACATCAACCGCGTTCTCATAACGCTTCGGCTTACGGTCTACGAGGGTACATGACGGTACTCTCCCCTCTCATTGCTATGCATCACCATGATCTTGCGTGTGCGTAGGAATTTTTTTGAAATTACTACATTCCCCAACATCTTCAACATTAGTTGTAGACTGAGGGTGTAAGAATAATTGATACCAACATTAAATTGTATCTTCTTCAACATATTCGGTATATTAAACCTATCAAAAATAAGTAGGCACCCAAATAATTTCAACTTAATTTTGGCACTGGGAAGAGCGACATCATGTAAATAACCATATTAGAACCCAATGAGGTGTTAATAACCACTCATCTCTAGAGGACAAACGTGTCCCTTGCCAACTATAGAGACACCTTCATGTTCTTCCCTTGGTGTGTTTCCTTCCCTAGTAATATAGCATAAGTAGGCACAATTCTACTATATGGCACAAATTACCATTGCTTGTTGACCTTTGAGATTTTACATTTGAAAATTTCTCCTCTTATGGAGTATAGGTAAATGGATACGCAAAGGAAACTGGAAGATGTACATAATTGCTTAAATGTTCATGGCCTAGCATGACGAGAATAACCTGGCACATGGAGCGAGACAATACAAGTGTTAAGGGGATAATGCGAATGAGTACAAAAGGAAAGAAAATTGCATATGAGTGATGACTTATGGTTGGAGTTGCGGATAAGAAGGACACAAGGTTAATATACTTTTAGATTACAATCGGGCTTTTGCATTGGCTAAATTATGTGAACAAAAGAAGGTATATGTTTTGAGGCCGCATTCAATACTAAACACACAATTCTTCCATGTTCTACAAATTTCAAATGGATCTGCTTAAGATGTGGAGAAGGAAAGTGCAATGGTTCATATGTTTTTGGAGTAGCATGGCAAGAATGAGAGTGGAAAAATGAAGTATAGTGCCACACATAATGATTTCTAAATTCAAAGTAAGTGGAAAATCAAGGATAGACATGATGACTAGGATTTTGCGACACAAGAGCAAGAAAACTATGATTGGTTTGCTAGCATGCTAAGTTCTTGTGAAAATATAAATATGTTGGTAAATGGGTAAGGTGGGTTCGATTGTTAAATGTATGAATATCAATTGGTGATATGGCCATAAGGAGTATATAGATAGCCAGCTCTGTATGTGACATTGCATGGTCAGATTGACCTGGGGTATGTGTTGTTTTTACCTTGCTTTTAATTAATGTCTAACTTCCGTGCTTGAAGATTAGAATGGTCTATAAATAGAATATGTGACTAGAGCGAGGGCCTCGTCCCTAGTAAGAAGCTTGAACACCATTTACTAAGGAGCGTGGTATTTTCAACCTCTTAGTCTTGCAAGCCTAAGCCACGTTGATCCTTGGGGAAATAGGTAACCACTACCTTATCATTAGGGGGTTGGCACCCGTAAAAGGAGAAAGCAACAGTAAAATGAGTATACTAAAAGGAGTCTATGATACCATGGGCACATAATTACGCACTGAAAATACCATGGGCATAGGCGGGGGCACGACCAGGGCATGCCCCGCAATGCGGCTTAACCGCCCTAGGGGCTGTATACCTTTATCATTTTTTTCTCTTTCAGGACCTTACTCTCTGGAAACCCTTTCCGATAGTATGATTGCCGGACACATTACAGGAAGGAACAACCAAGGAGGCGTGAAGCTAAGACGTACAAGGGAACCTCCAGGTGGTCTCTAATAACAATCGATATACCCGCTTTTTACTTCCCGTACGCAGCTTGCCCTTGGATAGGACATGTCAAATAGTCCTATTTTTTGCTTATTGCACTACTTGTATCAGTACGCTTCGACGTATTATTTAAATAACAATGCATAGCATGAATCTATTATTGCATTATCCATCTTTTCTTATATGTTAATTTCGACAACTTGCACCCGTACATTCTGGTACGGTCAGTACGCCAGGGGCTTTCCGTTTACCCCATAATACGGCGTGAGAAGTCCGAACACTTTCGACAGTGCGGCACCCCGAACTTATAGCATTATATGCATCAGCTCCGAATCATGTCTTGGGTCAATAGTTGGGTTTGCCCGGCTCCCATGTTTTGGTACCTTATGTTCCGCTATATCGGCTAAGGCAGCGCTGGGAGAACTCCTGCGATTGTGTCCCGGTTCTTCCGGACGAGCACCTTAATAGAGAAAGCTGAAAACCGACTGTCATGATAAGGCGAGAGCTGGTTGCTGTTCGAGAGGTCTCAAGTCCTTAAAGACTTTTTCCGCTTCGGGCGAGGAGTCGGCCTTGCCCGACTTAGGCGTATATAGCGCCCCAAATTCGGCCTTCCGAATACTAGGGGCTTCACCAAAATTTAAAATTGTAGACTTCTATGACTAAGTGAGAGTGATAAAGCCTTATAGTCCGATTGCCTGGTTCGTTGTGCTGAACACCTCCCTTGAAGGACCCAAAATTGGGATAAAGAGTGCTCAGGTTTATCCCGAACACCCTAGTACTAGGTACATGGGGGTAGAAGCCGACGACTGGCCAACTCTCAGATTTTATAAATGGCCGCACAGAAGGTAATATTTTAAATTCAAAAAGTGTTGCATAGTGCAAATGAACTCGTTTCAAATAAACAGGACCACATAAGTATGTTCATTCAAAAATTACATCTCTGGCACATTCATCCGCCACAAGGCGGGAACCCTTCAGGACACTGTCATAATACATTTCGGGACAACGATGCTCCTTGCCGTCCGGCGGCCCCTCCTTCACCAGCTTCACAACGTCCAGTTTCACCCAGTGCACCTTTGCCCGGGCAAAAGCCCGGCGCGCACCCTCGATGCAGACGGACGGCTTTATGACTTCAAGCCGTGGGCAGGCATCCACAAGCCGCCTCTCCAGACCGAAGTAGCTGCTGGGCAGGGGCTCGCCAGGCGACATCCGGACTATAAGACCCTTCATGGCATGTTCGGCCGCCTTGTGAAGCTCGACCAATTGCTTCAGCTGGTCGCTCAAGGGCATTGGGTGTTCGGTCCCAGTATACTGAGACCAGAACAACTTTTCTGTCGAGCTCCCCTCCTCAGCTCGGTAAAACTCCACGGCATCCAGTACACTGCGGGGAAGATCTGCGAACGCTCCTGGAGAGCTCCGAATTCAGGTAAGTAAAAGGAAAGTTTCCTTCACATGCTTGCTTTGCATAATGAATGCCTTACCCGCTGCTATCTTCTTCACCACATCCATCTCCTAGAGGGCCTTGTGGGCTTCAGACTTGGCACTATGTGTGCTTTCGAGCGCCTTCGCAAGCTCGGACTCTCACGTCTTAGAGTCAAGCTCCAAGGACTCATGTTTTTTGGCGAGAGCCTCGAGCTCTTGCTGCACCTCGCCTACCCGGGCTTCTTGCTTTTCCCGCTCAATGCACTCCTTGGCCGCTTTGTCTTCGGCCTCGGACAACGCCTTCTTCAGGGTCGCCACCTCGGTTGTGGCCCCTGGCAAATTCATGATGATCCTAATACTTTACAACCGAACTTCTTTTTAATGTATAGACAAGGTATTGCTTACCTTTGCTCTCCTCGAGGTGCCTCTTGGTAAGGCCGAGCTCGTCCTTGGACCGCTCCAGGTCCCGCTTCAGTGCAGAGACCTCTGCAGTACGTGCAGCAGCGGCCAGTAGTGAAGCCTGCACATGCACTAGACATATTCTGATTAGACTCCTGAGTCATCATTTGATCCTCTATTCAGCCTTTTTGTTCACGAACACCGAACAAAGCATCAGGGGCTACTGTTTATGCAGTAATATTTTCTTATATTTTGATTGCTTACCTCAAAGCCTGTTAGGAGGCTGGCACAAGCTTCGGTTAGTCCGTTTTTGGCGGACTGAACTTTCTCGATCACCGCACTCATGATAGTGCGGTGCTCTTCATCGATGGAAGCGCCGCGAAGTGCTTCCAGCAAGTTGTCCGGTGCCTCTGGTTGGACAGAGGCCACCGGCACGGGCGGCTTGCCCCCCTTAACAGAGGATCACCCGCAGGAGTCCGGAACCACCGAAGGTTCCGGCACAATGTTCGGCTGGGGGCCAAACTTGGAGCCCGTGGGGATCTTGCTCCCTCTGTGCCTAGGGTCCGGAAGGTCGCCTCGAGGCACCCCCAGGACTACCTCCCCTCGGCTCGGTGCATTTTGAGACAACACCTCGACGTTGTCCGTAGGGCGAGGGGTGGAGGCGGTCGAAAGTGAATCGCTATTCATATCCGATGAGTCCAAAGAACCGTCCGACGAAGATACGTCGAGACGGGGTCGGGACGGACTGCATAGTCATATTTGGCGTAAGGAGAAGCAGTGCAATAAAACATATTACTATGGTATCCGGATACTTACGACTTCACCAGGGGCTTGTCCCTGGGTAACCACTCGTCGTCGCTGGGGGCGGCTGTCATGGAGCAGTCCGGAAGGAGGGTCCTTCCCTTCTTGGACCCTTCGGCCTCCCCGGTTGGGGCGGCTTTCCTTTTCTTATTTCCCCCGGCTGGGGGGAGAACTTTTCTCTTCCTCCTCCTCGTTTTCATGGGAGGAGTGCGCTTCGAAGTTAACGGACGATGAGTCCGACATAACCTTGCGCCGAACACCCTTTTGGGTCCCCGTGGCCTTCTTCGTCGGCACCTCGTAAGGCGCCAGAACCAGCATCTTCGTTAGGAGAGCATCTGCAGGATCTTCAGGCAGGGGGGCTGGGCAATCGAGCTGCTCCGCTGTCTCTACCCAGTCCTGTTAATGGTATGGAAGCTTAGATTCCGCACATCATTAAACTAGGGCAAGTAAGTACCCTGTGAAATACAAAAACTTACCGGATTAGCATGGCGCTTTGCGCTGAGTCCGCGGTCCTCGGTAAGGGGATGAGGTACCTCGGCGCCATTGAACAGCACCTTCTAGACGTCCTTGTGCATCATGTCGAAGAGCTCTCACAGCGTCTGGTGCTTGGCTGGGTCGAACTCCCACAAATTGAATGCCCGTCGTTGACACGGGAGGATCCGGCAGAAGAACATGACCTGGACCACGTTGACGAGCTTGATTTTCTTGCTCATCATGTTCCTGATGCAGGTCTAGAGTCCGGTCAGCTTTATCGGGGAACCCCAGGACAGGCCCTTCTCTTTCCAGGAAGTGAGCCACGTGGGGATTCTGGAATGAAATTTGGGGGCCGTCACCCAGTTGGTGTCGCGCGGCTTGGTGATGTAGAACCACCCCGATTGCCACCCCTTTATGGTCTCCACATAGGAGCCTTCGAGCCAGGTGACGTTAGGCATTTTCCCACCATGGCGCCTCCGCGCTCTGCTTGCTAGCCGACCACCACCTTCGGTTTAACATTGAAGGTCTTCAACCACAGGCCGAAGTGGGGCCTGATGTGGAGGAAGGCCTCGCACACGACGATAAACGCTGAGTTGTTGAGGATGAAATTGGGGGCCAGATCATGAAAATCCAGCCCGTAGTAGAACATGAGTCCGCGGACGAATGGGTGAAGGGGAAATCCTAGTCCACGGACAAAGTGGGTAAGAAAAACTACCCTCTCATGGGGTTCGGGCATAGGGATGATCTGCCCCACATCTAGTAGCCGATGCGCGATATCCACGGCCAGATATCCGGCTTCCCGTAGCTTTGTGATGTTCTGCTCCGTGACGAAGGAGACCATCCACTTGCCTCCCACTCCGGACATACTTGGAGTGGTTTGAGGAGAAAGATGCAAACTTGGGCGATGGAGATTGAGCGTGCGAGAATGGATGAGCAAGGAGGAAGAAGGTGTGGGTAAAAAGGGTGAATCTTTGTCCCTTTATAAGGGCGGAAGAGGCGATGCGCCTCCCCACTTACCTGGTAAATCGCTTATTCCCCGAATGCTGTAATTGATGGCACGGTTGGGTTACCCATACCCATATTGATGAGAATCCCGTGATAAGGGGACACGATATATGCTTCTACAAGACGTGTCAAGAAAACCGCCTCGCGATATGTGCAGTGCTGGTTGAGAAAAATGGTTCGAATAATGACTGGGCCATGGCGTGATGTCATGTTGCAAAACGTGTCAGCAGATTAGATTTGTAGAATTATTATTCTCTCTATGGTGGTATATGGAACTTGTTTTGCAGAGCCGGACACTATCCTTGTGTTCAAAATCTCCTATGGAGTATTCGGAGGAAGAACCCGCCTTGCAGTGCCGAAGAAAAATCTGCGCGTCGGACTCATCGTCATTGAAAGCCTGGTTCAGGGGCTACTGAGGGAGTCCTGGATTACGGGGTCTTCGGACAACCGGACTATATCCTTTGGCCGGACTGTTGGACTATGAAGGTACAAGATTGAAGACTTCGTCCCGTGTCCGGATGGGACTCTCCTTGGCATGGAAGGCAAGCTTGGCAATACAGATATGTAGATCTCCTCCCTCGTAACCGACTTTGTGTAACCCTAGCCCCCTCCGGTGTCTATATAAACCGGAGGGTTTAGTCCGTAGGACAACATACAATCATACCATAGGCTAGCTTCTAGGGTTTAGCCTCTACGATCTCGTGGTAGATCAACTCTTGTAATACTCATATCATCAATAGCAATCTAGCAGGACATAGGGTATTACCTCCATCGAGAGGGCTCGAACCTGGGTAAACATCGTGTCCCCTGCCTCCTATTACCATCCGCCTTAGACGCACAGTTCGGGACCCCCTACCCGAGATCCGCCGGTTTTGACACCGACAGTAGTAGATGCAGGCAAGAGTCGGTCTACTTGACACGGACGTGATGCCTATATGCATAATCATTGCCTTGGATATCATCATAACTTTGCGCTTTTCTATCAATTGCTCAACAGTAATTTGTTCACCCACCATATTATTTGCCTTCAAGCGAGAACCCTCTAGTGAAACCTATGCCCCCCAGATCTATTTTTCATTATATATTTTCAGATCTATAAATCAAAAATACCAATAATATCTTGCTGCAATTTATTTACTTTTATTTTGTTATACGTTTTAGCAATCTTTTATACCTATCTCTATCAGATCTCACCTTTGCAATTGACCATGAAGGGATTGACAACCCCTTTATCGCATTGGATGCAAGTGTTTGATTGTTTGTGCAGGTGCATAGCTTGGGGACTTACTTATACCTCCTACTGGATTGATACCTTGGTTCTCTAACTAAGGGAAATACTTGTCGTTACTTTGCTGCATCACCCTTTCCTCTTCAAGGGAAAAAACAACGCAAGCTCAAGAGGTAGCATGCCACAACGCCCCTTACCCATCCTCTCCTCATCCTTTGCATCGCCATCACCTATAGACTCCGCCCTATGAAGCATGACATGAGTCTGTGATGGAGGGGCTTGTTTCTCCGCCCAGCAGGTAGCTTATTAGCGAGATGGGGGCCTCGTGGTGGTGGTTGGAAAGCTCAGCGAGGCTATTCGCGGCATTGCAATGGTGGAGTTGACTTCTTGGGATGCACCATCATCAATCTCTACAGAAATCATCGTGGCTTGATCGTGGGCGTCAAATCAGGTTGCACCTGATCTGCTCCTGCTGGTCCAGGATGGTGCTGCTTGTGTGGTAGACGCACTGGTGTTGCACACTCGTTCTGGCTCTAGTTGTGCCGACATCGACTCGGGCAATCCACCATGGTGACGTGTGGCCCCGTTTCCCTTCTACTCGGTTTAGTGTGGACCACTATTGAAGAATATAGACAGAGTCGTGGTTCGGTTCAAAGGTTCGCAACAACTAGCCCCTTTACTCGAAGTTTGTTGAAGTGGGGTGGAATAAGACTCTAGATGAAACCTTTGATTCTTCCACGATCGTTACTGATGATGATGGTTCTTGATGGCATCATTCACTTCGTTGGAGGCATTGCCGACCCTCGACACTTGGGCACATCTGCTCTGAGTGGGAGCAGCGGTGTGCTCCTTGTGAGCTGCATTGGGTTTTCCCAGAAGAGGAGAGGATCATGCAGTACGGTAGAGATAAGTATTTTCCTCTGTTATGAAACCAAGGTTATCAATCCAGTAGGAGAATCACGCAACAACTCGTTAGCAGGACCTACACACAAAATAACAAAACCTTGCACCCAAAGCGAATAATGGGTTGTCAATCCCTTGGTGGTTAATCGCAAAATTAGATTGTATGGTGATATATAGGTAGACCGAACAAAAGTACAAAATGAAATAAATAAAGTAAAATTGCAGCATGGTATTTTTAAGATTTTTAATATCTAATAGAAGTAGACCCGGGGGGCATAGTTTTCACTAGAGGCTTCTTTCTTGAAAATAGCATACAGTGGGTAAACAAATTACTGTTGGGCAATTGATAGAAAAGCAAATAATCATGATGATATCCAAGGCAATGATCATGTATATAGGCATCACATCTGAGACAAGTAGACCGACTCCTGCCTGCATCTACTACTATTTGCCCACACATCGACCGCTATCCAGCATGCATCTAAATTATTAAGTTCATAAAGAACAGAGTAACGCCTTAAGTAAGATGACATGATGTCAAAGTAAACTCACACATGAATAACTTTTTACCCTTAATAGCAATGATACATACGTGTAATGTCCCCTTTTGTCACTGTGATTGAGCACTGCAAGATCAAACCTATTACGAAGCACCTGCTCTCCCATTGCAAGATAAATCAATCTAGTTGGCCAAACCAAATCAATAGATCAAAGAGAAATACGAAGATATAATAATCATGCATAAAAGAGTTCAGAAAAGACTCAAATAATATTCATGGATAATCTAATCATAAACTCACAATTCATCGAATCCCAACAAACACACTGCAAAAAGTGATTACGTCGAATAGAACTCCAAGAACATCAAGGAGATATTGTAGTGAAGATCAAAAAAGAGAGATGCAGCCATCTAGCTAGTAAGTATGGATCTGTAGGTTTGTGGTAAACTAGTCACACATCATCGGAAGGGAAGCAAGATTCATGTAGAGCCCCTCCATAATTGATTCCCCCTCTGGCAGAGTACCGGAAAAGGTCCCCAGATGGGATCTCTCGAGAACAGAGGCTTGCGGCGGCGGAAAAAGTATTTTGTGGACTCCTCTCTTGGTTTCCCGATTTTAGATAATTTATAGAGGTGGAGCTAGGTCAAACGGATCCACATGGGCCCCATGAGGCACCAGGGCACGCCCAGGGTGCCTCGTAGGCCACTGCTCCATCTTCTCATCCCCTCCCAAAGCTTCAAGGGTCTCTTATGTCCAAAAAATCTCTAAAGAGTTTCGTGGCATTTGGACTTTTTTTAGTACTAATATTCTGAAAAACTAAAAATAGGCAAACAACAGCAACTTGCACTTGGCACTAAGTTAATAGTTCGGTCCCAAAAAATGATATGTAATTGCTTGTAAATGTATATAAAATATCCAAGTTTGATACTATAATAGCATGGAACAATAAAAAATTATAGATATGTTGGAGATGTATCATGGTGGTGGTGGTGGTTGGCTTGGCCAAACCATTACCCTAGGTTTAGTGGGGCAGTCGAGCGTGGGTCTAGGTAAAAGCTTTGTGGTTGAGGGGGCTCCATGTCGGCGAAGATGGCATCCACAGATGTCGTTTCCATCTTAAAAGGCATTTCTGAAGACCTAACTCTTGGTCACTCTGAGTGGTGGTGGTCTGTTTGGGTTAACCAGGTCTTCCTATGGTTTTTATCTCACAACAAACTCATGATAGACATTATCTAGAAAAAAGGAAGATTTGTAAACCATTACATTCTATTTTCTGTACTGAGAATAAGACCATAAAACATATTTTGTTTCAATGTTTGGTTGCAAAAAAATTTGAGAGTTTCTTTCAAACTTTTTTGGTAAAACGTTAGGCACATATTTCCTATCCATTGATATATACTCTCCTGATAATAAAACCATGTAGTTCTTAATTTTGTCTATACCTGTGCTCCGTGGTGCATTTGGAAGAATATAAATGGTCACATTTTTAACAATGCAATCTAGCCTGACATTAAGCATGCCCGATGGTTGATACTACATACTCTAAAGAAATGGCGGATTCTACTCAAGAGGAACATCTAGAAAAAGCAAAACCTCTTTCCCAGATGATTTCCCATCAGATAGATGTCCTCTCCCAGATGTCCATGTGGTAAAAGCCTCCTGGTCCTACATCATGCAAACAATGGCGATATCTCCCCTCCTAGGCCTTGATAGCCATGGGACTAGAAGATGATTTCCCTCAACCCCATCACTCTGCTTGAGATGGTGAATTCAGCAGGTCAATCTCCTATGAAGAAGACCAAGATGGTGTCTACACCTCCACCTGTCGTGATCCTGAATAGCTTCAGTGGCGTGGATGTTGTCTCATGATGGCATTGAGTAATAGTATCTTCGGGCGTTGTAAAATGCTATTTGTTTCCTATGTATGGATGATCAACTCCATCATGTAGCATTTATTTCCCTGTTTTCCTTTAAAAGAACTACTAGCTTGTAATAATTACTGAACTTGATGGTTTCATTTCTAGTGGAACCGGGAGGGCTTGCACACCCCTAATGATTTAAAAATGTAACAGTATTGTTTTCATAGGAGATAAGAACAATAAAAAATCTAAAAATATATCTACATCGATCATCACTAAAACAAATCATCCTTTTTCCGACAAAACACAAAAGCCTTGTGCTTCAATGCATTTATAGAAAGAATAGTTTGGACAAGTCGAGATGATTGCCATCGCCCATAGCTTAGCCTCTGTCTCAATCATGTCAAGGAGGTGATAAAGCTGAGTTGAGTGTTGTTGAAGATGATCACATTGCGATGATTCCAGATGCACCATGACACCAACATGATGGCCAAGAACATGCCCATCTGAGCTGACGTCTAGAAGAAACGACATGTTTAATGCCACCAATCAATGTAATGAGACTTGGTAAAAGGAATTAACTAGAACATTGTAACGTAGAATGTACGAAAGTCAAGGTAACCGACAGATCAATGATAGGTAGCACATTTGTTGTTATCGGAAAGTGCACAAGGTAATACTACTACTGGTTTGGTAGGGGGTTAATTCATTCTTGTTGTAAAACCACAATGCTCACATAAAGGGGCCTCTGAGGTTAGATCGTTAATTGATTGATCGATGGAGGCAAGGGAATAGGCAAAGAAAACATAGGTAGTGTGCTCACTATGTGTTTGTCGAGTGGCTAGAATGATTCCTCGGGGGTTATTTTCTTTTTCCTGGCCTCTAGTTAATGCCTAACATACGACCCTTTCGTCTTTCAAGATTGAAGTGACATGCAAAAATAATGTAGTGAGCGGAATAGTAATTAGAATCAAGGCAAGGAAATAGACGAAGCAATTATATGGAATCATTTTTTAGCCGGTGACATGAGGAGAGGGTGATTAGGGTTGGTCCTGCAAGTGGTTTGTCGTCTTTGGTTGGCTTTTGATATTCAACCTAGTTAGTTGGCCTTCAGGGCCAGTTCTTTTCGGCGATTCTCCCAGAATCGCCCCCTCCCCAGCTTCTCCCAGAATCGGCACTTCATATTTTTTTTACAATCCTATCTAGTTAAGGTCTAATTATTTAGGATTGTAAAAAACATATGGAGTGGTGATTCTGGGAGAAACTGGGGAGGGGGGCGATTCTGGTAGAATCGCCCAAAAGAACTGGCCAATATTGAACCTCATACTCCTCTTCTATATACAAAATATTCATCCACAAAATGTGACAAGTCCACTAGCTATTCTGCAGTCTTTTCCCATACCTTTGTGATTTTTTTATCGTAATCACTCCATTTTTCTTTCTAAACATAGGAGACTAGTAGGAACATATGGGGGATAAAAACTCTTTAAGTTAATTTGCAGTGGCTTATAAAACTCGCCAGACATATTTTTCAATTACTGGTCCTATATATACACGTCAATTATTTAGAGTAATTAGAATCATATTTTAACTAGTTCCTATTATATTCGAACACTCACCCTGATTCCTCGCAAAAAAAGAACAATCACCCTGACTACATATGCAATTTTTAGACGTAAATATTTATAACTACTACAGGGCAGCAAAAAGTTTGATCAATCAAAAAGTTTGATCAATCTCTTCTAGATGTAAAGCAATTACTGCTTTGGGGGGTACATAAATCTGATTTTCTTTTTATAATTTGTGTGAACGTGTTAGCTCACCAGCGTCAGGGATAAAATAAGCAACTATAGTCAGCCCTGGATATGTGGGACCGTATTCAGTTAAAGTATTGGAAAAATGAAAGTGCTCGGGACAAGATTGGCTCCTGGACGAGTTGTGGCCGACCGGATTAGGAGCCACACAGATTAAATAACCCAGCTAATCCTATGGTCTACCTGACTTGTCGTCTATGGATCGTGCGTGCATACATCGTGTGCAGAACAGTGCTCTTGAAAAAATTGGTAGAACATTAGTATTTTCAATTCGTCCTACATTATAGGATAATCTATGAACGTTATTTATTGTTATTTCTTAATGTGGTAACAAATTAATAGTAGATGGTTAATCGGATGATGTACAATTTTGAATAACCATCTAACTTTGGAACAAAATAAATTGCAAAATTAATTTTGGCAATACATAGCTAAAATAAGCATATTCGGATAAGATGCATGGGCCTCTTGAGAGAAACCAAAGTTCTTTGCTATGGATATGTGTTCCCTTGGTCCATTATAAGCACTTTTTAATGAAAGAAAATACTGGTTTGATGATGCATTTATGAAGATAGCGCACCTCCTTATTTTGTGAGTGTGGAGTTAAAAGTTTCTCGATATAGCCTCCCCATCTTGGTCGATCCTCCACTATAAATCAAACCTCCCCAGCTGGCCAAAACCATCAACCTAATTTCCATTTCTCATTTTATCCCTCTATTGGCAATGGCTCGCAAGAAGATTGCCCTCCAGTACATCAAGAATAAGTCGAGCCGGCGCCGTACCTTGGATACGCGCATGAAGAACCTGGCAAGTAAGGCACGCGAGGTTTCTATTCTATGCAACGCCAAGGCCTGCGTGTTGGTGTACGATGAGGGAAATGCGGCACCAAAGGTGTACCCATCGCATCCCGAGGCGGTGGATATCCTGAATAGGTACAAAACCATGGCAGATGGGCGGTTTAAGAAGACGGTGAACCAGGAAGACTTCCTCAGCCAGCGCCTCAGCAAGCTCCAGGTCGAGGAAAACAAGGTACGAGACCCCGAGATCAGGATCCTGCTACACAAGGCCATGCTCGGCAGTGACCTCCCCGATCTCAAAGTCGATGAGCTCACCATCGTCAGTAGTAGGCTGGAGGAGATCCTCAAGAGCGTGGGCCAAAGCATCGCTAAAATTAGCGGACAACCCCCTGTCTTGCAGCCCCAGGTACCATACATCCCCGACAACATGGACATGGATGGGTCTTCGGCAATGTATCTGGCATCCCAGCCAGCTCCATACGTCACCAACAACATGGACATGGGGTCTTTCGCCATGAATCAGCAGCCGTCGCCCACTCCATACGTCACCGACAACATGCACGTGGGGTCTCCAACGATGTATCAGGTGCCGCCGCAGCATGAGGGTTGGCTCGACAAGGTGAGATCTGGAAGGAACCTCGATGCCCTGGCCCACAATGGCTATAACACCGCTGGGCATGACGGCGCCGACACCAGCACCAGCGTCGGCTATAGCACCAATTGGCACGACGGCCCCGGTACCAGCGCCAACACCGGCTCTTCCAGTGGGATGAAGTCCTTGGATGTGGGGTTTGGTTGGCAATCGGGCGGCGTCGACCCTGAAGAATCATCTTGGAGTCTTTTCCCTCCCATGTAAGGTAGGATGGAGAGAAGTCTTTTCCTGTAGCGTGCAATGCATAGCCAGCTACGTGCGTCTCGCCTAGTTTGATTTAGCTTGGCATAGCTAAGAGGCAGGAAAGGCAACCTTAATAAGTTGAGACATTCTGTCTCTCTCGGTGGTGCTCTTTGAGCCTAGACATTTTTATTTTAGTACTTGAAATTGTTGTTATGGATTTCTTCCATGGTCGCCATTTTTATTTTAGTCGTTGAAACTGTTATATGGAATCTCTTCCATGGTCTGCTTGTTTGATTTGTGTGGTTCAGTTGGTCGTAACTCGTAAGTTGCGCCTGCTCTTTTTTCAACATGTTTTTATGAGGTATACTATTTTTTGATAATAAAATTTTTATTTACTCTTAACACGTGAGCGATCCAAGTATGAAGAGTCCACTCCAATTTTGGCGTATCTAGATGCACAGAATCTATACAAAGCCAAAATAATTGCGGAAACAAAAACATAACATTGTTTGACACAAAAAGAAGAACAATTGAAAGCAACCTAAGATAGATCCAAAGTGAACATCGTCCATGTTTGGAAACGATCTCCACAGCCGTCAGCTCCATCTTAATACATGCCACCATATATAAAGAGCTCCCAGTGCTCCAGATATTGTAGTACAAGCCAAGTACGGAGCCAATGCGTACATAAGTTAATGACCGACAATGGAGAAAAATATCTTCTATTTGTCAAAACCATACCGTTCATGCATAATCATAGCGCCCAGACCAGGGCCCGCATGCCTACTAAGATAAAAAGATCTTGTTTTTTATGTATACCTCAAAGCCAATTACCAAAAAAGTTTGCAAGGCTTTGGGCGAATACAAGTTGTTCATGACATGTATTATAAGCCATAGAACATGAGCATACTTGCTCAAAGAATATATGCTTTATTTTCTCATCATGATAGTAGAAACAACATTGCTACTCCCCTATCATTTTTTCTTTGCTAGAGTTTCCCTCGTAAAGATGACCCCTCTATGTAAATACCATAGGAAAAACATTAATCTTTGGAGGAACCTTAATCTTAAAAATCAACATATTGTTAATTGGTGCACCAATATCTATAAGAGCTAGTACAATGAGTTCATAGAGAAGAGTCCATCTTGATGTAAAGTCCATCGAAACTCGTATGTCTCGTGCTACTACCTCCATCCCAAAATACAAGACGTTTTTGCAATTCAAAATTGAACTGCAAAAATGTCTTATATTTTGGGACGGAGGTAGTATAAATTAACAACATTCATACACTCCAGTAGATCCTTCCATGCTACTAACAAAGGCCTAAACATGTCATGTCTGAAGTCCACATCTGGCAGAAAGCTACCCAACACCTCTGCTATTATGACATGTTGATGACACAGTAAAAGCCTTAGGTACTAGTAGATGCTAAGGTGGAGCATTGCCCAACTATGAGTCATGCCAAAACCTAACATGCGAGCCGTCCTTTGATAGTGAAGGTTCGAACCAGAAAAGGTGTTGCCAACCCAAAAGTGGAAGCCCCCCCCCCCATTTATTTTGGACTTCGGAGAGAGCCTCATAGTGCATATATTTATTACTGAGGATATCATGCCATCACTCATAATCGGTAAGAGTCTTAAACAACCATCTACTAAAAAGCACGTATTATTCTTCATCAGTGATAGAACCGAATGCTCCCAAGGGGGTCGACCCGCCCAGAGAGAACCAAAATTATTGTAATAAAAATTTCAAAAAGTAGGTAGCAATCCGCGAGGCATTCGGAGACCACTGGATTTGAATGCATGCCCAACAAGAAATGCTAAAGGGGCAATTGAAATGAGGTGCTCAATGGTCTCTTCATCAATAGCAGTACATATGATGCAAGAATAATCAATATCAACAGTGAAGTGTTTCCGCTTTAGCATATTTCATCTATTAAACCTATTAGAAATAAGTAGCCACACAAATACTTCCAACTCAATTTTGGCACTTGGAAGAAAGACATCATGTAAATAACCATGTTAGAACTCATAGAGGTGATAAGAACCAATCCTCCCTAGAGGAAAATATCTTCCCTTTACAACTATCGAGACACTTTCCATTTTTCAGGTGTTTCCTTAGTAATCTACCATAAGTAGGAAATATCTAATAATGACACAAATTACCATTCAATTTACCTTTGACATTTCATATTTCTCAATGTCTCTTATTATGGAATGTTTATGTAAATGGACATGTAAAGGAGACTGTAAGAGGTGCAGGAATGCTTCAATGTTTGTGACCGAGCACGATCTGGAAATGGAGAGACAAAATACAAGTTATAAGGATATAAAGTGAATGGGTACAAAAGGAAATAAATTGACATACCAGTGATGAGTTACGGTTGGAGCTATAGGTGACAAGTTTACAAGGTTAATATATATGTTGTCACACTGGCTAAATAATGTGAACAAAAGAAGGTATGTGCTTTTACGTTGCATTCAATACTAAACACACAATTCTTCCATATTTTACATATTTCAAATGGGTCTGCCTAGATTGTGGGGAGGTAAGTGCAATGGTTTACATGTTTCGAGAGGAGCATGCCAAGAATGATAGTAGGTAAATGAAGTTATAGGGCCATACAAACTGAATTCTAAATTAAAGGTAAGTAGAAAAATCAAGGATGGACATGAGGGCTAGATTTCTTTGACATAAGATTAAAAACAATATGATTGGTTTGCCAATATGCTAGTAGGATTTGCAAAATTATAAAGACGCTGGTGAGTGGGTAAGGTGAGTTAGACCAGTAGATGTATGAATATCCATTTGTGATGAGGCCATAAGGTGGATACATGTTGTTAGCCAGCTCAAATGACATTCATGGCCAGCTACGTGCATCTCGTCTAGTTTGATTTAGTTTTCCATAGCTAAGATGCAGGAAAGGCAGCCTTAATAAGTTGAGACATTCTATCTCACTGGTGCTCTTTGAGCCAAGTCACTTTCATTGTAATAGTTGAAATGTTGTTATGGATCTCTTCCATGGTCCATTTCTGCCATTTTTATTTCTCACTGAAACTGTTATTTGGGATCGCTTCCATGGTATGTCTGTTTGATCTCCGTTATTCAGTTGGTCATAACTTATAAGTTGCACTTGCTCTTTTGTCAACGTGTTTTTGTGAGGCATACTATTTTCTGGTAAGAAATTTTTTATTGGCCCTTGACGTTCACTCTGATTTTGAAGGAACTACATGCACACGACATGTACTAATCCATAATATTCTTGGAAATGAAAACACGTGACGTTATTTGACGCAAAAAGAAGAACAATAGCAAGCAATCTAAGATAGATTTGAAGACAACACCTTCCATGTTTGGAAGAGTCTTCTTAATCGCCCTCTCCATCTTAGTACATGCCATCATAAAGCGCTCCATGTGCTCCAAACACTGTAGTACATGCCAAGTACGGAGCCAATGTGTAGAGAAGAAAATGAATATGCCAGTGAAGAAAATATCTTCTATTTGTCGAAACCACATCATTCTTGTATAACCATAACGCCCAAACCAAGGCTGTCGCAGCTACTAAGATAAAAGATATCATGTTTTTATGTATACCGCACAACCAATTACCAAACAAGTTTGGGATGCTCCGGGTAGAATACAAATTATGTGCGACATGTATTATAGGCCATACACCATGTGTACTTACAGTCAAAGAATATGTGATTACTTGTCTCATCATGAAACTACATTGTGTACCCCACACCAGGTTTTCTTTGCAAGATTTTCCCTTGTTAAGATGAACCTTCTGCGTAAATGCCATAAGGAAAATATATCTTAAGCTTCTAGATCACCTTAGTGTTAATAAGTGCATCTGTACACACAAGCGCATGGTATAATGAATTCATGGAGAAATTTCCATCTTCATGTAAAGTCCATCAAAATTTGTATGTCCCATGTTATAAATTAAAAACATATAGCCACTCTAGTAGATCCTATTCTAGGCTACTAAGTTCTGATCATGTCATGTCGGAAGCCACAACTGTCATTCTAATCATGTCATGTCAGAACCACAAATGGGTGCAAGTTACCCACCACCTCCGCTGTTATGACATGTTTATGATGCAGTGCATGAAAAAGCCATAAGTAGTAGGAGCTAAGGTGATGCATTTCCCAACCATGACCTATGACAAATCCTAACATGTGATTTGTTATTGCTAGCGAAGGTTCCAAACTAGAAAAGGTGTTGCCTCCTCGTCACCGAACCAACCCAAAAGTGGTACCCCCATATTTACCATGGACTTGCCTTAGATCCCATTTATTTATTACATAGTATATCATGCCTTAACTCACCTCATTAGGAAGCTTGAAGAAACCATTGATTGAGAATGATGATATTTCGCCAATATATACTAGATGTCTAGGCCACCTTGATTTTTGGGGCAACATGATAGATGTTGGCCACTCCCGAGATGGTTGGCATGTCTACGAAGACCCAACATCGTTGTAATAAACATTTCAAAAAAGTAGATTACCATGAAAGATCACTTTAGCTTGGTACCAAAGTAATCTGTGAGGCATTCCGAGACCACTATATTTGAATGACAAGAAATGCCGAGCTGCTCAATTGTCTCTTCAGAAGGAAATATGCCTAGAGACCATAATAAAGTTGTTATTTATATTTCCTTATATCATGATAAATGTTTATTATTCATGCTAGAATTGCATTAACTGGAAACTAAGTACATGTGTGAATACATAGACAAACAGAGTGTCACTAGTTTGCCTCTACTTGAGTAGCTCGTTGAATCAATGATGGTTATGTTTCCTAACCATAGACATGAGTTGTCATTTGATTAACGGGATCACATCATTAGAGAATGATGTGATTTTTGGGGAACGTTGTAATTTCAAAATTTTCCTACACGCACACAAGATCATGGTGATGCATAGCAACGAGAGGGGAGAGTGTCGTCTACGTACCCTCGTAGACCGTAAGCGGAAGCGTTATAACAACATGGTTGATGTAGTCGTACATCTTCACGATGAAACGATCCTCAGTACCGAATGTACGGCACCTCCGTGTTCAGCACACGTTTAGCTCGGTGACGTCCCGCGAACTCACGATCGAGTAGAGCTTCGGGGAAGAGCTTCATCAACACGACGGTGTGGTGACGGTGTTGATGAAGCTACCGACGCATGGCTTCGCCTAAGCACCGCTACGATATGACCAAGGTGGATTATGGTGGAGGGGGGCACCGCACACGGCTAAGAGATCAATGATCAATTGTTGTGTCTCCAAGGGGTGGCCCCCTCCCCGTATATAAAGGAGTGGAGGAGGGGGAGGGGGCCGACCTCCTATGGCGCGCCCCATGAGGAGTCCCTTCCAAGTAGGAATAGGAGAGGAGAAGGAAAGGGGGGCGCCGCCCCCCCCCCCTCCTTGTCCAATTCGAACTAGAGCGGGAGGGGGCGTGCGGCTTCCCTGGCCGCCCCTCCTCTTCTCCCACTAAGGCCCATTATGCCCAATATACTCCCAGGGGGTTCCGGTAACCCCCCGGTAGTCCGGTATATGTCTGAAACCTCCCGAAACACTTCTGGTGTCTGAACATAGTCGTCCAATATATCAATCTTTACGTGTCGGCCATTTCGAGACTCCTCGTCATGCCCGTGATCATATCCGAGACTCCGAACTACCTTCGGTACATCAAAACACAAAAACTCATAATACCGATCGTCACAAAACTTTAAGCGTGCGGACCCTACGGGTTCGAGAACTATGTAGACATGACCGAGACACGTCTCCAGTCAATAACCAATAGCGGAACCTGGATGCTCATATTGATTCTGACATATTCTACAAAGATCTTTATCGGTCAAACCGCATAACAACATACATTGTTCCCTTTGTCATCGGTATGTTACTTGCCCGAGATTCAATCGTCGGTATCTCAATACCTAGTTCAATCTCGTTACCGGCAAGTCTCTTTACTCATTCCACAATGCATCATCCCGTAACTAACTCATTAGTCACATTGCTTGCAAGGCTTATAGTGATGTGCATTACCGAGAGGGCCCAGAGATACCTCTCCGACAATTGGAGTGGCAAATCCTATTCTCGATATATGCCAACTCAACGAACACCATCGGAGACACCTGTAGAGCACCTTTATAATCACCCAGTTACATTGTGATGTTTGATAGCACACAAAGTGTTCTTTCGGTAATCGGGAGTTGCATAATATCATAGTCATAGGAACATGTATAAGTCATGAAGAAAGCAATAGCAGTAAACTAAACGATCAAGTGCTAAGCTAACGGAATGGGTCATGTCAATCACATCATTCTCTAACGATGTGATCTCATTAATCAAATGACAACTCATGTCTATGGATAGGAAACATAACCATCATTGATTCAACGAGCTAGTCAAGTAGAGGCATGCTAGTGACACTCCTTTTGTCTATGTATTCACACATGTGCTAAGTTTCCAGTTAATACAATTCTAGCATGAATAATAAACATTTATCATGATATAATGAAATATAAGTAACAACTTTATTATAGCCTCTAGGGCATATTTCCTTCAGTGATTGACTTGACCCATCCATTAGCTTAGCACGATGATTGTTTAGTTTGTTGCTATTGCTTTCTTCATGACTTATACATGTTCCTATGACTATGAGATTATGCAACTCCCGAGTACCGAAGGAACACTTTGTGCGCTACCTAACGTCACAACGTAACTGGGTGATTATAAAGGTGCTCTACAGGTGTCTCTGATGGTGCTTGTTGAGTTGGCATAGATCGAGATTAGGATTTGTCACTCCGATTGTCGGAGAGGTATCTCTGGGCCCTCTCGGTAATGCACATCACTATAAGCCTTGCAAGCATTGTGACTAATGAGTTAGTTGCGGGATGATGTATTACGGAACGATTAAAGAGACTTTGCGGTAACAATATTGAATTAGGTATGAGGATGCCGACGATCGAATCTCGGGCAAGTAACATACCGACGATAAAGGGAACAACGTATGTTGTTATGCGGTTTGACTGATAAAGATCTTCGTACAATATGTAGGAACCAATATGAGCATCCAGGTTCCGCTATTGGTTATTTACCGGAGATGAGTCTCGGTCATGTCTACATAGTTCTCGAACCCATAGGGTCCGCACGCTTAAAGTCCGGTGACGATCGGTATTATGAGTTTATGTGTTTTCATGTACTAAAGGTAGTTCGGAGTCCCGGATGTGATCACAGACATGACGAGGAGTCTCGAAATGGTTGATACGTAAATATTGATATATTGGACGGCTATATTCGGACACCAGAAGTGTTTTGGATGGTTTCAGAGAAAACCGGAGTGCTGGAGGGGTTACCAGAACCCCCCGGGGAAGTATTGGGCAATAGTGGGCCTGAGGGGAGAGAGAGGGCTGCAGCCCAAGAGGTGGCATGGCCCCTCCCATGAGGAGTCCGAATTGGACTAGAGGAGGGGGCGCGGCCCCTCTTTCCCTCTCCCTCTCCCTCTCTTTCCTCCCCCCTTCCCCCTTCCTAGTAGGACTAGGAAAGGATGAATCCTACTCCTACTAGGAGGAGGATTCCTCCTCTCCTTGGGGTGCACCAAGGCCGGCCGGCCTCCCCCTTACTCCTTTATATACAGGGGCGGGGTGGGGGGGCACCCAAAGACACACAAGTTGATTGTTCCAAGCCGTGTGCGGTGCCCCCTCCACCATAATCCACCTCGATCATATTGTAGCGGTGCTTAGGCGAAGCCCTGCGTCGGTAGCAACATCATCACCGTCATCACACCGTCGTGCTGTTGAAACTCTCCCGCGAAGCTCTGTTGGATCGGAGTTCGTGGGATGTCATCGAGCTGAACGTGTGCTGAACTCGGAGGTGTCGTGCGTTCGGTACTTGGATCGGTCGGATCGTGAAGACGTACGACTACATCAACCGCGTTCTCATAACGCTTTGGCTTACGGTCTACGAGGGTACATGACGGTACTCTCCCCTCTCATTGCTATGCATCACCATGATCTTGCGTGTGCGTAGGAATTTTTTTGAAATTACTACATTCCCCAACATCTTCAACATTAGTTGTAGACTGAGGGTGTAAGAATAATTGATACCAACATTAAATTGTATCTTCTTCAACATATTCGGTATATTAAACCTATCAAAAATAAGTAGGCACCCAAATAATTTCAACTTAATTTTGGCACTGGGAAGAGCGACATCATGTAAATAACCATATTAGAACCCAATGAGGTGTTAATAACCACTCATCTCTAGAGGACAAACGTGTCCCTTGCCAACTATAGAGACACCTTCATGTTCTTCCCTTGGTGTGTTTCCTTCCCTAGTAATATAGCATAAGTAGGCACAATTCTACTATATGGCACAAATTACCATTGCTTGTTGACCTTTGAGATTTTACATTTGAAAATTTCTCCTCTTATGGAGTATAGGTAAATGGATACGCAAAGGAAACTGGAAGATGTACATAATTGCTTAAATGTTCATGGCCTAGCATGACGAGAATAACCTGGCACATGGAGCGAGACAATACAAGTGTTAAGGGGATAATGCGAATGAGTACAAAAGGAAAGAAAATTGCATATGAGTGATGACTTATGGTTGGAGTTGCGGATAAGAAGGACACAAGGTTAATATACTTTTAGATTACAATCGGGCTTTTGCATTGGCTAAATTATGTGAACAAAAGAAGGTATATGTTTTGAGGCCGCATTCAATACTAAACACACAATTCTTCCATGTTCTACAAATTTCAAATGGATCTGCTTAAGATGTGGAGAAGGAAAGTGCAATGGTTCATATGTTTTTGGAGTAGCATGGCAAGAATGAGAGTGGAAAAATGAAGTATAGTGCCACACATAATGATTTCTAAATTCAAAGTAAGTGGAAAATCAAGGATAGACATGACGACTAGGATTTTGCGACACAAGAGCAAGAAAACTATGATTGGTTTGCTAGCATGCTAAGTTCTTGTGAAAATATAAATATGTTGGTAAATGGGTAAGGTGGGTTCGATTGTTAAATGTATGAATATCAATTGGTGATATGGCCATAAGGAGTATATAGATAGCCAGCTCTGTATGTGACATTGCATGGTCAGATTGACCTGGGGTATGTGTTGTTTTTACCTTGCTTTTAATTAATGTCTAACTTCCGTGCTTGAAGATTAGAATGGTCTATAAATAGAATATGTGACTAGAGCGAGGGCCTCGTCCCTAGTAAGAAGCTTGAACACCATTTACTAAGGAGCGTGGTATTTTCAACCTCTTAGTCTTGCAAGCCTAAGCCACGTTGATCCTTGGGGAAATAGGTAACCACTACCTTATCATTAGGGGGTTGGCACCCGTAAAAGGAGAAAGCAACAGTAAAATGAGTATACTAAAAGGAGTCTATGATACCATGGGCACATAATTACGCACTGAAAATACCATGGGCATAGGCGGGGGCACGACCAGGGCATGCCCCGCAATGCGGCTTAACCGCCCTAGGGGCTGTATACCTTTATCATTTTTTTCTCTTTCAGGACCTTACTCTCTGGAAACCCTTTCCGATAGTATGATTGCCGGACACATTACAGGAAGGAACAACCAAGGAGGCGTGAAGCTAAGACGTACAAGGGAACCTCCAGGTGGTCTCTAATAACAATCGATATACCCGCTTTTTACTTCCCGTACGCAGCTTGCCCTTGGATAGGACATGTCAAATAGTCCTATTTTTTGCTTATTGCACTACTTGTATCAGTACGCTTCGACGTATTATTTAAATAACAATGCATAGCATGAATCTATTATTGCATTATCCATCTTTTCTTATATGTTAATTTCGACAACTTGCACCCGTACATTCTGGTACGGTCAGTACGCCAGGGGCTTTCCGTTTACCCCATAATACGGCGTGAGAAGTCCGAACACTTTCGACAGTGCGGCACCCCGAACTTATAGCATTATATGCATCAGCTCCGAATCATGTCTTGGGTCAATAGTTGGGTTTGCCCGGCTCCCATGTTTTGGTACCTTATGTTCCGCTATATCGGCTAAGGCAGCGCTGGGAGAACTCCTGCGATTGTGTCCCGGTTCTTCCGGACGAGCACCTTAATAGAGAAAGCTGAAAACCGACTGTCATGATAAGGCGAGAGCTGGTTGCTGTTCGAGAGGTCTCAAGTCCTTAAAGACTTTTTCCGCTTCGGGCGAGGAGTCGGCCTTGCCCGACTTAGGCGTATATAGCGCCCCAAATTCGGCCTTCCGAATACTAGGGGCTTCACCAAAATTTAAAATTGTAGACTTCTATGACTAAGTGAGAGTGATAAAGCCTTATAGTCCGATTGCCTGGTTCGTTGTGCTGAACACCTCCCTTGAAGGACCCAAAATTGGGATAAAGAGTGCTCAGGTTTATCCCGAACACCCTAGTACTAGGTACATGGGGGTAGAAGCCGACGACTGGCCAACTCTCAGATTTTATAAATGGCCGCACAGAAGGTAATATTTTAAATTCAAAAAGTGTTGCATAGTGCAAATGAACTCGTTTCAAATAAACAGGACCACATAAGTATGTTCATTCAAAAATTACATCTCTGGCACATTCATCCGCCACAAGGCGGGAACCCTTCAGGACACTGTCATAATACATTTCGGGACAACGATGCTCCTTGCCGTCCGGCGGCCCCTCCTTCACCAGCTTCACAACGTCCAGTTTCACCCAGTGCACCTTTGCCCGGGCAAAAGCCCGGCGCGCACCCTCGATGCAGACGGACGGCTTTATGACTTCAAGCCGTGGGCAGGCATCCACAAGCCGCCTCTCCAGACCGAAGTAGCTGCTGGGCAGGGGCTCGCCAGGCGACATCCGGACTATAAGACCCTTCATGGCATGTTCGGCCGCCTTGTGAAGCTCGACCAATTGCTTCAGCTGGTCGCTCAAGGGCATTGGGTGTTCGGTCCCAGTATACTGAGACCAGAACAACTTTTCTGTCGAGCTCCCCTCCTCAGCTCGGTAAAACTCCACGGCATCCAGTACACTGCGGGGAAGATCTGCGAACGCTCCTGGAGAGCTCCGAATTCAGGTAAGTAAAAGGAAAGTTTCCTTCACATGCTTGCTTTGCATAATGAATGCCTTACCCGCTGCTATCTTCTTCACCACATCCATCTCCTAGAGGGCCTTGTGGGCTTCAGACTTGGCACTATGTGTGCTTTCGAGCGCCTTCGCAAGCTCGGACTCTCACGTCTTAGAGTCAAGCTCCAAGGACTCATGTTTTTTGGCGAGAGCCTCGAGCTCTTGCTGCACCTCGCCTACCCGGGCTTCTTGCTTTTCCCGCTCAATGCACTCCTTGGCCGCTTTGTCTTCGGCCTCGGACAACGCCTTCTTCAGGGTCGCCACCTCGGTTGTGGCCCCTGGCAAATTCATGATGATCCTAATACTTTACAACCGAACTTCTTTTTAATGTATAGACAAGGTATTGCTTACCTTTGCTCTCCTCGAGGTGCCTCTTGGTAAGGCCGAGCTCGTCCTTGGACCGCTCCAGGTCCCGCTTCAGTGCAGAGACCTCTGCAGTACGTGCAGCAGCGGCCAGTAGTGAAGCCTGCACATGCACATAGACATATTCTGATTAGACTCCTGAGTCATCATTTGATCCTCTATTCAGCCTTTTTGTTCACGAACACCGAACAAAGCATCAGGGGCTACTGTTTATGCAGTAATATTTTCTTATATTTTGATTGCTTACCTCAAAGCCTGTTAGGAGGCTGGCACAAGCTTCGATTAGTCCGTTTTTGGCGGACTGAACTTTCTCGATCACCGCACTCATGATAGTGCGGTGCTCTTCATCGATGGAAGCGCCGCGAAGTGCTTCCAGCAAGTTGTCCGGTGCCTCTGGTTGGACAGAGGCCACCGGCACGGGCGGCTTGCCCCCCTTAACAGAGGATCACCCGCAGGAGTCCGGAACCACCGAAGGTTCCGGCACAATGTTCGGCTGGGGGCCAAACTTGGAGCCCGTGGGGATCTTGCTCCCTCTGTGCCTAGGGTCCGGAAGGTCGCCTCGAGGCACCCCTAGGACTACCTCCCCTCGGCTCGGTGCATTTTGAGACAACACCTCGACGTTGTCCGTAGGGCGAGGGGTGGAGGCGGTCGAAAGTGAATCGCTATTCATATCCGATGAGTCCAAAGAACCGTCCGACGAAGATACGTCGAGACGGGGTCGGGACGGACTGCATAGTCATATTTGGCGTAAGGAGAAGCAGTGCAATAAAACATATTACTATGGTATCCGGATACTTACGACTTCACCAGGGGCTTGTCCCTGGGTAACCACTCGTCGTCGCTGGGGGCGGCTGTCATGGAGCAGTCCGGAAGGAGGGTCCTTCCCTTCTTGGACCCTTCGGCCTCCCCGGTTGGGGCGGCTTTCCTTTTCTTATTTCCCCCGGCTGGGGGGAGAACTTTTCTCTTCCTCCTCCTCGTTTTCATGGGAGGAGTGCGCTTCGAAGTTAACGGACGATGAGTCCGACATAACCTTGCGCCGAACACCCTTTTGGGTCCCCGTGGCCTTCTTCGTCGGCACCTCGTAAGGCGCCAGAACCAGCATCTTCGTTAGGAGAGCATCTGCAGGATCTTCAGGCAGGGGGGCTGGGCAATCGAGCTGCTCCGCTGTCTCTACCCAGTCCTGTTAATGGTATGGAAGCTTAGATTCCGCACATCATTAAACTAGGGCAAGTAAGTACCCTGTGAAATACAAAAACTTACCGGATTAGCATGGCGCTTTGCGCTGAGTCCGCGGTCCTCGGTAAGGGGATGAGGTACCTCGGCGCCATTGAACAGCACCTTCTAGACGTCCTTGTGCATCGTGTCGAAGAGCTCTCACAGCGTCTGGTGCTTGGCTGGGTCGAACTCCCACAAATTGAATGCCCGTCGTTGACACGGGAGGATCCGGCAGAAGAACATGACCTGGACCACGTTGACGAGCTTGATTTTCTTGCTCATCATGTTCCTGATGCAGGTCTAGAGTCCGGTCAGCTTTATCGGGGAACCCCAGGACAGGCCCTTCTCTTTCCAGGAAGTGAGCCACGTGGGGATTCTGGAATGAAATTTGGGGGCCGTCACCCAGTTGGTGTCGCGCGGCTTGGTGATGTAGAACCACCCCGATTGCCACCCCTTTATGGTCTCCACATAGGAGCCTTCGAGCCAGGTGACGTTAGGCATTTTCCCACCATGGCGCCTCCGCGCTCTGCTTGCTAGCCGACCACCACCTTCGGTTTAACATTGAAGGTCTTCAACCACAGGCCGAAGTGGGGCCTGATGTGGAGGAAGGCCTCGCACACGACGATAAACGCTGAGTTGTTGAGGATGAAATTGGGGGCCAGATCATGAAAATCCAGCCCGTAGTAGAACATGAGTCCGCGGACGAATGGGTGAAGGGGAAATCCTAGTCCACGGACAAAGTGGGTAAGAAAAACTACCCTCTCATGGGGTTCGGGCATAGGGATGATCTGCCCCACATCTAGTAGCCGATGCGCGATATCCACGGCCAGATATCCGGCTTCCCGTAGCTTTGTGATGTTCTGCTCCGTGACGAAGGAGACCATCCACTTGCCTCCCACTCCGGACATACTTGGAGTGGTTTGAGGAGAAAGATGCAAACTTGGGCGATGGAGATTGAGCGTGCGAGAATGGATGAGCAAGGAGGAAGAAGGTGTGGGTAAAAAGGGTGAATCTTTGTCCCTTTATAAGGGCGGAAGAGGCGATGCGCCTCCCCACTTACCTGGTAAATCGCTTATTCCCCGAATGCTGTAATTGATGGCACGGTTGGGTTACCCATACCCATATTGATGAGAATCCCGTGATAAGGGGACACGATATATGCTTCTACAAGACGTGTCAAGAAAACCGCCTCGCGATATGTGCAGTGCTGGTTGAGAAAAATGGTTCGAATAATGACTGGGCCATGGCGTGATGTCATGTTGCAAAACGTGTCAGCAGATTAGATTTGTAGAATTATTATTCTCTCTATGGTGGTATATGGAACTTGTTTTGCAGAGCCGGACACTATCCTTGTGTTCAAAATCTCCTATGGAGTATTCGGAGGAAGAACCCGCCTTGCAGTGCCGAAGAAAAATCTGCGCGTCGGACTCATCGTCATTGAAAGCCTGGTTCAGGGGCTACTGAGGGAGTCCTGGATTACGGGGTCTTCGGACAACCGGACTATATCCTTTGGCCGGACTGTTGGACTATGAAGGTACAAGATTGAAGACTTCGTCCCGTGTCCGGATGGGACTCTCCTTGGCATGGAAGGCAAGCTTGGCAATACAGATATGTAGATCTCCTCCCTCGTAACCGACTTTGTGTAACCCTAGCCCCCTCCGGTGTCTATATAAACCGGAGGGTTTAGTCCGTAGGACAACATACAATCATACCATAGGCTAGCTTCTAGGGTTTAGCCTCTACGATCTCGTGGTAGATCAACTCTTGTAATACTCATATCATCAATAGCAATCTAGCAGGACATAGGGTATTACCTCCATCGAGAGGGCTCGAACCTGGGTAAACATCGTGTCCCCTGCCTCCTATTACCATCCGCCTTAGACGCACAGTTCGGGACCCCCTACCCGAGATCCGCCGGTTTTGACACCGACAGTAGTAGATGCAGGCAAGAGTCGGTCTACTTGACACGGACGTGATGCCTATATGCATAATCATTGCCTTGGATATCATCATAACTTTGCGCTTTTCTATCAATTGCTCAACAGTAATTTGTTCACCCACCATATTATTTGCCTTCAAGCGAGAACCCTCTAGTGAAACCTATGCCCCCCGGATCTATTTTTCATTATATATTTTCAGATCTATAAATCAAAAATACCAATAATATCTTGCTGCAATTTATTTACTTTTATTTTGTTATACGTTTTAGCAATCTTTTATACCTATCTCTATCAGATCTCACCTTTGCAATTGACCATGAAGGGATTGACAACCCCTTTATCGCATTGGATGCAAGTGTTTGATTGTTTGTGCAGGTGCATAGCTTGGGGACTTACTTATACCTCCTACTGGATTGATACCTTGGTTCTCTAACTAAGGGAAATACTTGTCGTTACTTTGCTGCATCACCCTTTCCTCTTCAAGGGAAAAAACAACGCAAGCTCAAGAGGTAGCATGCCACAACGCCCCTTACCCATCCTCTCCTCATCCTTTGCATCGCCATCACCTATAGACTCCGCCCTATGAAGCATGACATGAGTCTGTGATGGAGGGGCTTGTTTCTCCGCCCAGCAGGTAGCTTATTAGCGAGATGGGGGCCTCGTGGTGGTGGTTGGAAAGCTCAGCGAGGCTATTCGCGGCATTGCAATGGTGGAGTTGACTTCTTGGGATGCACCATCATCAATCTCTACAGAAATCATCGTGGCTTGATCGTGGGCGTCAAATCAGGTTGCACCTGATCTGCTCCTGCTGGTCCAGGATGGTGCTGCTTGTGTGGTAGACGCACTGGTGTTGCACACTCGTTCTGGCTCTAGTTGTGCCGACATCGACTCGGGCAATCCACCATGGTGACGTGTGGCCCCGTTTCCCTTCTACTCGGTTTAGTGTGGACCACTATTGAAGAATATAGACAGAGTCGTGGTTCGGTTCAAAGGTTCGCAACAACTAGCCCCTTTACTCGAAGTTTGTTGAAGTGGGGTGGAATAAGACTCTAGATGAAACCTTTGATTCTTCCACGATCGTTACTGATGATGATGGTTCTTGATGGCATCATTCACTTCGTTGGAGGCATTGCCGACCCTCGACACTTGGGCACATCTGCTCTGAGTGGGAGCAGCGGTGTGCTCCTTGTGAGCTGCATTGGGTTTTCCCAGAAGAGGAGAGGATCATGCAGTACGGTAGAGATAAGTATTTTCCTCTGTTATGAAACCAAGGTTATCAATCCAGTAGGAGAATCACGCAACAACTCGTTAGCAGGACCTACACACAAAATAACAAAACCTTGCACCCAAAGCGAATAATGGGTTGTCAATCCCTTGGTGGTTAATCGCAAAATTAGATTGTATGGTGATATATAGGTAGACCGAACAAAAGTACAAAATGAAATAAATAAAGTAAAATTGCAGCATGGTATTTTTAAGATTTTTAATATCTAATAGAAGTAGACCCGGGGGGCATAGTTTTCACTAGAGGCTTCTTTCTTGAAAATAGCATACAGTGGGTAAACAAATTACTGTTGGGCAATTGATAGAAAAGCAAATAATCATGATGATATCCAAGGCAATGATCATGTATATAGGCATCACATCTGAGACAAGTAGACCGACTCCTGCCTGCATCTACTACTATTTGCCCACACATCGACCGCTATCCAGCATGCATCTAAATTATTAAGTTCATAAAGAACAGAGTAACGCCTTAAGTAAGATGACATGATGTCAAAGTAAACTCACACATGAATAACTTTTTACCCTTAATAGCAATGATACATACGTGTAATGTCCCCTTTTGTCACTGTGATTGAGCACTGCAAGATCAAACCTATTACGAAGCACCTGCTCTCCCATTGCAAGATAAATCAATCTAGTTGGCCAAACCAAATCAATAGATCAAAGAGAAATACGAAGATATAATAATCATGCATAAAAGAGTTCAGAAAAGACTCAAATAATATTCATGGATAATCTAATCATAAACTCACAATTCATCGAATCCCAACAAACACACTGCAAAAAGTGATTACGTCGAATAGAACTCTAAGAACATCAAGGAGATATTGTAGTGAAGATCAAAAAAGAGAGATGAAGCCATCTAGCTAGTAAGTATGGATCCGTAGGTTTGTGGTAAACTACTCACACATCATCGGAAGGGAAGCAAGATTCATGTAGAGCCCCTCCATAATTGATTCCCCCTCTGGCAGAGTACCGGAAAAGGTCCCCAGATGGGATCTCTCGAGAACAGAGGCTTGCGGCGGCGGAAAAAGTATTTTGTGGACTCCTCTCTTGGTTTCCCGATTTTAGATAATTTATAGAGGTGGAGCTAGGTCAAACGGATCCACATGGGCCCCATGAGGCACCAGGGCACGCCCAGGGTGCCTCGTAGGCCACTGCTCCATCTTCTCATCCCCTCCCAAAGCTTCAAGGGTCTCTTATGTCCAAAAAATCTCTAAAGAGTTTCGTGGCATTTGGACTTTTTTTAGTACTAATATTCTGAAAAACTAAAAATAGGCAAACAACAGCAACTTGCACTTGGCACTAAGTTAATAGTTCGGTCCCAAAAAATGATATGTAATTGCTTGTAAATGTATATAAAATATCCAAGTTTGATACTATAATAGCATGGAACAATAAAAAATTATAGATATGTTGGAGATGTATCATGGTGGTGGTGGTGGTTGGCTTGGCCAAACCATTACCCTAGGTTTAGTGGGGCAGTCGAGCGTGGGTCTAGGTAAAAGCTTTGTGGTTGAGGGGGCTCCATGTCGGTGAAGATGGCATCCACAGATGTCGTTTCCATCTTAAAAGGCATTTCTGAAGACCTAACTCTTGGTCACTCTGAGTGGTGGTGGTCTGTTTGGGTTAACCAGGTCTTCCTATGGTTTTTATCTCACAACAAACTCATGATAGACATTATCTAGAAAAAAGGAAGATTTGTAAACCATTACATTCTATTTTCTGTACTGAGAATAAGACCATAAAACATATTTTGTTTCAATGTTTGGTTGCAAAAAAATTTGAGAGTTTCTTTCAAACTTTTTTGGTAAAACGTTAGGCACATATTTCCTATCCATTGATATATACTCTCCTGATAATAAAACCATGTAGTTCTTAATTTTGTCTATACCTGTGCTCCGTGGTGCATTTGGAAGAATATAAATGGTCACATTTTTAACAATGCAATCTAGCCTGACATTAAGCATGCCCGATGGTTGATACTACATACTCTAAAGAAATGGCGGATTCTACTCAAGAGGAACATCTAGAAAAAGCAAAACCTCTTTCCCAGATGATTTCCCATCAGATAGATGTCCTCTCCCAGATGTCCATGTGGTAAAAGCCTCCTGGTCCTACATCATGCAAACAATGGCGATATCTCCCCTCCTAGGCCTTGATAGCCATGGGACTAGAAGATGATTTCCCTCAACCCCATCACTCTGCTTGAGATGGTGAATTCAGCAGGTCAATCTCCTATGAAGAAGACCAAGATGGTGTCTACACCTCCACCTGTCGTGATCCTGAATAGCTTCAGTGGCGTGGATGTTGTCTCATGATGGCATTGAGTAATAGTATCTTCGGGCGTTGTAAAATGCTATTTGTTTCCTATGTATGGATGATCAACTCCATCATGTAGCATTTATTTCCCTGTTTTCCTTTAAAAGAACTACTAGCTTGTAATAATTACTGAACTTGATGGTTTCATTTCTAGTGGAACCGGGAGGGCTTGCACACCCCTAATGATTTAAAAATGTAACAGTATTGTTTTCATAGGAGATAAGAACAATAAAAAATCTAAAAATATATCTACATCGATCATCACTAAAACAAATCATCCTTTTTCCGACAAAACACAAAAGCCTTGTGCTTCAATGCATTTATAGAAAGAATAGTTTGGACAAGTCGAGATGATTGCCATCGCCCATAGCTTAGCCTCTGTCTCAATCATGTCAAGGAGGTGATAAAGCTGAGTTGAGTGTTGTTGAAGATGATCACATTGCGATGATTCCAGATGCACCATGACACCAACATGATGGCCAAGAACATGCCCATCTGAGCTGACGTCTAGAAGAAACGACATGTTTAATGCCACCAATCAATGTAATGAGACTTGGTAAAAGGAATTAACTAGAACATTGTAACGTAGAATGTACGAAAGTCAAGGTAACCGACAGATCAATGATAGGTAGCACATTTGTTGTTATCGGAAAGTGCACAAGGTAATACTACTACTGGTTTGGTAGGGGGTTAATTCATTCTTGTTGTAAAACCACAATGCTCACATAAAGGGGCCTCTGAGGTTAGATCGTTAATTGATTGATCGATGGAGGCAAGGGAATAGGCAAAGAAAACATAGGTAGTGTGCTCACTATGTGTTTGTCGAGTGGCTAGAATGATTCCTCGGGGGTTATTTTCTTTTTCCTGGCCTCTAGTTAATGCCTAACATACGACCCTTTCGTCTTTCAAGATTGAAGTGACATGCAAAAATAATGTAGTGAGCGGAATAGTAATTAGAATCAAGGCAAGGAAATAGACGAAGCAATTATATGGAATCATTTTTTAGCCGGTGACATGAGGAGAGGGTGATTAGGGTTGGTCCTGCAAGTGGTTTGTCGTCTTTGGTTGGCTTTTGATATTCAACCTAGTTAGTTGGCCTTCAGGGCCAGTTCTTTTCGGCGATTCTCCCAGAATCGCCCCCTCCCCAGCTTCTCCCAGAATCGGCACTTCATATTTTTTTTACAATCCTATCTAGTTAAGGTCTAATTATTTAGGATTGTAAAAAACATATGGAGTGGTGATTCTGGGAGAAACTGGGGAGGGGGGCGATTCTGGTAGAATCGCCCAAAAGAACTGGCCAATATTGAACCTCATACTCCTCTTCTATATACAAAATATTCATCCACAAAATGTGACAAGTCCACTAGCTATTCTGCAGTCTTTTCCCATACCTTTGTGATTTTTTTATCGTAATCACTCCATTTTTCTTTCTAAACATAGGAGACTAGTAGGAACATATGGGGGATAAAAACTCTTTAAGTTAATTTGCAGTGGCTTATAAAACTCGCCAGACATATTTTTCAATTACTGGTCCTATATATACACGTCAATTATTTAGAGTAATTAGAATCATATTTTAACTAGTTCCTATTATATTCGAACACTCACCCTGATTCCTCGCAAAAAAAGAACAATCACCCTGACTACATATGCAATTTTTAGACGTAAATATTTATAACTACTACAGGGCAGCAAAAAGTTTGATCAATCAAAAAGTTTGATCAATCTCTTCTAGATGTAAAGCAATTACTGCTTTGGGGGGTACATAAATCTGATTTTCTTTTTATAATTTGTGTGAACGTGTTAGCTCACCAGCGTCAGGGATAAAATAAGCAACTATAGTCAGCCCTGGATATGTGGGACCGTATTCAGTTAAAGTATTGGAAAAATGAAAGTGCTCGGGACAAGATTGGCTCCTGGACGAGTTGTGGCCGACCGGATTAGGAGCCACACAGATTAAATAACCCAGCTAATCCTATGGTCTACCTGACTTGTCGTCTATGGATCGTGCGTGCATACATCGTGTGCAGAACAGTGCTCTTGAAAAAATTGGTAGAACATTAGTATTTTCAATTCGTCCTACATTATAGGATAATCTATGAACGTTATTTATTGTTATTTCTTAATGTGGTAACAAATTAATAGTAGATGGTTAATCGGATGATGTACAATTTTGAATAACCATCTAACTTTGGAACAAAATAAATTGCAAAATTAATTTTGGCAATACATAGCTAAAATAAGCATATTCGGATAAGATGCATGGGCCTCTTGAGAGAAACCAAAGTTCTTTGCTATGGATATGTGTTCCCTTGGTCCATTATAAGCACTTTTTAATGAAAGAAAATACTGGTTTGATGATGCATTTATGAAGATAGCGCATCTCCTTATTTTGTGAGCGTGGAGTTAAAAGTTTCTCGATATAGCCTCCCCATCTTGGTCGATCCTCCACTATAAATCAAACCTCCCCAGCTGGCCAAAACCATCAACCTAATTTCCATTTCTCATTTTATCCCTCTATTGGCAATGGCTCGCAAGAAGATTGCCCTCCAGTACATCAAGAATAAGTCGAGCCGGCGCCGTACCTTGGATACGCGCATGAAGAACCTGGCAAGTAAGGCACGCGAGGTTTCTATTCTATGCAACGCCAAGGCCTGCGTGTTGGTGTACGATGAGGGAAATGCGGCACCAAAGGTGTACCCATCGCATCCCGAGGCGGTGGATATCCTGAATAGGTACAAAACCATGGCAGATGGGCGGTTTAAGAAGACGGTGAACCAGGAAGACTTCCTCAGCCAGCGCCTCAGCAAGCTCCAGGTCGAGGAAAACAAGGTACGAGACCCCGAGATCAGGATCCTGCTACACAAGGCCATGCTCGGCAGTGACCTCCCCGATCTCAAAGTCGATGAGCTCACCATCGTCAGTAGTAGGCTGGAGGAGATCCTCAAGAGCGTGGGCCAAAGCATCGCTAAAATTAGCGGACAACCCCCTGTCTTGCAGCCCCAGGTACCATACATCCCCGACAACATGGACATGGATGGGTCTTCGGCAATGTATCTGGCATCCCAGCCAGCTCCATACGTCACCAACAACATGGACATGGGGTCTTTCGCCATGAATCAGCAGCCGTCGCCCACTCCATACGTCACCGACAACATGCACGTGGGGTCTCCAACGATGTATCAGGTGCCGCCGCAGCATGAGGGTTGGCTCGACAAGGTGAGATCTGGAAGGAACCTCGATGCCCTGGCCCACAATGGCTATAACACCGCTGGGCATGACGGCGCCGACACCAGCACCAGCGTCGGCTATAGCACCAATTGGCACGACGGCCCCGGTACCAGCGCCAACACCGGCTCTTCCAGTGGGATGAAGTCCTTGGATGTGGGGTTTGGTTGGCAATCGGGCGGCGTCGACCCTGAAGAATCATCTTGGAGTCTTTTCCCTCCCATGTAAGGTAGGATGGAGAGAAGTCTTTTCCTGTAGCGTGCAATGCATAGCCAGCTACGTGCGTCTCGCCTAGTTTGATTTAGCTTGGCATAGCTAAGAGGCAGGAAAGGCAACCTTAATAAGTTGAGACATTCTGTCTCTCTCGGTGGTGCTCTTTGAGCCTAGACATTTTTATTTTAGTACTTGAAATTGTTGTTATGGATTTCTTCCATGGTCGCCATTTTTATTTTAGTCGTTGAAACTGTTATATGGAATCTCTTCCATGGTCTGCTTGTTTGATTTGTGTGGTTCAGTTGGTCGTAACTCGTAAGTTGCGCCTGCTCTTTTTTCAACATGTTTTTATGAGGTATACTATTTTTTGATAATAAAATTTTTATTTACTCTTAACACGTGAGCGATCCAAGTATGAAGAGTCCACTCCAATTTTGGCGTATCTAGATGCACAGAATCTATACAAAGCCAAAATAATTGCGGAAACAAAAACATAACATTGTTTGACACAAAAAGAAGAACAATTGAAAGCAACCTAAGATAGATCCAAAGTGAACATCGTCCATGTTTGGAAACGATCTCCACAGCCGTCAGCTCCATCTTAATACATGCCACCATATATAAAGAGCTCCCAGTGCTCCAGATATTGTAGTACAAGCCAAGTACGGAGCCAATGCGTACATAAGTTAATGACCGACAATGGAGAAAAATATCTTCTATTTGTCAAAACCATACCGTTCATGCATAATCATAGCGCCCAGACCAGGGCCCGCATGCCTACTAAGATAAAAAGATCTTGTTTTTTATGTATACCTCAAAGCCAATTACCAAAAAAGTTTGCAAGGCTTTGGGCGAATACAAGTTGTTCATGACATGTATTATAAGCCATAGAACATGAGCATACTTGCTCAAAGAATATATGCTTTATTTTCTCATCATGATAGTAGAAACAACATTGCTACTCCCCTATCATTTTTTCTTTGCTAGAGTTTCCCTCGTAAAGATGACCCCTCTATGTAAATACCATAGGAAAAACATTAATCTTTGGAGGAACCTTAATCTTAAAAATCAACATATTGTTAATTGGTGCACCAATATCTATAAGAGCTAGTACAATGAGTTCATAGAGAAGAGTCCATCTTGATGTAAAGTCCATCGAAACTCGTATGTCTCGTGCTACTACCTCCATCCCAAAATACAAGACGTTTTTGCAATTCAAAATTGAACTGCAAAAATGTCTTATATTTTGGGACGGAGGTAGTATAAATTAACAACATTCATACACTCCAGTAGATCCTTCCATGCTACTAACAAAGGCCTAAACATGTCATGTCTGAAGTCCACATCTGGCAGAAAGCTACCCAACACCTCTGCTATTATGACATGTTGATGACACAGTAAAAGCCTTAGGTACTAGTAGATGCTAAGGTGGAGCATTGCCCAACTATGAGTCATGCCAAAACCTAACATGCGAGCCGTCCTTTGATAGTGAAGGTTCGAACCAGAAAAGGTGTTGCCAACCCAAAAGTGGAAGCCCCCCCCCCCCCCCATTTATTTTGGACTTCGGAGAGAGCCTCATAGTGCATATATTTATTACTGAGGATATCATGCCATCACTCATAATCGGTAAGAGTCTTAAACAACCATCTACTAAAAAGCACGTATTATTCTTCATCAGTGATAGAACCGAATGCTCCCAAGGGGGTCGACCCGCCCAGAGAGAACCAAAATTATTGTAATAAAAATTTCAAAAAGTAGGTAGCAATCCGCGAGGCATTCGGAGACCACTGGATTTGAATGCATGCCCAACAAGAAATGCTAAAGGGGCAATTGAAATGAGGTGCTCAATGGTCTCTTCATCAATAGCAGTACATATGATGCAAGAATAATCAATATCAACAGTGAAGTGTTTCCGCTTTAGCATATTTCATCTATTAAACCTATTAGAAATAAGTAGCCACACAAATACTTCCAACTCAATTTTGGCACTTGGAAGAAAGACATCATGTAAATAACCATGTTAGAACTCATAGAGGTGATAAGAACCAATCCTCCCTAGAGGAAAATATCTTCCCTTTACAACTATCGAGACACTTTCCATTTTTCAGGTGTTTCCTTAGTAATCTACCATAAGTAGGAAATATCTAATAATGACACAAATTACCATTCAATTTACCTTTGACATTTCATATTTCTCAATGTCTCTTATTATGGAATGTTTATGTAAATGGACATGTAAAGGAGACTGTAAGAGGTGCAGGAATGCTTCAATGTTTGTGACCGAGCACGATCTGGAAATGGAGAGACAAAATACAAGTTATAAGGATATAAAGTGAATGGGTACAAAAGGAAATAAATTGACATACCAGTGATGAGTTACGGTTGGAGCTATAGGTGACAAGTTTACAAGGTTAATATATATGTTGTCACACTGGCTAAATAATGTGAACAAAAGAAGGTATGTGCTTTTACGTTGCATTCAATACTAAACACACAATTCTTCCATATTTTACATATTTCAAATGGGTCTGCCTAGATTGTGGGGAGGTAAGTGCAATGGTTTACATGTTTCGAGAGGAGCATGCCAAGAATGATAGTAGGTAAATGAAGTTATAGGGCCATACAAACTGAATTCTAAATTAAAGGTAAGTAGAAAAATCAAGGATGGACATGAGGGCTAGATTTCTTTGACATAAGATTAAAAACAATATGATTGGTTTGCCAATATGCTAGTAGGATTTGCAAAATTATAAAGACGCTGGTGAGTGGGTAAGGTGAGTTAGACCAGTAGATGTATGAATATCCATTTGTGATGAGGCCATAAGGTGGATACATGTTGTTAGCCAGCTCAAATGACATTCATGGCCAGCTACGTGCATCTCGTCTAGTTTGATTTAGTTTTCCATAGCTAAGATGCAGGAAAGGCAGCCTTAATAAGTTGAGACATTCTATCTCACTGGTGCTCTTTGAGCCAAGTCACTTTCATTGTAATAGTTGAAATGTTGTTATGGATCTCTTCCATGGTCCATTTCTGCCATTTTTATTTCTCACTGAAACTGTTATTTGGGATCGCTTCCATGGTATGTCTGTTTGATCTCCGTTATTCAGTTGGTCATAACTTATAAGTTGCACTTGCTCTTTTGTCAACGTGTTTTTGTGAGGCATACTATTTTCTGGTAAGAAATTTTTTATTGGCCCTTGACGTTCACTCTGATTTTGAAGGAACTACATGCACACGACATGTACTAATCCATAATATTCTTGGAAATGAAAACACGTGACGTTATTTGACGCAAAAAGAAGAACAATAGCAAGCAATCTAAGATAGATTTGAAGACAACACCTTCCATGTTTGGAAGAGTCTTCTTAATCGCCCTCTCCATCTTAGTACATGCCATCATAAAGCGCTCCATGTGCTCCAAACACTGTAGTACATGCCAAGTACGGAGCCAATGTGTAGAGAAGAAAATGAATATGCCAGTGAAGAAAATATCTTCTATTTGTCGAAACCACATCATTCTTGTATAACCATAACGCCCAAACCAAGGCTGTCGCAGCTACTAAGATAAAAGATATCATGTTTTTATGTATACCGCACAACCAATTACCAAACAAGTTTGGGATGCTCCGGGTAGAATACAAATTATGTGCGACATGTATTATAGGCCATACACCATGTGTACTTACAGTCAAAGAATATGTGATTACTTGTCTCATCATGAAACTACATTGTGTACCCCACACCAGGTTTTCTTTGCAAGATTTTCCCTTGTTAAGATGAACCTTCTGCGTAAATGCCATAAGGAAAATATATCTTAAGCTTCTAGATCACCTTAGTGTTAATAAGTGCATCTGTACACACAAGCGCATGGTATAATGAATTCATGGAGAAATTTCCATCTTCATGTAAAGTCCATCAAAATTTGTATGTCCCATGTTATAAATTAAAAACATATAGCCACTCTAGTAGATCCTATTCTAGGCTACTAAGTTCTGATCATGTCATGTCGGAAGCCACAACTGTCATTCTAATCATGTCATGTCAGAACCACAAATGGGTGCAAGTTACCCACCACCTCCGCTGTTATGACATGTTTATGATGCAGTGCATGAAAAAGCCATAAGTAGTAGGAGCTAAGGTGATGCATTTCCCAACCATGACCTATGACAAATCCTAACATGTGATTTGTTATTGCTAGCGAAGGTTCCAAACTAGAAAAGGTGTTGCCTCCTCGTCACCGAACCAACCCAAAAGTGGTACCCCCATATTTACCATGGACTTGCCTTAGATCCCATTTATTTATTACATAGTATATCATGCCTTAACTCACCTCATTAGGAAGCTTGAAGAAACCATTGATTGAGAATGATGATATTTCGCCAATATATACTAGATGTCTAGGCCACCTTGATTTTTGGGGCAACATGATAGATGTTGGCCACTCCCGAGATGGTTGGCATGTCTACGAAGACCCAACATCGTTGTAATAAACATTTCAAAAAAGTAGATTACCATGAAAGATCACTTTAGCTTGGTACCAAAGTAATCTGTGAGGCATTCCGAGACCACTATATTTGAATGACAAGAAATGCCGAGCTGCTCAATTGTCTCTTCAGAAGGAAATATGCCTAGAGACCATAATAAAGTTGTTATTTATATTTCCTTATATCATGATAAATGTTTATTATTCATGCTAGAATTGCATTAACTGGAAACTAAGTACATGTGTGAATACATAGACAAACAGAGTGTCACTAGTTTGCCTCTACTTGAGTAGCTCGTTGAATCAATGATGGTTATGTTTCCTAACCATAGACATGAGTTGTCATTTGATTAACGGGATCACATCATTAGAGAATGATGTGATTTTTGGGGAACGTTGTAATTTCAAAATTTTCCTACACGCACACAAGATCATGGTGATGCATAGCAACGAGAGGGGAGAGTGTCGTCTACGTACCCTCGTAGACCGTAAGCGGAAGCGTTATAACAACATGGTTGATGTAGTCGTACATCTTCACGATGAAACGATCCTCAGTACCGAATGTACGGCACCTCCGTGTTCAGCACACGTTTAGCTCGGTGACGTCCCGCGAACTCACGATCGAGTAGAGCTTCGGGGAAGAGCTTCATCAACACGACGGTGTGGTGACGGTGTTGATGAAGCTACCGACGCATGGCTTCGCCTAAGCACCGCTACGATATGACCAAGGTGGATTATGGTGGAGGGGGGCACCGCACACGGCTAAGAGATCAATGATCAATTGTTGTGTCTCCAAGGGGTGGCCCCCTCCCCGTATATAAAGGAGTGGAGGAGGGGGAGGGGGCCGACCTCCTATGGCGCGCCCCATGAGGAGTCCCTTCCAAGTAGGAATAGGAGAGGAGAAGGAAAGGGGGGCGCCGCCCCCCCCCTCCTTGTCCAATTCGAACTAGAGCGGGAGGGGGCGTGCGGCTTCCCTGGCCGCCCCTCCTCTTCTCCCACTAAGGCCCATTATGCCCAATATACTCCCAGGGGGTTCCGGTAACCCCCCGGTAGTCCGGTATATGTCCGAAACCTCCCGAAACACTTCTGGTGTCTGAACATAGTCGTCCAATATATCAATCTTTACGTGTCGGCCATTTCGAGACTCCTCGTCATGCCCGTGATCATATCCGAGACTCCGAACTACCTTCGGTACATCAAAACACAAAAACTCATAATACCGATCGTCACAAAACTTTAAGCGTGCGGACCCTACGGGTTCGAGAACTATGTAGACATGACCGAGACACGTCTCCGGTCAATAACCAATAGCGGAACCTGGATGCTCATATTGATTCTGACATATTCTACAAAGATCTTTATCGGTCAAACCGCATAACAACATACATTGTTCCCTTTGTCATCGGTATGTTACTTGCCCGAGATTCAATCGTCGGTATCTCAATACCTAGTTCAATCTCGTTACCGGCAAGTCTCTTTACTCATTCCACAATGCATCATCCCGTAACTAACTCATTAGTCACATTGCTTGCAAGGCTTATAGTGATGTGCATTACCGAGAGGGCCCAGAGATACCTCTCCGACAATTGGAGTGGCAAATCCTATTCTCGATATATGCCAACTCAACGAACACCATCGGAGACACCTGTAGAGCACCTTTATAATCACCCAGTTACATTGTGATGTTTGATAGCACACAAAGTGTTCTTTCGGTAATCGGGAGTTGCATAATATCATAGTCATAGGAACATGTATAAGTCATGAAGAAAGCAATAGCAGTAAACTAAACGATCAAGTGCTAAGCGAACGGAATGGGTCATGTCAATCACATCATTCTCTAACGATGTGATCTCATTAATCAAATGACAACTCATGTCTATGGATAGGAAACATAACCATCATTGATTCAACGAGCTAGTCAAGTAGAGGCATGCTAGTGACACTCCTTTTGTCTATGTATTCACACATGTGCTAAGTTTCCAGTTAATACAATTCTAGCATGAATAATAAACATTTATCATGATATAATGAAATATAAGTAACAACTTTATTATAGCCTCTAGGGCATATTTCCTTCAGTGATTGACTTGACCCATCCATTAGCTTAGCACGATGATTGTTTAGTTTGTTGCTATTGCTTTCTTCATGACTTATACATGTTCCTATGACTATGAGATTATGCAACTCCCGAGTACCGAAGGAACACTTTGTGCGCTACCTAACGTCACAACGTAACTGGGTGATTATAAAGGTGCTCTACAGGTGTCTCTGATGGTGCTTGTTGAGTTGGCATAGATCGAGATTAGGATTTGTCACTCCGATTGTCGGAGAGGTATCTCTGGGCCCTCTCGGTAATGCACATCACTATAAGCCTTGCAAGCATTGTGACTAATGAGTTAGTTGCGGGATGATGTATTACGGAACGATTAAAGAGACTTTGCGGTAACAATATTGAATTAGGTATGAGGATGCCGACGATCGAATCTCGGGCAAGTAACATACCGACGATAAAGGGAACAACGTATGTTGTTATGCGGTTTGACTGATAAAGATCTTCGTACAATATGTAGGAACCAATATGAGCATCCAGGTTCCGCTATTGGTTATTTACCGGAGATGAGTCTCGGTCATGTCTACATAGTTCTCGAACCCATAGGGTCCGCACGCTTAAAGTCCGGTGACGATCGGTATTATGAGTTTATGTGTTTTCATGTACTAAAGGTAGTTCGGAGTCCCGGATGTGATCACAGACATGACGAGGAGTCTCGAAATGGTTGATACGTAAATATTGATATATTGGACGGCTATATTCGGACACCAGAAGTGTTTTGGATGGTTTCAGAGAAAACCGGAGTGCTGGAGGGGTTACCAGAACCCCCCGGGGAAGTATTGGGCAATAGTGGGCCTGAGGGGAGAGAGAGGGCTGCAGCCCAAGAGGTGGCATGGCCCCTCCCATGAGGAGTCCGAATTGGACTAGAGGAGGGGGCGCGGCCCCTCTTTCCCTCTCCCTCTCCCTCTCTTTCCTCCCCCCTTCCCCCTTCCTAGTAGGACTAGGAAAGGATGAATCCTACTCCTACTAGGAGGAGGATTCCTCCTCTCCTTGGGGTGCACCAAGGCCGGCCGGCCTCCCCCTTACTCCTTTATATACAGGGGCGGGGTGGGGGGGGCACCCAAAGACACACAAGTTGATTGTTCCAAGCCGTGTGCGATGCCCCCTCCACCATAATCCACCTCGATCATATCGTAGCGGTGCTTAGGCGAAGCCCTGCGTCGGTAGCAACATCATCACCGTCATCACACCGTCGTGCTGATGAAACTCTCCCGCGAAGCTCTGTTGGATCGGAGTTCGTGGGATGTCATCGAGCTGAACGTGTGCTGAACTCGGAGGTGTCGTGCGTTCGGTACTTGGATCGGTCGGATCGTGAAGACGTACGACTACATCAACCGCGTTCTCATAACGCTTCGGCTTACGGTCTACGAGGGTACATGACGGTACTCTCCCCTCTCATTGCTATGCATCACCATGATCTTGCGTGTGCGTAGGAATTTTTTTGAAATTACTACATTCCCCAACATCTTCAACATTAGTTGTAGACTGAGGGTGTAAGAATAATTGATACCAACATTAAATTGTATCTTCTTCAACATATTCGGTATATTAAACCTATCAAAAATAAGTAGGCACCCAAATAATTTCAACTTAATTTTGGCACTGGGAAGAGCGACATCATGTAAATAACCATATTAGAACCCAATGAGGTGTTAATAACCACTCATCTCTAGAGGACAAACGTGTCCCTTGCCAACTATAGAGACACCTTCATGTTCTTCCCTTGGTGTGTTTCCTTCCCTAGTAATATAGCATAAGTAGGCACAATTCTACTATATGGCACAAATTACCATTGCTTGTTGACCTTTGAGATTTTACATTTGAAAATTTCTCCTCTTATGGAGTATAGGTAAATGGATACGCAAAGGAAACTGGAAGATGTACATAATTGCTTAAATGTTCATGGCCTAGCATGACGAGAATAACCTGGCACATGGAGCGAGACAATACAAGTGTTAAGGGGATAATGCGAATGAGTACAAAAGGAAAGAAAATTGCATATGAGTGATGACTTATGGTTGGAGTTGCGGATAAGAAGGACACAAGGTTAATATACTTTTAGATTACAATCGGGCTTTTGCATTGGCTAAATTATGTGAACAAAAGAAGGTATATGTTTTGAGGCCGCATTCAATACTAAACACACAATTCTTCCATGTTCTACAAATTTCAAATGGATCTGCTTAAGATGTGGAGAAGGAAAGTGCAATGGTTCATATGTTTTTGGAGTAGCATGGCAAGAATGAGAGTGGAAAAATGAAGTATAGTGCCACACATAATGATTTCTAAATTCAAAGTAAGTGGAAAATCAAGGATAGACATGACGACTAGGATTTTGCGACACAAGAGCAAGAAAACTATGATTGGTTTGCTAGCATGCTAAGTTCTTGTGAAAATATAAATATGTTGGTAAATGGGTAAGGTGGGTTCGATTGTTAAATGTATGAATATCAATTGGTGATATGGCCATAAGGAGTATATAGATAGCCAGCTCTGTATGTGACATTGCATGGTCAGATTGACCTGGGGTATGTGTTGTTTTTACCTTGCTTTTAATTAATGTCTAACTTCCGTGCTTGAAGATTAGAATGGTCTATAAATAGAATATGTGACTAGAGCGAGGGCCTCGTCCCTAGTAAGAAGCTTGAACACCATTTACTAAGGAGCGTGGTATTTTCAACCTCTTAGTCTTGCAAGCCTAAGCCACGTTGATCCTTGGGGAAATAGGTAACCACTACCTTATCATTAGGGGGTTGGCACCCGTAAAAGGAGAAAGCAACAGTAAAATGAGTATACTAAAAGGAGTCTATGATACCATGGGCACATAATTACGCACTGAAAATACCATGGGCATAGGCGGGGGCACGACCAGGGCACGCCCCGCAATGCGGCTTAACCGCCCTAGGGGCTGTATACCTTTATCATTTTTTTCTCTTTCAGGACCTTACTCTCTGGAAACCCTTTCCGATAGTATGATTGCCGGACACATTACAGGAAGGAACAACCAAGGAGGCATGAAGCTAAGACGTACAAGGGAACCTCCAGGTGGTCTCTAATAACAATCGATATACCCGCTTTTTACTTCCCGTACGCAGCTTGCCCTTGGATAGGACATGTCAAATAGTCCTATTTTTTGCTTATTGCACTACTTGTATCAGTACGCTTCGACGTATTATTTAAATAACAATGCATAGCATGAATCTATTATTGCATTATCCATCTTTTCTTATATGTTAATTTCGACAACTTGCACCCGTACATTCTGGTACGGTCAGTACGCCAGGGGCTTTCCGTTTACCCCATAATACGGCGTGAGAAGTCCGAACACTTTCGACAGTGCGGCACCCCGAACTTATAGCATTATATGCATCAGCTCCGAATCATGTCTTGGGTCGATAGTTGGGTTTGCCCGGCTCCCATGTTTTGGTACCTTATGTTCCGCTATATCGGCTAAGGCAGCGCTGGGAGAACTCCTGCGATTGTGTCCCGGTTCTTCCGGACGAGCACCTTAATAGAGAAAGCTGAAAACCGACTGTCATGATAAGGCGAGAGCTGGTTGCTGTTCGAGAGGTCTCAAGTCCTTAAAGACTTTTTCCGCTTCGGGCGAGGAGTCGGCCTTGCCCGACTTAGGCGTATATAGCGCCCCAAATTCGGCCTTCCGAATACTAGGGGCTTCACCAAAATTTAAAATTGTAGACTTCTATGACTAAGTGAGAGTGATAAAGCCTTATAGTCCGATTGCCTAGTTCGTTGTGCTGAACACCTCCCTTGAATGACCCAAAATTGGGATAAAGAGTGCTCAGGTTTATCCCGAACACCCTAGTACTAGGTACATGGGGGTAGAAGCCGACGACTGGCCAACTCTCAGATTTTATAAATGGCCGCACAGAAGGTAATATTTTAAATTCAAAAAGTGTTGCATAGTGCAAATGAACTCGTTTCAAATAAACAGGACCACATAAGTATGTTCATTCAAAAATTACATCTCTGGCACATTCATCCGCCACAAGGCGGGAACCCTTCAGGACACTGTCATAATACATTTCGGGACAACGATGCTCCTTGCCGTCCGGCGGCCCCTCCTTCACCAGCTTCACAACGTCCAGTTTCACCCAGTGCACCTTTGCCCGGGCAAAAGCCCGGCGCGCACCCTCGATGCAGACGGACGGCTTTATGACTTCAAGCCGTGGGCAGGCATCCACAAGCCGCCTCTCCAGACCGAAGTAGCTGCTGGGCAGGGGCTCGCCAGGCGACATCCGGACTATAAGACCCTTCATGGCATGTTCGGCCGCCTTGTGAAGCTCGACCAATTGCTTCAGCTGGTCGCTCAAGGGCATTGGGTGTTCGGTCCCAGTATACTGAGACCAGAACAACTTTTCTGTCGAGCTCCCCTCCTCAGCTCGGTAAAACTCCACGGCATCCAGTACACTGCGGGGAAGATCTGCGAACGCTCCTGGAGAGCTCCGAATTCAGGTAAGTAAAAGGAAAGTTTCCTTCACATGCTTGCTTTGCATAATGAATGCCTTACCCGCTGCTATCTTCTTCACCACATCCATCTCCTAGAGGGCCTTGTGGGCTTCAGACTTGGCACTATGTGTGCTTTCGAGCGCCTTCGCAAGCTCGGACTCTCACGTCTTAGAGTCAAGCTCCAAGGACTCATGTTTTTTGGCGAGAGCCTCGAGCTCTTGCTGCACCTCGCCTACCCGGGCTTCTTGCTTTTCCCGCTCAATGCACTCCTTGGCCGCTTTGTCTTCGGCCTCGGACAACGCCTTCTTCAGGGTCGCCACCTCGGTTGTGGCCCCTGGCAAATTCATGATGATCCTAATACTTTACAACCGAACTTCTTTTTAATGTATAGACAAGGTATTGCTTACCTTTGCTCTCCTCGAGGTGCCTCTTGGTAAGGCCGAGCTCGTCCTTGGACCGCTCCAGGTCCCGCTTCAGTGCAGAGACCTCTGCAGTACGTGCAGCAGCGGCCAGTAGTGAAGCCTGCACATGCACATAGACATATTCTGATTAGACTCCTGAGTCATCATTTGATCCTCTATTCAGCCTTTTTGTTCACGAACACCGAACAAAGCATCAGGGGCTACTATTTATGCAGTAATATTTTCTTATATTTTGATTGCTTACCTCAAAGCCTGTTAGGAGGCTGGCACAAGCTTCGGTTAGTCCGTTTTTGGCGGACTGAACTTTCTCGATCACCGCACTCATGATAGTGCGGTGCTCTTCATCGATGGAAGCGCCGCGAAGTGCTTCCAGCAAGTTGTCCGGTGCCTCTGGTTGGACAGAGGCCACCGGCACGGGCGGCTTGCCCCCCTTAACAGAGGATCACCCGCAGGAGTCCGGAACCACCGAAGGTTCCGGCACAATGTTCGGCTGGGGGCCAAACTTGGAGCCCGTGGGGATCTTGCTCCCTCTGTGCCTAGGGTCCGGAAGGTCGCCTCGAGGCACCCCCAGGACTACCTCCCCTCGGCTCGGTGCATTTTGAGACAACACCTCGACGTTGTCCGTAGGGCGAGGGGTGGAGGCGGTCGAAAGTGAATCGCTATTCATATCCGATGAGTCCAAAGAACCGTCCGACGAAGATACGTCGAGACGGGGTCGGGACGGACTGCATAGTCATATTCGGCGTAAGGAGAAGCAGTGCAATAAAACATATTACTATGGTATCCGGATACTTACGACTTCACCAGGGGCTTGTCCCTGGGTAACCACTCGTCGTCGCTGGGGGCGGCTGTCATGGAGCAGTCCGGAAGGAGGGTCCTTCCCTTCTTGGACCCTTCGGCCTCCCCGGTTGGGGCGGCTTTCCTTTTCTTATTTCCCCCGGCTGGGGGGAGAACTTTTCTCTTCCTCCTCCTCGTTTTCATGGGAGGAGTGCGCTTCGAAGTTAACGGACGATGAGTCCGACATAACCTTGCGCCGAACACCCTTTTGGGTCCCCGTGGCCTTCTTCGTCGGCACCTCGTAAGGCGCCAGAACCAGCATCTTCGTTAGGAGAGCATCTGCAGGATCTTCAGGCAGGGGGGCTGGGCAATCGAGCTGCTCCGCTGTCTCTACCCAGTCCTGTTAATGGTATGGAAGCTTAGATTCCGCACATCATTAAACTAGGGCAAGTAAGTACCCTGTGAAATACAAAAACTTACCGGATTAGCATGGCGCTTTGCGCTGAGTCCGCGGTCCTCGGTAAGGGGATGAGGTACCTCGGCGCCATTGAACAGCACCTTCTAGACGTCCTTGTGCATCGTGTCGAAGAGCTCTCACAGCGTCTGGTGCTTGGCTGGGTCGAACTCCCACAAATTGAATGCCCGTCGTTGACACGGGAGCATCCGGCAGAAGAACATGACCTGGACCACGTTGACGAGCTTGATTTTCTTGCTCATCATGTTCCTGATGCAGGTCTAGAGTCCGGTCAGCTTTATCGGGGAACCCCAGGACAGGCCCTTCTCTTTCCAGGAAGTGAGCCACGTGGGGATTCTGGAATGAAATTTGGGGGCCGTCACCCAGTTGGTGTCGCGCGGCTTGGTGATGTAGAACCACCCCGATTGCCACCCCTTTATGGTCTCCACATAGGAGCCTTCGAGCCAGGTGACGTTAGGCATTTTCCCACCATGGCGCCTCCGCGCTCTGCTTGCTAGCCGACCACCACCTTCGGTTTAACATTGAAGGTCTTCAACCACAGGCCGAAGTGGGGCCTGATGTGGAGGAAGGCCTCGCACACGACGATAAACGCTGAGTTGTTGAGGATGAAATTGGGGGCCAGATCATGAAAATCCAGCCCGTAGTAGAACATGAGTCCGCGGACGAATGGGTGAAGGGGAAATCCTAGTCCACGGACAAAGTGGGTAAGAAAAACTACCCTCTCATGGGGTTCGGGCATAGGAATGATCTGCCCCACATCTAGTAGCCGATGCGCGATATCCACGGCCAGATATCCGGCTTCCCGTAGCTTTGTGATGTTCTGCTCCGTGACGAAGGAGACCATCCACTTGCCTCCCACTCCGGACATACTTGGAGTGGTTTGAGGAGAAAGATGCAAACTTGGGCGATGGAGATTGAGCGTGCGAGAATGGATGAGCAAGGAGGAAGAAGGTGTGGGTAAAAAGGGTGAATCTTTGTCCCTTTATAAGGGCGGAAGAGGCGATGCGCCTCCCCACTTACCTGGTAAATCGCTTATTCCCCGAATGCTGTAATTGATGGCACGGTTGGGTTACCCATACCCATATTGATGAGAATCCCGTGATAAGGGGACACGATATATGCTTCTACAAGACGTGTCAAGAAAACCGCCTCGCGATATGTGCAGTGCTGGTTGAGAAAAATGGTTCGAATAATGACTGGGCCATGGCGTGATGTCATGTTGCAAAACGTGTCAGCAGATTAGATTTGTAGAATTATTATTCTCTCTATGGTGGTATATGGAACTTGTTTTGCAGAGCCGGACACTATCCTTGTGTTCAAAATCTCCTATGGAGTATTCGGAGGAAGAACCCGCCTTGCAGTGCCGAAGAAAAATCTGCGCGTCGGACTCATCGTCATTGAAAGCCTGGTTCAGGGGCTACTGAGGGAGTCCTGGATTACGGGGTCTTCGGACAACCGGACTATATCCTTTGGCCGGACTGTTGGACTATGAAGGTACAAGATTGAAGACTTCGTCCCGTGTCCGGATGGGACTCTCCTTGGCATGGAAGGCAAGCTTGGCAATACAGATATGTAGATCTCCTCCCTCGTAACCGACTTTGTGTAACCCTAGCCCCCTCCGGTGTCTATATAAACCGGAGGGTTTAGTCCGTAGGACAACATACAATCATACCATAGGCTAGCTTCTAGGGTTTAGCCTCTACGATCTCGTGGTAGATCAACTCTTGTAATACTCATATCATCAATAGCAATCTAGCAGGACATAGGGTATTACCTCCATCGAGAGGGCTCGAACCTGGGTAAACATCGTGTCCCCTGCCTCCTATTACCATCCGCCTTAGACGCACAGTTCGGGACCCCCTACCCGAGATCCGCCGGTTTTGACACCGACAGTAGTAGATGCAGGCAAGAGTCGGTCTACTTGACACGGACGTGACGCCTATATGCATAATCATTGCCTTGGATATCATCATAACTTTGCGCTTTTCTATCAATTGCTCAACAGTAATTTGTTCACCCACCATATTATTTGCCTTCAAGCGAGAACCCTCTAGTGAAACCTATGCCCCCCGGATCTATTTTTCATTATATATTTTCAGATCTATAAATCAAAAATACCAATAATATCTTGCTGCAATTTATTTACTTTTATTTTGTTATACGTTTTAGCAATCTTTTATACCTATCTCTATCAGATCTCACCTTTGCAATTGACCATGAAGGGATTGACAACCCCTTTATCGCATTGGATGCAAGTGTTTGATTGTTTGTGCAGGTGCATAGCTTGGGGACTTACTTATACCTCCTACTGGATTGATACCTTGGTTCTCTAACTAAGGGAAATACTTGTCGTTACTTTGCTGCATCACCCTTTCCTCTTCAAGGGAAAAAACAACGCAAGCTCAAGAGGTAGCATGCCACAACGCCCCTTACCCATCCTCTCCTCATCCTTTGCATCGCCATCACCTATAGACTCCGCCCTATGAAGCATGACATGAGTCTGTGATGGAGGGGCTTGTTTCTCCGCCCAGCAGGTAGCTTATTAGCGAGATGGGGGCCTCGTGGTGGTGGTTGGAAAGCTCAGCGAGGCTATTCGCGGCATTGCAATGGTGGAGTTGACTTCTTGGGATGCACCATCATCAATCTCTACAGAAATCATCGTGGCTTGATCGTGGGCGTCAAATCAGGTTGCACCTGATCTGCTCCTGCTGGTCCAGGATGGTGCTGCTTGTGTGGTAGACGCACTGGTGTTGCACACTCGTTCTGGCTCTAGTTGTGCCGACATCGACTCGGGCAATCCACCATGGTGACGTGTGGCCCCGTTTCCCTTCTACTCGGTTTAGTGTGGACCACTATTGAAGAATATAGACAGAGTCGTGGTTTGGTTCAAAGGTTCGCAACAACTAGCCCCTTTACTCGAAGTTTGTTGAAGTGGGGTGGAATAAGACTCTAGATGAAACCTTTGATTCTTCCACGATCGTTACTGATGATGATGGTTCTTGATGGCATCATTCACTTTGTTGGAGGCATTGCCGACCCTCGACACTTGGGCACATCTGCTCTGAGTGGGAGCAGCGGTGTGCTCCTTGTGAGCTGCATTGGGTTTTCCCAGAAGAGGAGAGGACCATGCAGTACGGTAGAGATAAGTATTTTCCTCTGTTATGAAACCAAGGTTATCAATCCAGTAGGAGAATCACGCAACAACTCGTTAGCAGGACCTACACACAAAATAACAAATCCTTGCACCCAAAGCGAATAATGGGTTGTCAATCCCTTGGTGGTTAATCGCAAAATTAGATTGTATGGTGATATATAGGTAGACCGAACAAAAGTACAAAATGAAATAAATAAAGTAAAATTGCAGCATGGTATTTTTAAGATTTTTAATATCTAATAGAAGTAGACCCGGGGGGCATAGTTTTCACTAGAGGCTTCTTTCTTGAAAATAGCATACAGTGGGTAAACAAATTACTGTTGGGCAATTGATAGAAAAGCAAATAATCATGATGATATCCAAGGCAATGATCATGTATATAGGCATCACATCTGAGACAAGTAGACCGACTCCTGCCTGCATCTACTACTATTTGCCCACACATCGACCGCTATCCAGCATGCATCTAAATTATTAAGTTCATAAAGAACAGAGTAACGCCTTAAGTAAGATGACATGATGTCAAAGTAAACTCACACATGAATAACTTTTTACCCTTAATAGCAATGATACATACGTGTAATGTCCCCTTTTGTCACTGTGATTGAGCACTGCAAGATCAAACCTATTACGAAGCACCTGCTCTCCCATTGCAAGATAAATCAATCTAGTTGGCCAAACCAAATCAATAGATCAAAGAGAAATACGAAGATATAATAATCATGCATAAAAGAGTTCAGAAAAGACTCAAATAATATTCATGGATAATCTAATCATAAACTCACAATTCATCGAATCCCAACAAACACACTGCAAAAAGTGATTACGTCGAATAGAACTCTAAGAACATCAAGGAGATATTGTAGTGAAGATCAAAAAAGAGAGATGAAGCCATCTAGCTAGTAAGTATGGATCCGTAGGTTTGTGGTAAACTACTCACACATCATCGGAAGGGAAGCAAGATTCATGTAGAGCCCCTCCATAATTGATTCCCCCTCTGGCAGAGTACCGGAAAAGGTCCCCAGATGGGATCTCTCGAGAACAGAGGCTTGCGGCGGCGGAAAAAGTATTTTGTGGACTCCTCTCTTGGTTTCCCGATTTTAGATAATTTATAGAGGTGGAGCTAGGTCAAACGGATCCACATGGGCCCCATGAGGCACCAGGGCACGCCCAGGGTGCCTCGTAGGCCACTGCTCCATCTTCTCATCCCCTCCCAAAGCTTCAAGGGTCTCTTATGTCCAAAAAATCTCTAAAGAGTTTCGTGGCATTTGGACTTTTTTTAGTACTAATATTCTGAAAAACTAAAAATAGGCAAACAACAGCAACTTGCACTTGGCACTAAGTTAATAGTTCGGTCCCAAAAAATGATATGTAATTGCTTGTAAATGTATATAAAATATCCAAGTTTGATACTATAATAGCATGGAACAATAAAAAATTATAGATATGTTGGAGATGTATCATGGTGGTGGTGGTGGTTGGCTTGGCCAAACCATTACCCTAGGTTTAGTGGGGCAGTCGAGCGTGGGTCTAGGTAAAAGCTTTGTGGTTGAGGGGGCTCCATGTCGGTGAAGATGGCATCCACAGATGTCGTTTCCATCTTAAAAGGCATTTCTGAAGACCTAACTCTTGGTCACTCTGAGTGGTGGTGGTCTGTTTGGGTTAACCAGGTCTTCCTATGGTTTTTATCTCACAACAAACTCATGATAGACATTATCTAGAAAAAAGGAAGATTTGTAAACCATTACATTCTATTTTCTGTACTGAGAATAAGACCATAAAACATATTTTGTTTCAATGTTTGGTTGCAAAAAAATTTGAGAGTTTCTTTCAAACTTTTTTGGTAAAACGTTAGGCACATATTTCCTATCCATTGATATATACTCTCCTGATAATAAAACCATGTAGTTCTTAATTTTGTCTATACCTGTGCTCCGTGGTGCATTTGGAAGAATATAAATGGTCACATTTTTAACAATGCAATCTAGCCTGACATTAAGCATGCCCGATGGTTGATACTACATACTCTAAAGAAATGGCGGATTCTACTCAAGAGGAACATCTAGAAAAAGCAAAACCTCTTTCCCAGATGATTTCCCATCAGATAGATGTCCTCTCCCAGATGTCCATGTGGTAAAAGCCTCCTGGTCCTACATCATGCAAACAATGGCGATATCTCCCCTCCTAGGCCTTGATAGCCATGGGACTAGAAGATGATTTCCCTCAACCCCATCACTCTGCTTGAGATGGTGAATTCAGCAGGTCAATCTCCTATGAAGAAGACCAAGATGGTGTCTACACCTCCACCTGTCGTGATCCTGAATAGCTTCAGTGGCGTGGATGTTGTCTCATGATGGCATTGAGTAATAGTATCTTCGGGCGTTGTAAAATGCTATTTGTTTCCTATGTATGGATGATCAACTCCATCATGTAGCATTTATTTCCCTGTTTTCCTTTAAAAGAACTACTAGCTTGTAATAATTACTGAACTTGATGGTTTCATTTCTAGTGGAACCGGGAGGGCTTGCACACCCCTAATGATTTAAAAATGTAACAGTATTGTTTTCATAGGAGATAAGAACAATAAAAAATCTAAAAATATATCTACATCGATCATCACTAAAACAAATCATCCTTTTTCCGACAAAACACAAAAGCCTTGTGCTTCAATGCATTTATAGAAAGAATAGTTTGGACAAGTCGAGATGATTGCCATCGCCCATAGCTTAGCCTCTGTCTCAATCATGTCAAGGAGGTGATAAAGCTGAGTTGAGTGTTGTTGAAGATGATCACATTGCGATGATTCCAGATGCACCATGACACCAACATGATGGCCAAGAACATGCCCATCTGAGCTGACGTCTAGAAGAAACGACATGTTTAATGCCACCAATCAATGTAATGAGACTTGGTAAAAGGAATTAACTAGAACATTGTAACGTAGAATGTACGAAAGTCAAGGTAACCGACAGATCAATGATAGGTAGCACATTTGTTGTTATCGGAAAGTGCACAAGGTAATACTACTACTGGTTTGGTAGGGGGTTAATTCATTCTTGTTGTAAAACCACAATGCTCACATAAAGGGGCCTCTGAGGTTAGATCGTTAATTGATTGATCGATGGAGGCAAGGGAATAGGCAAAGAAAACATAGGTAGTGTGCTCACTATGTGTTTGTCGAGTGGCTAGAATGATTCCTCGGGGGTTATTTTCTTTTTCCTGGCCTCTAGTTAATGCCTAACATACAACCCTTTCGTCTTTCAAGATTGAAGTGACATGCAAAAATAATGTAGTGAGCGGAATAGTAATTAGAATCAAGGCAAGGAAATAGACGAAGCAATTATATGGAATCATTTTTTAGCCGGTGACATGAGGAGAGGGTGATTAGGGTTGGTCCTGCAAGTGGTTTGTCGTCTTTGGTTGGCTTTTGATATTCAACCTAGTTAGTTGGCCTTCAGGGCCAGTTCTTTTCGGCGATTCTCCCAGAATCGCCCCCTCCCCAGCTTCTCCCAGAATCGGCACTTCATATTTTTTTTACAATCCTATCTAGTTAAGGTCTAATTATTTAGGATTGTAAAAAACATATGGAGTGGTGATTCTGGGAGAAACTGGGGAGGGGGGCGATTCTGGTAGAATCGCCCAAAAGAACTGGCCAATATTGAACCTCATACTCCTCTTCTATATACAAAATATTCATCCACAAAATGTGACAAGTCCACTAGCTATTCTGCAGTCTTTTCCCATACCTTTGTGATTTTTTTATCGTAATCACTCCATTTTTCTTTCTAAACATAGGAGACTAGTAGGAACATATGGGGGATAAAAACTCTTTAAGTTAATTTGCAGTGGCTTATAAAACTCGCCAGACATATTTTTCAATTACTGGTCCTATATATACACGTCAATTATTTAGAGTAATTAGAATCATATTTTAACTAGTTCCTATTATATTCGAACACTCACCCTGATTCCTCGCAAAAAAAGAACAATCACCCTGACTACATATGCAATTTTTAGACGTAAATATTTATAACTACTACAGGGCAGCAAAAAGTTTGATCAATCAAAAAGTTTGATCAATCTCTTCTAGATGTAAAGCAATTACTGCTTTGGGGGGTACATAAATCTGATTTTCTTTTTATAATTTGTGTGAACGTGTTAGCTCACCAGCGTCAGGGATAAAATAAGCAACTATAGTCAGCCCTGGATATGTGGGACCGTATTCAGTTAAAGTATTGGAAAAATGAAAGTGCTCGGGACAAGATTGGCTCCTGGACGAGTTGTGGCCGACCGGATTAGGAGCCACACAGATTAAATAACCCAGCTAATCCTATGGTCTACCTGACTTGTCGTCTATGGATCGTGCGTGCATACATCGTGTGCAGAACAGTGCTCTTGAAAAAATTGGTAGAACATTAGTATTTTCAATTCGTCCTACATTATAGGATAATCTATGAACGTTATTTATTGTTATTTCTTAATGTGGTAACAAATTAATAGTAGATGGTTAATCGGATGATGTACAATTTTGAATAACCATCTAACTTTGGAACAAAATAAATTGCAAAATTAATTTTGGCAATACATAGCTAAAATAAGCATATTCGGATAAGATGCATGGGCCTCTTGAGAGAAACCAAAGTTCTTTGCTATGGATATGTGTTCCCTTGGTCCATTATAAGCACTTTTTAATGAAAGAAAATACTGGTTTGATGATGCATTTATGAAGATAGCGCACCTCCTTATTTTGTGAGCGTGGAGTTAAAAGTTTCTCGATATAGCCTCCCCATCTTGGTCGATCCTCCACTATAAATCAAACCTCCCCAGCTGGCCAAAACCATCAACCTAATTTCCATTTCTCATTTTATCCCTCTATTGGCAATGGCTCGCAAGAAGATTGCCCTCCAGTACATCAAGAATAAGTCGAGCCGGCGCCGTACCTTGGATACGCGCATGAAGAACCTGGCAAGTAAGGCACGCGAGGTTTCTATTCTATGCAACGCCAAGGCCTGCGTGTTGGTGTACGATGAGGGAAATGCGGCACCAAAGGTGTACCCATCGCATCCCGAGGCGGTGGATATCCTGAATAGGTACAAAACCATGGCAGATGGGCGGTTTAAGAAGACGGTGAACCAGGAAGACTTCCTCAGCCAGCGCCTCAGCAAGCTCCAGGTCGAGGAAAACAAGGTACGAGACCCCGAGATCAGGATCCTGCTACACAAGGCCATGCTCGGCAGTGACCTCCCCGATCTCAAAGTCGATGAGCTCACCATCGTCAGTAGTAGGCTGGAGGAGATCCTCAAGAGCGTGGGCCAAAGCATCGCTAAAATTAGCGGACAACCCCCTGTCTTGCAGCCCCAGGTACCATACATCCCCGACAACATGGACATGGGCGGGTCTTCGGCAATGTATCTGGCATCCCAGCCAGCTCCATACGTCACCAACAACATGGACATGGGGTCTTTCGCCATGAATCAGCAGCCGTCGCCCACTCCATACGTCACCGACAACATGCACGTGGGGTCTCCAACGATGTATCAGGTGCCGCCACAGCACGAGGGTTGGCTCAACAAGGTGAGATCTGGAAGGAACCTCGATGCCCTGGCCCACAATGGCTATAACACCGCTGGGCATGACGGCGCCGACACCAGCACCAGCGTCGGCTATAGCACCAATTGGCACGACGGCCCCGGTACCAGCGCCAACACCGGCTCTTCCAGTGGGATGAAGTCCTTGGATGTGGGGTTTGGTTGGCAATCGGGCGGCGTCGACCCTGAAGAATCATCTTGGAGTCTTTTCCCTCCCATGTAAGGTAGGATGGAGAGAAGTCTTTTCCTGTAGCGTGCAATGCATAGCCAGCTACGTGCGTCTCGCCTAGTTTGATTTAGCTTGGCATAGCTAAGAGGCAGGAAAGGCAACCTTAATAAGTTGAGACATTCTGTCTCTCTCGGTGGTGCTCTTTGAGCCTAGACATTTTTATTTTAGTACTTGAAATTGTTGTTATGGATTTCTTCCATGGTCGCCATTTTTATTTTAGTCGTTGAAACTGTTATATGGAATCTCTTCCATGGTCTGCTTGTTTGATTTGTGTGGTTCAGTTGGTCGTAACTCGTAAGTTGCGCCTGCTCTTTTTTCAACATGTTTTTATGAGGTATACTATTTTTTGATAATAAAATTTTTATTTACTCTTAACACGTGAGCGATCCAAGTATGAAGAGTCCACTCCAATTTTGGCGTATCTAGATGCACAGAATCTATACAAAGCCAAAATAATTGCGGAAACAAAAACATAACATTGTTTGACACAAAAAGAAGAACAATTGAAAGCAACCTAAGATAGATCCAAAGTGAACATCGTCCATGTTTGGAAACGATCTCCACAGCCGTCAGCTCCATCTTAATACATGCCACCATATATAAAGAGCTCCCAGTGCTCCAGATATTGTAGTACAAGCCAAGTACGGAGCCAATGCGTACATAAGTTAATGACCGACAATGGAGAAAAATATCTTCTATTTGTCAAAACCATACCGTTCATGCATAATCATAGCGCCCAGACCAGGGCCCGCATGCCTACTAAGATAAAAAGATCTTGTTTTTTATGTATACCTCAAAGCCAATTACCAAAAAAGTTTGCAAGGCTTTGGGCGAATACAAGTTGTTCATGACATGTATTATAAGCCATAGAACATGAGCATACTTGCTCAAAGAATATATGCTTTATTTTCTCATCATGATAGTAGAAACAACATTGCTACTCCCCTATCATTTTTTCTTTGCTAGAGTTTCCCTCGTAAAGATGACCCCTCTATGTAAATACCATAGGAAAAACATTAATCTTTGGAGGAACCTTAATCTTAAAAATCAACATATTGTTAATTGGTGCACCAATATCTATAAGAGCTAGTACAATGAGTTCATAGAGAAGAGTCCATCTTGATGTAAAGTCCATCGAAACTCGTATGTCTCGTGCTACTACCTCCATCCCAAAATACAAGACGTTTTTGCAATTCAAAATTGAACTGCAAAAATGTCTTATATTTTGGGACGGAGGTAGTATAAATTAACAACATTCATACACTCCAGTAGATCCTTCCATGCTACTAACAAAGGCCTAAACATGTCATGTCTGAAGTCCACATCTGGCAGAAAGCTACCCAACACCTCTGCTATTATGACATGTTGATGACACAGTAAAAGCCTTAGGTACTAGTAGATGCTAAGGTGGAGCATTGCCCAACTATGAGTCATGCCAAAACCTAACATGCGAGCCGTCCTTTGATAGTGAAGGTTCGAACCAGAAAAGGTGTTGCCAACCCAAAAGTGGAAGCCCCCCCCCCATTTATTTTGGACTTCGGAGAGAGCCTCATAGTGCATATATTTATTACTGAGGATATCATGCCATCACTCATAATCGGTAAGAGTCTTAAACAACCATCTACTAAAAAGCACGTATTATTCTTCATCAGTGATAGAACCGAATGCTCCCAAGGGGGTCGACCCGCCCAGAGAGAACCAAAATTATTGTAATAAAAATTTCAAAAAGTAGGTAGCAATCCGCGAGGCATTCGGAGACCACTGGATTTGAATGCATGCCCAACAAGAAATGCTAAAGGGGCAATTGAAATGAGGTGCTCAATGGTCTCTTCATCAATAGCAGTACATATGATGCAAGAATAATCAATATCAACAGTGAAGTGTTTCCGCTTTAGCATATTTCATCTATTAAACCTATTAGAAATAAGTAGCCACACAAATACTTCCAACTCAATTTTGGCACTTGGAAGAAAGACATCATGTAAATAACCATGTTAGAACTCATAGAGGTGATAAGAACCAATCCTCCCTAGAGGAAAATATCTTCCCTTTACAACTATCGAGACACTTTCCATTTTTCAGGTGTTTCCTTAGTAATCTACCATAAGTAGGAAATATCTAATAATGACACAAATTACCATTCAATTTACCTTTGACATTTCATATTTCTCAATGTCTCTTATTATGGAATGTTTATGTAAATGGACATGTAAAGGAGACTGTAAGAGGTGCAGGAATGCTTCAATGTTTGTGACCGAGCACGATCTGGAAATGGAGAGACAAAATACAAGTTATAAGGATATAAAGTGAATGGGTACAAAAGGAAATAAATTGACATACCAGTGATGAGTTACGGTTGGAGCTATAGGTGACAAGTTTACAAGGTTAATATATATGTTGTCACACTGGCTAAATAATGTGAACAAAAGAAGGTATGTGCTTTTACGTTGCATTCAATACTAAACACACAATTCTTCCATATTTTACATATTTCAAATGGGTCTGCCTAGATTGTGGGGAGGTAAGTGCAATGGTTTACATGTTTCGAGAGGAGCATGCCAAGAATGATAGTAGGTAAATGAAGTTATAGGGCCATACAAACTGAATTCTAAATTAAAGGTAAGTAGAAAAATCAAGGATGGACATGAGGGCTAGATTTCTTTGACATAAGATTAAAAACAATATGATTGGTTTGCCAATATGCTAGTAGGATTTGCAAAATTATAAAGACGCTGGTGAGTGGGTAAGGTGAGTTAGACCAGTAGATGTATGAATATCCATTTGTGATGAGGCCATAAGGTGGATACATGTTGTTAGCCAGCTCAAATGACATTCATGGCCAGCTACGTGCATCTCGTCTAGTTTGATTTAGTTTTCCATAGCTAAGATGCAGGAAAGGCAGCCTTAATAAGTTGAGACATTCTATCTCACTGGTGCTCTTTGAGCCAAGTCACTTTCATTGTAATAGTTGAAATGTTGTTATGGATCTCTTCCATGGTCCATTTCTGCCATTTTTATTTCTCACTGAAACTGTTATTTGGGATCGCTTCCATGGTATGTCTGTTTGATCTCCGTTATTCAGTTGGTCATAACTTATAAGTTGCACTTGCTCTTTTGTCAACGTGTTTTTGTGAGGCATACTATTTTCTGGTAAGAAATTTTTTATTGGCCCTTGACGTTCACTCTGATTTTGAAGGAACTACATGCACACGACATGTACTAATCCATAATATTCTTGGAAATGAAAACACGTGACGTTATTTGACGCAAAAAGAAGAACAATAGCAAGCAATCTAAGATAGATTTGAAGACAACACCTTCCATGTTTGGAAGAGTCTTCTTAATCGCCCTCTCCATCTTAGTACATGCCATCATAAAGCGCTCCATGTGCTCCAAACACTGTAGTACATGCCAAGTACGGAGCCAATGTGTAGAGAAGAAAATGAATATGCCAGTGAAGAAAATATCTTCTATTTGTCGAAACCACATCATTCTTGTATAACCATAACGCCCAAACCAAGGCTGTCGCAGCTACTAAGATAAAAGATATCATGTTTTTATGTATACCGCACAACCAATTACCAAACAAGTTTGGGATGCTCCGGGTAGAATACAAATTATGTGCGACATGTATTATAGGCCATACACCATGTGTACTTACAGTCAAAGAATATGTGATTACTTGTCTCATCATGAAACTACATTGTGTACCCCACACCAGGTTTTCTTTGCAAGATTTTCCCTTGTTAAGATGAACCTTCTGCGTAAATGCCATAAGGAAAATATATCTTAAGCTTCTAGATCACCTTAGTGTTAATAAGTGCATCTGTACACACAAGCGCATGGTATAATGAATTCATGGAGAAATTTCCATCTTCATGTAAAGTCCATCAAAATTTGTATGTCCCATGTTATAAATTAAAAACATATAGCCACTCTAGTAGATCCTATTCTAGGCTACTAAGTTCTGATCATGTCATGTCGGAAGCCACAACTGTCATTCTAATCATGTCATGTCAGAACCACAAATGGGTGCAAGTTACCCACCACCTCCGCTGTTATGACATGTTTATGATGCAGTGCATGAAAAAGCCATAAGTAGTAGGAGCTAAGGTGATGCATTTCCCAACCATGACCTATGACAAATCCTAACATGTGATTTGTTATTGCTAGCGAAGGTTCCAAACTAGAAAAGGTGTTGCCTCCTCGTCACCGAACCAACCCAAAAGTGGTACCCCCATATTTACCATGGACTTGCCTTAGATCCCATTTATTTATTACATAGTATATCATGCCTTAACTCACCTCATTAGGAAGCTTGAAGAAACCATTGATTGAGAATGATGATATTTCGCCAATATATACTAGATGTCTAGGCCACCTTGATTTTTGGGGCAACATGATAGATGTTGGCCACTCCCGAGATGGTTGGCATGTCTACGAAGACCCAACATCGTTGTAATAAACATTTCAAAAAAGTAGATTACCATGAAAGATCACTTTAGCTTGGTACCAAAGTAATCTGTGAGGCATTCCGAGACCACTATATTTGAATGACAAGAAATGCCGAGCTGCTCAATTGTCTCTTCAGAAGGAAATATGCCTAGAGACCATAATAAAGTTGTTATTTATATTTCCTTATATCATGATAAATGTTTATTATTCATGCTAGAATTGCATTAACTGGAAACTAAGTACATGTGTGAATACATAGACAAACAGAGTGTCACTAGTTTGCCTCTACTTGAGTAGCTCGTTGAATCAATGATGGTTATGTTTCCTAACCATAGACATGAGTTGTCATTTGATTAACGGGATCACATCATTAGAGAATGATGTGATTTTTGGGGAACGTTGTAATTTCAAAATTTTCCTACACGCACACAAGATCATGGTGATGCATAGCAACGAGAGGGGAGAGTGTCGTCTACGTACCCTCGTAGACCGTAAGCGGAAGCGTTATAACAACATGGTTGATGTAGTCGTACATCTTCACGATGAAACGATCCTCAGTACCGAATGTACGGCACCTCCGTGTTCAGCACACGTTTAGCTCGGTGACGTCCCGCGAACTCACGATCGAGTAGAGCTTCGGGGAAGAGCTTCATCAACACGACGGTGTGGTGACGGTGTTGATGAAGCTACCGACGCATGGCTTCGCCTAAGCACCGCTACGATATGACCAAGGTGGATTATGGTGGAGGGGGGCACCGCACACGGCTAAGAGATCAATGATCAATTGTTGTGTCTCCAAGGGGTGGCCCCCTCCCCGTATATAAAGGAGTGGAGGAGGGGGAGGGGGCCGACCTCCTATGGCGCGCCCCATGAGGAGTCCCTTCCAAGTAGGAATAGGAGAGGAGAAGGAAAGGGGGGCGCCGCCCCCCCCCCCTCCTTGTCCAATTCGAACTAGAGCGGGAGGGGGCGTGCGGCTTCCCTGGCCGCCCCTCCTCTTCTCCCACTAAGGCCCATTATGCCCAATATACTCCCAGGGGGTTCCGGTAACCCCCCGGTAGTCCGGTATATGTCCGAAACCTCCCGAAACACTTCTGGTGTCTGAACATAGTCGTCCAATATATCAATCTTTACGTGTCGGCCATTTCGAGACTCCTCGTCATGCCCGTGATCATATCCGAGACTCCGAACTACCTTCGGTACATCAAAACACAAAAACTCATAATACCGATCGTCACAAAACTTTAAGCGTGCGGACCCTACGGGTTCGAGAACTATGTAGACATGACCGAGACACGTCTCCGGTCAATAACCAATAGCGGAACCTGGATGCTCATATTGATTCTGACATATTCTACAAAGATCTTTATCGGTCAAACCGCATAACAACATACATTGTTCCCTTTGTCATCGGTATGTTACTTGCCCGAGATTCAATCGTCGGTATCTCAATACCTAGTTCAATCTCGTTACCGGCAAGTCTCTTTACTCATTCCACAATGCATCATCCCGTAACTAACTCATTAGTCACATTGCTTGCAAGGCTTATAGTGATGTGCATTACCGAGAGGGCCCAGAGATACCTCTCCGACAATTGGAGTGGCAAATCCTATTCTCGATATATGCCAACTCAACGAACACCATCGGAGACACCTGTAGAGCACCTTTATAATCACCCAGTTACATTGTGATGTTTGATAGCACACAAAGTGTTCTTTCGGTAATCGGGAGTTGCATAATATCATAGTCATAGGAACATGTATAAGTCATGAAGAAAGCAATAGCAGTAAACTAAACGATCAAGTGCTAAGCGAACGGAATGGGTCATGTCAATCACATCATTCTCTAACGATGTGATCTCATTAATCAAATGACAACTCATGTCTATGGATAGGAAACATAACCATCATTGATTCAACGAGCTAGTCAAGTAGAGGCATGCTAGTGACACTCCTTTTGTCTATGTATTCACACATGTGCTAAGTTTCCAGTTAATACAATTCTAGCATGAATAATAAACATTTATCATGATATAATGAAATATAAGTAACAACTTTATTATAGCCTCTAGGGCATATTTCCTTCAGTGATTGACTTGACCCATCCATTAGCTTAGCACGATGATTGTTTAGTTTGTTGCTATTGCTTTCTTCATGACTTATACATGTTCCTATGACTATGAGATTATGCAACTCCCGAGTACCGAAGGAACACTTTGTGCGCTACCTAACGTCACAACGTAACTGGGTGATTATAAAGGTGCTCTACAGGTGTCTCTGATGGTGCTTGTTGAGTTGGCATAGATCGAGATTAGGATTTGTCACTCCGATTGTCGGAAAGGTATCTCTGGGCCCTCTCGGTAATGCACATCACTATAAGCCTTGCAAGCATTGTGACTAATGAGTTAGTTGCGGGATGATGTATTACGGAACGATTAAAGAGACTTTGCGGTAACAATATTGAATTAGGTATGAGGATGCCGACGATCGAATCTCGGGCAAGTAACATACCGACGATAAAGGGAACAACGTATGTTGTTATGCGGTTTGACTGATAAAGATCTTCGTACAATATGTAGGAACCAATATGAGCATCCAGGTTCCGCTATTGGTTATTTACCGGAGATGAGTCTCGGTCATGTCTACATAGTTCTCGAACCCATAGGGTCCGCACGCTTAAAGTCCGGTGACGATCGGTATTATGAGTTTATGTGTTTTCATGTACTAAAGGTAGTTCGGAGTCCCGGATGTGATCACAGACATGACGAGGAGTCTCGAAATGGTTGATACGTAAATATTGATATATTGGACGGCTATATTCGGACACCAGAAGTGTTTTGGATGGTTTCAGAGAAAACCGGAGTGCTGGAGGGGTTACCAGAACCCCCCGGGGAAGTATTGGGCAATAGTGGGCCTGAGGGGAGAGAGAGGGCTGCAGCCCAAGAGGTGGCATGGCCCCTCCCATGAGGAGTCCGAATTGGACTAGAGGAGGGGGCGCGGCCCCTCTTTCCCTCTCCCTCTCCCTCTCTTTCCTCCCCCCTTCCCCCTTCCTAGTAGGACTAGGAAAGGATGAATCCTACTCCTACTAGGAGGAGGATTCCTCCTCTCCTTGGGGTGCACCAAGGCCGGCCGGCCTCCCCCTTACTCCTTTATATACAGGGGCGGGGTGGGGGGGGGCACCCAAAGACACACAAGTTGATTGTTCCAAGCCGTGTGCGATGCCCCCTCCACCATAATCCACCTCGATCATATCGTAGCGGTGCTTAGGCGAAGCCCTGCGTCGGTAGCAACATCATCACCGTCATCACACCGTCGTGCTGATGAAACTCTCCCGCGAAGCTCTGTTGGATCGGAGTTCGTGGGATGTCATCGAGCTGAACGTGTGCTGAACTCGGAGGTGTCGTGCGTTCGGTACTTGGATCGGTCGGATCGTGAAGACGTACGACTACATCAACCGCGTTCTCATAACGCTTCGGCTTACGGTCTACGAGGGTACATGACGGTACTCTCCCCTCTCATTGCTATGCATCACCATGATCTTGCGTGTGCGTAGGAATTTTTTTGAAATTACTACATTCCCCAACATCTTCAACATTAGTTGTAGACTGAGGGTGTAAGAATAATTGATACCAACATTAAATTGTATCTTCTTCAACATATTCGGTATATTAAACCTATCAAAAATAAGTAGGCACCCAAATAATTTCAACTTAATTTTGGCACTGGGAAGAGCGACATCATGTAAATAACCATATTAGAACCCAATGAGGTGTTAATAACCACTCATCTCTAGAGGACAAACGTGTCCCTTGCCAACTATAGAGACACCTTCATGTTCTTCCCTTGGTGTGTTTCCTTCCCTAGTAATATAGCATAAGTAGGCACAATTCTACTATATGGCACAAATTACCATTGCTTGTTGACCTTTGAGATTTTACATTTGAAAATTTCTCCTCTTATGGAGTATAGGTAAATGGATACGCAAAGGAAACTGGAAGATGTACATAATTGCTTAAATGTTCATGGCCTAGCATGACGAGAATAACCTGGCACATGGAGCGAGACAATACAAGTGTTAAGGGGATAATGCGAATGAGTACAAAAGGAAAGAAAATTGCATATGAGTGATGACTTATGGTTGGAGTTGCGGATAAGAAGGACACAAGGTTAATATACTTTTAGATTACAATCGGGCTTTTGCATTGGCTAAATTATGTGAACAAAAGAAGGTATATGTTTTGAGGCCGCATTCAATACTAAACACACAATTCTTCCATGTTCTACAAATTTCAAATGGATCTGCTTAAGATGTGGAGAAGGAAAGTGCAATGGTTCATATGTTTTTGGAGTAGCATGGCAAGAATGAGAGTGGAAAAATGAAGTATAGTGCCACACATAATGATTTCTAAATTCAAAGTAAGTGGAAAATCAAGGATAGACATGACGACTAGGATTTTGCGACACAAGAGCAAGAAAACTATGATTGGTTTGCTAGCATGCTAAGTTCTTGTGAAAATATAAATATGTTGGTAAATGGGTAAGGTGGGTTCGATTGTTAAATGTATGAATATCAATTGGTGATATGGCCATAAGGAGTATATAGATAGCCAGCTCTGTATGTGACATTGCATGGTCAGATTGACCTGGGGTATGTGTTGTTTTTACCTTGCTTTTAATTAATGTCTAACTTCCGTGCTTGAAGATTAGAATGGTCTATAAATAGAATATGTGACTAGAGCGAGGGCCTCGTCCCTAGTAAGAAGCTTGAACACCATTTACTAAGGAGCGTGGTATTTTCAACCTCTTAGTCTTGCAAGCCTAAGCCACGTTGATCCTTGGGGAAATAGGTAACCACTACCTTATCATTAGGGGGTTGGCACCCGTAAAAGGAGAAAGCAACAGTAAAATGAGTATACTAAAAGGAGTCTATGATACCATGGGCACATAATTACGCACTGAAAATACCATGGGCATAGGCGGGGGCACGACCAGGGCACGCCCCGCAATGCGGCTTAACCGCCCTAGGGGCTGTATACCTTTATCATTTTTTTCTCTTTCAGGACCTTACTCTCTGGAAACCCTTTCCGATAGTATGATTGCCGGACACATTACAGGAAGGAACAACCAAGGAGGCATGAAGCTAAGACGTACAAGGGAACCTCCAGGTGGTCTCTAATAACAATCGATATACCCGCTTTTTACTTCCCGTACGCAGCTTGCCCTTGGATAGGACATGTCAAATAGTCCTATTTTTTGCTTATTGCACTACTTGTATCAGTACGCTTCGACGTATTATTTAAATAACAATGCATAGCATGAATCTATTATTGCATTATCCATCTTTTCTTATATGTTAATTTCGACAACTTGCACCCGTACATTCTGGTACGGTCAGTACGCCAGGGGCTTTCCGTTTACCCCATAATACGGCGTGAGAAGTCCGAACACTTTCGACAGTGCGGCACCCCGAACTTATAGCATTATATGCATCAGCTCCGAATCATGTCTTGGGTCGATAGTTGGGTTTGCCCGGCTCCCATGTTTTGGTACCTTATGTTCCGCTATATCGGCTAAGGCAGCGCTGGGAGAACTCCTGCGATTGTGTCCCGGTTCTTCCGGACGAGCACCTTAATAGAGAAAGCTGAAAACCGACTGTCATGATAAGGCGAGAGCTGGTTGCTGTTCGAGAGGTCTCAAGTCCTTAAAGACTTTTTCCGCTTCGGGCGAGGAGTCGGCCTTGCCCGACTTAGGCGTATATAGCGCCCCAAATTCGGCCTTCCGAATACTAGGGGCTTCACCAAAATTTAAAATTGTAGACTTCTATGACTAAGTGAGAGTGATAAAGCCTTATAGTCCGATTGCCTAGTTCGTTGTGCTGAACACCTCCCTTGAATGACCCAAAATTGGGATAAAGAGTGCTCAGGTTTATCCCGAACACCCTAGTACTAGGTACATGGGGGTAGAAGCCGACGACTGGCCAACTCTCAGATTTTATAAATGGCCGCACAGAAGGTAATATTTTAAATTCAAAAAGTGTTGCATAGTGCAAATGAACTCGTTTCAAATAAACAGGACCACATAAGTATGTTCATTCAAAAATTACATCTCTGGCACATTCATCCGCCACAAGGCGGGAACCCTTCAGGACACTGTCATAATACATTTCGGGACAACGATGCTCCTTGCCGTCCGGCGGCCCCTCCTTCACCAGCTTCACAACGTCCAGTTTCACCCAGTGCACCTTTGCCCGGGCAAAAGCCCGGCGCGCACCCTCGATGCAGACGGACGGCTTTATGACTTCAAGCCGTGGGCAGGCATCCACAAGCCGCCTCTCCAGACCGAAGTAGCTGCTGGGCAGGGGCTCGCCAGGCGACATCCGGACTATAAGACCCTTCATGGCATGTTCGGCCGCCTTGTGAAGCTCGACCAATTGCTTCAGCTGGTCGCTCAAGGGCATTGGGTGTTCGGTCCCAGTATACTGAGACCAGAACAACTTTTCTGTCGAGCTCCCCTCCTCAGCTCGGTAAAACTCCACGGCATCCAGTACACTGCGGGGAAGATCTGCGAACGCTCCTGGAGAGCTCCGAATTCAGGTAAGTAAAAGGAAAGTTTCCTTCACATGCTTGCTTTGCATAATGAATGCCTTACCCGCTGCTATCTTCTTCACCACATCCATCTCCTAGAGGGCCTTGTGGGCTTCAGACTTGGCACTATGTGTGCTTTCGAGCGCCTTCGCAAGCTCGGACTCTCACGTCTTAGAGTCAAGCTCCAAGGACTCATGTTTTTTGGCGAGAGCCTCGAGCTCTTGCTGCACCTCGCCTACCCGGGCTTCTTGCTTTTCCCGCTCAATGCACTCCTTGGCCGCTTTGTCTTCGGCCTCGGACAACGCCTTCTTCAGGGTCGCCACCTCGGTTGTGGCCCCTGGCAAATTCATGATGATCCTAATACTTTACAACCGAACTTCTTTTTAATGTATAGACAAGGTATTGCTTACCTTTGCTCTCCTCGAGGTGCCTCTTGGTAAGGCCGAGCTCGTCCTTGGACCGCTCCAGGTCCCGCTTCAGTGCAGAGACCTCTGCAGTACGTGCAGCAGCGGCCAGTAGTGAAGCCTGCACATGCACATAGACATATTCTGATTAGACTCCTGAGTCATCATTTGATCCTCTATTCAGCCTTTTTGTTCACGAACACCGAACAAAGCATCAGGGGCTACTGTTTATGCAGTAATATTTTCTTATATTTTGATTGCTTACCTCAAAGCCTGTTAGGAGGCTGGCACAAGCTTCGGTTAGTCCGTTTTTGGCGGACTGAACTTTCTCGATCACCGCACTCATGATAGTGCGGTGCTCTTCATCGATGGAAGCGCCGCGAAGTGCTTCCAGCAAGTTGTCCGGTGCCTCTGGTTGGACAGAGGCCACCGGCACGGGCGGCTTGCCCCCCTTAACAGAGGATCACCCGCAGGAGTCCGGAACCACCGAAGGTTCCGGCACAATGTTCGGCTGGGGGCCAAACTTGGAGCCCGTGGGGATCTTGCTCCCTCTGTGCCTAGGGTCCGGAAGGTCGCCTCGAGGCACCCCCAGGACTACCTCCCCTCGGCTCGGTGCATTTTGAGACAACACCTCGACGTTGTCTGTAGGGCGAGGGGTGGAGGCGGTCGAAAGTGAATCGCTATTCATATCCGATGAGTCCAAAGAACCGTCCGACGAAGATACGTCGAGACGGGGTCGGGACGGACTGCATAGTCATATTCGGCGTAAGGAGAAGCAGTGCAATAAAACATATTACTATGGTATCCGGATACTTACGACTTCACCAGGGGCTTGTCCCTGGGTAACCACTCGTCGTCGCTGGGGGCGGCTGTCATGGAGCAGTCCGGAAGGAGGGTCCTTCCCTTCTTGGACCCTTCGGCCTCCCCGGTTGGGGCGGCTTTCCTTTTCTTATTTCCCCCGGCTGGGGGGAGAACTTTTCTCTTCCTCCTCCTCGTTTTCATGGGAGGAGTGCGCTTCGAAGTTAACGGACGATGAGTCCGACATAACCTTGCGCCGAACACCCTTTTGGGTCCCCGTGGCCTTCTTCGTCGGCACCTCGTAAGGCGCCAGAACCAGCATCTTCGTTAGGAGAGCATCTGCAGGATCTTCAGGCAGGGGGGCTGGGCAATCGAGCTGCTCCGCTGTCTCTACCCAGTCCTGTTAATGGTATGGAAGCTTAGATTCCGCACATCATTAAACTAGGGCAAGTAAGTACCCTGTGAAATACAAAAACTTACCGGATTAGCATGGCGCTTTGCGCTGAGTCCGCGGTCCTCGGTAAGGGGATGAGGTACCTCGGCGCCATTGAACAGCACCTTCTAGACGTCCTTGTGCATCGTGTCGAAGAGCTCTCACAGCGTCTGGTGCTTGGCTGGGTCGAACTCCCACAAATTGAATGCCCGTCGTTGACACGGGAGCATCCGGCAGAAGAACATGACCTGGACCACGTTGACGAGCTTGATTTTCTTGCTCATCATGTTCCTGATGCAGGTCTAGAGTCCGGTCAGCTTTATCGGGGAACCCCAGGACAGGCCCTTCTCTTTCCAGGAAGTGAGCCACGTGGGGATTCTGGAATGAAATTTGGGGGCCGTCACCCAGTTGGTGTCGCGCGGCTTGGTGATGTAGAACCACCCCGATTGCCACCCCTTTATGGTCTCCACATAGGAGCCTTCGAGCCAGGTGACGTTAGGCATTTTCCCACCATGGCGCCTCCGCGCTCTGCTTGCTAGCCGACCACCACCTTCGGTTTAACATTGAAGGTCTTCAACCACAGGCCGAAGTGGGGCCTGATGTGGAGGAAGGCCTCGCACACGACGATAAACGCTGAGTTGTTGAGGATGAAATTGGGGGCCAGATCATGAAAATCCAGCCCGTAGTAGAACATGAGTCCGCGGACGAATGGGTGAAGGGGAAATCCTAGTCCACGGACAAAGTGGGTAAGAAAAACTACCCTCTCATGGGGTTCGGGCATAGGAATGATCTGCCCCACATCTAGTAGCCGATGCGCGATATCCACGGCCAGATATCCGGCTTCCCGTAGCTTTGTGATGTTCTGCTCCGTGACGAAGGAGACCATCCACTTGCCTCCCACTCCGGACATACTTGGAGTGGTTTGAGGAGAAAGATGCAAACTTGGGCGATGGAGATTGAGCGTGCGAGAATGGATGAGCAAGGAGGAAGAAGGTGTGGGTAAAAAGGGTGAATCTTTGTCCCTTTATAAGGGCGGAAGAGGCGATGCGCCTCCCCACTTACCTGGTAAATCGCTTATTCCCCGAATGCTGTAATTGATGGCACGGTTGGGTTACCCATACCCATATTGATGAGAATCCCGTGATAAGGGGACACGATATATGCTTCTACAAGACGTGTCAAGAAAACCGCCTCGCGATATGTGCAGTGCTGGTTGAGAAAAATGGTTCGAATAATGACTGGGCCATGGCGTGATGTCATGTTGCAAAACGTGTCAGCAGATTAGATTTGTAGAATTATTATTCTCTCTATGGTGGTATATGGAACTTGTTTTGCAGAGCCGGACACTATCCTTGTGTTCAAAATCTCCTATGGAGTATTCGGAGGAAGAACCCGCCTTGCAGTGCCGAAGAAAAATCTGCGCGTCGGACTCATCGTCATTGAAAGCCTGGTTCAGGGGCTACTGAGGGAGTCCTGGATTACGGGGTCTTCGGACAACCGGACTATATCCTTTGGCCGGACTGTTGGACTATGAAGGTACAAGATTGAAGACTTCGTCCCGTGTCCGGATGGGACTCTCCTTGGCATGGAAGGCAAGCTTGGCAATACAGATATGTAGATCTCCTCCCTCGTAACCGACTTTGTGTAACCCTAGCCCCCTCCGGTGTCTATATAAACCGGAGGGTTTAGTCCGTAGGACAACATACAATCATACCATAGGCTAGCTTCTAGGGTTTAGCCTCTACGATCTCGTGGTAGATCAACTCTTGTAATACTCATATCATCAATAGCAATCTAGCAGGACATAGGGTATTACCTCCATCGAGAGGGCTCGAACCTGGGTAAACATCGTGTCCCCTGCCTCCTATTACCATCCGCCTTAGACGCACAGTTCGGGACCCCCTACCCGAGATCCGCCGGTTTTGACACCGACAGTAGTAGATGCAGGCAAGAGTCGGTCTACTTGACACGGACGTGACGCCTATATGCATAATCATTGCCTTGGATATCATCATAACTTTGCGCTTTTCTATCAATTGCTCAACAGTAATTTGTTCACCCACCATATTATTTGCCTTCAAGCGAGAACCCTCTAGTGAAACCTATGCCCCCCGGATCTATTTTTCATTATATATTTTCAGATCTATAAATCAAAAATACCAATAATATCTTGCTGCAATTTATTTACTTTTATTTTGTTATACGTTTTAGCAATCTTTTATACCTATCTCTATCAGATCTCACCTTTGCAATTGACCATGAAGGGATTGACAACCCCTTTATCGCATTGGATGCAAGTGTTTGATTGTTTGTGCAGGTGCATAGCTTGGGGACTTACTTATACCTCCTACTGGATTGATACCTTGGTTCTCTAACTAAGGGAAATACTTGTCGTTACTTTGCTGCATCACCCTTTCCTCTTCAAGGGAAAAAACAACGCAAGCTCAAGAGGTAGCATGCCACAACGCCCCTTACCCATCCTCTCCTCATCCTTTGCATCGCCATCACCTATAGACTCCGCCCTATGAAGCATGACATGAGTCTGTGATGGAGGGGCTTGTTTCTCCGCCCAGCAGGTAGCTTATTAGCGAGATGGGGGCCTCGTGGTGGTGGTTGGAAAGCTCAGCGAGGCTATTCGCGGCATTGCAATGGTGGAGTTGACTTCTTGGGATGCACCATCATCAATCTCTACAGAAATCATCGTGGCTTGATCGTGGGCGTCAAATCAGGTTGCACCTGATCTGCTCCTGCTGGTCCAGGATGGTGCTGCTTGTGTGGTAGACGCACTGGTGTTGCACACTCGTTCTGGCTCTAGTTGTGCCGACATCGACTCGGGCAATCCACCATGGTGACGTGTGGCCCCGTTTCCCTTCTACTCGGTTTAGTGTGGACCACTATTGAAGAATATAGACAGAGTCGTGGTTTGGTTCAAAGGTTCGCAACAACTAGCCCCTTTACTCGAAGTTTGTTGAAGTGGGGTGGAATAAGACTCTAGATGAAACCTTTGATTCTTCCACGATCGTTACTGATGATGATGGTTCTTGATGGCATCATTCACTTTGTTGGAGGCATTGCCGACCCTCGACACTTGGGCACATCTGCTCTGAGTGGGAGCAGCGGTGTGCTCCTTGTGAGCTGCATTGGGTTTTCCCAGAAGAGGAGAGGACCATGCAGTACGGTAGAGATAAGTATTTTCCTCTGTTATGAAACCAAGGTTATCAATCCAGTAGGAGAATCACGCAACAACTCGTTAGCAGGACCTACACACAAAATAACAAATCCTTGCACCCAAAGCGAATAATGGGTTGTCAATCCCTTGGTGGTTAATCGCAAAATTAGATTGTATGGTGATATATAGGTAGACCGAACAAAAGTACAAAATGAAATAAATAAAGTAAAATTGCAGCATGGTATTTTTAAGATTTTTAATATCTAATAGAAGTAGACCCGGGGGGCATAGTTTTCACTAGAGGCTTCTTTCTTGAAAATAGCATACAGTGGGTAAACAAATTACTGTTGGGCAATTGATAGAAAAGCAAATAATCATGATGATATCCAAGGCAATGATCATGTATATAGGCATCACATCTGAGACAAGTAGACCGACTCCTGCCTGCATCTACTACTATTTGCCCACACATCGACCGCTATCCAGCATGCATCTAAATTATTAAGTTCATAAAGAACAGAGTAACGCCTTAAGTAAGATGACATGATGTCAAAGTAAACTCACACATGAATAACTTTTTACCCTTAATAGCAATGATACATACGTGTAATGTCCCCTTTTGTCACTGTGATTGAGCACTGCAAGATCAAACCTATTACGAAGCACCTGCTCTCCCATTGCAAGATAAATCAATCTAGTTGGCCAAACCAAATCAATAGATCAAAGAGAAATACGAAGATATAATAATCATGCATAAAAGAGTTCAGAAAAGACTCAAATAATATTCATGGATAATCTAATCATAAACTCACAATTCATCGAATCCCAACAAACACACTGCAAAAAGTGATTACGTCGAATAGAACTCTAAGAACATCAAGGAGATATTGTAGTGAAGATCAAAAAAGAGAGATGAAGCCATCTAGCTAGTAAGTATGGATCCGTAGGTTTGTGGTAAACTACTCACACATCATCGGAAGGGAAGCAAGATTCATGTAGAGCCCCTCCATAATTGATTCCCCCTCTGGCAGAGTACCGGAAAAGGTCCCCAGATGGGATCTCTCGAGAACAGAGGCTTGCGGCGGCGGAAAAAGTATTTTGTGGACTCCTCTCTTGGTTTCCCGATTTTAGATAATTTATAGAGGTGGAGCTAGGTCAAACGGATCCACATGGGCCCCATGAGGCACCAGGGCACGCCCAGGGTGCCTCGTAGGCCACTGCTCCATCTTCTCATCCCCTCCCAAAGCTTCAAGGGTCTCTTATGTCCAAAAAATCTCTAAAGAGTTTCGTGGCATTTGGACTTTTTTTAGTACTAATATTCTGAAAAACTAAAAATAGGCAAACAACAGCAACTTGCACTTGGCACTAAGTTAATAGTTCGGTCCCAAAAAATGATATGTAATTGCTTGTAAATGTATATAAAATATCCAAGTTTGATACTATAATAGCATGGAACAATAAAAAATTATAGATATGTTGGAGATGTATCATGGTGGTGGTGGTGGTTGGCTTGGCCAAACCATTACCCTAGGTTTAGTGGGGCAGTCGAGCGTGGGTCTAGGTAAAAGCTTTGTGGTTGAGGGGGCTCCATGTCGGTGAAGATGGCATCCACAGATGTCGTTTCCATCTTAAAAGGCATTTCTGAAGACCTAACTCTTGGTCACTCTGAGTGGTGGTGGTCTGTTTGGGTTAACCAGGTCTTCCTATGGTTTTTATCTCACAACAAACTCATGATAGACATTATCTAGAAAAAAGGAAGATTTGTAAACCATTACATTCTATTTTCTGTACTGAGAATAAGACCATAAAACATATTTTGTTTCAATGTTTGGTTGCAAAAAAATTTGAGAGTTTCTTTCAAACTTTTTTGGTAAAACGTTAGGCACATATTTCCTATCCATTGATATATACTCTCCTGATAATAAAACCATGTAGTTCTTAATTTTGTCTATACCTGTGCTCCGTGGTGCATTTGGAAGAATATAAATGGTCACATTTTTAACAATGCAATCTAGCCTGACATTAAGCATGCCCGATGGTTGATACTACATACTCTAAAGAAATGGCGGATTCTACTCAAGAGGAACATCTAGAAAAAGCAAAACCTCTTTCCCAGATGATTTCCCATCAGATAGATGTCCTCTCCCAGATGTCCATGTGGTAAAAGCCTCCTGGTCCTACATCATGCAAACAATGGCGATATCTCCCCTCCTAGGCCTTGATAGCCATGGGACTAGAAGATGATTTCCCTCAACCCCATCACTCTGCTTGAGATGGTGAATTCAGCAGGTCAATCTCCTATGAAGAAGACCAAGATGGTGTCTACACCTCCACCTGTCGTGATCCTGAATAGCTTCAGTGGCGTGGATGTTGTCTCATGATGGCATTGAGTAATAGTATCTTCGGGCGTTGTAAAATGCTATTTGTTTCCTATGTATGGATGATCAACTCCATCATGTAGCATTTATTTCCCTGTTTTCCTTTAAAAGAACTACTAGCTTGTAATAATTACTGAACTTGATGGTTTCATTTCTAGTGGAACCGGGAGGGCTTGCACACCCCTAATGATTTAAAAATGTAACAGTATTGTTTTCATAGGAGATAAGAACAATAAAAAATCTAAAAATATATCTACATCGATCATCACTAAAACAAATCATCCTTTTTCCGACAAAACACAAAAGCCTTGTGCTTCAATGCATTTATAGAAAGAATAGTTTGGACAAGTCGAGATGATTGCCATCGCCCATAGCTTAGCCTCTGTCTCAATCATGTCAAGGAGGTGATAAAGCTGAGTTGAGTGTTGTTGAAGATGATCACATTGCGATGATTCCAGATGCACCATGACACCAACATGATGGCCAAGAACATGCCCATCTGAGCTGACGTCTAGAAGAAACGACATGTTTAATGCCACCAATCAATGTAATGAGACTTGGTAAAAGGAATTAACTAGAACATTGTAACGTAGAATGTACGAAAGTCAAGGTAACCGACAGATCAATGATAGGTAGCACATTTGTTGTTATCGGAAAGTGCACAAGGTAATACTACTACTGGTTTGGTAGGGGGTTAATTCATTCTTGTTGTAAAACCACAATGCTCACATAAAGGGGCCTCTGAGGTTAGATCGTTAATTGATTGATCGATGGAGGCAAGGGAATAGGCAAAGAAAACATAGGTAGTGTGCTCACTATGTGTTTGTCGAGTGGCTAGAATGATTCCTCGGGGGTTATTTTCTTTTTCCTGGCCTCTAGTTAATGCCTAACATACAACCCTTTCGTCTTTCAAGATTGAAGTGACATGCAAAAATAATGTAGTGAGCGGAATAGTAATTAGAATCAAGGCAAGGAAATAGACGAAGCAATTATATGGAATCATTTTTTAGCCGGTGACATGAGGAGAGGGTGATTAGGGTTGGTCCTGCAAGTGGTTTGTCGTCTTTGGTTGGCTTTTGATATTCAACCTAGTTAGTTGGCCTTCAGGGCCAGTTCTTTTCGGCGATTCTCCCAGAATCGCCCCCTCCCCAGCTTCTCCCAGAATCGGCACTTCATATTTTTTTTACAATCCTATCTAGTTAAGGTCTAATTATTTAGGATTGTAAAAAACATATGGAGTGGTGATTCTGGGAGAAACTGGGGAGGGGGGCGATTCTGGTAGAATCGCCCAAAAGAACTGGCCAATATTGAACCTCATACTCCTCTTCTATATACAAAATATTCATCCACAAAATGTGACAAGTCCACTAGCTATTCTGCAGTCTTTTCCCATACCTTTGTGATTTTTTTATCGTAATCACTCCATTTTTCTTTCTAAACATAGGAGACTAGTAGGAACATATGGGGGATAAAAACTCTTTAAGTTAATTTGCAGTGGCTTATAAAACTCGCCAGACATATTTTTCAATTACTGGTCCTATATATACACGTCAATTATTTAGAGTAATTAGAATCATATTTTAACTAGTTCCTATTATATTCGAACACTCACCCTGATTCCTCGCAAAAAAAGAACAATCACCCTGACTACATATGCAATTTTTAGACGTAAATATTTATAACTACTACAGGGCAGCAAAAAGTTTGATCAATCAAAAAGTTTGATCAATCTCTTCTAGATGTAAAGCAATTACTGCTTTGGGGGGTACATAAATCTGATTTTCTTTTTATAATTTGTGTGAACGTGTTAGCTCACCAGCGTCAGGGATAAAATAAGCAACTATAGTCAGCCCTGGATATGTGGGACCGTATTCAGTTAAAGTATTGGAAAAATGAAAGTGCTCGGGACAAGATTGGCTCCTGGACGAGTTGTGGCCGACCGGATTAGGAGCCACACAGATTAAATAACCCAGCTAATCCTATGGTCTACCTGACTTGTCGTCTATGGATCGTGCGTGCATACATCGTGTGCAGAACAGTGCTCTTGAAAAAATTGGTAGAACATTAGTATTTTCAATTCGTCCTACATTATAGGATAATCTATGAACGTTATTTATTGTTATTTCTTAATGTGGTAACAAATTAATAGTAGATGGTTAATCGGATGATGTACAATTTTGAATAACCATCTAACTTTGGAACAAAATAAATTGCAAAATTAATTTTGGCAATACATAGCTAAAATAAGCATATTCGGATAAGATGCATGGGCCTCTTGAGAGAAACCAAAGTTCTTTGCTATGGATATGTGTTCCCTTGGTCCATTATAAGCACTTTTTAATGAAAGAAAATACTGGTTTGATGATGCATTTATGAAGATAGCGCACCTCCTTATTTTGTGAGCGTGGAGTTAAAAGTTTCTCGATATAGCCTCCCCATCTTGGTCGATCCTCCACTATAAATCAAACCTCCCCAGCTGGCCAAAACCATCAACCTAATTTCCATTTCTCATTTTATCCCTCTATTGGCAATGGCTCGCAAGAAGATTGCCCTCCAGTACATCAAGAATAAGTCGAGCCGGCGCCGTACCTTGGATACGCGCATGAAGAACCTGGCAAGTAAGGCACGCGAGGTTTCTATTCTATGCAACGCCAAGGCCTGCGTGTTGGTGTACGATGAGGGAAATGCGGCACCAAAGGTGTACCCATCGCATCCCGAGGCGGTGGATATCCTGAATAGGTACAAAACCATGGCAGATGGGCGGTTTAAGAAGACGGTGAACCAGGAAGACTTCCTCAGCCAGCGCCTCAGCAAGCTCCAGGTCGAGGAAAACAAGGTACGAGACCCCGAGATCAGGATCCTGCTACACAAGGCCATGCTCGGCAGTGACCTCCCCGATCTCAAAGTCGATGAGCTCACCATCGTCAGTAGTAGGCTGGAGGAGATCCTCAAGAGCGTGGGCCAAAGCATCGCTAAAATTAGCGGACAACCCCCTGTCTTGCAGCCCCAGGTACCATACATCCCCGACAACATGGACATGGGCGGGTCTTCGGCAATGTATCTGGCATCCCAGCCAGCTCCATACGTCACCAACAACATGGACATGGGGTCTTTCGCCATGAATCAGCAGCCGTCGCCCACTCCATACGTCACCGACAACATGCACGTGGGGTCTCCAACGATGTATCAGGTGCCGCCACAGCACGAGGGTTGGCTCAACAAGGTGAGATCTGGAAGGAACCTCGATGCCCTGGCCCACAATGGCTATAACACCGCTGGGCATGACGGCGCCGACACCAGCACCAGCGTCGGCTATAGCACCAATTGGCACGACGGCCCCGGTACCAGCGCCAACACCGGCTCTTCCAGTGGGATGAAGTCCTTGGATGTGGGGTTTGGTTGGCAATCGGGCGGCGTCGACCCTGAAGAATCATCTTGGAGTCTTTTCCCTCCCATGTAAGGTAGGATGGAGAGAAGTCTTTTCCTGTAGCGTGCAATGCATAGCCAGCTACGTGCGTCTCGCCTAGTTTGATTTAGCTTGGCATAGCTAAGAGGCAGGAAAGGCAACCTTAATAAGTTGAGACATTCTGTCTCTCTCGGTGGTGCTCTTTGAGCCTAGACATTTTTATTTTAGTACTTGAAATTGTTGTTATGGATTTCTTCCATGGTCGCCATTTTTATTTTAGTCGTTGAAACTGTTATATGGAATCTCTTCCATGGTCTGCTTGTTTGATTTGTGTGGTTCAGTTGGTCGTAACTCGTAAGTTGCGCCTGCTCTTTTTTCAACATGTTTTTATGAGGTATACTATTTTTTGATAATAAAATTTTTATTTACTCTTAACACGTGAGCGATCCAAGTATGAAGAGTCCACTCCAATTTTGGCGTATCTAGATGCACAGAATCTATACAAAGCCAAAATAATTGCGGAAACAAAAACATAACATTGTTTGACACAAAAAGAAGAACAATTGAAAGCAACCTAAGATAGATCCAAAGTGAACATCGTCCATGTTTGGAAACGATCTCCACAGCCGTCAGCTCCATCTTAATACATGCCACCATATATAAAGAGCTCCCAGTGCTCCAGATATTGTAGTACAAGCCAAGTACGGAGCCAATGCGTACATAAGTTAATGACCGACAATGGAGAAAAATATCTTCTATTTGTCAAAACCATACCGTTCATGCATAATCATAGCGCCCAGACCACGGCCCGCATGCCTACTAAGATAAAAGATCTTGTTTTTTATGTATACCTCAAAGCCAATTACCAAAAAAGTTTGGAAGGCTTTGGGCGAATACAAGTTGTTCATGACATGTATTATAAGCCATAGAACATGAGCATACTTGCTCAAAGAATATATGCTTAATTTTCTCATCATGATAGTAGAAACAACATTGCTACTCCCCTATCTTTTTTTCTTTGCTAGAGTTTCCCTCGTTAAGATGACCCCTCTACGTAAATACCATAGGAAAAACATTAATCTTTGGAGGAAGCTTAATCTTAAAAATCAACATATTGTTAATTGGTGCACCAATATCTATAAGAGCTAGTACAATGAGTTCATAGAGAAGAGTCCATCTTGATGTAAAGTCCATCGAAACTCGTATGTCTCGTGCTACTACCTCCATCCCAAAATACAAGACGTTTTTGCAATTCAAAATTGAACTTCAAAAATGTCTTATATTTTGGGACGGAGGTAGTATAAATTAACAACATTCATACACTCCAGTAGATCCTTCCATGCTACTAACAAAGGCCTAAACATGTCACGTCTGAAGTCCACATCTGGCAGAAAGCTACCCAACACCTCTGCTATTATGACATGTTGATGACACAGTAAAAGCCCTAGGTACTAGTAGATGCTAAGGTGGAGCATTGCCCAACTATGAGTCATGCCAAAACCTAACATGCGAGCTGTCCTTTGATAGTGAAGGTTCGAACCAGAAAAGGTGTTGCCAACCCAAAAGTGGAAGCCCCCCCCCCCATTTATTTTGGACTTCGGAGAGAGCCTCATAGTGCATATATTTATTACCGAGGATATCATGCCATCACTCATACTCGGTAAGAGTCTTAAACAACCATCTACTAAAAAGCACGTATTATTCTTCATCAATGATAGAATCGAATGCTCCCAAGGGGGTCGACCCGCTCATAGAGAACCAAAATTATTGTAATAAAAATTTCAAAAAGTAGGTAGCAATCCGAGAGGCATTCGGAGACCACTAGATTTGAATGCATGCCCAACAAGAAATGCTAAAGGGGCAATTGAAATGAGGTGCTCAATGGTCCCTTCATCAATAGCAGTACATAGGGTGCAAGAATAATCAATATCAATAGTGAAGTGTTTCCGCTTCAGCATATTTCATTTATTAAACCTATTAGAAATAAGTAGCCACACAAATACTTCCAACTCAATTTTGGCACTTGGAAGAAAGATATCATGTAAATAACCATGTTAGAACTCATAGAGGTGATAAGAACCAATCCTCCCTAGAGGAAAATATCTTCCCTTTACAACTATCGAGACACTTTCCATTTTTCAGGTGTTTCCTTAGTAATCTACCATAAGTAGGAAATATCTATTAATGACACAAATTACCATTCAATTTACCTTTGACATTTCATATTTCTCAATGTCTCTTATTATGGAATGTTTATGTAAATGGACATGTAAAGGAGACTGTAAGAGGTGCGGGAATGCTTCAATGTTTGTGACCGAGCACGGTCTGGAAATGGAGAGACAAAATACAAGTTATAAGGATATAAAGTGAATGGGTGCAAAAGGAAATAAAGTGACATACCAGTGATGAGTTACGGTTGGAGCTATAGGTGACAAGTTTACAAGGTTAATATATATGTTGTCACATTGGCTAAATAATGTGAACAAAAGAAGGTATGTGCTTTTACGTTGCATTCAATACTAAATACACAATTCTTCCATATTTTACATATTTCAAATGGGTCTGCCTAGACTGTGGGGAGGTAAGTGCAATGGTTTACATGTTTCGAGAGGAGCATGCCAAGAATGATAGTAGGTAAATGAAGTTATAGGGCCATACAAACTGAATTCTAAATTAAAGGTTAGTAGAAAAATCAAGGATGGACATGAGGGCTAGATTTCTTTGACATAAGATTAAAAACAATATGATTGGTTTGCCAATATGCTAGTAGGATTTGCAAAATTATAAAGACGTTGGTGAGTGGGTAAGGTGAGTTAGACCAGTAGATGTATGAATATCCATTTGTGATGAGGCCATAAGGTGGATACATGTTGTTAGCCAGCTCAAATGACATTCATGGCCAGCTACGTGCATCTCGTATAGTTTGATTTAGTTTTCCATAGCTAAGATGCAGGAAAGGCAGCCTTAATAAGTTGAGACATTCTATCTCACTGGTGCTCTTTGAGCCAAGTCACTTTCATTGTAATAGTTGAAATGTTGTTATGGATCTCTTCCATGGTCCATTTCTGCCATTTTTATTTCTCACTGAAACTGTTATTTGGGATTGCTTCCATGGTATGTCTGTTTGATCTCCGTTATTCAGTTGGTCATAACTTATAAGTTGCACTTGCTCTTTTGTCAACGTGTTTTTGTGAGGCATACTATTTTCTGGTAAGAAATTTTTTATTGGCCCTTGACGTTCACTCTGATTTTGAAGGAACTACATGCACACGACATGTACTAATCCATAATATTCTTGGAAATGAAAACACGTGACGTTATTTGACGCAAAAAGAAGAACAATAGCAAGCAATCTAAGATAGATTTGAAGACAACACCTTCCATGTTTGGAAGAGTCTTCTTAATCGCCCTCTCCATCTTAGTACATGCCATCGTAAAGCGCTCCATGTGCTCCAAACACTGTAGTACATGCCAAGTACGGAGCCAATGTGTAGACAAGAAAATGAATATGCCAGTGAAGAAAATATCTTCTATTTGTCGAAACCACATCATTCTTGTATAACCATAACGCCCAAACCAAGGCTGTCGCAGCTACTAAGATAAAAGATATCATGTTTTTATGTATACCGCACAACCAATTACCAAACAAGTTTGGGATGCTCCGGGTAGAATACAAATTATGTGCGACATGTATTATAGGCCATACACCATGTGTACTTACAGTCAAAGAATATGTGATTACTTGTCTCATCATGAAACTACATTGTGTACCCCACACCAGGTTTTCTTTGCAAGATTTTCCCTTGTTAAGATGAACCTTCTGCGTAAATGCCATAAGGAAAATATATCTTAAGCTTCTAGATCACCTTAGTGTTAATAAGTGCATCTGTACACACAAGCGCATGGTATAATGAATTCATGGAGAAATTTCCATCTTCATGTAAAGTCCATCAAAATTTGTATGTCCCATGTTATAAATTAAAAACATATAGCCACTCTAGTAGATCCTATTCTAGGCTACTAAGTTCTGATCATGTCATGTCGGAAGCCACAACTGTCATTCTAATCATGTCATGTCAGAACCACAAATGGGTGCAAGTTACCCACCACCTCCGCTGTTATGACATGTTTATGATGCAGTGTATGAAAAAGCCATAAGTAGTAGGAGCTAAGGTGATGCATTTCCCAACCATGACCTATGACAAATCCTAACATGTGATTTGTTATTGCTAGTGAAGGTTCCAAACTAGAAAAGGTGTTGCCTCCTCGTCACCGAACCAACCCAAAAGTGGTACCCCCATATTTACCATGGACTTGCCTTAGATCCCATTTATTTATTACATAGTATATCATGCCTTAACTCACCTCATTAGGAAGCTTGAAGAAACCATTGATTGAGAATGATGATATTTCGCCAATATATACTGGATGTCTAGGCCACCTTGATTTTTGGGGCAACATGATAGATGTTGGCCACTCCCGAGATGGTTGGCATGTCTATGAAGACCCAACATCGTTGTAATAAACATTTCAAAAAAGTAGATTACCATGAAAGATCAATTTAGCTTGGTACCAAAGTAATCCGTGAGGCATTCCGAGACCACTATATTTGAATGACAAGAAATGCCGAGCTACTCAATTGTCTCTTCAGAAGGAAATATGCCCTAGAGACCATAATAAAGTTGTTATTTATATTTCCTTATATCATGATAAATGTTTATTATTCATGCTAGAATTGTATTAACCAGAAACTAAGTACATGTGTGAATACATAGACAAACAGGGTGTCACTAGTTTGCCTCTACTTGACTAGCTCGTTGAATCAATGATGGTTATGTTTCCTAACCATAGACATGAGTTGTCATTTGATTAACGGGATCACATCATTAGAGAATGATGTGATTTTTGGGGAACGTTGTAATTTCAAAATTTTCCTACGCGCACGCAAGATCATGGTGATGCATAGCAACGAGAGGGGAGAGTGTCGTCTACGTACCCTCGTAGACCGTAAGCTGAAGCGTTATAACAATGTGGTTGATGTAGTCGTACGTCTTCACGATCAACCGATCTCAGTACCGAACGTAGGCACCTCCGCGTTCAGCACACGTTCAGCTCAGTGACGTCCCGCGAACTCACGATCGAGTAGAGCTTCGGGGAAGAGCTTCATCAACACGACGGTGTGGTGACGGTGTTGATGAAGCTACCGACGCATGACTTCGCCTAAGCACCGCTACGATATGACCGAGGTGGATTATGGTGGAGGGGGGCACCGCACACGGCTAAGAGATCAATGATCAATTGTTGTGTATCCAAGGGGTGGCCGCCTCCCCGTATATAAAGGAGTGGAGGAGGGAGAGGGGGCCGACCTCCTATGGCGCGCCCCATGAGGAGTCCCTTCCAAGTAGGAGTAGGAGAGGAGAAGGAAAGGGGGGCGCCACCCCCCTCCTTGTACAATTCGAACTAGAGCGGGAGGGGGCGCGCGGCTTCCCTGGCCGCCCCTCCTCTTCTCCCACTAAGCCCCATTATGCCCAATATACTCCCGGGGGGGTTCCGGTAACCCCTCGGTACTCCGGTATATGTCCGAAACCTCCCGAAACACTTCCGGTGTCCGAACATAGTCGTCCAATATATCGATCTCTACATATCGACCATTTCGAGACTCCTCGTCATGTCCGTGATCATATCCGGGACTCCGAACTACCTTCGGTACATCAAAACACAAAAACTCATAATACCGCTCGTCACAGAACTTTAAGCGTGCGGACCCTACGGGTTCGAGAACTATGTATACATGACCGAGACACGTCTCCGGTCAATAACCAATAGCGGAACCTGGATGCTCATATTGGTTCCGACATATTCTACGAAGATCTTTATCGGTTAAACCGCATAACAACATACATTGTTCCCTTTGTCATCGGTATGTTACTTGCCCGAGATTCAATCGTCGGTATCTCAATACCTAGTTCAATCTCGTTACCGACAAGTCTCTTTACTCGTTCCACAATGCATCATCCCGTAACTAACTCATTAGTCACATTGCTTGCAAGGCTTATAGTGATGTGCATTACCGAGAGGGCCCAGAGATACCCCTCCGACAATTGGAGTGACAAATCCTATTCTTGATATATGCCAACTCAACGAACACCATAGGAGACACCTGTAGAGCACCTTTATAATCACCCAATTACGTTGTGACGTTTGATAGCACACAAAGTGTTCTTTCGGTAATCGGGAGTTGCATAATATCATAGTCATAGGAACATGTATAAGTCATGAAGAAAGCAATAGCAGTAAACTAAACGATCAAGTGCTAAGCTAACGGAATGGGTCATGTCAATCACATCATTCTCTAATGATGTGATCTCATTAATCAAATGACAACTCATGTCTATGGATAGGAAACATAACCATCATTGATTCAACGAGCTAGTCAAGTAGAGGCATGCTAGTGACACTCTTTTTGTCTATGTATTCACACATGTACTAAGTTTCCGGTTAATACAATTCTAGCATGAATAGTAAACATTTATCATGATATAATGAAATATAAATAACAACTTTATTATAGCCTCTAGGGCATATTTCCTTCAGTGATTGACTTGACCCATCCGTTAGCTTAGCACGATGATCGTTTAGTTTGTTGCTATTGCTTTCTTCATGACTTATACATGTTCCTATGACTATGAGATTATGCAACTCCCGAGTACCGGAGGAAAACTTTGTGTGCTACCAAACATCACAACATAACTGGGTGATTATAAAGGTGCTCTACAGGTGTCTCCGATGGTGCTTGTTGAGTTGGCATAGATCGAGATTAGGATTTGTCACTCCGATTGTCGGAGAGGTATCTCTGGGCCCTCTCGGTAGTGCACATCACTGTAAGCCTTGCAAGCATTGTGACTAATGAGTTAGTTGCGGGATGATGTATTACGGAACGAGTAAAGAGACTTGCCGGTAACGAGATTGAACTAGGTATGAGGATACCGACGATCGAATCTCGGGCAAGTAACATACCGACGATAAAGGGAACAACGTATGTTGTTATGCGGTTTGACTGATAATGATCTTCGTACAATATGTAGGAACCAATATAAGCATCCAGGTTCCGTTATTGGTTATTTACTGGAGATGAGGCTCGGTCATGTCTACATAGTTCTCGAACCCATAGGGTCCGCACGCTTAAAGTCCGGTGATGATCGGTATTATGAGTTTATGTGTTTTCATGTACCAAAGGTAGTTCGGAGTCCCGGATGTGATCACAGACATGACGAGGAGTCTCGAAATGGTCGATACGTAAAGATTGATATATTGGACGGCTATATTCGGACACCGGAAGTGTTTCGGATGGTTTCGGAGAAAACCGGAGTGCCGGAGGGGTTACTGGAACCCCCCGGGGAAGTATTGGGCAATAGTGGGCCTGAGGGGAGAGAGAGGGCTGCAGCCCAAGAGGTGGCGTGGCCCCTCCCATGAGGAGTCCGAATTGGACTAGGAGAGGGGGTGTGGCCCCTCTTTCCCTCTCCCTCTCCCTCTCTTTCCTTCCCCCTTCCCCCTTCCTAGCTAGTAGGACAAGGAAAGGATGAATCCTACTCCTACTAGGAGGAGGATTCCTCCTCTCCTTGGGGCGCACCAAGGCCGGCCGGCCTCCCCCCTTGCTCCTTTATATACAGGGGCAGGGTGGGGGCACCCAAAGACACACAAGTTGATTGTTCCAAGCAGTGTGCGGTGCCCCCTCCACCATAATCCACCTCGATCAAATCGTAGCGGTGCTTAGGCGAAGCCCTGTGTCGGTAGCAACATCATCACCGTCATCACACCGTCGTGCTGACGAAACTCTCCCGTGAAGCTCTGTTGGATCGGAGTTCGTGGGACGTCATCGAGCTGAACGTGTGCTGAACTCGGAGGTGCCGTGCGTTCAGTACTTGGATCGGTCGTATCGTGAAGACGTACGACTACATCAACCGCGTTCTCATAACGCTTCGGCTTACGGTCTACGAGGGTACATGGCGGTACTCTCCCCTCTCATTGCTATGCATCACCATGATCTTGCGTGTGCGTAGGATTTTTTTTGAAATTACTACATTCCCCAACATCTTCAACATTAGTTGTAGACTGAGGGTGTAAGAATAATTGATACCAACATTAAATTGTATCTTCTTCAACATATTCGGTATATTAAACCTATCAAAAATAAGTAGGCACCCAAATAATTTCAACTTAATTTTGGCACTGGGAAGAGCGACATCATGTAAATAACCATATTAGAACCCAATGAGGTGTTAATAACCACTCATCTCTAGAGGACAAACGTGTCCCTTGCCAACTATAGAGACACCTTCATGTTCTTCCCTCGGTGTGTTTCCTTCCCTAGTAATATAGCATAAATAGGCACAATTCTACTATATGGCACAAATTACCATTGCTTGTAGACCTTTGAGATTTTACATTTGAAAATTTCTCCTCGTATGGAGTACAGGTAAATGGATATGCAAAGGAAACTGGAAGAGGTACATAATTGCTTAAATGTTCGTGGCCTAGCATGACGAGAATAACCTGGCACATGGAGTGAGACAATACAAGTGTTAAGGGGATAATGCGAATGAGTACAAAAAGAAAGAAAAGTGGCATATGAGTGATGACTTATGGTTGGAGTTGCGGATAAGAAGGATACAAGGTTAATATACTTTTAGATTACAATCGGGCTTTTGCATTGGCTAAATTATGTGAACAAAAGAAGGTATATGTTTTGAGGCCGCATTCAATACTAAACACACAATTCTTCCATGTTCTACAAATTTCAAATGGATCTGCTTAAGATGTGGAGAAGGAAAGTGCAATGGTTCATATGTTTTTGGAGTAGCATGGCAAGAATGAGAGTGGAAAAATGAAGTATAGTGCCACACATAATGATTTCTAAATGTTGGAAATATGCCCTAGAGGCAATAATAAAAGCATTATTATTATATTTCCTTGTTCATGATAATTGTCTTTATTCATGCTATAATTGTGTTATCCGGAAATCATAATACATGTGTGAATAACAGACACCAACATGTCCCTAGTAAGCCTCTAGTTGACTAGCTTGTTGATCGACAGATAGTCATGGTTTCCTGACTATGGACATTGGATGTCATTGATAACGAGATCACATCATTAGGAGAATGATGTGATGGACAAGACCCAATCCTAAACATAGCATAAAGATCGTATAGTTCGTTTGCTAGAGTTTTTCCAATGTCAAGTATCTTTTCCTTAGACCATGAGATCGTGTAACTCCCGGATACCGTAGGAGTGCTTTGGGTATACCAAACGTCACAACATAACTGGGTGACCATAAAGGTAGACTACGGGTATCTCCGAAAGTATCTGTTGGGTTGACACAGATCAAGACTGGGATTTGTCACTCCGTATGACGGAGAGGTATCACTGGGCCCACTCGGTAATGCATCATCATAATGAGCTCAAAGTGACCAAGTGTCTAGTCACGGGATCATGCATTACGGTACGAGTAAAGTGACTTGCCGGTAACGAGATTGAACGAGGTATTGGGATACCGACGATCGAATCTCGGGCAAGTAACATACCGATTGACAAAGGGAATTGTATACGGGGTTGCTTGAATCCTCGACTTCGTGGTTCATCGGATGAGATCATCGTGGAGCATGTGGGAGCCAACATGGGTATCCAGATCCCGCTGTTGGTTATTGACCGGAGAGTCGTCTCGGTCATGTCTACATGTCTCCCGAACCCGTAGGGTCTACACACTTAAGGTTCGGTGACGCTAGGGTTGTAGGGATATGTATATGCAGTAACCCGAATGTTGTTCGGAGTCCCGGATGAGATCCCGGACATCACGAGGAGTTCCGGAATGGTCCGGAGGTAAAGAATTATATATAGGAAGTGTTGTTTCGGCCATCGGGACAAGTTTCGGGGTCACCGGTATTGTACCGGGACCACCGGAAGGGTCCCGGGGGTCCACCGGGTGGGGCCACCTGCCCCGGGGGGCCACATGGGCTGTAGGGGGTGCGCCTTGGCCTACATGGGCCAAGGGCACCAGCCCCAATAGGCCCATGCGCCTAGGGTTTCAAAGGGGAAGAGTCCCACAAGGGGAAGGCACCCCTAGGTGCCTTGGGGGGGAGGGAATCCTCCCTTGGCCGCCGCCCCCCCTAGGAGATTGGATCTCCTAGGGCCGGCGCCCCCCCCCCCCCCTAGGCCCCCTATATATAGTGAGGGAAGGAGGGCCTCTTGAACCACGCCTTTGGTTGCCTCCTTCTCCCTCTCCAACACCTCCTCCTCCTCCATAGTGCTTGGCAAAGCCCTGACGGAGTATTGAAGCTCCATCACCACCACACCGCCGTGCTGCTGCTGGAGCCATCTTCCTCAACCTCTCCTTTCCCCTTGCTGGATCAAGAAGAAGGAGACGTTACGCTGACCGTACGTGTGTTGAACGCGGAGGTGCCGTCCGTTCGGCGCTAGGATCTCCGGTGATTTGGATCACGTCGTGTACGACTACCTCATCCCCGTTCTTTGAACGCTTCCGCTCGCGATCTACAAAGGTATGTAGATGCATCCGATCACTCGTTGCTAGATGAACTCATAGATGGATCTTGGTGAAACCGTAGGAAAATTTTTGTTTTCTGCAACGTTCCCCAACAGTGGCATCATGAGCTAGGTCTATGCGTAGTTCTTCTTGCGCGAGTAGAACACAATTTGTTGTAGGCATAGATGTTGTCAACTTTCTTGCTGCTACTAGTCTTATCTTGCTTCAGCAGTATTGTGGGATGAAGCGGCCCGGACCAACCTTACACGTACGCTTACGTGAGACCGGTTCCACCGACTAACATGCACTAGTTGCATAAGGTGGCTGGCGGGTGACTGTCTCTCCTACTTTAGTTGGAGCGGATTCGATGAAAAGGGTCCTTATGAAGGGTAAATAGAAGTTGACAAATCACGTTGTGGCTTTCACGTAGGTAAGAAAACGTTCTTGCTAGAACCCTATTTCAGCCACGTAAAACTTGCAACAACAATTAGAGGACGTCTAACTTGTTTTTGCAGCAAGTGCTTTGTGATATGATATGGCCAAAGTTGTGATGAATGATGAATGACATATATGTGATGTATGAGATGTTCATGCTATTGTAATAGGAATCACGACTTACATGACGATGAGTATGACAACCGGCAGGAGCCATAGGAGTTGTCTTTATTTTTGTATGACCTATGTGTCATTGAGAAACGCCATGTAAATTACTTTACTTTATAGCTAAACGCGTTAGCCATAGTAGTAGAAGTAATAGTTGGTGAGCAACTTCATGGAGACACGATGATGGAGATCATGATGATGGAGATCATGGTGTCAAGCCGGTGACAAGATGATCATGGAGCCCCAAGATGGAGATCAAAGGAGCTATGTGATATTGGCCATATCATGTCACTATTATTATTTGATTACATGTGATTTTTATCATGTTTAGCATCTTGTTTACTTAGAACGACGGTAGTAAATAAGATGATCCCTCATAATAATTTCAAGAAAGTGTTCCCCCTAACTGTGCACCGTTGCGACAGTTCATTGTTTCGAAGCACCACGTGATGATCGGGTGTGATAGATTCTAACGTTCACATACAACGGGTGTAGGACATATTTACACATGCAAACACTTAGGTTGACTTGACGAGCCTAGCATGTGTATAGACATGGCCTCGGAACACAGAAGACCGAAAGGTCGAGCATGAGTCGTATAGAAGATAAACATGAAGATGTTCACCGACGTTGACTAGTCCGTCTCACGTGATGATCGGACACGGCCTAGTTGACTCGGATCATGTTATACTTAGATGACTAGAAGAGGGATGTCTATCTAAGTGGGAGTTCATTGAATAATTTGATTAGATGAACTTAATTATCATGAACTTAGTCTAAAATCTTTACAATATGTCTTGTAGATCAAATGGCCAACGTTGTCCTCAACTTCAACACGTTCCTAGAGAAAACCAAGCTGAAAGACGATGGCAGCAACTATACGGACTGGGTCCGAAACCTGAGGATCATCCTCATAGCTGCCAAGAAAGATTATGTCCTACAAGCACCGCTAGGTGATCCACCCGTCCCACAGAACCAAGACGTTATGAACGCTTGGCAGACACGTGCTGATGACTACTCCCTCGTTCAGTGTGGCATGCTTTACAGCTTAGAGCCGGGGCTCCAAAAGCGTTTTGAGAGACATGGAGCATATGAGATGTTCGAAGAGCTGAAAATGGTTTTTCAAGCTCATGCCCGGATCGAGAGATATGAAGTCTCCGACAAGTTCTTCAACTGTAAGATGGAGGAAAATAGTTCTGTCAGTGAGCACATACTCACTATGTCTGGGTTACATAACCGCTTGACTCAGCTGGGAGTTAATCTCCCGGATGACGCGGTCATTGACAGAATCCTCCAGTCGCTTCCACCAAGCTACAAGAGCTTTGTGATGAACTTCAATATGCAGGGGATGGAAAAGACCATTCCTGAGGTATTTGCAATGCTGAAATCAACAGAGGTAGAAGTCAAGAAGGAACATCAAGTGTTGATGGTAAATAAAACCACTAAGTTCAAGAAGGGCAAGGGTAAAAAGAACTTCAAGAAGGACGGAAAGGAAGTTGCCGCGCCTGGCAAGAAAGCTGCCGAGAAGAAGCCAAAGAATGGACCCAAGCCCGAGACTGAGTGCTTTTATTGCAAGGGAAGTGGTCACTGGAAGTGGAACTGCCCCAAATACTTAGCGGACAAGAAGGCCGGCAAAACGAAAGGTATATGTGATATACATGTAATTGATGTGTACCTTACCAGTACTCGTAGTAGCTCTTGGGTATTTGATACTGGTGCAGTTGCTCACATTTGTAACTCAAAGCAGGAGCTGCGGAATAAGCGGAGACTGGCGAAGGACGAGGTGATGATGCGCATCGGGAATGGTTCCAAGGTCGATGTGATCGCCGTCGGCACGCTGCCTCTACATTTACCTACGGGATTAGTTTTAAACCTCAATAATTGTTATTTAGTGCCAGCTTTGAGCATGAACATTGTATCAGGATCTCGTTTAATTCGAGATGGCTACTCATTTAAATCCGAGAATAATGGTTGTTCTATTTATATGAGAGATATGTTTTATGGTCATGCTCCTATGGTGAATGGTTTATTCTTAATGAATCTCGAGCGTAATACTGCACATATTCATAGTGTGAGTACCAAAAGATGTAAGGTTGATAATGATAGTCCCACATACTTGTGGCACTGCCGCCTTGGTCACATAGGTGTCAAACGCATGAAGAAGCTCCATGCAGATGGACTTTTAGAGTCTCTTGATTACGAATCATTTGACACGTGCGAACCATGCCTCATGGGAAAAATAACCAAGACTCCGTTCTCAGGAACAATGGAGCGAGCAACCAACTTATTGGAAATCATACATACTGATGTGTGCGGTCCAATGAGTGTTGAGGCTCGCGGTGGCTATCGTTATGTTCTCACCCTCACTGATGACTTGAGTAGATATGGGTATGTCTACTTAATGAAACACAAGTCTGAAACCTTTGAAAAGTTCAAGGAATTTCAGAGTGAGGTTGAGAATCAACGTGACAGGAAAATCAAGTTTCTACGATCAGATCGTGGAGGAGAATACTTGAGTCACGAATTTGGCACACACTTAAGAAAATGTGGAATAGTTTCACAACTCACGCCGCCTGGAACACCTCAGTGTAATGGTGTGTCCGAACGTCGTAATCGCACTCTATTAGATATGGTACGATCTATGATGTCTCTTACCGATTTACCGCTATCTTTTTGGGGCTATGCTTTAGAGACTGCCGCATTCACTTTAAATAGGGCTCCGTCGAAATCCGTTGAGACGACACCGTTTGAATTATGGTTTGGGAAGAAACCTAAGTTGTCGTTTCTAAAAGTTTGGGGATGCGATGCTTATGTCAAGAAACTTCAACCTGAAAAGCTCGAACCCAAGTCGGAAAAATGCGTCTTCATAGGATACCCTAAAGAAACTATTGGGTATACCTTCTACCTCAGATCCGAAGGCAAGATCTTTGTTGCCAAGAATGGATCCTTTCTAGAGAAGGAGTTTCTCTCGAAAGAAGTAAGTGGGAGGAAAGTAGAACTTGATGAAGTATTACCTCTTGAACCGGAAAATGGCGCAACTCAAGAAAATGTTCCTGAGGTGCCTGCACCAACTAGAGAGGAAGTTATTGATGATGATCAAGATACTTCTGATCAAGCTCCTACTGAAATTCGAAGGTCCACAAGGACACGTTCCGCACCAGAGTGGTACGGCAACCCTGTCTTGGAAATCATGTTATTAGACAACGGTGAACCTTCGAACTATGAAGAAGCGATGGTGGGCCCGGATTCCGACAAATGGCTAGAAGCCATGAAATCCGAGATAGGATCCATGTATGAAAACGAAGTATGGACTTTGACTGACTTGCCCGTTGAACGGCGAGCCATAGAAAATAAATGGATCTTTAAGAAGAAGACAGACGCGGATGGTAATGTGACCATCTATAAAGCTCGGCTTGTCGCTAAGGGTTATCGACAAGTTCAAGGGGTTGACTACGATGAGACTTTCTCACCGGTAGCGAAGCTAAAGTCCGTCCGAATCATGTTAGCAATTGCCGCATTCTACGATTATGAGATATGGCAAATGGACGTCAAAACGACATTCCTTAATGGTTTCCTTAAGGAAGAATTGTATATGATGCGGCTGGAAGGTTTTGTCGATCATAAGAATGCTGACAAGGTGTGCAAGCTCCAACGCTCGATTTATGGGCTGGTGCAAGCATCTCGGAGTTGGAACATTCGCTTTGATGAGATGATCAAAGCGTTTGGGTTTATGCAGACTTATGGAGAAGCCTGCGTTTACAAGAAAGTGAGTGGGAGCTCTGTAGCATTCCTCATATTATATATAGATGACATACTTTTGATGGGAAATGATATAGAACTCTTGGACAGCATCAAGGCCTACTTGAATAAGAGTTTTTCAATGAAGGACCTTGGAGAAGCTGCTTATATATTAGGCATCAAGATCTATAGAGATAGATCAAGACGCCTCATAGGTCTTTCACAAAGCACATACCTTGATAAGATATTGAAGAAGTTCAATATGGATCAATCTAAGAAGGGGTTCTTACCTGTGTTACAAGGTATGAAATTGAGCTCAGCTCAATGTCCGACCACAGCAGAAGATATAGAAGAGATGAGTGTCATCCCCTATGCCTCAGCCATAGGTTCTATTATGTATGCCATGCTGTGTACCAGACCTGATGTAAACCTTGCCGTAAGTTTGGTAGGAAGGTACCAAAGTAATCCCGGCAAGGAACACTGGACAGCGCTCAAGAATATCCTGAAGTACCTGAAAAGGACTAAGGAAATGTTTCTCGTTTATGGAGGTGACGAAGAGCTCGTCGTAAAGGGTTACGTCGACGCTAGCTTCGACACAGATCTGGATGACTCTAAGTCACAGACCGGATACGTGTATATTTTGAATGGTGGGGCAGTAAGCTGGTGCAGTTGCAAGCAGAGCGTCGTGGCGGGATCTACATGTGAAGCGGAGTACATGGCAGCCTCGGAGGCAGCACATGAAGCAATCTAGGTGAAGGAGTTCATCACCGACCTAGGAGTCATACCCAATGCGTCGGGGCCGATCAAGCTCTTCTGTGACAACACTGGAGCTATTGCACTGGCAAAGGAGCCCAGGTTTCACAAGAAGACAAGGCACATCAAGCGTCGCTTCAACTCCATTCGTGAAAATGTTCAAGATGGAGACATAGATATTTGTAAAGTACATACGGACCTGAATGTAGCAGATCCGTTGACTAAACCTCTCCCTAGGGCAAAACATGATCAACACCAGAATTCCATGGGTGTTCGATTCATCACAATGTAACTAGATTATTGACTCTAGTGCAAGTGGGAGACTGTTGGAAATATGCCCTAGAGGCAATAATAAAAGCATTATTATTATATTTCCTTGTTCGTGATAATTGTCTTTATTCATGCTATAATTGTGTTATCCGGAAATCATAATACATGTGTGAATAACAGACACTAACATGTCCCTAGTAAGCCTCTAGTTGACTAGCTCGTTGATCGACAGATAGTCATGGTTTCCTGACTATGGACATTGGATGTCATTGATAACGAGATCACATCATTAGGAGAATGATGTGATGGACAAGACCCAATCCTAAACATAGCATAAAGATCGTATAGTTCGTTTGCTAGAGTTTTTCCAATGTCAAGTATCTTTTCCTTAGACCATGAGATCGTGTAACTCCCGGATACCATAGGAGTGCTTTGGGTATACCAAACGTCACAACGTAACTGGGTGACCATAAAGGTAGACTACGGGTATCTCCAAAAGTATTTGTTGGGTTGACACGGATCAAGACTGGGATTTGTCACTCCGTATGACGGAGAGGTATCACTGGGCCCACTCGGTAATGCATCATCATAATGAGCTCAAAGTGACCAAGTGTCTGGTCACCGGATCATGCATTACGGTACGAGTAAAGTGACTTGCCGGTAACGAGATTGAACGAGGTATTGGGATACCGACGATCGAATCTCGGGCAAGTAACATACCGATTGACAAAGGGAATTGTATACGGGGTTGCTTGAATCCTCGACTTCATGGTTCATTGGATGAGATCATCATGGAGCATGTGGGAGCCAACATGGGTATCCAGATCCCGCTGTTGGTTATTGACCGGAGAGTCGTCTCGGTCATGTCTACATGTCTCCCGAACCCGTAGGGTCTACACACTTAAGGTTCGGTGACGCTAGGGTTGTAGGGATATGTATATGCAGTAACCCGAATGTTGTTCGGAGTCCCGGATGAGATCCCGGACATCACGAGGAGTTCCGGAATGGTCCGGAGGTAAAGAATTATATATAGGAAGTGCTGTTTCGGCCATCGGGACAAGTTTCGGGGTCACCGGTATTGTACCGGGACCACCGGAAGGGTCCCGGGGGTCCACCGGGTGGGGCCACCTGCCCCGGGGGACCACATGGGCTGTAGGGGGTGCGCCTTGGCCTACATGGGCCAAGGGCACCAGCCCCAATAGGCCCATGCGCCTAGGGTGTCAAAGGGGAAGAGTCCCACAAGGGGAAGGTACCCCTAGGTGCCTTGGGGGGAGGGAATCCTCCCTTGGCCGCCGCCCCCCCTAGGAGATTGGATCTCCTAGGGCCGGCCCCCCCCTAGCCCCCCTATATATAGTGAGGGAAGGAGGGCCTCTTGAACCACGCCTTTGGTTGCCTCCTTCTCCCTCTCCAGCACCTCCTCCTCCTCCATAGTGCTTGGCGAAGCCCTGACGGAGTATTGCAGCTCCATCACCACCACACCGTCGTGCTGCTGCTGGAGCCATCTTCCTCAACCTCTCCTTTCCCCTTGCTGGATCAAGAAGAAGGAGACGTTACGCTGACCGTACGTGTGTTGAACGCGGAGGTGCCGTCTGTTCGGCGCTAGGATCTCCGGTGATTTGGATCACGTCGTGTACGACTACCTCATCCCCGTTCTTTGAACGCTTCCGCTCGCCATCTACAAAGGTATGTAGATGCATCCGATCACTCGTTGCTAGATGAACTCATAGATGGATCTTGGTGAAACCGTAGGAAAATTTTTGTTTTCTGCAACGTTCCCCAACACTAAATTCAAAGTAAGTGGAAAATCAAGGATAAACATGACGACTAGGATTTTGCGACACAAGAGCAAGAAAACTATGATTGGTTTGCTAGCATGCTAAGTTCTTGTGAAAATAGAAATATGTTGGTAAATGGGTAAGGTGGTTTCGATTGTTAAATTATGAATATCAATTGGTGATATGGCCATAAGGAGTATATAGATAGTTAGCCAGCTCTGTATGTGACATTGCATGGTCAGATTGACCTGGGGTATGTGTTGTTTTTACCTTGCTTTTAATTAATGTCTAACTTCCGTGCTTGAAGATTAGAATGGTCTATAAATGGAATATATGACTAGAGAGAGGGCCTCGTCCCTAGTAAGAAGCTTGAACACCATTTACTGAGGAGCGTGGTATTTTCAACCTCTTAGTCTTGCATGCCTAAGCCACGTTGATCCTTGGGGAAATAGGTAACCACTACCTTATCATTAGGGGGTTGGCACCCGTAAAAGGAGAAAGCAATAGTAAAATCAAGCATACTAAAAGGAGTCTATGATAGAAGTAATATAACCAGTAAGGTCCTGTGATAACTTGATTTATGGAGTAGTAGATCGGATTTAGTCCCTTTTTTATCTGCCCCGATCTCGAAGGCCTAATACCTTTGAAAATGAAATTATTGTGCACCTTCCAAATAAGCCAAGTTGTTGTTATAGCAAATTACATGTTAGCTTGGTACCAAAGCAATCCACAAGGCATTGGGAGTCCATTAGATTTGAAGACGTGTCAAACAAGAAATGCTAAATGGGCAATGAGCTGTGGTCAATTCTCTCGTCGGGTACACCAGTAATGTGATGCAAGAATAGTTGTTACCACAAGTGTCTCCACTTCAGTAAATTTCATGTATTTCACCTATCAGAAAGAAGTAGCCACAAAAAGACTTTCAATTTCATCATGGCACTTGGAAGAAAGACTTAAGAACAAGGTTAGAAAGCGTGAAACCGATAAGTACTAGTCACCCTACAGAGGATAAATGCATCCCTTTATGACTATTGAGATGATTTTAGATTCAATTGTCCATGTGTTACCATCCCTAGCGATCCAGCGTAAGTAGACACATTTCCATTATATGGAACAAATACCATTTATATTGTCCTCTGACATTTTGCCTTTGATATTTTTCTCTTCTTATGGAATACATGTAAATAGAGGTACAAAATAAACTAGAAAGGTGTAGGGTTGCCTCAATGTCCATGGTCGAGCATCGTGAGAATAGGATGAAAAATGGAGTGTGAAAATACCAGTTATAAGGGGGTATGTTGAATGTGTACATAAGGAAAGAAAAGTGGCCCGCACATGTTGACTTATGGCTTGAGCTGCAAGCAACAAGGAGACAAGGCGGATATACTTTTATTTTACAACTAGATTGATCTTTTCACGTTAATAAATGATGCTATCCTAAGAATGCATGCATTTTTAGGTGGCTTCAAAAACTAAGCATGTGATCCTTGCATGTTTTACAAATTTCACATGGGTCAGTCTAATACATGGATGAGGTAAGGGTGGTTCACATGTTTCTGGAGGAGCGTGATACGAATGAGAGTAGGTAAATGACATTATAGTGCCATGCAAAGTGATTTTTGAAAGCGAGATAAGTGGAAAGTCAAGGATGGACATCAGGACTAGATTTCTATGACATGGTGCAAGAAAAGTGTAGTAGGTTTGTTGTCATGTCCACAGAACTTCTATCAAAAATAGGAAGATGTTGGTAAAGGGTTAAGAAGGGTTGGAGCACTTAATGTATGTTTCTATCAAAAATAGGAAGATGCTAGTAAAGGGTTAAGGAGGGTTGGAGCAGTTAATGTATGACCTGTCATCGGTGGTACATAGGGGTAATTATATGGCTCACTATGTGTCATTGCATGGGAAGATTGACGTGGGGTATGTGTTGTTTTTACCTAGATTTTGATTAATTTCTAACAAAAGACCTATTTCAGGTTTGGAGAATGAAACCATGTGCAACAAGAATGCGGCGAGGGGAGCGAGGATATGTTTCACAAACTTTTGGGAGCGTGACAATATCGAGATTTTGTGAATGGAGGTAGTTCAAACCATGTAACATGGAATGGCTATGAATGTCAAGGTAACCGGCAATTCAATGATAAATAAGAATAGTTGGTTGTTCCTAATAAGTGGACAAGGTGCATATGGTTGGCTTCACAATTGACCATTGGTTCTTGTTGTTATCAAATCATAAGTTTCGTGGAAAGGGGTCAATAGGGTTAGTTAGTTATTTAATGTGGATTGACCGCTAAAGGCAACATGACAGGAAAATGAAGCAACGTAGGCTTTGCGCTCCCAAAATGATTGCGCTGCTGTAATGATGCGCCAAAGATGGAGTATGTGTTATTTCTATCCAGCATTTAGCTAATGTGTATCATGATATCCTTTCAAATTTTAAGATTAAAATGGCATGTAACAATAATGTGGTGAGGGGAGCGAGAGAAAGTTTCAAGGTAACCAACAAATCAATGTTAGGCAACATGACTTGTTGGTGTGCATAAGGGGACAAGGTGAATACGACTAGCTAATTTGATAGTTGCTTCTTGTCAGACCATAATGATGCATAGAAATGAGTCAATGGGGTACGCTGTCAAAAGTAGACTAACAACTGAAGCGAAGGGAATGGATAAATTAATCATAAACAATACAAGTTTTGGTTGGTGAATAGGAGTAAGGTGAATATGGTTTGTTTTCATAGATGTTTGTTCTTTGGTTCGGGTGCTGGGGGTGGGGGTTGCCTGCGCCGGAGAAGAACTAGAGATGGGGGTTAGAGGGATGGGTTATGATTCAGGGGAGGGTGATTGCGGTCTAGTCGATGTTGCTTGGTGGTTTGATTGGGTGCAGTGGATCTGTTCATGGGTGTGTCTGTGGGGAGGGGGTTGGGAGGTTAAAGAAGATCACTCAGCCGTCTATTTCACATCTAACGGCTTGGAAAAAATTAGGCACCCATTAAATAGGCGCTCCCTTCTATTCATTTTATGGTAACCATAGCCATGGCTTGGTCCGACGGAGGGAGAGGAAAAGAGATATAGAGGTAGTAGTGAGAGGCCATGGCAGGCTCTGTGCTAGCCAGTGGGCGGTAGCCAGGTGACACGCTCTACGCCAGCCTGTGCGTGGCCGAGGCTAGCTTGAGGCCGCGCTTGGCATGGGGTATTTTTATACACCTGTATTTATTTTATAGGTGTATAATACTGGCCACACTTACTGGCCACACTTAATTTTGAGTTGGAAAGAAAAACGACCAACAGAGGTCTGTATATTTTACAGGGTATTGTGCCGTGAAGCACCAATCCAATCAGGGCCTGAGGGGTGGCTCGACTTTTTAGAAACGGGATAAAGCACGTCGGCCAATGCATTGGAAGTATTTCTCAATGATCAAAGACCAAAGACGGTGGGTGTAGCGGCACTTGTTCAACTCGGTGGAGGAGTGATGGGCATCAAACATAAGTGCCAATCTTGCTCTCCTCCATCTCTACTGAGGGCCAACCTTTAGGTCGTCGTCGGTGCAAAGAAGGTACAGTATTTTATTTCATGCGAGTAATCCGCATGCCGTGTTTTTAGGTGTCTTGTAACAAACTATTTTCTATCTTAATTAATGGATGAGGCAAAGCTTTTGCCTCCGTTTCAAAAAAGTGCACTGGAGGTGGAGGAACATGCAGGGGAAGGCAATGCATATGCCACTACCAGCCAGCAGCAATTGATCTCACCAAGTCTGACTGGTAGGTGGTTCTTGATGAGTATAATCGCAGTCAGTAGCCATGCTAAACTAGAAAGTGTCAAAAATTTATTGCTTAATTGTTTGGCAATGTACCTATTGTATAAAAAAGACGAGAAACATGTTTTAAAGCAACCAACCATTTTTACAGTATTTTTAAAAGCAACTAACCAACAATTATATTCACTAATCTCCTGTCAGTCATCTGCAAAAAAAGACATTCAACGTTGTCAGATAATCAATGGATCAGCAAAATGCATAATCATTTGCAAAAAATAAAGCAAAAAGAAAAAAGAATCACGTAACAATAATTAACTGATTGCATGTGAAATAAAGACCTGAAGCAATCCAAGCATTTAGCTACACCAATCACCATTAGAAGAAAGAATCACGCAGCGCAATTAGCTGCCTGTATAAGAAATAAGATGCACATTCCAATTGTTTTCAACACAGGGCTAATTCTTTTGGGCTGCTTCTGAAGACCTCTGGACCTGGAGAATCTAAACCGCAAAAGAACTTGATTTAGCATGGAAAATCTATTGAGAATATTGGACAATTCTAGTGTAATCTAATAATCCTAAAAAGACTGATTCTCTCAATTCTGTCCATCCCCTCAAAAGAAAACGTTTCACTTAATTTAGGGGAATATCCCTATTTGCACAACAATTTGCAGGAAAATTCACACTGGTCGCCCTCGTCACCCGCCTCAGAAGAAAATGCTTCAGGCCAGTGTTGTCTCTCGTCCGTGCCTCGATCACCAACAGTTTCCTTTCCATCTATGCCTTTGCAAGAGTTTTTTTGTTTAAAAAATAGAGTTTGATGCATCTGCATGATAGAATTAACAGAAGGGCCATGCTAAAAAAAGAAAGGGATTTTTCATGAATGACTTTTCTCTCTTTGTGAAGAAACTTTGATGCATCTGCTGTGGGGTTGCAACTTTCCTGTTAGGTACTAGGACACCCTCATCCCAAACAGAAAGAGAGGAACTTCAGTCTATGTAGATACTATGCTTGCAATGGAAATGCTGCCCAAACCTATAAGTATGTAAATCATCACCCTTGGATGAATGCAGAGAAACGGGAAATTTTTCAGGAATGCTAATCCTCCCGCTTAGTCTTGGGAGGCACTCAAACAAGATCTAAATATGCTCACACACAGAATTATGGACAAGCATGTTGCTTGCTTTAAAGATTGGTATGCTTTGAGCTTCTGATTCTTTACATATATGTACCCAAGAGCTGGTATTGGTCAGCAGATTTTTGCATGTACTTACATAGGTAGTTTTTTTTCTTTTTGTGCTATTTTTTTATATTAATGAAAATTACCATAAAATGATTGTTCTATGGTTCGGGGCTTCATAAAAAAGAAGAGCAGAGTGTGCTGTTACTGGTGGTGTGTGTATTCAACACCTATAGTAAATAGTGAAGGACATATGAGATTCAAGATCTAAATACTTGGCTTAGTCAGTGTCTGCAAGTACAATAATATTGACACGGGATGTATATAAAAAATGAACGTCAACATGAACTTCTATTCAGCTATGAGGCAATGGCACCGTAGGGGTGATCCAGAAGTCTAGTGTTATCTTACTTTATAGCTTATAAGAAGTAGCTCTTTCAGCCGCTCAAATACCAGAAACTGTTTTATTAGGAGACAAAACGAAATGCACTAGCGTAATAAGTAAAGATCTTATAATCTCACGTCACAGAGCAAGAGGGTATTGATTGTGTGATTGTTTGAGGAATTAGCTCACCACAAGATGAGCTGATCCATCATTGGATGACCCAATCCCTGGTATGGGCTTATGCTTTTACTAAGGATGAGATGGTGATGCTAGGCAACCCATTCCATTCCTCAAAGTGAGTCACATCCAGAGCTGGAACTGGATGGTCGCTCGGCTCACTGGCCAATTCTTTAAACCAAACAACCCATATACTTATCCATCACCATAATGCTTATACGAAATAAAATATAGTAAACTAAATCGAATGAATGTTGTAGAAAACAAACCAACTTTGCCAAGACATCTCATTAACTGTCTTGGGATTTTTTCCCCATGGTATGAAAGCGAAACAAAAACGGAACCAAAATAATAGGGAGGGTGGGGGTGACATTACGTGGAGTAGGATGACTGCATATTTCCAGTACTGGGAAATATTGGTTAGCTCCTTTTTAGTTTTTTGTGGAGGAGAACATCTTGACCAGTAAGCAACAACGTCAAGAGACAAGAGAGTAGTGCAAAATGTGTGTCTAGCATGCATTGCCCATGTCGGTGTCAAAACCGGCGGATCTCGGGTAGGGGGTCCCAAACTGTGCGTCTAAGGCGGATGGTAACATGAGGCAAGGGACACGATGTTTACCCAGGTTCGGGCCCTCTTGATGGAGGTAAAACCCTACGTCCTGCTTGATTGTTCTTGATGATATGAGTATTACAAGAGTTGATCTACCACGAGATCAAAGAGGCTAAACCCTAGAAGATAGCCTATGGTATGATTGTATGTTGTCCTACGGACTAAACCCTCCGGTTTATATAGGCACCGGAGGGGGATAGGGTTACCCAAGGTCGGTTACAAAGGAGGAGATATACATATCCGTATTGCCTAGCTTTCCTTCCATGCTAAGTAGAGTCCCATCCGGACACGAGACGAAGTCTTCAATCTCGTATCTTCATAGTCCAACAGTCCGACCAAAGGATATAGTCCGGCTGTCCGAAGACCCCCTAATCCAGGACTCCCTCAGTAGCCCCTGAACCAGGCTTCAATGAAGATGAGTCCGGCGCGTAGTATTGTCTTCGGCATTGCAAGGCGGGTTCCTCCTCCGAATACACCATGGAAGAGTTTGAATATGAGGGTAGTATCCGACCCTGTAAAATAAGTTCCACATACCACCGTAGAGAGAATAATATTTCCACAAATCTAATCTGCTGACATGTTTTGACAGCATGACATCATGCCACGGCCCGGTCATTATTTGAACCGTTTTTCTTTAACCAGCCCCGCACATAACGCGAGGCAGTTTTCTTGACACGTCTTGTCAAAGCAGAGATCGTGTTCCCCTTTATCACGGGATTCTCATCAATACAGACGTGGGTAACCCAACCGTGCATGTTGGTATGACTCCTAGATCTTAGGTAAGCCTCAAACGGCCATGGGGAGGACGCCTGATATTCACCCTCTTTATAAAGGGGACAAGGCTTTTTCTTTTTTCCCTCCCGCGTTCAATCGAATCCTGCCCCCACCTCGAGTTCTAACACCCAAAGCTCAGGTCAGGTGCTTCGAACCTTTAACTATGTCTAGATCCAACCTTCAAGGTCGGTGGATGCCTTTCTCCGTCACAGAGGAGGACATCAAGAAGTTGAGAGAGGCCAGATATCTGACCGCCGAAATTTCGCACAGGCTGCCTACCCGAGGGCAGGTCGTCCCTACCCCCGAACCCAACGAGAGTGTTGTGTTCATCTCCCACTTCCTCCGAGGACTAGGCCTCACTCTGGATCCCTTTGTTAGGGGTCTTATGTTCTATTGCGGGCTGGATTTTCATGATCTGGCCCCGGATTCCCTTATTCACATCTCGTCATTTATTGTCGTATGTGAGGCCTTCCTCCGCATTACCCCTCACTTCGGCCTGTGGCTCAAGACCTTCGATGTGAAGCCGAAGATGATCGAGGGGCAGCACGCAGCGTGCGGAGGTGCTTTGATAAGCAAAATCGCTGATGCTCCATGGCCAGAGGGTTCCTTCCCAGAGGTGTCCGGATTGTGGCAGCGGGAGTGGTTCTACATCATAGCTCCCCGAAGTGCCAAGTGGGTAGCTGCCCCTACCTTTCGCTCAGGCCCCCCACCACAACTGATGTCATGGATCAGTAGGGGGCTGAGCTGGGGTCCAGCCAAGGACGTGCCAATGCTGCAGAGCCATATCCGAGATCTCTTCGAGGGAGATTTCAGTCTGGTTATGGTAATGCAAGTTATGCTGGTTCGTCGAGTCCAACCTTGCAAACGCCGGCCCCTCCGCATGTGGGAATTCAACCCGGAAGGACCGCGTACTATTCAGCATTTCCTCGGCATGACGCACGAGGAGATGTACAAATCATTCTTTGGACCCCAAATAGAGTGTCCGGACACCACCGAGGACGTGGGCCTGAGCTGCAACCGCCCCGGTGCCCAAGTAAGTAATCCCGTGGCCGAACACACTGTCCTTTTATTTATCATGATATCATTATGAAGAATTGCTCTTTGACCAGGACTGGATAACAAAGGCGAAGATGATCCGGTGTTCGGCCCCCCTTCCTGAGGGCTTGGACAATCCAGTGCTGGAAAAGATGCTCGAGCCAGCACCTTATCTAGTGCCCTCAAAGGAAGATGAAGGGGGAAAAGGAGGGCAAAAGTGGGCCTCCTTCGCTATTTATTCCAACCGAGGGAATAAGGATGGCAAATTTATCCATGGAGATGGACATCCATGGATATCCGACCCGAATGGATAGGGTTTGGATATGCTTTTGTGTCCATGGGCGGCGCCCAAACCCGACCCGACTGTTCGTGGATAGGGCATGGATATAATCTTGTACCCATCGATATACCCAAACCCGACCCGATAGTATGACTTAATGGGGGAAAATCTGCTATCCCTGCCCCACGGTCATATGTCCCACACCAATTTTACACTTTTTTATCTACAACATGCATAAGAAATTACACAATCCCCATCGTAACTTTTTTTAGTTGACATTCAATCCCCTCTGTAACATACTCCAACACCCCTTTCCTTATTTTTACCTCCTTCTTAAATGACTCGTCATTCTCATCTGTTAGAAAAATACTAAATGATCTTAGATTGTTAGTGGATGTTGATTTACCATAAGTGAATCCTAGCCTGCCGCGAGGTGAAGAATGGAAGAGTTTATGTTAATATTGTGTTATGTCTTATTTATATGTCTCGAGAGGACCCAATGGATATCCAATGGGTATGGATATCCATCAGATTTGGACATGGACACAATTTTTCACCCATGGATTTTTTCATGGGCGGGCAAAGACTGTCGTCATGGACATGGATGTGGATTTGAGATTGTTCAACCCGATCCAAACCCGACCCATTGCCATCCTTACGAGGGAATGAGCGCCTTCGCGAGGGAGGATAACCAAGGGGAAGAATCTGACATTCTCTCTCCCCGGGGAAGGAAGAGGGCTACCTCTAAAGATCCGGAAACCAAGGTTTCCAAACGGGAGAAGAAATCTCTGGTAGAAGGTCCTGCCTCGGAGGGTATTCTTGCCGCACAATGTCCGCGCAAGGATCAGCCCTCTACCGAGTTGTAAGTAATCGAACAGTACTTAATAGTGAAAACATCCTACCTTACTTCTGAATACAATAACCGATGCTTATAAATTGTAGTCCAGATTGCAACCCTTCTCAACAAAGCTCATCTTCGGGGGATCTTCTTCCGGAGATGATGGAGAGCGAAACGCCTCCCCCGGACACCCCGGCTCAAGAAGCGGGCGACCTTGAAGTGTCGTCATGAAGGGTATCTCCAGATCCACTAGGGCCAGAGGATAACCCTTTGGCTGCCCGGAGTCCCCAGTATTCGGCTCCTAAGGAGAGCGACAACAAGGGTCCGTACAGTGTGCGGTCGGACACGCTGAAGGATCTTCTGGGGCAAGTTGTCATCTCGGAAGCGCATCGTACGCTAATGGGTACGGTAATTGAAAGGATTTCATCCGCTGAAAGCGGTTTGCATGAAGCCTTTATGAGTCTGCTGAAAGGCTTCGAGGTACGTGAACTAGTGTATGTTTTTAATAGTACCGCATACGTTAGGTATGCCCTATGCAGATAGTAGCCCCTGAGACTCTGGTTGTCGTCGAAAACGGCGGCAAACAGAGGATCATAGTCCCAGGTAACAACCAGACCTCCTTTATGTGCAGGTGGCTGAAGCTCCGGTGGCTAGCCGGACTGATGGGTTTGCCGAGCTAAAGCGGCAACTGGATGCGGCAGATGCCGACATTGTGCTTGTCAACAAGCGGCTTGACGAGGCACATGGTGAGTGATTTTTCTGGTGGTCGTCTCATAATAAGAGTAGCATGATGCCAGTATCTTTAATGTGTTGTGACTGCAGATGGAGCTGCCACCGTGGAGACCCTTCGAGCGGAGCTTGCCCGAGTCAAGGAGCAAGCAAGGAGTAGCAATGCGGCCGCTTTAAAGGCGGCCGAAGAATTAAGGGCCGAATAGGCCGTGCATTGCGAGAGCAAGGAAAAAATAGCCAATATGGCTATAGAGTTAAAAGATGTCGTTGACCGTTACCAGCTTCTTGAAGAAGAGAACCGGGCGAAGGCGACAGACCTGGAGAAGGCCCGGGTGGCTGCCAAGGAAGCCCGCTCCAAAATTAGAGCGACGAAGGAGGAGCTAAACCAAGATGCAGATATCGTGTCTGGAAAGCCCTTCTTGTTACGGACTAAGTCCAGAGATCCGAAGTATGCTCCTCTGGACCGGCTATGGAGCTCTGGGGATGCGTACATGGATTTGGCTGCAAGTGCTGCTGATGCGGCCGAGTACTTCAAGGATCAGAAAGGTCTCGAAGTGGAAAAGCTGTTCTGGTCACAGTTCCACGCTCCAGTCCGTCTGCTGCTATTGAATGAGCGATTGGCCGAGTGGGCCGAGCTCCATAGGTTGTCTGGACTTGCCATGAGGTTCGTTGTGGATCACCTGTGGCCGGGAGGGCCAAGGCCGAATAGCTACTTTAGCTTAGTGCAACAATTCCTTGGTGTTGTGCCACGCATCGATGTTGTAAAGAGATCGGTGTGCATAGAGGGTGCGCGTATGGCCTTTGCCTGTGTCAAGACATACTGGGCGGAGATGGAGGCCAACACTGTTGTGACACAGGGTTCGGCCGTAGGCCGAGTGGCTGCCGAGCACTACTTTGAAGAAGTTCTTGAAGGCGCTCGTTCGATAAAGGCTCAGTGCTCGAAGAATGTTATGTTCAAGTGACATGTATTCCCATTGTAGAAACAATGTTTTATTGAATTATCTAGGCTGTATTTACACTTTTGCACGAAAGTACTATGGTGCCTCCTGTGCGGTCGTTTATGTATATATGTGTATAACCTGAAAGTTTGCAGTCGTCGGCTTCTGCCCCCACGCATATAATGCGGGGGTGTTCGCAAAAGATGCATATCCACACTTGATCCAACGTCTTGGTCCGTTAAGGAGGTGATAGCTTAGCGAACAAGGCAATCGGACTATATTGCTTTAACACTTTCACTTAGCCATAGGAGTTTGACAGTGGGGCTACTATATAGCCCTTGGTACTTCTGCACTCATCCGAATACGGGGCGCGTGCGTACCTGATCAGGAAACGACCTTTCGTTAATGCGGAGGAATCCCAAAGATTCTAATGAGTCATCGAGTGGTTGACCAGTCTCTCGCTATATCATGACAATTAGTTGTCGGCTTTCTCTACTGAGGTGCTCATCCGGATGAACCAGGGCACAATCGCAGTAGTTCTCCCAGTGCTACCTTAGCTGATATAACGGAACATAAGGTACCAAAACATGGGAGCCGGGCAAACCCAACATTTGACCAAAGACATGATTCGGAGCTGATGCATATAGGGCCAAACTCGCGACGCCGAATACTCCCTAAGGTGTTCGGTCTTTATAACATATACCGGGCTAAACAATGCCCTTAATAAGAAACCCCATGTGTCCAGGTACGTACAAAATCCTGGCGTGGCCACATGCCAATAACGCCGGCATCCTTCTCGGTTGTGTGGAGTATCCGGAGAATGTGAGCAACAAGAGACAGTAAAAAAAGGTTTACGCAGGGTCTTAATCTAAAAAGAAACCTTTGGGCGGGTCCCTGCTGCACGTCTGCGCCTGTGTCTCCATTGTGCCGTGTCCTGGACGGGTGTAGCATGATTTTCATCTGCAAAAGGAAAGAACTTAGGTGAAAGTTGTCGTGCCGAAAAAAGAAGAAGAGTTGGTTATTATCAATGAGCTATCGAAATTCAAGAGAAACCAAGTTGAGCCAGGCTGGCCCTGATTACACGCGGGAAGCCCCTGGTATCGTCTATGAGGGTTCAAAAACCAATCTCATGTGTATATGATGGAACGCCGGATTCGTCTAACTGTGTCCGTGGTCTTGATGACCTGCCTTTTTTTGGTTGGTGAGGCTGTCTAGTTCGCGGCTGTTAGAGCCGCCGCGTCCTCTTCCTTACGTAAAAAGCGTTCGGTATTTCCGCTAACTGTGATGATGCCACGTGGACCGGGCATCTTGAGCTTGAGAAAAGCATAATGCGGTATTGTGTTAAAACGAGCGAAAGCCACTCTTCCGAGCAGTGCTTGATAATCACTTCGGAATGAAGCGATGTGAAAAGTTAACATTTTGCTTCGGAAGTTATCGGGAGAACCGAATACCACCTCTAGTGGTAGAGAGCCCATACAACGGGCCTCTTGGCCTGGTATTACTCCCTTGAAGGTAGTATTGATGTGTCTTATTTGTGTCAGGTCTATCCCCATTTTGCGGATTGTGTCCTGATATATCAGATTTAGATCACTGCCGCCGTCCATTAGGACCCTTGTGAAATGGTACCCGTTTATTATTGGGTCTAACACCAAGGCCGTCAGTCCTTCGCGCCAGATATTTGTATTGTGATCCCTACGATCAAAAGTGATCGGGCAGGCCAACCAGGGGTTGAACCTAGGGGTGACGGGCTTTATGGCGCGTGTGCATCGGGGTGCATGATTGCTTCTCCCCTTTGTCGCATGGATCACGTTTACTGTTTTAACCTCTGGTGGGAACTTTTTCTGTCCTCCGGTGTTTTGCTGGCGAGGTTCATCCTCGTCTTCGCTTGGTGTCTCTTCCCCTTTGTGTCCAGTGTTTAGCTTACCGGCCTGCTTGAAGACCCAGCATTCTCTGTGGGTATGATTTGCAGGTTTGTCTAGGGTGCCGTGAAGCTGACAGAGTTTGTCAAGAATTTTGTTTAGGACAGATTGTCCTTCTTTGCTGCCTTTGAAAGGCTTTTTTCGCTGACCTGGTTGGGAGCCCCTGAATCCGGCGTTTACCGCCGTGTTATCTGGGCTACCTTCTTTATTTCGACGCTTGTTTTTGTTGCATCGTGGTTTACCATTGCCATCCCTGACTTCAGATGTGCTTGGGTCGCTGGTGCTGCTATGGGCCAACCAGCTGTCCTCTCCCACACAAAAGCGGGTCATGAGGCTTGTTAGGGCTGCCATTGTTCTCAGTTTTTCTTGACCGAGGTGTCTGGCGAGCCATTCGTCTCGGACGCTGTGTTTAAAAGCTGCAAAGGCTTCGGCGTCCGGACAGTCGACGATTTGGTTCTTCTTGGTGAGGAACCTGTTCCAAAGCTTTCGGGAGGACTCTCCGGACTGTTGGATTATATGACTTAAATCGTCTACATCCGGAGGTCAGACATAAGTCCCTTGAAAATTGGCCCGGAAAGTGTCTTCGAGCTCCTCCCAACTTCCAATTGAGTTTTCCGGGAGGCTTTTCAGCCAGTGCCTAGCTGGCCCTTTAAGCTTGAGGAGCAAGTATTTAATGGCATGGAGATCGTCTCCACGAGCCATATGAATATGGAGGATGAAGTCCTCTATCTAGACTCCATCTGTGGTTCCATCGTATGCCTCTATGTTCACCGGTTTGAATCCCTCTGGGAATTCGTGATCCAACACCTCATCAGTGAAACATAAGGGGTGTGCGGCACCCCTGTATTGGGATGCGCCAAGATGTTCGGACGGTTGTAGTATTCAGCGTTGGTTGTGTACCATAACACGCTTCCTAGATCCATAGATAGATCTGGTCGTGCCGGATTTTTGACGCAAGTTCTCATGTGAATCGTGTGTTGACTTATGCGTGACTTTGTTAGCCACTCTATCACGTTCACAGGGTGGTGTATCCGGCCGGTTGGCCGTATCACCTTTCGGCTGTATGGGCTCTAAGGCCTCATCGTCGAATTCCGGTAATAGCTTGCGCTTTGGATAGCTATTTTGATGGTAACTTTCACCACACTCCGTTACTTTGTTCCACTTGCTGTTGAGTGTATCTTGTGCGACCTTGAGCCTTTGCTTCTGTTTCTTCAGGCTCCTCGCTGTGGCAATAAGCCTTCTACGGAAGTTTTCTTGCTCCAAGTGCGTTTCCGGGATGATGTGTGCATCTTCGTCCGGACTGTTTTCTTCCCTAGACGGGGATTGATGAGGCTTATCTTTGGCGTCATCGTGTTCGGACGTCGGATTTGTACTATGTGTGCAGTTTGCATCTTGATCGTGTTCTGCCACCGGGGTGGTGCAGTTGTCGTTTCTTCCAGAGTCACGTGGACTATTATTATCGATGTTTTTGCTGTGGAGGGACTTAGAGCGGCGCCGCTGACGTTGGCGCTTGGGTTGCTTCTTGGAGGGGTCATCCTCCGCTGTCTCGTCGCCATTGGCTTCTTTGGGGGTGTCCACCATGTATATATCATATGATGAGGTGGCGGTCCAGTGCCCCGAGGGCGGTGGATCCTGTTCGTCTCCGGCTTCGTCGTCCATACCGTCGGAGTCTTCGGAGCCGAAGTCGAGCATGTCGGTTAAGTCGTCGACAGTGGCTACTAAGTGGGTGGTGGGTGCGCAGAGAATTTCTTCTTCGTCTGCATCCCATTCTAGCCGGACATAGTTCGGCCAAGGTTCTCCTGACAGGGAGAGAAACCTTAATGAATTTAGCACATCTCCGAAAGGTGAGTGCTGAAAGATATCCGCGGAGGTGAACTCCATGATCGGCGCCCAGTATCTGGCTCTAATGCCACTGAGAGTGCGGCCTCCATGGAGGGGTCCATCCCTCTGCTCTCGGATGGCGCGACTTGCTCCGGTTTGATGGATGGAGTAGTTGCGGATGCGATCTCCCAAACATTGTCCGACGGCAGAGTTACGTCATGCTCGTTATGACTGTACGGCGCATCCGACATGGCCTCGAATCCGTCGAAGATCAAGTCTCCGTGGATGTCGGCCGCGTAGTTCAAGTTTCCGAATCTGCCCTGATGTCCAGGGGCGTAGCTCTCAATCTGCTCCAGAAGGCCAAGCGAATTGGCCCGCAGTGCAAAGCCGCGGAATAAGATCTGTCCGGGGAGGAAAGCCTCACCCTGGACCGCATCACTAGCGATGATCGAAGGAGCCATCAAGCCTTATGGTGGTGACATAGTGGAACTCTCAATGAAAGCACCAATGTCGGTGTCAAAACCAGCGGATCTCGGGTAGGGGGTCCAGAACTGTGCGTCTAAGGCAGATGGTAACAGGAGGCAAGGGACACGATGTTTACCCAGGTTCGGGCCCTCTTGATGGAGGTAAAACCCTACGTCTTGCTTGATTGTTCTTGATGATATGAGTACTACAAGAGTTGATCTACCACGAGATCAGAGAGGCTAAACCCTAGAAGCTAGCCTATGGTATGATTGTGTGTTGTCCTACGGACTAAAACCCTTCGGTTTATATAGGCACGGGAGGGGGCTAGTGAAGGAAATATGCCCTAGAGGCAATAATAAAGTTATTATTTATTTCCTTATATCATGATAAATGTTTATTATTCATGCTAGAATTGTATTAACCGGAAACATAATAGATGTGTGAATACATAGACAAACAGAGTGTCACTAGTATGCCTCTACTTGACTAGCTCGTTAATCAAAGATGGTTATGTTTCCTAACCATGGACAAAAGAGTTGTTATTTGATTAACGAGGTCACATCATTAGTTGAATGATCTGATTGACATGACCCATTCCATTAGCTTAGCACCCGATCGTTTAGTATGTTGCTATTGCTTTCTTCATGACTTATACATGTTCCTATGACTATGAGATTATGCAACTCCCGTTTGCCGGAGGAACACTTTGGGTGCTACCAAACGTCACAACGTAAATGGGTGATTATAAAGGAACATTACAGGTGTCTCCAAAGGTAGATGTTGGGTTGGCGTATTTCGAGATTAGGATTTGTCACTCCGATTGTCGGAGAGGTATCTCTGGGCCCTCTCGGTAATGCACATCACCTAAGCCTTGCAAGCATTGCAACTAATATGTTAGTTGTGAGATGATGTATTACGGAACGAGTAAAGAGACTTGCCGGTAACGAGATTGAACTAGGTATTGGGATACCGACGATCGAATCTCGGGCAAGTAACATACCGATGACAAAGGGAACAACGTATGTTGTTATGCGGTCTGACCGATAAAGATCTTCGTAGAATATGTAGGAGCCAATATGGGCATCCAGGTCCCGCTATTGGTTATTGACTGGAGATGTGTCTCGGTCATGTCTACATTGTTCTCGAACCGTAGGGTCCGCACGCTTAAGGTTTTGATGACAGTTATATTATGAGTTTATGATTTTTGATGTACCGAAGGAGTTCGGAGTCCCGGATGAGATCGGGGACATGACGAGGAGTCTCGAAATGGTCGAGACGTAAAGATCGATATATTGGACGACTATATTCGTACATCGGAAAGGTTCCGAGTGATTCGGGTATTTTTCGGAGTACCGGGTAGTTACGGGAGAAGTAATGGGCCTTGATGGGCTTTAGTGGGAAGAGGAAAAAGGCTGCTGCGCCCCCCCTCCCCTCTAGTCCGAATTGGACTAGGGAAAAGGGGGCCGGCCACCTTTCCTACTCCTCCACTTCCTTCTCCCTTCCTCCCCTCTTGATGGACTCCTACTAAGACTTGGAGTCCTAGTAGGACTCCCATCCTGGCCGCACCAATAGCCTTGGCCGGCCTCCTCCTCCATCCTTTATATACTGAGGCAGGGGGCACCCCATAGACACACAAGTTGATCCACGTGATCGCTCCTTAGATGTGTGCGGTGCCACCTGCCACCATATTCCACCTCGATCATATTGTAGCGGTGCTTAGGCGAAGCCCTGCGACAGTAGAACATCAAGATCGTCACCACGCCGTCGTGCTGACGGAACTCCTCCCCGAAGCTTTGCTGAATTGGAGCCCGGGGAGTGTCATCGAGCTGTACGTGTGCCAAGAACTCGGAGGTGCCGGAGTAACGGTGCTTGGATCGGTCGGATCGTGACGACGTATGACTACATCAACCGTGTTGTGCTAACGCTTCCGTTGCGATCTACCAGGGTACGTAGATCATACTCTCCCCCTCGTTGCTGTGCATCACCATGATCTTGAGTGTGCGTAGGAAATTTTTTGAAATTACTACATTCTCCAACAGTGGTATTAGAGCCAGGTTTTATGGTTTGATGTTATGTGCACGAGTAGAACACAAGTGAGTTGTGGACGATATAAGTCATACTGCCTACCAGCATGTCATACTTTGGTTCGGCGGTATTGTTGGACGAGACGACCCGGACCAACCTTACGCGTACGCTTATGCGAGACCGGTTCCCTCGACGTGCTTTTCACATAGATGGCTTGCGGGCGACTGTCTCTCCAACTTTAGTTGAACCGAGTGTGGCTACGCCCGGTCCTTGAGAAGGTTAAAACAGAGTCTATTTGACAAACTATCGTTGTGGTTTTGATGCGTAGGTGAGATTGGTTCTTACTTAAAGCCCGTAGCAGCCACGTAAAACTTGCAAACAACAAAGTAGAGGACGTCTAACTTGTTTTTGCAGGGCATGTTGTGATGTGATATGGTCAAGGCATGATGCTAAATTTTATTGTATGAGATGATCATGTTTTGTAACCAAGTTATCGGCAACTGGCAGGAGCCATATGGTTGTCGCTTTATTGTATGCAATGCAATCGCGATGTAATGCTTTACTTTATTACTAAGTGGTAGTGATAGTTGTGGAAGCATAAGATTGGTGAGACGACAACGATGCTACGATGGAGATCAAGGTGTCGCGCCGGTGACGATGGTGATCATGACGGTGCTTCGGAGATGGAGATCACAAGCACAAGATGATGATGGCCATATCATATCACTTATATTGATTGCATGTGATGTTTATCTTTTTATGCACCTTATCTTGCTTTGATGGACGGTAGCATTATAAGATGATCTCTCACTAAATTATCAAGAAGTGTTCTCCCTGAGTATGCACCGTTGCGAAAGTTCTTCGTGCTGAGACACCACGTGATGATCGGGTGTGATAGGTTCTACGTTCAAATACAACGGGTGCAAAACAGTTGCACACGCGGAATACTCAGGTTATACTTGACGAGCCAAGCATATACAGATATGGCCTCGGAACACGGAGACCGAAAGGTCGAGCGTGAATCATATAGTAGATATGATCAACATAGTGATGTTCACCAATGAAACTACTCCATCTCACGTGATGATCGGACATGGTTTAGTTGATTTGGATCACGTGATCACTTAGAGGATTAGAGGGATGTCTATCTAAGTGGGAGTTCTTAAGTAATATGATTAAATTGAACTTAAATTTATCATGAACTTAGTCCTAGTAGTATTTTGCAAATTATGTTGTAGATCAATAGCTCGCGTTGTTGCTTCCCTGTGTTTATTTTGATATGTTCCTAGAGAAAATTGTGTTGAAAGATGTTAGTAGCAATGATACGGATTGGATCCGTGATCTGAGGTTTATCCTCATTGCTGCACAGAAGAATTATGTCCTTGATGCACCGCTAGGTGACAGACCTATTGCAGGAGCAAATGCAGACGTTATGAACGTTTGGCTAGCTCAATATGATGACTACTTGATAGTTTAGTACACCATGCTTAATGGCTTAGAATCGGGACTTCAAAGACGTTTTGAACGTCATGGACCATATGAGATGTTCCAGGAGTTGAAGTTAATATTTCAAGCAAATACCCGAGTTGAGATATATGAAGTCTCCAACAAGTTCTATAGCTAAAAGATGGAGGAGAATCGCTCAACCAGTGAGCATGTGCTCAGATTGTCTGGGTACTACAATCGCTTGAATCAAGTGGGAGTTAATCTTCCAGATAAGATAGTGATTGACAGAATTCTCTAGTCACCATCACCAAGTTAGTAGAACTTCGTGATGAACTATAATAAGAAAAGGATAACGGAAACAACTCCCAAGCTCTTCGTGATGCTGAAATCAACGCGGGTAGAAATCAAGAAAAACATCAAGTGTTGATGGTTGACAAGATCACTAGTTTCAAGAAAAGGGCAAAGGGAAGAAGGGGAACTTCAAAAGAACGACAAGCAAGTTGCTACTCATGTGAAGAAGCCCAAGTCTGGTCCTAAGCCTGAGACAAAGTGCTTCTACTGCAAAGGGACTGGTCACTGGAAGCGGAACTACCCCAAGTGATTGGCGGATAAGAAGGATGGCAAAGTGAACATAAGTATATTTGATATACATGTTATTGATGTGTACTTTACTAGTGTTTATAGCAACCCCTCAGTATTTGATGCTAGTTCAGTTGCTAAGATTAGTAACTCGAAACGGGAGTTGCAGAATAAACAGAGACTAGTTAAGGGTGAAGTGACGATGTGTGTTGGAAGTGGTTCCAAGATTGATATGATCATCATCGCACACTCCCTATAATTTTGGGATTAGTGTTGAACCTAAATAAGTGTTATTTGGTGTTTGCGTTGAGCATGAATATGATTTGATCATGTTTATTGTAATACGGTTATTCATTTAAGTAAGAGAATAAATTGTTGTTCTGTTTACATGAATAAAACCTTATATGGTTACACACCCAATGAAAATAGTTCGTTGGATCTCAATCGTAGTGATACACATAATCATAATATTGAAACCAAAAGATGCAAAGTTAATAATGATAGTGCAACTTATTTGTGGCACTGCTGTTTAGGTCATATTGGTGTAAAGCGCATGAAGAAACTCCATGCTGATGGGCTTTTGGAATCACTTGATTATGAATCAGTTGATGCTTGTGAACCATGCCTTATGGGCAAGATGACTAAAACGCCGTTCTCCGGAACAATGAAGCAAGCAAAAAATTTGTTGGAAATCATACATACTGATGTATGTGGTCCGATGAATATTGAGACTCACGACAGGTATCATTATTTTCTGATCTTCACAGATGATTTGAGCAGATATGAGTATATCTACTTGATGAAGCATAAGTCTGAAACATTTGAAAAGTTCAAAGAATTTCAGAGTGAAGTGAAAAATCATCGTGACAAGAAAATAAAGTTTCTACGATCTGATCACGGAGACAAATATTTGAGTTACGAGTTTGGTCTTCAATTAAAACAATGTGGAATAGTTTCACAAACTCATGCCACATGGAACACCACAGCATAATGGTGTGTCCGAACGTCATAATTGTACTTTATTGGATATAGTGCAATCTATGATGTCTCTTACCGATCTACCACTATCGTTTTGGGGTTATGCATTAGAGATAGCTGCATTCACGTTAAAAGGGCACCATCTAAATCTGTTGAGACGACACCGTATGAACTGTGGTTTGGCAAGAAACCAAAGTTGTCGTTTCTTAAAGTTTGGGGTTGCAATGCTTATGTGAAAAAGTTTCATCCTGATAAGCTCAAAACCAAATCAGAGAAATATGTCTTCATAGGATACCCAAAAGGATACTGTTGGGTACACCTTCTATCACAAATCCGAAGGCAAGACTTTTGTTGCTAAATTCGGAGTTTTTCTAGAGAAGGAATTTCGCTCGAAAGAAGTGAGTGGGAGGAAAGTAGAAAACTTGATAAGGTAATTGTACCTTCTCCCTTATTGGAAAGTAGTTCATCACAAAATCTATTCTTGGGACTACTACACCAATTAGTGAGGAAGCTAATGATGATGATCATGTAACTTCAGATCAAGTTACTACCGAATCTCGTAGGTAAACCAGAGTGAGATCCGTACCAGAGTGGTACGGTAATCCTGTTCTGGAGGTCATGTTACTTGACCATGACGAACCTACGAACTATGAGGAAGCGATGATGAGCCCAGATTCCGCGAAATGGTTTGAGGCCATGAAATCTGAGATATGATCCATGTATGAGAACAAAGTTTGGACTTTGGTTGACTTGCCCGATGATCGGCAAGCAATTGAGAATAAATGGATCTTCAAGAGGAAGACGGACGCCGATAGTAGTGTTACTATCTACAAAGCTAGAATTGTCGCAAAAGGTTTTCGACAAGTTCAAGGTGTTGACTACGATGAGAGCTTCTCACTCGTATCTATGCTTGAGTCTGTCCGAATCATGTTAGTAATTGCCGCATTTTATGAAATCTGGCAAACGGATAAACAAAACTGCATTCCTTAATGGATTTATTAAAGAAGAGTTGTATATGATGCAACCAGAAGGTTTTGTCAATCCGAAAGGTGCTAACAAAATGTGCAAGCTCCAGCGATCCATCTGTGGACTGGTGCAAGCATCTCGGAGTTAGAATATACACTTTGATGAGTTGATCAAAGCATATAGTTTTATACAGACTTGCGGTGAAGCCTGTATTTACGAGAAAGTGAGTGGGAGCACTACAACATTTCTAATAAGTATATGTGAATGACATATTGTTGATCGGAAATAATGTAGAATTGTTCTGTAAAGCATAAAGGAGTGTTTGAAAGGAGTTTTTTAAAGAAAGACTTCGGTGAAGCTGCTTACATATTGAGCTTCAAGATCTATAGAGATAGATCAAGACGCTTGATAAGTTTTTTCAATGAGTACATACCTTGACAAGATTTTGAAGTAGTTCAAAATGGAGCAGTCAAAGAAAGAGTTCTTGCCTGTATTACAAGGTGTGAAGTTGAGTAAGACTCAAAGCCCGACCACGGCAGAAGATAGAAAGAGAATGAAAGTCATTCCCTATGCCTTGGCCATAGGTTCTATAAAGTATGTCATGCTGTATACCAGATCTATTGTATACCCTGCATTGATTTGGCAAGGGAGTACAATAGTGATCTAGGAGTAGATCACTGGACAGCGGTTAGAATTATCCTTAGTGAAATAAGGATATGTTTCTCGATTATGGACGTGACAAAAAGGTTCGTCGTAAAGGGTTACGTCGATGCAAGTTTTTGACACTGATCCAGATGAATCTAAAGTCTCAATCTGGATACATATTTAAAGTGGGAGCAATTAGCTAGAGTAGCTCCGTGTACAGCATTGTAGACATAGAACTTGCAAAATACTTACTGATCTGAATGTGACAGACCCGTTGACTAAAATTATCTCACAAGCAAAATATGATCACACCTTAGTACTCTTTGGGTGTTAATCACATAGATATGTGAACTAGATTACTGACCCTAGTAAACCATTTGAGTGTTGGTCACATGACAATGTGAACTATGGGTGTTAATCACATGGTGATGTGAACTATTGCTGTTAAATCACATGGCGATGTGAACTAGATTATTGACTCTAGTGCAAGTGGGAGACTGAAGGAAATATGCCCTAGAGGCAATAATAAAGTTATTATTTATTTCCTTATATCATGATAAATGTTTATTATTCATGCTAGAATTGTATTAACCGGAAACATAATACATGTGTGAATACATAGACAAACAGAGTGTCACTAGTATGCCTCTACTTGACTAGCTCGTTAATCAAAGATGGTTATGTTTCCTAACCATGGACAAAAGAGTTGTTATTTTATTAACAAGGTCACATCATTAGTTGAATGATCTGATTGACATGACCCATTCCATTAGCTTAGCACCCGATCGTTTAGTATGTTGCTATTGCTTTCTTCATGACTTATACATGTTCCTATGACTATGAGATTATGCAACTCCCGCTTGCCGGAGGAACACTTTGGGTGCTACCAAACGTCACAACGTAAATGGGTGATTATAAAGGAGCATTACATGTGTCTCCAAAGGTAGATGTTGGGTTGGCGTATTTCGAGATTAGGATTTGTCACTCCGATTGTTGGAGAGGTATCTCTGGGCCCTCTCGGTAATGCACATCACCTAAGCCTTGCAAGCATTGCAACTAATATGTTAGTTGTGAGATGATGTATTACGGAACGAGTAAAGAGACTTGCCGGTAACGAGATTGAACTAGGTATTGGGATACCGACGATCGAATCTCGGGCAAGTAACATACCGATGACAAAGGGAACAACGTATGTTGTTATGCGGTCTGACCGATAAAGATCTTCGTAGAATATGTAGGAGCCAATATGGGCATCCAGGTCCCGCTATTGGTTATTGACTGGAGACGTGTCTCGGTCATGTCTACATTGTTCTCGAACCGTAGGGTCCGCACGCTTAAGGTTTCGATGACGGTTATATTATGAGTTTATGAGTTTTGATGTACCGAAGGAGTTCGGAGTCCCGGATGAGATCGGGGACATGACGAGGAGTCTCGAAATGGTCGAGACGTAAAGATCGATATATTGGACGACTATATTCGGACATCGGAAAGGTTCCGAGTGATTCGGGTATTTTTCGGAGTACCGGGTAGTTACGGGAGAAGTAATGGGCCTTGATGGGCTTTAGTGGGAAGAGGAAAAAGGCTGCTGCGCCCCCCCCCCCCTCCCCTCTAGTCCGAATTGGACTAGGGAAAAGGGGGCCGGCCACCTTTCCTACTCCTCCACTTCCTTCTCCACCAATAGCCTTGGCCGGCCTCCTCCTCCATCCTTTATATACTGAGGCAGGGGGCACCCCATAGACACACAAGTTGATCCACGTGATCGTTCCTTAGCTGTGTGCGGTGCCCCCTGCCACCATATTCCACCTCGGTCATATTGTAGCGGTGCTTAGGCGAAGCCCTGCGACAGTAGAACATCAAGATCGTCGCCACGCCGTCGTGCTGACGGAACTCCTCCCCGAAGCTTTGCTGGATCGGAGCCCGGGGAGTGTCATCGAGCTGTACGTGTGCCAAGAACTTGGAGGTGCCGGAGTAACGGTGCTTGGATCGGTCGGATCGTGAAGACGTACGACTACATCAACCGCGTTGTGCTAACGCTTCCGTTGCGATCTACCAGGGTACGTAGATCATACTCTCCCCCTCGTTGTTGTGCATCACCATGATCTTGATTGTGCGTAGGAATTTTTTTGAAATTACTACGTTCTCCAACAGCTAGGGTTACCCAAGGTCGGTTACAAAGGAGGAGATATACATATTCGTATTGCCTAGCTTGCCTTCCACGCCAAGTAGAGTCCCATCCGGACACGGGACGAAGTCTTCAATCTCGTATCTTCATAGTCCAATAGTCCGGCCAAAGGATATAGTCCGGCTGTCCGGAGACCCCTAATCCAGGACTCCCTCACCCCCCCTCTCCACCCAAAGCCGGCAAGAGATTTTTCAACCCAAAAGCTTCTGTAGACATGGATGACAATTACTGTGTTAGCTTCCTGTTGTTCTTCACTGCACTAATTTCTCTACTACCCAAATTTTACCCAGAGTCCAAAAATCAGTATAGTGATGAACACCAAATCCTTCTAGGACTCAAGAGATACTGGGGGAGCTCACTTGTGCTTGGCAGATGGAACTCCATTTCCTCTGACCACTGCAGATTGGGAGGACTTACATGCACAAAAGGTGAGGTCACTGCCATCTCCTTCCACAGCAAACCCTTATGAAACCAATCCCACCGTCCCTTTGCCTCCTCAAGAATCTTGCCTACTTGGACCTCTCCTACAACAACGTCTCCACTTCATTCCCTACAATGCTCTACAATTGTTCCAATCTAAAGTATCGGGACCTTTCCAACAATGCCTTTGGTGGGAAACTCGCAGCTGACATAAACAGCTTATCAGCGTCAGCTTATCAGCAAAGCTAGAGCGTCTCAACGTATCAAGCAATCGCATCATGGGTGAAATCCCACCATCCATTGGATGGTTTCCAAAGATCAAGTCACTGATCCTCGACACCAATCAGTTTGATGGAAGCTATCCAGTACAGGACATAAGCAATCTAGCCAACCTCGAGATGCTGACTCTGGAGGACAATCCATTTCTGCCAGCTCCATTTCCAGTTGAGTTTGGCAAGTTGACACACCTCACATACTTGTGGCTGCCGGGTATGAACATGACAAGTGAGATACCTGAGAGCGTATCAAGCCTCATAGAGCTCAACCTCTTGGCCGTGACAACTAATATGCTGCAAGGCCCAATTCCGACATGGGTATGGCGGCATAAGAAGCTTCAGTACTTGTACATGTTTAACAACAGTTTGACAAGCGAGATTTCATCCAGTGTCACAGCCGTAAACTTGGTGGAGCTTGATGTGTCCTCAAACAATCTAACATGGTCAATACCAGATGACTTTGGTAAGCTGATCAACCTTACCCTGTTGTTTCTATACATTAATCAACTTCATGGGTCAATACCGCCAAGTATTGGGTTGCTGCCGAATCTCAGAGACATCCAGCTATTTGAGAACATGTTAACTGGTTCTCTTCTACCAGAGCTCGGAAGGCACTCACCGCTAGTCAATCTTGAAGTCTGTGACAATAACCTTTCTGGCGAGCTGCCAGCTGATCTTTGCTTCAACGGGAAATTAAATGACATCGTTGTGTTCAATAATAACTTTTCTGGAAAGCTTCCAGAATCGCTAGACGGCTGCTGTCTGTTGAACAATTTAATGTTGTACAACAATCATTTTACTGGAGAGTTCACCAAGAGCATCTGGTCAGTAGTGACAAATCAGCTAATGACAGTTATGATCCAAAACAACAATTTCTCTAGGACCTTTCCTACCCAGCTACCATGGAACTTTTCATGTCTTGAGATGAGCAACAATAGATTCTCTGGTCCCATTCCAACTTTAGCAGGCAAAATGAAAGTATTCAGGGCAGTAAATAACTTGCTTTCTGGCCAAATTCCCTAGGTCTAGAGGGCGGTGATTAGACTACTTGACCAAATAAAAATCTAACCTTTTCCCAATTTTATGTCTTGGCAGATTTTAGTAACTTAGCACAAGTCAAGCAATCAACCTACACATGCAATTCTAAGAGTGTAGTAGCGGAAAGTAGAACATTGTATATGAAGGTAAAGGGAAGGGTTTGGAGAAGGCAAACACAATGTAGACACGGAGATTTTTGGCGTGGTTCCGATAGGTGGTGCTATCGTACGTCCACGTTGATGGAGAGTTCAACCCATGAAGGGTAATGGTTGCGCGAGTCCACGGAGGGCTCCACCCACGAAGGGTCTACGAAGAAGCAACCTTGTCTATCCCACCATGGCCATCGCCCACGAAGGACTTGCCTCACTTGGGTAGATCTTCACGAAGTAGGCGATCTCCTTGCCCTTACAAACTCCTTGGTTCAACTCCACAGTCTTGTCGAAGGCTCCCAAGTGACACCTAACCAATCTAGGAGACACCACTCTCCAAAAGGTAATAGATGGTGTGATGATGATGAACTCCTTGCTCTTGTGCTTCAAATGATAGTCTCCCCAACACACAACTCTCTCGGAGATTTGGCTATGGTGGAAAGATGATTTGAGTGGAAAGCAACTTGGGGAAGGCTAGAGATCAAGATTCTTGTGGTTGGATTGGAGTGTCTTGGTCTCCACACATGAGTAGGTGGTTCTCTCTCAGAAAATGAGTAGTGAAAGTGTAGGCATGTTCTGATGGCTCTCTCTTGAATAGAGAAGGGGTGGAGTGGTATATATAGCCTCCACACAAAATCCAACCGTTACACACATTTTACCCAACTCGGTCAGACTGAATAGAAGAACTCGGTGAGACCGATTCAGTTCAAAATGTGAACGTTAGGATTCTCGGTGGGACCGATATGGTCAACTCGGTGGGACCGATGTGCTAGGGTTAGGGCAAAACCTCATCTCGGTGTGACCGATTGCATGAACTCGGTGAGACCGATTTCAGCAATGAGCAAACAGAGAGTTGGTCAGGCAAACTCGGTGGGACCAATCGCTCATTTCGGTAAGACCAAAGCGTTACGAAGGGAAACAGATAGTTTGCATTGCGAACTCGGTGGGACCGATCACTCATTTCGATGAGACCGAAACGTTACGAAGGGAAATAGAGAGTTTGCATTGCCATCTCGGTGAGATCGAAATCCTGATCAGTGAGACTGAATTGATTAGGGTTTTTGGCAATGGCTATGTCAAAGGAACTCGGTGGCGCTGGATAGATCAAATCGGTGGGGCTGAGTTTGACATTAGGGCTTTGGAGCATATCACTAAGCATTTTGATCAAGTAGATCATTAAGCAACACCTCATCCCCTTTTAATAGTATTGGCTTTTCCTATGGACTCAATTTGATCTTGGATCACTAAGATAGAAATGAAGAGTTTTGAGCTTTTGCCAATCTTTGTCCCTAGCATTTTGATGGGTCCACATCTTTAGTCCATGCCATGCCAATCATTGAACCTCCTGAAATATTTAACTTGAATGGATATTAGTTCAATGAGCTATATGTTGTTATAAATTATCAAAATCACCCGGGGATTAGTTGCACTTTCAATTTCACAGGTAGAAGAGCTTGACCTTTCTGTAAATCAAATTAATGGATCAGTATCCATGGCAATTGGAGTGCTAAAGCTCAAAGCACTTAATCTAAGTGGAAATCAGATATCGGGTACTATACCTGCAGCAGTTGGGTTTATATCAGAGCTAACCATCCTTGACCTCTCCTCGAATGCGCTATCTAGCGAGATCCCAAAAGATATCAATAAGTTGAATTTGAACTTTTTAAACCTCTCCATGAATCACCTCACAGGGGAAATTCAAACATCATTGCAAAACGAAGCATATGAGCAAAGCTTCCTCTTCAATCCAGGCCTTTGTGTCTCATTGAATAATTCCATCCCGAATTTTCCGATTTGCGGGGCAATAGCAAACACCAACAATGATATCTCCAGGAGGCTTATAGCCCTCTTTTTTGTTCTTGCAAGTATCATGCTTGTGGGTTTGGCAGTTGGTGGTTTCTTGCTATTAAAGAGGAAAAAGAATAGCCAAGATCCTCTATCATGGAAGCTAACCCAGTTCCATGCACTGCATTTCACAGAGTATGATGTTCTTTCTGGGCTCTGCTCACTGGATTGGAAGTGGCAGGTCTGGCAAGGTGTGCCGAATTTGTGTTGTGGATGGAGAAGGTGGTAGTAGAATGGTGGCTGTTAAAAAGATACGGAACGCGCAGAACCTTGACAACAAGCTTGAGAAGGACTTCCTTGCAGAGGTCCAGATATTGGGTGAGATCCGGCACACAAACATTGTCAAGTTGCTTTGCTGCATCTCAAGCTCAGAGGCAAAGCTTCTTGTCTACGAGTACAGCAGAACCTTGACAACAAGCTTGAGAAGGACTTCCTTCCAGAGGTCCAAATATTGGGTGAGATCCAGCACACAAACATTGTCAAGTTGCTTTGCTGCATCTCAAGCTCAGAGGCAAAGCTTCTTGTCTACAAGTACATGGAAAGCGGTAGCTTAGACAGGTGGCTGCATCAGAGAGATAGAGTTGGTTCACTGATGCCTTTGGATTGGCCCACCAGATTGCAAATTGACATTGACTCAGCAAGAGGTCTTTGCTATATGCACCATGATAGTTCACCCGCAATAGTGCACTGTGATGTCAAGTCTGCTAATATCCTTCTTGACCCCGAGTTCAGAGCAAAGATAGCCGACTTCGGGCTTGCTCGGATTCTTCTCAAAACCAGAGACCCTGCGTCAATTTCTGCCATAGGTGGTACCTTTGGCTACATGGCACCAGGTAAGAAAAAGAAATACAAACTCAAACTGGTATATATTTAGGATGTACCATGTGCTAATCAGAGACTAGCTTTTTTTGCAGAGTACGGATACCGGCTTAAGGTGAATGAGAAGGTCGACGTCTACAGCTTCGGAGTGGTCCTGTTGGAGCTCACAACAGGGAGAGTGGCAAATGATGGAGGCTTGGAGTATTGCTTGGCAGAATGGGCATGGAGACAGTATCAAGAATATGGCCTGTCAATTGATCTTCTTGATGAAGACATTCGAGATCCAGCCAACATTGAAGATGCATTTGCAGTGTCTGCGCTAGGTGTGATCTGTACAGGTGGGCAGTCTTCAGTACGGCCATCAATGAAGGATGTGTTGTACGCTCTTCTCCGATTTCAACATAAATCAAGGGAAAGAAGCCTGCAGCATGCTGTCTCCGAAGAAACATCACTTCTAGAATCCTAGAATAACTGAAGACGTAGAGGAATAACGATATTCCAGTTAATGGAGTATAATCTATCATGAGATCCGGGTGCAAATGGTGTAGGTGGTTTTCTGTTTCATTATCTTTCACATGCTAGTTTACGTTATCATTTTTGTGTCGACATGAAGCTTGTGGAGTGTGCAAGTATTGCAGCCACAAACTCCTGAAAATAAAATTCCAGGCTAAATGCATGCGGTTATTTTCTAACATGCAGACCAAATATTTGCTGAAAAAGTAGATAAATGACTATGAAATTACTGGCTTTTTGGCCAGGGTTCATGTGCAACATTTAGCTTTCTTAGAAGGCTAATCAAAGTGCAAGGGAAATTTGCATATTCTCATGAGAAGAAGTGACAATTATTGTAGATAGGTTACTCCAATCTAGTTGCTGAGCCTGAAGGGGGGATGGGGTGGCGCTATGCTTTGATGTGCTAAAGGAACACTTTACATTTACAGGGTAATGTTTAGGCCATGAGGCTTGCTTACACAGAACTACTGCTAAAACACACACAAAATCCGAAATTCTAGCTGCCTCTTGAAAAAATATCTAAATTCATAAGGTAAATATAAATTGCAACTCTTTCCTCAAGAGATAAAAATAATTGGATCAAGAGCATGTATGGAAGAGTCTAGCATAGAGTACATGTGTGAATGTAGTACAGATGATAATTATATTCTCCATTAGAATAGGCGCACTAAGTTTAATCATGAAAACTTTCAGATACAAGACTTGATGTAACGAATGGTAAATCAAACAGCCAGCAACAGTCGGATTTGCCACATCCTGACCATTGGATCAATTTCATCCAATGATATATATACAAAGCTATTCATACACTATATAGTGGTATAGATGTTTACATGTATGAAAGAACTCCCAGTCAAAAAATACATGCAAGAACTGATTGATACATCGATACATACAAATTACAAATTGGATCAGCAGGCGTATTGAAGAACGGAACAAGATTCAAACTGCGCTGAGCAAATGAGTGACAACAAAATTAGTGATATGAAGTTATGAACTAGCCAATGACTACCAAACCTAATGTAGAGAACAAAAGGGAGCCTATTATGCAAGAGATCAATAGTTTCAGAACAAATTTTCTGAAAATTCATTACTGAAAATATATGAGTTCACTTTTCACATTGCACAGATGACAATTGAACTCCATTACTAACTTATCTTTGAATATATAATGTTTCAGATGAAGAAACTGATACAACAAATATTAAACATACATGCATGGAGGCATGTTCTCTCGCTGCATTCTAGGCCCTTCCTTGAGAAGATTATGAGGCAGCAAATGGTGAAGAAAAAAAGGAAAAAGTTCTTTCACAAAATCTGAACATACCAAATTCCATGATGTAACACTCCACCTGTTGGCTAGCTTGGAGCCTTGGAAAAAATCTTGGAAATATTAACACTTCCTAAAACATCCCTTATCGACAGGGTCTCAGGATCCAGTGCCATCAATCCAGTTCTGAATCCAAGAATTTTGGGCACACTGTCCACACTTTCGATGCTTATGCTGCCACTTGCATTGCCATATTCTTACCTTCTATTAGAACGCCTGAGGGGCCTGTCACTGCCATCAAACTCACTACTTCTATCCCAGCTTCTCCTTTCATTTCTTTGCGAACCTCTTGAGCCATGATCTTGCTGATTACCCCTCCCTCTGCGATCAAACTCACTACTATTATCCCAATTTCTTCCTGCATTTCTTTGTGAACCTCTTGAGCCATGATCTTGCTGATTACCCCTTCCTCTGCGATTCCTATCAAAGGGCGACCCACCATCATGCACATCAACACTCCTGAACTGTTCGTTGCCTCTTGTCCTACCATAACGGTCCCCACTAGCGCTTCTGCTATTTAAGTTAGAGCTTCTGGCAGGGAAGTTTCCTCTGAAATTTGTGGAGGACCTGTTCCTCCTATCATCTGATTGTAACTCATCATCCATGTCAGAGTCCATATCAGGAACTGTTTCACGGCCTCCCTGTTTACGCCTTTGTTTAGATCTAAAACCGTTGTCAACATCCTCATCAAAATCAGAAATAACCCCATCATTACTCTCTGAGCCAAAAGATGCGCTTCTGCGGTTGTTCGAACCGCTCCAACCTCTGGTTTTCTGCCAAGAATCAGCAATATGACTAGATCTTAGGGAGGGTTGATCATCAAATTCATCATCATCATCAGCTGAACCTGTTGCTTCATCCTTTGCCCCGTAATTGGAATTTCTACTGTGAGCAAATTCGTTCAAGTCTTCTGAATCAGAAGAAGCATTCTCAAGGTCAGAATAACTCACCCTCGACACACCACCTGTCTGACCACCTTTTGACAAATCAAGCTCGTAACTGTCAATGTCGTCCTCTTCGTCATCAAAATCATCAAAACCAACTCGAGATGAGTTCAAGTTGTCTCTTCCACTGAACTTTCTCTCTCTTCCCTCGCTCCTTGGTTCATCCATTCCGAAGAATTTCTCGGCCTCAGAACCCTTTGTATTATCTCTATATGAGTTTTCCACAGATGAGCTCTCCCTGATTTTGGATGAATCAGCAAACTCAAATGCTGCAACATCAGCACCATCCGATTCATTATCATCAAAGTCAAAGTTCCACACATTAGAAACGTCAGGCTTGCGAGCTGGTCTTTCCGACCGTTTCCGCGGTGCAGATTGATATTCTTCCATTTGGCTGTTGGTGTATTCATCTGGAGGACGGTTATGTTCACAATGGAAACATGACATGTTCCGTCTGTAGTTCAAAAAATTGCACCTAGATATTGATAGAAAAATGTGTAAGGATGACAAATTATCACAATTATTTTCATGAATGGTTCAAATGTGCACTGTTTCCTTTATCGTTCCTTGTTTGTATAACTATTAACTAATTGCCTCTTGAGAAACAAATGACAGCACAGAGAAACGTATTCGACATAAATAATGAAGAAAGATAATCAGATACCAGGCTATTCTTATTCACAGGCGTGTTCTTAGACAGATAACAAACATGGATGTGATAAATATGAGGCATACTAGGAAACTGCTGTGTATAAGTTCAAAAAATAGACCAAATAAATCTGTGGTAAGTGAGCTAACCGAGGACACTCCCACTCTCCAGGTAGAAGTTGCCTTTTGGGACGCTTAGCATCACACTGCAAGCAAATTGTATTTTTTGCAAAGTTCATGAAGTCACACCTGCAACCACATACTTCAGAAAATAAGAATCGCTCCTGAAGTCAACATTCTATAAATTACAGGTGAGACAGGTTAAAGTACTTTGGGCAGAGCCAGTCTCCTTTCTTCATCTCTACGTCATCACGTCCAACTCGTCTCTTTGGTGGTGGAGGCGGTTGCTTCACCTTAGGTGGCAACTTCCTGATTACAGGGGGTGGAAGATTGGGGTCAATAGGAACAGCACTCAGCTTGGCAATCTCGTGTATTAATTTCCGAACGACGGTCTTCACGGATTTCAGTTTGAGAAGTGGTTTGTTCTCCACAGTCCCCTTTATATGATCAAAACCATAGACCAATAAAATACGCATAACATCAAGAGTCCGAGCTTCATCTTCTTTACGTGTAAGGATATAGCCTCTTGAGCATGAATTTCGCAAATTACATGAACTGCACACCTGCAAATCAGGAGCAAAATAAAGAAATGAGAAGATTACACCTTGCCTGGTCTTTCTAGTGTATTTCCATCTTTCATGTTTATATAGCAGTCAGCAGGAGTCCATGAAAAACGAGGAACTGAATGCCAAACCAAACTGTTGAGAGATGTTTTGGTAATTAGTTATGGGTATGTAACAGTCACCTCTGTTATGCAAATACATATTAACAAGAAAATTAAGTGGCATGTTTCTAATATGTGAACATAAGTGGAAAAAATCTAAATACATATACAATTGCGGTTATTTACTCCTATTGCTATAAAACGCAGACCTATCACGCCAGTGAATGTTTTTATTAATCTTTAATAAAATCAAGAAAGGCAATAAACTATCATAACAATAGCAGCAACCATTTACATAAACATAGTCGCAAATAAGGAGTTGAAAATAGATAGTAAGCCAGAACACACGTTGTGGTCAGGTAAGTAAATAATTTGCAAATCAATAAATTGATGTACCCAAAGTGTCATGACTACTGTGCATATGCCATTGTTCAAAGTGAGAAACTACACGTATCCAATGTTCAAAAAGGCGTTAGGGGAGTGTTTTGCCGCCACCTAGGGAGAGCAACAGCTTGAAGCACATGCGTAAATGTAAAAAAAAAGGAGGGAACAGAAAATTGGGCACTATGGGCTAACCCAGCACATTAAACCACTAGAAAGGCACCTATATGCTTATTAAAGCAGATCTGGGAAAGAACACCAGAAACTGCGGTTTCTATTCTATTTCTCTCCTTCCCTGTAGTAACAGCGATGGGCTTGGCAGAGCTCAATTCATTGTAGAAGAGGGTGATTTTCCTTCAGAGAAGCATGAATACTCATTGGAGAGGGTGATTTTTTAAACCAGAGAAGGTTGATCCCTCGCCAGAGAGACCACGACTTGTCATCCAATAGGTCAATTCCTTACCTGCGGCCTAAACCTTCCCTTAATACCAAGATGCAGCATTCCGATGCCTCAAAGAACCTATGCACGCCTAGGTGAGCACAAATATACCTTTTATAACCTTACAAATATCTACGGATCACTCAAATAGTGACTACATACAATCAAGAAAGGAAGTGATCCTCACCCATTTTGTTTTTCTATTTTTCATCCCCCATCTAGAACATAACGTAGTGAAACGAAAACATGTGGGCTGCAGAGAATAAACTTACATCACCCTCGTCAAGGTGGACCAGTTTCCTTATCAGCTTCGCAGAAAACACAACTTTTGGATCCATGCTGGGGCACCCATGGCCAACCAATACTTGAAGATCCTTCCGAGGCAACGGCCTGCATCATTAAGGAACTGTTAACATAATTTATATTACATAAATATCTGTTGGAGTACAATATATACCTTTTGACACGAATACCAGTTTGTCTGCAGTGTTTTCTTTTACTTGAATCGTAATGACAAAATCTGTATGCATAGTATTCACTGTTTTTGAATACATTATAATTGCCCTCTGTTATCATGTGCTTTAGGCTAGCAGTATATATCATAGTTTCTGATAGTGCTAGCAATTTTTTTGCATCCAGAAAGAAGTGTTGCAATGATCAGAAGTATACTAATGTGCACAGCGTCCATGAATTTCTGACTTCATGTATAATAGTTTTATCTGCATTTCACTGCTTTAACCAGAAATGTATTTAATGGAACAAAAATGTAATTTGAGTAGACAAAAGGTGAATCCTATGTGCGACAAAATAATTCCAGCAAGAATAATTCATAATTCTAAACTTACAGCAATGGAACTTTACAGATCTAAACCTTTGTGGTAGTATTCAGTTATTATTCCTTAATACCAATACTAGATTATATAAACAGAAGTATTGTATCAAATTATACCAAACACTAACAGTAGCAAGCATCCCTGATGTCTATCATCCTCTGAACCTGCCTAGGCATTTCAGCAGCAGGCCCTTTACAAGTCTAAGGGACATTCAACTCTCACATTCATGTCAAAGTGTTTTCATCAAACAATCCATTGATAAGCCAATTAAGTGAGCGGGGAACGTACTTGAGGATGTCGAACCGGTCGCGGCCGAAGTTCATGCAGGCGTTCTTGACAGTGGTCCAGTCTCTGGAGAAATCGAAGCCGGACTCCTCGGCAACCTCCGAGAGATCCATGGGCACCGCCGCGGCGAGCCGGGACTCCTGGTCGGCGCCGCCCGACCCTCCCCCAAGGTCGAAGTACCTCTGCTGCGCGAGCCGCTCCATGAGCTCGATCCACTCGGGCCAGGGGTGGACCAGCTCCACCTCCCTCCGCAACACATCCGCGACGCTCATACTCTCCAGCCCCTCCGCCGCCACCTCCTGTCCGACCGTCGCTGCCGCCGCCTCGACGACCTTCTCTGGCTGGCCGCCCGGCTCCGGTCTGGGCGGGGCCGGGGGCGGGGGCGCGTCGGGCGGGGGCGGGGCCGGGCGGCGCCAGGACTGGATGCGGCGCAGGGCGGCGTCGCGGGCGGAGAGGTCGGAGGAGCGGTTGCGGTCGAGCGCGTCGAGCTGGTCGAAGACGAAGGAGAGGCGGGCGGAGAGGGAGGGGGGCTTCGAGGAGGAGGGGGCCGAGGGGCTCTCCGGTGAGGGGGGCGGGGGAGAGGAGGAGAAGGGGAGGCGGCGGCGGAGGAGGGATGGGTTGGGGATGGAGCGGCGGCGGCGGAGGAGCGTCAGGAAGCGGGAGGCCGCCATTTCCCGGGGTTTGGCGGCGGCTCTGTTTCTGTGTGTGGGAGGGGATGCCAAAACCCTCGCCGCCGTCTCGGAGCTCCTCGTGGGTTGTTCCGGAGGTTGGAGCCCTGATACAGATGTACAGCAAACTACAACAAAATAGTTTTTTTTTCTTTTAACAATTACTCCCTCTGTACCGTAATATTTGTCTCTGGAGCAGCTGAATCTCTATTACTATTAAACAATCAAGTTATGGCAGGAAGATTACATCTCAGCCATATATCCGCCATTTTTCGATGGACCAGATTGCCTCAATGTTGTATCACATCATTTACCATAATCAATTATCAACAATTATCATATGATCTATGCCATCATAATTACGCAATAATTACCACGATCTCGCTTCAATCTGGGCCTATTTTAATCTATATCTATACCAATATAAAAAGACCCAAAGGGGCAGATCCAAACCATCTTAACCGTCAAATCATGTTATCTGACGGTTCAAATCCCTCCAATGGTGAGCATCAAACACGTTTAACGCTCTAATTACCCACCACTGCCATTGGTTATAAACACGTTTTGACTCAACGCTATCCCATGAAATCTGCCATGTAATTAATATCCTACCATTCCCACGAAAAATTAATTGATATACTACTAAATACCAACATGCAACAGATATATTTTACCTAATATAACGTACAACTAATATACTACCTAATATAAACGTGCATTGCACGTACATTATTACTAGTCATATCAATTAGCAAGAATTATCATGATCTACGTCATCATATATTTGTTTTTCTGAAACTCAGCCTTGTGTGTTGCGTACATAGAAAGAAAATATCAATTAACAATAATTATCATGATCTACGCTATCATGTTTTTTTAAACTCAGCCTTATATGTTGCGTACATAGAAGGAAAATATCAATTAATAATAATTACCATGATCTACGCCATCATGTTTTTTTAAACTCAGCCTTGTGTACCGCGTACATAGAAGGAAATAAGAAAAAAGCCTGGCCCATGTTCGCATGTAGGCAGATAATAACGTGGAAACCAAATTTCTCGTTTCTTGTTTGTTCGGATCACATGATCGATCAGACCCTAACCTTGATTCCGATCGTTCCTTGAGTTCCGTCACTTCCTTCTTTCCGTTCACCTGTTTGAGTGTTCGTTGTCTTCGACGGCTCGACTCTTGGTTTGACTCTCTTGGTCTTCTCGTCCCGAGGAACGACGGCGACGTGGGCTTACAGTGCTACGCGGCGACGACAAGTACGAGCATGTCTCCTTACGCAGTCGCATCCAGCGCCCTATGCCTTCGCATGTATTGTTAATTACTCAAACTTGATGATAATCCTAATTAAACTGCTCGTACATGCTGATTTCGTATAGCATATGCCACGACCTTACTGTTTAAAGCCCACAGTTCCTATTTACTACGGTGTAGTAGTAGAGATTCATGTTTCCTGTAGCAATGTTGTCACAATGGTACAATTGGATATGCTTGATCAGTTAGCTCGGTACGCATTGAGATGTCTGCTTTTATTTGTTTACTTTTTTTGCGAAAAGCTTTTATTTGTTTGCTTATTAAATAAACCTTTTTCTCTATTACTATTAAACAATCAAGTTGTGGCAGGAAGATTACATCTTAGCCATACATCCGCCATCTTTCGATGGACCAGATTGCCTCAATGTTGTATCACATCATTTACCATAATCAATTATCAACAATTACCATATGATCTACGCCATCATAATTACGCAATAATTACCACGATCTCGCTCCAACATAGGCCTATTTTAATCATATCAATTAGCAAGAATTACCATGATCTACGCCATCATATATTTGTTTTTTTGAAACTCAGCCTTGTGTGTTGCGTACATAGAAGGAAAATATCAATTAACAATAATTACCATGATCTACGCCATCATGTTTTTCTAAACTCAGCCTTGTGTGCTGCGTACATAGAAGGAAAATATCAATTAATAATAATTATCATGATCTACGCCATCATGTTTTTTAAACTCAGCCTTGTGTACCACATACATAGAAGGAAATAAGAAAAAAGCCTGGCCCATGTTCGCATGTAGGCAGATAATAACGTGGAAACCAAATCTCTCGTTTCCTGTTTGTTCGGATCACATGATCGATCAGACCCTAACCTTGATTCCGATCGTTCCTTGAGTTCCGTCACTTCCTTCTTTCCGTTCACCTGTTTGAGTGTCCGTCGTCTTCGACGGCTCGACTCTTGGTTTGACTCTCCTGGTCTTCTCGTCCCGAGGAACGACGGCGACGTGGGCCTGCAGCGCTACGCGGCGACGACGGATACGAGCATGTCTCCTTACGCAGTCGCGTCCAGCGCCCTATGCCTTCGCATGTATTGTTAATTACTCAAACTTGATGATAATCCTAATTAAACTGCTCGTACATGTTGATTTCGTATAGCATATGCCACGGTCTTACTGTTTAAAGCCCGCAGTTCCTATTTACTACGGTGTAGTAGTAGAGATTCATGTTTACTGTAGCAATGTTGTCATAGTGGTACAATTAGATATGCTTGATCAGTTAGCTCAGTACGCATTGAGATGTCTGCTTTTATTTGTTTGCTTATTAAATAAACCTTCTTTCCACTCTCATTGTTAGATCTCGAGCACGTCTCCTACATATGTTAATTACTATTACACATTTATACTAAGAACCTCGAAGGGCCTCGGGCCCCTGAATTCTCACTACCGGCTTTGTCTACAATGTATCAATTAGCCTGCCTCTCTGCTTGTTTGAGCGAAGCATTCTGAATCCAGCATATTTTCTATATTGATCTTTTGCCAGATGTTTCAACAGCCCTGAGCGGCTACGTCGACGAGCGAGCGGGCAAGCGGACGTGTTACGTAAGATATGCAGTCGAGGATCAAATCCACTCACTAGTGCAGAATCGGGCAATAGCACCGATTCATAAGGCCCTTTAGTGCCGATTTCGTAACCAGCACTAAAGTGTAGGCACTAAAGCCCCCTCCTTTAGCACCGGTTCAGCACGAACCGGTGCTAAAGGGCAACCACGTGGCACGAGCCAGCTTCGGGGGCAGGGAGCCCTTTAGTACCGGTTGGTATCACCAACCGGTATTAAAAGGTTGGGGGCTTTTGGGTTTATGATCTCTTTTTCATTTAATTTTTGTGTTTTCCATTTAATTCTTTTTTGTTTGCTGGTATTTTACGGTACTACATATTGTACACATTATGCATATATATAAATAGAATTTCTAGTAATATATATATATACACACACACACACATGTGTGCCTTCGGAGCCAATGGCATTAGCCTAATTGGTGCCTTCGGAGCACGATAACAATTGGAAGTGTTTCATGAGGCGGTAGCGGGTAATAGTATTCTCCTTTGGGATCTTTGACCTGGTCGAGCAAAAATCCCGCTATTTCCTCTTGAATTGCTTGTATGCGCTCCTCTGTTAGGAGCTTCTCCCGCACCTCTTTAAACTGTTAAGAAGGAGATCAATATGCATATGTATTAGTTGTGTGACTAGATATTGATAATGGTGTAAAAATTGTGAATAGTGTTCTGACAAACGTACCCACTCCTGTCTTTGAGATTTGCTCCTTTTGGACGCCATCATGCGAATGTTCTCGCAAACATAGTATGCACACAGATTATTCCCCGACGCCTGCTTCAGGGCCTTTACGAGAATGGAATTTAATCAGATAATAATTAATCAAGCATGATAATTAAAGAGATGGTAGCTAGCTAGTACTACTTAATTACTTACCTGGGGTCGATACCATTTCAGATTTTGGTTCCATGGGCCTGGAGTGGCCCTGATGAATTTTGCCCAAGCCCTGCCCGCCGACAAAGAAAATGAATAAATGGGTTATTAAATAGTTGTTATCAGGAAATGACGAACTAATTAAATAGGCCGAGATATAGTTAATAATGATTGAAATTACCTGTTAACTATCCCCTTCACGATGATGTAGTCACTTGCTTTCTTAAGTAGTGAGTCTAGTACTTCAACTGTTCCTTCATCAACTTTAATGATTAACAAGATCCAGTGAAATCTGCATGCACACACGTTTGCATGTCTTAATTAAGCGGGCATATGTAAGCAAAAACATGTAGCTAGCTAGTAGGCAAAAACAAAATTTGTAGTACAAGACAGTGTGACTCACTCGAAGTTGTAAGGAAGTAGTATATCTTCATTGTATTTGAGGCGCTTGAAGAACTCTAGCATGCTTTCCTCTACACTTTTTTGGTAATATGGATCTAATTTCCATGTGTATTCATTAATGGTATTTGGGTCAACGAACCCAATGCCATAGCGTCCACCTTTTTTCATTTCATAAATTTTTATCCTGCATAATACCACAGAAAAGAATATAGTGAGGATAATTACAGGTAATGATTGATCAAAATGATCACTACAGCTAGCTTGAGACTTAAATTACAGAAAAAAATCACTTACAGACAATAGCAACTGACGATAGATTTGTCGAGTGCATCTTGATTGTATAACTGAAACATTTTTGAATACTCAACGGCCAGAGCTTTCTCATGGTAGTAATGCTCCTCCTTGACATTCACCATGAGGGACTCTCGATTGGAAATCTTGGTAATGTCCATGTACCATCGATGCAATTCATACATTCTCGTTGGGAGGTTCTTGACCTCGTCTGGCTCGACCAAAGGTTGGCCCCGGACATATTTCCGTTTTATTTCCTCCTCTCTAGTCGGAGACATGGGCTCGATATCGAGGAGTTGTCCAACAGTGATCCCGATCGTTTCAACCTGCGCAATATGCTCCTCGGTTATTACCACATCACCCACCTCGGGAACGTTAACGGTTTGCCCACAATAATATTCGGCGCGCCTACTCTCATGTGTTGTTGGCACAACAAGTGGGGGGATTGATTGCGCCGCCTGTTCTCCCAGCTGGGGAACGGTTTTACCGCTCCTTTTGCCAGCTGATTTGCTCGAGCTCGAGCTCGCCTCTTTCTGTAGACGTGCTCGATTTAACTTCTTGATGTGGCGCTCATAGTCTGTGTCAACAGGCTTGGGAGCTGGTGCTCTAGCCATACGAATGAAGTGGTCAATCTTTTCCACAGGCACTTTCTCCCTTGGCGGCGATGGCGGTTTCGGTGCAAAATGGGCTTCCACCTCGGCCTTCGATATGGCTATGTTTTCCTCCTCGGACTTGTTGTAAGGCCTCTGCAGAAGAGGCGCGAGGCTTGGACCATATTGCAATCGCTTGCCTCCGCCTGTACCTCCAGTACTACCTCGACTTGTATCGCTACGCACCATAGCTGAGGCGGCTCTCTTTCGTGATTGATGAGGCGGCGAAGACGACTGATGTGGCTGAGTTGGAGGAGGAGGAGTGGCCTGAAGCTGTGCCGGACTTGGAGGAGGAGTGGCCTGACGCTTTGCCGGACTTGGAGGAGGAGGAGTGGCCTGAAGCTGTGCCGGACTTGGAGGAGGAGTGGCCTGACGCATTGGTGGACTTGAAGGAGCGGGAGTCTGCTGACTCGGTGGCGGACTTCAACAAGGAGTCAGATGACGCGGTGTCGGTGGCCTTCGAAAGATGATGCAATCCTTTCTCCATAGGATGATACGATGGTTGGCCTCTCCCAGTGTGTGCTCATCGTCACCTCCAGGAATGTTAAGCTCTAGCCCCGAATATTGGTCCACCACCTCATCAACCAAGACACGAGCATAGCCCGCTGGAATCGGGTTGCAATGGAAGGTTGCCTCGGGGGGATTTGCAAAAGTAAGGGCGTCCGCCACCTTCATGGATATGTTCTTCATTTTGAAGTGTAGCTCGCAGTTAGTGTTCTCCATGATGTCATCCACTGGGTAGCTATCCAGCAATGCGTCGCTCGGGGCGGAACCCACGCTGCTTCTCGGCATGGATGGGACGGTGCTATCCAATGGTGGATCATCCGCTAGCTGCTGAGACCCCCTTTGCTGGCTAAGTGAGTCGATCTGCTCCTGCTGCCGCTGGAATTTGACTGGCAAGTCGGCGTGCGCTGATTCTAGGCCTTGAAGGCGTTCATAGTCTAGCTTCCTCTGCTCCTCCTGCATCTTCCTCTTCTTCTCCTCCGCAATATTCTTTCTCGCACGTGTTCTGTAGTCGGTGTTCCAGTCCGAAAACCCCTCATACCACGGCATAGCGCCCATGCCTCGTGTTCTTCCCGGGTGTTCAGGATTTCCCAGGGCACGTGTAAGCTCGTCATTCTCTCTGTTGGGCTCGAACACCCCCGATCGAGCCTCTTCTATTGCAACAAGTAGCTTATCTTCGGCTCCCTCCAGACATGCCTTCTTCGAAACTTTGCCCGTCTTCGGGTCCAACTCCCCCCATGCGCATAGAACCAAGTCCTGCACCTGGGGGGCCATCTCAATGTTTCTGGAGTGACACATGCATCCAACATCTCTTTCTCAGACTTATCCCACTTAGGCATTCCCTCCACATAGCCACCTGGCCCCAGCTTATGGAACTTATCCTTTTTTGCGGCATTGGCCTTGTTTATTCTCGACCGTTCCTTAGATAATTCCGAATCCTTGAATTTCACGAAATCGTCCCAATGAGCACTTTGCTTCTCTAGTGTTCCCTCGAATACTGGAGTCTTCCTTCCTCCCTTGACGTACTTGGCCCATTCATGAAGCTTGTGGTTTTTGAATGCAATTGCCATCTTCCTAAGAGTAGCATCCTTGACTTTCTCCACATCTGCATCTGTGAAATGATCTGGTAGGGTGAAATGATTTGGTAGGGTGCTAAAGGTTCGCCACGAACGGGTACTAATGAGAGCGGTCGGCTAGCCGTTGGAACCGGCACTAATGCACACATTAGTGCCGGCTCAAATTGAAACCAACACTAATGTGCTTCACGTTTGACCCTTTTCTACTAGTGACTGGGACCGATCAACATAATTCGGAGGTGCGGGTACTGACAAAATAAATTCAACCCGAACTGTCACTGTCATTGTTAGCTCCCTCAAATTGTTAGATCTTTCAGAAAGTGTTGTACTAATTATTAAAGGTTTCGGAGTGTGCTAACTGGAAGCAGGTGATTACTAAGAACAGTTTGAAAAGATTAATTAAAAAGGTAGTAGTGTGTTGTGCTTGGCTTTGTACAAACTTTGGGGCCGAGTTACATCTACCTAACAAACTGACATAACATATGTGAACAGTTCGGGTTTTTTTAATTCAGAAGTGCTACTTTATGTTCTCCATCTCTGAAAATCAGTGATAATTTTTGTGCACTATCAATTTTTTAACTTTTGCAAATCCATCATGAGAGCATTATTAAAATCTGAATCTGAGTGGGCTCACAGCCAACTAACGTCCTATATGTTCCCTTCTTCAGTGCTCTTTAGTGATAACTATTCTCTGTTTGCTAATCAAGATTCAAAATCCATTTGTTGCAGAATTTGGAATCATGTACTGATTTGAATAATAATCGGAGCAATGGTGGAGGGTGGTATGCTCGTCTGTCCGGTGAGAAGAAAGTGGAATACCTAAAGAAACTACGAATAGCACGCCAGGCAAAAAAAAGATGCAACTAAGTCATATACACCATCTAGCGGATTGGTTCAGAGTGAACGTGCTCCGTTTACTGATGTAACAAACATGTTTGCAAAAGGTCCATGTTTGTGCACTTTGCTGACCCATGGTTGAGATTATTATCAGTGTCTGACAAAACCTCAAAACTGACATCATTGTCTAATTTGTAGTTGTGAATGATGGAGTTGTCAAAATGATTCCTCTTATAGATGGCTCAAATAGGAATGGAAAAGGTTAGTTCATTCACACACGTTTTTCTTTATCAAATATTCCCTCCGATCCAAAGTAAGTGTCGTAGTTTTAAACTTAGGTACATCATTGTCTAATTTATAGTTGCGAATGATGGAGTTGTCGAAATGATTCCTCATACAGATGGCTCGAATAGGAATGGAAAAGGTTAGTTCATGGATGGGGGAATAGTACTTTGTGATGTTTTCCATTATTCAGTTCTGCTCTCATATGTTGTGTGCGAAGTTGTTGTGACAGGAAGGAGTGATAATGAAGGCATGCCATACACTACTACCTCTGAATTTTCGGATGTTACTCTACCGACCCAGAAACAACCAAGGGGTCAAGTTTGGTATGCTTGAATGAGTGAAGAAAAGAGAGCCGAATACCTACTGAGGCAGTGACAGGCACGTCAAAGAAAACGAGACGCGGCTAACTCGGAAAACAATGACTCGGTTGCAACGCTTGTAACACCTGGTATCACCCGCAACTCTATATTGTTGTGTATATATATGTGCATGTTTGATAACACAAGAATAGTAATGTGTGCACCTTGCGTCAAACCTGACTGCTGCAAGCTTGCATTTGTAATGTCTGATAAAGTGCATTGGATGCGTGCTATAGGTTGAGATTTTTGGTTGGCAACATGTGGTCTCACCACCGATTTTGCTGAATACCAACTCCACCCCGAGTGCAATTCAAAGTGATAATTCTGTACAAACCTTCCATACAGGATTTGAAACTAGATGTGGCAGCGCAAGTAAAGACTTCTATACGTGCTCATAACTATATTCTTCTTTTAGTCCATAATTTATATTCTTATGTTCAATTTTCTCATCAGATCAAAGATCAACCGGGAGCCTTTTAGTTTCATCGTCTCTCAAGCAAAGTGCAGCAGAAAAAAAAGGTTGCGTGAGAGAGTCCGATACAATTCAATGAGTCCCGAACAAATGTCTTCTCTCTTGTAGAAGAAATGCGACTACAACAAAACGAGGAGCAAAGTTGTAGCATCAAACTTCAACTCTAATATGTCCCCAGGTACATGTCACATAATATTATTTCACAGATTGTAACAATATAGTGATTAAAGAGCATCTGTGTTGTACGCGTAGGGGAGCCTACCCATGGATGTACCTTGCAGACAAATCTGAATATCAGTACGAGCGAAGATTCTGATTGGCTGCATAGAAATGATATGTACGAGATGCAGCGAATTAACAGAGAAAAAAGACCTGTCAATATGTCCGCTGCTACCGATCCGCGTGAAGCTCTTGCGGGTAAATATTTTAGTATTTAATAGTTGGATGTTTTCCATAAAGTACTATCTTCAATAATGAATTCTTACCAATTATTTGCTAGGAGACAAGCACCAGACTGAAAATCCCTATGGAATACTTGAGCCCCACGAGGAAACATCCAACTTTCAGGGTATGTATATTGTTGCGTACTTTTTTTCATGCCTTTTGGCCAAACACGTAAAAGTGTGTAATTTACATTCTCTTGGTCGTGGAATGACTATCTTTCCCACTAGAATGCTTGGAGGCCATACATCATGGAGAACACGCACAAGATGAGCTTGATGATGAAGCAAGGATGTTCACTGAACAATGTAAGCATCTGTAACATCCCAAATTTTCAATTTGGAATGTTATACATTAGGTCATCATGCTTATCATATTTTATTTTGCTTTTGGTTTTGATCCTAGAAAATCCTAAGTAACTCAAGGACCCACGGAGAGAGTTGGGGATTTCGTTATTTACGTATTTGAGTTTTCTCAAATTATGTAAACAGGATCGTTTGATTTTATCTATTTTATCATCAATTATTTCTATTACAAAAATATGAGAGAGGAAATAAAATGACTTTCCCAAAATATAGAAATATTGAGGATTTAATAAAAAAAACAAATAAGATTTATTTCCGAGTTTTTCGGTATTTTTATTTGAATTTAGGAAAAATGCGCGTTTTTCAAAGTTGTAGTTTGGGCCCAAATAAATGTTCACTTTATCGGGCTTGATTTTAGGAACCCGGCAAAATTTATTTCGTGATTTCTGGAGTCCGTTTAGTATTTCTTTTTATTTTTCTTCCGAGCGAAATTATTTTAAAAAAAATCGGAACCGACTTTGGGCCGTACCCGAGCGGGACTCCGCCCGGGACGCCTTTATAAGCCGCCACCCGGGGGCCCGAGAGCCACAGCCGCCCCAAACCCTAGCCCAGCCCCGCCGCCGCCGCCGGAGCGCGTCGCCCGAGGTTCGCCGCCGCCGCCTCGTTTTTCGTGCAGATTTTTTTGAAAAAAAATCGAAAAAATATATTTTTTTTCTGTTCGTCGTTTCTCGTTTTCGTCGGATTTTCCGCGGTTATTTTTTGATCGCGATTTCTGATCCGATTTTCGTTTTAGTATAACTTTCCGCTCGTTTATCGGAATCAGGCGATTCAAGCGCATGGAGTTTCGTCCCGAAACCCTCTTTCCGAATAATCAACTTAAACAAGTTTTTGCTACAGTAAAATTTGACCTAGATCCAGATTACTAGAACAAAGTTGATTTCTTTCGCCGTTTGATTTCTTTTGCTTCGTTCGATTTGATTCTTTTTGCAAAACCAGGGTTCTTAAGTTGAACTTTCTGGTTAGATCTTCTATTTGAGTTTTACCTGTGCATTAGATGAGTACTTATTGTATGCTTGTTTGTTTGTCTGCGATAGAATACCCGGAGTGCGCCGCCTGTTACTTCGAATCTCTAGGTTTCGCGGATCATCAGCAAGGCAAGTAACACTTTGATCATACTTTTTCTACAACCCAGTTTTATTGCATTAGATCAATCCTGACACATTGCATGATTAGGATCTAAATAAATTGTGGGATGGGAAGTAGATGAGGTAGTACCTATTACCTGTTTATTATGAAACCTTTGGGAGTTACTTCTACATTTGCTTATTATGCCATGCTATGCTAGTAGACGTGGATTGGGTGAGTGATATCCATGACAGATGTGAGTTTGTTAATTTTAAATGGTTTATCTAAGGTGGCAACTTAAACAAACATCTGGGTGGATTGAGGCACCTGGTTTCTATCAGGACTTGCCTGTTTTTCTTTTGCACCGCCACCCAGGCTCAAAGGGATCATAAGACTATTCATACTAGAAACTTCCGTGTGCAGCCACAAGCCATTATGGGCTCTGGCATAGTTAATTAAGTCGTGCGAACTCTTACAGGGTAGACTAGCAGATGTAGGGGAAAGTAGGTGTACCGGTCTATCCAACGTAAGGTGCTAGCGCTTCTGAAAGACTGTGTCTCGGTCATCCGTTTCTCAAACATCATGCAGTGCGAGAAATCCAATGGAGGCGATCGAGTCTTGTGGGGAAAAGTGCGCAAACCTCTGCAGAGTGTAATAAACTAATCATGGTTAGCCGTGTCCCCGGTTATGGACATCTTGAGTATCTAGTACCTGGATTATCATGTGAATCTCAACATGTTACTATAAAGATAATTTTGATGGGTTTGTTTAATGATGTTATTTTAATTGGGATTGAGAATGTTGTCAACCATTCTCAATGTTTAACAACCACCATGATAGTAATTAACTTATTCCTTTGCTGTAGGGAAAAATTGGCTTTACGCAAAATAGTAACCATAGAGCTTTCCACCAGCCAAATATGCATATAGTATAGTTGTTTCATTTCATTACTCTCTATGTGTTACCTTGCCAGCATATTCCATGTGCTGACCCGTTCTCGGGCTGCAACGTTAATGTTGCAGACTTTTCAGACGACGATTAAGGAGTTTTAGGTCGTGGTTCTATACTCAGTGATGCCGTTGGAGTTGATGGACTCACTTATCTTCCAAGCCTTCCGTTGTTATCGTTATTAGATGGCCTTAAGCCATATTTATTGTAATAAGTTCTCTTTTGAGACACTCGATGTAATAAGTATGTGATTGCTACTCTGCTATAAATCCTCCGAGTACTATGTGGTGTCAGCATTACTGATCCAGGGATGACACCGGAGCATAGAGATCAGACTGTTTGAGGTCTGGTCGCTACAGAGATGGTATCAGAGCACACGCTGACTATAGGACACGACCACTAAGCTAAAAGACCTAGATCACTACTCACCCTCTTCTCTTCTGACTTCTCATCTCTTCTACTCTTTAGGATGGCGGATGCGAGGAACAAGTTCACACAACCAGATGAAGATACACCCTTTGGACGCCACTTGAAGGAAGTCACTAGATACCTGAACATAGGAGTACCAAGCTTCACGGGAACCTACAACGCCACTTTACCTGAAGAAGAGCGTTGGATGATTCAAGTTCAAGTTCCAGGAAGGACGTTCATGCCAGTCACTGAGCCCATAGAGTTTTCTTTTGACGCACCAACTTGGAGTCTAGGAAAGAGTATGGCAGCTCACATTGCCATGGGACGCATTAGAGAAGTCTACCGCAAGGATCTTAAGGATACTATCTACCAGATTTGCGGACGCCGAGATGAACACTGGGAGATGATCAGCACCAGGAAGGATAGATCAATTGCAGCTTTTATACAGGAGTTAAACCAGCACATTCGACGACAGGAGAATCAGATGTGCGCCGACATGATAGAACTGAAGAAGGCTAAGACTAGAATCAAGGAACTGGAGGAAGAACTCAAGGCTACACGTGAAGATTATGAAGAAGAAATTGAAGTATTGGTGGAGAAGAATGACGACCTGATCAAGAAGATTGAGATATTTATGGGAGACCCGACACCAGTAGATGAAGACGAAGAACCCAAGGAGATTAGCCCGGAAGACTACATCATCATCGACGGCACTGACTCGGAAGCAGATAGTAGCGATGATAACTATGTTGATGAAGCTGGAGCCGATATCATGGAGTCTACAACCGTAGAATATTTCTAGTAGACCACCTCACCAGTAGTAGAAGTCCACCATGTAAATTTAGTAGTCCGAGCACTTTTGCGATAGCTAGATCGATTGTATACCTTTGTTTGATTGAATGAGTGAATTGTGTGCTTTGCCTCATGTGCATATGGGTAGTGTTTTCTCTTTAGACCCCCTCTATTCTTATATCTCATCTTTTCTAAACCCTTAAATGCCTCCGAGACGTGACCCCGGGTTACCATTAAGGATTGGTAACTATATTTTTCCCTCAGACCTAATAGTATTGGAATCTCAAGGATTGGATGTGATATTAGGCATGGATTGTAATAAGTTCTCTTTTGAGACACTCGATGTAATAAGTGTGTGATTGCTACTCTGCTATAAATCCTCCGAATACTGTGTGGTGTCAGCATTACTGATCCGGGGATGACACCGGAGCACAGAGATCAGACTGTTTGAGGTCTGGTCGCTACAGCATCTCTAAAACTGACTTGATTTACAAACAAAACACTCTACCATTTCAAACATGTACTTAATTAAATGTCCATATCCAGATGCCCAATTTGAATCATACCGAGTAGCTGCTGATGGCATCCCCCATTATGCCGCTGATAACCAAGCCTACCATAACCTGCCAGAGAAGCACCATGTTTTGAGGAGAGTTAAAGATTGCAGCTATTGCGGAGCAATGCGATTTCAATACGAGGGGCCCACATTCTGTTGTAGAAAAGGAAAAGTTAGCATATCTATTCCAGATGTGCCTGCTGAGTTGAAACGATTGTTTACTAGTTAGGATGATGATGATGCTAAATATTTTAGAGATAACATAAGGTATTTCAACTCACACTTCTCATTCATGAGTCTTGGAGTGACACTCGACCAGCGAGTCCTGCAGTAGGCACTGGGATATATATATTCCGTGCACATGGACAATTGTACCACCGTTTGGATCATTTGTTTCATGGTGAACATGGTCTACGACATTTGCAACTATATATTTATGATACGGATGACAGCTTGGCGCACCGGGTCCAGAGGTCTCCGGATCTTAATATTGATCTCATTCGCAAAATTCTAAGTATAGTACGACACAACCCTTATGTGCAGACTTTTCAGAATATTGGTTCTTCAGCAAGCCTTGATGAATATTGAATTGAAATAAACACAGATATAACCCTGGATCAGCGACGGTACAATGCCCCGACAACTTGCCAGGTTGCTGCGATATGGGTTGAAGGGGGTAACACACAGAACTGCTTTGATCGACATGTTTTCGTGCATGGATCAGGAGAGCGTCCCTTGTATATTAGAGCATACTATGGTTGTTATAACCCTTTGGCGTATCCATTATTCTTTCCTGGTGGGGAGACTGGTTGGAATCGATGGTTGCCATATGTTCCTACACAAGAAGATGAAGGCCATGAGTCTAACACGGGTATGATTTTATAGTTTTAGATTTGTAACATGGTCAATTAAAAAAACAACAAAACCTAATATTCTGAACTTCTTGTGTTTAAACTGTCCAGCTGGTAGTTCAGAACAAGGTCAAGACCGGTCTACTGACTTGCCTACAAGTGTTAATTTAATGGAAATAGATGATGACACAATGCATACTACATTTGATAATTCTGAAAAATTTGATGACCACGTGGCTAATTTGCCCCCAGGTAAGTTTCATCACTTAGACATGTCTATTTTAAGGGTCTCCCATTTGTTTAATGTTATGAATCTTCATTCAGACGACACCGAGGACAACCAGGACAAGGAGGACGAACCTATTCAATCAAGAAAATATGTATCTGCAAGGGAGTATTACTTCTTCAAGCTGATGATCAGGAAGAAGCTTTTTAACATCGTCCTATTCGAGGGGGGGGGGCGCCTTTTCCAACAATGGGCCATTGATATGTACATTAAGATCGAGACAATGAGGCTAGATTGGTACTCCAAGCCAGAAAATCAGAAGATTATACGCGCGGACCTCTACCAGGTACCATTCTTGGGGTTGTTGTTATATGACATTAGCAACCTCACTTTTAATATATAGTTTGGTATTCTTAGTGCATGCATTATGTATCTTCTACGTAGGGTCTTGTAGACACGATCGCTGCTGGTGAGTCATGTGGTGATCAGATTGGTAAAAGGATTGTGCTCCCAAGGACATTTCCTGGTGGTGATAGAGATATGAAGAGAAGGTTCCTAGATGCAATTGCCATAGTGCAGCGATGGGGTAAACCAGATTACTTCATCACAATGACATGCAACCCATACTGGGAGGAGATAACAACAGAGTTGATGCCCGGACAGCTACCACAGGATCGACCAGACCTGGTTGCAAGAGTGTACAAAGCAAAGCAGCGAGATTTGATGGACTTACTCATCAAGAAAAAGCATTTTGGTAAGGTTGCGGCCTATGTTCATGTGACCGAGTTTCAGAAAAGAGGGCTCCCACACGAACATATCCTTCTAATCATGAAGGCAGGTAGCAAGTTAAAGACTCCAAATGACTATGATAGAGTCATATCAGCAGAAATACATGATAAAGATAAATACCTTGTCCTGCATGCTCTGGTCATAAAACACATGTTGCACGGGCCATGTGGTGTCCTCAATAAAAAATGTGCTTGCATGATTGAGGAGCAGTGTCGTTTTCACTATCCTCGGGAGTTTTGCCCTGCTACACAATAGGGAAATGACTCATATCCCATATATAGGAGGAGGGATGATGGACGTCGAGTAAAAGTGAGAGGAGCAGAGTTGGACAATAGATGGGTGGTGCCTTATAACCCCTTTCTTCTCATGAAGTACAACTGCCACATCAATGTAGAAGCTTGCTCGAGCATCAAGGCAGTGAAGTATTTGTTCAAGTACATTTACAAGGGACATGACCGAACATCATTTTCATTCGAGCAGGATGTCATCAACAATGGGGGGGGGGGGTCATTAATGAGATCCGACAATACCGAGATGCACGATATATATCACCTCCAGAGGCTATCAACAGGATTTTACGCTTTAAAATGTTTGGAATTAGTCCTTCAGTCTTGCAGTTGCAACTTCATTTGCCAGGCATGCACATGGTCGCATTTAAAGCCGATGATAATCTGAAAGATGTTGTTGATAAGCCATCTTCTTCGAGAACCATGCTTACTGAGTACTTCGAAATGAATCGAAAGAATCCTGATGCACGACAATGGTTGTACAAAGATTTTCCGGAACACTTTAGATGGGATGCATCAAAGAAGAGATGGTATAAAAGAAAACAAAGGCCACAGATTGGTAGAATTGTGTATGCACACCCTGCTGAGGAGGATAGGTACTATTTGCGGGTGCTCTTGGATCATGTCCGAGGTGCGACATCATATGATGATTTGAAAAAGGTGCGAGGCATTACCTGCTCTACTTTCAGAGAGGCATGTGAACAATTAGGATTAATTGAGCACGACAAATCACTTGATCACTGCCTGACTAAAGCTGCCACATTTCAGATGCCTTGTGCTCTTAGACGCTTGTTTGCGACTATCTTAGTATTTTGTGAGGTTACAAAAATCCGAGAGTTGTGGGACAAACACCTGGAGTCGATGTCTGAGGATTACCGATGTTCCCAGCCCAACGAGGCAATACTTGAGCAGATGGTCCTTAGAGACATCAGGGATTTGTTGCATTCCATGGGGAAGGATATTAAAACCTATGGCCTTCCGGAGCTGGTTGATACAAATGCTTTTCTAGGCGATGAGTGCATGGAGGTTAGAAAGGAGAGGGAGGTCGGCGTGGACCAAGAACATATTGATCTTATCAACTCTTTAAACAGTGAGCAACTAGCTGGGTTCAATAACATCATGGACCATATCATGAACAAAAGAAGCCAAGTCTTCTTTCTCGATGCTCCAGGAGGCACTGGGAAGACGTACTTGTTCAAGGCATTGCTTGCTAAGGTGCGTTCGATGGGTGAGATAGCCATTGCCACTGCTACATCAGGTATAGCAGCCTCGATATTACCTGGAGGGCGTACTGCACACTCTAGGTTCAAAATACCCATTAAACTCACCGACAACAGCATGTGTGGTTTCACAAAGCAAAGTGGTACGGCAGAAGTGCTGAAAGAGGCGGCCTTGATAATTTGGGATGAAGTTGCCATGCAAAGCGTCAAGCCGTGGAGGCACTTGATAGGTATCCAAGACATAATGGGATGTACTTTGCCATTTGGGGGGAAGATTGTCGTTTTTGGTGGAGATTTTAGGCAGGTCCTTCCAGTGGTTCCAAAAGGGACAAGAGCACAGATCATAGATGCTACAATACAGAGATCCTATATATGGCAGAAGATTCATAAGATAAACCTTACACGTAAAATGAGATCACAAGCTGACCCTTTGTTCTCTGAGTATCTCTTAAGGATAGGCAATGGAACCGAAGAAACGATAGGTGATGACTATGTGCGTCTCCTCGAGGACATTGTGATCGGTCATACTGATGATGAAACCGCAATCAATAGGCTAATCAAAGAAGTTTTCCCCTCTCTTAGTGCCAATGCTAAATTGGGAGAGTACATGAGCTCGCGTGCTATTCTTTCCACAAAGAATGACTATGTTGATGAGCTGAATTCCAAGATGATTGACATGTTTCTTGGCCAAGAGAAGGTATACCATCGCTTCAACTCTATTGAGGATGACTACTCAAACAATTACCCGATTGACTTTGTGAATTCGCTCACCCCAAATGGATTGCCACCACATGTGTTGAAAGTGAAGGTCAATTGCCCTGTCATTCTGCTACGGAACCTCGACCCTCACAATGGCCTCTGCAATGGAACAAGGTTAATGATTAGAGCCTTCCAAGATAACGCAATTGATGCAAAGATTGTTGGTGGGCAACATGTTGGGAAGAGGGTCTTTATACCGAGGATCCCTTTGTCACCATCGGAGGACATCTCACTTTCCTTCAAGCTTAAGAGGAAACAATTCCCCATCCGCCTAAGTTTTGCGATGACCATTAACAAGGCGCAGTGCCAGACCATCCCAAATGTTGGCATTTATCTTCCAGAGCCGGTGTTCTCCCTTGGTCAGCTATATGTTGCCTTGTCAAGGGGTGTATCAAGGTGGATGACGCGAATTTTGGCCAAACCGAACAAACAGATTGATAAATCAGGAAAAAGCACCAAGAATATTGTATATAGAGATGTTTTAGAGGGATGATGTAGGTCCGTTCTTCTTTGATTGATATTTATTAAAGCTATTTCGAAGTCAACCATACTTTGTTAGCTTTTTTATTTGAATCATCATTTTATTTAAATACATATGGACAGGCCAACAAATTCTGAAATGTTTTTAGATGGTTTTTGATTTACGAAATGTGTTTACAAGTCTGAAATGGTTTCATGTTGTGAATTATGAAGTAGTTACCTATCGCTTATGGAGATATGACCTTCCTAACTACTGATTAGCCACATACATGACTTTCCTAACTTGCTACTAATATTAATCAATTTATATTACAAAAATAATTTGTGGGGTCAGGTATGTATTTCACTCCTAAATAATATCAATGTTTAACTAATAAATAAATATGGACTCTATAGTTAATGGCTTGCTAGACCTCTTGCTAAATTACATATAAATACTACAATCTGATCCAACTTTACACAATGCAGATATGAAAGGGAAAATAGAAATTGATGTGATACGGGATTCACACTGTTGTTTCATGACCTTTGGTCCCTGTAATACTGGAAGCAATCCAATCGCTTGTTCAGGTGTGAAATAATAAGATGTGCATGTTTCCAACACTTATCTTCAGGAGTGAAACTGTTTTAACACTGAAAAGGAACATGTGTCATTTGTCTTCCCTATCATGTAAAAACATGTTTATTTCCCTTAAATTAGAGTGAAAACAGGGTAGACTGTTGGTTAATGTGATATTCTATTTTTGTCAGATGGCTTGAAATTTCTTTAACATTACTTTTAATGTTAATGTCATGTACCGTCATATTTATTTTCAAACTGTGGCGTGAGGTTATATTGCCAGTTTATGTCATGTTTGGTTTAAAAATATATATATTGCCAGTCCGTGCCTTTAAGCTTTGTTGGTAGATTTTGTCATTTATAGTGCATAAAATATATTTCTACTTTTAGTGTAAACTTGACTTGTACACAGTTTGATATTTTCAGACATTGTGCTTACAAGTGCTTGCTTTCGCTATACTTATTATAGATAGTGTTCTGACAGATTTTATAAAGTATGTCAATAATTGGATCATGTATCCTTGACTTGATAGACAAGTTCAAAGGTTTACATTCTTCAGAGTGCATAACTGGCACGCTAGGTCCTAACTTCGACTGCTTGCATAACCAACATTCAGTTCAAGGAAGCTTGAAGTCTTACCTTGGAAATTTATTTTACCTCTTCCATCCAGCATGGACATGTTTTGCAATTATTGATTACTAATTTTACACACAAAAAAAGTTCCCAATAATCTTTTCTACAATAGTTCAACATAATCAAAGGAGCCACTAAAATTAGCTTGGAAATACCAAGGAAACCTGCAGGCATGGCCGTTGCAATAATTGATCCTCCTCCCTCGACACTTATGCCACCGCTTCCCTTCCTGCTATCCAATTTTCTCTTTATTTCATAACTTAATGATACGTGTGTTGCACGTGCATAGTTACTAGTTACAACTAAACTAGCGAAAAGGCATGTGCGTTACAACAGGATAAGGGATAACAAAATTACGACTTCAAATTAAGCCATTCGGAACATGTTAACTTTAATGAAAACAAATAATGTACAGCCAGGGAGAGGGAAAGAAAGACGGATGACGGGCTCCCGCAACTCGCCTGGAGACTCGTTGGGCGGGGGCGCCGATCCCGCCGCCCCCTTCTCCACTCCACCTCCGGCTCTCTGCCTGGGCCTGGCCGGCGCCGATGGAGCGCCGGAGAGGCCGCCGGCTCCGCCTCTTGTCCACAGCCCGGGCGACTTTGCTGCTGTGTGCCCTGCCATGCCGCCCTGTGCTGCCACCGTTGACCTTGTCCCTCGTCCAGGTATCGCCTTCCACACCCGTGTCGTTGCTTCTTTCCTGTCTGGAGTCGCCTTCGACCCCTCGGAGTTCCCCTCTCTTACGGACCCGGCACCGTTTGGGTCGTGGTGCCGTTCGTCGCCGGTTTCTTCTCTTGCGACGGCGTGTCCTCCCTCCTATCGTACTCCCCCCCCGGAGCGGCTGCGTGCGGTTCAGGTTAAGCCGCGCGTGTTCTCGGTTCAGGTAGTGAGCATTGCGGTGGTGCGGTTCCTGGTGGCTGTCTCGTCGGGACTCCTTGTCGCTGTCAACCTGGGCGTCCATGCCTCCCTCCGTGAGGCTGACGCTGACGTGGCGTCCTCTTGCACCAACCCGGTGTTACTGCTTCCGCTGCCGCCCATCGCCCTCGTCTTAAACCGCTGCCCATCTGGTGTCACGTCCGCGCGGCGCCACAGAGGCCCTCGCTCCTCCCTCTGCCCACGCCGCTGACCCCTGCCCCTAGTTCCGATTGGTCAGGATTGGACCCTGAGGTCCCTGACGCCCGCCTTGTCTGTGCTGTCCCCATCCATCCTGTCGCTCGTCGAGGTGACACCGCGTGTAGAGCGGGTGAGGAGGTTAATGCTGCGCCCCATCCGGGCGCGGGCGCCCCTTTCACTCCTCTCAAACCTCCCTCACCTACCGCCTTCACTGCCGCGCTGGGAGAGACCAGCCCTTACCTGTAGGCACTTCTCTCCCCCGCTGCCCCTGCTAACCATCTCAAGCTTCGCCCCCCGGCAGCCAGAGCTCTCGCTCCACGGTTGCTTCTGTTGTCTCTCCACCCGCCACTACGTCAAGGACTGTCGGGACCCCGTTCGGTGCCGGCGGTGTCGAGTGTCCGGGCATCGAGCTTCTTCTCCTCGTTGTGCCATGACCCCGAAACGTAGCGCTGCTCCCTTCCCAAAGGCCATTTCCTTCCCCGGGCGCACGGCCACAATGCCTCACCCCCTTCTCGCCGCCAGTGCACCCCCTACCCGCGCGCACGGCCCTCGACTCCTCCTGGTCGGGCCGCGCCCATCCAGCCCCGACGGCTGGAGGTGGGCGAGTCGAGCTCCGCCCCCACCCCCGTGGTGCTCGGCGAGGGGGAAGGGGGCGAGGGGTTGCGGGTGGCGTTGCCTTCGACGCGCCACACTCCCCGCCTTGCAACCGTGACATCTCCATCACGGAGGTGATCCATTCGCCGCCGCCTTCCCCTCCTGGGGTGGATGTGGAGCGGGGGGCCCCGGACGTCCACGCCCTGACGCCGGGCTCGGGTGGCCTGCCCCCCGAGCTGTTGGCCTTCCGGGACCGCGCCTCCTCCACATCATCGGATTCACGTATCTCAGTGCGCTCTGCCTCATCCATGTCGTCGGGCAACTCCATCCCGTCGGTCATTGCGGACTCGGAGCGTCCGGACGCCATGGAGGTCTTCATGCCGGAAGGGGACTACGAAGTGGCGCAGCGTCTCGCCGTGGTCGTCATCGTCCCTCCCAATGCCTTCCACAATGACACTCTCGCGGTGCAAGCTGCCGTCCTCGACATCATCGGCACCTCTTGCACGAGGTCGTCCAGTCCTCGGTCGGGGCCATGTACCTTCGTTTTGCATCGTGGGAGGACAGGCGCGAGGCGCTCAGCCGCCAGCCGTTCATGCACGAGGGCGCGCGAATCAACCTCTTCCCTGAGGAGGAGTACGACCGCGTCACCCCTCGCCTGGATGTGTGTGCACGGTGCTGGTTGCCACCAGCTTCCCCGCCATGTTTTCGGGCTTCAGCAAGGTGTTGGAGATCGACCCCCTGGTGTTGTCAGGGTGCGAGTTAGCCATAGTGCGGGCCGTGGTCTTGCTCAAAAACCCGCGATGCGTCCCTTGTGACGTGTGGCCGCTTGGGGCCCGGTGGGGCGCGCGCATTGTCGCGGTGCGCCCCGTGCGCGCCTGGGGCCGCGACGACTCCTTCACTGCGGACGGGGCCTACCTCCCCTTCTTCACCAAGCCGCCGCCTCCTTTTGCCCACAACGGCACGGTCCTCCTGAGCCAACTAGTGGGAGCGCGTGCTGGGGCCCCTGCTGCCATGCACGTTGGCGCCCGCGGGGGCGGGCAACGTCTCGCCTTGGTGCTATGCCTCTTGGGCGCCCCCTCCCGCTGAGCCTTGGCCCGCCGCGGTGCGTCTCTGTGTCCCCCGCTCTTAGTGGGGCCCCGCCTGCCCTCGCCGCCACGGTCTCCCCTGGGCGGGCCTCGGTGTCCACCGGTCGCTCCAACGTCACGCTGGTCAAGATCGACGAGCCCGGCAACGGCGCTGTTGCGCCACTGCCCGAACGACGCCGGAGCACGCGGATTGCTCGGACGAGCCGACCAACTGGATGGGCATGGAGGAGAAGGCTATGAGGCTCCGGGCCCTCCGCGATGCTCTGACCGGCTGCTCGCCGCGGCTCAAGTCCAAGGTGGTGAAGACGAAGATGCTTGACGGGGTGCTTAACCCTTTGTCTGCGGCGGCTGCAGCTGCCGTGAGCTCGGCGGCTGCAATCCCGCCCGCCCTGGTGCATGCTAGCTCTGATGATTAGGGGGTCTCCGTGTTTCCCTCTGTGTCGCACCTGTGGCACCTATCCCCCCGCCCTCTCTCGAGTTCTAGGGCTAAGTATGCGGGTATCTACAGCGTTTGTGCTATCCGCAGTTGTGGTGTTAGTCTGTACCCCGTCGTGGGCGTGATGTCGTCTTTGTTTTCTCCCCTCTGTGTGCTTGGTGCTTCTATCTGCGATGGATAGTACCTCGTACTGTAAACTCTCGTTCTTATGCTGGAACGTGCAAGGGCTTGGGGACACGGGCAAGTGTGACGTAGTTAGGGATGCCATCAACACTGTCAACCCCATCCTCGCTTGTATCCAGGAGAGCAAGCTATCTGAGTTGTCCGCCGTTAAGGCTCGATTGTTCTTGCCTACTCGCCTAGGTTCGTTCGTGTCCAAAGATGCAGATGGTAGCAAAGGCGGGATCGTTACCGCGTGGGATCCCAGCGTCCTGAGCCTGTCCTCGTCCTCGTCCTCTCGTTACATGCTTACTACCTCCCTTTCTTCCATGAGTGCACGCTCCCCTTATGATCACCAACGTTTACGCTCCGTCAGATAATGCCTTGACGGCGGATTTTGTGGAGGATCTCCGATCAGTCTCGTTGGGTGTTACTGGCCCTTGGCTAGTTCTTGGGGACTTTAACCTGATCTGTTTCCCGCATGAGAAGAATAACAACCGTTTTGATGCCTCTCGCGCGGCGGTGTCCAATTCCCTCATTAACTCTCTCCCTCTACATGAGCTCGCCCTGTCCGATCGGCTGTTTACCTGGACGAGCAAGAGTGATCCCCCACTCTGGCTCATTTGGATCGCGCGTTCTTCGATTCTTCTTGCGACGCCGCATTCCCGGACTCATGTTTGTCGTCTCGGCCACGCCCTACCTCGGATGACGTGCCCTTGGTGGTGGAGGCGGCGACAAAAATTCCTTCCTCCTCAAGGTTTTTCTTTGAAAACGCTTGGCTCCGCGATCCCCGCTTTCTCCCCTCTACCCTCCCTTCATAGTCGAACACTGGGGTTGGTCGGTGTGCGGTGGGCTGTCTGGCGGCCCGCAAGAAAAGGTCCCGGGCTGCGGCCAAGGTTTGGAAACGGTGCCACAAATTAATTCCTACTTTTGATAATAACCGCAAATTCGTGATTGACTTGTTGGACTTCTGGGAGGAGTGCCGTGCTACCTCTTGAGCACTGCGTTGGTTTTCCCTTGAAGAGGAAAGGGTGATGCAGCAAAGTAGCGTAAGTATTTCCCACAGTTTTTGAAAACCAAGGTATCAATCCAGTAGGAGACTACACGCAAGTCCCTCGTACCTACACAAACAAATAAGAACCTTGCAACCAACGCGATAAAGGGGTTGTCAATCCCTTCACGGTCACTTACGAGAGTGAGATCTGATAAAGATAATAATGATAAGATAAATATTTTTGGTATTTTTATGATATAGATTGAAAGTAAAGATTGCAAAATAAACGGTGCCAGAAATAACTTGTTGACGGGCCATAGGTTTCACTAGTGGCTTCTCTCAAGATAATATAAGTATTACGGCGGGTGAACAAATTATTGTCGAGCAATTGATAGAAACGTGAATAATTATGAGAATATCTAAGCATGATCATGTATATAGGCATCACGTCCGTGACAAGTAGACCGACTCCTGCCTGCATCTACTACTATTACTCCACACATCGACTGCTATCTAGCATGCATCTAGAGTATTAAGTTCATAAGAACAAAGTAACGCATTAGGTAAGATGACATGATGTAGAGGGATAAACTCAAGCAACATGATATAAACCCCATCTTTTTATCCTCGATGGCAACAATACAATACGTGCCGTTTCCCTTTCTGTCACTGGGATTGAGCAACGCAAGATTGAACCCAAAGCTAAGCACTTCTCCCATTACAAGAAAGATCAATCTAGTAGGCCAAACCAAACTGATAATTCGAAGAGACTTGCAAAGATATCAAATCATACATAAAAGACTTCAGAGGAGATTCAAATATTGTTCATGGATAATCTTGATCATAAACCCACAATTCATCGGATCTCGACAAACACACCGCAAAAAGAGTTACATCGAATAGATCTCCAAGAAGACCGAGGAGAACTTTGTATTGAGATCCAAAGAGAGAGAAGAAGCCATCTAGCTAATAACTATGGACCCGAAGGTCTGAGGTAAACTACTCACACATCATCAGAGAGGCTATGGTGTTGATGTAGAAGCCCTCCGTGATCGATGCCCCCTCTGGCAGAGCGCCGGAAAAGGCCCCAAGATGGGATCTCACGGGTACAGAAGGTTGTGGCAGTGGAAATAGGGTTTCGTGGTGCTCCTGGATGTTTTCAGGGTATATGAGTATATATAGGTGAAGAAAGTCGGTCGGGAGAGCCACGAGGGGCACATGAGGGTGGGGGGCGCGCCCAGGGGGGCAGGCGCACCTCCCTGCCTCATGGCCTCCTTGGTTGTTTCTTGACATCCACTCCAAGTCCTCTGGATCACGTTTGTTCGAAAATTCACGCTCCCGGAAGTTTCATTCCGTTTGGACTCCGTTTGATATTCCTTTTCTACAAAACACTAAAATAGGCAAAAAAACAGCAATTTGCACTGAGCCTTGGGTTAATAGGTTAGTCCCAAAAATAATATAAAAGTGTATAATAAAGCCCATTAAACATCCAAAATGGAATATATAATAGCATGGAACAATCAAAAATTATAGATACATTGGAGACGTATCAAGCAGCCCCAAGCTTAATTCCTGCTCGTCCTCGAGTAGGTAAATGATAAAAAATAGAATTTTTGATATGGAATTATTTCTAGCATATTCTTCAATGTAATTTTATTTATTGTGGCATGAATGTTCAGATCCGAAAGATTCAAGATAAAAGTTTAATGTTGACATAAAAATAATAATACTTCAAGCATGCTAACCAAGCAATTATGTCTTATCAAAATAACATAACAAAAGAAAGCTTATCCCAACAAAATCATATAGTTTGGCCATGCTTCATTTTTGTCACACAAAATGCTCTCATCATGCACAACCCTGATGACAAGCCAAGCAATTGTTTCATACTTATCCTTTTCAAACTCTTTCAACTTTTACGCAATATATGAGCGCGAGCCATGGACATAGCACTATGGGTGGAATAGAATATAATGATTGAGGTTGTGTGAGAAGACAAAAAGGAGAAAGTCTCACATTGACGCGGCTAATCAATGGGCTATGGAGATGCCTATGGATTGATGTCAATGCAAGGAGTAGGGATTGCCATACAATGGATGCACTAGAGCTATAAATATATGAAATCTCATCAAAGAAACTAAGTGGGTGTGCATCCAACTTGCTCGCTCACGAAGACCTAGGGTATTTGAGGAAGCCTATCATTGGAATATACTAGCCAAGTTCTATAATGAAAAATTCCCACTAGTATATGAAAGTGACAAAATAAGAGAATATCTATCATCAAGATCATGGTGCTACTTTGAAGCACAAGTGTGGAAAAAGGATAGTAACATTGTCCCTTCTCTCTTTTTCTCTCATTTTTTTATTTGGGCCTTTTTGTTTCTTTTTTTTTCTTTTTTTCGTCCGGAGTCTCATCCCGACTTGTGGGGAAATCATAGTCTCTATCATCCTTTACTCACATGGGACAATGCTCTAATGATGATCATCACACTTTTATTTACTTACAACTCAAGAATTACAACTCGATACTTAGAACGAAATATGACTCTATGTGAATGCCTCCGGCGGTGTACCGGGATATGCGATGAATCAAGAGTGACATGTATGAAAAATTAAGCATGGTGGCTTTGCCACAAATACGATGTCAACTACATGGTCATGCAAGGCTATATGACAATGATGATGCGTGTCATAATAAACGGAACGGTGGAAAGTTGCATGGCAATATATCTCGGAATGGCTATGGAAATGCCATAATAGGTAGGTATGGTGGCTGTTTTGAGAAAGATATAAGGAGGCTTATGTGTGATAGATCATATCATATCACGGGGTTTGGATGCACCGGCGAAGTTTGCACCAACTCTCAAGGTGAGAAAGGCCAATGCACGGTACCGAAGAGGCTAGCAATGATGGAAGGGTGAGAGTGCGTATAATCCATGGACTCAACATTAGTCATAAATAACTCACATACTTATTGCAAAAATCTACAATTCATCAAAACCAAGCACTACGCGCATGCTCCTAGGGGGATATATTGGTAGGAAAAGACCATCGCTCGTCCCCGACCGCCACTCATAAGGAAAACAATCAAAGAACACCTCATGCTTCAAATTTGTCACACAACGTCTACCATATGTGCATGCTATGGGACTTGCAAACTTCAACACAAGTATTTCTCAATTTCACAATTACTCAACTAGCACACCTCTAATATTACCACATTTATATCTCAAAACAACTATCAAGTATTCACTCTTAGTATTTAATGCACTTTAAGGTTTTTATCTTGGATGCCTATCATATTAGGACTAATTTTATAACCAAAGCAAATTACCATGTCGTTCTAAAGGACTCTCAAAATAATATAAGTGAAGCATGAGAGATTAATTATTTCTATAAAAATAGAACCACCGCCGTGCTCTAAAATATATAAGTGAAGCACTAGAGCAAAATTATCTAACTCAAAAGATATAAGTGAAGCACATAGAGTATTCTAATGAATTCCGATTCATGTGTGTCTCTCTCAAAAGGTGTGTACAGCAAGGATGATTGTGGTAAACTAAAAAACAAATACTCAAATCATACAAGACGCTCCAAGCAAAACACATATCATGTGGTGAATAAAAATATAGCCTCAAGTAAAGTTACTGATAGAAGAAGACGAAAGAGGGGATGCCTTCCGGGGCATCCCCAAGCTTAGGCTTTTGGTTGTCCTTGAATTTTACCTTGGGATGCCTTGGGCATCCCCAATATTAGGCTCTTGACACTCCTTGTTCTATAATCCATCAAATCTTTACCCAAAACTTGCAAACTTCACAACACAAAACTTAAACAGAAAATCTTATGAGCTCCATTAGTAAAAGAAAACAAACCACCACTTAAGGTACTGTAATGAACTCATTCTTTATTTATATTGGTGTTAAACCTACTGTGTTTCCAACTTCTCTATGGTTCATACACTCAAATACTAGCCATAGATTCATCAAAATAAGCAAACAACACACGAAAAACAGAATCTGTCAAAAACAGAATAGTCTATAGTAATCTGTAGGTTTCAAATACTTCTGGAACCCCCAAAAATTCTAAAATAAATTTCTGGATGTGAGGAATTTATCTATTAACCATCTGCAAAAATAATTAACTAAATATCACTCTCCAGTAAAAAATTGCAGCTAATCTCGTGAACGCTAAAGTTTCTGTTTTTTACAGCAAGATCGCAAAGACTTTCCCCAAGTCTTCCCAAAGGTTCTACTTGGCACAAACACTAATTAAAAGCATAAAACCACATCTAAACAGAGGCTAGATGAATTATTTATTGAATAACAGTAAGGAAAAATATTGGGTTGTCTCCCAACAAGCGCTTTTCTTTAAAGCCTTTTAGCTAGGCAAAAGATTTCAACGATGCTCACATGAAAGACAAGAATTGAAGCACAAAGAGAGCATCATAAAACACGTGAAAAACACATCTAATTCTAACATACTTCCTATGCATAGGCATCTTATAGGCAAACAAATTATCAAGGCAAGCAAAAACTAGCATATGCAAGGAAACGGAAAGAAACAATAGCAATCTCAACATAACGAGAGGTAATTTAGTAACATGAACATTTCTACAACCATATTTTCCTCTCTCATAATAATTACATGTAGGATCATAAGCAAATTCAACAATATAGCTATCACAAAACATATTCTTAACACGATCCACATGTATGGAAAGTTGACACTCTTCCAAAATAGTGGGATTAACATTAACTAAAGTCATGACCTCTCCAAACCCACTTTTATCAAAAATTTCATAAGATTGAACATTCTCCAAATATGTGGGATCTAAAGTTGACACTCTTCCAAACCCACTTTCAATAATATTGCAAACACTATTATCAATCTCATGTTCATCATGGGCTTAAATAAATTTTCAAGATCATAAGAAGAATCACCCAATCATGATCATTGCAACAAGTAGTAGACATAGCAAAACTAGCATCCCCAAGCTTAGGGTTTTGCATATTATAAGCACAATTGACATTAATAGAATTTATACTATCATCATTGCAATCATGCTTTTTATTAAAAGATCCATCATGAATCACTCCATAAAGTACTTCATCACAATTTTTAGATTCACGAATTTCAAGCAAAACTTCATAAAGATAATCTAGTGCACAAAACTCACTAGCAATTGGTTCATCATAATTGGATCTCTTAAAAAGATTAGCAAGCGGATGAGGATCCATAGATCTTAGGTTCTCTGTTTAGTAATAAATAAACAACTATTCCAACCAAACGAGTAAACAAGCCAAGTAAGACATCAAAGCAAACGAAAAGACGAACAGAAGAAGGGTGAATAAAATGGCAAGGGTGAAGAGGGGGAGAGGAAAACGAGAGGCAAATGGAAAATAATATAACGCGACGGATAAGAATTTGTGATGGGTACTTGGTATGTCTTGACTTGTGGTAGATCTCCCCGGCAACGGCACCAGAAATCCTTCTTGCTACCTCTTGAGCACCGCGTTGGTTTTCTCTTGAAGAGGAAAGGGTGAGGCATCAAAGTAGCGTAAGTATTTCCTTCAATTTTTGAGAACCAAGGTATCAATCCAGTAGGAGACTACACGCAAGTCCCTCATACCTACACAAACAAATAAGCCTCGCAACCAACGTGATAAAGGGGTTGTCAATCCCTTCACGGTCACTTACGAGAGTGAGATCTGATAGAGATAATAATGATAATATAAATATTTTGGTATTTTTATGATATAGATTGGAAGTAAAGATTGCAAAATAAATGGTGCCAGAAATAACTTGGTGACGGGAGATTAATATAATGGAGAATAGACCCGGGGGCCATAAGTTTCAGTAGTGGCTTCGCTCAAGATAGCATAAGTATTACGGTGGGTGAACAAATTACTTTCGAGCAATTGATAGAAAAGCGAATAACTATGAGAATATCTAGGCATGATCATGTATATAGGCATCATGTCCGTGACAAGTAGATCGACTCCTGCCTGCATATACTACTATTACTCCAGAAATCGACCGCTATCCAGCATGCATCTAGAGTATTAAGTTCATAAGAACAGAGTAACACATTAGGTAAGATGACATAATGTAGAGGGATAAACTCAAGCAATATGATATAAACCCCATCTTTTTATCCTCGATGGCAACAATACAATACGTGTCGTTTCCCTTTCTGTCACTGGGATTGAGCAACACAAGATTGAACCCAAAGCTAAGCACTTCTCCCATTGCAAGAAAGATCAATCTAGTAGGCCAAACCAAACTGATAATTCGGAGAGACTTGCAAAGATAACAAATCATACATAAAAGACTTCAAAGGAGATTATTGTTCATAGATAATCTTGTTCATAAACACACAATTCATCGGATCTCGACAAACACACCACAAAAAGAGTTACATCGAATAGATCTCCAAGAGGATCGAGGAGAACTTTGTATTGAGATCCAAAGAGAGAGAAGAAGCAATCTAGCTAATAACTATGGACCCGAAGGTCTAAGGTAAACTACTCACACATCATCAAAGAGGCTATGGTGTTGATGTAGAAGCCCTCCGTGATCGATGCCCCCTCCGGTGGAGCACAGGAAAAGGCCCCAAGATGGGATCTCACGGGTACAGAAGGTTGCGACGGTGGAAATAGGGTTTCGTGGTGCTCCTGGATGTTTTCAGGGTATATGAGTATATATAGGCGAAGGAAGTCGGTTAGGAGAGCCACGAGCGGCCCACGAGGGTGGGAAGCGCGCCCAGGGGGCAGGCACGCCTCCCTGCCTCGTGGCCTCCTCGGTTGTTTCTTGACGTCCACTCAAAGTCCTCTGGATCACGTTTGTTCCAAAAATCATGCTCCTGAAGGTTTCATTCTGTTTGGACTCCGTTTGATATTCCTTTTCTGCGAAACACTGAAATAGGCAAAAAACAACAATTTGCACGGGGCCTTGGGTTAATAGGTTAGTCCCAAAAATAATATAAAAGTGTATAATAAAGCCCATTAAACATCCAAAGCAGAATATATAATAGCATGGAACAATAAAAAATTATAGATACATTGGAGACGTATCATGCCGCCCCCTGTCCTTTGATGAGATGCAGCTCAGGATGGATTCGCGCGTTGCTTTGGCGGCCTCGATCAGGCGCCAGAGCGCATACTGAAAGCAGCGCGGGGTGTGCCGTGTTGTTTGCGAGGCAGACGAGAACACCGGATTCTTTCACGCGTGCGCCTCCCACCGCCGCCGTGCCAACATGATCCGTGTCCTCGACGTCGACGGCGCAATGGTGCTGTACCATGCGGGGAAAGCGGCGGCCCTGCTCTCTTCCTTCTCCGAGCTGCTGAGCAGGGCTCACCCCTCTGTGTGGCGTTTAGACCTTGCGGCTCTCTACCGCAATGCCGCGCGGGTGGACGCGGCTGCCCTGGCCGCGCCATTCTCGTCCAGCGAGATCAAGGAGGCAGCGAACCTCCTCGACCGGACTAGCGCGCCCAGACCTGACGACCTCGGCCCCGTGTTCTACCAGGCATCCTAGAGTGCTGTCGCGGGAGACTTGCGGCGGCTTTTCGACATGGTCCATGCTGGGACCGCGGACCTCGACGCCATCAACCATGCATACATCGCCCTGCTGCCCAAGGGTGGGGGCGTGCCGACGTCGGTTGCTTTCCGTCGGGTCTCCCTACAGAACGGGGACATAAAAATCCTCCGCCATGGCCTCACCTCGAGGTTGTAGAAGCAAATCAGGGGCATCATCGACATCGACCAGTCCGGGTTCTTGGCGGGGAGGAGCATCTCCGAGAACTTCGTGTATGCCGCCGAGGTGATCCAGTGCTGCCACAAGCGGGGCGCGCCTGCCCTCGTTTTTAAGCTGGACTTCACCAAGGCGTTCGACTCGGTCGATTGGGGGGCGCTACGCCAGATCCTCATGGTGCGCGGATTCCCAGACCGATGGTGTGCCTGTATGGACTTGATGTTTGGGTCCTCTCGATCGGCGGTGCTGCTGAACGGCGTGCCCGGGAAGTGGTTCACGATGTGCCGTGGGCTGCGGCAGGGTGACCCATGCTCGCCCTACCTCTTCCTCATCGTCGCTGATGTGCTGCAACAGACGATCAAACAGGATGGGGGGCTGTTTCACCCTATCGTGGATGGTGAGCCTCCCCTGGTGCTGCAATACACCGATGATACACTTGTCATCCTCCGAACGGACGTCGACGCCGCTGCCTGGAATAGAATATAATGAGGGGGGTTATGTGGAGAAGACATAAAGGAGAAAGTCTCACATCAACGAGGCTAATCAATGGGCTATGGAGATGCCCACCGATTGATGTTAATGCAAGGAGTAGGGATTGCCATGCAACGGATGCACTAGAGCTATAAATGTATGAAAGCTCAACAAAAGAAACTAGTGGGTGTGCATCCAACTTGCTTGCTCACGAAGACCTAGGGCACTTGCGGAGGCCCATTGTTGGAATATACAAGCCAAGTTCTATAATGAAAAATTCCCACTAGTATATGGAAGTGATAACATGAGAGACTCTCTACTATGAAGATCATGGTGCTACTTTGAAGCACAAGTGTGGTAAAAGGATAGTAACATTGTCCCTTCTCTCTTTTTCTCTCATTTTTTGGGCCTTCTTATGGCCTTTCCTTTTTTTGAGCCTTCTCTTTTTTTATGGCCTTTCTTTTTTTCTCACTTGGGACAATGCTCTAATAATGATGATCATCACACTTCTATTTATTTACAACTCAATGATTACAACTCGATACTAGAACAAAGATGACTCTATATGAATGCCTCCGGCGGTGTACCGGGATATGCAATGAACCAAGAGTGACATGTATGAAAGAATTATGAATGGTGGCTTTGCCACAAATACTATGTCAACTACATGATCATGCTAAGCAATATGACAATGATGAATGTGTCATGATGAACGGGATGATGGAAAGTTGCATGGCAATATATCTCGGAATGGCTATGGAAATGCCATAATAGGTAGGTATGGTGGCTGTTTTGAGGAAGATATAAGGAGGTTTATGTGTGAAAGAGCGTATCATATCACGGGGTTTGGATGTACCGGCGAAGTTTGCGCCAACTCTCAATGTGAGAAATGGCAATGCACGGTACCGAAGAGGCTGGCAAGGATGGAAGGGTGAGAGTGTGTATAATCCATGGACTCAACATTAGTCATAAAGAACTCACATACTTATTGCAAAAATCTAAAAGTCATCAAAAACCTCGGCACTACGCGCATGCTCCTAGGGGGATAGATTGGTAGGAAAAGACCATCGCTCGTCCCCGACCGCCACTCATAAGGAGGACAAATCAAATAACACCTCATGTTTCAAATTTGTTGCATAACGTTTACCATGCGTGCATGCTACGGGACTTGCAAACTTCAACACAAGTATTTCTCAATTTCACAACTACTCAACTAGCATGACTTTGATATTATTACCTCCATATCTCAAAACAATCATCAAGCATCAAACTTTTCTTAGTATTCAACACACTCATAAGAAAGTTTTATTATTAATCTTGCATACCAAGCATATTAGGATTTTAAGAAAATTACCATGCTAATAAGAATATCAAAATAATCTAAGTGAAGCATGAGAGATCAATAGTTTCTATAAAACAAATCCACCACCGTGCTCTAAAAGATATAAGTGAAGCACTAGAGCAAAACTATAAAGCTCAAAAGATATAAGTGAAGCACTAGAGTAAAACTATAAAGCTCAAAAGGTATAGGTGAAGCACATAGAGTATTCTATCAAATTCCAAATCATGTATGGCTCTCTCAAAAGGTGTGTAAAGCAAGGATGATTGCGGTAGACTAACAAGCAAAGACTCAAATCATAAAAGACGCTCCAAGCAAAACACATATCATGTGGTGAATAAAAATATAGCTCCAAGTAAAGTTACCGATAGAAGTAGATGAAAGAGGGGATGCCTTCCGGGGCATCCCCAAGCTTTGGCTTTTAGGTGTATTTAGATTATCTTGGGGGTGCCATGGGCATCCCCAAGCTTAGGCTCTTGCCACTCCTTGTTCCAATATCCATCAAATCTTTACCCAAAAAAACACAAAACTTAAAGTAGAAAATCTCGTGAGCTCCGTTAGCGAAAGAAAACAAAAGACCACTTCAAGGTACTATAATTAACTCATTCTTTATTTATGTTGGTGTTAAAACTATTGTATTCCAACTTTTCTATGGATTATAAACTATTTTATTATCCATAGATTCGTCAAAATAAGCAAACAACACACGAAAAACAGAATCTATCAAAAACAGAACAGTCTGTAGTAATCTGTAGCTAGAACGATATCTGGAACCCCAAAAATTCTAAAATAAATTTATGGACGTGAGGAATTTATCTATTAATCATCTGCAAAAAGAATTAACTAAATATCACTTTCGAAATAAAAATTAAAGCAGTTCTCGTGAGCGCTAAAGTTTCTGTTTTTTACAGCAAGTTCAACAAGACTTTCCCCAAGTCTTCCCAACGGTTCTACTTGGCACAAACACTAATTAAACACAAAAACACAACCAAAACAGATGATAAATAAATTATTTATTACTAAACAGGATAAAAAAGTAAGGAATAAAAATAAAATTGGGTTGCCTCCCAACAAGCGCTATCGTTTAACACCCCTAGCTAGGCATAACAAGCAAGAATGGATCTAGGTATTGCCATCTTTGGTAGGCAATCCATAAGTGGATCTCATGATAGATTCATATGGTAATTTTATTTTATTTCTAGGGAAGTGTTCCATGCCCCTTTTTAATGGAAATTGAAATCTAATATTCCCTTCCTTCATATCAATAATTGCACCAACCGTTCTAAGGAAAGGTCTACCGAGAATAATAGGGCAAGAAGGATTGCAATCTATATCAAGAAAGATAAAATCTACGGGCACATAATTCCTATTTGCAACAATAAGAACATCATTAATTCTTCCCGTAGGTTTCTTAATAGTGGAATCCGCAAGATGCAAGTTTAGAGAGCAATCATCAAAATCACGGAAATCTAGCAAATCACACAAAGTTTTGGGAATAGTAGAGACACTAGCACCCAAATCACACAAAGCATAAAACTCATAATCTTTAACTTTAATTTAATAGTAGGTTCCCACTCATCATAAAGTTTTCTAGGGATAGAAACTTTCAACTCAAGTTTTTCTTCATAAGATTGCATCAAGGCATCAACGATATGTTCGGTAAAGGCTTTATTTTGACTATAAGCATGAGGAGATTTTAGCAAGGATTGCAACAAGGAAATACAATCAATTAAAGAGCAATTTTTATAATTAAATTCCTTGAAATCCAATGTAGTGGGTTTAGCATCATCTAGGGTTTTATTTCTTTTAATCCCACTTTGATCAATTGCATCATCAAGATCTAAATACTCCAAATTTTTAGAACGCCTTATAGGTAAAGGTGGATCATATTAAGTCCCATAATTATCAAGATTAATATTGCAAAACAAAGATTTAATAGGGGACACATCAATAACTTTTAGATCTTCATCATTATTTTCATAGGAACTAGAAGAACATGCTTTAATAAAGGCATCTTTCATAGCACGCGTCCTAGCGGTTCTTTCCTTGCACTCATTAATGGAAATTCTCATGGCTTTGAGAAACTCATTGATATCATGCTTAGGAGGAATAGATCTAAGCTTTAAAGAATCAACATCAAGAGAAATTCTATCAACGTTCCTAGCCAAATCATCAATCTTAAGCAATTTTTCTTCAATCATAGCATTAACATTCTTTTGCAAAGAAATAAATTATTTAATATTAGATTCAAAATCAGAGGGCATCTTATTATAATTTCCATAAGAATTGTTGTAGGAATTACCATAATTATTAGAGGGATTACAAGGATAAGGCCTAGGATTGAAATTTCCTCTATACGCGTTGTTACCAAAATTGTTCCTACCAACAAAATTCACATCCATAGATTCATTGTTATTCTCAATCAAAGTAGACAAGGGCATATCATTAGGATTAGAAGAAACACTCTTATTAGCAAATAATTTCATAAGTTCATCCATCTTTCCACTCAAAATATTAATTTCTTCTATCGCATGCACCTTTTTATTAGTAGATCTTTCAGTATGCCATTGAGAATAATTAACCATAATATTATCTAGGAGTTTAGTAGCATCTCCTAAAGTGATTTCCATAAAAGTGCCTCCCGCGGCCGAATCTAAAATATTTCTAGAAGCAAAATTCAATCCGGCATAATTTTTTTGTATTATCATCCACAAATTCAAACCATGTGTAGGGCAATTATGTATCATTAATTTCATTCTCTCCCAAGATTGTGCAACATGTTCATGATCAAGTTGCTTAAAATTCATAATATCATTTCTGAGAGAGATGATCTTAGCGGGAGGAAAATACTTAGAGATAAAAGCATCTTTGCACTTGTTCCATGAATCAATATTATTTTTAGGCAAAGATGAAAACCAAGCTTTAGCACGATCTGTAAGCGAAAAAGGAAATAGCTTCAATTTAACAATATCATTATCGACATCTTTCTTCTTTTGCATGTCACACAAATCAACGAAGCTATTTAGATGCGTAGCGGCATCTTCACTAGGAAGGCCGGAGAACGGATCTTTCATGACAAGATTCAGCAAAGCAGTATTAATTTCACAAGATTCAGCATCGGTAAGAGGAACAATCGGAGTGCTAAGGAAATCATTATTGTTGGTATTGGTGAAGTCACACAATTTAGTATTATCTTGAGCCATCGCGACAAACAAGCAATCCAACACACGAGCAAACAAAAAGCAAACGGGCAAAAAGAGGCAAATAGAGAGGGAGGATAGAGAGAGGGAGGGAGAATAAAACGACAAGGGTGAAGTGGGGGAGAGGAAAACGAGAGGCAAATGGCAAATAATGTAATGCGGGAGATAGGGATTGTGATGGGTATTTGGTATGTTGACTTTTGCGCAGACTCCCCGGCAACGGCGCCAGAAATTCTTCTTGCTACCTCTTGAGCAGTGCGTTGGATTTCCCTGAAGAGGAGAGGATGATGCAGCAAAGTAGCATAAGTATTTCCCTCAGTTTTTGACAACCAAGGTATCATTCCAGTAGGAGGCTATGCGCGAGTCCCTCATACCTACACAAAAACAATAGCTCAACGCAACCAACGCGCTTAGGGGTTGTCAATCCCTTCACGGTCACTTACGAAAGTGAGATCCGATAGAGATGATAAATAATATTTTTGGTATTTTTGGTATAAAGATGCAAAGTAAAAAGTAAAAGCAAAGCAATAATAAAGTGATGGAGATTAATATGATGAGAAAGAGACCCGGGACCATAGGTTTCACTAGTGGCTTCTCTCAAGAGCATAAGTATTCTACGGTGGGTGAACAAATTATTGTTGAGCAATTGACAGAATTGAGCATAGTTATGAGAATATCTAGGTATGATCATGTATATAGGCATCATGTCCGAGACAAGTAGACCGGCTCCTGCCTGCATCTACTACTATTACTCCATTCATCGACCGCTATCCAGCATGCATCTAGAGTATTAAGTTAAAAACAGAGTAACGCCTTAAGCAAGATGACATGATGTAGAGGGATAGTTTCATGCAATATGATAAAAACCCCATCTTGTTATGCTCGATGGCAACGATACAATACGTGCCTTGCTGCCCTTCTATCACTGGGAAAGTACACTGCAAGATCGAACCCAAAGCTAAGCACTTCTCCCATGGCAAGAAAAACCAATCTAGTAGGCCAAACCAAACCGATAATTCGAAGAGACTTGCAAAGATAACCAATCATACATAAAAGAATTCAGAGAAGATTCAAATATTATTCATAGATAGACTGGATCATAAACCCACAATTCATCGTTCTCAACAAACACACCGCAAAAAGAATATTACATCGAATAGATCTCCACAAGAGAGGGGTAGAACATTGTATTGAGATCCAAAAAGAGAGAAGAAGCCATCTAGCTACTAACTATGGACCCGTAGGTCTGAAGTAAACTACTCACACTTCATCGAAGGGTCTTGGATGATGATGTAGAAGCCCTCCGTGATCGATGCCCCCTCCGGCGGAGCTCTGGAACAGGCCCCAAGATGGGATCTCGTGGATACAGAAAGTTGCAGTGGTGGAATTAGGTTTTTGGCTCCGTCCCCGATCGTTTGGGGGTACGTAGGTATATATAGGAGGAAGAAGTACGTCGGTGGAGCTTCGAGGGGCCCACGAGGCAGGGGGGCGCGCCCTCCACCCTCGTGGCTTTCTTGACGGAGGGTCCAAGTCTCCTGAATCTTATCTGATGAGAAAATCACGTTTCCAAAGGTTTCATTCTGTTTGTACTTCGTTTGATATTCTGTTTCTCCGAAACACTGAAATAGGCAAAAAGACAGCAATTCTGGGCCGGGCCTCCGGTTAATAGGTTAGTCCCAAAAATAATATAAAAGTGGAAAATAAAGCCCAATATAGTCCAAAACAGTAGATAATATAGCATGGAGCAATCAAAAATTATAGATACGTTGGAGACGTATCACTGCCCGCCTCCGCCATATCTTCGACGACTTCGCGGCGGCGACGGGGTTGGGCATCAACTTCGCCAAGAGTACTCTGGTCCCCATGCACGTCCCCGAGGAGGTGCTAGTGGAAACCGTTGGGGCCCTTGGCTGCGCCATTCAGGGGTTCCCGCAAGCCTTCCTTGGGCTTCCGCTGTTGTGGGAAAAGCTCTGCTTCACTGACTTCCTCCCCATGACCGCGAAGGTGGACAATTACTTGGCTGGATGGAGGGCTCGTCTCCTCTCCCCGGCCTGGCGCTTGGTTCTGATCAATGCTGTGCTCGACGCCCTTCCCACTTACACCATGGCGGCGATGCTACTCCCGCCGGCGGTGATCAAGGGGCTCAACTCGCTCCGCCGAGCTTTCCTCAAGAATGTGGCCGAGCGTGCCTCTGGAGCTCAATACCTGGTGGCCTGGGAGCGCGTCTGCAGGACCAAGGCGGAGGGTGGGCTTGGCGTTCGGGACTTCGCAACACAGAATCGCTGCCTACTGCTCAAGATGCTGCACCGGCTCCACACAGCCTCCTCGTCCTCGAGATGGGCTTTGTGGGTGTGGGCAGAGCTCGACGGCCGCTCTCTTCTCTCTTCGACAACCAGTAGGGGCGCGGGGGAGCACAACAAGGCACTGGGCGGGTTGCTCCCTCTATACCGCGGGATCACCAGGGTGGAGGTGAGCGACGGGAGGCGGACGCCCTTTTAGCTCGACTCCTTGCTACCGGGTGGGCCTATCGTGGTGGCTTTTTCGGTGCTGCACTCGCACACAACGGTGAAGGAGGCCACGGTGTGGCAGGTGCGTGCGCGTGACCTGGATAGCGTGCTTGTGCCTAGGCTTACCACTACCAGTGTTGTGGAGCGGGCTGCCCTCCTGGCTCTGATCGGTGATAATGCCACGGTGCCCGATGACGATGAGCGCAGCCCGGTGCTGTGCTTGGGCGCACGTGGGGGGATCGTCACGACGGTCGTCTACACCCTAAAGAGGTTCGGCGGTGTGTAGGCATCGGTTGCGATGTTCCTACGGGGATGCGCTGCTCCCTCCCACGTTCGCTTCTTTGGGTGGCTCTTGGTCCAACGATGGGTTCACACAAGAGATGTCTTGCTGCGGAAAACCATCATCGCAACGGAGGATGTTGCTTGTCCCATCTGCTCGTGTGAGCTGGAGATGGTGGATCACATGGTTTTTGGGTGTCCTTTCGCCCGGTCATTCTGGCGGGCTGTGGGGGTCGACGTGGTCAACAAAGGCTATCATGTGGGCGCGCTCCAGGATCTGGACGTCCAGAGTGTGGTCGGAGAAACTGCATGCGCTGCCTTCACGCTGTTGTGCTGCTGGCAACTGTGGAAACACAGGAATGTTGTGGTCTTCCGCGGGGCGGTGCCCTCCCTCGCTCGTCCACTCGCATGCTGGAGGGAAGACTCGACCCTGTGGAGAGGACGCCTGAAAGTAGCTGAACGGGCATGGGTCGATAGATGGCTGCAGGTGTTTGTGTATCCTGGGAGGTAGGCCGTGCTATGTGTTCTAGGAGTTGTGTAATCCTCTCCCCTCCCCCTTCCATGTAAAACTCCCTGTCTCCCCTCGGGGGTGTGAATCAATAGAAAAAGAGAAAATTCAGGTGGAGGGCTTTGCCCTCCCCCGGTGACCTTAAAAAAAGTACATCCGATCATGTTAATTCAAATCAAATAGAACTTGTTGGTTGCACTTATGAATTAGACATGCAAGTATAATACATTTAGGCCCTATTTGTTTGGGATTTTGTTTCTGCTTTTGCAGCCTTTTCAATTTGACCAAAAAGTCATAAAAGCTCTTCTGCTTTTGTAGCTTTTTCAATTTGGTCAAAAAGCCATAAAAGCTCCTAAATGCACCTATTTTCAATTTGGTCAAAAAGCCATAAAAGCTCCTAAATGCACATTTTTAGGAGCTTTTGTGGCTTTTTGGCTAAATTGGAAAAGCTGCAAAAGCAGAAGCAAAAGACCATAAAAGCTCCTGGCTTTTTGGCCAAATTGGAAAAGTTGCAAAAGCATAAGCAAAAGCCCAAACAAATAGGGGCTTAGTTGTTGGATTACATGAGACGAGCTTAGAGACCACAATTTATTCTAAAACCTTAGTTTAAATTTAGCAATTGAAATTTCCAATATTCATCATATACATAGAAATTGTGCATGTGTTTTTTTCTTCAAAATTTTCATTTTAGACACAAGAGTATATACATTAACCATTAAATTAGAAATCGTTCTTTTGAAATTAATATGGCTTGCGGCTACTTCAGTAGAATACAGAAACCATTTTAATTTATAGAACACAATAAACTTTACCAATATAGGTGGGTTGCTTAGCCTCTACAATCTGCTACCTCTTGAGCACTGCGTTGGGTTTCCCCGAAGAGGAAGAGATGATGCAGCAAAGTAGCATAAGTATTTCCCTCGGTTTTTGAGAACCAAGGTATCAATCCAGTAGGAGGCTACGCGCGAGTCCCTCGTACCTGCAGAAAACAAATAAATCTTCACAACCAACGTGAATAGGGGTTGTCAATCCCTACACAGCCACTTACGAGAGTGAGATCTGATAGATATGATAAGATAATATTTTTGGTATTTTTGTGATAAAGATGCAAAGTAAAATAAAGGCAAAGTAAAAAGCAAAGGAAATAACTAAGTAGTAGGAGATTAATATGATAAAGATAGACCCGGGGCCATAGGTTTCACTACTGGCTTCTCTCGAGATCATAAGTATTCTATGGTGGGTGAACAAATTACTTTTGAGCAATTGACAGAATTGAGCATAGTTATGAGAATATCTAGGTATGATCATGTATATAGGCATCACGTCCGAGACAAGTAGACCGACTCCTGCTTGCATCTACTACTATTACTCCACTCATCGGCCGCTATCCAGCATGCATCTAGCGTATTAAGTTAAAACAGAGTAACGCCTTAAGCAAGATGACATGATGTAGATGGATAGACTCATGCAATATGATGAAAACCCCATCTTTTTATCCTCGATGGAAACAATACAATACATGCCTTGCTGCCCCTACTGTCACTGGGAAAGGACACCGCAAGATTGAACCCAAAGCTAAGCACTTCTCCCATTGCAAGAAAGATCAATCTAGTAGGCCAAACCAAACTGATAATTCAAAGAGACTTGCAAAGATAACCAATCATACATAAAAGAATTCAGAGAAGATTCAAATATTATTCATAGATAGACTTGATCATAAACCCACAATTCATCGATCTCAACAAACACACCGCAAAAAGAAGATTACATCGAATAGTTCTCCACAAGAAAGGGGGAGAACATTGTATTGAGATCCAAAAAGAGAGACGAAGCCATCTAGCTAATAACTATGGACCCGTAGGTCTGAGCTGAACTACTCACACTTCATCGGAGAAGCTATGGTGTTGATGTAGAAGCCCTCCGCGATCGATGCCCCCTCCGGCGGAGCTACGAAACAGGCCCCAAGATGGGATCACATGGATACAGAAAGTTGCGGCGGTGGAATTAGGTTTTTGGCTCCGTATCTGATCGTTTGGGGGTATGTAGGTATATATAGGAGGAAGGAGTACGTCGGTGGAGCAACAGGGGGCCCACGAGGGTGGAGGGCGCGCCTAGGGGGGGGGGTGTTGGGGAACGTAGCAGAAATTCAAAATTTTCTACGCATCACCAAGATCAATCTATGGAGTAATCTAGCAACGAAGGGAAGGAGAGTGCATCTACATACCCTTATAGATCGCTAAGCGGAAGCGTTCAAGTGAACGGGGTTGATGGAGTCGTACTTGTCGTGATCCAAATCACCGATGATCCTAGTGCCGAACGAACGGCACCTCCATGTTCAACACACGTACAACCCGGTGACGTCTCCTACACCTTGATCCAGCAAGGGGAGAAGGAGAGGTTGGGGAAGACTCCATCCAGCAGCAGCACGATGGCGTGGTGGTGGTGGAGGAGCGCGGGACTCCAGCAGGGCTTCGCCAAGCACTATGAGAGACGAGGAGGGAGAGGGGTAGGGCTGCGCCAACAGGGAGAGCAAATCACATGTGTTGGGCAGCCCCAAACCTCAAGTATATATGGGGGAAGGGGAGGGGCTGCGCCCCCACCTAGGGTTCCCTCCCTAGGGGTGGCGGCAGCCCCCAGATCCCATCTGGGAGGCGGCCAAGGGGGAGAGAGAGGGGGCGCACCTAGGGTGGGCCTTAGGGCCCATCTGCGCCTAGGGTTTGCCCCCTCCCCTCTTGAGGACGCCTTGGGCCTTGGTGGGAGGCGCCCCAGCCCACATAGGGGCTGGTCCCTTCCCACTTATGGCCCACGCAAGCCTCCGGGGCTGGTGGCCCTCCCGGTGGACCCCCAGACCCCTCCGGTGGTCCCGGTACACTACTGGTGATGCCCGGAACACTTCCGGTGGCCAAAACCATACTTCCTATATATCAATCTTTACCTCCGGACCATTCCGGAACTCCTCGTGATGTCCGGGATCTCATCCGGGAATCCAAACAACATTCGGTAACCGCGTACATACTTTCCCTATAACCCTAGCGTCATCGAACCTGAAGTGTGTAGACCCTATGGGTTCGGGAGTCATGCAGACATGGCCGAGAAAACTCTCCGGCCAATAACCAACAGCAGGATCTGGATACCCATGTTGGCTCCCACATGCTCCACGATGATCTCATCGGATGAACCACGATGTCAAGGATTCAGTTAATCCCGTATACAATTCCCTTTGTCTATCGGTATGATACTTGCCCGAGATTCGATCGTCGGTATCCTGATACCTTGTTCAATCTCGTTACCAGCAAGTCTCTTTACTCGTTCTGTAACGCATCATCCCGTGATCAACTCCGTGATCACATTGTGCACATTATGATGATGTCCCACCGAGTGGGCCCAGAGATACCTCTCCGTTTACACGGAGTGACAAATCCCAGTATCGATTCGTGCCGACCCAACAGACACTTTCGGAGATACCTGTAGTGTACCTTTATAGCCACCCAATTACGTTGTGACGTTTGGCACACCCAAAGCATTCCTACGGTATCCGGGAGTTGCACAATCTCATGGTCTAAGGAAATGATACTTGACATTAGAAAAGCTTTAGCAAACGAACTACACGATCTTGTGCTAGGCTTAGGATTGGGTCTGGTCCATCACATCATTCTCCTAATGATGTGATCTCGTTATCAACGACATCCAATGTCCATGGCAGGAAACCATAACCATCTATTGATCAACGAGCTAGTCAACTAGAGGCTTACTAGGGACATGGTGTTGTCTATGTATCCACACATGTATCTGAGTTTCCTATCAATACAATTCTAGCATGGACAATAAACGATTATCATGAACAAGGAAATATAATAATAACCAATTTATTATTGCCTCTACGGCATATTTCCAACAGTCTCCCACTTGCACTAGAGTCAATAATCTAGTTTACATCGTCATGTGATTAACACTCACAGGTCACATCGCCATGTGACCAACATCCAAAGAGTTTACTAGAGTTCAATAATCTAGTTCACATCACTATGTGATTAACACTCAATGAGTTTTGGGTTTGATCATGTTACTTGTGAGAGAGGTTGTAGTCTACGGGTCTGTCACACTCAGATCCGTATGTACTTTGCAAATCTCTACGCTATATTTGGAGCCATTTCAAATAACGGTTCTACTTGGAGCTATTCTAAATTGTTGCTCCATTATACGTATCCGGTATCTCTACTTAGAGCTATCCGGATAGGTGTTAAGCTTGCATCGACGTAACTCTTTACGTCGAACTCTTTATCACCTCCATAACCGAGAAACATATCCTTATTCCTCTAAGGATAATTTTGACCGCTATTTGGTGATCTACTCCTAGATCACCTTTGTACCCTCTTGCCAGGCATGTGGCAAGGCACACATCAGGTGCGGTACTTAGCATGGCATACCGTATAGAGCCTATGACAAAAGCATAGGGGACGACCTTCGTCCTTCCTCTTTCTTCTACCGTGGTCGAGCTTTAAGTCTTAACTTCATACCTTACAACTCAGGCAAGAACTCCTTCTTTGGCTGATCCATCTTGAACACCTTCAAGATCATGTCAAGGTATGTGCTCATTTGAAAGTACCATTAAGCGGTTTTTATCTATCCTTATAGATCTTGATGCTCAATGTTCAAGTAGCTTAATCCAGGTTTTCCATTGAAAAACACCTTTCAAATAACCCTATATGCTTTCCAGAAATTCTACATCATTTCGGATCAACAATATGCCATCCACATATACTTATCAGAAATGTTGTAGTGCTCCCACTCACTTTATTGTAAATACAAGTTTCTAACAAACTTTGTATAAACCCATAAACTTTGATTACTCCATCAAAGTATATATTCCAACTCCAAGATGCTTGCTCTAGTCCATGGAAGGATCGCTAGAGCTAGCATACCTTTTAGCATCCTTAGGATCGACAAAACCTTTCTGATTGTATCACATACAACCTTTCCTTACGAAAACTGGTAAGGAAACTTGTTTTGACATCCATCTGCCAGATTTCATAAATGCAGCTTATGCTAACATGATTCCGACGGACTTAAGCATCGTTACAGGTGAGAAAATCTCATCGTAGTCAACTGCTTGAACTTGTGAAAAACTCTTTGCCACAAGTCGAGCTTCATAGATGATGACATTACCGTCCACGTTCGTCTTCTTCTTAAAATCCACATGTACCTAACAGCCTTATGACCATCAAGTAGTTCTTCCAAAGTCTACACTTTGTTTTCATACATGGATCCTCTCTCGGATTTTATGGCCTCGATCCAATTTTCGGAATCCGGGCCCACCATCGCTTCTCCATAGCTCATAGGTTCATCGTTGTCCAACAACGTGACCTTTAAGACAGGGTTACCACTTAGAATTTGTACACACCCTTGTCAACCCATGAGGTTCGATAGTAACTTGATCTGAAGCTCCATGATCATCATCATTAGCTTTCTCTTCAACTGAGGCAGGTGCCACAGAAACATTTTTCCTGTGCTGCGCTACTCTCTGGTTGAAGTAAAGGTTCAACAACCTTATCAAGTTCTATATTCCTCCCACTCAATTCTTTCGAGAGAAACTTTTCCTCGAGAAAGGACCCGATTCGAGAAACAATCCCTATTGCTTTCGGATCTGAGACAGGAGGTATACCCAACTGTTTTGGGTGTCCTATGAAGATGCATTTATCCGCTTTGTGTTCGAGCTTATCAGCCTGAAACTTTTTCACATAAGCGTCGCAGCCCCAAACTTTTAAGAAATGACAGCTTAGGTTTCTCTAAACCATAGTTCATACGGTGTCATCTCATAGGAATTACGTGGTTCCCTATTTAAAGTGAATGTGGTTGTCTCTAATGCCTAACCCATAAACTATCGTGGTAATTCGATAAGAGACATCATGGTATGCATCATATCCAATAGGGTGCAGTTATGATGTTCGGACACACCGTCACACTATGGTGTTCCAGGCTGTATTAGTTGTGAAACAATTTCCACAGTGTCTTAATTCTGTGCCAAACTCGTAATTCAGATATTCATCTCTATGACCATATCATAGATATTTTATCCTCTTGTCACGACGATCTTCAACTTCACCCTGAAATTACTTGAACCTTTCAATAATTCAGACTCGTGATTCATCAAGTAAATATACTCAGCATCTGCTCAAATCATCTGTGAAGTAAGAATATAATGATATCCACTACATGCCTCATCACTCATTGGACTGCACAGATCAAGATGTATTACTTCCAACAGTTGCTTTCTTGTTCCATCTTACTGAAAACGAGGCCTTTCAGTCATCTTGCTCATGTGGTATGATTTGCATGTCTCAAGTGATTAAAAATCAAGCGAGTCCAAAGATCCATCAACATGGAGCTTCTTCATGCATTTTATACCATTGTGACTAAAATTACAGTGCCACAAGTATGTGGTACTATCATTACTATCTTATATCTTTTGGCATGAACATGTGTATCACTACGATCGAGATTCAATAAACCATTCATTTTAGGTGTAAGACCATTAAAGGTATTATTCAAATAAACAGAGTAACCATTATTCTCCTTAAATGAATAACCGCATTGCAATGAACATAATCTAATCATGTCCATGCTGAACGCAAACACCAAATAACAATTATTTAGGTTTAACACCAACCCTAATGGTAGACGGAGTGTGCGATGTTTGATCACATCAACCTTGGAAACTCTTCCAACACCTATCGTCGTCTCACCTTTGGCTAGTCTCCGTTTATTCTGTAGCCTTTTATTTCGAGTTACTAACACTTAGCAACCGAACCGGTATCTAATACCCTGCTGCTACTAGGAGTACTAGTAAAGTACACATTTAATATAAGTCCAATACATACTTCTGTCAACCTTGTCAGCCTTCTCATCTACCAAGTATCTAGGGTGGTTCTGCTTCAGTGACCGTTCCCCTTATTACAGAAGCACTTAGTCTCGGGCTTGGGTTCAACTTTGGGTTTCTTCACTAGAGCAACAACTGATTTGTTGTTTCATGAAGTATCCCTTTATTGCCCTTGCCCTTCTTGAAACTAGTGGTTTTACTAACCATCAACAATTGATGCTCCCTTTTGATTTCTACTTTCGCGGTGTCGCGAATAGCTCAAGGATCATATCTATCCCTGATATGTTATAGTTCATCACGAAGCTCCAGTAGCTTGGTGACAGTGACTTTGGAGAACCATCACTATCTCATATGGAAGATTAACTCCCACTCGATTCAAGCGATTGTTGTACTCATACAATCTGAGCACATGCTCAACGGTTGAGTTTTTCTCCTTAGTTTGCAGGCTTAAGAAACTTGTCAAAGGTCTCATACCTCTTGACGTGGGCACTAGCCTGAAATCCCAATTTTAGTCCTTGGAACATCTCATATGTTCTGCGATGTTTCAAAAACTTCTTTGGTGCCTCAATTCTAAACCATTTAGCATTACGCACTGGACTATCATGTAGTCATCAAAACGTGTATGTCAGATGTTCGCAACATCCACAACTGACATTCGTGGGTCAGCTCACTGAGCGGTGCATTAAGGACATAATCCTTCTGCGCAGCAATGAGGACAATCCTCTGTTTACGGATCCAGTCCGCATAATTGCTACTATCAACTTTCAACTAAATTTTCTCTAGGAACATATCTAAAACAGTAGAACTAAAGCGTGAGCTAGGACATAATTTGCAAAGTCCTTTTGACTATGTTCATGATAATTGAGTTCATCTTATGAACTCCCACTCAGATAGACATCCCTCTAGTCATCTAAGTGATTACATGATCCGAGTCGACTAGGCCGTGCCCGATCATCACGTGAGACGGACTAGTCATCATCGGTGAACATCTTCATGTTGATCGTATCTACCATACGACTCATGCTCGACCTTTCGGTCTCTTGTGTTCTGAGGCCATGTCTGTACATGCTAGGCTCGTCAAGTCAACCTAAGTGTTTCGCGTGTGTAAATATGTCTTACACCCGTTGTATGTGAACGTTAGAATCTATCACACCCGATCATCACGTGGTGCTTCGAAACGACGAAATTTCGCAACGGTGCACAGTTAGGGGGAACACTTTCTTGAAATTTTAATGAGGGATCATCTTATTTACTACCGTCTTCCTAAGCAAATAAGATGCAAAAAACATGATATACATCACATGCAATCAAAAAGTGACATGATATGGCCAATATCATTTTGCTCCTTTTGATCTCCATCTTCGGGGCTCCATGATCATCATCGTCACCGGCATGACACCATGATCTCCATCATCATGATCTCCATCATCGCGTCTTCATGAAGTTGTCTCGCCAACTATTACTTCTACTACTACAGCTAACGGTTAGCAATAAAGTAAAGTAATTACATGATGTTTATGTTGATACGCAGGTCATAAATAAATTAAGACAACTCCTATGGCTCCTGCCGGTTGTCATACTCATCGACATGCAAGTCGTGATTCCTATTACAAGAACATGATCATCTCATACATCACATATATCATTCATCACATCCTTTGGCCATATCACATCACAAAACACTTGCTGCAAAAACAAGTTAGACGTCCTCTAATTGTTGTTGCAAGTTTTTACATGGCTGCTATAGGTTGCTAGCAAGAACGTTTCTTACCTACGCCAAAACCACAACGTGAATTGCCAATTTCTATTTACGCTTCATAAGGACCCTGTTCATCGAATCCGATTCGACTAAAGTGGGAGAGACAGACACCCACCAGCCACCTTATGCAACTAGTGCATGTCAGTCGGTGGAACCGGTCTCACGTAAGCGTACGTGTAAGGTTGGTCCGGGCCGCTTCATCCCACAATGCCGCCGAATCAAGATAAGACTAGTAACGGCAAGTAAATTGACAAAATCAACGCCCACAACTACTTTGTGTTCTACTCGTGCATAGAAACTACGCATAGACCTAGCTCATGATGCCACTGTTGGGGAACGTAGCAGAAATTCAAAATTTTCTACGCATCACCAAGATCAATCTATGGAGTAATCTAGCAACGAAGGGAAGGAGAGTGCATCTACATACCCTTGTAGATCACTAAGCGGAAGCGTTCAAGTGAATGGGGTTGATGGAGTCGTATTCGTCGTGATCCAAATCACCGATGATCCTAGTGCCGAACGGACGGCACCTCCGTGTTCAACACACGTACAGCCCGGTGACGTCTCCTACACCTTGATCCAACAAGGGGAGAAGGAGAGGTTGGGGAAGACTCCATCCAGCAGCAGCACGACGGCGTGGTGGTGCTGGAGGAGCGCGGGACTCCAGCAGGGCTTCGCCAAGCACTACGAGAGACGAGGAGGGAGAGGGGTAGGGCTGCACCAACAGGGAGAGCAAATCACATGTGTTGGGCAGCCCCAAACCTCAAGTATATATAGGGGAAGGGGAGGGGCTGCGCCCCCACCTAGGGTTCCCTCCCTAGGGGTGGCGGCAGCCCCCAGATCCCATCTAGGAGGCGGCCAAGGGGGAGAGAGAGGGGGGCGCACCTAGGGTGGGCCTTAGGGCCCATCTACGCCTAGGGTTTGCCCCCTCTCCTCTTGAGGACGCCTTGAGCCTTGGTGGGAGGCTCCCCAGCCCACATAGGGGCTGGTCCCTTCCCACTTATGGCCCACGCAAGCCTCCGGGGCTGGTGGCCCCTCCTGGCGGACCCCCGGACCCCTCCGGTGGTCCCGGTACACTACCGGTGATGCCCGGAACACTTCCGGTGGCCAAAACCATACTTCCTATATATCAATCTTTACCTCCGGACCATTCCGGAACTCCTTGTGACGTCCGAGATCTCATCCAGGACTCCGAACAACATTCGGTAACCGCGTACATACTTTCCCTATAACCCTAGCGTCATCGAACCTTAAGTGTGTAGACCCTACGAGTTCGGGAGTCATGCAGACATGGCCGAGAAAACTCTCCGGCCAATAACCAACAGCGGGATCTGGATACCCATGTTGGCTCCCACATGCTCCACAATGATCTCATTGGATGAACCATGATGTCAAGGATTCAGTCAATCCCGTATACAATTCCCTTTGTCTATCGGTACGATACTTGCCCGAGATTCGATCGTCGATATCCTGATACCTTGTTCAATCTCGTTACCGGAAAGTCTGTTTACTCGTTCCGTAACGCATCATCCCATGATCAACTCTGTGATCACATTGTGCACATTATGATGATGTCCTACCGAGTGGGCCCAGAGATACCTCTCCGTTTACACGGAGTGACAAATCCCAGTATCGATTCGTGCCAACCCAACAGACACTTTCGGAGATACCTGTAGTGTACCTTTATAGCCACCCAGTTACGTTGTGATGTTTGGCACACCCAAAGCATTCCTACGGTATCCGGGAGTTGCACAATCTCATGGTCTAAGGAAATGATACTTGACATTAGAAAAGCTTTAGCAAACGAACTACACGATCTTGTGTTAGGCTTAGGATTGGGTCTTGTCCATCACATCATTCTCCTAATGATGTGATCCCGTTATCAACGACATCCAATGTCCATGGTCAGGAAACCATAACCATCTATTGATCAATGAGCTAGTCAACTAGAGGCTTACTAGGGACATGGTGTTGTCTATGTATCCACACATGTATCTGAGTTTCCTATCAATACAATTCTAGCATGGACAATAAACGATTATCATGAACAAGGAAATATAATAATAACCAATTTATTATTGCCTCTAGGGCATATTTCCAACAGTCTCCTACTTGCACTAGAGTCAATAATCTAGTTCACATCGTCATGTGATTAACACTCACAGGTCACATCGCCATGTGACCAACATCCAAAGAGTTTACTAGAGTTCAATAATCTAGTTCACATCACTATGTGATTAACACTCAATGAGTTCTGGGTTTGATCATGTTACTTGTGAGAGAGGTTGTAGTCTACGGGTCTGTCACACTCAGATCCGTATGTACTTTGCAAATCTCTACGCTATATTTGGAGCCATTTCAAATAACGGTTCTACTTGGAGCTATTCTAAATTGTTGCTCCATTATACGTATCCGGTATCTCTACTCAGAGCTATCCGGATAGGTGTTAAGCTTGCATCAACGTAACTCTTTATGTCGAACTCTTTATCACCTCCATAACCGAGAAACATATCCTTATTCCTCTAAGGATAATTTTGACCGCTATCTGGTGATCTACTCCTAGATCACCTTTGTACCCTCTTGCATCGACCGCTATCTGGTGAACTCCCGAAGGTTTCATTCCGTTTGGACTCCGTTTGGTATTCCTTTTCTTCGAAACCCTAAAACAGGCAAAAAACAACAATTCTGGGCTGGGCCTCCGGTTAATAGGTTAGTCCCAAAAATAATATAAAAGTGGATAATAAAGCCCAATAAGGTCGAAAACAGTAGATAATATAGCATGGAGCAATCAAAAATTATAGATACGTTGGAGACGTATCAAGCATCCCCAATCTTAATTCCTGCTCATCCTCGAGTAGGTAAATGATAAAACAGAATTTTTGATGCAGAGTGCTACTTGGCATAATTTTTTAATGTAATTCTTCTTAATTGTGGTATGAATATTCAGATCCGAAAGATTCAAGACAAAAGTTTAATACTGACATAAAAATAATAATACTTCAAGCATACCAACAAAGCAATTATGTCTTCTCAAAATAACATGGCCAAAGAAAGTTATCCCTACAAAATCATATAGTCTGGCTATGCTCCATCTTCACCACACAAAATATTTAAATCATGCACAACCCCGATGACAAGCCAAGCAATTGTTTCATACTTTTGACATTCTCAAAACTTTTTCAATTTTCACGCAATACATGAGCGTGAGCTATGGACATAGCACTATAGGTGGAATAGAACGGTGGTTGTGGAGAAGACAAAAAGGGGAAGATAGTCTCACATCAACTAGGCGTATCAACGGGCTATGGAGATGCCCATCAATAGATATCAATGTGAGTGAGTAGAGATTGCCATGCAACGGATGCACGAGAGCTATAAGTATATGAAAACTCAAAAAGAAACTAAGTGGGTGTGCATCCAACTTGCTTGCTCATGAAGACCTTTGGCGATTTGAGGAAGCCCATCATTGGAATATACAAGCCAAGTTCTATAATGAAAAATTCCCACTAGTATATGAAAGTGATAACATGAGAGACTCTCTACTATGAATATCATGGTGCTACTTTGAAGCACAAGTGTGGTAAAAGGATAGTAACATTGTCCCTTCTCTCTTTTTCTCTCATTTTTTTATTTGGGCATTTTCTCTTTTTTATGGCCTCTTCTCTTTCTCTTTTTTATTTTTCGTCCGGAGTCTCATCCCGACTTGTGGGGGAATCATAGTCTCCATCATCCTTTCCTCACTGGGACAATGCTCTGGTAATGATGATCATCACACTTTTATTTTTCTTACAACTCAAGAATTACAACTCGATACTTAGAACAAAATATGACTCTATATGAATGCCTCCGGTGGTGTACCGGGATATGCAATGAATCAAGAGTGACACGTAAGAGAGAATTATGAATGGTGGCTTTGCCACAAATACGATGTCAACTACATGATCATGCTAAGCAATATGTCAATGATGAAGTGTGTCATAATAAACGGAACGGTGGAAAGTTGCATGGCAATATATCTCGGAATGGCTATGGAAATGCCATAATAGGTAGGTATGGTGGCTGTTTTGAGGAAGGTATATGGTGGGTGTATGATACCGGTGAAAGGTGCGCGGTATTAGAGAGGCTAGCAAAGGTGGAGGGGTGAGAGTGCATTTCATCTTGGGGCGAAAGGTGCGCGGTATTAGATATGGCCAATATTACATAGCTCCTTTGATCTCCATCTTGGGGCTCCATGATCATCTTGTCACTGGCATGACACCATGATCTCCATCATCATGATCTCCATCATCGTGTCTCCATGAAGTTGCTCGCCAACTATTACTTCTACTACTATGGCTAACACATTTAGCAATAAAGTAAAGTAATTTACATGGCGTTTCTTAATGACACGCAGGTCATACGAAAAATAAAGAGAACTCCTATGGCTCCTGCCGGTTGTCATACTCATCGACATGCAAGTCGTGATTCCTATTACAATAGTATGAACATCTCATACATCACATATATATCATTCATCATTCATCACAACTTTGGCCATATCACATCACAAAACACTTGCTGCAAAAACAAGTTAGACGTCCTCTAATTGTTGTTGCAAGTTTTTACGTGGCTGCAATAGGGTTCTAGCAAGAACGTTTTCTTACCTATGTGAAAGCCACAACGTGATTTGTCAACTTCTATTTACCCTTCATAAGGACCCTTTTCATTGAATCCGCTCCAACTAAAGTGGGAGAGACAGACACCCGCCAGCCACCTTATGCAACTAGTGCATGTTAGTCGGTGGAACCGGTCTCACGTAAGCGTACGTGTAAGGTTGGTCCGGGCCGCTTCATCCCACAATACCGCTGAAGCAAAATAAGACTAGTAGCAGCAAGAAAGTTGACAACATCTACGCCCACAACAAATTGTGTTCTACTCGTGCAAAGAGAACTACGCATAAACCTGGCTCATGATGCCACTGTTGGGGAACGTTGTAGAAAACCAAAATTTTCCTATAGTTTCACCAAGATCCATCTATGAGTTCATCTAGCAACGAGTGATCAGATGCATCTACATACCTTGTAGATCGCGAGCGGAAGCGTTCAAAGAACAGGGATGAGGGAGTCGTACTCGACGTGATCCAAATCACCGGAGATCCTAGCGCCGAACGGACGGCACCTCCGCGTTCAACACACGTACGGTCAGCGTGACGTCTCCTCCTTCTTGATCCAGCAAGGGGGAAGGAGAGGTTGAGGAAAATGGCTCCAGCAGCAACACGACGGCGTGGTGGTGGTGGAGAAGCAGTACTCCGACAGGGCTTCGCCGAGCTCTACGGAGGAGGAGGAGGTGTTGGAGGGGAGAGGGAGGCGCCAGGGGCATCTGTGCGGCTGCCCTCCCTCCCCCTCTATATATAGGGTCCCCAAGGGGGGGGGGCGCCGACCCTGGAGATCCAATCTCCCAAGGGGGCGGGCGGCCAAGGGGGGTGGAGTGCCCCCCAAGGCAAGTGGGGCGCCCCCCCACCCTAGGGTTCCCAACCCTAGGCGCAGGAGGAAGGCCCAAGGGGGGCGCACCAGCCCTCTAGGGGCTGGTTCCCCTCCCACTTCAGCCCATGGGGCCCTCCGGGACAGGTGGCCCCACCCGGTGGACCCCCGGACCCTTCCGGTGGTCCCGGTACAATACCGGTGACCCCGAAACTTGTCCGATGGCCGAAATAGCACTTCCTATATATAATTCTTTACCTCCGGACCATTACGGAACTCCTCGTGACATCCGGGATCTCATACGGGGCTCCGAACAACTTTCGGGTTACTGCATATTCATATCTACAATCCTAGCGTCACCGAACCTTAAGTGTGCAGACCCTACGGGTTCGGGAGACATGTAGACATGACCGAGATGGCTCTCCGGTCAATAACCAACAGCGGGATCTGGATACCCATGTTGGCTCCCACATGCTCCTCGATGATCTCATCGGATGAACCACGATGTCGAGGATTCAAACAACCCCGTATACAATTCCCTTTGTCAATTGGTACGTTACTTGCCCGAGATTCGATCGTCAGTATCCCAATACCTCGTTCAATCTCGTTACCGGCAAGTCACTTTACTCATACCGTAATGCATGATCCCGTGACCAGACACTTGGTCACTTTGAGCTCATTGTGATGATGCATTACTGAGTGGGCCCAGAGATACCCCTCCGAGTGACAAATCCCAGTCTTGATCCATGTCAACCCAACAGACACTTTTGGAGACACCCGTAGTATACCTTTATAGTCACCCAGTTACGTTGTGATGTCTGGTACACCCAAAGCACTCCTATAGTATCCGGGAGTTACACGATCTCATGGTCTAAGGAAAAGATACTTGACATTGGAAAAACTCTAGCAAACGAACTATACGATCTTGTGCTATGTTTAGGATTGGGTCTTGTCCATCACATCATTCTCCTAATGACGTGATCTCGTTATCAATGACATCCAATGTCCATAGTCAGGAAACCATGACTATCTGTTGATCAACGAGCTAGTCAACTAGAGGCTTACTAGGGACATGTTGGTGTCTATTTATTCACACATGTATTACGATTTCCGGATAACACAATTATAGCATGAATAAAAGACAATTATCATGAACAAGGAAATATAATAATAATGCTTTTATTATTGCCTCTAGGGCATATTTCCAACAGTCTCCCACTTGCACTAGAGTCAATAATCTAGTTACATTGTGATGAATCGAACACCCATGGAATTCTGGTGTTGATGATGTTTTGCTCTAGGGAGAGGTTTAGTCAACGGATCTGCTACATTCAGGTCCGTATGTACTTTACAAATATCTATGTCTCCATCTTGAACATTTTCACGAATGGAGTTGAAGCGATGCTTGATGTGCCTGGTCTTCTTGTGAAACCTGGGCTCCTTGGCAAGTGCAATAGCTCCAGTGTTGTCACAGAAGAGTTTGATTGGCCCCGACGCATTGGGTATGACTCCAAGGTCGGTGATGAACTCCTTCACCCAAATTGCTTCATGTGCTGCCTCCGAGGCTGCCATGTACTCCACTTCACATGTAGATCCTGCCACGACGCTCTGCTTGCAACTGCACCAGCTTACTGCCCCACCATTCAAAATATACACGTATCCGGTTTGTGACTTAGAGTCATCCAGATCTGTGTCGAAGCTAGCCTCGACGTAACCCTTTACGACGAGCTCTTCGTCACCTCCATAAACGAGAAACATTTCCTTAGTCCTTTTCAGGTACTTCAGGATATTCTTGACCGCTGTCCAGTGTTCCTTGCCGGGATTACTTTGGTACCTACCTACCAAACTTATGGCAAGGTTTACATCAGGTCTGGTACACAGCATGTCATACATAATAGAACCTATGGATGAGGCATAGGGGATGACACTCATCTCTTCTATATCTTTTGCCGTGGTTGGACATTGAGCTGAGCTCAATTTCACACCTTGCAACACATGCAAGAACCCCTTCTTAGACTGATCCATATTGAACTTCTTCAATATCTTATCAAGGTATGTGCTTCGTGAAATACCTATGAGGCGTCTTGATCTATCTCTATAGATCTTGATGCCTAATATACATGCAGCTTCTCCAAGGTCCTTCATTGAAAAACTCTTATTCAAGTAGGCCTTAATGCTGTCCAAGAGTTCTATATCATTTCCCATCAAAAGTATGTCATCTACATATAATATGAGAAATGCTATAGAGCTCCCACTCACTTTCTTGTAAACGCAGGCTTCTCCATAAGTCCGCGTAAACCCAAACGCTTTGATCATCTCATCAAAGCGAATGTTCCAACTCCGAGATGCTTGCACCAGCCCATAAGTCGAGCGTTGGAGCTTGCACACCTTGTCAGCATTCTTAGGATCGGCAAAACCTTCCGGCTGCATCATATACAATTCTTCCTTAAGGAAACCATTAAGGAATTCTGTTTTGACATCCATTTGCCATATCTCATAATCATAGAATGCGGCAATTGCTAACATGATTCGGACGGACTTTAGCTTCGCTACCGGTGAGAAAGTCTCATCGGAGTCAACCCCTTGAACTTGTCGATAACCCGTAGTGACAAGCCGAGCTTTATAGATGGTCACATTACCATCCGCGTCTGTCTTCTTCTTGAAGATCCATTTATTTTCTATGGCTCGCCGCTCAACGGGCAAGTCAGTCAAAGTCCATACTTCGTTTTCATACATGGATCCTATCTCGGATTTCATGGCTTCTAGCCATTTGTCGGAATCCGGACCCACCATCGCTTCTTCATAGTTCGAAGGTTCATCGTTGTCTAACAACATGATTTCCAAGACAGGGTTGCTGTACCACTCTGGTGCAGAACGTGTCCTTGTGGACCTACGAAGTTCAGCAGCAACTTGATCTGAAGTTTCATGATCATCATCATTAATTTCCTCTCTAGTCGGTGCAGACACCTCAGGAACATTTTCTTGAGTTGCGCCATTTTCCGGTTCAAGAGGTAATACTTCATCAAGTTCTACTTTCCTCCCACTTACTTCTTTTGAGAGAAACTCCTTCTCTAGAAAGGATCCATTCTTGGCAACAAAGATCTTGCCTTCGGATCTGAGATAGAAGGTATACCCAATAGTTTCTTTAGGGTATCCTATGAAGATGCATTTTTCCGACTTGGGTTCGAGCTTTTCAGGTTGAAGTTTCTTGACATAAGCATCACATCCCCAAACTTTTAGAAACGACAGCTTAGGTTCTTCCCAAACCATAATTCATACGGTGTCATCTCAACGGATTTCGACGGAGCCCTATTTAAAGTGAATGCGGCAGTCTCTAAAGCATAGCCCCAAAATGATAGCGGTAAATCGGTAAGAGACATCATAGATCGCACCATATCTAATAGAGTGCGATTACGACGTTCGGACACACCATTACGCTGAGGTGTTCCAGGTGGCATCAGTTGTGAAACTATTCCACATTTTCTTAAGTGTGTGCCAAATTCGTGACTCAAGTATTCTCCTCCACGATCTGATCGCAAGAACTTGATTTTCCTGTCACGTTGATTCTCAACCTCATGAAATTCCTTGAACTTTTCAAAGGTCTCAGACTTGTGTTTCATTAAATAGACATACCCATATCTACTTAAGTCATCAGTGAGGGTGAGAACATAACGATAGCCACCGCGAGCCTCAACTCTCATTGGACCGCATACATCAGTATGTATGATTTCCAATAAGTTGGTTGCTCACTCCATTGTTCCTGAGAACGGAGTCTTGGTCATTTTACCCATGAGGCATGGTTCGCACGTGTCAAATGATTCGTAATCAAGAGACTCTAAAAGTCCATCCGTATGGAGCTTCTTCATGCGTTTGACACCTATGTGACCAAGGCGGCAGTGCCACAAGTATGTGGGACTATCATTATCAATCTTACATCTTTTGGTATTCACACTATGAATATGTGTAGCATTACACTCGAGATTCATTAAGAATAAACCATTCACCATCGGAGCATGACCATAAAACATATCTCTCATATAAATAGAACAACCATTATTCTCGGATTTAAATGAGTAGCCATCTCATATTAAACGAGATCCTGATACAATGTTCATGCTCAAACTTGGCACTAAATAACAATTATTGAGGTTCAAAACTAATCCCGTAGGTAAATGTAGAGGTAGTGTGCCGACGGTGATCACATCGACCTTGGAACCATTCCCGACGCACATCGTCACCTCGTCGTTCGCCAGTCTCCGCTTATTCCAAAACTCCTGCTTTGAGTTACAAAGCAACTACACCGGTATGAAATACCCAAGAGCTACTACGAGTACTGGTAAGGTACACATCAATTACATGTATATCACATATACCTTTCGTGATGCCGGCCTTCTTGTCCGCTAAGTATTTGGGGCAGTTCCGCTTCCAGTGACCACTTCCCTTGCAATAAAAACACTCAGTCTCGGGCTTGGGTCCATTTTTTGGCTTCTTCCCGGCAGCTTGCTTGCCGGGCGTGGCAACTCCCTTGCCGTCCTTCTTGAAGTTTTTCTTACCCTTGCCTTTCTTGAACTTAGTGGTTTTATTCACCATCAACACTTGATGTTCCTTTTTAACTTCTACCTCTGCTGATTTCAGCATAGCAAATACTTCAGGAATGGTCTTTTCCATCCCCTGCATATTGAAGTTCATCACAAAGCTCTTGTAGCTCGGTGGAAGCGACTGAAGGATTCTGTCAATGACCGCGTCATCCAGGAGATTAACTCCCAGCTGTGTCACACCCTAGCTAGCCCATGCATTTGATGTGTGCATCATGTTTACTTTCATTAGAAACTTGAAATAGGGAAGGCAGAACCCCCAGCACCCCCCCTGAAATCAACTAGGGTTTACTAAAAATAATTTCAATGAACCTGAAATGCCCTTCTAAAATGTTCACCCTCTTTGCCTTGGGTTAGAACCTCTCGGAAAGTGGGTGCACATTTTTCTAGGTCAACAGAAGGTCACTGATTTAAATCATAAATATTTGAATTTGGGCATTTAAATGCTATTAAATAATTTAAGTGCTCAAATAATTCGGGAAATAATTGTTTGCTGTTAGGAATAATCCCAATAGAGCCCACAAATATTTTCAGGATTTTAGAAAGTGCCTAGGTATTTTAAATAAAGCCCTAAAGCTACAGAAAATTAGAAAAGGAAACAAAAATCAAAAAAAAGGGGGAAAGCAGCCCAGCTGGCCAGCCCACCTTGCGGCCCAGCCCACCAAGGGCAGGGAGGTCTTCTTCCTCCCGCCAGGAGGACGCCGAGCGCGTGGCCGACGCACGCCCAGCCACCTCCTGCTTGCCTGGCTGTCCTCCCGTCGCCCTGGATCTTCCTCGCGTCGCCACGCACCTCCCCCGACCCCCTCTCACTCTTCCCCGTGCTTCTCCTCTCCTCTGTCTCGCTCTCCCCCTTTGTCCCGAGCGCATCGGAGAGCACCGCCGTGCGCCACCGCGACCACCGCCTCCCTCTCCCCTCTCCGACGTGCCCACGAGGTCCGCCTCGTCGCCCTAGTCCTCTCCGCCAGGCCACGCAGCACCGGACGCCCCCGAGCGCCTCCACGCCGTCGTCTTCAACCTTCCGACGCCGGAGATCTCCATCGCCGCCTCGCTTGCTCCGGCCCCTCCCCGAGCTCACTGATCTTCCCTGCGTGATCCCCGTGAGCCCCTGAACCGATTCCCCCTCTCATTTTCCCTGTACGTCCGCCGTAGCCGTCATATCCATCGAGCCCGAAGCTCACCGCCGCCGTCCATGGCACCGCCGCGGCCACAGCTGCTGCCACCCGCGTCCGAGCTCATCAGCGTGCTCAGCGCAACCCTAGGAGCACGATGCACTCACCATCTCCTCCCCTAGTGCCCCGTAGCTCCGTTTTCATCGATGGCCGAACCACGGCCGCCGCAAACCTCGTCGCCGGCGTCGATTCCGGTGACCATTTGGTCCAGCTCCACCACCCACACACGCGGCTCAGCCCCAGCTTTCGATAGAACCCAACCACGCTCCAAACGGTGGTCTGTAGCACGATCCCAACGCCTCCACCGCGTTCGGCCTCGCCGGCGGCTAAACGCCGGTGGGGTTGACCGGTCTGACCCCACAGCCCCGTTGACCTCCCCCCTCTATCTTAGTGACATGTGGGCCCGGCCCTGTTAAGTTTTAGTTAGGATTAGTTTAACGACTAATTAATCCCTGTTTAGTTAATTGGGTCACTGACGCGTGGGCCCAACCCCATTAACTAAACCAGTTTAGGTTTATTTTTAGATTAGGATTAGCCACAGACACTGACGTGTGGACCCCACATGTCAGGTTTGACCTGGTCAGCCGCCTTTGACCTGCTGACATAAGCATGATGCTGTGCTGACACATTATATCATTTTCTGGTATTAATTTTATTCAGAAAATTCTAGAAAATAGTTCAAACTTCAAAAATTCATAGAAATTCAACCATAACTCCAAATGAGATAAATTATATATGAAAAATTATCAGAAAAATTCAATCTATCCATCTATAATGGTTTCATGCATGACAAAACAAGTTTACCTTGCTGTTTAAGCAGAATAAGGAAATGCACTATACATGCCATATTTAATGAGCTACTATTTGAATCTTTGATTCAAATGAGATCATCCCTTTCTATTCTAGCTTGCATTAGGCCAAGACACCAACATATTGCCATGTCATAGCATGCATCCTATTGTTGCATATCGTCATGTGTTGACTTTGTTCCGATGTGCTCTTCGTGGTAGGTTCTGCCTTCGAGGATATTCACGAGTATCCAACTGAAGGGCAGTATCCCACTACCACTCCATCAGGCAAGCAACCATTGATCATTCCGATACAAACCCATGTTCTCGCCTCTACTCTTGTTTACTGCATTAAGACAACGCGTTTCAAACTGCTGTGTGCTACGGTAGTTGAACCCTTAGCCTCTGCATGACCTGTCATTGCCACAGTAACTAGATGAAACCCACTAGCATGTGTAGGAGTTGATTGAGCCATGTTTTGTGATTCCTACCTTGCTATGCCTGCTATGCTTAGAGTTGTGTCAGGTCTGGTTCATCTGGGTGATGGGCTAGAGTGAAAAGCTTGTGTCAGTAATATGTGGGATGTGTTGAACATGTTTGGTAAAGGTATCGATGAGAGGCCATGTAGGAGTACATGGTGGGTTGTTTCATTGAGGCCGTCCATAAGAACTGAGATCTGTATGTGTGATTTAAGATGCAGTTACTACCGTACATTGGGCCCGAAACAAATGGACCCTCTCGGCTTCTTAGTCACCCTCATACTCTGTCCAGGAGTTGCACTTAGTTTCTGGTGTTTGTAGCTTATGTGTTGGCGGCCGTGCGTAGCGCTGACCCTAGGGGTGGGCTATGTTGCGGTAGATACACCGTGGCCGGGTGTACCGAGTCACCCGTTTGGTGTCTCGGTAACCCTGTTCACATCGTTCGGGGCCGTATGTGGAAACCTCGGCCAGACTCCCTGGGGATGGAACCTGGATAGGCGATAAACCTGGACTAGGGGCTTAGGTGTTTAGGTAGGCCGTGGCCGACACCCTCGCTGGGCTTCCGCTTGAAGGTTGCCGAGTACATGTCGTGTAGACGGGGTAAGCGGTGAAAGCATGTATGACGAAGTACACCCCTGCAGGGTATAAAACTATTCGAATAGCTGCGTCCGCGGTAAAGGACTACTTGGTTGCCTATACAGTTCATAGACAAGTTAATGGATACTACTAAAAGACTCAAGATAAGTGTGAGTACCGAGGATGGCCCTCTCGCAGGATGTCGAGGGAGGATCCACGGTGGAGTATTGTGTTGGTGAGTAGTGGACTTGTGTGCGAAAACTATTTTACTAAAGAGGTTCCGTAGGATAGCTTAGCCAAGAGTCAAAGCTGGCTTGCTGCATAAACCCCACCACCTTCTTGAGAATGAGCATGTATAGTAGGTTCTGATGTAAGACTTGCTGAGTACCTTTGTACTCATGTTTGCTTATTTATTGTTTTCAGACGACAACACTGCACCCTCTGATGGGTTTTATGTAGACCTTGACGTCGACGAGTGACTAGCCACCCAGGTGGTGATCCCGGCCATGGAGGGCCCTATGTAGATAGACAGGCTTCGAGAAGCCTTCTTTCTTTCTAGAGTCTGTACTCAGACTAGTTGCTTCTGCATGTGCTTGTATGATTGTATGACTTGAGTGTCGGGTCATGTGACCCCTATCTGTATGAATATGTTATGTATGGCTCCCCGGAGCCTTTAAATAAAGTACTTGAGTTGTAGAGTTTTGTTGTGATGCCATGTTGTATGTACTCATATCGGGCATATTGTGTGTATGATTGAAATGCTTGGTATGAGTGGGATCCGACAATCTAGTTGTTTGTCCTTCGCAGTCTTTCTTATGGGGAAATGTAGTCTAGTGTTCCTCGAGCCATAGTAGTCCGCTACAGCCCGGTTCACCGGAGTCCTGCTAGCCCAGCACTACTGTTCAAGACACTTGACTGGCCGGCATGTGTTTCACTTCGTCCCTATGTCTGTCCCTTCGGGGAAATGTCACGCGGTGATCTCCGGAGTCCTGCCTAGCCTGCTACAGCCCGGGATCCCCGGAGTCCTGTTAGCCCAGTGCTACAGCCCGGAATCACTCGTTGATGACCGACATGTTTGATGCGATTCATGTATGCCTGTCTCCATAGGTCTGTGCCGCTTTGGGTTCATGACTAGCCATGTCGGCCTGGGTTCTCGATCATATGGATGCTAGCGACATTGTCATATACGTGAGCCAAAAGGCGCAAACGGTCCCGGGCCATGGTAAGGCGACACCCGTGGGATACCGTGCGTGAGGCCGCAAAGTGATATGAGGTGTTACCGGCTAGATCGATGTGGCTTGGAATCGGGGTCCTGACAGCGTTGGCATCAGAGCCAGACTGCCTGTAGGTTCGTTGAGCCAAACTGGTCGATGTCGAGTCTAGAAATGCTTTAGTTATATGTAGGGGAATTGATTATGGAAGGGAACGTAAGGTTCTTTTACTCCTTTACCCTATACCTCTAATCTGAGTCATTCTCTTCTCATTCAACGTGGGTTAAGGACTAGGCTCTCTTCTTCTACCAGGTTCACGTGTTACTAATCCGTAGTAGCTTATGGGATTATTGCTACGAGTCCCAGTCCAGTTTCTACTATTTTAGTATGTTGCTATTTGAATCAGAACCTTGATATGATGCTATTGAGCGGTATTGTGAACTGTTGTGGATGTCTCAAATCTTTTTCTGAGCATTTACAGACGTTATGCTGTCCAATTTTCCCTAGGAATTATGATGTCTTTGTCTTGTGGTTGTGCTTTCAGATGGCCAACCGTCCTCAAAACCAAGTGGTTCGCCTGACCAGGTGCCTCGACGTGCCCGGTCATACTGCTATGCTAGTCCGGGTCTGATCGAGACAGGATACCGTTAGTATCCCGAATACACTGTCGAAGAGCAGTTCCGTGACTTTAATCAAAGCCAGTATTTCTGCACCGTCAGGATATTTCCTTCCCATCCTGGATCTATCGAGCCCCTTCACTGTTCCTATGGACTCGGGGTTACCATTGAGATGGCTGTGCAGGATGCTGCCTACTCCATGATGACCATCTTGCGAGTCCGGACTGGCCTGCTTCGGAACACCGACTTCCGTTACATGCTAGCTTCACTTCCGGGAGCGCAAGGGTATCTTCAGGCTATCTATGCTGACTCCACTCAGGAGGACTCATTAACTCGTACCACTGCTGAGATGCTCGAAGATAAGGACCGAGAGAATTGGGCCTTGAGGCTGGAGCTTTTTAATACTCGTGCTGATCATTGGGCCACATTGACTCGGTTTGCACCTGCGGTGCAAGATGGATGTATGGATACAAGGGATTTGTATCCTGTGAGATCAGCTCCGCCAGACATGGTGGATTGGCGTGATGTGGGAGGCATCACCCCACCCCGTGGTCCCCGCAGGCCACCGTTTGTTGGTCCAAGACCTCATCCTAGCCCTTATGGTCCACAGGCTCCCCAGGACCGTCTGTTTCCGGATGATCACGTTGAACTTCCAGGCTATGGAGGTGACTTCTATGAGGACTACTACGGAGCTGTCTGAGTTAGTAGTAGTACCACTAGTATTGTAGTAGTTGTATCTCCACTGTCCTGCATGACTTGTGGAATATGACTTGGCGTGTAATCGATTCCGGAGGTGTAGACAAATAATGTATAGGAACCTGGAATGCCTCCGATGAGATGTAACGTCTTTCATCATAGTTGTACTATAGCCTGGGCTTGTACTAAACTATGTATGATGTGTATGACCGTTGGTATATATATGGCAGTTTTATATTGCCATGACATACGGATGAACATCTCTGCATTCCGTGTTATCCATTACATTCTGCACTTCCTTGCTAAGTTTGAGCCATCCTTGTCTAAACCGTTGTCTTGTTTCCTCCTAGGATGGTCAACACCCGCGGCAACCCTGCTGTCCTGGAGCAGGGGGAAGCCAGTGCAGCTGGAGGTGAAAATCTGCCTCACCCGCCTTCTCTGGCCGAAGTGATGCTGGAGGCGGAAAGAAACAAGCGTGAGACCAACCGCCTGCTGGAGCGGATTGAGCAGAACACTGCACGCCACCCACGAAATGACTTGGTGTCAATTAATGACTTTATCAAGCTGTACCCACCAAAGTTTAACCATTCCGTTGAGCCCCTCGACGCGGATGATTGGCTTCGCAGCATCACCCACAAGCTACGTTCTGCCAACGTAGCCGAAGCCGACAAGGTTACCTATGCTGCCTATCATCTCGAAGGCCCCGCTAGCCATTCGTGGGAAAACTTCGAAGCTATGCGCCCGGTCGGTCAAATCACTACCTGGGCTGAATTCAGTGAGGCTTTCCGTGAGCATCACATTCCAGAAGGTCTCATGGATCGCAAGAGGGAGGAGTTCTGCAACCTCACCCAAGGAAGGCTAACCGTGGATGCATATAGCCGTGAATTTGGGAACCTGGCATGCTATGCTCCTGAAGAGGTTTCTACTGACGCCAAGAAGCAGGCAAGGTTCCGCAAGGGACTTAGCCCTGAGCTTCACCGCGATCTTCGTCTGCACAAGTGCACATCTTTCCAGAAGTTGGTTAATAAAGCCATCAGTGCTGAGACAGGCCAGACTGATTATGACGCTTCACGCAAGCACTCTCGTGATTTTGGCTCTTCATCCGGCTCTGGAGCTCACAAGCGCCGGGTGTGGATTCCAAGCACGGCATTGCCACCCAGGTTCATCCCGAGGCCATCCCTTGAGGCACCTCGTCCCAACCAGCAATTCACACCGCCCAAGCCCTATGGTGGCCCCGCTGCTAATGCTGCTCCACGCCCCAATGTGGTAACATGCTTCAGGTGTGGAGAGCCGGGTCACTATAGTCGAGAGTGTCCCCAGAACAACCCCAATCAAGCTGGAAAGTCCATTGGCCGTGGTAAGCCCGCGGGAAAGACTTTCTACGCCAAGCCGGCCACCACTGCACGTGGCCATGTCAATTATGTTTCAGCTGAGGAAGCTCATGAGGATCCCAACGTCGTCCTTGGTACGCTCCTTGTTAACTGCCATCCGGCATCTGTTCTTTTCGATACTGGAGCATCTCATTCATTCATATCCGAGAATTATGCTCGATTGCATAACACGACATTCTGTGACATGCCCTCCACCATGGAAATTCAAACCCCTGGCTCTAGATGGCAAACGTCTAGGGTAAGCCATGGGAACGAAATTCTTGTCGATAGACTTGTCTTCCTTGCATCTTTAATAGCTCTCAAGTCCTCTTCCATAAACATCATCTTGGGTATGGACTGGATGTCGGCTCATTATGCCAAGATCGATTGTGCCACTAGAACCGTTTAACTTACTCACCCCTCGGGCAAGACAGTTAATGTCTTAACTCGAGTGGCCAAGCGCCAACTTTACTCCCTAAAAGCCAACCCTCTTCCAGATCTTGAGGATGTTCTGGTAGTCCGAGACTTTCCGGATGTCTTTCCAGAAGAACTGCCAGGTGTTCCACCCGACAGGGATGTTGAGTTTGTAATAGACCTTGTTCCAGGAACCGTTCCAATTTCTAGAAGACCCTACAAGATGGCACCCTTAGAACTAGCCGAGCTTAAGAACCAACTCGATGAGTCCTTGAACAAGGGGTTCATCCGTCCTAGTTCCTCTCCTTGGGCTTGCCCCGTCCTCTTCGTCAAGAAGAAGGATGGAACGGATCGAATGGTTGTGGATTACCGACCTGTCAATCTGGTCACCATCAAGAACAAATACCCGCTTCCCAGGATCAACGACCTGTATGATCAGCTCGCTGGATCCTCAGTCTTCTCCAAGATGGATTTGAGGTTGGGCTACCATCAAATCAAAATCAGAAACGGGGACATTCCCAAAACGGCCTTTGTTACTTGTTACGGCCAATACGAGTACACCGTCATGTCCTTCGGTTTAACCAATGCCCCGGCTACTTTTTCTCGGTTAATGAACTCAGTCTTAATGGAGTATTTGGACAAATTCGTCGTAGTATACCTCGATGACATACTCATCTACTCCAAGAATGAAGAGGAACATGCCGAACATCTAAGGCTGGTATTGATGAAACTTCGAGAGCATCGCCTTTATGCCAAATTCTCCAAGTGTGAATTTTGGTTGCCAGAAGTGACCTATCTAGGCCATGTAATCTTTGGTAAGGGTATTGCTATCAATCCCGAGCGAGTTCAAGCCGTCCTTGATTGGACTCCACCTGAAACGGTCAAGCAAGTTCGGAGTTTCCTTGGCCTAGCGAGCTATTGCCGCCGCTTCGTCGAGAACTTCTCCAAGGTTGCGAAACCTCTAACTGAACTCCTCAAGAAAGATAAAAAGTTCGAGTGGACTCCACAGTGCGAATTCAGTTTTCAGGAACTGAAAAGACGCCTGACATCTGCTCTCGTACTGGTACCACCAGATTTCTCCAAGGACTTTATTATCTATTGCGACGCCTCGTGACAAGGACTAGGTTGCATACTCATGCAAGATCGTCAGGTAATTGCCTATGCTTCACGGCAATTACACCCACATGAGGAAAATTATCCCACACATGATCTAGAGCTTGCGGCTATAGTCCATGCACTTAAAACCTGGCGACATTACCTTCTCGGTAATCGTTGCGAGATCTTCACCGATCACCAAAGTTTGAAATATATCTTCACCCAACCAGATTTGAATCTCAGGCAAAGACGTTGGGTCGAGTTGATCTCAGATTACGACTTAGGAATAACTTACACCCCCGGCAAAGCCAATGTCATGGCTGATGCACTAAGTCGTAAGTCCTACTGTAACAACCTGATGTTACAACAAAGTCAACCACTTCTCCATGAGGAATTTCGTAAGCTTAATCTTCACATTGTTCCTCGAGGATTCCTATCCACCCTGGTGGCGGAACCTACCCTTACGGATCAGGTCATCAAGGCACAGAAGGTAGATCCAGGAATCTCCCGTATCAAGAGAAACATTAAGAAAGGAGTCGTGAATTGTTTCTCCATTGATGATCAAGGTGTCGTATACTTTGGGAATCGCCTAGTGGTTCCAAAGGCGCGAAACCTGAGGCGACTGATCCTTAAGGAAGCTCATGAATCCCCTCTCACCATTCATCCCGGTAGTACTAAAATGTATCAAGACCTACGCCAGAGGTTTTGGTGGACTAGGATGAAGAGAGAAATCACTCAATACATTGCTAATTGCGACGTTTGTCGTCGCGTTAAAGCAGAGCATCAACGACCTGCTGGCACCCTTCAACCTTTGGCTATTCCTGAATGGAAATGGGATAAAATCAGTATGGATTTCATCACTGGGTTTCCCAGGACCAAGAGAGGGAATAATGCCATCTTCGTCATGATCGACCGTCTTTCCAAAGTAGCCCACTTCCTACCTGTTCGTGAGAGTATCACCGCTAGCCAGCTAGCTGACTTATACATCTCCCGAATAGTGTCTCTTCATGGTGTTCCATTGGAAATTAACTCAGACTGTGGGAGTCTCTTCAGCTCTCGATTTTGGGAAAGTTTCCAAAATGCTATGGGAACTCGTCTCTCCTTTAGTATCGCCTTCCATCCTCAATCAAGTGGTCAAGTAGAGCGAGTCAATCAAATTCTGGAAGATATGCTCCGAGCTTCTGTTATCTCGTTCGGAATGAGTTGGGAGAAATGCCTTTCATTCGCGGAGTTTGCTTATAACAATAGCTATCAAGCCAGCTTGGGCAAGGCTCCTTTCGAAGTTCTCTATGGACAAAAATGTCGAACGCCTCTTAACTGGTCAGAAACCGGGGAAAGACAACTCTTTGGCCCGGATATGATTCAGGAAGTAGAAGAGCAGGTTCACATTATTCGTGAGAAATTGAAAACAGCCCAATCTCGCCAAAAGAGTCAATATGATCGTAAGCATAAGCCTATGACTTATGAAGTTGACGAGAAGGCTTACCTTCGGGTTACCCCGTTAAAGGGAACCCATCGTTTCGGTATCAAAGGAAAATTGGCTCCTCGTTACATTGGACCCTTTCGCATTCTTGCCAAACGAGGAGAAGTTGCCTACCAATTGGAACTACCCCCGCATCTTTCCAGATTTCACGATGTCTTCCACATTTCGCAACTCAGGCGTTGCTTCGCGGATCCTATCCATGGAGTGGACCACGAAACGCTTGATTTACAAGATAACCTCTCTTATCGGGAATATCCCGTTCATATCCTTGATCAAGCCGAGCGTACCACTCGACGTCATAATATCAAGTTTCTCAAGGTTCAATGGTCACACCATTCCGAGGAAGAAGCCACTTGGGAAAGGGAGGATCGTCTTCGACTCGAGTACCCCACCTTCTTTCCAGAGGAACCTAAATCTCGGGACGAGATTCTTTTGAGTGGGGGTGAGTTGTCCCACCCTAGCTAGTCCATGCATTTGATGTGTGCATCATGTTTACTTTCATCAGAAACATGAAATGGGAAAGGCAGAACCCCCAGCACCCCCCCTGAAATCAACTAGGGTTTACTAAAAATAATTTCAATGAACCTGAAATGCCCTTCTAAAATGTTCACCCTCTTTGCCTTGGGTTAGAACCTCTGGGAAAATAGGTGCACATTTTTCTAGGTCAACAGAAGGTCACTGATTTAAATCATAAATATTTGAATTTGGGCATTTAAATGCTATTAAATAATTTAAGTGCTCAAATAATTCTGGAAATAATTGTTTGCTGTTAGGAATAATCCCAATAGAGCCCACAAATATTTTCAGGATTTTAGAAAGTGCCTAGGTATTTTAAATAAAGCCCTAAAGCTACAGAAAATTAGAAAAGGAAACAAAAATAAAAAAAGGGGAAAGCAGCCCAGCTGGCCAGCCCACCTGGCGGCCCAGCCCACCAAGGGCAGGGAGGTCTTCTTCCTCCCGCCAGGAGGACGCCGAGCGCGTGGCCGACGCACGCCGGCACACGCCCGGCCACCTCCTGCTTGCCTGGCTGTCCTCCCGTCGCCCTGGATCTTCCTCGCGTCGCCACGCACCTCCCCCGACCCCCTCTCACTCTTCCCCGTGCTTCTCCTCTCCTTTGTCTCGCTCTCCCCCTCTGTCCCGAGCGCATCGGAGAGCACCGCCGTGCGCCACCGTGACCACCGCCTCCCTCTCCCCTCTCCGACATGCCCACGAGGTCCGCCTCGTCGCCCTAGTCCTCTCCGCCAGGCCACGCGGCGCCGGACGCCCCCGAGCGCCTCCACGCCGTTGTCTTCAACCTTCCGATGCCGGAGATCTCCATCGCCGCCTCGCTTGCGCCGGCCCCTCCCCGAGCTCGCTGATCTTCCCTGCGTGATCCCTGTGAGCCCCTGAACCGATTCCCCCTCTCCTTTTCCCTGTACGTCCGCCGTAGCCGTCATATCCGTCGAGCCCGAAGCTCACCGCCGCCGTCCATTGCACCGCCCCGGCCACAGCTGCTGCCACCCGCGTCCGAGCTCATCAGCGTGCTCAGCGCAACCCTAGGAGCACGATGCACTCACCATCTCCTCTAGTGCCCCGTAGCTCCGTTTTCATCGATGGCCGAACCACTGCCGCCGCAAACCTCGTCGCCGCCGTCGATTCCGGCGACCATTTGGTCCAGCTCCACCACCCACACACACGGCTCAGCCCCAGCTTTCGATAGAACCCAACCACGCTCCAAACGGTGGTCTGTAGCGCGATCCCGACGCCTCCACCGCGTTCGGCCTCGCCGGCGGCTAAACGCCGGTGGGGTTGACCGGTCTGACCCCACAGCCCCGTTGACCTCCCCCCTCTCTCTCAGTGACATGTGGGCCCGGCCCTGTTAAGTTTTAGTTAGGATTAGTTTAACGACTAATTAATCCCTGTTTAGTTAATTGGGTCACTGACGCGTGGGCCCAACCCCATTAACTAAACCAGTTTAGGTTTATTTTTAGATTAGGATTAGCCACAGACACTGACGTGTGGACCCCACACGTCAGGTTTGACCTGGTCAGCCGCCTTTGACCTGCTGACGTAAGCATGATGCTGTGCTGACGCATTATATCATTTTCTGGTATTAATTTTATTCAGAAAATTCCAGAAAATAGTTCAAACTTCAAAAATTCATAGAAATTCAACCATAACTCCAAATGAGATAAATTATATATGAAAAATTATCAGAAAAATTCAATCTATCCATCTGTAATGGTTTCATGCATGACAAAACAAGTTTACCTTGCTGTTTAAGCAGAATAAGGAAATGCACTATACATGCCATATTTAATGAGCTACTATTTGAATCTTTGATTCAAATGAGCTCATCCCTTTCTATTCTAGCTTGCATTAGGCCAAGACACCAACATATTGCCATGTCATAGCATGCATCATATTGTTGCATATCGTCATGTGTTGACTTTGTTCCGATGTGCTCTTCGTGGTAGGTTCTGCCTTCGAGGATATTCACGAGTATCCAACTGAAGGGCAGTATCCCACTACCACTCCATCAGGCAAGCAACCATTGATCATTCCGATACAAACCCATGTTCTCGCCTCTGCTCTTGTTTACTGCATTAAGACAACGCGTTTCAAACTGCTGTGTGCTACGGTAGTTGAACCCTTATCCTCTGCATGACCTGTCATTGCCACAGTAACTAGATGAAACCCACTAGCATGTGTAGGAGTTAATTGAGCCATGTTTTGTGATTCCTACCTTGCTATGCCTGCTATGCTTAGAGTTGTGTCAGGTCTGGTTCATATGGGTGATGGGCTAGAGTGAAATGCTTGTGTCAGTAATATGTGGGATGTGTTGAACATGTTTGGTAAAGGTATCGATGAGAGGCCATGTAGGAGTACATGGTGGGTTGTTTCATTGAGGCCGTCCATAAGAACTGAGATCTGTATGTGTGATTTAAGATGCAGTTACTACCGTACATTGGGCCCGAAACAAATGGACCCTCTCGGCTTCTTAGTCACCCTCGTACTCTGTCCAGGAGTTGCACTTAGTTTCTGGTGTTTGTAGGTTATGTGTTGGCGGCCGTGCGTAGCGCTGACCCTAGGGGTGGGCTATGTTGCGGTATACACCGTGGCCGGGTGTACCGAGTCACCCGTTTGGTGTCTCGGGAACCCTGTTCACATCGTTCGGGGCCGTACGTCGACGTCAAGGTTGCCGAGTACATGTCGTGTAGACGGGGTAAGCGGTGAAAGCATGTATGACGAAGTACACCCCTGCAGGGTATAAAACTATTCGAATAGCCGCGTCTGCGGTAAAGGACTACTTGGTTGCCTATACAGTTCATAGACAAGTTAATGGATACTACTAAAAGACTCAAGATAAGTGTGAGTACCGAGGATGGCCCTCTCGCAGGATGTCGAGGGAGGATCCACGGTGGAGTATTGTGTTGGTGAGTAGTGGACTCGTGTGCGAAAACTATTTTACTAACGAGGATCCGTAGGATAGCTTAGCCAAGAGTCAAAGTTGGCTTGCTGCATAAACCCCACCACCTTCTTGAGAATGAGCATGTATAGTAGGTTCTGATGTAAGACTTGCTGAGTACCTTTGTACTCATGTTTGCTTATTTATTGTTTTCAGACAACAACACTGCCCCCTCCGATGGGTTTTATGTAGACCTTGACATCGACGAGTGACTAGCCACCCAGGTGGTGATCCCAGCCATGGAGGGCCCTATGTAGATAGACAGGCTTTGAGAAGCCTTCTTTCTTTCTAGAGTCTGTACTCAGACTAGTTGCTTCCGCATGTGCTTGTATGATTGTATGACTTGAGTGTCGGGTCATGTGACCCCTATCTGTATGAATATGTTATGTATGGCTCCCTGGAGCCTTTAAATAAAGTACTTGAGTTGTAGAGTTTTGTTGTGATGCCATGTTGTATGTACTCATATCGGGCATATTGTGTGTATGATTGAAATGCTTGGTATGAGTGGGATCCGACAATCTAGTTGTTTGTCCTTCGCAACCTTTCTTATGGGGAAATGTAGTCTAGTGTTCCTCGAGCCATAGTAGTCCGCTACAGCCCGGTTCACCGGAGTCCTGCTAGCCCAGCACTACTGTTCAGGACACTTGACTGGCCGGCATGTGTTTCACTTCGTCCCTATGTCTGTCCCTTCGGGGAAATGTCACGCGGTGATCTCCGGAGTCTTGCCTAGCCTGCTACAGCCCGGGATCCCCGGAGTCCTGTTAGCCCAGTGCTACAGCCCGGAATCACTCGTTGATGACCAACATGTTCGATGCGATTCATGTATGCCTGTCTCCATAGGTCTGTGCCGCTTTGGGTTCATGACTAGCCATGTCGGCCCGGGTTCTCGATCATATGGATGCTAGCAACATTGTCATATACGTGAGCCAAAAGGCGCAAACGGTCCCGGGCCATGGTAAGGCGACACCCGTGGGATACCGTGTGTGAGGCCGCAAAGTGATATGAGGTGTTACCGGCTAGATCGATGTGGCTTGGAATCGGGGTCCTGACAAGCTGAGTCAAGCGGTTATGTAATCCAGACATAGTGAGTATGTGCTCACTGACAGAACTGTTTTCCTCCATCTTACAACTGAAGAACTTGTCGGAGACTTCATATCTCTCGACCCGGGCATGAGCATGAAAAACCATTTTCAGCTCTTCGAACATCTCATATGCTCCGTGTCTCTCAAAACGCTTTTGGAGCCCCGGTTCTAAGCTGTAAAGCATGCCGCACTGAACGAGGGAGTAATCATCGGAACGTGTCTGCCAAGCGTTCATAACGTCTTGTTCTGCAGGGAGAACAGGTGCTTCACCTAGCGGTGCTTGTAGGACATAATCTTTCTTGGCAGCTATGAGGATGATCCTCAGGTTCTGGACCCAGTCCGTATAGTTGCTGCCATCGTCTTTCAGCTTGGTTTTCTCTTGGAACGCGTTGAAGTTGAGGACAACATTGGCCATTTGATTTACAAGACATATTGTAAATATTTTAGACTAAGTTCATGATAATTAAGTTCATCTAATCAAATTATTCGATGAACTCCCACTTAGATAGACATCCCTCCAGTCATCTAAGTATAACATGATCCGAGTTAACTAGGCCATGTCCGATCATCACGTGAGACGGACTAGTCAACGTCGGTGAACATCTTCATGTTGATCGTATCTTCTATACGACTCATGCTCGACCTTTCGGTCTTCTATGTTCTGAGGCCATGTCTATACATGCTAGGCTTGTCAAGTCAACCTAAGTGTTTGCATGTGTTCTTACTCCCGTTGTATGTGAACGTTGGAATCTATCACACCCGATCATCACGTGGTGCTTAGAAACAACGAACTGTCACAACGGTGCACAGTTAGGGGGAACACTTTCTTGAAATTATTATGAGGGATCATCTTATTTACTACCGTCGTTCTAAGTAAACAAGATGTAAAACATGATAAACATCACATGCAATCAAATAATAATAGTGACATGATATGGCCAATATTACATAACTCCTTTCATCTCCATCTTGGGGCTCCATGATCATCTTGTCACCGGCATGACACCATGATATCCATCATCGTGTCTCCATGAAGTTGGTTGCCAACTATTACTTCTACTACTATGGCTAACACATTTAGCAATAAAGTAAAGTAATTTACATGGCGTTTCTCAATGACATGCAGGTCATACAAAAAATAAAGACAACTCCTATGGCTCCTGCCGGTTTTCATACTCATCGACATGCAAGTCGTGATTCCTATTACAATAGTATGAACAGCTCATACATCACATATATATCATTCATCATTCATCACAACTTTGGCCATATCACATCACAAAACACTTGCTGCAAAAACAAGTTAGACGTCCTCTAATTGTTGTTGCAAGTTTTTACGTGGCTGCTATAGGGTTCTAGCAAGAATGTTTTCTTACCTACGTGAAAGCCACAACGTGATTTGTCAACTTCTATTTACCCTTCATAAGGACCCTTTTCATCGAATCCGCTCCAACTAAAGTGGGAGAGACAGACACCCGCCAGCCACCTTATGCAACTAGTGCATGTTAGTCGGTGGAACCGGTCTCACGTAAGCGTACGTGTAAGGTTGGTCCGGGCCGCTTCATCCCACAATACCGCTGAAGCAAAATAAGACTAGTAGCGGCAAGAAAGTTGACAACATCTACGCCCACAACAAATTGTGTTCTACTCGTGCAAAGAGAACTACGCATAAACCTGGCTCATGATGCCACTATTGGGGAACGTTGCAGAAAACAAAAAATTTCCTACGGTTTCACCAAGATCCATCTACGAGTTCATCTAGCAATGAGTGATCGGATGCATCTACATACCTTGTAGATCGCGAGCGGAAGCGTTCAAAGAACGGGGATGAGGGAGTCGTACTCGACGTGATCCAAATCACCGGAGATCCTAGCGCCGAACGGACGGCACCACCGCGTTCAACACACGTAAGGTCAGCGTGATGTCTCCTCCTTCTTGATCCAGCAAGGGGGAAGGAGAGGTTGAGGAAGATCGCTCCAGCAGCAGCACGACGGCGTGGTGGTGGTGGAGAAGCAGTACTCCGACAGGGCTTCGCTGAGCTCTACGGAGGAGGAGGTGTTGGAGGGGAGAGGGAGGCGCCAGGGGCATCGGTGAGGGTACCCAAGAGGGGGGGGGGCGCCGGCCCTGGAGATCCAATTTCCCAAGGGGGCGGCGGCCAAGGGGGGTGGAGTGCCCCCCAAGGCAAGTGGGGCGCCCCCCACCCTAGGGTTCCCAACCCTAGGCGCAGGGGGAAGGCCCAAGGGGGGCGCACCAGCCCACTAGGGGCTGGTTCCCCTCCCACTTCAGCCATTGGGGCCCTCCGGGATAGGTGGCCCCACCCGGTGGACCCCCGGGAACCTTCCGGTGGTCCCGGTACAATATCGGTGACCCCGAAACTTGTCCCGATGGCCGAAATAGCACTTCCTATATATAATTCTTTACCTCTGGACCATTCCGGAACTCATCGTGACGTCCGGGATCTCATCCGAGACTCCGAACAACTTTTGGGTTACTGCATATTCATATCTACAACCCTAGCATCACCGAACCTTAAGTGTGTAGACCCTACGGGTTCGGGAGACATGTAGACATGACCGAGATGGCTCTCCGGTCAATAACCAACAGCGGGACCTGGATACCCATGTTGGCTCCCACATGCTCCTCGATGATCTCATCGGATGAACCACGATGTCGAGTATTCAAACAACCCCGTATACAATTCCCTTTGTCAATCAGTATGTTACTTGCCCGAGATTCGATCGTCGGTATCCCAATACCTCGTTCAATATCGTTACCGGCAAGTCACTTTACTCGTACCGTAATGCATGATCCCGTGACCAGACACTTGGTCACTTTGAGCTCATTGTGATGATGCATTATCGAGTGGGCCCAGAGATACCTCTCCGTCATACGGAGTGACAAATCCCAGTCTTGATCCGTGTCAACCCAACAGACACTTTCGGAGACACCTGTAGTATACCTTTATAGTCACCCAGTTACGTTGTGACGTTTGGTACACCCAAAGCACTCCTACAGTATCCGGGAGTTACACGATCTCATGGTCTAAGGAAAAGATACTTGACATTGGAAAAACTCTAGCAAACGAACTATACGATCTTGTGCTATGTTTAGGATTGGGTCTTGTCCATCACATCATTCTCCTAATGATGTGATCTCATTATCAATGACATCCAATGTCCATAGTCAGGAAACCATGACTATCTGTTGATCAACGAGCTAGTCAACTAGAGGCTTACTAGGGACATGTTGGTGTCTATTTATTCACACATGCATTACGATTTCCGGATAACACAATTATAGCATGAATAAAAGACAATTATCATGAACAAGGAAATATAATAATAATGCTTTTATTATTGCCTCTAGGGCATATTTCCAACACTTTGGTAGGCATTCCATAAGTGGCTCTCATAATAGATTCATATGGTAATTTAATTTTATTTCTAGGAAAGTGTTCCATGCCTTTCCTGAATGGAAATTGGAATCTAATATTTCCTTCCTTCATATCAATAATTGAACCAATCGGTCTAAGGAAAGGTCTACCAAGAATAATAGGACATGAAGGATTGCAATTTATTTCAAGGACAATAATATCTACGGGTACATAATTCCTATTTGCAACAATAAGAACATCATTAATTCTTCCCATAGGTTTCTTAATAGTGGAATCCGCAAGGTGCAAGTTTAAATAGCAATCATCAACATCACGAAAACCTAACAAATCACACAAAGTCTTTGGAATCGTGGAAACACTAGCACCCAAATCACATAAAGCATAGCATTCATGATCTTTAATTTTAATTTTAATAGTTGGTTCCCACTCATCATAATGTTTTCTAGGGATACAAACTTCCAATTCAAGTTTTTCTTCATAAGATTGCATCAAGGCATCAACGATAAGTTTGGTAAACACTTTATTTTGACTATAAGCATGAGGAGAATTTAGCACGGATTGCAACAAGGAAATACAATCAATAAAAGAGCAATTTTCATAGTTAAATTCCTTGAAATCTATAATAGTGGGTTTAGCAACATCTAGGGTTTTAATTTCTTCAATCCCACTTTTACCAATTTTCGCATCAAGATAAAAAAATTCCGAATTCTTAGAACGCCTTCTAGGTAAAGGTGGACCATATTCAGTCCCATCATTATCAATATTCATATTGCAAAACAAAGATTTAATATGGGAGACATCAATAACTTTTAGATCTTCATCTTTATTTTCATAGGAACTAGAAGAACACGCTCTTATAAAGGCATCTTTCGTAGCACGCATCCTAGCGGTTCTTTCTTTGCACTCATCAATGGAAATTCTCATGGCTTTAAGAGACTCATTGACATCATGCTTAGGTGGAATAGATCTAAGTTTCAAAGAATCAACATCAAGAGTAATTCCATCAACGTTCCTAGTCAAATCATCAATCTTAAGCAATTTTTCTTCAATCAAAGCATTGAAATTCTTTTGCGAAGTAATAAATTATTTAATATTAGATTCAAAATCAGAGGGCATCTTATTATAATTTCCATAAGAATTGTCGTGGGAATTACCATAATTATTAGAGGGATTACTAGGATAAGGCCTAGGGTTGAAATTTCCTCTATACGCGTTGTTACCAAAATTGTTCATACCAACAAAATTCACATCCATAGATTCATTATTATTCTCAATCAAAGTATACGAGGGCATATCATTAGGATCAGAAGAAACACTCTTATTAGCAAATAATTTCATAAGTTCATCCATCTTTCCACTCAAAACATTAATTTCTTCTATCGCATGCACCTTTTTATTAGTAGATCTTTCAGTACGCCATTGAGAATAATTGACCATAATATCATCTAGGAGTTTAGTTGCTTCTCCTAAAGTGATTTCCATAAAAGTGCCTCTCGCGGTCGAATCTAAAAGATTTCTAGAAGCAAAATTCAATCCGGCATAAAATTTTTGTATAATGATCCACAAATTTAAACCATGAGTAGGGCAATTACGTATCATTAGTTTCATTCTCTTCCAAGATTGTGCAACATGTTCATGATCAAGTTGTTTAAAATTCATAATATCGTTCTAAGAGAGATGATCTTAGCGGGAGGAAAATACTTAGAGATAAAAGCATCTTTGCACTTATTCCATGAATCAATACTATTTTTAGGCAAACACGAAAACCAAGCTATAGCACGATCTCTAAGTGAAAAAGGAAATAGCTTCAATTTAACAATATCATTATCCACATCTTTCTTCTTTTGCGTATCACACAAACCAACGAAGCTACTTAGATGGGTAGCGGCATCTTCACTAGGAAGGCCGGAAAACGGATCTTTCGTGACAAGATTCAGCAAAGCAGTATTAATTTCACAAGATTCAGCATCGGTAAGAGGAGGAATCAGAGTTCTAATAAAATCATTGTTATTGGTATTGGTGAAGTCACATAATTTAGTATTATCTTGAGCCATCGTGACAAGCAAGCAAACTAACACACAAGCAAACAAAAAGCAAGCGGGAAAAAAGAGGCAAATAGAGAAAGAGAGGGAGGATAGAGAGAGGGCGAATAAAATGGCAAGGGTGAAGTGGGGAAGAGAAAAACGAGAGGCAAATAGCAAATAATGTAATGCGGGAGATAAGGGTATGTGATGGGTACTTGGTATGTTGACTTTTTCCTAGACCTCCCCGCCATAAATCCTTCTTGCTACCTCTTGAGCACTGCGTTGGTTTTCCCCGAAGAGGAAGGGATGATGCAGCGAAGTAGCGTAAGTATTTCCCTCAGTTTTTGAGATCCAAGGTATCAATCCAGTAGGAGGCTACGCGCGAGTGTCTTGTACCTGCACAAAACAAATAAATCCTCGCAACCAACGCGAATAGGGGTTGTCAATCCCTACATGACCACTTACGAGAGTGATATATGATAGATATGATAAGATAATATTTTTGGTATTTTTGTGATAAAGATGCAAAGTAAAATAAAGGCAAAGTAAAAAGCAAAGGAAATAACTACGTAGTAGGAGATTAATATGATAAAGATAGACCCGGGGGCCATAGGTTTCACTAGTGGCTTCTCTCGAGAGCATAAGTATTCTACGGTGGGTGAACAAACTACTGTTGAGCAATTGACAGAATTGAGCATAGTTATGAGAATATCTAGGTATGATCATGTATATATGCATCACGTCCGAGACAAGTAGACCGACTCCTGCCTACATCTACTACTATTACTCCACCCATCGACCGCTATCCAGCATGCATCTAGAGTATTAAGTTAAAACAGAGTAATACCTTAAACAAGATGACATGATGTAGAGGGATAGACTCATGCAATATGATGAAAACCCCATCTTGTTATCCTCGATGGCAACAATAGAATACGTGCCTTGCTACACCTACTGTCACTCGGAAAGGACACCGCAAGATTGAACCCAAAGCTAAGCACTTCTCCCATTGCAAGAAAGATCAATCTAGTAGGCCAAACCAAACTGATAATTCGAAGAGACTTGCTAAGATAACCAATCATACATAAAAGAATTCAGAGAAGATTCAAATATTATTCATAGATAGACTTGCTCATAAACCCACAATTCATCGGTCTCAACAAACACACCGCAAAAAGAAGATTACATCGAATAGTTCTCCACAAGAGAGTGGGAGAACATTGTATTGAGATCCAAAAAGAGAGAAGAAGCCATCAGCTAATAACTATGGACCCGTAGGTCTGAGGTGAACTGCTCACACTTCATCAGAGAGGCTATGGTGTTGATGTAGAAGCCCTCCTTGATCGATGCCCCCTCTGGCGGAGCTCCGGAACAGGCCCCAAGAGGGGATCTCGTGGATACAGAAAGTTGCGGCGGTGGAATTAGGTTTTTGGCTCCGTATCTGATCGTTTGGGGGTACATAGGTATATATAGGAGGAAGGAGTACGTCAGTGGAGCAACAGGGGGCCCATGAGGGTGGAGGACGCGCCTGGGGGGGGGGGGTGAAGGAAATATGCCCTAGAGGCAATAGTAAAGTTATTATTTATTTCCTTGTATCATGATAAATGTTTATTATTCATGCTAGAATTGTATTAACCGGAAACGCAATACATGTGTGAATACATAGACAAACAGAGTGTCACTAGTATACCTCTACTTGACTAGCTCGTTAATCAAAGATGGTTATGTTTCCTAACCATAGACATCAGTTGTTATTTGGTTAACGGGATCACATCATTAGGAGAATGATGTGATTGACTTGACCCATTCTATTAGCTTAGCACTTGATCTTTTAGTTTGTTGCTATTGCTTTCTTCATAACTTATATATGTTCCTATGACTATGAGATTATGCAACTCCCGTTTACCGGAGGAACACTTTGTGTGCTACCAAACGTCACAACGTAACTGGGTGATTATAAAGGTGCTCTACAGGTGTCTCCGAAGGTATTTGTTGGGTTGGCGTATTTCGAGATTATGATTTGTCACTCCGATTGTCGGAGAGGTATCTCTGGGCCCTCTCGGTAATGCACATCACTCAAGCCTTGACAGCATTGCAACTAATAAGTTAGTTGCGGGATGATGTATTACGGAATGAGTAAGGAGACTTTCCGGTAACGAGATTGAACTAGGTATTGAGATACCGATGATCGAATCTCGGGCAAGTAACATACCGATGACAAAGGGAACAACGTATATTTTTATGCGGTCTGACCAATATAGATCTTCGTAGAATATGTAGGAGCCAATATGAGCATCCAGGTTCCGCTATTGGTTATTGACCGGAGACGTGTCTCGGTCATGTCTACATAGTTCTCGAACCCGTAGTGTCTGCACGCTTAAAGTTCGGTGACGATCGTAATTAGGGTTTTTTGTGTTTTGATGTACCGAAGGTTCTTCGGTGTCCCGGATATGATCACGGACATGACGAGGAGTCTCAAAATGGTCGAGACATAAAGACTGATATAATGGAAACCTATATTTGGATATCGGAAACGTCCCGGGTGAAATTGGGATTTTACCGGAGTACCGGGGGGTTACTGGAACCCCCCGGGGGTTATTGGGCCTACATGGGCCCTAAGGGAGAAGAGGAGGGCCGGCTAGGGCAGGCCGCGCGCCCCCTCCCCCCTTGTCCGAATAGGACAAAGAAGGGGGGGCGGCGCCCCCCTTTCCTCTTTCTCCCTTCCCCCTTCCTTTTCCAACAAGGCAAGAGGGGGGAGTCCTACTCCCGGTGGGAGTAGGACTCCTGCAGGCGCACCCCTTGAGCCGGCCGCACCTCCCCCTCTCCCTCCTTTATATACGGGGGCAAGGGGGCACCCCAAGAGACACAAGTTGATCTTCGTGATCGTTCCTTAGCCGTGTGCGGTGCCCCCTTCTACCATATTCCACCTTGGTCATATCGTAGCGGTGCTTAGGTGAAGCCCTGCGTCGGTAGAACATCATCACCGTCATCACACCGTCATGCTGACGAAACTCTCCCTCAACACTTTGTTGGATCGGAGTTCGAGGGACGTCACCGAGTTGAATGTGTGCAGAACTCGGAGGTGCCGTACGTTCGGTACTTGGATCGGTCGGATCGGGAAGACGTATGACTACTTCCTCTATGTTGTGTCAACGCTTCCGTTGCCGGTCTACGAGGGTACGTAGACAACACTCTCCCCTCTCGTTGCTATGCATCACCATGATCTTGCGTGTGCGTAGGAAAATTTTGAAATTACTACGTTCCCCAACAGTGGCATCCGAGCCTAGGTTTTATGCGTTGATATTATGCACGAGGAGAACACAAGTGAGTTGTGGGCGATATAAGTCATATTGCTTACCAGCATGTCATACTTTGGTTTGGCGGTATTGTTGGATGAAGCGGCCCAGACCGACATTACGCGTACGCTTACGCTAGACTAGTTCTACCGACGTGCTTTGCACACAGGTGGCTGGCGGGTGTCAGTTTCTCCAACTTTAGTTGAACCAAGTGTGGCTACGCCCGGTCCTTGCGAAGGTTAAAACAGCACCAACTTGACAAACTATCATTGTGGTTTTGATGCGCAGGTAAGAACGGTTCTTGCTAAGCCCGTAGCAGCCATGTAAAACTTGCAACAACAAAGTAGAGGACGTCTAACTTGTTTTTGCAGGGCATGTTGTGATGTGATATGGTCAAGACATGATGCTAAATTTTATTGTATGAGATGATCATGTTTTGTAACCGAGTTATCGGCAACTGTCAGGAGCCATATGGTTGTCGCTTTATTGTATGCAATACAATCGCACTGTAATGCTTTACTTTATCACTAAGCGGTAGCAATAGTCGTGGGAGCATAAGATTGGCGAAACGACAACGATGCTACGATGGAGATCAAGGTGTCGCGCCGGTGACGATGGTGATCATGAAAGTACTTCAGAGATGGAGATCACAAGTACAAGATGATGATGGCCATATCATATCACTTATATTGATTGCATGTGATGTTTATCTTTTATGCATCTTATCTTGCTTTGAATGATGGTAGCATTATAAGATGACCCCTCACTAAATTATCAAAGTATAAGTGTTCTCCCTGAGTATGCACCGTTGTGAAAGTTCTTCGTGTTGAGACACCACGTGATGATCGGGTGTGATAGGCTCTATGTTCAAATACAACGGGTGCAAAACAGTTGCACACGCGGAATACTCATGTTAAACATGACGAGCCTAGCATATAACAGATATGGCCTCGTAACACGGAGATCGAAAGGTCGAGCATGAATCATATAGTAGATATGATCAACATAGTGATGTTCACCATTGAAACTACTCCATCTCACATGATGATCGGACATGGTTTAGTTGCTTTGGATCACGTGATCACTTAGAGGATTAGAGGGATGTCTATAAAAGTGGGAGTTCTTAAGTAATATGATTAATTGAACTTAAATTTATCATGAACTTAGTACCTGATAGTATCTTGCTTGTCTATGTTTGATTGTAGATAGATGCCTCGTGCTGTTGCTCCGTTGAATTTTAATGTGTTCCTTGAGAAAGCAAAGTTGAAAGATGATGGTAGCAATTACACGGACTGGGTCCGTAACTTGAGGATTATCCTCATTGGTGCACAAAAGAATTATGTCCTGGAAGCACCGCTAAGTGCCAAGCCTGCTGCAGGAGCAACACCAGATGTTATGAATGTCTGGCAGAGCAAAGCTGATGACTACTCGATAGTTCAGTGTGCCATGCTTTACGGCTTAGAACCGGGTCTTCAACGACGTTTTGAACGTCATGGAGCATATGAGATGTTCCAGGAGTTGAAGTTAATATGTCAAGCAAATGCCCGGATTGAGAGATATGAAGTCTCCAATAAGTTCTATAGCTGCAAGATGGAGGAGAATAGTTCTGTCAGTGAACATATACTCAAAAATGTCTGGGTATAATAATCACTTGACTCAACTGGGGGTTAATCTTCTTGTTGATAGTGTCATTGACAGAGTTCTTCAATCACTGCCACCAAGCTACAAAAGCTTTGTGATGAACTATAATATGCAAGGGATGAATAAGACTATTCCTGAGCTCTTCGCGATGCTAAAAGCCACGGAGGTAGAAATCAAGAAGGAGCATCAAGTGTTGATGGTCAATAAGACCACCAGTTTCAAGAAAAAGGGCAAAGGGAAGAAGAAAGGGAACTTCAAGAAGAACAGCAAACAAGTTGCTGCTCAGGAGAAGAAACCCAAGTCTAGACCTAAGCCTAAGACTGAGGGCTTCTACTGCAAGCAGACTGGTCACTGGAAGCAGAACTACCCCAAGTATTTGGCGGATAAGAAGGATGGCAAAGTGAACAAAGGTATATGTGATATACGTGTTATTGATGTGTACCTTACTAATGCTCGTAGTAGCACCTGGGTATTTGATACTGGTTCTATTGCTAACATTTGCAACTCGAAATAGGGGCTACGGATTAAGCAAAGATTGGCTAAGGACGAGGTGACGATGCGCGTGGGAAATGGTTCCAAAGTCGATGTGATCGCGGTCGGCACGCTACCTCTACATCTACCTTCAAGATTAGTATTAGACCTAAATAATTGTTATTTGGTGCCAGCGTTGAGCATGAACATTATATCTGGATCTTGTTTGATGCGAGACGATTATTCATTTAAATCATAGAATAATGGTTGTTCTATTTATATGAGTAATATCTTTTATGGTCATGCACCCTTGAAGAGTGGTCTATTTTTGATGAATCTCGATAGTAGTGATACACATATTCATAATGTTGAAATCAAAAGATGCAGAGCTGATAATGATAGTGCAACTTATTTGTGGCACTACCGTTTAGGTCATATCGGTGTAAAGCGCATGAAGAAACTCCATACTGATGTACTTTTGGAACCACTTGATTATGAATCACTTGGTACTTGCGAACTGTGCCTCATGGGTAAGATGACTAAAACGCCGTTGTCCGGTACTATGGAGAGAGCAACGGATTTGTTGGAAATCATACATACAGATGTATGTGGTCCAATGAATGTTGAGGCTCGTGGCGGATATCGTTATTTTCTCACCTTCAGAGATGATTTACGCAGATATGCGTATATCTACTTAATGAAACATAAGTCTGAAACATTTGAAAAGTTCAAAGAATTTCAGAGTGAAGTTGAAAATCATCGTAACAAGAAAATAAAGTTTCTACGATCTGATCGTGTAGGAGAATATTTGAGTTACGAGTTTAGTCTACATTTGAAACAATGCAGAATAGTTTCGCAACTCACGCCACCCGGAACACCACAGCGTAATGGTGTGTCCGAACGTCGTAATCGTACTTTATTAGATATGGTGCGATCTATGATGTCTCTTATTGATTTACGGCTATCATTTTGGGGTTATGCTTTAGAGATGGCTGCATTCACGTTAAATAGGACACCATCGAAATCCATTGAGACGACGCCTTATGAATTGTGGTTTGGCAAGAAACCAAAGTTGTCGTTTCTGAAAGTTTGGGGCTGCGATTCTTATCTGAAAAAGCTTCAACCTGATAAGCTCGAACCCAAATCGAAGAAATGTGTCTTCATAGGATACCCAAAGGAGTCTGTTGGGTACACCTTCTATCACAGATCCGAAGGCAAGACTTTTGTTGCTAAATTTGGAGTTTTTCTAGAGAAGAAGTTTCTCTCGAAAGAAGTGAGTGGGAGAAAAGTAGAACTTGATGAGGTAACTGTACCTGCTCCCTTATTGGAAAGTAGTACATCACAGAAACCGGTTTCTGTGACACCTACACCAATTAGTGAGGAAGCTAATGATAATGATCATGAAACTTCAGATCAAGTTACTACCGAACCTCGTAGATCAACTAGAGTAAGATCCGCAACAGAGTGGTACGGTAATCCTGTTCTGGAAGTCATGCTACTAGATCATGATGAACCTACGAACTATGAAGAAGCGATGGTGAGCCCAGATTCCGCAAAATGGCTAGAAGCCATGAAATCTGAGATGTGATCCATGTATGGGAACAAAGTGTGGACTTTGGTTGACTTGCCCGTTGATCGGCAAGCAATTGAGAATAAATGGATCTTCAAGAAGAAGACTGACGCTGACAACAATGTTACTGTCTACAAAGCTCGACTTGTTGCGAAAGGTTTTCGACAAGTTCAAGGGATGACTACTGTCGGTGTCAAAACCAGCGGATCTCGGGTAGGGGGTCCCGAACTGTGCGTCTAGGCCGGATGGTAACAGGAGGCAGGGAACATGATGTTTTACCCAGGTTCGGGCCCTCTCGATGGAGGTAAAACCCTACGTCCTGCTTGATTATTATTGATGATATGGGTAGTGCAAGAGTGGATCTACCACGAGATCAAGGAGGCTAAACCCTAGAAGCTAGCCTATGGTATGGTTGTTGTATGATGATGTTCTACGGACTAGAACACTCTGGTTTATATAGACACCGGATAGGGTTAGGGTTACATAGAGTCGGTTACAATGGTAGGAGATCTTGAATATCCGCATCGCCTAGCTTGCCTTCCATGCCAAGGAAAGTCCCATCCAGACACGGGACGAAGTCTTCAATCTTGTATCTTCATAGTCCAACAGTCCGGCCAAAGGATATAGTCCGGCTATCCGAACACCCCCTAATCCAGGACTCCCTCATTAGCCCCCGAACCAGGCTTCAATGACGATGAGTCCGGCACGCAGATTGTCTTCGGCATTGCAAGGAGGGTTCTCCTCCAAATTCCGTGTACCTGTTGAATAAAGTCCGGTTTCTTGTAAATGTTGCTCTCCTTGGCTTCTACGCCCAATAATGGCCGTCTTCCACGTGTCAAACGAATGCGAAAGGCCGGGGCGTTTTTACATCCACACCCCTAGCCATATAAACGAGCCGCCTATTTAACTGGATGGGAATTCAGGTTCAAACCACATCTTCTCCTCTCCGCGAGTTATCATCAGAGCGCTTCCAGCAAAGGTCCATTCCAACATGTCCAGCCGTCGCAGCTCCTCCCCTCGCCCCTCCGATCCCAAATCCCGGGACTGGGAGAGTTGCACCATCCCGCACAGCGAGTTAGTGTTGCTTCAGGCCAAGGGATTTCTTCCCCCGACATACATGGTCCTGGTCCGAGCCGGTCTCGCCACCTACAATGGCGGAAAACAAGCGGAGAGTACCCCCAATCCTTCTAAAGGAGAGCAGGTGTGCCTCGTCCCCTATGTAATAAGGGGACTGGGATTTCCAATTCATCCATTTCTCCGCGGGCTTCTGAAGTTTTACGGTCTCCAGCTGCACAATCTCACGCCCGCCTCCGTATTACATATTGCGGGCTTCGTCGCCCTTTGCGAGCTATTTTTAGGCGTTGTGGCTCATTTCGCGCTGTGGAAGAGGTTATTCTGCCTGGTGCCCCGTTCTCAAGAGGGGTCTATCTATCAAGTGGGCGGAGCCGAAGTATGGCGCATCGCTGGGACCGGATACCTATCCGAGACCCCGAAGAAGGCGTCCGAGGACTGGCCTTCGGAATGGTTTTACATAGATGATGTCCCGCTACCGGACCCTATCCGGGTCGGTCTCCCTTAGTTCAACAATGCCCCGTTGAAGAAACGCTTGAGCTGGCGTCCACGGAGCCCTCAGAGAGAAAGCGACAGAGACATCCTTTACCTGATGGGCCAGATAAGACTGTTGGCTCATTCTAGACTAACCATGATTGGAGTCATGGCTGGATGCATTATGCGGGGGGTGCAGCCGCTTCAATATAGAGGCCACCCCATGTGGGATTTCAACGGGGAGGATGACGCCAGCCGTTACGGTCATAAGGGGCCGGCCTCAGCCACCGTCTTAGTAAAGATCTTATCCTCTCTGTACGAGGGAGAAAAGGAGGAATTCCTCCGTGTCAATCCACATGCCGGATTCAGTATGTACGATCCTCCAAGTCAGGTAAGTGAACAATTGCGCTTGCCCGTTTGTTTTATACTCCCACGGTTAGATAGGTAGTCTAATGATTTGAATGCAGGAACTGCGACAGGAGGTAAAGCATATAAATAGCCATCCTCCACAGCCCGAGGACCCAGAACGGTCCCTCAATCCGGACTCCGAAGAGGATCCGGACATATCGGTGGAGCTTATGGACGGGGTGTTCTATCAGCTAAGTAAGGACGATACCTTGGTGGCCATTACGGCGGATTACCCGGGGTTAATCCCGGCCTCCCAGGTGATGGAAACCGGAGTCCCATTCCCTTAAAAGAGATTCCACTCTCACGTATTCCGGTGTTTCTAACGACAACCGTGTTTTGCAGGGGAGATTTCTGAGGCAGGAGGCCGAACCTGCGGCGGCTAGCCAACGAGGGGTCGCAGGGCCCCGTGGGGCAAAAAGGAATGTAGTCCGGTCTGAGATGCCGGCGCAAAGGTATAGCGCACCCTCTGTTTCCCTGGAGTTATTCTGTCAGGGCATATTAACATTCGTGCTATCTTCAGAACGAAGAGACCTCGCCGGACTACATCCAGAGAGGTTGCCAATCGCGCCTCCACCAGCCAGGCTCCAATGTCAGGCCAGGAAGCGGAGGCGAGCACAAGGCGCGCACCGGACGCTCCTCCGACAGAGGATGAGGACAGGCTGTCTGCCACAAATTTTGAAGTGGAGAGTGCCATGAACCATAGGCGTCGCCGGACAGTTCTACGCGACGCTTGTTTCTCCCAAGAGGCTTTAGATGCCTTTAATTCGGGAGATGCGTACCTCCGTGCCGCTCAAAATGGTTTAGCCAGAGCCACGGAGCAGTATGTAAAAGACATATGGGTAAGAAAATTTTGGTTAAATATATGTATGCCAGTAGCCCCCGAGACTTGAAGCAGTTTAGAGCAACTGATTTAAGGATCATTTAATATGCAGGTTCTTACAGAGAAGAATACCGTACTGTCCCAGGAGCTGGAAAAGTGCAAGGCACAACTAGAGGCCGCACTAGCCGTAGCAGGGGAGCCCAAAGAGACCCCCTCAGGTAAGATACACTTCGAAAGATTAGTATCGTGCGGTGTGGGTGCAAATCTGACAGATCATATTGCAGATGGCGCCAGACTAGATCCGGACAAACAACAACTCTTACGCCGGTTAAAGGCCGGTGAGAGTATGTTGACAAGGGTGAGGCTGGAGAAGAATGATCTTCAGGATGCCAACACCGAGCTGGACATTGAACTTAAAGATGTTCGTGGCCACCTGTCGGACTCCAGGAAGGAGAATCAGCGGCTTCGACGCGGCATATTTAGTAAGTGCTTGAACGAACTTTGAAAAAAGAGTTCGGCGAAGAAGTCGACTAACAGAGTAATGTCTGTAGGTATGCTCACAGGTCGTCCTGCAGAGGAGATGCCCGGTTCTACGGGTGACCTTCTCCCCGAACTCTTGCAACTGCACGAGCGAATTCGGCAGGCGATGCAAGGTATTGCCCAAGCCTTATGGCCTGCCCACTCCGTGCCCGAGGGCCTTGGAGAGCTTGCGGAGAAGCTGTAGGGAGCTCGGCGGCGCTTCCGGTTGTGGAAGATATCGGCCTGCCGACAAGGCGCTAGGGAGGCCTGGGCCATGGTGAAGACCCGTTTTACGAAGTCTGACCCAAACCACATGGCTGAGGTCGGACCAATGGGGCCTGACGGGAAGGAGATCCCTGTAAGCTTAGTGTACGGCCAAGTAGAGTTGGCCGCAAAGTATTCCCAGCAGGGCTGTAAATTAGACAGCCTGTTAGATGGTATAGAAGAGGAATACAATTAGTCAGAATGACTGTGTAATTTTGAATTGACATGTGTAATGCCTTCTAGCCGGATTGTAGATCGTTTGTCATTGCCGACCTTTTCGCTTCAACCTCGGGACCTGACGGTCCGGAGTGTGTCCGAATACCCTAGCGGTTATATAAGAACCGGGGTATGCGTGGAGACCAGGCATAGGGGTCGTCAGTGCTTTATCAGACAAGTGCCCAACTAGTTATGTTATATTACATGGTTAGTAAGAAACATCTTCCAGAGAGAATAGTTCTGTTAAGGGTTCCTTTCGCTGGGAGACATGCCCTAATGTGCATTTCCGGACTGCGTGAAGAGACGCAGAAAAAGCATCTGGGGGCGCATAAAATGAGTAAAAAAGATCATCTTTTATTTCACCGACCGAATATTCCCTTAAGAATGCTAGCTTTCGGCTTCACCCAGTCTGAGGTACACGTCCGGCTGACCCGGCAGTAACAATCATAGAGGTGCTCCCTTTACTACCTAGCCGAACAATCGGGAACGTAGGGGTAAGCACAGGAGCCAGGCAACCCAGCTTGGCCAAATCTTAAGTCATATCGATGCATATAATGGTGAAGAAAAAGGTACATGCGGAAGTTTGACGCATGTGTTGGGCGTGAAGCCCGTATAAATAAGCTTCTGTTAATGAAGCCCCCAGGTTTAATGAGCGCGAGTGGCACGTCACTATATGAGCCTTTAAGGGCTATAAAAGAAAAAATGGGAAGGAGAGAAATGTAAGACAAAAAATTCAACAAGGAATGGACAGAGGAAGGAGAGGAACACAGAGTCCGGCGCTAGGCATAGAATCTTCGGAGATGGGCGGCGTTCCACGGGTTCGGCTCGAGTCGGTTGTTCGACGCATGTCGCAGGCGGTACGCCCCACCGGTCAGGACTTGGTCGATTATGAATGGACCTTCCCACTTGGGCTTGAGTTTGTCCTTTTTCTTATCCGGCAGGCGTAGAACTAGTTCACCAACATTGTAATTTTTGGCCCGTACTTCTCTGCTTTGATATCTTCGGGCCAGTTGTTGATAAAATGCGGAACAGGCTTTTGCCACGTCACGCTCCTCCTCCGAGGCGTCCAAGTTATCTTGCCGATTGAGCTCGGCTTCTGTTTCTTGGTACATGCGCACTCTAGGCGAGTCATGAATTATGTCGCAGGGCAGAACTGCTTCTGCGCCATACACCATAAAAAATGGTGTGTATCCGGTGGTGCAATTTGGCGTGGTCCGCAGCCCCCATAGCACAGAGTCGAGCTCCTCTACCTAGTGTGTGTTAGATTCCTTGAGGGACCGCACTAGTCTGGGTTTAATGCCGCTCATGATAAGACCATTTGCACGTTCGACCTGGCCGTTGGTTTGTGGGTGATAGACGGAAGCATAATCGAGCTTGATGCCCATGTTTTTGCACCAGCGTTTTACCTCGTCGGCGGTAAAGTTTGTACAGTTATCGGTTATGATGCTGTGGGGGATGCCATAACGGTGTACAACCCTAGATATGAAGTCTATCACCGGTCCGGATTCGGCCGTTTTAGCAGGCTTGGCTTCTATCCATTTGGTGAACTTATCCACCATGACCAGTAAGTATTTTTATGGGTTCCACCTTTAAGGGGTCCGACCATGTCAAGCCCCCAGACCGCAAAAGGCCAGGTGATGGGTATAGTTTGGAGTGCGGTGGGTGGCATATGGCTTTGGTTGGCAAAAAGTTGGCAACCAGCGCATCGTTGGACTAGGTCCTGAGCGTCTGCCCGGGCCATCGGCCAATAAAAGCCTGTACGGAAAGCCTTGCTAAGAAGGGACCGAGCAGCGGCGTGGTGACCACCGAGTCCGGCGTGAATTTCAGCCAGAAGGTTCCGCCCTTCCTCTTCGGAGATGCACCTTTGAAGGACTCCGGTAGTGCTTTTCTTATAAAGCTCTCCCTCATGGACTCTGTAGGCTTTAGCTCGCCGCACTATGCCGCGGGCCTCGTTTTGGTCCTCCGGGAGTTCTTGCCTAGTAAGGTAGGCTAGGAATGGTTCTGTCCACGGGGCGATAATCGCCATTATTACATGGGCTGAAGGTGTAATTTCGTTGGCAGAGCCTCCAATTGTGTCAGATTGTTCGGCGTCGAGTGGTGCGGCTGGGTTCGGGCTGTTGTTTGCGGGTTCCCCCTCCCATGCTACGGATGGCTTGAACAATCTTTCCGAAAACATGTTGGGGGGGACTTCATCGCGTTTTGCCCCGATGTGTGCTAGGATGTCCGCCACTTGATTGTTTTCTCGGGCTATATGGTGAAACTCCAGCCCTTTGAACCGAGCTAACATTTTTAGGACGACACTGCGGTAAGCTGCCATTTTTGGGTCCTTGGCGTCGAAGTCTCCATTTATTTGGGATATCGCGTGGTTTGAATCCCCGCGTACCTCTAGGCGCTGGATACCCATGGATACTGCTATCCGAAGGCCATGTAGGAGGGCCTCATATTTGGCTGCATTGTTGGAATCCGTGTACATGATCTGGAGCACATATTGGACTGTGTCTCCTGTGGGGGACGTCAGGACGACGTCGGCCCCCAGTCCGGCCAACATTTTGGAGCCATCGAAATGCATAATCCAGTTTGAATATGTGCCGTACTCTTTAGGGAGCTCGGCCTCCGTCCATTCTGCGATGAAGTCGGCCAAAACTTGTGATTTAATAGCTTGCCATGGCTTATAGGTTATATCGAACGGGAGAAGCTCGATGGCCCATTTTGCAATCCGGCCCGTTGCATCGCGGTTGTTGATGATATCGTTGAGTGGTACTTCCAAGGCTACTGTTATGGAACACTCTTGAAAGTAGTGTCGTAGCTTCCGGGATGCCATGAATACCGCGTATGCAATCTTTTGATAATGCGGGTACCGTGATTTGCATGGAGTGAGGACAGTGGACACATAGTAGACCGGCCTTTGAAGGGGGAATTTGTGTCCGTCCGTTTCCCGCTCGACAACGAGCACTGCGCTGACAACTTGATGTGTTGCTGCAATGTACAATAACATTGGTTCGCCGGTGTTTGGCGCGGCCAGGACTGGGTTTGTTGCCAATATGGCTTTTATTTCATCAAGTCCGGCCGTGGCGGCATCCGTCCACTCGAAGTGTTCGGTGCGCCGAAGGAGGCCATAGAGGGCTAGTGCCTTTTCTCCCAAACAGAAGATGAAGCGGCTTAAAGCCGCCACGCATCCGGTTAATTTTTGTATTTGTTTAAGGTCCTTTGGGACATCCAATTGTGACAAAGCTCGGATCTTGGCTGGATTTGCTTCAATTCCTCTACCGGATACAATGAAGCCCAAGAGCTTTTCGGCTGGAACGCCGAAGACACATTTTTCCGGGTTGAGCTTGATGTCATATTTTCGGAGGTTATCGAATGTAAGCCTCAAGTCGTCTACTAGAGATTCGACATGTCTTGATTTGAAGACCACATCATCCACGTATGCCTCCACTGTTTTGCCGATCTGGTTTGCAAGACATGTCTGGATCATGCGCTGATATGTTGCGCCGGCATTTTTCAGCCCGAAGGGCATTGTGTTGAAGCAGAATGGGCCATATGGTGTGATGAATGCTGTTGCAGCTTGGTCTGATTCTGCCATCTTGATTTGATGGTAACCGGAGTATGCGTCGAGGAAACACAACGAATCGTGTCCTGCGGTGGCATCGATAATTTGATCGATACCGGGGAGGGGGAAGGGATCCTTTGGGCAAGCCTTGTTAAGGTCTTTAAAATCGACACACAGGCGCCAGGATTTGTCCTTCTTTGGTACCATCACCAGGTTTGCTAGCCAGTCAGGATGTTTTATGTCTCTGATGAATCCGGCCTCCAATAGCTTGGCTAGCTCCTCTCCCATAGCCCGTCTCTTGGGTTCGGAAAAATGCCGAAGGGCTTGTTTGACAGGTTTAAATCCTTTTTGGATATTTAAGCTGTGTTCGGCCAGCCCGCGTGGGATCCCTAGCATGTCTGAAGGGTGCCAGGCGAAGATGTCCCAGTTCTCTCGTAGGAACTCTCGCAGTGCGGCGTCTACATTAGGGTTCAGTCGTGCCCCGATGGAAGCTGTTTTATTGGGGTCCGTTGGATGGACTTGGAATTTGACTATTTCGTCGGCTGGCTTGAAGGATGTGGATTTGGATCTCTTGTCGAGTATCACATCATCCCTATTAACCGTGGAGCGCAGTGCAATCAGTTCCTCGGCCGCTAAGGCTTCGGATAGTGCCTCAAGGGCTAATGCGGCTGTCTTGTTTTCGGCGCGGAGTGCTATGTCCGGATCACTAGCTAGAGTGATAATTCCGTTCGGCCCGGGCATCTTAAGCTTCATGTACCCGTAATGGGGTATTGCTTGGAAGATTGTGAATGCTTCCCGCCCTAGTAAAGCGTGATATCTGCTCTTAAATGGGGCCACCTAAAACGTAACTTCTTCGGACCTGTAATTATCCGGCGTGCCGAACACCACATCTAGTGTGATTTTTCCTGTGCAGCGCGCTTCCCGACTGGGGATTATTCCTCTAAAGCTTGTACTGCTTTGCTCGACGTGGTTCCAGTCTATTTCCATTTTTTGAAGGGTTTCCTCATAAATGAGGTTCAGTCCGCTGCCTCCATCCATGAGCACCTTACTGAGGCGAAAGCCGTCCACTATGGGACTGAGGACCAATGCGGCTGGTGCTCGAGCTGTTCGGAATCTAGGTTCATCGCTTGCGTTGAAGGTAATGGCAGTGTCGCTCCATGGGTTTATTGTTGCAACTTGATAGACTTCGGCGAGGCAGCGGAGTGTTCTTTTTCACACATTGTTTGATGCGAAAGTCTCGAAGACTGTGAGAATGGTACTGGTGTCCTTGGGCTAGCTTTCTGCGGCCTCCGGAATTAAGAGGTCTTCGCCGATCTTGGCCACCTGCCGGAGTATCCAACATGCTCTAAGGCTGTGAGTTGGTGTGGTCCTCTGTACTATGAGTTCTATAGGGTCCATCAAGCCATCTTTCCAGTATGGTTCCATGCCCTGTAGAGGGTTTTGGCTTTTTGGTGTTTATCCCGGGTGTCCTATGATGATGCACCCTCTTAGTTCGGACGGGATTATTATTCAAGGCCGGATTATCCCAAAATTTTATTTCGGTTTTCCAGGCGCTTTCCATCGCATAGTATTTTTGTACTATGGATGCCAAGTCATCGAAGCATGTAATATCACGACGACTTACGACATTGAGGATTCCCTTGTCCGTGCAATTACTGCAGAAAATTGAGATTGCGTCTCCCTCGCGGCAATCCTTTATCCTGTTCATAACCAGGAGGAATCTGGCCCAGTAATGATGTACTGTTTCCTCGGGCCTCTGCTTGATTTGGGAGAGATCGCTTATGATCGGGTGGGTGGGTGGCGTTGAATCTGAAACCTCACCCAATCCAAGATTCGGAGGCCGAAGAGTTTCCGAACTCTGAAGTTCAGATTCTTGGGTGTTGTCCAATGAATCTGGCCCGTTGCCTGATCCTAAGCTCAGGTCTTGAGGTACATCCTCCCCTCCGCGGGTATCCGGCTTGGAGGGGTCGGGAATTCGGACGTAGCTGGTCCTTAAAATAGATGAAGGGTCGCCGCACTGCACCTCTACCACGGCAACGTGGTGGGTGACTTGGGGGGAGTTAATTTCTCTTAGATCAGGTTTAAGCCCAACCTAGTCGTAATCCGTAGCGACCCCCAGGGCGGCGATGCGATCCAAGAGCTCGTTTACGAAAGAGAGCTCCATTGGATCTAGCTGCTCGGCGAGCTCCAAGCTGACATGCAGGTTGCTTTTGATGACCCGAGAGGTCACCGTCGGTGCAATAGCCGAACAGGCGGTCATGAGGAAACCACCTAACCGGAGAGTTTGGCTGACATCCAAGGCTCCCTTAGCAACGACGCCGTCTTTAAAGACGGGAGGAGGCATCCTTCCTGATTGCGACGGCACAGAGGAACTCTCAATGAAAGCACCAATGTCGGTGTCAACACCAGCGGATCTTGGGTAGGGGGTCCCGAACTGTGCATCTAGGCCGGATGGTAACAGGAGGCAGGGAACACGATGTTTCACCCAGGTTCGGGCCCTCTCGATGGAGGTAAAACCCTACGTCCTGCTTGATTAATATTGATGATATGGGTAGTACAAGAGTGGATCTACCATGAGATCAAGGAGGCTAAACCCTAGAAGCTAGCCTATGGTATGATTGTTGTATGATGATGTTCTACGGACTAGAACCCTCCGGTTTATATAGACACCGGATAGGGTTAGGGTTACATAGAGTCGGTTACAATGGTAGGAGTTTTTGAATATCCACATCGCCTAGCATGCCTTCCACGCCAAGGAAAGTCCCATCTGGACACGGGATGAAGTCTTCAATCTTGTATCTTCATAGTCCAACAGTCCGGCCAAAGGATATAGTCCGGCTATCCGAACACCCCCTAATCCAGGACTCCCTCAACTATGATGAGACCTTCTCACCCGTAGCGATGCTTAAGTCTGTCCGAATCATGTTAGCAATTGCCGCATTTTATGATTATGAAATTTGGCAAATGGATGTCAAAACTGCATTCCTGAATGGATTTCTGGAAGAAGAGTTGTATATGATGCAACCAAAAGGTTTTGTCGATCCAAAGGGAGCTAACAAAGTGTGCAAGCTCCAGCGATCCATTTATGGACTGGTGCAAGCCTCTCAGAGTTGGAACAAACGCTTTGATAGTGTGATCAAAGCATTTGGTTTTATAAAAACTTTTGGAGAAGCCTGTATTTACCAGAAAGTGAGTGGGAGCTCTGTAGCATTTCTGATATTATATGTGGATGACGTATTATTGATTGGAAATAATATACAATTTCTGGATAGCATAAAGGGATACTCGAATAAGAGTTTTTAATGAAAGACCTCGGTGAAGCTGCTTACATATTGGGCATTAAGATCTATAGAGATAGATCAAGACGCTTAATTGGACTTTCACAAAGCACATACCTTGACAAATTTTTGAAGAAGTTCAAAATGGATCAAGCAAAGAAAGGGTTCTTGCCTGTGTTACAATGTGTGAAGTTGAGTAAGACTCAATGTCCGACCACTGCAGAAGATAGAGAGAAAATGAAAGATGTTCCCTATGCTTCAGCCATAGGCTCTATCATGTATGCAATGCTGTGTACCAGACCTGATGTATGCCTTGCTATAAGTCTAGCAGGGAGGTACCAAAGTAATCCAAGAGTGGATCACTGGACATCGGTCAAGAACATCCTAAAGTACCTGAAAAGAACTAAGGATATGTGTCGGTGTCAAACCCGGCGGATCTCGGGTAGGGGGTCCCGAACTGTGCGTCTAGGCTGGATGGTAACAGGAGGCAAGGGACATGAAGTTTTACCCAGGTTCGGGCCCTCTTGATGGAGGTAAAACCCTACGCCCTGCTTGATTAATATTGATGATATGGGTAGTACAAGAGTAGATCTACCACGAGATCGGAGAGGCTAAACCCTAGAAGCTAGCCTATGGTATGATTGTTGTTCTGTATGTTGTCCTACGGACTAAAACCCTCCGGTTTATATAGACACCGGAGAGGGTTAGGGTTACACAAAGTCGGTTACAATGGTAGGAGATCTACATATCCATATCGCCAAGCTTGCCTTCCACGCCAAGGAAAGTCCCTTCTGGACACGGGACGAAGTCTTCAATCTTGTATCTTCATAGTCCAGGAGTCCGGCTGAAGGTATAGTCCGGCCATCCAGATACCCCCTAATCTAGGACTCCCTCAGTAGCCCCTGAACCAGGCTTCAATGACGACGAGTCCAGTGCGCAGTTTGTCTTCGGCATTGCAAGGCAGGTTCCTCCTCCAAGTACTTCATAGAAGATTTTGAACACAAAGAATAGTGTCCGGCTCTGCAAAATAAATTTCCACATATTGCCATAGAGAGAATAATGTTCACACCAATCTAATCTGCTGACATATTCCGTAGCATGACAACACCACGGCCAAGCCTTTATTCGAATCGTTTTATTATCCCACCTCAGCGTGTCATGCGAGGCGGTTTCCTTGGCACATCTTGTTAAAGCAGAGATCGTGTCCCCTTATTCCGGGATTCTCATCGATACGGGCGTGGGTAACCCAACCGCTTCTAGGACTCCTAGACTATAGGCAAGTCCAAACGGCCATGGAGAGGATGCTTGATATTCACCCTCTTTATAAAGGGACAAGGCTTTTATTTTTTCCCTCCCGTGCTCAATCGAATCCTTCCCCACCTCAAGCTCAAACACCCAAAGTTCAGGTCAGGTGCTCCGAACCTTCAATCATGTCCGGATCTAGCCTTCAAGGCCAATGGATGCCTTCCTCCATCATGGAAGAAGACATCAAAAAGTTGAGGGAGGCCAGATATCTGATCGCCGAGGTTTCGCATCGGCTGCCTGCCCGAGGGCAGGCCGTCCCCTTCTCCGAACCTAACGAGAACATCGTGTTCGTCTCCCACTTCCTCCGAGGTCTAGGCCTTGCTCTGGATCCTTTCGTCAGGGGTTTGATGTTTTATTACGGGCTAGATTTCCATGATCTAGCTCCGGACTCCTTTCTTCATATCACGACATTTATTGTCGTGTGTGAGGACTTCCTCCGGGTTACCCCTCACTTTGGCCTGTGGCTCAAGACCTTTGAAGTAAAGCCGAAGATGATCGAGGGGCATCATGCAGCGTGCGGAGGTGCCTCAATATGCAAGATGACGGGAGCTCCATGGCTCAAAGGTTCCATTCCAGAGGTGTCTGAATTGTGGCAACAGGAGTGGTTCTACATCACGGCTCCTAGAAGTGCCAAGTGGGCGGCCGCCCCTGTTTTCCGCTCAGGCCCTCCACCACAACTGATGTCATGGATCAGCAGAGGTCTGAGCTGGGGTCCAGCCAAGGACGTGCCTATACTGCAAAGCCGCATTCGAGATCTCTTCAATGGAGATTTTAGTTTGGTTGCGGTAATACAAGTTATGCTAGTTCGTCAAGTCCAGCCTTGAAAACGCCGGCCCCTTCGCTTGTGGGAGTTCAATCCCGAGGGACCGCGTGTCATTCAAAATTTCGTTGGCCTGACGCATGAGGAGATGTACAAGTCATTCTTCGGACCTCAGGTAGAGTGTCCGGAAATCACCGAGGACGTGGGCCTAAGCAGTAACCGCGCCGCCGAACAGGTAAGGAATCCGGCTGAACATACCATCTCTCATTTGTTACGAAGTTATTTCTGAGAGTTCGCTTTTTGACCAGGACTGGCTAAGAAAGGCGAAGTTGATTCGGTGTTTGGCGCCCCTTCTTGAGGGTTTGGACAATCCGGTATTGGAAAAGATGCTCCAGGTCACACCTTGCCCGGAGCCCTTGAAGGAAGATACTGGGGAGGATAATACGGGCGGACGCGGGCCCCCAACGCTATCCATTCTAACCGAGGGAGCGAGCGTCTCCATGAAGGAAGATGACCGGAGGAGGAAAAGGACTGCGCCCGGGATTCGGAAGCCGAAGCTTCCAAATGGGAGAAGAAGTCTCCCATAGAGGGTCCTACCTTGGGGGGTGCTTTTGCCGCACAAAGTCCGCGGGGGGATCAATTCTCCAGCGAGTCGTAAGTGACCCGAAATACTTTAATAGTACAGGTATGCCATCTTTTTCTTTTGAGAAAATAACCACCGCATATATCTTTGCAGTTCGGGCCTTAGCCCCTCTCAAATGAGCTCGTCTTCGGGGGATCTTCTTCCAGAGATGATGGAGAGTGAAACGCCTCCTCCGGACTCCTCCGCTCCGGAAGCGGGCGACCCCGAAGTGTCGCCGCGGAGGGCCTCTCCGAGTCCGGTGAGGCCAGAAGATAATCCCATTCACCCCGAAGCTCCCAGTGTCCGGCTCCCGAAGAGAGAAGACAAAAGAGTCCGGCACCGTCTGGTGTGCAATCGGATGTTCTGAGGGAGTTGGTGGGGCGAGCGGCCATCTCAGATGAACACCGTATGCTGATGAATATGGTGATGGAGAGAATCTCGTCCGCCGAAAGTGGATTGCATGAAGCTTTTATGAGTCTACTGACAGGCTTTGAGGTACGTAAAATAATGTATGATAGTCCTGCACATGCTAGGTGTGCCCTGTGTAGATAGTAGCCCCTAAGACTCTGGTTGTCGTCGGAAACGACGACGAATAGAGGATCATATTCCCAGGTAATAACCATACTGCCTCTATGTGCAGGTGATGGAAGCTCCGGTGGCGAGCCGGACTAGCGAGTTTGCCCATTTAAAACGGCAGTTGGATGCGGCAGACGCCGACATCGAGCTTGTTAACAAAAGGCTTGACGAGGCACAAGGTAACTGTCATTATCTGGTAAATGCCACATAGTAAGAGCAGCATGATGCCAGTATCTTTAATATGTTGTGACTACACATGGAGCTGCCACTGTTGAAGCCTTGCGGGCAGAACTTGCCCGAGCCAAGGAACAAGCGAGGTTTGGTAATGCGGCTGCTTTGAAGGCGGCCGAAGAGTTGAAAGCCGAGAAGGCCGCGCATGGCGAGAGCCGAGATAAGATGGCCAAGATGGCCATATAATTAAAAGCCGCCGCCGACCGTTGCCGGGTTCTTGAAAAGGAAAACCTAGCAAAGACATCGAACCTTGAGAAGGCTGCTGTGACGAGAAAAGATATCCGCTCTGCTATGAGGGCGAAGGAGGAGCTGCGGGAAGCCGGGGATATTGTAGCTGGGAAATCCTTTATGTTGCGGAGGAAGTTCGGAGATCCACGGTATGCCCCTCTGGATCGGCTGTGGAGTTCGGAGGATGTGTATATGGATTTGGTGGCGAGCGCTGCCGATGCGGCCAAGTACTTCCAGGGTCAGACGGACCATGAAGTGGACCAGCTGTTTTGGACACACTTCCAATTTCCCGAGCGTCTGCTTTCATTGACTGACCAATTAGCCGAATGGGCCGAACTGAATAGGTTGTCCGGACTCGCCATGAGGTCTGTTGTGGATCAGCTATGGCCGGAAAGGCCAAAACCGAGCAGCTATTTCAGCTTGGTGCAGCAGTTCCTTGACGTGGTGCCGCGCATTAATGCGATGAAGAGGTCGGCGTGCATAGAGGGCTCACGGATGGCCTTTGCCCATGTTAAAGCATACTGGGCGGAGATGGATGCTACCACTGTTGTAGCGCGGGATTCGGCCATAGGCCGAATGGCTGCTGAGGACTACTTTGAAGAAGTTCTTGAGGGTGCTCGTTTGATAGAGACCCAGTGCTCAAAAAATATTATGTTTGAGTGATATGTAATCTCATTTTAAGCGAAATGCTAAGGCTACTTTTATACTTTTGCCGGAAAGTAATATGATGCCTCCTGGGCGGCCGTTTATGTATACATGTGTATAACCTGAAAGATTGCAGCCGTCGGCTTCAACCCCCACGCATATAATGCGGAGGTGCTCGCAAAAAACATGCGTTCACACTTAACCCAACGTCTTGGTCCTATTAAGGAGGTGATAGCGGAGCGAGCGAGGCAACCGGACTATAATGCTTTAGCACTTTCACTTAGCCATAGGAGTTTGACAGTGGGGCTACTAGATAGCCCCTGGTGGCTCCGCACTCTCCCGACCCCGGGGTGCGTACATGCCTGGCCGGAAAACGGCCCTTCGTTAAGGCGGAGGAATTCTAACATTCCAACAGGTCATCGAGTGGTTGACCAGTCTCACGCTATATCATGATAGTCAGTTTTTGGCTTTCTCTACTGAGGTGCTTGTCCGAATGAACCAGGGCACAATCACAGTAGTTCTCCTGGTGCTACCTTAGCCGGTAAAGCGGAACGTAAGGCACCAAAGCACAGGAGCCGGGCAAACCCAACATTTGACCAACGACAATGATTCGGAGCTGATGCATATAGGGCCAAACTCGCGACCCCGAACACTCCCTAAGGTATTCGGTCTTTGAGGTATAAACCGGGCCTAAATAATGGCCTTTGTAAGAAGCCCCTTGTGTCCAGGTACGTGCATTGTGCTGGCGTGGCCACATGCCAAGACGTCAGCATCCTTCTCAATGGTGGATATGTGTCAACAAGAGACAGTAAAAAAGGTTTATGCAGGGTCTTAATCTAAAAAGAATCCTTGGAGCGGGTCCTTGCTGCACATCTGCGCCTGTGTCTCCGTTGTGCCGTATCCTGGACGGGTGTAGCATGATGATCGTTTGTAAAAGAGAGGAATTTAGGTGAAAAAGTTGTCGTGCAAAAAGATAGTTTTTAAAGAAACCATGTATAATTCAAGATGAGAAAAAATTTCCACTTGTCTGCGCGCGTTGAGCCCCTTGTATTGACAAATAGGGGTGTGACCATTTATTCGGTATAAATAGCGGCGCCGGACTTGATTAGTTGTGTCTGAGGTCTTGACAACCTATTGGATGCTTTCGCTCGTCCGGGCGCCTTTAGTGTGCGGCTGCCAAGGCAGCCGCACTCTCTTCGGCGCGTAGAGATCGCTTGATATTTCTGTTCACTGAAATGATGCCGCGTGGACCGGGCATCTTGAGTGTGAGGGAGGCGTAGTGTGGTATTGCATTAAAGCGAGTGAAAGCTTCGCGTCCGAGCAGTGCTTGATAGCCACTTTGGAACGGAGCGATGTGGAAGGTTAAATGCTCGCAAGGGAAGTTATCGGGGGAGCCGAATATAACTTGTAGTATGAGGGAGCCCGTACAACGAGCCCCTGGGCCTGGCGTTACTCCTTTGAAGGTAGTATTGCTATGGCGAATTTTTGTTGGGTCTAACCCCATCCCGCGGATTGTATCCTGATATATTAGGTTTAGATTGCTGCCACCATCCATCAAGACTCGTGTGAAGTGATATCCGCCAATTACTGGGTCTAATACCAGGGCAGCCCATCCTGCACGTCGGATACTTGCTGAGCAATTGCGATGGTCGAAAGTGATCGGTTGAGACGACCAATGGCAGGACTTCGCGGTGACAGGCACTTGGGTATATTTTCCTGGGAGTGCCACGTTGTTTTTTCCCTTGATCACGTGTAACACGTTTACTGTTTTGACTTTTGGTGGAAATTTCTTTTGTTCCCCAATGTCTTGCTTGGGAGGCTCGTCCTCGTCTTCACTTGGTGTATCCTCCCCCTTGTGTACGGCATTGAGCTTGCCGGACTACTTGAAGACCCAACATTCTCTGTGGGTATGATTAGCAGGTTTACCAGGGGTACTATGGATCTGACATACTTGGTCCAGACTTTTGTTGAGGCTGGACAGTTCACCCCTGGTGCCTTTAGAGGGCGGCTTTTGCTGACCTGGCCGAGAGCTTTTGAATCCGGCGTTTACTGCCATGCCCTTCGTGCTGTCTTCTTTATTCCGGCGTTTGTTATTGCTGTTGCACCGTGATTTCCCGTTTCCATCTCTAACTTCAGATGTACTGGGGCCACTGGTGCTGCATCTGGCTAGCCAGCTGTCCTCACCCGCGCAAAAGCGGGTCATGAGGCTTGTTAATGCGGCCATCGTTCTCGGCTTATTTTGGCCGATGTGTCTGGCGAGCCATTTGTCATGGACGCTATGCTTAAAAGCTACCAAGGCTTCGGCGTCCGGACAGTCGACAATCTAGTTCTTTTTAGTAAGAAACCTGTTCCAAAGCTTTCGGGCTGACTCTCCGGGCTGTTGAGTTATATGACTCAAATCGTCCGCATCTGGAGGTCGGACATAAGTCCCTTGAAAATTTGCCCGAAAGGCGTCTTCGAGCTCTTCCCAACTTCCAATGGAGCTTTCAGGGAGGCCTTTGAGCCAGTGACGAGCTGGCCCTTTGAGCTTGAGGGGTAGGTACTTGATGGCGTGGAGGTCATCTCCTCGAGCCATATGGATATGAAGGATGTAGTCCTCAATCCAGACCCCAGGGTCTGTTGTTCCGTCGTATGTCTCTATGTTTACAGGGTTGAATCCCTCTGGAAATTCATGGTCCAGCACCTCATCGGTGAAACATAGGGGGTGTGCGGCACCCCTATAGCTGGGTGTACCGCGTTGTTCGGATGTTTGTTGTGTTGCATTGTATGCTGGGGCGCGCTTGCATGGTCCATAGATGGATCTTCTTGCGCCGTCCTTTGGGTGCGAGCCCTCGCATGGGTCGCGTGTTGTATTGTGAGTGGCGTTGTATGCCGCTCTGTGTTGGTAGAGGGGTCGTCTATCCAGCCAGGTAGCTGCTTTGATATTTGGTTGTGGGGGGGGGGTCTGAGGCCTCCTCATCGAATTCAGGTAGCAGCTTCTGCTTTGGGTAGCTCTTGGAGGGGCGATTGCCGCCGTACCTCGCTACTGTGTTGAGTATTTTACTCCATCTGATTTGGAGTGTGTATTGTGTAGCCTTGAGCCTTCGCTTCTGCTTTTTAAGACTCCTCGCGGTGGCAACAAGCCTTTTACGGGCATTCTGCTGCTCCGGGTGCCTATCCGGCGTTATGTCGTCCGTACTATTATCCTTGATAGAATTTGTTTGTTCGGTTTGATTACCCGGATTGCCGTTGTCCGGCAGCGGTTCGCCCTGCTGCAGCACTGGGTCTGTGTGATCGTTATTTCTGTCGAGGCGGGATTTGGGGCGGCGCTTGCGTCGCCGCTTTGACTGCTTCTCGAGGGAACAAGCCTTCGGTGCGTCGTTCCGCTCCTCGTCGTCATCTCTTGGTGCATCCACGATGTATACGTCATATGATGAGGTGGGCGTCCAGCGCCCTGTGGGCGGTGGTTCTTCTTCGCCTCCCGCATCGTTGTCCATACCGTCGATGTTTTCAGAGGCGAAGTCGAGCATGTCGGTTAAATCGTCGACAGTGGCTACATAGTGGGTGGTGGGTGGGCATCGGATTTCTTCGTCTTCCGCATCCCAATCCTGCTGGCCATGGTCTGTGCAGGGCTCTCTTGACAAAGAGAGAGACTTTAGTGATTTCATAATATCGACGAAGGGCGAGTGCTGAAATATGTCCGCGGCGGTAAACTCCATGATTGGCGCCCAATCGGATTCGATCGGCAGGGGCGCGGAAGGTTCGGAGTCCGGGGAGGAGTCCGTCTCCTTGGAGTCACAAGTCTCGCGGAGTGCGGGGCTGGTGTTCGGCTCGATTGTCGTTGGGATCGCAGCCCCCGAGGCGGCGTCCAACCACCCATCCTCGATCGGTGCAGTTGGCTCTGAATTAAGGGTCGAAGCCGATGCGGGTGCGGCCTCTAGGGCACTGTTTGGCGCAGAGCTAGATCATGCCCGTCGTGACAGTGCGGCGCGCTTGGCAGTGGCTCGACTCCGTCGAAGATCAAGTCCCCGCGGATGTCAGCCGTGTAGTTTAAACTTCCAAACCTGACCTGACGGCCAGGGGCATAGCTTTCGATCTGCTCCAGATGGCCAAGCAAATTAGCCCGCAGTGCAAAGCCGCCGAAGACAGAGATCTGTCCGGGGAGACAAGTTTCACCCTGGACCGCATCACTATCGATGATAGTAGGAGCCATCAAGCCTGACGGCGACGACACAGAGGAACTCTCAATGAAAGCACCAATGTCGGTGTCAAAACCGGCGGATCTCGGGTAGGGGGTCCCGAACTATGCGTCTAGGCTGGATGGTAATACGAGGCAAGGGACACGAAGTTTTCCCCAGCTTCGGGCCCTCTTGATGGAGGTAAAACCCTATGTCCTGCTTGATTAATATTGATGATATGGGTAGTACAAGAGTAGATCTACCACGAGATCGGAGAGGCTAAACCTTAGAAGCTAGCCTATGGTATGATTGTTGTTCTATATGTTGTCCTACAGACTAAAACCCTCCGGTTTATATAGACACCGGAGAGGGTTAGGGTTACACAAAGTCGGTTACAATGGTAGGAGATCTACATATCCGTATCGCCAAGCTTGCCTTCCACGCCAAGGAAAGTCCCTTCCGGACACGGGACGAAGTCTTCAATCTTGTATCTTCATAGTCCAGGAGTCCGGCTGAAGGTATAGTCCGGCCATCCGGACACCCCCTAATCCAGGACTCCCTCAATATGTTTCTCGTATATGGAGGTGACAAAGAGCTCATCGTAAATGGTTACGTTGATGCAAGCTTTGCCACTGATCCGGACGATTCTAAATCGCAAACCGAATATGTGTTTACATTAAACGGTGGAGCTGTCAGTTGGTGCAGTTCTAAACAAAGCGTCGTGGCGGGATCTACATGTGAAGCGGAGTACATAGCTGCTTCAGAAGCAGCAAATGAAGGAGTCTGGATGAAGGAGTTCATATCCGATCTAGGTGTCATACCTAGTGCATCGGGTCCAATGAAAATCTTTTGTGACAATACTGGTGCAATTCCCTTGGCAAAGGAATCCAGATTTCACAAGAGAACCAAACACATCAAAAGACGCTTCAATTCCATTCGGGATTTAGTCCAACTGGGAGACATAGAAATTTGCAAGATACATACGGATCTGAATGTTGCAGACCCGCTGACTAAGCCTCTTCCACGAGCAAAACATGATTAGCACCAAGGCTCCATGGGTGTTAGAATCATTACTGTGTAATCTAGATTACTGACTCTAGTGCAAGTGGGAGACTGAAGGAAATATGCCCTAGAGGCAATAATAAAGTTATTATTTATTTCCTTGTATCATGATAAATGTTTATTATTCATGCTAGAATTGTATTAAGCGGAAACATAATACATGTGTGAATACATAGACAAACAGAGTATCACTAGTATGCCTCTACTTGACTAGCTCGTTAATCAAAGATGGTTACGTTTCCTAACCATAGACATGAGTTGTTATTTGGTTAACGGGATCACATCATTAGGAGAATGATGTGATTGACATGACCCATTCCATTAGCTTAGCACTTGATCGTTTAGTTTGTTGCTATTGCTTTCTTCATAACTTATATATGTTCCTATGACTATGAGATTATGAAACTTCCGTTTACTGGAGGAACACTTTGTGTGCTACCAAACGTCACAACCTAACTGGGTGATTATAAAGGTGCTCTACAGGTGTCTCCGAAGGTATTTGTTGGGTTGGCGTATTTCGAGATTATGATTTGTCACTCCGATTGTCGGATGATGTATTAAGGAACGAGTAAAAAGACTTGCCGGTAACGAGATTGAACTAGGTATTGAGATACCGACGATCAAATCTCGGGCAAGTAACATACTGATGACAAAGGGATCAACGTATATTGTTATGCGGTCTGACCGATAAAGATCTTCATAGAATATGTAGGAGCCAATATGAGCATCCAGGTTCCGCTATTGGTTATTGACCAGAGACGTGTCTCGGTCATGTCTACATAGTTCTCGAACCCGTAGGGTCCGCACGCTTAAAGTTTGATGATGATCGTAATTAGGGTTTTTTTTGTGTTTTGATGTACCGAAGGTTGTTCGGTGTCCCGGATATGATCACGGACATGACGAGGAGTCTCGAAATGGTCGAGACATAAATATTGATATATTGGAAGCCTATATTTGGATATCAGAAACATCCCAGGTGAAATTGGGATTTTACCGGAGTACCGGGGGGTTACCGGAACCCCCCGGGGGTTATTGGGCCTACATGGGCCCTAAGGGAGAAGAGGAGGGCCGGCCAGGGCAGGCCGCGCGCCCCCTCCCCCCTAGTCCGAATAGGACAAGGAAGGGGGGCGCCCCCTTTCCTCTTTCTCCCTCCCCCCTTCCTTTTCCAACAAGGCAGGAGGGTGGAGTCCTACTCCCGGTGGGACCGGGAGTAGGACTCCTCCAGGCGCACCCCTTGAGCCGGCCGCACCTCCCCCTCTCCCTCCTTTATATACGGGGGCAAGGGGGCACCCCAGGAGACACAAGTTGATCTTCGTGATCGTTCCTTAGCCGTGTGCGGTGCCCCCTTCCACCATATTCCACCTCGGTCATATCGTAGCAGTGCTTAGGCGAAGCCTTGCGTCGGTAGAACATCATCACCGTCCCACACCGTCATGCTGACGAAACTCTCCCTCAACACTTTGCTGGATCGGAGTTTGAGGGACGTCACTGAGATGAACGTGTGCAGAACTCGGAGGTGCCGTACGTTCGGTACTTGGATCGGTCGGATCGGGAAGACGTACGACTACTTCCTCTATGTTGTGTCAACGCTTCCGCTACCGGTCTACGAGGGTACGTAGACAACACTCTCCCCTCTCGTTGCTATGCATCACCATGATCTTGCGTGTGCGTAGGAAAATTTTGAAATTACTACGTTCCCCAATAGTGGGTAGGCGTGCCCCCTACCTCGTGGCCTCCTCTTTTGTGTCTTGACGTAGGGTCCAAGTCTCCCGGGTTTTGTTTGTTCAGAAAATCACGTTCCCGAAGGTTTCATTCCGTTTGGACTCCGTTTGGATTTCCTTTTCTTCGAAACCCTAAAACAGGCAAAAACAGCAATTCTGGGCTAGGCCTCCGGTTAAGAGGTTAGTCCCAAAAATAATATAAAAGTGGATAATAAAGCCCAATAATGTCCAAAACAGTAGATAATATAGCATGGAGCAATCAAAAATTATAGATACGTTGGAGACGTATCACGATCTACCTTGAACTGATGTGTGTGCAAATAGGTTATCCGTGTTCCTGAAATGAAGCAAAATCAATAAACTTTAGTAGCTTGGTGGAGAATTATGGAGGTATACTCTACATGAAAATACCGACCTGAAGTTGAGTAGTGACTTTAGAGCCATTGATCTATAACGGGTAGAATCATTAGTTAGTAAGAAACTCTCTCTTTTTTAATTTGAGAAAAGGTATGTAAACTTCTTCGGTTAGCAAGTTTTTTAGCGCATCTTCAGTTAGCAAGTGCTATCAGCTAGCATCACAACCATCTTTGCTTGCATCCGTCAAATATTCTACAATGTAGTGCAAAGTAAATAACTTTTGATGAATACAGGGTAAATAATGAGTGAACGGACCTGCCAGTCTAAACGACTCAAATTCTGCCTACACATTTTGCTTACCTGTTTCATCTCGACCTACACTGCTCTGTACCTTGCTAAAATCCTATCCATCAAAAATTATCCCATGACAATATCAGTTGCTAAATGGCTAGTAAATCACATTGGTTAAGCCCTCAGCGGTGCCGGTGTAGCGAATCTGTGTACCAAGAATGTGGTGGTGCTTGAGTCTGTCGTTAGTGTTAACTTTCCAAGTCGAACATTGGGCCACACACTGCCTTTGATTTAGAACAGAACAAAGATAAGCCGGCCAACCATGAAGTCTGCTGAGAGTGGCTGTGAGCGCGGCGATTGGGTTGCCCATCATGCAGCAATAGGCTATGGACCAGCACGATCTTGCCGCCTCCAGCGGAGAGGGAGTGCCGGTAGCTGCTTGTAGTGGATGGGCGTGCTCATGGCAAGGGTTCACTCTGAAAGCATTGGCTGGATGAGTAACATGCCACGCCCGCCGCCTGAAGGAAGGAACATACATGCAAATTTTGTTGCTACCCGGCATGCATGCAACACAAGCCACTGCAGCGTTGCTCCCTGAACAGCAAGCCCAACACGCAACGCCTTGCGCCTCCGACGAGTAGCGGGACGCATCCTTTCTGATGCGATATAAACCAAAAGGCATATGTCTATAAGCATAAGTTGCAAAAGGGTAAGTAAAAGTAGTTTTCTGTTGATCTTCTTGTGACAGAGGTATTTGAGAAAAATCGGAATATCCATCTAAGAAGCAAAATTGTGTATGCTTAGACAATCTTTCTAACATTTTCTCAATGAAAGGCAAAGGATATTAATATTTCCTAGTAGCATTATTCAATTTCCTAAAGTCGATTACCATCCTATAACCGGTTACTATTCTTTGTGGGATAAGTTCATTTTTATCTTTAGGACAACGGTGATGCCACCTTTCTTAGGGACACAATGAACATGACTTACCCATCTACTATCAACTATAGGATAAATTATACATGCCTCCGGAAGCTTTAACATTTCCGTTCTTACCACATCCTTCATTTTAGGATTCAAGCGACGTCGATGATCGACAACTAGTTCTAGCTCCGTATTAATATTGTGTTGACACCGAGTAAGATTAATTCCCTTAATTTCATCAAGAGTATATCTAATTGCATTACAATGCTTCATCAAAGTTTTCAATAATCTCTTTTCTTTGTGCACTGAAAGGTTAGCATTGATAATTACAATATAGCTTCCTTTCATCAAGATAAGCATATTTCAATGTATCTAAGAGTTTCTTTAATTCAAACACATGATCACTCTTAGGTGGAAGATGGTCTCCGAAAGTTTCAGCAGGTAAATTATGCTTAAGGACAGGTGCTTTCCCCCAGAATATTTCATTTATTTCATTCATATGCATATAATTTTCATGGTCTAGCAAATATTGTTCTAATGGATCAGTGGGGGCACAACAATAGAAGCAAGACCGATAATATCATATTTATTAGGCAATTGTTTATAATGAGGTTGTCTATTAAACTTGGATAAATTAAATTCATGAGATACATCACCAGACTTAACCTTAACCTTTTCTCTGATATAATTAATTTTAGCATTAACAGTATTCAAGAAATGTCTACCAAATATAATGGGACAAAAATTATGTTGTTGTGATCCAAGTACTAAGAAATAAGTAGGATATTTGTTCTTACCACATAAGACTTCAACATCATTAACAATCCCAAGTGGTTAAATAGTATCTCTGTTTGCAAACTTAATAGTAATGTCAACATCTTCTATTTCAGGAGGTGCAATATCATGCATAACTTCCTGATATAAAGAAAATGGAATAGCACCTATACTAACACAAATATCACATAAACGATGATAGCAATGATCTCCAATCTTAAAAGAAATAATAGGCATGCCAACAACTAGCTTAATCTTATCTAACATATCTGGTTAATTTCTTACTTGTTTAGCAATTCTTGTAGCTTCATCACAGAAATAAATAACATGCTCATCAATATTATCAACCAAGAGATATTTAACCATTGCAATTGAAGGTTCTACCTTATTTTGTTCAGATGGTTTAGGTGTTGAAATATTACTCTTGTGAATGACAGTTGTTGCTTTAGCATGTTCCTTAATCCTAACATGGAAAGGAGGTTTCTCAATATAGGTAGAAGGCACAACATGATTAGAAGTATAAGAAATTGTTTCAATTTTAGCAATAATTGGTTCTTCACAAATTTCAATAGGTAGATAGAATTTAAACCACTTATCCTTAGGGAGATCAACATGAGCCGCAAAAGATTCACAGAATGTAGCTACTATCTCAGAGTCATGTGCATATTTTGCACTAACCTCATGAAAAACATTTGTTTCTATAAAAAACCATAACACAATCAAATTCAAGGTTTATACCTGACTCGTTACCTTTGTTGATTTCCAAATCTTTAAAGTTGCATTTAATTATTTCAATAAGATCCCATTTGAATTCAATACTCCTCTTTAGGAAAGAACCTGCGGAAGAAGAATCAAGCATTGTTCAATCATTATGAGAAAGTCAAGCATAAAAGTTTTGTATAATCATTTCTCTTGAGAGCTCATGATTGGGGAATGTGTGCATCATGTACTTATGCCTCCCCCAAGCTTGGGAAATACTTTCTCCTTCACAAGACCAAAAAATATATATAATTCCGATCATGATGAACCAAGTGCATATGATAAAACTTTTGATAGAATTCCAGCTTCAATCGGTCCCAGTCCCATATTTCAGCTTCATCCAATAGCCTATACCATGTGATACATCTCCAATGTATCTATAATTTTTGATTGCTCCATGCTATTATATTTTCGATCTTGGATGTTTTATATACACTTTCAAGCAATTATATATCATTTTTTGGAACTAACCTATTAACTTAGTGCCCAATGCAAGTTGCTGTTTTTTTGCTTGTTTCTGGTTTCACAGAATATCAGTACCAAATGAAGTCCAAATGTCATGAAACTTTTTGGAGATTTTTTCCCAACAAATGAGACACTAGAAGCTTCGGGAGAAGACCAGATGATGAAGCGTGGGCCCACAAGGCACCAAGGTGCGCCCCAGGGTGGCAGGCGCGCCCTAGTGGCTTGTGAAGGAAATATGCCCTAGAGGCAATAACAAAGTTGTTATTTATATTTCCTTATATCATGATAAATATTTATTATTCATGCTAGAATTGTATTAACCGAAAACTTAGTACATGTGTGAATACATAGACAAACAGAATGTCACTAGTATGCCTCTACTTAACTAGCTCATTGAATCAATGATGGTTATGTTTCCTAACCATAGACATGAGTTATCATTTGATTAATGGGATCACATCATTAGAGAATGATGTGATTGACTTGACCCATCCATTAGCTTAGCACGATGATCGTTTAGTTTGTTGCTATTGCTTTCTCCATAACTTATACATGTTCCTATGACTATGAGATCATGCAACTCCCGAATACCGGAGGAACACTTTGTGTGCTACCAGACGTCACAACGTAACTGGGTGATTGTAAAGGTGGTCTATAGGTGTCTCCGATGGTGTTTGTTGAGTTGGCATAGATTGAGATTAGGATTTGTCATTCCGATTGTCGGAGAGGTATCTCTGGGCCCTCTCGGTAATGTACATAACTATAAGCCTTGCAAGCAATGTAGCTAATGAGTTAGTTACGGGATGTAGCATTACAGAACGAGTAAAGAGAATTGCTGGCAACGAGATTGAACTAGGTATTGAGATACCTACGATCGAATCTCGGGCAAGTAACATACTGATGACAAAGGGAACAACTTATATCGTTATGCGGTTTGATCGATAAAGATCTTCGTAGAATATGTGGGAGCCAATATGAACATCCAGGTTCCGCTATTGGTTATTGACCAGAGATGTGTCTCGGTCATGTCTACATAGTTCTCGAACCCGTAGGATCCGCATGCTTAACGTTCAGTGACGATCAGTATTATGAGTTTATGTGTTTTGATATACTGAAGGTAGTTCGGAGTCCCGATTTGATCACGGACATGACTAGGAGCCTCAAAATGGTTGAGACGTAAAGATCGATATATTGGAAGCCTATGTTTGGACATCGGAATGGTTCCGGATGAGTTCGGGCATTTTTCGGAGTCCCGGGAGGTTACCGGAACCCCCCGGGGAGTATATGGGCCTTATTGGGCTTTAGGGAAAAGAGAGAGGGGCTTCCTAGGGCAGGTCGTGCTCCCCCCAAGGCCTAGTCCGAATTGGACTAGGGGGGGGGGGGCGCCCCCTCCTTCCTTCTCTTCTCTCTTTCCCTTCCTTCTCTCCTACTCCTACTTGGAAAGGGGGAATCCTACTCCCGATGGGAGTAGGACTCCCTAGGGCGCGCCATAGTAGAGGGCCGGCCCTCCCCCTCATCCACTCCTTTATATACGGGGGAGGGGGCACCCCATAGACACACAAGTTGATCATTGATCCCTTAGCCGTGTGCGGTGCCCCCCTCCACCATAATCCACCTCGGTCATATCGTAGCGGTGCTTGACGAAGCCCTGTTCCGGTAGCATCATCATCACCGTCATCACGCTGTCGTGCTGACGAAGCTCTCCCTCGACACTCTGCTGGATCGTGAGTTCGTGGGACGTCACCGAGCCGAATGTGTGCAAATCACGGTGGAGCCGTACTTTTGGTACTAGGTTCGGTCGATCATGAAGACGTACGACTACATCAACCGCGTTGACATAACGCTTCCACTTACGGTCTACGAGGGTACGTGGACAACACTCTTCCCCTCTCGTTGCTATGCATCACCATGATCTTGTGTGTGCTTAGGAATTTTTTTGAAATTACTACGTTCCCCAACAGTGGCATTAGAGCCAGGTTTATGCGTAGATGTTATATGCATGAGTAGAACACAAAGGTGTTGTGGGCGTGGTATATACATATTGCTTGCCATCACTAGTTGATTCTTGATTCAGCGGCATTGTTGGATGAAGCGGCCCAGACCAACATTACGTGTACGCTTACACGAGACTGGTTCTACAGACGTGCTTTGCACATAGGTGGCTAGTGGGTGTCTGTTTCTCCAGCTTTAGTTGAATTGGATTCAATGAACATGGTTCTTTTTGAAGATCAAAAAGCAATCACTATACCGCGTTGTGGTTTTTGATGTGTTGGTAAGAACGGTTCTTGCTCAGCCCATAGGAGCCACGTAAAACTTGCAACAACAAAGTAGAGGACATCTAACTTGTTTTTGCAGGGCATGCTGTGATGTGATATGGTCAAGACATGATGCTAAATTTTATTGTATCAGATGATCATGTTTTGTAACATAGTTATCGGCAACTGGCAGGAGCCATATGGTTGTCGCTTTATTGTATGAAATGCAATTGCCATGTAATTGCTTTACTTTATCACTAAGCGGTAGCGATAGTCGTAGAAGTAATATTTGGCGAGACGACAACGATGCTTCGATGGAGATCAAGGTGTCAAGCCGGTGACGATGGTGATCATGACGGTGCTTTGGAGATGGAGATCAAAGGCACAAAATGATGATGGCCATATCATATCACTTATATTGATTGCATGTGATGTTTATCCTTTATGCATCTTATTTTGCTTAGTTCGACGCTAGCATTATAAGATGATCTCTCACTAAATTTCAAGGTATAAGTGTTCTCCCTGAGTATGCACCATTGCTACAGTTCGTCATGCCGAGACAACATGTGATGATCGGGTGTGATAAGCTCTACGTTCACATACAACGGGTGCAAGCCAGTTTTGCACACGCGGAATACTCGGGTTAAACTTGACGAGCCTAGCATATGCAGATATGGCCTTGGGACACTAAGACCGAAATGTCGAGCGTGAATCATATAGTATATATGATCAACATACTGATGTACACCATTGAAAACTACTCCATCTCACATGATGATCGGACATGGTTTAGTTGATATGGATCACGTGATCACGATGATTAGAGAGATATCTATCTAAGTGGGAGTTCTTAAGTAATTTGACTAATTGAACTTTGATTTATCATGAACTTAGTACCTGATAGTATTTTGCATGTCTATGTTGTTGTAGATAGATGGCGTGTGCTGTTGTTCCGTTGAATTTTAATGCGTTCCTAGAGCTAAGTTGCAAGATGATGGTAGCAACTACACGGACTGGGTCCGTAACTTGAGGATTATCCTCATTCCTGCATAGAAGAATTACGTCCTAGAAACACCGCTAGGTGACAAACCCGCTGTAGGAGCAACGCCAGATGTTGTGAACACCTGGCAGAGCAAAGCTGATGACTACTTGATAGTTCAGTATGCCATGCTTTACGGCTTAGAACCGGGACTTCAACAACGTTTTGAACGTCATGGAGCATATGAGATGTTCTAGGAGTTGAAGTTAATGTTTCAAGCAAATGCCCGGATTGAGAGATATGAAGTCTCCAATAAGTTCTACAGCTACAAAATGGAGGAGAATAGTTCTACCAGTGAACATATACTCAGAATGTATGGGTCTCACAACCACTTGACTTAGCTGGGAGTTAATCTTCCTGATGATAGTGTCATTGACAGAGTTCTTGAATCACTGCCACCAAGCTACAAGAGCTTCGGGATGAACTATAATATGCAAGGGATGGATAAGACGATTCCTGAGCTCTTCGCAATGCTAAAGGCTACAGAGGTAGAAATCAAGAAGGAGCATCAAGTGTTGATGGTCAACTAGACCACCAGTTTCAAGAAAAAGGGTAAAGGGAAGAAGGGGAACTTCAAGAAGAAAAGCAAGCCAGTTGCTGCTCAAGTGAAGAAACCCAAGTATGGAACTAAGCCTGAGATTGAGTGCTTCTACTGCAAAGGAACTGGTCACTGGAAGCGGAACTGCACCAAGTATTTGGTAGAGAAGAAGGATGGCAAAGTGAAAGGTATATTTGATATACATGTTATTGATGTGTACCTTACTAATGCTCGCAGTAGTGCCTGGGTATTTGATACTGGTTCAGTTGCTAACATTTGCAACTCGAAACAGGGGCTACGGATTAAGCGAAGATTGGCTATGGACTAGGTGACGATGCGCGTGGGAAATGGTTCCAAAGTAGATGTGATCGCCGTCGGCACACTACCTCTACATCTACCTTCAGATTAGTTTTAGACCTAAATAATTGTTATTTGGTGCCAGCGTTGAGCATGAACATTATATCTGGATCTTGTTTGATGCAAGACGGTTATTCGTTAGAGAATACTGGTTGTTCTATTTATATGAGTAATATCTTTTATGGTCATGCACCCTTGATGAGTGGTCTATTTTTACTAAATCTTGATAGTAGTGATACACATGTTCATAGTATTGAAGCCAAAGATGCAAAGTTGATAACGATAGTGCAACTTACTTGTGGCACTGCCGTTTAGGTCATATTGGTGTAAAGCGCATGAAGAAACTCCATTTTGATGGACTTCTAGAATCACTTTATTATGAATCACTTGGTACTTGCGAACAATGCCTCATGGGCAAGATGACTGAAACTCCATTCTCCGGAACAACAGAGCAAGCAACAGAGTTATTGGAAATCATACATACTGATGTATGTGGTCCAATGAACATTGAAGCTCGCGGCGGATATCATTATTTTCTCACCTTCATAGATGATTTGAGCAGATATGGGTATATCTACTTAATCAAACATAAATCTGAAACATTTGAAAAGTTCAAAGAATTTCAGAGTGAAGTGGAAAATCATCGTAACAAGAAAATCAAGTTTCTACAATCTAATCGTGGAGGTGAATATTTGAGTTACGAGTTTGGACTTCATTTGGAACAATGCAGAATAGTTTCGCAACTCACACGACGTGGAACACCACAACGTAATGGTGTGTCTGAACGTTGTAATCGCACTTTATTAGATATGGTGCGATCTATGATGTCTCTAACTGATTTACCGCTGTCGTTTTGGGGTTATGATTTAGAGACGACTGCATTCACGTTAAATAGGGCACCATCTAAATCCGTTGAGACGACTAAGGGAGTCCTGGACTAAGGGGTCCTCGGGCGTCTGTCCTATTAGCCATGGGCCGGACTGATGGGCTGTGGAGATACGAAGACCGAAGACTGCACCCGTGTCCGGACAGGACTCTCCTTGGCGTGGAAGGCAAGCTTGACAACCAAATATGTAGATTCCTTTCTTTGTAACCGACCTTATGTAACCCTAAATCCTCCCGGTGTCTATATAAACCGGAGGACTTAGTCTGGAGGAGTCTCATTATCATAACATACAAGCTAGACCTCTAGGGATTAGCCATTATGATCTCGTGGTAGATCAACTCTTTTAATACTCATATTCATCAAGATCAATCAAGCAGGACATAGGGTATTACCTCCATAGAGAGGGCCCGAACATGGGTAAAACATTGTGTCCCCTGTCTCCTGTTACCATCGACCTTAGACGCACAGTTCTGGACCCCCTACCCGAGATCCGCCGGTTTTGACACCGACATCAGTGCTTTCATTGAGAGTTCCACTGTGCTATCGCCAAAAGGTTTGATGGCCCCTTCAACCGTCAATAATGACGTTGTCCAAGGAGAAACTTTCCTCCCGGGACAAATCTTTGTGTTCGGCGGCTTTGCACTGCGGGCCAATTTGTTTGGCCATCTAGAGCAGATCGAAAGCTACGCCCCTGGCCGTTAGGTCAGATTTGGGAGCTTGAACTACGTTGCGGACATCCGTGGAGACTTGATCTTCACCGGATTCAAGACCGCGGCTACCACTCCTGGTCACCCTTAGGGACATGACCTAAATCTGTCATCGGACTGCATCCAGGAGACAGCTCCCGTAACCGCTCTGGCCCTAAATTCGGAGCAGACTGCGCCATCCAAGGACGGGAAGCTCAAGCCCGCCACGGAGGCCACAGATTCCCCGGTGTTGGACCCACACATAGACTTGATCTCACATGATTCCTGTGCCACCGAAACTCCAGACTCGTCTTCGGCCTTAAGTTCCGAACCATGTGAGCCCGCGGACGCCGAACTTGATCGTCTATCGATCTTCGAATTCAGCGCCGCAGACATCTTCCAGCACTCGCCTTTGGGCGACATGCTAAACTCATTAAAAAACCTGTCCTTGACGGAGGACTCACAGCCGAACTATATCCGATACGAACTAGGGGCTGACGATGGAGAATTTTGCTTCCCACCCGCCACCCACTTCATAGCCACGGTCGAGGACTTGACCGACACACTGGATTACGACTCCGAGGACATCGACAGTATGGACGACGATGCCGGAGAAGAAGAGGCCCAGAACTCGCCATTGACCGGACGCTAGACGATCACTTCCTGTATGATGTATACATGGTAGAGGCACCAAAGGAGAACAGCGGCGATGGCAAGGAAGACCCAGCTGAGGATAAACCTTCCGAAATACAATCAAAGCATCGGCGTCAGCGGCGCCGCTCTAAGTCACGCCGCAGTTGACGGTGTCCTGGACTAGGGGGTACTCACGACATTGTCTCCTGATCTGTTTGATTGGGCCGAGGACCCCCATGGCCGTTTACTCATGGGCCAGTTCGGACAACTGAAAACATATACGAGGAAGATTCCACAAGACTTGGTGATCATGACAAGGACTCCTCTCCACCGACGTATTTGACTAGGACTCTTGTTATCCTAGGCCTCTGGTATGTTATATAAGCCGAGGCCAGGCTAGTCAATAGAGGACTATGATATTATTCATCATACCCTTAGGTTTTAGACCACAACATATGATCTCGAGGTAGATCAACCATGTACTTGATACTCCATCAATATAAACAAGAGCAGGACGTAGGGTTTTACCTCCATCAAGAGGGCCCGAACCTGGGTAAACATCGTGTCCCCTGTCTCATGTTACCCATCGATCCATGATACACAACTTAGGACCCCCTACCCGAGATCTGCCGGTTTTGACACCGACAATGGTGCTTTCATTGAGAGTTCCGCTGTGTGATCGGCAAAGGATCAATGGCTCGCCCGCAGATCAACTGCAACTCCGGCATCTTCGTCGCCGGCTCGACTGGTCATCTTGGCTCCATCGAGGACTGCGCTCCATCTCCGATCGTCATTTTCGGACAGGGACCTTCATCAACATCAACTCCGATCTCTATCAATATTAGGGAGGAATCATCCATGGAGCTTGGGAGCTCAACGTCAACATTACCCTCGGGCGACCATGCTATTTTTCCGAACAGTGAACTTGTATCCGCTCCCACCACCTTCTCGAGTATCGCTTTGATGATTCCTTTGGTGGAATTGTGCGTAATTGAGTCTAAAACAACCATGCAAAATTTCGTCGAGTTCCGATGGAGGAATCTCCGGCAATCTACGATATACCGGAGCCCTGTCAGATCTGGACGGGAATCTGGACGAGTTTAGGGCGTGGTCCCCAGCTCCTAGCTCGGACGTCCTTTGGAAGATCCAACCATTGATTGGCTGCGGAATTCCTATATCTACCCCCTCAAAATTTCAGCTCGATCCGACCATCCAAACTCCGGGAACCTTCCGATTAGTGCATCACTTTTTGGATCTGTTTTCTGCGCGAATATGGATCTGACCAGAATTCATGTTTCTTTATGAGCGTGATATTGGACAACCTTTTTAAAGGAATTTTCTTCTATGGTATTGTGCGGTGTTTTTTAACACGTGCTCATAAATTTTTAAGCCTTCTTTGAGGCACTCTTCACCATTGCGCTGGTGTCACACCAGTCCGGTAACATTGCTCCACGTCTGCCGATCTGCGCTAGACAGATCGTTGCTTCATCGAGCCAAGCCTAACCTTATCGGACCATCAGTTCGGCAATCTGAACAAGAGTTCGGCATCGCGAATGATAAAATCATCACCAACACCATCGCCCCATGGATTGCACGGGTTAGGCGCACCGACATCGCCGCTCGGTCACTTCATCAAACCGGCATTAACCACATCACAAGTTATGACCAACGTCGGCATGGTCGCACTGTTGCTTTTTCAAGCCGATGTCCATCATGCCGAACTGCTTCAACACCTTGGTTGACATGTCAGCTGCAACGTCTCCTTACTAACCCGCTCCGTCATCTTGGCTACACCCGGGACTTTGCTATTTCTTCATCAACATACTCCGGTGACTTCGGCATCACCAGCCGACCAGCTTCGTCACGTTAGCTGGACCGGGGGCTTTGCATCGGCGAGCCCACCTTTGCCAGCATTGCCATGCCGTCGCTTTATTGCCCATCAGGAAATGGGTGTGTGGATCGAGTCCCAATTTTGGGAGTATCCTTTTTCAGATTGCTACAACAGATAAACCAGGTGCTATTAATCCTAGTATTTTTTTCTTGCTTGGGTTTATTTTTCCCAAGGAATTATTACTCTGGTTTGTTTCATCATCTGTACACAGGTCTATCAAATGGTGGCTGCATTAACAACGGTCGCGTGGTGGTTCGGTCAGTTTCCGCATACAGTTCGGCGAATGCCGCATCCGGAACTCAGACCAGCCTGCGAATTCAGGCTTGGCCACGCCTTCACCGCGTTTGGCCGACGCCGTGCATCGACATGACTTCGGCGCCAGGCCATATCTCTTTCAATAAATTATTTTTGCGAAAAGCAATTATCCTTTTTGGACGTACTATTTTATGTGTGTAGGTGATCGACTTTGACTGCGTCACGCGGTCACTTTGGCAAGCCGACGTCGTTGTCCCAATCGGCTCGTGTGATCACCTTGTTGGTCGAATCACCATACCGACATGTTCGGTTGCCTCGGGGACTTTGGCATCGCTGAGAGAGCTCTACCTCATCGAGTGTTCGGCATACGGGCCATATTTATTTTATTACTCACTTTGCGTAAATTGTTACTTATGCAACATTTTTTTAATATTATTATTATTCCTATTATCTCCGGCTTGCACTATTTTCTGTGCACAGGTAAAGGATCCGGGTCGGGCAGCGCTGTCACCTCGGCGTACCGGCGTACCACGTCACCTCGGCTAGACCGAGGGCTTCGTCATTACTTCATTAAGCCACGCCGGGGACTTCGGCGTCACACTACCGGCCTGCATTGGCCGTGTTACGTCACCACTTCGGAGTGCCGAGCTCTTCGCTCCGCCAACTCGGGACTGGTTTGGGGGCCGGGACCTTGTCCCACCGTAAGCTCAGGTCGTGCATCGACACCGAGCACATTAACCAGCTAAGTCGCTTCCATGCTTAAATTCCTTCAGATTTAAATTTCGTTCGGTTCCACCAAGCATTATGCTTTTTTCACAAAAAGTCATTTGCGAAAAACTTTCTTTGTCAAAACCTTGTTTGTTGCAAGCAAATTCAAATACCCCATTTACTTGGGGGCTTCCTTTATTAAGCATTTCCTCTTGCATATGATTATACTTCTACGGCTTCGTTCCTTGTTTGTGTATTATGCCACAATATGCACCATGTTGACTTAAGTGTTTTGCAAGCTGGGTTGCCTGGATCCTGTGCTTACCCCTACATTCCCGATCGTTCGGCTAGGGAGTAAATGGAGCCCCTCTGTGATTGTTGCTACCAGGTCATCCGAGTTAGTACCTCAGACTGGGTGAAGCCGAAAGCTAGCGCTCTTATTGTTTTCAATTATGGTTGGCACACAACGGAACTCATGAGTACAAAAAATCTATTGCACAAGTCTCATAGTAACAATGAGCAACCGAAGAAAGGTATCGGTGGAGGTACTATTTTCTTCGAAGATGCTTCTTACACTTCGTTAGTAATATAGCATAAGTTCCCCGAGCGCGCTTTGTCTGTTACAGCCTTATGGCCTGATTGCCTGGTCATCGGAAACACCGTCGATACTCTCACAGGTGGAGTACATGACACTTTTAGGCCCTTGACCGAAGAGGGAGAAGCCGACGGTCGGTTAAGACGCGTTTAAAGTTCGGGTGAACACAGATATTATATAAGAACTTCCGTACATGCAATCGTTATACATAAAATTCTTTTACCCAAGTCACTTGTGGGCTCTTAAAACTTATATAAGCTGTTTTATAGTAAATGCATTTTCTACTTGGTTGTTGCAAAGTCTTTTTCTACCGCTCCTTTTTCGACTCGAGTGTTTGGTCAATAGCCGGATAGCCTGTCTTCTCTCTAAAAGCCGCTCGAGTTTAATGTTTTAAACTGACCTCGGAGAAGTACTCCGCATTTGGGATAATGAGCTTGAAGCCGTAGGCTGACCCGCATGAAGTCTTGAGATCGGGTGTGTCATGTTAAAGCACAACAGAAGCACATTATTTCCAATTTTTGGATTGGCACCGAACACTTGATCTTATTCGGACGTCAAGTTTTTACTGACATTTTTTGATTTTCCAAGCTTATGGCACTTTTAAACTATTTGGGTGTTTTCAGCATAAGTCTTGCAGTGCAATGCCGGACACCTTTAGAGATTCGGCAAAAACATTCTCGGATATTGCTATATATGCATCGGTTTCAAAATTGTGTCTTCAGTCAAATAGTTGGGTTGCCCGGCTCCTGTGCTTGCCTCCTACATCCCGCTTTGTTTGGCAAGGTGTGCAAAGGGAGAACCACTGCAATTGTGCTTCCAGCTCGCATGGTTAAGCACCTCAGTGGAGAAAGCCGAAAACTGACTGTCACAATAAGCGTAAACTGGTCAGCGATCCGATGACTATGTTAAATGATGGGCCGTTCATAACATTGGCCGAAGTGTTTACGGCTTGACCTCGGATGTCGCCGAACACTAACCGGGGGCTCATAGCTAGCTTCCCCAGTTTAAAGCTCCTATGACTAAGTGAAAGTTATAAAGCCCGCATATCTGATTGCCTCGTTTCCACAAACACAACCGCCTTCGGCCACCGAGACGTCGGCTAAGGGTTGTCTTGTTATTGCGGAGACACCCTGCGTAGTATCTACAAAGGGGTAGAAGCCGACGATGGGCCACTTTCAACTGATAAACGGTCTCAACGGAGTCAAAATAAACATATCATCGTCATTTGTATTTAATATACAAGGGTTGCCTTCCGTAATCATCATTATAAAGCCATAAATATGCATCAATTTGACTTAAGATTTTGGCCAAGCTGGGTTGCCTGGCTCCTGTGCTTACCCCTACGTTCCCGATTGTTCGGCTAGGTGATACGTCTCCAACGTATCTATAATTTTTGATTGCTCCATGCTATATTATCTACTATTTTGGACTATATTGGGCTTTATTTTTCACGTTTATATTATTTTTGGGACTAACCTATTAACCGGAGGCCCAGCCCAGAATTGCTGTTTTTTGCCTATTTCAGTGTTTCGGATAAACAGAATATCAAACGGAGTCCAAACGGAATAAAATCTTCGGAAACGTGATTTTCTCACCGAACGAGATCCAGGAGACTTGGACCCTACTGCAAGGGATCAAAGAGGTGGTCACGAGGGTGGGGGGCGCGCCCCCCTGCCTCGTGGGCCCCTCGGTGCTCCACCGACGTACTCCTTCCTCCTATATATACACACGTACCCCCAAACGATCAGACCAGGAGCCAAAACCCTAAGTCCACTGCCGCAACTTTATGTATGCATGAGATCCCATCTTGGGGCCTGTTCCGGAGCTCCGCCGGAAGAGGGCCGTCATCACGGAGGGCTTCTACATCATCCTAGCCCCTCCGATGAAGTGTGAGTAGTTTACCTCAGACCTTCGGGTCCATAGTTAGTAGCTAGATGGCTTCTTCTCTCTCTTTGGATCTCAATACAAAGTTCTCCCCCTCTCTTGTGGAGATCTATTCGATGTAATCTTCTTTTTGTGGTGTGTTTGTTGAGACTGATGAATTGTGGGTTTATGATCAAGTCTATCTATGAATAATATTTGAATCTTCTCTGAATTCTTTTATGCATGATTGGTTATCTTTGCAAGTCTCTTCGAATTATCCGTTTGGTTTGGCCAACTAGATTGGTAGTTCTTGCCATGGGAGAAGTGCTTAGCTTTGGGTTCGATCTTGCGGTGTCCTTACCCAGTGACAGAAGGGGCAGCAAGGCACGTACTGTATCGTTGCCATCGAGGATAACAAGATGGGGTTTATTTCATATTGCATGAATTGATCTCTCTACATCATGTCATCTTGCTTAAGGCGTTACTTTGTTTTTAACTTAATACTCTAGATGCATGCTGGATAGCGGTCAATGAGTGGAGTAATAGTAGTAGATGCAGAATCGTTTCGATCTACTTGTCACGGACTGTAGCGACCCGACCTCAGATGATCAAGTCTCTGTGCTTCAGTGTCATCCCTGGATCGGTAATGCTGACACACGCAGTACTCGAAGGATTTATATCAGAGTAGCAATCACACACATATTACATCGAATGTCTCAAGAGAGAACTTATTACAATAATATGGCTTAAGGCCATCTAATACGATAACAACGGAAGGTTTGGAAGATAAAGTGAGTCCATCAACTCCAACGACATAGTTGAGCTGCACGGCAACGACCTAACGAACCTTACCCCTCGTCTGAAAAGTCTGCAACATAATACGTTGCAGCCCAAAAACGGGTCAGCACATGGAATATGCTGGCAATGTAACACAGTAGAGCAAGAACAGAATAATGCTATCACTACATGCATATTTGGCTGGTGAAAAGCTCTATGGTTACAGTTTTGCGAAAAGCCAATTTTTCCCTACAACAAAGGAATGGATTTTATTTAACTATCGTGGTAGTTGAAACATCATTGAGAAGGTTCCTCCAACTCAATCCCAATTAAAGTGATTAACAACCCAAAAATATTAATTAAGAGTGATGAGATACATGTGCTAATCCAAGTACTAGATACTCAAGAATTGTCCATAACCGGGGACACGACTAACCATGATTAGTTTGTACACTCTGCAGAGGTTTGCGCACTTTTCCCCACAAGACTCGATCACCTCTGTTTGATTTCTCGCACTACATGGTGTTTGAGAAACGGATGCCCGAGACACAGTCTTTCAGAAACATTAACTCTCTACTCCGGACAGAGCATACCAAACCTACACCCCACTACCTGCTGATCTGCCTCTTCAAGAGCTTCATGTAACTTACTCAACTATGCTAGAGCCCATAATAGTTTGTGGCTGCACACGGAAGTTTCTAGCATGAATCATCCCAGTTCCCTTTGAGCCTGGGTGGCGGTCCATTGGAAGATCACACGGGTACTCCGGGATTTCCAAAAATACAGGAAGCACTGCGTACTCCAGGTGCCTCAATCCACCCAGTTGTTTGATTAAGTTGCAACCTTAAGTTGAACCATTAATTAACAAGCTCACATCTGACATGTATTTCACTCAAACCCAAACCACGTCTACGAGCATAGCATAGCATAGTATATATAAGCAACGCGTAGAGTAACTCCCAAGGGTTTGAATGTAACAGGGCAATAGGTTCTAGCTCATCGACTACCTCCCAACCCACAAGTTAATGACATCCTAATCAATGCAATGTTTGAGGATTGAGACTAATGCATAAAAACTGGGTGATAAAAGGGGTATGATCAAAGTGTTACTTGCCTTGCTGACGATCTGCGAAACCTAGGGACTTGTAGTAGCACGCTTCGCACTCCGGGTGTTCTATCGCAAGCAAACAATAGCATCCATAAGTAACAAGCAACGATGCACAAGCAAAACTCAAACAAAAGAGGTTGACCAGAAGTTTCAACTTAAGAACTCCGGTTCGCAAAAAGAATAAAATCAAATGGAGCAACGAAACTCAAACGGCGAAAGAAAGAAGCTTCGTTTACTAATATGAAACTAGGTCAAATTTTACAGTAGAGAAAACTTGTTTGAGTTGGTTAAGAGGAAAGAGGGTTTCGAGATGAAACTGCAGGCACTTGAATCGCCTGATTCCGACTAACGAGCGAAAAGAAAAACAGAAACTAAGATCGGATCAGAAATCGCGATCAGAGAAAATCGCGGAATAAATCCGATGAAAGAAAATTGACGAACAGACTAACGAACGAGCGTTCGTTGGCTATTTCTAACGGGCGAAGAACCATTCACTAAAACGATCGTTCAGACGAACGTCCGCCAAATAGAAGAACCGAGAAAAACCGGCGAATCCTAAAAAACGGATCTAGGGGTCTAAAAAAACCGGTCGGTCTTTATAAAAAAACCGGCGGTGGGGCGCGGCGGCTACCTCTGCGAGAGGTCTGGTGGGGCGGCGGCTTAAGGGTCGGCGGCGCTCGGCGGCGGCGCGGACTGCGGCGGCGGCGGGGGCAGCAGGCGGCGGTGGTGTGGTGGGGTGCTGGGGGCGGGCGTGGCACCGTATATAAGGGCGGGCGGGGCGGCTTGGAGGAGGGGGCAAGACGCGGCGGCGGAGAAGAGTTCGGCTCGGACTCCTAGTCCGAGGCGGCGGCGGCGGCGCTCGCGGGGAAGGCGGCGGCGGCGGCCTGGCGCGGCTGGGCCTTAGGCCCAGTCGGTGCGGGAACCCTTTTTCTTAAATAATTTCGCCGACCGAAATAAATCCTAAAAAAATAAATAAAAATCTAAAAATGGCAAAATAAATTTTCACCGTCTAATTAAAATATTTAGAACGAGATGAACATTTTCTTGGCCCTAAAATGAAATTTTGGAAAAAGTGCAATTTTTCTAATGCAAACAAAATTGCAATAAAATCCAAATAAAACAATTATTTGGTTTTAATATTTTCCTCCAATATTTCAATTATCTTGAAGAAGTCATATTATCTCCTCTCATATATTTTAGTGTGAAATATTTTTGGAGAGAAAATAATTAAAACCAAAAATCCTCGTTTTCAAGATTTGATAGAGATCAAATTTGAAAACTGAGAAATCCCCAACTCTCTCCGAGGGTCCTTGAGTTGCTTAGGATTTTCGAGGATCGCGAGACAAAATGCGAATAAAATATGATATGCATGGATGACTATGTATAACATTCAAAACTGAAAATTTGGGATGTTACATGGACGTGATGCCTATATACATGATCATGCCTAGATATTCTCATAATTATGCACAATTCTATCAATTGCTCAACAGTAATTTGTTCACCCACCGTAGAATACTTATACTCTTGAGAGTAGGCACTAGTGAAACCTATGGCCCCCGGGTCTATTCTCATCATATCAATCTCCATCACTTTTACATTGTTTTGCTATTTACTTTGCTTTTACTTTTTTACTTTGCATCTTTATATCAAAAATACCAAAAATATTCTATCTATCAGATCTCACTCTTGTAAGTGACCGTGAAGGGCTTGACAACCCCTAATCACGTTGGTTGCTGTCGGGGGACTAATCCACGAACACCGATGGGACCGGTGGACCGAGCCCCTTTTTGGTTCGGCAGGGGGTCGGAGATCGCACGAAGAGCAGATCGAGGCGAAGCACACAAGCAGTTTACCCAGGTTCGGGCCACACGGATGCGTAAAAGCCTACTCCTGCTTTGTGGTTTGTATTGAGTTCTTGCTCGGGAGCGCTGAGTGCTACAGTACACACCAGCAGCTAACGAGACCGGGCGTGAGTGTTCTCCTCTGACCCCCCTCTACCTTGCGCATGGGCCTCCTTTTATATGCTCAAGGGGTCACCGACAGGTGGCAACATGGACAAGGGTAAAAATGGGAAGATGCTGTAGTTGGTACAGCCGCCTGCTACAGTGTATCATACCTAACCCTGACGGCAGGGGACAAGGGCATTAAATGCCCGTCTGCGTCTCCCAAATAGTGCAAAAGGGACCGCCAGGGACGCCACCGCTCGCCACGATGGCGGTCTTGTCAGCGCCGCTTGCCACCGTGTGCCGCTGGCTGCACACCCTCCCGCCACGTACGCCTGGAAGGGTCCCAGAGCGACACGTTGGTGGATGGGCTGGAGCGCAGGTACAGAGTGGAGGCTTGCCGCGGCAAGTGCCTTGCCGCGGTCGTTGTCTTGTCGCGTCCGGGAGCTTGTTGCTCACCGGGCCTTGCCGGGACGCGTGGCGCGTCGCGGCAAGTTCCTTGAGATGCCTTGGTCGGCCTTCCCAGCAAGCTCCTCTTGCTGGGGTCTTGTCTCCTTGGCTTGGATACTTTGTTCTTGAATGGCTCCAAAGGAACCACGGAGGATCTTGGCGGTCACCCGGCAAGCCTTGCCGCGGGACGCTGCGACTGCCCGTGCACAAGTTCGGGATACTAGGGTACCCCTACTCTAGTACACCGACAGTTGCGAGTAGCTAACGCTTTGTGCAGGTACGAGGGACTTGAGCGTAGGCTCCTACTGGATTGATACCTTGGTTCTCAAAAACTGAGGGAAATACTTACGCTACTCTGCTGCATCATCCCTTCCTCTTCGGGGAAAACCAACGCAAGCTCAAGACATAGCAAGAAGGATTTCTGGCGCCGTTGCCGGGTAGTCTATGCAAAAAGTCAATATACCAAGTACCCATCACAATCCCTATCTCTCGCATTACATTATTTGCCATTTGCCTCTCGTTTTCCTCTCCCCCCAATTCACCCTTGCCATTTTATTCGCCCTCTCTCTCCCTATCCTCCCTCTCTGTTTGCCTCTTTTTGCCCGTTGCTTTGTGTTTGCTCGTGTCTTAGATTGCTTGTTTGTCGCGATGGCTCAAGATGCTACCAAATTGTGTGACTTCACCAATACCAATAATAATAATTTCCTTAGCACTCTGATTGCTCCTCTTACCGATGCTGAATCTTGTGAAATTAATACTGCTTTGTTAATCTTGTTATGAAAGATCAATTCGCCGGCCTTCCTAGTGAAGATGCCGCTACTCATTTGAATAGCTTCATTGATTTATTTATCCTCATTTGTTTGCAAGGCAACAGCCTCACAGTGTTTTATTAGTTAAGAGAATAAAAGTTTACATAATTACAGAGAAGCTAGGAGCTAAGAAAGAAACTACTTACAATGGGCCTACGATAGAGAGGCTATCCAGGAAGTTAGACTATCCCTATATTTACATTTGATTCTATGAGCCAGTAAGGAAATATCATGGATGAAGTTCCTCCTCCAAGAAATGAAGGTGGGTCTCTCATTTCTAAAGATCTTTCCATTCCGTTGAATCCAGATGTTCCAAGTAGCAGTAAAAACGACCTCAGTGAAGAAAGGATAACCAAAGTCCCTTCTAGCAGCAAGAGCCATGTCATATGTACTCTGGTTGTGCTGAGCGTTCCAGGAAATCCCAAGGTAATTCCAAACCCTCTGGCTGAAATTGCATGCAAAGAAAAGGTGTTCACGATCCTCATGTGTGGCAGAGAGGCAAAGAACACATGTATCATCATGAATGATCCAGCTCCTGCGTTGCATCATGTCCCTGGTGTTTAAACGGTCTAATAAAAGAAGCCATCCAAACACTTTAAACTTTAACGTGCAAGCACACTTCCAAATCCATTTGAATATGGGATCTACCACCAAATGTGAGAAGCAAGACTCATAATATATCTTTGATTTGAACTCTCCAGTTTTGGACGGCCACTTCCATATGTCCTTGCCATCATCATTCAAGTTAACTAAGGCAAGTAAATCTTGAAGTTGAAGTAACTCATTATATGCTTCCTGCGATAGCGGCAAATGAAAGTGGTCGGAGATCTGTGGTAGCTCCAAAAACTCCCTGACAGTGATCGTGTCACTGATGACAAAAGAATGGAGCCTAGGGAAACAGGCGCGTAAAAGGACCACATTATTTCCTAACTGCCATCGATCAAGCCAAAATGTCACCGTGTTGCCAGAATGCACTTCAGGGACGGCTAACTTGCAGAAGTTGGTGTATAATTTCATGACATCCCTCCACCAAAAGGAGCCACAACTTTGAGTAACCTGCGGTGGCGAAGCAGCATAATAAGTTTCCCAAATTAATGTGACCCAAGGGACGTCCATTTTGTTAAAGAACTTGAACAGGTGCTTAAGTAACAAGGCTTCATTTTGGAGACCCAAGTTTAGTACTCCCAGACCACCACACTTCTTAGGTCTACAGACTCGATCCCAAGCAGCTAAGGATTGTCTCGGATTATCAGTGTTGCCTCTCCACAGACACTGCCGCATAATTCTCTCAATCTGTTGCAAGGTCCCTTTAGGGAGAGATAGTGTGCACAGGAAGTAGATTGGCATCAAACAAAGCACTGACTGGAGCAATTGGAGCCGACTGCCTTGATTCAGTAAACATGAGGAAGCAGACAGCCTTCGCTCAATACGATCCACAAGTGGCAGCAAATCATAGATCGTGGGCCGAGAAGTGCCCATAGGTAGACCTAGGTATGTGAAGGGCATAGATCCTACATCACAACCTAGTAGGCTGGCAACCCGAGCGCCCTCTTCATCCGTCATATTGAGAGGAATAAGGGATGACTTACTGAAGTTGACATGCAAACCAGTTGATGCTGCAAATGTTACGAGCATCTCCTTAAAAGTGATCAACTGATCATCAATCGCAGGTAAGACAATAAGCGTGTCATCCGCGTATTGAACAATCGGATAGTCCCGGGAGTTTGTTGGAATTGGTAAAGAAAGAATTCCTCTTGAGCACATCTCATTGACTACAGATTGGAGCAAATCCACTGCAATGACAAATAATAGCGGAGATAGTGGATCTCCTTGACGAACCCCAGATCTGCATACAAAGTGTTTACCTGGCACACCATTTAAAAGGACAGAAGAGGAACCCGTGGACAGAATACTATTGACCCAGCCAGTCCAACGAGAATCAAAACCCTTGCATCGTAGAATTTGGAGGATGGCCTCATGCTCGGTAGTATCAAAGGCCTTAGTGAAATCAAGCTTGAGGAGGATGATGGGTCGTTTAGATGCATTGCATTGATGGATATATTCGAAACACCAGGCTAGGCAGTCTTGAATAGATCTACAATGGAGAAAACCATATTGCTTGCGGTGTATGCATCGCAGAATCACCCTTTGCAGACGATTGGCCAGCAACTTCGTCAGGAATTTTAAACACATGTTGGTTAGAGAAATGGGCCTGAAATCCCCAACAACTTCTGGACTTAGTTTCTTGGGGACTAGGGTGATTAAGGAATTATTGAGACATTCCAAATTACATCTCCCCTCATAAAATTCATTGATAAGTTGCATGAAGTCCCCCTTGAGAATAGACCAACATTTCTTTAAGAAGAGACCAGTGAAGCCGTCTGGGCCCGACGCACGGTCACAAGGCATGTGTTTAATTACAGCCTCAACCTCAGAATCCGTGAACAGCAAAGACAGATCTTCCAGACCATCAACTTGCTGTATTAAATTGGTCAGATTAAAACCCATTTGTATTCCTTTTGCATGGCCCATGCGATTATTGAAATCAGACCAAAACATGCCCGCCAACATTTGGTGTTCCGAAACCACCTCCCCCGCTGCATTCTTGATTGAAGAAATAGTATTTCTTCGATATCTTTCGGTGGCCATGGCGTGAAAATACTTTGAATTTTCCTCTCCAACCTTGATGCTCCGGATTGTGCAGCGCTGCTTCCAATAAACATATTGCCAGTGTAATATATCCTGCAGATGTACCTTAACTATTCTCCGGAAATTGAATTCAGGCCAACTTAAAGGCCGAATCGACTCCAATTCATCAAAGTAAAGAATTACTTTGCTACAATCCACAATTAATGCTTTAACTGTGGAGAGCCTCAAATGCCATTGTTTTAAAGCATATCTGAGCGCTTTAAACTTAGCAAATATTGTTAAAGCAGCAGAAGACTTTGGCGTCGTGTTGTTCCAAACCTGCGCAACACACTCATGAAAGCCAGGTAAATTAACCCAGTAGTTTTCAAAACGAAAGACTCTAGCTTTAGGGATGGCCGTGGCAATTGTGACAACACAAGGAACATGATCTGATGTCGATCGCGCAAGAGGCAAAACTAAGGTGTTTGGGTGGTCGGTGGTCCAAGCAACTGAAGTGAAGAACCAGTCAAGTTGCTCAAGAAGGGGCTGAGACTGCATATTGGACCAAGTGAATTGCCTACCCTTAATTGGCAGCTCAATAAGCCCCAAATGACCTATGATTTCATTGAACAAGAAAATGTCATTGACGTCGCCACCAGGCAAGTTGCGGTTTTGAAGTGACCTCATAAAGCTGAAATCTCCCAAAAGAAGCCATTTGTCATCACAACTAATGTCCAGGTTATATAACCACTGCACAAACTCATCACGTGCAGGACTTTGACAAGGGCCATAAACAGTCACTAGTTTCCAAACTTCAGATGTATGTTTGGAAAGGAACTCCACAATAATTCCAAAAGGTTTAGCCACAATTAATTTGCCTTCGAAAAAAGAAGAATTCCAAATAACCACCATACCAGCCGAAGCACCAGCCGAAGGTACATAAGCAAAATTGTCAAAGCGCCGAGGACAGAACTTTCTAATGAACCTATGATCAATGTGCATGCACTTAGTTTCCTGAAGACAAACCACTGAACAACCGCTTTCATCAATTTTCTGCTTTACAGCAAGCTGTCGCGTTTCTGAATTAAGGCCCCGCACATTCCAACACAGAACCTTCCAATCTTTAAACCCAGTCTGATTCATTACAAACCATAAGATGTTTCAGCAAGAGTAGACCACACAATGATCCACGTAGACCAGCTAAACAAAGCAAAGCGACACAGTTCATAACATAAAGACAGAAATAAAGATAGATGGCGTTTTAATGTGGCACGCCATAGGCCAAGAAGCAGGCATATGAACTCAATCATCAGAACTGTTGGTGGTTGCAGACTGAGTCGGATTAGCAACAAGCTTATCCACAGTAATCTTCTCTGGAGCAATGCGCAAGCGATCCCCAATGCGCTGAAGGTCTGCAATTGCAGTTGGTGGAGGCACAGAGGAATCTTCTTCAGCCCTAGCTGACTTTGTCTTGCGTTTCTTCAGAGTGTGCGAAGATCTGTTCAGACCAGGGGATTTAGTGTCACGGAATCCATCGGGTAAAGCACTGAGACGCGCACTACGACGGACCTCCATTTCCACCAGGCTTACAACTTTCTTCTTGTGCTCACGTTTCAGGGTGGCCCTTGGTGCAGCAGTCGTGAACTCAAAGGTCTCATTTATAGGTTCAGAAATATCATCGAAGCATAGGGCCCTCGCAACTGGCCTCTTTGCTGGAGTGAGCAGGCAAGAACTGACATGCGAAGAGGCAGGCACCGGCGGTAGGCCATCATTAAGATCGTATCCATTAAAGGATACCTCCCAAAACTTGCTAGAGATCAAAAGAGAGCCAAATCCAGACATGAAACTGAACTTTGGGATTGCGGAGAAACAGAGCGAGGGCATCATCTTCTGGAAAGAGCGCTGATACAACATATCTGGTGGCAAGACGGGCCCAAACACTGTGAGCACCTGTCCAATGTGCAGGGGAGGCTGCAAGGGAGCCCCAGGTTGCTGGACAATGACAAAATCATCCACAGGCATGTTGACTGAATCATTTGAAACCTGCAGGACCATGGATTCTTGCGACTGTTCCACAACTTGATTTTCCTGCACCATCTCCTGCTGAACATTGTGCTGCACTTCATGAGGATCATCTTGATGATGTGGCTGCTGGCCATGTTCTTGCGGAGGTAATTCATCCCAGCCAATTTCCGGAAACTCTGGCATAACCCAATTGTGATTGTGGAACTGAAGATGTCCAGGGAGCGGATGCGGGTTGCCATCAAAGGGCATGGGGTCCTCATCCGGTGGAAGAATATCTGCAAAGTCTGCAGAGAAGATGTAGATCGGAGCAGTCCAAGAGATGCGGGTTCCACCAAAGTCCGCATATTCCCGATATACAACATCTCGAGGCACCAGTGTAGTTGCAGGAAAAGATACATAAGCCAGAGTGCGTACAAGCAGAGGATCATCCTGGTGCCAATGATGGAAACGGCCAAAAGTACTAATAGCATCTGAAATAAACTGCGTGCGCCTATAATCCAGAGGGATTCCAACAATCATGACCCAGCCCCTTCTAAAACCCTGGATAGCTCTATAGTTGATACCCTCATCATGTGGCACAAATCGAACAAATCTGTCGTTGCCCAGATCAAAAGGTGGGTGATCGACAAGTGCTTGCCTAGCAAAAGGGCTATTGAAGCGAAAGAGCCCTACTCCTTGAATCCATGGCTGAGCATCCAGTACAGCACGCCCAAGATTGTGAATAACAAAATTACTGACCATGTTTCTGAAGAAAAGGGTTTCCTCAGGCAGAGGACCTGGCTCTACAATGGCGATGGCGTAATCTTCATGATGGCGATCCGGAGCCATAGCCGGGGAATAGAAGGTGCGCGAGAGACGCCGCGGGCCGCCATCGATGATCTCGAACCCATGCGGAACGAACGGTGTGGGGTCGAGCTCGAAGTTGGCCATTGCTGGATCCTGAGCAAGCTCTAATGGCCCAGAGATGGCCTGGGAAGACGGTGGCAATCCAGGCGGAGACGGTGGTGGGGATGGCAGTACGATGGGCGGCGGCGTAGAGGTAGGTGGCGGAGGCATGGTGGGCGGTGGCTCTGCGGGCAATGGTGGGAGCATTGGGGTGGCAGGCAAGATGGGACTGGGCATAGACCCCAGGGTAGAAACCGAGGCAGCGAGCGAGTATATCTCTGCTGACCGTTCCGGAGAAACCGAATTGGCTCTAGGGACCCACCTGTAAGCTGGGGAAGGTGCAGAGCTGGTGCAACCTTTGGCTCTGTGTCCAGATCGAAAGCACTGACGGCATCTAACCCGGTTGGTGCATGAAGTGGTGTGGTGTAACATAGATAAACAGTTCTGGCACTTCCAAACATTAAACACCATATCATCGATAAGATTATTGACCCTAGTAGAATTTCCAGCCGGGTCCATAGTCAATTGCGAATAATTTCTAGGCGAAGAAATTTCCTTATCTGAAAGCGGCTCTGATGATTGGGTCACCACTTGGGACCTAGAAGGCATGCAGGGAGGCAGGTCCTCCTGCTGGGCCGGAGATTCATGATGGGTTTGGGATTCCGGTGTAACGCCAACAGCTGACGTGGCATCCTGCATGCATGGAGCTTCAAAAGTTTGTGTTTCATGCAACAGATTGTCGGTGCCAATTGGAACTGTTCCGGTAATGACGGCAGTAGTCTTGGCCGGGACGTTGATCGTTCCGAAAGAGATGGGTGGCGTCGCCACCGTCCACTGAAGATTGCTCGCCGGCGGAGACGGCAAGATCACTTTCTCGGAAGGGTTGACATCATAGCCAACCTCAACCATTGTGTCAACCAAGATCTGATCAGCTCCGTATCTATAGCCCTTACAAACAGGGTACTGATGAAACGTAGCAAAGGAGAGTTTCTTCCTTGCCGAAGAACCCGATCGGAAAGAAGACTTAGATGGGGGTTTATGCATAGCAATTAATCCCAAAGTTGCACGCTTTTTGGATGGACTAACCAGAATCCATTCTGCGTCACATTCCTTTCTCCAGAGGGATAATTCACGCCTCCAATTTGGACCACCATTTCCCCAGAGATGAAAATAACATTTGAAATGCGAGCATGCATACGATCTCAACTTGAGGATACAAAGGCCAACCTTCTTGCAGGAGACATTAAATGAAAATACCTTGCCCTTGATGAGTTGGACCGACAAATCAATGGCCGATCCACCAATTGAAGATTCCAGTCCAGCCGCCACAGAATCCTCATTAAGACGGAAAACATGTCGGCTAAAGGACACTACCATAATGAAATGGCTCGTGTCGTCCGAAGGATGAACAGATCGCCCGCAAGAAGTGAAGACCTTATCTGCAAAGATGGAGCCCGGAGAGAAATCCAAACCCAAGGTTGATCCACCAGAGGAACCCATTGAAGATGGGTACAGCCGTGTAGATCCAAGCCCACCGGAGAAGATGAGCGGAGAGGATCCACAATTCATAGGCTAGAGGTGGAGATCGCCGGAAAACCTAGGTCGTGGGTGGGAGGGGTGGGTGGGTGGGAGCGAGCCATCGAAACTAGCTATATGGTAGCTTCATTGATTTATGTGATATGCAAAAGAAAAAAGATGTCAACAATGATGTCGTTAAATTGAAGCTATTTCCTTTTTCACTTAGAGATCGTGCTAAAGATTGGTTTTCGTCTTTGCCTAAGAATAGTATTGATTCATGGAACAAGTGCAAAGATGCTTTTATCTCTATGTATTTTCCTCCCGCTAAGATCATCTCTCTTAGAAATGATATTATGAACTTTAAACAACTTGATCATGAACATGTTGCACAAGCTTGGGAGAGAATGAAATTAATGATATGTAATTGCCCTACTCATGGTTTGAATTTGTTGATGATTATACAAAAAATTTATGCCGGATTGAATTTTGCTTCTAGAAAACTTTTAGATTCAGCCATGGGAGGCACTTTTATGGAAATCACTTTAGGAGATGCTACTAAACTCCTAGATAATATTATGGTTAATTATTCTCAATGGCATACTGAAAGAACTTCTAATAAAAAAGTGCATGCGATAGAAGAAATTAATGTGTTGAGTGGAAAGATGGATGAACTTATGAAATTATTTGCTACTAGGAGTGTTTCTTCTGAACCTAATGATATGCCTTTGTCTACTTTGATTGAGAATAACAATGAATCTATGGATGTGAATTTTGTTGGTAGGAATACTTTTGATAACAACGCTTATATAGGGAATTTTAATCCTAGGCCATATCCTACTGATCCTTCTAATAATTATGGGAATTCCTACAACAACTCTTATGGAAATTATAATAAGATGCCCTCTGATTTTGAATCTAATATTAAAGAATTTATTTCTTCGCAAAAGAATTTTAATGCTATGATTGAAGAAAATTTGCTTAAGATTGATGATTTGGCTAGGAACATTGATAGAATTGCTCTTGATGTTGATGCTTTGAAACTTAGATCTATTCCACCTAAGCATGATATTAATGAGTCTCTAAAAGCCATGAGAATTTCAATTGATGAGTGTAAAGAAAGAACCGCTAGGATGCGTGCTTCCAAAGATGCCTTTATTAAAGCGTGTTCTTCCAATTCCTATGAAAATTAAGATGAAGATCTAAAAGTTATTGATGTGTCTCCAATTAAATCTTTATTTTGCAATATGAATCTTGATGAAACTGAATATGATCTTCCTTTACCTAGAAGGCGTTCTAAAAATTCGGAGTGTTTAGATCTTAATGATGAAATTGATGAAAGTGGGATAAATAAAAATCTAGATGTTGCTAAACCCACTATATTGGATCTCGAGGAATTTAATTATGAAAATTGCTCTTTGATTAATTGTATTTCCTTGTTGCAATCCATGCTAAATTCTCCACATGCTTATAGTCAAAATAAAGCCTTCACCGAACATATTGTTGATGCCTTGATGCAGTCTTATGAAGAAAAACTTGAGTTGAAAGTTTCTATCCCTAGAAAACTCTATGATGAGAGGGAACCAACTATTAAAATTAAAATTAAAGATCATGAGTTTTATGCTTTGTGTGATTTGGCTGCTAGTGTCTCTACTATTCCCAAGACTTTGTGTGATTTACTAGATTTCCGTTATTTTGATGTTTGCTCTCTAAACTTGCATCTTGCGGATTCCACTATTAAGAAACCTATGGGAAGAATTAATGATGTTCTTATTGTTGCAAATAGTAATTATGTGCCCGTAGATTTCATTGTTCTTGATATAGATTGCAATCCTTCTTGCCCTATTATTCTTGGTAAACCTTTCCTTAGAACGGTTGGTGCGATTATTGATATGAAGGAAGGGAATATTAGCTTTCAATTTCCATTAAAAAAGGGCATGGAACACTTTCCAAGAAAGAAAATAAAATTACCATATGAAACTATCACGAGAGCCACTTATGGACTGCCTACCAAAGATGGCAATACCTAGATCTATTCTTGCTCGTTATGCCTAGCTAGGGGCGTTAAACGATAGCGCTTGTTGGGAGGCAACCCAATTTTATTTTTATTACTTGCTATTTGCTCCTGTTTAGTAATAAATAAATTATTTAGCCTCTGTTTTGGTTGTGTTTTTTGTGTTTAATTATTGTTTGTGCCAAGTAGAACCGTTGGGAAGACTTGGGGAAAGTCCTGTTGAACTTGCTGTAAAAAACAGAAAGTTTAACGCTCACGAGAACTGCTGTCAGTTTTATTTGATGAGTGATATTTAGTTAATTATTTTTGCACATGATTAATATGATGAATTCCTCACGTCCAGAAATTTAATTTAGAATTTTTCCGGTTCCAGATCTTGTGCTAGATACAGATTACTACAGACTGTTCTGTTTTTGACAGATTCTGTTTTTCGTGTGTTGTTTGCTTATTTTGATGAATCTATGGCTAGTAAAATAGTTTATAATTCATAGAGAAGTTGAAATACAGTAGGTTTAACACCAATATAAATAAATAATGAGTTCATTACAGTACCTTGAAGTGGTCTTTTGTTTTCTTTCGCTCACGGAGCTCACGAGTTTTCTATTTTGAGTTTTGTGTTGTGAAGTTTCCAAGTTTTGGGTAAGAATTTGATGGATCATGGAACAAGGAGTGGAAAGAGCCTAAGCTTGGGGATGCCCATGGATCCCCAAGATAATCCAAGGACACCAAAAAGTCAAAGCTTGGGGATTCCCCGGAAGGCATCCCCTCTTTCGTCCACTTCCATCGGTAATTTACTTGGAGCTATATTTTTATTCACCAACATGATATGTGTTTTGCTTGGAGCGTCTTTTATTATTTCTGTCTTTGTTTTTTAGTATGCCACAATCATCCTTGCTGTACACACCTTTTGAGAGATCCATACATGAATTAAAATTTGATAGAATAGTCTATGTGCTTCACTTATATCCTTTGAGCTAGATAATTTTGCTCTATGTGCTTCACTTATATCCTTTGAGCTAGATAATTTTGCTCTATGTGCTTCACTTATATCTTTTGAGCTAGATAATTTTTATCTATGTGCTTCACTTATATCTTTTGAGCATTATAATTTTGCTCTATGTGCTTCACTTAGATCTTTTAGAGCACGGTGGTGGATTCGTTTTGAAGAAACCATTGATCTCTCATGCTTTACTTAAATTAATTTGAGAGTCTCTTAATAGCATGGTAAGTTTCCTAATAATAATATGCTTGGTATTCAAGATTTGTGAAACTTTCTTTTAAGTGTGTCGAATACTAAGAAAAGATTGAAGCATGATAATTGTTTTGAGATGAGGAGGTGATAATATTAAAGTCATGCTAGTTGAGTAGTTGTGAATTTAAAGAATACTTGAGTTGAAGTTTGTGATTCCCGTAGCATGCACGTATGGTGAACCTTTATGTGATGAAGTCGGAGCATGATTTATTTATTGATAGTCTTCCTTATGAGTGGCGGTCGGGGACGAGCGATGGTCTTTTCCTACCAATCTATCCCCCTAGGAGCATGCGCGTAATACTTTGCTTTGATAACTTCTAAATTTTTGCAATAAGTATATGAGTTCTTTATGAATAATGTTGAGTCCATGGATTATACGCAATCTCACCCTTCCACCCTTGCTAGCCTCTCTCATACCGCGCAACTTTCATCGGTATCATACACCTACCATATACCTTCCTCAAAACAGCCACCATACCTACCTATTATGGCATTTCCATAGCCATTCCGAGATATATTGCCATGCAACTTTCCACCATCTAGTTCATCATGACACATCCATCATTGTCATATTGCTTAGCATGATCATGTAGTTGACATAGTATTTGTGGCAAAGCCACCGTTCATAATTCTTTCATACTTGTCACTCGTGATTCATTGCATATCCCGGTACACCGCTGGAAGCATCCATATAGAGTCATACTTTGTTTTAGTATCGAGTTGTAATCATTGAGTTGTAAATAAATAGAAGTGTGATGATCATCATTCAATAGAGCATTGTCCCAAAAAAGGCCAAAGAAAAAAAGAAGGCCCAAAATAAATAAATAAACAAAGGGGCAATGCTACTATCCTTTTTTTCCACACTTGAGCTTCAAAGTAGCACCATGATATAGCAAGTCTCATATATTGTGCTTCAAAGTAGCACCATGTTCTTCATATAGGGAGTCTCATATGTTGTCACTTTCATATACTAGTGTGAATTTTACGTTATAGAACTTGGCTTGTATATTCCAATGATGGGCTTCCTCAAATTACCCTAGGTCTTCGTGAGCTAGCAAGTTGGATGCACACCCACTAGTTTATTTTGTTGAGCTTTCATACATTTATAGCTCTAGTGCATCCGTTGCATGGCAATCCCTACTCACTCACATTGATATCTATTAATGGGCATCTCCATAGCCCGTTGATACGCCTAGTTGATGTGAGACTATCTTCCCCTTCTTTTTCTCTTCTCCACAACCACCATTCTATTCCACCTATAGTGTTATATCCATGGCTCACGATCATGAATTGCGTGAAGATTGAAAAAAGGTTTGAAAAAGTTAGAGTATGAAACAATTGCTTGGCTTGTCATCGGGGTTGTGCATGATTTAAATACTTTGTGTGGGGAAGATGGAGCATATTCAGACTATATGATTTTGTAGGGATAACTTTCTTTGGCCATGTTATTTTGAGAAGACATAATTGCTTTGTTAGTATGCTTGAAGTATTATTATTTTCTATGTCAATATAAACCTTTGTCATGAATCTTTCTAATCTGAATATTCATACCACAATTAAGAAGATTTGCATTGAAATTATGCCACGTAGCACTCCGCATCAAAAATTCTCTTTTATCATTTACCTACTCGAGGATGAGCAGGAATTAAGCTTGGGGATGCCTGATACGTCTCCAACGTATCTATAATTTTTGATTGCTCCATGCTATATTATCTACTGTTTTGGACTATATTGGGCTTTATTTTTCACTTTTATATTATTTTTGGGACTAACCTATTAACCGGAGGCCCAGCCCAGAATTGCTGTTTTTTTTGCCTATTTCAGTGTTTCGGAGAAACAGAATATCAAACGGAGTCCAAACGGAATAAAATCTTCGGAAACGTGATTTTCTCACCGAACGTGATCCAGGAAACTTGGACCCTACTGCAAGGGATCAAAGAGGTGGTCACGAGGGTGGGGGGCGCCCCCCCCTGCCTCATGGGCCCCTTGGTGCTCCACCGACGTACTCCTTCCTCCTATATGTACACACGTACCCCCAAACAATTAGAACAGGAGCCAAAACCCTAATTCCACCGCCGCAACTTTCTGTATCCACGAGATCCCATCTTGGGGCCTGTTCCGGAGCTCCGCCAGAAGAGGTCTGTCATCATGGAGGGCTTCTACATCATCCTAGCCCCTCCGATGAAGTCTGAGTAGTTTACCTTAGACCTCCGGGTCCATAGTTAGTAGCTAGATGGCTTCTTCTCTCTCTTTGAATCTCAATACAAAGTTCTCCCCCTCTCTTGTGGAGATCTATTCGATGTAATCTTCTTTTTGCGATGTGTTTGTTGAGACTGATGAATTGTGGGTTTATGATCAAGTCAATCAATGACTAATATTTGAATCTTCTCTGAATTCTTTTATGCATGATTGGTTATCTTTGCAAGTCTCTTCGAATTATCTGTTCGGTTTGGCCAACTAGATTGGTACTTCTTGCCATGGGAGAAGTGCTTAGCTTTCGGTTCGATCTTGTAGTGTCCTTACCCAGTGACAGAAGGGGCAGCAAGGCATGTACTGTATCGCTGCCATCGAGTATAACAATATGGGGTTTATTTCATATTGCATGAATTTATCTCTCTACATCATGTCATCTTGCTTAAGGCATTACTCTATTTTTAACTTAATACTCTAGATGCATGCTGGATAGCGGTCGATGAGTGGAGTAATAGTAGTAGATGCAGAATCGTTTCGATCTACTTGTCACGGACGTGATGCCTATATACATGATCATGCCTAGATATTCTCATAATTATGCACAATTCTATCAATTGCTCAACAGTAATTTGTCCACCCATCGTAGAATACTTATGCTCTTCAGAGAAGCCACTAGTGAAACCTATGGCCCTCGGGTCTATTCTCATCATATCAATCTCCATCACTTTTATATTGTTTTTCTATTTACTTTGCTTTTACTTTTTACTTTGCACCTTTATATCAACAATACCAAAATATTCTATCTATCAGATCTCACTCTCGTAAGTGACCGTGAATGGCTTGACAACCCCTAATCGTGTTGGTTGCGAGTAGCTAACGCTTTGTGCACGTACGAGGGACTTGAGCGTAGGCTCCTACTGGAATGATACCTTGGTTCTCAAAAACTGAGGGAAATACTTACGCTACTCTGCTGCATCATCCCTTCCTCTTCGGGGAAAACCAACGCAAGCTCAAGACGTAGCACTAGGCGGTAAAGGAAGCACCTCTGTGATTGTTACTACCGGGTCATCCGAGTTAGTACCTCAGATTGGGTGAAGCCGAAAGCTAGGGATCTTAAAGGATCACATTGGTCAGCAACGACGGAAGTAAATTTTTTGGTTCATTAATACTGCAGAGTTCGGGAACTTTCCCCAAACTAAATCCTCAATATTTTCCTCCCACATTGATCGAAGGTGAGGTTTCATGATCATGATAAGCATGACGACCCAAAGAAAGGAACCGATAGCGGGACTATTTTCTTTGGAAGATGTTTCTTACGTTAAAACGTAATATAACATATCTCTCTATGTACCTTTGTTTATAAAACCATATGGTCGAATTGCCTTGTTTTCCATAAATCTTTGCCCTTATATCGGCTTTATAAAGTAGGACAAACACTCCTCGGCTACTGGCCGAGGAGGTGGAAGCCGATGGACGGTCAACAAAGTTTTGAACAATGCGGATCCGAGCATTAATGATGTAAAGTTCTTGGATACATAGAATCATTACACATAATTTGTGATTTTACTCTGGATATTGATCCTTAATTCGGCCACCTGTGCCCGCATTAAGGCTCAGGGGCTACTGGGCTTCGGGCTTATCATTTACTAATATTAAAGGGGCACATCAATCCCCTCATCTGGTGTTGCCACCCGACCAGTGTCTCGGGGGCTACTACATTGGAAATCCAGTGCAGAACATTTATGTGCAATATAGTTTTCGAGGAGATTATGATCCTCGGGTTGGTCGGCCGCACCCAACTTGAGTCTCGAGGACTTTGCACACCGCTTTTTGTGTCCCGAAATATGCTGCCGAGCTAGGAGTTGATCCTCAGGCCGATTTTGCAAATCAACCTGAGTCTCAACCGCTACTGGGATCAGCGGTCTTATGTCATCCTTTAGGTGCATCTCGGGTTTTAGACCGATACACACCTTGAGGGCTACAAGCTATATATCTCAGCAGAGAATAAATTGAACCAACCAAAAATATTGACAAAAATTGGCCCACAGTCGGGGTGGTGCACCACCTCGGAAGCAGTCCAGCATAAAGCTCGGGCGCTAGTGGCTGGCTCCATAGAGGGCATTTCCGGCATTAAGCTCGGCTAAACTCTTTCAACTTTTTTGAACCAAGGTGACCTATGACACCTCAGATATAGTTCGGCGTTGGAGCTTGGACATAGTCCGGCGTTGGAGCTTGGACATGGTCTGGCATTGGTGTAACACCCTCGATGCGACTATATCTCCCACGTGTCGAGGCACGACTTAGAGGCATAATCGCATTGAAGGCATATGTCGCAAGTCAGGTAATCATCACAAAAATCCCATGTAATATAGATAATGAAAAGGGATAACATATTCGGCTTACACTCGCCACGTCAATCAAGTACATAAATAACATACATCATCCAAACACTCATGGCCCGACTACGGTGCCAAAATAAAAGACAACCCAACAAGCGACATGGTCCCGATCACCCCAACTGGGCACCACTACTGATCATCAGGAAAAGAAACATAGTAACGCGGAGAATCCTCGTCGTACTCCCACTTGAGCTCAAGCGCGCCATCTGGAGCTGTATCCACTGGACCTGCATCTGGAGTTATAGTATCTATGAGCCACAGGGACTCAGCAATCTCGCACCCTCGTGATCAAGACTATTTAAGCTTATAGGAAGGGTAAGGCTAATATATGTGGAGCTGCAGCAAGTGACTAGCATATATGGTGGCTAACTTATTCGCAAAAGAGAGCGAGAAGAGAAGGCAAAGCGCGAGCGAGAATCTAGAGGAACAACCTACGCAAGCATTACTCCAACACCGTGTCCACTTCCCGGACTCCATCGAGAAGAGGCCATCATGGTAACACACACGGTTGATTCATTTTAATTAAATTAAGGTTCAAGTTATCTACAACCGGACATTAACAAATTCCCATCTGCCCATAACCGCGGGCACGACTTTCGAAATTTCAATCCCTGCAGGGGAGTCCCAACTTAGCCCATGACAAGCTCTCATGGTCAACGAAGGAATAGACCTCCACCCGAGACATTCCGATCAGACTCGGTATCCCGGTACAACAAGACATTTCGACAGGTTAAAACAAGACCAGCAACACCGCCCGAATGTGCCGACAAATCCCGATAGGAGCTGCACATATCTCTTTCTTAGGGCACACTCAGATTGTCTTAGGTACGGGTAGGCCAGCCCAGAGTTGCCCCCGGTGGCCACCGGCAGCTGACAGGTGGACCAACACTCAGAGGAGCACTGGCCCGGGGGGGTTAAAATAAGATGACCCTCGGGCTCTGGAAACCCAAGGGAAAAAGAGGCTAGGTGGCAAATGGTAAAACCAAGGTTGGGCATTGGTGGAAAAGCTTTAATCAAGGCGAACTATCAAGGGGTTCCCATTATAACCCAACCGCGTAAGGAACGCAAAAATCCGGGAACATAACACCAATATGACGGAAACTAGGGCGGCAAGAGTGGAACAAAACACTAGGCGAGAGGCCGAGCCTTCCACCCTTTACCAAGTATATAGATGCATTAAGATAATAGCAATATAATGATATCCCAACAAGTAAATAAATGTTCCAACAAGGAACAGTCTCCAATCTTCACCTGCAACTAACAACGCTATAAGAGGGGCTCAGCAAAGCGGTAACATAGCCAATCAACGGTTTGCTAGGACAATGGTGGGTTAGAGGCTGAACATGGCAATTTAGGAGGCTGACAAGCAAGTGGTAGGCATTGTAGCATTGGCATAGCAAAAGAGCGAGCAAACTAGCATAGCAAAGATAGTAGTGATTTCGAGGGTATGATCATCTTGCCTGCAAAGTTGTCAGAGTTGACTGGATCCTCGAAAGCAAACTCAATGGGCTCCTTGTTAGCGAACTCGTCTCCCAGCTCTACCCAAACAAGACAAACAAGCAACAAGGATACAATCAACCACGTGCAAGCTCAAACAATAAGATGCAAAGATGGTATGCTATGCGGGATGCGATGCGGGATGCAAAATGCAAGATATGACAGGAAATGCATGAACCTGGCCTCAACTTGGAAAACCAAGTGTGCCACTGGAAAGATGGGATGAAATCGCTTGAAAACGATATAAAGAACGCCGGAATCGGAGTTACAGTTTGGAAATGGCAAGTGTTCCAATATTGGCACCGGTCTGCAATTTACAGCAAGTAGGCATCTAAATGCAATGAGATGAACATGCTACAGCATTCAAACATGGCATCAAAATACATGGCAGGGAAGCATTCAAGATGCTTAACAAAAGTCTAGCACTGAGCTACGGCCAATTCATCCATTATGAGGTTCAAACAAGCATGGCAAAAACGCAAATGCAAAACAGATTTCAGACTTAGTCAAATTAACACTTGTCTGGAATTTTAGATCATGAAGCCCTCTTCGGAGCAGCAAAACAACATGCTACAGGACCTAAACATGACAAAGAAAGACATGGCATGGAGCTACTCAACAAGCTTAACAAAAGTCCCTAAGTGACCTGGGGCCAAAAGGGATCACAAAATATACTAACGAGCACACGAACATAGCTAAAACACAATCAGTTTTCAGACTTAGTGAAAACTGAGACATGCTGAAATATAACTAACGAAGGCATGTAAACAAGCTCGATGCTCTCACTACGGTGCAGGTCATGACAAGGCAAGCATATATCCATTAAGAAGGCACAAAATGCAAGCTAGACGTGGCAAGAAAAATGGCATAGCATGCACGGATCAACTACAATAGCATCGGCAAAATCGCAAATGAGTTGACGATCTGTCCAGATTTACAACGAAGAAAAAGTAGAGCTCGATTGACTCAAGCTAGGGTCCTCCATAATTGCAAGTAAAGACATGGATGGATAGAGCATCACAATATTAACAAAACTCCTTTACTGATCATCCTCAAAAGAGGCACGGATCACTAGGAAACAACCTGAACATATGGCATCATGAACTAAACAATCCCAGACTTAGTGAAATTACTACTAAGTCACTGAAAACAGATTTACCGGCTACCTCACTTTGCAAGCTTGCACAAGTCACCACACACATCCTAAAAATGCACGGGTTGCACCTCTGGAAAGATAACAAGATGCTTAACAAAACATATGAAGGACTCACAGGCATATCATGCACACAACAATCATGGCAAAAATGACAAAAGTCTAAGATGAACTAGCAGATCTGACAATTAACTCACGAAGCCTCCTTCTAACAGCATTTCGGGCATCAAGATGAACTCAGATGAAAATGATGCAATGGAATGCAATGATGTACTCGTCGAGACAAACATTTTGCTATACTATATGTCCAAATCAGAGCTACGGATGCGGAGATATGGCCGGCCAAAGTATGCATAAAAAATTAATGGGAGAGGGGAAAAGTCAACCGGCTAGGTTTTTTGGATATGGATCTGGCGACGTGCACTGTTCACCGGGGCGCGCTTCCTGAGGATGGCCGGCGCCGGAGTCCGTCGGAGGAGAGGCCGGGGTGGCCGGGGCTTGGCCGGGCGGCGGGAGGCGGCGCGGAGCGGCGCGGCGGCTTACGCGGCACGGCTGGCGGCAGGCGAGGCGGCGGCGATGGCGGCGATGGCGAGGCGGCGGCGATGGCGGCGATGGCGGCCGGGGAGTGGCGCGGTGCACCGGAGTCGGGGAAGAAGGAGGTCGGGTGCGGGAGGAAGGCTGCGTCCGGTGCGGGCTCGCGGGGGCCGTCCGCGGGCTCGGGGGGGCCGGCGGCGGCGGTGGGTGGCGCCTGCCACGTGTCGGCGCACGAGTGGGCTAAGTTGGCGGCGGCGGACGCGTCCGGCTGGGCCGGACAATGTCCGGCCGGCGCGAGGTGATTTTAGGGTTTTGTGCGGGAGAGAGATCCGAAAACGGGGGGGGGGGGGGCTATTTATAGGCATAAGTGGAGCTAGGAGAGTCCAAATGAGGTGCGGTTTTCGGCCACGCGATCGTGATCGAACGATCTAGATGATGGAGCAGAGTTTGGTGGGTTTTGGGCCAAATTGGAGGGGTGTTGGGCTGCAACACACACGAGGCCTTTTCGGTCCCTTGGTTAACCGTTGGAGTATCAAACGAAGTCCAAATGGTACGAAACTTGACAGCGGTCTACTGGTAGTAAACCAAGGCCGCTTGGCAAGTCTCGGTCCAATCCGGAAATGTTTAATCCCCACACGAAAGAAAGCTAGAAATGACCACCGGAGGAGAACGAAGCATCGGAATGCAAAACGGACAACGGGGAAAATGCTCGAATGCATGAGATGAACACGTATGCAAATGCAATGCACATGATGACATGATATGAGATGCATGACAACGAAAACAACACACGGAGACAAAAACCCGAACTCGAGAAATAAATATAACTTAACGCCGGAAACGGCAAGAGTTGGATTACAAATTGGGAAAGTTATATCTGGGGTGTTACAGTTGGAGCTTGGATACATTCCGGTGTTGGAGCTCGAAAGGGGTCCGACATTGGTGCTCGTCTGCAAAAGATACCTCGAATATAGTCTGGCGTTGGAGCTCGGATGCAAGAGGGCACTGCTGCCTGGGAACAACTTCAAACCCGAGGTGTGGCATAAAATAGCGAGGCATTGATAAAGGCCGAAGACTTAAAGGTCTCCTCAGATACCCGACGTGTGAGATCTTTAGATTTAGCTCGGCAATCCTTGAGATAGAAGATGGGAAGATTTATTGAACCAGTTTTCAAGACCGACGGTCGAAGACAAAGAACAGTTCGAAAGAATCCCGGAGCGTCCCCAACTTGAAGACCGGTTCAGGGGGCTACTGACGGTGTCCTGGACAAGGGCGTACTCACCACATCGTCTCCCAATCAGTTGGATTGGGCCGAGGACCCCCATGGCCATTTACTCATGGGCCGGTTCGGACAGCCGGATACATATACGAGGAAGATTCCACAAGACTTGGTGATCAAGACAAGGACTCCTCTTCACCGACGTATTCGACTAGGACTCTTGTTATCCTAGGCCTCAGGTATGTTATATAAGCCAAGGCCAGGCTAGTTGTAACACCCACGATGCGGCTATATCTACCACCTGTCGGAGCACGACTTAGAGGCATAACCGCATTGTAGGCATGTCGCAAGAGGGGTAATCTTTACACATCCCATGTACTGAATAAGAAAGGGATACAGAGTTGGCTTACAATCGCCACTTCACACAATACATAACTATAGCATTACATCATCCAGAATACAATCAAGGTCCGACCACAGAACCAAAATAAAAGTAGACCACCCCTAATGCTAGATCCCCGATCGCCCCGACTGGGCTCCACTACTGATCAACTGGAAACAAAACAACACAACCAATACGGTCTTCATCGAGCTCCTCCTTGAGCTTCGTTGCGTCACCTTCATGGTTATCATCAGCACTTGCAACTGTTTGAGGTAATCTGTGAGTCACGGGGACTCAGCAATCTCACACCCTCGCGATCAAGACTATTTAAGCTTATGGGTAGGAAAAGGCATGTGAGGTGGAGCTGCAGCAAGCACTAGCATATGTGGTGGCTAAAATACACAGATGAGAGCGAGAAGAGAAGGCAAAGGCACGGTCGAGAAACTATGATCAAGAAGTGATCCTAGAACAACCTACGTTCAAGCATAACTCCAACATCGTGTTCACTTCCCGAACTCCGCAGGAAAGAGACCATCACGGTTACACACGCGGTTGATGCATTTTAATTATGATAATTTTCCAGTTTTCTACAACTGGACATTAACAAATTCCCATCTGCCCATAACCGCGGGCACGGCTTTTGAAAGTTCATATCCCTGCAGGGGTGTCCCAACTTAGCCCATCACAAGCTCTCACGGTCAACGAAGGATATTCCTTCTCCCAGGACGGCCCGATCAGACTCGGAATCCCGGTTACAAGACATCCCGACAATGGTAAAACAAGTCCAGCAAAGCCACCCGAATGTGCCGACAAATCCCGATAGGGGCTGTACATATCTCGTTCTCAGGGCACACCAGTTAAGCAATCCGTACAACTAAATCCAGCCCTCGAGTTTCCTCGAGGTGGCACTGCAAGGGGCTCTAGTTTGGACCAACACTAAGAGGAGCACTGGCCCGGGGGTTTAAATAAAGATGACCCTTGAGTCTGCAGAACCCAAGTGAAAAAAGGCTAGGTGGCAAATGGTAAAACCAATGTTGGGCCTTGCTGGAGGAGTTTTATTCAAGGCGAACTGTCAAGGGGTTCCCATTATAACCCAACCGTGTAAGGAACGCAAAATCAAGGAACTTAACACCGGTATGATGGAAACTAGGGCGGCAAGAGTGGAACAAAACACCAGGCATAAGGCCGAGCCTTCCACCCTTTACCAAGTATATAGATGCATTAATTAAATAAGATATATTGTGATATACCAACAAAATATCCATGTTCCAACAAGGAACAAACTCCAATCTTCACCTGCAACTAACAACGCTATAAGAGGGGCTGAGCAAGGCGGTAACATAGCCAAACAACGGTTTGCTAGGACAAGGTGTGTTAGAGGCTTGACATGGCAATATGGGAGGCATGATAAGCAAGTGGTAGGTATCATAGCATAGGCATAGCAAAAGAGCGAGCATCTAGCAAGCAAAGATAGAAGTGATTTCGGGGGTATGGTCATCTTGCCTGAGATCCCGCAAGCAAGAAGAACGAGTCCATGAAGAAGACAAACGGTCGTAGTCGAACGGATCCTCACAAACGCGACGTTATCGGAACCTACCCGAAGAAGCAACATCGGAAAGAAGTACACAACATTGGAAACAACCAACACATGAACATGGCATGATGCACAATCAAGTATGATGCATGCCTGGTTTAATGAAGCATGGCATGGCAAAGTGCACAAACAATCCTACAAATTAAGTGGAGCACAATATGCAATGGGTTGCATATTGATGAAACACCACGACAAGTTATTTATTTCAACCTCGTTTATGTACCCAACAATATTAAATGTTGATTATCATGACAATGGGTGAAGCAAATGAAAACTACCTATCTAGGCAAGTTTAAATGAGACCCGAAACAACAAACAACAATTCTGGAAAATCCTCATATGCATATGTTAGGTTTGGTACTAGTCTGCCCTAAACGCAATTTTAGGGTTGTTAAACATGCAAGGTGAAGCCACCATGTTAAACTAGGCATTTTTCTACCCCATTTACATATAAAGTTTATTAGAAACCGAGCTACGGTTATTTAGTTATGAATTAAAGCATTTTAACAAGTTATTTAAGAAAATTTAAACAAACAACATTTTAAACTTTTTAAACATAGATGAAAGTTGGATATAATTAAACTATACAAATTTCTGAGCACATTACATATATGAAGTTTGTACATATGATGCACGATTATTTACTTGTGAGCAAATTAAAATAATGGCATCCTCCTATAATTATGCATGCATTGGAAAAAAATAAAAAAAACGCACGGACTGGAAAAAAAGCTACACGGGCAGAATCTAGATCTGGCAAGGGTTGCTAACATTGGGTCAAGCCCAGCTGAATCCGTCATTGGGCAGGGTGGCGCTGCGAAGCTGGGCCGTTCGAGGCATGGCCCATGTGGAGGTGCGTGAGGAGGCGGCCTGGCAGGATCGAATCGAGGCATAGGCTGAGCAAGGTCAACGTGGGCGCCCTGCTCGATCTGAACGAATTGGAGGGAGCACGCGCAGTGGAAGTAGGACTCGACTGCGCTCGAAGCAGGAGAGCTGGGCACGCCGTTGGACTTGCAAGGAAGCGGCGGCGGCAGGAGCTTGGTGGAGGACGGCGGATCCGGAAGATGGTGCGTCGGCGCGGGGGCGTCCCTCCCTGGAACAAGGCGGAGGCGACGGGAGGAGAAGTGGGGCAGAGGAGGCTTGGTTCTTCGGTGGTGCGAGGCTGCAGGGAAGCTGGAGGACGACGAGGTCCAAGGAGCGGTCCAGGTCGAGGTCAGGGTGGCCTCGGTGACCGGCGACAGTGGCTTTTGGTGGGGCATCAACGTCCGGCGACGAGGAACTTGGCAACGCCGGGGTCAAGGAAAATGGGAGGTGCGGCCATGGCTTCGGGCTCCATGTTTCCTGCAGGTCCAGAGACAGGGGCACGAGCTTAATCCATCCGACGGGCTGACAAACTCGACGCGCTTGGGCGCCATGGCTGCTCCTGTCATGACGAGGAGAGAGGTAAGAAAAGAGAGAGGGGGAAAGAAAAGGAAGGAGGGAAGGCATGGGGCGAGGCCGGTCTGGCGGAGCTGGTCATGGTCGGCGGTCGTGGAAGCTACAGATGGCGGCGGCATGACCATGTCGCCAGGCAGGAGTAGGATCGAGTGGAGCTCGGGCTCGGGCGCTGGTTGGCCCGGCGCTAAAGTCGAGCTGGATCGGTGGTTGCTGCGGGAGGAGATGAGGAGGGGATCTGGGAGGATCCGAAGGGAGAGAGTGGTGGCGGCGGGTGAGGGATTGGATGGATGGAAGGATGTGACTTGATCCCTAATTTCTAGGGTTTCCCATTATATATAGCGGTGGGATTAAGTTTAGGAGCTATTTGGTCCATCCGATCGTTATCGGGCGGTCGAGAAAAATATAGGTTAGGAAGTCCAATTAACAAAACGGAGATGTTTTGTAGATGTTTGGGGATGATCCGGACCCATCGGTGACGACTGCCCGGGTCGGGTCCGGGACAGCTTTCGGACGCGCACGCGAGGAGGGCTGGAGGCATAACCGAGAGAGGTTAGGTTGGGCCCGGTGGTAGGTAGCGGACTGTGTAGACGGACTAGAGAGGAAAGAGAGGGAAAGCCCGGCAACAGTTTTCGGAGACCGAAAACGTCCGACGTTAAACCGGCTATACTGCCGCTATAGTTATCCGTTGGAGCATCAAACGGACTCCAAATGCAATGAAATTTGGCAGGCGGTCTACTGACAACATAACAACGCCGCACGCCAACTTTCAACCCATTCCGAGTACATTTTCCGGCCACTTATAAAATAATATTTCGGAGGTGCCGCGGGCACGTGCGAGTGTGGTCAGGCTCAGAACGGACAACGGAAAGAACGAGGAGACCGGGATGGATGCAAGTTTTGAAAACATGATGATGCAATGCACATGATGACATGATATGAAATGCATGACACGCAAGCAAATGACAAGGCAACAACATCGAATAACTGGAAGACTCCTAGCACATCGGTCTCGGGGCGTTACAACAATCCACCACTACGAGAGGATCTCGTCCCGAGATCTAGAAAGGCACCGGAGGGACAACGGAAGAGGAAGAGAAGAGGTAAAACTAAGTTTCTTCTTTGACAAACGAGTGAAACCAGTGATCCTAGAACAACCTACGTTCAAGCATAACTCCAACATCGTGTTCACTTCCCGAACTCCGCAGGAAAGAGACCATCACGGTTACAGACGCGGTTGATGCATTTTAATTAAGATAATTTTCCAGTTTTCTACAACTGGACATTAACAAATTCCCATCTGCCCATAACTGCGGGCACGGCTTTTGAAAGTTCATATCCCTGCAGGGGTATCCCAACTTAGCCCATCACAAGCTCTCACGGTCAACGAAGGATATACCTTCTCCCAGGACGGCCCGATCAGACTCGGAATCCCGGTTACAAGACATCTCGACAATGGTAAAACAAGTCCAGCAAAGCCACCCGAATGTGCCGACAAATCCTGATAGGAGCTGCACATATCTCGTTCTCAGGGCACACCGGATAACCAATCCGTAGAACTAAAACCAGCCCTCGAGTTTCCCCGAGGTGGCACTGCAAGGGGCTCTAATTTGGACCAACACTCAGAGGAGCACTGGCCCGGGGGTTTAAATAAAGATGACCCTTGAGTCTGCAGAACACAAGGGAAAAAAGGCTAGGTGGCAAATGGTAAAACCAATGTTGGGCCTTGCTGGAGGAGTTTTATTCAAGGCGAACTGTCAAGGGGTTCCCATTATAACCCCACCGTGTAAGGAACGCAAAATCAAGGAACATAACACCAGTATGACGGAAACTAGGGCGGCAAGAGTGGAAGAAAACACCAAGCATAAGGCCGAGCCTTCCACCCTTTACCAAGTATATAGATTCATTAATTAAATAAGATATATTGTGATATCCCAACAAAATATCCATGTTCCAACAAGGAACAAACTCCAATCTTCACCTGCAACTAACAATGCTATAAGAGGGGCTGAGCAAAGCGGTAACATAGCCAAACAACGGTTTGCTAGGACAAGGTGTGTTAGAGGCTTGACATGGCAATATGGGAGGCATGATAAGCAAGTGGTAGGTATCGGAGCATAGGCATAGCAAAAGAGCGAGCATCTAGCAAGCAAAGATAGAAGTGATTTCGGGGGTATGGTCATCTTGCCTGAGATCCCGCAAGGAAGAAGAACGAGCCCATGAAGAAGACAAACAGTCGTAGTCGAACGGATCCTCACAAACGCGACGTTATCGGAACCTACCCGAAGAAGCAACACCGGAAAGAAGTGCACAACATAGTAAACAACCAACACATGAACATGGCATGATGCACAATCAAGTATGATGCATGTCCAGTTTAATGAAGCATGGCATGGCAAAGTGCACAAACAATCCTACAAATTAAGTGGAGCACAATATGCAATGGGTTGCATATTGATGAAACACCACGAAAAGTTATTTATTTCGATCTAGTTTATGTACCCAACAATATTAAATGTTGATTATCATGACAATGGGTGAAGCAAATGAAAACTACCTATCTAGGCAAGTTTAAATGAGACCGGAAACAACGAACAACAATTCCGGAAAATCCTCATATGCATATATTAGGTTTGGTACTGTTCTGCCGTAAACGCAATTTTAGGGTTGTTAAACATGCAAGGTGAAGCCACCATGTTAAACTAGGCATTTTTCTACCCCATTTACATATAAAGTTTATTAGAAATTGAGCTACGGTTATTTAGTTATGAATTAAAGCATTTTAACAAGTTATTTAAGAAAATTTAAACAAACAACATTTTAAACTTTTTAAACATAGATGAAAGTTGGATATAATTAAACTACACAAATTTCTGAACACTTTACATATATGAAGTTTGTACATATGATGCATGGTTATTTACTTGTGAGCAAATTAAAATAATGGCATCCTCCTGTAATTATGCATGCATTGGAAAAAAATAAAATAAAAAAAACGCACGGACTGCAAAAAAAAGCTACACGGGCAGAATCTGGATCTAGCAAGGGTTGCTCACATTGGGTCAAGCCCAGCTGAATCCGTCGCTGGGCAGGGTGGCGCTGTGAAGCTGGGCCGTTCGGGGCATGGCCCATGTGGAGGTGTGTGAGGAGGCGGCCCGGCAGGATCGAATCGAGGCAGAGGCTGAGTGAGGTCAACGTCGGCGCCCTGCTCGATTTGTACGAATTGGAGGGAGCACGCGCAGGGGAAGCAGGACTCGACTGCGCTCGAAGTAGGAGAGCTGGGCGCGCCGTTGGACTTGCAAGGAAGCGGCGGCGGTAGGAGGTTGGCAGAGGATGGCGGATCCAGAATATGGTGCGGCGGTGCGGGGGCGTCCCTCCCTGGAACGAGGCGGAGGCAACGGGAGGAGAAGTGGGGCAGAGGAGGCTCGGTTCTCCGGTGGCGCGAGGCTGCAGGGAAGCTGGAGGACGACGGGGTCCAAGGAGCGGTCCAGGTCGAGGTCAGGGTGGCGTCGGTGACCGGCGGCAGTGACTTGAGGCGGGGCATCGGTGTCCGGCGACGAGGAACTTGGCAATGCCGGGGTCGAGGAAAACAGGAGGTGCGGCCATGGCTTCAGGCTCCATGTTTCCTACAGGTCCTGAGAGAGGGGCGCGAGCTTAATCCATCCGACGGGCTGACGAACTCGAGGCGCTTGGGCGCCATGGCTGCTCCTGTCATGACGAGGAGAGAGGTAAGAAAAGAGAGAGGGGGGAAGAAAAGGAAGGAGGGAAGGCATGGGGCGAGGCCGGTCTGGTAGAGCTGGTGGTGGTCGGCGGTCGTGGAAGCTACAGGCGGCGGGATGCCCATGTCGCCGGGAAGGAGCGGGATCGAGTGGAGCTCGGGCTCTGGCGCTGGTTGGCCCGGCGCTGAATACGAACTGGATCGGTGGTTGCTGCGGGAGGAGATGAGGAGGGGATCTGGCAGGATCCCAAGGGAGAGTGTGGTTGCGGCGGGTGAGGGATTGGATGGATGGAAGGATGGGACAGGATCCTTAATTTCTACGGTTTCCCATTATATATAGCGGTGGGATTAAGTTTAGGAGCTATTTGGTCATCCGACCGTTATCGGGCGGTCGAGAAAAATATAGGTTAGGAAGTCCAATTAACAAAACGGAGATGTTTTGTAGATGTTTGGGGATGATCCCCACCCATCGGTGACGACTGCCCGGGTCGGGTCCGGGACAGCTTTCGGACGCGCGCGTGAGGAGGGCCGCGGGCATAACCGAGAGAGGTTAGGTTGGGCCCGGCGGTAGGTAGCAGACTGTGTAGCTGGACTAGAGAGGAAAGAGAGGGAAAGCACGGCAACAATTTTCGGAGACCGAAAACGTCCGACGTTAGACCGGCTATACTGTCGCTATAGTTATCCGTTGGGGCATCAAACGGACTCCTAATGCGATGAAATTTGGCAGGTGGTGTACTGACAACATAACAACACCGCACGCCAACTTTCAACCCATTCCGAGAACATTTTCCGGCCACTTATAAAATAATATTTCGGAGCTGCCGCGGGCGCGTGCGAGTGTGGTCAGGCTCAGAACGGACAACAGAAAGAACGAGGAGACCGGGATGGATGCAAGTTTTGAAAACATGATGATGCAATGCACATGATGACATGATATGAAATGCATGACATGCAAGCAAATGACAAGGCAACAACATCGAATAACTAGAAGACACCTGGCCCATCGGTCTCGGGGCATTACACTAGTCAATACAGGACTGATACGTCTCAAAGGTATCTATAATTTTTGATTGCTCCACGCTATATTATCTACTGTTTTGGACTATATTGGGCTTTATTTTCCATTTTTATATTATTTTTGGGATTAACCTATTAACCGGAGCCCAGCCCAGAATTGCTGTTTTTGCCTATTTCAGTGTTTCAGAGAAAGAGAATATCAAATGGAGTCCAAACGGAATAAAATCTTCGGGAACGTGATTTTCTCACGGAACGTGATCTAGGAGACTTGGAACCTACTCCAAGGAGTCAAAGAGGAGGTCACGAGGGTGGGGGGCGCCCCCTGCCTCGTGGGCCCATCGGTGCTCCACCGACATACTTCTTCCTCCTATATATACACAGGTACCCCCAAACGATCAGAACAGGAGCCAAAAACCTCATTCCACCGCCGCAACTTTCTCTATCCACGAGATCCCATCTTGGGGCCTGTTCTGGAGCTCCGCCGGAAGAGGGCCGTCATCATGGAGGGCTTCTACATCATCATAGCCTCTCCAATGAAGTGTGAGCAGTTTACCTCAGACCTTCGGGTCCATAGTTAGTAGCTAGATGGCTTCTTCTCTCTTTTTGGATCTCAATGCAAAGTTCTCCCCCTCTCTTGTGGAGATCTATTTGATGTAATCTTCTTTTTGCGGTGTGTTTGTTGAGACCGATGAATTGGGGGTTTATGATCAAGTCTATCTATGAATAATATTTGAATCTTCTCTAAATTCTTTTATGTATGATTGGTTATCTTTGCAAGTCTCTTCGAATTATCCGTTTGGTTTGGCCAACTAGATTGGTAGTTCTTGCCATGGAGAAGTGCTTAGCTTTGGGTTCGATCTTGCGGTGTCCTTTCCCAGTGACAGAAGGGGCAGTAAGACACGTATTGCATCGTTGCCATCGAGGATAACAAGATGGGGTTTATTTCATATTGCATGAATTTATCTCTCTACATCATGTCATCTTGCTTAAGGAGTTACTCTATTTTTAACCTAATACTCTAGATGCATGCTGGATAGCGGTCGATGAGTGGACTAATAGTAGTAGATGCAGAATTGTTTCGGTCGACCTGTCACGGACGTGATGCCTATATACATGATCATGCCTAGATATTCTCATAACAATGCGCAATTCTGTCAATTGCTGAACAGTAATTTGTTTACCCACCGTAGAATACTTATGCTCTTGAGAGAAGCCACTAGTGAAACCTATGGCCCCCGGGTCTATTCTCATCATATCAATCTCCATCACTTTAATCTTGCTTTGCTTTTCACTTTGTCTTAGTTTTTACTTTGCATCTTTATACCAAAAATATTATATCTATCAGATCTCACTCTCATAAGTGACCGTGAAGGGATTGACAACCCCTAATCGCGTTGGTTGCGAGTAGCTATCGGTTTGTGTAGGTACGAGGGACTTGAGCATGGCCTCCTACTGGATTGATACCTTGGTTCTCAAAAACTAAGGGAAATACTTATGCTACTCTGCTGCATCATCCCTTCCTCTTCGGGGAAAACCAACGCAAGCTCAAGACGTAGCAAGAAGGATTTCTGGCGCCGTTGCCGGGGAGTCTACGCAAAAAGTCAACATACCAAGTACCCATCACAATCCCTATTTCTCGCATGACATTATTTGCCATTTGCCTCTCATTTTCCTCTCCCCCACTTCACCCTTGCCGTTTTATTCGCCCCTCTCTCTCTATCCTCCCTCTCTATTTGCCTCTTTCACCCATTTGCTTTTGTTTGCTCGTGTGTTAGATTGCTTGTTTGTCGCGATGGCTCAAGATAATACTAAATTGTGTGACTTCACCAATACCAACAATAATGATTTTATTAGCACTCCGATTGCTCCTCTTACCGATGCTGAATCTTTTGAAATTAATGCTGCATTGTTGAATCTTGTTATGAAAGATCAATTCGCCGGCCTTCCTAGTGAAGATGCCGCTACTCATCTGAATAGCTTCGTTGATTTATGTGATATGCAAAAGAAAAAAATGTCAATAATGATGTCGTTAAATTGAAGCTATTTCCTTTTTCGCTTAGAGATCGTGCTAAAGCTTGGTTTTCGTCTTTCCCTAAGAATAGTATTGATTCTTGGAACAAGTGCAAAGATGCTTTTATCTCTAAGTATTTCCCTCCCGCTAAGATCATCTCTCTTAGAAACGATATTATGAATTTTAAGCAACTTAATCATGAACATGTTGCACAAGCTTGGGAGAGAATGAAATTAATGATACGTAATTGCCCTACTCATGGTTTGAATTTGTGGATGATCATACAAAATTTTTATGCCGGTGTTGGTGTACTAAAGTAGGGGTACCTTAGTATCCCGAACTTGTGCACGGGCAGTTGCAGCGACCCGCGGCAAGGCTTGCCGGGTGACCGCCAAGACCCTCCATGGCTACTTTAGGAGCCATTCAAGAACAAAGTATCCAAAGAGCAAAACAAGGCCCTGGCAAGAGGAGCTTGCCGGGAAGGAGACAAGACCCCGGCAAGAGGAGCTTGCCGGGAAGGAGACAAGACCCCGGCAAGAGGAGCTTACCGGGAAGGAGACAAGGCCCCGGCAAGAGGAGCTTGTCGAGAAGGAGATGAGACCCCGGCAAGAGGAGCTTGCCGGGAGGACCAACCAAAGCATCTCAAGAAGCTCGCTGCGGCGCACCGCGTGCCCTGACAAGGCCCGGTGAGCGACAAGCTCCCGGACGCGACAAGACTACATCCGCGGCAAGGCGCTTGCCGCGGCAAGCTACTACCCCGCTGCCCGCGCTCCAGCTCACCCACCAACGTGTCGCCCTGGGACCATTCCTGGCGTACGTGGCGGGAGGCTATGCAGCCGGGGGCATGCAGTGGCAAGAAGACGCTGACAAGGAACCATCGTGGCAAACGGTGGCGTTCCTAGCGGTCCCTCTCTGGGCCGTCAAGGTGACACCGACGGGCATTTAATGCCCTTGTCCCCTGTCGTCAGAGTTAGGTAGGATGCGACATGTAGGCGGTGGAGCCAACTACCACCCCTTTTACATTTTTACCCTCACCTCTATTGCCACATGTCGGTGACCCCTTAGACATATAAAAGGAGGCCCATGCGCAACAGAGAGGGGGGAGGACAGCCATTCTCACGCTCGGTCTCGCCAGCTGCTTGAGTGTACTGTAGCACTCGCCGCTCCCGAGCCAAAACTCAATACAACCACCAAAGCAGGAGTAGGGTTTTACCCATCCGTGCGGCCCGAACCTGGGTAAATCGATCGTCTCGCTCGTGTGTTTCGCCTCGATCTGCTATTTGTGCATCCACGCCCCCCTGCCGAACCAAAAGGGGCTCGGTCCGCCGATCCCCATAGGTGTGTGAGGGATCAGACACCCCCGACATCTTTAGCGTGCCAGGTAGGGGGTGTGTCGAGGTTGTGCGAACCTGATCCGGCGTTCGCACGAGCCGCATCTTCATCGTCTTCCTCAACATGCCGCCGAAGAAGAAGATTTCGGAGGCAGCTGCTCCGTCTGCGCCGAGCCCGCCGCCACTAGAGCGGACGGCTGGTGGAGCAGGCACCGGCGGACGAGCGGGCACCGACGGGGAGACTCGTGGCGCTGCCAGGTCCAAGGACCAGGCTGCGCCGCACGTCGGCGGCGCGGTCGCCTCCCACAACGACCGCGCGCACTCCAGGACCTCGGCGTCCGTACACGCACCGCGCCCATCCCAGGAGGCGCGGGACCAACAGCGTCATGGTACCCACGGTACCATACGTCTGCTGGGCCAAGATCAAGATGGCGGATCCCGGAGTGCTCAGGATCAGCACGCGCGCCAACATGCCGGCGCGAGCGTGGCGCGGTCGCTCGGACGAGATGTTGCTCCTTCTAACGTAGTTAGAAGTCCGAGCATATCTCGTTCCCCGCACCGTTTGCCGCCGTCGCCCCAGCAGAGGCTTTGGCGCGGAGCTGCCGGTGGTTCTTTGGTCGATCAGAATGACGCCAAATCGAGCCACCGGCCAGACACCCTTCGCTCTAGTTTACGGAGCGGAGGCAGTTATCCCCACGGAACTCGTATACGGGTCACCTCAAGTCCTCGCTTGTGATGAGCTTGAGCAAGAGCAGCTGCGGCAAGATGACGCGCTGCTCCTTTGGGAAGATCGTTTTCAGGCTGCTGTGCGAGCCGCTCGCTACCAGCAAACTTTGCGCCGCTATCATAGCCGCAAAGTTAAAGCCAGAAGTTTCGAGGAACGTGACCTTGTCTCTTTGGTGTGATCAGTCCGCCAAGGTTTCCGACAAGTTGACGCCGAAGTGGGAAGGCCCTTACCGGGTGAAGCGAGTCGCTAGGCTTGGCGCTGTCCGCCTTGGGACCGAAGATGGCGTACCAGTGAGCAACTCCTGGAATATTGCGCATCTTCGCAAGCTTTGCCCGTGAGGCGCGGTTGTCGGACCCTGTCCGACAACCACCCATTTGTACAAAGTCATGCCAATGTTGCATGTAATCCTTTGTACAAAGCCGGGCGCAGACCCCGTGCATAAAGATTATGTGCTCAACACATACCCCGGGAAAGCAAACGACAGAAAAAGATAAGTGCCAAAGTTTGAGCAATCAGACTTCCTTTAAGTTTTTAAGTTATTTTCCTCGAACGCCCTTGCTTTGTATGGGAAACCTGGGCGCGGAGGAGCCGACTCGTAGCTAGTTGCGCCCTTACTGTTGTTTTGAGCCCCGCTCAACAACTTAAGTGAGCTGCAACTAGCTCCGCGACAAGGTTTCTTGTCGGCCGCAGCACCGCCCGCAGATCGCTGACGTTCCGCACTCAGCACTCGCGGCAAGCGTGCCCGCGCCGGCAAGTTCCCTATATGCGCAGGGTAAAAACATACAAAGGAAGGAGTCAAGTAAAGGAAATAACATAGCAATTAAATTTATAGAGTTATCTTCCCTCTTGCGATCGTCCATTGTATGGAAAACCTGTGCGCGGAGGAACCAACTCGTACCTAGTCGCGCCCTTACTGTTGTTTCGAGTCCGCTCAACAACTTAAGTGAGCTGCGACTAGCTCTGCGACAAGGTTTCTTGTCGGTTGCGGCACCGCCGGTAGGGAGCCAAATCGAGCCACCGGCCAGACACCCTTCGCTCTTGTCTATGGAGCGGAGGCAGTTATCCCCACGGAACTCTCATACGGGTCACCTGAAGTCCTCGCTTGTGATGAGCTTGAGCAAGAGCAGCTGCGGCAAGATGATGCGCTGCTCCTTGGGGAAGATTGTCTTCAGGCTGCTGTGCGAGCCGCTCGCTACCAGCAAACTTTGCGCCGCTATCATAGCCGCAAAGTTAAAGCCACAAGTTTCGAGGAAGGCGACCTTGTCTCTTTGGCGTGATCAGTCCGCCAAGGTTTCCGACAAGTTGACGCCGAAGTGGGAAGGCCCTTACCGGGTGAAGCGAGTCGCTAGGCTTGGCGCTGTCCGCCTTGGGACCGAAGATGGCGTACCAGTGAGCAACTCCTGGAATATTGCGCATCTTCGCAAGCTTTGCCCGTGAGGCGCGGTTGTCGGACCCTGTCCGGCAACCACCCATTTGTACAAAGTCTTGCCGCTGTTGCATGTAATCCTTTGTACAAAGCCGGGCGCAGACCCCGTGCATAAAGATTATGTGCTCAGCACATACCCCGGGAAAGCAAACGACGGAAAAAGATAAGTGCCAAAGTTTGAGCAATCAGACTTCCTTTAAGTTTTTAAGTTATTTTCCTCGAACGCCCTTGCTTTGTATGGGAAACCTAGGCGCGGAGGAGCCGACTCGTTGCTAGTTGCGCCCTTACTGTTGTTTCGAGCCCCGCTCAACAACTTAAGTGAGCTGCAACTAGCTCCGCGACAAGGCTTCTTGTCGGCCGCAGCACCGCCGGAAGATCGCTGACGTTCCGCACTCAGCACTCGCGGCAAGCGTGCCCGTGCCGGCAAGTTCCCTATATGCGCAGGGTAAAAACATACAAAGGAAGGAGTCAAGTAAAGGAAATAACATAGCAATTAAATTTATAGAGTTATCTTCCCTCTTGCGATCGTCCCTTGTATGGAAAACCTGTGTGCGGACGAACCAACTCGTACCTAGTCGCGCCCTTACTATTGTTTCGAGTCCGCTCAACAATTTAAGTGAGCTGCGACTAGCTCTGCGACAAGGTTTCTTGTCGGTTGCGGCACCGCCGGCAGGGAACCAACTCGTAGCTAGTTGCCTTACTGTTGTTTCGAGTCCGCTCAACAACCTAAGTAAGCTACGACTAGCTCCGCGACGAGGTTTCTTGTTGGTTGCAGCACCGCCAGCAGGCTGCTAAAGTTCCGCTGCTGATGTTCCGCACTCAGCGCTCGCGGCAAAGGTGCCCGCACCGGCAAGTTCCCTAAAAGCGTAGTGTAAAAACATACAAGGGGAGGAAGCAAGTAGAGGAAATAACATAGCAATTGCCACTCAAGATAGAAGTATATTACAGACTAACTTGTCGCAGCTCTAACAGACTGTTTTTCATAACGTGATTGACAGCGACAAGGAAAGAAGAAGATAAATGGCCTAGTCTACACGGTCGCCTTCGACCCTCCTGATTCCGCTCACCTTGTCCATGATAGGTGCGACAAGGGCCTTGAGCTCCTCCTGATCAGCATCTGGCGGCAGGCTTCGGAGGACGTTGTTGAGGCGGAGGCCTGGGTTGCGGAAGGCCACCTTCATCAGCACCTTCTGGAGAGCTCCTGCGCAAATCTTGCGCAACTCGTCGGCAAGCTGTTTCGGGAACTACTCCCGGATTCGCTGGAGCGCCGTCGCCACGCCTTTGAAGAACAGGGGAAGCTTGGCGCTGGGTTGGAGGTTCTCGTCAGAGGAGTACGCGAGATCCACCATCCCCAACTGCGCCAGCTCCTTGTCGACATCTGCGGCGACGTCCACCAGACCCTCCGTCCAGCGCTCCATGTCCTCCGCCAAAGTCTTCCGGGCGACGGTGGCCTTCGCCAACAGCACCTTGCCGGCCTTGACCGCCTTTTTCAGGGCCGTCTCCCGCTCCTTGGCACCGTCCAGAGATCTGGTCAGGGCCGCCAGCTTCCCTTCGAGATCGGCATTGGAGTTCTTGGCAGCGTCCAGCTCCTTGCCCCTCTCGGCAAAAAGGGCCTGCAGCTCCAAGTAGCCGCTGGCGTCCTTCTCCCGCTCGAGCTTGAGCGCGGCAAGCTCGTCGCCGCTCGCCTTGAGGTCCGCCTCCAGCCGCGTCACCTTCAGCTCCAGCTCAGCCTTGGCAGCCTCGGCAGCTGCGGCAGCGTCTTCGGCCTGCTTGACGGCTCCGCCAATTGCCCGCTCGCGCGCGGCAAGTTCCTCCTCGTGGCCGTCGAGGTTGACCTTCCGCTGCGCCAAGTCACCCTCCTGTGAAGACAGCTTCTCCATGGCAAGGCGCTGGCGCTCTTCGACGTCCGCCTTCTCGAGAAGGAAGGCTTGCTACGCCTCGGCAAGTTCCTCTCGGTCCCTTGCCAGAGAGCGGAGAGCTTCTTGGTGGGCGCCCCGGAGCTCTTCTACGCGCTTCTTGATGTCAGCGCCAGCCTTCGCCACGAGTGCTTCGCGGGACTCCAACCATGCCTGCCGGGTGCGGTAGAGCGCCACTAGCTTCTGTAGCAGGCGCTCCTCTTCAGGATCGCCGCTGCTGCTGCTTGGCGCGTCAACCAGCTTCAGCCTGGCAGAGGCAAGCACCTCTCCGTCCAGCGTCTCCCCCTCGATCAGCGCCCTGGAGCTTGACGCCCAGGGGAGGCTGATGAAGATATTCTCGCCGGCCTTCAGGTAGATGCCAGGCTGGGGCTCTTCGGAGCCTGCCGCAGCGGCAGCGGCGGAAGCGTCGGTGGTCGGAGCAGCGCCTGGCGCTCCTGTGGCCTCCGGGTCGTCAGTACGACCGCCAGACTCCCCGCCCGCCTCCGCGGCAGCAGCCCGGGCAGCCTCCTCGCCGGCGCCGGTTGCTTCCTCGGCGGCGACCTCCGTCTCCATCGGCTCTGCGGCAGATGGACCTGATGGCCAGAAGAGGGGAGAAGATTCAAGCAAAATTCGAGCAAAATCCAAGAGGAAGATCAAGAAGCCGAAGAAGCAAGGGGAGTTTGGAAGCAAGGAAGTTACCTGTGCCAGGGCCGGCCACTGCGGTCTCCGTCGCCGGGGGATCGCCGGCGCGGTCCCTTGCCGGAGATCCTTGCCAAGCCGGGGGCTCCTCCCTTGCCGGAGTCTCCTCCCTCGCCGGGGGCTCCTCCCTTGCCGGAGTCTCCTCCCTCGCCGAGGGCTCCTCCCTTGCCGGAGTCCCTTCCCTTGCCGGGGGCTCCTCCCTTATCGGAGCCTCCTCCCTCGCCGGAGAGCTCTCCCTTGCCGGAGACCTCTCCCTCGTCGAAGGACTCTCCCTTGGCACTTCAGGGGCGGTCTCCGGGCTCCCCTGGTGAGGCTGCTCTGCTCCTGCACAAGTCAACAAACAAGTATCAGCACGACAAGGATCTTCGTGTGCGCCCAACTGCGGGAAGTAAACAAAACACTTACGCTGGGGGCTGCCTTGAAGATCAGCCGCCGGGTCCGACAAGTTCGTCTCGGGTGCATCCCCTGTTGATGCAGTGGGTTCGTCCTTGATGACGATCACCGGCACCCTGGCCCTCTTCGCCGCTCTCTGTGCCAGAGTCCTGAAAAGGAAGAGACGCAGAGGAAGGCAAGTGAGAAACAAGGCAAGACAAAAAAACAGCGGAAATCAAAGAATTACAAGTACAATGAGAAGAACTTACTCCTCCTCTTCTTCCTCGTCGGAGCTAAACGTGGAGAAGTCGAAATCCGGCCCGCAGCTGGCGCGGGAAGGTGGAGGGGTAGGCTCCCTTGGTCGCTTGGCGGGAGCAGAGGCGGCAGCCTGGGAAGATCCCGCTCCAGTTGCAGCGGCAACATGGGGCGCTCCCGCGGCAACAGTGCTTGCCGCGGTGGAGCGCGTCGTGCGGCGCGGCGACTGCTGGCCCGCCTGTCGCCCCGCTACATCCCCAGCCTTGCGGAGACGCCTTCTCGGCGGAGACGAGGGCGCGGCCGGCGGTGGGCTGTCGGAAGACGAAGTGGAGGAAGAGTCGATCTCCAGCGAGTCGCTCGCATCCCCGGCAGGCTCGCTCGGCTCGGCGCTGCCCCCGGCAAGATCTTCCTTGCCGGCAAGTTCCTCTTGCCGGGCGAGCTCTTTCTTGCCGAGGAACTCGTCTCTCTCGGCATGGGTTTTCTCCTCTTCTGCCGCCGCTTCCTCCAGAGTAAACCCAAATTCGCCTGTCGCGGCGGCTGCCGCTGCCTCTTCCAACCTGGTGGCTATGTACGCCAGCTCCGCCTCGGTGGTGTCGCGGATGAGGCCGTCCTTCTCATCGACGCGGATCGGCACTTCCACCAGGTCGTCGAAGAACTGCTGCACGACCTCGGCTTCGGGCTCTTGCCAAGTTGGCTCGATCCCGTGCGAATCGCACAACGGCATCATCGCCCGGATGCGGTCGAGCGCAGAGTTGTTGCACAAAGGGACGACGCCCTGCGGCAGCCTGAAGACTTCGGGGTGATCCGAATCGTATTTGAAGAGCTCCTGCAGCATGCTAGTGTGCTCGAGGACAGTGAAATTATAGTTGAGGCCTGGGCGCAGCCTCATAATGTCCGCCGCGTTCTTGAACTCCCAGGCAGGCCTTCCCCGTTCCTGCAGGGGGGCAATGCGGCGGCGAAGAAAGTCTGCGCCAACAGCGCCTACGGTGAGTCCGGCAAGCCTAAGGCGCCGTATCCTAGTGACGGCAATCGTCAGCTTGCTGTCTTCCGGGGCCAAGTCGCTCCAGTCATTGCCACGCACTGCTGCTGCTTGCCACCGGATGGTGAATGACTGCGGGCTCTCCTCGATAATCCAGCACCAATCTGCTCTCCACTCCTCCCACTTGCCGCGGAACTCCCCCTCTAGATAAGATTCCTTCTTGCCGGCTCTTGAGACCCAGGCGATTCCGCCGGACAGAGTCTCTCCTCTCTCTACTCGAGGGATAAAGAAATGGCGGAAGAGAGCTACACTAGGGTGGACCCCGACAAAGTTTTCGCAAAGATGTGGGAAAACTGCCATGGTGAGGACGGCGTTGGGGGTGAAGTCAAGGAGGTAGAAGCCATATGTGTTCATAATATCACAGAAGAACTCGGAAAATGGCGGGCAGAGCCCGCAGTAGAAGAACACAACAAAGAAAGGGTACCCGTCCGGAGCCTTCATGTGGGCTTCAGCCGAGAGCACCCTGGTCCGCGGGTGAGCTCGCGTCTCCGCCGTACAACAGGTAATACCGCTCCCGCAACGCCTTCGCGCCGAGCTTGGAGGGGAAGATGGCTCGCTCCCTCCGCATCTTCGCGAGCCGCTGCGCGTCGGTCGACTTCATCGCTTTTCCCTTGTCGCCCTTTGGAGCCATGGCGAAGGTGGTGGAGGAGGCCGACGGTGGTGGTGGAGCGGGTGGTAATGGGGAGCAGGGCGCTGCTCTCTTGTTGCTCTGAGGAGGCGGGGAGCGGCGGAGGTTTTGAGATTGGAAGCAGCAACGGGCGGACGGTGCCGTACCCCTATTTCCTCTGCTTATAAAGAGGGAGGAGAAGGGGGGGGCGGACGTTTCACCGCCATGAATAAACAACTACCCACAATTCCGCCCACCACGCCTCCATGCCTCCCTCCGTTTACGGGGAGGGGTGCGCCAACTGTCCCCTTTTACCACGACGTGACGCATGCGCGCAGGGCGCGGCCCCGCGCACGCCGCCCACGTCACGCATGGCGCCGCGTTCGACGCGTGCCGTTTGGGGAGGGCGCGGTGGGTGCGGAGTGGGTTATGGCGTGACCTAGGCCGCGCGTGCCCGTGCACTGTTTTGGGCCTGGCCCAACAGCGCTCGGCACCGTGTATGGCCCAGGCCCGGGGGCTCCTGTCGGTGTACTAAAGTAGGGGTACCTTAGTATCCCGAACTTGTGCACGGGCAGTCGCAGCGACCCGCGGCAAGGCTTGCTGGGTGACCGCCAAGATCCTCCATGGCTCCTTTAGGAGCCATTCAAGAACAAAGTATCCAAAGAGCAAAATAAGGCCCCGGCAAGAGGAGCTTGCCGGGAAGGAGACAAGACCCCGGCAAGAGGAGCTTGCCGGGAAGGAGACAAGGCCCCGGCAAGAGGAGCTTGCCGGGAAGGAGACGAGACCCCGGCAAGAGGAGCTTGCCGGGAGGACCAACCAAAGCATCTCAAGAAGCTCGCTGCGGCGCACCGCGCGCCCCGACAAGGCCCGGTGAGCGACAAGCTCCCGGACGCGACAAGACTACATTCGCGGCAAGGCGCTTGCCGCGGCAAGCTACTACCCCGCAGCCCGCGCTCCAGCTCACCCACCAACGTGTCGCCCTGGGACCATTCCTGGCGTACGTGGCGGGAGGCTGTGCAGCCGGGGGCATGCGGTGGCAAGCAGACGCTGACAAGGAACCATCGTGGCAAACGGTGGCATTCCTAGCGGTCCCTCTCTGGGCCGTCAAGGTGACACAGACGGGCATTTAATGCCCTTGTCCCCTGCCATCAGAGTTAGGTAGGATGCGACATGTAGGCGGTGGAGCCAACTACCACCCCTTTTACATTTTTACCCTCACCTCTGTTGCCACGTGTCGGTGACCCCTTAGACATATAAAAGGAGGCCCATGCGCAACAGAGAGGGGGGAGGACAGCCATTCTCACGCTCGGTCTCGCCAGCTGCTTAAGTGTACTGTAGCACTCGCCATTCCCGAGCCAAAACTCAATACAACCACCAAAGCAGGAGTAGGGTTTTAGGCATCCGTGCGGCCCGAACCTGGGTAAATCGATCGTCTCGCTCGTGTGTTTCGCCTCGATCTGCTCTTTGTGCATCCACCGCCCCCTGCCGAACCAAAAGGGGCTCGGTCCGCCGATCCCCATAGGTGTGCGAGGGATCAGACACCCCCGACAGCCGGATTGAATTTTTTTTCTAGAAATCTTTTGGATTCGGCCGCGGGAGGCACTTTTATGGAATTCACTTTAGGAGATGCTACTAAACTCCTAGATAATATTATGGTTAATTATTCTCAATGGCATACTGAAAGATCTTCTAATAAAAAAGTGCATGCGATAGAAGAAATCAATGTTTTGAGTGGAAAGATGGATGAACTTATGAAATTATTTGCTACTAAGAGTGTTTCTTCTGATCCTAGTGATATGCCTTTGTCTACTTTGATTGAGAATAACAATGAATCTATGGATGTGAATTTTGTTGGTAGGAATAATTTTGGTAACAACGCTTATAGAGGGAATTTTGATCCTAGGCCATATCCTAGTAATCCTTCTAATAATTATGGGAATTCATACAACAACTCTTGTGGAAATTATAATAAGATGCCCTCTGAATTTGAGAATAGTGTTAAAGAATTTATGAATTCACAAAAGAATTTTAATGCTTTGCTTGAAGAGAAATTGCTTAAAGTTGATGATTTGGCTAGGAATGTTGACAGAATTTCCCTTGAGGTTGATTCTTTAAAGGTTAGATCTATTCCTCCTAAGCATGATATCAATGAGTGCAAGGAAAGAACCGCTAGGATGCGTGCTTCCAAAGATGCCTTTATTAAAGCATGTTCTTCCAATTCCTATGAAAATCAAGATGAAGATCTATAAGTTATTGATGTATCCCTCTTAAATCTTTGTTTTGCAATATTAATCTTGATGAAACTGAATATGACCTTCCTTTACCTAGAAGGCGTTCTAAAAATTCAGAGTATTTATATCTTAATGATGAAATTGATGAAAGTGGGATTGAAAGAAATAAAAATCTATATGCTGCTAAACCCACTATATTGGATTTCAAGGAATTTAATTATGAGAGTTGCTCTTTAATTGATTGTATTTCCTTGTTGCAATCCGTGCTAAATTCTCCACATGCTTATAGTCAAAATAAAGCCTTCACCGAACATATTGTTGATGCCTTGATGCAATCTTACAAAGAAAAACTTGAGTTGAAAGTTTCTATCACTAGAAAACTCTATGATGAGTGGGAACCAACTATTAAAATTAAAATTAAAGATCACTAGTCGGCAACCCGTGCATTCGCACGGGCTAGTTATTTACAACCACGGTCCAACTATTTCATAACTCTTATGAAATTTATATATTACCAAGATAATAAATACTTGAATTGATGATTGTTATACTAATTACATAAAATGGATGAGAGCTATATCACTTCATTATTTTGTATTTTCTGTAATTATCAAGTGATTTTTCACATTTAGCACTGAAAGCACTTGAGAGGAAACTAATGATCTTAATTATGTACTCTAAGTTCAAAACTAAATGTAATGCTAAAACCAAAGTACTCAATTATCCAGAAGAAGTACTATTTGGCAACACTGGACCGCAAGTGTTCCTTCGGCATATTCCACCTCGGTTCTCTCAAAATTAGCACTCCATTGAGAGGTGGATCATTGTTAAACATACTTGAATATGCATATGCATATGCACACCAAGTTATCAAATCTATCAAGTAATGGCTGCCCAACAGTCCCACGCCATTCCGATGATGCTAATCACGAAAAGGGTATTGCGGTAAATAAGGGACCACTTTGTGTTATCTACTTGCACGATATGATGATGTCTAAGTGGATTGCACTTGGTAGGTAGAACATGCCAAGGTACTTAGGTAGTATGATACAAAGCACTTCAAGCTACGCTTACAAATCAAATAGCAGGAACAAAATGTCATTGTTTACCAAATATTGCATGCACAAAACAAAAAAATAGAAATGTTTTAATATCAGTAGTAGTACCCGGTTAATAATTTATCAGCCAGACAAATGACATATTGATCAATTTTCTAAGAAACTTAGTAATATGGTTATATAGAAGACATAATCTGTTGACCAATTTAGCAAACTCATTCAGGAATTTGAATTTTTTTTGGGGAATATGTTATTATGAACCATGACATCACATACTGATATGAAAAGAAAATATCCGTAAACTTCAGTATCATTTGCAAAGAAATATCAACACCATGTTGGCATTCTTGCAGAAGTGTAGAAAATGAGAACAACATGCCAACGTTGTAAAAAAGGCTCTTATGGCCAAATGAGAGAAACAATTTGTACAATAATTTCAGTTAACTCTTGAATTGTCGCATAGTATATCATATGCATCTCCCCAACAAAAGAATATCATTTCTACCAAGTGGTGCCATGTATATAGATAAATGTCTTATTTTTCATTCTATTAATTAGTTGACCTCACGTGAAATAGAAAAGGAAGGAGAGCTGCCATATGACTAAATTGTTCTACCAAATCTAGCCTAAAATCATAAAAACAAATGCACCACAAAATTTAGACTACAATCCAGTCCTTTAGTTATATTGTAATGAGATAAAATTGCTTATACATCACTGGACATTACCCAAAGATGAGTTGTGTGAGAGCAGAAGTAAGACCATGCATTGAAAGCTCACGACACTTGCATCTTGACACACTGGGAATGCATGGCACATGGGCAAAGCACGCACAAAGCTGCATAAAAGAAGTAGGCACTGGGTTATCAGGCTGTACGATTGACAGATGGGCGGTAATGACTCGGCTGTCAGGAGCCATAATAAAGGCGATGGTGAATAATTATATATTGCAGCGATGTAGTATCAAGCTAGTAGGGTTTAGAGGTAGATGTGGATCCAGATTATGATTGCACCATATCAAGGCGGCAGACTAAGGCAAATGCAAGCCTTCATGAGAGGCAGGCATGAAAATCGACACCAGCCTGGAACGTCTCGGGCATGGGATGCAATTGAAACTGTGCTCCAGATAGATCATAGATCGGCGCACACCCCTGTGCAAACCAAATATAAATCATCAAAAAAAAGAGAATAAAAATTTCAAGATCCGATCCAACTATCATGACATGGTTATCTTTACCTTAATTCATGATCTTATCGAAGAATTCCTTGAGCTGGTAGAACCTGAACGCAAGAAACATCCACCATAGCTCAACAACACTGTTATCCACGCTGTCTTCGTACCTGGTGCTGACGTGTTGTAGATCGGTACCCCTTTGTGAATACTGCTCCTACGTGGCAGTAACATGGAACAACTCTTACGGAGCAGGCTAGCACCTTCCCTCGATGTCAGCCATTGGAGAAACGTTTGGCGAGGCACGAAAACCCTAGTGGCCTAGCCTCAATCTACATTACATGAAGATGATGCAAAAAAGATCATAGTGTATCATAGGACTCTGGCCGAGCACATGTCAAAAGAAAAGGACTGTCAGGACAGTAGTACGTATGCAGTACGATTTGTTATAGATTGGCGAAGAAGTAGATCAATGTCGTCTGGTTAAACTAACTGTATGAACAAATAGATGGTCCAGACTTTTTATTATTTCTCGGATTAATGTGTAATTACGTGCAAGTTAGGTCCTTTTCCAGCGCAGTACTAACATAGATCATACGGTATAGATCATTTACATTTATCAAACGGTAAATATATTTTTAATTATGTGGATTAAATTGGGAGCTCGAGGGATGCATGTCTGTAGTTAGTGTTGTTATAGATAGATGGATAGATAGATAGATAAATTGTTAACCTAAGTTCTGTTACCAGTTCTTTGACGCTTTCAAGATGTAGTCTTTGATTATGTAATCCTATTATAGAGGTCTTACTGTTGGGAGAATTATTGCATACATATCAACAATTTTTGTGATTGTTTCTACAGTTGAGCATATCAAAATGAGGAAAAATACGTATTTCTTACATCATGTAGTGCGTATATAATCTGTGTGAGAGAGGAGCAATACGAACTTTAGTTAGTGGCACGTCTCCCACTTCCTTATGAGATCCTAGTCCAGACTAAAATATAGGGTACTAATATACTTTCTGCTGGGAAGCATAATTTAACACACGTGTTCAGTGAAATGGCTAAGTTATTTAGCACAGCATGCTAATTAATGTGGGAATTTGTGGTTATTGGGAAAAGGATTTAGTCCTGAAATATCCACTTCTTATGCAGTATATATAGACAGCTAGCTAGCAGGAGCACTGAATCTGAAAATTGAAAGAAAGATGGACATACATGCTCACGGTTCCTCTGAACTGCAGAAACTGAACACACCATGTGGTACGCACTGACCATGATTAATCACCAAAAATTCTTTAATTCAAGTGCAGAATTTGCATAAGACCGGCAGCTATTAAAGACTTACTCATGATATAGCAAGAAATGGAGTATAACTTATGTAAACTAAAGCCATGAGCCTTTGTATGGAAAAAGGTAATCCTCTATTCTTTCAAAACATAAAAGGCATAAAACTTTGTATGAGAAAAATACATCCTCTGTTCTTTCAAAACATGAGTTTAGACCTACGAAACGATGTTTAAAATTTTCAAATCCTGTACATACGAAGCATCAAGTAAATAAGTATTTTGGCAAACATAGAACAACATGAATAATCAAATGTAAATTGAGCTATTAATATGGCAGTGTAACAGGTATAACAGGCCGGTGTTTCAATATTGTTGATGTCCAACAGGTATTCATTGTAACTGTCGTGGGTGATGCAAAATACCTCACCTGGTTCTTCTCTGCCCCCTACATGGTATAGCGGAATTAGCAGCAGCTCAATGCTCATAGATACAAAACTGATTTATTTTGTAGCAGATGATCCAGATCTAGACAATTTACTGCACTTACATTAAAAAAACAATGGTCTAGCGAAAATATCAGGAAATTTAGTCGTATATATTGAGTTACCTGGCGTAGTCTGCCGTAGTAATGGGCTAATGGCCGAGCCAACGATCTCGAACAGCCATGTAGTGGATGGATTTCCTACTCGGTGTGTCCCATCTGGTTCAAACTGTTGTGGATTGATTTCTTACTCTGCGGCCACAACCACAATAAGATTGTTTTATTAATCAGGGCTAGAGAAAGATGACGGATTGGATCGTCGAAGCTGGAGATTCCAAGATTGGATTCTTGAAGATAATCGGGGAGATGCCCTAGCTCTAGTTATTAATAAAGAATCAGGTTGAGGACAGCAATACGCATGGCATGCCGAGACTGATGCGGGTGACCTGCGCTAGGATCGTTCGATGATACGCACTGCCGGTGGTTTCATAGGAGCGGAGGAAGGGAAGAAGCGAGGTAAGGGAGAAACGTGCGAATAGGAGATCGAGGGAGGAATCCTTTTTGCATCGATACCAGAAGTTTTTTTTTTCTTGACCTTGTTAATTAACGTGTAGATGGGATGGGCAATCTCTTTTGCCATCTATCCCGGGATGTTTTTTTCATGAAAACTGTTATTCGAGAAAGGTTTTCTGAGCATTTAATTTCAAGAAGAAAAATTGAACCCTTTTGGCATCTATCTTAGAAGATTTAGCAACCAACATGGATTCTGGGCGTCAAATAATTATGGATTCAAAGGTTTAAGAGGAAGAAAACGGGCAGAGGTTGCTTGCATCGTCTCCTGGATTGATGCATAGAAGAGGTGAAGGGAGGATGAGCGATTCTACGGGATTATAGATGACAGACGCCACCTTGAAGACTCGTTGGTGCAATGGACTATTGAATAGGGCTGAACGTGGGACAGTAGCAGTGGACTCTCTCATGTACCTCATCCAACGGTTGTAATTACCTAATGTAGAGATTGGATGGACAATTAAGAGACCATTACGTAAAAAAAAGACCATTGATAGAAAAAAAATCTTACATGGGTGGATCTCTACCGTAAAAACACGGTCCCACCAGATTAACGGCTCGTAAAATCTAATTAACGTAGGAATTTTTTGGAAGTCTAGAATTAATAGAGGTATAGATAGATAGATATAGATGAGTTTTATGCTTTGTGTGATTTGGATGCTAGTGTCTCTACTATTCCCAAGACTTTGTGTGATTTACTAGATTTTCGCAATTTTGATGATTGCTCTCTAAACTTGCATCTCGTGGATTCTACTATTAAGAAACCTATGGGAAGGATTAATGATGTTTTTGTTATTGCAAATAGGAATTATGTGCCCGTAGATTTCATTGTTCTTGATATAGATTGCAATCCTTTTTGCCATATTATTCTTGGTAGACCTTTCCTTAGAACGGTTGGTGCGATTATTGATATGAACGAAGGGGATATTAGATTTCAATTTCCATTAAAAAAGGGCATGGAACACTTTTCAAGAAAGAAAATAAAATTGCCAGTTGAAACTATCATGAGAGCCACTTATGGATTGCCTATCAAAGATGGCAATACTTAGATCTATCAGCGCTTTTATGCCTAGCTAGGGGCTTTAAACGATAGCGCTTGTTGGGAGGCAACCCAACTTTATTTTTATCCCTTGCTTTTTGCTCCTGCTTAGTAATAAATAATTTATTTAGTCTCTGTTTTGGTTGTGTTTTTTGTGTTTAATTAGTGTTTGTGCCAAGTAGAACCGTTGGGAAGACTTGGGGAAAGTCTTGTTGAACTTGTTGTAAAAAACAGAAACTTTAGCGCTCACGAGAACTGCTGTCATTTTTATTTTAAAAGTGCTATTTAGTTAATTTTTTTGCAGATGATTAATAGATAAATTCCTCACGCCCAGAAATTTATTTTATAATTTTTTGGGTTCCAGATCTTGCGCTAGCTACAGATTACTACAGACTGCTCTGTTTTTGATAGATTCTGTTTTTCGTGTGTTGTTTGCTTATTTTGATGAATCTATGGTTAGTAAAATAGTTTATAATCCATAGAGAAGTTGGAATACAGTAGGTTTAAAACCAATATAAATAAAGAATGAGTTCATTACAGCAACTTGAAGTGGTCTTTAAGTTTCTTTCGCTAACGGAGCTCGCGAGTTTTCTATTTTGAGTTTTGTGTTGTGAAGTTTTCAAGTTTTGGGTGAATTCTTGTGATGGATTATGGAACAAGGAGTGGCAAGAGCCTAAGCTTGGGGATGCCCATGGCACCCCCAAGATAATCCAAGGACACCAAAAAGTCAAAGCTTGGGGATGCCCCGGAAGGCATCCCCTCTTCCGTCCACTTCCATCGGTAATTTACTTGGAGCTATATTTTTATTCACCAACATGATATGTGTTTTGCTTGGAGCGTCTTGTATTATTTGTGTCTTTGTGTCTTAGTATGCCACAATCATCCTTGCTGTACACACCTTTTGAGAGAGCCATACATGAATTAAAATTTGATAGAATACTCTATGTGCTTCACTTATATCTTTTGAGCTAAGTAGTTTTGCTCTATGTGCTTCACTTATATCCTTTGAGCGTTATAATTTTTCTCTCTGTGCTTCACTTATATCTTTTGAGTGTTATAATTCTGCTCTATGTGCTTCACTTATATCTTTTGAGCGTTATAATTTTGCTCTATGTGCTTCACTTAGATCTTTTAGAGCACGGTGGTGGATTTGTTTTAAAGAAACTATTGATCTCTCATGCTTCACTTAAATTATTTTGAGAGTCTCTTAATAGCATGGTAATTTGCTTAATAATAATATGCTTGGTATTAAAGATTTGTGAAACTTTCTTTTGAGTGTGTTGAATACTAAGAAAAGATTGAAGCATGATAATTGTTTTGAGATATGGAGGTGATAATATTAAAGTCGTGCTAGTTGAGTAGTTGTGAATTTAAAGAATACTTGTGTTAAAGTTTGTGATTCCCGTAGCATGCACGTATGGTGAACCGTTATGTGATGAAGTCGGAGCATGATTTATTTATTGATTGTCTTCCTTATGAGTGGCGGTCGGGGACGAGCGATGGTCTTTTCCAACCAATCTATCCCCCTAGGAGCATGCCGTAATACTTTGCTTTGATAACTTCTAGATTTTTGCAATAAGTATATGAGTTTTTTATGACTAATGTTGAGTCCATGGATCATACGCACTCTCACCCTTCCACCTTTGTTAGCCTCTCTAATACCGCACACCTTTCGCCGGTATCATACACCTACCATATACCTTCCTCAAAACAGCCACAATACCTACCTATTATGGCATTTCCATAGCCATTCCGAGATATATTGCCACGCAACTTTCCACCATCTAGTTCATCATGACACATTCATCATTGTCATATTGCTTAGCATGATCATGTTGTTGACATAGTATTTGTGGCAAAGCCACCGTTCATAATTTCTTCATACTTGTCACTCTTGATTCATTGCATATCCCGGTACACCGCCGGAGGCATCCATATAGAGTCATACTTTGTTTTAGAATCGAGTTGTAATCATTGAGTTGTAAATAAATAAAAGTGTGATGATCATCATTTAATAGAGCATTGTCCCCAAAAAAAAGAAAGGCCAAAGAAAAAAAAAAAGAAGGCCCCCCAAAAAAGAGAAAATAAATAAAAAGGGGAATGCTACTATCCTTTTACCACCCTTGTGCTTCAAAGTACCACCATGATCTTCATAGTAGAGAGTCTCTCATGTTATCACTTTCATATACTAGTGGGAATTTTACATTATAGAACTTGGCTTGTATATTCCAATGATGGGCCTCCTCAAGTGCCCTAGGTCTTCGTGAGCAAGAAAGTTGGATGCACACCCACGAGTTTCTTTTTTTGAGCTTTCATACATTTATAGCTCTAGTGCATCCGTTGCATGGCAATCCCTACTCACTCATATTGATATCTATTGATGGGCATCTCCATAGCCCGTTGATACGCCTAGTTGATGTGAGACTATCTGCCCCTTCTTTTTGTCTTCTCCACAACCACCATTCTATTCCACCTATAGTGCTATATCCATGGCTCACGCTCATGTATTGCGTGAAGATTGAAAAAGTTTTGAAAAAGTTAGAGTATGAAACAATTGCTTGGCTTGTCATCGGGGTTGTTCATGATTTAAATACTTTGTGTGGTGAAGATGGAGCATAGCCAGACTATATGATTTTGTAGGGATAACTTTCTTTGGCCATGTTATTTTGAGAAGACATAATTGCTTTGTTAGTATGCTTGAAGTATTATTATTTTATGTCAATATAAACTTTTGTCTTGAATCTTTCGAATCTGAATATTCATGTCACAATTAAGAAGATTTGCATTGAAATTATGCCAAGTAGCACTCCGCATCAAAAATTCTCTTTTTATCATTTACCTATTCGAGGACGAGCAGGAATTAAGCTTCGGGATGCCTGATACGTCTCCAACGTATCTATAATTTTTGATTGCTCCATGCTATATTATCTACTGTTTTGGACTATATTGGGCTCTATTTTCCACTTTTATATTATTTTTGGGACTAACCTATTAACCGGAGGCCCAGCCCAGAATTGCTATTTTTTTTGCATATTTCAGTGTTTCGGAGAAACAGAATATCAAACGGAGTCCAAACGGAATAAAATCTTCGGGAACGTGATTTTTTCACCGAACGTGATCCAGGAAACTTGGACCCTACTCCAAGGAGTCAAAGAGGAGGTCACGAGGGTGGGGGGCGCCCCCCCTAGGGCGCCGCTGCCTCGTGGGCCCCTCGGTGCTCCACCAACGTACTTCTTCCTCCTATATATACACACGTACCCCCAAACGATCAGAACAGGAGCCAAAAACCTAATTCCACCGCCGCAACTTTCTGTATCCACGAGATCCCATCTTGGGGCCTGTTCCGGAGCTCAGCCGGAAGAGGGCCGTCATCATGGAGGGCTTCTACATCATCATAGCCTCTCCAATGAAGTGTGAGTAGTTTACCTCAGACCTTCGGGTCCATAGTTAGTAGCTAGATGGCTTCTTCTCTCTTTTTGGATCTCAATGCAAAGTTCTCCCCCTCTCTTGTGGAGATCTGTTTGATGTAATCTTCTTTTTACGGTGTGTTTGTTGAGACAGATGAATTGGGGGTTTATGATCAAGTCTATCTATGAATAATATTTGAATCTTCTCTAAATTCTTTTATGTATGATTGGTTATCTTTGCAAGTCTCTTCGAATTATCCGTTTGGTTTGGCCAACTAGATTGGTAGTTCTTGCCATGGGAGAAGTGCTTAGCTTTGGGTTCGATCTTGCGGTGTCCTTTCCCAGTGACAGAAAGGGCAGCAAGGCACATATTGCATCGTTGCCATTGAGGATAACAAGATGTTGTTTATTTCATATTGCATGAATTTATCTCTCTACATCATGTCATCTTGCTTAAGGCGTTACTCTGTTTTTAACTTAATACTCTAGATGCATCCTGGATAGCGGTCGATGAGTGGAGTAATAGTAGTAGATGCAGAATCGTTTCGGTCTACTTGTCACGGACGTGATGCCTATATACATGATCATGCCTAGATATTCTCATAACTATGCTCAATTCTGCCAATTGCTCAACAGTAATTTGTTCACCCACCGTAGAATACTTATGCTCTTGAGAGAAGCCACTAGTGAAACCTATGGCCCTGGGTCTATTCTCATCATATGAATCTCCATCACTTTAATCTTGCTTTGCTTTTTTACTTTTCCTTTAATTTTTACTTTGCATATTTATACCAAAAATACCAAAAATATTATATCTATCAGATCTCACTCTCGTAAGTGACCGTGATGGGATTGACAACCCCTAATCGCGTTGGTTGCGAGTAGCTATCGCTTTCTGCAGGTACGAGGGACTTGAGCGTGGCCTCCTACTGGATTGATACCTTGGTTCTCAAAAACCGAGGGAAATACTTATGCTACTCTGCTGCATCATCCCTTCCTCTTCGGGGAAAACCAACGCAAGCTCAAGACGTAGCAAGGACTATGATATTATTCATCATACCATTAGGTTTTAGACCACAACATATGATCTCGAGGTAGATCAACTCTGTACTTGATACTCCATCAATATAAACAAGAGCAGGACGTAGGGTTTTACCTCCATCAAGAGGGCCCGAACCTAAGTAAACATCATGTCCCCTATCTCCTGTTACCCATCGATCCATGATACACAGCTTGGGACCCCCTACCCGAGATCTTTCGATTTTGATACCGACAGCAGTAAAGACAACAACACCGGCACAGGAAAAGATAACACTCCGGAAGGTGCCGAAGACAACGAAGACCCCGTTGATACAGCTAATGAACAAGATGAACGGGAAGATGGGCAGGTTAGCCCTGGTAAACAGGCCACGCACGAAGACTCGGAGGACGATAGTTACCTTCCGCTCTCCGAGGATGAGGTGAGCCTCGGCAGCGAGGATTTCATTATGCCCGATGAACCTCTTGAGCAGGAGCGCTTCAAGTGCCAGCTAATAGCCACTTCAAGGAGGTTGAAAAAGAAGCAGCAACAACTTCAAGCTAACCAAGATCTGCTCAATGATAAATGGACCAATGTCCTAGCAGCCGAAGAATACAGCCTCAAGCGCCCAACCAAAAGCTACCCAAAGTGCAAATTGCTACCTTAGTTTGACGAGGAGGCGCCAGAATACATACCACCATTGTATAATGCAGCTGACCGACCACCACGTGGTCAGGACAAAATGGCAACTCACGCCGAACACCAGCCCGCCCCACCACATCGCACAGGTAGACGTAAATTAGCCCACGACCATACATATGACCTCCGGCAAAACCTGAACAATAAAGCAGGACATACCAGATCAATCTACGGATCGCGAGGACGTGCCTCGATACGCGACGACGACCACCTATTCGTACATGAGAAACCTAGTCATGCGCGGGCTGAAAACCGCAGACGGACTCCATCAGAGCTACGTCGCGATACGACCCGATATAGAGGTGCCGCACACCCTCATTGCTTCACTGATGAGGTCATGGATCATGAATTCCCAGAAGGGTTCAAACGCATGAATATAGAATCATACGATGGAACCATGGACCCCACGGTGTGGATCGAAGACTTCATTCTCCACATTCATATGGCCCGCGGCGATGACCTCCACGCCATCAAATACCTCACTTTAAAACTCAAGGGTCCAGCTCAGCATTGGCTAAACAGTCTGCCGGAGAATTCTATTGGCAGCTGGGAGGACTTGGAAGAGGCATTCCCCGATAACTTCCAAGGTACATATGTTCGACCTCCGGACGCTGATGACTTAAGCCATATAGTTCAGCAGCCCGGAGAGTCCGCCAGGAAATTCTGCACTAGGTTCTTAACTAAAAAGAACCAAACCATCGACTGTCCAGATGCCGAAGCCCTAGCAGCCTTCAAACATAGCATCCGCGACGAATGGCTCGCTCGCCACCTTGGCCAAGAAAAGCCAAAATCCATGGCAGCCCTCACGGCACTCATGACCCGCTTTTGTGCGGACGAGGACAATTGGTTGGTGTCGGTGTCAAAACCGACGGATCTCGGGTAGGGAGTCCCGAACTGTGCGTCTAAGGTCGATGGTAACATGAGACAAGGGACACGATGTTTACCCAAGTTCGGGCCCTCTCTATGGAGGTAATACCCTACGACCTGCTTGATTGATATTGATGAATAGGATTATTACAAGAGTTGATCTACCTTGAGATCGTAATGGCTAAACCCTAGAGGTCAAGCTTGTATGGCTATGATGATGAGTCTCCTATCCGGACTAAGTCCTCCAGTTTATATAGACATCGGGAGGATCTAGGGTTAGACAAGGTTGGTTACAAAGAAGGGGATCTACATATCCAGTCGCCAAGCTTGCCTTTCACGCCAAGGAGAGTCTTGTCCGGACACGGGTGCAGTCTTCGGTCTTCGTATCTTCATAGCCCATCAGTCCGGCCCATGGCCAGCAGGCCAGACGCCCGAGGACCCCTTAGTCCATGACTCCCTTAGTAGCCCATGAACTTGGCTTCAATGACAAGGTATCTGGCGCATAGTGTTGTCTTCGGCATTGCAAGACGGGTTCCTCCTTCCGAACTCTAGAATAGTCTTTGGACGAATTGATCGTGTCCGGACCTGTAACACAAACCACACACAACCGTAGAGAGAATATAATAATACACGAGTCCAATCCGCTGACAACTTTTACAACATGACATCACGTCCATCCGGTCATAATTTCGAACCGTTTTTTGCCTGCCGCTCCATGTTTCGAGACGCGGTTGCCATTGGCACGTCTTGTCAAAGCGGAGATCGTGTCCCCTTATTATGGGATTCTCATCAATACGGGCGTGGGTAACCCAACCGTGCCATTTACACAACCCTCGGGAGCAGGCGAATTTTGAGGCGAGTGGGGTGCCGTTCAATATTCACTGCCCTTATAAGGAGATAAGATTCCCCTTTCTTCTCCCACACCTTCTCTCTTCTCCTGCCTTTCCACTCTTGAGCTCCAGCGTCCAATTTCTCATCTGTTTCCCACTTGAGAAAGCACTCAATCATGTCCGGATCCGGAGGTTAAGGCAAGTGGATGGCCTCCTCCGTCAAGGAGGAGGACATCGCAGAGCTTCGGGCGGCTGGGTACCTGGCGAAGGAAATCGCCCATCGTCTTCCAGCCCAAGGACAAATCATTCCCACGCCGAAGCCTAACGAGAGGGTAGTGTTCCTCCCCCATTTCCTCCGCGGGCAAGGGTTTCCACTCCACCCCGTCGTCCACGGGATAATGTTCTACTACGGGATAGACTTCCACGATCTATCCCCGAACTCCTTCCACAATGTCTCGGCGTTTATCGTCGTATGCGAGGCCTTCCTCCGCATCCACCCCCACTTTGGGCTATGGCTCAAAACCTTTAACGTGAAGACCAAGGTGGTGGACGGACAACACGCAGAGTGCGGGGGTGCCATGGTGAGCAAGCTCACCAATGTCTCTTGGCCAAAAGGCACATTCGTGGAGTCTTTCAAGGAATGGCAGAAACATTGGTTCTACATCACCGAACCCCGCGGCACCACCTGGGCCATGGCTGCCGCATTCAACTCCGGTGCTCTTGTGCGACTTACCTCCTGGGTCGAGAAGAGCCCGAACTGGTGTTCGTCAGACGAGCTGATTGTGCTGCAAATGCGCATTCAAAGCATGATTGATAGGGACATCAAGCTCGTCGACATAATTCAAGTGATGTTGGTGCGCCAGATGCTCCCTTGTCAGAGACGAAGCCGCCCTCTATGGGACTTCAACCCGAAAAAGCACCACACCTTGGAAAGGCTCTTCGAAACAACTCACGAAGATGCCTGGAAGTTCCTGTTCAAGGGCAACGAGATACCGCCGGCCACAGATTCGGACCGTGGACACGACATAAATCACCTCCCCAACGAGGTATGTTATTTTCAACACATCCCCTACTTGCTTGTTTCAAGGGTGATATCTAAGCTTTTATTATCATTGCCTTTTAAGTACTGGTTGAAGAAGGCAAAGTAGATCCGGTGTCCGGCTCCCCTGCCTGAAGAACCAGTCATCCCGCGCTTAGCGAAGATGCTGGAGCCGGCGCCTTATAAGGCACCAGAGAAGAAGGCCACAGGAAAGGCCAAGGGGGTCCGGAGTGGCCCCCGCCGCAAGGGCACTTCGGACATGACGTTCGAAGACAAGGCCCATTCCCCTGCTGCCGAAGACGACGAGGATGAGGAGGAAAGCGACTGTCCCCTTGATGGGGGAGGAAGACGAGGGCGGCCTCCACGACTCTTGAGGCGGAGGCGCCCAAGAAGGGGAAGGGCTCCCTCACGTATAACTCCGCATGGGACGTCGACAACAGTCCAGAGAAACGCCCCCGCGCTAAGCCTCAGGCCGCATCGTAACTACTAAGACTTGTATCCACCCATAAAGTTTCTCCTCCTTACTGCAATTAAATGATTGGTTACGTTTCATTGTAGTCCGGCCCACAACAGCTCCCCGCGATCCTTGTCAGGAGGGTCGCTGGATTCCAAGGCGATGGCCAGCGATTCGCCGCCAGTCGCTCACTCCCCCAAGGCCGAGGATTGTGCGGAGGTGCTGTCCGGAAGGACTGTTTCAGGCAGGGGAGAGGCTCAGGAGGCGCTAGAAGGTGAAAATCCCATCGTCGGACACCAAGGGGAGGGCTGAACACAGTTCGACCCTCAGCCGGACTCCATTCCGGAGACCGAGGCTGCTCCGGAATCCGGCAGGTAACCTCCTTCGGAAGAAGGGAGGATGCCAGTTCCCCCGGTGACTCCTGTCCAACCAGGGGCACCGGATAATCTGCTGGAAGGGCTGCGAGGCGCTTCCATTGTGGATGAGCACTGTGTCCTTATGGGCATGGTAATTGAAAGGGTTCAGTCCGCCAAGAGTGGACTAACCGAAGCCTGTAGCAGCCTGTTAACAGGTTTTGAGGTAAGCAGCGCAAAAAAGGAGAAAATCCCCAAATATAGACAGTAGCCCCTGAGACACTATTCGGTTTTGGAGAAGAAAAACCGGACAGAGGATCAATCTCCTATTGCAGGAAACTAACTAAATCTGTCTAAAATGTATGCACAGGCATCGCTGTTGGCCACGGCCTCGCATACTGCCGAAGTCTCTGGACTAAAGCAGAAACTGGCGGAGGCTGAGGAGGAGCTAGGCCAGGTGAAGAGGCAGCTCCAGGAAAGAAAAGTTAAGTAATAACCTATTATGGATTCGAAAAAAGAAAAGGGGAAAATGATATGCAATGATCCGAATACCATGATGTGAACACAGGTGGCCCGGGTCGAAGCCGAGTGGAGGGCTGTCAAGGAGCTGGCCGTCCGTAAGAGGCTTAAGGCCCGGGTCAACGAAGTCCAACAGGAGCTCCAGGACACGATGAAGAAGTGCAAGACCTTTGAGCACAATGTGTCGGCTCAAGAGGCCGAACTTGTCGAGGCTCGTAAGAGTGCGGAGGTGGCCCGGATTGAAGCCCAGGGTGCCCTCGATGAAATCCAGGAGGCCAGAAAGAGTAAGGCATTCAATATGCAAAGCAGGAGTGTGAAGAGGAAATTTCTTTTACTAACCCAGATTCGGAGTTCTCCAGGGGCCTTTGCTGATCTGCCATGCAGTGTGACCGACACTGCGGAGTTTTTCCGAGCCGAAGAAGGGAGCTCCATGGAGAAGCTGTTCTGGTCGCAATATTGCGCGCCAGAACATCCGGTGCCCTTCAGCGATCAGCTGAAACAGCTGGTCGAGCTGCACAGGGTGGCCAAATTGGCCATGAAGGATATGATAGTCCGGCTGTGGCCAGCCGAAACTATTCCCAGCAGCTACTTTGGCCTCGTGAATAAGTTGGTAGATGCATGTCCTCGGCTGGATGTCATCAAGCGGTCCGTCTGCATCGAATGCGCGCGTCTGGCCTTCTCTTATTGCAAGGTCTGGTGGGCGAAGCTGGACGCAGTCAAGCTAGCGACCGGGGGGCCGCCGGAGGGCAAGGAGTACCGCACACCCGAGCGATACTTCGGCGATGTCTTAGAGGGGTCCCGCATTCTTGCGGATCATTGTGGGAAGGACACCATCTTTGAATGAATGTATTCGAGCCCCCTCTGCCTTGTAAGATGAAATCAAATGTTTATGCAATATAATGCCTGTTATGTTTTTAAATTCTTACTTCCTGTGCGGCCGTGTTGTATGAAATCTGAGGGTTAACCAGTCATCGGCTTCTGTCCCCACGTAGGTAGTACGGGGATGTTCGGGATGGAATCTAAATAATCTTTATCCCATTAGATGGTCCTTGAACTAGTTGTTTAGCGCAACGAACCAGGCAATCAGACTATGCGGCTGTAATGCCCTCACTTAGCTATAGGAGTGCGACAATAAAAACATGGGTGCAGCCCCTAGTATCCGAACTAGAGTGCTATAAGCGTCTGATCGGGAAGTACCAATCCTTCGCGTAATGCGGAAGAAATCTCCAACGATTTGCAACCTCCGAATAGCTGACCGGATCGCGCCGCATCATGACAGTCAGTTTTCGGCTTTCTCTACGGAGGTGCTCCTTTGGATAGACCAAGGCACAATCATAGTAGTTCTTCCTTTACTACCTTAGCCGATATAGAAGAATGTAAGGTAGCAAGCACAAGAGCCGGGTAACCCAACTATTGACCAAAGACATGATTCGGAGCCAATGCATATAATGCTAAATTCGGGGTGCCGAACTGTACCTATAAAAAGTGTTCGGGCTTTTTTGCCATAATGTGGGGTGCTATGCAGCCCCTGGCAAAGATGAAATGTACCAAAGTGTACGGGTGCTACCTGATAGGGTTAACCTCAGGGGAGCCGAAAAAGAGAAAGAAGAAAGAAAAAAAAGAAAAGGTACCAAAAAAGCTGGAGTCCTACAGCTCCAGCCGCAAACTGTTCTCATTGTAATTTAATTAGTACGTAAGGCACATTGATAAAGGTAGTGCGATAAGCAACAGACTATTTGACATGCTGAAACCAAGGGAGAGCTGCAAGAGGGTCCTGAAAAACAGGTAAAGTTATCATTAATGAATCACCTAAAAAGTCCCCCATATGTCTGCGTTTCTCGCCGTCTTGGTGTGTTTATCCTTTAAGAGGACCGATGACCAGGCCATCAGATGTTGCCCGTTGGGATTGAGACCTGAAAAAGGAAACAAGTAAAATGAAAGTATATGTGGTTGAGCCGTACTACGGACCACAAGCTAGCTATGCCTCCGTCGATGCCCATGGGATTTTGAGTGCCTAATTATGTACGCGCGGCACGAATGCCACCACTTGATCGGAACTGCGACGAAGGCCGGATTGCTAGTTGAGCTCCTAACAAGCTGAGCTCTCCTGCTGTAGAGTATTTTGGACCCTCTTAACGGTGTCCGCGGGCTCGGCAGCCGAATTAAGGTTCTGCTTGAGAAGGCCTCTCTGTATGTGCTCTTCTGTATGGAGGGAGCGTTCCGTATTTCCATTAACCGTTATGACGCTGCGTGGACCGGGCATCTTGAGCTTGAGATAAGCATAGTGTGGTACTGCGTTGAATCGAGCGAACGCAGTTCGTCCGAGCAGTGCGTGATAGCGCTGTGAAAGGGGACGATATCGAAGATTAACTCCTCGCTTCGGAAGTTGTCCGGAGATCCGAAGACAACGTCGAGTGTGATTGAGCCCGTACAGCGGGCCTCTACACCTGGTATGACTCCTTTGAAGGTGGTCCTGGTGGGCTTGATCCGGGATGGGTTAATGCCCATTTTTCGCGTTGTATCTTGATAGAGCAGTTTAAAGCTGCTACCTCCGTCCATAAGGACGCGAGTCAGGTGGAACCCGTCAAGTATCGGGTCTAAGACCAGTGCGGCTGAGCCACCATGTCGGATACTGGTCAGATGATCCCGGCGATTAAAGGTGATCGGGCATGACGACCATGGATTAAATTTTGGGCGACTGGCTCTATCACATAGACGTCCCTGAGCGCACGCTTACACTCCCTCTTGGGGATGTGGGTAGCGTATATCATGTGTTGGGGAACATAGTAATGTCAAAAAAATTCCTACGCACACGCAAGATCATGGTGATGCATAGCAACGAGAGGGGAGAGTGTTCTCTACGTACCCTCGTAGACCGGAAGCGGAAGCGTTATGACAACGCGGTTGATGTAGTCGTACGTCTTCACGGCCCGACCGATCAAGCACCGAAACTACAGCACCTCCGAGTTCTAGCACACGTTCAGCTCGATGACGATCCCCGGACTCCGATCTAGCAAGGTGTCGGGGAAGAGTTCCGTCAGCACGACGGCGTGGTGACGATCTTGATGTTCTACCGTCGCAGGGCTTCGCCTAAGCACTGCTACAATATTATCGAGGAGTATGGTGGAGGGGGGCACCGCACACGGCTAAGAAAACGATCACGAGGATCAACTTGTGTGTCTATGGGGTGCCCCCTGCCCCCGTATATAAAGGAGTGGAGGAGGGGAGGGCCGGCCCTCTCTATGGCGCGCCCTAGGGGAGTCCTACTCCCACCAGGAGTAGGATTCCCCCTTTCCTAGTCCAACTAGGAGTCCTTCTATGTAGTAGGAGTAGGAGACAAGGAAGGGGAAGAGGGAAGAGAAGGAAGGAGGGGGCGCAGTCCCTCCCCCTAGTCCAATTCGGAATAGGACTTGGGGGGGGGGCGCGGCTTGCCTCTCCCTCTCCCCTAAAGCCCAAGAAGGCCCATATACTTCTTCTCCCGTATTCCCGTAACTCCCCGGTACTCTGAAAAATACCCGAACCACTCGGAACCTTTTCGATGTCCGACTATAGTCGTCCAATATATCGATCTTTATGTCTCGACCATTTCGAGACTCCTCGTCATGTCCCCGATCTCATCCGGGACTCCGAACTCCTTCGGTACATCAAAAACTCATAAACTCATAATATAACTGTCATCGAAACCTTAAGCGTGCGGACCCTACGGGTTCGAGAACAATGTAGACATGACCGAGACACGTCTCCGGTCAATAACCAATAGCGGAACCTGGATGCTCATATTGGCTCCTACATATTCTACGAAGATCTTTATCGGTCAGACCGCATAAAAACATACGTTGTTCCCTTTGTCATCGATATGTTACTTGCCCGAGATTCGATCGTCGGTATCTCAATACCTAGTTCAATCTCGTTACCGGCAAGTCTCTTTACTCGTTCCATAATACATCATCTCGCAACTAACTCATTAGTTGCAATGCTTGCAAGGCTTATGTGATGTGCATTATCGAGAGGGCCCAGAGATACCTCTCCGACAATCGGAGTGACAAATCCTAATCTCGAAATACGCCAACCCAACATGTACCTTTGGAGACACCTGTAGGGCTCCTTTATAATCACCCAATTACATTGTGACGTTTGGTAGCACACAAAGTGTTCCTCTGGTAAACGGGAGTTGCATAATCTCATAGTCATAGGAACATGTATAAGTCATGAAGAAAGCAATAGCAACATACTAAACGATCGAGTGCTAAGCCAACAGAATGGGTCAAGTCAATCACATCATTCTCCTAATGATGTGATCCCGTTAATCAAATAACAACTCTTTGTCTATGGTTAGGAAACATAACCATCTTTGATTAATGAGCTAGTCATGTAGAGGCATACTAGTGACACTCTGTTTGTCTATGTATTCACACATGTATTATGTTTCCGGTTAATACAATTCTAGCATGAATGAAACATTTATCATGAAATAAGGAAATAAATAATAACTTTATTATTGCCTCTAGGGCATATTTCCTTCAGTCTCCCACTTGCACTAGAGTCAATAATCTAGTTCACATCGCCATGTGATCTAACATCAATAGTTCACATCTTTATGTGGTTAACACCCATAGTTCACATCGATATGTGACCAACACCCAAAGGGTTTACTAGAGTCAGTAATCTAGTTCACATTGCTATGTGATTAACACCCAAAGAGTACTAAGGTGTGATCATGTTTTGCCTGTGAGAGAAGTTTAGTCAACGGGTCTGCCATATTCAGATCCGTAAGTATTTTGCAATTTTCAATTTCTACAATGCTCTGCACGGAGCTACGTTAGCTAATTGCTCCCACTTTCAATATGTATCCAGATGAAGACTAAGAGTCATTCGGATCAGTGCCAAAACTTGTATCAACGCAACCCTTTTACGACGAACCTTTTGTCACCTCCATAATCGAGAAACATATCCTTATTCCACTAAGGATAATTTTGACCGCTGTCCAGTGATCTACTCCTAGATCACTAATGTACTCCCTTGCCAAAACTAGTGTAGGGTATACAATAGGTCTAGTACACAGCATGGCATACTTTATAGAACCTATGGCCAAGGCATAGGGAATGACTTTCATTCTCATTCTATTTTCTGCCGTGGTCGGGCTTTGAGTCTTACTCAATTTCACACCTTGTAACACAGGCAAGAATCTTTCTTTGACTGTTCCATTTTGAACTACTTCAAAATCTTGTCAAGGTATGTACTCATTGAAAAAAACTTATCAAGCGTCTTGATCTATCTCTATAGATCTTGATGCTCAATATGTAAGCAGCTTCACCGAGGTTTTCTTTGAAAAAATCCTTTCAAACACTCCTTTATGCTTTGCAGAATAATTCTACATTATTTCCGATCAACAATATGTCATACACATATACTTATCAGAAATGTTGTAGTGCTCCCACTCACTTTCTTGTAAATACAAGCTTCACCGCAAGTCTGTATAAAACTATATGCTTTGATCAACTTATCAAAGCGTATATTCCAACTCCGAGATGCTTGCACCAGTCCATAGATGGATCGCTGGAGCTTGCACACTTTGTTAGCTCCCTTTGGATCGACAAAACCTTCCGGCTGCATCATATACAACTCTTCTTCCAGAAATCCATTCAGGAATGCAGTTTTGACATCCATCTGCCAAATTTCATAATCATAAAATGCGGCAATTGCTAACATGATTCGGACAGACTTAAGCATCACTACGGGTGAGAAGGTCTCATCGTAGTCAATCCCTTGAACTTGTCGAAAACCTTTTGCGACAAGTCGAGCTTTGTAGACAGTAACATTACCGTCAGCGTCAGTCATCTTCTTGAAGATCCATTTATTCTCAATTGCTTGCCGATCATTGGGCAAGTCAACCAAAGTCCATACTTTGTTCTCATACATGGATCCCATCTCAGATTTCATAGCTTCAAGCCATTTTGCGGAATCTGGGCTCACCATCGCTTCTCCATACTTCGTAGGTTCATCATGATCTAGTAGCATGACTTCCAGAACAGGATTACCGTACCACTCTGGTGCGGATCTTACTCTGGTTGATCTACGAAGTTCAGTAGTATCTTGTTCTGAACTTTCATGATCATCATCATTAGCTTCCTCACTAATTAGTGTAGGTGTCATAGAAACTGGTTTCTGTGATGTACTACTTTCCAATAAGGGAGTAGGTATAGTTACCTCATCAAGTTCTACTTTCCTACCACTCACTTCTTTCGAGAGATGCTCCTTCTCTAGAAAGGATCCATTCTTAGCAACGAATGTCTTGCCTTCGGATCTGTGATAGAAGGTGTACCCAACAGTCTCCTTTGGGTATCCTATGAATACATATTTCTCCGATTTGGGTTTGAGCTTATCAGGATGAAACTTTTTCTCATAAGCATCACAACCCAAAACTTTAAGAAACGACAACTTTGGTTTCTTGCCAAACCATAGTTCAGATTGTGTTGTCTCAACGGACATAGATGGTGCCCCTTTTTTAACGTGAATGCAGCTGTCTCTAATGCATGATCCCAAAACGATATTGGTAAATCGGTAAGAAACATCATAGATTGTACTATATCCAATAAAGTACGGTTATGACGTTCGGATACACCATTATGCTGTGGTGTTCCAGGTGGCATGAGTTTGTGAAACTATTCCACATTGTTTTAATTGAAGACCAAACTCGTAACTCAAATATTCATCTCTGCGATTAGATCGTAGAAACTTTATTTTCTTGTCACGATGATTTTCCACTTCACTATGAAATTCTTTGAACTTTTCAAATGTTTCAGACTTATGTTTCATCAAGTAGATATACTCATATCTGCTTAAATCATCTGTGAAGGTCAGAAAATAATGATACTTATCGCGAGATTTAATATTCATCGGACCACATACATCAGTATGTATGATTTCCAATAAGTCAGTTGCTCGCTCCATTGTTCCGGAGAACGGAGTCTTAGTCATCTTGCCCATGAGGCATGGTTCGCAAGCATCAAGTGATTCATAATCAAGTGATTCCAAAATCCCATCAGCATGGAGTTTTTTCATGCGCTTTACACCTATATGACCTAAACGGCAGTGCCACAAATAAGTTGCACTATCATTATTAACTTTGCATCTTCTGGTTTCAATATTATGAATATGTGTGTCACTACGATCGAGATCCAATGAACCATTTTCATTGGGTGTGTAACCATATAAGGTTTTATTCATGTAAACAGAACAACAATTTATTCTCTTACTTAAATGAATAACCGTATTACAATAAACATGATCAAATCATATTCATGCTCAACGCAAACACCAAATAACACTTATTTAGGTTCAACACTAATCCCAAATTTATAGGGAGTGTGCGATGATGATCATATCAATCTTGGAACCACTTCCAACACACATCGTCACTTCACCCTTAACTAGTCTCTGTTTATTCTGCAACTCCCGTTTCGAGTTACTAATCTTAGCAACTGAACTAGCATCAAATACTGAGGGGTTGCTATAAACACTAGTAAAGTACACATCAATAACATGTATATCAAATATACTTATGTTCACTTTGCCATCCTTCTTATCCGCCAATCACTTGGGGTAGTTCCGCTTCCAGTGACCAGTCCCTTTGCAGTAGAAGCACTTAGTCTCAGGCTTAGGACCAGACTTGGGCTTCTTCACTTGAGCAGCAACTTGCTTGCTGTTTTTCTTGAAGTTCCCCTTTTTTATCCTTTGCCCTTTTCTTGAAACTAGTGATCTTGTCAACCATCAACAGTTGATGCTCTTTCTTGATTTCTACCTTCATTGATTTCATCATCATGAAAAGCTCGGGAGTTGTTTTCGTCATCCCTTGCATACTATAGTTCATCACGAAGTTCTATTAACTTGGTGATGGTGACTAGAGAATTCTGTCAATCACTATCTTATCTGGAAGATTAACTCCCACTTGATTCAAGCGATTGTAGTACCCAGACAATCTGAGCACATGCTCACTAGTTGAGCGGTTCTCCTCCATCTTTTAGCTATAGAACTTGTTAGAGACTTCATATCTCTCAACTCGGGTATTTGATTGAAATATTAACTTCAACTCCTGGAACATCTCATATGGTCCATGACGTTCAAAACGTCTTTGAAGTCCTGGTTCTAAGCCATTAAGCATGGTGCACTAAACTATCAAGTAGTCATCATATTGAGCTAGCCAAACGTTCATAACGTCTACATCTGCTCCTGCAATAGGTCTGTCACCTAGCGGTGCATCAAGGACATAATTCTTCTGTGCAGCAATGAGGATAAACCTCAGATCACGGATCCAATCTGCATCATTGCTACTAACATCTTTCAACACAATTTTCTCTAGGAACATATCAAAATAAACACAGGGAAGCAACAACGCGAGCTATTGATCTACAACATATTTTGCAAAATACTACCAGGACTAAGTTCATGATAAATTGAAGTTCAATTAATCATATTACTTAAGAACTCCCACTTAGATAGACATCCCTCTAATCCTCTAAGTGATCACGTGATCCAAATCAACTAAACAATGTCCGATCATCACGTGAGATGGAGTAGTTTCATTGGTGAACATCACTATGTTGATCATATCTACTATATGATTCACGCTCAACCTTTCGGTCTCCGTGTTCCGAGGCCATATCTATATATGCTTGGCTCGTCAAGTATAACCTGAGTATTCCGCGTGTGCAACTGTTTTGCACCCGTTGTATTTGAACGTAGAGCCTATCACACCCGATCATCACGTGGTGTCTCAGCACGAAGAACTTTCGCAACGGTGCATACTCAGGGAGAACACTTCTTGATAATTAGTGAGAGATCATCTTAAAATGCTACCATCAAACTAAGCAAAATAAGATGTATAAAAGATAAACATCATATGCAATCAAAATATGTGTCGGTGTACTAAAGTAGGGGTACCTTAGTATCCCGAACTTGTGCACGGGCAGTCGCAGCACCCCGCGGCAAGGCTTGCCGGGTGACCGCCAAGGTCCTCCATGGTTCCTTTGGAGCCATTCAAGAACAAAGTATCCAAGACCCCGGCAAGAGGAGCTTGCCGGGAAGGAGACAAGACCCCGGCAAGAGGAGCTTGCCGGGAAGACCAACCAAGGCATCTCGTGAAGCTTGCTGCGACGCGCTGTGCGTCCCGGCAAGACCCGGTGAGCGACAAGCTCCCGGACGCGACAAGACAACATCCGCGGCAAGGCGCTTGCCGCGGCAAGCTACTACTTCGCAGCCCGCGCTCTAGCTCACCCACCAACGTGTCGCTCTGGGACCATTCCTGGCGTACGTGGCGGGAGGCTGCGCAGCCAGGGGCATGCGGTGGCAAGCAGGCACTGACAAGGTAGCCATCGTGGCAAACGGTGGCGCTCCTGACGGTCCCTTTCTGCACCGTCTAGGTGACGCAGACAGGCATTTAATGCCTTTGTCCCCTGCCGTCAGGGTTAGGTATGATACAACTGTAGTAAGCGGTGGTGCCAACCACCACCTCTTTTACCTTTTTACCCTCATCTTTGTTGCCACTTGTCGGTGACCCCTTTGACATATAAAAGGAGGCCCATGCGCAACAGAGAGGGGGGGACGATCATTCTCACGCTCGGTCTCGCTAGCCACCCAAGTGTACTGTAGCATTCGTCGCTCCCGAGCAAGAACACAATACGAACCAAAGCAGGAGTAGGGTTTTACGCATCCGTGCGGCCCGAACCTGGGTAAACTGATCACGTTGCTCGTGCGCTTCGCCTCGATCTGCTCTTCGCGCACTCTCCGCCCCCTGCCGAACCGAAAGGGTCCTCGGTCCGCCGTGGTCCCATAGGTGTCCGTGGGATCAGCACCCCCGACATCTTTGGCGCGCCAGGTAGGGGGTGCGTCGAGGGTGTGTGAACCTGATCTGACGTTCGCACGAGCCGAAGCTTCGTCATCTTCATCAACATGCCACCGAAGAAGAAGATTTTGGAGGCAGCTGCTCCGTCTGCGCCGAGCCCACCATCGCCGGAGCGAACGGCTGGTGGAGTAGGCGCCGGCGGAAGAGCGGGCGCCGACGGAGCGAATGGCTGGTGGAGTAGGCGCAGACGGAGCAGCGGGCGCCGACGAGGGGACTCATGCTGTTGCCAGGTCCAAGGACAAGACGGCGCTGCACGTCGGCGGCGCGGTCGGCTCCCACAACAACCGAGCGCACTCCAAGACCTCGGCGTCCGTACACGCTCCGTGCCCGTCCCAAGAGGCGCGGGACCAGCAGCGTCATGGTACTCACGGTACCATATGTTTGCTGGGCCGAGATCAAGCTGGCGGATCCCGGAGTGCTCAAGACCAGCACGCACGCCAACATGCTGGCGCGAGCGAGGCACGGTCGTTTGGACGAGATACTGCTCCTTCTAACGTAGTTAGAAGTCCGAGCATATCCCGTTCCTCGCACCGTTCGCCGCCGCCGCCCGCCACTCCAGCGGAAGTGTTGGCACGGGCCCAACTACTCCTAGATTACCCTCCAGCGCCAGAGAAGATCGATGACTGGAGGGACACTATCCAGAGCCTCATCAGCTTCGCCAACGGTGACAACCCACGGCAGGCGAGCACATCGCTGCCACGGCAAGTCAGCCAGGCGCGAGCCGGTGGCGACAAGACCGGCGAGGGTGCAACCACTGTGCACTCTCCGCCCGAAGGCCAAGATCGCCGACTCGCCGGATCCACCTCGACAGCTACTCCACCGCGTCGTCAGATCCGCGAGCTTGTCGCGATCAGCGCCAAGTTCTTCATGAGAGACAGCAAGAAGACGCTCGAACATGCATCGAGCGCCGAAGAGAAGCGCGGCGTCAATCAGACCTGCGTGCTGGGCCCTCTGTTGACATGCATGCGCCCGGAGAGCCAGGCGACTTGCTGTACGCGGTAGGTTGTCCTGCATTTACCCGTGAGCCGCGGCAAGTCCAGTGGCCCAGTCAGAAGCATTTCAAACCAGACGTACCGGAGAAGTACGACGGCAAGTCGCACCCGTCAGAGTTCCTCAGCATCTATACCATTGCGGTGCAAGCTGCCGGGGGGCGAGACGACAAGGTCCTTGCCAACTACTTTCCGCTTGTGCTCAAGCCCGAAGTCAGGTCCTGGCTCATGCACTTGCCGGACAACTCCATATCCTCTTGGGCGGACTTGTGCCATTAGTTTGCCGGCGCCTTTACAGGCGGCCACAAACCACATGGCCAAGAGAGTGACCTCCACCTGCTTGCCCAGAAGGAAGGAGAACCGCTGCGCAAGTATATCCAGAGATTCAGCCGTGTACAGCGTAACATCCCAGACATCCACCCTGCCGCAGTTATCAGCGCGTTCCATCAGAACGTGCGTAATCGCAGGATGCGGGAGGAGATGGTGATGAGCAGGATCAGAGACGTCAGCGAGCTGTACGCCCTGGCCGACAAGTGTGCACGCGCTGAAGAAGGGAGGAAACTCCCCGGAGAGAATACTGGAGCAGGGGGATCCGACAGTGAGGATGCCGCCCCGGCAAAGAAAAACCGGAGGCGCAACAGGAAGAAGGGCAAGGAGGTACTAGTCGTTGAGCAGTCCGGCAATAACGGTGGCGCCAAGCAAGCCAAAGTTGGCAGCTCCGGCAAGGAGGTTGCCGCATGCACCAACTGCCAAGCTGTGGCGGCCGTCGACAAGCAGGACGGCTCCGACAAGCAGTACTGCAAGATCCACCGCACCAAGGGCCATGATCTCCAGAGCAGCAAGAAGGTCGAGCAGCTTGTCCAGCAACAAAAAGCTGAGTACGAGCGGCGCGACAAGGAGAGAGCCCAAGGAGGCGGTGGAGAGGCCGGCAAGAAGCGTGCTGGCCAGGGAGGACGCCGCGGCAAGGCCAAATAGCGGCAAGGAGATAGACCTCCCCGTGGCCGCGACAAGGATGAAGACGAAGACGAAGATGAGGACATGGATGATGTCGAGAACAGTGAGCAGGAGTTTCAGAAAGCTACAAAAGTCTTGTGTGAAGACGGCGGTGCTTCTCTGCATACTTCCCACCGCCAACTCAAACAGTGGCTGTGGGAAGTTAATGCGGCAGAGCCACCTGTCGAATCGCGCAAGCTTCTGAAATGGTCCCTCACGCCTATCATCTTTGACATTGAGGACCACCCTGATCGCACAACTGCGGTCGGGTGCTTGCCGTTGTTGGTTTCGCCAACAATCCGCAACCTCAAAGTCACTAAGATGCTAGTTGACGGCGGGGCCGGCTTAAATCTGATCTCCTCCGCTGTGCTCCAGAAACTCCAGATCCCGGACAGCGAGCTCGAAGAGACCGATACATTCCAAGGAAGTAACCCGGGAAGGAGCAAGCCGAAAGGGAAGGTCACGTTGCCGGTGACATTTGGCAGCGAGATGAATTTCAGAACGGAGAGGGTCACTTTTGACGTTGCCGATTTCCCATTGCCTTACAATGGGATACTTGGCCGTCCAGCGCTCGCCAAGTTCATGGCAGCCTCTCACTATGCATACAACATGCTCAAGATGCCAGGCCCGATAAGCGTCATCTGTCCCTAGCGACAAGAAGGATGCCCTTATCTGCGCCGACAAGATCTACCGGGAAGCAGCAGCTGCAACAGATTGCAAGACACTTGCCGCTGAAGCTCCTGGGGGGAAGAAGAAGACCAAGTCCGGCAAGAGCTCTGATGCCCACTCCGGCAAGCGCACCTCCTTGGAGTGCTGCGCTGCCGTCGAGGACGCACCATCGAGCTCCACCGGCAAGTGTAAAAAGGCAATGGCAGCTCCACCACATACCAAGAAGGTGTCCGCCAAGGAGGACGGCACTGGTGGTACCTTCACCATCAGTGCCATGCTTGACCCTAAATAGGAAAGCGCGCTCGTTACTTTCCTGCGGGCGAATGTCGACGTGTTTGCATGGCAACCGTCTGATATCCCCGGTGTTCCCAGGAAAGTAATTGAGCACCATCTTGCCGTTTGTCCTCATGCGCGGCCCGTCAAGCAGAAGGTCAGGAAACAGGCAGTGGAGCGCCAAGAGTTCATAGTAGAAGAAATCAAGAAATTGGAAGCAGCAGGCCTTGTCAGAGGAGTGCTCCATCCCACGTGGCTGGCCAATCCTGTAGTCGTGCGCAAGGCGAATGCAAAATGGAGGCTTTGCATTGACTTTACTGATGTTAATAAAGCTTGTCCCAAAGACCCATTTCCCTTGCCGCGCATTGACCAGATTCTAGACTCCACAGCCGGATGTGATTTGCTTTCATTTCTTGATGCATATTCAGGATACCATCAGATCTTCATGGCAGAAGAGGATGAGGAGAAAACCGCTTTCATTACTCCATGTGGCATGTACTGTTTCGTACGTATGCCTTTCGGATTAAAGAATGCTGGTTCAACATTTACCAGAGTAGTCCATGTCGCTTTGAAGCCACAGATCCACAGAAATGTAGAAGCTTACATGGATGATATAGTGGTCAAGAGCAAGGACAGGGCAACTCTGATCCAAGATTTAGAAGAGACTTTTGCAAATCTGCCCAAGGTCAACCTCAAGCTCAACCCCGAGAAGTGTGTGTTTGGAGTCCCTTCCGGCAAGCTTCTCAGGTTCTTTGTGTCTCAGCGGGGAATCGAAGCCAATCCCGACAAGATCAAGGCCATTGAGCAGATCGAAGCACCAAAGCGCGTCAAGGATGTGCGAAGACTTGCCGGCTACGTGGCTGCCCTCAGCAGGTTTATCTCTCAGTCTGCTGAGCGCGCCCTGCCGTTTTTCAAAATTTTGAAAAAGGCAGGTCCAATGAAAGGGACTCCGGAAGCGGAGGCTGCGCTGCAGGACATGAAGAGATACCTGTCCTCCACTCCAACACTTGTCGCACCTAACCCACAAGAGAAGTTGCTGCTGTACATAGCGGCAACCAATCAAGTGGTTAGTGCTGCATTAGTAGCGGAGAGGGAGGCAGATGACGAGCCAGCAACCGCGGCAAGCACATCCAGTGACAAGCAGGGGGCTTCCTCGACAGGCTCTGGTCCCGACAAGCAAGGATCTGCGTGGATGCAAGAGGAGATACAGAAGAAGATGGTGCAGCGCCCAGTTTACTTTGTCAGCTCCCTTTTGCAGGGGGCTAGGTCAAGGTACTCTGGTGTGCAGAAGTTGCTTTTCGGCCTTCTCATGGCCTCGAGAAAGTTGCGCCATTACTTCCAAGCACACGAGATCATAGTTGTCACTCGCTTTCCGCTGAAGAGGATATTGCAAAATCCAGAAGCAACGGGCAGGATTGTCGAGTGGGCGCTGGAACTGTCAAGCTTTGGCCTCAAATTTGAGAGTACATCAACAATCCAAAGCAAAGCATTAGCAGAGTTCATAGCAGAGTGGACGCCAACTCCAGATGAAGAAATTCCGGAGAAGAGCATCCCCGCCAAGGAAACAAGCAAGGAGTGGCTCATGTACTTTGACGGTGCCTTCTCGCTGCAAGGCGCCGGTGCTGGCGTGCTGCTTGTCGCGCCCACCGGAGAGCACCTCAAGTACATAGTCCAGATGCACTTTCCCAAGGAGCAAGCGACAAACAATATTGCAGAGTATGAAGGCTTGCTTGCTGGTCTCAGGATCGCGGTAGAACTTGGGATTAAGAAGCTTATTGTCAGGGGTGACTCGCAGCTTGTCGTCCGCCAAGTGAACAAGAATTACCAGAGTCCATTAATGGAAGCTTACGTCGACGAAGTGAGAAAGCTAGAAGAGCACTTTGACGGCTTGCAAATGGAGCACGTCCCAAGAGCTCAGAATGACATTGCTGATGGCCTTTCAAAGTGCGCTGCACTTAAATTACCTGTGGAACCAGGAATTTTTGTGCTCAAGCTGACTCAGCCGTCCGTAACACCGCCAGTTGGACAGAGCAAGAAGAGGAAGTTGGTTTCTGGCGACTATTTTCCGGCAGAGCTTCCCGGAGCCGCCGCCAAGAAAGTCCCCAAGATCAACACCAACGGTGCTGAGGAGCAGTCTGCTCCGGCAAGCCCCAGGGTTTGCTCCGTTGAAGCAGACACTCCCGACAAGTTTTGCTCCGACAAGCTTGCCAGGGAACATGAAGCTCCGGCAAAGCCGCAGGTTCTTGCCGTGGAAGCAGATGTTCCCGCAGCAGCAGGATTGCCTTTAGTCCTTGTTGTCGAGCCACAGGCTCCAACATGGGTGCAGCAAATTGTCCGTTTCCTTCAGACAGGAGAACTTCCCGAAGAGCCAGAAGAAGCGGAAAGAGTAGCCCGACAGTCTAGTATGTACCAGTTTGTCGATAACACACTATGCAGAAGAAGGCTCAACGGTGTGAAATTGAAGTGTATTCCCCAGGAAGATGGACAGAAGCTGTTGGCAGAGATACATGGAGGTATATGTGGTCACCACATTGGCACAAGAGCCCTTGTCGGAAAGGCATTCCGGCAAGGCTTCTTCTGGCCGACAGTCCTCCAGGATGCAACTACACAAGTAACCAAGTGTGAAGCGTTCCAGTTCCATTCCAAGCAGATACACCAGCCAGCTCAAGCTCTCCAGACGATCCCTTTATCCTGGCCATTTTCGGTCTGGGCGCTCGATATCCTCGGCCCCTTTCCTCGAGCTGTCGGGGGCTTTGAGTACTTGTACGTTGCAATCGACAAGTTCACAAAGTGGCCAAAAGTGGAACCAGTGAGGAAGGTGACGGCACAGTCAGCAGTCAAGTTCTTCAGGTCGATTGTTTGCCGCTTCAGGATCCCTAACAGGATAATCACCGACAACGGTACACAATTTACGAGCCGCACCTTCATGCAGTACGTCCAAGATCTTGGCGCCAAGGTCTGCTTCGCTTATGTTGCTCATCCGAGAAGCAACGGTCAAGCGGAGAGGGCAAATGCTGAAGTGTTGCGCGGGCTCAAGACCAGAACTTTCGACAGGCTGCACAAGTGCGGAAGAAACTGGATCGAGGAGCTGCCGGTGGTTCTTTGGTCGATCAGGACGACGCCAAATCGAGCCACTGGCCAGACACCCTTCGCTCTAGTCTATGGAGCGGAGGCAGTTATCCCCACGGAACTCGTATACGGGTCGCCTCGAGTGCTCGCTTACGATGAGCTTGAGCAAGAGCAGCTGCGGCAAGACGACGTGCTGCTCCTTGAGGAAGACCGTCTTCAGGCCGCTGTGCGAGCCGCTCGCTACCAGCAAGCTTTGCGCCGCTATCATAGCCGCAAAGTTAATGCCGGAAGTCTTGAGGAAGGCGACCTTGTTCTTCGGCGCGTTCAGTCCACCAAGAATTCCAACAAGTTGACACCAAAGTGGGAAGGCCCTTACCGGGTGAAACGAGTCACTAGGCCTGGCGCTGTCCGCCTTGAGACCGAAGATGGCATATCGGTGAGCAACTCCTGGAATATCGAGCATCTTCGTAAGTTTTACCCGTAAGGCGCGGTTGTCGGACCCTGTCCGGCAACCACCCTTTTGTACAAGTCTTGCCGCTGTTGCATGTAATCCTTTGTACAAAGCCAGGCGCAGACCCTGAGCACAAGTAAATGAAGCGCTGGCGCCCTGAGTTATAGCATGCAGGCTAGATCGAGTCTCATCCTTGGTTAGGGTTGATAGTGCTTAACAGCGGCTAACCCCTAGCTTAGAGGTTGACTGTGCGTCCCTTTGCCTTTCTTTCGTTTCCCTTGGTTCGCTCGCATATCCTTGCCGGACCGCTTGAGGACGAAAAGGAGAAGAAGGACGTACCGGTGTCTGGACCCCAGCAAGCCAGTGTTGCGGGGGGCTGCAAGTACCAAGATTCACCCACGGCAAGCCAGAGTTGCCGGGGGCTGCAATCTCAGATAAGTCTTTCATCCCTCATCATGCATTCTCTTATGGACCGAGGAATACGAAACCTTGTTTCTTCCTAAAAACTACCGTGCTCCCTTAACTCTAGGCCCTGGGGCTCGTTCCTGGGGCCAAGTTTGGTCGTAGTCGCGGCAGCAAAGGGATGGAACGAGGGGGCTGCACCCGCCTCGTCCCTGCCTCCGCCAAAAGCGTGAGAAAGGTCGAGCGACGTGGGAAGACGGTAGGGCCTGTTGCCGGGAGAAGAAGTGTCTATCTGAAAGATACCAAGGATTTGCTCCTTGGCGTGGGTTCTACCCGCGAGACAAATGACCCGGCAAGCATCCCCTTTTCATTAAAAAACATTCCACTCAGGTACAGTCCATAGAGGATGAAAAACATCAAAGAGAGGATTACAAGTTTTAAATGCAACTAAGGCCCGAAGGCCTACAAATTAAAAAGATAAGATGCCCATAATCCTTTTCTTGTCCCTCTCTTCAGGAGGTAGGTCAAGGAGGCAAGAATGGCAAAAGGGGCGCCTAGGCGAGCTACGGGTGCCAGAAGACACTAAGAGAACATCCCGGGGGCCGTCCGAAGGTTGGACGGTGATGGCGGCGCCGGAAGCGGGGCTCGAAGACGAGGCGGCAGGACGTCAGCACGCTGTCGAGGGCACCACGCCCTCGTACTCCGACTTGACGGCCTTGCCGCCAGCCCTCTTCCTCTTCCGCAGCCTCCCTACGCCAGCCGCCCAAGGAGACGACCCCGGGAAGTTCAAGGAGGCTGCGACACGGATGATGGGGTCACCGGTGCCGCACGGAGCGGCGCCCGACACCTAGTCGGACCCGTCATCCTGCCGCCCGCCACCCTCATCGTCGATGTCGCTCTCCTCCTCGTCACTCTCGCTCGAGGAGGAGCTTTTGCTGTCGAAGGAGCTATCCACGCAGCACTTTGTCCAAGTGCCGAAGCACCCGAAGACCTTGACAGAGAGGAGATCGCCCTCCATCAACTTAAAATGGAGGGTGAGCCCCCCCATCAGGCTGAGGATACAGGCGAACGTCTTCCACCCTCGACCAAGATACATCACATTAAGGGCTGGGAATTCAACACGGACTCGCGTGCCGCTGATCCCACAGCACCTCATGTGCAGTCTCAGTGTCTCGGGCGGGTCCAACTCCATCGCGCTCGCAAACGGAGCTGGGAGTCGGAGGCGACGACGAGGCGCCCGGCGCAGCCTGACGAAGAACTCACAAGGGTCGTCCCCAATATGGACCGCCGTGGGAAGAGGAGCCACCGGCGGAGGCGAAGCCGGCGCGCCGCCCCGTCCACCTCTTGCCGGAGCGCCTCGACCTCGTCCTCGACCTCATCCACGACCTCGCCCCCTCCCTCTTCCCCTTACGGCTGGCTCTGCCACCACGGGTGTGGGAGAGGGTGGGATGCGCTGTCTGGCGGCAACCCTCGCCGCCACCGATGAAGGACCAGGGTTCCCTCTCTCCATGGCGAATGAGAGAAAGGGGAGCAGAAGCTGAAGGAAGGAGGAGATGAGAGAATGCGGGCTTCCGTCCTCCCCTCCTGCTCTTTATAAAGGTGCGAGGTGGGGGCTCGGCCGCCCCGCTCAGCGAATCAAGACACGGGAGGAGCAGGGAGCTGGGGCCGACCCGCTGCCTCGACCCACGACGGCCCAGATTCCCGCCTCCACCGTCCGCGACCCCAAGTGCATGGGAGCCGCATGGCAGGCGTGCAGAACCGAGGCAACGGATGGGGCGACCTCTCCCCACCCCGTGATCGTGGGGAGTGGACACCTCGAAAACCGCCCACGATCTCTCCCACGATGCCGCGGTTGACGTGTGCCGTGCGGGGAGGGCGCGGTGGATGCGGAGTGAGTTATGGCGCAACCTAGGCCGCGCGTGCCCGTGCACTATTTTGGGCCTGGCCCAACAGCGCTCGGCACCGTGTATGGCCCAGGCCCGGGGGCTCCTGTCGGTGTACTAAAGTAGGGGTACCTTAGTATCCCGAACTTGTGCATGGGCAGTCGCAGCACCCCGCGGCAAGGCTTGCCGAGTGACCGCCAAGGTTCTCCATGGTTCTTTTGGAGCCATTCAAGAACAAAGTATCCAAGACCCCGGCAAGAGGAGCTTGCCGGGAAGGAGACAAGACCCCGGCAAGAGGAGCTTGCCGGGAAGAACAACCAAGGCATCTCGTGAAGCTTGCTACGACGCGCTGCGCGTCCCGGCAAGACCCGGTGAGCGACAAGCTCCCGATGCGACAAGACAACATCCGCGGCAAGGCGCTTGCCGCGGCAAGCTACTACTCCGCAGCCCGCGCTCCAGCTGACCCACCAACGTGTCGCTCTGGGACCGTTCCTGGCGTATGTGGCGGGAGGCTGCGCAGCCAGGGGCATGCGGTGGCAAGCAGGCGCTGACAACGTAGCCATCGTGGCAAACGGTGGCGCTCCTGACGGTCCCTTTCTGCACCGTCTAGGCGACGCAGACAGGCATTTAATGCCTTTGTCCCCTGCTGTCAGGGTTAGGTATGATACAACTGTAGTAAGCGGTGGTGCCAACCACCACCTCTTTTACCTTTTCACCCTCATCTCTGTTGCCACCTGTCGGTGACCCCTTTGACATATAAAAGGAGGCCCATGCGCAACAGAGAGGGGGGGGGACGATCATTCTCACGCTCGGTCTCGCTAGACACCCAAGTGTACTGTAGCATTCGTCGCTCCCGAGCAAGAACACAATACGAATCAAAGTAGGAGTAGGGTTTTACGCATCCGTGCGGCCCGAACCTGGGTAAACTGATCGCGTTGCTCGTGCGCTTCGCCTCGATCTGCTCTTCGCGCACTCTCCGCCCCCTGCCGAACCGAAAGGGGCCCCGGTCCGCCGTGGTCCCATAGGTGTCCGTGGGATCAGCACCCCCGACAATATGTGACATGATATGGCCATCATCATCTTGCGCCTTTGACTTCCATCTCCAAAGTACTGTCATGATCTCTATCGTCACTGGCATGACACCATGATCTCCATCATCTTGATCTATATCAATACGTCGTCACGTGGTCGTCTTGCCAACAATTTCTCTTGCAACTATTGCTATCGCATAGCGATAAAGTAAAGCAATTATTGGACGCTTGCATCTTATGCAATAGAGAGACAACCATAAGGATTTTGCCAGTTGCCGATAACTTCAACAAAACATGATCATCTCATACAACAACTTATATCTCATCACGTCTTGACCATATCACATCACAACATGCCCTGCAAAAACAAGTTAGACGTCCTCTACTTTGTTGTTGCAAGTTTTACGTGGTTGCTACGGGCTTAGCAAGAACCGTTCTTACCTACGCATCAAAAACCACAATGATATTTTGTCAAGTTGGTGCTATTTCAACCTTCGCAAGGACCGAGCGTAGCCACACTCGGTTCAACTAAAGTTGGAGAAACTGACACCCGCCAGCCACCTGTGTGCAAAGCACGTCGGTAGAACCAGTCTCGCGTAAGCGTACGCGTAATGTCGGTCCGGGCCGCTTCATCCAACAATACCGCCGAACCAAAGTATGACATACTGGTAAGCAGTATGACTTATATCACCCACAACTCACTTGTGTTCTACTTGTGCATATAACATCAACACATAAAACCTAGGCTCGGATGCCACTGTTGGGGAACGTAGTAATTTCAAAAAAATTCCTACGCACACGCAAGATCATGGTGATGCATAGCAACGAGAGGGGAGAGTGTTGTCCACGTACCCTCGTAGACCGGAAGCGGAAGCGTTATGACAACGCGGTTGATGTAGTCGTACGCCTTCACGGCCCGACCGATCAAGCACCGAAACTACGGCACCTCCGAGTTCTAGCACACGTTCAGCTCAATGACGATCCCCGGACTCTGATCCAGCAAAGTGTCGGGGAAGAGTTCTGTCAGCACGACGGCGTGGTGACGATCTTGATGTTCTACCGTCGCAGGGCTTCGGCTAAGCACTGCTACAATATTATCGAGTTGTATGGCGGAGGGGGCACCGCACATGGCTAAGAAAACGATCACGAGGATCAACTTGTGTGTCTATGGGGTGCCCCTGCCCCGTATATAAAGGAGAGGAGGAGGGGAGGGACGGCCCTCTCTATGGCGCGCCCTAGGGGATTCCTACTCCCACCGGGAGTAGGATTCCCCCTTTCCTAGCCCAACTAGGAGTCCTTCTATGTAGTAGGAGTAGGAGACAAGGAAGGGGTAGAGGGAAGAGAAGGAAGGAGGGGGCGCAGCCCCTCCCCCTAGTCCAATTCGGACTAGGCCTTGGGGGGGGGGGGGCGCGGCCTGCCTCTCCCTCACCCCTAAAGCCCAAGAAGGCCCATATACTTCTTCTCCCGTATTCCCGTAACTCCCCGGTACTCCAAAAAATACCCGAACCACTCGGAACCTTTCCGATGTCCGAATATAGTCGTCCAATATATCGATCTTTACGTCTCGACCATTTCGAGACTCCTTGTCATGTCCCCGATCTCATCCGGGACTCCGAACTCCTTCGGTACATCGAAAACTCATAATATAACTGTCATTGAAACCTTAAGCGTGCGGACCCTACGGGTTCGAGAACAATGTAGACATGACCGAGACACGTCTCCGGTCAATAACCAATAGCGGAACCTGGATGCTCATATTGGCTCCTACATATTCTACGAAGATCTTTATCGGTCAGACCGCATAACAACATACGTTGTTCCCTTTCTCATAGGTATGTTACTTGCCCGAGATTTGATCGTCGGTATCTCAATACCTTGTTCAATCTTGTTACCGGCAAGTCTCTTTACTCGTTCCGTAATACATCATCTCGCAACTAACTCATTAGTTGCAATGCTTGCAAGGCTTATGTGATGTGCATTACCGAGAGGGCCCAGAGATACCTCTCCGACAATCGGAGTGACAAATCCTAATCTCGAAATATGCCAACCCAACATGTACCTTTGGAGACACCTGTAGAGCTCCTTTATAATCACCCAGTTACGTTGTGACGTTTGGTAGCACACAAAGTGTTCCTTCGGTAAACGCGAGTTGCATAATCTCATAGTCATAGGAACATGTATAAGTCATGAAGAAAGCAATAGCAACATACTAAACGATCGAGTGCTAAGCCAACGGAATGGGTCAAGTCAATCACATCATTCTCCTAATGATGTGATCCCGTTAATCAAATAACAACTCTTTGTCTATGATTAGGAAACATAACCATCTTTGATTAACGAGCTAGTCAAGTAGAGGCATACTAGTGACACTCTGTTTGTCTATGTATTCACACATGTATTATGTTTCCGGTTAATACAATTCTAGCATGAATAATAAACATTTATCATGAAATAAGGAAATAAATAATAACTTTATTATTGCCTCTAGGGCATATTTCCTTCATCATGTTCACTGTTTTGACCTGAGGGGGAAACTTCTTCTGTCCCCATGTGTTCGGTTGCTGGGGCTCTTCGTCATCGTCATCGCTTTGCGATCCCTTTTCCCCATTCTTGGTGTTTAATTTGCCGTCCTGTTTAACAACCCATCAATCTCTATTTGTATGATTGGGTGGCTTGTCTAGGGTGCCATGAATCTACCACGGACAATCAAGTATGCGGTCCAAGCTGGATGGGCCTGAATTGTTCTTTTGGAACGGCTTCTTCCGCTGACCGGACTTAGGGCCCTTGAATCCGGCATTTACTGCCGTGTCCTCGGTGTTATCACTGTTGTTTCAGCGCTTGTATCTGTTGCGTTGAGATTTGTCTTTGCTAGTTTTAGCTTCAGGGGTGCCGACGTCGCTTGCATTGTTTTTGCTACGGGCCAACTAACTGTCCTCGCCCGCACAAAAGCGGGTCATGAGTGCCGTGAGGGCTGCCATGGATTTTGGCTTTTCTTGGCCGAGGTGGCGAGCGATCCATTCATCGCAGATGCTGTGTTTGAAGGCTGCTAGGGCTTCGGCATCCAGACAATCAACGATTTGGTTCTTTTTAGTTAAGAACCTAGTCCAGAATTTCCTAGCGGACTCCCTGGGCTGTTGAGCTAAATGGCTTAAGTCATACGCGTCCGGAGGTCGAACATATGTACCTTGGAAGTTATCGAGGAAGGCCTCTTCCAAGTCCTCCCAACTACCAATGGAATTTGTAGGCAGACTATTGAGCCAGACCAGAGGTGGAGGTCATCGCCGCGGGCCATATGAATGCGGAGTATGAAGTCTTCAATCCACACCGCGGGGTCCGTGGTTCCATCGTATGATTCTATATTCATAGGTTTGAACCCTTCTGGGAATTCATGATCCAGGACCTCATCAGTGAAGCAATGAGGGTGTGCGGCGCCTCTATATCGGGTCGTATCACGACGTAGCTCAGATGGAGTCCGTCTGCGGTTTTCGACCCGCGCGTGACTAAGTTTGTCACGTCCGAATAGGTGGCCGTCGTCGCGTGTCGAGGCACGCCCTCACGATCTGTAGATTGATCTAGTGTGTCCTTGTTTATTGTTCAGGGTTTGCTGGAGGTCACATGTATGCCCCTGGGCAAGTTTACCTCTGCCTGTGCGCTGAGGCGGGGCTGGCAGATGTTCGGTGTGAGTTGTCGTTTTGTCTTGACCACGTGGTGGTTGGTCAGCCGCATTGTACAATGGAGGTATGTAGTTCGGCGCCTCCTCGTCAAACTGAGGTAGCAATTTGCACTTTGGGTAGCTTTTGGTTGGGCGCTTGGGGCCGTACTCCTCGGCTGCTAGGACGTCGGTCCATTTATCATTTAGCAGATCATGGTGAGCTTGAAGCTGCTACTGCTTCTTTTTCAGGCTCCTTGAAGTGGCAATTAGCTGGCGCTTGAAGCGCTCCTGCTCAAGAGGTTCCTCAAGCACGATGAAATCCTCGGTGCCGAGGCTCTCCTCCTCCTCCGAGAGCGGAAGGTAGTTATCATCCTCCGAATATTCATGCGTGGCCTATTTACCGGGGCTAACCTGCCCGCCTTCCCGTTCATCATGTTCATTAGCTGTACCGACGGGGTCTTCGTTGTCTTCGGCACCTTCTGGAGTGTTGTCTTCTCATGTGCCGGTACTGCTGTCTTTGCTGTGGCGTGACTAAGAGCGGCGCTGCTGACGCCAGTGCTTGGACTGCATTTCAGAAGTTTTATCCCCAGCTGGATCTTCCTTGTCCTCGCCGGTGTTCTCCTTTGGTGCATCCACTATGTATACATCATACGAGGAAGTGGCTGTCCAGCGTCCGGTGAACGGAGGGTGGACCTCTTCTTCTCCGGCATCGTCGTCCATACCGTCGATGTCCTCGGAGTCGTAGTCAAGTTCATCGGTCAAATTCTCGACCGTGGCTATGAAGTGGGTGGCAGGTGGGAAGCAAAAGTCTCCACTGTCAGCCCCTAGTTCGAGCCGGATATAGTTTGGCTGTGAGTCCTCTGTCAAGGAAAGGTTCTTTAACGAGTTTAGCAGATCGCCCAAAGGCGAGTGCTGGAAGATGTCCACCGTGCTGAATTCAAAGATCGATAAACGATCAAGCTCGGCGTCTGCGGGCTCACGTGATTCGGAACTTACGGCCAGAGACGAGTCCTCAGTTCCAGTGGCCAAGAAATTCATGAGAGGTTGAGTCTATGTGCGGCTCCAACGCCATGGAATTTGTGGCCTCCGTGGTGGGGTTGATCCTCCCGTCCTTGGGTGGCGCATCTTGCTTCGGATCTAGGGCCAGAGCGGTTACAGGAGCAATCTCCTAGATGCAGCCTGATGACAGATTTAGGTCATAATCATCGGGGCGACGAGGTGCAGCTACCACGGTCTCGAATCCCGCAAAGATCAAGTCTCCATGGGTGTCCGCATCATAAATCAAGCTCCCAAATCTGACCTGATGGGCAGGGGCGTAGCTTTCGATTTGCTCCAGATGGCGAAGCGAATTGGCCCGCAGTGCGAAGCCGCCGAACACGAAGATCTGTCCGGGGAGGAAAGTTTCTCCTTGGACAGCGTCATTATGGACGATTGAAGGGGCCATCAAACCTTTTAGCGACATCACAGTGGAACTCTCAATGAAAGCACCAATGTCGGTGTCAAAACCGGTGGATCTCGGGTAGTGGGTCTCGAACTGTGCGTCTAAGGTCAATGGTAACAGGAGACAAGGGACAGGATGTTTACCCAGGTTCGGGCCCTCTCTATGGAGGTAATACCCTACGTCCTGCTTGATTGATATTGATGAATAGGAGTATTACAAGAGTTGATCTACCTTGAGATCGTAATGGCTAAACCCTAAAGGTCTAGCTTGTATGGCTATGATGATGAGTCTCCTGTCCAGACTAAGTCCTCCGGTTTATATAGACACCGGGAGGATCTAGGGTTACACAAGGTCGGTTACAAAGAAGGGAATCTACATATCCAGTCGCCAAGCTTGCCTTCCATGCCAAGGAGAGTCCTTTCCGGACATGGGTGCAGTCTTTGGTCTTCGTATCTTCATAGCCCATCAGTGTAACATCCCAAATTTTCAATTTGGAATGTTATACATAGGTCATTCATGCATATCATATTTTTTTGCATTTCGTTTCTTGATCCTCGAAATATTGAAACGGAGAGAGTTGCGGATTTCTCGTTTCTCATTTTGAATTTTATCAAATATTGAAACAAGGATCATTTTGGTTTTAATGATTTTCTCTCTGAAAATATTTCATATCAAAAAAATATGAGAGGAGATAATATGACTTCTCGAAAATAAATGAAATATTGGAGTAAAAATATTAAAATCAAATAAATGATTTTTTATTTGGTTTTTATTGCAATTTTATTCGAGTTAGGAAAAAATACACATTTTCCAAATTGCATTAGAAGCCCAAATAAATGTTCACTTTGTCCGGCATATTTTTAAAGGACGGAGAAACTTTATTTCGCGATTTTTAGAGTCCGTTTGGTATTTCTTTTCTTCGTTTTTCTGCGCATCGGTTTTTAAAAAAAAGGTAACCGACCTAACCGGGCCGTGTCCGACCTGGACTTTGACCCGACCGGCCTTATAAGCCGCCCCCGCGACCCCCTGCAGCCCGTCCCGCCGCCGCAGCCCACCCGCGCCCCAAACCCTAGCCGCCAACCCCGCCCGCCTCGATCCGCGCCCCGCCGCCGGCGACTCCTACCGCATGTCGCCGCCGCTGCCGCTTGCTGCCGTCGCCCCGCCGCTGCCGGAGTAGCCGACGCCGTCGTCACAAACGCCAAGGTAGCCGCCTTTTTTTATAAAAACCGATCGATTTTATTTCGAAAATCAGATTCGTTTTTTAGATTAGATCGGTTCGGTTTTTCCGTCGGTTTATTTATTTTGCGGACGTTCGTCTATACGTTCATTTTAACAAACGCCGTTCATCCGTTAGCAACAAACAGCGAACGTTTGTTCTCTAGCCTGTTCGTCAGTTTTTCTTTTTCCTGGGTTTTTCGCGATTATTTTCGATCGCGATTTCTGCCCTGATTTTCGTTTTATTATAACTTTTCGCTCGTTTATCCGAATCAGGCGATTCAAGCGCCTAGATCTTCGTCTCAAAGCCCTATTTCTGTTTAAAAAACTTGAACACGATTTTGGTACTGTAAAATTTGACTTTAGTTCAGAATAGTAATCGGATCTTGTTTCTTTCGCAGTTTGTGTTTCGTTGCTTCGTTTGATTTGATTCTTTTTGCAAACCGGAGTTCTTTAGTTGAACTTTCTGGTTAGATCTTCTTATTTGAGTTTTACCCGTACATATTTGTTTTATTGCTTATGTATGCTATTGTTTTCTTGCGGTAGAATACCCAGAGTGCGATGCGTGCTACTACGAGTCACTAGGTTTTGCATATCGTCAGCAAGGCAAGCAACACATTGATCATACCTCTTTATTACCCAGTTGTTATGCATTACTTACAACCCTCACACATTGCATGAGTAGGATCTCTTAACATGTGGGTTTGGGAAGTAGATGATGAGGTAGAAGCTATTACCTGTTTTATTATCAAACCCTTGGGAGTTAATTCTACGTTATGCTTATATTGCCATGCTATGCTCGTAGACGTGGATTGGGTTTGAGTGTATCCATGAAAGATGTGAGATTGTTAATTAATGGTTCAACTTAGGGTGGCAACTTTAACACACATCTGGGTGGATTGCTTGTGGGCACCTGGAGAATCCAGTTTTGTCCTAGGATATCCCGGAGTACCCGTGTGATCATCCTACGGTCCGCCACCCAGGCTCAAAGGGATCATAAGATTTTTCATGCTAGAAACTTATGTGTGGAGCCACAAGCCATTATGAGCTCTGGCATAGTTGAGTATGTTGCATGACCTCTTCCAGTGGTAGGCTAGCAGATGTAAGGGATGTAGGTCGGTACTGTCTACCCGGGGTTAGAGTTAATGCTTATGAAAGACTGTGTCTCGGTCATCCATTTCTCAAACACCATGTAGTGCAAGAAATCCAACGGAGGAGGTCGAGTCTTGTGGGGAAAAGTGCGCAAACCTCTGCAGTGTGTACAAACTAATCATGGTTAGCCGTGTCCCCGGTTATGTACATCTTGGGTATTTGGTACTTGAATTTGATTTGATCTCATCACTCTAAATTAATTTGTTAGGTTCTTAATGATTACTTTAATGGGGATTGAGTTGGAGGAACCTTCTCAATGATGTTTCAACCACCATGATAGTTAAATTAAAATTTATATCTTTGTTGTAGGGAAAAATTGGCTTTTCGCAAAACAATATAACCATAGAGCCTCCACTAGCAAAATATGCATGTAGTGATAGCATTTATGTGTTCATTGCTCTACTGTGTTATATTGCCAGCATATTCCATGTGCTGAGCCGTTTTCGGGATGCAACGTATCATGTTGCAGACTTTCCAGACGATGAGTAAGGTGCCATAGGTCGTTTGTCATGCACTCAGCTATCCCGTCGGAGTTGATGGACTCACTTTATCTTCCAAGCCTTCCGCTGTTATCTTATTTAGATGGCCTTGAGCCATATTTACTGTAATAAGTTCTCTTTGGAGACATTTGATGTAATAAATGTGTGATTGCTACTCTATTATAAATCCTTCGAGTACTGTGTGTGTCAGCATTACCGATCTAGGGATGACACTGAAGCACAGAGACTTGACCGTCTGAGGTTGGGTCGCTACAAGATGGAATCAGAGCACACGCTGAATGTAGGACACGACCACTAAGAAAAGCCATAGGTCACTCTTCTATACTCATTGTGACTCCTCTCCATTTTCTACTCTTTAGGATGGCGGACTCAAGGAACAAGTTTGCACAACCGGATGAAGACACACCCTTTGGACGACACTTGAAAGAAGTCACTAGATACCTGAACATCGGAATACCAAGCTTCACCGGGACCTACCCCGCCTCTTTACCAGAAGAGGAGCGATGGATGATTTAGGTTCAAGTTCCAGGAAGGACATTCACGCCAGTTACGGAGCCCATAGAATTTTCCTTTGATGCACCAACCTGGAGTCTAGGAAAGAGCATGGCAGTCCACATCGCCATGGGGCGCATCGGCGAAGTTTAACACAAGGATCTCAAGGATACTATCTACCAGATATGTGGGCACCGAGATGAGCAATGGGAGATAGTCACCACTAGGAAGGACAGATCCATTGCAGCATTCATCCAGGAGCTAAAGCAGCACATTCGACGCCGGGAGAACCAGATGTGTGCAAGCATGATAGATTTGAAGAAGGCAATGATAAGGATCACCGAGCTAGAAGAGGAGCTCAAGTCTACACGCGATGGATATGAGGAGGAAATGACGATACTTGTGGAGATGAATGACGACCTGACAAGGAAGCTGGGAGTTTTCATGGGAGACCCCGCACCAGGAAGAGAAGACGACAATCCCAAGGAGATTCATTCTGAAGACTACATCATCATCGACGACACCGACTTCGACCCTGACAATATTGCTGATGATTACGAAGACGAAGCTGGAGCGGATATCATGGAGTCTTCCACTGATCAAAAATTCTAGATGACCACCATATGATTAGTAGTATTCCCCTGTATATAGTAGTAGTCTGAGCACTTTTTAACACTAGTTCTAGACCGATTGTATGCCCTTTCTTGATTGATTGAGTGATATGATATGATTGTGTTTGTCTCATGTGCATATGGGTAGTGCTTTCTCACTAGACCTCCTTTCTATTCTAATCTCTCCCCTCTAAACCCATCAGATGCCTCCGAGACATGATACCGGATTTGTCTTCCCACCGGAGCTCACTCAGTTGATCCAGTAGCAGAATGCCTTGATGCAGTTGTTAGTTCAGAACCAAGGAAACAACAAAAACAACAACCCACCGCCACCACCTCCAGTTGACAACTTAGCCCGTTTTCTGAGGTTGCAGCCGCCGGTGTTTTCCAGTAGCACCGAGCCAATTGTTGCGGATGACTGGTTACGCAAGATTGGAAGGGAGTAGACCAACGCAAGTTGCACTAATGCTGAGAAGGTGCATTTTGCCGCACACCAATTGGAGGGACTAGCGGCATCATGGTGGGAGAATTGCAAAGCCACCTTCCCGATAGCCAATATCACTTGGGATCAGTTTCAGCAAGCATTCCGCACAGCCCATGTCTCAATTGGAGCTATGAGCATGAAGAAGCGTGCGTTTCTTAACTTGTGCCAGGGGAATCATACTGTGGCTCAGTATGTTGATGAGTTCAGTAAGCTATCCCGTTATTCCTCATATGATGTGGCCACACATGCCGCGAAGCAGGAGAAGTTTATGGAAGGGCTGAATGATGAGATGAGCATGCAGTTGATCGTGGCAACATTTAACAACTACCAGGAGTTGGTAGACAAGGCTGTTATGATGGAAGGGAAGCAACACCAGATTGAGATCCGCAAAAGGAAGTATGGACAAGGAAAGTACAATTCTGGAGCTCAGCAGAAACCTCGTATAACCCCGAACTCGGGAGGATATATCCATAATCATGGAGACCATACTGACAATGGAGGAAGTTCGCATAACCTCAATGGCCCCAAGAATGGAAATGGGAATGGAGCAAACAACAATCAGAACCGCTCCACTCCAGCCACACCCGCCAAGAGGGATCTAAGTCACATTAGTTGTTTCAAGTGCGGGAAGACTGGACATTATGCCACTGATTTCCCTGAGGCAAAGACTGGTAATGGCAATGGAAGCGCTGGGAAGAAGCCCAGCCCTTTCAATAGGGGACAAGTGAACCACGTGAAAGTTGAGGAGGTTGAAGATCAACCTGATGCAGTTGTCGGTAAGTTTTTGGTTAAGTCATTTACTGCAGTTGTTCTTTTTGATACTAGTGCATCGCATTCATACATTTCAAGGGGATTTGTGGACAAGTTTAAGTTACCCACCTTAGCCCTTAGGACACCCTTGCTAGTAAGCATACCCGGTGCAGAGTATATGGCCAGCCGATGGTGCAATCGAATACCCTTAACCATTAGTAGCCATGTTTTTCACTCAGACCTAGTAATTTTGGAATCACAAGGTTTGGATGTGATACAAGGAATGGATTGGCTCTCGAAGTATGGAGGAAACATTGACTGTGCTAGCAGGTCTATTCTACTCACCACCCCGGAGGGGAAAAGGATCAAGTATGTTTCCAGACATGCGCCGAGGAGGACCCAAGTAAATTCTCTCATGGGAGTTATTCAGGAGGAAGTGCCGGTAGTGAAGGATTACCCAGATGTATTTCCAGAGGAGTTACCATGCATGCCGCCAGATCGAGACATCGAGTTTTTGATTGAACTATTGCCAGGCACCGGACCGATATCGAAGAGACCATTCTATAGGAATCCAGTACTTTGTCGTCTGCCATGGCGGACGGCAAAGGCACGGACGGCTGACGGCAAAGCACTTTGCCGTCTGCGGCGGATGGCAAACAGTGACGGCAAAGATAGGGTTGGCAAACAGGTCCTTTGCCGTCTGCTTTTTATGGCGGACGGCAAAGAGCCCTTTGCCTACAGCGGCGGACGGCAAAGAGGTGGGACGGCAAAATGTTGCACGTCTGCCAGCGTTACTCCGTTAGGCGGCTAACGGCGGCCTTTGCCGTCCGCCAGCGGACGGCAAATTTTAGCGCCTCTTTGCCGTCCGCCGGATGACGTCAACAATACGTCAGTGCCTGCTTTCTTTTGTCGTCCGCCCGGCAGATGGCAAAGGCAAAGTCTTTGCCATCAGCTTAGCTTTGCTGTCCGCCACGGTAGGCAAATTGGCCAAATGGTCCATCCCCCAGGAAGCATAGGTGGGCGCCACGTACCCCCTTTGTCGTCTGCCACCGATGGCAAAGTGGTCTTTGCTGTCTGCCGCGGACGGCAAAGAGCCTGCACTGCCTCTTTTTTATTCTGTTTTTCTTATATCCAACAATTATCACAGCAAATATATCACAGCACATATATATCCATCACACAAATATCCAGCACATATATATCCAACATAATAAATATCCATCCATACATACATAGTAGGTTGCACATAGTTCCATCGATCCATACATATTACAATATGCAAACTTTCAACATAGCAATCTAGTTTCATCATAGCAAGCGAGCATAATACAAGAAGTGCATCAAAGGAAAAACAAGCAATCCATCATAGGAAGCTGGCTTCCGTGAAGTGAATGAAACCTGCAAAATGACAAATAAGGAAGTTAGAAAAAGAAGACTAGAAGAAGAATTAGACTAGAAGAAAAAGAATAGAAGAAGAAGAAGAACAAGACTAGAAGAAGAAGTATATGCCATTTATTAGCTAACTTAGGTGAAATGTATCATTTATGAGCTAACCTAGGTGAAATGGGTAGTTTATGAGCTATCCTACGTGAAATGGATCATTTCGGAGCTAAGTTAGGTGAAATGGGTCGTTTATAAAGCTAACCTAGGTGAAATTGATCATTTTGGAGCTAACCTAGGTGAAATTGATCATTTTGGAGCTAACTTAGTTGAAATGGGTCATTTATGAGCTGACTAAGGTGAAATGCCACATTTTTTAACTAACTAAGGTAAAATGGATCGTTTTGAGCTAACCTAGGTGAAATGGGTAGTTTATGAGCTATCCTAGGTGAAATGGATCATTTTGGAGCTAAGTTAGGAGAAATGGGTCGTTTATGAGCTAACCTAGGTGAAATTGATCATTTTGGAGCTAACCTAGGTGAAATTGATCATTTTGGAGCTAACTTAGTTGAAATGGGTCATTTATGAGCTAACTAAGGTGAAATGCCACGTTTTTAGCTAACTAAGGTAAAATGGATCGTTTTGAGCTAACCTAGGTGAAATGGGTAGTTTATGAGCTATCCTAGGTGAAATTGATCATTTTGGAGCTAAGTTAGGTGAAATGGGCCGTTTATGAGCTAACCTAAGTGAAATTGATCATTTTGGAGCTAACCTAGGTGATATTGATCATTTTGGAGCTAACTTAGTTGAAATGGGTCGTTTATGAGCTAACTAAGGTGAAATGCCATGTTTTTGAGTTAACTAAGGTAAAATGGATCGTTTTTGAGCTAACTTAGGTGAAATGGGTCATTTTGGAGCTAACCTTGGTGAAATGGGTCATTTTAAAGCTAACGTAGGTAAAATGGATCATTTAGGAGCTAATCTACGTAAAATGGGTCATTTTAGAGCTAACTTGGATAAATTGGATCACTTGTAAGCTAACTAAGGTAAAACGAGTCATTTTAGAGCTAACTTAGGTAAAATGGATCGTTTATGAGCTAACTAAGCTAATTATGCAATTTTTGACATAAGTAAGCTAAGTACATATCGTTTTAGAGCTAACTTAGGTAGGATGGATGGTTTATGAGGTCAGTAAGCTTATTAAGTCATTTTGGAGGAAAATAAGCTAACTCTAGGTCATTATGGTAAGAATATTGGAGAAAATAAAGCTAAGTCTAGGTCTTTATGCATTTGTTAAGCAAAACACTAGAGAAACTTATCGTGATCACGGAGGTGTTGGAGCGGGCTGGCTCGCGCCGGTAGCTGGAGAAGGATCATGCGATGCGTTTCTGGAGTTAAGCTGCACCAAAGATCATTTCCAATGTCTCGTTAGCATTATGACACTCAAATGTTAAGACTAGCAAGTAATGTCCATTCAAATTAAACTCACCGTGCTCCCAGGAGCAATCACTGGCATCGGCGGAGCGGTCTGACCGGACTTCTCGCACACAGACTGCACATTTGGTTTTCACAACAGAGTCATACTAGTTAGTAAATTGACTCAAATGTTAAGACTAGCAAGTAATCTGCAGAAGAAACTTACCACAAGGAGCTCGTACATGGCCCTTGCCTGCATGTCATTCCGTGCCCTCTCCTCCTCCAACATCTTTGTCATCCTCTCCTCCAACTCCCGCTGCCTCTCCACCGCCTCCGCCAGAAGTTTCTCCGTTCTATCTCTCTCACTCTGTATAGCAGCCTGCAACACCACTCACATGACCATTTGTAATCATTGATGGAAGCGCACACAATGTAATGGAGAAAGATAGCTGAGTACGTATAACTAACCTTGAAGGCGAGTTGGACTGGCCGTTCACGAGGCCTTATCTCAGGAGCGGAGCTCGACTGGCGCGCCTTGATCTCCGGGAGAGTGCTAGGACAACGGATAAGTCCATCTCTCAAGGCTATGGAGCCATGGGACCTCCCGCCACCAGATATCATCAGCAGCTCTGTATCAATGGGACCCTGGCTCGGGTTAAAGTCCTCCCCTTTCCTCACCTTCCCCTGATCTCTATATTGCATGAGCTTGTCGTGGGCGGAGATGTTGGTGAAGTTCTTTGGATCATCGAGGTCAGACGCAGAGAATGCCTTGACTTTCTTGTAAGGGCCAGTGTGGGCCATGGCATACAGGTCGTACACCTCTGGCACCTTATCCACCTTATTGTAGCGTGCCTGAAAGAGAGAAACAAAGTAAATTAGTAATTAAAGGGCTAAAGCTAGCATGATGAATGAATTGCATGAATCATGAAGCAAACCACATACCCAGTTCCGCTCGTACTAAAATAAGTTGGAGCTGCCTTGGTGGTGTGGCACACCTTCCATTTGGGCACGTTTGTCCTTGGCCTCTTTGTGGGTGGCCAGCCATTCTTTTAAGCACCACGCATTGACCAACACCTCCCAACAATCCATCCAATCCGCACACCATCTCGGAGGGGCCTAAGTTAGCAAATAGAAACTTGAGCGCTACGGCTATGAATTACTAAATGAAGGAAGTAAGTACAAGGCCTTAAGAATTACCTTCATGTACTTCTCCTTACTCAAGAACTTATCGCGGCACTCCTGCTTGGGCTTCTTGATACCACGCCCGGCGTAGTAGTCTCGAACAGCCTGCACCCGAACCTCATGCCGTAAGTTCTGAAGTAGGCGCTTGCACTCCTTGTGGATAACATGATCCGCCTCCTCCTTGTATCCCTCCTCACACCTGTAGAATGTCTGCAATCAAATGAGACAATATTGATTAGTACAATTAATAACTAGCTAGTGGAAGATTTTTAATTGTGTAAAGGAGCAATTACCCAGAACTTTCTGATCACCACGTCTGCCCTCGTCTCGCACAAGACACCGTCGATAATCTCACCCAGCGGGGCCGGGGCAGCCAAGTAGTGCTCCCAAGTCAATCCAACCTCTGGAAGCCGACCCTCACCAGGCAACGTGACAAACCCCGGGAAGTTTTGCCGAATCAGAACTCCAAGGACGGAGTTGGGCCCGCGGACACTTTCATGGTGGTCCCAACCCCTGCAGCATGACAAGGCCAACACATCAGTTATTTGAAGAAACGTGAATGCAGAAGGTACAAAAAGATTAAATGCACTTACCTCTCCCCATCAGGGAAAATCAACCACCTCTGCTCGCGGGTCGCCGGCACGGACGGGAGCCGTGTAGCACCACGCTGGTTGACGTTTCCCCCCTCCTCCCCGTCCTCCCCATCAGTCGGCTCCCCGCCATCATCAACATGGCCACTCGGCTCCCCGCCATCATCAGCGTGGCCACTCGGCTCCTTAGGCTCACCCGACCAATTACCCCATCCAGACGTGTGCTCCTCCGGGGTCACGTGGGCCCATGTCTCGTGGGTCGAAGGCCCGTCGACCCGAGGCTCGAGGGCCGAAGACCCGTGGACCGGAGTCCATGCAGCCTCCTCCTCAGATGAGTCCACCCTAGTAGTCACGTGCTCGGGTGAAACAGCTGGGGGCGGCGGCGAGGAAGGCACCGTAAGAGTCACCCTACCTCCTCTCCCACGACCACGTGCTCCACCTCCTCTCTTCTTCTTACCTCGTCCCCTGCTGGGCACCGCGGTCGACGAAGAAGGGCCCGGCGGTGTCACCATACTGTCCAGCAACGCTCGGTGGAGAGGTGCATGTGGAATGGAAGACCTCGCACCACGAACCGACGAAGAAGGGGCCTCGGCGCGCACCCGACCAGTACCCACCATCTTTCAACACCTGCCATGACAAAGAATAAACAAAATTAGTACAACATAAAAAAAGTACCGACATGAATAATAATATGTATATCACTTAAGTGTATCATCATCAAGTACAACATAAAAAAATTGAATACCTGACACTTCTAATAATCTCGATTAGTATCATCAATAAATGCATAATCATCATCATCACTATAATCAATGATGGGCTCATAGGGTTCATTGGCATCAACCTGTGCAAGGCCACCTTGATGTAATCGGTCAAGCATTGACAGGTCATCCGCAGCAGTAACCTCTTCTTGTTCCGGCTCTTCTTGTTCCTCCTCTAGGGTGATGTCGGATTCATTGTCGCTGTCTAATTCAATGTTTTGGGGTGAAGTATAGCGGTTCTTGAAACACTTTTTGGAAAGATGTGTCTCTTGGAAGAATTCTCCTTCATATGTGTCTGGGTTAATGTGGGGTTCATAATCCTCTTCCTTTGGGGGAGAAAGTCTAGCACGTGGCCGCACTTCATAAACGACATCCCAACCTTTCAGATTTGGATTAGTTTGGCAGGCCCACGGTAGATAGAATACTTGGGTCGCCTGTTGAGCCGTAATATAGACATCAGGAACATCTAAATGGGTGCTTTGGTTGATTTCAACTAGCCCTATATGTTCATGAGTCCTTCTAGTCTCCTTCGGTTGAAACCAATAACATTTGAAGACTACGACATTCGGTGGGTTTTCACCATAGAACAGAAGTTCATAAATTTCTTCAACTCTCCCATAATACTCGGTACCTCCTTCGCCGATAGCAGATACACAACAATTTTTAGACTTTTGGTCGGCCATAGATAGCTCTTTGCCATAGGTACGGAAGTGATACCCATTGATGCCGTACTTGTCAAATGAACGGACCTTATAGTCAAAACCATTAGCGACTTGTCTCAATTCGGCGTCCATAGACTCTGAATTAGCCTACAAGTTTAATCTGAAAGGATTGTTGCATTACGCACAAATTAGCGAATGAAATGAAATTGTCTAATAGAAATTACCGTTTGTTTGAACCAAGAGATGAAACCGGGATAGCCACCTCCTTGCTTTGCGAGAAGCTCATACTCTTCGACGGAATCCTTTTGGATCTCCACTCCATACAAGAATATGGCGACGTATCGACTGTATGACATATCCAGGAATAAGAGCAGTTCAAAGGAAATAGAAGTTGCGAAACTATGTACCGAGAACTTACTCGATGTACGGCCGCACTTCTATCAGGTTGTTGAAGATATACAACGAAATGGTCTGCCATTCTTCGTTATCCAAAGATACTGGATGTGAAACACTAGCTGGTGCGAGATTCCCTTTGAATAGGCTGAGGTTGGATCCACCCTTTTTAGGGTCGTCAGCATTGTACCGAGGCTTCGGATTATGCAAATGACGATTTTTGGCTTCGTAGTGCGCTGTTACGAAGTTTGCCGCCTCCTCTGTGATGAATGCCTCAGCCATCGATGCTTCAATTCTACGTTTATTTTTACATTTTTCTCAAAGCGTCTTCTGCATCCTCTCAGTTGGGTAGCACCAACGATTTTGCACGGGCCCCCCAATCTTGCCTCGATCGGGAGATGCAAAATCAAATGCTGCATTGGATTAAAGAAGCCCGGTGGAAAGATCTTCTCTAACTTGCAGATCAACTCCAGCGCCAACTCTTCCATTTCTTCTAGCACGCCAGGCGATTGTTCTTTCGCACAAAGAACACAGAAGAAATAGCTGAGTTCTGCCAGTACTAGCCATTCATCCTCAGGGATGAAGCCACGCAACATCACCGGCATTACACGCTCAATCCATATGTGCCAATCATGACTCTTGAGACCAAATATCTTCAGTTATCAAGATTCGCTCCCCTCTTTAGATTCGCTGCATACCCATCGGGGAACATCAACTACTATTGCACCCACAAGATAATTTCCCTCATAGCTGGCCTTCCAAGATTGAACCATGCCTTTGGCTTTGTCCAGTTCTGCTTTCCTTTCCGTTCTTTCATGTTTTGTAACGGCCTATCACATAGCGCCTCTAGATCGACTCTAGCCTTAGTATTATCCTTTGACTTCCCATCTATGCCGAACAATGTAACAAAAAGTGCCTCGGCGATATTCTTCTCAATGTGCATCACGTCGATGTTGTGTGGGCAAAGGAGGTCTTTGAAGTAAGGCAGATCCCATAAGCATGTTTTGTGAGTCCACGCGTTCTTAGTATTATAACCCTTGAAGTACCCTGGACATTGTGGATCTGGCTCGAGAGCGTTTAACTAATCCAGGGTCTGTTGGCATGTCAATGCAGGTGATGCAGAGTTTTTGACAACTCTACCCCTGATGAAGTTCTTCTTGTCTTTCCTGAACTTATGGCAAGGATCCAGGAACTGTCTATGCATGTCGAAGCAAGAAAACTTGCGACCGGCCTGAAGCCAACGAAACTCAAGAGCTCCCTTGCATGTGGGGCACGGGAACCTTCCATGCACACACCAGCCAACGAATAGCGCATACACCGACAAGTCATGCGTCGAGTACATGGACCAGACACGCATTATGAAGTTCTGTTTGCTAAAGGCGTCGTATGTCTTGAACCCATTATCCCAGGCTTCTTGCAATTCATCCTTAAGAGGCTGCATGTACACATTCATATTTTTCCCCGGATAGTTGGGTCCTGGAATTATCAACGTCAGGAAAATGTTCTTTCTTTGCAAAATCTGTCCGGGGGGAGATTGAGTGGAAAGACAAGTACGGGCCAACAACTGTATTGGGCTACCGTCATACCAAACACACTGAACCCATCCGTGCTGATGCCGACTCGAGGATGCCTCGGATCTGCCGCTTTGTCAGCATGTAATTCAACAAACTTTTTCCATGCAACACCATCCGATGTGTGTACCACTATCAGATTCCCATCTGCATCTAGTTCGGTTCTTTTGCCTGTTTTGTGCCATGTCATCTGTCTGGCCGTCTCTTCGACCATGAAAAGACATTGAAGTCTTGGTACGATTAGCATATACCGAAGAACACTAACGGGGATTTTGGTCTGTGTCTTCTCACCCATACCGTTGTCTAGCACAATATACCTGGAAGACTTGCAAACGGGACAATAGTTCAAGTCCGCATAGTCAAGCCTAAATAAGGCACATCCTTTCTCACAGGCATGTATCTTCTCATAGGGCATCTTCAGTGCACGGAGGATTTTGTCCGACTGGTACAGGTTTGCAGGCATTACATGGCCTTTGGGTAGAAAGCGTCCAAATACTGTCATAATTGCGTCATAGCATTCTCTGGCCAAGTTGAACTGAGCCTTCAGAGGCATTACTTGTGAGATGGCATCCAACTGACAAAGCTCAGTGTGCTCGTGGAGCGGACGTTTTGAAGACTCCAACATTTCATTGAAGGCCTTTGAAGATTCCTCCATCTCCTCGTCCGAATCCCGAGCATCATCATAGTCTTGCACCATGTTTTCCATCCCGGTACCATGCTCGTCGGTGCGACGATGATCCACCTCAGCTCGGTCACGTTGGGCAGACGCACCATGAAATGTCCACACTGTATAATCTGGCGTAAAACCACTCTTCTACAGGTGTTTGCCCATTTCAGCCTCTGTCTTCTTTTCCCAATTGCCGCAGCGGAAATAGGGGCACCAGGTTTTATTTTGGCCATTTGCAAATGCGGCTTGCACAAACCCCTTGGTTTTTGTGAACCATTCAGCGCTCCATTTGTTCTGACCAGTGTGACCGGTATACATCCACGCACGGTCACTCATCTTGACTTTTAGAGCTACTAGACACACAACAATTATATATGTAATTCACCATGTATATATTCATCAGTTGATCTACTTTGTCAATTTTATTACGTCCATGCAACCTACACTCTAATAGGTAATGATAGGTCCTAATCCCACTCGTGTATGTGTAGATTGGGTTCATTTTCCCATGCTATGCTCCAGATCCGACGCAAAATTTCGGCAACACCTCCCCGCTATTCTCCTGATACACGTCTCTGCAATAAACAGAGAGGATGTGTACCCGGAGAACAACAGGGGAGGCACTGACGAAATTTATGCGTCGGATCCGGAGCAAAGCATATGGGAAAACGAACCCAATCTACACATACTTGGGCTGTCCATGGATAGCGTTGGACAATTCGAAAGAATCAAGGTTATAAATATGCAAATGCATGCTTATTTATAACTATGACGCTTTCGAACGGGAGACACATATTGGTTACGCATACTGATGATTCAAGACACATATATAGCTAGCTATCAAGTTTCATCGGAATAGATCAAATAATTAATGGGGGAGGAGGACTTGTCATTTGTGCTCACCCACGAACGAAGGGGCAGAGCTCGTCAAACGCACGGCGAGGTCGTCGAACACCAAACCTTGCAGCGATGAAACAACTGCACATTTAAAACTACACGATCAACACAATTATATATGATGTTTTTATAACAAAATCGAAAAATATATGACCTAACTAATAATTCACAAATACATGACCCCGTCAGCCTCTGGAAGGCCAAAGAACACCTTTTCGGGAGGTGTCGGGGGTCGGGGTGTCGTGTGGGTGTCAGGGTGCCGTGTCGGGGTCGGGGTGCTGTTCCGGGGTCGGGGGGTCGGGGTGTCGTGTCGATGTCGGGGTAGTGCCGTGTCGGTGTCGGGGTGCTGTTTCGGGGTCGGGGTGTGGTGTCGGGGTCAGGGTGTCGGGTCAGGCTCGGGGTCGGGGTGTCGAGTCAGGCTCGGGGTCGGGGTGTCGGGGTCGGGGTCGGGGTCGGGGTGTCGGGGTCGGGGTGTCGGGTCAGGCTCGGGGTCGGGGTGTCGGGGTTGGGGTCGGGGTCGGGGTGTCGGGGTCTGGGTCTCGGGGTCGGGGTGTCGGGGTCGGGGTCTCGGGGTCGGGGTGTCGTGTCGGGGTGCCGGGTCGGGGTCTGGGTACCGTGTCGGGTCGGGGTTTTTTCCTTTTCTTCTTCTTCCTCTTCTTCCTTTTCTTCCTTTTTTTTCCTTCTTCTTCTTCTTCTTCTTCTTCTTCTTCTTCTTCCTCCTTTCCTTTTTCCTCTTCTTCTTCTCCTCCTCTCCTCTTTTTTCTTCTTCTTCTTCCTCTTCTTCTTTTTTCTTCTCCTCCTCCTCTTCTTCTTCTTCTCCCCTCCTCTTTTTCTCTTCTTCTTCTTACCTAAAACTAAACTAAACCTAAACCTAAAACTAAAAAAATAGAAAAAAAGGAAAAAACTAAATCTAAACCTAAAACTAAACTAAAACTAAACCTATAAACCTAAAACTAAAACTAAAACTAAAACTAAATCTAAACATAAACCTAAAACTAAAAAAACAGAAGAAAAAAAGAGGAGGCAGAGAGCTCACCTGGGTGGAGGAGGGGGGCGGGGCGGCCTGGGGCGGTGGAGGAGGGGGGCGGGGCAGCCTGGGGTGGCGGGGAAGGGGGGAGGGGCGGCCTGGGCGGCGGCGCCGGGCGGCAGTGGCGACGGGGCCGGGCCCGGCCGGGGCGGTGGGGCGTGGGGGTGCCGGGGCGCTGGGGCGTGGCGGCGCCCAGACGGCAGGGCGGCGGGGGTGACGGGGGCGACGGGGCGGGGAGGCGCTGCGGCGGCGGCGGGGTGGTGGGGCGACGGGGCGGCGGCGAGTACTAGGGAGAGAAAGAGAGAGAGAGGGGGGCGGGGTGGGCGTGGGCGTGGCCGTTAACATTAGTGTGGCCCTCCCTCTTTGCCGTCCGCCCCCCTTTGCCGTCCGCTTTTTTGCTCTTTGTCGTCCGCTAGCGGACGACAAAGAGGGGGGGGCGTTAGGTTTTTTTAAGCAGCTCGTCAGTGGGGCCCCTCTCTCTTTGCCGTCCGCTAGCCGACGGCAAAGAATCTTTGCCGTCTGCTAGCCGACGGCAAAGAACTGGCTGATGGCAAATTAGGTCTTTGCCATCAGCCAGTTCTTGGCCGTCTGCTTTTTGGTAGCTGATGGCAAAGAACTTCTTTGACGTCCGCTAGCTGACGGCAAAGAGTTGGCAGATGGCAAAGTAGCTGATTCCAGTAGTGCATACGGGATGCCCGCAAATGATCTAGAGGAGATTAAGAACCAGATTAAGGAGTTGTTGGAGAAAGGTTACATTCGACGAAGTTCATCACCATGGGGGGCCCTAGTGCTCTTGGTTGAGAAGAAGGATGGATCGTTAAGAATGGTTGTTGATTATCGTGCGTTGAATGAAGTAACAATCAAGAACAAGTACCCACTGCTGATGATCAATGTTTTGTTCGACCAGAAGCAAGGAGCTAAAGTATTTTCGAAGATCGATTTGCGATCAGGATATCACCAGCTAAAGATTCAAGAAAAAGATATACCTAAAACAGCTTTCACCACCAGATACAGGCTATATGAGTATACGGTTATGTCATTCGGATTGACTAATGCCCCTGCCTATTTCATGCTTATGATGAACAAGGTGTTCATGGAGTTTTTGGATAAGTTTGTCGCGGTGTTCATTGACGATATCTTGGTATACTCGAAGAATGAAGAGGAACACAAGGAACATTTGCGATAAGTTCTCGAGAAGCTCAGGGAACATCAGTTATATGCCAAGTTCAGCAAATGTGAGTTTTGGTTGAAGGAAGTTGGATTTCTTGGGCATGTTATATCAGGAGAATGTATAGCAGTGGATCATACCAAGGTCCAGTGAGTCACAGAGTGGTTGGCACCCACCTTAGTTGGAGAGATCCGCAGTTTTCTTGGACTCACATGATACTACCGGAGATTTATTGAGAATTTCTCCAAGATTGGGAAGACGATGATGGCATTATTGAAGAAGGACACTAAGTTCCATTGGACTGAAGAGTGTGAAGCAAGTTTCCAGGAGTTGAAGAAACATTTGACTACAGCCCCAGTGCTGATTCTGCCGGATATACGCAAGGATTTCCAAGTGTATGGCGGCGCCTCTCGCATAGGACTTGGAGGAGTACTTATGCAAGATGGAAGGGTGGTTTCATATGCCTCACGGCAACTTCGCCTGCATGAGTTAAATTATGCCACACATGATTTGGAGTTAGCAGCCATAGTACATGCGCTCAAGACCCGGAGACATTTTCTTATCGGTAACCGTTGCATTGTGTACACGGATCACAAGAGTTTGAAGTATATTTTTACTCAGAAGGAGTTGAACCTCAGGCAAAGGAGATGGTTGGAGCTCATAAAGGATTATGATATGAAGTTGCACTATCATCCAGGCAAGGCCAATGTCATAGCAGACGCATTGAGCCGGAAGAGTTATGTCAATACCCTCGTAAGCGGACGTATGCCAAAGGTGTTGGTAGAAGATATCAGGGAGCTACATTTGGAGATAGTTCCTAAAGGTTTTGTTGCAGCATTATAGGTTCAGTCAACATTATTGGAAAATATTCGAGAAGCTTAGAAGGATGACAAAGAAATTGCCGAAATAAAGGAGAAGATGAGTGAAGGAAAAGCCAAAGGTTTTCGTGAGGATGAGCACGACACCTTGTGGTTTGAGGACCGTGTATATGTGCCCAATAATGCAGAGATCAGGAAGTTGATACTACAGGAAGCTCATGATTCTCCATACTCGATACACGCTAGAAATACTAAAATGTATTTGGATTTGAAGGAGCGTTTCTGGTGGACCGGAATGAAGAAGGATATTGCCGAGTATGTAGCGGTATGTGATGTATGTCAGAGAGTGAACGCCGAACATCAGAAACCAGCAGGATTACTGCAGCCTATGCCGATTCTCGAATGGAAGTGGGACAAGCTTGGCATGGATTTTATCACCGGATTACCCAGGACCCGATCGGGATATGATTCTATCTGGGTAGTAGTGGATCGCCTGACCAAAGTAGCTAACTTTATCCCAGTGAAAACCACCTATACAAGTGCGAAGTTGGCCAAGATATACATGACCAGGATCGTATGTCTACATGGAGTTCCGAGGACCATCGTATCAGATATAGGAGCACAGTTTACTTCAAAGTTTTGGCACCAACTGCACCAGACTTTGGGAACAAGGCTGGAGTTCAGTACGGCTTTTCACCCGCAGACAAATGGACAGACCGAGAGAGTCAATTAGATTCTGGAGGACATGTTGAGAGCTTGTGCGCTAGATTATGGATCTTGTTGGGATGACAACTTGCCCTACACGGAGTTCTCTTACAACAACAGCTACCAGGCCAGTTTGAAGATGGCACTGTTTGAAGCCCTATATGGAAGAAGATGCCGAACATCGTTGATGTGGGATGAAGTTGGAGACCGCCAGTTGTTTGGACCGGATTTGATTAAGGAGTCCTAAGAGAAGTTAAGCTGATTCAAGATAGACTGAAGGTAGCTCAGTCCAGAAAGAAGAGTTATGCAGACTCGAAACGCAAGGAGGTAGTCTATGAAATCGGAGATAGAGCATATCTGTGAGTGTCACCTCTTCGAGGAGTTAAGCGTTTTGGAGTTAAGGGAAAATTAGCCCCGAGATTTGTAGGACCGTATCGTGTTTTGGAACGCATGGGAGAGGTTGCCTACAAGTTCAAGTTACCCGAAGGACTGTTAGGAGTTCATGATGTGTTTCACGTTTCCCAGTTGAAGAAGTGCCATGCCGAGATGGCCGATATTCCTCTAAGAGATACAGTGCCCCTGGAAGCAATACAGTTGGATAATGATTTGACGTATGAGGAGAAACCTGTCAAGATTCCTGAGTTTGCCAGTCGAGTTACTCGCAGCAAGGTTATCAAGTTTTGCAAAGTTCAGTGGAGCCACCATACCGAGGATGAAGCCACCTGGGAACGAGAGGATGGTCTACGCAAAGACCACCCACACCTATTTTCTAGCCAACCCGAATCTCGAGGGCGAGATTCATCTTAAGGGGGGTAGCTTTGTAACAACCCAAATTTTCAATTTGGAATGTTATACATAGGTCATTCATGCATATCATATTTTTCTCCATTTCGTTTCTCGATCCTCGAAATTCTAAGAAACTCAAGGACCCACGGAGAGAGTTGGTTTTAATGAATTTCTCTCCGAAAATATTTCATATCAAAAAAAATGAGAGGAGATAATATGACTTCTCCAAAATAAATGAAATATTGGAGTAAAAATATTAAAATCAAATAAATGATTTTTATTTGGTTTTTATTGCAATTTTATTCAAGTTAGGAAAAAATACGTGTTTTCCAAAATTGCATTAGAAGCCCAAATAAATGTTCACTTTGTCCGGCATATTTTTAGAGGACGGAGAAAATTTATTTTGGGATTTTTGGAGTCCGTTTGGTATTTATTTTCTTCATTTTTCTGCGCATCGGAATATTTTTTTTTAAAGGTAACCGACCTAACTGGGCCGTGTCCGACCTGGACTTTGACCCGGCCGGCCATATAAGCCGCCCCCGCGACCCCCTGCAGCCCGTCCCGCCGCCGCAGCCCACCCGCGCCCCAAACCCTAGCCGCCAGCCCCGCCCGCCTCGATCTGCGCCCCGCCGCCACCGCCGCAAACCGACGCCGCTGCCGCTTGCCGCCGTCGCCCCGCCGCCACCCGCCGGAGCCCCGCCGCCGCCGGAGTCGCCCGCTGCCGCCGGAGTAGCCGCCGCCGTCGTCACGAATGCCGAGGTAGGCGCCGGTTTTTTAAAAAAACGATCGGTTTTATTTCAAAAATCAGATTCGTTTTTTAGATTAGATCGGTTCAGTTTTTCCACCGGTTTATTTATTTTGCGAACGTTCATCCATACGTTCATTTTAACGAGCGTCGTTCATCCGTTAGCCGCAGACAGCGAACGTTCGTTCGCTAGCCTGTTCGTCAGTTTTTCTTTTTCCAGGGTTTTTTCGTGATTATTTTCGATCGCGATTTCTGCCCTGATTTTCGTTTTAGTATAACTTTTCGCTCGTTTATTGGAATCAGGCGATTTAAGCGCCTAGGTCTTCATCTCGAAGCCCACTTTCTGGTTAACCAGCTTGAACACGATTTTGGTACTGTAAAATTTGACTATAGTCTAGAATAGTAATCGGATCTTGTTTCTTTCATAGTTTGTGTTTTGTTGCTCCGTTTGATTTGATTCTTTTTGCAAACCGGAGTTCTTCAGTTGAACTTTCTGGTTAGATCTTCTTATTTGAGTTTTACCCGTGCATGTTTGCTTGATTGCTTATGTATGCTATTGTTTGCTTGCGATAGAATACCCGGAGTGTGAAGCGTGCTACTACGAGTCACTAGGTTTTGCAGATCATCAGCAAAGCAAGTAACACATTGATCATACCCCTTTATTACCCAGTTTTTATGCATTAGTTACAATCCTCACACATTGCATGAGTAGGATCCCTTAACATGTGGGTTTGGGAAGTAGATGATGAGGTAGAACCTATTACTTGTTTTATTATCAAACCCTTGGGAGTTACTTCTACGTTATGCTCATATTGCCATGCTATGCTCGTAGACGTGGATTGGGTTTGAGTGTATCCATGACAGATGTGAGATTGTTAATTAATGGTTCAACTTAAGGTGGCAACTTTAACACACATCTGGGTGGATTGCTTGTGGGCACCTGCAGAATCCAGTGTTGTCCTAGGATATCCCGGAGTACCCGTGTGATCATCCTACGGTCCGCCACCTAGGCTCAAAGGGATCATAAGATTTTTCATGCTAGAAACTTACATGTGCAGCCACAAGCCATTATGGGCTCTGGCATAGTTGAGTATGTTGCATGACCTCTTCCAGTGGTAGGCTAGCAGATGTAGGTGATGTAGGTTGGTACTGTCTACCCGGGGTTAGAGTTAATGCTTCTGAAAAACTGTGTCTTGGTCATCCGTTCCTCAAACACCATGTAGTGCGAGAAATCCAATGGAGGAGATCGAGTCTTGTGGGGAAAAGTGCGCAAACCACTGCAGAGTGTACAAACTAATCATGGTTAGCCGTGTCCTCGGTTATGGACATCTTGAGTATCTGGTACTTGAATTATTGATTTGATCTCATCACTCTAAATTAATTTTTTTGGGTTGTTAATGATTACTTTAATGGGGATTGAGTTGGAGGAACCTTCTCAATGATGCTTCAACCACCATGATAGTTAAATTAAAATTTATTCCTTTGTTGTAGGGAAAATTGGCTTTTCGCAAAACAATATAGAATTTATCTGTTCATTGCTCTATTGTGTTATATTGCCAGCATATTCCATGTGCTGACCCATTTTCGGGCTACAACGTATCAAGGTGCCACAGGTCGTTTGTCATGCATTCAGCTATGCCGTTGGAGTTGATGGACTCACTTTATCTTCCAAGCCTTACGCTGCTATCTTATTTAGATGGCCTTAAGCCATATTTACTATAATAAGTTTTCTTTGGAGACATTCAATGTAATAAGTGTGTGATTGCTACTCTGTTATAAATCCTTCGAGTACTGTGTGTGTCAGCATTATCGATCCAGGGATGACACTGAAGCACAGAGACTTGATTGTATGAGGTTGGGTCGCTAAAATTAGTCTGGCCCATGGCCAACAGGCCGGACGCCCGAGGACCCCTTCGTCCAGGACTCCCTCAGTTGGCTCGTAGCAAAAACTACGCAAGCAACGTCGGCACCCCTGAAGTTAAAAATAACAAAGACAAGTCTCGACGCAACAGATACAAGCGTCGAAACAACAGTGACAACATCGTGGATACGACGGTCAATGCCGGATTCAGCCGTTCCAAAGAACAATTCAGGCCCATCCAGCTTGGACCGCATACTTGATCATCCATGCCAGATTCATGGCACCCTGGACAAACGACCCAATCATACAAATAGAGATTGCTAGGTTTTTAAACAGGCCAACAAATTAAACACCGAGAACAGGGAAAAGGGATCACAAAGCGAGGACGATGACGAAGAGCCCCGGCAACCAAACACAGGGGGGCAAAAGAAGTTTCCCCCTCAGGTCAAAATAGTGAACATGATATACACTACCCACATCCCCAAGAGGGAGCGCAAGCGTGCGCTCAGGGACGTCTACGCGATAGAGCCAGTCACCCCAAAATTTAATCCATGGTCATCATGGCCGATCACTTTTGACTGCCGGGATCATCCGACCAGTATCAGTCATGGTGGTTCAGCAGCGGCTATCACGCTGTAGGATCGAAAGTATGTCTAGAGGGGGGTGATTAGACTACTTGACCAATTAAAAACTTAGCCTTTTCCCAATTTTAGTTCTTGGGAGATTTTAGCTATCTTAGAGCAAGTCAAGCAATCATCACACAATTCAAGCAAGCATGCAAAGAGTTTATTGGCAGCGGAAAGTAAAGCATGCACCTTGCAAGAATGTAAAGGGAAGGGTTTGGAGGATTCAAACGCAATTGGAGACACGGATGTTTTCCCGTGGTTCGGATAGGTGGTGCTATCCTACATCCACGTTGATGGAGACTTCAACCCACGGAGGGTAACGGTTGCGCGAGTCCACGGAGGGCTCCACCCACGAAGGGTCCACGAAGAAGCAACCTTGTCTATTCCACCATGGCCATCGCCCACGAAGGACTTGCCTCACTAGCGGTAGATCTTCACGAAGTAGGAGATCTCCTTGCCCTTACAAACTCCTTGGTTCAACTCCACAATCTTGTCGGAGGCTCCCAAGTGACACCTAGCCAATCTAGGAGACACCACTCTCCAAGAAGTAACAAATGGTGTGTTGATGATGAACTCCTTGCTCTTGTGCTTCAAATGATAGTCTCCCCAACACTCAACTCTCTCTCATAGGATTTGGACCTGGTGGAAAGAAGATTTGAGTGGAAAGCAACTTGGGGAAGGCTAGAGATCAAGATTCATATGGTAGGAATGGAATATCTTGGTATCAACACATGAGTAGGTGGTTCTTTCTTAGAACATATGAGTAGGAATGATGTATGTGTTCTGATGGCTCTCTCTTCAAATGAAGAGATGGTGGAGGGGTATATATAGCCTCCACACAAAAATCCAACCGTTACACACAATCTACCAATCTCGGTGGGACCGAATCAGAAAACTTGGTCTGACCAAAATAGTAAACCTAGTGACCGTTAGGAATTTCTGTGGGACTGAGATACAACTCGGTAGGACCGATTCGGTTAGGGTTTGGGCATAACGTAATCTCGGTGAGACCGATCGCACAAACTCGGTGAGACCGAGTTCGGCAATTAGCTAACCAGAGAGTTGGTCAGGCAGACTCGGTGGGACCGACTTGCTCTTTCGGTGAGACGGAAACGTTACAAGAAGGAAACATAGAGTTTACCTTGCATTCTCGGTGGGACCGATTCGCTCTTTCGGTGAGACTGAAAAGTTACGAAAGGGAAACAGAGAGTTTGCAAGCCCATCTCGGTGAGACCGAGAACCTTATCGGTAGGACCGAATTGCTAGGGTTTGGCAGTGGCAAATGACAAGTGAAAACTCGGTGGCGCCGGATTGACAGAATCAGTATGACCGAGTTTGGCTTAGGGTTTAGGTCATTTGTGGATATGGAAAGGTGGTTGAGGATTTTGGAGCATATCACTATGCACATAAAGCAAGAGGCTCATTAAGCAACACCTCATCCCTCCTTGATAGTATTGGCTTTTCCTAAAGACTCAATGTGATCTTGGATCACTAAAATATAAAATGAAGAGTCTTGAACTTTTGAGCTCGAGCCAATTCTTGTCCTTAGCATTTTGAGGGTTCCACTTTCACATCCATGCCATGCCAATCATTGAGCTTTCCTGAAATAATCATCTTGGAATAGCATTAGCTCAATGAGCTATATGTTGTTATGAATTACCAAAACCACCTAGGGATAGTTGCACTTTCACACGCATGTACATACCAGGTGTAGAGGCCCACTGTACGGGCTCAATCACACTAGAGGTTGCCTTCGGATCTCCGGACAAGTTCCGAAGCGAGGAGTTAATCTTCGATATCGTCCCCTTCTGCAGCGGCTATCATGCATTGCTCGGACGAATTGCGTTTGCTCGATTCAACGCAGTACCACATTATGCTTATCTCAAGCTCAAGATGCCCGGTCCACGCAGCGTCATAACGGTCAATGGAAATACGGAACGCTCCCTCCGTACAGAAGAGCACACAGCTGCCTTAGTAGTACAAGTATAGAGCGGCCTTCTCAAGCAGAACCTTAATTCGGCTGCCGAGCCCACGGACACCATTAAGAGGGTCCGAACTACTCTGCAACAAGAGAGCTCGGCTCATCAGGAGCTCGACTAGCAATTCGGCCTCCGTCTCAGTCCGATCAATTGGTGGCATTCGTGCCACGCGTACATAACTACGCACTCAAAATCCCATGGGCGTCGACGGAGGCATAGCCAGCTTGTGATCCATAGTACGGCTCAACCGACATCGGATACACACATTCTTTCACTTTTACTTGTTTCCTTTTCAGGTCTACATCCCACAGGCCCCATCTGGTGGTCTGGTCATCGGTCCTCTTGAAGGATAAACCCACCAAGACGGCGAGAAACGCAGACATATGTGGGACTTTCTAGGTGATTCCGTCAATGATAACTCTACATGTTTCTCAGGACCCACATGCAGCTCTCCTCTGGTTTAGGCATGTTAAATAGCCTGTGGCTTATCGCACTACTTGTATCAATGCGCCTTGATGTACTAATTAAATTACAATGAAAACAGTTTGCGGCTGGAGCTTTAGGACCCCAGCTTTTTACCTTTGCACCTTTTCTGCTTTCTTCTTTTTTCTCTCTACCCCCCCCCCCCCCCGTGGATAACCCTATCAGGTAGCACCCGTACACTTTGGTACGTTTGATGTTTGCCAGGGGCTTCATAGCACCCCACACTACGGCAACAAAAGTCTAAACACTTTTTATAAGTATAATTCGGCACCCCGAATTTAGCATTATATGCATTGGCTCCGAATCATTTGGTCAATAGTTGGGTTGCCCGGCTCCTGTGCTTGCTACCTTACGTTCAGCTATATTGGCTAAGGTAGTAAAGGGAGAACTACTGCGATTGTGCCTTGGTTTACCCAAAGGAGAACCTCAGTAGAGAAAGCCGAAAATTGACTGTCATGATGCGGCAAGAGTCGGTCAGCTATTCGGAGGTTACAAATCATTGGGGATTTCTTCCGCATTACGCGAAGGATTGGTACTTCCCGATCAGACGCTTATAGCACTCTAGTTCGGATACTAGGGGTTGCGCCAATATTTTTATTGTCGAACTCCTATGGCTAAGTGAGGGCATTACAGCCGCATAGTCTGGTTGCCTGGTTCGTTGCGCTAAACAACTCCTTCAAGGACCATCTAATTGGATCAAGATTGTCAAGATTCCATCCCGCACACCCCCGTACTACCTACGTGGGGGCAGAAGCCGACGATTGGTTAACCCTCAGATTTCATACAACACGGCCGCACAGGAAGTAAAAATTTAAAAACATAACAAGCATTATATTGCATAATCACTTTGTTTTATCATACAAGGTAGAGGGAGCTCAAATACATTCATTCAAAGATAGTGTCTTTCTCACAATGATCCGCAACAATGCGGGACCCCTCCAAGACATCACCGAAGTATTGCTCGGGTGTGCGGTGCTCCTTGCCTACCGGCGGCCCCTCGATCACTAGCTTGACAGCGTCCAGCTTCACCCATCAGACCTTGCAATAGGAGAAGGCCAGATGCGCGCCCTCGATGCAGACGGACCGCTTGATGACGTCCAGCCGCGGACAGGTATCCACCAACTTCTTCGCGAGGCCGCTGTTGGGTATAGCTTCGGCTGGCCACAACCGGATTATCATGTCCTTCATGGCCAGTTCGACCACCTTGTGCAGTTCGACCAGCTGTTTCAGCTGATCGCCGAAGGGCACCAGATGTTCTGGCGTGAGATATTGCGACCAGAACAACTTCTCCATGGAACTCCCTTCTTCGTCTTGGAAGAACTCCGCGGCGTCGGTGACACTGCGTGGCAGATCAGCAAAAGCCCCTGGAGAACTCCGAAACCAGGTTAGTAAACGACATTTCATATTCACACTCTTGCTTTGCATATTGAATGCCTTACCCGCCGCGACCTTCCTGGCCTCCTGGATTTCCTGGAGGGCGGCCCGGGCCTCATTCCGGGCTGCCTCCGCACTTTGACAAGCCTTGGCGAGCTCGGCTTCTTGAGCCGACGCATCGTGCTCCAAGGTCTCGCACTTTCGCACCATGTCTTGGAGCTCCTGTTGAACCTCGTTGACCCGGGGCTTGAGCTTTTTACGGGCGGCCTGCTCCTTGACAGCCTTCCCCTCGGCTTCGGCCAGGGCCTTTCTAGGGCCTCGACCTCGGTCGTCGCTTTTGTATATATATATATATATATACATATATCATTTTACTCTTTTCAATACACATCAGGTTATTACATACCTTGTTTTTCTTGGAGCTGCCTCTTCAATTGGCCCAGCTCCTCCTCGGCCTCCGCCAGTCTCCGCTCCAGTCCGGAGACTTCGGCAGTATGCGAGGCTGCGGCCAACAATGATGCATGTGCATACATTTCAGACAAATTTAGTTAGTTTCTTGCAATATCAGATTGATCCTCTGTCCGGTTTTTTCTTTCCGAACACCGGACAGTGTCTCAGGGGCTACTGTCTATATTGGGATTTTCTCCTTTTTGCGCCGCTTACCTCAAAACCTGTCAGCAGGCTGCTGCAGGTTATGGTTAGTCCGCTCTTGGCGGACTGAACCCTTTCAATTACCGTTCCCATAAGGACATAGTGCTCATCCACAATGGAAGCGCCTCGCAGCGCTTCCACTAGATTATCCTGTGCCCCTGGTTGGACAGGGGTCACCAGCGGAACATGCATCCCCCTTCTTTCGAAGGAGGTTGCGTGCCGGAATCCGGAGCCACATCGGTCTCCGAAATCGAGTCTGGCTGAGGGCCAAACTGAATACGGCCCTCCCCACCAGTCTCCATGGGGATTGACTCCCCCTGGTGACCGACGACGGGGGTTTCGCCTTCTGGCGCCTCCTGGGCCTCTCCCCTGCCTGGAATAGTCCTTCGGGACAGCACCTCCACATCGTCCTTGGCCTTGGGGGAGTGATTGGCCTGCGGTGAACCGTTGGCCATCGCCTTTGAGTCTAGTGAACATTGTGATGAGGATCGCTGGGAGCTGTCATGGGCTGGACTGCAATAGCATAACTAATTATATCAATACAACAAAGAGGAAAGACTTGGTTTATGGGCGGATATGGGTTTTAGCACTTATGATGCGGCCCGAGGCTTAGTGCGGGGGCGTCTCTGACTGCTATCGACGTCCCACGCGGAGTTATCCGCAAGGGAGCTCTTCCCTTTCTTGGACGTCTCCGCCTCTAGATTCGTGGAAGCCGCCCTCTTCTTCCTCCCCTCATCAGGGGAGGGTTGTTCTCCTCCTCCTCATCATTGTCGTCTTTGGTGGCGGAGGAGCGGGTCTTATCTTCGGACGTCGCATCCAAAGCGCCCTTGCGGTGGGGGCCACTCCGTACCCCCTTGGCCTTCCTTGTGGCCTTCTTCTCCGGCACGTTATAGGGTGCCGACACCAGCATCTTCGCTAAACGCGGGATGACTGGTTCTTCAGGCAGCGGAGTAGGACATTGGATCCACTTTGCCTTCTCCATCCACTCCTGGAGAAGCCATGATAATAAAAGCTTAGATATCATCCTTGAAACAAGCATGTAAAGGATGCAGTAAATATTTACTTTGCTGGCGGAGCGATTAATGTTGTACCCGCGGTCCGAGGTTGTGGCCGGCGGTGTCTTGTTGCCCTTGAAGAGCAACTTCCAGGCATCTTCGTGGGTTGTTTCGAAGAGCCTCTCTAGGGTTTGGTGCTTATTTGGATTAAACTCCCATAGAGAGTGACTTCGGCCTTGGCAGGGAGAATTCGACGAACTAGCATCACCTGGATTACATCGACAAGTTTGACATCCTTGTCCACCATTCTTTGAATGCGCGTTTGCAACGTTGTTAGCTCGTCTGACGAACACCAGTTCGGGTTCTTTTCAACCCAGGAGGTGAGTCGCATGGGAGCTCCGGAATTGAATTCGGCAACCGTGGCCTAGGTGGTATCGCGGGGTTCTGTAATGTAGAACCATTGTTTCTGCCATTCCTTGACAGACTCCACGAAAGTGCCTTTTGGCTAGGAGACATTGGCCAGCTTGCTCACCATGACGCCTCCGCACTCCGTGTGTTGGCCATCCACCACCTTCGGCTTCACATTGAATATTTTGAGCCACAACCCGTAGTTGGGTTGGATGCGGAGGAGGGCTTCACACACAATGATGAACGCCGAGATATTGAGAAAGAAGTTTGGGGATAGGTCATGGAAGTCTATCCCGTAGTAGAACATCAGCTCGCGGACGAAGGGGTGGAGTGGAAACCCTAACCCACGGAGGAAATGAGGGATGAATACTACCATCTCATTGGGCTTCGGCATGGGAACGATTTGTCCCTAGGCTAGAAGGCGGTGGGCGATTCCCTTTGCCAGATACCCGGCCGCCCAAAGCTCGGCGACATCCTCCTCCTTAACGGAGGAGGCCATCCACTTTCCTTGACCTCCGGAACCTAACATGGTTGAGTGCTTGCTTTAGTGGGAAACAAATGAGAACTTGGGCGCTGGAGCTCAAGAGTGGAAGGGCAGAGGAATACATAAGGCGTGGGTGAAGAAAAGGGATTCTTATCTCCTTATAAAGGCAGTGAATATTGAACGCATCCCCACTCGCCTTGAAATTCGCCTACTCCCAAGGGCTATGTAAATGGCACGGTGGGGTTACCCACGCCCGTATTGATGAGGATCCCGCAATAAGGGGACACGATCTCTGCTTTGACAAGACGTGCCAATGGAAACCGCATCTCGAAATGCGGGATGGCAGACAAAACAGTTCGATATAGTGACCGGGCAGACGTGATGTTGTGTTGTAAAAAAAAGTTGTCAGCAGATTGGACTCGTGGAAAATTATATTCTCTCTATGGTTGTGTGTGGTGTGTGTTACATGTACGGACACGTTCAAATACGTCCGAAGACTATCTTGGAGTTCGGAGGGAGGAACCCGCCTTGCAATGCCGAAGATAGATCTACGCGCCGGATATGTTGTCATTGAAGCCAGGTTCAGGGGCTACTGAGGGAGTCCTGAACTAAGGTGTCCTCGGGCGTCCGGCCTGTTAGCCATGGGACGGACTAATGGGCTGTGAAGATATGAAGATCGAAGACTGCACCTGTGTCCAGACAGGACTCTCCTTGGCATGGAAGGCAAGCTTGGAGACCAAATATGTAGATTCCTTTCTTTATAACTGACCTTGTGTAACCCTAGATTCTCCTGGTGTCTATATAAACCGGAGAACTTAGTCCGGAGGATTCTCATTATCATAACCATACAAGATAGACCTCTAGGGTTTAGCCATTACGATCTCGTGGTAGATCAACTGTTGTAATACTCATATTCATCAAGATCAATCAAGAAGGACATAGGGTATTACCTCCATAGAGAGGGCCCGAACCTGGGTAAAACATTGTGTCCCCTGTCTCCTATTACCATCGACCTTAGACACACAGTTTGGGACCCCCTACCTGAGATCCACCGGTTTTGACACCGACAACGACACCTTATGAACTGTGGTTTGGCAAGAAATCCAAGTTGTCGTTTCTTAAAGTTTGGGGCTGCGATGCTTATATGAAAAACCTTCAACCTAATAAGCTCAAACCCAAATCGGAGAAATGTGTCTTCATAGGATACCCAAAGGAGACTGTTGGGTACACCTTCTATCACAGATCTGAAGGCAAGATATTCGTTGCTAAGAATGGATCCTTTCTAGAGAAGGAGTTTCTCTCGAAAGAAGTGGGTGGGAGGAAAGTAGAACTTGACGAGGTAACTGTACCTTCTCCCTTATTGGAAAGTAGTTCATCACTGAAATCAGTTCCAGTGATCCCTACACCAGTAAGTGAGGAAGCTAATGATGATGATCATGAAACTTCCAATCAAGTTACTACCAAACCTCATAGGTCAACCATAGTAAGATCCGCACCAAAGTGGTACGGTAATCCTGTTCTGGAAGTCATGTTACTTGACCATGACGAACCTACGAACTACGAGGAAGCGATGATGAGCCCAGATTCCGCAAAATGGCTTGAGGCCATGAAATCTGAGATGGGATCCATGTATGAGAACAAAGTGTGGACTTTGGTTGACTTGCCCGATGTTCGGCAGGCCATAGAGAATAAATGGATCTTCAAGAAGAAGACTAACACTGACAGTAGTATTACTGTCTACAAAGCTCGACTTGTTGCAAAAGGTTTTCGACAAGTTCAAAGAGTTGACTACGATGAGACCTTCTCACCCGTAGCGATGCTTAAGTTTGTCCGAATCATGTTAGCAATTGCCGCATTTTATGATTATGAAATTTGGCAAATGGATGTCAAAACTGCATTCCTTAATGGATATCTTAAAGAAGAGTTGTATATGATGCAACCAAAAGGTTTTGTCGATCCAAAAGGTGCTAACAAAGTGTGCAAGCTCTAGCGATCCATTTATGGACTGGTGAAAGCCTCTCAGAGTTGGAATATACGCTTTGATAGTGTGATCAAAGCATATGGTTTTACACAGACTTTTGGAGAAGCCTGTATTTACAAGAAAGTGAGTGGGAGCTCCGTAGCATTTCTGATATTATATGTAGATGACATATTGTTGATTGGAAATGATACTGGATTTCTGAATAGCATAAAAGGATACTTGAATAAGAATTTTTCAATGAAGGACCTCGGTGAAGGTGCTTATATATTGGGCATCAAGTTCTATAGAGATAGATCAAGATGCTTAATTGGACTTTCACAAAGCACATACCTTGATAAAGTTACGAAGAAGTTCAAAATGGATCAGGCAAAGAAAGGGTTCTTGCCTGTATTACAAGGTGTGAAGTTGAGTCAGACTCAATGCCCGACCACTTCAGAAGATAGAGAGAAAATGAAAGGTGTTCCCTATGCTTCGGCCATATGCTCTATTATGTATGCAATGTTGTGTGCCAGACCTGATGTGTGCCTTGCTATCAGTCTAGCAGGGAGGTACCAAAGTAATCCAGGAGTGGATCACTAGACAGCGGTCAAGAACATTCTAAAATACCTGAAAAGGACTAAGGATATGTTTCTCATATATGGAAGTGACAAAGAGCTCATCGTAAATGGTTACGTCGAAGCAAGCTCTGACACTGATCCGGATGACTCTAAGTCACAAACTGGATATGTGTTTTTATTAAATGGTGGAGCTGTTAGTTGGTGCAGTTCAAGCAAAGTGTCGTGGTGGGATCTACATGTGAAGCGGAGTACATAGCTGCTTCGGAAGTAGCGAATGAAGGAGTCTCGATGAAGGAGTTCATATCCAATCTAGGTGTCATACCTATTGCATCGGGTCCAATGAAAATCTTTTGTGACAATACTGGTGCAATTGCCTTGGCAAAGGAATCCCACTACAAGAAATATGTCAACTTGCGACCATCACTATTGGTCACTGAAAGGTCATTGTTTTTCATTTGCAACCTTTTTGTGACCAAAACAGAAGGTCAAAAGATGGCAGTCGTAAACTGAAATCAACGACCTTCTCCGTGAGAAGGAAAAGGTCGTTGGTTCCACGACCAAATTTTTGGTCACTGGCAGCCTCGCCAGGCCACGTAGGATCCAGCGTGGCAAGCTGACGTGGATAAGATTCAGCCCGGTCCAATTTGGTTTCTATATGGGCCGAGCCCAACAATTCAGCCTTTCTATATATATTTTTCCTGTGAATTTTTGGTCGACTTCATGGGCCAAGCCCAAATATTTGGCCTTTTAATTTTCTAGGCCATGGCCCTTTTGCGGACCATTTCATTAAGCCTTTTCGTTGAGGTTTTCCAGAAATAAACAATGTTCCAGTCCATTATTATTTGGGCCGTAGTCTTTTTAGAGCCCATATATTATTTGGTCCAATAGAACATTTGGTCTTTTTATTCACTGATTTCCAGTTTACACATTTGAACAGCAAACACTCAATAATTCTCTTGATTAAATGATTAAATTCAGAAATCATTTAACCAAATACACACAACAGCACATACAAGTCCGCACGTCCAACATCAACTTAAACATGCAAAAACAGATACACAGGCACGATACACAAGCACATACAAGTGTGCTTACAAGCAAACCAAGATACACAAGCACTAAAACATGGTGCAACATCAACTAAAACTATGGTGTGCATCTCAATGCCTCTTCTGGTCTTCCGTCACAGTAGTAGCAACCTAAACAACATTAGATCCTGATCCAGATCACCAAAAAGAAACATTATTAAATGTTTAGAGACAATGCCATCAACATGAGGCGGTAATCCAACTTAACACTTTGTGAACACATTTTACATACGCAAATAACTAAGCTTACTATAGCAGCATGATACATTGGTACAAGTGCAGGTCGTCAATGAACATCACTATAACAGGTTCACCTGAAGAAAAATACTACTCTACTACCACTACCATCGATTCAACTTACAGGATCTAACAATACTAGTGAGCGCACATAGACTAACATCACAAGGCAGGAGGGAATAGAGGGAACAGGGACCTGATGATGATAGTGTCGACGATGATCAAAGTGGGTAGATCATCCACCTCCTCATTATGGTGCGCACTAAAATGATCTACACACATTTGTCATCCAAAGCAAACACCTGCATGATTAAAAAAAACTACATCAAAACTTCATCCAGTCAATCAAACAATAAAGATCACTATGGATTCTAAATGAGTACAGCGCCAAGCTGCTCCTAACAATCTCAACACTTGTATTTTTGTTTGTTGCAATCTAAACTATGTCACCACAAGTTCTATGATGCATCCAAACTTGTGAAATTCGTGCATAGATTCAAGTATGATACTAAGTGAGCAGGTAGAATCACCCAAGCATGGAGGCAAGTGTCTCACCTGTGGAAACTGACCAGGAGCGAAGTTGAGCATGCCCGGGGCAGGAGGAGCTGGAGTAGCACGATCAGCCTTGAGGTCCGGGGCATCCACAACCTGCCTGGCATTGAGTGCCCAGAGCGAGGGGAGCATCGGGGCGTGCCTGCATGATGAAGGAAAGCAGCATCAGAGAGTTAAAGACTAAAGGACATTTGGTAGCAAAAGGAATATCAAACTACTTTCATAACTTGACTGTGAAGTTAAGGAACCTCTGTAGTCTTTATTTTGCAGAGAAGGGAGCATGTAGGTTCATGATAACTAAGGTACTAGTAGACAAGTGGTAAATTAGAAAATCCTCCACACAATGAATGGTCAGATCCATCCTTGAACCCACTCTAATGGATCGGAAAGATTAATCTCAAAACAACCAAATTCCAGAGTGCTCAGGCCCAAATTCTACAAGATGTCTGAAGTACAATAATATACAATACATCATAGCAAACTGACTGGACGAGTTTAGTTTGAACTACCTGATACGTCTCCAATGTATCTATAATTTTTGATTGTTCCATGCTATATTATATTTTGTTTAGGACATTATTGGGCTTTATTATACACTTTTATATTATTTTGGGACTAACCTATTAACCAGAGGCCCAGCCTAGAATTGCTGTTTTTTTTTGCCTATTTTAGGGTTTCGTAGAAAAAGAATATCAAACGGAGTCCAAACGGAATGAAACCTTCGGGAACATGATTTTCAGAACGAACATGGTCCACAGGACTTGGACCCTATGTCAAGCAATCAACAAGGAGGGCACGAGGTAGGGGGCGCGCCTACCCCCCCCCCCCCCCCCAGGCACACCCTCCACCCTCGTGGGCCCCCCGTTGCTCCACCGACATACTCCTTCCTCCTATATATACCTACGTATCCCCAAACTACCAGATACGGAGCCAAAACCCTAATTCCACCGTCATAACTTTCTGTATCCATGAGATCCCATCTTGGGGCCTTTTCTGGAGCTCCGCCAGAGGGGGCATCGATCACGGAGGGCTTCTACATCAACACCATAGCCTCTCCGATGAAGTGTGAGTAGTTTACTTCAGACCTTCGGGTCCATAGTTATTAGCTAGATGGCTTCTTCTCTCTTTTTGGATCTCAATACAAAGTTCTCCCCCTCTCTTGTGGATATCTATTCGATGTAATCTTCTTTTGAGGTGTGTTTGTTGAGACCGATGAATTGTGGGTTTATGATCAAGTTTATCTATGAACAATATTTGAATCTTCTCTGAATTCTTTTGTGTATGATTGATTATCTTTGCAAGTCTCTTCGAATTATCAGTTTGGTTTGGCCTACTAGATTGATCTTTCTTGCAATGGGAGAAGTGCTAAGCTTTGGGTTCAATCGTGCGGTGTCCTTTCCCAGTGACAGTAGGGGCAGCAAGACACGTATTGTATTGTTGCCATCGAGGATAACAAGATGGGGTTTATATCATATTGCATGAGATTATCCCTCTACATCATGTCATCTTGCTTAAAGCGTTACTTTGTTCTCTTGAACATAATACTCTAGATGCATGCTGGATAGTGGTCGATGTGTGGAGTAATAGTAGTATATGCAAGCAGGACTCGGTCTACTTGTCTCAGACGTGATGCCTATATACATGATAATACCTAGATATTCTCATAACTATGCTCAATTCTGTCAATTGCTCAATAGTAATTTGTTTACCCACCGTGAATACTTATACTTTTGAGAGAAGCCACTAGTGAAACCTATGGCCCGCGGGTCTATCTTTCATCAAATTAATCTTCTAATACTTAGTTGTTTTTATTGCCTTTTATTTCACTTTGCATCTTTATCATAAAAAATATCAAAAATATTATCTTACCATATCTATCAGATCTCACTCTCGTAAGTGACCGTGTAGGGATTGACAACCCCTTATCGCGTTGGTTGCAAGGATTTATTTGTTTGTGTAGGTGCGAGGGACTCATGCGTGGCCTCCTACTGGATTGATACCTTGGTTTTCAAAAACTGAGGGAAATACTTACGCTACTTTGCTGCATCACCCTTTCCTCTTCAAGGGAAAACCAACGCAAGTGCTCAAGAGGTAGCAAGAAGGATTTCTGGTGCCGTTGCCGGGGCGGTCTACGCAAAAAGTCAACACACCAAGTACCCATCACAAACCCTTATCTCCCGCATTACATTATTTGCCATTTGCCTCTCGTTTTCCTCTCCCCCACTTCACCCTTGCCATTTAATTTGCCCTCTCTCTCTCCATCCTCCCTCTCTTTCTCCGTTTGCCTCTTTTTGCCCGTCTCTTGTTTGCTCGTGTGTTGGATTGCTTGCTTGTCATGATGGCTCAAGATAATACTAAATTGTGTGACTTCACCAATACCAACAACAATGATTTCCTTAGCACTCCGATTGCTCCTCTTACCGATACTGAATCTTGTGAAATCAATACTGCTTTATTGAATGTTGTCATGAAAGATCAATTCGTCGGCCTTCCTAGTGAAGATGCCGCTACCCATCTAAAGAGCTTCGTTGACTTGTGTGATATGCAAAAGAAGAAAGATGTGGACAACGATATTGTTAAATTGAAGCTATTTCCTTTCTCTCTTAGAGATCGTGCTAAATCTTGGTTTTCATCTTTGCCTAAAAATAGTATTGATTCTTGGAATAAGTGCAAAGATGCTTTTATCTCTAAGTATTTTCCTCCCGCTAAGATTATCTCTTAGAAATGATATTATCAATTTTAAGCAACTTGATCATGAACATGTTGCACAAGCTTGGGAGAGGATGACATTAATGATACGTAATTGCCCTACACATGGCTTGAATTTGATCGGCACACCTAAAGACTTGATGTGATCTTGGATCACTAAAATGAAAATGAAGAATCACATGACTTGGCCAACACTTGTCTTAAAGCTTTTTAGGGGCACCTTCCATTCCAATGTTGTTCTAGTGAAGAACTTTTTCTAGAATAAACTTATAGCATAGTTCTTCAAGATATGTTAGCATGAAGTATTGGAATCCACCTTGGGGATTGGATACACTTTCACAATCACTTTATTACTACATTGTTAATAGCATACAACACTTTCTCCCATTGGAACCACTACAACACCACAACCTCCTCCACACACCCACACACACACAAGCCATCTTTTACTTCACTTACAACTTTACTTTTCAAAGACTAACTTTTATTTTTATTTTTTAATACTTTATCTACCACACTTACAACCTATCTTAATTAGAGAGTTTAAGTAAAGTAATCACAGATTTCATAGGAAGTTTTACCAATGGTAGATATAGCTTCATAGAATGGGAAATCTACCTTTAACTCAGAAGGGGTCTCAAGACTCAATACTTTCACATTCACATTGGAAAAGGGCTACAAAAATTCCCACACCTGGGGGTTATCAGGTGACATAGCGGAGATGGTGCGAGGAGAGAGTGATGCATCTTGTAAATGCGCGCTGTGTGGAGAGCAATCTACTCGAGTGAACCTTATCCATATGGGACATTAATTTATGACTTTTTTATAACATAACTCAAATATTTTTTGGGCATTACTCCAATATTTCGATAATAAGAAACCAAGAGGTCGTACAACTATATTATCTTATCTACAATATAGATGACCAGTCACCTAGGGCTAACATTATCAATATGGGACAATAGTCATGAAGATCTTTCCATTTAATACATAAGTCGAATATTTTTTGGCATTAGTACTTTAAGATTTTGTTAATAAAAAACCAAGAGTTAGCATGATTAGTGTATATTATGCAGTTAATACCATGCTTTTTGATATATTATATCTTTATCCCATCAATGCAAGTTATTGTTGTTCTTAAATAACAACCATTTATTTCAGGATAGTTTGGAACCTTATAAATATGATGGTAGACACATTAACAAAACAAACATTTCATATTTCCACCATGAAAGAAAATACATATGTTAGTGTGACCATTCTCTTAACATGTCTAATTCTAGCCCTTGGAGGAAAAGAAGTTCAGTGTATAAGAGGAGACAAAAATACTAGCGGGGTCCCTTTGAATCAAAAAGTCAATACTACTATTGTGGTATGTATGAATTCATCTTAGTTTATATAACTATCACCAATTTTGAGTTTATTGAGTTGAGGAGATACGATAATAGTTTGACAAAGGAGATGTCTATGACTGCATCGATGTGAACCTACAACCAGCCTTTAGCCATCCACTACTGAAACACCACAAAATGCAGGCAAGTTTTTTATAATCAACATATTATAACATGCATATAGTGGCTAAGTCAATGGTATGTATTCTTATTTTGATCCATAAAGGAATGGTAAGTTATTTGAAATAATTAGTGGCATGTAGCTAGGTAGTATATGTAATCATGGTAGCAATATTTTGCAATTTTGGTGCTTATAGTAATACTTCATAAACAAGATCTTGCCACACATCTAGCGTTGTTAAATTGTTCTTCATGCTCTCTTTATAGTTTAGAACATGAATATGCAACATTTTGATATGATCACCAAACAATAAAAAATGTGAGTTCCACTAATTGTGGGGATATACTTAATTATGCATTATAACACAAACATGCACCTGCACAATTTTGATCAATATTTGCTTAAATTATATGTTGATTAAAATTTTCCAATTAAATAGATGGAACCAAGCTCTTTCCCATAGAGTATTCCTACCAAATCCCCGTCGATTCATGACAGGCCACCAGCCCAATTGTCTTTGATTGAGTGCCCTACAGGAACGATTCCAATATTGCGCAACAACAGAAGGGTCCACAAGCTAGTACAAGCTATTGACAAAGTGATTAGCAAGAATGAACAACAGGAGGTGAGTTTCAATATAATTTTGGAGTGATCTGTTTATCATGGTAGACTATATCAATATCGACTTTAACTTGGAGTTCTTGAATACACACCAATTTTATTTCCTTTCAATCCACATGTGACATCAATAATTATCTAGTCGTATTATAGGATTTTTATCGCATTAAATTCATACTTTAAATGAAATAGATGGTCCAAGGTAGTCCAATAAGTAAATGGAAATAACTGATTTTGAAATGTACAAACCAATTTAATTTTTACATTTAATATTTGTGTTGCCACTAGAGTGGATGAAAGTTTCTCAAAGTGTTTGGTCAATATTTGCCTTAGTGGCACCATTAAGTGATGTTCAACAAATTTTTGTTGTGATGCAACGTCAATCTTTCTTATGTTTAATAAGCATTTAATTTGTATTTTCATTATAAACAAACCAATATATTATTTGGGCTTGCAGATTGCAGGATTCGAGTATCTAGATGTGCTATACGGAACGCGGGCTAAAATAACTATCTATGAACCTAAGGTGAAGAATAATAGTAAGGATCTAAGTGCATCATGGATACAAATTAATGGGAGACAAAGAGTAGGACTTGCAGATGGGATAGGTGTTGGTTCTTGGGTATATCCAAGCTACAGTGGTGACAGCCTTGCTAGGTTTCACGTTGCTTGGGTAATCTATAACTATTTCCTTGGATGTGCATTCTTCAATTTAGTGTGAGTAACTTACAATGATATAGTTGTTATTGACCTTGGAACACATCTCTGTAAAGGTTGATGGCTTAAAGAACACAATTTGCCCTGATCATGATTGTGGCGCTTTTGTACAAGTTAGCTCAAGTGTTGGTCTAGGAGGAAGACTTAAACCAGTTTCTATCTATGGAGGACCACAATACATCATAGATGTTTCCATTTTCAAGGTATTCTCATGTTAATATTTTTGTTGATACTTGTATTTCATTTTGTTGTACGAAATACAAGAATTATATTTTGATGAAAACCTGGAGACATTGCTTAAACCAAACTTATAGGTGGCCAAACCATTAGATAGCACAATCTTACTAAAAACTTTCAATTTAAGAAAATATTTTAGCATAGATGTGAGAGTACCAAATATCTATTTCATCATATATTGATGTTAATATGGTATACACTTATAAGGATAATTTCAATTCAACACAAACATTTGATCGACTAGTATTCATTTCAAGTCTATTGAAGTGTTTACCATGAACCTTGATTTATTCTAGGACCCGGTGAGTAAAAATTGGTGGGTGTCTTACGGTGAACGAAACATACATATTGGATATTGGCCAAAGGAAATTTTCAATTTCATGAAGGATCAATGTAATTCTGCATTATGGGGTGGGTATGTTCAAGGTCCAACAGCCTCATCAGACTCTCCGCAGATGGGTAGTGGTCATTTTGCTTCCGAAGAACGTGGAAAAGCAGCAGTTGTAAGAAATATCCTAATTGTGGATAATAAAAACAAGTATGCTAATCCAGATGCCCGGAAAGCTCGTCTTGTGGTCACCAGTTCATCAAAATATACTGCGAAGGCTTATGGTTACGGATATAATGACTATGGTGTGCATACTTACTATGGTGGACCTGGTGCTTTTGTTTAAATATATATTGTACAATTATAAATAAATTTTCCATAATCTAATAATTTGTCAACTTGGACACGTAGTTGTTTTGATTTTATCATGCTAAAATGTATAGTAGTGGATAAACCAAGTCATTATAACCCACCGGTGTAGGGCATCTGTTGTAGCCCTTTTCGACAAGTAAGAGTGTAGAAATATCCGAGGAGGAGAAGGAATTGGTTGATGGAAACTAATAAGGAACCAATGTAAAAGCTGCAAACATTATTTGATAGTTAGTTTATATCACGAGAACATACCTTCTAACAAAAGTGCAATTGTGCAGAAAGTGACCCAGTCCTTCATAATGCTTAAAGACAAGCCGGTTGAAGTACTTATATTGATCAAATCAATATCGAGGACACACAAGATTTTCACGAAGCTGCTTTCAACTAATTTCATTGAGTTAACTTTCATTGCATTGATAACCATTGATTGTGTGGTGGAACCTATATTGACTAGATGACCCATTGCCCCAATTGGCATAGAGACCAACTGCAGTGTGACGACCCGAGACCGATGCTCCAGACCACTTCCATGTTTCTCGTTGTCACCGTGTCTTTTTTTATTTGTTTGTTGCTTTTCATCATCGCATCATTCGCTTTGCATCGGCACTCGTTGTCGTCATTGTTTTAAAACTTGCATCTGCTCGTAGTTGCCGCTTCTCGCTTTGTCTCCGTTGACCTTTTGTCAGGACCCCTTGTGTTTGTCGACCTCTCTCAAACCCCCCTCGCGTGCGCGTCTAAAAGCTGTCCCGAACCCGACCCGGGCAGTCGTGACCAATGGGTCCGGATCATCCCCAAACATCCTTAAAATATCTTCGTTTTATTCATTGGACTCCCTAGCCTATTTATTCTCGACCGCCCGATTTAATCGGAGGGTCTAAACTTAACCCTCCTTATATATATATATATATATATATATATATATATATATATATATATATATATATATATATATATATATATAGGACTAATTTTCTATACTCCCGAGAGTATGTATTCCCATCTTCAATATACCCTGTAGACGCATTAATTATACCTCTTTATCATTCTCAATATACTTCATTAAATATTCTAGGATACCCCAATACGAGTTTTGTGGAAAAAAATATCATTTTTGATGTACTTTTTACAATATACCTTTCTCACATGCGAACAAATCAGTATATATGTAAACCTTTACAAATATGTAGACTCACATAATTTTATTCATAAAAATCATTTTAAGGTATCTAATAGTTAATAATGAAGTATATTAAAAATAATAAAGAAATATAAAAGATACATCTACGTAGTATATGAGGAGCGGGAGTACGTACTCTCAGAAGTATACAACCATTTTGCTAACCCTTAAACCTAGGCTTCTTGCCCCATTGCGCCGCCACCCGCTCAATCCCCATCGGGATCACCCACAGCCAACCACCATCCTCCTGTGCAAAGCCGCAACCACCATCCTTCTTTTACGTAGCCTCCCAACCATAGCATAGCCGCAGCCTCCCTCGCTTTTGGATCGGCAGGAACTGCGACTGGATCCCCTCCCTCTCGAGCACTTCCATGGAGCCAAGCTCCCGTGCCTCCCGTTTGTCCTTCCCGAAGACCAACAACACCAAGTCCTCGTAGCCGCCTTTGTCCGCGCACTCCCGTGCCGCCAAGCTGGAGCTCTCCTGCGCCGGCCTCTCAGGTCACGTCCCTGCCTGTGCCCCCCGTCCTCTCTTTCCCCCCTTTTCTCTCTCTAACCTCTCTGTTTCTCTCACCCCGTTCAAGCAGAAGCGCCGCCGCCCTTGACCCGTCTCCGTCCAGCTGACAACGAGCAGTAGCTCGCCGGAGTTGAGCTCCACCGGATCTGTCTCCCTCTGCCCGTTGCTGGCGCTCGCGTCACCGTCAGCCACCCGTCGCCGGAGTTCCTCGCCGGCTCGCGCGCCAACCTGCCGGAACCAAGGCGTCGACCACCACCACCAGGAGCTTGCCGCTGCTTCCCTGCCCAAGGGCCCCCGGTCCGCCTCCTCCGGCCACCTCCCCGTCGCGTCGCCCGCCGGATCCACGCTGCCATCCCCTCGTTGGAGTCGCGCCAAGTTCCCCTGCTTGCACTCGGCCTCCTCTGCCTCACGGTCACATGCCCGAGCCGTGCGTTGACCTCGCTAGCAAGCCTTTCCAGCGCCCAATGCCCAGCCACGATCCCCAAGGCCCAGCTCCCTGGAGCCCATTGTGAGCAGCCCCTCAGCTCGCCTGCTCTCTACTAGTGGGCTTGGCCCGTTCTGTTTTTGATGCTATGCCTCGCCTTGTGCGTAGGATAGAGTTCTGCGCCCATGCCCTATGTAGCACAGTTCCAGCAGATTCGGCCCGTTCATGTTTTTTTTCCAGTTATGCGATTTTGTCGATTTATCCAGAGTTTACCAAATTTGTAGAAAACACCCTAAGCTTCATGCATTTAATAACTCACAAACCATGCATTATTTTAAAATGATTTAAACTTGTAAAATTCTTAGAATTTCATGTACTTCCATAATTTGCCACTTTCATCTATGTTAAAATGTTGTTTGATTAAATTTGCTCAAATGCCATGTTAAAATGATTTATTTCATAACTAAATATACGTAGCTCTGAATCTAATAAACTATATATGTAAATGGGGTGGACAAATACATAGATTAACATTGTGGCATTACTTTGTATGTTTAATAACTCTAAAATTGTGTATAGGGAAGAATCGTACTAACTTTGAAATATTCATATGGGGATTTTCCGGAATTGTTGTTTGTTGTTCCGGCCTCATTTAAACTTGCCTAGATAGGTAGTTTTATTATGCTTCACCCTTGCCATGGTTAATAATATTTAATATTGTTGGGTACATAACCGAGAGAGAACTAAAGAAGTTTTGTGGTGTTTCGACAATATGCAACTCGTTGCATATTGAACTCCACTTAACTTGTAGTATTGTTTGTTGCACTTTGCCATGCCATGAGTCATTAAACCGGACATGCATCATACTTGATTGTGCATCATGCCATGATTATACTTGCTTGTTTACTATGTCGTTCGCTTCTTTACGGTTGGGCTTCTCCTTCCGGTTACATTGCGATTGTGAGGTTCCGTTCGACTACGTTGGTTTGTCTTCTTCATGGATTCGGTCTTCTTCCTAGCGGGATCTCAGGCAAGATGACCGTCACCTTGAATCTCACTACTATCTTTGCTATGCTAGTTGTCTCGATGCTATCGCTATGTCGCGCTACCCACCACTTGTTTATCAAGACTCCCAAATTGCTATGTTAGCCTCTAACATTTCCACGCTTCCTAGCAAACCGTTGTTTGGCTATGTTACCGCTTTGCTCAGCCCCTCTTATAGCGTTGCTAGTTGCAGGTGCAGTTGCAGGCTGTTCCATCTTGGGACATGGATATCATGGGATGCCGCAATATCTCTTATTTAATTAATGTATCGATATACTTGGTAAAGGGTGGAAGGCTCGATCTTTTTCCTGGTGCTTTGTTCCACTCTTGCCGCCCTAGTTTCCGTCATACCGGTGTTATGTTCCTTGATTTGGCGTCCCTAACACGATGAAGGGTATGGGGCCCTCTTGATAGTTCGCTTTGAATAAAACTCTTCCAGCAAGTCCCAACATTGGCTTTCCATTTGCCTAATAAAAACTAAAACTTGCATAGGGACTTGCCGCCCCTTGTGGACTTAATCAACAACCCGGGCCAGTGCTCCTCATGAGTGTTGGTCCAAACTAGAGCACCGTGCGGGACCGCCCCTAGGCAACTTGGGGTATTTGGTATATACCTGTACGCTTTGCTCATCCGGTGTACCCTGAGAACGAGATAGCGCAAATCCTATCAGGCTAGGTCGGTGCATCGGGAGGTCTTGCTGGACTAGTTTTACCATTGCCGAAATGTCTTGTGCACCGGGATTCCGAGTTTGATCGGAGGTTCCCACGACGGAGGATTGCCTCCGCAGATCGTGAGCTTGTTATGGGCAAAGTTGGGACACCCCTGCAGGGTTTAAACTTTCGAGAGTCGTGCCCGTAGTTATGTGGCAGATGGAAATTTGTAAATACACTAGTAGAAAAAGGGTCAAACGTGAAGCACATTAGTGCTGGTTTGTATTTGAGCCGGCACTAATGGTACCATTAGTGCCGGTTCGAATGAATTTGCATTAATGCCGGTTCGTGTTGAACCTTTAGTACCGGTTCGTGGCACGAACCGGTACTAAAGAGGTGGTGGCAGGCTGGCGTCAGGCCGGGGCCCCATGATCACCTTTAGTACCGGTTCGTGGCACGAACCGGTACTAAAGGTCTAACCTTTAGTACCGGTTCATGGCACGAACCGGTACTAAAGGGGTCTAACCTATAGTACCGGTTCGTGCCACGAACCGGTACTAAAGGTCCCATTTTCAAACTCTACCCCCCCCCCCCCCCCCCCCGCGTGGATCGCCTTTTCAGTTTTAAAAAAAATAATGGAAATGTCAAAAAAATAAAAGAAAATAAGTTTCTCATGTGATATGTGGTCTAGTTGTTGGGAAAATTTGCAAATGTGAATTTTGACTTTATTTGCAAAATCTCTCTGAAATTTGTAGAAATGGGCATAACTTTTGCATAGTAACTCGGATGAAAAAGTTTTTTATATGAAAAATCATCTACTCGAAAAGTTACATCCAAATTTAACCGGGGGAACCCCGTTAAACATTTTTAAAATCCTCAAAAATCTAATAGAAAAAAGTTACGGGGCTTTTAAGATCTAGAGTGGAAAAAATTGAAAAATATTCAAATAGTGGGCAAACAGTGGTCAAACAATGGTCAAACTAATTATTCTAGAATATTAGTGTTACTAAATAATTATTTTAGTTATTTCAATTTTGGTCAAATCTGGTCAAACTATGGTCAAACAATGGTCAAACTAATTATTCAAGAAATATTAGTGTTACTAAATAATTATTGTTTTTTAAAACAATAGTTTCAAACTCAAACAGTGAAATGTATCACTTCATGCTCAAGCAAAATTCCCGAAGGTTAATAGGATTGACATCTTACTATTGTCAGGAAAACAACAAGTGCAGACTTGGAGCGAGGGAGAATAGAACCCGGAAGTTAGGCGTGCTCAGGCTGGAGTAGTGAGAGGGATGGGTGACCGGTCGGGAAGTTAGATGATTTGGAATGAGTGATCCACACTTGAGCAATTAAGAGAGGTGATTAGAGACTAAATCATCAAATAATTCAGAAAAATAAAAAATAAAAAAAAACAAAATTTTTCCAAAAAATTTCAAAAAAAAAACCTTTAGTACCGGTTGGTAACACCAACCGGTACTAAAGGTCCCCCGTACCAGGGCGCGAGCTCACGCCACGTGGTGGCACTTTAGCGCCGGTTCGTGCTGAACCGGTACTAAAGGGGGGGGGGGGCTTTAGTGCCGAAATAATAGTGCCGGTTCCATAACCGGCACTAAAGGCCCTTACGAACCGGTGCTATTGCCCGGTTTTCTACTAGTGATATCCGATTGTAGAGGACTCGAAGTAAATTCAATTAAAATACACCAATCGCATTGTGTAACCGTGACTGTCTTTTTTTGGGGAAGTTCGAGAAGAGAACACAGTTGAGTTATGTTTGAATGTAAGTAGTTCAGGATCACTTATTGATCATTACTAGTTTGCGACCGTTTGCGTAGTTTCTCATCTTACTCTTGTACTTGTGAGTTATCCACCATACATTGCTTAGTCGCTGTTGCAACCTCACCACTTACCCTTTCCTACCCATTAAGCTTTGCTAGTCTTGACACCCATCGTAATGGGATTGCTGAGTCCTCGTGGCTCACAGATTACTACAACAATAGTTGCAGGTATAGGTAATGCGATGATCTCACGTGAGAGCGATGCTTGATTTCTTTTGGAGTTCTTCTTCTTCCTCATGCAAGGAATCGGTTCCGGGTCAGGGAGCCTGGGATTAGTAGGGTGTATGTCGTTCTTCTTTTTTGTTTGATTTCATCCGTAGTCGGATTCTACTCTTCTGTATGACGGTTGTTATGTATTAATGTATTCATGTTGTAGCTTGTGGCGAGTGTAAGCCTTTATCTTGTATTCTCATATATTCAGTACATGGTATGTTGTAATGATATCCACCTTGCTATGCGCTCGAAATGCGGTTGTGCCCCGATCATGAATTCATCACGTGATTGCGACAGAACCGCACCTTGGGCGCTACATGCAGTCTAGAAGTTAAACAAACTATTTGAAGGTTTTTTCCTCTACGGTTTGCAAATGAGTATGCTGATGGTGTGTTCTTATTTTCTTTGTTGAGCATCCTTGCCCATAGCTTCCCCTGGCGATTAACTTTTGATGACATGAGACTCTGTTCATGATGGATCTTTTTCCCAAAATAATTGTAAATCACATTACATTTGGGCTCTATATTAAACTAGTCATATTTACAGATAATTTGGTGGCTTATTATGAACTTGATATTGTAACAAAACATTTGTAAAGAACATGGAGATGACTAACGGAACCAGAGTAAGTTGGGAAGGGATGTGGTTTGTGAGGGAGTCCTGGACTAGGGGTCCTCGGGAGGCTGACCCAGCTCTCATGGGCCGGACTGTTGGGATGCATTGTGTCTGGTCTGAAGACTTTACTGCCTTCGTGTGTGCTCCAAGTCAAGATGGAAGATTCAGTGTTCCTTTCTATGTAACCGACTGTATGTAAACCCTAGTACCCCTGGTGTCTATATAAACCAGGTGTCTTAGTCCGTAGAGGCCAAGAGAACAATCACCATCCTACTAGTTAGGGTTTAGTTCCTCTGATCTCGAAGTAGATCAACCCTGTAATCCCTGTATACACAAGCAATGTAATCAAGCAGGATGTAGGGTATTATCTCTTAGGGAGGGCCCAAACCTGGGTAAATATCGTGCTCTGCATCCCTTGTTCCCCATCGATCCAAGATCCACAGTTCGAGACCCCCTACCCGAGATCCTACGATTTTGACATCGAAATTGGTGCTTTCATTGAGAATTCCACTGTCGGATCACTGAAGGATCGATGGCTCTCCTGATCATCGGGAACGGCATCAACACCAGGGACATCTTCATCCTCGGGCAACTTTTCATGTTCGGAAGAATTTTCCTACATGTTGACTTGACTGGTCTTCTCAACCAGGTCGACAATTTCGCCCCGCAGCAGCATATCAGGTTTGTCAACCTCAAGCATGTCACTGACGCTCAAGGCAATATGATCTTCACTGGTTTTTCAGTCGTACCTTCAACAAACTCAGCCTCCTAAGCATTGAATTCGGACCCTCCCCCCGGTCCGATCTCCAGATCGGCCCCTACTACGCTACCGGCCTCCAGCTCAGAAGCACTACCTACATCCAAAGACTAGGAATCGGTCTGTATTGAGCATGGAGTGATTATTTAGAGAAAGCCGAGCATAATTTTTTTTGAATAATAATTTCTCTTATGAGCTCGTGATTGGGGCATGAATATAACACTGACTTAAGCCTCCCCCAAGCTTGAGCGATACTTTCTCCTTGGCGAGGCCAAAAATTATATATATATATATAATTACAATCACGATGAACCAGATGCATAGGATAAAACTTCTGATGAAATTGTAGTTCCATGATCCAATATCATCCAATGAAAAAAATAGCATGCTATAGCAAAATAGCGCCGACCTCAAAATATGCTATTAGCGTGCTATATCGCGCTATAACGTGCTATTAGCGAGACATTGTACAACGATATATTTAGCGAGGCAATTCTCAATACGCTATAGCGTGCTATTAGCGACGTTATAGCACGCTATTTTTTCAGTGATATCATCGCATAGCATAAACCATGTCAATGCCTTTACCTTCAAAGATAAAGGGAAGACCTTCTTCTCGATAACATCCTTGGGCATACGTGCAAGCTTAAATACTCCACAAACTTCATCCACACAGATTAGGTGCAAATCGGGATGTAATGTTCCATCTCCTGTAAAAGGATTAGCTACCAGTTTCTCTATCATACGCAAAGGAATTTCAAAGTAAACATTTTTAGTAGGCTCAATAGGTTGAGGAGAAACTCTTTGCTCTACTGGTCGGGGTGAAGACACCCCGAACAAGTCGCTCAAAGGATTACTTTCCATAGTAACAAGTGACAGTAAATTTCAGCACACTATATAAATTTTTCCTTACCAGGTTCCACTTACCAAAGGAGCTTCACTCCCTAGCAACGGCGCCAGAAAAGAGTCTTGATGATCCACAAGTATAGGGGATCTATCGTAGTCCATTTGATAAGTAAGAGTGTCGAACCCAACGAGGAGCAGAAGGAAATGATAAGCAGTTTTTAATAAGGTATTCTCTGCAAGCACTCAAATTGTCGGTAATAGATAGTTTTGTGAAAAGGTAATTTGTAACGGATAACAAGTAACAAAAGTGAACAAGGTGCAGCAAGGTGGCCCAATCCTTTTTGTAGCAAAGGACAAGCCTAGACAACTCTTATATAAAGGAAAATGCTCCGGAGGACACATGGGACTTATCGTCAAGCTAGTTTTCATTATGCTCATATGATTCACGTTCGTTACTTTGATAATTTGATATGTGGGTGGACCGGTGCTTGGTTACTTCCCTTCCTTGGACAAGCATCCCACTTATGATTAACCCCTCTTGCAAGCATCCGCAAACTACATAAGTATTAAGGTAAACCTAACCATAGCATGAAACATGTGGATCCAAATCAGCCCCTTATAAAGCAACACATAAACTAGGGTTTAAGCTTCTGTCACTCTAGCAACCCATATTCTACTTATTACTTCCCAATGCCTTCCACTAGGCCCAAACAATGGTGAAGTGTCATGTAGTCGACGTTCACATGACACCACTAGAGGAGAGACAACATACATCTCATCAAAATATCGAACGAATACCAAATTCACATGACTACTTATAGCAAGACTTCTCCCATGTCCTCAGGAACAAACGTAACTACTCAAAAATCATATTCATGTTCATAATCAGAGGGGTATTAATATGCATAAAGGATCTGAACATATGGTCTTTCACCGAATAAACCAGCTAGCATCAACTACAAGGAGTAATCAACACTACTTGCAACCCACAGGTACCAATCTGAGGTTTTGATACAAAGATCGAATACAAGAGATGAGCTAGGGTTTCAAAGGTTATGCTGCTGGTGAAGATGTTGATGGAGATTGACCCCCTCCCGATGAGAGGATCGATGGTGATGACGATGGTGATGATTTCCCCCTCCCGGAGGGATGTTTCCCCGGCAGAACAGCTCTGCCAGAGCCCTAGATTGGTTTCGCCAGGGTTCTGCCTTGAGATGGTGGTTCTTCATCCCGAAAGCCTCCTTCTTATTTTTTCCAGGGTGAAAGACTTCATATAGGAAAAGATGGGCACCGAAGGCCTGCCAGGGGGCCCACGAGGCAGGGGCGCGCCCAGGGGAGTTGGGAGCGCCCCCACCCTGGTGGACGATGTGTAGCCCCCTCTGCTGCTTTCTTCACCCAATACTTTTTATATATTCCAAAACTGACTTCCATGTAGTTTCAGGACTTTTGGAGTTTTGTAGAATAGGTCGCTAATATTTGCTCCTTTTCCAGCCCAGAATTCCAGCTGCCGATATTCTCCCTCTTCATGTAAACCTTGTAAAATAAGAGAGAAAAGGCATAAGTATTGTGACATAATGTGTAATGACATTCCACAATGCAATAAATATCGATATAAAAGCATGATGCAAAATGGATGTATCAGGTAGCTATTAGCTATTGCTTGAATCACTTTTGTTCCAATGGGTCTTCTGGGACGATAAAGTCCTTAGGTCCAAGGTTGAATTCCTCTTCGGAGAGGGGCATATAGTTGTTGTCTTCAGAATCATTGGGTTCCTCGGGAGTATGCTGACCCTCCTGCCCCTCTAAGCCGTCAGATTGGTGTACGGGGGCGGGGTCGCCGAGGTCTTCTGCATTGTCCGGGGTGTCGCTGTCTGCGATGCCCGTGTTGCTTTCCCTGCTACATCACCCCTTGGAGCGTCGGTGTTGCCTCTGGTGCTTGGGGGTCTCCTCTCCAGGTTTATCATCCCTTCTGGGGGGTACCGTCCCCATTGGCACCATCATCATCGTCCTTGCGGGTGTCCACATATGTTGTAGGTGGATGTGGTCGTCCATCGGTCAGTGACGGGAGGGGTCGTGGCCTCACCATTATCGTCCATGTCATTAGCGTCCTCAGAGGCATATTCTAGCATGTCGGTTAAATCTTTGATCATGGCTATTAGGTGGGAGGTGGGTGGGACGTAAAATTCCCTATTGCCTACCTTAAGGCTCTGCTGAGCATGGGACGAGGACTGGCCATCGACAATAGCCATTATCTGGATCTGGTCTAGGGCCTCATTCAATAAGTCCAGGCTGGCCGGATCTGCATATGAGGCCTCTTCGGAGTTGACCTCTGTTGTGATTGTGGAGTGGGGCACAAGTCCGGCCAAGGCCGAACCCTGGACTTCGGACACCATACCACTGCCGGGGCTAAAAGCCGAATCTGTAGTGGGGAGGGTGAGTCCGGCTGGGGTCGATTCCCCGTCTTTGGACGCCGAACTCCCCAGAAGGCTAAAGGCCAAACCCATAATAGGGATGGAGGGTTTGGATTCTTGTACTGGTTCTTTTATGATGAAGACTACTGAATTAAAATGGGATTTATTGGAAAGAATTAAACGCAACTCCAAAGATTGGGAACTCCGCGAAGGTAAGGAGTCAGGCATAACACCTAAGTTTTATTGTGTTAAATCTTTTATGGATACCACTGCTTTTCATGAATTTAGCACTAAATATGGACTTGACTATGAAATAGTAGCTTCTTTCTGTGAATAATTTGCTACTCATGTTGATCTCCCTAAGGAGAAGTGGCTTAAATATCATCCTCCATTGAAGTAAAAGTAGTTGAATCTATTAAAGTTGAAGAAAAGACTATCACTTATAATGTTGATCCTATTGTTCCTACCGCTTATATTGAGAAACCACCTTTCCCTGCTAGAATAAAGGATCATGCTAAAGCTTCAACTGTGGTTCATAAGAGTAATACTAGAACACCTACACCCCCTAAGCAAATTAAAGTTGAACCTAGTATGGCTATGGTTAAAGATCTCTTGGTCGATAATATTGATGGGCATGTTATTTACTTCTGTGATGAAGCTCCTAGAATTGCTAGACCCGGTACTAAAAAGAAACATAGACTTGTTGTAGGCATGCCTGTTATTTCTTTTAAAATAGGAGATCACTGTTATCATGGCTTATGTGATATGGGTGCTAGTGCTAGTGCAATACCACATTCTTTTATGCATGATATTGCACCTGCTGAGATAGAAGATATTGATGTTACAATTAAGCTTGCAAATAGAGATACTATTTCACCAGTTGGGATTAGTAGAGATGTTGAAGTCTTGTGTGGGAAAGTTAAATATCCTATTGATTTTCTTGTTCTTGGTTCCCCACAAGATGACTTTTGTCCCATTATATTTGGTAGACCCTTCTTGAATATTGTTAATGCTAAGATAGACTGCAAAAAGGATGTTGTTACTATTGGTTTAGGGGATATGTCTGATGATTTTAATTTTGCTAAATTTTGTAGACAACCCCATGATAAAGAATTGCCTAGTAAAGATGAAATTATTGGTCTTGCTTCTATTGTTGTGCCTCCTAACGATCCTTTAGAACAATATTTGCTAGACCATGAAAATGATATGTTTATGAATGAAAGAAGGGAAATAGATGAAGTATTCTTTAAGCAGGGACCTATTTTGAAACACAATTTGCCTGTTGAAATTCTAGGGGATCCTCCTCCACCCAAGGGCGATGCCGTGTTTGAGCTTAAACCATTACCTGATACCCTTATATATGCCTATCTTGATGAAAAGAAGATATATCCTGTTATTATTAGTGCTAACCTTTCAAAACAGGAAGAAGAGAAATTATTGAAAACTCACTTGTGCGCATCGGTCCTAAACAAACAATTTGTAACACCTTTCCGCGACGGCATATGGAACCGTATCCAAGTGAGTGTGGGCGATAGGGGGGTCCTTCCCACACGACCCAGAAACCGTCGGGGATAGGGAGCCTTGATGCATATAGTTGTCCCTATATAACCGTTTCCGATATCGAATATCCCAAACGCTTCATCCTTGCCACTCGTTTGTGCTCGCATTGCCATCATAGTAGGAGTTTTGTGGTTCTGCCTAAAACCAGTCAGATTCCAGGCATGGCAGTTTTCTAGGTAGATTCTAGGCACAGGAGATTTACGATGCCTGGGACATCACAAACAGTTCATGATTATAAACCGTGTATGATAGGTAGACAATCACACACATTTAGTTTTCCTGCATCGTATGTCATAGTGTCTGACATCACACATGCTTTGCAAACGGCAATTGTGTGCATGCTTGCACATGTTTCCTTTGTGTGAACCGTCTCGGATTATGGTGTATATCGCAAACGTTTGTGTTTTACCAACCGTGTGTGTCGTAATGACCTGCACAATGTAATTTCACCCTAATTTAATTGCTGCTATTTAAAATTGTACCTAGTTTAAACTTGAAAGTAGGCTATAGCTTTATTCATATCCATCAGGTTCAAACAACCAATGCATTATTCGATTCACAGGACATATGTTTAAGAATTACAGAAGCACCAAATAAAGAATGATTCACAGGAACATATGTTCTATACTTGTACTATTACAGATGGTAAAGAAAGAGGCGACAGACATTCCAGTTGTTGAACAAGGTGAAGCGGAATGGCCCTATTGTGCTCTCCTGGATGCAGAAGGCATGCAGGACTCTAGTCCAACCCCTTGTGATGGCCGGCCGCCAATCATGTAGTTTGAGAGGTAATCTTGAGTAAACTGCTTCAGGATCCACTTCACAAGAAAAAAGATTCAGATATTTTCATCTAACACAACTCATTATGGGCAGTAAAAAGAAGGCTACAGGGTTCTTACTTACCTTCCTGCAGTTCACAATTGTCTTGCAAAAAGTGTAAACAAATAGTTCGGTTTACATCTTTTGACCCATTTTAGTAACAATCTTTATTAGTTTCCTCACTCGATGCTGGTTCATGAATATCTCATTGTCCCATACACAGAAAGGGTGGGAGTGTGGATCTTTGGCAATGACATATGTACCTAAAGGCACCAAGTTAATATTAGAAGCTAAACAAAAATTGAAAATGATGTAGTACAACACTCCATCCATCCCATTATATAAGATTTTATTACATGTATTTCTAGATATCAACAGAACATTAAAGTAACACTCTTCCTTGTTGCTATGTAGCCTGGGATTGCATATTTAGTCATTCAGTACAATGCATGTTGCTAAGCAACAATTGAAAAACGAAAAGGCATGTTAACTGCAATATCCTTAACAGCAACCAAATATCGTAATTCATAGTGGTATTGTTAAACTCTAATTGATGAAATTGAACTACATAGCAAATAGTTGCACATGTAGTTCAATTTCATCAACCCTCACAGAAGGCGGTAGATATTTTCGAGATTGCGAGGGATGCAGAGGCAGGAGCTTTGGGGGAGCGAGCTAGTGTGCTTGACATGCCGGCTGTGGACTGTAGCCGATGCACCTTCTCGCATAAGACATAGCTGTACGATACACCGACGGTGCTCCAAGATATTTTGTACTACATCTCACACGGTTGGTGAGAATAAATTGTGTGGGATCTACTTGATTTGAATTACAAAATGGGGTCACAGCGGCAATGGACGGTGTTTGAATTGCTAGGCCTTTTATCTGCAGTGAACATGCAATTGTATGTGTGTCCTAAAAGAATTGGAATTATTCAGATTTCGTTTGGACATTTCATACATTAAACTGGTTTTCTAGCCATTTCAGGTGCACAATTCAAAATTAAACTACATGCACATGCTCCAGTGCATACAAATTGGTTGAAAAATCAAATCTGTGTCCTTCAGTGCATGCTTAGGTCCCATGGAAGAAATGGGAATGAATTTTTCGGGGTTCATTTGGCTTTTTTATACATTAACTGGGTTTTCTAGGCATTTTATGTGGATAATTCAAATTTGAACTACAAGCAAATGATCCAATGCACCAAAGTTGGTTGAAAAATCACATGTGTGTCCTTGGGTGAATTTCTAGGTTCCATGCAAGAGATGGGAATGAAATTCAAACACCATGGCACTGTTGATTGCCGGCAAAACATTGAGATGCCTAGTTTTTAAATTCAAGTAAATCCAAAACTCGCCCGAAATTCATGAAACTTGGCATGCTATCATGGATTGGCATCAACATGCCGTGGTGAGAATTTTGTCCCATATGGGGCAGGTTCGGGTATAACCTTCTCACAAACCAGAGCTTCTCACAACAAGCATGACGGTTTCGATAGGGAACGTACCACCTTTGGTGACGGGACGATATCCGTTGCCTCTTATTGCTTTAAAAAAAATTTCTAGTGTCAACATAGAACAACAGGAGTGTTGTGTTCAATCTTGGAATTTTTCAGGGTTCGTTTGGCCTTTTTTTATACATTAACTGGGTTTTCTAGGCATTTTATGTGCATAATTCAAATTTGAACTGCAAGCACATGCTCCAATGCACCAAAGTTGGTTGAAAAATCACATGTGTGTCCTTAGGTGAATTTCTAGGTCCCATGCAAGAGATGGGAATATAATTCAAACACCATGGCACTGTTGATTGCCGGCAAAATGCTGAGATGCCTGGTTTTTAAATTCTAGTAAATCCAAAACTCGTCTGAAATTCATGAAACTTGGCATGCTATCATGGAGCGGCATCAACATGCCGTGGTGAAAATTTTGTCCCATATGGGGCAGGTTTGGGTACAACCTTCTCACAAACCAGAGCGTCTCACAACAATCATGATGGTTTCGATAGGGAACGTACAACCTTTGGTGATGGGACGATATCCGTTGCCTCTTATTGCTGTAATTTTTTTCTAGTGTTAACATAGAACAACATGAGTGTTGTGTTCAATCTTGGAATTTTTTGGGGTTCATTTGGCCTTTTTATACATTAACAGGGGTTTCTAGGCATTTTATGTGCATAATTCAAATTTGAACTACAAGCACATGCTCCAATGCACCTAAGTTGGTTGAAAAATCACATGTGTGTCCTTGGGTGAATTTCTAGGTCCCATGCAAGATATGGGAATGAAATTCAAACACCAGGGCATTGTTGATTGCCGGCAAAACGTTGAGATGCCTGGTTTTTACATTCTAGTAAATCCAAAACTCATATGAAATTCATGAAACTTGGCATGCTATCATGGAGCGGCATCAACATGTCGTGGTGAAATTTTTTTGGGGCAGGTTCGGGTATAAGCTTCTCACAAACCAGAGCTTCTCAAAACAAGCTTGATGGTTTCAATAGGGAACGTACCACCTTCGGGGACGGGACGATATCCATTGCCTCTTATTGCTTTCAAAAAAATTCTCATGCCAACAAAGAACAACAGGAGTGTTGTGTCAATTTTGGGGATTTTTCGGGGTTCGTTTGGGCATTTTTATGCATTAAGTGAGTTTTCAATGCATTTATGTGCATAATTCAAATTTGAACTACATGCACATGCTCCAATGTACTAAGGTTGGTTGAGAAATCTAACATGTGTCCTTGGGTGAATTTCTAGGTCTCATGCAAGAGATGGGAATGAAATTCAAACACTAGGGCACTGTTGATTGCCGTCAAAACATTGAGATGCCAGGTTTTTAAATTCTAGTAAATCCAAAACTCGTCTGAAATTCATGAAACTTGGCATGCTATCATGGAGCAGCATCAACATGCCATGTTAAAAAATTTGTCCCATTTTGGGCAGGTTCGGGTATATGCTTCTCACAAACCAAAGCTTCTCACAACAAGCATGATGGTTTCGATAGGGAACGTCCCACCTTTGGGGACGAAATGATATCCATTGCCTCTTATTGCATTCAGAAATTTTCTCATGCCAAGATAGAACAACAGGAGTGTTGTGTCAATTTTTGGGATTTTTCGGGGTTCGTTCACTAGTAGAAAAAGGGCCTATTGTCCCAGTTCATAAGGGCCTTTTGTCCCGGTTCCTGAACCGGGACTAAAGGGTCGGTACTAATGCCCTGTCCCTTTAGTCTCGGTTCAATCCAGAACCAGGACAGATGGGCCTCCACGTGGCCTGTGCGCGGAGCCCAGGCAGGAGGGCCTTTGGTCCCGGTTGGTGGCACCAACCGGGACCAATAGGCATCCACGCGTCAGCATTTCTGTGGCTGGGGTTTTTTTTGAAGGGGGGGGGGGGGGTTGGGGGTTTTGGGGGGTTAATTTAGGTGTTTCGTATATTGTGTTAGCTAGCTATAATTAATAGAGAGAAGTGTCCTCTCTTATGTCCGTGCTTGGTCGACGCTACGTACTATACATACGTATAGAGAGGACTAGACACGCTAGCTAGCTAGTAAGCAAACGAAGGAAACAGAAGATCATCATGAACATGTATGCATACAGAGAGAAGTGGTATCGACCACCTCTCCTTCTCTGAGAGATTGGTCGAACAACAAGTTCTCGTATATCTATCCGACACTACCGGCTACATATATACAATAATTATCTCTTACAAATATAATCTCCTAACATACGGACGCATGGTCCACATAGTATTCTCCGTCTTCAGCGATCACATGGTCAAGAAAGAATGCCACCAATTCCTCTTGAATTGCTCGCATGCGAGCTGGTGCTAGGAGTTCATCCCGCTTCCGAAACATCTAATTTGAAGAAGGGGGTCAATACATATATATATATATATATAGATATATATGAATGAATGAATGAAACTCAACACAAAGGATGGTAATAATAAAATTGTGAATGTTGTTATTTACGCACTTCATATTGTTCGTCAGAGTAGCCCCGCTCACAGGTCGTGTGGCGGATGGACTCGCAAACGTAGTATCCACAGAAATCATTCCCTTGTTCCTGCCACAACCACTTTACAAGAAATAGAGGTTAATCAAACTGATAAGCAAAAATGCCAAATGGTATTGATGAAACTAGCGCTTGAATCAATAGGAGATGCGCGGAACATGCTACTATATTACTTACTTTTGGGTGTCTAAATTGCAGCTTCTTCGGGAGTCCCGGAGCTTTTTTGGTGAATTTTTTCCAAACCCTGCCAGACAAAGAAAACAATTACTTGATATATCATGAAACGAACAAAGTTGCTGATATGGTGGATAATGATCGATTTAACTTACTTCTCGAGCATTTGAGTCATGTCCGCATAGTCCTGGGGATCTTTTCGTCTTGAGTCTAAGACAGTTACTAGTCCCTGCTCAAGCTTCATCTCTAGGAGAATATAGTGGAAACAGCACACACATGCATAACCCATCAATTACATTACTATAACCTTGACTAATATATAAGGGAAACCGAATATGCACAAGACATTAACACTCACTGAAGTTGTAAGGAAAGAGTATTATATCTTTGTTTTCATTTATTACCAACGATCGTAGCAAGTTGGCCTCGGTATTTGCAGCATGCAATTTAACCTGAGTTGCATCTATGAGATTTGTGTTAATGAACCCAATATCATAGATTTTCTTTTCTTCAATTCGGCGATCTTCAATCTGCATAATATAGTGAGGATAATTATAAATACATGCAATGAAAGAGCTGAGCTATATAGAGAGAGACTTTATGACAGAAGTAGTACAATTTATAGACAGTAGTAGGTGACCGTTGCTTTATCGAGGGCCAATTGATTGAAAAACTGAAAGAACTCCTCAAATGGAACAGGCAACAGTTCAATTCCAATGAGGTCATGCTCCTTTTTAACTCTCACATACAAAGTACTCCTCCCCCCAGACTCTCTACAGATTTTCAAGTACCAATCATGCAATCTTCGCATCATCGTTGATAGAGATCTTTCATCTTTGACGAGAGGCTTGCCATACTCGTATCTTTGTATCTGCACCTCCATGAAATAATAATGTACATCGTCGGGCAGGTAATCTCCAAGATTGCTATAACCGGGCACCATCCTCGGATCATTAGCGCCGATCTCGCTAGGCACCTTGAGCGGGGGCACGATTGCTTCGCTTGTTCGCCGAGCTAGGCAATTTGTTTCCCAGCTCGTCGTTCTTTCAGCCTTTGATCACTGACAGTACTTCCCGACCACTCCGCTTCGACAAATTCCTTTCCAATAATGCGCTCATAGTTGCCTTTCGGTAGAGACTTGGGTGGTTTTGTCAGGGCAGCGAGAGTGCGCTTCACTTTCACCGGATGTACCTTCTACCCCGGAGGTGGATGTTTCTTTGCTTTCACCCCTTCAAGGAAGTTCCTCACTTCTTATCGCGCGATCTCGGCGTTCTCCTCCGGGGTCCTCTCGTATGGTAACTTCTCTGGAGTCTTCAGAGAAGGACCGAATCTGTATGTCCTCCCGCCTCTGGCTGTACTGCTAGACGCCGGCAGAGCAGACGGAGCGGTTGTCTTCTTTACTTTCTTACAAGGCGGAGGAAAAGGACTACGACGCGCCGGAGCAGCCAGAGCGGCGGCAGGTCTCTTCCGCCCTTGCTGACGAGGCAGAGAAGGAGGAGGCTGGCTGCTCGGGCGCGCCGGCGCAGGCGGAGAAGGAGGCGGAGTGCCGCCACACGCTGGAGAAGGAGCCGGCCGAGTGCCCTGATTATCACTCGCCAAAGGAGGAGGCGGTGGAGGAGGTGGAGTGCCCTGACTCACCGGAGGAGGAGGCGGAGGCAGAGGCGTCCAGTTCGGAAGGTTGATGAGCTCCTTCCGCCATAGGCATGGAGTCTTCAGAGCAGAACCCAGCCGAGTCTCCCCTTCATCGGTAGGGTGGTCAAGCTGGAGGTCCTCAAATCCCTCCGTTATTTCATCCACCATCTCCCTAGCATATCCTTCTGGAATCGGCCGGCGGTGAAAAGTTGCGTCGGGTTCAGTAGGAAAAACAGAGCCAACAGCCGCCTTGACATTCATATTAATCCATTGCATCATAAGGTGGCAATTTTGAGACTCCGTGATAGCATCCACGGGATAGCTGGCAGGTGCCGTCAAGACATGCTCCGGCTGAAGCAGCTCGGTGGAAGCCACGCTGCTTCTCTGCTGAGATGGCGGGGTAGCTTCGGGGGAAGCTTCGGCAGTTCGTTTCCTACGATTTGCTTCTCGTTCCTCTATCGCTTGTACACTAGCGTGCAACACCTGCAGTTGGGTCTGCTCCACTTTCTTCCTCCTCTCGTGGCATTTGTAACCGTCTGCGTCCGGACACCCAACCTTCCACGGAATGGAGCCTGGCATGCCTTGTGTCTGTCCAGGGTGCTCAGGATTCCCGAGGGCCATTGTGAGCTCGTTGTTCTATCTATCTGGAACGAACGTCCCTTGCTGCGCTGCTTCGATATACTGCGGAAGCTTCTTGACTGGTATGTCCATTTGATCATTCGTCCAAATGCACTTCCCTGATACAGGGTCCAAGGTTCCGCCAGCCCCGAAGAACCAAGTCCGGCAATAGTCTGGCCAGTTAATTGTCTCTGGTTCGATTCCTTTATCAACCAGATCATTCTCAGTCTTGGCCCACTTAGGCCGGGCAACGAGGTAGCCACCTGACCCCGTGCGATGGCGATGCTTCTTCTTCCCAGCATTTTGCTTGTTTGTTGACGACATCTTCTTACTCTTTTCCGATATGTTGTGGGCCACAAATGCGGGCCAGTGATCTCTGATCTTCTCATATCTGCCCTTGAATTCTGGTGTCTCTTTATTTTCGACAAACTTATTCAGCTCTTACTTCCACCTCCTAAATAGTTCTGCCATCCTCTTAAGAGAAAAAGACTTGATTAATTGCTCTTTAACTGGCTTCTCCGGATCATCCTCTGGCGGTAGCGTGAAATTTGACTTCAGCTCAGTCCAAAGATCATTTTTCTGCATATCATTGACATAACACACCCCAGGTTCTTCTGTAGCCGGCTTTAACCATTGCTGGATGCTGATTGGGATCTTGTCCCTAACCAAAACCCCGCACTGAGCAACAAATGTTCTCTTTGTCCGAAGGGGTTCAATCGGTTGGCCGTCGGGCGCGATTGCTATGATCTCAAACTTTTCATCCGAGCTCAACTTTTTCTTTGGGCCTCGTCTCTTTACCGATGTTGTGCTCGATTCGGAGGGCTAGAAAAAAGAACAAAGACTTAATTAATATGTGTACATACCAAAACAATGAATGCATCAATTACCTAGTCAGCGCAAGCTTAACTAATATATATATATATATACCTGGCCGGACTCGATTCGGTCACCGGAGACGTCATCAGGGTCTCCTTCTTGCACCGGCATTGGGTCACCGGAGCCGTCCTCACGGTCTCCTTCTTGCACCGGCATTAGGTTACCGGAGCCATCATAATCATAGTCAGCTACTTCCAGACCATCGGTGTCGTTGAGAAACAACGAGCAGACGACATCACTTCCTCGTGCGATTATGTTCCCCAACAACTCTTCTTGTACTTCGTCTCGGGCGGTGTCCATAGTTTCTACAAATATTTACAACATGGAAATTATTATTCAAACATGACAGATGGATATATTAGTGGCAAACGTAGAACTAATATTAATTAGTGGCCTCGACGCTGCTTCTCTAGGGTTTGGGGTGGCCTCGACAACGCTTCAAGGATAAAAAAAGAAGAGGAAGAAGAAAAAAAAAGAGGAGAAGAAAGAATAGAGGAGTAATAACTCCTCTATTCTTTCTTCTCCTCTTTTTTTTCTTCTTCTTCCTCTTTTTTTTATCAGGAACGAGGGTCGTCGAGGGTCGCCGAGCGGTAGAGGAAACCCTAAATAGCAAGTATCGTGGGTGTGAGATACATGTGGCCGTCGGTGTCGGACACTACATCCACGTCCCACAAGTGACGTGGGCGTCGAAGCCCGCGTCACTTGTGGGACGTGGATGTAGTGTCCGACACCGACGGCCACATGTATCTCACACCGATGATTCTTTCTTCTCCTCTTTTTTTCTTCTTCTTCCTGTTTTTTTATCATGAACGAGGGTCGTCGAGGGTCAGGGTCGCCGAGCGGTAGAGGAAACCCTAAATAGCAAGTATCGTGGGTGTGAGATACATGTGGCCGTCCGTGTCGGACACTACATCCACGTCCCACAAGTGACGTGGGCGTCAAAGCCAGCGTCACTTGTGGGACGTGGATGTAGTGTCTGACACCGACGGCCATATGTATCTCACACCGACGATACTTGCTATTTAGGGTATATCGACCTCCCTTCGTGTTGAAGTTATCGGGAGGTGGTATATATATCGACCCCCCCTCGTGTTGAAGTTATCGGGAGGGGTATATCGACGACGACAGACCCGATAAAATACAAAATACAAACATATATATGAAAAAAATCTGAAAAGAAGCGATATACACAATATATATACTGACATATATACATAATATACACAAAGAAGCAATATATAGAATAGGACATAAGAAAACGAAGAAAAATAAAAAGAGGAGAAGAAGAAAGGAATAGCTAGAGGAGAAGATCAAAGAAAAAAAGAAGAAAAAAAGAGGAGAAGAAGAAAGGAATAGAGGAGAAGAAAAAATATAATATATTCTATTTTTTTCTTCTCCTCTATTCCTTTCTTCTTCTCCTCTTTTTTTTCTTCTTTTTTCTTCTTCTTATTTATTTCTCCTCTTCTTCCTCTCCTCTTCTTCTTTCTTTCCTCTTCTTATTTTCTTTCTCTCCAATCCTTCTTTTTCGTCCTTCTTAATATCACTTAGCAAATTTTGCAACGATAGGGAGGGTGCTCCCGTGGTCTAAAATCCGTCTATGCACGATAGAAAATTCTGAAAAAATACATCTATGATCCCTCAACGTCCCCGCCTCTCTCATGAAAAAAAATCTGTGAATTAAAATAACATCATGTTCTATGAACAAAAAAACATCATATTTCATCCACATTCGTGCATACATCATATATGTGATCATCTATGAAAAAACATAATATTCTATAAAAAATCATTACATATATATATAAACAAGCATATATATGGAAAAAAATTGCAAAGGGAGGGTGCCGGCGGCCGGACCAAGCTGAGGCGCGGGCGGGGTCGGCGGCGAGGATGGCGTCGGGGCAGGGGCGCGGTGACGGCGAGGGCGGGCCGGGGCAGCGCGCGTCGGGGCAGGGCGCGGGCGACGGCGACGGGGGCGGGCCGGGGCGGCGCGCGTCGAGGCAGGGGCGGGCCGGGGCGGCTCGCGTCGGGGCAGTGGCGCGGGCAACGGCGAGGGCGCAGGCGAGGCGACGATGACGGCGGGGCAGCCTGGCGGCGTCGGCGTCGGGGCGGCAACTGCGAGAGATGAGAGTGAAAATTTCCGAAGTGCGAACTTATATAGCAAAGCCTTTAGTCCCGGTTCGTGGCACAAACCGGGACTAAAGGTGCGCATTAGTCCCGGTTGGTGGCACCAACCGGGACCAAAGGCCTTTTTCAGCAGCCCAAAGGGCGGGAAGCGGCGGCCTTTCGTCCCGGTTGGTGGCACCAACCGGGACTAAAGGGGGGCATTGGTCACGGTTTGTGCAACGAACCATGACCAATGCCCCCCTTTAGTCCCGGTTGTTGCCACCAACCGGGACCAATGGCCCGCGCGTGCCAAAGCCGCGGTGCGGTGGGATGTTTAGTCCCACCTCGCTAGCTGAGGAGCGACAGGACCTGTTTATAAGCCCTGCCCCGCCATCTTCATTGAACTCCTCTGAATTGCAGGCCTCTAGGCCTAATCTCGCACTGCTATGCCTGTGGGCGTGCTGGGCCTTCTACAGGCCTGAATCCTGGCCCATGGATGGGTTTCTAGTCGTATTCAGGCCGTGGTGGCCTAGTAGGTGGCATTTTTTCGCTATTTATTTTTCATTTCTATTTAGAACTAAATACTTATAGTTTTTAGTGATTTTTTCTTTTAGGTCACAAAAATTATAAACTTTTTGTTAGTGCCGTTAGTTTTAAAATTTGAATAGTTTAAATTTGAGTTTTTTAAAATTTGTGTGAATCAGTAGTTTATGAATAACTTTACTATAAAAATTGATTTTTGAGTCATTCTTTTTCCTGCTATTTAATATTACCGTGTTTTATCATTATACTCAATTTGGTAATTTTAGTTAGTCATAACAAATATTATAGGCATTTTTTTCCTTGTTGCTATTTATTTTTCATTTCTACTTAGAAAAATATACTTATAGTTTTTTAGTGATTTCTTTTTTCTTTTAGGTCACAAAAATTATAAACTTTCTGTTAGTGCCATTAGTTTTCAAATTTGAAATACTTTTTTAGTTTTTTTTGCTTTTAGTTCCTATTATTTCCAGTTTTTTTGTTTTGTTTTCTGCATTATTTATTTTGTTTTTTTGCTTCATTTTTTAATTCTTTTTGCTTTTAATTTTAGAAAAATTATAAACTTTCTGTTAGTGCCATTAGTTTTCAAATTTGAAAACACTTTTTTATTTTTTTTGTTTTCTTTATTGCTTTATTTATTTTATTTTGTTTCTACTTACAACAAAATACTTATTGTTGCTATTTTTATTTTTATTTCTAGTTTTTTGTTTTCTTTTCTGTATTATTTATTTTCTTTTGTTTTTTGCTTTATTTTTTAATTCCTTTTGCTTTTAGGTCAGCAAAATTATAAACTTTCTGTTAGTGCCATTAGTTTTAGAAAAATTATAAACTTTTTGTTAGTGCCGTTAGTTTTCAAATTTGAATAGTTAAAATTTGAATTCTATGAAATTTGTGTTAATCACAAATTGTGATTAACTTTACTAAAAAAATTAACATAGATGCAGCTATAGAGAAAATTAGACCTAAATTCATAGTTTTCAAATGAACTCTGAAAAAGTTGGCGTAGCATACTCGTGTGTTACAAAGTTGGCATGGTATCATCATAATAGTTGTGGGAGAAAGTCTTCACTTTTTCTTCGCTTGTGTCATTTGCTTATTGCTCCGTAACCATGGATAATCTTCATCACTTATCAGTATGCTTGGGTCAGCCTTGACATTGAAGGGAGGAATTTCATGAAACTTTTCATAATCTTCAGACATGTCTGTCTTGCCCTCCACTCCCAGGATATCCCTTTTTCCTGAAAGAAATATGTGGCGCTTTGGCTCATCGTATGATGTATTCGCTTCCTTATCTTTTCTTTTTCTCGGTTTGGTAGAGATGTCCTTCACGTAGATAACCTGTGCCACATCATTGGCTAGGACGAACGGTTCGTCAGTGTACCCAAGATTTTTCAGATCCGCTGTTGTCATTCTGTACTGTGGTTCTACCTGTGCCCCGCCTCCTGACAGATTGACCCATTTGCACTTAAACAAAGGGACCTTAAAATCATGTCCGTAGTCAAGTTACCATATGTCCACTATGTAACCATAATATGTGTCCTTTCCGCTCTCGGTTGCTGCATCAAAGCGGACACCGCTGTTTTGGTTGGTGCTCTTTTGATCTTTGGCGGTCGTGTAAAATGTATTCCCATTTATCTCGTATCCTTTATAAGTCCATACAGTCAAAGATGGTCTCCTGGACAACAAGTACAGCTCATCACAAACAGTGTTGTCACCTCTGAGACGTGTTTCCAACCAACTGCTGAAAGTCCTGATGTGTTCACATGTAATCCAGTCGTCGCACTGCTCCGGGTGTTTGGAGCGCAGACTATTCTTGTGTTCATCGACATACGGGGTCACCAAGGTAGAGTTCTGTAGAACTGTGTAGTGTGCTTGAGACCAAGAATATCTGTCCCTGCATATTATTGAGTCACTTCCAAGAGTGCCTTTTCCAGTCAGTCTCCCCTAATACTGCGATTTAGGGAGACCTATCTTCTTAAGGCCAGGAATGAAGTCAACATAAAACCCGATAACATCCTCTGTTTGATGGCCCATGGAGATGCTTCCTTCTGGCCTAGCGCGGTTACGGACATATTTCTTTAGGACTCCCATGAACCTCTCAAAGGGGAACATATTTTGTAGAAATACGGGCCCCAGGATGACAATCTCGTCGACTAGATGAACTAGGACGTGCGTCATGAAATTGAAGAAGGATGGTGGGAACAAACAGCTTGAAACTAACAAGACATTGCGCCACATCACTCCTTAGCCTTGGTACGATTTCTGGATCGATCACCTTCTGAGAGATTGCATTGAGGAATGCACATAGCTTCACAATGGCTAATCAGACGTTTTCCGATAGAAGCCCCCTCAATGCAACCGGAAGCAGTTGCGTCATAATCACGTGGCAGTCATGAGACTTTAGGTTCTGAAACTTTTTCTCAGGCATATTTATTACTCCCTTTATATTCGACGAGAAGCCAGTCGTGACCTTCATACTGAGCAGGCATTCAAAGAAGATTTCTTTCTCTTCTTTCGTAAGAGTGTAGCTGGCAGAACCTTTATACTGCTTCAGAGGCATGCCGTCTTTTTCGTGCAAATGTTGCAGGTCCTCCCGTGCCTCAGGTGTATCTTTTGTCTTCCCGTACACTCCCAAGAAGCCTAGCAGGTTCACGCAAAGGTTCTTCGTCACGTGCATCACGTCGATTGAAGAGCAGACCTCTAGGTCTTTCCAGTAGGGTAGGTCCCAAAATATAGATTTCTTCTTCCACATGGGTGCGTGTCCCTCAGCGTCATTCGGAACAGCTAGTCCGCCGGGACCCTTTCCAAAGATTGCGTGTAAATCATTGACCATGGCAAGTACGTTATCACCGGTACGCATGGCGGGCTTCTTCCGGTGATCTGCCTCGCCTTTGAAATGCTTGCCTTTCTTTCGACATTGATGGTTGGTCGGAAGAAATCGACGATGGCCCAGGTACACATTCTTCCTGCATTTGTCCAGGTATATACTTTCAGTGTCATCTAAACAGTGCGTGCATGCGGGGTATCCTTTATTTGTTTGTCCTGAAAGGTTACTGAGAGCGGGCCAATCGTTGATGGTCACAAACAGCAACGCCTTTAGGTTAAATTCCTCCTGTCTGTGCTCATCCCACGTACGTACACCGTTTCCATTCCACAGCTGTAAAAGTTCTTCAATTAATGGCCTCAGGTACACATCAATTTTGTTGGCCTTGGATGAGAACTGGCATCATAATGAACTTTCGCTTCATGCACATCCAAGGAGGAAGGTTACACATACATAGAGTCACGGGCCAGGTGGTGTGATTGCTACTCTGCTCCCCGAAAGGATTAATGCCATCCGCGCTTAAAGAAAACCATACGTTCCTTGGGTCCTTTGCAAACTCATCCCAGTACTTTCTCTCGATTTTCTCCACTGCGACCCGTTAGCGGGTGCTCTCAACTTCCCGTCTTTCTTCCGGTCCTCACTGTGCCATCGCATCAACTTGGCATGCTCTTTGTTTCTGAACAGACGTTTCAATCGTGGTATTATAGGAGCATACCACATCACCTTCGCAGGAACCCTCTTCCTGGGGGGGGCTCGCCGTCAACATCACCAGGGTCATCTCGTCTGATCTTATACCGCAATGCACCGCATATCGGGCATGCGTACAGATCCTTGTATGTACCGCGGTAGAGGATGCAGTCATTAGGGCATGCATGTATCTTCTCCACCTCCAATCCTAGAGGGCATACGACCTTCTTTGCTGTGTATGTACTGTCGGGCAATTCGTTATCCTTTGGAAGCTTCTTCTTCAATATTTTCAATAGCTTCTCAAATCCTTTGTAAGCCACAGCATTCTCTGCCTTCCACTGCAGCAATTCCAGTATGGTACTGAGCTTTGTGTTGCCATCTTCGCAATTGGGGTACAACCCTTTTTTGTGATCCTCTAACATGCGATCGAACTTCAGCTTCTCCTTTTGACTTTCGCCTTGCGTCTTTGCATCGACAATGACCCGACGGAGATCATCATCATCGGGCACATCGTCTGGTTCCTCTTGATCTTCAGCAGCTTCAACCGTTGCAGCATCATTGGGCACATCGTCTGGTTCCTCTTGATCTTCACCAGCTCCCCCCATTGCAGCATCACCGTATTCTGGGGGCACATAGTTGTCATCATACTCTTCTTCTTTGTCGTCTCCCATCATAACCCCTATTTCTTCGTGCCTCGTCCAAACATTATAGTGTCGCATGAAACCCTTATAAAGCGGGTGGGAGTGAAGGATTTTCCGGTTAGAGTAAGACCTCGTATTCCCACATTCAGTGCATGGACAACACATAAAACCATTCTGCTTGTTTGCCTCAGCCGCATCGAGAAAGTCATGCACGCCCTTAATATACTCGGAGGTGTGTCTGTCACCATACATCCATTGTCGTTCATCTGTGTGCATTATATATAATTAAGTGTCCAAATTAATAGAAGTTCATAATCACATTAAAACCAAAGTACATACATAGTTCTCATCTAACAACATATAGCTCTCCAGAGCATCTAATTAATTAAACCATACATTGAAACTATGTAAAACATTTCAATGCGAAAACAAATGCGATCATAATTGCAACCAAGGTAACAACTGATCCAACGACATAATGATACCAAGCCTCAGTATGAATGGCATATTTTCTAATCTTTCTAATCTTCAAGCGCATTGCATCCATCTTGATCTTGTGATCATCGACGACATCCGCAACATACAACTCCAATATCATCTTCTCCTCCTCAATTTTTTTATTTTTTCCTTCAACAAATTGTTTTCTTCTTCAACTAAGTTTAACCTCTCGACAATAGGGTCGGTTGGAATTTCCGATTCACATACATCCTACCTAAATAAAATCTATGTCACGTTGGTCGGCATAATTTTCATAAACAATAAATGAATCAATAGTTATAAAGATAATATATATACCGCATCCGAATCATAGACAGGACGAGGGCCGACGGGGGCGGATACCAAAACCATCGCACTATATAAGATGCAATAATAAAAGTAAGAAAATAATACAAGTATCTATGTAAACATACAAGTAAGAATATTTTTTCCTTTTAAAAAGAAGATAAGAACAAGAGGCTCACCACGGTGGTGCCGGCGATGAGCTTGGCGCGGGTGATCGACGGCGGTGAAGACGGGGACGGGGCATGATGGACCGTTAAACCTAGACAAATATTGAGGAAAATGGAGCTTGAAGGTCAAGCTTGGAGAGGAGAAAGCTTAAGTAGTGTGGCTCGGGCATTCCATCGAACACCTTGTGTGTACAGGAGGTGAGCTAGAGCACCACCAAGCCCTCTCCCCCTCGGCCAGAAAAAAACAGAGCAGTGTGCTCTGCTCTTACGCGAGGGGGTATATATAGGCACCTCATTGGTCCCGGTTGGTGGCATGAACCGGGACTAAAGGGGAGCCTTTGGTCCCGGTTCAAGCCACCAACCGGGACCAATGGTGGTGGGCCAGGAGCGGGGCCATTGGTCCCGGTTCGTCCCACCAACCAGGACCAAAAGGTCTAGACGAACTGGGACCAATGGCTCACGTGGCCCGGCCGGCCCCCTGGGATCACGAACCAGGTCCAATGCGCCCATGGGTCCCAGTTCTAGACTGAACCGGGACTAATGGGCTGACCCGGCCTGGACCGTTGCCCCCTTTTCTACTAGTGGTTTGGACATTTTCATGCATTAACATAGTTTTCAATGCATTTATGTGCATAATTGAAATTTGAACTACGTGCACATGCTCCATTGCATATAAATTGGTTGAAAAATCAAATCTGTGTCCTTGGGTGCATGCTTAGGTCCCATGCAAGAAATGGGAATGAATTTCAAACACCAGGGCACCGTTGATTGCCGGCAAAACATTGAGATGCCGCATTTTTAAATTCTAGTAAATCCAAAACTCGTCTGAAATTCATGAAACTTGGCATGCTTTCATGGAGCAGCATGAACATGCCGTGGTAAAATTCTTGTCCCGTTTGGGGCAGGTTTGGGTATATGCTTCTCACAAACCAAAGCTTCTCACAACAAGCATCATGGTTTCGGTAGGGAACGTTACACCTTTGACGACGAAACGGTATCCACTGCCTCTTATTGCTTCCAAAAAATTTTCTCGTGTCAACATAGAACAACAAGAGTGTCGTGTCAATTTTTGTGATTTTTTGGGGTTCTTTTGGACATTTTTATGCATTAACTGAGTTTTCAATGCATTTATGTGCATAATTCAAATTTGAACTGAATGCACATGCTCAAGTGCATATAAATTGGATGAAAAAACAAATATATGTCCTTGGGTGCATGCTTAGGTCCAATGCAAGAAATGGGAATGAATTTCAAACACCAGGGCACTGTTGATTGTCGACAAAACATTGAGATGCCTTGTTTTTAAATTCTAATAAATCCAAAACTCGCCTGAAATTCATGAAACTTGGCATGCTATCATGGAATGGCACCCGACATGCTGTGGTATTTTTCATGTCCATTTTGACAGAAGGCACACTCGAATAATGACAGCCAACAAAGGCATTTTGAAAAAATAGCTGCCACTTTAATATCTCAAACGTTTGTATAATCCAGACTATGTGTGTTCTGTTAACCATTCATGTGACGCGACATGTCTTAGTTTTAATGGCAATAGGAGGTGTTGTGCGGATAGCTGCTTGACCTTGACTAAACGGGAGGCGTGCGAGCGCAGTCCAGTGCGCAGGATGGCCGAGAAGCGTGCAAGCTGTCCTCCAATGCGCAGGCTCACCGGGAAGCGTGCGAGCTGTACGCTGTTCATACTCACTAGGAAGCGAGCCCTTTGACTTCCATGGCCGGCCACCTTCCTCTCCATTAATGGAGCCCGAGCCACTGTTTAATATGGGCGGCCTTACTGTTCGCCTCACATTCCCCTCGCCCCCCCAGACCTCCACCGCCATGGCGCAGAATGATCATCTGCCACTAGTCTTCAAGTTTGGTGAAGTCGAATCCGAGCCGTAGGAGATAGAAAATACGGAGGAATGGGGCCTCATGGACATGGCCCATAATGAGCTGGCCGTGGCGGTTGCTGCCCCGGCTCCCATCCCAGCTCCCATCCCCGCGCTCGCGCCAGCCCAGCGACCATCCCGTTGTCGGTGTCAAAACCGGCGGATCTTGGGTAGGGTGTCCCGAACTGTGCATCTAAGGCGGATGGTAACAGGAGGCAGGGAACACGATGTTTTACACAGGTTCGGGCCCTCTGGATGGCGGTAAAACTCTACATCATGTTTGATTTATTCTTGATGATATGAGTATTACAAGAGTTGATCTACCACGAGATCGGAGAGGCTAAACCCTAGAAGCTAGCCTATGGTATGATTTTATGTTGTCCTACGGACTAAAACCCTCCGATTTATATAGACACCGGAAAGGGCTAGGGTTACACAAGGTCGGTTACAAAGGAGGAGATATCCATATCCGTACTGCCTAGCTTGCCTTCCACGCGAAGTAGAGTCCCATCCGGACACGAGACGAAGTCTTCAATCTTGTATCTTCATAGTCCAACAGTCCGGCCAAAGGATATAGTCTGGCTGTCCAGAGACCCCCTAATCCAGGACTCCCTCAGTAGCCCCCGAACCAGGCTTCAATGACGATGAGTCCGGCGCGCAGTATTGTCTTCAGCATTGCAAGGTGGGTTCCTCCTCCGAATACACCACGAAAGAATTTGAATACAAGGATAGTGTCCGACCCTGCAAAATAAGTTCCACGTACCAACGTAGAGAGAATAATATTTCCACAAATCTTATTTGATGACTTGTTTTGGCAACACGACATTATGCCATGGCCCGGTGATTATTCGAACCATTTCCTTTAACTAGCCCCGCACATAACGCGAGGCAACTTTTTGACACGTCTTGTCAAAGCAGAGATCGTGTCCCCCTTATTACGGGATTCTCATCAATACGGGCGTGGGTAACCCAACCGCACCAAGGACTCCTAGATTTTAGGCAAGTCCCAAACGGCCACGAGGAGGACGCTTGATATTCACCCTCTTTATAAAGTGTCAAGGTTTTTACCTTTTTCCTCCCGTGCTCAATCTAATTCTTCCCCCTCCTCGGGTTCTAACACCCAAAGCTCAGGTCAGGTGCTTCGGACCTTCAATCATGTCCGGATCCAGCCTCCAGGGCCAGTCGATGCCCTCCTCCGTCACGGAGGAGGATATCAGGAAGTTGAGGGATGCAAGATACTTGACCGCCGAAGTCTCGCATCGGCTGCCCGCCCGAGGGCAGGTCGTCCCTACTCCTAAACCCAACGAAGACGTCGTGTTCATCTCCCACTTTCTCCAAGGACTAGGCTTCACTCTGGATCCCTTTGTTAGGGGTTTGATGTTCTATTTACGGGCTTGATTTCCATGATCTAGCCCCGGATTCCTTTCTCCACATCTCGGCATTATTGTCGTATGCGAGGCCTTCCTCTGCATTACCCCTCACTTCGGCCTATGGCTCAAGACCTTTGATGTGAAGCCAAAGACGGTCGAGGGGCGGTATGCAGCATGCGGAGGTGCATTAATAACCAAGATTGCTGGAGCTCCGTGGCCAAAATTTTCCTTCCCAGAGGTGTCCGGATTATGGCAAAGGGAGTGGTTCTACATCACCGCTCCCAGAAGTGCCAAGTGGGTAGCTCCCCCCGTCTTTCGCTCGGGCCCTCCACCACAACTGATATCATGGATCAGCAGGGGGCTGAGCTGGGGTCCAGCCATGGATGTGCCCCTACTGCAGAGCCACATCCGGGATCTCTTTGAGGGAGATTTTAGTTTGGTTATGGTAGTGCAAGTCATGCTGGTTCGTCAAATCCAGCCTTGCAAACGCCGGCCCCTCCGTTTGTGGGAATTCAACCCAGAAGGCCCGCGCACCATTCAGAATTTCCTCGGCCTGACGCACGAGGAGATGTACAAGTCATTCTTCGGACCCCAGATAGAGTGTCCGGATACCTCCAAGGATGTGGGCCTAAGCAGCAACCACACCGCGGCCCAAGTAAGTAATCCTCTAGCCGAACACACTGTCTTTCTTTTATCATGACATCATTCTGAAGGATCACTCTTTGACCAGGACTGTATAGCCAAGGCGAAGATAATCCGGTGTTCGGCCCCCCTTCCTGAAGGCTTGGACAATCCGGTGCTGGAAAAGATGCTCGAGCCAGCACCTTGCCTGGTGCCCGCAAAGGAAGATGAAGGGGGGAATAAAGAAGGCCAAAGCGGGCCTCCACCGCTATCTGTTCCTACCGAGGGAACAAGCGTCTCCGTGAGGGAGGATAGCCAAGAGAAGGAGTTTGACATTCCTTCGCCCCGGGGGAGGAAGAGGACTACCTCTGATGATCCGGAAACCAAGGTTTCAAACCGGAGAAGAAAACTCCACCAGAGGGTCCCGTATCAGAGGGTGCTTTTACCGCACAAAGTTCGTGCAGGGATCAGCCCTCTAACGAGTCGTAAGTGATCAAAATTTACTTGATAGTAGAGATATTCTACCTTACTTCCGAGGAAACTAACCGAACCGTTTATCTTGCAGTTCGGATCTTAGCCCTTCTCAATAGAGCTCGTCTTCAGGGGACCTTCTTCCGGAGAAGATGGAGAGCGAAACGCCTCCCCCGGACTCCCCCGCTCAAGAAGCGGGCGACCTTGAAGTGTCTTCACGGATGGCCTCTCCGAATCAGGTGAGGCCGAAAGATAATCCCATAGTCACCCAAAATCCCCAGCATCCGGCTCTTGAAGAGGGCAGACAAAAGAGTCCGGCGCCGTCTGGTATGCGGTCGGACGTACTGAGGGATCTGCCGAAAGCGGGTTGCATGACGCCTTTATGAGTACCATCTCGGAAGAACACCATGCATTGATGAGTATGGTGATGGAAAGGATTTCGTCCGCCGAAAGCGGGTTGCATGATGCTTTTATGAGTCTATTAACGGGCTTTGAGGAACGTAAAATGATATACCTTTGTGATAGTACTGCACATTTTTAGGTGTGCCCTGTGTAGATAGTAGCCCCTAAGACTCTGGTTGTCGCCGAGAACGGCGGCAAACAGAGGATCGTAGTACTATGTAATAATCATACCACCTTTATGTGAAGGTAGTGGAAGCTCCGGTGGCTAGCCGGACTCATGAGTTTGCCGAACTAAAGCGGCAACTGGAGGCGGCGGATGCCGACATCGAGTGTTAACAAGCGGCTTGACGAGGCACAGGGTAAGTGATATTTTCTGGTGAATGTCACATAGTAAGAGCAGCGTGATGCAAGTATCTTTAATATGTTGTGACTGCAGATGAGCTACCCCCGTGGAGACCCTTCGGGCGGAACTTGCCCGAGCCAAAGAACAAGCAAGGAGTAGTAACGCGGCTGTTTTATTTGAAGGCGGCCGAAGAGTTAAGAGCCGAGAAGGCCGCGCATTGCGGTAGCAAAGAGAAAATGGCCAAGATGGATATAGAGTTAAAAGATACTGCCGACCGTTGTCAGGTCCTTGAAGTAGAAAACCAAACGAAGGCGACGGACCTCGAAAAGGCCACGATGGCGACCAAAGACACCCGCTCTGCCATGAGAGCGAAGAAGGAGGAGCTGCGTGAAGCCAGTGATATTGTGGCTGGGAAGCCCTTTTTGCTGCGGAGGAAGTTCGGAGATCCGCGGTATACCCCTCTGGATCGGCTGTGGAGTTCGGCAGACGCATATCTGGATTTGACAGCGAGCGCTGTCGATGCGGCCGAATACTTCCGAGATCAAACAGATCGTGAAGTGGGCAAGCTGTTCTGGTCGCAGTTTAACGTTCCAGAGCGTCCGCTTCCATTGACCAATCAGCTAGCCGAATGGGCCGAACTCAATAGATTGTCCGGGCTTGCCACGAGGTCCGTCATAGATCATCTGTGGCCAGAAAAGCCGAAGCCGAACAGCTATTTCAGCTTAGTGCAGCAGTTCCTTGGTGCGGTGCCATGCATCAATGCGTTGAAGACGTCGGCGTGCATAGAAGGCTCGCGAATGGCCCTTGCCCGTGTCAAAGCATACTGGGCGGAGATGGATGCTACCACTATTGCGGCACAGGGTTCGGCCATAGGCTGAGTTGCTGTCGAGCACTATTTTGAAGAAGTTCTTGAGGGTGCTCGTTTGATAGAGGCCCAGTGCTCGAAAAATATTATGTTTGAATGACATGTATTCCCATTGTAAAAACAATGTTTTATTAATTTTATCAAGGTTGTATTTATACTTTTGCCTGAGAGTATTGTGATGCCTCATGTGCGGCCATTTTATGTATACCTGTATATAACCTGAAAGATTGCAGTCGTCGGCTTCAGCCCCCACGCATAATGCGGGGGTGTTCGCAGAAGACGCGTATTCACACTTAATCCAAGGTCTTGGTCCTAATAAGGAGGTGATAGCGCAACAAACTAGGCAACCAGACTATAATGCTTTAACACTTTCACTTAGCCATAGGAGTTTGACAGTGGGGCTACTATATAGCCCCTCGTGGCTCCGCACTCACCCGAGTTCGGGGTGCGTAGATGCCCGGCCGGGAAACGCCCCTTCGTTAAGGCGGAGGAATTCTAGGATTCCAATAGGTCGTCGAGTGGTTGACCAGTCTCGCGCTATATCATGACAGTTAGTTTTCGGCTTTCTCTACTGAGATGCTCGTCCGGATGAACCAGGGCACAATCGCAGTAGTTCTCCTGGTGCCGCCTTAGCCGATAAAGCGGAACGTAAGGCAGCAAAACACAGGAGCCGGGCAAACCCAACATTTGACCCAAGACATGATTCGGAGCTGATGCATATAAGGCCAAACTCGCGACGCCGAACACTCCCTAAGGTATTCGGTCTTTATGGTGTAAACCGGGCGTAAATAGTGCCCTTTGTAAGAAGCCCCTAGTATCCAGGTACGTGCATTGTTGGCCACATGCCAAGACGTCAGCATCCTTCTCAATTGTACTGAGAATCCGAGGGATGTGTATCAACAAGAGAAAGTAAAAAAGGTTGACGCAGGGTCTTAATCTAAAAAGAATCCTTGGAACAGGTCCCTGCTACACGTCTGCGCCTGTGTCTCCGTTGTGTCGTATCCTGGACGGGTGTAGCACGATTGTCATCTGTAAAAGAGAGGAACTTAGGTGAAAAGTTGTCGAGCAAAAAGGTGGGTTTTAAAGAAACCATTTACAGTTTAAGATGAGTAAAAATTGCCACTTGACTGCGCGCATTGAGCCCCTTGTATTTGCAATGGGGGTGTGGCCATCAAACCTGTATGAATTACATATAGCTGCGTCGGACTCGTCTAACTGTGTCCGTGGTCTTGACGACCTATCAAATGCTTTAGTTCGTGAGGCCATTTTAGTGTGCGGCTGCCAAGGCAGCCGCACTCTGTTCGGCGCGCAGGGATCACTCAATATTTCCATTTACTGTAATGATGCCACGTGGACCGGGCGTCTTAAGTGTGAGGGAAGCGTAATGCGGTATTACATTAAAGCGAGCAAAAGCTTCGCGTCCAAGTAGTACTTGATAGCCACTGTGGAACGGAGCAATGTGGAAGGTTAAACTTTTGGTACGGAAGTTATCAGGGAAGCCAAATATAACTTCTAGTAGCAGGGAGCCCGTGCAATGAGCCCCTGGGCCTGGCGTTACTCCTCTAACGGTAGCATTGTTGTGGCAAATTTTTGTTGGGTCTATCCCCATTTTGCGGATTGTGTCCTCATATATCAGGTTTAAGCTGCTGCCGCCGTCCATCAGGATTCGTGTGAAGTGGTATCCGCCAATTATTGGATCTAATACCAAGGCAGCCCACCCTGCATTCCGGATACATGCTGAGTAATTCTGATGGTCGAAGGTGATCGGTTGAGACGGCCAGTGGCAGAACTCCGCGGTGATAGGCCCTTGGGCATGTTTGTCTGGGAGTGCCACTTTGCTTCTCCCCTTTATCACGTGTAACACGTTTACTGTTTTGACTTCTGGTGGAAATTTCTTCTGTTCCCCAGTGTTTTGCTTGCGAGGCTCATCCTCGTCTTCGCTTGGTGTATCCTGCCCCTTATGTTCGGAGTTGAGCTTGCCGGACTACTTGAAGACCCAACATTCTCTGTGGGTATGATTTGCAAGTTTATCGGGGGTGCTATGGATTTGACATATTTGGTCCAGAATTTTGTTTAAGCTGGACAGTTCATCTCTGGCACCTTTAGAGGGAGGCTTTTGCTGACCTGGCCGAGAGCTTCTGAATCCGGCGTTTACTGTCGTGCTCTTCAGGTTGTCTTCTTTATTCTAGCGCATATTATTTTTACTGCGTCGTGATTTCTCGTTTCCGTCTCTAACTTCGGATGTACTTGGGTCGTTGGTGCTGCATCGGGCTAGCCAGCTGTCCTCGCCCGCGCAAAAGCGGGTCACGAGGCTTGTTAATGCTGCCATTGTTCTCGGCTTTTCTTGGCCGAGGTGTCTGGCAAGCCATTCGTCTCAGACGCTGTGCTTAAAGGCCGCCAAGGCTTCAGCGTCCAAATAATCGACTATTTGGTTCTTTTTGGTAAGAAACCTATTCCAAAGCTTTTGGGCTGACTCTCCGGGCTGTTGAGTTATATGTCTCAAATCGTCCGCATCCGGAGGCCGGACATAAGTCCCTTGAAAATTCTCCTGAAAAGCATTTTCGAGCTCTTCCCAGCTTCCAATGGAGCTTTCGGGGAGGCTTTTAAGCTAGTGCCGAGCTGGCCCTTTGAGCTTGAGGGGTAAGTACTTGATGGCATGGACATCATCTGCTCGAGCCATATGGATATGGAGGATATACTCCTCAATCCAGACCCCAGGGTCTATTGTTCCGTCGTATGCCTCTATGTTTACGGGTTTGAATCTCTCTGGAAATTCATGGTCCAGCACCTTATCGGTGTAACATGGGGGTGTGCGGCACCCCTGTATCTGGGTGTACCGTGATGTTTGGATGTTTGTTGTGTTGCATCGCATGCTGGAGCGCGCTTGCGTGATCCATAAATGGATCTGGTTGCGCCGTCCTTTTGATGCGAGCCCTCGCGTGGATCGCGTATTGGCTTATGTGCGGCGTTATTCGCCGCTCTATGTTGGCCGTGAGGTCGTCTATCCGGCAGATGGCCGTTTTAATTTTTGGTTGCGGGGGATCTAGGGCCTCCTCGTCGAATTCAGGTACCAACTTCCGCTTTGGGTAGCTCTTGGTGTGGCGATTACGGCCGTGCTTCGCTACTGTGTTGAGTACTTCACTCCATTTGATTTTGAGTGTGTCTTGTGCAGCCTTGAGCCTTTGCTTCTGTGTCGGTGTACTAAAGTAGGGGTACCTTAGTATCCCGAACTTGTGCACGGGCAGTCGCAGCGTCCCACGGCAAGGCTTGCCGGGCGACCGCCAAGATCCTCCCTGGTTCCCTTGGGGCCATTCAAGAACAAAGTATTCAAGGCCCCGGCAAGAAGAGCTTGCTGGGAAGGAGACGAGACCCCGGCAAGAGGAGCTTGCCGGGAAGGCCAACCAAGGCTCGGTGAGCGACAAGCTCCCAGACGCGACAAGACAACGAACGCGGCAAGGCTCATGCCGCGGCGAGCTTCCACTCTATACCTGCGCTCCAGTGCATCCACCAACGTGTCACTCTGGGACCCTTCCGGGCGTACATGGCGAAAAGCTGTGCAGCCAGAGGTACACGGTGGCAACGGCGCTGACAAGGTTGCCGTCGTGGCAAGCAATGGCGTCCCTAGCGGTCCCTTTCTGCACCGTCTAGGCGACGCAGAAAGGCATTTAATGCCTTTGTCCCCTGCCGTCAGGGTTAGGTATGATAACACTGTTGTAGGCGGCGGTGCCAACCGCAGTGCCTCTTTCCATTTTTGCCCTTCTCTACGTTGCCACCTGTCAGTGACCCCTTTAGCGTATAAAAGGAGGCCCATGCGCAACGTAGAGGGGGTCGGCCAACAGAACACTCTCACGCTCGGTTTCGTTAGCTGCCGCTGTGTACTGTAATACACCGCGTTGCCGAGCAAGAAATCAATACAAACACAAAGCAGGAGTAGGGTTTTACGCATCCGTGCGGCCCGAACCTGGGTAAACTGATCACGTTGCTCGTGCGCTCGCCTCGATCTGCTCTTTGTGCTTTCTCCGCCCCCTGCCGAACCACAAGGGGCTCGGTCCGCCGTGGTCCCATAGGTGTCCATGGGATCAGGACCCCCGACATCTTTGGCGCGCCAGGTAGGGGTGCGTCGAGGTTGTGTGAACCTGATCCGGCGTCCGCACGAGCCAAACCTCCATCGTCTTCATCGACATGCCGCCGAAGAAGAAGGCTTCGGAGGCAGCTGCTCCATCCGCGCTGAGTCCTCCATCGCTGGAGCGAACGGCTGGTGGAGTAGACGCCGGTGGAAGAACGGGCGCCGACGAAGGAGCTCATGGTGCTGCCAGGTCCAGGGACAAGACTGCGCTGCACATCGGCGGCGCGGTCGGCTCCCACAACGACCGGGGGCACTCCAAGACCTCGGCATCCGTACACGCACCACGCCCATCTCAGGAGGCGCGGGACCAGCAGCATCATGGTACTCACGGTACCATACATTTGCTGGGCCAAGATCAAGCTGGTGGATCCCGGAGTGCTGAAGACCAGCATGCACGCCAACATGCTGGCGCGAGCGTGGCACGGCCGCTTGGACGAGGTACTGCTCCTTCTAACATAGTTAGAAGTCCGAGCATATCCCGTTCCTCGCATCGTTCGCCGCCGCCGCCCGCCACTCCGGCAGAAGCTTTGGCGCGAGCTCAATTGCTCCTAGACTACCCTCTAGCGGCGGACAAGATCGACGACTGGAGAGCCACCATCCAGAGTCTCATCGGCCTTGCCAACGGTGACAATCCACGGCAGCCAAGTACTTCGCTGCCGCGGCAAGTCAGCCAGGTACGAGCCGGTGGCGACAAGACCGGTGGGGGTGCAACCACTGTGCACTCTCCGCCCCGAAGGCCAAGATCGCCGACTCGCCGGATCCACCACGACAGCGACTCCACTGCGTCATCAGATCCACGAGTTTGTCGCGACCAGCGCCAAGTTCTGCACGAACGACAACAAGAAGACGCTCGTACACGCATCGAGCGCCGAAGAGAAGCGCGGCGTCAATCAGACCTGCGCGTTGGGCCCTCTGTCGATATGCATGCGCCAGGGGAACCGGGTGACTTGCCGTACGCGGTAGGTTGCCCTGCGTTTACCCATGAGCTGCGACAAGTCCAGTGGCCCAGCCAGAAGCATTTCAAGCCAGACGTACCGGAGAAGTACGACGGCAAGTCGCACCCGTCAGAGTTCCTCAGCATCTACACCATCGCGGTGCAGGCTGCCCGGGGGCGAGACGACAAGGTCCTCGCCAACTACTTCCCGCTGGTGCTCAAGCCCGAAGTCAGGTCCTGGCTCATGCACTTGCCAGATAACTCCATATCCTCTTGGGCAGACCTGTGCCATCAGTTTGTCGGCGCCTTCACAGGCGGCCACAAACCTCACGGCCAGGAGAGTGATCTTCACCTGCTCGCCCAGAAGGAAGGAGAGCCCTTGCGCAAGTATATACAGAGATTCAGCCGTGTACAGCGCAACATCCCAGACATCCACCCTGCCATAGTCATCAGCGCGTTCCATCAGAACGTGCGTAACTGCAAGAAGTAGGAGGAGATGGCGATGAGCAGGATCACAAACATCGGTGAGCTATATGCCCTGGCCGACAAGTGTGCACGTGCTAAAGAAGGGAGGAAACTCCCCGGAGAGAATGCTGGAGCAGGAGGATCTGACAGCGAAGATGCTGCCCCGGCAAAAAAGAACCGACGGCGCAATAACAGGAAGAAGAAAGGCAAAGAGGTGCTAGTTGTTGAGCAGTCCGGCAACGACGGTGGCTCCAACAAAGCCAAAGTTGGTAGCTCCGGCAAGGAGGTTGCCGCGTGTACCAACTGCCAGGCTGTGGCGGCCGCCGATAAGCAGGACGGCTCCGACAAGCAGTATTGCAAGATCCATCGCACCAAGGGCCATGACCTCCAGAGCTGCAAGAAGGTCGAGCAGCTTGTCCAGCAGCAGAAAGCTGAGTACGAGCGGCGCGACAAGGAGAGGGCCCAAGGAGGCGGTGGAGAAGCCGGCAAGAAGCGCGCCGGCCGGGGAGGGCGCCGCAGCAAGGCCAAACAGCGGCAAGGAGACAGACCTCCCCGCGGCTGCGACAAGGATGAAGACGAAGATGATGACGAAGACATGGATGATGTCGAGAATAGTGAGCAGGAGTTTCAGAAAGCCACGGAAGTCTTATGCGTTGATGGCGGTGCTTCTATGCATACTTCCCACCGCCAGCTCAAACAGTGGCTGCGGGAAGTTAATGCGGTAGAGCCACCTGTCGAATCGCGCAAGCTTCTGAAATGGTCCAGCATGCCTATCATCTTTGACATTGAGGACCACCCTGATCGCACAACTGCGGTCGAGTGCTTGTCGCTGTTGGTTTCGCCAACCATCCGCAACCTCAAAGTCACAAAGATGCTAGTTGACGGCGGGGCCGGCTTGAACCTGATCTCCTCCGTTGTACTCTAGAAACTCCAGATCCCTGACAGCGAGCTCGAAGAGACCGGCATGTTCCAAGGAATTAACCCGGGAAGGAGCAAGCCGAAAGGGAAGGTCACGTTGCCGGTGACATTTGGTAGCGAGCTGAACTTCAGAACTGAGAGGGTCACTTTTGACGTCGCCGATTTCCCATTACCTTACAATGGGATACTTGGCCGTCCAGCGCTCGCCAAGTTCATGGCAGCCTCTCACTATGCATACAACATGCTCAAGATGCCAGGCCCGATAAGCGTCATCTCTGTCCCTGGTGACAAGAAGGATGCCCTTATCTGCGTCGACAAGATCTACCGGGAAGCAGCAGCCGCTACAAATCGCAAACCACTTGCCGCTGAAGCTCCCGGGGGGAAGAGGAAGACCAAGACCGGCAAGAGCTCTAATGCCCACTCCGGCAAGCGCCCCTCTTCGGAGTGCTGCGCTACCGTCGAGGACGCACCATCGAGCTCCACCGACAAGTGTAAGAAGGCAATGACAGCTCCGCCAGCGACTAAGAAGATATCCGCCAAGGAGGACGGCACTGGCGGTACTTTTACCATCAGTGCCACTTTGGACACCAAATAGGAAAGCGCGCTCATTGCTTTCCTACGGGCGAATGTCGATGTGTTTGTGTGGCAACCGTCTGACATCCCCGGTGTTCCCAGGAAAGTAATTGAGCACCATCTTGCCGTTTGTCCTCATGCGCGGCCCATCAAGCAGAAAGTCAGGAAGCAAGCAGTGGAGCGCCAAGAATTCATAGCAGAAGAAATCAAGAAATTGGAAGCAGCAGGCCTTGTTAGAGGAGTGCTCCATCCCACGTGGTTGGCCAATCCTGTTGTAGTGCGCAAGGCAAATGGAAAATGGAGGCTTTGTATTGACTTTACTGATGTTAATAAAGCTTGTCCCAAAGACCCATTTCCCTTGCCGCGCATTGACCAGATTGCTGACTCCACAGCCGGATGTGATTTGCTTTCATTTCTTGACTCATACTCAGGATACCATCAGATCTTCATGGTAGAAGAGGATGAGGAGAAAACCGCATTCATTACTCCATGTGGCACGTACTGTTTCATACGGATGCCTTTCGGATTAAAGAATGCTGGTTCGACGTTTGCAAGAGTAGTCCATGCCGCTCTTAAGCCGCAAATACACAGAAATGTGGAGGCTTACATGGATGATATAGTGGTCAGGAGCAAGGACAGGGCGACTCTGATTCAAGATTTAGAAGAAACCTTTGCAAATCTGCGCAAGATCAACCTCAAGCTCAACCCCGAGAAGTGTGTGTTTGGAGTCCATTCCGGCAAGCTTCTCGGGTTCTTTGTGTCTCAGCGGGGAATTGAAGCCAATCCCGACAAGATCAAGGCCATTGAGCAGATTGAAGCACCAAAGCGTGTCAAGGATGTCCGGAAACTTGCCGGTTGCATGGCTGCTCTCAGCAGGTTTATCTCTCGGTCTGCCGAGCGCGCCCTGCCGTTTTTCAAAATTTTGAAAAAGGCAGGTCTAATGAAATGGACTTCGGAAGCGGAGGCTGCGCTGCAGGACTTGAAGAGATACCTGTCCTCCACTCCAACACTTGTCACACCTAGACCGCAAGAGAAGTTGCTGCTGTACATAGCGGCAACCAATCAAGTGGTTAGTGCTGCGTTAGTGGCAGAAAGGGAGGCAGATGACGAGCCAGCAACCGTGGCAAGCGGATCCAGCGACAAGCAGGGGGCTTCCCCGGCAAGCTCTGGTCCCGACAAGGATGGATCTGCGCAGGTGCACGAAGAAACGCAGAAGAAAATGGTGCAGCGCCCAGTTTACTTTGTCAGTTCCCTTCTGCAAGGGGCTAGGTCAAGGTACTCTGGTGTGCAGAAGTTGCTTTTCGGCCTTCTCATGGCCTCGAGGAAGCTGCGCCATTACTTCCAAGCACACGAGGTCACAGTTGTCACTCGCTTTCCGCTGAAGAGGATATTGCAGAATCCAGAAGCGACAGGCAGGATTGTCGAGTGGGCACTGGAACTGTCAAGCTTTGGCCTCAAGTTTGAGAGTACTTCAACTATCCAAAGCAGAGCATTGGCAGAATTCATAGCAGAGTGGACGCCAACAACAGATGAAGAGATTCCAGAGACGAGCATCCCCGTCAACGAGGCAAACAAAGAGTGGCTTATGTACTTTGACGGTGCCTTCTCGCTGCAAGGCACCGGCGCTGGTGTGCTGCTTGTCGCACCCACCGGAGAGCACATCAAGTACGTAGTCCAGATGCACGTTCCCAAGGAGCAAGCGACAAACAATACTGCAGAGTATGAGGCCTTACTTGCCGGCCTCAGGATTGCGGCAGACCTTGGGATCAAGAACCTCATTGTCAGGGGTGACTCGCAGCTTGTCTTCTGCCAAGTGAACAAGAATTATCAGGGTCCTTTGATGGAAGCCTACGTCGATGAAGTGAGAAAGCTAGAAGAGCACTTTGACGGCCTGCAGATGGAGCATGTCCCAAGAGCTCAGAACGACATTGCCGATGGCCTGTCAAAGTGCGCCGCACTTAAGTTACCTGTGGAACCAGGGATCTTTGTGCTCAAGCTAACTCAGCTATCCGTAACACCGTCAACTGGACAGAGCAAGAAGAGGAAGTTGATTTCTGGCAACTATTTTCCGGCAGATCTTCCTAAAGCCGCCGCCAAAAAGGTACCCAAGATCAACAACAGTGCTGAGGAGCAGTCTGCTCCGACAAGCCCCAGGGTTTGTTCCGTTGAAGCAGACGCTCCCGACAAGTTTTGCTCCGGCAAGCTTGCCGGGGAACGTCAAGCTCCGGCAGAACCGCGGGTTCTTGCCGTAGAAGCGGATGTTCCCGCAGCAGCAGACATGCCTTTAGTCCTTGTTGTCGAGCCACAAGCTCCAGCATGGGCGCAGCAGATTGTCCATTTCCTTCAGACAGGAGAACTTCCCGAAGAGCAAGAAGAAGCGGAAAGAGTAGCCCGGCAGTCTAGTATGTACCAGTTTGTCGATAACACATTGTGCAGAAGAAGACTCAACGAAGTGAAATTGAAATGTATTCCCCGGGAAGATGGACAAAAGCTGTTGGCAGAGATACATGGAGGCATATGTGGTCACCACATTGGCGCAAGAGCACTTGTCGGCAAAGCATTCCGGCAAGGCTTCTTCTGGCCGACAGCCCTCCAGGATGCAACTGCACAAGTAACCAAGTGTGAAGCGTGCCAGTTTCATTCCAAGCAGATACACCAGCCAGCTCAAGCTCTCCAGATGATCCCTTTATCCTGGCCATTTTCGGTCTGGGGGCTCGACATCCTCGGCCCCTTTCCCTGAGCTGTCGGGGGCTTTGAGTACTTGTACATCGCAATCGACAAGTTCACAAAGTGGCCGGAAGTGGAACCAGTGAGGAAGGTGACAGCACAGTCAGCAGTCAAGTTCTTCAGGTCGATTGTTTGCCGTTTCGGGATCCCTAACAGGATAATTACCGACAACGATACACAATTTACGAGCCGCACCTTCATGCAGTACGTCCAAGATCTTGGCGCCAAGATCTGCTTCGCTTCTGTTGCTCACCCGAGAAGCAACGGTCAAGCGGGGAGGGCAAATGTTGAAGTGTTGCGTGGGCTCAAGACCAGAACTTTCGACAGGCTGCACAAGTGCGGAAGAAACTGGATCGAGGAGCTGCCGGTGGTTCTTTGGTCGATCAGGACGATGCCTAATCGAGCCACTGGCCAGACACCCTTCGCTCTAGTCTATGGAGCGGAGGAAGTTCTCCCCACGGAACTCGTATACGGGTCGCCTCGAGTGCTCGCTTACGATGAGCTTGAGCAAGAGCAGCTGCAGCAAGACGACGCGCTGGTCCTTGAGGAAGACCGTCTTTAGGCTGCTGTGCGAGCCGCTCGCTACCAGCAAACTTTGCGCCACTACCATAGCCGCAAAGTTAACGCCAGAAGTCTCGAGGAAGGCGACCTTGTTCTTCGGCGCGTTCAGTCCGCCAAGAATTCCAACAAGTTGACGCCGAAGTGGGAAGGCCCTTACCGGGTGAAACGAGTCACTAGGCCTGGCGCTGTCCGCCTGGAGACCGAAGATGGCATCCCAGTGAGCAACTCCTGGAATATTGAGGATCTTCACAAGTTTTACCCATCGGGAGCGGTTGCCGGAACCCGTTCCGGCAACCACCTTTTGTACAAGTCTTGCCGCTGTTGCATGTAATCCTTGGTACAAAGCCGGGCGCAGACCCCATGCATAAATATCATGTGCTCAGCACATCTTGTCGGTTTCATGCTTTTTATTATTTGCGTATGTTATCTGACATTTTGTGCAGCACTTACCCCCCGTAAGCAACAATGAGCCATAAGGCTCCATATTTTTATTTCACCCCTTTCTTTTTCGCAAGGAAAAGAAGGTTCCCTCGCGCACAAGTTTGCCGGGGGGGGGGGGGGAGGGAGAAGATAATGATATGGACCAGGCGTCGTTCAAAAAGGTTTCGCCTTGCCGGGAAGCAAGTAACAGAAAAGATAAGTTGCCAAAGTTTGAGCAATCAAATTCTCTTTAAATATTTAAGTTATTTTCCTTGAACGACTGTGCTCTGTAAGGAAAACCTGTGTGCGGAGGAACCAACTCGTAGCTAGTTGCGCCCTTACTGTTGTTTCGAGTCCGCTCAACAACCTAAGTGAGCTGCGACTAGCTGCGACAAGGTTTCTTGTCGGCTGCGGCATCGCCACCAGGCTGCTGATGTTCCGCACTCAGCGCTCGCGGCTAAGGTGCCTGCGCCGGCAAGTTCCCTAAAAGCGTAGGGTAAAAACATACAAAGGAAGGAATCAAGTAAAGGAAATAACATTGCAATCATTGCACAGAATAAAGTTATATTACAAGATAAGCTTGTCGCGGCTCTAACAAATTGTTTTCATGACATGATTAGAAGCGACAAGGAAAGAAGGAAAGGGACAAACTAATCTACGCGGTTGCCCTCGACCCTCTTGATCCCACTCACCCTGTCCACAATGGGTGCGACAAGAGCCTTGAGCGCCTCCAGATCAGCATCCGGCGGCAAAGACCGAAGGACGTTGGTGAGGTTGAGGCCCGGATTGCGGAACGCCACCTTCATCAGCACCTTCTGGAGAGCTCCCGCGCAGATCTTGCACGACTCGTCGGCAAGCTGCTTCGGGATCCCTTCCCGGAGTCACCGGAGTGCCGTCGCCACGCCCTTGAAGAAAGAAGTGAGCTTGGCGCTGGGTTGGAGGTTCTCGTCGGAGGAGTACCCGAGATCCTCCATTCCCAGCTGCGCCAACTCCTTGTCGATGTCGGCGGCAATGTCCACGAGCCCTTCCGTCCATTGTTCCACATTCTCCCGGAATGTGCTCTGGGCGGCGGCAGCGCTCGCCAGCAACGCCTTGCCGGCCTTGACTTCTTCCTTCAGAGCCGTCTCTTGCTCCTTGGCGCTGTCCAGCGTCTTGGTCAGAGCGGCCAGCTTCGACTCGAGATCTGCAGCGGAGTCCTTGGCGGCGTCAAGCTCCTTGACCTTCTCGGCAAAGCGGGTCTGCAACTCCGAATAGCTGACAGCGTCCTTCTCGCGCTCAAGCTTGAGCGCGGCAAGCTCGTCGCCGCTCGCCTTGAGGTCGGCCTCCAGCTGCACCACCTTTGTTTCCAACTCATTTTTGGCGGCCTCGGCAGCGGCGGCAGCGTCTTCGGCTTGCTTAAGGGCCCCGCCAACCATCCGCTCGCGCGCGGCAAGCTCCTCCTCGTGGCTGTCAAGATCGACTTTCCGCTGCACCAGCTCGCCCTCTTGCACGGACAGCATCTCAGCGGCAAGTCTTTGTTGTTCTTCAACTTCGGCCTTCTCGAGGAGGAAAGCCCTCTGCTCCTCGGCAAGCTGCTCCCGCTCCGCCGCCAAGGACCAGAGAGCTTCTTGATTTTGGCCCCGGAGCTCCTCCGCGCGCTTCTCAACATCGACCTCCGCCTTGGCGACAAGCGCTTTCCGGGAATCCAGCTTGGCCTGCCGGGTGTGGTAGAGTGATATCAGTTTCCGCAGCAGCCGCTCCTCCTCAGGCTCGCCGCTGCTGCTGCTTGGCGCGTCGACGAGCGCCAGACGGCGGAGGCTAACACTTCTCCGTCGAAGATTTCCCCCTCGACCGGCGCCCTGGAGCTCGACGCCCAGGGGAGGTTGATGAAGATGTTGTCGCCAGCCTTCAAGTAAACGCCAGGCTGGGGCTCTTCGGAGCCTGGCGCGGCGGCAGCGGCGGAGGGGTCGGCGGTCGGTGCAGCGCCTGGCGCTCCTGCGGCCTCTGGGTCGTTAGTACGACCGCCGGACTCCCCGCCTGCTTCTACTGCAGCAGCCCTGGCGGCCTCTTCGCCGGCGGGCTCGTCGGCGCTGGCTGTCTCCTCGGCGGCAACGACATCGTCGACAGCAACTTCAGTCTCCATCGGCTCAGCAGCGGATGGATCTGACAGCTGAAAAAGGGGAGAAGAATCAAACAAATATCCAAGAAAAAGAAAGAAGAAGAAGATCAACAAAAAGAAGAAGCCAAGGGAAGTTTTTGAGCAAGGAGATTACCTGTGCCAGGCTCTGCGGTCGCGGTCTCTGTCGCCGGGGGGCCGCTGGTGCTGTCCCTTGCCGGAGACCCCTCCCTTGCCGGGGGTTCTTCCCTTGCCGGAGCCTCCTCCCTTGCCGGAGAGTTCTCCCTTGCCAGGGACCTCTCCCTTGTCGGAGGACTCTCCCTTGGCGCTTTAGGGGTAGCCTCCGGGCTCTCCTGCTGGGGCTGCTCTGCTCCTGCACAAGTCAACAAACAGATATCAGCAAAGCAAGACTCTTCATGCGCGCCCAACAACGGGAAGTAGACAAGATACTTATGCTAGGGGCTACTCTGGAGATCAGCCGCCGGGTCCGGCAAGGTCGTCTCGGGCGCGTCCCCTGCCGACACGGTGGGTTCGTCCTCGATGACGATCACCGGCGCCTTGGCCCTCTTTGCTGCCCTCTGAGCCAGAGTCCTTAAAAGGAACAGATTCAGAGAAAAGCAACTGAGATACAAGACAAGACAAAAACAGCAAGGATTGGTGGACTACAAGTACAACAAGGAAAACTTACTCTTCTTCTCCTTCCTCGCCGGAGCTGAACGCGGAGAAGTCAAAGTCTGGCTCGCGGCCGGCGCGGGAAGGTGGAGGAGTGGGTTCCCTTGGTCGCTTGGTGGGAGCAGAAGCAGTGGTTCGGGAAGACCCCGCTCCAGTTGCTGCGGCAGCGTGGGGCGCTCCCGCGGCGACAGTGTTTGCCGCGGTGGAGCGTGTCGCACGGCGCGGCGACTGTCGGCTCGCCTGCCGCCTCGCCACGTCCCCGACCTTGCGAAGACGCCTTCTTGGTGGAGATGGAGGCTCAGCTTGCGGTGTGCTGTCTGAAGACGACGAGGAGGAGGAGTTGATATCCAACAAGCCGCTCGTCTCCTCGGCGGGCTCGCTCGGTTCGGCGTCACGCCCGGCAAGATCTTTCTTGCCGGCAGTCTCCCCTTGCCCGGCGAGATCTTTCTTGCCGGCGGGCTCCTCTTGCCGGGCAAGCTCTTTCTTGCCGGCGAGCTCCTCTCGCTCGGCACGGTTTGCCGTCTCTGCTGCCGCTGCCTCCTCCAATGTGAAACCAAACTCGCCTGCCACTGCGGCTGCCGCTGCCTCTTCCAGCCTGGTGGCAATGCGCTTCAACTCCGTATCGGTGGTGTCGCGAGTAAGGCCATCCTTCTCGTCGGGGCGGATCGGCACCTCCACCAAGTTGTCGAAGAATTGCTGCACGACGTCGTCTTCAGGCTCCTGCCAAGTTGGCACGATTCCGTGCGGTTCGCACAGCGGCATCATTGCCCTGATGCGATCAAGCGCAGAGTTGTTGCACAACGGGATGACGCCCTGCGGCAACCTAAAAACTTCTGGATGATCTGGATCGTACTTGAAGAGTTCCTGCAGCATTGCGTTGAGCTCCAAGACAGTGAAATTGTATTTGAGCCCCGAGCGCAGCCTCATGATATTTGCCGCGTTCTTAAACTCCCAGGCGGGCCTCCTCCGTTCCTGCAGGGGAGCGATGCAGCGGCGGAGGAAATCTGCGCCAACGGCACCTACTATGAGTCCGGCAAGCCTGGGGCGTTGGATCCTGGTGACGGCAATCCTCAGCCTGCTGTCTTCCGGGGCCACGTCGCTCCAATCGCTGCCTCGTGCTGCTGCTACTTGGCGCCGGGCGGTGAATGGCTGCGGGTTCTCCTCAACTATCCAACACCAATCTGCCCTCCACTCCTCCCACTTGCCGCGGAACTCTCCCTCCAAATACGAATCCTTCTTGCCGGACCTTGAGATCCAAGCAATTTCGCCGGACAGAGGCTCTCCTCTCTCCACTCTGGGCATGAAGAAATGGCGGAAGAGAGCTACATTGGGGTGGACTCCGACAAAGTTTTCGCAAAGGTGTGCGAAAACTGCCATGGTGAGGACGGCGTTGGGGGTGAAGTCAAGGAGGCAGAGGCCATAGGTATTCATAATGTCACAAAAGAACTCCGAGAAGGGCGGGCAGAGCCCGCAGTAGAAGAACACAGCGAAGAAAGGGTATCCTTGCGGAGCCATTTTGTGAGCAGAGGCCGGGAGTACCTTGGTGCTCGGATGCGCTCGCGTCTCCGTCGACCAGAAGAGGTAGTAGTACTCCCTCAACTCCTTCACGTCAAGCTTGGGGGGGGGGGGAGATGGCCCGCTCCTTCCGCAGCGCTGCAAGCCGCTGCGCCTCGGTCGTCTTCACGGCCTTCCCCTTGTCGGCTTTAGGAGCCATGGCGGAGGTGGTGGAGGAGGTCGACGGCGTTGGTGGTGCTGGTGGCAATGGGGGGAGCAGGGCACTGCTCTCTTGTTGCTTTGAGAACACGGGGGCGCGACGGAGGCGTTTGAGATTGGAGAGGAAAGGGGGCAAGTGGGCGCACTACCCCTGCTTCTCCTTGCTTATAAAGGGGGAGGTGGCGGACGTTCCGCCTTTCCTAATAAAGAAGCTGCCCACGATCTCTCCCACGACGCCGCGTTCGACGCGTGCCGTTCGGGGAGGGCGCGGTGGATGTGGAGTGAGACACTGCGTAACCTAGGCCGCGCGTGCCCGTGCCCTGTTTTGGGCCTGGCCCAACAGCGCTCGGCACCGTGTATGGCCCAGGCCCGGGGGCTCCTGTCGGTGTACTAAAGTAGGGGTACCTTAGTATCCCGAACTTGTGCACGGGCAGTCGCAGCGTCCCGCGGCAAGGCTTGCCGGGCGACCGCCAAGATCCTCCCTGGTTCCCTTGGGGCCATTAAAGAACAAAGTATTCAAGGCCCCGGCAAGAAGAGCTTGCCGGGAAGGAGACGAGACCCCGGCAAGAGGAGCTTGCCGAGAAGGCCAACCAAGGCTCGGTGAGCAACAAGCTCCCAGACACGACAAGACAACAAACGCGGCAAGGCTCTTGCCGTGGCGAGCTTCCACTCTATACCTGCGCTCCAGTGCATCCACCAACGTGTCACTTTGGGACCCTTCCGGGCGTACGTGGCAGAAAGTTGTGCAGCCAGAGGTACACGGTGGCAAGCGGCGCTGACAAGGTTGCCGTCGTGGCAAGCAATGGCGTCCCTAGCGGTCCCTTTCTGCACCGTCTAGGTGATGCAGACAGGCATTTAATGCCTTTGTCCCCTGCCGTCAGGGTTAGGTATGATAACACTGTTGTAGGCGGCGGTGCCAACCGCAGTGCCTCTTTCCATTTTTGCCCTTCTCTACGTTGCCACCTGTCGGTGACCCCTTTAGCGTATAAAAGGACGCCCATGCGCAACGTAGAGGGGGTCGGCCAACAGAACACTCTCACGCTCGGTTTCGTTAGCTGCCGCTGTGTACTGTAGCACACCGCGCTCCCGAGCAAGAAATCAATACAAACACAAAGCAGGAGTAGGGTTTTACGCATCCGTGCGGCCCGAACCTGGGTAAACTGATCGCGTTGCTCGTGCGCTCGCCTTGATCTGCTCTTTGTGCTTTCTCTGCCCCCTGCCGAACCACAAGGGGCTCGGTCCGCCGTGGTCCCATAGGTGTCTGTGGGATCAGCACCCCCGACATTCTGTTTTTTCAGACTCCTCGTCGTGGCAACAAGCCTTTGGTGGGCATTATGTTGCTCCTAGCGCCTATCCGGTGTGATGTCGTCCGGACTGTTATCTTCGACGGGGTTGGGTTGTTCGGCCTGAGTTTCCGTGTTGCCGTGGTTGGGCAACAGTTCACCCTGCTCTAATGCTGGGTCTATGTGATCGTTATTTCTGCCGAGGCGGGATTTGGGGTGGCGTTTACGCCACCGCTTTGAATGCTGCTCGAGGGAACCACCCGTTGCTGTGTCCTTCCGTTCCTCGTCGTTATTTTCTATGGGTGTGTCCACCATGTATACGTCATGTGACAAAGTGGGCGTCCAGTGCCCTGCGGGCAGTGATTCCTCTTTGATTCCAGCATCGTCGTCCATACCATCGATGTCTTTGGAGTTGAAGTCGAGGATGTCGGTTAAGTCATCGAGAGTGGCTACTAAGTGGGTGGTGGGTGGGCGGCGAAAATCTTCGTCATCCGCATCCCAATCCTATCGGACGTAGTTCGGCCAGGATCCTCCTGACAAGGAGAGAGACCTTAATGAGTTCAGTATGTCGCCGAAGGGCGAGTGATGAAAAATATCCGTGGAGGTAAACTCCATGATCGGTGCCCAGTCGAATTCGGTAGGAACGGGCACAGGCGGTTTGGAGTCCGTGGCCGGAGAAGAATCCAGCAGTTTGGCAACATAGCTCTTATGAAGGGTAAGGTCGATATTCGGCTCGATCGCCGCTGAGGGTATGGCCTCCATGACAGGGTCCATCCACCCATCCACGGATGGCGAAACGAGCTCCGAATTGAGGGTCGGGGCGGCTGCCGGTGCGATCTCCTGAATACGGTTCGATGGTAGAGCTAAATCATACTCATCATGACCGCGTGGCGCACAACCTAGGGGCTCGAATCCGTCAAAGATCAAGTCTCCATGGACATCGGCCGTGTAGTTTAAGGTTCCAAACCTGAACTGGTGGCCAGGGGTGTAACTTTTGATCTGCTCCGGATGGCCAAGCAAGTTGGCCCACAGTGCGAAGCCGCCGAATACAAAGATCTGTCCGGGGAGAGAAGTCTCACCCTGGACTGCATCGCTATCGATGATCGTAGGAGCCATCAAGCCTGACGGCGACGACACAGAGGAACTCTCAATGAAAGCACCATTGTCGGTGTCAAAACCGGCGGACCTCGGGTAGGGGGTCCCGAACTGTGCGTCTAAGGTAGATGGTAACAGGAGGCAGGGAACACGATGTTTTACCCAGTTTCGGGCCCTCTTGATGGAGGTAAAACCCTACGTCCTGCTTGATTTATTCTTGATGATATGAGTATTACAAGAGTTGATCTACCACGAGATCGGAGAGGCCTAACCCTAGAAGCTACCCTATGGTATGATTGTATGTTGTCCTACAGACTAAAACCCTCCAGTTTATATAGACACCGGAAAGGGCTAGGGTTACACAAGGTCGGTTACAAAGGAGGAGATATCCATATCCGTACTGCCTAGCTTGCCTTCCACGCCAAGTAGAGTCCCATCCGGACACGAGACGAAGTCTTCAATCTTGTATCTTCATAGTCCAACAGTCCGGCCAAAGGATATAGTCTGGCTGTCCGTAGACCCTCTAATCCAGGAGTCCCTCACTCGTAGCATTGACGGGCTGGTCGCCGAGCACTATCACAGAGCTGGAAGCCACGGGCGTCAGCGAGCTCTCCACGGACCCGCGCGAGCTCGTGTACATGCCAGCGCCAGAGCCCGTGTCCATGCACGCCCCTCCACCCACCGTGGCACTGGCCCCCCGTGCGTTTGGCTGCACCCACCGCGCCCAAGCGCACCCCTCCACCCATCGCGGCGTCGGTCCGCGTGCGTTTGGCTGCACCTGCCACACCCGTGCCCGTGCACCCCCCCCCTCAGCGGCATGGGACACTGTCGTCGATTGCTACCTCTCAGTGGCGCCAATTGCCATCCTCCCGCTACCCGCCCGTCGATCGCGCGACGACATGATGTTTGATTTACATGTGAAGAACATTTTGTGCTTCCTTGAAGACTTCAACAACGGCATCCCGGAGGACGACAACGACAACGACGGCGCGACACGCCGCCTCCGCTGCCACCGGAAATAGTTTTTTGGGGGTTTAATATTGTATCTCGAATCCTCGATCATATGAATATAAATTCGCAGTGTGACTGAATGAAAGATATGGTTTGAATGAACTTGTGTTTTCTCTCTTAATGTATAGACTTATCAACCGATTTTGTTTTTTTAAATGTCAATGGTTTTTAAATATAAAACACTCATCACAAACGTTTTAGTTAGAATACCCATATGCAAACCGACAGCTTCCCCGGGAAGCCAAGGGAAAATGTGCCATGAAGGATTTCTGCATCCCTTCAACGCAAACAGTTGTTTTGCATGACCCGTGTGCAACCACGTACAAACAATTCGGTAATTGCATATCTGTCATTTTGGGTATGTTGCCATTTCTCAAACTGGAAATATTGACATTTTTTTATCTAGTAACATTGCCATTTGTCAACCTTGTAACACTGCGATTTGTCAAAATATGCAGCTACAAATCACTAGCACTATCTAATATTTGCAACTAAAATCACTAGCATTGTTCATATGGACACCACTAGTAGGTATGAGTTCATGGACGCGTATACAAATGTACCATTGATTACATATAACAAGTCATCAACCCACAACGACAACGAGGATACACGTTGGATTATAGATCATTTCCAACAAAACATTCTAGTAAAGTTTTTCTCACACAACAAATAACAAAGCGATGAAATGAACTTCAGCTCAACCACTCGTCGGCGTTGGAAACACTTGCTTTGAACTAGAAGTGATTCTCTAGGAAGGGCCATCTACTGTCAATCTCGAGACCAACGCAAGGCTGATCATCCAGGCTGAAGCGGCCTATTTCAATACCCATATTGGGATGCTAGGGAAGCATAGTAATGTCCGAGGTATAGATATAGTTGCTTCTCATAAATGGTAGTAACTTTGTGTCAAGGGCAGCTGGATCGCCTTCCACCATCATTCGATAGTTTTGTCCAAGGAAGAGCGAGTTTCCTCTAAGACTTTCAATACTGAACCAGGGAGAAGGATTGGCGCTAGTACACTAGTATCCATCCTGAATACCCTGCAACGGATGTGGGAATAGGTCCGGAGAGTGCGACCATATGAGACAACACCTGCTTCCTTATTAACATCAGCAGTGCCACGTATACAGACAAGAAGAGGTGATCCATCGGAATAAGTTGCCAGGCGCCACTGAGTATATGGGTCCTGCTTGTCCTCATGCTTGTGAATAAAATTTTCAAGTATAAGTGGTGGAATGTTCACAGGACCTTGGGAACACAAGAAGGTTAATTAGTAAATGGAAACTAATTAAACCGCATGCATGTGGATGAAACAATTATAATTACGGTGGAAGACAGACGTACCGAAATCATGAGGATTCCATGCAAAAACAGTGACACGAGTGGTGGCAGCAAACACATGACCCTCGTATTGAATTGCATCACAGTACTCATCCATGTATAGAAACTGATTTTTGAGCAATATCCATCGAGTCAAACCATGAAGGACGTCAACAAGCTTGTCGAAGATAGCGACAACATAAGCATTCCTATAACCCCAAGAGCGGTTGGGAACTCAACAAATTGCTATCTTCCGGAGGTGACAGTCAGCATGATCGTATTTGAACTCATGTAGAATACCGGTGTACTCAACCTCTGGGCAGTCGTCTGAGATTTTTCAAAGTGGAACCCAGTGACGAGTGATGAAGTCATGTACCTACGGTAGGGACATGGACCCGTCCTAAAGAGCCCTACCATAGGACATCCTTAGAGGAAGTCACCTTTAAGACACCTTGAAGGTATCCCACTCGACGGGTTGAAGACACTCGACCAAGAAGCTGACACTCGACCAAGAAGCCAACCACTCGACTGCCAGAAGACCTCAAGTCACTCCGCAGGCAAACGGTCGGCTATTAAGTAGTCTTTATGATTATTATGACACTTTATTAGGGACGTTATCAGTAACGCCCACCTTAAATGTACCTTAAACCCTGCATTACTGAGGGCAGGAGAGGGCTGGCGAACTCTATATAAGCCACCCCCCTCCTCAGTATCAAGGGTTCGCACCCCTGTCATTTTACACACGCATAATTCAGTCGACCGCCTCCGGGCACCGAGACGTAGGGCTGTTACTTCCTCAGAGCAGGGCCTGAACTCGTAAACCTTGCGTGCTTACAACTTCCCAATAGCTAAGGTCTAGCCTCTCCATACACACCCCCTACCTCACTGTCAGACTTAGAACCACGACAGTTGGCGCCCACCGTGGGGCATTAGTCTTAGCGCCTAATTGGAGAAGTTGCGATTTTTCCGATCCACTCGATCATGTTTTCCTGCGGGGCTTTGGCGGAGGGCCGCGAGATCCGTCTCGGCGGACTCACTTTCATCGCCGACGACTCCGCCTGGCTCCAGGAGGCGCCGCTTGACGTCGACGCGCTCCCTGTCCGCGGTGCGACGCACTTCCGCGCGTTCGTCCGTGGCGTCCTCCTGAGGCAGCCGTCGACCCCATATCGGTCGACTCCCGTGTCATCTCCCTGTCCTGTCTCCCGCCAGCGCAAGCGCTCGGGTCGGTCGAGGCTCCAGCGGTGGATGAAGCATGCTGCAGCCCGCCAGTCGGTGACCCCGCAAGTCGCTGCAATCGATCCTGACGAATCCCTCTGCGGCCTGTTCGTTCTGTCGACTGACTCCACGGAGACCGCTTCCGAGTGTGACAGCAGCGACCCTTTGGCGGAGGTTCTGGCAGTCGAGGGGACACGCAGTCCCCCTGGATTCCATCGCGCTGATGATGGTGCCGATAGGGGCGATCCGTCGCACCCTCACGACGAATACCTCCCCGAGCCTCTTACGTCATTGCAGCGGGAGGAACTTCGTCGCCGGAACATGGACGCGCTCTACACCCCTATTGTTGGAAAAATCCCCGAGGCCTGGACCTTGGAGGACGCGCGCTTGGCTAATCTAGCCGAGCGCACTCGACTGGAGAATCTACAGCGAGCTCTCGACGAGCGGGCGCGTCAGCGGGCTCCCGAGTCCAGTCGACGCCAGCAGGCTCCCGAGTCCAGTCGACGCCAGCAAGCTCCCGAACCCAGTCGACGTCAGCTCTTCCCACCACCGTAGGTGTACCGAACTCCGGTTCAGAACCTGGCTGCCGCGGCCCGCATAGCGGAGTCAATCTAGCCCTCCCAGTCGGAGGCCAGCAGAGGATTGCTGCAGATCAGAGCATTGCTCCGAGCGGCGGGAAATCAGAATTCCGCCGTCTCTCAGTCGCGGGACAGGATCCACAGTCGATCCGTCGCAACGGAGACCGTCCAGTCGGCTCACAGCCCGAGATCGCCCCCGAGGCGTGAGGGGCGTGGAGACCGGCACGATCAGTATAGGAGGAATGAACAATATGATCACCGACCCGACCGTGATGATGGGCGTCGGGTGCCGTCCCCTCCCCCGAGGAGTGGATCATATGCACCTCGACATCGAGACGATAGGCGCCCCCATAACACTGGGCAGAGGATCCCAGTCGACCCCAGAGACCCAGGCTTTGACGCGAGATCCATCCTCGTTCAAGGTCTAGTGGACAGGAATAGGGCTCATCGAGAGGGCCACAACAGAGATACGCCCACCGGTAGCAGGACACACGCCTCGGGGCCTGAATGTTTCAGTCGGGCCATCAGAGCTGCGGTGATCCCTCCCAACTTCCGACTGGCGACTGGAATCAGCAAGTTCACCGGTGAGTCCAAGCCTGACACATGGCTCGAGGATTACCGAGTGGCTGTACAGATTGGCGGCGGCAACGATGAGGTGGCCATGAAGCATTTACCCCTCATGTTGGAAGGCTCAGCTAGGGCGTGGCTGAATCAGTTGGCGCCCAGCAGCATTTACACTTGGGAGGATCTCTCCCGAGTGTTTATCACAACCTTCGAAGGGACATGCAAGCGCCCTGCAGGCCTTACGGAGCTGCGGTCTTGCGTACAGAAGCCGAACGAAACTCTGAGAGAATATATCCAGAGGTGGATGACACTGCACCACTCGGTCGAGAACGTGCCAGACCATCAAGCAGTTTGCGCTTTCAAGGAAGGCGTCAAGTACAGGGAGTTGAATCTGAAGTTTGGTCGGACCGGAGAGATGTCCCTTAATCGGATGATGGAGATTGCCACCAAGTACGCTAATGGAGAAGACGAGGACCGACTCTGAAGTGGCAAACTTAAGTCAGTCGCCCAAGAAACCGGAGGAAACTCCAGTCGGAAGCAGAAGCGGAAGGCCGAGCCAGCCGCCCCGGGGGAGGCCCTAGCTGTGGCCCAGGGAAATTTCAAGGGAAAGCCCAAGGGCACATGGAAGCCCAAGAAGGTTAAAGATCAGGATGGGAATGATGTTCTGGACCTGCCATGTCACATCCATACCAAGAAAGATGAAGAAGGGAATTTTATTTTCCCGAAGCATACCACTCGGCAGTGTCGGCTTCTGATTCAGTAGTTCCAGGGCAAGCAGCCCAAGGATAAGGAAAAAGAGCCAGACAGAGTTGAAGACAAGGAAGATAGTGACGATGGATACCCCCAAGTCAATTCCACCTTGATGATTTTTGCTGATCTCGAAAGCAAAAGCCGACTGAAAATCATTAACCGTGAGGTCAACATGGTTGCCCCGGCGACTCCCAGTTACCTGAAGTGGTCTTAGACTGCCATCACGTTCGACCAGTCCGATCACCCGACGCACATTGCCACCCCTGGGAGGCAAGCTTTGGTGTTCGACCCAGTTGTTGAAGGCACTCGACTGACCAATGTCCTGATGGATGGCGGCAGTGGCCTGAACATACTGTACGCTGAAACCTTGAAAGGAATGGGCATTCCGATGTCCAGACTCAGCACCAGCAACATGAGCTTCTACGGAGTCATTCCTGGGAAGAAAGCCGAGTCACTCGGCCAGATTGCTCTTGATGTGGTTTTCGGTGATTCAAAGAATTACCGCAAGGTAAAGTTAACGTTTGAAGTTGTGGACTTCCAGAGTGCTTATCACGCCATCTTGGGCAGGCCAGCTTACGCACGCTTCATGGCTCGACCATGCTACGTGTATCTTAAATTAAAGATGCCTGGCCCCAAAGGTGTGATCACTTTTACGGGCAACCGGAAGAAAGCAGAAGAATGTTTCCAGAAGGGATCAAAGATCGCCGACGCTCAGATGGCAGTAGTCGAGCTGAAAGAGTACCAAAAGACTGCCGACCCGAGTGAATTGTTGCGGGCCAAGAAGCCTGCCTCCGAGTCAGCTTTTCAGTCGGCTGGCGAAACGAAGACAGTCCACATTCACCCGACTGATCCCGACGCAGCTCCGACTCACATCTCGACGACGCTCGACTCCAAATAGGAAGAAGCGCTCATCCAGTTCCTCCGTGAGAACTGGGACATCTTCGCATGGAAACCCTCTGACATGCCTGGAGTTCCCAGGGGGCTGGCTGAGCACCGCCTGCGAGTCGACTCAAAGTTCAAACCCGTGAAGGAACATCTTCGGCGGTCCGCCATCCAGAAAAAACAAGCCATTCGCGAGGAAGTGACTCGGCTCTTAGTAGCTGAGTTCATCCGAGAGATCTACCACTCCGAGTGGCTCACCAATGTTGTCATGGTCCCCAAGAAGGACAAGTCACTCCGTATGTGCATTGATTTCAAGCATATCAATCGGGCCTGCCCGAAAGATCATTTTCCTCTCCCTCGCATCGACCAAATTGTCGACTCAACTGCGGGATGCGAGAGATTGTCTTTTCTAGATGCCTACTCCAGGTACCATCAGATCTGTCTGTATGGGCCCGACGAAATCAAAACAGCTTTCATCACTCCATTCGGATGCTTCTGTTACATCACCATGCCATTCGGCCTCAAGAACGCCGGAGCCACATTCATGAGAATGATCCAGAAGTGTTTACTCACTCAAATCAGTCGGAATGTGGAGGCGTACATGGACGATATCGTAGTCAAGTCCCGGAAAGGTTCTGACCTGCGGGCTGACCTTGCTGAAACCTTCGCCAACCTCAGGAGGTACGATATCAAGCTCAATCCGTCAAAGTGCACTTTCGGAGTTCCAGGTGGCAAGCTACTCGGTTTTCTCGTTTCCGAGCGGGGAATCGATGCCAATCGTGAAAAAATTGGCACCATACTCCGGATGAAGCGTCCTGTACGTGTGCATGATGTCCAAAAACTTGCAGGCTGCTTGGCCGCCTTAAGTCGATTCATTTCTCGACTCGGTGAAAAAGCGTTGCCTCTTTACCGACTGATGAAAAAGTCTGACAAGTTCGAGTGGACTCCAGAAGCTAATGCAGCGTTTGCGGAGCTCAAAGCTCTGCTCTCCACCCAGCCGGTGCTAGCTGCCCCAATCAGCAAAGAGCCCCTGCTGCTTTACATTGCAGCCACGGGACAAGTTGTCAGTACAGTACTTACAGTCGAGCGGGAAGAGGAAGGGAAGGCCTTCAAAGTTCAACGCCCTGTTTATTATGTGTCTGAAGTTTTGACCCCTTCAAAACAAAGATACCCCCACTACCAGAAGCTTGTATGTGGGATTTACATGACCACGAAGAAAGTTGCACATTATTTCTCTGACCACTCCATTACAGTCGTCAGCGACGCCCCATTATCGGAGATCCTGCATAACAGAGATGCAACTGGTCGAGTGGCCAAGTGGGCGATTGAACTCCTTCCTTTAGACATCAAGTTTGAAGCAAAGAAAGCCATCAGGTCCCAAGCAATCGCGGATTTCATCGCCGAGTGGATTGAACAGCAACTTCCGACTCAAGTTCACTCGGAACACTAGACTATGTTCTTCGATGGATCCAAGATGCTGAATGGTTCGGGCGCGGGGGTAGTTTTGGTCTCCCCCCGAGGAGATAAGCTCAGATACGTTCTCCAGATTCACTTCGATTCCTCCAATAATGAAGCAGAGTATGAAGCACTTTTGTATGGGTTACGCATGGCCATTTCGCTCGGCGTCCGTCGCCTCATGGTCTATGGCGACTCGGATCTGGTGGTTAATCAAGTAATGAAGGAGTGGGACGTCAGGAGTCCGGCAATGACTGGATACTGCAATGCAGTACGGAAGTTAGAAAATAAGTTCGAGGGGTTGGAACTCCACCACATCCCCCGACTGAAAAACCAGGCAGCTGACGACTTGGCAAAGATAGGCTCCAAGAGAGAAGCCATTCCAAGCAACGTGTTCTTGGAACACATTCACTCGCCGTCAGTCCAAGAAGATCCTTTCACAGAAGAAGCCCCGCAGCCGAAAAGTGCCACGGATCCGACTGAAGTTGAAGTGCCTATAGTAGTCGACCTAATCATGGAAGTCTTGGCAGTCACCCCTGACTGGACAATACCGTACATTGCATATATCCTAAGGAAAGAACTCCCGGAGGACGAGGAGGAGGCTCGACAGATCGTCCGTCGATCTAAGGCCTTCACGGTCATAAGGGGACAGCTGTACAGAGAAAGTGCGACCGGAGTCGGCCAGAAATGCATAACGCCAGAAGAGGGTCAAATAATCCTCAACGATATCCACTCGGGAACCTGAGGTCACCATGCGTCCTCTCGGACCATTGTGGCTAAGGCATACCGAGCTGGATTTTATTGGCCAAGGGCAAATGAGATGGCGAAAGAGATAGTCGACAGGTGTGAGGGCTGCCAGTTCTACTCCAACATGTCACACAAGCCCGCGTCAGCCCTGAAAACCATTCCGCTCGTCTGGCCCTTTGCCGTCTGGGGATTGGACATGGTTGGCCCCCTAAGAACGGGCAGGAGTGGATTCACTCATGTGCTTGTGGCAGTCGACAAGTTTACCAAATGGATCGAGGCTAAGCCCATAAAGAGCCTCGACGCTGGCACCGCTATCAGTTTCATCAGAGGATTGACATTCAGATATGGAGTCCCGCACAGCATCATCACTGATAACGGGTCAAACTTTGATTCGGACGAATTCAGAGCATTTTGCGCTTCTCAAGGCACACGAGTTGACTACGCCTCAGTCGCTCATCCCCAGTCGAATGGACAGGCTGAGAGAGCAAATGGTCTGATTCTCAAAGGGCTAAAACCTCGGCTGATGCGCGATCTCAAGCACGCGGCAGGCGCTTGGGTCGACGAGCTTCCGTCAGTGTTGTGGGGATTAAGGACCACCCCTAACCGGTCGACTGGAAGGACCCCATTCTTTCTGGTTTATGGAGCCGAAGCTGTTCTGCCAAGCGAACTCCTTCATAATGCGCCCCGAGTCGAACTTTACACCGAAGATGAAGCGAAGCAGGCCCGGCAAGATGCAGTCGACCTCTTGGAGGAAGAGAGGGAGATGGCAATGATCAGATCGACCATTTACCAGCCGGACTTGCGTTGATTCCACGCCCGGAATGTGAAGAGTCGAGCCTTTCAAGAAGGAGATTTGGTCCTCCGAGTGGATCAACAGAAACCTCACAAGCTCGCTCCCACTTGGGAAGGCCCCTTCATCGTCACCAGAGTCCTCCACAACGGAGCATATCACCTTTACAATGTTGATCGACAAATCGACGAACCTCGAGCTTGGAACGCGGAGCTTCTCCGCCCCTTTTACACTTAAGTCCGCTCTCAAACCAGATGTAATAAGAAAAACTCCTGAAGTTCATTTTTATCAGAAATAAGAGTGTTCCAATAATTGTTGTCACTGTTGTATGTATCCGAAATCCCCCAGTGGGTGACTTAGCTGCGAATCCGATTCGCCTAAGTTTGAAAAATCCTACCGAGTGGAGAGCAAACCTCCCACTCGGGGGCTTAGCTGCAGTTCAGCACTCGCCTAAGTTCTCCACGAAGAGACTTAGCTGCAGTCAGACACTCGCCTAAGTTTGAAAAATCCTACTGAGTGGAGAGCAAACCTCCCACTCGGGGGCTTAGCTGCAGTTCAGCACTCGCCTAAGTTCTCCACGAAGAGACTTAGCTGCAGTCAGACACTCGCCTAAGTTTGAAAAATCCTACCAAGTGGAGAGCAAACCTCCCACTCGGGGGCTTAGCTGCAGTTCAGCACTCGCCTAAGTTCTCCACGAAGTGACTTAGCTGCAGTCAGACACTCGCCTAAGTTTGAAAAATCCTACCGAGTGGAGAGCAAACCTCCCACTTGGGGGCTTAGCTGCAGTTCAGCACTCGCCTAAGTTCTCCACGAAGAGACTTAGCTGCAGTCAGACACTCGCCTAAGTTTGAAAAATCCTACCGAGCGGAGAGCAAACCTCCCACTCGGGGGCTTAGCTGCAGTTCAGCACTCGCCTAATTTCTCCATGAAGAGACTTAGCTGCAGTCAGACACTCACCTAAGTTTGAAAAATCCTACCGAGTGGGGAGCAAACCTCCCACTCGGGGGCTTAGCTGCAGTTCAGCACTCGCCTAAGTTCTCCACGAAGAGACTTAGCTACAGTCAGACACTCGCCTAAGTTTGAAAAATCCTACCGAGTGGAGAGCAAACCTCCCACTCGTGGGCTTAGCTGCAGTTCAGCACTCGCCTAAGTTCTCCACGAAGAGACTTAGCTGCAGTCAGACACTCGCCTAAGTTTGAAAAATCCTACCGAGTGGGGAGCAAACCTCCCACTCGGGGGCTTAGCTGCAGTTCAGCACTCGCCTAAGTTCTCCACGAGGAGACTTAGCTGCAGTCAGACACTCGCCTAAGTTTGAAAAATCCTACCGAGTGGAGAGCAAACCTCCCACTCGGAGGCTTACCTGCAGTTCGGCACTCGCCTAAGTTCTCCACGAAGAGACTTAGCTGCGCTCAGACACTCGCCTAAGTTCGAAAAATCCTACCGAGTGGAGAGCAAACCTCCCACTCTGGGGCTTAGCTGCAGTTCAGCGCTCGCCTAAGTTCTCCACGAAGAGACTTAGCTGCGGTCAGACACTCGCCTAAGTTTGAAAAATCCTACCGAGTGAAGAGCAAACCTCCCACTCGGGGGCTTAGCTGCAGTTCAGCACTCGCCTAAGTTCTCCATGAAGAGACTTAGCTGCAGTCAGATACTCGCCTAAGTTCGAAACCCACCTTCTCCTGAAGAGCTCCACCACAAATACAATGTGAGCTTCGTCCCACTCTACAGTAACAAGGCGTGGGCCGACTGCCACCTTTTCCCGAGAGCTCCGCCACAAATACAATGTACAACAACAGGGTGTGGGTCGACCGCCACCTTTTCCCGAGAGCTCCGCCACAAATACAATGTACAACAACAGGGTGAGGGTCGGCCATCAAGCCACACACGGCAGTTCCAGACCACGAAGATATTCAGCAAAAATTAAGTTCGGATAAAGCTCAAAAGGCCCTGGGCCCCGAATCAAAGTACTCGAGCCCTCAGCTCGGCAAAATTTAAACGATTACAAGTCCACTCGGCATTCCGAGGCTAATTTAAGGGATGGCATAAAAGTTTTCTCACTCCTCAAGAGGAGGACTGGCAGGAGCGACGAACTCATCCAGGTCAATTCCGTCCGCAATGCGAGTGGCTGCAGCAATGAAGGTCTCCATGAAGTCTTGGAAGCTGTGCCTCTTGGTATTGGCGGCTTGGATGGCGGCCATCTTTTCTTCTCGCGCCTCCTTGCAGTGAACGCGGACTAAGGATAGAGCCACATCAGCGCCGCACTGGGTAGAAGACTTCTTCCACTCCTGCACTCGATCGGGGATTTTGTCAAGTCGAGCCATAAGACACTCGAGATCGTTCTGGAGCGTGGACTCTGGCCAAAGTGTCGAGTCGATCCGCGACACGGCGACCTTCAGTTGAGCCAGGTAATCCACGGCGCCATCGATTTGAGATTCCAGTCGGAGCAGGTTCATGGCAGTATCATCTTTCACCGGAGAATTGATTGGGTCCAGGCCCGTTTCGATCCGCCCGGTCTCCTCTTCGAAGTTCTGACAGAATTCTGCATGCAAGACCTAAAGATAAGCCAACGATCGCAAGATTGAGTCGACACAAAAAGCACAAAACGGTCGAAATTGGATGTGCACCTTCAAGTTTGATGTACAGCCTCTTGGCGAGGCTCCTCAAGTAGCTCTCCAGGTCGTCCCTCCTACGAGCGATGCCTTCCATCTCCTCGCCCAAGAGGAGGTTTTTCTGCTTCCAATTGGCAGTCAGCCTGTTGGCATCAGTCAGAGCGGTCTGCAACCTGGTGTTCTCTTTTTCTAGCTGGTCGACCGAAGCCAGCTTCTGTTCGGCCAGAGCTGTCTTATCATTAGCCTCCTTGCGGGCAGCAGCCAGGTCCTGATCCTTCCTCGCCAAAGCTTTTTTCAGTTCTCCTACAAAGAAATGGTGATCGAGTCGGAAACAGCAGAGGAATGCTCAAGCCTAAAAACAAAATCAGTTGACAAAGTCGCTTTACCTGCGGCGCCCTCCCTGACCTTCTGCAGCTCCGTCCCGGCCAGCTCTAGATCAAGGTCCAGTTGAATCTTCTGTTTCTCCAATTCAGCATAGCGAGCGGCAAGTTCGCAGGATTTCTGCAAAAAGAAAAACCAGTCAAGAGTATGTGTACATTTGTGTTCATTGGTGCCTTTTATTCTTGTGGTCCGTCAAGCCATTCTATTCGGAATGACTAGGAGAAACAAACTCCAGTACCTCATCCATTTCTAGGATCGGGTCAAAGTGGTTGTATTCCGCAGATCAAAATGCCAATCCAGCTTTTGGTTCTGTTCTACCCCGGAGTATTACCCACTTTATGTCAAGAGCGTCGTGAGAATTGCACATCTCTCATGAATTCTTGACGCAGTGATACCTCTTACCATCATTCTTCATTCCTCGGTCCCGTGTTGTCGCAACCGAAATGCCGACAAGTGAACCATGATGTGTGAAATCAATACCCCTAGCAACTCTGTTGCTTGGTAGTTAATGGACAATATTCTCATTCTTAGCGTGTTGGTTATCGAATTATCATTCTAAGACTGATCGTGCTACCTAGTCCATATTTCTGGTGCACACTTCGATCAATGGATTAGGATTTTGCCAAACCCTTGCTCTATCGATCATATCATCTTGCCCTAAAAAGAAAGGTTGTTCTCGAGCTTAGTAACATACTGTTGGTTCATGATTTTCCGAATATCTTCTCGGAAGTGTTACCAGGTTGTCATCTGACCGTTATGTTGAGTTCGTGATCAAGTTGGTTTTCCAATAAACCATTTTTTCTCCAAGAACCTGTGTTGGATACCCCTGAGCTAGTTGGTTAAGCTTAACAACAACTTGGAGAGTTGGAAGATGAAAACTTGTCCGACTTAGTTCATCCCTAAGGGATATCCTTGTGTGTGTGTGTGTGTGTTGAAGAAAGATGATATCTTCACCAATTGGTCCCCGTGATCAGTTGTTGTATCTATTATCTTGTCCAAACCTTGAATTGAGTGTGGGCTATCGTCAAATCAAATCAGAACCAATGATGTTCGTAATGTTGTCTTACTTGCGGTTGTCCCTCGAGCATACACCATTATATCTTTGGTCTAACCAATACTATCACATTGTTCACATAGTGGTGGAAGTCCAGTGATATGGAAATTTCGATGAGTTGCTGTTGAGCCCATCAGCGGCATTTTGTCTCCTCCATGATTGTGTTGAACATCCAGCTAGTGTTGGAAACTTTATAAGCATTGCCCTCATGTCCCGATCATGAGGCATATGTCCGGTTGAAAGATGTGACTTCCTCTAATTCATGAGCATTTGATGTAAGTTGCCGCCATGAATTCGAGAAAGTTTGTTTTTGCTTCCTCTGGAATCATCCCAAGTCAGTCATGCATGTGCGAAGTATTCTATGGTCTGATAGACTGATCATCTACATTCTATACGTATCCCTAGCACACCAACCACTGATTGATTTGTTCAAGGAGAAGAAGTTTCTTCTTAAGGGTTAGACCTACGCAAGGACTTCGATATCCTCGTTGATGGTTCCCCCTGAACTCGGTAGTGTTTCATTTTAAGACTACCAGGTGACCATGCTTGTCTAGGACAACGTGTTCACATGCTTGTAGCAGAACCGGCTCATGTTTTGGAGCTTACTACCGTAGATCATTCCCCGAGAATCTCGCAACGTCGTCTCGTCGATTTGTGTTGCAAGCCTTCATTTTCCTTTCTAGACTCGATGAGTCTGGAATATCCTGTCACCAACCAGATCTGAATCTCAGGCAGATATGATGGTTGGAGCATTTTCCAAGAACCATAATATTGGTCTCTCGATAAATGGTAAAGTGGATGTCGTGGCCAACACATCCAGACGGAAGACCTATTATTGTAGTATCTCGATTGAAGAAAGTTGGCCACCCTCCCATAAGGATTTCGTAGGATTTACTCTAGAAGTTGTTCCTTATGGATCTTTTGTATTCCGAAGTCCGACCACTACTTGGTGACTATGCCGATGCTTAAAGCATGACCGTGGTAACCAGTACATCAAGGAGAACATTAGGAGCGGAGTGCTAAATGTCTCTCAGTCGATCATCCAGATTTTGTTTCCTTGGCTTCGCTAAGGTGAAATCTGAGAAAGTGTTATCTTCCTTTGCATCTGCATTATCCATCACCATTCATCATGGCGGTATGTTGTGTTGCCAGGATCCTTGACATGGATGTTTGTAAGACCTTGATGGGTATGGAAATGCTCAAGTTCTTGAGAGCACGCTCAGGCACTAGGTTCTGATGTTGCCATTAACTGGAATGTGCCTCCGTTCTCCCAGTTGTTCGATATCCATCCAATTGGTGGAATCACCTTGCCGGTGAACCTTCTCCCCAGTTACTAGAATCATTCCCAACATTTGCATTTTTTTCCCAGCTTACACCTCAGTAGTTGTTGCTCAGGATCATCTTCACAAGTGGACTTACCATAGGTCCCATCCATTTCCGAAGATAAGCAAAAATCATCCATTGCATTGTCTTCAACAAGGTAGTCCACATCATCCATCCTAGTCCGAGTATGTCATTCTTTCGAACTCCTTCCACTGATCGTTTGTGATTGCCTTAGGCTGATATAAAGAGTTTCTATGATCTCCGAATCAAAAGTAATTCTTTTTGCCACTTAAGGGAATAATTCTGCGAGTCACCTTCCTTAAGATGTCTCGTTATGGTATCCTGGCAATTATCTCCTCGCTACTTTGAAACCATGCATCATCCTACTCCAGCGTGGGTTTGTTGCGTACCAAATTGAACCTTGTCATCTGCTTCCTCTCATTGATTCTGATATGTGCCTTGTGTCTCAACTCAAGAGGTGTTCTTACGTCTCATTCCGTGGAGTTGATCTTGTAGCCACTCTTGGGAGGTTGTCTTGCTCTCTTGTCGCCATGTTGGATGAAGCTCTCGAAGCAAAGATGTCAAGATCGACATGATGCAATGAATCAACATCTTCGAGAAGGGCAATCGGATTGTGAAGATTTTTTATTGGTGTTCCCTCTGTCTTCTTACCTCACGTCTTGAATCTTGGGACGAGATTCTTGTTTAGTCGGGGTGAGTTGTCACAGCCCTAGATTTGCTTGTAGCTATTTACCTGAGTGAGCAACATGCATCATGTCTAAATAATGAAAGTTGAATTGGGGAAAGCTGAAAGCCTCAGACATCATTTCAAAAAAAATGATCAACATTAAAAATTGCTTCAAATAACCCAATAAAATGTTCCTGTTAAGCTATAAAAATATTGGCAAGAGGTAAAATTCAAACCAATATTTTTGGATTCACAGAAATATTTATTCGGGGCATTTGAATTAAATCAATAGCTATTTGAATTGGACTTATATCTACTATTAAATAAATATAGGTCCAATAATTCTGAAATATTTTTGTGGAGCTTTGGTTTAATTCCTTTAGCTTCTAAAAATATTTCCAGAAGCAACACAATTGATTTGGCTTCAAAACCAAATTCAAAACAAACCTGCAAAAAAATAGAAAAACAGTATATAAAAAAACAGAGAGAGAGAGAAACCTACCTAACCTACCTGTGCAGCCCACCAAGGCCCACCCGGCTGCCCAGCTGGCCAGCTCAGCCCACCAGGGGCATCCTTGTCTTCAACCTCTGCCTACTGGCAGAGGCAAGGCCGAGCATGGCGCCCGCGCACGCCGGCACGCAGCTGCCTGCCTGGCCTCCCCTGGCCAGCGCGATGCCGCCAACGACACGCCGCTGCCGTCTGGACCCCCCTGACCTCCTCACTCTCCCCCCTCCATCTCTCCCTCGCTATCTCTCTCGCACACCCGAACGCGCCGTCGCCGCCGTTCGCTGCCACCGCGTCCACAGCCACCCCCTCGCTCCCTCTCCGCATCCCTGGGCTCCGCCCTGACCCCGTGGAGCTACACACCCGAAGCACGCGACCAGAGGAGGCCCCAGTCGACTCGAGCGTCGTCGTCTTCATCTCCGGTGCCCGAAGATCGCCGTCGTCAATTCGCCGTTGCAGAAGCTTCCCCGAGCCTGCTGTCGCCTACAAACGACGCGCTGTGAGCTCCGCCACCGTTTCCCCCTCTTCCCCGCTTCATTTGGTCGCCGTAGCCGTCGCCCCCTTGATGACCGAACTGCGGCGCCGTCGAGCTCGCCGGCGACGAGGCACCGGTGACCAAATTGTTCCGTGCATATGCCCGTTGGCCTTGCGAGTTCTTGTAGAGCCCATAGGTACTAACTGCTAGCTCCTCCGCGCGCTGCGTCGTCGGTTTCGTCGACGTCCGAGCTCCGGTCGCCGCTGACCTCGACGCCGTCGTCGTTTCCGGCCGCCCCAGCAGGTGCCGCTTGCACCGTTGGATGCGCGCGTTCTCCAGCAATGTGTAGATGCCCTCCGCCGCGGGTTTGGTCGCCTGTGGGTGATTCCCGAAGCCCTCCGCCGTCTCGGGCTTCGCCGGCGTCGAGCCGTGGACCAAGTCCGGCATGGTTTGAACCGTTGACCCCCCCCTGACTGACTGACGTGTGGGCCAGGCCCCTTTCTAATTAGTGTTAGATTTAGTTAGTCCTAATTAACTTAGTTACGTTAAATAGACACTGACATGCGGGCCCAGGCTCTAATTAACTTTAGTTAGTTAATTAGTCACTGACCAGTGGGTCCCACTAGTCAGGTTTGACCCGGACGCACCCTGTTGACTTGCTGACGTCACACTGACGTCAAGCTGACGCGGTAATCCTTTTTCTGGGATTTAAATAAATCTTAAATGATTTATTTATTTCAGAAAATACCCCAAACTTCTAAAAATCATAGAAATTCAACCGTAACTCCAAATAAGATAAATTATATATGTAAAATTATCAGAAAAATTCAAGGAATCCATCTGTACAATTTTCATGCATGTTTGAAAAATGTTTGTCCTCTGTTTTGGACAATACAAATAAAGGGCATTTAAATAATCATATATGGGGTTGGAATTTTAATCTTGCACTCAAACTAACTTCATTTAAATCATAGCTAGTTGCATTAGCTCAAACCACAGCATATTGACATGTCATGATCATGCATCATACTGTGCATTGCATTGATTGTATTTCTTTCTCTATTGCCGGTATTTGTCCCCTCTCGATAGACGTTGTACCGACGATGTGATCGTTGACACTGATGAAGACCCAATGATATCTTCAGAAGTGCCAGGCAAGCAAAACCCCCTTGTTCATTCTGATACAATCCCCCTCTCTCGCTCCTGCTCTCTTTTACTGCATTAGGACAACAACGATTCATCTGTTACTTGTTGCGGTAGTTGAACCCCTTATCCTCTGCATGACCTGTCATTGCCACAGTAAATAGATGAAACCCACTAGCATGAGTAGGAGTTGTTTGAGCCCTGATGTGCCTACTCATTCATGCTTGTTGTCATGCCTGCTACTGCTTAGAGTTGAGTCAGGTCCGATTCATCGGGGATGAATCGGAGGTGTGTAAACATGTCCTACTGTTGAGAGCTAAGTGTGTGAACACGATTTGGTAAAGGTAGCGGTGAGAGGCCATGTAGGAGTACATGGTGGGTTGTCTCATTGAAACCGTCCTCAGGAACTGAGTTCTGTGTTTGTGATCCATGAAACAGCTACTACCACACGTTGGGCCCTGAAATATGACCCCGCTCGACTTACTGACCCCTCTCGTCCTCTGTCCAGGAGTTGCAATTAGTTTCTGGTGTTTATAGGATATGTGTTGGCGGCCGTGCGTAGTGCTGACCCTAGGGGTGGGCTATGATGCGGTAGATACACTGTGGCATGGTGTACCGGGCGCCCGTTTGGTGTCTCGGGAACCCTGCACACATCATTTGGGGCTGTGAGCGAAACTCCGGCCGGATCTCCTCGCGGATGGAACCCGAATAGGCGATAAACCTGGACTAGAGACTTGTGTGGTTAGTCAGGTCGTGGTCTACACCCACGTCGTCTTTCGCTTGAAGTCTGCCGAGCACATGTTGTGTGCAGATGCTAAGTGGTGGAAACATGTGTGACGAAGTACACCCCTACAGGGTTATAAATGATCTATTCGAATAGCCGTGTCCGCGGTAAAGGACTTCTGGGTTGCCTATAACAGTTCATAGACAAGTGAAAGTGGATACTCTAAAGCTCGCAAGATAAGTGTGAGTGCTATGGATGGCCTTCTCGTAGGGAGACGAGAGCGGATCCATAGTGGTGTATTGATTGGTGAATGTGTGGACTCGCGTGCGCCACCTCAAAGTGTTGCTTGCAGTCGTAGTTTAGGATAGCCACTGAGTCAAAGCTGGCTTGCTGCAGTTAAACTCCACCACCCCCTTGTTGATACTGATGCATATGTAGCTAGCTCTGATGTAAGTCTTGTTGAGTACCTTTGTACTCACGTTTGCTTAATTTATGTTTTGTAGAGAGACTTCAGTCTCGCTAGTAGTTCCGCGTGGACTTCGACGTTTAGCTTGATACCTCAGCTACAATCTTGTGCCCTCGGCAGGATCTGGTAGATAGTCAGGCTTCTCAGCCTTTTTCATTTGTAGTTGTCTGTACTCAGACAAGTTAAGCTTCCGCATGTGCTTGTTGCTTGTATGCTCTGTATGTTGGGTCATGAGACCCATGTTTGTAATATCTCGCTCCTCGGAGCCTAATGAATAAATACTTGAGTTGTAGAGTTATGTTGTGATGCCATGTTGTATTCACACATATCGAGCATATTGTGTGTATGATTGAAATGCTTGGTATGTGTGGGATCCGACTATCTAGTTGTTTATCCTTGGCAGCCTATCATATGGGGAAATGTAGTCTAGTGCTTCTGAGCGATAGTAGTCCGCTACAGCCCGGATCACCGGAGTCCTGCTAGCCCAGCACTACTGTTTAGGACACCTGACTGGCCGGCATGTGTTTCACTTCGTCCCTATGTATGTCCCTTCGGGGAAATGTCACGCGGTGATTTCCGGAGTCCTGCCTAGCCTGCTACAGCCCGGGATCCCCGGAGTCCTGTTAGCCCAGTGCTACAGCCCGGAATCACTCGTTGATGACCGACATGTTCGATGTGATTCATGTATGCCTGTCTCCATAGTTCTGTGCCGCTTTGGGTTCACGACTAGCCATGTCGGCCCGGGTTCTTTGTCATATGGATGCTAGCGACACTATCATATATGTGAGCCAAAAGGCGCAAACGGTCCCGGGCCAGGTAAGGTGGCACCCGTGGAAATACCGTGCGTGAGGCCACAAAGGGATATGATGTGTTACATGCTAGATCGGTGTGACCTAGGATCGGGGTCCCGACACCGGCGAGGTCTCGAGCTGGTTTTGTGGTGGCGGGACGAGAGCGAAGGAAGCGGAGGAGGCGACGGAGAAACAGAGAAGGAAGAGGAAGAGATGAGCACGCGTACTGACGAAAGGCTCCGGGCCAACTACTTATAAGGGGCCGCTCCCGAGTGGCTGGCAGGTAGGCCCGAGCTATCCAGTCAAATCCCGTGGCAGGCGCGCATGCTGTACGTGGTGAAAAAGGCGGCGCGGGGATCGAGGAGCCTTCGCACTGTCGCTCCCGATTACTGCGGCCGCCCCCGTTCCGTGCGCTTCCCAAAAAATCCGAATCCCGCAATCTCCGCCGGCTGCAGAACAACTTGACAAAACGGAAATCCCGCGCACGCCGGCGCTCGATGCCTCACAGGTAAAGAAATCCATTCGACGAAAGACCTGGAACGGATCAAGGCGACTGAAAGAGGTTAATGACGTCATCCGTGACAGTCGGCCCAGAACGAAGCACCCATAATAACCCGAAGGGTCGGTTGGAAAGGTCCCTAACCCCTTTTCTCACTCCAGCCTCGATCCGTTCGGGGGCTAATGATGAATTCATGTACCTACGGTAGGGACACGGACCCGTCCTAAAGAGCCCTACCATAGGACATCCTTAGAGGAAGTCACCTTTAAGACACCTTGAAGGTATCCCACTCGACGGGTTGAAGACACTCGACCAAGAAGCTGTCACTCGACCAAGAAGCCAACCACTCGACTGCCAGAAGACCTCAAGTCACTCCGCAGGCAAACGGTCGGCTATTAAGTAGTCTTTATGATTATTATGACACTTTATTAGGGACGTTATCAGTAACGCCCACCTTAAATGTACCTTAAACCCTGCATTACTGAGGGCAGGAGAGGGCTGGCAAACTCTATATAAGCCACCCCCTCCTTAGTATCAAGGGTTCGCACCCCTGTCATTTTACACACGCATAATTCAGTCGACCGCCTCCGGGCACCGAGACGTAGGGCTGTTACTACCTCAGAGAAGGGCCTGAACTCGTAAACCTTGCGTGCTTACAACTTCCCAATAGCTAAGGTCTAGCCTCTCCATACACACACCCTACCTCACTGTCAGACTTAGAACCACGACAGTCCACGGTTGACAAAGGAAAGCAAAGTTTCTATCATTTTCCCAGAAATGGTAGGAACAGCTATCTTCATCTTGGGCAGGACTTTGGGCGGCTTGGATGGCGTCGCTCGCGGGTGCTTGGGAACCTTCTCAGTCGGCGGAGGAGGAGAACTCCGAGGGCGCTTCGACGTCTGCCCAGCAGGTGCGGCGGCCTTGCCACGCCCCCGCGCTGGGTCGTGTGTGAGCTTGGATCGCCCCTCCGGGTAGGGGGGTTCAGCCTCCTCCTCCTCCTCGCTGGAGAAGACGTCGTCGTCTCCCTCCCCTTCGCCGTCAGACTCCCACTCGCCTTGGTCATCCCCGCTCTCGCCTCCACTCGCCTCACCTTCCTCAGTCGACCCCTGCGCCCCGTTGGGCGTCGAGTACATCTCGGTGGTCGCCTAGGAACAACGGACAAGACAAAAGTCAGTCGACTCGCTCAAAAGAAGACCAATGCAGAAAACGAAGATTTCAGTCGAAAACATAAAGACGCACCTGGTCGACCTCATACGAGTTGTCGAGTGGAATGACCCTCCTAGCTCCTCGGGGGTTGTCCTTGTTCCCCGTGATGCTTGACAGCCACCCCTCCAACATCTCGTCGGTGACCTCCTCTGGGTGGATCCGAGTGGTGTCCTCGAGGCCAGAGTACAGCCACATCGGGTGGTCCCGAGCCTGGAGTGGTTGGATTCGCCTCTTGAGGAAGACTTCCAGCAGATCCATCCCCGTCACGCCCTCACGGACAAGTTCAACCACTCGACCCGCCAGTATCTTGACCTGGGCCTTTTCTTCGGGCGTCACCTTCAGAGAAGCAGGCTTTTGGGCTCGGTCGAGGGTGAAGGGTGGAAGTCCAGTCGACTGCCCTGGAGTCTCCTGATTCAGGCAGTAGAACCAAGTCGCCTGCCATCCTCGAACTGACTCCGGGAAGGTAATGGAGGGGAAACAGCTTTTTCCCCTCGTCTGGATCGCCAAGCCCCCACACAGCTGGATCACCTGTGTCCTCTCGTCACTCGACTTGGCCTTCTTAACCGACTGGGAGCGACAGGTGAAGATGTGCTTGAAAAGCCCCAGTGTGGGCGGCACCCCAGGAACGCCTCACACATAGAAATAAAGGCGGCAAGATAGACTATGGAGTTCGGAGTAAAGTGATGGAGCTGCGCACCGAAGAAATTCAGGAAGTTGCAGAAGAAAGAGTGGGGCGGCAGAGAGAACCCATGGTCAATATGAGTCGCCAGGAGGACGCACTCACCGTCGCGTGGCTGGGGCTCGATTTCCCCCCCTGGAAGACGCGCCGCCTTGTGGGGAATGGCTCCTCCCTCGACCAGGTCATCGAGGTCCTCCTGACGGAGCACCGAGGGCATCTAGTCGCCCTGGATCCACCCCTTGGGCAGGGCCGTCCGAGAGGAAGAACCCCCGCGCGCGGACTTCTTTCCCTTCCCTGCCGCCGCCGCCTTCTTCGCGCGCTCCAGAGCGGTCGTCTTACCCTTCACCATCGTCGCCGGCGAGGTCTCGAGCTGGTTTTGTGGTGGCGGGACGAGAGCGAAGGAAGCGGAGGAGGCGACGGAGAAACAGAGAAGGAAGAGGAAGAGGTGAGCACGCGTACTGACGAAAGGCTCCGGGCCAACTACTTATAAGGGGCCGCTCCCGAGTGGCTGGCAGGTAGGTCCGAGCTATCCAGTCAAATCCCGTGGCAGGCGCGCGCGTTGTACGTGGCGAAAAAGGCGGCGCGGGGATCAAGGAGCCTTCGCACTATCGCTCCCGATTACTGCGGCCGCCCCCGTTCCGCATGCTTCCCAAAAAATCCGAATCCCGCAATCTCCGCCGGCTGCAGAACAACTTGACGAAACAGAAATCCCGCGCACGCCGGCGCTCGATGCCTCACAGGTAAAGAAATCCATTCGACGAAAAACCTGGAACGGATCAAGGCGACTGAAAGAGGTTAATGACGTCATCCGTGACAGTCGACCCAGAACGAAGCACCCATAATAACCCGAAGGGTCGGTTGGAAAGGTCCCTAACCCTTTTCTCACTCCAGCCTTGATCCGTTCGGGGGCTAATGATGAAGTCATGTACCTGCGGTAGGGACACGGACCCATCCTAAAGAGCCCTACCATAGGACATCCTTAGAGGAAGTCACCTTTAAGACACCTTGAAGGTATCCCACTCGACGGGTTGAAGACACTCGACCAAGAAGCTGTCACTCGACCAAGAAGCCAACCACTCGACTGCCAGAAGACCTCAAGTCTCTCCACAGGCAAACGGTTGGCTATTAAGTAGTCTTTATGATTATTATGACACTTTATTAGGGACGTTATCAGTAACGCCCACCTTAAATGTACCTTAAACCCTGCATTACTGAGGGCAGGAGAGGGCTGGCGAACTCTATATAAGCCACCCCCTCCTCAATATCAAGGGTTCGCACCCCCTGTCATTTTACACACGCATAATTCAGTCGACCGCCTCCGGGCACCGAGACGTAGGGCTGTTACTTCCTCAGAGAAGGGCCTGAACTCGTAAACCTTGCGTGCTTACAACTTCCTAATAGCTAAGGCCTAGCCTCTCCATACACACCCCCCTACCTCACTGTCAGACTTAGAACCACGACAACGAGTGTACACATTCACAAGTTCCCACTCGCGGTTGTACCCAATATAAAAAACCCAATCCCCATTTATGCTTGCCCAATCCTTGCCCTCAAGTGATGGCATCTTAACATCATACGTATCATTATCAAGCGGCATCAAATTACACAAGGCGAGGCTTCCCTCATCCCCGCGCCAGTCAACAGGGTCACGGCGAAGAAGATAGGGGAGATCAAACCGCTCCTGAACCCTTGGGTTCCTTGTAATGATGTTATTAGTTGATTTGACAATGGTCTTGAACGAACCTACAATGCTAGCCGAGGTGATGATGTCACACTGATCAATGAGTTCCTTAACCGCGTCATCATTCAGATATGGGCAAGAATAACGGGGTCGTTTTCGGCTTGTTCCCTCCATGGAGACGACGATCAAACAATGGCAGAAGGAAGGGTGAAGGCAAATGGAGGAGGGGGGAAGAGCTAGCGTGCGACAGCGGTTCCAAATCGAGAGGGAAAGGCGAAGAGTCAGTGGACGGTTGCCACGGTACATGAAGAGGCGCCTGGGGAGTGAACGGTTGCCACAGACGTCACACACTCACGACAACGTCCGAGTGAACCGCATGCAATCCCATCACACAACACACACTTCTTGTTAAGTTGAACGGTTTTTGTTCTCTTGTGTCAATGCAAGCAGTTCATCCGAGTGAACCGCATGCTGTATATCGCACACACCTTGATCTGGCTGACCGTTTCTTTTGTGTTGCCTAATCACAAACAGTTCATCTGAGTGAATCATATGTTGTATATCGCACACACCTTCATTTGGCTGCCTATTTCTTTTGTGTTGCCGAATCACAAACAGTTCATCCGAGTGAACCGTATGTCGTGTATCGCATAGGCCTTTATCTGCCTGCCCATTTCTTTTGTTCCTCCTCATCGCAAAAAGTTAATTGAACTGAACTGTATGCCCTTCATTGCACACACAACTAAAATTTGAACCGTGTTTGATGCATCCTCCATCGCAAACATTTTCACCCTTTTTGACGGTTCTCATACACCACCGTTTGCGATTATTGCATCACACACAATTTCCCGAAGGGTCTCTGATTGAAGTATCGCGTTAGCAGCATCCTGCAGTAGTGACTCTAAAGAAGCACCGTGCTGCTATTGGATATACTCTTGATGATCTTAAGGGCATTAGTTCCACTCTATGCCAGCACAAAATAAAATTGGAGAAAGATGCTAAACCGGTTGTTGATCACCAACGACGGTTAAATCCTAAGATAAAATAAGTGGTAAGAAATGAAATACTAAACCTTCTGGAGGCAGGTATAATTTATCCTGTTGCTGATAGTTAGTGGGTAAGTCTTGTCCATTATGTACCTACGAAGGGAGGTATTACTATTGTTCCTAATGATAAAGTTGAATTGATCCCACAAAGAATTGTTATAGGTTATAGAATGGTACTTGATTTCCGCAAATTGAATAAAGCTACTACAAAAGATCATTACCCTTTACCTTTTATTGATCAAATGCTAGAAAGATTATCCAAACATACACATTTTAGCTTTCTAGATGGTTATTCTGGTTTCTCTCAAATACCTGTGTCAAAAGAGGATCAGGAAAAGACCACTTTTACTTGCCCTTTCGGTACCTTTGCTTATAGACGTATGCCTTTTGGTTTATGTAATGCACCTGCTACCTTTCAGATATGTATGACTGCTATATTCTCTGACTTTTGTGAAAAGATTATTGAGGTTTTCACTACAAAAAAATACACTTCCGTGATGATACGTGTTTGTCATAGTAGGTCGCATTTTTTGTCATGTATGTACATCCATGACAAATTTATGACAGAATCAAGATAGTCATACATGTCCTGTCATAGAAGTGTTCCATGACATTACCAAAATTATCATCACGGAAGTGTCCACTTCCATGATGATAAATCACGCGTCATAGAAGTGCTTTCGTCAAGGGTGACCGACACGTGGCATCCACCGTAACGGAACCCATTAACAGCCCCGACCAATGGGGATTTTCCACGTGTAAAATCATCATTGGCTGGAGGAAACACGTGTTGGCTCATCGTCGGGACAGATGTAATCCACTCACTGGACAGAAGGCGCCTATGATACGTTGACACGTGGCACAGCCCAATAGAGGCCCATTGCTGTGAAAAGGCCGGCCCGTTTGACTTGGTCAAAAGGTGGCGGGCCGGCCCATGGAAAGCATGTTAATAGCCTGTTCACATATAGCCCATTTACAGCCCGCTAACCCAAGGCCCGGTACGCCCTATCCGAATTAGGACCAGTAGCGTCATCTGGGCCATCCAATATGATTCCAGCCCGTTTTCACTTTTGGCCGATGTATGGCCCATGACGTCTTTCGGCCCATATGAGGCCCTATGTAACTCTTGGCCTATTAACGACCCGTGGTGAAACTGGCCCGTAATGAATAGTGTATCACTTTACACCTATTAACGGCCCATGGTGAAACTGGCCCGTAATGAACAATGTATCACTTTATACCCATTAACGGCCCGTTATTCCGTTGGGCCGTCTCCAGCCCATGTTATCTTTCGGCCTTCTTAGAGCCCATTTATTCTTGGGCTCATTTCCAGCATTCGTTTACTTATGGCCCGTTACTATCATTTTCTGCTTGTGGGCCAAATTAGGCTTGTGGTTACAGTCGGCCTGTTTGTGGTCCGTCAATACGTTGGGCCATTTTTGTAGCATCATCAAATACGGCCTATTAACGATGGCCCGTTATGGTCGGCCCATGAATGGATGATTCCAACTCTAGCCCGTTTACGGCCAGAATGCGGTCTGTTTGGCCCATGTTTGGCCAATCGATCATACGGCCCGTATAAGGCCCATTGATGATACGGCCCGTAGAAGGCCCATTGATGATACGGCCCATAGAAGGCCCATTGTTTCTACGGCCCGTAGAAGGCCCACTGTTTCTACGGCCCGTAGAAGGCCCACTGTTTATACGGCCCGTAGAAGGCCCACTGTTTCTACGGCCCGTAGGAGGCCCAGTGTCACTACAGTAAATATTAGCCCATGGTTATTGTGGCCTAGTTTCAAAAAATAGGTTATTAGAGCCACTAGCAAACCACAGATAAAGAACTGCACTGACTACAAGCAAACAAATAAACAAGACAACAAAGAAATAAATAAGCAAGCAACTTACACTAGGCTATCACGGCTATTACACATATTACATCCAATGGGCATCAAAGTTCGCCACCAGTGCAAATATAGGGAACACATCAGCATATAAACACCGCAGGAAAACAAGTCTAGAACTAAAACCACTTCAGAAGAGCTCAAGAAACAATATCCTGGGTACCCATAATGCTGGCAAGATGCTTAGCAAGCTTATTAACTTTCTCTTGTTTGGCGCTTAAGTCCTCCAGCGCTTGCTGTTGCACCAGAAAGTATGCATATGAATTCTGCAGGGAATTCCTCAGTCCTTCGGCTTCCTGTCGCATAACATCTGATCGATGTCTTTCAACTTGAAGTTGAGACTCAAGAAGCCGAACTGATTCAGGCAATGAGTTCGAAGAGTTGGTGCCAGCAGTGGTAGCTAGTAACTCGAACACTACATCAAGACAGGACTTTGGGGTTGTCTTAGTGTCTTCAATATAGTTTTTAGCAGCTTACTTGGAGACCAACAGGGATGTCTCACTATCTTGAACCTTATCTGCATTACTTCCTTTACCATTGCATAACAGGGTACTCTTCTCCAATATTTTATCCGCGTTCTAAAAGAGAAACAAACAAACACATCTCAGGTATACAATGTAGTATATGAAACTCATTTTGGTAAACCAGTTTAGTAGTAAGGTGGACATGATAACAGCATGAAATAAACATATATCTATGTAGTACGGTCACTGTATGGTCTATATCATTCTAGTTTATGTTGCCAAATCTAGATAGATACAGTTCGAATCATATCTATTTAAGACAAAGCAGCATACACAGAATATAAGTGTGGGAAACTACACAGCAATAACAACACTTGTAATGTGCATGGCATGAGAACATAACTATTTATTCAATTGAAACTAAAATCAACATAGAGCAAGTTACAACAACAAACAGCCAAACACGTTGAAGAAACAGGTTTAAAACATACCTGTTGCGCCATTGGAGTTTCAATTGCATCCTTCAAATTTGAAATTAGTTGGTATCAGTAAATACAGTGATGCAAGAGCAAAGTAGTATGAACCATAGCTACGGAACCTGACCTGAGAATAATTCTTCTTCTGCTTTAAGCGTTGACTTCGGGTTAGGAGTGGTGGTCCTCGTGATTTGGGCACTGCAGTTGCCTTACTAACTGCTCGTGTTTGGGTGCTCTGTGGTGGACACGGTGCTATGTCAACAGGAACTGGGTGTCTATCTGTTGGGGTTGGGGTTAGAAGGGGTGTAGCTAGTTCTTTATCCAACTAGGTAGGGGTACAATCTCTGCATGAGTGTGGGTTATGTGTGGTGGGGCTGGTTCTTGGGCAAGTAGAACTGTGGTTCTATCTGCATCGACAGGTAGCACGATCTTTTCTGAAGACCGTGTTTGTACTCCCACAGATACTGCCATCACTCCCTCCAATTGAAATGGCCGATAAACAAGAAAAGTAATTGAATGTACAGACATTGTAAGATAGACAGGTGCAATGGATAGTAGGGAAGAAAACAGGGCATGGAATAATTCACATTTATGTTGTCTAAGCAAACAGAATAGCAGGACATAATTTCACATATATGATGGCTAATTAAACAGGATAGCAGGACACAATTTCACATGTATGATGGCTAACTAAACAGGATAGAATGACATACTTCAAAATATGATGACTATGTAAACAGGATGACATGATATAACTATACGATGTGTCTATTAAAGTGGTTGCATGCCATAAATCACAAACATGTCGTCGATGGAAACATGATGGCATGATATAATTCACGGATAGAATGACATAATTTAAATATGATGACTATGTAAACAGGATGAGATGATATAACTATATTATGTCTTTAGAAAATGGGTTGGCATGCCATAATTCAGATACATGCTGTCTATGTAAACATCATGGCATGACATAATTCAAATATATGATTTATATACTAAGGAAGTGAGCAGAGGGCAATCGCATATATGATGTGTCAACTAAGGAGATGGCATTCAATATTGTGTATATGATGTGAAAACTAAGCATTGCAATACAAAATATGCATTATATGAGTAATATAACCATGCCAAGTTTGAGCATACACCTCAGGGGGATAATAGGACTGGTCATCTACCTCTGAATCCTCCTCTGAAGAGCTATCTATAACCAGCCAGATATCTGCTTCAATAGGTAGCATTGTCTGCTCTGAAGACCTTGTTTTTACTCCAGATTTCTCCATCACCAATTCAAATGGCTGATGCACAGGAAGAGCAGTTGAATATACAAACATTGTCGACAAAAGCAATGAGAAATACAAAAAAAGGATGACATGATATAATTCACATATATGACGCTTGCCTAAACAACATGGCATTGCATAATTCACATACATAATGCCTTGCAACAAGATAACATTGCATAATTCACATATATAATGTCTTGCAACAAGATGGCATTGCATAATTCACATATATGGTAATTAGACACTAAACAGGTGGCATTCACGCAAAGCATGTCTAAACTAAGAAAATGACATAGCAATGCAAGATACCATACACACGATATGAGCAACATAACCCTGTTAGTTAGGGCATGCACCTCGGGGGGGAAATATGACTGGTCATCTATCTCTGAGTCGTCCTCTGAGGAGCTATCGGTAACCAGCAAGACATGCGCTTCGTCGGATAGCATTGTCTGCTCTGAAGACCTTGTTTCCACTCCAGATTTTTCCATGACCGTGCCAAATGGCTGATGCACAGGAAGAGTAATTGAATGTACTAAAATTGTTGACAAATTTAACATGTAAAAAAATGATGGAATGATATAATTCACAGATAAGATGACTGGCTAACTAGGGTGGCTAGACAAGATGGCATTGCATGATTCACCTATACGATAAAGAAACTAAACAGATGGCATTGACACAAAACCATGTCTAAACTAAGCAGATGACATCTTTAATGTATACAGTAAGCAATGCAAGGCACCATATGCATGATATTGCCAACATCAGCATGCCAAGTTAGAGCGAAGACCTCATGGGGTAAATAGGACTGGTCTTCTCCTTCTGAATCCCCCTCATAACAGTTATCTTCCTCTTGATTACGATCCGAAATGGGTGGAGGGGGGCTGCCTTTGCGCCCACCATGGAACGACGTCTGCATGAAATTTTATTGCCATGCAAGGCTCGTCTCTTTTGCTCTACATGATCAGTTCCATTGTGTACAATAACTGGCATTCATAGGAATAAAACATAGTGAGATTATGTAAGGAGTGCATGCACAAATCCAGAGTGATGGTAGCAAACTGTGGATAGACCCAAAACCAATGATAGCGGGCAGATAATAGCTTTAGTTAAAAAATGCAGATAATGGCTCCTTTAATGTTTGTTTGCACCCAACATGAAACTCATAGTAGACCCCGGAGATTAACCAGATAGTAGACAGATAGTACTGATTGCTGCCCCAATATGTACCCCACAACCATTTAAAAACTCAAGTTTCAACATTAGTTTGGACCTGACTCGGAGTCTAATAGGTGAACACGACGATAATGTAGCATGTCATCATATTAAGCGACGCATAACGTAAGCAGACACGGAAGAGTGCGACCTCTCTTGCGGACCCGTGTAGTCCTCAAGGTCATCTGCTCAGTTCATGATGGTAATGCAGTTGCCGTGGCTGCCGGCGGCGGGGAAGAAGATCTGAGGCGGCAAAATACAGTCTGGAGAGGGGATCCCTGCTGTGGTGAACCCTTCCGTCATTGGAGAAGCTGAGCTGGGGTGGAACACAGCGCCACAGGAGCAGGACGAACCACACAAGGTTTTCTTTGACACATATCTGTAACAGAAGTAATTGAGTAAGGGCTTGTTCGAATTTGAGGATTCTAACGATGCAGGGATAGGAAATAGACAGGAATAGGATAGGAATGCACGTGCAAAACAGAGAATTTAAAAACACAGGATTTCTGCCAATCTGGGTGTTTGATTCACAACAATTGGAAGATCACACGATGCAAAAAAGCATGGTGAGATTAAGTCAAACAATAAGAAAATGTACGGTTATAATGCTATTATGCTACTATCTCTTAGTCTTGTGCTTGATGAATAGGAATATGAAAAGGAGGAGCAGTGGAAATTAGAATTCCTACCGTTTTTCTTTCAAGGAGACACTAAAGCAACAAATCCTACAGTTTTCCTTTGCTCCATTCCTTTGCACCAATTCATGAAAAGTAGTACCATAGGAAACTTTCCAATTCCGATGTTTTTCATTCACTTTTCCTTTCAAGCACTGGCGATTCTAGTAGGCAGGCTTGAGCAAGGAAACTCCTACACTAAAAAAATGTTTTTGTGCTACTTCTATTACTTTGGACCCAGGCTACTTCCATACTAGCTCAACTCCCAGGCCCATCGAAAAATGCACAGCTCAAACACGCTGAGATAAATAATGATGGCGTTCAAGAGAGTCCATCACGGATAGCTAAGTTTCCTGGTACCTCACTGCTTGTCATATAGTAGGATAAAATAATCGTATTTCCCGTTACTATGAGTGCTCGGTGGACAATATATATAACATGTAGAGTAAAAAAGAGATGCAACAAGTATACAACCTCTTTCGCGAAGCCATGTCGATCTCAGCGTGATTGGGTTGGCCGGTGAGGATGCTCCGGCTGACTTGGCTGTAGGAGGAGGGGAAGAAGATCTTAGGCGTCTGGAGATGGACCCCAAGGTACTGCTCCACTGTGATGGAGGGTTTCGTCATTGGAGCAGCTCCGATGAGTTGTACGACGCTGAGGCTGAAGCAGGACAAGAGAGACAATGAACAACGTTAACCTGAGTGGAATTCTAATAGCATCTCCAATACATGATGTAAAATACATAACCACAAAGTGCTAGATGTAAAATACATCAGCCGCTCATCTCTGAACTTAACTGTCGAAACTGAATTTAACTGTCGAAACTGAACTTAACTGTCGAAACTGAACTTAACTGTCGAAACTGAATTTTGCTGTCGAAACTGAACGCACTAGCAAGGTGAGGCTACACCTCGGTCGACTGACTTTTTCATCTCTGGTCAGTCGATTTTGCAGCCGTTGGATACGAAATCAAGGGCATGCGGTTCATCTTCAACCTCCACCCCCAAAGCCGGCCAAACAGCAGCCCCCCGCCGCCCGCGGCCAGTGGTGTGCCGCCCCACCCACCCAAAAAACACTCCCCACCACCGGTCCTCCGCCGCCCCGGCCATCCCTCTAGGCCCCCCTGCGCCGAGCTTTTTCTCCGGCGATCCCCACGACACCGCCCCGCCAACGCCCCACCACCGCCGGCGACCACCGCCCCCATCCTGAACCCTAAGATAGATAGTGGGGTACCTCTTCGGGAAGCCCCTCTCCCCGCTGCGGCTGGTTCTTCCTTCACCCCGGCGGCATCGGTGTGAAGTGTAGCTAAATCGAAGCAGCATCGCAAGCAGGAGCGAGAGCGAGATCAGCAGCGCGAGCAAGAGCAATAGCGAGAGCAGACCAGGCAGGGGACCGAGAGCAAGAGCAGAGCAGCAGCGCAAGCAAGAGCTAAAGCAGCAATAGGTCCTACTGATCTAGACATCGCCGCCGAGGGAGCGACGCCGTGGAGGAAGTGGCCGGCGACGCCGCCGTGGATGGAGCCGCGCCGTGTTGGCTCGGGACCAAGCGCGGCAGCACCGTGAGATCAAATCAAGAAGAAAATGCGGCGATTAGTGTACAACCTCTTTGGTGGCGCCAATTAGGCCGCAGCTTCATCCGATAAACGGTGATGATGATGCTCTTTCGGTGGTCCAAGTGAAGATGGCGGTGTGGGAATGGAGGTGGCGCAAAAGACGAGGGCAACATTGGGGCAGCTCCTTGGAGGTGGAGGACAGGGTGGCTGAACCGGCGGGATGATGAGATCGACGACGGATCCTCATCCGGTACGGTGGATGAGGGACGTCGAGGTCTTGCTGTGGACGACGTCGTCGGGGAAGAGGCTCCGGCTGGGTGGCGGACGGAGCAGGGTGGGGTTTCGTCGCGGGCTTTCGCAGCCTCGGTGTACGAATGGGTGGGCGAATGGGATGGCAGTGGGGAACCATGGCTTAGAGACGCGCTTGTCCGAAATGTGGGGTAAGTTACGAAAGTACCCCCACCGATTTGAGGCGGTTCTTTCGGTTCAGGGGTACCACGGGCATTTTGCGTGTCGGGATTTCACGGGAGGTGGGAGTTTTCACGCGTGTTGTAATTTTGGAATAGCAAGGCACGGGTTGAGATGGAGGGAGTTGTCGGAGCACAACGAGACAAAGATATATCTTAAATATTTCGGGCTAACAAGGCACGGGTTGAAGAGGCGGGAGTTTCACAGCACGATAGACAGAGACGCTAGCTTGAATTTTCGGCATAACAAGGCGTGGCTTGAAATTTCGGAAGAACAAGCTTAATGTTACCCAAAAAAAGACAATTTGCACCTCAACACGCACAACACACACACTAACACCATTTAGAGTAGAGTAAGGTACACGTGCATTGCACGCATGAGATTTGGCAACCAAATTATAAATAAATACCACATTATAGCATGCAAGCTTTGAGTCATATATGCATGATGTAGATGTTTGTTTAATTCTTATAGTTCATTTCATTCAAAATCATCTAGTTTTTATAAGGAAGCTAATCTATTTTAAGATTCACGGAATTGTGCATCGTAAGACATAAAGTAAAAAAACAAATAATGGCAAATCATGTAGAAAAAAATTTGGGCAATTCTGATACGGAAGATTCTAGAACAAATAAGAAGTGCTTGTGTTTTGATGTTTGTGCATTATGCTTAAGTTCAACCATGGAGTCTTCTAGATTATACATGTGGCGAAATCTGGTGGAATCTAGATGATATCCAACGGCCGGTAGTGCTCAAATTTGCCATCTTTGGACCACCAGATTCGCCTCATCCAACGACCATCTTTCAAAGTTAAAGTTACCCGCACACAATATAAAAAAATATATAATATATATAGGGGTATAGATATAGATATGTGATGCAAAAGCCGCCCATCATCTCCAATTAGAATAGTGTGTCCATGCACGGATGCGACGTGGCCAAATGATGTCTGCCATCGGTATCTCAAATTCAAATCAGTCTGACCTTGTTCAATGTGTATACATTACAACATGCTCGTTTCCAAACCACACCGCGCAGATCTCTGTTATATTCATGCATGCATGGGTTTCAAACATCAGGATCTCTTATTCAAATATTTGAATTCAACTTTACATTGATTGTGACCTCACCTATTCAACTATTCTTTTACACCCACACAGTAGTCTTCTCTTTATAATTGTACCACTAACTTTCTCTCGTGCATGCATGCACACACACTACCAGTCGGCATTATCCATCGCACGCATGCATTCTTTTTCTTCAGGTCGGTCTCCCATGAAGGCAAACACCAACACACATCCCCCTCTCCATCATATCGGGCATTTTTTATCTCTCACGCGTGCATGCGCAACGATCGATGTTCCTCTATGTATGTGTGTATATAGCTAGGTCTTTCATAGTTTTCCACACAAACCGATCAATCGATATATCCAGTGAGGTCTCACCCTATTTCCCACGTCCACATCGATCAATCTATACCTCTCTATATAGGATTAACATATATATATAGCTAATACACCCACATTAAATATGTATCCAACGTCCCCCTCTCATCATCCATGCCTTCCACTTCATCTCTCAGACGCGTGCACAATGGCGAAGACAGGGGCAGTAAGGGCCATGCCCCCCTCCCCCCTAACATCACTATATATCAAGGCTAATATGAATGTGATCATTAGACAATTGCTGCTAAAATTGTTTAAGTTCATGAATTGACACTCCTCGTAAAGGATTAGCAATGCTTGGCCCCCTAGCTCATTTATTTTTCATGGCTCCGTCACTGCGCGCATAAGCACACGTGTTCGCCCCCCCTCTCTCTAAATATCGATCTTGCACTTGTGCATTCCTTCATAGTCTCCCTCCACTCGGCCCCTCGCACTATCTTCTAGCCCCCACCGGATTTTGCCACATGTACAATCTAGCAGACTCCATGGTTGAACTTAAGCATAATGCACAAACCTCAAAACAACAGTGGTTCTCTTTTGTTCTAGAATCTTCCGTATCATAACTGCCCAAACTTTTTTCTAGTTGAATTGCCATTATTTATTTTTACTTTCTGCTTTACAACGCACAATTTCATGAATCATAAAATAGATTAAGGGCTTCTTTGATTCAAAGGATTCTCAAAGGAATTTTGGAGGATTCTAATCATTAGGAATTTTTCCTATCTTGGTTGTTTGATTCGTAGGATTGTAAACAATAGGAATTTTTCCATATGATTGATTTGCAATAGATTTCATAGGAAACATCCCATCCACTCAAACCTCTTTGAAAGAATTCTGCGCTTTTTCTATGCACAATCAAACACTCGTACAATCCTGTAGGATTCAAGACAACATTCCACTATAATCCCATGTTTTTCCTATTCCCGCATTCTTAGCTTTTTTATAAAAACTAATTGATTTTGAACGAGATGAACTATAAGAATTAAACGAAGGGCTACATCAGGCATATATGACTCAGAGCTTACATGCTATAGTGTGGTATTTATTCATAATTTGGTTGCAAAATTTGATACGTGCAATGCACGTGTACCTTACTAGTACTTCGAGTATGTGCAAAACACGTAAATTAGAATACCAATGGCACGCTACATAGTGTCTCTCTTACAGTTCATGAAACCACATGGCACATGTGTAGGCGTTGTCGCGACCTCCTTGCGTGGATTGATCACAGTGACGTGCTGCTGGTTCCACAAGAATGTACTCATCCTCCCTGAGCCATACTGGCGGTACATGCATGAAGCGAAGATGTGCACGCATGCCATGCATGCACTCATTCCTCGCACACACACGCGGGTACACGGGCGGACACAATTTTGTACCAAGATCCACCCCATGTGATAATTTGACGCGTGTAAAGTCGTTCACTTCATTGATGGTCAATTAATACAGCGCATGCAAATTGAGTGGACGTGAGGGCGGAAGAAAGACATTATTACTCCACTTCGCGCATGCGAGTAGTTAAATCGTGGGTTGCTAGTAGTACTTCCATTGGTCTCCTTCGTATTTTGTGCCAATTTTTGACAGTAACATAATATTTACGCATTTGAGCAGTGTAGTACTTGAAATTTATGTTCCGCTAAACTCACCGGGAGCCGTTTCGGGCCTCGAAACCAAAACCATCAATTAATCTTTACCTTGTTCCCATCACATTCGAAAGCCTGCTCACACCTACTAGTAGTACGTACCAAACCTGAACGTGTTCCCACTATGCAGGTATTAGTACTAGTGCTAGTACTTAGGTTATGAAAATGGGAACTACCTAACTGAAAATCACTCTACCTTTCATCCTCATAAGTGCTTCTTCTTCGTCTGTCGTTGCCATGGCCGGTGAGTAGAGCTCTAGGTCGAGAACTACTCGTAACAAGGGAGTGGCAACCAAGGCTGCGGAAAAAAAAGAGAGGGCTCGCCGCCACGCAGAGACCTCGAAAGATCTCTCACGGGCAGGCGATGGCTCCCAGGAGCGCCCTAGCCGCGGTGGCGAACATGCTGAGCCGGCGGAGCTAGAGTCGTTATCCCTCGACGACATGCCCGATCAGCTCAATAAGCGGAAGGAGTTCATCCAAGGCTTGATGGAGTTGCTGAAGGAGAGACTCGACGACATGCCCGCTGAGCTCAATCAGCAGGGGGGTTGACCACCGGCTTGGCGATGCTGCTGACGAAGAGCATTGCCTCAGAGAAGAAGGTGACCGGCAAAATCTTGCGACTTTGGGAGGACAATGTGAAGCTCTGCCACGAGATCGACCTGTTGAAGGAGAAGAACGCCGGCTGGAAGAAGCTGCATGAGAATAGTAGTTCCTCGATGAAGATGCTGCAGGCCCTCGCCATGGAACAAAAGGAAGAGTTGGTGAAGCTCCGCATCGAGCACCCGGCTGCTGTCAAGGTACGTAATATGGCCATGGAACAGATGATGAAGGCTCGTGTCGAGAAATGCCGTGTCATGGACACAATGATGAAGATTGTGGAGGAGACGTGCAAGGAGATGGAGGTCGTGGAGGCGATGAAGAAGCAGTTACGACTCCGTGGCGAATTAGATCATTTGGGGTGATAATCTTCCTTCTTCTTTTGCTCCTGTGTTTCATCTTTTGCTTCGGGTGTTTCACCGCACGTGTCACATTCTCTATGAGGCATGAATAAAACAATGTTTTTTTTGAGGGAATGAATAGAACAATGCTAACAATGAGATGACTAGCAAATTAGATCATTTTTATCGCCATATGGCACTGGGCTGCCGTGTTTCGTGCTCCTCCGTCGCAGTACTACTCCAGTGGAAAACTTGAGTATAGCGCACGGTTCTTTGCTCCTCCTCGATCAGGTCATCGGCGCATTTATACGAGCAGTCAAATCACAAGGCCCCGCCTTCCAGCAGTAATGAGCCGTCAAATCACAAAGGCCCTCGCCTCTCGTGAAACCGACCAAGCTAGACTGCCCCGCCCTCTAGCCTTTTAAAAAATGTATACTTTTGTACAACAGTAGTGTCGATGGATTGCTCCATGGAGCAAAACTTGAAATTAAAAAAAGGTGGTACATATAGAGAGCGCTCATCGCCAAATTATGCATATAGTACTATTAAAAAGGCTAGTCACATTAATTGTGTCCAGCACAACCCACCCCTCAAATAAACTAATAGGGTGCTTGGATACGTTTTAGTCCCATGACTAAAAGTAGTGGGACTAAAACATGCTAGCCTCACCCTTGCTTGGATCCAAATACTTAAAAGGCTAAAATCAAGTTAATGAGCATTTATTATCCTCCAAACCCACCAATCCAGAACTCGCCTGTGTTAAAGGAGAGGAGTTAAATGAGTAGAGACAGAACTAATCCACCTTTTAGTAGTGGTACCCCTGACTAAAAAATTTTAGTATCAAGACTAGTTTTATCCTCTCTTTAGTCTGGGGTGCTTGGAACTTTAGCCTCTTAAAGTGACTATTTTTAGTCAGACTAAAATAAGTCCCTTGGATCCAAGCACCCTCTAAGCATCCTGGAATTCTTTGACAAAACTAAGCACCCTGAAATTCTTTGACAACTAAACTGCTGGCTATATGATGTTGGCCATAATATTGTACGTATATAATGTGCAGAAACGAGTGGTAGTACTATACCAACTAAAAGATGAAATGTAAGAAATACTAGTATGTACGTACTGAAGAGTTAAAGTAACGAGAAGAAACATAACATAGTTCTGCTGGGGGCTCAGCACAACACACCCCTCAAATTAAATTAAGCACACCTGAAATTAAACTTTGCAACTATTCCGGTAGACACTGCATTAGAACCACCATGAGCAACGACATTGCCACCTTCCTTGGAGTCCTCGTCCACGTCCTCGACTTCGTCCTTGTCCCTCTTCCTCTTGGCCGATACTTCTTTGATTGAACCGCACACTTGGCTATTGCTCTTCATCCAACCCTTGTAGTATTGAAGCACAGGTAGCCATCCATTGTAGCGTGGTGGATGTGGTCTATATCTAGTACATTCCGCTGCCATGCATGACACTGAAATGTGTAATGAGGTTTCTCTAGTTTACCGTACGAAGGATGAACCATGGCTCCTGCCAAGGTCAGCATTGAAGGCTCACGAGAGGACACCAGCCGATTCTTCTAGAGGTCGAAGGTGTTGCCTACAACGAGGCCTATCTGACGCAGGACTTCTTTGTCGTTACCAAAGTCTACAGTAACGTATTTGACTAGGTTGCTCTCGAGGAAGTTCTTAAAATCCTGGCACTCAACGTCGGCATAGCATATGTGGTAGACCAAGAAAACGTTATGTACGCAAACCTGGATCACGGCGGGCTTCTTCCTCTCTTCGTCCTTTAGATCCTTCTCTCGTCCCAGGACTGTGGTGTACTCAACATCTAGCCCAGCGACCCACTCATCATCTAAGTTTTCGAACATGCGTCTGGAGCGAGAAAGGCGTCCTTTCACCGTCGCGGAAGAACGGGTGTAGATGACGTCGAACTCAACACCGGTGATGGTTCTAACCTTGTACTCACCGCCGATCATGGAGATTTGGGACGCCATGGATTTGGGAGGAGGGTTAGGATTAGTGGAACTGCCGTAATGTGAATGGATGTGACGACTAGGAGTGAACCGCTGTAGTACTGAAGGACGTGCGGGGATGAGTAGGAGCGAACTGCCAGCTTGCGAACGGCAGGGTAGTGGCTTTCCATTCTCCCATGATACGGGCTTCCGAGAGCCCTTGGATCTAAGATCAAACGGTTGCATGGCGTGATTCTAGACCTCTGGCTGAATATCCTATCCTGGAGGGTTATTCTGCAAATTTTCAGCAACTTAGCATGCGACCGTTTGATCTCAGATCCAAGGGCTGCCAGCAGCCCGTATCATGGTCGCGCCTACCACGACCGTTGCATCGCTCGCGCACGCGCCCTTGGAGATTTAACACGGTGTGTTAGGCTATCTGATGTTGGCATGTCATACATAGTCATCACTTAGTCACTCATACTACAACAAGGTTGGCTATAAGTGTATGTTTTTTACTCCTCTCTATCTCTTTCTTCATACTCAAGGAAGAAACGGTGCTAAGCGCGTGTATTTATTGCATTTGCCAGGGAGTGACCTCTTCCAATGAAATGGTGTTGCTAAGTTTGCTTCATTTAATTAGCTATAGACTCAAAATTTTCTTTTCACCTAGGTACACGCGCTTAGCACCGTTTCTTCCTTGGGTTACCAAACTAGTCTCTCTCTTATTGATTAACTTGCCACATCAGACTTTATGCCTATGGGCAAGCTTAAGCACCTGTAGGAGCAAGTAAAAGTAAGTACAATAGTGCGCTTTACATGGAATTTTTGCATATGTGGAGGAAAGAGAGGCAATGAAAAAGTGGAGAAGTAGGCTCTCTTGCAAGAGCCAGCCTCTACTACATGGTGGAGCATTGGGAGAGGCACCTGTATAGAGGTGGTCAGGAATCCGGGAGACTCACGCCGGTCGTAGCGCCGCAGTTAAAATGATAACGGCAAGTCAAATCACGGGGCCCCACCTGTCCAGCAGTAACTCGCTGCCAAATCACACAACCCTACGTTTGCAGCAGCCTACTCCCTCGTCCTCTCGCGTCTCTGTCAAACCGACTAGGCGGAACTGCCCCGCCGCCTACCGCGCAGGAAAAGCCCCGCCCTCGACTTTTAAATAGTATACAGTATACTCATTTTGTATCCATGGATTGCACCCGCGCCATGGAGCAAAGCGTCTAGAAAACGGAGGAGAGACGGTGGTCTTGCAATAGAGAAGAGGGAGAGGCGAGACGGTGGTTTTGGAATGGAGATGATGGAGAGGAGAGGAGGTGGTTTTGCAATGGAGAAGAGGGAGAGGAGCGTGCGGCAGCGATTTAGGATTGGACGAGAGGGCGGGCGCGCTCTGACTGGATCAAAATCAAAATCAATTTACCCTTCAATTAAGCGACCCCACATTAACTAGTCTCCCTTTTATTCTGGGTCATAATTGACCATGATTTTTGCACATAAAATATATGTTATACGTTGTATACAAGGCCACTATCAAAATTACAATTTGCAACTATACAAGGCCACTAACATTAATCAAGGCAAAATTTATGGCGTTTGCCTCGTACTAGCACCTGAGGACATTAATATCCCTTGTGTGCATGCGGGAGTGAGAAGGTTAGCTTGCATTCCCAACATTAATCAACCAATGAGGAGCAAGAGGGTTGGCTTGTTGTGCTTGGGAGAGAAAAACCACATTAATTAACACGACAATCAAGGTGACAAGCTAGCTTGCAACATTGACTTAAACATAGCATTGATTTTTACCTTGGTACCTATAATATGAGTTTGTGGCCTTGTATACAAAAATGGAGGGAGTATAATTTGAAAGTACATTCAGATACGAACCAAACGATACAATTTTTGGTGACATGCATTCACATTTTGCTTGTCAAATACAGTGTGTGGTCAAACTTTCACCCAAAATACGCGAAACAACAAAAAATACTTCCAAGACCAGCGCCGCTCTTCCGCTCTTCTCCTCTTAAACCACTGCCGCTCCTCTCTTGTTCCAATCTAAATGCAGCACTGCTCCTCTCCTCTTCCATTTCAAAACCACCGCCCCTCCTCTCTTGTTCCAGTCCAAAACCAGCGTCACTCCTCCCCTATTCTAATCCAAAACCAGCGCTACTCCTCTCCTCTTCCATTCAAAAACCACCGCCAGCAAGTGAAGGTGTTGTGGAGAAGTAGATCGATGGAGGACTACAACCGATACATAAGGATTGCAGATGGCGACCCTGTGAAGCTAGCTAGGATGTTGGAGATACAGTTTTGGTTTGACAACAAGGACCAACTAGCGGCGACGGCGACATCCATGGCCAAATATCTGCAACAGAGCGAAAAGGCGGCGATACTCCCGGAGGGAGTCGCGCCGGAGTACATAGAGCTGCTCCTCTGGGCCATGGAGCAAACAGATTCACCGAATCCAATCGTAAGGGAGCGGTGGTGGGAGTATCGATCCCAGATGGAGCATCCACCAGAGATTGAAGGATCGAGCATCTACAGGGTGCCGTTTGTGAGGGTGTCCTGCCAGAGCGAGCCGGTGGAGTCTTCGTCGACCGAACCCAACTACAAGTGGAGACAAGCAGTTGGCCCGACGACACTTCCCCGCCATCGTCTCCCTCGCCGTTCACATCGTCTCACGGGGCGGCTGTCAGCCGCCGAGGAATAGGAGGGGGCTGCCCCCCCCCCCCAGCCTAATAGTCGGGCAGGTTGTGAATTGTCAGGAGCAGCTTAGGGTTGTCAGTATTTGCAGGTTGTGAATTGTGTTTTGTGTTGTATATTTTGAGAGTACTTTCAGATATGAATGTCTTTTGAATTTCAGATTTGCAGTATTGAGCATATAAAGTATTTTATGAATTCTAGAGATCTATTTTTAGCACTTAAAAATGTAGTTTCATAGGAGTATAAAAGTGCAGACAATGTGATTCTCAGAGAAGAAACTGCAAGTTTCAGTTTCAGATAAGAAACTGCAAGTTCAGTTTCAGATAAGAAACTGCAACTTTCAGAGGCAGAGCATTTATATTAACACGGCCTTTTCAAACAGGGTTAACATCATGTTGGAAGTTTTATTCATGGTCAAAAATGGAACTACCAGCCAGTTAACCTCATGCTGATCAACATTCATGCATAGCACATCTTCATATGATGCACAGTCAAAATGCCCACACAATGTCGAGTGTGCGAAACACAGAGAAAACGAGGGACGAAGTTTTGGCAAGTGTTGGACGTGGTTTTGGGCTGCCCCGTCTAGGCTTTCATTTTTAACATGCGCAGCCCACGACCTCAGATGGGAGGTCCATAGGCCTGCTTATATTTTCTTAGGGCCGTCATGTATCGACCGGCCTATGGACCTCCCATCCGAGGTTTTATTTTTGGCAGCCCAATTTATGTATTTTTTTTGAAGAAAACACTAAGGTTTGTTCTACTTTTCTATATAAGAATAGGAAGGCCAGGTCCAACTTATGTTTCCCTTCTAACTATATTATATATATTTAAATTATTTTATATGTTGACTGTTTAGTTCACATACTCCCTCCTTTTCGGTTTATAGGGCTTATCTCAAAATTTTAGTTTTTCCATTTTATAAGGCTCAATTTGGTTGTTTTCCATCACATGTTCAGATTCCAAGGTGCATTAAATCATTGCATGCAAGTATTAAGAGAAAATTGACCAATGCATGCACTTTATGCATGCATGCATTGCAATTTATGCATTGATAATCATAAATTTTTTGAGGAAAACAAGTGCATTAATTGGGTGCTTTTGCAAACTACAAAAAGTATTCCACCATTCATCATCTACCTTGGTTGGTGAGATTTTTGAATTGATCCCTATAAACCGAAAAGGAGGGAGTAATTGGCAAATAGATCTCGCCGCCACCCCCCGCCTCCTGACTCCGGGCGCGCCTGGCCCCCTCAGCAAGTCCGATCGCGCACCCCATGGAGTCGCCGGCCATATCCACGGGGGAATGGCTGGAAGACAGGCAGATGTACAAGATGCATCTCCCACATGTCTACAAAGCCTTCCCGCGGATGCTCCAGCCGCTCGACTCCATCGCGTCGGCGATGCTGCGGGAGACTCGAGGGAGGAGATGGAGGGAGCGGGCGATGCGGATCTGCGATGACGCTCTCTCCTGGACCCAGTGCATGCGCAAATGGAGGAAGCAGAGGAGGAAGCTGCAAGGGAGGAAGCCGAGGAGGGACCGAATCCGTTCTCTCACTCGCACGGGTATGCTCAGATGTGCACGGATCATGTGGATTGGGAGCTGCTGAATCAAGCCCTGCGGATCTACTTCGAAGGAGATTTCTCGGAGAAGCACAGGATGCCCCATCCTAGTGAGCCATCGATTGCGTTCATACGATGGGCGAAAGGAGAAGTGAATTCAGGAGATCCACGCCGTGCTACGAGATGGGAATGATTGACTGGACTCCTGCCCACGAACACGCAACCAGAGCCGGAGCAGGTGGATCCCCTACCATACCTCTCCCCCAAACCTGCAGAAGATTGAAATTAGGCTTGCAATCTGCTTCATTTGAGCTGTCTGCTGGTTATTTCTGCTTCCTGAGAGACAACATCTGGCTGGAGGATGAGAAGGAACCAGGAACTCCGATGAATTTCCCCTATCACAATGGGGGGAGCGCCGGTTGGGCAGTGGTACGGCCCACCTCCGCCAAAATGGGGGCACAATCTGGGCAGGCTCCTGTAATTGCCCAAGATCAATCTACTGGTGGTTCTGACTCTCAGATCAGTGGGAAATCCCAAGGCAAGAATCAGCAAAAGAAGAGATAGGACATCCAGAAAACTGCTCCTGCCCTTGCTTCGGGCCTTATGGCATACTCTGAGGTGATCTGCTACAACTGTGGGGAACCAGGGCATCATTTGGATAAATGTGTCAAGCCCAAGAGTTGTTTTATCTGCAAAATGGTTACCCATAAAGTTGAGAATTGCCCTGTCAGAAGGAAAACTCACAGTTCTGCTAGATATGTTGGAAGTGCTGCTCCAGGATTATGTCCACCATTGACAGAATTTTCTGTGACACAGAATTAGATAGTTTCTTTTCCCTTTCTAGTTGTAGAGCTCTTCCCAGATGCGGTAGTGACCACACTCCTTTGCTCTGGGACTCTGGTCTTAACCAAACTCCAAAGAGCAATAGTTTTAAATTTGAAAAGTGGTGGTTTCTTAGAGAAGATTTTACTGATGATACCATCCTTTTCTTAGACAATGACTCCACACATGCTAACAATCTGAAAACTGTTCTAACCTGGTTTGAACAAGTCTCAAGCATGAGAATCAACTACTCTAAAAGTGAACTCATCCCTATCAACATGGATGATCAGGAGTTAGCTGACTTCCTCTCTATTCTAGTCTATAATAAAGGTAACTTCCCCATTAAGTACCTAGGTATCCCTCTCCACTATGATAAACTGAGGAGAGAGGATATCGAACCCCTTCTAGATAAAATCATTAAAAGGATTGCTGGGTGGAGGGGCAAACTTATCTCTTACAGAGGTAGATTGATCCTCATACAAGCTTGTTTGGCTAGCATTCCAGTGTATCTCCTCTCCTTCTTCAAGTTCCCTAAATGGGCAGTGAACCTCATCAATTCTTAGATGTCTCATTGCTTGTGGAATGATTTTGAGGGAAATAGGAAGCTACACCTTGCTAATTGGGCCCTAGTCTCTATGAAAAAAGATTTTGGAGGCCTAGGCATACCTAACCTCCAAGAAATTAACATCTGTCTTCTAGGGTCTTGGATTAAAAGATTCTATGAGGAAGACCTGAAACCCTGGAAGCTTCTTATTGCCCATAAATACCTAGGAAATAAACCTAATATTTTTGTCCCTTCCTCCAACCCTAAGACCTCTAGATTCTGGAAAGGATTAAAATCTATTATGCATGCTGTGAAATTTGGCTACAGATGCAACATAGGGGATGGGAGCAGAACCAGGTTCTGGGAAGATACTTGGTTTGGCACATCCCCCCTAGCAGTGCAATTTTGGCCTAGTTACTCTGTCCGCAATGAGCTTAACAAAAGTGTCAATGAAGCTTGGGACGGTCAATGCCTAAAACTCTCTTTTAGAAGGAACTTTAGTGGTAGTCTCATGGAACAATGGTTCCAGTTGGAGGAAATTACCAAAAGCATTATCTTTACTGCCGAGCCGGATACCTTGATTTGGCAGCTGGACAATAAGGGGAAGTATTCCTCCAGCTTCCTATATCATGTTATCAACTTTAGAGGGGTTCAACCCGTGGTTATCCCTGATGTCTGGAAATTGAGAGTTCCCCCTAAAATTCATGTATTTCTCTGGCTTCTCTCCAAAAACAAATTGATGACTAGGGATAACCTTAGGAAGAGACACATCATCAAACCCCTTGATTATGTTTACTGCTTGGAACAAGAGTCTTGTTCTCACCTATTTTTTGAATGTATAGTTGCTAAACATCTCTGGGCCAACATTGAGGAATATTTCTCTAGTTAGATTGGCTCATCCTTCGAATCTGTCGCCAGATTCTGGATTGCTACGAAAAAGTGCTCAGTTTTAAACATTTTTAGCTCAGCTGTCCTTTGGTGCCTCTGGATATATAGAAATGCTATGATTTTCAGTAACACCTCCTGGATTTCCATTCCGCAGGTCTTGAGGTTGATCAGGAACATGGTGAGGAACTGCGTGATTCTCTCCTTCGGATCGGACAAGGACAAGTTGATGAGCTTCATTGAAACCCTAACAAGATCCCTCCAGAAACCGTTGGCGATCACTTGTGGCTGAACAAGGCTCGACCTACTCTGGGGCTGGACCCGTGGGCTTGTCTCAAGATCTCTGATGAAGATGATGGGCACCTGGTGCCGAAAAAGAGGGACATCCACCATGCTACGCCTTCCAGCCTGGTGTCTCCGCTTGCTTACTGGTCGCCACAGGCTAACACGGCCCCTCGGCTGAAGACCATGAAGGCTTCGCTGGACCCTCCTTGTGTCATTTGAGTGCTCTATCCGCTCTGCCTTTGGCACCGCTCGGGTGATTTGTGTTATTCAGAGAACTTGTTCATCCACTCCCCTAGTTTGTAGCTTTTCTACCTTTGCTTTCGAACTGCTCTTTGAGCTGCTGTATCAGAATATGTTGTGGTTTCGTTCTCAGCAATGGAACCGGGGAGATGCTCCCTGTTTTTCTAAAAAAATAATTTTATATGTTATTATATATTATTTTTATTGTCATCATATATTTAACATATACTTACATATGTAAGAAAACAACATCCCAAATAGTATTAACTTATAAAAATAATTTCTTAACAAATAAAATCCTAGATTGTTTTGGCATGAAAATCCTAGTGATTGTGTACAAAAGCTTGGTAAGATTTAAGGACGAATGTAATAATATCACTTATTATTTAAATATATTTATAACAAAATGCTCGGCCCCTTTTTATTTTTTGATAACATTGCTGGCCCAACCCAACATTATAATTAGAATCAGCCCAGCAAAATCGTGTATTTCGAGAAAGTGCAAATGGCCTGTAATTTTTTAGGAAATAAAATAAACGGGCCGCATGGACGCTACATTATTTGTTCACCCAGCCCAGCTAATGGCTGTAATTCAAAAAAGATCAAATTGACTGTAAATTCTACTGCGCAAAAAAAGGCTGTAAATTCTGAAAAAATGGGTTGAATACGTGCCACATTTTTGGAGGCTGAAATGTGGGCCAATAGGTTAAGCCAATGCAAGTCGTTGTCAATTTAGTCAACAAATGATTCTGACACGTTAGCCGTTGGATTTACATCCAACGACCGGCATCCATCTTCAATCTCTCGTCTTCTTCCTCCAGCGCCGCTGGGACCACCTCCCGCCTCCTGCTGCTAGCAGCTCTGCCTAGCACGCTTCGCTATGAAGCGCTACTCCACCGTTGGCCAGGCCATCCCTCCACCCCTCCACACCTCCTGTTCTTCTCCACCGACTGCCGAACCACACCGCACTAGAACCAGTTAACCCTCGTACACCTCTCTGTCTGCGACTCTACTCCCATGTCTTCCCACCTCCAGCTCGTTGCTGTCAGGGGCCTCGCCGTCGTCCACCACCTTGGATGCGCTCGGCGCAGCATGGTCAACGTGGTCAACGAACGACACCATCGGAAGTAGACTGCGTGTGGAGAGGCTGACAGCTGGGTCCACGGCTGCACACAAGGAAATGCCTCCTTATTACACGCAAAATAATGATTCCTCCACCTAACATCTAGGACCCACCGGAACGGCCTCTGTATTTCGTGAAATAAAGTGCCCCCCGCTGACATGTCGGACCCACCAGCTATCTTCGCACGCAAGGAAGTGCCTCCTTATTACGCACCAAAAAATGAATATTCCCCTGCCAGCTGGAACCCAGCATGGTGGGAGGCTGACTTGTGGGCCTACCAAGTTGACGGGGACGAAGGGCTTTGTCAACTTAGTCAATATGAACGATTCTAGCTCCTATTACCGTACGATGTTCATCCAACGGCCGTAGTGCTTCTTCAACCTTTGGTCTTCTTGCCCCAGCCGCCTAAACCAGCGCCGGTCGTACCGCGTGCTCCTGCCTCCCGTGGAGGCCTCACCGCCCCCTACTACTCCCACCACTGGTCAGGCCATCCCTCTACTCACCCACACCCCCTGTTATTCTGCGGCGACAACAGCCTCACACCGCAGCCGAACCAGTGAACCATCATACTCCTCTTCGCGTGAGCATCCACTGTTGCGTCTTCCCCGGCTCCGAGTCATCCCCTTCCTAGTCCTCGTCGTTGTCCACCGCCCTGGTGCTCTCGGCGCGGCGTGGTCAACATGGTCAACAACCGACTTCCATCAGAAGAGTACTGTACGTGGAGAGGCTGACAGTTGGGTCCACGGCAGCCGCAAGGAAGTGCCTCATTATTAAGCAGAAAATAATTATTCCTCCACCTAACAGCGGGGACCCATCGGACGGGCCACCAGTATTTTGCGAAAAAAAATCCCCTGACTGCTGGGACCCACCGGACAGGCCACCGTATTTCGCAAAACAACCGTTCCCCTAGCTGTCAGCACGGACCCACCGGAAGTGCCTCCTTATTACGCACAAGAAAATGAATACTCCCCCGGCTAGCTGGGACCCACCTTGCTGGGAGGCTTACTTGTGGGCCTACTAAGTTGACGGGGACGAAGGGCTTTGTCAGCTTAGTCAATATGAACGATTCTAGCTCTAGTGACCGTATGATGTCCATCCAACGGCCGTAGTGCTTCTTCAACCTCTGGTCTTCTTGCTCCAGCCGCCCAAAGCAGCGCTGGTCGTGTCGCATGCTCCTGCCTCCCGTGGCCGGCTGTGCTGCCGTAGAGGCCTCACCGCCCCCTACTATTCCCACCGCTGGCCAGGCCCTGCGGCGACGGCAGACTCACAACATAGCCGAACCAGTGAACCCGCGTAGTCCTCTTCGCGCGGGCTTCCACTACCGTGTCGTCCCCTTCCTAGGCCTCGCCGTCGACCACCGCCGTGGTGCTCTCTGCGCGGCGTGGTCAATGTGGTCAAGGAACGACTTCCATCGGAAGAGTACTGTATGAGGAGAGGCTGACAGCTGGGTCCACAGCCACAACCCAGTTTTTTGTGATTTGCCAAGTAAGTCGCTTTGTCAGGCCTGTTGGGCTGCAAATCTTTTAAGACATGGAGAGCTTTCATTCGGCTGGCCGAGAAAATGGCCCATCAGTAATGAGAAATGGGTTGTACATTTTTAAAACACAATAAACCGGCAATTAGTTTCAAATATCTTTTTTTCATTTCAAGATTTGAAATTACATTAATTTTTATGCCTGGAGAATTTGTTGGATTTTATATTGATATACATTTATTTTTAAAATCAGTTTGAATGTGAGTCGAAATTTCGGGATAAAAACAGTTTGGACCGCACCAAAATATGCAAACCGTTGCCACAATATGGGCTGTAATGCTAACAAAAATAATATGGGCTCCAAAAAAACCTTAAGAATTAGCAAATGGGCTGTAAATTATTAGAAATAATGGCAGATGGGTTGTATGTTGTTTTCCATAGATTTGAGGCTTTCCTAAAAAAAGGTTGACGCACAAGCACTGACTGTTGGATGTCCATCCAACGGCCGTCGTGCTTCTTCAATATCTGCTCTTCCTGCTCCAGCCGCTCAAACAAGCGCCGGCGGGACTGCCTGCTCCCTCCTCCTCGCGGCCGGCTGTGCTGCCGCGCAGGCCTCACCGCCCGACCGTACTCCCATCGCTGGCCTAGCCATCCCTCTACTCACCCACACCTGCTGTTATTCTCTGGCGACGACAGACGAACCAGTAAACCCTCGTACAGTCGTACTCTCCTCCGCGTGGGAAACAACTGCCGAGTCTTCCCTGCCTTTGTGTCGTCCCCTTCCTAGGCCTCGCCGTCGTCCACCGCCCTGGTGCTCTTGGCGCGGCGTGGTCAACATGGTCAAGGAACAACTTCCATCGGACATGGACTGTACCTGGAGAGGCTGAGAGCTAGGTCCACGGCCGCAGCAAGGAAGTCCCTCCTTATTACGTGGAAAATAGTGATTCCTCCACCAGACAGCTGGGACCCATCGGACGGGCCACTGTATTTCGCGAAAAAACGTTTCCCCCTGACTGCTGGGACCCACCAGTTATATCTTCGCACGCAAGAAAGTGCTTCGGGCAAAAAAGACGATTCGCCCCCTGACTGCTGGGACCGACCAGCTACATCTTCGCAGGCAAGGAAGTGCCTGACAGTCGGGACCCACCTTGTCGAAGTGTATGTAGCGTTGTCATTCTGGTCGCGAACGTGTAGGTACATACTGGTCGATGTAGAGGCATGCACGTGTCGTAGTAGAGGCACGCACGTGTCATAGTAGAGGCGCGTGATACGTCTCCGTCGTATCTACTTTTCCAAACACTTTTGACCTTGTTTTGGACTCTAACTTGTATGATTTGAATGGAACTAACCCGGACTGACGATGTTTTCAGCAGAATTGCCGTGGTGTTGTTTTATGTGCAGAAAACAAATATTCTCGGAATGACCTGAAACTCCACGGAACATCTTAGAAAAAATAATAAAAAATCCTTGCCAAAGATGAAGACCAGGGGGCCCACACCCTGTCCACGAGGGTGCCCCCCCCCCTCTAGGGCGCGCCCCCTACCTCGTGGGCCCCCTGTATGCCCTCCGACGCCAACTCCAACTCTATATATTTGCTTTCGAAAAGAGAAAAATCTGAGAGAAGAAATCATCGTGTTTTACGATACGGAGCCGTCGCCAAGCCCTAAAACCTCTCGGGAGGGCTGATCTGGAGTCCGTTCGGGGCTTTGGAGAGGGGGATTCATCGTCGTCGTCATCATCAACCATCCTCCATCACCAATTTCATGATGCTCACCGCCGTGCATGAGTAATTCCATCGTAGGCTTGCTGGACGGTGATGGGTTGGATGAGATTTATCATGTAATCGAGTTAGTTTTGTTAGGGTTTGATCCCTAGTATCCACTATGTCCTGAGATTGATGTTGCTATGACTTTGCTATGCTTAATGCTTGTAACTAGGGCCCGAGTGCCTTGATTTCAGATCTGAACCTATTATGTTTTCATGAATATATGTGAGTTCTTGATCCTATCTTGCAAGTCTATAGTCACCTACTATGTGTTATGATCCGGCAACCCCGAAGTGACAATAATCGGGACCAGCCCCGGTGATGACCATAGTTTGAGGAGTTCATGTGTTCACTATGTGCTAATGCTTTGTTCTGGTTCTCTATTAAAAGGAGACCTTAATATCCCTTAGTTTCCAATAGGACCCCGCTACCACGGGAGGGTAGGACAAAAGATGTCATGCAAGTTCTTTTCCATAAGCACATATGACTATATACGGAATACATGCCTACATTACATTGATGAATTGGAGCTAGTTCTGTGTCACCCAATGTTATGACTGTTACATGATGAACCGCATCCGGCATAATTATCCATCATTGATCCGGTGCCTACGAGTTTTCCATATACTGGTTTACGCTTATTTACTTTCTCGCTGCTACTGTTACAATCACTACAAAATACCAAAAACATTACATGTGCTGTCTTTACTTTTGTTGCCGCTACCACCACTATCATATTACTTTGCTACTAAACACTTTGCTGCAGATACTAAGTTTCCAGGTGTGGTTGAATTGACAACTCAGCTGCTAATACTTGAGAATATTCTTTGGCTCCCCTTGTGTCGAATCAATAAATTTGGGTTGAATACTCTACCCTCGAAAGCTATTGCGATCCCCTATACTTGTGGGTTATCAAGACTAATTTCTAGCGCCGTTGCCGGGGAGAATAGCTCTATTCTTCGAGTCACTTGGGATTTATATCTGCTGGACACTATGAAGAACTTGAAAGATGCTAAGACAACAATTTATCCCTCAACTACGAGGGGAGGTAAGGAACTGTCATCTAGCTCTGCACTTGATTCACCTTCTGTTATGAGTAAGCTAGCAACACCTAAACATGCTTCTGCTATTCGTTCCGATATGTCGCATGTTATTGATGATGCCACTTCTGCTATGCATGATACTTATGATGAAACTGCTTCTATGCCTGATACTACTGTGCCCCTTAGTGAATTTCTTGATGAACAAATTGCTAGGGCTAGAGAAAAAGAAACTATTGAATCTGAATACGATGATGAAAGTGATGATGAAAATATGCATGTTATTCCTAGGGGCTATCTTTTTGATATGGAATCTTCTGCCGCTATTTTAGCTTGCAAAGATAGATATGAGTTCAAGAGGTTATTAGTTAAATGGAACAAAGAATCACTTAGAGATAAAATGAAACCCGACCCTGCTTTTGCTACTTCACCTATTTGTGTTCCTGATAAGGATTATGAATTCTCTGTTGATCCTGATATAATTACTTTGGTGGAATCTGATCCGTTTTATGGCTATGAATCTAAAACTGTTGTGGCACATCTTACTAAGTTAAATGATATAGCTGCCCTGTTCACTAATGATGAGAGATCGCGTTACTTCTATATACTCAGAATATTTCCATTCTCATTAAAGGGTGATGCTAAGATATGGTTTAACTCTCTTGATCCTGGTTGTGTGCATATTCCCCAGGATATGATTTATTACTTCTCTGCTAAATATTTCCCTGCTCATAAGAAACAAGCTGCTTTGAGGGAAATATACAACTTTGTGCATATTAAAGAAGAGAGTCTCCCACAAGCTTGGGGGAGGCTTCTCAAGTTACTTAATGCTTTGCTTGATCATCCTCTTAAGAAACCTGAAATACTTGGTATCTTTTATAATAGACTAACCAATGCTTCCAGAGATTACCTGGATAGTTGTGCTGGTTCTCTTTTCAGGGAAAGAAGACCGGATGAAGCTGAAATTCTATTGAATAATATGTTGACAAAGGAAAATAATTGGGCACCTCCTGAGCCAGCTCCTGCTCCAATTAATGACCCTATTCCTAAACCAACTCTGAAGAAGATAGGTGTTCTATTTCTCAGTCCCGAAGATATGCAAGAGGCAAAGAAATCTATGAAAGAAAAAGGTATTAAAGCTGAAGATGTTAAGAATTTACCTCCTATTGAAGAAATACATGGTCTTAATATACCGCCTATTGAAGAAACATATGATCTCAATTCTTTATTTATTGAAGAACCTCCTGATCCTGATATCCCGACACGGGTAGTAAAGGTAAATTCTCTCTATAGATATGATAAAGCTGAAGTCCCTCCTACTAAAATTGCTAGTCAGTGCTTGGATGAGTTTGATAACTTTATGTTTAAGCAAGACGACTTGAATGCTTATTTTGGTAGACAATTAAAAGAAAATGCTTATATGATTAGACGCTTGGGTGATTATATGGATAATATTAAAGGTGAACTTAAACTTGTTAGCAAACATGCTTCTATGGTTACCACGCAACTAGAACAAGTGCTTAAAGCTCAAAAAGAAGTGCTTGATGAAATGAATAGTAAGAAAAATGATTATGCTGTTAGAGTGGCTACTAGAACTGGTAGAATGACTCAGGAACCTTTGTATCCTAAAGGCCACCCTAAGAGAATCGAGCAAGATTCTCAGAGAAATAATATTGATGTTTCTAGTTCTACTAAAAAGAAGAAAAAGAAAAATGATAGAACTATGCAAACTTCTAGTGAACCTATTGCTGAACCACCTGATAATCCAAATGATATATCTATGTCTGATGCTGAAACACAATCTGGTAATGAACATGAACCTACTGAAAATATTAATGCTGATGTTCATGATGATGCTCAACCTAGTAATGACACTGATGTAGAAATTGAACCTAATATTGATCTTGATAACCCACAATCAAAGAATCAACGTTATGATAAAAGAGACTTTGTTGCTAGGAAACATGGTAAATAAAGGGAACCTTGGATTCAGAAACCCATGCCTTTTCCTCCCAAACCATCCAAGAAAAAGGATGATGAAGATTTTGAGTGGTTTGCTGAAATGATTAGGCCTATCTTTTTGCGTATGCGATTAACTGATGTGCTCAAAACAAATCCTTATGCTAAATATATGAAGCATATCATTACTAATAAAAGAAAGATACCAGAAGCTGAAATTTCCACCATGCTTGCTAATTATACTTTTAAGGGTGAAATACCAAAGTAACTTGGAGACCCCGGAGTACCTACTATACCTTGCTCCATTAAAAGAAATTATATTAAAACTGCTTTATGTGATCTTGGAGCCGGTGTTAGTGTTATGCCTCTTTCTTTATAACTTAGACTTGACTTGAATAAGCTGACACCTACCGAAATATCTTTGCAAATGACTGATAAATCAACTGCTATACCTGTCGGTTTATGTGAGGATGTGCCAGTTGTGGTTGCAAACATTACTATTTTAACGGACTTTTTTATTCTTGATATTCCCGACGATCATAGTATGTCTATTATTCTTGGAAGACCTTTTCTTAATACTGCAGGGGCTATTACTGATTGCAACAAAGGCAATGTCACTTTTCATGTTAATGGTAATGAGCATACAATACACTTTCCGAGGAAACAACCTCAAGTTCATAGTATCAACTCCATTGGAAAAATTCCATCGATTATAATTGGAGGTTTTGAATTTCCTCTTCCTACTGTCAAAAAGAAATATGATATAATTATTATAGGGGATGTGCATATCCCCGTTGAGGTAACCTAGTGTTATTCGAAATTTCTCCGGTTTCATGATTATCGGAATGAGTTTGTTAACAAGACTTGATGAACCTTGTTAGTAGATTCTTTTTGATGAGCATGAGATGGATGAAACTAGAAGCACAACCTTTTGTACCCTCTCTATATTTTCTGTTATTTAGTAGAAATAAAGTAAAAATAGTATTTTTCTGTCTGTTTCCTGGCTTATCCGTGTAATATAAAAATATCCCAAAAATAAAAGTCCTCAGAATGACATGCCAATTTAATATTATTTTTTCGGGAATATTTGAGGATTTACTGTGCAAAAATTACCGCGGGAGGAGCTGCCACCTAGCCATGAGGGTGGTGCCCCCCCCCTCTAGGGCGCGCCCCCTGCCTCGTGGGCCCACGGTGGCCCTCCTCCACTTATCCCAGCACCCATCTTCTTCCTCTGTCTCGCACAAACCCGAAAAACCAACTCAAGCACGAGTTCCAGCCACTTTTGCTGTGATTTTCGATCTCCTTGCTCAAAGCACCTCTCGCAAAACTGCTTGGGGAGATTGTTCCTTGGTATGTGACTCCTCCATTGGTCCAATTAGTTTTTCTTCTAGTACTTTATTCTTTGCAAATTTTTGTTGCATAGGTGACCATGTTCTTGAGCTTGCATGTCAAATTTATATGGTTCCAAGTAGTTCTAATGCTTGATATAGGTTCTAGGCACTTGTAGGAGTAGTTGCTATCAGTTTTATTGAAGTTGGTTCACTTTTGTTTGAAGTTACTAAAAATTTCAGAATTTTTCAGAGAAAAACAATATGCTTAGGAAGATGTTCCAAGGTGGTTCTTCTAAGAAGCGAGGACCCAGGATTGCTATGCGCGATGCTGACGAGGATCCACCAAGAGACGCTCCAGTACGGCCTTCCGAATGGCCGTCGAAAAATTTTATGGCCCGTGAGGGAACTAAAAAAGAATTCAAAGCATATTTGCGCAATGCCGGTCTTGAGGATTTTGAGGCCACCAAATGCCCCCAGTATCATGATCTCACAAGTTCATTTGTGGTGGGTCCCGACTGTCAGGCACTTCCTTGCCTGCGAAGATGTAGCTGGTGGGTCCTAGCAATTAGCGGGGCGAATCATTTTTTTTTCGAACGCACTTCCTTACGTGCGAAGATGTAGATGGTGGGTCCCAACAGTCAGGGGGGACGTTTTTTCGCAAAATACAGTGGCCCGTCCGGTGGGTCCCTGCTGCCAGGTGAAGGAATCATTATTTTTCGCGTAATAAGGAGGCACTTCCTTGCTGCGGCCATGGACCCAGTTGTCAGCCTCTCCACGTACAGTCCACGTCCGATGGAAGTCGTTCCTTGACCATGTTGACCATGCCGCGCCAAGAGCACCAGGGCGATGGACGACGGCGAGGCCTAGGAAGGGGACGACGGGGAGCCGGGGAAGACGCGGCAGTGGAAGCCCGTGTGGAGAGGAGTACGAGAGTTCACTGGTTTGGCTGCGGTGTGAGGCTGCTATCACCACAGGGCCTGGCCAGCGGTGGGAATAGTAGGGCTAGTGAGGCCTTGATGTCTACTACACAACCTTCTTCTTGTAGACGTTGTTGGGCCTCCAAGTGCAGAGGTTTGTAGGATAGTAGCAAATTTCCCTCAAATGGATGACCTAAGGTTTATCAATCCGTAGGAGGCGTAGGATGAAGATGGTCTGCAACCAAATAACAAAGAGTCTCTTGTGTCCCCAACACACCCAGTACAATGGTAAATTGTATAGGTGCACTAGTTCGGCGAAGAGATGGTGATAGAAGTGGTATATGGATGGTAGATAAAGGTTTTTGTAATCTGAAAATATAAAAACAGTAAGGTAACTAATGATAAAAGTGAGCGTAAACGATATTGCAATGATAGTAAACAAGGCCTAGGGTTCATACTTTCACTAGTGCGGGTCCTCTCAACAATAATAACATAATTGGATCATATAACTATCCCTCAACATGCAACAAAGAGTCACTCCAAAGTCACTAATAGCGGAGAACGAACGAAGATATTATGGTAGGGTACGAAACCACCTCAAAGTTATTCTTTCCAATCAATCCATTGGGCTATTCCTATAAGTGTTACAAACAGCCATAGAGTTCGTACTAGAATAACACCTTAAGACACAAATCAACCAAAACCCTAATGTCACCTAGATACTCCAATGTCACCTCAAGTATCCGTGGGTATGATTATACGATATGCATCACACATTCTCAGATTCATCTATTCAACCAACACATAGAACTTCAAAGAGTGCCCCAAAGTTCCTATCGGAGAATCACGACGAAAACGTGTGCGAACCCTTATGCATAGGTGTTGGGTAACGCAGTAATTTCAAAAAATTTCCTACACACACGCAAGATCATGGTGATGCATAGCAACGAGAGGGGAGAGTGTTGTCTACGTACCGTTCGTAGACCGCAAAGGAAGCGTTGACGCAACATAGAGGAAGTAGTCGTACGTCTTCCCGATCCGACCGATCCAAGCACCGTTACTCCGGCACCTCCGAGTTCTTAGCACATGTACAGCTCGATGACGCTCCCCGGGCTCCGATCCAGCAAAGTTTCGGGGATGAGTTCCGTCAGCACAATGGCGTGGTGACGATGATGATGTTCTACCAACGCAGGGCTTCGCCTAAGCACTACAACGATATGATCGAGGTGGAATATGGTGGCAGGGGGCACCGCACACGGCTAAGTAACGCTCACGTGGATCAACTTGTGTGTCTAGAGGTGCCCCCTGCCCCCGTATATAAAGGATCCAGGGGGGTGCGGCCAGCCCTATGGTGGCGCGCAGGAGGAGTCCTACTCCTACCGGGAGTAGGACTCCCCCCCAATCCTTGTCCAACTAGGAGAGGTGGAGGGAGAATAGGAAAGGGGGGGCACCGCCCCTCCCTCCTTGTCCAATTCGGACTAGGGGGAGAGGGGGCGCACGGCCTGCCCTGGTAGCCCCTTCCTCTTCTCCACATTAGGCCCATTAGGCCCATTAACCCCCCGGGGGGTTCCGATAACCCCCCGGTGCTCCGGTTTTATCCGATACTTCTCCGGAACCCTTCCGGTGTCCGAATATAGTCATCCAATATATCAATTTTATGTCTCGACCATTTCGAGACTCCTCGTCATGTCCGTGATCACATCCGGGACTCCGAACTAACTTCGGTACATCAAAATGCATAAACTCATAATAACTGTCATCGTAACGTTAAGCGTGCGGACCCTACGGTTCGAGAAAAATGTAGACATGACTGAGACAAATCTCCGGTCAATAACCAATAGCGGGACCTGGATGCCCATATTGGCTCCTACATATTCTACAAAGATCTTTATCGGTCAGACCACATAACAACATATGTTGTTCCCTTTGTCATCGGTATGTTACTTGCCCGAGATTCGATCGTCGGTATCCAATACCTAGTTCAATCTCGTTACCGGCAAGTCTCTTTACTCGTTCTGTAATACATCATCCCGCAACTAACTCATTAGTTGCAATGCTTGCAAGGCTTATGTGATGTGCATTACCGAGAGGGCCCAGAGATACCTCTCCGACAATCGGAGTGACAAATCCTAATCTCGAAATACGCCAACCCAACATCTACCTTTGGAGACACCCGTAGAGCTCCTTTATAATCACCCAGTTACGTTGTGACGTTTGGTAGCACACAAAGTGTTCCTCTGGTAAACGGGAGTTGCATAATCTCATAGTCATGGGAACATGTATAACTCATGAAGAAAGCAATAGCAACATACTAAACGATCGGGTGCTAAGCTAATGGAATGGGTCATGTCAATCAGATCATTCAACTAATGATGTGACCTCGTTAATCAAATAACAACACTCTGTTCATGGTTAGGAAACATAACCATCTTTGATTAACGAGCTAGTCAAGTAGAGGCATACTAGTGACACTAAGTTTGTCTATGTATTCACACATGTATTATGTTTCCGGTTAGTACGATTCTAGCATGAATAATAAACATTTATCATGATATAAGGAAATAAATAATAACTTTATTATTGCCTCTAGGGCATATTTCCTTAAGTCTCCCACTTGCACTAGAGTCAATAATCTAGATTACACAGTAATGATTCTAACACCCATGGAGCCTTGGTGCTGATCAAGTTTTGCTCGTGGAAGAGGCTTAGTCAACGGGTCTACAACATTCAGATCCGTATGTATCTTGCAAATCTCTATGTCTCCCACCTAGACTAGATCCCGGATTGAATTGAAGCGTCTCTTGATGTGCTTGGTTCTCTTGTGAAATCTAGATTCCTTTGCCAAGGCAATTGCACCAGTATTGTCACAAAAGATTTTCATTAGACCTGATGCACTAGGTATGACACCTAGATCGGATATGAACTCCTTCATCCAGACTCCTTCGTTCGCTGCTTCTGAAGCAGCTATGTACTCCGCTTCACATGTAGATCCCGCTACGACGCTTTGTTTAGAACTGCACCAACTAACAGCTCCACCGTTTAATGTAAACACGTATCCGATTTGCGATTTAGAATCGTCCGGATCAGTGTCAAAGCTTGCATCAATGTAACCTTTTACGGTGAGCTCTTTGTCACCTCCATATACGAGAAACATATCCTTAGTCCTTTTCAGGTATTTCAGGATGTTCTTGACCGCTGTCCAGTGATCCATTCCTGGATTACTTTGGTACCTCCCTGCTAAGCTTATAGCAAGGCACACATCAGGTCTGGTACACAGCATTGCATACATGATAGGGCCTATGGCTGAAGCATAGGGAACATCTTTCATTTTCTCTCTATCTTCTGCAGTGGTCGGGCATTGAGTCTGACTCAGCTTCACACCTTGTAACACAGGCAAGAACCCTTTCTTCGCCTGATCCATTTTGAACTTTTTCAAAATCTTGTTAAGGTATGTGCTTTGTGAAAGTCCAATTAAGCGTCTTGATCTATCTCTATAGATCTTTATGCCTAATATGTAAGCAGCTTCACCAAGGTATTTCATTGAAAAAATCTTATTCAAGTATCCCTTTATGCTATCCAGAAATTCTATATCATTTCTGATCAGTAATATGTCATCCACATATAATATCAGAAATGCTAGAGAGCTCCCACTCACTTTCTTGTAAATACAGGCTTCTCCGAAAGTCTGTATAAAACCAAATGCTTTGATCACACTATCAAAGCGTTTATTCCAACTCTGAGAGGCTTGCACCAGTCCATAAATAGATCGCTGGAGCTTGCACACTTTGTTAGCTCCCTTTGGGTCGACAAAACCTTCCGGTTGCATCATATACAACTCTTCATCCAGAAATCCATTCAGGAATGCAGTTTTGACATCCATCTGCCAAATTTCATAATCATAAAATGCGGCAATTGCTAACATGATTCTGAAAGACTTAAGCATCACTACGGGTGAGAAGGTCTGATCGTAGTCAACCCCTTGAACTTGTTGAAAACCTTTTGCGACAAGTCGAGCTTTGTAGACAGTAATATTACTGTCAGCGTCAGTCTTCTTCTTGAAGATCCATTTATTCTCAATTGCTTGCCGATCATCGGGCAAGTCAACCAAAGTCCATACTTTGTTCTCATACATGGATCCCATCTCAGATTTCATGGCTTCAAGCCATTTTGCGGAATCTGGGCTCACCATCGCTTCTTCATAGTTCGTTGGTTCATCATGATCTACTAGCATGACTTCCAGAACTGGATTACCGTACCACTCTGGCGCGGATCTCACTCTGGTTGATCTACGAGGTTCAGTAGTATCTTGTTCTGAAGTTTCATGATCATTATCATTAACTTCCTCACTTATTGGTGTAGGTGTCGCAGAAACAGTTTTCTGTGATGTACTACTTTCCAACAAGGGAGCAGGTATAGTTACCTCGTCAAGTTCTACTTTCCTCCCACTCACTTCTTTCGAGAGAAACTCCTTCTCCAAAAAGTTTCCGAATTTAGCAACAAAAGTCTTGCCTTCGGATTTGTGATAGAAGGTCTATCCAATAGTTTCCTTTGGATATCCTATGAAGACACATTTCTCCGATTTGGGTTCGAGCTTATCAGGTTGAAGCTTTTTCACATAAGCATCGCAGCCCCAAACTTTCAGAAACGACAACTTTGGTTTCTTGCCAACCACAGTTCATAAGACGTCGTCTCAACGGATTTTGATGGTGCCCTATTTAACGTGAATGCGGCCGTCTCTAGAGCGTATCCCCAAAATGATAGCGGTAAATCAGTAAGAGACATCATAGATCGCACCATATCTAGTAAAGTACGATTACAACGTGCGGACACACCATTACGCTGTGGTGTTCCGGGTGGCGTGAGTTGCGAAACTATTCCACAATTTTTCAAATGTACACCAAACTCGTAACTCAAATATTCTCCTCCACGATCAGATCGTAGAAACTTTATTCTCTTGTTACGATGATTTTCAACTTCACTCTGAAATTCTTTGAACTTTTCAAACGTTTCAGACTTATGTTTCATGAAGTAGATATACCCATATCTGCTTAAGTCATCTGTGAAGGTGAGAAAATAATGATATCCGCCACGAGCCTCAACATTCATCGGACCACATACATCTGTATGTATGATTTCCAACAAATCTGTTGCTCTCTCCATAGTACCGGAGAATGGTGTTTTAGTCATCTTGCCCATGAGGCACGGTTCGCAAGTACCAAGTGATTCACAATCAAGTGGTTCAAAAAGTCCATCAGTATGGAGTTTCTTCATGCGCTTTACACCGATATGACCTAAACGGCAGTGCCACAAATAAGTTGCACTATCATTATCAACTCTGCATCTTTTGGCTTCTACATTATGAATATGTGTATCACTACTATCGAGATTCAACAAGAATAGACCACTCTTCAAGGGTGCATGGCCATAAAAGATATTACTCATATAAATAGAACAACCATTATTCTCTGATTTTAATGAATAACCGTCTCGCATTAAACAAGATCCAGATATAATGTTCATGCTCAACGCTGGCACCAAATAACAATTATTTAGGTCTAATACTAATCCCGAAGGTAGATGTAGAGGTAGCATGCCGACTGCGATCACATCGACTTTGGAACCGTTTCCCACGCGCATCGTCACCTCGTCCTTAGCCAATCTTCGCTTAATCCGTAGTCCCTATTTCGAGTTGCAAATATTAGCAACAGAACCAGTATCAAATACCCAGGTGCTACTGCGAGCATTAGTAAGGTACACATCAATAACATGTATATCACATATACCTTTGTTCACCTTGCCATCCTTCTTATCTGCCAAATACTTGGGGCAGTTCCGCTTCCCGTGACCAGTCTGCTTGTAGTAGAAGCACTCAGTTTCAGGCTTAGGTCCAGACTTGGGTTTCTTCTCTTGAGCAGCAACTTGCTTGTCGTTCTTCTTGAAGTTCCCCTTCTTCTTCCCTTTGCCCTTTTTCTTGAAACTAGTGGTCTTGTTGACCATCAACACTTGATGCTCCTTTTTGATTTCTACCTCCGCAGCTTTCAGCATTGCGAAGAGCTCGGGAATAGTCTTGTTCATCCCTTGCATATTATAGTTCATCACGAAGCTCTTGTAGCTTGGTGGCAGTGATTGGAGAATTCTGTCAATGACGCAATCATCTAGAAGATTAACTCCCATCTGAATCAAGTGATTAATATACCCAGACATTTTGAGTATATGCTCACTGACAGAACTGTTCTCCTCTATCTTGCAGCTATAGAACTTATTGGAGACTTCATATCTCTCAATCCGGGCATTTGCTTGAAATATTAACTTCAACTCCTGGAACATCTCATATGCTCCATGACGTTCAAAATGTCGTTGAAGTCCCGATTCTAAGCCGTAAAGCATGGCACACTGAACTATCGAGTAGTCATCAGCTTTGCTCTGCCAGACGTTCATAACATCTGGTGTTGCTCCAGCAGCAGGCCTGGCACCCAGCGGTGCTTCCAGGACGTAATTCTTCTGTGCAGCGATGAGGATAATCCTCAAGTTACGGACCCAGTCCGTGTAATTGCTACCATCATCTTTCAACTTTGCTTTCTCAAGGAATGCATTAAAATTCAACGGAACAACAACACGAGCCATCTATCTACAATCAAACATAAATAAGCAAGATACTATCACGTACTAAGTTCATGATAAGTTTAAGTTCAATTAATCAAATTACTTAAGAACTCCCACTTAGATATACATCCCTCTAATCCTCTAAGTGATCATGTGATCCAAATCAACTAAACCATGTCCGATCATCACGTGAGATGGAGTATTTTCATTGGTGAACATCACTATGTTGATCATATCTACTATATGATTCACGCTCGACCTTTCGGTCTCCGTGTTTCGAGGCCATATCTGTATATGCTTGGCTCGTCAAGTATAACCTGAGTATTCCGTGTGTGCAACTGTTTTGCACCCGTTGTATTTGAACGTAGAGCCTATCACACCCGATCATCACGTGGTGTCTCAGCACGAAGAACTTTCGCAACGGTGCATACTCAGGGAGAACACTTCTTGATAATTTAGTGAGAGATCATCTTATAATGCTACCGTCAATCAAAGCAAGATAAGATGCATAAAAGATAAACATCACATGCAATCAATATAAGTGATATGATATGGCCATCATCATCTTGTGCCTGTGATCTCCATCTCCGAAGCACCGTCATGATCACCATCGTCACCGGCGCGACACCTTGATCTCCATCGTAGCATCATTGTCGTCTCGCCAATCTTATGCTTCCACGACTATCGCTACCGCTTAGTGATAAAGTAAAGCATTACATCGCGATTGCATTGCATACAATAAAGCGACAACCATATGGCTCCTGCCAGTTGCCGATAACTCGGTTACAAAACATGATCATCTCATACAATAAAATTTAGCATCATGTCTTGGCCATATCACATCACAACATGCCCTACAAAAATAAGTTAGACGTCCTCTACCTTGTTGTTGCAAGTTTTACATGGTTGCTACGGGCTTAAGTAAGAACCAATCTCACCTACGCATCAAAACCACAATGATAGTTTGTCAATTTGACTCCGTTTTAACCTTCTCAAGGACCGGGCGTAGCCACACTTGGTTCAACTAAAGTTGGAGAAACAGTCACCCGCAAGCCACCTTTGTGCAAAGCACGTCGGGAGAACCGGTCTCGCGTAAGCGTACGGGTAATGTCGGTCCGGGCCGCTTCATCCAACAATACCGCCGAACCAAAGTATGACATGCTGGTAGGTAGTATGACTTATATCGCCCACAACTCACTTGTGTTCTACTCGTGCATATAACATCAAACCATAAAACCTGGCTCTGATGCCACTGTTGGGTAACGCAGTAATTTCAGAAAAATTCCTATACACACGCAAGATCATGGTGATGCATAGCAACGAGAGGGGAGAGTGTTGTCTACGTACCCTTCGTAGACCGCAACGGAAGCGTTGATGCAACATAGAGGAAGTAGTCGTACGTCTTCCCGATCCGACCGATCCAAGCACCGTTACTCCGGCACCTCTGAGTTCTTAGCACATGTACAGCTCGATGACGCTCCCCGGGATCCGATCCAGCAAAGCTTCGGGGATGAGTTCCATCAGCACAACGGCGTGGTGACGATGGTGATGTTCTACCGACGCAGGGCTTCGCCTAAGCACTACAACGATATGATCGAGGTGGAATATGGTGGCAGGGGGCACCGCACACAGCTAAGGAACGATCACGTGGATCAACTTGTGTGTCTAGAGGTGCCCCCTGCCCCCGTATATAAAGGATCCAAGGGGGGTGCGGCCGGCCCTATGGTGGCGCGCAGGAGGAGTCCTACTCCTACCGGGAGTAGGACTCCCCCCCCCCCAATCCTTGTCCAACTAGGACAGGTGGAGGGAGAATAGGAAAGGGGGGGCGCCACCCCTCCCTCCTTGTCCAATTCGGACTAGGGGGGAGGGGGCGCGCGGCCTGCCCTCGCAGCCCCTTCCTCTTCTCCACATTAGGCCCATGAGGCCCATTAACCCCCCGGGGGGTTCTGGTAACCCCCCGGTGCTCCGGTTTTGTCCGATACTTCTCCGGAACCCTTCCGGTGTCCGAATATAGTCATCCAATATATCAATCTTTATGTCTCGACCATTTCGAGACTCCTCGTCATGTCCGTGATCACATCCGGGACTCCGAACTAACTTCGGTACATCAAAATGCATAAACTCATAATAACTGTCATCGTAACGTTAAGCGTGCGGACCCTACGGTTCGAGAACAATGTAGAAATGACTGAGACAAATCTCCGGTCAATAAACAATAGCGGGACCTGGATGCCCATATTGGCTCCTACATATTCTACGAAGATCTTTATCGGTTAGACCGCATAACAACATACGTTGTTCCCTTTGTCATCGATATGTTACTTGCCCGAGATTCGATCGTCGGTATCCAATACCTAGTTCAATCTCATTACCGGCAAGTCTCTTTACTCGTTCTGTAATACATCATCCCGCAACTACCTCATTAGTTGCAATGCTTGCAAGGCTTATGTGATGTGCATTACCGAGAGGGCCCAGAGATACCTCTCCGACAATCGGAGTGACAAATCCTAATCTCGAAATACGCCAACCCAACATCTACCTTTGGAGACACCCGTAGAGCTCCTTTATAATCACCCAGTTACGTTGTGACGTTTGGTAGCACACAAAGTGTTCCTCTGGTAAACGGGAGTTGCATAATCTCATAGTCATAGGAACATGTATAAGTCATGAAGAAAGCAATAGCAACATACTAAACGATCGGGTGCTAAGCTAATGGAATGGGTCATGTCAATAAGATCATTCAACTAATGATGTGACCTCGTTAATCAAATAACAACACTTTGTTCATGGTTAGGAAACATAACCATCTTTGATTAACGAGCTAGTCAAGTAGAGGCATACTAGTGACACTAAGTTTGTCTATGTATTCACACATGTATTATGTTTCCGGTTAATACAATTCTAGCATGAATAATAAACATTTATCATGATATAAGGAAATAAATAATAACTTTGTTATTGCCTCTAGGGCATATTTCCTTCAATAGGTTCATGGGCGGAACCCGCAAGTTGATCACCAAAACATACATCAAGTGAATCACGTGGTATCCCATTGTCACCACAGATACGCACGGCAAGACATATATCAAGTGTTCTCAAATCTTTAAAGACTCAATCCGAAAAGATAACTTCAAAGGGAAAACTTAATCCATTACAAGAGAGTAGAGGGGGGAAGAAACATCATAGGATCCAAATATAATAGCAAAGCTCGCGATACATCAAGATCGTATCACCTCAAGAACACGAGAGAGAGAGAGAGAGAGAGAGAGAGAGAGATCAAACACATAGCTACTGGTACATACCCTCAGCCTTGAGGGAGAACTACTCATAGATTCATCTAAATAAGCAAACAGCACATTGAAAACAGAATCTGTCAAAAACAGAACAGTCTGTAGTAATCTGGATCAAACGTATACTTCTGGAACTCATAAAATTCTCAAATAAATTTCTGGACCTGAGGAATTTATCTATTAATCATCTGCAAAAATAATTGACTAAATATCACTCTCCAAATAAAAATGGCAGCAATTCTCGTGAGCGCTAAAGTTTCTGTTTTTTACAGCATGATCGCAAAGACTTTCCCCAAGTCTTCCCAAAGGTTCTACTTGGCACAAATACTAATTAAAAGCATAAAAAATCAATCATAACACAGGCTAGATAAATTATTTATTACTAAACAGGAGCAAAAAGCAAGGGATAAAAAATAAAATTGGGTTGCCTCCCAACAAGCGCTATCGTTTAACGCCCCTAGCTAGGCATGATGATTTCAATGATGCTCACATAAAGGATAGGAATTGAAACATAAAGAGAGCATCATGAAGAATATGACTAGCACATTTAAGTATAACCCACTTCCTATGCATAGGGATTTTGTGAGCAAACAACTTGTGGGAACAAGAATCAACTTGCATAGGATGGTAAAAGAAGCATAACTTCAAAATTTTAAGCACATGGAGAGGAAACTTGATATTATTGCAATTCCTACAAGCATATATTCCTCCCTCATAATAATTTTCAGTAGCATCATGAATGAATTCAACAATATAACCAGCAGCTAAAGCATTCTTTTCATGATCTACAAGCATAGAATTTTTATTACTCTCCACATAAGCAAAATTCTTCTCATGAATAATAGTGGGAGCAAACTCAACAAAATAATTATCATGTGAGGCATAATCCAATTGAAAACTAAAATCATGATGACAAGTTTCATGGATATCATTATTCTTGATGGCATACAAGTCATCACAATAATCATCATAGGTAGCAACTTTGTTCTCATAATCAATTGGAACCTCTTCTGGAATAGTGGATTCATCACAAAATAAAGTCATGATCTCCAAATCCACTTTCATCAATATAATCATCATAAAAAGGAGGCATGCTTTCATCATAATAAATTTTGTCATCACAACTTGGGGGACAAAAAATATCATCTTCATCAAACATAGCTTCCCAAAGCTTGTGGCTTTGCATATCATTAGCATCATGGATATTCAAGGAATTCATACTAATAACATTGCAATCATGCTCATCATTCAAATATTTAGTGCCAAACATTTTAATGCATTATTCTTCTAGCACCTGAGCACAATTATCGGAATCCTTATTCTCACGATAGATATTAAAAAGATGAAGCGTATGAGGTAAACTCAATTCCATTTTTTTATTGTTTTCGTTTATAAACTAAACTAGTGATAAAACAAGAAACTAAAAGACTCGATTGCAAGATCTAAAGATATACCTTAAAGCACTCACCTCCCCAGCAACGGCGCCAGAAATCCTTCTTGCTACCTCTTGAGCACTGCGTTGGTTTTCCCCCGAAGAGGAAGGGATGATGCAGCAAAGTAGCGTAAGTATTTCCCTTAATTTTTTAGAACCAAGGTATCAATCCAGTAGGAGGCTACGCGCGAGTCCCTCGTACCTGCACAAAACAAATAAATCCTTGCAACCAACACAAATAGGGGTTGTCAATCCCTATAGGGCCACTTACGAGAGTGAGATCTGATAGATATGATAAAGATAATATTTTGGGTATTTTTGTGATAAAGATGCAAAGTAAAATAAAGGCAAAGTAAATAACAAAGGAAATAACTAAGTAGCAGGAGATCAATATGATAAAGATAGACCCGGGGGCCATAGGTTTCACTAGTAGCTTCTCTCGAGAGCATAATTATTCTACGGTGGGTGAACAAATTACTGTTGAGCAATTGACAGAATTGAGCATAGTTATGAGAATATCTAGGTATGATAATGTATATAGGCATCACGTCCGAGACAAGTAGACCGACTCCTGCCTGCATCTACTACTATTACTCCACTCATCGACCGCTATCCAGCATGCATCTAGAGTATTAAGTTAAAAACAGAGTAATGCCTTAAGCAAGATGACATGATGTAGAGGGATAGACTCATACAATATGAAGAAAACCCCATCTTGTTATCCTCGATGGAAACAATACAATACGTTCCTTGCTGCCCTTACTGTCACCGGGAAAGGACACCGCAAGATTGAACCCAAAGCTAAGCACTTCTCCCATTGCAAGAAAGATCAATCTAGTAGGCTAAACCAAACTGATAATTCCAAGAGACTTTCAAAGATAACCAATCATACATAAAAGAATTCAGGGAAGATTCAAATATTATTCATAGATAGACTTGATCATAAACCCACAATTCATCGGTCTCAACAAACACACAGCAAAAAGAAGATTACATCGAATAGTTCTCCACAAGAGAGGGGGAGAACATTGTATTGAGATCCAAAAAGAGAGAAGAAGCCATCTAGCTACTAACTATGGACACGTAGGTCATAGGTAAACTACTCACACTTCATCGGAGGGGCTATGGTGTTGACGTAGAAGCCCTCCGTGACCGATGCCCCCTCGGGCGAAGCTCCAGAACAGGCCCCAAGATGGGATCTTGTGGATACAGAAAGTTACGGTGGTGGAATTAGGGTTTTGGCTCCGTATCTTATCATTTGGGGGTACGTGGATATATATAGGAGGAAGGAGTACGCCAGTGGAGCAATAGGGGGCCCACGAGGGTGGAGGGCGCGCCTGGGGTAGGCAGGCGCGCCCTCCTACCTCGTGGCCTCCTTTTTCGTGCGGTGACGTAGGGTCCAAGTCTCCTGGGTCTTATTTGTTGAGAAAATCACGTTCCCGAAGGTTTCATTCTGTTTGGACTCCGTTTGATATTCCTTTTCTTCGAAACCCTAAAACAGGCAAAAAAAACAGCAATTCTGGGCTGGGCCTCCGGTTAATAGGTTAGTCCCAAAAATAATATAAAAGCGGATAATAAAGCCCAATAATGTCCAAAACAGTAGATAATATAGCATGGAGCAATCAAAAATTATAGATACGTTGGAGACGTATCAGGCCTCCGCGGCAGCACAGCCGGCCACGGGAGGCAGGAGCATGCGGCACGACCGGTGCTGCTTTGGGCGGCTGGAGCAAGAAGACCCGAGGTTGAAGAAGCACTACGGCCGTTGGATGGACATCGTATGGTCACTGGAGCTAGAATCGTTCATATTGACTGAAGTTTACAAAGGCACATGTCCCAATCAACTTAGTAGGCCCACAAGTCAGCCTCCCACCATGGTGGGTCCCAGCTAGCAGGGGGAGTATTCATTTTTTTGTGCGTAATAAGGAGGCACTTCCGGTGGGTCCGAGCTGACAGCGGGGGGAACGTTTTTTCGTGAAATACGCTGGCCCATCCAGTGGGTCCCTGTAGTCAGGGGAAACGTTTTTTTTTTTGCAAAATAAGGTGGCCCGTCTGGTGGGTCCCTGCTATCAGGTGGAGGAAGAATTATTTTGCGCACAATAAGGAGGCACTTCCTTGCGGCCGCCTGGACCCAGCTGTCAGCCTCTCCACGTACAGTACTCTTCCGATGGAAGTCGGTCGTTGACCATGTTGACCACGCCGCGCCGAGAGCACCAGGGCGGTGGTCTGGACGACGGCGAGGCCTAGGAAGGGGACGACGCGGAGCCGGGGAAGACGCAAAAGTGGAAGCCCGCACGGAGAGGAGTACGAGGGTTCACTGGTTCGGCTGCGGTGTGAGGCTACCATCACCGTAGAATAACAAGGGGTGTGGGTGAGTAGAGGGATGGCCTGGACAGCGGTGGGAGTAGTACGGGGCGGTGAGGCCTCCACGGCATCACAGCCGGCCACGGGAGGCAGGAGCACGCGACACGACAGGTGCTGCTTTGGGCGGCTGGAGCAACAAGACCAGAGGTTGAAGAAGCACTACGGCTGTTGGATGGACATCGTACGATCACTGTCGCTAGAATCGTTTATATTGACTAAGTTGACAAAGCCCTTGGTACACGTCAACTTAGTAGGCCCACAACTCGGATTTGGTAGAGAACATATACCCCATTTGCGATTTGTAAGAATGTACAACCCATTTTTTAAATCTAGTGGAATTTACTACAGCCCATTTACAGTTTGTTAAAAGTACAGCCCAACATCTAGCTAGGACAACGATTAATAATTTCAAACAACCGCTCAAAACAGAATTCAAAAAAAATTCCCACATTTTGATGGCATCCGAAATATTTTTATCCGAAATTTCTAGTCAGGTTAAATATAATTTCAAAATAAAGTTGTATTGCATTAAAATCCAACGAAATATTGCGCACGCAACAAGTAATGAAATTAAAATTTTCAAATTCCAAAAATAATATATTTTTCAAACTAATTACGTGTTTGGTGCATAGTAACTGTCCAGTTATTATAATTACATCCCATTTATTATTTCTTAAAGTCCAGTTTCATGTTAAGCCTAATGCATACTTCCTAGGAAAGTTTGCAGCCCAGCGGGGTGGAGAATAACAAGTTGAGCCGGATATTGTGTACAACTATCGGCCCAGTTGCATTGCTGATGTTAAAAAAACGCCTGTGTAGTACAGTACAACCTAACATGGTTACTAAGCCCACTGTTGGGGAACGTAGTAATTTCAAAAAAATTCCTACGCACACGCAAGATCATGGTGATGCATAGCAACGAGAGGGGAGAGTGTTGTCTACGTACCAACACAGACCGACTGCGGAAGCGATCACACAACGTAGAGGAAGTAGTCGTACGTCTTCCCGATCCGACCGATCCAAGCACCGTTACTCCAGCACCTCTGAGTTCTTAGCACACATTCAGCTCGATGACGTTCCTCGGGCTCCGATCTAGCAAAGCGTCGAGGAAGAGTTCCGTCAGCACGACGGCGTGGTGACGATCTTGATGTACTACCGACGCAGGGCTTCGCCTAAGCACTGTAACGGTATGATCGAGGTGGAATTTGGTGGCAGGGGGCACCGCACACGGCTAAGGAACGATCTCAAGGATCAACTTGTGTGTCTTGGGGTGTCCCCTGCCCCCGTATATAAAGGATGGAGGGAGGGAGGCTGGCCGGCCAAAGAGAGGGAGGCGCAGGAGGAGTCCTACTCCTACCGGGAGTAGGACTCCCCCCTCCAATCCTAGTCCAACTAGGAATCCTTAAACGGGAGAGAGAGAGAGAGAGAGAGAGAGGTAGCCGGCCCCTCTCCTAGTCCTAATAGGACTAGGGAGAGGGGGGAGGCGCAGCCCTATGTGGGCTGCCCTCTCACCTTTCCACTAAGGCCCATGTTGGCCCATTTGGCTCCCGGGGGGTTCCGGTAACCCTCCCGGTAATCCGGTAAAATCCCGATTTCACCCGGAACACTTCCGGTGTCCAAACATAGGCTTCCAATATATCAATCTTTACGTCTCGACTATTTCGAGACTCCTCGTCATGTCCGTGATCACATCCGGGACTCCGAACAACCTTCGGTACATCAAAATGCATAAACTCATAATAACTGTCATCGTAACGTTAAGCGTGCGGACCCTACGGTTCGAGAACAATGTAGACATGACCGAGACACGTCTCCGGTCAATAACCAATAGCGGGACCTGGATGCCCATATTGGCTCCTACATATTCTACGAAGATCTTTATCGGTCAGACCGCATAACAACATACGTTGTTCCCTTTGTCATCGGTATGTTACTTGCCCGAGATTCGATCGTCGATATCCAATACCTAGTTCAATCTCGTTACTGGCAAGTCTCTTTACTCGTTCCGTAATACATCATCTCACAACTAACATCTTAGTTATAATGCTTGCAAGGCTTATGTGATGTGTATTACCGAGAGGGCCCAGAGATACCTCTCCAACAATCGGAGTGACAAACCCTAATCTCGAAATATGCCAACCCAACATCTACCATTGGAGACACCTATAGTACTCCTTTATAATCACCCAGTTACGTTGTGACGCTTGGTAGTACCCAAAGTGTTCCTCCGGTAAACGGGAGTTGCATAATCTCATAGTTATAGGAACATGTATAAGTCATGAAGAAAGCAATAGCAACACACTAAACGATCGGGTGCTAAGCTAATGGAATGGGTCATGTCAATCAGATCATTCAACTAATGATGTGACCTCGTTAATCAAATAACAACCCTTTGTTCATGGTCAGGAAACATAACCATCTTTGATTAACGAGCTAGTCTAGTAGAGGCATACTAGTGACACTCTGTTTGTCTATGTATTCACACATGTATTATGTTTCCGGTCAATACAATTCTAGCATGAATAATAAACATTTATCATGATATAAGGAAATAAATAATAACTTTATTATTGCCTCTAGGGCATATTTCCTTCAGTCTCCCACTTGCACTAGAGTCAATAATCTAGTTCACATCGCCATGTGATTTAACAGCAATAGTTCACATCACCATGTGATTAACACCCATAGTTCACATCGTCATGTGACCAACACTCAAAGGGTTTACTAGAGTCAGTAATCTAGTTCACATATCAATGTGATTAAGACCCAAAGAGTACTACGGTGTGATCATGTTTTGGTTGTGAGATAATTTTAGTCAACGGGTCTGTCACATTCAGATCCGTAAGTATTTTGCAAGTTTTATGTCTACAATGCTCTACATGGAGCTACTCTAGCTAATTGCTCCCACTTTCAATATGTATCCAGATTGAGACTTTAGATTCATCTAGATCAGTGTCAAAAACTTGCATCGACATAACCCTTTACGACGAACCCTTTTTGTCACGTCCCTAATCGAGAAACATATCCTTATTTCACTAAGGATAATTCCGACCGCTGTCCAGTGATCTACTCCTAGATCACTATTGTACTCCCTTGCCAAATCAGTGTAGGGTATGCAATAGATCTGGTATACAGCATGACATACTTTATAGAACCTATGGCCAAGGCATAGGGAATGACTTTCATTCTCTTTCTATCTTCTGCCGTGGTCGGGCTTTGAGTCTTACTCAACTTCACACCTTATAATACAGGCAAGAACTCTTTCTTTGACTACTCCATTTTGAACCACTTCAAAATCTTGTCAAGGTATGTACTCATTGAAAAAACTTATCAAGCGTCTTGATCTATCTCTATAGATCTTGAAGCTCAATATGTAAGCAGCTTCACTGAAGTCTTTCTTTGAAAAACTCCTTTCAAACACTCCTTTATGCTTTACAGAATAATTCTACATTATTTCCGATCAACAATATGTCATTCACATATACTTATCAGAAATGTTGTAGTGCTCCCACTCACTTTCTTGTAAATACAGGCTTCACCGCAAGCCTGTATAAAACTATATGCTTTGATCAACTCATCAAATCGTATATTCCAACTCCGAGATGTTTGCACCAGTCCACAGATAGATCGCTGGAGCTTGCATATTTAGTTAACACCTTTAGGATCGGCAAAACCTTCTAGTTGCATCGTATACAGCTCTTCTTTTAGCAAATCCATTAAGGAATGCAGTTTTGTTTATCCATTTGCCAGATTTCATAAAATGCGGCATTTGCTAACATGATACGGACAGACTTAAGCATAGATACGAGTGAGAAAATCTCATCGTAGTCAACACCTTGAACTTGTCGAAAACTGTTTGCGACAATTCTAGCTTTGTAGATAGTAACACTATTATCAGTGTCCGTCTTCCTCTTGAAGATCCATTTATTTTCTATTGCTTTCCGATCATCGGGCAAGTCAACCAAAGTCCATACTTTGTTCTCATACATGGATCCCATCTCAGATTTCATGGCTTCAAGCCACTTTGCGGAATCTGGGCTCACCATCGCTTCTTCATAGTTCGTAGGTTCATCATGATCTAGTAGCATGACTTCCAGAACAGGATTACCGTACCACTCTGGTGCGGATCTTATTCTGGTTGATCTACGAGGTACAGTAGTATCTTGATCTAAAGTTTCATGATCATCATCATTAACTTCCTCTCCTATTGGTGTAGGTCTCACAGAAACAGTTTTCTGTGATGTACTATTTCCCAATAACGGAGTAGGTACAGTTACCTCGTCAAGTTCTACTTTCCTCCCACTCACTTCTTTCGAGAGAAACTCCTTCTCCAGAAAGTTTCCGAATTTAGCAACAAAAGTCTTGCCTTCGGATCTGTGATAGAAGGTGTATCCAACAATTTCCTTTGGATATCCTATGAAGATGCACTTCTCCGATTTGAGTTTTGAGCTTATCAGGATGAAACTTTTTCATATAAGCATCGCAACCCCAAACTTTAAGAAACGACAACTTTGGTTTCTTGCCAAACCATAGTTCATAAGGCGTCGTCTCGACGGATATAGATGGTGCCCCTTTTTTTAACGTGAATGCAGCTGTCTGTAATGCATGACCCCAAAAACAATAGTGTTAAATCGGTAAGAGACATCATAGATTGCACTATATCCAATAAAGTACGGTTATGACGTTCGGACACACCATTATGATGTGGTGTTCCAGGTGGCGTGAGTAGTGAAACTATTTCAACTTGTTTTAACTGAAGACCAAACTCGTAACTCAAATTTTTGTCTCCGTGATCAGATCGTAGAAACTTTATTTTCTTGTCACGATGTTTTTCACTTCACTCTGAAATTCTTTGAACTTTTCAAATGTTTCAGACTTATGTTTCATCAAGTAGATATACTCATATCTGCTCAAATCATTTGTGAAGATAAGAAAATAATGATACCTGTCGCGAGCCTCAATATTCATCGGACCACATACATCAGTATGTATGATTTCCAACAAATCTTTTCTCGCTCCATTGTTCCGGAGAACGGCGTTTTAGTCATCTTGCCAAAAAGGCATGGTTCACAAGCATCAAGTGATTCATAATCAAGTGATTCCGAAAGCCCATCAGCATGGAGTTTCTTCATGCACTTTATACCAATATGACCTAAACAGCAGTGCCACAAATAAGTTGCACTATCATTATTAACTTTGCATCTTTTGGTTTCAATATTATGAATATGTGTACTATTAAGATCGAGATCCAATGAACTATTTTCATTGGGTGTGTAACCATATTAGGTTTTATTCATGTAAACAGAACAACAATTTATTCTCTTACTTAAATGAATAACCGTATTACAATAAACATGATCAAATCATATTCATGTTCAACGCAAACACCAAATAACACTTATTTAGGTTCAACACTAATCCCGAAATTATAGGGAGTGTGCGATGATGATCATATCAATCTTGGAACCACTTCCAACACACATCGTCACTTCACCCTTAACTAGTCTCTGTTTATTCTGCAACTCCCGTTTCGAGTTACTAATCTTAGCAACTAAACTAGTATCAAATACTGAGGGTTTGCTATAAACACTAGTAAAGTACACATCAATAACATGTATATCAAATATACTTATGTTCATTTTGCCATCCTTCTTATCCTCCAATCACTTGGGGTAGTTCCGCTTCCAGTGACCAGTCCCTTTGTAGTAGAAGTACTTAGTCTCAGGCTTAGGATCAGACTTGGGCTTCTTCACTTGAGCAGCAACTTGCTTGCCGTTCTTCTTGAAGTTCCCCTTCTTCCCTTTGCCCTTTTCTTGAAACTAGTGGTCTTGTCAATCATCAACACTTGATGTTTTTCTTGATTTCTACCTTCGTTGATTTCAGCATCACGAAGAGCTTGGGAGTTGTTTCTGTTATCCCTTGCATATTATAGTTCATCACGAAGTTCTACTAACTTGGTGATGGTGACTAGAGAATTCTGTCAATCACTATCTTATCTGGAAGATTAACTCCCACTTGATTCAAGCGATTGTAGTACCCAGACAATCTGAGCACATGCTCACTAGTTGAGCGATTCTCCTCCATCTTTTAGCTATAGAACTTGTTGGAGACTTCATATCTCTCAACTCGGGTATTTGCTTGAAATATTAACTTCAACTCCTGGAACATCTCATATGGTCCAAGACGTTCAAAACGTCTTTGAAGTCCCGATTCTAAGCTGTTAAGTATGGTGCACTAAACTATCAAGTAGTCATCATATTGAGCTAGCCAAATTTTCATAACGTCTGCATCTGCTCCTGCAATAGGTCTGTCACCTAGCGGTGCATCAAGGACATAATTCTTCTATGCAGCAATGAGGATAATCCTCAGATCACGGATCCAATCCGCATCATTGCTACTAACATCTATCAATACAATTTTCTCTAGGAACATATCAAAATAAACACAGGGAAGCAACAACGCGAGCTATTGATCTACAACATAATTTGCAAAATACTACCAGGACTAAGTTCATGATAAATTTAAGTTCAATTTAATCATATTACTTAAGAACTCCCACTTAGATGGACATCCCTCTAATCTTCTAAGTGATCACGTGATCCAAATCAACTAAACCATAACCGATCATCACGTGAGATGGAGTAGTTTTCAATGGTGAACATCGTTATGTTGATCATATCTACTATATGATTCACGCTCGACCTTTCGGTCTCCGTGTTCCGAGGCCATATCTGTATATGCTTGGCTCGTCAAGTATAACCTGAGTATTCCGCGTGTGCAACTGTTTTGCACCCGTTGTATTTGAACGTAGAGCCTATCACACCCGATCATCACGTGGTGTCTCAGCACGAAGAACTTTTGCAACGGTGCATACTCAGGGAGAACACTTCTTGATAATTTAGTGAGAGATCATCTTATAATGCTACCGTCAATCAAAGCAAGATAAGATGCATAAAAGGATAAACATCACATGCAATCAATATAAGTGATATGATATGGCCATCATCATCTTGTGCTTTGTGATCTCCATCTCCGAAGCACCGTCATGATCACCATCGTCACCGGCGCGACACCTTGATCTCCATCGTAGCATCGTTGTCGTCTCGCCAATCTTATGCTTCCACGACTATCACTACCGCTTAGTAATAAAGTAAAGCATTTCATCGCGATTGCACTGCATACAATAAAGCGACAACCATATGGCTCCTGCCAGTTGCCAATAACTTGGTTACAAAACATGATCATCTCATACAATAAAATCAGCATCATGCCTTGACCATATCACATCACAACATGCCCTGCAAAAACAAGTTAGACGTCCTCTACTTTGTTGTTGCAAGTTTTACGTGGCTGCTACGGGCTTAAGTAAGAACTCATCTCACCTACGCATCAAAACCACAACGATAGTTTGTCAAATAGACTCCGTTTTAACCTTCTCAAGGACCGGGCGTAGCCACACTTGGTTCAACTAAAGTTGGAGAGACAGTCTTCCGCAAGCCATCTATTTGCAAAGCACGTCGAGGGAACCGGTCTCGCGTAAGAGTACGCGTAAGGTTGGTCCGGATCGTCTCGTCCAACAATACCGCCAAACCAAAGTATGACATGCTGGTAGGCAGTATGACTTGTATCGCCCACAACTCACTTGTGTTCTACTCGTGCAAATAACATCAAACCATAAAAAACCTAGGCTCTGATACCACTGTTGGGGAACGTAGTAATTTCAAAAAATTTCCTACGCACACGCAAGATCATGGTGATGCATAGCAATGAGAGGGGAGAGTGTTGTCTACGTACCAACGCAGACCGACTGCGGAAGCGATCACACAACATAGAGGAAGTAGTCGTACGTCTTCCCGATCCGACCGATCCAAGCACCGTTACTCCGGCACCTCCGAGTTCTTAGCACACGTTCAGCTCGATGACGTTCCTCGGGCTCCGATCCAGCAATGCGTCGAGGAAGAGTTCCGTCAGCACGACAGCGTGGTGACGATCTTGATGTACTACCGACGCAGGGCTTCGCCTAAGCACTGTAACGGTATGATCGAGGTGGAATTTGGTGGCAGGGGGCACCGCACACGGCTAAGGAACGATCTCAAGGATCAACTTGTGTGTCTTGGGGTGTCCCCTGCCCCCGTATATAAAGGATGGAGGGAGGGAGGCTGGCCGGCCAAAGAGAGGGAGGCGCAGGAGGAGTCCTACTCCTACCGGGAGTAGGACTCCCCCCTCCAATCCTAGTCCAACTAGGAATCCTTAAACGGGAGAGAGAGAGAGAGAGAGGTGGCCGGCCCCTCTCCTAGTCCTAATAGGACTAGGGAGAGGGGGGAGGCGCAGCCCTATGTGGGCTGCCCTCTCACCTTTCCACTAAGGCCCATGTTGGCCCATTTGGCTCCCGGGGGGTTCCGGTAACCCTCCCGGTAATCCGGTAAAATCCCGATTTCACCCGGAACACTTCCGGTGTCCAAACATAGGCTTCCAATATATCAATCTTTACGTCTCGACTATTTCGAGACTCCCCGTCATGTCCGTGATCACATCCGGGACTCCGAACAACCTTCGGTACATCAAAATGCATAAACTCATAATAACTGTCATCGTAACGTTAAGCGTGCGGACCCTACGGTTCGAGAACAATGTAGACATGACCGAGACACGTCTCCGGTCAATAACCAATAGCGGGACCTGGATGCCCATATTGGCTCCTACATATTCTACGAAGATCTTTATCGGTCAGACCGCATAACAACATACGTTGTTCCCTTTGTCATCGGTATGTTACTTGCCCGAGATTCGATCGTCGATATCCAATACCTAGTTCAATCTCGTTACTGGCAAGTCTCTTTACTCATTCCGTAATACATCATCTCACAACTAACATCTTAGTTATAATGCTTGCAAGGCTTATGTGATGTGTATTACCGAGAGGGCCCAGAGATACCTCTCCGACAATCGGAGTGACAAACCCTAATCTTGAAATATGCCAACCCAACATCTACCATTGGAGACACCTGTAGTACTCCTTTATAATCACCCAGTTACGTTGTGACGTTTGGTAGTACCCAAAGTGTTCCTCCGGTAAACGGGAGTTGCATAATCTCATAGTTATAGGAACATGTATAAGTCATGAAGAAAGCAATAGCAACACACTAAACGATCGGGTGCTAAGCTAATGGAATGGGTCATGTCAATCAGATCATTCAACTAATGATGTGACCTCGTTAATCAAATAACAACCCTTTGTTCATGGTCAGGAAACATAACCATCTTTGATTAACGAGCTAGTCTAGTAGAGGCATACTAGTGACACTCTGTTTGTCTATGTATTCACACATGTATTATGTTTCCGGTCAATACAATTCTAGCATGAATAATAAACATTTATCATGATATAAGGAAATAAATAATAACTTTATTATTGCCTCTAGGGCATATTTCCTTCACCCACATTCAGCAATGCCGGAAAGGCCCAAACAAGGCTTCTGTACAACTTTTTGAAGTCACTAACCTCAATTAATAACTTCAGAAAAAAAGTTAGATTACAGTGGAACCTAATTAAAAGCTGTCACGAGCAAATAAATAATTCAATGGGTCCCACTTGTGCGTGTGTGTGTGTCTGTGAGAGAGAGAGAGAGACCCATCGGTCGATGCTCGTAAATACATCTTTCATCCATATGCATTGCTGATGCTCAGTAGAAACTTATATAGTTGACACAATCATATAGAACATCATAGCACACTGAACTTGCATACAAAAATTTCACGCATGCGGCACAATCAGGATGGAAGCAGTGGATCGCTACGGGAAGGGCTATGTTGAAACCAACGAACTCGTACATAACGGTTCATCGTCTTTATCAATGATGGGGAAATATCTTGAATGTTGTGCAAAGAAACATACAGACAACACAATAAGTTCTGCTAGCACATTAAGTTGATGTACAACCCTTTCTAAAAAAGTTCAGGTACAAAATTAGAACAGGTCACAATCAAATGTATTGGCATATCAGTGCTTCACACCCATAGCTCAGATTTAACTAGTATCTGACAAGATTCAGTTGTTACCTCAAATTAGGGCACATCCAGGCAGCCTGCCCTGCCTCTTCTCCCAAAGAAGCAGTGGCCTCCGCCGCGCGATGGAGTAGGCCCTGTGCCATCCATCGTTCCGAGCAACACAGGGAAAGTATGACGTTGACTCCTGTAATGGACATTGTCGACGGACCCTGGCACCAGCGGCGGCGGCAGGACTTCGATTGATGGATTGACCACTTCTTTGACATGCACGAACACTCGATACAAGTACATCCCTAACGTGGTCCGCGGCGGCCTTGGTGGCGACGAATAGTACAACCCCGGTTCCTGCACCGGTATCTCAATCACCTTCGGTATGGTGGACGGCTTCTTCATCCATGCCATAACCGTCAAAGCCCAGCTGTCTGGAGGAACAAACATACTTACGAGCTCACCTCCAAGGTCGTTGATAAGCTCGTTCATGGACTCGCTGTTCCAAGCACGTCGAGGCATGCCGTGGAAGGTAAGCTTTTTTATCTGTTTGCATAGGTCCCACCTATCAGGAAGGATAGGCACGTACACGAACAGGTACGACTCATCAGGTATGACTTATGCGTGAAACCCATCTTCTTGTTCCTTTGTTTCCTGATCTGCATGTGGCCACCTCTAAAGCTGAAGCCTTGGAGAGCATCATCTAGATTATTCATTATGTGGGTGTAGTCTTTTTCCTCGTAGTCTCTGGAAGGGTCAAAATACACGGCGTGGGACACTTGCGGATAAAGAATGATAAGGACGGCGCGCCCGTTGCTACGGGGAAAAGACACCTCAAATTATTCCCCATAGAGAGAGAAGGAATGGTTGAAATGTATGAAAGGGTTGTTTGAAACTGACTTACTTTGGATGATAAGGCACGAGGACAATTTCGGCATGACCTTTGCTAAAAAATTGGACATGTCGAGCGCCTGAAATTCACCGGAACGGAAATGAATCAACATTCCGGCGTAACATAGGCAACTCGGATCATTTACCAAAACATGACATGTCCAAAACATGACATATCCACATATCACATGTCCAGTTCAAATTTGCATATAAATTCAGCAAATTTTGAAACCTATCTAAATTCATAACTAAATAGATAACCTAATTAACATAACTAAAACCTAAGTAAATTAACCCTAGCTAGCAGAGAGAGAGGGGGGGTTGGTTTATAGAGGGTGCAGGGCGAGGAGGCAGGCCCGACGACGGCCGAGGTTGGGAGGGGAGGAAGAAGAGGAGGGAGGCGAGGGCCGACGGGTCGGAGGAGAGCGCCGGCGCCGAGGGCGAGCGCGCCTGGGTCGGGGGCGGCAGGGTCGGGGGCGAGCGCGCCGGGGTCGGGCGCGGCGGGGTCGGGGGCGAGCGCGCCGAGGTCGGGGGCGGGCGCGGCGGTGCGACGGGGCCGGGGAAGAGAGAGTGGGGATTTGGGGGAAAAGAGGCGGGATGAAGCAGGGAGAGGGAGAATTTTGGGTTAAGTGGACGTAGCAGTAGCGCGTTTACACGAAACGCGCTACTACTATTACGAGCAGCTATAGCGATTTTCTGCAGAAACCGCTACTGCTACCTTGACTAGCTGTAGCTCTTTGTCACTAAAGCGCTACTGCTATAACCAGTTTCCCTTTTTTCTTTTCCTCAGCATAATAGGAACATATATATTACATCATTGGACCCTTGCATAATAATGGCTAAGTGTGTATACAAAATAGGAACATATATATTACATCATTGGACCCATGCATAATAATGGCTAATTAAGTGTGTATACAAAATAGGAACATATATATATATATATATATATTACATCATTTGACCAATTCCTCAGCGCTGACGTTTTCATTTTTGAGTCAGCTTCTTTCCCTTCTTGTTCGTCGAAGAATAATTGAGCCCCTCATTGTGACTTTGCCTTTTCCATGGAGTACGATTTTTCTTTGGTAATGTAGTATTGATTCTTCTTTTGACGTATACTTCATCATCATCGTCATCTTCCCTCATTGGGTTGCCGTACTGATCATAGTCTTCCTCGTTGGTGACTCCATCCATTCCAATGATGTTTCTTTTGCCTTTCCTCACGACAACACGACTGGGATTGCATGGGTCGGTTATGAAGAAGCATTGTGTCACGTGCTTAGCGTGTACCCATGGCTCTTTTTTGTGATAGCGTTCACGGTAGCGCTCTTGGCGTCAGGTATAGTCATGGTAGTGAAAATCCGGCTTTCTCTTTCGACATTCTTAGCCCATCTGACACGGAACATCGTCGTGTTGTGTAGTCCAGAGTAGTCAAGCTCCCAGATCTCCTCGACCCTTCCATAAAATCGTTCAGTTCCCCCGTTGTCGCTGCCGGTCATGCATTCCATCGTCACCCCTGAGTTCTGATATTCATCACTGTCCATATCTTTGGCCTCCATGTAGAACGTGTATCCGTTGATATCATATGCCTGATAGGTTATGAGGTTGGGCGAGGGGCCATGTGCTAAGGCGTATATGAGCAATCCGTCCTGAGCGCCCTCCTCCAGGGGATTAGCAATAATATGCTCTTTGAACCAATGCAGGAAAGTGGAGTTGTGCTCTCTAGTAACTTCGGCGTCCGTCCTGCATACCCCCCGGTCACGATACTTCTTTGCGATAATTTCTTTGTGCAGTTCCACGAAAGGATCTACCTCGTCTAGGTTTTGTAGCACTACCAAGTTTGCTCTGTCAAAGTCGTTGCGTCGATCTGAGTATGCCACGTGCAGTTCCCTGCGACCGTTGTAGTGACCTTCTCCTTCGAGCCTCCCATCGTGCTTGTTAACGGGCAAACCAACACTAACACCAGGCGGCTGGTCTGCTCCATATAGAAAATTCTCACAGAAAGAGATGCACTCTTGTGTCAAATAGCCCTGGACGATGCTTCCATCCGGACGGGACATGTTACGAACGAATCCTTGCCTGCCCCGTCGGCATCCTCATCTTCAGTTATCCACCGAGTATAGCCATCCATGAAACCAGTCATGAGCAGGTGCGCTTCGACACGACCATCGACATGGGGGTCAAGCCAAACTATTCCTTTGCATTTTCGACATGGACATAAAACCTCTGTAAGGTTATTTTCCTTCATGTCCTACACCGCCGACTGCAACCACCTATCCACCATCGTTCCACTGACCATCGTCAACTCTACATAGTAATAATAAACAAATTGATTATAAAAATGCGTGCATTCATCAAAGTCATATAAAAATTCGGCATGACCTTCCTTAAAAATAGGACATATATAGATCTAGAGTTTGCCCAGAATTCGCCGAAACGGAAATAAATCGACATTTCGGCAAAACATAGGCAACTCAAATGCACAATTTGGTGTCAACTCATGCCACACACACAATTTCCATAAAAATATCACACACACATGCATAAACATATTTCCATTTTGCAAAAGCATGAAATATTAATCACACCTCTATCTCGAGATCGAGCACACGGTGGAGATGATGATGTAGGGAGGTCAAAAGTGCACAAAGCTCTTCTTGACAAAGAAAGATCGAGTTAGGGGGGCAAATAGGTCACTTAACTAAATGCTACATCTACCTAGCTATCTAATTTGGGAGGAGACAACTTCAACTAGTGGAGGGGGAGGAAAAAGAGAAAGGAGATGAATTAATGGAGGTGGTGTAGTTATAGCTAGGAGTAATGAAGAGAGAGAAAGGTAGGTAGAAGAGGGAGAGTAATGGGGGGAGAAGTATTGAGGAAGAAGAAGAGTGAGAGAGGGAGGATGTGGGAGGTAGGGGAAAGGGAGGAGAGGAGATGGGGAGGGGAGGTGGAAAAGGTGGTGGGTGTTGCGTCTTAGCAGTAGCGCGGGAGAGAAAGCGCGCTACTGCTAAGAGCATAGCAACAGCGCGCTTTCCTGTCACGCGCAACTGCTAAACGGGCCAACCCTGTGCACAATTTCAAAATTAGCAGCAGCGAGGTGACAAAAAAGGGTGCTGCTACTATGGCATTAGCAGCAGCGGGCTCCCTGGCGCCGCGCTACTGGTAAACTTATGTCGTTGTGTACTGTCGGTGGATTTTTGTAGCAGCGCGGTTTAAGCGTCACGCGCTACTGCTAAGTTTGCACCAGTAGCGAGCTTTCCGTAGCCGCGCTGCTACTACTTAGCAGCAGCGCCTATTTTTACGCCGCGCTGCTGCTAAGATTCTATGTATAAGGTTTTCCCTAGTAGTGTAATGACCCCTACGCCTGGTCTCCATGCATACCCCAGTTCTTATATAACCGCGAGGGTATTCGGACACACTCCGGACCGTCAGGTCCCGAGGTTGAAGAGAAAAGGTCAGCCATGACAAATGATCTACAATCCGGCTAGAAGGCATTACACATGTCAATTATAATTACAGTCAATCTGACTGATTGTATTCCTCTTCAATACCATCTAATAGGTTGTCTAGTTTACAGTCCTGTTGGGAATACTGTGCGGCCAATTCTACTTGACGATATACTAAGCTCACAGGGATCTCCTTCCCATCAGGCCCCATGGGTCCGACCTCAGCCATGTGGTTTGGGTCAGCCTTCATGTACCGCGTCTTCACCATGGCCCAGGCCTCCCTGGCGCCTTGACGGCAGGCCGACATCTTCCACAATCGGAAGCACCGCCGCGCTCCCTTAAGCTTCTCTACAAGCTCTCCAAGAACTTCGGGCATGGAGACGGATGGCCACAAGGCCTGGGCGACGCTTTGCATCACCTGCCGTACTCGCTCGTGCAGTTGTGAAAGCTCGGGAAGAAGGTTACCCGTAGAACCGGGCATTTCCTCTGCAGGACGACCTGTTAGCATACCTACAGACATTCCTCTGTTAGTCGACTTCCTCGCCAAACTCTTTTTTTAAAGTTCGTTTAAGCACTTACTATATATGTCGCGTCGAAGCTGCTGATTCTCCTTCACGGAGTCCAACAGCTGGGCACGAACATCCTTCAGTTCAACGCCCAGCTTGGTGTTGGCATCTTGGAGATCGTTCTTCTCCCGCCTCACCTTTGTCAGCACGTTCTCACCAGCCTTCAGCTGGCATCGGAGTTGTTGCTCTTCCGGATTTAATTCGGCGCCATCTGCAAATTTCATTTGTCAGATTTGCACCCACGCCGCACTTCGCAAAATACTTATCTTTCGAAGCGTATATTACAAGAGGGGGTCTCCTTGGGCTCCCCTGCCGCGGCTAGTGCGGCCTCAAGTTGGGCTTTGCACTCTTCCAGCTCCTGGGATAGTAGGGTATTCTTTTCTGTAAGAACCTGCATAACAGATGATCCTTAAATCAGCTATTCTAACCGTTTCAAGTCTCGGGGGTTATTGGTATATATATATATATATATATATATAATTACCAAAATTTTCTTACCCGTATGTCTTTTACATATTGCTCCATGGCTCTGGCTAGACCATTTTGAGCGGCACGGAGGTACGCATTTCCCGAATTGAAGGCATCCAATGCCTCCTGGGAGAAACAAGCGTCGCGAAGAACTATCCGGCGACGCATGTGGTTCATGGCACTCTCCACCTCGGAATTGGTGGCAGACAGCATGTCCGCATCCTCTGTCGGAGCAGCGTCCAGTGCAAGCCTCGTGTTCGCCTCCACTTCCGGAACAGGCTTTGGAGCCTGGCTAGTGGAGGCGCGATTGGCAGCCTCTCTGGATATAGTCCGGCGAGGTCTCTTCGTCCTGGAGAGAGCACGAGCGTTAGTATGCCTTGAAGGAATAACACCTGGGAATAAGATGGCGCGCTATACCTTTGCGCCGGCGTCTCAGTCCAGACCGCACTTCTTTTCAGCCCGCGGGGCCTTGCCGCCCCTCGTTGGCTAGTCGCCGTAGGCTCGGCCTCCCGTCTCAGGGACCTCCACTGCAAAACACGGTGGTCATACGGAAATCGAAAACACGCGAGGATAGATCCCTTTTCAAAGTGCTGGGACTTCGGTCTCAGTTACCTGTGAGGCTGGGAGTAGCCCTAGGTAATCGGCCATAATGGCCACCAAGGCGTTGTCCTTACTCAATTGATGAAACACCCCATCAATCAGCTCCACAGATAAGTCCGGATCCTCTTGAGAGGCCGGGTCGAGGGACCGTCCCGGATCCTCGGGTTGTGGAGGGGGGCTGTTTATTTCTTTAACAGTCTGGCGCAGTTCCTGCGTTGAAGTCGTTAGACTGGATATTTAACAATGGGAACATAAAACGGATGGACAAGTAAAAGTGTCCACTTACCCAACTTGGGGGATTGTACATAGTAAATCCACCCTGTGGGTTGACACGGAGAAATTCCTCCTCTTCTCCCTTTAACAAAGCGGACAAGGTCTTTATTAGAGTGGCAGCCGAATCCGGCCCCTTACGGCCGTAGCGGGTGGCGTCGTCCTCCCCGCTGTAGTCCCACATGGGGCGGCCTCTATACTGAAGCAGCTGCACCCCTCGCATGATGCATGCGGCCATGACCCCGATCATGGTCAGTCCGGAATGAGCTAACAATCTTATCCGGCCCATCAGGTATAGAACGTCCCTATCGCTTTCTCTCTGAGGGCTCCGTGGACGCCAGCTTAGGCGCTTCTTTAGGGGAGCACTGTCGAACTTGGGGAGGCCGATCCGGACAGGATCCGGCAGCAGGACGTCCTCTATATAAAATCATTCCGAAGGCCAGTCTTCGGACGCCTTCTTTGGGGTTCCGGATAGGTATCCGGTCCCGGCGATGCGTCACACTTCAGCTCCGCCCACGTGATATATTGACCCCTTCTTACAATGGGGCACGAGGCAGAATAGCCTTTTCCACAGCGCAAAATGAGCCTTGCAGCCCGAAAACAGCTCGCAAAGGGCAACGAAGCCCGCGATATGCAATATGGAGGCAGGCGTGAGGTTGTGCAGCTGGAGGCCATAGAAGTCCAGGAGCCCTCGGAGAAACGGATGAATTGGAAATCCGAGCCCTCTTATTAAGTAAGGGACAAGGCATACCCGCTCTCCTTTGGAGGGATTGGGTGCGCTCTCCGCTTGTTCTCCGCCATTATAGGTGGCAAGTCCGGCTCGAACCGGGACCATATAGGCCGGGGGGAGAAATCCCTTGGTCTGGAGCGTCACTAGCTCGCTGTGTGGGATGGAGAACCTCTTCCAATCTCCAGGCTGAGGGCTAGAAGGGCAAGAGGAGGAGCTGCGGTGGCCGGCCATGATAGAATGGACCTCTGTCGGATATGCTCTGATGAATACTCGTGGAGGGGAGAAGGTGTGGTTTGGATCTAAATCCTCGTCCCCTTAAATAGGCGGCTCATTCACGCGGCTAGGGGTGTAAATATAAAAAACACCCTGACTTTCTGTATTCGTTTGACACGTGGAAGACGACCATTATTGGGCGTAGAAGCCAAGGAGTGCTACATTTACAAGAAACCGGACACTATTCAACAGGTACACGGAATTTGGAGGAGAACCCGCCTTGCAATGCCGAAGACAATTCGCGCGCCGGACTCGTCGTCATTGAAGCCTGGTTCGGGGGCTACTGAGGGAGTCCTGGATTAGGGGGTGTCCGGATAGCAGAACTATACCTTCGGCCGGACTCTTGGACTATGAATATACAAGATTGAAGACTTCGTCCCGTGTCCGGAAGGGACTTTCCTTGGCGTGGAAGGCAAGCTTGGCGATACGGATATGTAGATCTCCTACCATTGTAACCGACTCTGTGTAACCCTAGCCCTCTCCGGTGTCTATATAAACCGGAGGGTTTTAGTCCGTAGGACGAACAACAATCATACCATAGGCTAGCTTCTAGGGTTTAGCCTCTCTGATCTCGTGGTAGATCTACTCTTGTACTACCCATATCATCAATATTAATCAAGCAGGACGTAGGGTTTTACCTCCATCAAGAGGGCCCGAACCTGGTAAAACATTGTGTCCCCTGCCTCCTGTTACCATCCGCCTAGACGCACAGTTCGGGACCCCCTACCCGAGATCCGCCGGTTTTGACACTGACAGTAACCATGAAGGAATTGGAGATTTTGCGGACTGAAATTTGTGCTATCTGAATCCGGTCAATCCTATTTTCTGAAGAGATTATAGTTCAAATGGAGTTAAGTTGATGCGCGCCCATGATGTATGAGCTGTATTTGCCCAGTGTATGTAATTTGCTGTTTCTGTATGCTTTATTATCACCTGTGCCGAACCATAATGCCCAGTGGGTATAATCGGCTGTAATTTCTTTATTGTATAGTGTAGGATTATTCTACCTTTCTATGCCTTGATCTCTTTGTTGTATAGTGTATGCTTTTTAGAGGTGATAGTATGGAGTAGGATAATTCTTTGAATATGCTATATCGTTCAAACGGGGGCCAACTCGCCCGACCATGACCCTTCACGGGTCATCGGATCCATGGGCCTTCTACGTCTCGTAGGATCCATGGGCCTTCTACGTCTCGTAGGATCCATGGGCCTTCTACGTATCGTAGGATCCATGGGCCGCCGACTCATTTACGGGTCTTGTACGGGCCTTTAATGGGCCGTAGACGGACCTTTAATGGAAATCGTACGTTTTATGGGCTGACCATAACGGGCCGTTAATAGGCCGTATTTGGTGATGCTATGAAAATGGCCCAACAGATAAATGGTCCACAAACGGGCCGACTGTAACGACGGCCTGAATTTGGCCCAGAAGCAGAAAATGACAATAGCGGGCCGTAAATAACTGAATGCTGCAAATGAGCCCAAGAATAAATGGGCCCTCAGAAGGCCGAAAGTTAACTTGGGCTGGAAACGGCCCAACGAAATAACGGGTCGTTAATGGGTATAAAGTGATACACTGTTCATTACGGGCCAGTTTCACCACGGGCCGTTAATGGGTGTAAAGTAATACACTGTTCATTACGGGCCAGTTTCAGCACGGGCCGCTAATGGGCCAAGAGTTACGAAGGGCCTCATATGGGCCGAAAGACGTCATGGGCTATACATGGGCCAGAAGTGAAAACGGGCTGGAATCATATTGGATGGCCCAGATGACGCTACTGGGCTTAATTCGGATAGGGCGTAACGGGCCTTGGGTTAGCAGGCTGTAAATGGGCTATATGCGAACAGGCCGTTAACAGGCTTTGCATGGGCCGGCCCACCAGCTTTTAACCAAGTCAAACAGGCCGGCCTTTTCACAGGAATGGGCCACTGTTGGGCCATGCCATGTGTCGACGTATCATAGGCGCCTTCTGTCCAGTGAGTGGATAATATCTGTCCCAACGATGAGCCGACACGTGTTTCCTCTAGCCAATGATGATTTTACACGTGGAAAATCCCCATTGGTCAGGGCTGTTAATGGATTATCAGATCCAAAACCCGACCCGATAGCTTAACGGCGTTCCGTTACGGTGGATGCCACGTGTCGGTCACCCTTAACGAAAGCACTTCTGTGACGCGCGATTTATCGTCATGGAAGTGGACACTTCCGTGATGATAATTTTGGTAATGTCATGGAACACTTCTACGACAGCACAGGTATGACTATCTTGATTCTGTGATAAATTTGTCATGGATGTACATGCATGACAAAAAAACGCGACCTACTATGACAAATACGTATCATCACGGAAGTGTATTTTTTTGTAGTGATGTTATTGATGATGCCACCCCTGCTATGCATGATACTTATGATGAAACTACTTCTATGCTTGATACTACTATGCCACTTGGTGAATTTCTTGATGAACAACTTGCTAGGGTTAGAGAGAATGAAAATATTGAATGTGATAATATTGATGAAAGTGATGATGAAGACTTGCCCGTTATTCCTAAGGGTTATGTTTTTGATAAACAAGCTTCTTTAGCTATTTTAGCTTGCAAAGATAGTTATCAACTTAAGAGGTTATTAGCTAAATGGAATAAGCAATCTCTCAATGCTAGAATGAAACCTGACCCTGCTTTTGCTACTTCACCTATCTATGTTACTGATAAGGATTATGAATTCTCTGTTGATCCTGATATAATTACTTTGGTTGAATCTGATCCTTTTCATGGCTATGAATCTGAAACTATTGTGGCACATCTTACTAAATTAAATGATATAGCCACCATGTTCACTAATGATGAGAGAACTCGTTACTTTTATATCCTTAAAATATTTCCGTTCTCATTAAAGGGTGATGCTAAGATATGGTTTAATTCTCTTGATCCTGGTTGTGTGCGTAGTCCCCAGGATATGATTTATTACTTCTCTACTAAATATTTCCCTACTCATAAGAAACAAGCTGCTTTGAGGGATATATATAATTTTGTGCAAATTGAAGAAGAGAGTCTCCCACAAGCTTGGGGGAGGCTTCTCAAGTTACTTAATGCTTTGTCTGATTATCCTCTTAAGAAAAATGAAATACTTGATATCTTTTATAATGGACTAACCGATGCCTCCAGAGATTACCTGGATAGTTGTGCTGGTTCTATTTTCAGGGAAAGAACGCCGGATGAAGCCGAAATTCTATTGAATAATATGTTGACAAATGAAAATAATTGGACACTTCTGGAACCAACTCCTGAGCCTATTCCTAAACCAACTCTGAATAATAAGGGTGTTCTATTTCTCAGTCCTGAAGATATGCAAGAGGCAAAGAAATCTATGAAAGAAAAAGGTATAAAAGCTGAAGATGTTAAGAATTTACCCCCTATTGAAGAAATACACGGTCTTAATTTACCTCCTGTTGAAGAAACATATGACCTTAATCCATCTCCTATTGAAGAAACTCATGGTCCTGATAACCCGACACAGGTAGTAAAGGTAAATTCTCTCTATAGATATGATAAAGCTGAAATCCCGTTTACTAAATTTGCTAGCCCATGCTTAGCTGAGTTTGATAAATTTATGGTTAAGCAAGAAGATTTTAATGCTTATTTTGGTAGACAATTGAAATACAATTCAGATATGCTTGAACGCTTGGGTAATTATATGGCTAATGTCAAAGGTGAACTTAAACTTATTAGTAAACATGCTTCTATGGTTACCACTCAAGTATAACAAGTACTTAAAGCTCAAAATGATTTGCTCAATGAATTGAATAGTAAGAATAATGACAACATTGTTAGAATTATGACTAGAGGTGGTAGAATGACTCAGGAACATTTGTATCCTCAAGGCCACCCTAAGAGAATTGAGCAAGATTCTTAGAGAAATAATGTGGATGCACCTAGTCCTTCTAATAGGAAGAAAAAGAAAAATGATAGGACTTTGCATGCTTCTAGTGAACCTATTACTGAAACACCTGAGAGTCCAAATGATATTTCTATCTCTGATGCTGAAACACAATCTGGTAATTAACCTGAAACTAGTGATAATGTTAATGATAATGTTCATGATGATGCTCAACCTAGTAATGATAATGATATAGAAATTGAACCTGATGTTGATCTTGATAACCCACAATCAAAGAATCAACGTTATGATAAGAAAGACTTTGTTGCTAGGAAACACGGTAAAGAAAGAGAGCCTTGGGTTCAGAAACCCATGCCTTTTACTCCCAAACCATCCAAGAAGAAGGATGATGAGGATTTTGAGCGCTTTGCTGAAATGATTAGACCTATCTTTTTGCGTGTGCGATTAACTGATATGCTTAAAATGAATCCTTATGCTAAGTACATGAAAGATTTTGTTACTAATAAAATAAAGATACTGGAACCTGAAATTTCCACCATGCTTGCTAATTATACTTTTAAAGGTGGAATACCTAAGAAACTAGGAGATCCTGGTGTACCAACTATACCATGCTCCATTAAAAGAAACTATGTTAAAACTGCTTTGTGTGATCTTGGAGCCGTTGTTAGTGTTATGCCTCTCTCTTTATATCGTAGACTTGATTTGAATAAGTTGACACCTACTGAAATATCTTTTCAAATGGCTGATAAATCAACTGCTATACATGTCGGTATTTGTGAGGATGTGCCTGTTGTAGTTGCAAGCGTTACTATTTTAACGTACTTTGTTACTCTTGATATTCCCGAGGACGATAGTATGTCTATTATTCTTGGAAGACCCTTTTTTAATACTGCAGGGGCTGTTATTGATTGCACTAAAGGCAATGTCACTTTTCATGTTAATGGTAATGAGCATACGGTACACTTTCCGAGGAAACAACCTCAAGTTCATACTATCAACTCTATTGGAAAAATTCCATCGACTATATTTGGAGGTTTTGAATTTCCTCTTCCTACTTTCAAGAAGAAATATGATATTCTTATTATTGAGGATGTGCATATCCCCGTTGAGTTAACATAGTGTTATTCGAAATTTGTCTGGTTCCATGTTATTCGGAATGAGTTTGTTAACAAGACTTGATCAACCTTGTTAGTGGATTCCTTTTTGATGAGCATGAGATGGATGAAACTAGAAGGCACAACCTTCTGTACCCTCCTCTTACTTTCTGTTATTTATATTAAATAAAATAAAAATAGTATTTTTCTGTCTGTTATCTGATTTATCCGTGCAATATAAAAATACCCCGAAAATAAAAGTTCTCCAAATGCCCTGAAATTTAAATATGATTTTTTTCCTGGAATATTTGAGAATATTTGGCACTAAGAACACAGCAGAAGGAGCTGGCACCTGGCCACGAGGGTCAGGGGCGCACCCTACCCCCCTGGGCGCGCCCCCTGCCTCGTGGGCCCATGGTGGCCCTCCTCACTTATTCCTGCACCCACACACTTCTTCTTCCTCCCACAAACACGAATATCCAGCTCAAGCACGAGTTCTAGCTCATTTTGCTACGATTTTCGATCTCCTTGCTCAAAGCACCTCTCACAAAACTGCTTGGGGAGATTGTTCCTTGGTATGTGACTCCTCCATTGGTCCAATTAGTTTTTGTTCTAGTGCTTTATTCATTGCAAAGTTTTGTTGCTTAGGTGACCCTGTTCTTGAGCTTGCATGTCAAATTTATATGGTCAAAAGTAGTTCTGATGCATGATATAGGCTCTAGGCACTTGTAGGAGTAGTTGCTATCAATTTTATTGAGTTTGGTTCACTTTTATTTGAAGTTACTAAAAATTTCAGGAATTTTTCAGAGAAAGAAATATGTTTAGGAAAATGTACCAAGGTGGCTCTTCAAGGAAACAAGAGCCCAGGCTTGCAATGCGTGATACTGATGATGAGCCACCAAGAGATGCTCCAGTGTGTCCTTGTGAATGGCCTTCGGAAAACTTTATGGATCAAGCGGGAATTAAGGAAGAATTTAACGCATATTTGCGTAACGCTGATCTTGTGTGCTTCGAGGAAGAAAAGTGCCGCCAGTACCACTATCTCACTAGTTCCTTTGTGAGGAGGTTTGAATTTTCATCTTCACGTAATTCTCCTACTGTCCTGTTTGATCTTTATGAAAATTCTTACACTATGGACTTAGAGGATTTTACCACTGGTTGCAAGCTTCCACAATGGGGTAGTATCAGAGAACCTCGCAAATCTGAATTTAGAGATTTTCTCGCTAGTATAACTGTGGGGGAATCTAGAGATATAACACAAGCTATCATAGGGAGCATTCACTTTCCTACTATACATTATTTTGCTCTCTTCATAGGTAGATGCATTAATGGTAAAGATGAGGCATGTCACATGTGTGTCCCTGACCTCAGCATTCTTAGGAGTGCTGTGTTGGGAGATAAATCTTATAATTTGGGAGCCATTGTTGCACGTAGGTTGCATCTTAATAGATTTAATGGAGATTTCTTTGGTGGAATTTATGCAACCCGCTTAGCTGATTTTCTTGGTGTAACTATACGTAATGATGATATTGAATTACCTCCTGCTTACCTAGACTTTAATGCTATGGTTCACCACCAGTTTGTCGAGAGGAATGAATCACCTCTCCAGTATCGTTTAATCTTTGACAGACGTCGTGTTGTCCGTATTACTCTCCCTGCTCCTGCCTTCTTTGATTATCAGGCAAAAGGAAGATATGTTATTACCAGAGAGGAGACAGATGAGTACAAGAGGAGGCGATTGCCGCTGCATCTCAGTACGACCCCAACTATTACTATGGATATCCGCCAGGCCAACCGTGGCCATAGACCAACTTAGGCCAAAAGCATAAGCTTGGGGGAGTACGTATTTCTCATCGACATTATATTCATGTTCACACACTCATTGCTAGATGTCGGTGCTCATACTTTTTCATTGTATCATCCATGCTAGTTTATTTTCCTTTTTATGCTTTCTTCTTGTGTGTTTAATAAACCTTAAGAAAAAAAGAAAAAAATAGTTGTAGCTTTTAATTAGTTTACTTTCCATGCTTGTAGTAGTAATTAAAAAAAGGAAAACCCAAAAAGATTTCATGTTCTTCTTTTACTTGTTGGGAGCTTTCCCGTATAAATAGTTTTATTTCTTTTCTTTGGGGGTCGATAGGAGAAGGCCATAATTAAATTGTTGAAGTAGCTCTTATATGCATTATTGTTGATCTGACAAAAGAGCCCATATTGCCTTGTCTTCTCCTGTTTATTGAATGCTTGCAGATTCCAGCTTAGTCCAATGCACGTGCACTATTATTATTATTCACGTCGTTCGGTCATGCAAGTGAAAGGCAATTATGACGATATATGATGGACTAATTGAGATGAGAAAAGCTGGTATGAACTCGACCTCTCTTGTTTTTGTAAATATGATTAGTTCATCGTTCCTGATTCAGCCTATTATGAATAAACATGTTTGCATTGACAACTAGAGATCATAGTTTCTTGTGTCATGTTTTATTAGCTAGGATCTTATAATGTTTACCTTGCGTGCCAGCATGCTATTAAAATGGTTGTGATGTGGTATGATAGGGTGGTATCCTCCTCTGAATGATTTAAGTGACTTGACTTGGCGCATGTTCACGCATGTAGTGGAAACAAAATCAACATAGCCTTCACGATATTTATGTTCATGGTGGATTATATCCTACTCATGCTTGCATTCGGTGTTGATTAATTTTAATGCATGTTCATGACTGTTGTCGCTCTCTAGCTGGTCGCTTCCCAGTCTTTTGCTAGCCTTCACCTGTACTAAGCGGGAATACTGCTTGTGCATCCAACTCCATAAACCCCAAAGTTATTCCATATGAGTCCACCATACCTACCTATATATGGTATCTACCTACCGTTCCAAGTAAATTTGTAAGGGCCAAACTCTAAACCTTCAAATAAATATCCTGTTTTGTATGCTCAAATAGCTCATGTATCAACTAGGGTTGTCCGTATCTTCCATGTTAGGCGGGTTATTCTCAAGAGGAGTGGACTCTGCTCCTCACTCACGAGAAAGTGGTTGGTCACCGGGATGCCCAGTCCCATGCTTTATGCAAATCAAAACAAAATAATTGCAAACAAAACTCCCCCTGGGACTCTTGTTAGTTGGAGGCACTCGTTGTTTCGAGCAAGCCATGGATTGATGCTTGTTGGTGGAGGGGGAGTATAAACTTTACCATTCTATTTGGGAACCGCCTATAATGTGTGTAGCATGGAAGATATTGCCATCTCTTGGTTGTTACGTTGACAATGAAAGTATACCGCTCAAAATATTATTCATCTCTATTTCAAAACCGAGCTCTGGCACCTCTACAAATCCCTGCTTCCCTCTACAAAGGGCCTATCTATTTACTTTCATGTTGAGTCATCATCTTCTTATTAAAAAGCACCAGTTGGAGAGCACCGCTGTCATTTGCATTCATTACTGTTAGTTTACATTGAGTATGACTTGACTGGATCTCTTTTACCATGAATTACAATGTCTAGTCAGTCCTTGATCTTTAAAGGTGCTCTACATTTATGTTTTGCGGTCTCGGAAAGGGCTAGCGAGATACCATCTTGTTATATCATATTATGATTGTTTTGAGAAAGTGTTGTCATCCAAGATTTATTATTATTGCTCGCCAGTTGATTATGCCATTGATATGAGTAAACTTGAGACCTAAGCGTTATTGTGAATGTGGTTAGTCATAATCTTTGTTGAAAACTTGAATGCTGGCTTTACATATTTACAACAACAAGAGCAAGTAGTGACTGATGGATCTACCATCCCCTTGCGGCAAGTGTGCCTCCCTGACACCTTTGGCACCCGCCACAACTATCACACCGAGCTCATCGAATTCAACATGGCGCATATCGGCCTGCCGTACAACACCATCCTGGGGTACCCGGCACTCGCCAAGTTCATGGCGACGACCCACCACAGCTACAACGTCCTCAAGATGCCAGACTGCAGTGGCGTTATCACCATCGCCTGCGACGAGAAGGACACAGTCTGCTCCCTCGAGCATGCCTACAGGGCCGCCATGGCCACGCATTCGGATAGCGAGGACGCCGACAAGCCACCTGAGGCCGCTCCCACAAAGAAGAAGATGCTTTCCCAAGACCGCCCTGAGGCGAAGAAGGCATCGGCTGATGGCATTGGCCCAGGCCCTGCCCTCGCTGTCGGCGCGTGCCCTCCTCCTGCATAGGAAGGCGTGCTCATCTCCTCCCATTGGGCGGGCTTGGATGTTTCCTCCTGGAAGGCATCTAACTTGCCTGGCGTGCCAAGGAAGGTGATCGAGCACCACCTAGCAGTGTGCCCTAGCGCACACCTCGCCAAGCAAGGAGCACAACACCAAGCGCCAGAGAAGCAATAGTTCATTGATACGTCTCCAACGTTCTATAATTTTTGATTGCTCCATGCTATATTATCTACTGTTTTGGACTATATTGGGCTTTATTTTCCACTTCTATATTATTTTTGGGACTAACCTATTAACCGGAGGCCCAGCCCAGAATTGTTGTTTTTTGCCTATTTCAGTGTTTCGAAGAAACGGAATATCAAACGGAGTCCAAATGGAATAAAATCTTCGGGAGCGTGATTTTCTCACCGAACGTGATCCAGGAGACTTGGACCCTACTCCAAGGAGTCAAAGAGGAGGTCACGAGGGTGGGGGCGCCCCCCCCCCTCCTAGGGCGCGCCCCCTGCCTCGTGGGCCCCTCGGTGCTCCACCGACGTACTCCTTCCTCCTATATATACCTACGTACCCCCAAATGATCAGAACAGGAGCCAAAAACCTAATTCCACCGCCGCAACTTTCTGTATCCACGAGATCCCATCTTGGGGCCTGTTCCGGAGCTCCGCTGGAAGAGGGTCGTCATCACATAGGGCTTATACATCATCATAGCCTCTCCGATGAAGTGTGAGTAGTTTACCTCAGACCTTCGGGTCCATAGTTAGTAGCTAGATGGCCTCTTCTCTCTTTTTGGATCTCAATACAAAGTTCTCCCCCTCTCTTGTGGAGATCTATTCGATGTAATCTTCTTTTTGCGGTGTGTTTGTTGAGACCGATGAATTGTGGGTTTATGATCAAGTCTATCTATGAATAATATTTGAATCTTCTTTGAATTCTTTTATGTATGATTCGTTATCTTTGCAAGTCTCTTCGAATTATCCGTTTGGTTTGGCCAACTAGATTAGTAGTTCTTGCCATGGGAGAAGTGCTTAGCTTTGGGTTCGATCTTGTGGTGTCCTTTCCCATTGACAGAAGGGGCAGCAAGGCACGTATTGCATCGTTGCCATCGAGGATAACAAGATGGGGTTTATTTCATATCGCATGAATTTATCTCTCTACATCATGTCATCTTGCTTAAGGCGTTACTCTATTTTTAACTTAATACTCTAGATGCATGCTGGATAGCGGTCGATGAGTGGAGTAATAGTAGTAGATGCAGAATCGTTTCGGTCTACTTGTCACGGACGTGATGACTATATACATGATCATGCCTAGATATTCTCATAACTATGCTCAATTCTGTCAATTGCTCAACAGTAATTTGTTCACCCACCGTAGAATACTTATGCTCTTGAGAGAAGCCACTAGTGAAACCTATGGCCCCCGGGTCTATTCTCATCATATCAATCTCCATCACTTTAATCTTGCTTTGCTTTTTACTTTGCCTTTACTTTTTACTTTGCATCTTTATACCAAAAATACCAAAAATATTATATCTATCAGATCTCACTCTCGTAAGTGACCGTGAAGGGATTGACAACCCCTAATCGCGTTGGTTGCGAGTAGCTATCGCTTTGTGCACGTACGAGGGACTTGAGCGTGGCCTCCTACTGGATTGATACCTTGGTTCTCAAAAACTGAGGGAAATACTTACGCTACTCTATTGCATCATCCCTTCCTCTTCGGTGAAAACCAACGCAAGCTCAAGACGTAGCATTCATTGTCCAGGAAATTTCCAAGCTTCAAGAAGCTCGAGTCATCCGTGGGGAGCACCGCCCCATGCAGCTAGCTGATACGTCTCCGTCGTATCTACTTTTCCAAACACTTTTGCCCTTGTTTTGGAATCTAACTTGCATGATTTGAATGGAACTAACCCGAACTGACGTTGTTTTCAGCAGAATTGCTATGGTGTTATTTATGTGCAGAAACAAAAGTTCTCGGAATGACCTGAAACTTCATGGAACATCTATTCGGAAATAGTAAAAAATCCTTGCAAAAGATGAAGACCAGGGGGCTCACCACCTGTCCACTAGGGTGGGGTGCGCGCCCCCTACCTCGTGGGCCCCCTGGAGCTCCTCCGACCTCAACTCCAACTCTATATATTTGCTTTCGGGGAGAAAAAAATCAGAGAGAAGAATTCATCGTGTTTTACGATTCGGAGCCACCGCCAAGCCCTAAAACCTCTCGGGAGGGCTGATCTGGAGTCCGTTCGGGGCTCCGGAGAGGAGAATCCATCGCCATCGTCATCATCAACCATCCTCCATCACCAATTTCATGATGCTCACCGCCGTGCGTGAGTAATTCCATCGTAGGCTTGCTGGACGGTGATGGGTTGGATGAGATCTATCATGTAATCGAGTTAGTTTTGTTAGGGTCTGATCCCTAGTATCCACTATGTTCTGAGATTGATGTTGCTATGACTTTGCTATGCTTAATGCTTGTCATTAGGGCCCGAGTGCCATGATTTCAGATCTGAACCTATTATGTTTTCATCAATATATGAGAGTTCTTGATCCTATCTTGCAAGTCTATAGTCACCTATTATGTGTTATGATCCGTTAACCCTGAAGTGACAATAATCGGGATACTTACCGGTGATGACCATAGTTTGAGGAGTTCATGTATTCACTATGTGCTAATGCTTTGTTCCGATACTCTATTAAAAGGAGGCCTTAATATCCCTTAGTTTCCATTAGGACCCCGCTGCCACGGGAGGGTAGGACAAAAGATGTCATGCAAGTTCTTTTCCATAAGCACGTATGACTATATTCAGAATACATGCCTACATTACATTGATGAATTGGAGCTAGTTCTGTGTCACCCTATGTTATGACTGTTACATGATGAACCGCATCCGGCATAATTCTCCATCACCGATCCATTGCCTACGAACTTTCTATATATTGTTCTTCGCTTATTTACTTTTCCGTTGCTATTGCTATCATCATTACAAAATACCAAAAACATTACTTTTGCTACTGTTACCTTTTGCTACCGTTACCACTACTATCATATTACTTTGCTACTAAATACTTTTCTGCAGATATTAAGTTTCCAGGTGTGGTTGAATTGACAACTCAGCTGCTAATACTTGAGAATATTCTTTGGCTCCCCTTCTGTCGAATCAATAAATTTGGGTTGAATACTCTACCCTCGAAAACTGTTGCGATCCCCTATACTTGTGGGTTATCACCAGCCAACCCGGTCGTCATCCCCGAGAGGGGCGGCAAGGTGCGCATGCGCGTTGACCTTGCGAGCCTCAACAATGCCTGCTCTCGGGACCTCTTTTGGCCATCGTGGGTCAGCCGGGCGCGGGCCTCGCCACCAAATACACTCGCATTCCCTTCAGCCTGATGAACGCCGATGCCACCTTCCAAAGGCTGACACAGCCCACTATGGAACCGTGCGAGCCCTCTGCCCCTTGCGAGCCCCCTGTGCGTCGGGAGCCTCTCGGCCCTTGAGCGACGAGCTTCCACAGCGCACCTCATCAAGCGACTCGACAACGCTATTTTGCTAGGTGAATTTTTGTTGTTCAAACTAAGGGCGCCCCACGGGCTGCAGCAACCTCGAGTTGACCCGTGCCAGACGCGGCAGCTGCGCCACTTTTTTGGTTGTGTAACGAATCTTGGTTATGCCCTAATGAATTTATATTACTTGTGTAATTATGTGTCCGGTGCTATGTCACCTTGAGAGCACCGCACACTCACGACACCTCTCCTGACCGTCCCATGAGCGGGGGTTGGGCACGGCGTCTGTGCTCGGGTCCGTCCCTGCAGCGCTGATAAATCCAAGTGGTCGAGCTCTGGCTCGCGAGCCTGCCCCCATGCATGCCACCTCAGTGAGATCTTTGGTGCCTTATCTCCTCATGGAACGGCCATGAGCAAGTTGGCGAGTGCGCCTCGCTCCCTGTATCCCGAAACATGTCAACATGTAGTTACCCCAGGAACCAGAGGCTCGGGAACCCGGCAGGCCGTGCCAGAAGATTTCGAGGACCGAGCCTCGACAATGGTGCCTAGAGAACGGCGTGGGCTCCTCGCGAGCCATGGATCGCCCGACGCTGCCCCCTGCAAAAGCTAAGCCTAACCGCCTTATGAGCCACAACTATTGTCACTAGAATTCCTTCCTCTCACGACCTTGGTGAAGGTTGTTGCCTCTTTTCCGCATGAGTCGCTAGCACGTCAAAGGGGGGCTCCCTGAGCATCGCGCCTCAGGAGCCCTCACTAGTTTCTGGTGCTCCCCACCTCCTGGACTTGTCCGGGCATTGCGACCTGACATACCAGCGACGGATGAGGCTCGCTCAGGGGCTGGGTCCTGGCAGTGTAGAGCACCTAGGCGAGCAATGAAAGGAGGGGCAAGCCTTGCGAGGAGATTTTAGGAGGGAGCGTATGATTCGAATCGAGAAAGCATTAAATTAAAATGTGGAGGCCATTGTTTCTTACATACCCCCACGGAGCCTACATCGATCCAGTGCAGATAAAAAGAAGAAATAAAAGAGAAATCTTCAGGCGGGCGCGACCACCCCCAAGTCTCCGGGTTGGGCGCCGGCCGCACCCTAATTGGAGTCCTCGTCTTTACCATGGGTGGAACCTAGATACATCTTTTTCTTTTAAGTAGTTGATTCATCCTTTATGTTCTACCAAAAGTTATGTGACTTTTTTATCTTTTGTGTATTCACAGCTCCTCTCGTATATGCCATTTCACCGGTATCTACCTATTAAATAGGATTTACGGAATCTATGGGTACTTGAGGCTTAATGCTTGCAAGCAATTTTGGCTGGAGTTTGGAATATGCTTCATTTGCTGATGATATGTCTTGAACTGTTCATCAATGCATGACGATCCTTTTGTGCAACACATCGGAAATCATCGAGTTAAGAAATAAAGATGCCCCAGGTTCACGTGTCAAGATGGTTCAGTTAGCTGTCCCTGTTATTATATGTTAACCAAAAGAATAAGAATGGTCTGATAATTTGTTTCTAGTATTTAATCGACCTCATCGGCAAGCTCTTCGTCAAGGTTCTCTCGCTTCGGTTGGCACCACGGCTTGGTACGATCATCTCCTCCAACTAGAGTGCTTTCATCTCGAATAGGAGCGTCCACGATAACTTCCTCCTCGTCCAACAAACTGTTAGATGGACAGACATGATGTACTCCCTCCATTTCTTTTTAGTTTGCATATAAGATTTGATCAAAATCAAACTTTGTAAAGTTTGACTGGCTTTGTAGGAGAAGATATCAACATTCACACTATGAAATCAATATTATTAGTTGCTTGATGAAATTAATTTTCATAGCATATAACTTTAGTATTGTAGATGTTGATATTTTTCACTATTAAGTTAGTTAAATTTTACAAAGTTGGACTTTGACTAAATCTTATAGGCAGACTAAAAAGAAACGGAGGGAGTATTTGGATCTTCGTACTCCGTGCTTCCGTAGGGTAGTAGTTTCTTTAAATTTCTCTATATATTGAACATGATCTAAAAATATATGTTGTGAACTTATTTTTGTTTTATTAATGTTCTAACAAATATCCTTCGAGTATTAAAAATGTGCGTGCAACTTAAACAAATGTCCGGACATTTTGTAAATTTTTCATGACATTTAAAAATATGTTAACATGTTTATAATAAATGTTCATAACATTTAACAAGAAGTTGGTACTATTCAATAAAAATGTTCGCACCTTTAAATACTAATTCATGACCATTTTTAACAAAATACTCAGGAAATGTACAAATTTCTTCGCACAATTTTCAGAAAATGCTCATTACCTAAAAAAATGTTTATACTATCTAACAAAATTCACAGCATTTGCAATAAAATGTTCGCACAAATCTAAAATAATGTTCATGAAATTTTAAATATTCTTTTGCGTAGTTCTGAAATTTTGTTCATGACATATATGCGTGAGACCATTCAAAAGAAAATGTTTACTGCATTTACCAAAATGTGCAGGAAAAGGCAAAAAGCGCAATATTCATAAATGTTCATGAAGTATAAAAAAATCCACTCATGTTTTCTCCAAAAAAACATGAAAGAATAAAAACAAAATTAATTAGAAAGAAGAAGAAATAATAAAACTGATAGAAATAGGAAAACCAGACGAGACCTTCTAAAAGGTTCGTCAAACCACTTCCAACCCGCTCCCTTGCTTCAAAACCGGCCAATAGAAGTTTTCGGAAACTGTTGGCGAATGCTATTGTGCACTTCTTTTGTCTCGCAATAAGAAAGACATATATTTTAAGGCGTGTGTTGTCGCACTGGTGTGTGGGCGCAGGAGTATATCTGGTGCACCCGTCTTTCTGATGCTACTAGTGCACTGATCACACAAAATACACTCTACAAACATTTCAAAAATCTAAAAAAGAATAGCATGCCCGCAAAACATACGGCTAGCGTAACACAAAATTTCAAATTCAAATTAGACCTACAACACTAGAAACGAAAATGGCAAATCTTATTATGAATGGTACTGTTTTTAGATTGGGCCTATCAACACAATATGTGCTAAATTTGTTACTTATCTCCAACTGTGATTCAAATTAACTTCTGTTTTTTGGTGTCATGGTAGATACTCCCTCCGTCCGGAATTACTTGCCGCGGAAATGGATAAAAATGAATGTATCTAAACTGAAATACGTCTAGATATACCCTCACAAGTAATTCTGGATGGATCCTCAAACAAAAAAAATTAATTCTTACTTTCTCATGCTACTAGGTTGGAATTGATTCATTCTGTTTTCTTAGCTATTCCTGTTTATTATATGGCTAACATTTTGTTCACTAAGAAGTTTCTTGCTAAGCTCACTGCTGTCATTAGGAATTTTTGGTGGACAGGTGTCAGGGAAAATGATTCAAGCAGGAGTCTTTGTCTTCGAGCATGGAAAGATATTTGCAATTCTAAAGAAGAAGGTGGACTAGGTATAAGGAATTTGGAAGCAATTAATGAAAGTCTTGTTCTTGCGGCTGTTTGGAGAATTGCTAAATCCCCTTCCTCTCAGCTATATTTGGTCCTTCAGGCTAAATATTTCCATGACTCTTCTATTTGGACAGCTACTCCTTCCTCTCCTAAATCTGCTTTCTAGACCTCTGTTCTGAAAATGATGCCTAAGTTAAATTAAAGCTCATTCTTTTTATCAATTGACTCAAGGTAATATCCCAATCTGGAGTTCTCCTTGGTGCACTCTTTGGACTAGCATTCATGACTATCTTAATATTCAGCAACCAGGTTTTATTTATCCTTCTTTAGTTAGGGATCTTTGGCTCCCTGGGCAAAAAGTTTGGAATAATGGTTTAATTCATTTACTTTTTCGGCAACCTATGGCTTCAGTCATTGTTCAAACTGATATCATTGATGATGATGGCCCAGATTTACTCTGTTGGAATCTCACACCTAATGGAATTTGTTCTTCCAAATCTGCTTATAAGCTTTGTTTGTAGGAAATTCATACAAATCCTCGAAATGTGCCTTCTGTATTATCTCCGGTGCTCAAAGACCTTCTCAAACTGGTTTGGAAGCAAAAGCAGCTCCTTCCTAGGGTGCAAACTTTTGCATGGAGGCTTCTTAGGAGAGCTTTACCTACAGGCTTGCAGGAAAGCCGTTTCTCTAATCATATCTCTCCGAACTGTTGTAGGTGTGGCATTCAAGAGGATGAGTTCCATTTATTTTTCCTATGTCCTTTTGCACGAGCTTCTTGGTTTGCTTCTCTATGGTTCATTAGGTCAGATGTTCTAGTCCAAGGCCATGCTACTATGCATTCCATTCTCATTGCCTTTCTTCACATGGGACATCCATACGGTTCTATTTCAAACATTCTAAACTTCTTGTGGTATCTTTGGAAGGCTAGAAATGATTATCTCTTTGATAGGAATAAGGCTCATCCTCATCATGTGCACCTTGCTGCTAAAGCCATGTCTTCTGATGCTTATATTGATTTACCTCACTTGTCTCTAATGCAGGTGACGCCACAAGTACAACTTCCTCTTGATCAACTTCCTATGCAGGGACGAACTCTCCGGTCGGATTTGCTTGTTTCGGGCCCCAAAATTTACTCTGATGCAGCTTTCAAAACTCGGAAAGTTCATGGATTACCACAAGGAGAAGTTGCAACGGGAGTGGGTATTTATATTTCCTTGCCTCAAGATCAAGTGAATGTGCAGATTCAAGCTTCTGCTCCTCCTACCACTTCTCCTCTACATGCTGAAGCTCTGGCTCTCTCTTTTGCTGCTCAAGTGGCTAGTAAGCTCAATATTCTTCGGCCAACATTTCTCATGTATTGCCTTTCATTATCATCGGTGGCTGCTATTGGTAGGATAGTAGAATCTACCGCTCCTTGATGCATTAGGAAGCCTTTGGCTACTTTCTTTAAGCATGCTAACAATCTGCAGCCTCAAGTCTTTCATATTTCCAGAGAAATAAATGGCATAGCACACAATATAGCTCAACAGGTTTTACATCAATGTGTTCAACCTGAAGTTTGTTGTTTTGCTTCACCTCATAGGCATACTTTCTGTCCTGTTGTATCTCTTCTATCCAAGTTTCAGGATCAGAAGTTTCTAATTCACGTTGTACATTGTTACTGAGCTGAATGAATTTGATGCTTCGAGCGCCTTTTGTTGTTCAAAAAAAAACGTGGAGAGTATATGTTACGTGTACATGCTAACTTATTTTTTAAAATTTCAAGTGCTTGTACAGTGACTTTTGAGCAGCCGGTGCACCAAGCATGACAAGGCTAGGTGCACTAGATGTGTTCCCGCGCGTCCATTACAGGCCTTGTTTGTGCGTGCAGTGGGGCTGCGGCCGCGTTTCTTCACGGCGCGATCTTAATCCTGCATTTTCATGAATCGCGCTCACGGAACGGTAGCAGGCCACGGCCCATTAAGCTTCGCCTTTTTAAAAGAAAATGACCGTAAGGAAGCCTCCTCACCAGCGCCTATAATAATCTCAAAACGAGAAATCGTGCTCATGGAACAAGAGAAGGCCACGACCAATTAAGCTTCGCTTCGTCGCTCGCTCAACTCAACCTGCTCACTTCCTTTTCTTGTTCAACTATGTTGTGCTGCTACTTCACGGAAAAAATAGACATTTTATTTGCGATTTTGAATATGTTCATAAAATAAAAAGAAGGTCATGTACTTATTTAATGTTCGTTGGTTTATATAATTTCATGAACTTGAAAAGGTTCAAATATTTAAACAAGTTCATGAAAATGAAAAAGTTCACAACTTTCAAAAGAGTTCTGATTTTTTAAAACAATACGAATTTGAAAATCTTGAAAAAATAGGAATTTTGTAAAATCATAAATTTTAAAAAGGTTCACGAATTTTCGAAAAAGTTCATAGATTTGAAAAACATTCATGAATCTGAAAAAAGTTCATGAATTTCTCAGAATAAAAAACGTTCACAAATTTGAAATTTTTTTGTGGATTTGCAAAAATGTTAATTAATTTGGAAAAGTTCAAAATAATGTTTACGATAAAAAAGTCGGCAACTATTGGAAAAAGTTCATGAATTTTGAAAAGGAACCAAAAAGAAAATGAGAAACGAAAACGAAAAGAGAACATCGTACAAAACTTGTCCTGGAAAAAACCAGGGGTAAACCACTTAGAAAAACCGCTCGAACCTTCTAGAAGGTCCCTAAAACCGGTGAGAGAAAAAACTATGTGGACCAGTCGTACAGGAACCTGGCATGCACGACATTGTTGTAAACTAGAAAAAGAAGTGTTAAATGGGCCGAGCCCAAGGCGAAGGGAGAGAGGTGGGGGTTGTGCGCCAGTTTGCCCAAATATGAAGCACATGCATGAAAGATTTGGGAATAAATTACATGTCTGGTCCTTGTATTAGTGAGTTAATTGCATAGAAGTACCACAATTCAGGCATCACAAGCAGATTGGTACCACGATTGCTAATTTTTGCGTGTCAGTACCAACATTGGTTTAAGTTTTTGCAGAAAAGGCTAAAACGCTGATTTATACGTATTGATGTTGTATCCGACAGCTCAGGCCCACCCGTCAGGTGCCACGCTGGCCAATCGGCGCGTGCCCACGCGCTGACTAGGACGAGCCGCGAGCCGCTCTCTAACCCGGTCCGGTCGCACCGGTTCGCCCCCGCCGCACCATTCCCCTCCCCTCCTCCTCCTCGACTCATTTCCTCCGTCGCCGCCGCCCGCGTCCCGACTGCCGGCCGCCGCACCGCCCCGCCGACGCCATGGTTTTTGAGGACGAAAGCAGCGAGGACCAGTCTAGCCTCCCGTACATGCACTCTTCCTCCTCCACCGACGGGCTCAACCAGGTCAGTAGAGTTAGTTTAGGGTTTAAGATCTGGGATTTGTTGATTTGGTTGATTTAGGTAGGTTTTGATTTGGCCATTGTCTTTGTGTGAGCTTCTGCAGGTCCCTTTCAGCCTTGAAGATCCAGATTATAAGGGGCTTGAGCTGGATGTGATGTCCCCATGTGAGAAGCACGGCATGGCATCTGAGAGGCTTGTTGCCTTTGAAGGAACAGACACAGGCAGGAGGTTTTTAGCATGTGCACAACCGGTATGGATTATAGGCATAGTGATTTTTTCCTTAGTTTGTTAGTGCCATATTGAACTCTGCTTGTTGTGAACATTTTGGTTCATAGTGGTAGTAGAGTTGCTTATTAAGGTCAAGCATTAGTATATTTTGCTGTAGTACAATGGCATTGTAATGAGTACTCCATTGTAATGTTGGTTCATAGTGGTATTAGAGTAGTTTATCTAGGTCAAACATGAGTATATTTTGTTTGCTGGAGTACAATGGCATAGTAATTTTTTGTTCATAGTGGTACTAGAGTAGCTTATTTAGGTCAAGCATGAGCATATTTTGCTTGCTGGAGTACAATGGCATAGTAATTTTGGTTCATAGTGGGACTATAGTAGCTTATTTAGGTCAAGCATGAGCATATTTTGCTTGCTGGAGTACAATGGCATAGTAATTTTGGTTCATAGTGGTACTAGAGTAGCTTATTTAGGTCAAGTATGAGCATATTTTGCTTGCTGGAGTACTTTGCTTGCTGTGAACATTTTTTAACTGACCATATGTTTAAAAGTTGTTGATCACTCCTTGATATGAACAATATAGTAACTAACCTAGGCAGTCAGCTACTCAAGTGGCTGCCCCTCTTGTTAAATTTAGATATTTTTGTTGGCAATTGCAGTGATCTTGTGTAATTACTTGTTGTATGAACTTTGTTGGTGTTGTTGTTGTTATTGCAGGAAGGTAGCAATTGTGGCTTTGTTGAATGGGTTGATCACCAGTGGCCCCCAACAATGCAAAATGCATTGTTGAAGCTATGGGCAATGGTTGAAGATGCCAAAAGTGCTAGGGTGAATGCAATCTTGAAAGTTCTTTCACTATCCACCATCTGACAGAAGAGAAGGACAAGTTGGAGGCCAACTATGACAAGCTAGTCCAAGATGTGCATCAGCTTATGAACTTCCAGGAGGATAGGGTGGTGGATTTCAGACATCTGCAGTCTGCCCTTACATATCAGCAGGAAGTAAGAAAAGAACTGATTGATGATATGAAGGCACAGATGGCTACTGAGATGGCAAAGAAAGATGCAGAGACCCAGAAACTTAGTCAGAAGTATGAGCTGCTGGTCAACTTGACAAGAGCTCAAGCAACAGTGATTCAGAACTTGAAGTTGAACAAAATGAAAGAGAAGCAAGTGCTTGCTGAAGCTAGGATTGATTTGGAGCTGAAGAATGCAGAGCTAACAAAGTGTCAGGAGAAGCTCACCCAAGAGAAGCTAGAGTTGAAGCTTCAGGTTGCTGATCTGCTTAAGGGAAATGAAAAGCATGCTCAAGAGAAGTGGCAGTTAGAGTTTCAGAATGAAAAGCTGAAGGAGAAGTTAAAGGGGATTCAGGCCATTTTGGAGAAGTGAAGAAGATGAAATGAGATTAGTGGCATTGCTGACCTTTTGGGAATGATGGTTGTGTAATGACCTAGCATCTAGGAACTAAGGTTGTGTACTGTATGCTTGTACTAATTGTGAACTATGGTTGTGTATGTATGTGAGTTAGTAGTTATGCTATTCATCCTTTTGTGAGAAAAGGCTGAACTGTGCATTTGTAGTTGAACTCCCCTATGTATTGTGAACAATGGTTATGTATGGCTATAATGAGTTGAACTCCAGTAACTAATGTGTGCTATGATTGGTAGACATGTATCTCTGCATCAGTTTCTTTGATGTTAAGGTACAGACATGGATCTCTGCATCAGTTTCTTTGACAATGTTGCATCAAACCACTCATGTCATACAAAATAAAAGAGATCAAGATTGACTCAATCTCATTGCATCAGAATATAACTGCACTGATCCATTACATATTAAGCAAGAGCAACTAAACCAACAGTACATTGCATTTAGAGCAACTAAATCAACAGTACAAAAGACAACTTGGCTTGAACTTAACCAACTAAACTAACTATAACTAAACAAAGAGCAACTTGGCTTCAACTTGAGGACAGTACATTGCATTTAGTTGCTCTAAACCAACTAAACCAACTAACAAACTAACTTAAGATCTTGCCTGCAACTAAGCCAAGCACAAATATAGTGAAAAGAAAGAGCACATTGTGAAATTTGGCCCTAATCCTAGCAATCTCTGCATTCTTCTCTCTGACTTGAGCTTGCAGAGACAGAACCATGGCCTCCCTTGTGCCATCATCTTCACTAGGAGATAGCATTGGAAAATGTTCTTCAGATCTAGCAACAGTTGCACCTTTAAGCCTCCAGACTTCATCACGCAGATCCACAATGAGCTCACTCCAAAATTTGGGCAACGGATCTGTTGGAAATATGCCCTAGAGGCAATAATAAATTGGTTATTATTATATTTCCTTGTTCATGATAATTGTTTATTATCCATGCTAGAATTGTATTGATAGGAAACTCAGATACATGTGTGGATACATAGACAACACCATGTCCCTAGTAAGCCTCTAGTTGACTAGCTCGTTGATCAATAGATGGTTATGGTTTCCTGACCATGGACATTGGATGTCGTTGATAACGGGATCACATCATTAGGAGAATGATGTGATGGACAAGACCCAATCCTAAGCATAGCACAAGATCGTGTAGTTCGTATGCTAAAGCTTTTCTAATGTCAAGTATCATTTCCTTAGACCATGAGATTGTGCAACTCCCGGATACCGTAGGAATACTTTGGGTGTACCAAACGTCTCAACGTAACTGGGTGGCTATAAAGGTACACTACGGGTATCTCCGAAAGTGTTTGTTGGGTTGGCACGAATCGAGACTGGGATTTGTCACTCCGTGTGACGGAGAGGTGTCTCTGGGCCCACTCGGTAGGACATCATCATAATGTGCACAATGTGATCAAGGAGTTGATCAATGGATGATGTGTTACGGAACGAGTAAAGAGACTTGCCGGTAACGAGATTGAACAAGGTATCAGGATACCGACGATCGAATCTCGGGCAAGTATCATACCGATAGACAAAGGGAATTGTATACGGGATTGATTAAGTCCTTGACATCGTGGTTCATCCGATGAGATCATCGTGGAACATGTGGGAGCCAACATGGGTATCCAGATCCCGCTGTTGGTTATTGACCGGAGAACGTCTCGGTCATGTCTGCATGTCTCCCGAACCCGTAGGGTCTACACACTTAAGGTTCGATGACGCTAGGGTTATAAAGGAAGTTTGTATGTGGTTACCGAATGTTGTTCGGAGTCCCAGATGAGATCCCGGACGTCACGAGGAGTTACGGAATGGTCCGGAGGTAAAGATTTATATATAGGAAGTCCTATTTCGGCCATCAGGACAAGTTTCGGAGTCATCGGTATTGTACCGGGACCACCGGAAGGGTCCCGGGGGCCCACCGGGTGGGGCCACCTATCCCGGAGGGTCCCATGGGCTGAAGTGGGATGGGATCCATCCCAAAGTGGGCTGGGGCGCCACTTTCCCCTAGGGCCCATGTGCCTAGTGTGGGGGAAACCCTAAAGGAAGAGTCCCAGAAGGGGAAGGCACCTCCTAGGTGCCTTGGGAGGAGGGATTCCTCCCTTGGCCGCCGCCCCCCCCCCCCCTAGGAGATTGGATCTCCTAGGGCCGGCGCCCCCCCCCCCTTGGCCCCCCTATATATAGTGGGGGAGATGGAGGACTTCTTACCTTTGCCTTTGGTGCAGCCCTCTCCCCTCTCCCAAGTCCTTCTCCTCTCCCGTGGTGCTTGGCGAAGCCCTGCAGGATTGCCACGCTCCTCCACCACCACCACGCCGTTGTGCTGCTGCTGGATCGAGTCTTCCTCAACCTCTCCTTCTCCCCTTGCTGGATCAAGGCGTCGGAGACATCGTCGGGCTGTACGTGTGTTGAACGCGAAGGTGCCGTCCGTTCGGCATTTGGTCATCGGTGATTTGGATCATGACGAGTACGACTCCATCAACCCCGGTCACTTGAACGCTTCCGCTTAGCGATCTAAAAGGGTATGTAGATGCACTCTCCTTCCCCTCGTTGCTAGTCTCTCCATAGATAGATCTTGGTGACACGTAGGAAAATTTTAAATTTCTGCTACGTTCCCCAACAGTGGTATCAGAGCCAGGTTTATTGCGTAGATTCTATGCACGAGTAGAACACAAAGTAGTTGTGGGCGTTGATTTTGTTCAATATGCTTACCGTTACTAGTCCAATCTTGATTCGGCGGCATTGTGGGATGAAGCGGCCCAGACCAACCTTACACGTACACTTACGTGAGACCGGTTCCACCGACAAACATGCACTAGTTGCATAAGGTGGCTGGCGGGTGTCTGTCTCTCCCACTTTAGTCGGATCGGATTTGATGAAAAGGGTCCTTATGAAGGGTAAATAGCAATTGGCATATCACGTTGTGGTCTTTGCGTAGGTAAGAAACGTTCTTTCTAGAAACCCATAGCAGCCACGTAAAACATGCAAACAACAATTAGAGGACGTCTAACTTGTTTTTGCAGGGTATGCCATGTGATGTGATATGGCCAAAAGGATGTGATGAATGATATATGTGATGTATGAGATTGATCATGTTCTTGTAATAGGAATCACGACTTGCATGTCGATGAGTATGACAACCGGCAGGAGCCATAGGAGTTGTCTTAATTTATGACCTGCGTGTCAACATAAACGTCATGTAATTACTTTACTTTATTGCTAACCGTTAGCTGTAGTAGTAGAAGTAATAGTTGGCGAGACAACTTCATGAAGACACGATGATGGAGATCATGATGATGGAGATCATGGTGTCATGCCGGTGACGATGATGATCATGGAGCCCCGAAGATGGAGATCAAAAGGAGCACTATGATATTGGCCATATCATGTCACTATTTGATTGCATGTGATGTTTATCATGTTTATACATCTTATTTGCTTAGAACGACGGTAGTAAATAAGATGATCCCTCATTAAAATTTCAAGAAAGTGTTCCCCCTAACTGTGCACCATTGCGACAGTTCGTTGTTTCAAAGCACCACGTGATGATCGGGTGTTTGATCCTAACGTTCACATACAACGGGTGTAAGACAGATTTACACACGCGAAACACTTAGGTTGACTTGACGAGCCTAGCATGTGTACAGACATGGCCTCGGAACACAGAAGACCGAAAGGTCGAGCATGAGTCGTATGGTAGATACGATCAGCATGAAGATGTTCACCGATGTTGACTAGTCCGTCTCACGTGATGATCGGACACGGCCTAGTTGACTCGGATCATGTAATCACTTAGATGACTAGAGGGATGTCTATCTGAGTGGGAGTTCATAAGATGAACTTAATTATCCTGAACATAGTCAAAAGGTCTTCGCAAATTATGTCATAGCACACGCTTTAGTTCTACTGTTTAGATATGTTCCTAGAGAAAAATTAGTTGAAAGTTGATAGTAGCAATTATGCGGACTAGGTCCATAAACTGAGGATTGTCCTCATTACTTCTCAGAAGGCTTATGTCCTTAATGCACCGCTCAGTGTGCTGAACCTCGAACGTTGTTTGTGGATGTTGCGAACATCTGACATACATGTTTTGATAACTACATGATAGTTCAGTTAAACAGGTTTAGAGTTGAGGCACCGAAGACGGTTTTGAAACGTCACGAAACATATGAGATGTTTCGAGGGTTGAAATTGGAATTTCAGGCTCGTGCCCACGTCAAGAGGTATAAGACCTCCGACGATTTTTTTAGCCTGCAAACTAAGGGAGAAAAGCTCAATTGTTGAGCTTGTGCTCAGATTGTCTGAGTACAACAATCATTTGAATCGAGTGGGAGTTGATCTTCCAGATGAAATAGTGATAGTTCTCCGAAGTCATTACCACCAAGCTGCTAGAGCTTCGTGATGAACTATAATATATCAGGGACATATATGATGATCCTTGAGATATTCGCAATGTTTGACACCACAAAAGTAGAAATCAAGAAGGAGTATCAATTGTTGATGGTTGGTGAAACCACTAGTTTCAAGAAGGGCAAAGGGCAAGAAGGGATACTTCATGAAACGGCAATTCAGCTGCTGCTCTAGTGAAGAAACCCAAGGTTGAACCCAAACCCGAGACTAAGCGCTTCTGTAATAAGGGGAACAGCCACTGGAGCAGAATTACCCTAGATACTTGGTAGATGAGAAGGCTTGTAAGGTCGATAGAAGTATATTGGATATACATTGTGTTGATTTGTACTTTACTAGTACTCCTAGTAGCACCAGGGTATTAGATACCAGTTCGGTTGCTAAGTGTTAGTAACTCGAAATAAAAGCTACGGATTAAACGGAGACTAGCTAAAGGTGAGCTGACGATATGTGTTGGAAGTGTTTCCAATGTTGATATGATCAAGCATCGCACGCTCCCTCTACCATCGAGATTGGTGTTAAACCTAAATAATTGTTATTTGGTGTTTGCGTTGAGCATAGACATGATTGGATTATGTCTATCGCAATACGGTTATTCATTTAAAGAGAATAATAGTTACTCTGTTTATTTGAATAATACCTTCAATGGTCTTACGCCTAAAATGAATGGTTTATTGAATCTCGATCGTAGTGATACACATGTTCATGCCAAAAGATATAAGATAGTAATGATAGTACCACCTACTTGTGGCACTGCCACTTAAGTCATATCGGTATAAAACGCATGAAGAAGCTCCATGTTGATGGATCTTTGGACTCACTCATTTTTGAAAGGATTAAGACATGCGAACCATGTTTGTCGGTAGATATGCATGAAGAAACTCTATACAGATGGATCGTTTGGACTCACTTGATTTTGAATCACTTGAGACATGCAAATCATACCACATGGGCAAGATGACTGAAAGCCTCGTTTTCAGTAAAATGGAACTAGAAAGCAACTTGTTGGAAGTAATACATTTTGATGTGTGCAGTCCAATGAGTGCTGAGGCATGTAGTGGATATCGTTATGTTCTTACTTCACAGATGATTTGAGTAGATGTTGAGTATATTTACTTGATGAATCACGTCTCTGAATTATTGAAAGGTTCAAGTAATTTCAGGGTGAAGTTGAAAGATCGTCGTGGCAAGAGGATAAAATATCTATGATATGATCATAGAGATGAATATCTGAATTACGAGTTTGGCACAGAATTAAGACATTGTGGAAATTGTTACACAACTGATACAGCCTGGAACACCATAGTGTGATGGTGTGTCCGAACATCATAACTGCACCCTATTGGATATGATGCATACCATGATGTCTCTTATCGAATTACCACAATAGTTTATGGGTTATGCATTAGAGACAACCACATTCACTTTAAAAGGGGCACCACGTAATTCCGATGAGATGACACCATATGAACTATGGTTTAGAGAAACCTAAGATGTCATTTCTTAAAAGTTTGGGGCTGCGACGCTTATGTGAAAAAGTTTCAGGCTAATAAGCTCGAACCCAAAGAGGATAAATGCATCTTCATAGGACACCCAAAACAGTTGGGTATACCTCCTGTCTCAGATCCGAAAGCAATAAGGGATTTTTTCTAGAATCGGGTCCTTTCTCGAGGAAAAGTTTCTCTCGAAAGAATTGAGTAGGAGGATGGTGTAGACTTAATGAGGTTATTGAACCGTCTCTTCAACTAGTGTGTGACAAGGCACAGGGAGATGTTCCTGTGGCACCTACACCAATTGAAGTGGAAGCTTATGATAGTGATCATGAAACTTCAGATCAAGTCACTACCAAACCTCGTGGGATGACAAGAATGCATACTACTTTAGAGTGGTACGTAATCCTGTCTTGGAAGTCATGTTGCTAGACAAAAATGAACCTACGAGCTATGGAGAAGCGATGGTGGGCCTGGATTCCAAAATGGCTCGAGGCCATATAATCCGAGAGAGGATCCATATATGAAAACAAAGTGTAGACTTTGGAAGAACTACTTGATGGTCGTAAGGCTGTTGGGTACATATGGATTTTAAAAGGAAGATGGACAATGATGGTAAATGTCACCATTAAGAAAGCTCGACTTGTCGTTAAGATGTTTTCCGACAAGTTCAAGGAGTTGACTACGGTGAGACTTTCTCACTCGTAGCGATGCTAAGAGTCTGTTGGAATTATATTAGCGATTACTACATTATTTATGAAATCTTGCAGATAGGATGTCAAAACATTGTTTCCTCGACGATTTTCTTGAGGAAAGGTTGTATGTGATACAACCGGAAGGTTTTGTCAATCCTGAAAGATGCTAATAAGTATGCAAAGCTCCAGCAATCCTTCTAAGGACTGGAGTAAGCATCTCGGAGTTGGAATGTATGCTTTGATGAGATGATCAAAGATTTTGGTGTATACAAAGTTTATGAGAAACTTGTATTTCCAAATAAGTGAGTGGGAGCACTATAGAATTTCTGATGAACATATGTTGTCGACATATCATAGATCAGAAATGATGTAGAATTTCTGGAAAGCATATAGGGTTATTTGAAAAGTGTTTTTCAATGGAAAGCCTGGATTAAGCCACTTGAACATTGAGCATCAAGATCTATAAGGATAGATCAAAACGCTTAATGGTACTTTCAAATGAGCACATACCTTGACATGATCTTGCAAGTGTTCAAGATGGATCAGTCAAAGAAGGAGTTCTTGCCTGAGTTGTAAGGTATGAAGTTAAGACTTAAAGCTTGACCACGGCAGAATAGAGAGAAAGGACGAAGGTCATCCCCTATGCTTAAGACGTAGGCTCTACAGTATGCTATGCTGTGTACCGCACCTGAAGTGTGCCTTGCCATGAGTCAGTCAAGGGGTACAAGAGTGATCCAAGAATGGATCACAGGACAGCGGTCAAAGTTATCCTTAGTAACTAGTGGACTAAGGAATTTTCTCGATTATGGAGGTGGTAAAAGAGTTCGTCGTAAAGGGTTACGTCGATGCAAGCTTAACACCTATCCGGATAGCTCTGAGTAGAGATACCGGATACATATAATGGAGCGACAATTTAGTATAGCTCCAAGTAGAACAGTTATTTGGAATAGCTCCAAATAGAACGTGGTAGCTACATCTAGGAGATGACATAGAGATTTGTAAAGCACACACGAATCTGAAAGGTTCAGACCTGTTGACTAAAACCTCTCTCACAAGCAACATGATCAAACCTAGAACTCATTGAGTGTTAATCACATAGTGATGTGAACTAGACTACTGACTCTAGTAAACTCTTGGGTGTTAGTCACATGGCGATGTGACCTGTGAGTGTTAATCACATGGCAATGTGAACTAGAATATTGACTCTAGTGCAAGTGGGAGACTGTTGGAAATATGCCCTAGAGGCAATAATAAATTGGTTATTATTATATTTCCTTGTTCATGATAATCGTTTATTATCCATGCTAGAATTTTATTGATAGGAAACTCAGATACATGTGTGGATACATAGACAACACCATGTCCCTAGTAAGCCTCTAGTTGACTAGCTCGTTGATTAATAGATGGTTACGGTTTCCTGACCATGGACATTGGATGTCGTTGATAACGGGATCACATCATTAGGAGAATGATGTGATGGACAAGACCCAATCCTAAGCATAGCACAAGATCATGTAGTTCGTATGCTAAAGCTTTTCTAATGTCAAGTATCATTTCCTTAGACCATGAGATTGTGCAACTCCCGGATACCATAGGAATACTTTGGGTGTGCCAAATGTCACAACGTAACTGGGTGGCTATAAAGGTACACTATGTGTGTCTCCGAAAGTGTCTGTTGGGTTGGCACGAATCGAGACTGGGATTTGTCACTCCGTGTGACGGAGAGGTGTCTCTGGGCCCACTCGGTAGGACATCATCATAATGTGCACAATGTGATCAAGGAGTTGATCACGGGATGATGTGTTACGGAACGAGTAAAGAGACTTGCCGGTAACGAGATTGAACAAGGTATCAGGATACCGACGATCGAATCTCGGGCAAGTATCATACCGATGGACAAAGGGAATTCTATACGGGATTGATTAAGTCCTTGACATCGTGGTTCATCCGATGAGATCATCGTGGAACATGTGGGAGCAAACATGGGTATCCAGATCCCGCTGTTGGTTATTGACTGGAGAACGTCTCGGTCATGTCTGCATGTCTCCCGAACCCGTAGGGTCTACACACTTAAGGTTCGATGACGCTAGGGTTATAAAGGAAGTTTATATGTGGTTACCGAATGTTGTTCGGAGTCCGGGATGAGATCCCGGACGTCACGAGGAGTTCCGGAATGGTCCGAAGGTAAAGATTTATATATAGGAAGTCCTATTTCGGCCATCGAGACAAGTTTCGGAGTCATCGGTATTGTACCAGGACCACCGGAAGGGTCCCGGGGGCCCACCGGGTGGGGCCACCTATCCCGGAGGGTCCCATGGGCTGAAGTGGGATGGGATCCAGCCCAAAGTGGGCTGGGGCGCCACTTTCCCCTAGGGCCCATGCGCCTAGTGTGGGGGAAACCCTAAAGGAAGAGTCTCAGAAGGGGAAGGCACCTCCTAGGTGCCTTGGGGAGGAGGGATTCCTCCCTTGGCCCCCCCCCTTGGCCCCCCTATATATAGTGGGGGAGATGGAGGACTTCTTACCTTTGCCTTTGGTGCAGCCCTCTCCCCTCTCCCAAGTCCTTCTCCTCTCCCGTGGGGCTTGGCGAAGCCCTGCAGGATTGCCACGCTCCTCCACCACCACCACGTCGTTGTGCTGCTGCTGGATGGAGTCTTCCTCAACCTCTCCTTCTCCCCTTGCTGGATCAAGGCGTCGGAGACATCATCGGACTGTACGTGTGTTGAACGCGGAGGTGCCGTCCGTTCAGCATTTGGTCATCGGTGATTTGGATCACGATGAGTACGACTCCATCAACCACGTTCACTTGAACGCTTCCGCTTAGCGATCTACAAGGGTATGTAGATGCACTCTCCTTCCCCTCATTGCTAGTCTCTCCATAGATAGATCTTGGTGACATGTAGGAAAATTTTGAATTTCTGCTACGTTCCCCAACAGGATCATCATGCCATTGCACAAATCCACAGCCACCGTGCTATAATGATGCACAAACAAATGAGGCGAATGAGGAGAAAAGGGAGGAAAATGAGGCAAAAAAACACACTCACCAGAGCATCCACGCAGCTGTAGTACCTTCTACCAGGGTTCAGCCTGCTCCAGGAGATCCATCTTGGCGCCTTACTCGGAGTTAAGCAGTGGCACATCACTGGTGGCTCGTATGCCATTGGGTTCTCGCGGTAGCGCACCGGAGAGCGCGACTCCTCCCCCTCCTTCCTGCAGCTCGACGGAATCCGGGAGTGGACCCGGCAGTGGACGATCATGACATCTCTCTCTCTCCGCCGCAGGTGCCCCAGTCAGCGCCTCCACGCTGAGATCTCTCTCTCTCTCTCTCTGCGCTCCAAATGTTGACCACGTGGACGAACCCTAGTTTCGTTCCCCACTTGTGCTGTCACACATTAATACTAGGAGAGGCATTAGTCCCACGTGTCAGACTCCCCAATACTGGTACTGACATGCAACAACTTGCACCAGTATTGGTACTGCCTAGCAACAAGTAGCCCAAATGTGGTACTCCTTTGCAAATTTTGGTACTGGACAGTGTGTGTACATATTCAGAAAGAGCACATTCAGGAACTGGCAACACTCCAATAGAAACATCAAGACTCCAATAACAACACTTCAAGTATAACATTACAATAACTAGTTCAACAAACATAACAGAGTACTCAACATAACACCAGCACATCAAGTGGCAACAGCACATCAGCATCAGAAGCATCAAGTTCAACCAACATAAAAACCACATCATTTCAAATTACATGGCTCCTCTTCCTCTGCTAGCATTGAAGTAGGACATCCATCTAGTGTGTGTACCATTAGTTGGAATGTTAGCAAAAGTTGGGGCATATTGCCGGGGGGCAGTGAATGGCCTTGGAGCACCTCTTCCAGCTCCAATGCCAACTCTTCCTCTGCCAGCTCCTCTTCCAGATGGTGGTGGTGTGCTAGTTGTAGCAGATCTTCCTCTGCCAGCTCCTCTGCCAGCTTGTCTTCTTCTAGATGATGGTGGTATAGGAGCAGAAGCAGCAGCTCTTGCCTGTCTTGCTGTTGTTGGTGTAGTAGAAGGGCCAACAGCTCTTGGATGTGAGTTACTTGGAGTAGCCTTGCAAAGAAAAGGATAAACAGTTAATAATAGTAGAAAGAAGTGTACAATAAAGGAAACATTAGTATATTTGAAGGTGAAAAATTATTACCACATGTTTATTCTTCCTCAAAGCTAGCTCAGGCTTCAACTGTTTAAGACAATTAGTGTACCTATGCCCTTGGAGACCACAATTGCCACATGTTATGGTCCCCATTCTTGAAGTCTCTTTTGGCTTTGGTACTTCAAATTTTCCCTTGATCCTCTTTTCTTTCTTTCTTCCTCTCTTGATTTTGAATGCAGGTGGTTCTATGTCTGGACCAGGGTGTTGGAAATATGCCCTAGAGGCAATAATAAATAAGTTATTATTATATTTCCTTGTTCATGATAATCGTTTATTATCCATGCTATAATTGTATTGATAGGAAACTCAGATACATGTGTGGATACATAGACAACACCATGTCCCTAGTAAGCCTCCAGTTGACTAGCTCGTTGATCAATAGATGGTTACGGTTTCCTGACCATGGACATCGGATGTCGTTGATGACGGGATCACATCATTAGGAGAATGATGTGATGAACAAGACCCAATCCTAAGCATAGCACTAGATCGTATAGTTCGTATGCTAAAGCTTTGCTAATGTCAAGTATCATTTCCTTAGACCATGAGATCGTGCAACTCCCGGATACCGTAGGAGTGCTTTGGGTGTGCCAAACGTCACAACGTAACTGGGTGGCTATAAAGGTACATTACAGGTATCTCCGAAAGTGTCTGTTGGGTTGGCACGAATCGAGACTGGGATTTGTCACTCCGTGTGAACGGAGAGGTATCTCTGGGCCCACTCGGTAGGACATCATCATAATGTGCACAATGTGATCAAGGAGTTGATCACGGGATGATGTGTTACGGAACGAGTAAAGAGACTTGCTGGTAACGAGATTGAACAAGGTATCGGGATACCGACGATCAAATCTCGGGCAAGTATCATACCGATAGACAAAGGGAATTGTATACGGGATTGATTAAGTCCTTGACATCGTGGTTCATCCGATGAGATCATCATGGAACATGTGGGAGCCAACATGGGTATCCATATCCCGCTGTTGGTTATTGACCGGAGAACGTCTCGGTCATGTCTGCATGGTTCCCGAACCCGTAGGGTCTACACACTTAAGGTTCGATGACGCTAGGGTTATAAAGGAAGTTTGTATGTGGTTACCGAATGTTGTTCGGAGTCCCGGATGAGATCCCGGACGTCACGAGGAGTTCCGGAATGGTCCGGAGGTAAAGATTTATATATGGGAAGTCCTGTTTTGGTCACCGGAAGAGTTTCGGGGTTTATCGGTAATGTACCGGGACCACCGGGAGGGTCCCGGGGGTCCACCAAGTGGGGCCACCAACCCCAGGAGGTTGCGTGGGCCAAGAGTGGTGAGGGACCAGCCCCTTAGTGGGCTGGTGCACCTCCCACCAAGGCCCAAGGCGCAGGGGAAGTGGGAGGAGGCAAACCCTAGGTCCAGATGGGCCTTAAGGCCCACCCTAGGGGCGCCTCCCCCTTCTCCCCTCCCTTGGCCGCCACCCCTTGGCCATCTAGGGCTGCCGCCCCCCCTAGGGGTGGGAAACCCTAGAGGGGGCGCAGCCCCTCCCTTCCCCTATATATATGAGGCATAGGGCTGCCCATAACACAAGATTGGATCTCCCTCTTGGTGCAGCCCTGCGTCTCTTCTTCCTCCTCTTCTATAGTGCTTGGCGAAGCCCTGCAGGATAGCCACGCTCCTCCACCACCACCACGCCGTTGTGCTGCTGTTGGATGAAGTCTTCCTCAACCTCTCCCTCTCTCCTTGCTGGATCAAGGCGTGGGAGACGTCACCGGGCTGTACGTGTGTTGAACGCGGAGGTGCCGTCCGTTCGGCACTTGGTCATCGGTGATTTGGATCACGACGAGTACGACTCCATCAACCCCTTTCACTTGAACGCTTCCGCTTAGCGATCTACAAGGGTATGTAGATGCACTCTCCTTTCCCTCGTTGCTAGTCTCTCCATAGATAGATCTTGGTGACACGTAGGAAAATTTTGAATTTCTGCTACGTTCCCCAACACAGGGGTCCTTACCCAATCATGCTCACCAGGCACAGGAAATATCATTGGTTCATAAGCTGCAACATAAAAATCTTTCTTGAAGAATTTACTGACATAATCCTCTGGTTTCCTTTTAGCCTTGTTTATTGCAGAGATGGCATGGTTGCAAGGTATGCCACTAAGGTCCCACTTCCTGCATCCACAAGTCTCAAGTTCTAGGTTGACAGCATGTGTCTGCTGCCCACTTGTAACTTGCCATAAGTTGACCCCTGCCTGCATTGGCTTGCGGTATCTTGCCCTCTCCTTCTCAACCTCTAGCTTCTCACTGTAATGAGGTGTTATCTCCCATCTTGCTGCCTTTCCACTCTCTCTATTCATGTGCCACCTCACCATCTGCTTATCTTTTATCCCATCACACATTGTCCTTATAGGTTTTCCCCTAATATCTAGAATGTACTTGTTGAACACCTCAGACAAGTTGTTCACTGCCAAGTCAGTCTTGCAGTTTGTGTCAAATGCATGCCTTGCCCATGTTTTTTTGGTATTGCAGTAAGCCACTCCCAAGCTTCCTCACTTTCAGCTCTAAGATCATTCATTGCAATATTAAATTTGTGTTCATTGTAGGCATAGTTACCATTATCCATGCACTTCTTAAGATCTTCACCCCTAAACCCGGCATTTTGTAAATTTGCATATATATTTCTAAGGCAGAACCTTTGGTTGCAATTTGGAAACACAGCATTCACTGCATACAGTAACCCCTGACACAAACAATATAACAAGTATAAGCTACATCCTAAAGAAATATGCACCAATAAATTAAATATGCATTCTAATCTACTATAAACACTTGTGCAAAACATAATGAAACTCTAAGCTAATGTAAACACTTCTGCAAAACACATACCTTTTGTCTATCTGACATTATAGTATAAGGTCCAAACTTGCCCACTTCTCCCCCTAAGCAAATTTTCAGTTGGTGTAGAAACCAACACCAACTAGCTTTGTCCTCTTGTCCAACTATGCCAAATGCCAGTGGATATATGTTGTTGTTGCCATCTCTACCAGTGGCAGCAAGGAGTTGAGCACCTGTAGTGAGCTTAATTAAGCACCCATCAACACCTGCATAATCAACATTTCCAAACATTAAATACATTCAAGTGAGAAACAAAATGTAGTACTCTACAATATGTAAATGGTGCACAAGGTTTAGGAACTAACCAATGAATGGCCTACACCCATTGAGAAACCCCTCCCTTGCTCCATTCATGCAAAAGAACATGGCATGGAATCTTGGGCCTGGGTGGGGTATTCTTGCAGTTGGTACTGGAGTAATAGTAGTGACAATTACTCTGCTCCCAGGGTTTGTGTCCATGACAGTCTGAGCATAGTCTTTAAGCCTAGGATATTGCTTCTTGTGATCTCCTAACACAGCATCAATAGTTATGTTCTTTGCCCTATATGCCATGCACTTGGGCACATCTACTAAAGGAAATATGCCCTAGAGGCAATAATAAAGTTATTATTTATTTCCTTATATCATGATAAATGTTTATTATTCATGCTAGAATTGTATTAACCAGAAACATAATACATGTGTGAATACATAGACAAACAGAGTGTCACTAGTATGCCTCTACTTGACTAGCTCGTTAATCAAAGATAGTTATGTTTCCTAACCATGGACAAACAGTTGTTATTTGATTAACGGGATCACATCATTAATTGAATGATCTAATTGACATGGCCCATTCCATTAGTTTAGCACCCGATCGTTTAGTATGTTGCTATTTCTTTCTTCATGACTTATACATGTTCCTATGACTATGAGATTATGCAACTCCCGTTTACCGGAGGAACACTTTGTGTGCTACCAAACGTCACAACGTAACTGGGTGATTATAAAGGAGCTCTACAGGTGTCTCCAAAGGTACATGTTGCGTTGGCGTATTTCGAGATTAGGATTTGTCACTCCGAATGTCGGAGAGGTATCTCTGGGCCCTCTCGGTAATGCACATCACTTAAGCCTTGCAAGCATTGCAACTAATGAGTTAGTTGCGGGATGATGTATTACGGAACGAGTAAAGAGACTTGCCGATAACGAGATTGAACTAGGTATTGGATACAAACGATCGAATCTCGGGCAAGTAACATGCCGATGACAAAGGGAACAACGTATGTTGTTATGCGGTCTGACCGATAAAAGATCTTCGTAGAATATGTAGGAACCAATATGGGCATCCAGGTCCCGCTATTGGTTATTGACCAGAGACGTGTCTCGGTCATGTCTACATTGTTCTCGAACCGTAGGGTCCGCACGCTTAAGGTTTCAATGACAGTTATATTATGAGTTTATGAGTTTTGATGTACCGGAGGAGTTCGGAATCCCGGATGATATCGGGGACATGACGAGGAGTCTCGAAATGGTCGAGACGTAAAGATCGATATATTGGACGACTATATTCGGACTTCGGAAAGGTTCCGAGTGATTCGGGTATTTTTTGGAGTACCGAAGAGTTACGGGAATTCGCCGGGAGAAGTATTGGGCCATACGGGAAAGAGAGAGGGGCTTCCTAGGGCAGGCCGCCCCCCCCCCCCCCCCCGTCCCAAGGCCTAGTCCGAATTGGACTAGGGGGAGGGGCCGCGCCCCCTCCTTCTTTCCCTTCTCCCTTCCCTTTCCTTGTCTCCTACTCCTAATACTTGGAAGGCTCCTAGTTGGACTAGGAAAAGGAGGAATCCTACTCCCGGTGGGAGTAGGACTCCCCTAGGGCGCGCCATAGAGAGGGCCGGCCCTCCCCTCCTCCACTCCTTTATATACGGCGGCAGGGGGCACCCCATGGACACAGAAGTTGATCTTCCTGATCGTTCCTTAGCCGTGTGCGGTGCCCCCCTCCACGATATTACACCTCGGTCATATTGTAGCGGTGCTTAGGCGAAGCCCTGCGACGGTTGAACATCAAGATCGTCACCACGCCGTCGTGCTGACGGAACTCCTCCCCGAAGCTTTGCTGGATCGGAGCCCGGGGAGCGTCATCGAGTTGAACGTGTGCCAAGAACTCGGAGGTGCCGGAGTAAAGGTGCTTGGCTCGGTTGGACCGGGAAGACGTACGACTACTTCCTCTACGTTGCGTCAACGCTTCTGCTTCGGTCTACGAGGGTACGTAGACAACACTCTCTCATCTCGTTGCTATGCATCACCATGATCTTGCGTGTGCATAGGAAATTTTGAAATTACTACGTTCCCCAACAGTGGCATCAGAGCCTAGGTTTTGATGGTTTGATGTTATATGCACGAGTAGAACACAAGTGAGTTGTGGGCGATATAAGTCATACTGCTTACCAGCATGTCATACTTTGGTTCGGCGGTATTGTAGGATGAAGCGGCCCGGACCGACATTACGCGTATGCTTACGCGAGACTGGTTCTACCGCCGTGCTTTGCACACAGGTGGCTGGCGGGTGTCAGTTTCTTCAACTTTAGTTGAACTGAGTGTGGCTACGCCCGGTCCTTGCGAAGGTTAAAACAGCACCAACTTGACAAACTATCGTTGTGGTTTTTGATGCGTAGGTAAGAACGGTTCTTGCTAAGCCCGTAGCAGCCACGTAAAACTTGCAACAACAAAGTAGAGGACGTCTAACTTGTTTTTGCAGGGCATGTTGTGATGTGATATGGTCAAGACGTGATGAGATATAAGTTGTTGTATGAGATGATCATGTTTTGTTGAAGTTATCGGCAACTGGCAAAATCCTTATGATTGTCTCTCTATTGCATAAGATGCAAGCGTCCAATAATTGCTTTACTTTATCGCTATGTGATAGCAATAGTTGCAAGAGAAATTGTTGGCGAGACGACCACGTGACGACACATTGATATAGATCAAGATGATGGAGATCATGGTGTCATGCCGGTGACGATAGAGATCATGACAGTACTTTGGAGATGGAAATCAAAGGCGCAAAATGATAATGGCCATATCATGTCACATATTTTGATTGCATATGATGTTTGTCTTTTATACATCTTATTTTGCTTAGTTTGACGGTAGCATTTTAAGATGATCTCTCACTAATTATCAAGAAGTGTTCTCCCTGAGTATGCACCGTTGCGAAAGTTCTTCGTGCTGAGACACCACATGATGATCGGGTGTGATAGGCTCTACGTTCAAATACAACGGGTGCAAAACAGTTGCACACGCGGAATACTCAGGTTATACTTGATGAGCCAAGCATATATAGATATGGCCTCGGAACACGGAGACCGAAAGGTCGAGCGTGAATCATATAGTAGATATGATCAACATAGTGATGTTCACCAATGAAACTGCTCCATCTCACGTGATGATCGGACATGGTTTAGTTGATTTGGATCACGTAATCACTTAGAGGATTAGAGGGATGTCTATCTAAGTGGGAGTTCTTAAGTAATATGATTAATTGAACTTAAATTTATCATGAACTTAGTCCTGGTAGTATTTTGCATATTATGTTGTAGATCAATAGCTCGCGTTGTTGCTTCCCTGTGTTTATTTTGATATGTTCCTAGATAAAATTGTGTTGAAAGATGTTAGTAGCAATGATGCGGATTGGATCCATGATCTGAGGTTTATCCTCATTGCTGCACAGAAGAATTATGTCCTTGATGCACCGCTAGGTGACAGGCCTATTGCAGGAGCAGATGCAGACGTTATGAACGTTTGGCTAGCTCAATATGATGACTACTTGATAGTTTAGTGCACCATGCTTAATGGCTTAGAATCGGGACTTCAAAGACGTTTTGAACGTCATGGACCATATGAGATGTTCCAGGAGTTGAAGTTAATATTTCAAGAAAATACCCGAGTTGAGAGATATGAAGTCTCCAACAAGTTCTATAGCTAAAAGATGGAGGAGAATCGCTCAAGCTGTGAGCATGTGCTCAGATTGTCTGGGTACTACAATCGCTTGAATCAAGTGGGAGTTAATCTTCCAGATAAAATAGTGATTGATAGAATTCTCTAGTCACTATCACCAAGTTAGTAGAACTTCGTGATGAACTATAATATGCAAGGGATAACGGAAACGATTCCCTAGCTCTTCGTAATGCAGAAATTGACAAAGGTAGAAATCGAGAAAAACATCAAGTGTTGATGGTAGACAAGACCACTAGTTTCAAGAAAAGGGCAGAGGGAAGAAGGGGAACTTCAAGAAGAACAGCAAGCAAGTTGCTGCTCAAGTGAAGAAGCCCAAGTCTGGTCCTAAGCCTGAGACTAAGTGCTTCTACTGCAAAGGGACTGATCACTGGAAGCGGAACTACCCCAAGTGATTGGCGAATAAGAAGGATGGCAAAGTGAACATAAGTATATTTGATATACATGTTATTGATGTGTACTTTACTAGTGTTTATAGCAACCCCTCAGTATTTGATACTAGTTCAGTTGCTAAGATTAGTAACTCGAAACAGGAGTTGCAGAATAAACAGAGACTAGTTAAGGGTGAAGTGATGATGTGTGTTGGAAGTGGTTCCAAGATTGATATGATCATCATCGCACACTCCCTATAATTTCGGGATTAGTGTTGAACCTAAATAAGTGTTATTTGGTGTTTGCGTTGAGCATGAATATGATTTGATCATGTTTATTGTAATACGGTTATTCATTTAAGTAAGAGAATAAATTGTTGTTCTATTTACATGAATAAAACCTTATATGGTTACACACCCAATGAAAATAGTTCATTGGATCTCGATCGTAGTGATACACATAATCATAATATTGAACCAAAAGATGCAAAGTTAATAATGATAGTGCAACTTATTTGTGGCACTGCCGTTTAGGTCATATTGGTGTAAAGCGCATGAAGAAACTCCATGCTGATGGGCTTTTGGAATCACTTGATTATGAATCAGTTGATGCTTGCGAACCATGCCTCATGGGCAAGATGACTAAAACTCTGTTCTTCGGAACAATGGAGCGAGCAACAGATTTGTTGGAAATCATACATACTGATGTATGTGGTCCAATGAATATTGAGGCTCGCGACAAGTATCATTATTTTCTGATCTTCACAGATGATTTGAGCAGATATAGGTATATCTACTTAATGAAACACAAGTCTGAAACAGTTGAAAAATTCAAAGAATTTCAGAGTGAAGTGAAGAATCATCGTAACAAAAATGAAAGTTTCTACGATATGATCACAGAAGTAAAATATTTGAGTTACGAGTTTGGTCTTCAATTAAAACAATGTGGAATAGTTTCACAAACTCATGCCACCTGGAACACCACAGCATAATGGTGTGCCCGAATGTCATAACCGTACTTTATTAGATATCGTGCGATCTATGATGTCTTTTACCGATCTACCACTATCGTTTTGGGGTTATGCATTAGAGACAGCTGCATTCACATTGAATAGGGCACCATCAAAATCCGTTGAGACGACGCCTTATGAACTATGGTTTGGCAAGAAACCAAAGTTGTCGTTTCTGAAAGTTTGGGGCTGTGATGCTTATGTGAAAAAGCTTCAACCTGATAAGCTCGAACCCAAATCGGAGAAATGTGTCTTCATAGGATATCCAAAGGAAACTATTGGATACACCTTCTATCACAGATCCGAAGGCAAGACTTTTGTTGCTAAATTCGGAAACTTTCTGGAGAAGGAGTTTCTCTCGAAAGATGTGAGTGGGGGGAAAGTAGAACTTGATGAGGTGACTATACCTGCTCCCTTATTGGAAAGGAGTGCATCACAGAAAACTGTTTCTGCGACACCTACACCAATTAGTGAGGAAGCTAATGATAATGATCATGAAACTTTAGGACAAGATACTACTGAACCTCGTAGATCAACCAGAGTGAGAACCGCGCCAGAGTGGTACGGTAATCCTGTTCTGGAAATCATGTTGCTAGATCATGATGAACCTACGAACTATGAAGAAGCGATGGTGAGCCCAGATTCCGCAAAATGGCTTGAAGCCATGAAATCTGAGATGGGATCCATGTATGAGAACAAAGTATGGACTTTGGTTGACTTGCCTGATGATCAGCAAGCAATTGAGAATAAATGGATCTACGAGAAGAAGACTGACGCTGACGGTAATATTACTGTCTACAAAGCTCGACTTGTCACAAAAGGTTTTCGACAAGTTCAAGGGGTTGACTACGATGAGACCTTCTCACCCGTAGCGATGCTTAAGTCTGTCCGAATCATGTTAGCAATTGCCGGATTTTATGATTATGAAATTTAGCAGATGGATGTCAAAACTGCATTCCTGAATGGATTTCTGGAAGAAGAGTTGTATATGATGCAACCGGAAGGTTTTGTCGATCCAAAGGGAGCTAACAAAGTGTGCAAGCTCCAGCGATCCATTTATGGACTGGTGCAAGCCTCTCGGAGTTGGAATATATGCTTTGATAAGTTGATCAAAGCATATAGTTTTATACAGACTTGCGGTGAAGCCTGTATTTACAAGAAAGTGAGTGGGAGCACTACAACATTTCTGATAAGTATATGTGAATGACATATTGTTGATCAGAAATAATGTAGAATTATTCTGCAAAGCATAAAGGAGTGTTTGAAAGGAGTTTTTCAAAGAAAGACCTCGGTGAAGCTGCTTACATATTAAGCATCAAGATCTATAGAGATAGATCAAGACGCTTGATAAGATTTTTCAATAAGTACATACCTTGACAAGATTTTGGAGTAGTTCAAAATGGAACAGTCAAAGAAAGAGTTCTTGCTTGTGTTACAAGGTGTGAAGTTGAGTAAGACTCAAAACCCGGCCACGGAAGAAGATAGAAAGAGAATGAAAGTCATTCCCTATGCCTTGGCCATAGGTTCTATAAAGTATGTCATGCTGTGTACCAGATCTATTGTATACCCTACACTGATTTTGGCAAGGGAATACAATAGTGATCTAGGAGTAGATCGCTGGACAGCGGTCAAAATTATCCTTAGTGGAATAAAGATATGTTTCTCGATTATGGAGGTGACAAAAGGTTCATCGTAAAAGGTTATGTCGATGCAAGTTTTGACACTAATCTAGATGACTCTAAGTCGCAGTCTAGATACATATTGAAAGTGGGAGCAATTAGCTAGAGTAGCTCCGTGTAGAGCATTGTAGACATAGAACTTGCAAAATACTTACGGATCTGAATGTGACAGACCCGTTGACTAAAATTATCTCACAAGCAAAACATGATCACACCTTAGTACTCTTTGGGTGTTAATCACATAGATATGTGAACTAGATTACTGACTCTAGTAAACCCTTTGAGTGTTGGTCACATGACGATGTGAACTATGGGTGTTAATCACATGGTGATGTGAACTATTGCTGTTAAATCACATGGCGATGTGAAACTAGATTATTGACTCTAGTGCAAGTGGGAGACTGAAGGAAATATGCCCTAGAGGCAATAATAAAGTTATTATTTATTTCCTTATATCATGATAAATGTTTATTATTCATGCTAGAATTGTATTAACCGAAAACATAATACATGTGTGAATACATAGACAAACAGAGTGTCACTAGTATGCCTCTACTTGACTAGCTCGTTAATCAAAGATGGTTATGTTTCCTAACCATGGACAAAGAGTTTTTATTTGATTAATGGGATCACATCATTAGTTGAATGATCTGATTGACATGACCCATTCCACTAGTTTAGCACCCGATCATTTAGTATGTTGCTATTGCTTTCTTCATGACTTATACATGTTCCTATGACTATGAGATTATGCAACTCCCGTTTGCCGGAGGAACACTTTGTGTGCTACCAAACGTCACAACATAACTGGGTGATTATAAAGGAGCTCTACAGGTGTCTCCAAAGGTACATGTTGGGTTGGCGTATTTCGAGATTAGGATTTGTCACTCCGAATGTCAGAGAGGTATCTCTGGGCCCTCTCGGTAATGCACATCACTTAAGCCTTGCAAGCATTGCAACTAATGAGTTAGTTGCGGGATGATGTATTACGGAACGAGTAAAGAGACTTGCCGATAACGAGATTGAACTAGGTATTGGATACCGACGATCGAATCTCGGGCAAGTAACATGCCGATGACAAAGGGAACAACGTATGTTGTTATGCGGTCTGACCGATAAAAGATCTTCGTAGAATATGTAGGAACCCATATGGGCATCCAGGTCCCGCTATTGGTTATTGACCGGAGACGTGTCTCGGTCATGTCTACATTGTTCTCGAACCGTAGGGTCCGCACGCTTAAGGTTTCAATGACAGTTATATTATGAGTTTATGAGTTTTGATGTACCGAAGGAGTTCGGAGTCCCGGATGAGATCGGGGAAATGACGAGGAGTCTCGAAATGGTCGAGACGTAAAGATCTATATATTGGACGACTATATTCGGACTTCGGAAAGGTTCCGAGTGATTCGGGTATTTTTCGGAGTACCGGAGAGTTACGGGAATTCGCCGGGAGAAGTATTGGGCCTTATTGGGCCATACGGGAAAGAGAGAGGGGCTGCCTAGGGCAGGCCGCGCCCCCCTCCCCAAGGCCTAGTCCGAATTGGACTAGGGGGAGGGGCCGCACCCCCTCCTTCTTTCCCTTCTCCCTTCCCTTTCCTTATCTCCTACTCCTAATACTTGGAAGGACTCCTAGTTGGACTAGGAAAAGGGGGAATCCTACTCCCGGTGGGAGTAGGACTCCCCTAGGGCGCGCCATAGAGAGGGCCGGCCCTCCCCTCCTCCACTCCTTTTATATACGGCGGCAGGGGGCACCCCATGGACACAGAAGTTGATCTTCCTGGTCGTTCCTTAGCCGTGTGCGGTGCCCCCCTCCACGATATTACACCTCGGTCATATTGTAGCGGTGCTTAGGCGAAGCCCTGCGACGGTTGAACATCAAGATCGTCACCACGCCGTCGTGCTGACGGAACTCCTCCCCGAAGCTTTGCTGGATCGGAGCCCGGGGAGCTTCATCGAGTTGAACGTGTGCCAAGAACTCGGAGGTGCTGGAGTAACGGTGCTTGGATCGGTTGGACCGGGAAGACGTACGACTACTTCCTCTACGTTGCGTCAACGCTTCCGCTTCGGTCTACGAGGGTACGTAGACAACACTCTCCCATCTCGTTGCTATGCATCACCATGATCTTGCGTGTGCGTAGGAAATTTTGAAGTTACTACGTTCCCCAACATCTACACCATATTTTTCCATGCATGCATCAATTATAGTCTGAATACCTGTAGTTATATCAGATCTGAAGAGATGCTCATATTTCTGTGCTAGCCACTTAGCACTAACCCTTGTGGTCTCAGTAGTATTAGGGCAAGTGTGCTCTAGTCTCATCTTCTTAATTACAAAGGTATTCTCCCCTTTTATAACTGCTGCCACCATAAAGAACTGGCATTGTTTATCTCTACACTCAACAATTATCCTCTGATCTGAATTCGTGTGATACCTGAAATTCCTGGCCTGAGTGATGTGCAAATTCAACAAAGCATCTCTGAATTGATGCTGATCCCTAAAACACAACTTTAGACATAGTTGTTCATGTGGTTGCTCCATTTTCTCATTGTACCACTTCCTAGCAGGCCTTTTCTTTGCCCTACTCTTCCTTTTCTTTGTTAGGACAAATGATAGTGGCTCAAAACCATCATCATCACTCTCCCTCAACAACCCCTTCTCTTCTTCATCTGATGATGGTCTAAAATCAGGCTCAACCTCTAGTAGCTTACTACAATGTGACCTAGTAGTTGGTCCTCTTCTAACTGGCAGCTTCTGCTTCTTTACAGGTAAAACTATATTTGCTTCTTCTTCTTCTTCAAAAGTCCTATCTTCCTGTAGCTCAAATGGGTCTTCAACTTCAGTGTCACCCTCATAATGCAGCACTGGTTCCTCCTCTGATAGCTCATCATCTGATTCTTCCTCTTGTACTTCTAACTCTCTCTGTCTCTTCCCCTCTTCCACCTCTACATCTTCATCATCACACATATAATTAGGCTCACTTCCAATTTGACCATCCTCATCAGAGGCAGAAGCATCACTGTCCTCATATACCTCATATCCCTCTTCTTCTTCTTCCAAAACAGCATTCAACTTGGCATTTGCATTCTTGCTTTCTTGTGTGCAAACACCAGGAGGATGGGGTGTGCTAGAGATGCCACATTGACTCTCAAAAACTACTCCTTGCTGATCAACAGCTAAGACAGGAGCCTCACTCAGATCATAAACAACAGGCTCTTGGTACACAACAGTGGACAAATCTGGCTTTTCACATTGCTGCAACTCAAAATCTCTATCAGGGGGTGCACAAGCCCTAACTAGCAAATTAATCTCTAATTTGTCCTGGAGCTTCCTCTTTATCATCTGTAATTCTGCATGACTGTCTACCAAATCCAGCCCTTTCTCTCCTAAAGATGGATTTTCAATGTGAAACAAACAATCATATCCATTAAATCCTTGGGTTTCCATCACTGCAATCAAATTCAGATAAGTAATATCTGAACTATAAAGCTTCATCTCCAATGGTTCTCTTGCATCAAAATGGATCCTTACTTGCCAAATGTCTTCATCCAAACTACAGAACAAATTCATTTTCATGTATTCATTATCATAACTCTAAATTTGGAGAGCAACAGTACACTACAGGAAAATTTTGAATTAACTTTCCTATAAATCTCAAATTTACTATTACTATTACAGGGGACATAACATGAATCAATGTAGCTTCGACCATTTGAGCACAATAGCATATTCAAAGAAAAAGAATAGGACAGAATACTTCTATTACTCAAACCCTACCCAAATTGATACTGTAAATTGAACTACTTTATACACTAGGTTAATAGGTTATTGTAATTGTCCTACAGTGCTCACAGAAGATGAACAAACCCTAATCCCCAACTGGAGATGAACTAACCCTAAAAATCCACATTTGGATAAATCACAGGAGAAGGGGGAGAAGGATACGTACATCACGCTGCCGAGTCCATGCGTCAACTCATGGCTGCTACTAGGGTTCGCCACCCACAGTTGCGCCAACCGCAACCGCTGGTCCATGGAGAGTAACAGCGACTCCTCCTCGTCGTCACTCGAGTACGCGGAGCTAGGTTCGTCGCCTCCGTCGCCGTCGACGCCAGCCGGGCTGTTAGGCGGCCAAAACGGTAGGTCACCGCCGACGACGACGCCGTCGCCGCCACCGCCTGCCGGAGTCGCCGACGCCATGGGCTAGGGTTCGAGTCGAGGAGGAGGATGGGAGGGGAATGGTGCGGCGGGGGCGAACCAGTGCGACCGGACCGGGTTGGAGAGCAGCTCGCGGCTCGTCCTAGTTAGCGCGCGGGCACGCGCCGATTGGCCAGCGTGGCACCTGACGGGTGGGCCCGAGCTGTCGGATACAGCGTCAATACGTATAAATCAGCGTTTTAGCCTTCTCTGCAAAAACTTGGACCAATGTTGGTACTGACACGCAAAAATTAGCAATCGTGGTACCGATCTGCTTGTGATGCCTGAATTGTGGTACTTCTATGCAATTAACTCTATACTAGTTGGCACGTAACACAAAAGTCCTCAAACTCGTGGAATGCTCCAATACAGTCTCGAAACTCAAGAATATGTTGCATGTACGGTCCTTATTACATCTTCTGGTATGCAGGGCACCACATGGATGTACTGTAGATGTGCGGGACCCACATGTCAGCATACGAGCGAGAAATAAGATGAAAAAATAAAGTGCATGCGGGGGATCAAATGTAAAAGTAATTTTGCACAAGATTATTTTAATACATGTTGAAATGCATGACAAACATTTTTCGAAAACATGCTAACCATTTTTTAACACATGTGGAACATTTTCCATAACTTGTTGAACATTTTTTTATTGCACAAACCCTTTCTTTACATTTGAATGCGAATGCAATTTTTTTTCTTACATCTGTTTTTGAGGAAAAAAATCATGATATTTGAAAATAAAATAAAAATGTTGCAAAATGGAAATTGGCATAATTGCTTGACGAGGTACATGGAAACGACTATAGAGGTTTAGACTCATTAGAGCAACTCCAATGGGCCGACCCAAACGAATCTGTGGTCTGTCCGATTTTTGTCCGTTTGGGTCGGCGTGTCCGCCCCTTTGGCGTTTGGGTTGGCACTGCGTCCAACGCATGGACGCATTTTCGTCCTCGCAGCCCGTATGCAGCCAATTTTGAGCTCTTTTGCAACATATGAGAAAAAATGGTCCAAGTTCACATAATTCAAACAAATACAAATATTTTATAGTTTCACAATGAAGTAATATCTCGTAGTTTACAAGCCAAATAAAATTTAAATTTTCACAAATACATTTCAAAGAAAAAATAGCCGATACATCTACTGGTTGCCAACGTGTGCCCACATATGCTCAACCAAATCATTTTCCAGTTGAATGTGAGTTTTTCAATCACGCATTTGACGATGAAATTCGGTGAACTGTGCAAACGTTGCCTTTCCTTCATGCTCAGGAACAACATTTTCACTCTGAAATTGGAAACCCTTGCTTGTAGGTTTCATCGGGACGCTCGTCCTCTATAATCATGTTGTGCATGATCACACCAGCAGTCATCACCTCCCACAACTTCTTGGTGCTCCAAATTCTAGAAGGATACCGAATGATGCCCTTTCAAGATTGAAGAACATCAAAGGCATGTTCCACATCCTTCCTAGCACTCTCTTGCGCTTGGGTAGTCTCCTCCTATTCTCTCCTACAGGGTTGGGGCTTTTCTTCACAAGAGTAGTCCGATGGGGATAGATACAATCAGCTAGGTGGTATCCTTTGTTGTAGTGATGACCATTGATCTCAACATTGACCTCTGGGTAGTTGCCTTCTGCAAGCCTTGCAAGCACCGGAGAGCGATGAAGGACGTTGATGTCATTGTGAGAGTCGGCCATGCCGAAGAAAGAGTGCCAAATCTAGATATCTTGTGAAACCATGGCCTCAAGTATGACAGTGCAAGCTTTCACAAGGCCCCTATACTGTCCCTGCCAAGCAGAAGGGCAGTTCTTCCACTCCCAATGCATACAATCTATGCTACCAACCATCCGCGGAAAGCCCATACTGGCATTGATTGCCAACAACCGGGTTGTATCTGCAGCAGTTGTCTCTCTAAAGTACTCCAGATCAACCACTGCTACCACTGCCTTGCAGAACTTGTACATGGAGTCTAGGAACATGGACTCGCTCATTCGTACATACTCGTCAATGAGATCACTGGGTTCTCCGTATGCAAGTATCCGAATAGCTACAATGCATTTCTGAAAAGAGGAGAAGCCAATCTTTCCCAGGGCATCCTACTTGCACTCGAAATAGTTATCGTACGCCACCACCCCCTCCCAAATACAGTTGAACACATGTCTAGCCATCCGGAAGCGACACCGGAATAGGTTGTGTTTGAAGAGCGAGTTAGGGGACTCGAAATAGTCCTGCCGGAGTAGGCAATAGCAGCTCTCTCTCTGTTGCGATCCAACGTCGGAGTATGCCCTGGGATCGAGCCCCTAAACATCGGCCGCTGCCCACTAATGTGGTAATGGATGACCAAAGCAGCAGCCACAATCTCCTCATAGTCTGACGATGAATCATCTGAATCGCAAAATGAAGTAGTTGAAAAAGTACTTCTCGCCGGAGTCCATTTGTACCTTGCGGGCAAACCATCGAACACCTTGCGGGCGAGGTGGAAGAAGCCGACCGGTGAAGAGCCTCACGCCTCTCCGAGACCAGGCAGCAGGCCTGTCGGCATGGAGGCGAACGTGGCGGCGTCCGGCGAGCGAGGTAGACGCGCAAGCCGGTGTTGCCAGCGGCGTAGGCGAGGGGGTGCCTACGACGTTGGAGTGTTGCGATGGCGGCGAAAACGGTGCACCAAACATCAGAGTATGGGGCCGTCGAGGGGTGGTGTGCTGCTAGGGGGAGGTATCTGGGTACGGGCGGCCGACCTGGGCACCGGAAGTAGACGGCGGCGGCGAGTGGGCGGCTGGGTGTGTGGCGGTCGATGGGAGGAAGGGGAAATGACCAATGTGCCACAGACAGGCGGGCCATGGGGAGGGCAAGGGCGAGCGTATGCTGTGTGTCCGCGCTGACACATACACAACCAAAATTTGGGTGTAAAATGGGTCACGCGTGGACAAAAACCGAATGCTGGTCCGTTTGCGCCGGCGCATTGGGTCGCCTTTTGTGTCCGTTTCGATCTAAACGGACACGCGCGGACAGTTTGGGTCGGTGCCTTGAAGTTGCTCTTAATCTTAACAAACTAAATAATACCCCGCACGTTGTAGCGGAAATTTTTGAAGTATTGAAGGAATATCCATTGAGTGGCAAATAGTGAAACTATGAGAGTCACTCTAGATTGTAGTTGCAGGGTCTGCCAGTTCTGCCATTAGTTTAACGAATACAGATCAAAGTGATTACCATATGGATAGAAATATTAAAGATTTGGTATGGAAATAGAAATTTCCCAAAGAGTAGTAATGAGAGTTCTTCTCGATTAGAAATGATGATGATCATTCTGGTGATAACTAATTTTAAATTTAAGCAACGGATTTACTAATTTTAGGTAGAGGTCGTAGTGTATTTTCTGAGATACTTCTATGCGTGGTTGACCATTTAGTATGCGAGGTCGTCATGGTAGCTATCTTCTTCATAAATAAATAATAGAGAACACTGCATCTTCTATATGTAAGCTACATATGAACCATTCGCATGCGTCCATAACATCAGGCCGGCCTCTATAATAAAAGGAAAGAATGTGAACAAAAATAGGATAGAGGAATGTGGACATACAAAAACAGGATTTTATAATCTGCTGCTGTCAAAAGATATAACATGCATTACTTGTTACCCTCCTAATTACAAATGAAGTATTGAATATAACTAATTCTGATAATAAAATCACTACCGGCGACTGAACTAATTTGATGGAATCCATATTCTTCTATCATCGTCCTAATTACAAATGTGTCTTTTATGAAGGGATCATCATCCGCTATAACAACAAAGATTCCTTTTCTCAAGAAAAATACTGCACGGTTTTTCTCCTCGCCATGGATGATAATACCACATACACGTACAGTCCCGCACATACATACGGTACATACCACCAGGGACAGATGTCCAAGCCATTCGCAAAGAGCACCCTGAAAAAAAAAGGACTACCGTACATTGTCTGATTTGATTATACCCACGTACCTGCAGACACCAGCATCATGGAGCACAACGGTTTACACGACCATGACAGGGATTGAGTCGGAGGGCAGCTCACACTAGTAGAAAACGGGCCTATTGTCCCGGTTCGTAAGGGCCTTTTATTCCGGTTCCTGAATCGGGACTAAAAGGTCATTACTAATGTCTTGTCCCTTTAGTCCCTGTTCAGTCCAGAACCGGGACAGATGGGCTTCCACGTGGCCTGTGCGCGGAGCCCAGGTAGGAGGGCCTTTGGTCCCGGTTGGTGGCACCAACCGGGACCAAAAGGCATCCACGCGTCAGCATTTCTGTGGTTGAGGTTTTTGTTTTTTTTAAAGGGGGTGGGGGTTTTGGGGGGGTAATTTAGGTGTTTCATATATTGTGTTAGCTAGCTAATTAATAGAGAGAAGTGTCCTCTCTTATGTCCGTGCTTGGTCGACGCTACGTACTATACATATGTATAACACGCTAGCTAGCTAGTAAGCAAACGAAGGAAACAGAAGATCGTCATGAACATATATGCATACAGAGAGAAGTGATATCGACCACCTCTCCTTCTCCGAGAGATTGGTCGAACAACAAGTTCTCGTATATCTATCCGACACTACCAGTTACATATATACAATAATTATCTCTTACAAATATAATCTCCTATCATACGGACGCATGGTCCACATAGTATTTTCCGTCTTCGGCGATCACGTGGTCAAGAAAGAATGCCGCCAATTCCTCTTGAATTGCTCGCATGCGAGCTGATGCTAGGAGTTCATCCCACTTTTGAAACATCTAATTTGAAGAAGGGGGTCAATAAATATATATATAAATGAATGAAACTCAACACAAATTATGGTAAAAAAATAAAATTGTGAATGTTGTTATTTACGCACTTCATATTGTTCGTCAAAGTAGCCCCGCTCACAAGTCGTGTGGCAGATGGACTCGCAAACGTAGTATCCACAGAAATCATTCCCTTATTCCTGCCACAACCACTTTACAAGAAATAATGGTCAATCAGACTGATAAGCAAGAATACCAAATGGTATTCATGAAACTAGCGCTTGAATCACTAGGAGATGTGCGAAACATGCTACTATAGTACTTACTTTCGGGTGTCTAAATTGCAGCTTCTTCAACGGTCCCGGAGCTTTTTTGCTGAATTTTCTCCAAACCCTGCCAGAGAAAGAAAACAATTACTTGATATATCAGGAAATGAACAAAGTTGCTGATATGGTGGATAATGATCGATTTAACTTACTTCTCGAGCATTTGAGTCATGTCCGCATAGTCCTGGGGATCTTTTTGTCTCGAGTCTAAGACGGTTACTAGTCCCTGCTCAAGCTTAATCTCTAGGATAATATAGTGGAAACTGCACACGCATGCATAACTCATCAATTACATTACTATAACCTTGACTAATATATAAGGGAAACCGAATATGCTCAAGACAGTAACACTCACTTGAAGTTGTAAGGAAAGAGTATTATATCTTTGTTTTCATTTATTACCAACGATCGTAGCAAGTTGGCCTCGGTATCTGCGGCATGAAATTTAACCTCAGTTGCATCTATGAGATTTGTGTTAATGAACCCAATATCACCGATTTGTCTTTTCTTCAATTCGACGATCTTCAATCTGCATAATATAGTGAGGATAATTATAAATACATGCAATGAAAGAGCTAAGCTATATAGAGAGACTTAATGACAGAAGTAGTACTACTTACAGACAGTAGCAGGTGACCGTTGCTTTATCGAGGGACAATTGATTAAAAACTGAAAGAACTCCTCAAATGGAACAGGCAATAGTTCATTTCCAACGAGGTCATGCTCCTTTTTAACTCTCACATACAAAGTATTCCTCCCCCCAGACTCTCTGCAGATTTTCAAGTACCAATCATGCAATCTTCGCATCATCGTTGATAGAGATCTTTCATCTTTGACGAGAGGCTTCCCATACTCGTATCTTTGTATTTGCACCTCCATGAAATCATAATGTACATCGTCGGGCAGGTAATCTCCAAGATTGCTATAACCGGGCACCATCCTCGGATCATTAGCGACGATGTCGCTAGGCACCTTGAGCGGGGGGCACGATTGCTTCGCTTGTTCGCCGAGCTGGGCAATTTGTTTCCCAGCTCGTCGTTCTTTCAGCCTTTGATCACTGATAGTACTTCCCGACCGCTCCGGTTCGGCAAATGCCTTTCCAATAATGCGCTCATAGTTGCCTTTCGGCGGAGACTTGGGTGGTTTTGTCAGGGCAGCCAGAGTGCGCTTCGCTTTCACTGGATCTACCTTCTCCTCCGGAGGTGGATGTTTCTTTGCTTTCACCCCTTCAAAAAAGTTCCTCACTTCTTCTCACGCGATCTCGGCGTTCTCCTCCGGGGTCCTCTCGTATGGTAACTTCTCTGGAGTCTTCAGAGAAGGACCGAATCTGTATGTCCTCCCGTCTCTGGCTGTACTGCTAGACGCCGGCAGAGAAGACGGAGCGGTTGTCTTCTTTACTTGCTTACAAGGCGGAGGAGAAGGACTACGACGCGTCGGACCAGCCGGAGCGGCGGCGGGTCTCTTCCGCCCTTACTGACGAGGCGGAGAAGGAGGAGGCTGGCTGCTCGGGCGTGCCGGCGCAGGCGGAGAAGGAGGCGGAGTGCCGCCATGCGCCGGAGAAGGAGCCGGCCGAGTGCCCTGATCGTCACTCGTCGGAGGAGGAGGCGGTGGAGGAGGCGGAGTGCCCTGACTCGCCGGAGGAGGAGGAGGAGGAGGCGGAGGCGTCTAGTTCGGAAGGTTGATGAGCTCCTTCCGCCATAGGCATGGAGTCTTCAGAGCAGAACCCAGCCAAGTCTCTCCTTCACCGGTAGGGTGGTCAAGCTGGAGGTCCTCAAATCCCTCCGTTATTTCATCCACCATCACCCTAGCATATCCTTCTGGAATCGGCCGACGGTGAAAAGTTGTGCCGGGTTCAGTAGAAAAACAGAGCCAACAGCCGCCTTGACCTTCATATTAATCCATTACATCATAAGGTGGCAATTTTTAGACTCCGTGATAGCATCCACGGGATAGCTGGCAGGAGCCGTCAAGACATGCTCCGGCTGAAGCAGCTCGGTGGAAGCCACGCTGCTTCTCCGCTGAGATGGCAGGGTAGCTTCGGGAGAAGCTTCGGCAGTTCGTTTGCTGCAATTTGCTTCTCGTTCCTCTATCGCTTGTACCCTAGCATGCAGCGCCTGCAGTTGGGTCTGCTCCACTTTCTTCCTCCTCTCGTGGCATTTGTAACCGGCTGCGTCCGGAAACCCAGCCTTCCACGGAATGGAGCCTGGCGTGCCTCGTGTCCGTCCAGGGTGCTTAGGATTCCCGAGGGCCATTGTGAGTTCGTCGTTCTCTCTGTCTGGAACGAACGTCCCTTGCTGCGCTGCTTCGATATAGTGCTTAAGCCTCTTGACTGGTATTTCCATTTGATCGTCCGTCCAAATGCACTTCCCTGATACAGGGTCCAAGGTTCCACCAGCCCCAAAGAACCAAGTCTGGCAACAGTCTGGCCAGTTAATTATCTCTGGTTCGATCCCTTTATCAACCAGATCATTCTCAGTCTTGGCCCACTTAGGCCGGGCTACGAGGTAGCCACCTGACCCCGTGTGATGGTGATGCTTCTTCTTCGCAGCATTTTGCTTGTTTGTCGCCGACATCTTCTTACTCTTTTCCGATGTCTTGTGGGCCATAAATGCGGGCCAGTGATCTCTGATCTTCTCATATGTGCCCTTGAATTCTGGTGTCTCTTTTTTATCGACAAACTTATTCAGCTCGTTCTTCCACCTCCTGAATAGGTCGGCCATCCTCTTAAGAGCAAAAGACTTGATTAATTGCTCTTTAACTACCTTCTCCAGATCATCCTCTGACGGTAGGGTGAAATTTGACTTCAGCTCAGTCCAAAGATCATTTTTCTGCATATCATCGACATAAGACACCTCAGGGTCTTCTGTAGCCGGCTTTAACCATTGCTGGATGCTGATCAGGATCTTGTCCCTAACCAGAACCCCGCACTGAGCAACAAATGCGTTTTTTGTCCGGATGGGTTCAATCGGTTGGCCGTTGGGCGTGATTGCTATGATCTCAAACCTTTCATCCGAGCTCAACTTTTTCTTCGGGCCTCGTCTCTTTACCGAAGTTGTGCTCGATCCGGAGGGCTAGAAAAAAGAACAAAGACTTAATTAATATGTGTACATACCAAAACAATGAATGCATCAATTAGCTAGTCAGCACAGGCTTAACTAATATATATATATATACCTGGCCGGACTCGGTTCGGTCACCGGAACCGTCATCACGGTCTCCTTCTTGCACCGGCATTGGGTCACCGGAGCCGTCCTCACGGTCTCCTTCTTGCACCGGCATTGGGTCACCGGAGCCATCATAATCATAGCCAGCTGCTTCCAGACCATCGGTGTCGTTGAGAAACAACGAGCAGACGGCATCACTTCCTCGTGCGATTATGTCCCCCAACAACTCTTCTTGTACTTCGTCTCGGGTGGTGTCCATAGTTTCTACAAATATTTATAACATGGCAATTATTATTCAAACATGACTGATGGATATATTAGTGGCAAACGTAGAACTAATATTAATTAGTGGCCTCGACGCTGCTTCTCTAGGGTTTGGGGTGGCCTCGACAACGCTTCAAGGATAAAAAAAGAAGAGGAAGAAGAAAAAAAGAGGAGAAGAAAGAATAGAGGAGATCCTCTTTTTTTTCTTCTGATCCTCTTTTTTTTCTTCCTCTTCTTTTTGATCCTATTTTTTTTTCTTCTTCCTCTTCTTCCTCCCATGTTCGACGACCCTCGACCCCTCTGTGACCCTAGACCCCCTCTCGATCCTCGACCCCTCGGTGACCGTCGACCCCCTCTCGACCCTCGACCCCTCGGCGACCCTCGACCCCCTCTTGACCCTCGACCCCTCGGCGACCCTCGACCCCCTCTCGACCCCTTGACGATCCTAGAACCTTTTCTTCCTTCTTCTTCCTTCTATTCCTTCTTCCTAAATATATAATACTTTTTTTAAAATGAAACTAACCTAAAATGTACTAAATCAGAGAATATATATAGATAAAACTTTTCTAATTAAAAATCTAACTTTTGCATATATGTATTTTTAAAACATCATTACAATTGAAAAAATACATACATACATACAAAAACATGTAAAAAATACATACATACATATATGAACATACATCAAAAAATACATATATCTAAAAAATATATACATACGTATGTATATGAAAATCTAAAAACATATAAAAATAGCATGTATAATTAAAAAAATGCACGGCGGCGGCGGGGGCGGCAGACGCGCGGTGCTCACAGAGGCGGCGACGCGTCGGGGCAGGGGACGGCGGCACGGCGACGGCGATGGGGCAGGGGCGGCGCGCGTCGGGGCAGGGGACGGCGGCGCGCGGCGACGGTGTCGGCCGAGGGCGCGTGCGACGGCGCGGGCGAGGGCGCGGGCGACGGCGACGGCGGGGGCGGCGGGCGGCGGCGGGGCAGCCTGGCGGCGTCGATGTGCTCGGCGTCGTCGGGGGCAACTGCAAGGGAAATGTGAAAATTTCCTAAGTGCTGGCTTATATAGCAAAGGCATTGGTCCTGGTTCTTGGCACAAACTGGGACCAATGCCCCCTTTAGTCCCGGTTGGTGCCACCAACCGGGACCAAAGGCCGCCGCTGAAAAGAGGCCTTTGGTCCCGGTTGGTGGCACCAACCGGGACTAAAGGGGGGCATTGGTCCCGGTTTGTGCCACGAATCGTGACCAATGCACCCCTTTAGTCCCAGTTGGTGGCACCAACCGGGACCAAAGGCCTTTCGCTGCCCCGCGTCAAAAGTTTAGTCCCACCTCCCTAGCTGAAGAGCTCCCGCACCTGTTTATAAGCCCTGCTCTGTGTTCCCTTTCGAACTCCTCTGAACTGCATGCTTACGGGCCTAATGAGACACTGCAATGCTTGTGGGCCTACTGGGCCTGCTGCGGGCCTGAATCCTGGCCCATGGTTGGGTTTCTAGTCGTATTCAGGCCGTGCTGGCCCAGTAGGTGGCATTTTTTTTGCTATTTATTTTTTCATTTCTACTTAGAACTAAATACTTATAGTTTTTTAGTGATTTCTTTTTTCTTTTAGGTCACAAAAATTATAAACTTTCTGTTAGTGCTATTAGTTTTAAAATTTGAATAGTTTAAATTTGAATTTTTTAAAATTTGTGTGAATCACTAGTTTATGAATAACTTTACTATAAAATCGATTTTTGAGTTATTTTTTCCTGCTATTTAATATTACTGTGTGTTATCATTATACTCAATTTGGTAATTTTAGGTAGTCATAACAAATATTATAGGCATTTTTTTCCTTTTTGTTATTTATTTTTTTATTTCTACTTAGAACTAAATACTTATAGTTTTTTAGCGATTTCTTTTTTCTTTTAGGTCACAAAAATTATAAACTTTCTGTTAGTGTCATTAGTTTTAAAATTTGAATAGTTTAAATTTAAATTTTTTAAAATTTGTGTGAATCACTAGTTTATGAATAACTTTACTATAAAAATTGATTTTTGAGTCATTCTTTTTCCTGCTATTTAATATTACTATGTTTTATCATTATACTCAATTTGGTAATTTTAGTTAGTCATAACAAATATTATAGGCATTTTTTTTCTTTTTTGCTATTTATTTTTTTATTTCTACTTAGAACTAAATACTTATAGTTTTTTAGTGATTTCTTTCTAATCTTTCTAATCTTCAAGTGTATTGCATCTATCTTGATCTTGTGATCATCGACGACATCCGCAACATGCAACTCCAATATCATCTTCTCCTCCTCAATTTTTTTTATCTTTTCCTTCAACAAATTGTTTTCTTCTTCAACTAAATTTAACATCTCGACAATAGGGCCGGTTGGAATTTCCGATTCACATACATCCTACATAAATAAAATCTATGTCACGTTGGTCGGCATAATTTTCATAAATAATAAATGAACCAATAGTTATAAAGATAATATATATACCACATCCGAATCGTAGACAGGACGATGGCCGACGGGGGCGGATACCAATACCATCGCACTATATAAGATGCAATAATAAAAGTAAGAAAATAATACAAGTATCTATGTAAACATACAAGTAAGAATATTTTTTCCTTTCAGAAAGAAGATAAGAATAAGAGGCTCATCACGGTGGTGCCGGCGATGAGCTCGGCGCGGGTGATCGACGGCGGTGAAGACGAGGACGGGGCGTGACGGACCACTAAACCTAGACAAATATTGAGGAAAATGGAGTTTGGAGGTCGAGCTTGGAGAGGAGAAAGCTTAAGTAGTGTGGCTCGGGCATTCCATCGAACACCTTGTGTGCATAGGAGGTGAGCTAGAGCACCACCAAGCCCTCTCCCCCTCGGCCAGAAAAAACAGAGCAGTGTGCTCTGCTTTTACGCGAGGGGTATATATAGGCACCTCTTTGGCCGCTGCAAGTCATCCTCTCGAGTTTCCTTTTCTTTGGCCAAGAATATACGGCAGGGGCAAGAGGGTTGTTGAGAATTCACAATAAAAGGAAAGATAACAGAAAGAGATTGATTACTTCGAGTTTTGGTGCTGCTTCGAGAGAAAAATATACCATATATAGACAACCGGAAGAGGAGTAGTGCTACTTGGTGCTCTTAATTTCCCAGTTGTAGTCCATGAAACCGCGCCCCGTTTCAGATTGGAATGAAGAGCTGAAGGGACCATCGCCTATTCAGTTGCCAAGATTGTAGCCTGCAGGGGAAGGGGATCGGACGGGAAGGTGAGCGACTCAGGTAGGGGAAGGGAATCGGATGGGAAGATGTAGGCCTGAGTATGATGCGTGTTGTAGTACAGCCCAACGACAATAAATCGAGTCGAGTCGTCCGAGGCAACATGCGGAGCGAAAAAGCCCAGACGCAAGAAGTTTGGGTCGAGGGAAATAATCAACCTGGCAAGTGGCAGACAAGATGATCAGGGCTGGTCCACGGTCTGTTTTGTATGCTGGTGAGTGGTGACTGCAGGATGACATGGCACATGCATGTTAAGAATTAGAGTCATGTGAACGCTGACGTGGCATGAAGATGATGTGGATAATGTGCTTGTTGAGGGAATTGGTAGAAGTGGGGAGAAACTTTTTAAAAATGTAAGATTAGAGTTGTGTCATCAGGTTTGCTTGGGCTTGCTCGGGTTAGAACCTTTCGTGCTGTAACTTATTTCACTTCTGCTTCGGTAGACCCCCTTTAAACACATTGACGGTTGAGATTATCCTATACCCCTTCATAATAAAGGACATGATGGTCATTTTGAAAGTACATCACGTTTGATTTTTTTTTTGAGTAATTACCGAGTACGGATACGGTGCACGACTGGACCGGTCCATCTTGCCATTTTGAACGCGCACAAGGTAAAAATGCTGAAAAATTTAAGAAAACTAGCAAGTGGCAGACAAGATGATCAGGGCTGGTCCACGGTCTGTTTTGTATGCTGGTGAGTGGTGACTGCAGGATGACATGGCACATGCATGTTAAGAATTAGAGTCATGTGAACGCTGACGTGGCATGAAGATGATGTGGATAATGTGCTTGTTGAGGGAATTGGTAGAAGTGGGGAGAAACTTTTTAAGAATGTAAGATTAGAGTTGTGTCATCAGGTTTGCTTGGGCTTGCTCGGGTTAGAACCTTTCGTGCTGTAACTTATTTCACTTCTGCTTCGGTAGACCCCCTTTAAACACATTGACGGTTGAGATTAGCCTATACCCCTTCATAATAAAGGACATGATGGTCATTTTGAAAGTACATCACGTTTGATTTTTTTTTGAGTAATTACCGAGTACGGATACGGTGCACGACTGGACCGGTCCATCTTGCCATTTTGAACGCGCACAAGGTAAAAATGCTGAAAAATTTAAGAAAACTAGCATAAGGGGTCGAACTCATAACCTCATCGTCATGTTTATGTTCTAGGGAGCTAGCCACTAGACTACACCACCGCTGCTGTAAACGTAAATCACGAAACTTTCTATTATTTGCTCCCTGTAGTACTTTGTACTGCTTAAGTTTTTTTTTTTTAGAATCTTTGTACTACTCAAGTTGTTCAAGGGTTCTGTGTGTATATATTTATTTTGTGTGGAGGAACGTAGTAAGTACAACTTGCATGCATGTGCAAATCCCAAATCGATTTCTTCGTGATAGATTCATGCATGTAGTCTAGTGTATGTGTACGTGTCTCCAAACAGCCATTGTATCATGTATGTATGTTCCCATTTTTATACTTCTGTTCCCAAATTTAAAAATGATTGTTTTTTGAAAAAGTTGATAATTTTTTTTTAAAAGTATGTAGTATGCAATTTGTCTTCAACATATAAATTATTGGGAATTTGTTAACAATTTTGAAAAAATGTTCAGTTTTATAATTTTTCCATACACAATTTAAAACTTCAAAATTATTGATAAAATTTCAAGAAGTGGTTATGATATGAGAAAATATTCATGTTAATTGATAATGATGGAAACTACAAATAACTAAAGCATTCAAATTAGGAAAAACTACAAGCTTAGAGATCCATCCGCCTGGCTTAGTCTAGCACACTCCTCTCAACTGGGTTTTTTTGGACCATGGGCAAATGACCCCAACTTCTGGCAGCAGCCTGATACGAACATATGAGGCATCCGAGCCAGGTTAAAACGACTTCCGCCACTGTTTGCATGTTGCCATATGTCCGGCAAGATATCAGACCCTTTTCATCAAGAAAACTCCAGAAAAATACAAAATTGGTGAAGAATCCAAACAACTTGGCATAATGCCTTGAATTGGTCACATAAGTTTGTGAAAAAAAATGGGGCATTTGACAGATGTGAAAAGACAACGTGCTTTAAAACAGACTCTTCTAGCTACGAAACACCTTCCGTTGAACATGATCTAATTTTAAACATTCTTAAAATGACCTCAGCTTTTGCAAGCAGGTGGGCATGCCCGTGGTACACATCCATGCCTGGTTTAAATGACTTCCGACATCATGTGCAAGTTGCGAGATGTTCGGTCATTTATCTACCTTTTTGACTTAGAGAACTCCAGAAGATGGCAAAAACAATCCGAAGACCGAAACAACTTAGCACTATGCCTTCAATAGGTCATAGCTGATGGTAGAAATTTTTTCGGGCCCATTCGAAGGATTTCAAGATACAATGTGCTCACAGACGGAGCTTTGTCGGCAACCCGAACACTCTTCATTGAACATGATCTAGTTTCGGACATTCTTGAAATGACACCAACTTTTTTGAAGAAGGTGTGCATGCACATGGTAGTCATCCATACTAGGTTTGAATGATTTCTGACACCGTATGCAAGTTGCGACACGTCCGACCATTTATCTACCTTTTTTGTCTGAGAAAACTCCAGAAAATGCAAAAAATGTTGAAAACCAAAATAACATGGCATGGTGCCTTGAAATAATTATAGAAGATGGTGGAAATTTTTTTGGAGCTATTTGAATGATGTCGAGAAACGATGTGCTCTCAGACGGAGGCTTCTGGCCAACATAAACACCCTCCATTAAGCATGGTCTAGTTTTGGACATTCTTGAAATGTTACCAAGTTCTTCAAGGAGGTGGCATGCCCATGGTAGCCTTCCATGCTAGATTTGAACGATTTCTGGCACCGTATACAAGTTCTACACGTGTGACCATTCATCGTCCTTTTTTAACCAAGAAAACTCCAGAAAAGGCAAAGTTTGTCGAAACTAAAATAACTTGACATGATGCCTTGAATTTGTCGTAAAAGTTCATGGGAAAAAATTATGGTCATTTAAAGGATGTCGGGAAACAACGTGCTCTGAGGCGGAGCCTTCTAGCCTAACCGAACACCATCCCTTAAACAGTGTCTATGTTTGGAAATTCTTCAAATGACCCCAACTTTTGTAAGCATGTGGGCATACCAATGGTTGGCATCCATGTCAGGTTTGAACGACTTTCAATACTGTATGCAAATTTGCGACGCGTCCTGCCATTTATCGCTCTTTTTTGACCGAGAAAATTTCAAGAAATGCAAAAAATTGTCGAAAACCAAAATAACTTGGCATTGTGCCTTGAATTGATCATACAAGGCCATGGAAAATTTGGGCCATTTCAAGTATGTCGGGATACAGGGTGCTCTCAAGCGAAACCTTGTGGCCACCCGAACACCCTCTGTTGAGTTAAAAAAATTGTCATTCATGAAATGGTCTTAACTTTTTATACCATGTGGGCATGCCCATGATAGGCATATATGCCAGGTTTGACCTAAAAATATATTTAAAATTACTATCTAAAAAATTAACCAATTTTTAAAACAATAATAAAGTTCGAAAGGAAGAAAAATGAATTAATATGAAAAGAGAAGAAAAATATAAAAGAAAAGAATGCTTAGGCTTTGGCCCAACTAGGCCAACATCGCTCCTGTTAGGCCGGCCTAAGCATTCGCAGATTTTTAAAAAGCACATCAACTTTTAGAAAAATGTTCATGGATTTGAACTTTTTTATAGATTTAAAAAATGTTTACCAAAGAAAGATGCAAAAAGATGTTCCCGATTTTGGGAACCTCAGCTTACCAGCTGGATTAAAAAAAACCTCATCGTATGTGAAAAAAGTTTCATCAATTTTGAAAAAAATCACATGTTTTGAAAAAGGGTTCATGGATTTTTTTTAATAAGGATTCGAAAAAAGTTCACAGATTTTGAAAATATTTCATAAATTTAATAAAAGTTCATAATTTTGAAAAAGAAAAGAAAAATGGAAAAAGTAGAAAAAAACAGATGAAAACTCGGCCAAAAAAATGAAAAACCACTGCGTATTATAACTAAGATAGCTGACATACCTACAAATGTCACAACTAGTGACGTGGTCTGTTGGTTACCTTGTTCCTTGCTGGCTGCACTTATTTTTACATTTGAAAAAAATGTGAAACTTTAAGTGAAGAGAAGAAAAAAGATAAACATATTGGCCTATACGCATATACATACCTACGAGGCCTCATCGTATATATGAAAGTGTGAAAAGTCCATATTACACTTTATACGGTTTGTAGGGGGGTCTACCGAAGCGGAACTCAACTTATTTTGTTATTCCTTCACACTCGCGTGCTGACATATCGGGTCCGCATATCTACTGTATGCTGACGGGGCATCGTGTGATCACTGCAAGTATTAGGAGATGTGGCCAGGGCCGTACTTACGTTTTCTCGTCTTTCAGGACTGTATTGGAGCATTTCACAAATTTCATGACCATGATGTTACGCGCCAACTAATACGAAGACCGTAAGTGTAGTTTACTTGAAGATGTGGGCAGCCGTGGTTCATCGAGGATGCACACAGACACACGCTTTTGTCCAGTACAGTGATCACGAACGGCACTTCAATGTCGATGCACCGTTAATTATATTGTTCCAATGAGGTAACTAACCATCGAGAAACACTCCGATCATGGCCATTTGGCGAAGCTGCCTCCATCACCGTCCACCCACGTACGGCAATCGATCATGGCCGGGAGCGTTTGCTTACCAGTAATAACTAGCTTCCCGTACTAATCGGTTTCCCTTCGAAATGCATGCAGAGGAGAGGGCTTCAATTCTAGAGAGACAAAATGGGATCTTCTTCTTTTTTTTGGATTGTGCCGTTTGCATTGGCAGTGGATATGCCTCCTCTGCGCTCCGGCCAGAGCCAGACTGCAACCACTAACTAATTCGCGCCATGACCGACGCAGCTCCGGCGGTCATTAAGGCCTTCGGATCGTGGATCAGGCCGCGCCTCAGCTGGCAGGATCCCCGTCCCTGTCAATGTAAAGCTAGCGGGGCCGGCGAGGAGAGGAGATGCTAGTGGCTACTCCGCGCCGTACGTGAACGTGCCGATCCTTCCCTGCACAGACAGACAGGCACAGCCTCTACACAGTTCTTATAGAGTACGTAGCTTCGAAGCACAGAAGGGCAGGCACAGGCCAGTGGCAAATCTTTGGGAGGAGATCCTCAACCCCCACAGGACAGGAAACACGGTAAATGTGCCGGATTTGACCGTGTGTGTAAGATCGGCCTAGGCTGTGTTGCATTATAGTCTATGTATATGGATCACGCGCGGTTGTATCGATCAAAATCTGCAACTTATCTCACTGAAGCAAGTAATCAATCAGAGCAGGCAGGGCCGTGCCTGGTGACTGGTGTAAAGGCTGTAGCTCGGCATGCATGCGTGCGTACGTACGTGCGTGTCCACGCAGTTAATCCACAGCGCGTGATCTCGTCTCATCTCATTTCATCAGCCGCCTATAAGTATTGTTTACTGGTCTAACCTGTGGCGGCTTTGCTTTTTCGTTAAACTTACCAGCAGGCCAGTTAATCCAGAGAGAGAGACCATGTGCATGAGCATACGGTATATACTTTCGGCCTCGCATAGTCGCATATGTATGTATTGTTAGATAGATAGATAGATATGTGCGTGTGCGTGTATACTTCAAACTTCTATCTCTTTTTCTGTCTGCTTCTTCCTCCCGATGTAATCTTCTGTTTCCCTCTCGTGTACAACTCTGAAGAGGAATCCTAGCGATCTTCCAAAATTTGTAAGCCACGATAATTGATCAATATATACAGTGGCCTGAGACCAAAGGATTCAATGTTTTCCTAATCTCTACATGGTCATCATAGCCATATCCTCACGCATCTAGCAACTCGAGAGAAAGCCCATCTAGCCCGAGAGGAAATCCACGTACGGCAATCGATCATGGCCTGGAGGCAAATTTGACAATTTTGACATGTAGATAAAATCATTTCACAAAATAAACTGTTTTTAAAAAAAAATCACTCAGCTGACATTTTTGACTGACGCCCGACACGAAATCGTCACACTATACTGTGCAACGCCTGACAGATAGATGCTACACGCCTGGCCAGCGTCGCATCCCCGGACTGCCTAAAAATTACTAAGTTAATGTGCAGCGGCTGGTTACCTACAAAATGAAGCAACCACTAGTGCAACGCCTAGAGGCTAGGCGCTACACTGTATAGTGCGGCGCCTAGCTCTCAGACACTGCACACTGACTTAGTAATTTTTGGATCATACGGATGCGACGCTGACTAGGCGTGCAGCGCCTGTCAGTCAGGCGTTGCACAGTGTAGCGTGGCGTCTTCGTGTCGGGCGCCACTAAAGAAGGTCAGCTGAGTGAATTCTTTTAAGGATAGTTCATTTTATAAAATGATTTTATCCACAAATCAAAATTATCAAATTTGCCTGGCCTGGAGCGTTTGCTTACCAGTACAGCTTCCCGTACTAATCGGTTTCTATTCGAATTGAATGCAGAGGAAAGGGCTTGAATTCTGGAGAGACAAAATGGGATCTTCTTCTTCTTCGATTGTGCCGTTTGCATTGGCAGTGGATATGCCTCCTCTGCGCTCTGGCCAGAGCCACAGACTGCACCCAGTAACTAATTCCACCCAAGACCGACAATGGTCCGGTCACGGTCAAAACGAAAGATCGGGTATGATCGAAATCACTAGCTCTGGCGGGCATTAAGGCCTTGAGATCCTGGATCAGGCCGTGCCTAGCTGGCAGGATCCGGGAAAGTATCTGGTGCACCGGGGCTTATGGTGCTACCGATGCACCGGACTACCATATCGCATTTGAAAATGTTTGAAAATATTTGAAAAAAATTTAGCACATTCACACAACATCTATTTATGTTGTCATAAAATTTCAATTCAAATTCGAAACATTGCCTGAGGTACAAAAATCACAAAGTAGACACCGAATAGTACATAACACAAGTTGGGCTTTAGATTTGGCTCATTATTACATTGATGCCAAATTTATCATTTTTGTATCCAATACAGTGTTTCGAATTTTGAGTTGAAATTTTACGACAACATAGACCGATGTCATGCCAATGAAACATTTAACGTGATACGATGTCGGGTGCACCGATAGCATGACAAGCCCCGGTGCACGAGATACTTTCCCGGCAGGATCCCCGTCCCCGTCAATGTAAAGGTAGCGGGGCCGGCGAGGAGGGGAGACGCTAGTGGCTACTCCGCGCCGTACGTGAACGTGCCGATGCTTCCCTGCACTGACAGGCACAGCCTCTACACAGTTCTTATAGCTTCGCAGCACAGGAGGATACGCATGGCTGATCTTCTCCTTGACTCCTCGTTAATTGCCGTGTTCGTACGGGCCAGTGGCAAATCTTTGGGAGGAGATCCCCAACCCCCACGGGACAGGAAAAACGGTAAATGTGCCGGATTTGACCGTGCGTGTAAGATCGGCCTAGGCTGTGTTGCACTATATATGTGGATCACACTCGGTTGTATCAAGTACATACACGCGGTTGCTTTATCTTTCTCGGTAAACTTGCCAGCAGGCCAGTTAATCCATAGAGAGAGAGAGAGAGACATAGAGGCCGTGTGCGTAAGCATACGGTATATACTTTCAGCCTCGCATATGTACATACGTACAACGGTACAAGTATGCCGGCCCTGCCATGGCCATGCATTTCTCGATCCCGTACTCACCCGAGCAAAAGTGCGCTCATGAACCTTGGAGTTAGTTGTTCGGTTTGCTTGTTCCTGGAGTCTCGCGGAAGCAAGCAACCTAGCTACTTTGAATATAACAAGTTGCCATACATAATGTTCTCTTTTCAATTTTTCACTTTCTACGTGCTCCAAGCATGGATGAGCAGTGGGTATGACGCGATGCTTGGTCATCAGTGACGTGTGCATGCAGTTATGCTTACGCACATGCATGAGAACCGGCACAGTATCTACGTACGTACTTTCGGCCTCGCATACGTACGTATATTATATACATACACGCACGATACCCTAACCTGCCGCTGCCAGGGTCATGCATTTCGCAGTGCACTCGAGTAAAAGTGATTAAGCCAACACTGATTAAATAATCTGCATCACAATACGATATTGCTAATTGTTCTGCCCGCAAAAAAAAAATTTGCTAATTGTTCCTGCAACCTCGTGGAAGCAACGTGCTCCTACGTACGCACACAAAATACACTATTTAATCTCCAAAAGACAAGAGAGGACAAAGACGGTGACTGGAGACCGATGAAAATAGCGGTCGACGGAGGAATTGACTATTACTAGCAATTATAATGACCTCATGAATCACATGGCGAATATACGCTCTTTGATTCTGTTTTTTTTTTGCTGCTTGCGAGAGTACGTAATGGTACGACGTGTCATGTTCCCATGTAACCCATGGATCCATGAGCAGTGGACGAGACGCAATATTTGCTCGGCAGTGACCTACGCATGCAATTAACTATTGAAATCATCTTTAATTAGCTTTGAGCAAAAGGTGGCCGTATTTCTTTGGTAGTAAGGTCACATCACATGCAGCATGGAGCAAAAGTAAGTGTGACAAGAGTACTTAATCAAACACTACTTTAGTAGTACCCGCGTTCGGAACAGTATACGTACATGGCAGGAGTTGCTGTACTTAAGCAATTAACTAATTGCAGGCTGTACTTAATTGATTAAGTAACGTGTACGAGTAATCGTACTCTAAATCGTTTGCACTTGCACGAGTAATTGGCATTACTGCACATGAATTGCTACGGTACACCATAATAGCTAGAAGGATAAATAACTTAATTTAACCGGCCTATACTGCGAGAAAAATGAGCTTATAGCATCTATAGCCGGACCTACCATATCTCTCTCAAAAGGCCGGGCAGGCCGTCCGGTTACTGACCGATAATAAAAACCCGACCCAACCGGGCCTTTTAAACCGCGGACAAACGTCCGGACTGACTGACACCATTCATATCCAGTCCAAATATAGGACGAATATGGGGCGACCCGAGCACGCCCGGGCGCGTCCGCCTGACACGCTCGGCCCACCATCAATCCTACAGTTGTCCCACAAAAAACCCAATCCGGGCGCCTCACTTCAAACCCTAACCACTCTCTCTTGCTCAATCCTCTTCTCTCCCTTTCCGATTTCGATCCCATCCACTCCGATGTCCAGCTCCGGCTCTAAGCTGGACTACGAGGAGGAGATGGCCCTCCACGTTGCGTTGGAGCAGTTCATGGCGGAGACTGGTGGCAGCTCTGGATCTGAAGCATCGTCGCAGCTCCCGCGCCGGCGGAACGAGGACGCCGGACGTGGATTCTCCCGGCCTGCGCTCAGCGACTTCCAGGACAGCGCGGTCCGCACCGTCCCCGCGCTGGACGTGGATTCCCTTGCTGGTCACTCCTACACGTGGGCAGGGATGGGTGTTAGTGCCCGCACCGTCGGCCCGCACGCGCGCTCCGGAATCGGAAGAGCGCGCCCCTCATATCCAATCCAAATATAGAACGGATATGAGGCTTGCCATTGAGCAAATGGAGCGCGAGGCGAAGGAGACAGCGGCGGAGAAGGCTCGGACCGCCAAGTTGAAGCAAAAGCAGGACAGGGCGGTCTGTCAGATGAAGGGGCTCATCGTGCTCTTCGACTCCGACTTCGGCGACCGCAACAACTGCACCTCCTCCTCAGACGACCAAGACCCTCCACCAGCCACGGACGCCTACAACTGCGCCGGCGATCGGAAGGGCAAAGGTCCGCTGACAAAGTGGTGAAGCTCTGCCGTCTCGTCTTTAATTTCAAGGTTTTAGCAATCTAGTTCAAACTTGTCCGTCGTTTATGTGAACTATCATTTGGAGATCCGTTGGTGATCGGAATGCGCATTTCTATGTTCGATGATCTACGTTGTTTAGTTCAACATTGCATTGTTAGTATGGATATAAGGTACCGAATATAAGATACACGGATGTGGACGGCATGATTTGAGGAATGCCCAGTCAATGCCCGTGGACGAGCCTAGGCGGGCGTCATGGTGCGCGGATTTGCCCATCGCGGCTGCAGATGCTCTCACTACAAGCCACAGTTTTTAACCACTCCAGACTTGGGGAAAATGATGTATATTACTAGCCAGTAACAAGTTTTAACATCAAGTCACGTGATCAAGACACTCGATTATGTCTGTATATCGAGTAGGTACGCGCGAGAGACAAGGCATTAATTTGCTGATCCCTACACTTTTCGGTCATGCATGCACGCGCCGGCCATTGGCCATTTTGAATCTCAGATTTCTGAGGCCCGTACCAGTACGTGGGCATAGAAAACAAGCAGGGAGCTACTACCTACAAGGGACATGGAGTAAAACCGTTATCACCAGGCTTAAACATGGATCCACTCCTCATAACGCGACGCGACAAGCACGTACGACGGCGCAAGAGACGGGCGAGCAAATGCACGTCGCCATCAACCGTTCGAGTCAAATTTAACTTGCGATCGGTCCCAAGGACGTGTGTGCGTTTTACGTACGTCGCAGTAATTAGGTGGGACATGCACGTACGTAGCGGTGCAAGCCAATGATATGCTAGGTAGATCGATCGATCCAGTGGGCACGCATCATCGTTCATCCATGGAGACAATGGAGTATTTTCACACGGTTACCCGTTAAGTTACATGTAAGTGTAACCATGCAGCTTTGCTATAGCCCACGCGCAGATGGATGTACGTGCATGCATGCATGGCACGTAGCGTACCATGTAACCATGCAGTTTGCTAGACCCCACTGGTAAATGTATGTGTATGCATGCATGCATGCTCGCTGGATCGAGGATTCATCAGGTTAATTTGTCACGTACGCTCATGCAGTGAAAACCAACTACTGCGCCGACGTCGGAGGTCGATGAAATCGGATGAGATCGCCGCCCTGTCAACGGATGCCGTCATGCCATGCCATGCCAGTGTGTGCAGCTCTACGCAGCTGCAGTGCACGCCCAGTCGCCTGCTGGAGCTAGCGAGCCGGTGTGCGCTGGCGCCGGCGCGACGTGCTCGCAAAGAGTCAAATGCGCGCGTCATCTCCGGCATGCGCCCGCGTATAGGGAGCCATTCTCTCCCCGGGACGGCGGGACCCCCGCCACCAGAGCAGCCAAGCCAAACCCTCTGCCCCGCAGACGGCCGTTGCGGACCGCCTGCGCGCGCAACGGCGGAGCCCCTCGCGCGGGAAACACGTTTCCCCATATTGCTCAAACAGTCCGGGCAGGTCCGGCCCCGCCACGCCGTCATCAATCCCCTGTCGTCAAGCAGCCAGGCGACCGATCAATCAATGGCGATGGCGATCAAAGCCCAGCCAGCTGGCGCGTCGTCCTCGAGCCTGTACGCCTGTGCCGTGTATTTGTACACATACAGCCGACCGGCGCTGTGTCGGCATGAATTCGACCAGGTGCCAGCAGCGTGTCTTCATTCCGGATCCGCGTACATATATACATATACGTACGTGCACGTGCATGTACGTACGGGAGGATCCATGCATGGGACTGTCTGTAAGCGGTGGACGTGTACTGTGAGCAGAACGAGCAGCTCCCTCCGTCGCCGTCGTTCGTTCGTAGTTTCCTGATCCGTCGCGTTGAGGAATTAAATTGTACGTGCATCTATGGTGGCAATACGAATTAAATTGTACGTGCATGTATGGTGGCATGGTTCGGGCGCAACGGAGGAGCCTCTGATGGACGGATGGATGGATGGTGGAGGCAGCCATCACTGGACGGACCTCGCGTGCGTTTTGGAACTCATGGCAGTACGGATGTTGGTTGACTTTTGCCATCCGGTAGGTGATGAAGCCCACCGGACGACGTCGTCGGTGACCATTGCTTCGTGTCAACGGATGCTATCATGGCGCGCGCGCGTGTTGCAGGAGGGAGCGAGCGTAACGCCGGCGGTGCCCCCACCCCGAACCAGCCACCCCACAGCGTGTCCGTCCGTGCCATGCAGCAGCACAAGGAGCACGTTACACGGGCCGGGAACCCATCGCGCGTACGCACAGTGTGCCGTACGGCGCGGCCCCCGCGAACCGAGATTATTAGCCCAGGCGCCAACCCGGTGCGGTGCCCACGACGTCGACCGCACCCGCCCGGGCCACCATTGCGGGTTGCGGCGGTGCGCGCAAGCATGGAGGAAGCCGGCCTCGCGCCGGAAACAGCCATGCATGCAAGTCCGACCCCGTCGCGCCGCAGATTCGCGGCCACCCCGCACGTGTCGCGGCGAAACAGCGATGCGATCAATGGCTGGCCACGCGATTCAGGCCCGGTTTCCATGACACACGCTTTTGTCTAGTACAGTGATATTTAGGCACGAACGTGGGTTACATGTGTATATTATTAGGCCTGCATAGCACGATTGTTAAAGCATTTCTGGGCGTGGCTCGCTAGAAACAGTCAAATCGGCAGTTTGTAGCGAGCCAGGCTCGAGCGATGCGAGGAAGCACACATAGGTGGCTTCCTGGAACCACCATATCCCCTGGTCCCCTTCCTCCTTCTCTCGTTTCGCCCACGCTCGCCGCCCATGCGATAGCAGCCGCTGCCCCAACCTCGAGGAGGGCGAATTCGTCACGGACGATGACGGCGACCGCTATTTGCTCCAGCACTGCCACGGCCTAGTTACAACAAGTTAAGCACCTTTACATTGGGTGCTTTAATTACTTAGCACTTTAATGTGCTTAGCAACTTATCTTAGCACTAGTGCATTGGAGGAGGTCTAATCGTTTTTCTTTCGAAATGCATGCAGAGGAAATTGTTGAGAAATAAAAACATGTGATCAATTGTATGGGAGGGATGCCTCCCAAGAGGTGTCTGTTGGGGAAGAGATGTCTCCCCCAACACACCCCTTCAGCATGTATATAAGTGGGTCTCCCACATCACAATAGATCTAAGAAAATCATTTGTGTCTCTCCTTTATCTCCTTTACTTTGATACTACAATACGTTATCAGCACATAGCCTCTACCGAGAGAGCAATTCGAAGCGAATAGGCTACGCCGGCATCGGAAACAGCAGTTATGCACATACTCCGGCCGGCGTCAGACAACGAACATCATGGCAGGCGCTCAGCGCGTGCGGCAGCCTTCGGCCCTGTAGCCGCAGTTCCTGGCGGAGGAAGCGCCCACTGGAATCCGGCTACTCCACGCTTCGCGGACTCTGTGGTCAATCGCAACCACGCATCGACGAGCATGTGTTCACATGCATGCAGCCATATAGAAAATAAATCAGAATAATGCTAATCTGGTTGTCTTCTTGTGATTAAGAACCACAATCTCATAATTCATTGTGTTTTGCATGTACGCCGACGAAGCGAGATTCACTTCGTCAATCTGCCTGAGAGGATTTGCCCTCGTTGTTTGATGCCGCGGCGCAAGTCATCGACATGCATGCAGCCGTTCTAAGGACAATTCGATCAGCACTTTCTTCATTTGGGTTTTGTCCTTTTGTGTCAGGAACAATCGCAACGGAATAACTGGCGATGACATCTATCCATTCGGCACAACGTCTTCGACGAGCACGGATGCGACAGTTGCCTTCAGGGCTCACGCATAAGGCGATGGATGTCCTCGACGCCGTCCATGGAAGCGACGCGATCTTCGGCGTACAGGCACGCTTGGTCTTCACGACCGGCAACGAAGCGACGCGGTTCTTGGCGGACGGCGGCGTCCTCGCTCCCGCACGTACAAGCACGGCCTCGGCCGGCATCCACAGACGACCAAACCAAGGAGGAGGCGGCTATCGCCCACGGCTCCGATGTGGAGACAGCGGCCAGTGGAGACCTTCGCGGCTGCCGGTGACGCGAATCACGGCGCGGAGCAGTTGCCCACGCGTTGCGCAGCAGGGCCCTCCGGCATAGCATCCTGCATAGCGGCGGCGATTTCCGGCGTGCGGTACCACAACCCCCTTGTCCAGCGCAAGGGCCAGCCGGTGGTGAGCAGGACTATTGCGCATGGTCAAACCGGCGGGAATCAAGGCCAGTGCGAGGCCCGGCCGGCGGTGGCACACCACCACGGGGGCGCACAGATTCCAACCGGCGGCGGCGGTTATTCAATAGGGAGTAACCGCACGGGAGAAGGATGAGAAATCCTATCTTTGGTGATTTTGCAAATCAGCCATTGGATTATTTGTTAATCCTGGAAAAGTCCCTGCTTTCTCTGATTTATGGCATATGCTTATCAGATCTTGCGTTTTAGCACCTTGTCTTTAGCACTTTAACAATAAAGTATTGTTATTTGCATGTTAAGCCATGGGCTTCAAAGCAAATATGCAGATAGACCATTGGTAAATTGCATAATAATTAATTATGCATCATTTTACATCATGTAAAATGACTGTTGTATTACAATATGTTGACTCCATTATTCGAATGGAATATGGAATTTGCTTGCAAAACTTTAAAAAACAAAAGGTGGTACAGTGTATGACATTGCATGACTATATTATGTATACACACCTTATGTCAACAAATTGATATGACAATTTTCAAATCTGCACACAAGTTATGGATTGGTTAAGCCAATGTATAACTTTGTTCACAACTGAGAGGTCTATGTCACAGTGTGGCGACCACCTTCAATGTGTTTTAATTAACACAAGATTGTGCAAAGTACCATAAGGGTGAGGTCTACACCACTTGGTGGTCGATTACCTCTGTGTGTTCTACAAATATGATCTACACCATGTTATGGTGATTATGTATTTGTAGAAAGTCATATTATGGGTCGTTTAGGCTTTTCCTAGACCTTTATGTGGATTTAGCACATCATATTAACGAAATTATTTTTCGTTTGGAGCTATGATGTTTGCATTATTGGTGACTACCTTCATGATGTTTTCCTAAATACTTGTCAATTTCATAGTATGTGTCATTGGTTGTGGCTATAGTGTCACATACTCCATCAGGAGATGAATCCAAGGTATTGGTGACTATACTGCATACTATGCTATGAAGAGAATTATGCAAAACACTTGCATATTTTGGTGATTACCTTCCATGCATACACAACTTATGAGACACCATCATAGCTATGAATTAAGTTTCATGCACAGCTAAGAGGTTCACGCCATTTTATGGTGATTACCTTCATGTGTTATAAATAACATAAGGTTGTGGAGGCTATGATCAATGGGAATTGTCCATAAGAGTGAGGCACCACTAGGTGGTTGACTACCTCTATGTGTTTTAAGGAAATTAGAGGCTTGTCCCTTTTGAGGTGACTACTTTTAATTTGAAGATCTACACCACACCGTGGTGTTCTTCTGGAAGGCTTGCACTTTGGGTCAGTAACAATCACCATGACCATGATTATGCTTAGCCATAGCATTTTCATCCTACATAATTTACTGAAGGTAAATTAATGCATGAGTATTTCATGCACCATATGGCTGACCTTTTTGAAAGGAAATGCGATGAGATGACATTTGGTGGGAGTAAGTATTTAAGATGGGTCATGGACATTAAAGATTTTTTCGACCAGGGGCCTTGTTGCCACAGAAACTCCACCTGTAGAAAATGTCATGGCTATTTATAAATAGCTAAGAATATGCATATTTGCATTTATGCACCATCGCAATGGCTCGGTTCTCAAACTAAGTATGTAATGGATGATGATATCCGTTTTCCCTTTGAGGCTTCACTGAGGCGAGATATATTGTTATAAGCATCACATGAATGATTATCCATTCATTGTTAGGACTTCAAGTCCATTGAGGCTTATACTTCTGATGTCTATAAATCAACATCAAGTTGAGATTTTGTGATAAGGCAGTTTCAGATGCACATCTGACTATAAGTCCTTACTACACTTTACGTTCTCCTAGGATGGTAAACAGAATATCATCTTTATTTTAGGCCGCAATGCCTAAAATTCATGCTAGTGCCTTTAGTACTAAGCAGTAGTGGTTAAAAAACCACCAGGAGTTGAATGTAAAGTGAAGGATGACAAACCGAAAGAGAGTGTATATCTCAAAAGGGAATGGATCATTTAAACTAAATGATCACAATGACAAACGCTCTAGTTTGTCAAAGTGGTGGTTGTACGAAATATCGTACCAATGATTACCAATTGGTCAAGTATTGGTTTGAATCATACCACCGGCTCACAGGAGGCAAATGATCTTAATGGGATAAGTTTGAAGTTCTACTTCAAAAGGAAAACAACCAGAAAATATTCTGGCATGGTAGAAGGAGAATGGACTCCTCTATATTGATGATATGCTTGTGGAATGATATTCCAAAGATATTATGGAGATCTTATGTAGTCTCCTAGTTATCCCAAAATATCATTGGCCTATAATTGTACTACTACATATAGTATAAATTGCAACATCTTGTCCGTCGGACATGATAGTTGAGATAATTGAGTGTATGAGTCAGTTCATACTCAATCTTGTTGCATACATAATAATTTTTTCCTCCTTTATCATCATGGTATTGGAAGATTGGAGAAATTATTGACAATTCTGTTGGCCACAACTTGATAAGTTGCAATATTTCTAACAATCATCAGATTGTTTTATGCACTACATGTCACATTGGGGAATTAATTTTAAGGCACTCTCACCTTAAAATTTGACATGAGCCAGCCAATATTCTTGATTGAATGCAAAAATATGTTTGGATTATTCAACCATTATCTGGGTTATCTTGCTACTTCATGGTGTTCATAGACGCATCTAGAGGATGGTCTTAGGTGTGTATATCCACACATAACCATGCATTTACTGAATTAAGTGCTCAAATTGACGAATTTAGAGCAAATTATCCTAATGTGGGATAATTCCATTGGAATGGAAATGTCATTGAAGTTGATTCACAGGCATTCAATGGTTATATTCAGTATATGGTACATTCCTAGAATGGTTTGGCTGGATCTGTTATGAAAGAGATTCAATATTGCATAGCCAATGTTGCAGAATTGTGATTTACCAACATTTTGTTGATGGTAACATGTGGTTTCACACTCCGCATATTCGGTCTAAATGAGATCAAATGATACTGCACCCCCTTGTAGTTTGTACGTGGAAATAAGTGAAGTATTTCCCATCTGCGGTAATTCGGTTGTATACCGATATCGCCACCCCAGCGTACATGATGGGCTTTCACATATGGTTGGGATCTATGTGAGAAATAACTGTGGTATGTTCGTTAATCCGCCAAATACCTTAACCCTAGCAAGGGAGTTATTTGTAGCCCATACGCTGATTGCTTTTGCAATAAGAACATTTTCTGGCATTAGGGGGAGATGTGTACCACAAAGAATGCCAGGAAATGGATAAGAAATGTCATAGACATTTTCTCCACGTACTTAAGAATCTGAACTGCATGTTCAGGTTATGAGAAATTTGCAGCATACTGCAAATAATCTGCCAAGTATATTTACTGATGAAAAATGTGTCAATATGGTCAAGTACCAGAATGAGTGGAGGTACCTAATAAACCACTCATCTCCCTAGATGAGAGCAAGAGGGGGAGAATTCTGGTCGCATGAGATTAAGTTCTCATATGTTTGAGCGGAAACATGGGAGATTGACTCCTCGATCAGTAAATATGATTCAACCTCGGGTTGAATGACACCTGAGAGATGCGCGGCATCTAAAGTCCAACACATATGTGCACACATTTTTAGGTGTTGGAAAATCGAAACACCTTGACTCCGTTGTTGTGGGAAATCACAAGGAGTTAAGAGGCGTAGTAAGAATTCCACAATGATATTGATTCATGAGAATCGTATATGAGAAAGTCTACATATGTCAACATAAAATTCTTCTTGAGAATTGCTAGAATCCTTTTGGGCCCTGAACCAAAATCCATGGAAAGTGTTGTCTGCACTTATATTGGTTCAAATGAAAGGAAGCAATTAAGGAAGAGTGGCACTCGTTCATCAAAAGAGCGGTATTTACCATTGTAAAACCTGCTCCTCACAAGTATCTTCCAGAGGGAAGAGAGGTGAATTTTCATTTGAAAACGAAAATAAATGAGGTGGTGAGAAAGCGAGGCTTGTAGCACAAGGGTTTTTCACAGAGACCCGACATCAGTTACGATGTAGCATATCTTTTTGGTATAAGTGGAATTATGTTTCGATACTGAATGTTAATGGCAGTACAGATCCATACGGTTGATGTATGTAATGTCTACATACTCCATGGGTCAATTAGTTTGGATGTATATATTGAAGTCATTGAATGACTTGATAGTCTGAATCCAAAGGTAAATCGCAACATGCATGTGTGGAACTTCTGAAGTCAGTCTATGACTTGAAGTAGTCGGACAATTGTGTGGTGCAACCGACTAAGTGAGTTATTCCTTGACAAGGATTACTCTCATACTAATGATTGTTGACGTGTATTCATGAAGAAATCCTGGGTTGGATTTTACATCACCTTAATTTGTGGTGTCGATGATCTTATCATCAAAGTCTATATAAGACATGAAAAACACACAGTTATATTAAGACGGATATTTGGGTTAAACCAAATTATGCTAAGCTTATGACTTGAGCATATCCCCCTAAGATATCAGTCTTCATATATCTGAAAGTATTGAAGAAATTCAATATGAGTATATTATATCAAAGACACATATGGTCATATTATACCTAATATGGGATACAAATCCTATAGACATAAGGGAGATGGTGAAGTGATAATGGGGCATGAATTGCCATATCTAAATACCATCCAAGCACTCATATATCTTGCAAAATATGTCAGGCCTAGCACTATAATTTTTGGCAATTCATTAAGAGTGCAATTCCCTGGAAGGTATAAGGTTTGTGTAAGGAATATCCTCGGATATATCCAGGGCACGAAGGGTTTTGATCAATTTCATTCGAAAAATCAAGATGGGACCATGGTTTGATATATTGATAGTGGCTAATTATCTGATCCCACAATGCCATATCAAAGACTGTGTTTGCTGGAAGAGTACTTTGAAGGAAGTATTTAGAATAGACTCTAAATGAGTCCTTCTAGTGATCATTCTATTTCATTTAAAGCACCAGAAAATGTGGATGACTTCATAGAATGATTGGCCACATGTGAAATCATGTGGAGATTATCATTATCTACCAAGATAATGTCACTTGTATTGCTTATGGGTTATATTTATCCTTCTGAATTACAGAAATGTAAGAGGATAATATGCAAACAGATTATTGTGATATTCACAATATCTCTATCAATGTTTATATTCCAGAACTAGGTTCATGGAATTGGTATGAGATATTCTTGAGGTTTGCAAAGTTTAGGGGGAGTAAAATCCCAAGTTATAACCCGTTGGTGATCCTCAAATCACTCATATTGTACTCTTTTTCCCTTTATGAGTTTTTCATGATGGTTTCTCATATAAGGTTTTTAACGAGACAATATAAATACAAGTGAAGATATATGCCATATTGGTTTCTCCTTATATTTTTCCCACTGGGTTTTAAAGGAGTTTTCGATGGCATATTATTATAAGGTTTCTCCTCAATTTTTCCCACTGGGTTTTTGGAGGAGTTTTCAGTTTGCAATATACATATGATGAATTGATCAAGGGGGAGTGTTGAGAAATAAAAACATGTGATCAATTGTATGGGAGGGATGCCTCCCAAGAGGTGTCTGTTGGGGAAGAGATGTCTCCCCAACACACCCCTTCAGCATGTATATAAGTGGGTCTCCCACATCACAATAGATCTAAGAGAATCATTTGTGTCTCTCCTTTATCTCCTTTACTTTGATACTACTCCCTCCGTTTCCAAATACTTGTCTTTCTAGACATTTCAAATGACTACTACATACGGATGTATGTCGACATATTTTAGAGTGTAGATTCACTCATTTTACTCCGTATGTAGTCACTTGTTAAAATGCCTAGAAAGACAAGTATTTAGAAACGGAGGAAGTACAATAGAAATGACTGAAACTCTGGGCAGACAAACGGGCATCTTCTTCCTCGACTATGCCGTTTTGCCTTCGCAGAGCATATGCCGCCTCTGCAGCCACTGATTAGTCTCCACAAAACCAAACGTAACTGTACGGATTCAGATCACGAGCTCTGACGCGCATTAAGCCCTTCGGATCCGGAATCTGCTGGTTCAGATCCGCGCATCAGCTGGCAGGGTATCCGGCACGGTCAATGCAAAAGCTAGAGGATAGATATGCTACCGGCAAGTCTGCGCCGCACATGCCGATGCTTCCCTGCACAGACAGGCACAGCCTCTACACAGTTCATCACACAGCTTCGAAGATGAGGATACGCATGGGTGATCTTCCTCATGACTAGCCGTTAATTACCGTGTTCGTACGCTGTCAGTGCCAAATCTTACCCATGAGAGGAGACCGTTTTTTGGAACAGGTGTTTTATTACCCAATCAGAGGGCAGTCGGCCTTACATCGTGCAGAAACAGCACCCTGACCTGAGCGAATCCACACAGCCCGTGCGATTCTCACGGCTACAAAAATTCGTCAAATCTTACGCATCACACGGAGGAGTTAATGAGCCGGATTTGGCCATGATCGTGCATATACAAATAGCCATCACAACGAAACAAACAGCAGAATTAAGACGTAGGTCGAGCAGAGGACGGACGTACACGTACCTGGTGTTGAGCTGTAGCTCCGCAGTCGGCATGCATGCGCGCGTATCGGCGTATGTACGTGCGTATCCACGTAATCAATTCATCAGGACGCGATCTCTCATCAGCCGCCTATGGTACTAGTGTTTACTGTTTGGCAGCTCGCTTTCTCGTTAAATTTAGCGGTACGCCACTTTCCTCTGACACTTCTTACGGGCAGACCACTTAATCCAGCGAGAGAGAGAGGAGAGCGGCATAGTAACCGGAGAGTAATGTTACACGTACAAACGACTTACAAGCCTTTACAAAGAGGGTTAATTTGATTGGTCAATACATGGCCCACCTCCCCTGAAAATTAGGGGGGACAAGTTTATGATAGGTTAGTAGATGGAAAAAATCTTAGTCAGCATGTAATTGCGTGTAACTCTTTGTGTGTTTATCATTTTTGGTAACCGGATCATGCGTACGTACAGTACTCTTGGCCTTGCACACGTACGTACTCTTGGTCATATTCTGGCAAGCAAAAGATCAAATGGAGCGGAAGTAAGTTTGAGAAAAAGATTTAGGGGCTTCTCCAACGCGGACCCTCAAATGTTCCACGAGTGTCCGGATGAAACTATTCGGACGCCGCAAACCATCCAATGATGCCCCGCATTTGTACGCAAATCAATCTGGGTATCTGTTTTCCCGCAAAATGTAAGCAAATCAGAGGGGCTTTGTGGGATTCCGGAGTCCGGACACCCGTTACGTACGACTCTATCAACCTCTGGCCCACACAAAACTGAGGCGGAGCATGTGCATTTGGAGCCGGCCGCACTGTTTTTGTGGCACCCCCCTCCTTTTCTCCAACCTCTCCGCTACCATCCTGATGTTTCCTCCCCAATTACCGCATCTTTTCGCCGCCGCCGCCGCATGGACCCTATAGGAAAAGCTGCCGTAGTCGGCGCAGGTGGAGGATTCGGCGAAGGCGGCCGCCCGAAATATCAACTCAGCGACACAGCAAGCATAGCCTGCCACCTCAACATAAGGCAAAAGGGGAGGGCAGCAAAAAGAAGGGCGGTCGAGGTGCCTAGGGTGGATGAGCGGGGTGCAGAGAGTGGGTGGGCCTGGGATGCGGGGTGCCGCCGTCCATGAACACGCCGTCCTGGCCGAACCAATACATGACTCCCTACTTCTACGTCGCCCAACTGCTCAAGAAGAAATCCCTGGCATCTTGATGACAAAGACTGATAAGAAGCTCAAATTCAAAGAGAAGAAGACCAAATGTCGGTGTTAAAACCGGCGGATCTCGGGTAGGGGGTCCCGAACTGTGCGTCTAGGCCGGATGGTAACAGGAGGCAAGGGACACGGAGTTTTACCCAGGTTCGGGCCCTCTCGATGGAGGTAAAACCCTACGTCCTGCTTGATTAATATTGATGATATGAGTAGTACAAGAGTAGATCTACCACGAGATCGGAGAGGCTAAACCCTAGAAGCTAGCCTATGGTATGATTGTTGTTGTGTATGTTGTCCTACGGACTAAAACCCTCCGGTTTATATAGACACCGGAGAGAGTTAGGGTTACACAAAGACGGTTACAATGGTAGGAGATCTGCATATCCGTATCGCCAAGCTTGCCTTCCACGCCAAGGAAAGTCCCTTCCGGACACGGGACAAAGTCTTCAATCTTGTATCTTCATAGTCCAGAAGTCCGGCTGAAGGTATAGTCCGGCCATCCGGACACCCCCTAATCCAGGACTTCCTCAGTAGCCCCTGAACCAGGCTTCAATGACGACGAGTCCGGCGCGCAGATTGTCTTCGGCATTGCAAGGCGGGTTCCTCCTCCAAGTACTTCATAGAAGATTTTGAACACAAAGATAGTGTCCGGCTCTGCAAAATAAGTTTCCACATATTGCCATAGAGAGAATAATATTTACACAAATCTAATCTGCTGACGTATTCCGTAGTGTGACAGACCACGGCCAAGCCTTTATCCGAGTCGTTTCATCATCCCACCTCAGCGCGTCATGCGAGACGGTTTCCTTGGCACGTCTTGTTAAAGCAGAGATCGTGTCCCCTTATTCCGGGATTCTCATCAATACGGGCGTGGGTAACCCAACCGCGCCATTGATTACGGCGCTTGGAGATAAGCGAGTTTTACCAGGCTGGTGGGGACACGTAGTTGAGTCCACCCATATAAGGGGATAAGGATCCACCTTTTCATCTACGCCTTCTTCCTCCCTTGCTTATCCATTCTCGCGCACTCAAGCTCCAGCGCCCAAGTCCGCACTCCCCACCTCAACCTTCTCCAGCCATGTCCGGAGCGGGAGGCAAGTGGAGGCAAGTGGAGGGATACATCAAAAAACTGAGGAAGGCCGGATACTTGTCTAACGACATTGCGTACCGGCTTCCCGAAAAGGGGCAGCTCATCCCCACCCCTAGGCCCCGTGAGAGGGTGGTGTTCCTCCCCCATTTCCTCCGCGGACTGGGCTTCCCTCTTCACCCATTTGTCCGGGGGCTCATGTTCTACTATGGCCTAGATTTCCATGATCTGGCCCCGAACTTTGTCCTCAACATCTCGGCGTTTATTGTCGTGTGCGAGGCTTTCCTCCGCATCCGCCCCCATTTCGGCATATGGCTCAAGACTTTCAATGTCAAGCCGAAGGTGGTGCGCGGCAACCAGGCGGAGTGCGGAGGCGCCATGGTGGACAAGTTGGCCAACGTCTTATGGCTCGAGGGCTCCTTTGTGGAGACCCTGAAGGGGCAGCAATCGGGGTGGCTTTACATCACCGAGCCGCGCGACCCCGAATGGGTCGCAGCCCCCGAGTTTCGATCCGGACCCCCTACGCAGCTCACCTCCTGGAAGGAGACGGGTCTGTCGTGGGGTAAAAAAGGAGAGTTGACCGGACTCCAAACATGCGTCCAAACCCTGGTGGACAAGAAGCTCAAACTTGTCAACGTAGTCCAGGTTATGCTCATCCGCCTGATCCTCCCGTGTCAACAATGGGCTTTCAACCTGTGGGAGTTCGACCCGGCGCGGCACCAAACTCTGAGCAGGCTCTTTGACACGATGTACGAAGATGCCTGGAAGGTGCTTTTCAAGGGCGCCGAGGCCCCTGCATCCGCTATCGAGGATCGCGTATTCAGTACGCAGCGTCACGCTCATGCGGTAAGCTGTTTTTTTCATTTACAGGGTATCAGTTTTTCATAGTTTGACTCCATGCGGGATCTAAGCTCCCTTACCTTTGACAGGATTGGCAGGTGACGTCCGGACAGATCAACTGTCCGGCTCCTTTGCCCGAAGGCCCAGCGGACGCTCGCTTGGCGAAGCTGCTGGTTCCAGCACCCTATGTGGTGCCGAAGAAGAAGGCCGCGAAAAAGGCCACGGGGACTCGAAAGAGTGCCCGACGCTAGGAGGTGTCGGATCCATCATCCGACGGTTCCGAGGCGCATTCCTCCCGTGAAGACAAGGAGGAAGAAGAAGAGACCTGTCCCCCTCCAGCGGGAGGAGAGAAGAAAAGGAAGGCCGCCCTCTCTGGGAGGCCGGAGGGTCCAAGAAGGGGAAAACCCTTCCTCCGGACTACTCCACCGACGCCGATGACGGCGGAGAGGAGTGGCCGCCCAGGGTCAAGCCCCTGGCAAAATCGTAAGTATCCGGATACCAGAGTAATTCATAGTATTCGTTTATTGCAAAGCTTTCCCTTATGTCGAATATGTTTATGCAACCCACCCAAAGACCGGCTCGACACGTCGTCGAGCGGCTCACTGGACTCGTCGGATGTGAACTCGCTTCCGACGGCTTCCTCCCCCCGCCCTACGGACGACACCGAAGTGTTGTCCCAACAGGTTCCAAGCCGGGAGGAGGTGGTCCTGGAGGCGCCGCAAGGCGACCTCCCGGACTCCAGGAGTAAAGGGGATGAAACCCCCCAGGGCTCCAAGTCCGGCTCTAGGCCGAACACCACTCCGGAACCTTCAAAGGTTCTAGAGTCTGGCGGGGGACCTCCTTCCAAGAGGAGCAAGCCCATCGTGCTGGTGACCCCCGTCCAACCGGAGGCGCCGGACAATCTGTTGAAGGCGCTCCAAGGCACCTCCATCGACGAGGAGCACCACACCATTATGAGTGTGGTGGTCCAAAAGGTTCAGTCCGCCAAGAGCGGACTGACTGAAGCTTGTACTAGCCTTTTAACAGGCTTTGAGGTAAGTAAAGAATGTGTAAATAATATTACTGCATAGACAGTAGCCCCTGATGCGCTGTTTGGCGTTCGGGAAGAAAAGCTGAATAGAGGATCAAATAAAATTCGCAGGAGTCTAACAAAAAGGAGTCAATATGCGTATGCAGGCTTCTCTGCTTGCGTTCGCCGCACTGACTGCGGAAGTGGACACGCTAAAGCAGAACCTCGAGCGGTCTGAGCAAGAGCTCGGGCGTGCCAAGAAGCAGCTCAAGGATAATGAAGGTAAGAAATACCTTGTTTAAATATATATAAAAAGGTGCAATTGCAAAAAATGACAGGATTATCGTGGCTATTGTAGGGGCCACGTCTGAGGTAGCGACCCTTAAGCAAGCGCTAGTCGAGGCCCAGAAGAGGGCGGCCACGGAGCGCACCGAGCGGGAGAAGTATGAGGCCGAGGTTGGCAAGGTATGGCAAGAGCTCCAGGCTCTCATGGAAAAACAAGAGAGTTTGGAGCTAGACTCAAAGACGCGAGCGTCCGAGCTCGCGGTGGCTATTGAAAATGCCAAGTCTGCCAAGGCCAAATCCTAGAAAACCCTTCAGGAGTTGGATGAGGTGAAGAAGATAGCGGCGGGTAAGGCATTCTTTATGCAAAGCAAACACATAAACGTGAGTTACTTGTTACTTACCCGAATCCGGAGCTCTCTAGGAGCGTTCGCAGATCTTCCCCGGAGTGTGTCCGATGCCGCCGCATTCTATCGAGCCGAGGAGGGCAGCTCAACAGAGAAGGTGTTATGGTCTCAGTATGCTGAGGCTGGACACCCCGTGCCCCTGAGCGACCAGCTGAAGCAACTGGTCGAGCTCCACAAGGCGGCCAAACAGGCCATGAAGTGCCTCATAGTTCGGCTGTGGCCTGGAGGGGCTCTGCCTGGGAGCTATTTCAGGCTGGTGCGGCGGCTGGTGGAGGCCTGTCCAAGGCTCCAAGTCATCAATTGCTCCGTCTGCATTGAAGGTGCCCGTAGGGCCCTTGCCCGTGCTAAGGTGCACTGAGGCAAGCTGGATGCTGAGAAGCTTGTGAAGGACGGGCCACCGCCGGGGAAAGAGTATCACAAGCCCGAGAATTATTATAAGGATGTTCTGAAGGGTGCCTGCCTTGTGGCCGATGAATGTTCTAGGGATGTAATTTTTGAGTAAAACTTGCTCGTTTTGTCCTGTGCGCTGAAAACTTGTTCATATGCGCTAAGCAATGCTGTTGGAATTTAAAATATTACCTTCTGTGCGGCTGTTTATCAATTCTGAGAGATGGCAAGTCGTCGGTTTCTGCCCCCGTGCCGCTAGTGCTGGGGTGTTCGGGGATAAACCTGAGCGCTCTTTTTCTCATGTTTGGGTCCTTCGAGGGAGGTGCTCAGCCTGACGAACAAGGCAATCGGACTATAATGCGTGAACAATCTCACTTAGCCATAGAATTCTATAATTTTAAATTTCGGCGAAGCCCCTGGTATTCGGAAGACCGAGTTCGGGGCGCTATCCACGCCTTGGCCGGACAAAGCCGGCTCCTCGCTCTAAGCGGCATAAGTCGTTAGGGACTCAAAAAACCTCTCGAATAGCGACCAGCTCTCACTTCATCATGACAGTCAGTTTTAGCTTTCTCCACTGAGGTGCTCGACCCAGCTCAACTGGGGCACAATCGCAGTGGTTCTTCTAGTGCTACCTTAGCCGATATAGCGGAACGTAAGTCACCAAAACATAGGAGCCGGGCAAACCCATCTATTGACCCAAGACATGATTCGGAGCCGATGCATATAATGCTATAAGTTCGGGGTGCCGCACTTGTTAAAGTGTTCGGACTTCTCACAATATTGAGGGGTACTAAAGCCCCTGGCGTATTTAGGCCGTACCAAAGTGTACGGGTGTAATATGTCGTTAAGGAACACACACACACACACACACACACACACACACACACACATATATATATATATAGGACGAGCATTTGGTACACCTAGGTGCTCAGGCTCCTTATCTTTCCACCGTTAGATTTCATTTAGATGCGTGTTGTTATAAGAATTTTGAAGTTAATGGGTATACATATTTGGAAACAATTACAACGCTGATCATCAATGTATATTATTAGCCCATGCTATGTATGGTAACATATTTCTGGCATGCAAAATAAATGACATACATTCAATCCTTCCTTGTATATAATTAGGAGAGAGGAAAACTAAAAATTAATGGATTATAATTAATTCATATATTTGGGTATAACATTTTATTTTTGTACGCGTATGATTTGAGCTATGTCTATATACTTGGATACCTACAACATTTTCCTACATTAACATAGCCGGGTATATACAAATACAGAAACATTTGAGGTATGTCGTATATCTCAAAATTTTATCCAGGTATATACATAGATGGGTATATATGTATTATACTTTGGGTATACAGTTCAACTAAATAACTACAACACTTTAGAACCATTTATATAGCGAGGTATATACCTGTACAAAATACTGGGTATACTATTCATGAATGTGAAATTAACATCTTCCGGTATGTTGTATATCTCAAATTTTTAGCCGGGTATGTACATAGTTTACTTTGGATATCACATTTTCTGGGATGTCGTATATCCGAATTTTTTAGGAACTAACATTTCTGGTGTCTGAGGTATCTACTAGAGTACATACATGTATCCTATTTCTACAAAATGTAGGTACCTAAAATATATTATGTATTCTCAGGTTTCTGATATAAAAAATATAAACATACTTAAAAGGGTAAATGAGTAAATCATTTGATTGCTAATCATTTTAAGTTTGCTATATGCAGATAAGCTAGTCGCGTGTATGCAATAATAAGTGTTTTTTTTCTGCATGGACGTACTAATAAGTCACACATACCCAAAAATATATTCAGTATATGCATACCCGAGAATATCTTGGGTACTAAAAAATACGCATACTCACAAGTACAAACATTTTGTGCATATTCAAAATATTTTCAGGTATCTGCATACTATATTTATAGGTATAAATATATGTTGTACGTATAATAATGCCCATGTCCATATACTAGCCGGGATAAGAGTCAAATTAGCATATACAAGATTGCTTACATGGAATATGTAACATGCGTCTTTTTAGAAAATGAATCAATTGACAATAAGAAATTAGCGTGTGACTTTTTTTGGAAGGCAGTCAATTGACGTGGAGGTGCTAGTGCATGCATAGAAAATTTGGAAAGTGAACCAAGGTGCGCAGGCACCTAAGTGTCCCATCTATTTTACCTATATATATATATATATATATATATATATATATATATATATATATATATATATATATAATAAAAGAGTAATGCAAAAATAGGCAAAAGCTATGCACTGTTTATTAAAGAGGGCTGCGATCAAAGCAGAACGATACAAATAATGCGATAAGCAAAAGGTTGGACTATGTAACATGTCCGTTCCAGGGGCAAGCTGCGGAATATTATGCGAAACAGGTATACTGCTCGTCATAGAGACCACCTGCGAGTTCCGTAATGCAGCGTGGCTTGTCTGCTTCCCTGGTTCTTGCATCGTTTGTGCGGCAATTGAACTGCCGAACAGGCCTTCCGAAGTGTGGAGTCCTGAAAGTAAGAGAAAATTAAAAAATCGGCAGCCCCTGGTGTGGTTTAAGCCGTGTTTCGGGCGTGCCGTGATGGTGCTCCTTCCCCTGTACCCATGGTATTTCTAGAGCGTAGTTATATACGCGAAGTATTGGTGTCGCATTTTTGCAAGGGCTGGGGTTGGGGCCGCATCGCTCCGCCTGCTCGGATCGTGTCAGGCGGTCTTGTTGTAGGTTAATCCGAGCGCGCTTGACGGTGTCTGGTCATTTAATGGCCGGACTGGAGAACTGCCTGGAGAGGCTGCTTTGTACTTCCGTTGCAAGGGCCGCCGTGTGCTCCTCCGTTCGGAGGGAGCGTTCGGTGTTTCCATTGACCGTAATTACTCCTCAAGGGTCTGGCATCTTGAGCTTAAGGTATGCGTAGTGCGGTACCGCATTGAACTTGGCGAATGCGGTTCGCTCGAGCAGTGCGTGATAGCCACTGCGGAATGGGACTATGTCGAAGATTAACTCTTCGCTTCGGAAATTATCCGGAGATCCAAAGACCACTTCAAGTGTGACTGAGCCTGTACAGTTGGCCTCTACACCTGGTATTATGCCTTTAAAGGTCGTTTTGGTGGGCTTAATCCTCGAGGGATCTATGCTCATTTTCCGCACTGTATCCTGGTAAAGCAGGTTCAGGCTACTGCCGCCGTCCATAAGGACTCTAATGAGATGAAATCCATCAATAATTGGGTCTAGAACCAATGCGGCGAATCCGCCATGACGGATGCTAGTGGGATGGTCCCTTCGATCAAAGGTGATCGGGCAGGGGGACCATGTGTTGAACTTTGGGGCGACTGGCTCTACCGCGTATACGTCCCTTAACGCGCGCTTTAGCTCCCTTTTGGGGACGTGGGTTGCGTATATCATGTTCACCGTCCGCACTTGTGGGGGAAAACCCTTCTGCCCACTGTTGTTCGGCGGCCGGGGCTCCTCGTCGTCATCGCTATGCAGCCCCTTGTCTTCATTTTCGGCGTTTAACTTGCATGCTTGCTTGAACACCCAACAATCCCTGTTGGTGTGATTGGCCGGCTTTTCGGGGGTGCCATGTATCTGGCACAAGCGGTCGAGTATTCGGTCCAAACTGGACGGGCCCCTAGGATTCCTTTTGAATGGCTTTTTCCGCTGACCGGATTTAGAGCCTCTGAATCCGGCATTAACTGTTGTATCCTCAGCATTGTCGCCGTTAATGCGGCGCTTCTGCTTGTTGCGACGCGACCTGCCACTACTGTCCCTGGTATCCGAATTATCAGGGTTCTTGGTCATATTGTTGCTACGAGCAAACCAGCTGTCTTCTCCTGCACAAAAGCGGGTCATGAGTGCTGTGAGTGCTGCCATAGACTTCGGCTTTTCTTGTCCAAGGTGCCGGGCAAGCCACTCGTCATGGATATTGTGCTTGAAGGCTGCTAGGGCCTTAGCGTCCGGACAGTCGACTATTTGATTTTTCTTTGTTAGGAACCGTGTCCAGAATTGCCTGGCCGATTCCTTTGGCTGCTGAATTACGTGACTTAGGTCATCGACGTCTGGGGGTTGCACATAAGTGCCCTGAAAATTGTCCAGGAATGCGGCTTCCAGGTCCTCCCAACAACTGATTGATCCTGTTGGCAAGCTGTTAAGCCAATGCCGAGCTGGTCCTTTAAGCTTGAGTGGGAGGTATTTGATGGCGTGGAAATCATCGCCGCGGGCCATGTGGATATGAAGGAGATAATCCTCGATCCATACCGCAGGATCTGTTGAGCCATCATATGATTCGATATTTACGGGTTTGAAACCCTCGGGGATTTGATGATCCATTATTTCGTCTGTGAAGCATAGTGGGTGTGCGGTGCCTCTGTACTGGGCTATATCACGACGTAGCTCCAATGAGCTTTGTCTACTGTGTTCAGCCCTGCCGAATTTGTGGCCGGCGTGACGGTTACCGTCTCGAGCCGTGGGTCGCCCACGCGATCCGTAGATCGATCTTGTTTGCCTTGCCTTGTCCTCCAACATATCTCGCAAGTCCGGCGCATATTCCCGTGCCTTGGTACGAGGTGCGGCTTGAGTGGAGGGCCGAGAGGCCTCTCTATCGCGGCCACAAGGTGGTCGGTCGGCCGCATCAAGTGCTTCCTCCTCTAATCGGGGTAGCAACCTGCGCTTTGGGTAGCTCTTGGAGGGGCGTTCGAGTTTATGCTCTTCGGCCGCAAGGACTTCAGTCCATCTGTCGACTAGCAAATCTTGATCAGCTCTAAGTTGTTGTTGTTTTTTCTTGAGGATTCTTGCCGTGGCCATAAGCCTGCGTTGAAAACGCTCTTGCTCGACGAGATCCTCTGGCACGACGAATTCGTCGTCGTCGAGGCTTGCCTCATCTTCGGAGGGAGGCATATAATTATCGTCCTCGACCTCTCTGTCTGCCGCTCTCTCATGAGGGCTGGTTTCTCCATCCTCCTGTGCTAAATCTTGCTGGAGGGGGTTTTCTTCGGCACTTTCCGAAGTATTATTATGTCCCGTGCTGGAATCACCGTATTTGTTTTGGCGGGATTTTGAGCGGCGCCGCTGACGCCGGCGCTTAGGCTGTTTCTTGGAGGGGTCATCCTCGCTGTTCCATCGCCATCTCCTTCTTTTGGGGTGTCCACCATGTATATGTCATATGACAAGGTGGCTTTCCAGGGCCTGATAGGCGTTGGTTCTTCATCGTCTCCTTCATCGGCGTCCATACCGTTGATGTCTTCGGAGTCGAAGTCGAGCATGTCGGTTAAGTCGTCGACAGTGGCTACAAAGTGGGTGGTGGGTGGGCTTTGAATTTCTTCATCGTCCGAATCCTAACCTTGCTGACCATAGTCCGGCAGGGCTCTCCTGATAAAGAGAGAGACTTCAGTGTCTTCAGAATATCGCCGAAAGGCGAGTGCTGAAAGATGTCCGCGGCAATAATTCCATAATCGGCGCCCAATCGGATTCGATCGGCAGGGGCGCGGAGGGTTCGGAGTCTGGCTCCTTGGAGTCACGAGTCTCGCAGAGTGCGGGGCTGGTGTTCGGCTCGATCGTCGTTGGGATCGCAGCCCCCGATGCGGCGTCCAATCACCCATCCTCGATTGGCGCAGTTGGCTCCGAATTAAGGGTCGAAACCGATGCGAGTGCGGCCTCCAGGGCACTGTTCGGCGGCAGAGCTAGATCATGCTCGTCGTGACAGTGCGGCGTGCTCGGCAGTGGCTCGAATCCGTCGAAGATCAAATCCCCGCGGATGTCAGCCGTGTAGTTTAAACTTCCAACCCTGACCTGACGGCCAGGGGCAGAGCTTTCGATCTGCTCCAGATGGCCAAGTGAATTGGCCCGCAGTGCGAAGCCGCCGAAGACGAAGATCTGTCCGGGGAGGAAGGTCTCACCCTGGACTGCATCGCCATTGATGATCGTAGGAGCCAGCAAGCCTGACGGCGACGACACAGAGGAACTCTCAACGAAAGCACCAATGTCACTGTCAAAACCGGCGGATCTCGGGTAGGGGGTCCCGAACTGTGCGTCTAGGCCGGATGGTAACAGGAGGCAAGGGACACGAAGTTTTACCCAGGTTCGGGCCCTCTCGATGGAAGTAAAACCCTACGTCCTGCTTGATTAATATTGATGATATGGGTAGTATAAGAGTAGATCTACCACGAGATCGGAGAGGCTAAACCCTAGAAGCAAGCCTATGGTATGATTGTTGTTGTGTATGTTGTCCTACGGACTAAAATCCTCCGGTTGACACCAGAGAGGGTTAGGGTTACACAAAGTCGGTTACAATGGTAGGAGATCTGCATATCCGTATCGCCAAGCTTGCCTTCCACACCAAGGAAAGTCCCTTCCGGACACGGGACGAAATCTTCAATCTTGTATCTTCATAGTCCAGGAGTCCGGCTGAAGGTATAGTCCGGCCATCCGGATACCCCCTAATCCAGGACTCCCTCACCAAACATGAAGAGAAGAAGGTTGAGACCGCGACCGCATTGGAGGATTCGAATATGTTGACCTTGAAAATGGAAGAGTTGGATGATCATGCATGCCATCCGTGTTAGGATGTGGAAGTGCTTGGTGGCCGAGCTAGAGATGGCGGAGAAGGAGGCTGATGGTGAGGATGAGTCGGCGACAGTGTGAGCGTGGACACTTGAATATATGGTCCGGCAAGGCAAAATAATTCATTTGTTTTGCACGGATAGCCAGAATGAGATACTTTTATGATCAAACATGTAAAAAGCTATGACCATCGACATCTTTTTGGTGGTGATTGGATGCTTCGTGAACCCCGCACTTTAACTTACTAATGCTATGCATTTGAAATTTAAATTGGCAGGACATTTGCGTACATTTAGGGAATGCGGTTGGATGGTCGGCTCCCGCATCCATGTCGGCTGTTTCATTTTGAATCAGTCTGCAAACAAATAATGTGTCTGTTTTGGGGTCGTCATTCGAGATGCCCTAATTGAACACTTTACACACACCTAGCATACTCAGACCATTCGGGCTTATAGCGTTACATGTATTTTTGAGATTTACTATGACTATTGGTTAGACTAATACGGAGTAATATGTTTTGCCAATTGTTTTCCTTGGGGTTGTGACCTAGCAACCACCAGAAGGAACAGGTGTTTTATTACTCAAATCAGAGGGCAGTTGGCCTTACACAGTGCATAAACAGCACCCTGACCCGAGCGAATCCACACAGCCCGTGTGATTCTCACGGCTACAAAAATTCGCCGAATCTTACGCATCACAAGAAGGAGTTAATGTGTCGGATTTGGCCATATGATTGTAACTTTAATGATGTGCATACATAACGGCCATCACGACGAAACAAACAGCTGTATTAAGACGTGGATCGAGCAGAGCAGGGACGTACGTACCTGGTGTTGAGCTGTAGCTCGGCAGTCGGCAAGCATGCGCGCGTATGTACGTGTGTATCCACGCAATCAATTCATCAGGACGCGATCTCTCATCAGCCGCCTATGGTAGCGTTTACTGTTTGGCTGCTCGCTTTCTCGCTAAATTTATCGGTACGCCACTTTTTTCTGACACTTCTTACGGGCAGATTACTTAATCCAGAGAGACGAGAGAGAGAGAGATGAGAGCGAAATAGTATCCGGATCATGCGTACGTACAGCACTCTTGGCCTCGCATGAATACGTACGTATGCCCTACCAGGGCCATGCATTTCGCATCAGTCGAGCAAAGCTGCGCTTAACAACTACGGTCTACGGATCAACACATTGGTTAGCTAGTCGGTAGCGCGACGAAATATTGGTTTAGCTGTTCGGTTTGTTTGTTCCTGGAGGTTCGTGGAAGCGAGCAACCTAGCTACTTTGACTATATGGTGGCATAGATACAGGGCCGTCTCCAGGAATTTGGGGCCCCAGGGCGAAATGTAAATTGATCCCCTAAATTTTGAAAATGCATGTAATCGATGAATTAATATGAGTAAAGCATGCTCTCATTCAGTTATAAAACTTCAGATATGTGTTAATCAGTACAAAATTTAGAAAGATATTAAATAGTAATTAAAAAAGGCGAAGGTGGTACTAATGAAAATAGATTGAACCTCAAAATCTGAACGATCAGCTACCTTGAATAATCTTTGATGCACGAGCTAGTACATCCAAAAATAGATATATCAATCTATGTAAAGCCTGGAGGACAAAGAAAATTATTATTTACCTATCTGTCACAAACAACAGTGGCAATTACTGAAATAAACACCCTTGCTTATTACTGTATAACCTAAACAACAACAACATATCAACTAGTCAGGTGGAGAACAAAATGTGCCGAACTACATAGTCACATAGGGACGAACAAATCCCATTGATCCGGTGCCTGAATTTAATGGAGAACGAGAACATAAAAAGAGTACAAGAAATCTAAATTTCAACAAATCTACTTACAAGGGAACGGAGCAGGCGGCAGATACAAAAGAATAGGTAGGCAGCAGCAAGCAGAGGCAGACGATCTGGTGATCAGGCGCGGGTTGTTCGTAGCTTTATGGGGGCGGAGCAGTATGGCAGGCGCCTAGTTGATCATGCATGATTGCTGGTGAGCGGCGAGCGCGAGCCGCGATCGGGGGATTGCAATCGTCATCACGCAGCGGGGAGCGATTGATCGGTTACAGAAGAAAGGGAAATAGGGATCGGGCCTCGGGGTATGGCGCTCGGGCTACTGAAATTTGAGCATAATTTTTTTCCTTTAGGCAGTCAAAATCGAATGCGGATTTTCATGCTGAACATTTTGATATATTATATGTTTTTTTCTGACATCGTATGCAAAAGCTATAGCCGTTATACATTTTCCCTACACTTTTTGCAAAACATGTCCAAATTTAAGTTTCAAAATTTTCCTAAGTAGTAGATGTGGTAACATAACTACATCTCGAAGGATTTTAACTTTTGAAGTTTTTATCATTTTCTTTTGCTTTTTACAAAACTGGAAAAAGGCGATACACGGGGGGGGGGGGGGAGGAGGATTTGAAAATTGCACCATTAGTACGTCTCAACCCCATTAGTACCGGTTCGTGGCACGAACCGGTACTAAAGGTTAGACCTTTAGTACCAGTTTGTGCCACGAACCGGTACTAATGGGCATCACACCCTTTAGTACCGGTTCGTGGCACGAAGCGGGACTAAAGGTCCCATTTGAACCGGGAGTAATGCCTGTACCGTGCCATCGCCCCTTGAACCGGGACTAATGCTCACATTAGTCCCGGTTCGTAATGCAACCGGTATTAATGCTCTTTTCTGGCCGAACGAAAGCCCCTTTTTCTACTAGTGTAATTGCTTCCTCTTCCTGCTAAGTCTCGATATTTGAAAGATGGTGTAAGACGGAGGGCATAGGAAGAGGAATCATGACAACTTGATAGATATATATCGAGCTAATATTGAAGGAAGTGCGGATCCCTAATATTTAGAGAATAAGATTGGAGGTTCGTATGGTGAGTGTGCATTAAATACTTACAAAGCACAAATCGTGACCATACTTTTAGTACAATGAAATATCATATACGTCCCCGCAAACAAAAAAAGAAATATCATATACGAATTCACATCCAATTAGATGGTCGTTGTACACTACTATATTTTAGTAAAAGGATGGAAGTGTAAATGTGATTCAATTCAATGATCCTCGCATCCGGTAAAATGGGAATCACATGGCTACGACAATGAGAATGATGAATGAATGACCAGGCCTCTCTAATCTTCAGCAAACATGAGTGAATGGATTATATGTCCTTCCCTTTCTGACGACTGTGCGGTCTATGCTAAGGTGTGCTCCTCTTTTTGTTTATGTGTTGTCCTTTTATTGTTTTTAATAAGGGCTGGAAATATCTTTGATATCTTCAAAACTACTAGAATCACAGTTCCTTTCCAAAATAGTGTATTTTTCCAAAGCTTTTTAACGAGCCAAATTTTGTTTTTTTCTCCACAAGCTCCTACAATGTACGAACACATCAAAATTTTGCACATACTTGTGCACCCGAGCATCTTGCATGCCAAAAAAATTCTGGATTTTTGAATTTTCTTCCTATTTTTTGAATTTACTATTCATAGGCGTACAGATTTATTGTTTTCCTTTGCCACGAGCTCCTGGTATGTCTAAATAGCACAAAACTTTGCATGCACCTTGCACACCTAAGTATCTTTAATCCCACAAAATTTCAGATTCTTTTTATTTTTGTTTTGCTTTGACCGGACGATAATGGCGCAGAAGGGCATTTCTGTAAGGGCACCTAATGACAGAGGGGCAAATTTGAGTAGGCTTCGAAATTAGGGACAAATCTGAGTAGTGGGTGGGTTTGAGTTAGGGATACAAATGTAAAAGAATATTTATAAAATCCTAAACCAAGATCGTACTATATTTGAGGACTATGAAAATTCATATATGAATTCAGGCTTCAGTTCGATGATTGTGCTATCTTTCAGTAACAAATTTGAAGTGTAAATGCAATTCATTTCAATTGTTGTCCCATCTGTCTGGTACAAGAAGAATCACATGCATGCTGAAATTAGTGATCTACTCATGCAATGCAGGAGCTCTACCAATTTAATAAGATAGGAAAATGTGAAAAATACAAAGTATATCTTCATAAGGGAAACTAGGCCAAAAACCACACTGAGCAAGGGAGAAAAACACAACCCTAAAGTCTATCCAAATAGAACACCATCACCTAACATGGTGCCCACCCGGAACGATTGAGAGTGAGGTCTTCAATACACCTCCAAGAATGGAAGCAACGCACATGGATGCCATCGTCACTGACATCGACCCTAGTCGACCACAAACTTTTGCTAGCACTGGTAGAAAAAAGCCCTTTAGTCCCGGTTCGCAACAGCCTTTAGTCCCGGCTGTGCAACCGGGACTAAATAAGCGCGACTAAAGACCCCCCCTTTAGCCGCGGCTCTTACGGACCGCGACTAAAGGGCTTTAGTCCCGGTTCTTGTGGCTGACCGGGACCAAAGGCCCGCCATGTGGGCGCCCGTGGTCCGTCGGGGCCGAGGACCTTTAGTCCCGGCTCTTGTGGCTAACCGCGACTAAAGGCCCGCCACAGTAATATTCAAACAGTAATTTTGAAAAAAAAAATTGAAATTTTTTTATTTTCAAATTTCTGAATTATTTTAACCTCTAGTCTGTAATCACTTCTCAATTTATTCTTTTATCACCCCTCATCATTCCAAATCATCTAACTTCCCAACCGGTCACCCATCCCTCTCACTACTCCAGCCCAAGCACGCTTAACTTCCGGGTTCTATTCTCCCACGCTCCAAGTCTGCACTTGTTGTTTTCCTAACAATAATAAGATGTCAATCCTATTAACCTTCAGGAATTTTGCTTGAGCATGAAGTGACACATTTCACTGTTTGAGTTTGAAACTATTGTTTTAAAAAACAATAATTATTTAGTAACACTAATATTTCTTGAATAATTAGTTTGACCATTGTTTGACCACAGTTTGACCATAGTTTGACCACAGTTGACCACAGTTTGACCAGATTTGACCAAAATTGAAATAATTAAAATAATTATTTAGTAACACTAATATTCTAGAATAATTAGTTTGACCATTGTTTGACCATAGTTTGCCCACTGTTTGAATATTTTTCAATTTTTTCCACTCTAGATCTTAAAAGCCCCGTAACTTTTTTTCTATTAGGTTTTTGAGGATTTTGAAAATGTTTAACGGGGTTCCCCCGTTAAATTTGGATGTAACTTTTCGAGTAGATGATTTTTCATATAAAAAACTTTTTCATCCGAGTTAGTATGCAAAAGTTATGCCCATTTTTACAAATTTCAGAGAGATTTTGCAAATAAAGTCAAAATTCACATTTGCAAATTTTCCCAACAACTAGACCACATATCACATGAGAAACTTATTTTCTTTTATTTTTTTGACATTTCCATTATTTTCTTTTATTTTTTTTTAAACTGAAAAGGCGATCCACGGGGGGGGGGGGGGGGTAGAGTTTGAAAATGGGACCTTTAGTACCGGTTCGTGGCACGAACCGGGACTAAAGGTCTCAACCCCATTAGTTCCGGTTCGTGCCACAAACCGGGACTAAAGGGGAGGAGCTTTAGTCGCGGTTGGCCTGGCCAACCGCGACTAAAGGCCTTTGGGCACCTTTAGTCGCGGTTGGCCTGGCCAACTGCGACTAAAGCCCGCGAGCGCCCTGGGCCCAGGCATTTGGTCGCGGTTCGTCTGCCGAACCGCGACTAAAGACTTCATTAGTCGCGGTTCCTACAGTTTCGCGACTAATGAGGCTGGACGGAAGCCTCTTTTTCTACCAGTGGTACCTGCACATTTCGGGGCCCCAAAAAATTGAGGGCCCTGTGCGGTCGCCCAGTTTGGCCTCCCTTGTCGACGGGCCTGCATAGATACAGGGAAGGAGGTGGATGGTGAGGAGGAGTTGGCGACAGTGTGAGCGTGGACGCTCGGATATACATATATATATGGCCGGGTAGGGCGAAAATTCTATTTTTTTTCCATGGGCTGCCAGCTTGAGATACTTTTGTGATCGAGACATGCATGTAAAAAACTATGAACATCGTCATCTTTTTGGTTGTGATTGAGTGCTCCGTGAACACCGCACTTTAACTTGCTATTACCATGCATTTGAAATTCAAATTGGCAGGACATGGGCAGACATTTAGGGGATGCGGTTGAATGGTCGGCTCCCGCATCTATGTCTGGAATCAATACGGATAAGTCCGCATCAAATATTGTGTCTGTTTTGGAGGTCATCGTACCGGATATCCTAATCTAACACTTTACAATCCTAGCGTACTCAGGCCATTCGGGCTCATAACACTACATGTATTTTTAGATTTACTATGACTATTGGTTAGACTAATAATATGTTTTTCCAATTGTTTTCCTTGGGGCCGTAACCTGGCCATCATTGGAAGAACCGGCGCCATTGGCTGTTCATCACTAGGTTCCTTCACCTCCATTGATTTCTTCGACGGTTGTCGGCATTCTGGGAACCAGGGTACCCAGACTTGCCTGCCTGCGTCCCACGGGGTGGCTCCATCGACGGCTTGGTACGACCCATCTACAAAGACTACCAAGACAACGAGGGAGATGACGCAAGACCTCTGGAGAGAGCGGCCTCCCCAAGCTGTCTCCTGAGGAGCGGAGATTTCTATGCAGGTGCTCAACCTCGTGAGGTTGCGATGATGCAAGCCATGATGATCAAGGCCAGGCTGGCGCCAGCGGGTGCAGAGGAGCCAGTTTCCTCTTTGGTGCTAAGGATGCAAGGACAGGCGTGGGTTCCCGAGGAATCAGGCAGAGGTTTTCATTCCAGTGCAACAAGACCAAAACCGCTAGGACGACAGGACGGATGTCATCACCGAGCCCACCTCAGCGTCACAACCAGAGGCTTTGCAAGCGAAGACCACCTTTCTTCAAGATAAAATGTATTACTTGTCCCCTTTCAAATTGGCCACTTTGGAATCCCTTCCCGCCTACGTTCCGGAGAAAGAGGAACGAGGCCATTATAAGTATAGGTTAGCCACCACCATAGCAAGGAGACCGAACATCGAACCCTTTGCCTTGTACCAGTTCATCCTCATCCCCTCGTGCGGCAAATCCACCACAAAGCAGGAGTAGGGTCTTACACCGCAAGGTGTCCCGAACCTGGGTAAACTGCCGTGTTAATCTTCTTCCTTGTTCATCAAGCTAGGCCGTGGGGGTGACGAGCTGGTTGGCTGGAGAGTTTGAGTTCTTCGCACACGCCCCAGAGTTCGAACCTTTCTTGGATCTGTGGAGCCCTGAATCCGACAGCGGTGGCTATGGAGGGAAGGAAACCCTTGGAACTTTGTGTCCACTCGTGTCCAGCACTCTAGTGTCTTAGTTAGGTTTTGGGTTGTCCATGACTTTGACTCCGGTGGAGGTGATGGCGGCACCAAATAAATATTTTCCAGATCTTTCCCTCAAGAAGGCAGTGTCTACGCCTCCTCAGGTCCTTCAAATTTGGGTTGGTGCATCATATGTCTTCTTGTTGGCGTCGAGGTAATGGTCTTCGTCCTGCTCTATTACAGTGGTGATGTTGTGGGCATCTAGTGGTCCGACGACGGAAGGCCGACCCTAGGGGATCGGGTGATGTTCTCCCAACAGTTTTTGTGGCAGCGACCTTCTTTTCTCCCTTTGAGTGTCTTCCTCCATGACAGATAGCTCTTTGGTAGTTCATGCTCCCTCTCTATCACAATGGCAATCACTCTTTCGTTGGCAGGAGTTTTATTTAGGAGATGGTTCGACTATAGGATTTCTGATCTACACAAGACTTCCATGTCGGCGGCTTTTCTCCGGCATGTTGGTCCTGCTCACGATGAGTTTCGGACCGCACGATTTATGATCAGGCTGGCTTCGGCGATGGAGCGACAGCACCGGCGCGCCTTTGGCTCGTGCTGGAGATTGAGTTTTCCTAGCTCTTTGACAGGACTTGGTTGTAATGTCCTATACTTCTAATATAAATCCAGAGAGCATTTCATGTTTACCCAATCAGAAGGCAGCCGGCCTTACATAGTGCAGAAACAGCACCCTGACCCGAGCGAATCCACACAGCCCGTGCGATTCTCACGGCTACAAAAATTCGCCGAATCTTGCGCATCACAGGAAGGAGTTAATGTGCCGGATTTGGCCATATGATTGTAACTTTAACAATAATTTTAGGCTCACGGGCCTATTACGGACTTTTACATGATTTACTTCTAAACAAATCTCTCTCTCCCCTCCTCCCCCCCCCCCCCCCCCCCCCCTCTGATTTTCAGCGGGGGTGAGGCCCATGCTCCCTCTTCTCCGATCCCGATCGCCCACATATGCTATCCCGTAAAACCTGTAATCGACCCGTCCGTGCGTCTAGCGTTACCATAACTTTAATGGTGTGCATACATAACGGCCATCACGACATAACGGACGTACGTACTTGGTGTTGGGCTGTAGCTCCGCAGTCGGCATGCATGCGCGCGTATCGGCGTATGTACGTGCGTATCCACGCAGTTAATTCATCAGGACGCGGATCTCTCATCAGCCGCCTATGGTACTGTCTATTGTTTGGCTGCTCGCTTTCTCGTTAAATTTCTCTGACACTTCTTACGGGCAGATTACTTAATCTAGAGTAGTCCTGGTCATGGGCCGCCCGGCCCGAACCGGCCCGAAAAAGCCCGGCCCGACGCTGCTTCCAGGCCGGGCCTGGGCCTAGGTTTTGAGCCCAAAGACTAGGTCGGGCCAGGCCTGGGCCCACTATTTATGCCATTTATTGAAGAGGCCCGGCCCAAGGCCTGATGTGTTTTTGTTGTGATGAGCCGGGCTCGGGCCTGAAAACTAGGCCTGACGGCCGGGCCGGGCCAGGCTCGGGCCTGAGTTTTCTACCTCGGGCTTGGTCAGGCCTGACCCAAAGCCCGGCCCGGCCCGGAAGATGGCCAGGTTTAATCCAGAGAGAGAGAGAAAGAGAGAGAGATGAGAGCGAAATAGTAACCGGATCATGCGTACGTGCAGTACTCTTGCCTCGCATACGTAAACGTACGTACGTATGCCCTCGCACTCCCAGTCTCAGGCCCATGCAGTTCGAGCAAAGCTGCGCTTAACAAGGATCAACACATCGATAAGCTAGTCGGCAGCGCGACGAAATATTGGTTTAGTTGTTCGGTTTGTTTGTTCGTGGAGTCTCGTGGAAGCAAGCAGCCTAGCTCCTTTGACTAGATGGTGGCACAGATGTTCTTTTGAATTTTTCTTACTTTCCCCGCGTGGGAGGGCAAAGGGTGTGACCTGCTATCTGCCCCGTGCTCCATGCATGGACGCATGATGAACACTTGATATGACGCAATGCTTGGTCATCGGTGACCTATGCAACTTCTCATCATTACAGCTTTTAGTACAAATGCGGTCATATATTGGCAAGGAAAAGATCAAATGGAGCACAAGAAAGTTTGAGAATAAGATTGAGGGGCATCTCCAACGCGGACCCATAAACCTCCTACAAGCGTCCGGATGAAGCTGTCCGGACACCACAAACCATCCAACGGTGTTCCGCATTTGTTCGCGGACCAGTCCGGGTATCCGTTCTCCTGCAAACTGTAAGCAAATCAGAGGGGATTTGTGGGAGTCCGGACACCCGCCACATAGGACTCTGAGAACACTGGCCCATACAAAACTGAGGCAGAGCATGCGAATTATGAGCCGGACGCGCTGTTTCTGCGGCACTCCCCCTTCTCCACCCTCTCCTCTACCATCCTGATGTTTCCTCCCCAATTACCGCATTTTTTCGCCCCCACCGCCACGAGGACCTTCAAATCACCGATGACCAAGCGCCGAACGGACGGCACCTCCGCGTTCAACACGCGTACGGAGCGGATGACGTCTCCTCCTTCTTGATCCAGCAAGGGGGAAGGAGAAGTTGATGAAGATCCAGAAGCACGATGGCGTGGTGGTGGATGCAGGGCGTCACGGCAGCAGGGCTTCGCCGTGTACTACGAGAGAGAGGTGTAGCAGGGGAGAGGGAGGCGCCAAGGATGCAGGGTGCGGCTGCCCCCTCCCCCCTCCCTTTATATAGGCCCCCTAGGGGGGGCACCGGCCCTAGGAGATGGGATCTCCTAGGGGGGCGGCTAGGGCTGGAGTGGCCCCCAAGCCAAGGTGGGGCGCCCCCCCCCCCCCACCCCTAGGGTTTCAACCCTAGGCGCATGGGGTGGGCCTAGGGGGGCGCACCAGCCCACTATGGGCTGGTTCCCCTCCCCACTTTGGCCCATGGGGCCCTCCAGGATGGGTGGCCCCACACGGTGGACCCCCGGGACCCTTCCGGTGGTCCCGGTACAATACCGGTGACCCCGAAACTCGTCATGATGGCCGAGCATTCAAGCAACCCCGTATACAATTCCCTTTGTCAATCGGTATGTTACTTGCCCGAGATTCGATCGTCGGTATCCTAATACCTCGTTCAATCTCGTTACCGGCAAGTCACTTTACTCGTATCGTAATGCATGATCCCGTGACCAGACACTTAGTCACTTTGAGCTCATTACGATGATGCATTACCGAGTGGGCCCAGTGATACCTCTCCGTCATACAGAGTGACAAATCCCAGTCTTGATCCATGTCAACCCAACAGACACTTTCGGAGATACCCGTAGTCTACCTTTATAGTCACCCAGTTACGTTGTGACGTTTGGTATACCCAAAGCACTCCTACGGTATCCGGGAGTTACACTTGACATTGGAAAAACTCTAGCAAACGAACTATACGATCTTATGCTATGTTCAGGATTGGGTCTTGTCCATCACATCGTTATCCTAATGATGTGATCTCGTTATCAATGACATCCAATGTCCATAGTCAGGAAACCATGACTATCTGTTGATCAACGAGCTAGTCAACTAGAGGCTCACTAGGGACATGTTGGTGTCTGTTATTCACACATGTATTACAATCTCCGGATAACACAATTATAGCATGAATAAAGACAATTATCATGAACAAGGAAATATAATAATAATGCATTTATTATTGCCTCTAGGGCATATTTCCAACAGTCTCCCACTTGCACTAGAGTCAATAATCTAGTTACATTGTGATGAATCGAACACCCATGGAATTCTGGTGTTGATCATGTTTTGCTCTAGGGAGAGGTTTAGTCAACGGATCTGCTACATTCAGGTCCATATGTACTTTACAAATATCTATGTCTCCATCTTGAACATTTTCACGAATGGAGTTGAAGCGACGCTTGATGTGCCTTGTCTTCTTGTGAAACCTGGGCTCCTTGGCAAGTGCAATAGCTCCAGTGTTGTCACAGAAGAGCTTGATCGGCCCCGACGCATTGGGTATGACTCCGAGGTCGGTGATGAACTCCTTCACCCAAATTGCTTCATGTGCTGCCTCCGAGGCTGCCATGTACCCCGCTTCACATGTAGATCCCGCCACGACGCTCTGCTTGCAACTGCACCAGCTTACTGCCCCACCATTCAAAATATACACGTATCCGGTTTGTGACTTAGAGTCATCCAGATCTGTGTTGAAGCTAGCGTTGACGTAACCCTTTACGATGAGCTCTTCGTCACCTCCATAAACGAGAAACATTTCCTTAGTCCTTTTCAGGTACTTCAGGATATTCTTGACCGCTGTCCAGTGTTCCTTGCCGAGATTACTTTGGTACCTTCCTACCAAACTTACGGCAAGGTTTACATCAGGTCTGGTACACAGCATGGCATACATAATAGAACCTATGGCTGAGGCATAGGGGATGACACTCATCTCTTTTATATCTTCTGCCGTGGTCGGACATTGAGCTAAGCTCAATTTCACACCTTGCAGCACAGGCAAGAACCCCTTCTTAGACTGATCCATATTGAACTTCTTCAATATCTTATCAAGGTATGTGCTTTGTGAAAGACCTATGAGGCGTCTTGATCTATCTCTATAGATCTTGATGTCTAATATATAAGCAGCTTCTCCAAGGTCCTTCATTGAAAAACTCTTATTCAAGTAGGCCTTAATGCTGTCCAAGAGTTCTATACCATTTCCCATCAAAAGTATGTCATCTACATATAATATGAGAAATGCTACAGAGCTCCCACTCACTTTCTTGTAAACGCAGGCTTCTCCATAAGTCTGTGGAAACCCAAACGCTTTGATCATCTCATCAAAGCGAATGTTCCAACTCCGAGATGCTTGCACCAGCCCATAAATCGAGCGTTGGAGCTTGCACACCTTGTCAGCATTCTTAGGATCGACAAAACCTTCCGGCTGCATCATATACAATTCTTCCTTAAGGAAACCATTAAGGAATGCCGTTTTGACGTCCATTTGCCATATCTCATAATCGTAAAATGCGGCAATTGCTAACATGATTCGGACGGACTTTAGCTTCGCTACCGGTGAGAAAGTCTCATCGTATTCAACCCCTTGAACTTGTCGATAACCCTTAGCGACAAGCCGAGCTTTATAGATGGTCACATTACCATCCGCGTCTGTCTTCTTCTTAAAAATCCATTTATTCTCTATGACTCGCCGTTCAACGGGCAAGTCAATCAAAGTCCATACTTTGTTTTCATACATGGATCCTATCTCGGATTTCATGGCTTCTAGCCATTTGTCGGAATCCGGGCCCGCCATCGCTTCTTCATAGTTCGAAGGTTCACCATTGTCTAACAACATGATTTCCAAGACAGGGTTGCCGTACCACTCTGGTGCGGAACGTGTCCTTGTGGACCTACGATTTCAGTAGGAGCTTGATCAGAAGTATCTTGATCATCATCATTAACTTCCTCTCTAGTCGGTGCAGGCACCTCAGGAACATTTTCTTGAGTTGCGCCCTTTTCCGGTTCAAGAGGTAATACTTCATCAAGTTCTATTTTCCTCCCACTTACTTCTTTCGAGAGAAACTCTTTCTCTAGAAAGGATCCATTCTTGGCAACAAAGATCTTGCCTTCGGATCTGAGGTAGAAGGTATACCCAATAGTTTCTTTAGGGTATCCTATGAAGACGCATTTTTCCGACTTGGGTTCGAGCTTTTCAGGTTGAAGTTTCTTGACATAAGCATCGCATCCCCAAACTTTTAGAAACGACAGCTTAGGTTTCTTCCCAAACCATAATTCATACGATGTCGTCTCAACGGATTTCGACGGAGCCCTATTTAAAGTGAATGCGGCAGTCTCTAAAGCATAGCCCCAAAAAGATAGCGGTAAATCGGTAAGAGACATCATAGATCGCACCATATCTAATAGAGTGCGATTACGACGTTCGGACACACCATTACGCTGAGGTGTTCCAGGCGGCGTGAGTTGTGAAACTATTCCACATTTTCTTAAGTGTGTGCCAAATTCGTGACTCAAGTATTCTCCTCCACGATCTGATCGTAGGAACTTAATTTTCCTGTCACGTTGATTCTCAACCTCACTCTGAAATTCCTTGAACTTTTCAAAGGTTTCAGACTTATGTTTCATTAAGTAGATATACCCATATCTACTCAAGTCATCAGTGAGGGTGAGAACATAACTATAGCCACCGCGAGCCTCAACACTCATTGGACCGCACACATCAGTATGTATAATTTCCAATAAGTTGGTTGCTCGCTCCATTGTTCCTGAGAACGGAGTCTTGGTCATTTTACCCATGAGGCATGGTTCGCACGTGTCAAATGATTCATAATCAAGAGACTCTAAAAGTCCATCTGCATGGAGCTTCTTCATGCGTTTGACACCTATGTGACCAAGGCGGCAGTGCCACAAGTATGTGGGACTATCATTATCAAACTTACATCTTTTGGTACTCACACTATGAACATGTGTAGCATTACGCTCGAGATTCATTAAGAATAAACCATTTACCATAGGAGCATGACCATAAAACATATCTCTCATATAAATAGAACAACCATTATTCTCGGATTTAAATGAGTAGCCATCTCGAATTAAACGAGATCCCGATACAATGTTCATGCTCAAAGCTGGCACTAAATAACAATTATTGAGGTTCAAAACTAATCCCGTAGGTAAATGAAGAGGTAGCGTGCCGACGGCGATCACATCGACCTTGGAACCATTCCCGACGCGCATCGTCACCTCGTCCTTCGCCAGTCTCCGCTTATTCCGCAGCTCCTACTTTGAGTTACAAATGTGAGCAACTGCACCGGTATCAAATACCCAAGAGCTACTACGAGTACTGGTAAGGTACACATCGATTACATGTATATCACATATACCTTTTGTTTTGCCGGCCTTCTTGTCCGCTAAGTATTTGGGGCAATTCCGCTTCCAGTGACCACTTCCCTTGCAATAAAAACACTCAGTCTCGGGCTTGGGTCCATTCTTTGGCTTCTTCCCGGCAGCTTGCTTGCCGGGCGCGGCAACTTCCTTGCTGTCCTTCTTGAAGTTCTTTTTACCCTTACCCTTCTTGAACTTAGTGGTTTTATTCACCATCAACACTTGATGTTCCTTCTTGACTTCTACCTCTGCTGATTTCAGCATAGCAAATACTTCAGGAATGGTCTTTTCCATCCCCTGCATATTGAAGTTCATCACAAAGCTCTTGTAGCTCGGTGGAAGCGACTGAAGGATTCTGTCAATGACCGCGTCATCCGGGAGATTAACTCCCAGCTGAGTCAAGCGGTTATGCAACCCACACATAGTGAGTATGTGCTCACTGACAGAACTGTTTTCCTCCATCTTACAGCTGAAGAATTTGTCGGAGACTTGATATCTCTCGACCCGGGCATGAGCTTGGAAAACCATTTTCAGATCTTCGAACATCTCATATGCTCCGTGTCTCTCAAAACGTTTTTGGAGCCCCGGCTCTAAGCTGTAAAGCATGCCGCACTGAACGAGGGAGTAGTCATCGGTACGTGCCTGCCAAGCGTTCATAACGTCTTGTTCAGCAGGGAGAACAGGTGCGTCACCCAGCAGTGCTTGTAGGACATAATCTTTCTTGGCAGCTATGAGGATGATCCTCAGGTTCTGGACCCAGTCCGTGTAGTTGCTGCCATCGTCTTTCAGCTTGGTTTTCTCTAGGAACGCGTTGAAGTCGAGGACTACGTTGGCCATTTGATCTACAAGACATATTGTAAATATTTTAGACTAAGTTCATGATAATTAAGTTCATCTAATCAAATTATTTAATGAACTCCCACTTAGATAGACATCCCTCTTCTAGTCATCTAAGTATAACATGATCCGAGTTAACTAGGCCGTGTCCGATCATCACGTGAGACGGACTAGTCAACGTCGGTGAACATCTCATGTTGATCGTATCTTCTATACGACTCATGCTGGACCTTTCGGTCTTCTGTGTTCCGAGGCCATGTCTGTACATGGTAGGCTCGTCAAGTCAACCTAAGTGTTTGCATGTGTAAATCTGTCTTACACCCGTTGTATGTGAATGTTAGAATCTATCACACCCGATCATCACGTGGTGCTTCGAAACAACGAATTGTCGCAACGGTGCACAGTTAGGGGAACACTTCTTGAAATTATTATGAGGGATCATTTTATTTACTACCGTCGTTCTAAGTAAACAAGATGCAAAAACATGATAAACATCACATGCAATCAAATAATAAACGTGACATGATATGGCCAATATCACATAGCTCCTTTGATCTCCATCTTGGGGCTCCATGATCATCTTGTCACCGGCTTGACACCATGATCTCCATCATCATGATCTCCATCAACGTGTCTCCATGAAGTTGCTCGCCAACTATTACTTCTACTACTATGGCTAACGCGTTTAGCAATAAAGTAAAGTAATTTACATGGCGTTTCTCAATGACACACAGGTCATACAAAAAATAAAGACAACTCCGATGGCTCCTGCCGGTTGTCATACTCATCGACATGCAAGTCGTGATTCCTATTACAATAGCATGAACATATCATACATCACATATAGATCATTCATCATTCATCACAACTTTGGCCATATCATATCACAAAGCACTTGCTGCAAAAACAAGTTAGACGTCCTCTAATTGTTGTTGCAAGTTTTACGTGGCTGAATTAGGGTTCTAGCTAGAACGTTTTCTTACCTACGTGAAAGCCACAACGAGATTTGTCAACTTCTATTTACCCTTCATAAGGACCCTTTTCATCGAATCCGCTCCAACTAAAGTGGGAGAGACAGACACCCGCCAGCCACCTTATGTAACTAGTGCATGTTAGTCGGTGGAACCGGTCTCACGTAAGCGTACGTGTAAGGTTGGTCCGGGCCGCTTCATCCCACAATACCGCTGAAGCAAGATAAGACTAGTAGCGGCAAGAAAGTTGACAACATCTACGCCCACAACAAATTGTGTTCTATTCGCGCAAGAAGAACTACGCATAGACCTAGCTCATGATGCCACTGTTGGGGAACGTTGCAGAAAACAAAATTTTCCTACGGTTTCACCAAGATCCATCTATGAGTTCATCTAGCAACGAGTGATTGGATTGCATCTACATACCTTTGTAGATCGCGAGCGGAAGCGTTCACTAGAACGTGGATGATGGAGTCGTACTCGTCGTGATTCAAATCACCGATGACCAAGCGCCGAACGGATGGCACCTCCGCGTTCAACACACGTACAGAGCGGATGACGTCTTCTCCTTCTTGATCCAGCAAGGGGGAAGGAGAAGTTGATGAAGATCCAGCAGCACGACGGCGTGGTGGTGGATGCAGGGCGTCACGGCAGCAGGGCTTCGCCGTGTACTACGAGAGAGAGGTGTAGTTGTTGGGGAACGCAGTAATTTCAAAAAATTTCCTACGCACACGCAAGATCATGGTGATGCACAGCAACGAGAGGGGAGAGTGTTGTCTACGTACCAACGCAGACCGACTGCGGAAGCGATCCCACAACGTAGAGGAAGTAGTCGTACGTCTTCTTCCCGATCCGACCGATCCAAGCACCGTTACTCCGGCACCTCCGAGTTCTTAGCACACGTTCAGCTCGATGACGTTCCTCGGGCTCCGATCCAGCAAAGCATCGAGGAAGAGTTCCGTCAGCACGACGGCGTGATGACGATCTTGATGTACTACCGACGCAGGGCTTCGCCTAAGCACTGTAACGGTACGATCGAGGTGGAATTTGGTGGCAGGGGGCACCGCACACGGCTAAGGAACGATCTCAAGGATCAACTTGTGTGTCTTGGGGTGCCCCCTGCCCCCGTATATAAAGGTTGGAGGAGGGGAGCAGGCCGGCCAAGGGAGAGGAGGCGCAGGGGAGTCCTACTCCCACCGGGAGTAGGACTCCTCCCCCCAATCCTAATCCTATTAGGACTCCCGGGGGAAAAGGAGAGAGAAGGGGGGCCGGCCCCTATCCTAGTCCTACTAGGACTTTGGGAAGGGGGGCGCCGGCCAGCTTGTGGGCTTTCCCTTTTTCTCCTTTTCCACTAAGGCCCAATAGGCCCATTAGTCTCCCGGGGGGTTTCGGTAACCCTCCCGGTATTCCGGTAAAATCCCGATTTCACCCGGAACACTTCCGATGTCCAAACATAGGCTTCCAATATATCAATCTTTACGTCTCGACCATTTCGAGACTCCTCGTCATGTCCGTGATCTCATCCGGGACTCCGAACAACCTTCGGTACATCAAAATGCATAAACTCATAATAGCTGTCATCGTAACGTTAAGCGTGCGGACCCTACGGTTCGAGAACAATGTAGACATGACCGAGACACGTCTCCGGTCAATAACCAATAGCGGGACCTGGATGCCCATATTGGCTCCTACATATTCTACGAAGATCTTTATCGGTCAGACCACATAACAACATACGTTGTTCCCTTTGTCATCGGTATGTTACTTGCCCGAGATTCGATCGTCGGTATCCAATACCTAGTTCAATCTCGTTACTGGCAAGTCTCTTTACTCGTTCCGTAATACATCATCTCACAACTAACATATTAGTTGCAGTGCTTGCAAGGCTTATGTGATGTGCATTACCGAGAGGGCCCAGAGATACCTCTCCGACAATCGGAGTGACAAACCCTAATCTCGAAATACGCCAACCCAACGTCTACCATTGGAGACACCTGTAGTACTCCTTTATAATCACCCAGTTACGTTGTGACGTTTGGTAGTACCCAAAGTGTTCCTCCGATAAACGGGAGTTGCATAATCTCATAGTTATAGGAACATGTATAAGTCATGAAGAAAGCAATAGCAACATACTAAACGATCGGGTGCTAAGTTAATGGAATGGGTCATGTCAATCAGATCATTCAACTAATGATGTGACCTCGTTAATCAAATAACAACTCTTTGTTCATGGTTAGGAGACATAACCATCTTTATTAACGAGCTAGTCAAGTAGAGGGATACTAGTGATACTCTGTTTTGTCTATGTATTCACACATGTATTATGTTTCCGGTTAATACAATTCTAGCATGAATAATAAACATTTATCATGATATAAGGAAATAAATAATAACTTTATTATTGCCTCTAGGGCACATTTCCTTCAGTCTCCCACTTTCACTAGAGTAAATAATCTAGATCACATCACCATGTGATTAACATCAATAGTTCACATCATCATGTGATTAACACCCATAGTTCACATCGCCATGTGACCAACACCCAAAGGGTTTACTAGATTCAGTAATCTAGTTCACATCGCTATGTGATTAACACCCAAAGAGTACTAAGGTGTGATCATGTTTTGCTTGTGAGAGAATCTTAGTCAACGGGTCTGCCATATTCAGATCCACATGTATTTTGCAAATTTCTATGTCAACAATGCTCTGCATGGAGCTACTCTAGCTAATTGCTCCCACTTTCAATATGTATCTAGACCGAGACTTAGAGTCGTCTAGATTAGTGTCAAAACTTGCATCGGCGTAACCCTTTACGACGAACCTTTTTATCACGTCCATAATCGAGAAACATATCCGTATTTCACTAAGGATAATTCTGACCGCTGTCCAGTGATCTACTCCTAGATCACTATTGTACTCTCTTGCCAAATCAGTGCAGGGTATACAATAGATCTGGTATACAGCATGACATACTTTATAGAACCTATGGCCAAGGCATAGGGAATGACTTTCATTCTCTTTCTATCTTCTGCCGTGGTCGGGTTTTGAGTCTTACTCAACTTCACACCTTGTAATACAGGCAAGAACTCTTTCTTTGACTGCTCCATTTTGAACTACTTCAAAATCTTGTCAAGGTATGTACTCATTGAAAAAACTTATCAAGCGTCTTGATCTATCTCTATAGATCTTGAAGCTCAATATGTAAGCAGCTTCACCGAAGTCTTTCTTTGAAAAACTCCTTTCAAACACTCCTTTATGCTTTACAGAATAATTCTACATTATTTCCGATCAACAATATGTCATTCACATATACTTATCAGAAATGCTGTAGTGCTCCCACTCACTTTCTCGTAAATACAGGCTTCACCGCAAGTCTGTATAAAACTATATGCTTTGATCAACTCATCAAAGCGTATATTCCAACTCCGAGATGTTTGCACCAGTCCACAGATAGATCGCTGGAGCTTGCATATTTAGTTAACACCTTTAGGATCGACAAAACCTTCTAGTTGCATCGTATACAACTCTTCTTTAGCAAATCCATTAAGGAATGCAGTTTTGTTTATCCCTTTGCCAGATTTCATAAAATGCGGCAATTGCTACCATGATTCGGACAGACTTAAGCATAGATACGAGTGAGAAAATCTCATCGTAGTCAACACCTTGAACTTGTCGAAAACCTTTTGCGACAATTCTAGCTTTGTAGATAGTAACACTACTATCAGCGTCCGACTTCCTCTTGAAGATCCATTTATTTTCTATGGCTTGCCGATCATCGGGCAAGTCAACCAAAGTCCATACTTTGTTCTCATACATGGATCATATCTCAGATTTCATGGCTTCAAGCCACTTTGCGGAATCTGGGCTAACCATCGCTTCTTCATAGTTCGTAGGATCATCATGATCTAGTAGCATGACTTCCAGAACAGGATTACCGTACCACTCTGGCGCGGATCTTACTCTGGTTGATCTACGATGTTCAGTAGTATCTTGTCCTGAAGCTTCATGATCATCATCATTAGCTTCCTCACTAATTGGTATAGGTGTCGCAGAAACAGTTTTCTGTGATGTACTATTTTCCAATAAGGGAGCAGGTACAGTTACCTCGTCAAGTTCTACTTTCCTCCCACTCACTTCTTTCGAGAGAAACTCCTTCTCTAAAAAGTTTCCGAATTTAGCAACAAAAGTCTTGCCTTCGGATCTGTGATAGAAGGTGTATCCAATAGTTTCCTTTGGATATCCTATGAAGACACACTTCTCCGATTTGGGTTCGAGCTTATCAGGTTGAAGCTTTTTCACATAAGCATCGCAGCCCCAAACTTTAAGAAACGACAACTTTGGTTTCTTGCCAAACCATAGTTCATAAGGCGTCGTCTCGACGGATATAGATGGTGCCCCTTTTTAACGTGAATGCAGCTGTCTCTAATGCATGACCCCAAAAACGATAGTGGCAAATCGGTAAGAAACATCATAGATTGCACTATATCCAATAAAGTACGGTTATGACGTTCGGACGAACCATTATGCTGTGGTGTTCCAGGTGGCGTGAGTAGTGAAACTATTCCACATTGTTTTAATTGAAGACCAAACTCGTAACTCAAATATTTGTCTCCGCGATCAGATCGTAGAAGCTTTATTTTCTTGTCACGATGATTTTTTACTTCACTCTGAAATTCTTTGAACTTTTCAAATGTTTCAGACTTATGTTTCATCAAGTAGATATACTCATATCTGCTCAAATCATCTGTGAAGATCAGAAAATAATGATACCTGTCGCGAGTCTCAATATTCATCGGATCACATACATCAGTATGTATGATTCCCAATAAATCTTTTTCTCGCTCCATTGTTCCGAAGAACAGAGTCTTAGTCATCTTGCCCATGAGGCATGGTTCGCAAGCATCAACTGATTCATAATCAAGTGATTCCAAAAGCCCATCAGCATGGAGTTTCTTCATGCGCTTTACACCAATATGACCTAAACGGCAGTGCCACAAATAAGTTGCACTATCATTATTAACTTTGCATCTTTTGGTTTCAATATCATGAATATGTGTATCACTACGATCGAGATCCAGTGAACTTGTTTCATTGGGTGTATGACCATCGAAGGTTTTATTCATGTAAACAGAACAACAATTATTCTCTGACTTTAATGAATAACCGTATTGCAATAAACATGATCAAATCATATTCATGCTCAACGCAAAAACCAAATAACACTTATTTAGGTTCAACACTAATCCCGAAATTATAGGGAGTGTGCGATGATGATCATATCAATCTTGGAACCACTTCCAACACACATCGTCACTTCACCCTTAACTAGTCTCTGTTTATTCTGCATCTCCCGTTTCGAGTTACTAATCTTAGCAACTGAACTAGTATCAAATACTAAGGGTTTGCTATAAACACTAGTAAAGTACACATCAATAACATGTATATCAAATATACTTATGTTCACTTTGCCATCCTTCTTATCCGCCAATCACTTGGGGTAGTTCCGCTTCCAGTGACCAGTCCCTTTGTAGTAGAATCACTTAGTCTCAGGCTTAGGATCAGACTTGGGCTTCTTCACTTGAGCAGCAACTTGCTTGCCGTTCTTCTTGAAGTTCCCCTTCTTCCCTTTGCCCTTTTCTTGAAACTAGTGGTCTTGTCAACCATCAACACTTCATGTTTTTCTTGATTTCTACCTTCGTTGATTTCAGCATCACGAAGAGCTTGGGAGTTGTTTCCGTTATCCCTTGCATATTATAGTTCATCACGAAGTTCTACTAACTTGGTGATGTTGACTTGAGAATTCTGTCAATCACTATCTTATCTGGAAGATTAACTCCCACTTGATTCAAGCGATTGTAGTACTCAGACAATCTGAGCACATGCTCACTAGTTGAGCGATTCTCCTCCATCTTTTAGCTATAGAACTTGTTGGAGACTTCATATCTCTCAACTCGGGTATTTGCTTGAAATATTAACTTCAACTCCTGGAACATCTCATATGGTCCATGACGTTCAAAACGTCTTTGAAGTCCCGATTCTAAGCCATTAAGCATGGTGCACTAAACTATCAAGTAGTCATCATATTGAGCTAGCCAAACGTTCATAACGTCTGCATCTGCTCCTGCAATAGGTCTGTCACCTAGCGGTGCATCAAGGACATAATTCTTCTGTGCAGCAATGAGGATAAACCTCAGATCACGGATCCAATCCGCATCATTGCTACTAACATCTTTCAACACAATTTTCTCTAGGAACATATCAAAATAAACACAGGGAAGCAACAACGCGAGCTATTGATCTACAACATAATTTGCAAAATACTACCAGGACTAAGTTCATGATAAATTTAAGTTCAATTTAATCATATTACTTAAGAACTCCCACTTAGATAGACATCCCTCTAATCCTCTAAGTGATCACGTGATCCAAATCAACTAAACCATAACCGATCATCACGTGAGATGGAGTAGTTTTCAATGGTGAACATCGTTATGTTGATCATATCTACTATATGATTCACGCTCGACCTTTCGGTCTCCGTGTTCCGAGGCCATATCTGCATATGCTAGGCTCGTCAAGTTTAACCTGAGTATTCTGCGTGTGCAAAACTGGCTTGCACCCGTTGTAGATGGACGTAGAGCTTATCACACCCGATCATCACGTGGTGTCTGGGCACGACGAACTTTGGCAACGGTGCATACTCAGGGAGAACACTTCTTGATAATTTAGTGAGAGATCATCTTATAATGCTACCGTCAATCAAAGCAAGATAAGATGCATAAAAGGATAAACATCACATGCAATCAATATAAGTGATATGATATGGCCATCATCATCTTGTGCTTGTGATCTCCATCTCCGAAGCACCGTCATGATCACCATCGTCACCGGCGTGACACCTTGATCTCCATCGTAGCATCGTTGTCGTCTCGCCAATCTTATGCTTCCACGACTATCACTACCGTTTAGTAATAAAGTAAAGCATTACATCGCGATTGCATTGCATACAATAAAGCGACAACCATATGGCTCCTGCCGGTTGCCGATAACTCGGTTACAAAACATGATCATCTCATACAATAAAATCAGCATCATGCCTTGACCATATCACAATCACAACATACCCTGCAAAAACAAGTTAGACGTCCTCTACTTTGTTTGTTGCAAGTTTTACGTGGCTGCTACGGGCTTAAGTAAGAACTCATCTCACCTACGCATCAAAACCACAACGATAGTTCGTCAAATAGACTCCGTTTTAACCTTCTCAAGGACCGGGCGTAGTCACACTTGGTTCAACTAAAGTTGGAGAGGCAGTCTTCCGCAAGCCATCTGTGTGCAAAGCACGTCGAGGGAACCGGTCTCGCGTAAGAGTACGCGTAAGGTTGGTCCGGATCGTCTCACCCAACAATACCGCCGAACCAAAGTATGACATGCTGGTAGGCAGTATGACTTGTATCGCCCACAACTCACTTGTGTTCTACTCGTGCATATAACATCAAACCATAAAACCTAGGCTCGGATGCCACTGTTGGGGAACGCAGTAATTTCAAAAAAATTCCTACGCACACGCAAGATCATGGTGATGCACAGCAACGAGAGGGGAGAGTGTTGTCTACGTACCAACGCAGACCGACTGCGGAAGCGATCACACAACGTAGAGGAAGTAGTCGTACGTCTTCTTCCCGATCCGACCGATCCAAGCACCGTTACTCCGGCACCTCCGAGTTCTTAGCACACGTTCAGCTCGATGACGTTCCTCGGGCTCCGATCCAGCAAAGCGTCGAGGAAGAGTTCCGTCAGCACGACGGCGTGATGACGATCTTGATGTACTACCGAAGCAGGGCTTCGCCTAAGCACTGTAACGGTACGATCGAGGTGGAATTTGGTGGCAGGGGGCACCGCACACGGCTAAGGAACGATCTCAAGGATCAACTTGTGTGTCTTGGGGTGCCCCCTGCTCCCGTATATAAAGGTTGGAGGAGGGGAGCCGGCCGGCCAAGGGAGAGGAGGTGCAGGGGAGTCCTACTCCCACCGGGAGTAGGACTCCTCCCCCCAATCCTAATCCTATTAGGACTCCCGGGGGGAAAAGGAGAGAGAAGGGGGGCCGGCCCCTATCCTAGTCCTACTAGGACTTTGGGAAGGGGGGTGCCGGCCAGCTTGTGGGCTTTCCCTTTTTCTCCTTTTCCACTAAGGCCCAATAGGCCCATTAGTCTCCCGGGGGGTTCCGGTAACCCTCCCGGTATTCCGGTAAAATCCCGATTTCACCCGGAACACTTCCGATGTCCAAACATAGGCTTCCAATATATCAATCTTTACGTCTCGACCATTTCGAGACTCCTCGTCATGTCTGTGATCTCATCTGGGACTCCGAACAACCTTCGGTACATCAAAATGCATAAACTCATAATAACTGTCATCGTAACGTTAAGCGTGCGGACCCTACGGTTCGAGAACAATGTAGACATGACCGAGACACGTCTCCGGTCAATAACCAATAGCGGGACCTGGATGCCCATATTGGCTCCTACATATTCTACGAAGATCTTTATCGGTCAGACCGCATAACAACATACGTTGTTCCCTTTGTCATCGGTATGTTACTTGCCCGAGATTCAATCGTCGGTATCCAATACCTAGTTCAATCTCGTTACTGGCAAGTCTCTTTACTCGTTCCGTAATACATCATCTCACAACTAACATATTAGTTGCAGTGCTTGCAAGGCTTATGTGATGTGCATTACCGAGAGGGCCCAGAGATACCTCTCCGACAATCGGAGTGACAAACCCTAATCTCGAAATACGCCAACCCAACGTCTACCATTGGAGACACCTGTAGTACTCCTTTATAATCACCCAGTTACGTTGTGACGTTTGGTAGTACCCAAAGTGTTCCTCCGATAAACGGGAGTTGCATAATCTCATAGTTATAGGAACATGTATAAGTCATGAAGAAAGCAATAGCAACATACTAAACGATCGGGTGCTAAGCTAATGGAATGGGTCATGTCAATCAGATCATTCAACTAATGATGTGACCTCGTTAATCAAATAACAACTCTTTGTTCATGGTTAGGAGACATAACCATCTTTGATTAACGAGCTAGTCAAGTAGAGGGATACTAGTGACACTCTGTTTTGTCTATGTATTCACACATGTATTATGTTTCCGGTTAATACAATTCTAGCATGAATAATAAACATTTATCATGATATAAGGAAATAAATAATAACTTTATTATTGCCTCTAGGGCACATTTCCTTCAGTAGCAGGGGAGAGGGAGGCGCCAAGGATGCAGGGTGCGGCTGCCCCCTCCCCCCTCCCTTTATATAGGCCCCCTAGGGGGGCGCCGGCCCTAGGAGATGGGATCTCCTAGGGGGGGCGGCGGCTAGGGCTGGAGTGGCCCCCAAGCCAAGGTGGGGCGCCCCCCACCCCTAGGGTTTCAACCCTAGGCGCATGGGGTGGGCCTAGGGGGGCGCACCAGCCCACTATGGGCTGGTTCCCCTCCCCACTTTGGCCCATGGGGCCCTCCGGGATGGGTGGCCCCACCCGGTGGACCCCCGGGACCCTTCCGGTGGTCCCGGTACAATACCGGTGACCCCGAAACTCGTCCTGATGGCCGAAACAGCACTTCCTATATATAATTCTTTACCTCCGGACTATTCCGAAACTCCTCGTGACGTCCGGGATCTCATCCGGGACTCCGAACAACATTCGGGTTACTGCATATACATATCTTCACAACCCTAGCGTCACCGAACCTTAAGTGTGTAGACCCTACGGGTTCGGGAGACAAGCAGACATGACCGAGACGACTCTCCGATCAAGAACCAACAGCGGGATCTGGATACCCATGTTGGCTCCCACATGCTCCACGATGATCTCATCGGATGAACCACGATATCGAGGATTCAAGCAACCCCGTATACAATTCCCTTTGTCAATCGGTATGTTACTTGCCCGAGATTCGATCGTCGGTATCCCAATACCTCGTTCAATCTCGTTACCGGCAAGTCACTTTACTCGTACCGTAATGCATGATCCCGTGACCAGACACTTAGTCACTTTGAGCTCATTATGATGATGCATTACCGAGTGGGCCCAGTGATACCTCTCCGTCATACGGAGTGACAAATCCCAGTCTTGATCCGTGTCAACCCAACAGACACTTTCGGAGATACCCGTAGTCTACCTTTATAGTCACCCAGTTACGTTGTGACGTTTGGTATACCCAAAGCACTCCTACGGCATCCGGGAGTTACACGATCTCATGGTCTAAGGAAATGATACTTGACATTGGAAAAACTCTAGCAAACGAACTATACGATCTTATGCTATGTTCAGGATTGGGTCTTGTCCATCACATCGTTATCCTAATGATGTGATCTCGTTATCAATGACATCCAATGTCCATAGTCAGGAAACCATGACTATCTGTTGATCAACGAGCTAGTCAACTAGAGGCTCACTAGGGACATGTTGGTGTCTGTTATTCACACATGTATTACGATCTCCGGATAACACAATTATAGCATGAATAAAGACAATTATCATGAACAAGGAAATATAATAATAATGCTTTTATTATTGCCTCTAGGGCATATTTCCAACAGTCTCCCACTTGCACTAGAGTCAATAATCTAGTTACATTGTGATGAATCGAACACCCATGGAATTCTGGTGTTGATCATGTTTTGCTCTAGGGAGAGGTTTAGTCAACGGATCTGCTACATTTAGGTCCAAATGTACTTTACAAATATCTATGTCTCGATCTTGAACATTTTCACGAATGGAGTTGAAGCGACGCTTGATGTGCCTTGTCTTTTTGTGAAACCTGGGCTCCTTGGCAAGTGCAATAGCTCCAGTGTTATCACAGAAGAGCTTGATCGGCCCCAACGCATTGGGTATGACTCCGAGGTCGGTGATGAACTCCTTCACCCAAATTGCTTCATGTACAACACCCTACGTGCGCACAAAAAGCACACAGTGCAAATTGTGAAGCGCGTGCAATTCGGAGCCCAAAATATGCTGCGCGCGATAGCGTTTTTAGCGCCCGCCCAAAAACTTTTAACGCTACAGCATCTGCTGAAATTGTGCAGTGCAAAAAAAAAACAAAATTTTATTGCGCGGAGCTCTTTTTAGCGCCTGTTGGAGATGCTCTTAGTACTCATGTAGTTGACGCTTGACATTAGTTGACATGCGACACACACGCACGGCTTCGCCATGTACAACACCCTACGTCGTATCTAGTCTAGTGACCTAAAACGTATCAAAACATAAGAAAAAAATTTGGAGTTCAAATTTAACTGTAAAAAGTTAAAACGTCTTATATTTCGATGCGAATGAAGTAGTAGTACTAGTCTACAAGTACGTACGTACGTATAGCAAGGGTACCCTGAAGTGGTATAAATTCGACCATGTGAACCGTACACGTATAGCCGGGGTCTGGCGGGGCACGTAGCACGGTAGCAGCAGCCAGCGTGCCGCCTACAGTAGTTATGCATACGCACATGCATGAGAACCAGTACAGTATCTACGTGTTTTCGACTAAAAAAATATCTAGGTGTTTTTTTTTGCAGGCAATAGTGAGAGCTTTATTCAAACAAAAGCATTCGCTGGATCGTCAGCTAACAGGCTGCTCACCAGGAAGCTAGGGGTCTCTTCCAGCCAACTTTCAGTCATACTCAGTGTGCAAGCACGCTTGGCACAGAGATGAGCTGGATAGTTTGCTGACCGGATTACATGAATAATATCAAATGAAGAAAAAGTAGTAGCTAGCTCTCCTATCTCATAAAACAACGGTGCCACAACCGCGAAGGAATTGTGACGATTCTTCCAGAGTTCCACAACCTCCAGGCAATCTGTTTCGATGATCACCTCCTGAAATCCTCTGAGATTCGCAAAGCGTACACCTTCCCGTACAGCCATTGCTTCAGCAATAAGGGGTCCGTGACACCCACAAGGGGTTTGCTCCATGCTCCCAAGAGGCGACCAGCTGATCGCGCCACCCCCTCCTGCACCACCATTGCCGCCATCCAGATGAATTGCTGCATCGGTGTTTATTTTGATGAGCGTTCCATCAGGGGGACGCCACCCATAACCTGGCAGGATTTTTAGGCCTGACCGAGGTATGTCCAAGATCGCAAGATCTTCTCTAATGCGTCTCACAGAAGTAGACGGGTCAAGTTTCTCCTGGTCATGTGTGAGACGATTCCGAGAGTGCCAGATCGCCCACATCACTGTCACTATGATCGCTCGCTTCTTCTGTGAGAAAAGCTGGTCACATAAAATGTCACGAGACCAAGTGCTTGGATGTAGCTTCGGTAGAGAGAAATCAAGTAGTTGTTGAGCTTGCACCCAGAATTGCTTTGCATGCGAACAATGAATGAGTGCGTGTGCTAAATCCTCATCCATGGCCATGCAAATTTTGCATCTTCCGATCTCTTGAATATGACGATGCTTTAAGGTACATTCCACCGGAATAATTCCTCTCAAGACTCGCCAGTAGAAGACCCAAACTTTAGGGATCACATTGAGTTTCCATAAGGCACGCCACAGCTCTGTGTTGTCAGTTGAAGACCCGATACCCGTCCCTTCTTCGAGAGCAGAGCGCTCTTTTTTGTTCACTAGAGACCGGTACGCCGATTTGACTGTGTAGATGCCAGATTTTTCATGTGCCCATGCCATAAAGTCATCACCGCCCCCCTGGCGCAAAGGTATGTTCAGAATGGCTTGCGCATCGGGGCCGATAAACAGCTCATGTACTAACTCCGTCTTCCATGTCCAGTTGTCAGTGTCAATCAGCTCACTGACCAACTCAACAGATGCATTTTGAGGTCTCAACATGGGAGTCATAGATACTGTTGACGGGATCCAGCGATCCTCCCATATGGATATGGTTGAACCGGTACCCACGCGTTTGATAAGGCCAGCATCGAGAGCCTCTCGACCGGCAACAATGGCTCGCCAAGTAGCGGATGTAGCTTTCGGTACTGTGGCGAGTTGAAACTCACAATCTGGGAAGTAACGGCCCTTCAATACCCGGGCGCATAGAGAGTTGGGATTAGTCATAAATCGCCATCCGTGCTTCCCCAAAAGAGCTAGGTTGAACAGGCGGAGATCACGGAAACCCATTCCACCCTTGCATTTCGGTGTAGCTAGTTTGTCCCATGATATCCAATGCATAGACCGCCGATCAATAGAACTGCTCCAAAAGAACTTTGCCATACCTGATGTCAGAATCTTGCATACTTTCTTAGTCAGAAGAAAACACGACATGCTGAAGGTAGGAATTGCTTGAATCACGGATTTTAGGAGCGCTTCTCTTGCAGCACAAGCTAGTAGTCGCTCCGACCACCCCTGCATGTGTGCGCGCGCCCGTTCAGCCATATAAACAAATGTTCCACTCGTGATCCTGCCTATTGCTGTAGGCAGGCCAAGATAGCGCTCACCAAAAGCCTCGACAGGAACACCCAGCAAAAACTTGACTGCCTCACGTACCTGATGAGGGGTATTGGGACTGAAAAATACTGAACTTTTCCCACGATTTACACTCTGTCCCGATGCCTCCCCATAGACGAGGAGAATATCATTGAGTCTTGTTGCACTCTGACTGTCCGCTTTCATAAAAATCAGACAATCGTCCGCAAACAGTAAATGGTTAACCCATGGTGACCTGAAGCTCACACGGATGCCCCTATCAATATATCCACCATACGAGTTGAGCAATAAGGACAGTTCTTCTGCACAAAGGAGAAACAGAAACGGTGATGCCGGACACCCCTGCCTCAAGCCCCGTGAAGGGGTAAAGTATGGTAGGAGTTCTCCATTGACTCGAACTGTGAAGCGCACTGAGGTGACACACTTCATTATCAGTCGAACAAAAACGACGCTGAAGCCCAGTTTCAGTAGAATGGATTCGAGATAGTGCCATTCCACTCGGTCGTAAGCTTTCATCATGTCTAATTTGACAGCGCACATATAATTCTTCCCCTTCTTCCTCCGCTTCATTGTATGGATACTCTCATAAGCAACCAATATATTATCAGTTATCAGGCGGTCGGGAACAAAAGCACTCTGTTCATCACTAATCAGCTCATCCATCAAGCTCCGCAGACGGTTAGTAATAACCTTTGCTGCTATCTTGTAAAGAACGGGACAAAGAGCGATGGGTCGATATTGGGAGATAGACTGGGGGTGTCGTACCTTTGGTATCAATGTGATCGAGGTATCATTTAGACCCGTTGGAAGATCTCCCCCATTTAGAAATCCGAGGACTGCTTGTGTTACATCATCATGAAGCAAGTCCCAATGCCGCTGGAAAAAACCCGCTGTGAAGCCGTCTACACCCGGTGCCTTAGACGGAGACATCTGGAATAATGCTGTGCGCACCTCGACGGCTTCATATGGTCTGTCCAGAAACTCGCTCATAGCCGGTGTTACCCTGCTAGGAACATGTGATAACAACACGCTACAGTCGGATGCCCCTTGGGACTCATATAGCTGTTGATAGAAATTCTGAACCTCAGCTTTATCCTCATCTGCGTTTGCACACACCGAGCCATCAGCTCGTTGCAAACCAGTAATGCGATTCATTCGTTGTCGCTTTTTCATTTGAGCGTGAAAAAACCCCGTGTTGCGGTCGCCCTCTCATAACCAAGGTACACGAGATCATTGCCGTGCCCAAATTTCCTCCTGCCTGAGCGCCTCTCTTAGCTTGATAATTGTTTTCTTCTCTTCTTCAGAAGGGCCCCGGCCAACAGATTGCCGTCGCAACCTGTCAAGACGCTGCTGTAGCTGTCGGACTCTCCGAGCTAGACATCCGAACTCCCTTGCTCCCCATGGTTCAAGTGTTTTTTGGAGATCACCAAGTGAATCAGCTACACCCTGTAGTCCCGGTCCCCGTTGGCTCCGCCGCCAAGTTTCAGTAACTAGGCGTTCATAATCAATATGCGTTTGCCAAACATTCTCGTACCGGAACTGGCGCTTTGAGCGAGACCTGGTTGGCAGCTGGTTCAAATTTACAACAATGAAGCAATGGTCCGACTCAGCTGCACAAACGTGTCTTACTCCAATCTGATCATAAAGCTGCCTGAAATCCTCATTGGCTAGTGCTCGATCCAGACGGGCTTTAACATTCGAATTTCCCCCCTGCCGGTTGTCCCAGGTATAAGGCACCCCAGACCAGCCAAGATCTTGGAAGGAACACTCATCGACGACCTCTCGGAACGCTCTCATTTGCCACTCTGGCCTGGCCGAGATACTGAAATGTTCAGTGGCGTAGAGAGTCTCGTTGAAATCACCCATACATAACCATGCGGAGTGTTGTATGGCATGCAGGGTCCGAAGAAAACGCCAGCTGTGGTGACGATTCTCCACTCTTGGGGCTCCATAGAACCCCGTGAAACGCCATATTGGCGAAACTTGGTCTGTCCTCCGCACCATCACATCAATATGGGCGGAGCTGAAATTTTTGAGCTCGACATCCACATCCTGAGACCAAAATAGTCCTATGCCTCCGCTCAATCCCGTGCTATTAACAACAAAACATCCTGCAAATCCCAGCGAATGTTGCAGGCCCTCTACTCTTTTCGCTGATATTTTAGTTTCCATGACAAAGAGTAGGAGGGGTAACTCTTGCTTCACAATATTGCGAAGCTCTCGAACTGCCTCGGGGTTCCCAAGCCCCCGGCAGTTCCAACTTATGCAACTCATTGGGACGGGCAGGACTGCCCTGCAGTCTCTGCCGAATTCTCAGGTGTGGGTTTCTTCTTCTTTGCTTCCCGCTCTAACTCTTGTCCATCTCCGAGTGCTAATGCATTTGCGTCCTCATCTTGCGTATGGTCGATGTTTCCAGGAGCTACACCATCCGTTAGCATGAGGGTAGGGTGTTCTACCCGCCGGTAGACCTGTTTTGGGGCTCCCTTCCTCTTGGTGTTTGCACGTTCCTTTGAAGGAGAGGTCACCTCATCACCTTTACCGGCGTTGGAAGAATTCTTAGACTCTCGGTGGCTACTCGGCTCCGTGTGCTGCTCATGACTCGTACTGTCCGCCGACATAGCCTTCCCCCGTTGCTCTGGTGCCCTCAACTTTGGTCCAAAAGGGAGATTTCCTTTGTCATCGCGAGGACCCGGTGTAGGGCACATAATCTCAGAATGACCCAAACGACCACAAGAGAAGCAGAAGTGAGGAACTTGCTCGTACTGTATATCGTAGAGATCAACCTTCTTTCTCATTGCCGAGTCTATCAAAATCCACCTCCTGAGAGGTTTGCTGACATCAATGGATACCCGCGCACGCAAAAAGCCACCCACATGATCGAACTGTATTGAAGTGGCATCCTTATCGATCTGCTTCGCGATCAGTTTCCCCCATGTGTCATCACGCAGGTTGTATGGGAGATTTGGAACCCTAGCCCATAGATGGAGCCGTTCAAACTTAACTTCGTCGGGCCGCATGCAATCTTCAAAGTCCGCCAGAATTACGCCGTTCTTGCTCACGTGCCATGGCGATCCCTGCCAGATGCGATCACGATCCCGTTGATTCTCAAACTCTGCCACGAACATATTCTCCCCCATCGATCTGAATTGCAGACCTCGGGGATTGCCCCATGCAGGCCGAAGAGCGCCGGCTATGGTGTTGGTATGGAGCAGATTCCGGTGCAGAACCTTACCGGCGATGAGCCATCTCTTCCGTCTATCGTCCTCTCGATCATCGATGATCAACGGTGTTGCCTCTTCATCGGTGATTCCCATCTTGCCCAGAGCCTCCTCCAGACGTGCTCTCGCCGCCCTAGGTGACTCCGGCGTCTTTCCCGTGCCCGCGCCCTGGGAGGATGTGGCCATCCCTGCGCCGGGATCTCAATCGCGGCCCGCCGGTGTGGAGACTAGCGGCCGCCGCAGTTCCACCTCGAAGCCCTAGTCGCCGCCGCCAAAGGGGTTCTTAGGGTTTCGGGGATATCGATCCATTCGTTTTCCTTCTTTACTTCATTGTGCTACACTGGAGAAATTATCTATCTAGGTGTTTTTTTTGCGGGCAAGTATCTACGTACTTTTGACCTGGCATACGTATGTAACGTGCGTATATACACGTATTATACCCTGCCGCTGCCGGGGCCATGCATTTCGCATTGCGCTCGATCTAAAGGTGATTAAGCAAACACTGATTGAATAATCCGCAGCGCGATAATATATTGCTAGTTGTTCCTGCAGGCTCGTGGAAGCAACGTGATCCTACGTAGTAGTACGTACCCTAGATACAATATTCAATCCCCAAACGACAACAGAGGACAAAATACGATGATTGGAGATGCAAAGACTGGGGGAATTAATTATTATAGTAATTACAATGACCTGGTGAATCATACGACGCATATATACGCCCTTTGATTCTGTCTTATATGTTCCTGCAACTCGGCAGATTCGGTTTTCCCCTGACCTAGCTGCCGCCAGGCAACGAGGCAGGCGACCAGCCTACCACCGATCTTCACCGGCGAGATCGCTGGTCCTCTCTCCCTCCGTCTGCTGCTTCGGCGGCGGGAGGAAGGGGGGACCCCGTTCCTTCGCTCTGTAGTTAGGTTTTGGTTTTGTATGTCGTGGTGCGTCGTTCGGGTGGTGGGTGCGGCGTCCAGACGAATAAATCTGCCTCAGCTCCACTCCCACACCGGCGATGTCTTTCATGGCGGCGTCTCGGAGTTGATGGCATCGTGTGTTTGCCGATCCTTCAGATCGGCGAAGTTAGGGTTCATGGATGGTGTCGGCGAGGCGGCGGTGGCGACTCCATCAGGTGTGTCTCTCCTTCTGCTCTGTCTCCGTTGTTGTGGCGTTATCTCCGACGTCATGGTGGAGCAGGGAGGTTTTATCGTCCGGGAGTACGCGCAGACGGTGGCCTGCGCAGTTGACAGCTGGAAGATGGTGCATCCTGTGCTGGGTGTGTGGTTGGAGGCTGACAGTTCTGGTTTTCTCCTCCGACGTTGTAGTCGTGCGGGGATGTCAGGTCTGGAGTTCGATGGCGTGTCCGGGGACACGTTGCCCCGGTCTGATTCTTTCAACGGCAATGGTTTTGCTTTTGGCAAACTACTTTGGAGGTCCGTAAAGCTGCAGATCAGCGATGGAGCCGCGTCGAGCTCGGGTGAAGAGGTGATCTGTCTTCTCTCTCTTGGTGGTCGCTTCGGTGGTGCCGAAGGAGAGGGACAGGCGCTGGTTTTTTTGCGTAGGATTATCCTATCCTTTCAGTACTGTAATGTCGGTGTTTACGTGTCTTGTAACCGGATCTTTATTTTATGAATAAAAAACGTATTAACTTGCAAAAAAAAAGAGTGAGTAAGGGTACGTACGACGTGTCATGCACATATGTGATCCATGGGTGCATGAACAGTGGACGATGACGCAATGTTTGCTCAGCAGTGACCGATGCATGCAATTAACTATGGGCGTGCCAATCATCCGAATTGGCTTTACTTAAAAGCAGCCGTATTTCTTTTGTAATAAGGTCACATCATCACATGCAGCATGGAGCCAAAGTAAGCGAGATAAGAGTACTTAATTGAACACCTCACTTTAGTAAGTATAGTACGAGCGTCGGAACAGTATACGTACATGGCGGCTGGGATTGATGTGTTCCATGCTGTACTGGATCAATTGATTTTTTTTGCGGGGTGTACTTAATTGATTAAGTAACATGTACGAGTAATCGTACTCAGACGCGTTGCTTCATTCAGTATGGCACGAGTTATTGGCAAGCAGGACTGCACATGAACTGCTACGGTAAAGCACAATAGCTACAAGAGTGCAGAACTCAATTTTAACCGATCTATACTTACGGAAAATGATGTAGTACATGCTCCTATATTACTAGGCAGTAACCGTTTTTAACATCTACACTATGTACCCACCCAAAAAAAACAAAGAAACTACACTGTGTACTCACGAGTCACATGAGCCACTCGACTATGATTTATGATGGAGTAGTACGTGCTGGCGAGAAACAAGGCATTAATTTGCTCATCCCTACTTTTCGGTCATGTACACCCGGCGGCCACTGGTTATTTTGCATCTCAGATTTGTGAGGCCCGTACGTACGTACGTAGGCATAGAAGAAAACAAGCACGTACGAGCGCGCAAGAGATGGACGAGCAAATGCACGTCGCCGTCACCCCATCGAGTCAAATTTATCTTGCGATCGGTCACAAGGACATACGTACGTAGTGCGTGGCAGTAATTAGTGGGACACGTAGTACCAGTGCAAGTTAATGATACTATGTGGGCACGCATCATCGTCCATCCATGGAGGCATGTATTTTAAGACGGTTACTCATTTGCTCTAGCAGTCTAGCTACGCAGGTAGGCACGCATGAGAAGCTGTTCTTTTGCTCGTGAGCTCAAATGCACGTGTGGTAAACTGTTAACTTAAATAAAAAAATAGTAAAAAATTCAAAACAATCTTAATTATTTAGCAATGAACATTAGAGTTGTCTACATGCGCGCAAATTTTCATGAAGAAAAAACATTCCTCAATGCTCTTCATAAAAATTTATACATATGCTAACAATTGGTCAATGTTCGTTGTAAAAGGTATCTGTTTTTTATTTACAATTTTGATCTGTTTTTTGATCTGTTTTGTTGTTTATAAGGGAAGATTTGAGCTCGCGGGCAGTGCATGCAACGGCAGAGCGACATGTACTTCTTCAGGGCCCATCCCCCTCAACTTTGAGAAAATGTTTGAAGGATATTTTTTTTGGAGGTGCTTAATTAGTAATGTATAGACTTTCGCCTCCTCAGAAATCTTCCGCCCCTCTAGCATTGCCTATCTAGTTCCGCCACAGAGCGCATGCAACTTTTACGACATGATTTACCTTCACTGCATGACCCATAAAGTAATCTTTTACTCACTCTGCTAAAGTTTTAGCTTTGTCCTGAATCAAAAAATTTTAACGTTTAACCAAGTTTATATGAAAACTATATCAATATCTACAATATCAAATTAGCTTCATTACTTCATCATGACAAATATTTCCATACTACTCCCTCTGTTCCAAAATATTTGTCATGGTTTGAACTAAAACTACAACAAGTATTTTGAAACAGAAAGAGTATATATATATTGGGAGCGTCTAAATGTGAGGTACGTCCGGAAATAGATCAGTGTGTGTGTGCAGCAGTACTGCAGTTCACGGCCGCTGGATAAATAATGAGTGTCTAGATTACCTTGTTTCTCCTCCAACCGTTTTCTCTCCCCGTAAAAGTCCATCTTCTTCATCTTTCTCTCCCCCGACCTGCCCCACCCTGGCCCTGCCCCCGCCCCTCGCGGCGGGCATTGAAAATCCGATTAAAGTAATCCTGTAGTGGTACCTTGCATTGCATGGCACGTAGTGTACCATGCAGCCATAAAGCTCTCCAGACCCCACCAGGTTAATTTTTTGCCCATGGACGAACCGCTCGGAGGTTTTCCTACGCGCAAACCATTTCGCGTGCGTCCGTTTGGAAATTGGAACTCAACTCATGGCACTGCCGCGCGCACTGGTGAAAGCTAACCAGTGCACCGACGTCGGAGATGCCGTCAGTGTGTGCGCAGCCCTGCTGCAGCTGTAGCTTGTGCTGCAGGAGCGCGCCGGCGGGACGGGCTCGCAAGGAGTCAAAAGCGGGCGTCAGTGGCGTGCGCCCACCCAGAGCCAGCCAATCAGCGCCCGTACGACGTACGTGGGGAGGACGGCCGGGATGCGAAGCCATTGCCGCTCTCTTCTCTCCCCGGGACCCGGCGCACGTACGTGTACTACACCGTACGGCGGCCGACACCCCCCTACCCCGCGTGGCCGCCAACCCAGAGCAGCCGGTGCGGTGCCCACCAGCCCACGTCGATCGGCGCCTCGCGCGGGAAACACACGTTTCCTCTATTGCTCGAACAGTAACCGGACATGCAGGTCCGGCCCCGCCGCGCCGCCAGTCGCCGGTGGCCACTGCACCCCTCCCCGTACCGCCGCGAAAGCGCGCCGCAGCTAGCGACCGGTCAATCAATGGCGATGGCGATCGAAGCCCGCCAGCAGGCCCGCCCAGCTGGCGCGTCGACGACGGCGGCCGTACCCGCGGGCGACCAACCGACCGATGCTCTCGATCACTGGCTCGGCTCGCTCGACGTCGAGTCTTCCGAGCCTGTACGTACTCCGTCGTATTTGTACTGCCGAGCGACGCCGTGTCGGCGTGAGTTCTTGTTTCCTTCCTTGTTTTGCAAATTGGTGCTGGCGTAATTCGAACCGGGGCCAGCTGCGTGCTTCATTCCGGATCCGCGTACATGTGTACATTCGTGCGCCTGTACGTACGGGAGGAGGCATGCATTGATGCATACGACCATACGAGCGGCGGGCCGGCGAGTGGACGTGTACTGCGAGCCGACCGAGCAGCTCCCTCCGTGGCCGTCCGTCGTTTCCTGGTCCATCACGTCGAGGAATTAACTGTACATGCAATGGTGCATGGCGCTGCCTATGCGTGATGGATGGATGGATGCCGCCGTCGTCAAAATCGTGCTGCCCAGAAAATCGCGCTATCTGCGATCGTGGATGGGTTAAAGATGAACAAGAGAAACAGTAAGGTTTTTATTTTTATTATTTTTTGAGTTGTTTCGATTGCTTACATGTGTCACGTGGTGAAACAGTCTCAAGGTTGAAGACGATGAGGGGTCGTCGTTAAAATCGTGCTGCCCATAAAACCGGCTAGCTTTTTTTTCAGGGATGTGTTTAGATCTCAGTCGACTAAGACTTAACCAAGTTTCAGTCAAATAATATAATATATAAAAAGAAATCATGAAAAGAATTTTTTACACGAATCTCAATGCAAGATAAGAGAAATATAACATCGATTGAGACATAATGAAGTTCACTGAGCAAAACTGTTTTTTAAGACCTCTTATAAATAGGTGGCCCATGCATGGATGATAGTTGACTTTTTCCATCGTGCACGCCCGTGATGTTAGTTGACTTTTCCAAGCAGGACGTCGGAGGTCGGTCGATTCGTATCGATCGTCGGCTCATGGCTGTGTCAACGGCTGGCGTCGTGCATGGCGTGTGTGGAGCTCTACAGGAGCGAGCGAGCGTACGCACGCGCTCGCAGAGAGTCAAAGGCAGGCGCGCGTCGGCGTGAAGGGTGCCGCCAACCCGAGCCAGCCACCCCACGACGGCGGTGGGGACGGCATGGGAAGCCATGCATTCTTTGTCTTTCCCCGCGCGCCCGTCCGTGCCGTGCAGCAGCACAAGGAACACGCCGCGCCGTCGCGCGTCTGCACAGTGTATCGTACGGCGCCGACGCCCGCCACGACGTCGATGACCCACCCGGCCACCATCGGCGCGCGCGGGAAACAGCCACGTACGTACGTAGGCGAGCCCGCCACCGAGCTCGCCGATCCCCGGCCTGCCACCCACCAACGCACGTACAGCGATGGAGAGCATGTGGCTACTCTCGGGTCACTACGTCTACGAGTACCGTGTTTGTACAGCCGGACGGCGTCGGTCGGCTTGAATTCCATGCATGCCAGCTGCATGCGTTCATTTCGGATCCGCGTACCCCGTACGTACGTGCCTGTACGCGCGTGCGGCCGGAGACATGCTCACATGCATACGACGATGCGAGCGGTGGACGGGTGGACGTGTACCGGATCGAAGCAGATCGAGCAGCTAGCTCCGTCGCTCCGTGCTCCGTCGTCACGTCGAGGAAATCGTAGTACTACGTGCATGGACTGTTGGGCGGGGCGTGGGCCGCAGATATCGGCCCAGACCTATCGCCCCGCATGCTTCACGAGTACTTGCCACTGTGGGAGAGACGGGCAGGTATACAGCTCAATGAAGGCCGAGACTCAGTAACCTGGGTTTGGGAGACAAATGGTGAATTCTCTATCAAATCGGCATACAACGCAAGGTTCCGGGGACGAGAGATAGTACCGACATCCCAGTTCACATGAAAATCAAAAGCACTCACGAGATGTAGGTTCTTTGTGTGGTTAGCACTCCGGAACAGATGTTGGACTTCGGATAGACTAGCTCGCCGTGAACTGGATCATCAGGAAGCCTGCCCGTTCTGTGACCAGGAGGAAGAGAGCATAGATCATATCATCATCCAATGCGTCCTAACTAGAGAGGTGGTGGACTAGGGTCTGGAGCGCGATGAATAGATGGGATTGGATGCCAATGAAGGACACGAAACTTCTGGACTGGTGTGCAAACATGACTGGAAGCGAAGCCAACGGCAAAGACAACATGACCATGACACTTCTCGTCATGTGGAAGTTATGGAAGCATTGAAACACGATTGTTTTCGATGGCGCTACTCCCTCCTCACAACATATTATCAGAAAAATAGAAGTGGAACGTAGGTCTTGGAAGGTATCCTCAAGATGGACATAGATAATTTCCTATTGACGCTCACGGCGGGTGTGGACGTGGATCTATATATATGTAAATATTCTTGTAACAAAACCGTGGATAGGACTCTTCACTCCTCTTCTTTTTTAATATAAAGCACACACATTCGTGCGTATTCAAAAAAAATAAAAGGTACTACGTGCATGCTGCACGCTACTGCCCGTGGGTGACGGATGGATGGATGCCGTCGTAGACGAACAGCCACATCCGAGAACAACTTCTCAGACGCCTGTGTAGCTCCCAAAGTGCTATGCGTGTTGATCTGCAGCTGTGATGATCTCCATCGCTCCTAGTTTCACTCTTTGTGAACTGTGAGCTCTCTGCCAGGATTGTCTGCGGACGCGTTTCGTCCGCTGCCACCAAGCACCTAAGATTTCATGCCTCATATCTATTCTCTCCGTTCTTAAATATTTGTCTTTTTAAAGATTTCAAATGGACTACCACATACAGATGTATATAGACATATTTTGAAGTGTAGATTTACTCATTTTGTTCTGTATGTAGTCACTAGTTGAAATTTCTAGAAAGACAAATATTTAGAAACGGAGGGGGTATACTGTTGGAAATATGCCCTAGAGGCAATAATAAAAGCATTATTATTATATTTCCTTGTTCATGATAATTGTCTTTATTCATGCTATAATTGTGTTATCCGGAGATCGTAATACATGTGTGAATAACAGACACCAACATGTCCCTAGTGAGCCTCTAGTTGACTAGCTCGTTGATCAACTGATAGTCATGATTTCCTGACTATGGACATTGGATGTCATTGATAACGAGATCACATCATTAGAATAACGATGTGATGGACCAGACCCAATCCTGAACATAGCATAAGATCGTATAGTTCGTTTGCTAGAGTTTTTCCAATGTCAAGTATCCTTTCCTTAGACCATGAGATCGTGTAACTCCCGGATACCGTAGGAGTGCTTTGGGTATACCAAACGTCACAACGTAACTGGGTGACTATAAAGGTAGACTACGGGTATCTCCGAAAGTGTCTGTTGGGTTGACACGGATCAAGACTGGGATTTGTCACTCCGTATGATGGAGAGGTATCACTGGGCCCACTCGGTAATGCATCATCATAATGAGCTCAAAGTGACTAAGTGTCTAGTCACGGGATCATGCATTACGGTACGAGTAAAGTGACTTGCCGGTAACGAGATTGAACGAGGTATTGGGATACCGATGATCGAATCTCGGGCAAGTAACATACCGATTGACAAAGGGAATTGTATACGGGGTTGCTTGAATCCTCGACATCGTGGTTCATCCGATGAGATCATCGTGGAGCATGTGGGAGCCAACATGGGTATCCAGATCCCGCTGTTGGTTATTGATCGGAGAGTCGTCTCGGTCATGTCTGCTTGTCTCCCGAACCCTACGGGTTCTACACACTTAAGGTTCGGTGACGCTAGGGTTGTGAAGATATGTATATGCAGTAACACGAATGTTGTTCGGAGTCCCGGATGAGATCCCGGACGTCACGAGGAGTTTCGGAATAGTCCGGAGGTAAAGAATTATATATAGGAAGTGCTGTTTCGGCCATCGGGACGAGTTTCGGGGTCACCGGTATTGTACCGGGACCACCGGAAGGGTCCCGGGGGTCCACCGGGTGGGGCCACCCATCCCGGAGGGCCCCATGGGCCAAAGTGGGGAGGGGAACCAGCCCATAGTGGGCTGGTGCGCCCCCCTAGGCCCACCCCATGCGCCTAGGGTTGAAACCCTAGGGGTGGGGGGGCGCCCCACCTTGGCTTGGGGCCCACTCCAGCCCTAGCCGCCGCCCCCCCCTAGGAGATCCCATCTCCTAGGGCCGGCGCCCCCACTAGGGGGCCTATATAAAGGGAGGGGGGAAGGGGGCAGCCGCACCCTGCATCCTTGGCGCCTCCCTCTCCCCTGCTACACCTCTCTCTCGTAGTACACGGCGAAGCCCTGCTGTCGTGACGCCCTGCATCCACCACCACGCCGTCGTGCTGCCGGATCTTCATCAACTTCTCCTTCCCCCTTGCTGGATCAAGAAGGAGGAGACGTCATCCGCTCCGTACGTGTGTTGAACATGGAGGTGCCGTCCGTTCGACGCTTGGTCATCGGTGATTTGAATCATGACGAGTACGACTCCGTCAGCCACGTTCTAGTGAACGCTTCCGCTCGCGATCTACAAAGGTATGTAGATGCAATCCAATCACTCTCTGCTGGATGAACTCATAGATGGATCTTGGTGAAACCGTAGGAAAATTTTTGTTTTCTGCAACGTTCCCCAACAGTGGCATCATGAGCTAGGTCTATGCGTAGTTCTTCTTGCGCGAGTAGAACACAATTGGTTGTGGGCGTAGATGTTGTCAACTTTCTTGCCGCTACTAGTCTTATCTTGCTTCAGCGGTATTGTGGGATGAAGCGGCCCGGACCAACCTTACACGTACGCTTACGTGAGACCGGTTCCACCGACTAACATGCACTAGTTGCATAAGGTGGCTGGCGGGTGTCTGTCTCTCCCATTTTAGTTGGAGCGGATTCGATGAAAAGGGTCCTTATGAAGGGTAAATAGAAGTTGACAAATCTCGTTGTGGCTTTCACGTAGGTAAGAAAACGTTCTTGCTAGAACCCTAATTCAGCCACGTAAAACTTGCAACAACAATTAGAGGACGTCTAACTTGTTTTTGCAGCAAGTGGTTTGTGATATGATATGGCCAAAGTTGTGATGAATGATGAATGATCTGTATGTGATGTATGAGATGTTCATGCTATTGTAATAGGAATCACGACTTGCATGTCGATGAGTATGACAACCGGCAGGAGCCATAGGAGTTGTCTTTATTTTTGTATGACCTGCGTGTCATTGAGAAACGCCATGTAAATTAGTTTACTTTATTGCTAAACGCGTTAGCCATAGTAGTAGAAGTGATAGTTGGCGAGCAACTTCATGGAGACACGTTGATGGAGATCATGGTGTCAAGCCGGTGACAAGATGATCATGGAGCCCCAAGATGGAGATCAAAGGAGCTATGTGATATTGGCCATATCATGTCACATTTGTTATTTGATTGCATGTGATGTTCATCATGTTTTTGCATCTTGTTTACTTAGAACGATGGTAGTAAATAAGATGATCCCTCATAATAATTTTAAGAAGTGTTCCCCCTAACTATACACCGTTGCGACAGTTCGTTGTTTTGAAGCACCACGTGATGATCGGGTGTGATAGATTCTAATGTTCACATACAACGGGTGTAAGACAGATTTACACATGCAAACACTTAGGTTGACTTGACGAGCCTAGCATGTACATACATGGCCTCGGAACACAGAAGACTGAAAGGTCTAGCATGAGTCGTATAGAAGATACGATCAACATGAAGATGTTCACCGACGTTGACTAGTCCGTCTCACGTGATGATCGGACACGGCCTAGTTAACTCGGATCATGTTATACTTAGATGACTAGAAGAGGGATGTCTATCTAAGTGGGAGTTCATTAAATAATTTGATTAGATGAACTTAATTATCATGAACTTACTCTAAAATATTTACAATATGTCTTGTAGATCAAATGGCCAACGTCGTCCTCAACTTCAACGCGTTCCTAGAGAAAACCAAGCTGAAAGACGATGGCAGCAACTACACGGACTGGGTCCAGAACCTGAGGATCATCCTCATAGCTGCCAAGAAAGATTATGTCCTACAAGCACCGCTGGGTGACGCACCTGTTCTCCCTGCTGAACAAGACGTTATGAACGCTTGGCAGGCACGTACCGATGACTACTCCCTCGTTCAGTGCGGCATGCTTTACAGCTTAGAGCCGGGGCTTCAAAAACGTTTTGAGAGACACAGAGCATATGAGATGTTCGAAGAGCTGAAAATGGTTTTCCAACCTCATGCCCGGGTCGAGAGATATCAAGTCTCCGACAAATTCTTCAGCTGTAAGATGGAGGAAAACAGTTCTGTCAGTGAGCACATACTCACTATGTCTGGGTTGCATAACCGCTTGACTCAGCTGGGAGTTAATCTCCCGGATGACGCGGTCATTGACAGAATCCTTCAGTCGCTTCCACCGAGCTACAAGAGCTTTGTGATGAACTTCAATATGCAGGGGATGGAAAAGACCATTCCTGAAGTATTTGCTATGCTGAAATCAGCAGAGGTAGAAGTCAAGAAGGAACATCAAGTGTTGATGGTGAATAAAACCACTAAGTTCAAGAAGGGTAAGGGTAAAAATAACTTCAAGAAGGACGGCAAGGAAGTTGCCGCGCCCGGCAAGCAAGTTGCCGGGAAGAAGACAAAGAATGGACCCAAGCCCGAGACTGAGTGTTTTTATTGTAAGGGAAGTGGTCACTGGAAGCGGAATTGCCCCAAATACTTAGCGGACAAGAAGGCCGGCAAAACAAAAGGTATATGTGATATACATGTAATTGATGTGTACCTTACCAGTACTCGTAGTAGCTCTTGGGTATTTGATACCGGTGCAGTTGCTCACATTTGTAACTCAAAGCAGGAGCTGCGGAATAAGCGGAGACTGGCGAAGGACAAGGTGACGATGCGCGTCGGGAATGGTTCCAAGGTCGATGTGATCGCCGTCGGCACGCTACCTCTTCATTTACCTACAGGATTAGTTTTGAACCTCAATAATTGTTATTTAGTGCCAGCTTTGAGCATGAACATTGTATCGGGATCTCGTTTAATTCAAGATGGCTACTCATTTAAATCCGAGAATAATGGTTGTTCTATTTATATGAGAGATATGTTTTATGGTCATGCTCCTATGGTGAATGGTTTATTCTTAATGAATCTCGAGCGTAATACTACACATGTTCATAGTGTGAGTACCAAAAGATGTAAGTTTGATAATGATAGTTCCACATACTTGTGGCACTGCCGCCTTGGTCACATAGGTGTCAAACGCATGAAGAAGCTCCATGCAGATGGACTTTTAGAGTCTCTTGATTATGAATCATTTGACACGTGCGAACCATGTCTCATGGGTAAAATGACCAAGACTCCGTTCTCAGGAACAATGGAGCGAGCAACCAACTTATTGGAAATCATACACACTGATGTGTGCGGTCCAATGAGTGTTGAGGCTCGCAATGACTATCGTTATGTTCTCACCCTCACTGATGACTTGAGTAGATATGGGTATATCTACTTAATGAAACACAAGTCTGAAACCTTTGAAAAGTTCAAGGAATTTCAGAGTGAGGTTAAGAATCAACGTGACAGGAAAATTAAGTTCCTACGATCAGATCGTGGAGGAGAATACTTGAGTCACGAATTTGGCACACACTTAAGAAAATGTGGAATAGTTTCACAACTCACGCCGCCTGGAACGCCTCAGCGTAATGGTGTGTCCGAACGTCGTAATCGCACTCTATTAGATATGGTGCGATCTATGATGTCTCTTACCGATTTACCGCTATCTTTTTGGGGCTATACTTTAGAGACTGCCGCATTCACTTTAAATAGGGCTCCGTCGAAATCCGTTGAGACGACACCGTATGAATTATGATTTGGGAAGAAACCTAAGCTGTCGTTTATAAAAGTTTGGGGATGCGATGCTTATGTCAAGAAACTTCAACCTGAAAAGCTCGAACCCAAGTCGGAAAAATGCGTCTTCATAGGATACCCTAAAGAAACTATTGGTTATACCTTCTACCTCAGATCCGAAGGCAAGATCTTTGTTGCCAAGAATGGATCCTTTCTAGAGAAAGAGTTTCTCTCGAAAGAAGTAAGTGGGAGGAAAGTAGAACTTGATGAAGTATTACCTCTTGAACCGGAAAAGGGCGCAACTCAAGAAAATGTTCCTGAGGTGCCTACACCGACTAGAGAGGAAGTCAATGATGATGATCAAGATACTTCTGATCAAGCTCCTACTGAAATTCGTAGGTCCACAAGGACACGTTCCGCACCAGAGTGGTACGGCAACCCTGTCTTGGAAATCATGTTGTTAGACAATGGTGAACCTTCGAACTATGAAGAAGCGATGGCGGGCCCGGATTCCGACAAATGGCTAGAAGCCATGAAATCCGAGATAGGATCCATGTATGAAAACAAAGTATGGACTTTGACTGACTTGCCGGTTGAACGGCGAGCCATAGATAATAAATGGATCTTTAAGAAGAAGACAGACGCGGATGGTAATGTGACCATCTATAAAGCTCGGCTTGTCGCTAAGGGTTATCGACAAGTTCAAGGGGTTGACTACGATGAGACTTTCTCACCGGTAGCGAAGCTGAAGTCCGTCCGAATCATGTTAGCAATTGCCGCATTTTACGATTATGAGATATGGCAAATGGACGTCAAAACGGCATTCCTTAATGGTTTCCTTAAGGAAGAGTTGTATATGATGCAACCGGAAGGTTTTGTCGATCATAAGAATGCTGACAAGGTGTGCAAGCTCCAACGCTCGATTTATGGGCTGGTGCAAGCATCTCGGAGTTGGAACATTCGCTTTGATGAGATGATCAAAGCGTTTGGGTTTACACAGACTTATGGAGAAGCCTGCGTTTACAAGAAAGTGAGTGGGAGCTCTGTAGCATTTCTCATATTATATGTAGATGACATACTTTTGATGGGAAATGATATAGAACTCTTGGATAGCATTAAGGCCTACATGAATAAGAGTTTTTCAATGAAGGACCTTGGAGAAGCTGCTTATATATTAGGCATCAAGATCTATAGAGATAGATCAAGACGCCTCATAGGTCTTTCACAAAGCACATACCTTGATAAGATATTGAAGAAGTTCAATATGGATCAGTCTAAGAAGGGGTTCTTGCCTGTGCTGCAAGGTGTGAAATTGAGCTTAGCTCAATGTCCGACCACGGCAGAAGATATAGAAGAGATGAGTGTCATCCCCTATGCCTCAGCCATATGTTCTATTATGTATGCCATGCTGTGTACTAGACCTGATGTAAACCTTGCCGTAAGTTTGGTAGGAAGGTACCAAAGTAATCTTGGCAAGGAACACTGGACAGCGGTCAAGAATATCCTGAAGTACCTGAAAAGGACTAAGGAAATGTTTCTCGTTTATGGAGGTGACGAAGAGCTCGTCGTAAAGGGTTACGTCGACGCTAGCTTCGACACAGATCTGGATGACTCTAAATCACAAACCGGATACGTGTATATTTTGAATGGTGGGGCAGTAAGCTGGTGCAGTTGCAAGCAGAGGGTTGTGGCGGGATCTACATGTGAAGCGGAGTACATGGCAGCCTCGGAGGCAGCACATGAAGCAATTTGGGTGAAGGAGTTCATCACCGACCTCGGAGTCATACCCAATGCGTCGGGGCTGATCAAGCTCTTCAGTGACAACACTGGAGCTATTGCACTTGCCAAGGAGCCCAGGTTTCACAAGAAGACAAGGCACATCAAGCGTCGCTTCAACTCCATTCGTGAAAATGTTCAAGATGGAGACATAGATATTTGTAAAGTACATACGGACCTGAATGTAGCAGATCCGTTGACTAAACCTCTCCCTAGAGCAAAACATGATCAACACCAGAATTCGATGGGTGTTCGATTCATCACAATGTAACTAGATTATTGACTCTAGTGCAAGTGGGAGACTGCTGGAAATATGCCCTAGAGGCAATAATAAAAGTATTATTATTATATTTCCTTGTTCATGATAATTGTCTTTATTCATGCTATAATTGTGTTATCCGGAGATCGTAATACATGTGTGAATAACAGACACCAACATGTCCCTAGTGAGCCTCTAGTTGACTAGCTCGTTGATCAACTGATAGTCATGATTTCCTGACTATGGCATTGGATGTCATTGATAACGAGATCACATCATTAGGATAACAATGTGATGGATCAGACCCAATCCTGAACATAGCATAAGATCGTATAGTTCGTTTGCTAGAGTTTTTCCAATGTCAAGTATCCTTTCCTTAGACCATGAGATCGTGTAACTCCCGGATACCGTAGGAGTGCTTTGGGTATACCAAACGTCACAACGTAACTGGGTGACTATAAAGGTAGACTACGGGTATCTCCGAAAGTGTCTGTTGGGTTGACAGGGATCAAGACTGGGATTTGTCACTCCGTATGACAGAGAGGTATCACTGGGCCCACTCGGTAATGCATCATCATAATGAGCTCAAAGTGACTAAGTGTCTGGTCACGGGATCATGCATTACGGTACGAGTAAAGTGACTTGCCGGTAACGAGATTGAACGAGGTATTTGTTGGGGAACGTTGCAGAAAACAAAAATTTTCCTACTCGTTTCACCAAGATCATCTAGGAGTTCATCTAGCAACGAGTCACGAGATGCATCTACATACCTTTGTAGATCGCGAGCGGAAGCGTTCGTTAGAACGAGGTTGAAGTAGTCGTACACGACGTGATCCAAATCACCGATGACCAGCGCCGAACGGACGGCACCTCCGCGTTCAACACACGTATGGGACGGGAGACGTCTCCTCCTTCTTGATCCAGCAAGGGGGAAGGAGAGGTTGTTGATGATACAGCAGCACGACGGCGTGGTGGTGGATGCAGGGCGTCACGACAGCAGGGCTTCGCCGTGTACTACGAGAAAGGGAGAAGTAACAGGGGGAGAGGGAAGCACCAAAAGCGTGGGGATCAAGTCCCTCCTCTCCCCCACTATATATAGGGGTGCCAGGGGGGCGCCGGCCCTGGTAGATGGCATCTACTAGGGGGGGCGGCGGCCAAGGGGTGGGGCTTGCCCCCCAAGCAAGGGGGCGCCCCCCCTTAGGGTTCCCCCCCAACCCAAGGCCAGGGCTGGCGCCCCAGCCCACTATGGGCTGGGTTCCCTCCTATTTCAGCCCAAGGGGCCCTCCGGGATAGGTGGCCCCACCCTGTGGACCGCCGGGACCCTTCCGGTGGTCCCGGTACAATACCGGGTACCCCGAAACTTGTCCCGATGGCCGAAACTGCACATCCTATATATAATTCTTTACCTCCGGACCATTCCGGAACTTCTCGTGACGTCCGGGATCTCATCCGGGACCCCGAACAACATTCGGGTTACTGCATATACATATCTTCACAACCCTAGCGTCACCGAACCTTAAGTGTGTAGACCCTACGGGTTCGGGAGACAAGCAGACATGACCGAGACGACTCTCCGGTCAATAACCAACAGCGGGATCTGGATACCCATGTTGGCTCCCACATGCTCCACGATGATCTCATCGGATGAACCACGATGTCGAGGATTCAATCAACCCCGTATGCAATTCCCTTTGTCTATCGATATATTACTTGCCCGAGATTCGATCGTCGGTATCCCAATACCTCGTTCAATCTCGTTACCGGCAAGTCACTTTACTCGTACCGTAATGCATGATCCCGTGACCAGACACTTGGTCACTTTGAGCTCATTATGATGATGCATTACCGAGTGGGCCCAGTGATACCTCTCCGTCATACGGAGTGACAAATCCCAGTCTTGATCCGTGTCAACCCAACAGATACTTTCGGAGATACCCGTAGTCTACCTTTATAGCCACCCAATTACGTTGTGACGTTTGGTATACCCAAAGCACTCCTACGGTATCCGGGAGTTACACGATCTCATGGTCTAAGGAAAAGATACTTGACATTGCAAAACTCTAGCAAAACGAACTACACGATCTTTATGCTATGTTTAGGATTGGGTCTTGTCCATCACATCATTCTCCTAATGATGTGATCTCGTTATCAATGACATCTTATGTCCATAGCCAGGAAACCATGACTATCTGTTGATCAACGAGCTAGTCAACTAGAGGCTTACTAGGGACATGTTGGTGTCTGTTATTCACACATGTATTACGATTTCCGGATAACACAATTATAGCATGAATAAAGACAATTACCATGAACAAGGAAATATAATAATAATGCTTTTATTATTGCCTCTAGGGCATATTTCCAACAGTCTCCCACTTGCACTAGAGTCAATAATCTAGTTACATTGTGATGAATCGAACACCCATGGAATTCTGGTGTTGATCATGTTTTGCCCTAGGGAGAGGTTTAGTCAACGGATCTGCTACATTCAGGTCCGTATGTACTTTACAAATTTCTATGTCTCCATCTTGAACATTTTCACGAATGGAGTTGAAGCGACGCTTGATGTGCCTTGTCTTCTTGTGAAACCTGGGCTCCTTGGCAAGTGCAATAGCTCCAGTGTTGTCACAGAAGAGCTTGATCGGCCCCGACGCATTGGGTATGACTCCGAGGTCGGTGATGAACTCCTTCACCCAGATTGCTTCATGTGCTGCCTCTGAGGCTGCCATGTACTCCGCTTCACATGTAGATCCCGCCACGACGCTCTGCTTGCAACTGCACCAGCTTACTGCCCCACCATTCAAAATATACACGTATCCGGTTTGTGACTTTGAGTCATCCAGATCTGTGTCGAAGCTAGCGTCGACGTAACCCTTTACGACGAGCTCTTCGTCACCTCCATAAACGAGAAACATCTCCTTAGTCCTTTTCAGGTACTTCAGGATATTCTTGACCGCTGTCCAGTGTTCCTTGCCGGGATTACTTTGGTACCTTCCTACCAAACTTACGGCAAGATTTACATCGGGTCTGGTACACAGCATGGCATACATAATAGAACCTATGGCTGAGGCATAGGGGATGACACTCATCTCTTCTATTTCTTCTGCCGTGGTCGGACTTTGAGCCGAGCTCAATTTCATACCTTGCAGTACAGGCAAGAATCCCTTCTTAGACTGATCCATATTGAACTTCTTCAATATCTTATCAAGGTATGTGCTTTGTGAAAGACCTATGAGGCGTCTTGATCTATCTCTATAGATCTTGATGCCTAATATATAAGCAGCTTCTCCAAGGTCCTTCATTGAAAAACTCTTATTCAAGTAGGCCTTGATGATGTCCAAGAGTTCTGTATCATTTCCCATCAAAAGTATGTCATCTACATATAATATGAGAAATGCTACAGAGCTCCCACTCACTTTCTTGTAAACACAGGCTTCTCCATAAGTCTGCGTAAACCCAAACGCTTTGATCATCTCATCAAAGCGAATGTTCCAACTCCGAGATGCTTGCACCAGCCCATAAATCGAGCGTTGGAGCTTGCACACCTTGTCAGCATTCTTAGGATCGACAAAACCCTCCGGCTGCATCATATACAATTCTTCCTTAAGGAAACCATTAAGGAATGCCGTTTTGACGTCCATTTGCCATATTTCATAATCGTAGAATGCGGCAATTGCTAACATGATTCGGACGGACTTCAGCTTTGCTACCGGTGAGAAAGTCTCATCGTAGTCAACCCCTTGAACTTGTCGATAACCCTTAGCGACAAGCCGAGCTTTATAGATGGTCACATTACCATCCGCGTCTGTCTTCCTCTTAAAGATCCATTTATTTTCTATGGCTCGCCGTTGTACGGGCAAGTCAGTCAAAGTCCATACTTCGTTTTCATACATGGATCCTATCTCGGATTTCATGGCTTCTAGCCATTTGTCGGAATCCGGGCCCGCCATCGCTTCTTCATAGTTCGAAGGTTCACCGTTGTCTAACAACATGGTTTCCAAGACAGGGTTGCCGTACCACTCTGGTGCGGAACGTGTCCTTGTGGACCTTCGAATTTCAGTAGAGGCTAGAGCAGAAGTATCTTGATCATTATCATTAACATCCTCTCTAGTCGGTGCTGGCACCTCATGAACATTTTCTTGAGTTGCGCCATTTTCCGGTTCAAGAGGCAATACTTCATCTAGTTCTACTTTCCTCCCACTTACTTCTTTCGAGAGAAACTCCTTCTCTAGAAAGGATCCATTCTTGGCAACAAAGACCTTGCCTTCGGATCTGAGGTAGAAGGTATACCCAATAGTTTCTTTAGGGTATCCTATGAAGACGCATTTTTCCGACTTGGGTTCGAGCTTTTCAGGTTGAAGTTTCTTGACATAAGCATCGCATCCCCAAACTTTTAGAAACGACAGCTTAGGTTTCTTCCCAAACCATAATTCATACGGTGTCGTCTCAACAGATTTCGACGGAGCCCTATTTAAAGTGAATGCGGCAGTCTCTAAAGCATAGCCCCAAAAAGATAGCGGTAAATCGGTAAGAGACATCATAGACCGCACCATATCTAATAGAGTGCGATTACGACGTTCGGACACACCGTTACGCTGAGGTGTTCCAGGCGGCGTTAGTTGTGAAACTATTCCACATTTTCTTAAGTGTGTGCCAAATTCATGACTCAAGTATTCTCCTCCACGATCTGATCGTAGAAACTTGATCTTCCTGTCACGTTGATTCTCAACCTCACTCTGAAATTCCTTAAACTTTTCAAAGGTTTCAGACTTGTGTTTCATTAAGTAGATATACCCATATCTACTCAAGTCATCAGTGAGAGTGAGAACATAACGATAGCCACCGCGAGCCTCAACACTCATTGGACCGCACACATCAGTATGTATGATTTCCAATAAGTTGGTTGCTCGCTCCATTGTTCCTGAGAACGGAGTCTTGGTCATTTTACCCATGAGGCATGGTTCGCACGTATCAAATGATTCATAATCAAGAGACTCTAAAAGTCCATCTGCATGGAGCTTGTTCATGCGTTTGACACCTATGTGACCAAGGCGGCAGTGCCACAAGTATGTGGGACTATCGTTATTAACCTTACATCTTTTGGTATTCACAATATGAACATGTGTAGCATTACGCTCAAGATTCATTAAGAATAAACCATTCACCACAGGAGCATGACCATAAAACATATCTCTCATATAAATGGAACAATCATTATTCTCGGATTTAAATGAGTAGCCATCTCGAATTAAACGAGATCCCGATACAATGTTCATGCTCAAAGCTGGTACTAAATAACAATTATTGAGGTTTAAAACTAATCCCGTAGGTAAATGAAGAGGCAGCGTGCCGACGGCGATCACATCGACCTTGGAACCATTCCCGACGCGCATCGTCACCTCGTCCTTCGCCAGTCTCCGTTCATTCTGCAGCTCCTGCTTTGAGTTACAAATGTGAGCAACTGCACCGGTATCAAATACCCAAGAGCTACTACGAGCACTGGTTAGGTACACATCAATTACATGTATATCACATATACCTTTTGTTTTGCCGGCCTTCTTGTCCGCTAAGTATTTGGGGCAATTCCGCTTCCAGTGACCACTTCCCTTGCAATAAAAACACTCAGTCTCGGGCTTGGGTCCATTCTTTGGCTTCTTCCCGGCAGCTTGCTTGCCGGGCGCGGCAACTTCCTTGCCGTCCTTCTTGAAGGCTTTCTTACCCTTGCCCTTCTTGAACTTAGTGGTTTTATTGACCATCAACACCTGATGTTCCTTCTTGACTTCTACCTCTGCTGATTTCAGCATAGCAAATACTTCAGGAATGGTCTTTTCCATCCCCTGCATATTGAAGTTCATCACAAAGCTCTTGTAGCTTGGTGGAAGCGACTGGAGGATTCTGTCAATGACCGCATCATCCGGGAGGTTAACTCCCAGCTGAGTCAAGCGGTTATGTAATCCAGACATCGTGAGTATGTGCTCACTGACAGAACTATTTTCCTCCATCTTACAGCTGAAGAACTTGTCGGAGACCTCATATCTCTCGACCCGGGCATGAGCTTGGAAAACCATTCTCAGCTCTTCGAACATCTCATATGCTCCATGTCTCTCAAAACGCTTTTTGAGCCCCGGTTCTAAACTGTAAAGCATGCCGCACTGAACGAGGGAGTAGTCATCGGATCGTGCCTGCCAAGCGTTCATAACGTCTTGTTCGGCAGGGAGGACAGGTGCGTCACCCAGCGGTGCTTGTAGGACATAATCTTTCTTGGCAGCTATGAGGATGATCCTCAGGTTCCGGACCCAGTCCGTGTAGTTGCTGCCATCGTCTTTCAGCTTAGTTTTCTCTAGGAACGCGTTGAAGTTGAGGACTACGTTGGCCATTTGATCTACAAGACATATTGTAAATATTTTAGACTAAGTTCATGATAATTAAGTTCATCAAATCAAATTATTTATGAACTCCCACTTAGATAGACATCCCTCTTCTAGTCATCTAAGTATAACATGATCCGAGTTAACTAGGCCGTGTCCGATCATCACGTGAGACGGACTAGTCAACGTCGGTGAACATCTTCATGTTGATCGTATCTTCTATACGACTCATGCTCGACCTTTCGGTCTTCTGTGTTCCGAGGCCATGTCTGTACATGCTAGGCTCGTCAAGTCAACCTAAGTGTTTGCATGTGTAAATCTGTCTTACACCCGTTGTATGTGAACGTTAGAATCTATCACACCCGATCATCACGTGGTGCTTCCAAACAACGAACTGTCGCAACGGTGCACAGTTAGGGGGAACACTTCTTGAAATTATTATGAGGGATCATCTTATTTACTACCGTCGTTCTAAGTAAACAAGATGCAAAACATGATAAACATCACATGCACTCAAATAATAAACGTGACATGATATGGCCAATATCACATAGCTCCTTTGATCTCCATCTTGGGGCTCCATGATCACCTTGTCACCGGCTTGACACCATGATCTCCATCATCGTGTCTCCATGAAGTTGCTCGCCAACTATTACTTCTACTACTATGGCTAACGCGTTTAGCAATAAAGTAAAGTAATTTACATGGCGTTTCTCAATGACACGCAGGTCATATAAAAGAATAAAGACAACTCCTATGGCTCCTGCCGGTTGTCATACTCATCGACATGCAAGTCGTGATTCCTATTACAATAGCATGAACATCTCATACATCACATATAGATCATTCATCATTCATCACAACTTTGGCCATATCATATCACAAAGCACTTGCTGCAAAAACAAGTTAGACGTCCTCTAATTGTTGTTGCAAGTTTTACGTGGCTGAATTAGGGTTCTAGCAAGAACGTTTTCTTACCTACGTGAAAGCCACAACGTGATTTGTCAACTTCTATTTACCCTTCATAAGGACCCTGTTCATCGAATCCGCTCCAACTAAAGTGGGAGAGACAGACACCCGCCAGCCACCTTATGCAACTAGTGCATGTTAGTCGGTGGAACCGGTCTCACGTAAGCGTACGTGTAAGGTTGGTCCGGGCCGCTTCATCCCACAATACCGCTGAAGCAAGAAAGGACTAGTAGCGGCAAGAAGGTTGACAAATCCACGCCCACAACGAATTGTGTTCTACTCGCGCAAGAAGAACTACGCATAGACCTAGCTCATGATGCCACTGTTGGGGAACGTTGCAGAAAACAAAAATTTTCCTACTCGTTTCACCAAGATCATCTAGGAGTTCATCTAGCAACGAGTCACGAGATGCATATACATACCTTTGTAGATCGCGAGCGGAAGCGTTCGTTAGAACGAGGTTGAAGTAGTCGTACACGACGTGATCCAAATCACCGATGACCAGCGCCGAACGGACGGCACCTCCGCGTTCAACACACGTACGGGACGGGAGACGTCTCCTCCTTCTTGATCCAACAAGGGGGAAGGAGAGGTTGATGATGATCCAGCAGCACGACGGCGTGGTGGTGGATGCAGGGCGTCACGACAGCAGGGCTTCGCCGTGTACTACGAGAAAGGGAGAAGTAACAGGGGGAGAGGGAAGCACCAAAAGCGTGGGGATCAAGTCCCTCCTCTCCCCCACTATATATAGGGGTGCCAGGGGGGGCGCCGGCCCTGGTAGATGGCATCTACTAGGGGGGGCGGCGGCCAAGGGGTGGGGCTTGCCCCCCAAGCAAGGGGGCGCCCCCCCCTTAGGGTTCCCCCCCCAACCCAAGGCCAGGGCTGGCGCCCCAGCCCACTATGGGCTGGGTTCCCTCCTATTTCAGCCCAAGGGGCCCTCCGGGATAGGTGGCCCCACCCGGTGGACCCCCGGGACCCTTCCGGTGGTCCCGGTACAATACCGGGTACCCCGAAACTTGTCCCGATGGCCGAAACTGCACATCCTATATATAATTCTTTACCTCCGGACCATTCCGGAACTTCTCGTGACGTCCGGGATCTCATCCGGGACCCCGAACAACATTCGGGTTACTGCATATACATATCTTCACAACCCTAGCGTCACCGAACCTTAAGTGTGTAGACCCTACGGGTTCGGGAGACAAGCAGACATGACCGAGACGACTCTCCGGTCAATAACCAACAGCGGGATCTGGATACCCATGTTGGCTCCCACATGCTCCACGATGATCTCATCGGATGAACCACGATGTCGAGGATTCAATCAACCCCGTATGCAATTCCCTTTGTCTATCGATATATTACTTGCCCGAGATTCGATCGTCGGTATCCCAATACCTCGTTCAATCTCGTTACCGGCAAGTCACTTTACTCGTACCGTAATGCATGATCCCGTGACCAGACACTTGGTCACTTTGAGCTCATTATGATGATGCATTCCCGAGTGGGCCCAGTGATACCTCTCCGTCATACGGAGTGACAAATCCTAGTCTTGATCCGTGTCAACCCAACAGATACTTTCGGAGATACCCGTAGTCTACCTTTATAGCCACCCAGTTACGTTGTGACGTTTGGTATACCCAAAGCACTCCCACGGTATCCGGGAGTTACACGATCTCATGGTCTAAGGAAAAGATACTTGACATTGCAAAACTCTAGCAAAACGAACTACACGATCTTTATGCTATGTTTAGGATTGGGTCTTGTCCATCACATCATTCTCCTAATGATGTGATCTTGTTATCAATGACATCTTATGTCCATAGCCAGGAAATCATGACTATCTGTTGATCAACGAGCTAGTCAACTAGAGGCTTACTAGGGACATGTTGGTGTCTGTTATTCACACATGTATTACGATTTCCGGATAACACAATTATAGCATGAATAAAGACAATTACCATGAACAAGGAAATGTAATAATAATGCTTTTATTATTGCCTCTAGGGCATATTTCCAACAGTATTGGGATACCGATGATCGAATCTCGGGCAAGTAACATACCGATTGACAAAGGGAATTGTATACGGGGTTGCTTGAATCCTCGACATCGTGGTTCATCCGATGAGATCATCGTGGAGCATGTGGGAGCCAACATGGGTATCCAGATCCCGCTGTTGGTTATTGATCGGAGAGTCGTCTCGGTCATGTCTACTTGTCTCCCGAACCCATAGGGTCTACATACTTAAGGTTCGGTGATGCTAGGGTTGTGAAGATATGTATATGCAGTAACCCGAATGTTGTTCGGAGTCCCGGATGAGATCCCGGACATCACGAGGAGTTTCGGAATAGTCCGGAGGTAAAGAATTATATATAGGAAGTGCTGTTTCGGCCATCGGGACGAGTTTCGGGGTCACCGGTATTGTACCGGGACCACTGGAAGGGTCCCGGGGGTCCACCGGGTGGGGCCACCCATCCCGGAGGGCCCCATGGGCCAAAGTGGGGAGGGGAACCAGCCCATAGTGGGCTGATGCGCCCCCCTAGGCCCACCCCATGCGCCTAGGGTTGAAACCCTAGGGGTGGGGGGGGGGCACCTTGGCTGGGGGGCCACTCCAGCCCTAGCCGCCGCCCCCCCTAGGAGATCCCATCTCCTAGGGCCGGCGCCCCCCCTAGGGGGCCTATATAAAGGGAGGGGGGGAAGGGGGCAGCCGCACCCTGCATCCTTGGCGCCTCCCTCTCCCCTGCTACACCTCTCTCTCGTAGTACACGGCGAAGCCCTGCTGTCGTGACGCCCTGCATCCACCACCACGCCGTCGTGCTGCTGGATCTTCATCAACTTCTCCTTCCCCCTTGCTGGATCAAGAAGGAGGAGACGTCATCCGCTCCGTACGTGTGTTGAACGCGGATGTGCCGTCCGTTCGGCGCTTGGTCATCGGTGATTTGAATCACGACGAGTACGACCCCGTCATCCACGTTCTAGTGAACGCTTCCGCTCGCGATCTACAAAGGTATGTAGATGCAATCCAATCACTCGTTGCTGGATGAACTCATAGATGGATCTTGGTGAAACCGTAGGAAATTTTTTGTTTTCTGCAACGTGCCCCAACATATACAATAGCATGTAGTAGCACACAAACTGCATACTACTCGTCATCGAGGATTTCGACGACTCATGCGGACCTGCCCTCTGGTGGATGGCTGTCTCCCGCACCTTCGACTCGTCCTTCTCGTCTAGCTCGATGAAGATCTCGTTGAGCCCCATGCCCACCTGTCAAATGAAACGGCGGTTGACCTTCACCTTCTCGCCTCTGACTGGATTGAGTCGAGCATGGCTTGATGCTCCGCCGCCTCCTCTGCTTGGGCCACTTCGAACTCCGTTAGGCGTCGGCTATTCTATAAGTAACATCACACATACCAACACAAAATGGGTCTATAACGTAATAAATGAAGCTTTGCATGACACTATGCATATGTTTACTATCTCCGAGGCCCAAAAAACCCTCTTCGACAGATGTTGTAGATGCGAAAAAATTACATCTCTGTCTTCCGGAGATGTAAAATACAATACCTCGCGATGTAAATATACATCTCACCTGCAAGAGATGTAAAAACGGCAACTGCGCGCCAACCGCCTTCATTTCGTTTTCACCCGCCCGCCTCTTGTGCGCCGCCCGCCGCCCAGGCCATGGCCGACTCCGACGACCCCGCCGTCGCGCTGTGACATCGCCACCTAATTCGAGTCCCCTCCACGATGCCCCGCCCGATTTGAGTTATTGCCGTCGACCATTCGAGCTCCCGCCACCGGCAAGACGCTCGGGCGCCGCGCTGATCCTCATCAGTCGGCCGACAGCGCTCCTCTCGAAGCTCGGCCTCCGGCGCTCGATCCCTTGGAGTAGTAGTTTTACATATTGAAATACATCATATGTTGGAGTTGCTCTTTTGCATCTCCAATATACATCATCTGTTGGAGTTGCCTCTTTTCGTGAGATGTAAAATGCATTTTTTGGAGATGTAAATTTTCACATCTCCGGTTTTACATCTTCAAATTTGCATCTTTTATGGAAGATGCTCTAAGGATGGGTGATCACCACACCTTTTCCCCTTCAGGAAGTAGAGGAGGCTTTGAAAGCCACACATCCTCATACCGCATCGGACCAGATGGGTTCCCATTGCTCTTTTATAAGAAGCGATGTGCCCTAATGGGGGCTCAAATCTTCAAGTTGGTGGATGACTTCTCTAAGGGTCTCCTTGATATCAAGAGTCTAAACTATGGAGTGGTGACTCCCTCCAAGGCTAGTAAGGATATTTATCCTCCAATATAGCCCGATTGCCTTGATCAATGTGATCTTCAAGGTTAGTGAGGATATTTATCCTCCAATATAGCCTGGTTGCCTTGATCAATGTGATCTTCAAGCTTGTGGCAATCCCTAGAGAAAAACACGCGACGAGCAATACTCGCGCCACATGCTTTGGTTTTGGTTAGATTCCTAGACATGGAGCCCCCCAATTTGCTTCCTTCCCGAGGCTCTTCAACGTTTCAGACAAATCCAAATTGTAGGATTTGTGACATTTGGATAAATCTCATATGACCCTTCGGTTTACGTACTCTCCCCTGCCGGATGATCGGTCTCAATGGACTAACCTTATCACTCTGCTTCAAGATGCCCACCCAATTATCAAGGAAGACTCCTTTGTGCTGGCCCTTGAGTCGTATAGTTAGTTTTCCACAAGTTCCTTCTACACAACAATTCTCAAGGGGTGAGGTTTCCAAGTAAAATTAAAATCCTTTTGTGGCAACTTGTTAGAGGTATGTTGCCTAGTGGAGCTCAAGTCTCCAAGTTCCATGCCCCGTGGGACGAAAAATGCGAAGTGTGTGGGGATGATGAGAACATGGATCACATCTTCTTTAGATGTATTTTATCCTAGTTCATGTGGAGTTGCATCAGAGATGTTTTTGGGTGCGTGTGGGCCCGTCGTCATTTGAGAGCTTCAATGTAAGGAATGGTCGGTCCCATTCATGGTGTATCATAGCTTGGCTTCGCCTTATTTGAAAACTATGGAACCTTACAAACAAAGCTCTTATTGAGGGGCACCTTTATTAAGCAAACTCGCTAATGACTTTTACAAGATGACACATGTTTTATAGCTTTGGAGACCTTTGAGAAGGTGCCAAGAATCACTATGTGTCAACGACCTCATCTCAAGTCTACGCCCCCATGCGGCCACTCTTCCGTGCCACTTCGTGGTGACTCAGGCAGTGTTAGTGTTCAATCTTCATTAGCGAGGTTTTAGTTGCTGATCTCCATCTTGACATAGCTATTTACTCGCTTTTGAGCACATCTGGCACTTTGTGGACAAACATCAGACCTCATGTCGTATTCGGTAAACCTAAGGGCTTCATAGTAAACCCCAGCGTGAGCCCTTTTTTATGAAATAAATTAGGAAAACGATATCCAACGAACGTTAGACTGGGCCTCCTAGCTGACGCTCTCAAAGCCGTCTGATCACGATCAAACGAGCGGTAATTTTTCTGCGAAACGTGGCAAATTTTTTATGCGTGTGTTGGCCCTACAAGACAACTTTCGCCTTCGATCATGCCGAATCCTACAAAAGTTGCCACGGCAACTTTACTTGGTTCAGCATGGCAAGTTTGATGTTCGCCGAAGAAGATGCTACAAGAAACGTTCCACAGATATCACGGTCAAAAAATATGCACCCAAAGTCAAGGACCAAAGTCTCCTCAAACAAATCACAAGAATCACTTCTTTGGTGTTGAGCCACAAAGAATCATATTCCTGCAGCAGTAGTAGTAATGATCAGTTTGGAGGAGGCTCGTGGATGGACGGGGCCCCGCCTTCTGTTGTATCCTGGCCTGATGACACGCCACTCTTTTGACCCTTGCTCCCTCCTCTATATCCATGGCCGCCCGTGCCCCCTCCCCTCTCACACCTTCACTTCCCACCCCTCTCCTCCTCCCCAACACCAAAGCCAAGAACCACCACACCTCCGCTCCCTCCAACCAAACCCGCATCCCCTCCGCCCTCTCCCTCCCCGCCGCGAGCCTAGAGATCAGCCGCGGCGCGTGCGAGCCGAGAGAGGGGGGTGCAGTGCGGGATTGGTTGCGCGGTCACCTCCGGCGGTCGCCATCGGCGCCCTTTTCCGCCCATCTCTTTTGGCGTCCAACTCCCGGCCCGGCCCCGCCTCTTGCTTTCCCACATCCCTGCTTCAATGATGATGGGGCGGTGGCGGTGGTGGGTTTGGTCCTGAAGCCCCATCCGTCCCCAGGTCCCAATCCACCAGCTGCTCCTTTCTCCTCCTCCCTCCCTCCCCGCTTCTCTTTTCAGCTAAGGTTGGACGGACGGCAGTATCTCTTTTCCTTTCCTTGCTGGGGATTGGGAGGCCTTGAGTCGAAGCCACCTCCCCCGTCCACATCCCCGCGCCCGCCTCCCTCCCTCTGCAATTGGCTCGATTTGGGCGGTTTTCTTGGTCTCTTGGTTGGGGTCTAGGGCCAGCGCCACCACCAACCTGCGCGTCTCGTGTGAAATTCGTGTTCTTGGCTCTGCTTCTGCTGGGTTGAGTTCTTGGTTTGCTTCCGGCGAATTGGTTGCCTTCGAGTGAGGGAGGGGATTTTTTCTGGAGGTTGTAGTCCTCATGAGGACGGACGTGAGGAGGGGCGCGGCGGCGGCGGGGAGGGACCAGTTCCCCGTCGGCATGCGGGTCCTCGCCGTGGACGACGACCCGGTGTGCCTCAAGGTGCTCGAGACCCTCCTGCGGCGCTGCCAGTATCACGGTGAGAACTTTGTTTTGCTGTTTTACAGTTCAGGGTTGTAATTTTGTTTAGGAGCCGGCTACTCCGTCAGGCGCAGTCAATTTTAGTTGCTCTGTTTCAGAAAATCTGCCTGTTCCTCAGAGTCCAGGGCAACCACTATAAAAATTGCTGTTGGTAGTTGTCACGGCTCACAACTAGATTTGGTGTACTGAACATCATATATAAATGCTGCCTGCACCCAAAGATTGAGTACCTGTCGATGGATAGATTCATTAGATTGCGTGACCTGAATTTATGATTCCCTTTTTATAGTACAGATGGCACGAGGCATCTGGATTTTGTCATGAAAAATGCATAGGACCATTTTCCTTTTCTTGTATTGTTACCCACTATGGAAGAGTAACCTGTTACCAAGCGGTCTGTTTGGTAAGCCACCAACAAGAATTGTAAAAAAGGAAGAGTAACCTATTGTTGTGTTTCCAGTGACGGCGACGAATCAGGCTGTTATCGCGCTGAGGATGCTGCGGGAAAACAGGGACATGTTTGATCTGGTTATCAGTGATGTGCACATGCCAGACATGGATGGCTTTAAGCTTCTTGAGCTTGTGGGGCTTGAAATGGACCTCCCTGTCATCAGTAAGTTCCAAATTTTATCCATCTCACAGCTGCCCAATTTTCTTACGGGTCTTGGTAATAGGAACATAGGAGGTAGTACTTATTTTAAGTTGTTGGATGTACGTTCTTTTATATGCAAAATATCAATTCAGCACAGTTAATCTTATGATTTGTACTTCTGATTGAGGAGGGGAAAGTGTCAGTACTAACCAATTATTTTCCATGCAGTGTTATCTGTGAATGGAGAGACAAAAACTGTAATGAAGGGGATAACCCATGGTGCCTGCGACTATCTCCTAAAACCTGTTCGCATTGAAGAGCTTAGGAACATCTGGCAGCATGTTGTTAGGAGGAAATTCAGTACTCGTGACTCTGTTAATCTTGATACCTATGAAGAGTGCAATAAGCCACCAAGTGCGGACTCTGACTATGTGTTCGGCCAAGTTACATGTGGGTCACCCGACCAAAGTGGGAGGCCCAGCAAGAAGAGGAAGGAATACCATAGTGAGGAGGAAGATGAAGACGAGGATAGCAGTGGCCAAGACAATGATGACCCTTCGGCCCCAAAGAGGCCAAGAGTTGTTTGGTCAGTTGAACTGCATAGAAAATTTGTTGCTGCAGTCAACCATCTTGGAATTGACAGTAAGAACTTAACAGTAACTCCCTTCTCTGTTGCTACTTAATTCTGGAGTCACTCATGTTTCTTTCGTGTTTATGCAGAAGCTGTGCCAAAAAGGATACTCGAGCTTATGAATGTTGAGAAACTCACTAGGGAAAATGTTGCAAGTCACCTACAGGCAAGCCACTTAATTTACTTTCTTGTAGTTATCAGTAGATTAGTACCATGTGCGTTCCATACTTGCTGAGCATTATCTGTACTGCAGCCAGCAGCTAGGCATTCGGAGATAACTTTTGCTGTATGTGGTTCTAGGCATTGTATATCCTGCAACTTTTATTAAGTTCTTCAATGCAAATGATACAGGTTACTAGCATATAATATATGCAAATATGCTGACTGATTAGGAGTATTAAAGTTGATCTGAAAGAAAGCGCTGCTCCCTGACTAACCTGGAACAAATATATTTTCATTCTCCATAGTAAGGCTGGAGTTTTGAAACAAATAAATTATTTCTTCACTATTAAACACTGCAGTTTCATGAACAAATCCTGAAACAAGTAAATGAGTAATCTGGTAAGAACTGGATAAAAGGGGGCACTTGTCTGTAGCACTTCTCTACACCTTTTAACAAGATTCAGCAAGCATGTAGTATATGCTAAACCAGAAACTTAGCTCTATAATGATCCTATATATCATTTTGAAACGAACTAAATGCTAGATGTGCACAAATAGGTAAATACTTGTCATAACCTGCTTCACAAGTTTAACCGATTGCTTTGGTGTACATGCAGAAATATAGGCTTTATCTCCGACGGTTAAGTGCTGTGGCATCACAACAAGCTGGCATCGTTGCTGCCTTGGGAGGCAGAGACCCCTTTCTGCGCATGGATGCATTCGAAGGACTCCAGGGTTATCAAGCTTTCACCTCTCCCGCAGCGCTATCGACTTTCAGTGCACATGGATTGCTAAATAGTCCTAGAAACAACCAGACAGCGGTTGTGATTCAGGGGGTGGCCACTTCCAGGTCAATTCCGACTGGAAGTAGCAGTTGCACAACAAATCCTTTGATTGGTGATGCAGCTAAGTATCATCTTAGCCTACCAGGAAACCAGCATGGGAACTTGGGACAAGGTTTGGCGACATCTCTTGGGCAAGCCCAATTACAACAGAAGTGGATGAATGAGGGCAGCGGTGATCTGTCCACCATCCTTTCTGGGAATAGCCGGGCTAATGGCATGCCTCGCATGCTCCCAAGTGTCACAAGCAGTCCATTACTGCCTCCAGATCTTGTGGAGTGCACACAGGCCAAAGTAGCCATCCAGCCATCAGTTCGAGCTCCCTCTGCAAGTGTAGAACTTCTCGAAGGTGCCATTGGAGCCTCTTCTGGTCCATTGGAGTCTCGTGTATCCCAGCAGAGCGCTCTTCCTTCATCTGGATTTTCTGCAAACATGTTGCCTGTGCATGGTTCATTCAGCAATAATGGTGCTTCATTCAGCAGCAATGGTGCAACCAGATTGGGTGATGCATTCTCAGCAAGTTTTCGTCCAACAAATGACCTCACGGTCGCAAGAGGTACCAAAGTGGGAGCTGGCTCCTTTGGTGGCACGATACATTTGTCTCCAGATACCGAGCAGAAGTACTTGAGCTTTGGAAGTTCAGATAGTCTACTTGATCCGAAGCTTGTATGGAGTTCCTCTCAGCTGCCAAGCAATATTGGTGCTCATTATCATTCCATGAGCCAAAGGTCGAATAATTGCAGCATTGACAGCAGCCATGGTGGCAGAATGTTTGGACAGACAAGCGCGAGCGCTTCGACAGCTGCTCCACAAACTAAGTTTGACATCCTCTTCTCAGGAGACACTTCGATGGCAAGGAATGCGTCTGAATCAGGCGCTCAAAGGCTGCAGAGCGAGCTCAGCTCCAGCACCTGCAGCTTCGACGGTCTTCTCAATTCCATGATCAAAGTGGTAAGGCGACCATTTTAACCTCTTGCATACTTTTAATGTATCGTTCGCCGTAAGGAACATAATGAGTAGCTTCAGCCTAGTACAGCGATACATCATAATCTTTTATATTCATCATAATCAGCCTAGTAGAGCGATACATATATCCTCAGCGCCACCCGAACCCGATTGATCTAATGATGGTTTTGCTTATGCATACACAGGAGAAGGACGATGCTGCCTTCGGCGACGATCTGGGGTGCGACTTCTACTCGCTCGGGGCTTGCATATGACGAGAGGCCGCCGCCCGTGTATCCACGTCACTCTGCATCCTGTGTATACGCATGTTCCCCCGACCTTTTGTGTATGGTATGCCGTGTAGTGTAGCTAGTGTTGCTCATCTTTAGTAGGCCTAGTGCTGGGCTGTATGTGTATGTATTGTAGTAGCAGTAGCAGTTGTTGGAGAAACAAGTGGGATGACGGGTTGATTGCTAACCTGAGCAGCTAGAGACGCTGGTGGTTTGATTGTAAGCTTTATACAGGTGAGTAATCTATGATGGGCTTCGACCTGGAATTTGTATGTCATGCATAGGCCAGGTTGAATTTGAATCGAAATGTGGCTGGTGAAATGCATCCATCCAAAACCTGATGCATGCAGGAATGGATTTGGATTTGAATCTGAATGGCTCGTGAGGCCTCCATGAATTAGCTGTCTGTTCATAAATAAACTTCAATCAACGCCGCCAAGGTATTCTACTACCCAACCTTCGCCATCCAGACCTCGTCCGCGTTGAGCAGCATCAGGGGTGGGGTTCGGCGACGAGCATCCGCGTCTCGGTTCCTCATTCCGAGTTACGTTCTCTTTGATTTTTTCCAGCTTGTTCGCCTTCACCCGGCACGCCTGCCACGGAGCAGGAAGATGGCAGCGGCGGGGAGAGCATGCAGCCGACGCGCGTCGCCGCCATGGGCTCCTCGCCGTCGCCTGGCTCCACATGCTGAGCACCTTTCAGCAGCCCTGACCAATACAGCAAAAACCTGCATATCGTAAAAATAACCTCAATAGGAGACCTCACCACATGTTTTTCGAAGGTAATCTTGTTACAAACATTCCAAATCCCCCAAATAACCGCAGCAATTTCATAGTATAAAACTTCTCACTCCCAGGCAGGAAAGCATACATCCAAGTTACTCTGCCGAGCATTTCCAATTTCTAGGACAACAGGCAGCCCCCAGAAGGCCAGAATATTGGAATTGCACCCCCAAACTGACTTTGCAATGCTACAGGAGAAGAACAAGTGTTCAGCAGTTTCAATGTTATTGCAGGAGTCCAGTCCACTTTTTTTCTTTCTTTTTTCAAATTATTATCTCTAGCCAAAATCGGCATTAGTAAAACTGGGGTATTACTAGCCTGCTAAGAGGAGCCTTGACGATGGACCCGCTGGACTATGGCCTGGGTCGTCAAGTGACAGTTCAAGAGATAAGTACAGGCCTTCTCCGGGAAGGTCTTCGTGGGGTCTTTCCGGGAGGACGTGTGGACACATCGCCTGCCCATTAGGGAGGAATGGGCCTTGACTCTGAAGACCACGCAATGACCTGTACCACGTGTTAGAGTTTGAGTAGTTTTCCTCATGTAATCTTAAACTACCTCTATCTCTCTCCCTCTCGTATCTGTTTCTGCCTCTGTACCGAACCAGGATAGGGCTCTCTCTTATTTCTCTTGCAAGCCAAGGCAAGGCATATTTGCCCTCAATAAATAGAATCACGCGGCTCTCCCACGGGAGAGTAGGAACGCTTATACCAAATCTTACATGGTATACAGAGCTAGCCTCTTCCCTATCATCTAGCGACAAAAAAAAACAGAACCCTAGCGCCCTTCCATCGCCATCATCATGAGCTCCAGCGCCGTCGGCCTCAACCTCGGCGCTCCACCAACAGAGAAGCTCGCGAGGGGGAATTACCTCCTATGGAAGGCGCAGGTTCTGCCGGCTCTGTGAGGCGCGCAGGTGACCGGTCTTCTCGACGGCAGCGATGCAGCGCCGCCGAAAACAGTGGAGGTCGCCAAGGCGGACAAGACCACGGCCATCGAGCCGAACCCACTGTATGGTCCATGGATTGCCAAAGATCAGCAGGTCCTAAGTTATCTGCTGAATTCGCTCACCCCAGAAATCCTCGCGCAAGTTATCGGTAAGGAAGGTACCCTCGATCTATGGACCGCCCTTACCACGATCTTTGCTGCGCAGTCGCAATCGCGAATAACAAACTTGAGGATCACCATCTCCAACACCAAGAACGGCAACATGTCCAGCAATGCCTTCATTGCCAAGATGAAGAGCCTCGGAGACGAGCTTGCGGCAGCAGGTCGTCCGGTGACAGATGGAGAGATGGTGGACTACATCCTCGCCGGACTCGATCGGGATTACGATCCCGTCGTTGCAGCAGTTGGCGCCATCAAGAATTCCATCTCTTTTGATGATCTTTTCTCGCAGATTTCCGCTTTCAATCAGAGGATGGAGATGCTAGGCGACGGACCAGGTTTTCGTTCGTCAGCCAATGCTATGTACAGGGGGCGCGGCTAGCTCCGGGGCAGAGGAGGCCGCGGACGAAGAGGGCGTGGTCGATCCGACCGTGCTCCTTCTTCTCCTGTTCGCGGCGGCTACCAGCAGCGTCAACGCCAGCCACCACCGCAGCAGCATCAGCAACAGCATGAGGGTGATTACCCCGAGTGCCAGATCTGTTATAAGTACCATGCCGGTGGCGCCAGGGACTGCTGGGATCGGTACAAGGAAGATTATCAGGAAAAGAAGAAGGTTAACCTCGTCACCAACTCGTATGGCATCGACACTAATTGGTATGCAGACTCGGGTGCTACCGAGCATATCACAGGAGAGCTTGATAAGTTGACGATGCGGGAGAAATATCATGGAGGTGACCAAGTACACACGACAAGTGGAGCTGGTATGGATATTACTCACATTGGCAATTCAATTGTTAAAACCCCTCAGAAATTTTTTCGTCTAAACAATGTCTTACATATCCCTCATGCATCCAAAAATCTTGTCTCTGTTCATCGTTTTACACTTGACAATAATGTTCTCATCATATTCTACCCTTATTCTTTTGTGATTAAGGATTTGGCAACGAGGAGAGTCATCCTTAGAGGAAGATGCGAGGGAGGTGATGAAGCCATGTACCTACGGTAGGGGCACGGACCCGTCCTAAAGAACCCTACCGTAGGACATCCCTAGAAGAAGTCACCTTTCAATCAACTTGAAGGTATCCCACTCGACGGGTTGAAGACACTCGACCAAGAAGCTATCACTCAACCATGAAGTCAACCACTCGACCGACCAAAAGACCTGAAGTCACTCCGCAGGCAAACGGTCGGCTATTAAGTAGTCTTTATGGTTATTATGACACTTTATTAGGAACGTTATCAGTAACGCCCCACCTTAAATGTACCTTAAACCCTGCATTACTGAGGGCAGGAGAGGGCTGGCGAACTCTATATAAGCCGCCCCCTCCTCAGTATCAAGGGTTCGCACCCCTGTCATTTACACACGCATAATTCAATCGACCGCCTCCGGGCACCGAGACGTAGGGCTGTTACTTCCTCCGAGAAGGGCCTGAACTCGTAAACCTTGCGTGCTTACAACTTCCCAATAGCTAAGGTCTAGCCTCTTCATACACACCCCCTACCTCACTGTCAGACTTAGAACCATGACAGTTGGCGCCCACCGTGGGGCATTAGTCTTAGCGCCTAATTGGAGAAGTTGCGATTTTTCCGATCCACTTGATCATGTTTTCCTGCGGAGCTTTGGCAGAGGGCCGCGAGATCCGTCTCGGCGCACTCACCTTCATCGCCGACGACTCCGCCTGGCTCCAGGAGGCGCCGCTCGACGTTGACGCGCTCCCTGTCCGCGGTGCGACGCACTTCCACGCGTGCGTTCGTGGCATCCTCCTGCGGCAGCCGTCGACCCCATATCGGTCGACTCTCGTGTCATCTCCCCGCCCCGTCTCCCACCAGCGCAAGCGCTCAGGTCGGTCGAGACTCCAGCGGTGGGTAAGGCACGCCGTGGCCCGCCAGTCGGCGGCCCCACAAGTTGCGGCAATCGAGCCCGACGAATCCCTCTGCGGCCTGTTCGATCTGTCGACTGGCTCCGCGGAGACCGCATCCGAGTGCGATAGCAGCGACCCTTTGGCGGAGGTTCTGGCGGTCGAGGGGACACGCAGTCCTCCTGGATTCCATCGCGCTGATAGTGGTGGGGATAGAGGCGATCCATCGCATCCCCACGATGAATACCTCCCCGAACCTCTTACGTCATTACAGCGAGAGGAGCTTCGTCGCCGGAACATGGACGCGCTCCACACTCCTATTGTTGGAGAAACCCCCGAGGCCCGGGCCTTGGAGGACGCGCGCTTGGCTAATCTGGCCGAGCGCGCTCGACTGGAGAATCTACAGCGAGCACTCGATGAGCGAGCGCGTCAGCGGGCTCCCGAGTCCAGTCGACGACAGCAAGCTCCCGAATCCAGTCGACGTCAGCTCTTCCCACCGCCGCAGGTATACCGAACTCCAGTTCAGAATTTGGCTGCCGCGGCCCGCATAGCAGAGTCAATCCAGCCCTCCCAGTCAGAGGCTGGCAGAGGATTGTTGCAGATCAGAGCATTGCTCCGAGCGGCGGGAAATCAGAATTCCGCCGTCTCTCAGTCGCGGGACAGGATCCACAGTCGATCCGTTGCAACAGAAACAGTCCAGTCGGCTCACAGCCCGAGATCGCCCCCGAGGCGTGAGGGACGTGGGGACCGGCACGATGAGTACAGGAGGAATGAACAGTATGATCACCGACCCGACCGTGATGATAGACGTCGAGTGCCATCCCCTCCCCCGAGGAGTGGATCGTATGCACCCCGACATCGAGATGACATCGAGATGACAGGCGCCCCCATAATGTTGGGCAGAGGATCCCAGTCGACCCCAGGGACCCAGGCTTTGACGCGAGATCCATCCTCGTTCAAGGTTTGGTGGACAGGAACATGGCTCATTGAGAGGGCCACAACAGAGATACGCCCACCGGCAGCAGAGCGCATGCCTCGGGGCCTGAATGTTTCAGTCGAGCTAGCAGGGCCGCGGTGATCCCTCCCAACTTCAGGCTGGCGACTGGAGTCAGCAAGTTCACCGGTGAATCCAAGCCCGACACATGGCTCGAAGATTACCGAGTGGCTGTGCAGATTGGCGGCGGCAATGATGAGGTGGCCATGAAGCATTTACCTCTCATGTTGGAAGGCTCAGCTAGGGCGTGGCAGAATCAGTTGGCGCCCATCAGCATTTACACTTGGGAGGATCTCGCCCGAGTGTTTATCACAACCTTCGAAGGGACGTGCAAGCGCCCTGCAGGCCTTACGGAGTTGCGGTCTTGCGTGCAGAAGCCGAATGAAACACTGAGAGAATACATCCAGAGGTGGATCACACTACACCACTCGGTCGAGAACGTGCCAGACCATCAAGCAGTTTGCGCTTTCAAGGAAGGCGTCAAATACAGGGAGTTGAATCTGAAGTTTGGTCGGACTGGAGAGATGTCCCTGAATCGGATGATGGAGATTGCCACCAAGTACGCTAATAGTGAAGATGAGGACCGACTCCGAAGTGGCAAACTCAAATCAGTCGCCCAAGAAACCGGAGGAAACTCCAGTCGGAAGCAGAAGCGGAAGGCCGAGCCAGCCGCCCCTGGGGAGGCCCTGGCTGTGGCCCAGGGAAACTTCAAGGGAAAACCCAAGGGCACATGGAAGCCCAAGAAGGTTAAGGATCAGGATGGGAATGATGTTTTGGACCTGCCATGTCACATCCACACCAAGAAAGATGAAGAGGGAAATTTTATTTTCCCGAAGCATACCACTCGACAGTGCCGGCTCCTGATCCAGCAGTTTCAGGGCAAGCAGCCCAAAGATAAGGAAAAGGAACCAGACAGAGTTGAGGACAAGGAGGATAGTGACGATGGATACCCCCAAGTCAATTCCACCTTGATGATTTTTGCTGATGTCGAAAGCAAAAGTTGACTGAAAGTCATTAACCGTGAGGTGAACATGGTTGCTCCGGCAACACCTAGTTACCTCAAATGGTCTCAGACCGCCATCACATTCGACCAGTCTGATCACCCGACGCACATTGCCACCCCAGGGAGACAAGCTTTGGTGGTCGACCTAGTCGTCGAAGGCACTCGACTGATCAAAGTCCTGATGGATGGCGGCAGTGGCCTGAACATACTGTATGCTAAAACTTTGAAAGGAATGGGCATTCCGATGTCCAGACTCAGCACCAGTAACATGAGCTTCCACGGAGTCATTCCTGGGAAGAAAGCCGAGTCACTCGGCCAGATTGCTCTCGATGTGGTTTTGGTGATTCAAAGAATTACCGCAAGGAAAAGTTGACATTTGAAGTTGTGGACTTCCAGAGTGCTTATCACGCCATTTTGGGCAGGCCAGCTTACGCACGCTTCATGGCTCAACCATCTTACGTGTATCTTAAATTAAAGATGCCTGGCCCCAAAGGTGTGATCACTGTTACGGGCAACCGGAAGAAAGCAGAAGAGTGTTTTCAGAAGGGATCAAAGATCGCCGACGCTCAGATGGCAGTGGTCGAGCTGAAAGAGTACCAAAAGACTGCCGACCCGAGTGAATTGCTGCGGGCTAAGAAGCCCGCCTCCGAGTCAGCTTTTCAGTCGGTTGGTGAAACAAAGACAGTCCACATTCACCCGACCGACCCCGACGCTGCTCCGACTCACATCTCGACGACGCTCGACTCCAAATAGGAAGAAGCGCTCATCCAGCTCCTCCGTGAGAACTGGGACATCTTCGCATGGAAACCCTCTGACATGCCTGGAGTTCCCAGGGGGCTGGCTGAGCACCGTCTGCGAGTCGACCCAAAGTTCAAGCCCGTGAAGGAACATCTTCGACGGTCCGCCGTCCAGAAGAAACAAGCCATTGGCGAAGAAGTGGCTCGGCTCTTAGCAGCCGAGTTCATCCGAGAGATTTACCACTCCGAGTGGCTCGCCAATGTCATCATGGTCCCCAAGAAGGACAAGTCACTCCGTATGTGCATTGATTTCAAACATATCAATCGGGCCTGCCCGAAAGATCATTTTCCTCTCCCTCGCATCGACCAAATTGTCGACTCAACTGCGGGATGCGAGAGATTGTCTTTTCTAGATGCCTATTCCGGGTACCATCAGATCCGTCTGTATGGGCCCGACGAAATCAAAACAGCTTTCATCACTCCATTCGGATGCTTCTGTTACGTCACCATGCCATTTGGCCTCAAGAACGCCGGAGCCACATTCATGAGAATGATCCAGAAGTGTTTACTCACTCAAATCAGTTGGAATGTGGAGGCGTACATGGATGATATCGTGGTCAAGTCCCGGAAAGGTTCCGACCTGCGGGCTGACCTTGCTGAAACCTTTGCCAACCTCAGGAGGTACGATATCAAGCTCAATCCGTCAAAGTGCACTTTCGGGGTTCCAGGTGGAAAGCTACTCGGTTTCCTCGTTTCCGAACGGGGAATCGACGCCAATCCTGAAAAAATTGGCACCATACTCCGGATGAAGCGTCCTGTACGCGTACATGATCTCCAAAAGCTTACAGGCTGCTTGGCCGCCTTAAGTCGATTCATTTCTCGACTCGGTGAAAAAGCGTTGCCTCTTTACCGACTGATGAAGAAGTCTGACAAGTTCGAGTGGACTCCAGAAGCTGATGCAGCCTTTGCAGAGCTCAAAGCTCTGCTCTCCACCCAGCCGGTGCTAGCTGCCCCAATCAGCAAAGAGCCTCTGCTGCTTTACATTGCAGCCACAGGACAAGTTGTCAGTACAGTACTTACGGTCGAGCGGGAAGAGGAAGGGAAGGCCTTCAAAGTTCAACGCCCTGTATATTATGTGTCTGAAGTTTTGACCCCTTCAAAACAAAGATACCCCCACTACCAGAAGCTTGTATATGGGATTTATATGACCATGAAGAAAGTTGCACATTATTTCTCTGACCACTCCATTACAGTCGTCAGCGACGCCCCACTATCAGAGATCCTGCATAACAGAGACGCAACTGGTCGAGTGGCCAAGTGGGCGATTGAACTCCTTCCTTTAGATATCAAGTTTGAAGCAAAGAAGGCTATCAAGTCCCAAGCAATCACGGATTTCATCGCCGAGTGGATTGAACAGCAACTTCCGACTCAAGTTCACTCGGAGCACTGGACCATGTTCTTCGATGGATCCAAGATGCTGAATGGTTCGGGCGCGGGAGTAGTCTTAGTCTCCCCCCGAGGGGATAAGCTCAGATATGTTCTCCAGATTCACTTCGATTCCTCCAATAACGAAGCAGAGTATGAGGCACTTTTGTATGGGTTGCGCATGGCCATTTCACTCGGCGTCCGTCGCCTCATGGTCTATGGCGACTCAGATTTGGTGGTTAATCAAGTGATGAAGGAGTGGGACGTCAGGATTCCGGCAATGACTGGGTATTGCAATGCAGTGCGAAAGCTAGAAAAGAAGTTCGAGGGGTTAGAGCTCCACCACATCCCCCGACTGAAAAATCAGGCAGCTGACGACTTGGCAAAGATAGGCTCCAAGAGAGAAGCCATTCCAAGCAACGTGTTCTTGGAACACATTCACTCACTGTCAGTCCAAGAGGATCCTTTCACAGAAGAAGCCCCGCAGCCGAAAAGTGCCACAGATCCGACTGAAGTTGAAGTGCCTGCAGTGGTCGACCTGGAAGTCTTGGCAATCACCCCTGACTGGACAATACCGTACATCGCATATATCCTAAGGAAAGAACTCCCGGAGGACGAGGAGGAGGCTCGATAGATCGTCCGCCGATCCAAGGCCTTCACAGTCATAAGGGGACAGCTGTATAGAGAGAGCGCGACCGGAGTCGGCCAGAAATGCATAACACCAGGAGAGGGTCAGATAATCCTAAGTGATATCCACTCGGGGACCTGTGGTCACCATGCGTCCTCTCGGACTATTGTGGCTAAAGCATACCGAGCTGGATTTTACTGGCCAAGAGCAAATGAGATGGCAAAGGAGATAGTCGACAAGTGTGAAGGGTGCCAGTTCTACTCCAACATGTCGCACAAGCCCGCATCAGCCCTGAAGACCATTCCGCTCGTCTGGCCCTTTGCCGTTTGGGGATTAGACATGGTTGGTCCCCTAAGAACGGGCAGGAGTGGATTCACTCATGTGCTTGTGGCAGTCGACAAATTTACCAAATGGATCGAAGCTAAGCCCATCAAGAACCTTGATGCTGGCATTGCTATCAGTTTTGTCAGAGGGTTAACATTCAGATATGGAGTCGTCAAACTTTGATTCGGACGAGTTCAGAGCTTTTTGCGCCTCTCAAGGCACACGAGTCGACTACGCATCGGTCGCTCATCCCCAGTCGAATGGACAGGCTGAGAGAGCGAATGGTCTGATTCTCAAAGGGCTAAAGCCTTGATTGATGCGCGATCTCAAGCACGCGGCAGGCGCTTGGGTCGACGAGCTTCCGTCGGTTCTGTGGGGATTAAGGACCACACCTAACCGGTCGACTGGAAGAACTCCATTCTTTCTGGTTTATGGAGCCGAAGCAGTCCTGCCGAGTGATCTTCTTCATAATGCACCCCGAGTCGAACTTTACACCGAAGATGAAGCAGAGCAGGCCCAGCAAGACGCAGTCGACCTCTTAGAAGAAGAAAGGGAGATGGCCATGATCAGATCGACCATTTATCAGCAAGACTTGCGCCGTTTTCATGTCCGGAATGTGAAAAGCCGAGCCTTCCAAGAAGGAGATCTGGTCCTCCGAGTGGATCAACAGAAGCCACACAAACTTGCTCCTACTTGGGAAGGCCCCTTCATAGTCACCAGAGTCCTCCACAATGGAGCATACCACCTCTACAATGTCGATCGCCAGATCGACGAACCACGAGCTTGGAACGCGGAACTGCTCCGCCCCTTTTACACCTGAGTTCTCCCTTAGATGAGATGTAATAAGAAAAATAATTTCTACAGTTCATTTTTATCAAAGACAAGAGTGTTCCAATAATGGCTGTCACTTTGTTTGCATACAAAATCCCCCAGTGGGTGACTTGGCTGCGAATCCGTCTCGCCTAAGTTTGGAAAAAATCCTACCGAGTGGAGAGCAATCCTCCCACTCGGGGGCTTAGCTGCAGTCCAGTACTCGCCTAAGTTCTCCCACTCGGAAACTTAGCTGCAGTCAAGCACTCGCCTAAGTTTGAAAAAAATCCTACCGAGTGGAGAGCAATCCTCCCACTCGGGGGCTTAGCTGCAGTCTAGTACTCGCCTAAGTTCTCCCACTCGGAAACCTAGCTGCAGTCAAGCACTCGCCTAAGTTTGAAAAAATCCTACCGAGTGGAGAGCAATCCTCCCACTCGGGGGCTTAGCTGCAGTCCAGTACTCGCCTAAGTTCTCCCACTCGGAAACTTAGCTGCAGTCAAGCACGCCTAAGTTAAAAAAAACCCTACCGAGTGGAGAGCAATCCTCCCACTCGGGGGCTTAGCTGCAGTCCAGTACTCGCCTAAGTTCTCCCACTCGGAAACTTAGCTGCAGTCAAGCACTCGCTTAAGTTTGAAAAATCCTACCGAGTGGAGAGCAATCCTCTCACTCGGGGGCTTAGCTACAGTCCAGTACTCGCCTAAGTTCTCCCACTCGGAAACTTAGCTGCAGTCAAGCACTCGCCTAAGTTTGAAAAAATCCTACCGAGTGGAGAGCAATCCTCCCACTCGGGGACTTAGCTGCAGTCCAGCACTCGTCTGAATACAAGACCAAAGTCCTACACGACAGATCAAAACCACGAAGATATTCAGCAAGAAATTAAGTTCGGATAAAGCTTAAAAGGCCCCAGGCCCCAAATCAAAGTACTCAAGCCCTCGGCTCGACAGAGTTTAAACGGTTACAAATCCACTCGGCATTCCGAGGCAAATTTAAGGAAAGGCATAAAAGTTTTTCATTCCTCAGGTGGAGGACTGGCAGGGGCGAGAACTCATCCAGGTCGATTCCGTCCGCAATACGAGTGGCAGCAGCAATGAAGGTCTCCATGAAGTCTTGAAAGCTGTGCCTCTTGGTATTGGCGACTTGGATGGCGGCCAACTTCTCTTCTCGCGCCTCCTTGCAATGGACGCGGACTAAGGATAGAGCCACATCAGCGCCGCACCGGGCAGAAGACTTCTTCCACTCCTGCACTCGATCGGGGATTCTGTCAAGTCGAGTCATCAGAGACTCGAGATCATTCTGGAGCGTAGACTCTGGCCAAAGTGTCGGGTCGATCCGCGACATGGCAACCTTCAGCCGAGCCAAGTAATCCACGGCGCCATCGATACGAGATTCCAGTCGGAGCAGATTCATGGCGGCATCATCATTCACCGGAGAATTGATTGGGTCCAAACCCGTTTTAATTCGCCCGGTCTCCTCTTCGAAGTTCTGACAAAACTCTGCATACAAGACCCAAGGATAAGCCAATGATCGCAAACTGAGTCGACACAAAAGAAAACCAGTCGGAATTGAATGCGCACCTTCGAGCTTGGTGTACAACGTCTTGGCGAGACTCCTCAAGTAGCTCTCCAGGTCGTCCCTCCTGCGAGCGACGCCTTCCATCTGCTTGCTCAGGGTGAGGTGCTCCTTTTTCCAACGCGAGCACTCCCTGTTGGCTTCATTCAGAGCGGTCTTCAGCTTGGTATTCTCATCTTCTATCTGGCTGACCGAAGCCAGCTTCTGTTCAGCCAGAGCAATCTTGTCATCAGCCTCCTTGTGGGCAGCAGCCAAGTCCCGATCCTTCTTCGCCAGAGCCTCGCTCAGTTCTCCTGCAAAAGAAACGATGATTGGTTCAGAAACAGCAGAAGGGTACTCAAGCCTAAAAACAAAACCAGTCGACAAGGTCGTCTTACCAGCAACGCTATCTCTGACCTTCTGCAGCTCCGTTCTGGCCAGCTCCAGATCGAGGGTCAGTTGAATCCGCTGCTTCTCCAACTCAGTATAGCGAGACGCAAGTTCACAAGATTTCTGCAAAAAGAAAAATCAGTCGATAGACATCCAAAATAAGTTGCTTCCGAGTAAGTGAGGAAAAAAGGTGACGTTTCTAAGACTACAGCCGAATCAAAAATATTCGACAGTAGTCTCGGGGACTACACCCAGTGGGTGCACTCAGCGTGCCCCCACTGGTTTAAAAAAAAGTCGACGGTCCGCAGTCGACCGGATACAGATCCATTTGACATGGCTCGACCAGACCAAGAAAAGGAATACAAATACAGAAACGCAATGTAAAGACTACAGTCGACTGCCAGCAGTCCACCGTAGTCTCGGGGACTACACCCAGTGGGTGCACTCAGCGTGCCCCCACTAGTCCAAGAAGGGGAAAACACACCCAGTGGGCGTACAGATAAAAAAATCTTCAAAAAAAAGAGAGGGAGAAAGATTCTTCAAATAATCAAGTATCAAGTCGACTGACCTGGACATTGCTCTGAAGCGCCGAACTTGCGTCATAGGCTGCCTGGCTGGCCTCCCGAGCCTTCTTCACCTGTTCCATCATGACCCCCGCCTGGTGTATAGCCTCCTTCGCAGCACCCACTTCGTCCTCAGGGGCAGGGTATGCGACAAAAAGCAAAGTTGGATCTGCAGTCGACGCCGAAGGCTGCGCACTCGACAGGGGATTGGCAAAGGTCACAGAAGCCCGAGGGGCATCGCCACCATCCCGAGCCACGGTCTCATGCGCCGAAGTAGGCTGGGGAGTCCTATCAGCCGACGACCTCTTAGTCCTCCTCATCCTCAGCGGTTCGTTGTCGTCGTCATCCGGGAGGTCGATAACATGAGGAGGGGCTGCAAGGAAAACTTTCAATCGACCAGAATTGCAAGAAACGACCAGTCGACTCAAAAACAGAACGTCAATAATCGTACCAGGGTTGGAGGTAACAGCGTCCCCCATCTCTTGGTCGTCGTCTTTGGCAGAGACCTCGGAGGTAGCAGCGCTGCAAATTTTGAAAAGTCAGCCAGTTAGCTTAACAAGTCGACCAAGGATCCATCCTCCATCGACGAAGGAAAACAAGCTTTATTACCCGGAAATAACAGGGACAGTTATCTTCATCTTGGGCAGAGTCTTGGGCGGCTTAGATAGCGTCGTGCGTGGTTGCTTGGGGACCTTCCCAGTCGGTGTTGGAGAAGAAGTCCGAGGGCGTTTTGATGACGGCCCAACGGAGGCAGTCGCCTTGCCACGTTCCTGCGCCGGGTCGTGTGCGAGCTTGGATCGCCTTTCCGGGTGGGGGGGTTCGGCCTCCTCCTCCTCCTCTTCGCTGGAGAAGACGTCATCGCCTCCCTCTCCTTCACCATCCGACTCCGACTCGCCTTGGTCATCCCCGCTCTCGCCTCCGCTCCCTTCTCCTTCCTCAGTCGACCCCTGTGCCCCATTGGGCGTCGAGTACATCTCAGTGGTCGCCTGAAAAACAGCAGACAAAACGAAAGTCAATCGACCTACTCAAAAGAAGACCAATGCAGAAAACGAAGATTTCAGTCGGGAGCATAAAAACGCACCTGGTCGACCTCATACGAACTGTCGAGTGGAATGACCCTCCTGGCTCCTCGGGGGTTGTCCTTGTTCCCCGTGATGCTTGACATCCACCCCTCCAACATCTCGTCGGTGACCTCCTCCGGGTGGATCCGAGTGGTGTCCTCGAGGCCAGAGTACAGCCACATCGGGTGGTCCCGAGCCTGGAGCGGTTGGATTCGCCTCTTGAGGAAGACTTCTAGCAGATCCATCCCCGTCACGCCCTCGCGGACAAGTTCAACCACTCGACCTGCCAGTACCTTGACCTGGGCCTTTTCTTCAGGCGTCACCTTCAGAGAAGCAGGCTTTTCGGCTCGGTCGAGGGAGAAAGGTGGGAGCCCAGTCGACTGCCCTGGAGTCGCCTGATCCTGGCAGTAGAACCAAGTCGCCTGTCAGCCTCGGACCGACTCCGGGAAAGTAATGGATGGGAAACAGCTCTTCCCCCTTGTCTGGATCGCCAAGCCCCCACACAGCTGGATCACTTGTGTCTTCTCATCACTCGACTTGGCCTTCTTGACCAACTGAGAGCGACAGGTGAAGATGTGCTTGAAAAGCCCCCAGTGTGGGTGGCAACCCAGGAACGCCTCACACATAGAAATGAAAGCGGCAAGATAGACTATGGAGTTTGGGGTAAAGTGATGGAGCTGTGCTCCAAAGAAGTTCAAGAAGTTGCGGAAGAAAGAATGGGGCGGCAGAGAAAACCCTCGATCGATGTGAGTGGCCAGGAGCACGCACTCACCGTCGCGAGGTTGGGGTTCGATCTCTCCCCCCGGAAGACGCGCAGCCCTATGAGGAATGGCTCCCCCCTCAATCAGGTCATCAAGGTCCTCCCGCCGGAGCACCGATGGCATCCAGTCGCTCTGGATCCAACCTTTGGGCAGGGCCGTCCGAGAGGAAGATCCGCCGCGCGCAGACTTCTTCCCCTTCCCCGCCGCCGCCGCCTTCTTCGCGCGCTCCAGAGCGGTCGTCTTGCCCTTCACCATCGTCGCCGGCGAGATCTCGAGCTGGTTTGCGGTGGCTAGGCGAGAGCGAAGGAAGCGGGGGAGGTTACAAAGAAAGAGAGGAAGAAGGAGAAGAGAAGAGCACGCGCACTGTTGGGGGACTCCGAGCCGGCAACTTATAAGGGGCCGCTTCCGAGTGGCTGACCAGTAGGCCGAAGCTATCCAGTCAAATCCCGTGGCAGGCGCGCACGCAGTACGTGGGGAAAAAGGAGGCGTGGAGATCGAGGAGCCTTCGCATTGTCACTTCCAATTACTGCGGCCGCCCCCGTTCCACGCGCTTCCCAAAAAATCCGAATCCCGCGATATCCGCTGGCTGCAGAACAACTTGTCAAAACAGAAATCCCGTGTGCACCGGCGCTCGATGCCTCACAGGTAAAGAAATCCACTTGACGAAAGGCCTGGAACGGATCAAGGCGACTGAAAGAGGTTAATGACGTCATCCGTGACAGTCGACCGAGAACGAAGCACTCATATAACCTGAAGAGTCAGTCGGAAAGGTCCCTAACCCCTTTTCTCACTCTAGCCTCGATCCATTCAGGGGCTAATGATGAAGCCATGTACCTACGGTAGGGGCACGGACCCGTCCTAAAGAACCCTACCGTAGGACATCCCTAGAAGAAGTCACCTTTCAATCAACTTGAAGGTATCCCACTCGACGGGTTGAAGACACTCGACCAAGAAGCTATCACTCGACCATGAAGTCAACCACTCGACCGACCAAAAGACCTGAAGTCACTCCGCAGGCAAACGGTCGGCTATTAAGTAGTCTTTATGGTTATTATGACACTTTATTAGGAACGTTATCAGTAACGCCCCACCTTAAATGTACCTTAAACCCTGCATTACTGAGGGCAGGAGAGGGCTGGCGAACTCTATATAAGCCACCCCTCCTCAGTATCAAGGGTTCGCACCCCTGTCATTTACACATGCATAATTCAATCGACCGCCTCCGGGCACCGAGACGTAGGGCTGTTACTTCCTCCGAGAAGGGCCTGAACTCGTAAACCTTGCGTGCTTACAACTTCCCAATAGCTAAGGTCTAGCCTCTTCATACACACCCCCCTACCTCACTGTCAGACTTAGAACCACGACAGGAGGTCTCTATCCAATCACATCATCATCTTCTTCGTCAGAGTCAAATAAACAAGCTTGGAGTGTCACCAAACCATCTTCAAAGAAGTGGCATCAACGCTTGGGTCATCCGTCTTCAGTTATAGTTCAACGTGCCATTTGCAAAAATAAACTTCCTTTTGTGTCTAGTATCGAGTCAGTTTGTGATGCGTGTCAACAAGCAAAAAGTCATCAATTACCATATCCCATCTCTACTAGTGTATCTACTGCTCCATTGCAACTTATCTTTTCAGATGTTTGGGGACCAGCCCCCACTCCAGTCGGTAGATTTTCTTATTATGTAAGCTTTATTGATGACTATAGAAAGTTTACTTGGATTTATTTGCTAAAGAAGCGATCCGATGTCTTTCAAGTTTTTAGCAACTTCCAAAGTCTTGTTGAACGTCAACTGAACTCTAAAATTCTTGCCATGCAAACAGACTGGGGAGGTGAGGATGAGAAACTTAATTCCTTTTTTCAAAATATTGGAATTTCTCACCGTGTATCTTGTCCCCATGCTCACCAACAGAACGGTTCTGCTGAACGAAAGCATCGCCACATTGTTGAAGTAGGACTAGCATTGCTAGCTCATGCATCTATGCCTCTCAAATTCTGGGATGAGGCCTTTCTTGCCGCAACATACCTTATCAATATTCGTCCCAGTAAAGTAATCAAATTTGAGAATCCTATCATTCGTCTTTTTGGTATTACTCCTGATTATACATCCCTCCGCATATTTGGTTGTGCATGTTGGCCGAATCTTCGACCATACACTTGCGTTCCGTTCCAAACAATGTGTTTTCTTGGGTTATAGTCCTATACACAAAGGGGTCAAATGTCTTGATGTCTCTACTGGTAGAGTCTACATATCTAGGGATGTTGTCTTTGATGAATCTGTTTTTCCTTTCAAGTCACTTCATCCAAATGCCGGTGCCCTTCTTCGAAAAGAAATTCTTCTACTTCTAGAGTCTGATCAAGGGGGTGATAACAATTGTACTAACCAATGTGCTAATATTCCTTCTAGTTTTGCTCCTGGTACTATGCCTGTGCAGGTACATGAAGAAAACGACGTTCAAAACGGTCAAGATGATCAAAATCCGGTACAAATTGATGCTATATTTGATGTGTATGAGGAAGAAGTAGCAGGCGTGGAGCACGAGGAGGACGTGGCGGCGCCTGCCACGCCTGTGCACCGATCCGCCTTGGATCATGGGCGGAGATCTGCATGGGATCACGCGCCTGTTAACCGACAGGGAAATCAGGCATCCCCGGCCCGCTCCGCATCCGCCACATGAGCCAACATGCAGGGGACAGGAGAGGACGCGGGATTCTCCTCGTCCGGCGCGCGCATGCAGGAGACAGGAACACCAGGCTCAGGATCCTCTGCTCCAGCTAATTCAGTGGACCCAATCATCGCTAGTACGAGTCGAGCCACACCAGGGTCCACTGGATCCGATACATCAGTCCAGTCTGCACACATGGATGGGTCGCCTAGATCTTCTTCCACCAGCCAGTCTATGCAATCTTCTATGCAACAGCAAGAACAACCTGCTACTACCTCAAGGGTCATGACCCGGCTACAAAAAGGTATTAGAAATCCCAAAGTAAGAAGAGATGGCACTATACCATATGGCATGCTATGTGTTTCAGGTGAACCAGCAAGGTTGAGTGATGCACTTTGAGATCCTAAATGGAGAAAGGCTATGGATGAAGAGTATGATGCACTCATGAAGAATAAAACATGGCACTTGGTGCCAAGTCAGAGAGGTAAAAATATTATTTACTGCAAATGGGTCTATAGAATTAAAAGAAAAGTAGATGGCTCTATTGATAGGTATAAAGCATGTCTAGTTGCAAAAGGATTTAAGCAACAATATGGTATTGATTATGAGGATACTTTTAGTCCAGTTGTTAAAGTTGCTACTATAAGACTTGTGCTAGCCATTGCTGTTTCTAGGGGATGGAGTCTTCGACAGCTAGATGTTCAGAACGCGTTTCTGCATGGTGTTCTAGAAGAGGAGGTCTATAGGAGGCAACCACCAGGATATGAAAACAAACAAACACCTCATTATGTTTGCAAGCTTGACAAAGCTCTTTATGGTCTGAAACAGTCACCTAGCGCATGGTTCTCAAGGTTAAGTTCATAGTTGAAACATCTTGGTTTTGTTCCATCCAAGGCAGATACATCTCTCTTCATTTATAATAAGGCAAACACAATGATTTTTGTGCTCATATATGTGGATGATATTATAGTTGCAAGCTCTTCACAAAATGCCACTAACGCTCTCTTGTGTGATTTGAGTTCAGAGTTTGCCTTGAAGGATCTTGGTGATTTACATTTCTTCTTAGGCATTGAAGTTAAGAAGACTCAAGATGGCATAGTGTTGAATCAAGAGAAATATGCCACTGAACTACTAACTCGTATGGGAATGAAGGATTGCAAACCTTCACCTACACCATTGTCTTCTTCAGAACAACTTTCAGCATATCAAGGAGAACCTCTTAATGAAGAGGAGAGCACAAAATATAGAAGTGTTGTTGGAGTCCTACAATACTTGACTTTGACACGACCAGACATATCATTTCCTGTAAACAAGGTTTGTCAATATTTACATGCTCCTACCTCCATTCATTGGACATCTGTCAAGAGGATTGTACGGTACATTAAGCATACTGTGAGTTTAGGACTTCAGTTCAGGCGTTCTAGCTCTACACTTGTCAGTGCTTTCTCTGATGCTGACTGGGCAGGATGTGTTGATGACAGAAAGTCAACTGGAGGATTTGCAGTATTTTTTGGTTCAAACCTTATTTCTTGGAGTGCCAGAAAACAAGCTACTGTGTCGAGATCAAGTACAGAAGCTGAATACAAATCACTAGCAAATGCAACTGCTGAAATTATTTGGGTGGAATCTTTGCTTCATGAGTTAGGAATCAAGCAACTTCGTATATCTTGTCTATGGTGTGACAACTTGGGAGCAACCTATCTTTTTGCTAATCCAGTGTTCCATGGTAGAACGAAACACATTGAGATTGATTTTCATTTTGTGCGAGAAAGGGTTGCAGAGAAGAAGTTGGACATAAGGTTCATTCCATCCAAAGATCAAGTAGCTGATGGATTTACTAAAGCCTTGCCGACCAAGTCTTTTGAAGAGTTCAAGAGAAATCTCAATATAGGATAGTTTAGATTAAGGGAGGGTGTTAGAGTTGAACGTTGCTACCTGCATCAGGAAGGAGATGGAGGCTGAATGACTAATCCTTCCACGTGGTCTCCGGCAGGACCTGTGCTTCCCAAGCTATCCACGGCGACTATAGTAAGATTCACCTATCGCTTACACCACTACAGTAGCAGTACCTCGCCATCGCCTGACAAATACCAAAGGAAGTAGGTAAGTATCCGGAGGGGGCAAATTTTCGTGTTTTGACCCTTTTCTGAAACCTATTTGAAATTTGACCCTAGTTCGAAAAAAATTCGAGATCTGACCCTTTTGCTACCGCCAGAGTCCATGGCGGTAGGGTCTAACAACCTACCACTAGGCACTTTGGTAGTAGGAAACATCGCTACCGCCAACCGGGCTAGCGGTAGCCTACACAACCCTACCGCCAAGGTGCTTGGCGGTAGGCACAAGCACGCATTGTGTTCAATACTTAGGAGGTTTTTGGCGGTAGGGCATGCAACCCTACCGCCAAGGACCTTGGCGGTAGGCTGTTATACCCTACCGCCATGGTCCCTGGCGGTAGCAAAAGGGCCAGATCTCTAAATCTTTTCAAACTAGGGTCAAATCTCGAATAGGTTTCAGAAAAGGGTCAAAACACGAAATTTAGCCTTCGGAGGGTAACACGCTGCTCCGGAAGGACCTCATCATCACTATACAAGCATGGCATGGACGACCATGCCACCGTGGTACAGGCTACACTAGCCTAATCCAATGTATATTCAACCAATCGGAACATCCGGCAAGGCCTCCCTGAACACTATAAATAGGGGAGACCAAAGCCTCACAGGGGTCGGTCTTTTGGCCTGAGAAGAGACACATGTGTATCTTTTCACCTTGTAACTGACATATTGTAGCGCTCTACCATTGCAATACAAAACAAAGCATGAGTAGGGTATTACACCAAGAAGGTGGCCCGAACCTAGGTAGTTCATTGTGTTCATTTGTAGTTCATCCATGAAGTAGGATTGCTGGAAGTGTTCAGCCCTTGGCCAAACTCTCAAAGAGTTGTTGCTCACAACTCATATCCAGATTCTTAGAAACTGACATTTGGCGCCAGGTAGGGGCTGAGGCGTTTCTAGCGCTCTTGGTGCACTTCCCTCGTTCCCTTGGGCACCTAATTCGGCAGATGCTTTGCTGAAGATGGTGTGAGACAGGGTTCATCGTCCGGTGGCACGTGCCCAGGTGCATCGACCTAGGCAGGGTCCCTTCCTGCTGTGTCGTAGCAACGCGCTGCCCACCTGGGTGGCGCGCGATCGTAGAGGCGTTGTGGTGGGAGTCTCGTGCCCAAGGAACCACGGGTCATTAAGGCCCACGCAGACTTCTCTCCTACATCTTCGACAGAGGGCTAGAGAGCAGCCCATGAGCTACGTCGCTCGCTTCCCCCAGCTTCACACGTAAATAGGAGGCATTACAGAGGTTGTCGTCATTGCAGCGTTCTTTGAGGACGTCAACAACCTTGGAGTCCGCGTGGAGCTCGTGGCACGGGCGGTGATGACCGTGGCAGATCTCTACCGCGGGCGCGTAAGTGCATTCGGTCCCAGGAGGCCGGCACCCTCCAGGGGCCCACTGTTTTCGTCGCATTGAGCCAGTTCTTCTAGGAGTGGCCATTCCCGTGAATGGGATTGAATAGACCCAATCGGCCTCATGGGAGGAATCCACCACCTCGAGCGCCCCTACTCGAGCCGTCTCGGTTTCCGCGCCGGTCTCGCCGGCAGGACTGGCCATGGTGGTTCCTCACAAGGTGCAGGAGATGACTTTGTTCGCTGTCGAGATTGCCTTCGGTGAGGACGCGTCCCACAACATCTCCGTCAAGGCTAACTTCTTTATCGCGCATGCCGAGGGCTACGCCTGATCCCTTGGAACATGGTGACATGCTACTTCACAAGACTACGCGGCTGATAACCCACAACTATAGGGGATCGCAATAGTTTGAGGGTAATATTTCACCCAAATTTATTGATTCAACACAAGGGGAGCCAAAAAATATTTTTAAGTATTATTAGTCGAGTTGTCAATTCAACCACACCTGGAGAACTAAATATCTACAACAAGGTGATCAGTAGCACAGTATTATGATAGTTTGATAGCAGTAGTGATAGTAGCAATATCAACAGTAACAGTAACAATAACAATTTTTCTAGTGATTGTAACAACATCAGCAGCGAAAGTAACTTAGAAAAGATCAATATATCAAAAGCGCAGGCATTGGATCAATGATGGATATTTGTATTGGATGACATTCATCATATAACAAGCACAACCTAGAGCGATACACAATAGTGCAAATTTATCAATGCAATGTAGGCATGTATTCCATATATAGTCATACATGCTTATAGTAAGAACGTGCATGACATCTTTTGTCCTACCCTCCTGTGGCAGCGGGGTCCATAAGGAAACTAAGGAATATAAAGGCCTCCTTTTAATAGAGAACTGAAACAAAGCATTAGCACATGGTGAATACATGAACTCCTCGAAGTATAGTCATCCCCGGAGAGTATCCCAAACAATTGTCACTATGGGGGTGTACGAATCATAACAATAACAAGTGCAAATGACTAGTAGATAGGATCTAGAACATAAATATATTCATGAAAACATAGAGGGTTCAGATCTGAAATCATGACACTCAGGCTCTAGTGACAAGCATTAAGCATAGCAAAGTCATGGCAACATCAATATTAGAACATAGTGGATACTAGGGATCAAGCACTAACAAATTGACTCTGTTACATGATAAATCTCATCCAACCCTATCACCGTCCAGCAAGCCTCCGAAGGAATTACTCACTACCGGTGGTGAGCATCATGAAATTGCTGATGAAGAAGGGTTGGTGATGATGATGGCGATGAACCCCCCTCTCCAGAGCCCCAAACGGACTCCAAATCTGGCCTCCCGATGAAGAACAGGAGGTGGTGGCGGCTATGTATCGTAAAACATGATGAAACTTATTATCTTATTTTTTTCTCGGGGAAAAGGAATTTATAGGCTGGAGATTAGGGTCAGCGAAGCCATGTGGGCCCTACAAGGCAATTGGGCGCACCTGGGAGGTGGGTGGCCACGCCTTGTTGCCTTGTGGGCAACAGGTGGCCCCCCTCTGGTGGGTCTTGGCTCCAGTATTTTTTTATATCCCATAAGAAAATCTTCAGAAAGTTTCGTCCAATTCCGAGAACTTTTTTTACACAAAAAACAACACCATGGTAGTTATGCTGAAAACAACGTCAGTCCGGATTAGTTTCATTCAAATCATGAAAATTTGAGTGCAACACAAGAGTAAAAGTGTTTGAAAAAGTAGATACGACGAAGACGTACCAAGTCCCCCAAGCTTAATTCATTGCTTGTCCTCAAGCAATTCAGTTGACAAACTAAAATTGATAAAGAAAAACTTTTACGAACTCTTTTGTTCTCGTATCTGTATATAAGCTTAAATAGCACCCAAGTTTTCAGCAAAGATCATGAACTAACCATGCAAATTATAACACTTAGAAATCACATTTACTCATATCAATGATATAATCAACTAGTGAGCAATAATAAAAAATCTCAAATGCCAACAATTTGTCAAAACAATCATGATATAATATGATAACACGGTATCTCGCTAGTCCTTTCTGAGACTGCAAAACATAAATGCAGAACACCTTCAAAGTTCAAGCAGCGACTAAACATTGTAATTCATGGTAGAAGGGATCTAGTCATGATGCACACAATATTAACTGTACTCAATGAAAGTGCGTTATATCGACTAGAGGGGGGGGGGGTGAATAGGCGATTTTTATGAAAGTCTTCAAAACGTGAAAGTTTCGAAGACGAATGATAGAAATAAACCTATTACCATGCAGCGGAAGGTAGACTACACTAGGCAAACCATAGTAAAGTATTCAATGAAGTGAGAGCACAATGACTAATAGCAGCAATGTAGTAGAGATCAGGTAGGAAGATATTGTGAAGCCACACAGAACATGCAGTCACTCAGTGAAGACAAAAGATAGTGCAAACATACAATGACTTCACAAGGAGTAACAGTAAGTAAAGGGAAGGGAAGGATGAAAGCAGTGATTCGTTGAAGACAATGATTTGTTGGACCAGTTCCAGTTGTTGTCACAACTATACGTCTGGTTAGGACAGCTAGGTATTTAAACCTTAGGACACACAGTCCTGAACACGTAGCTCAGGACACCCAGTCCTCACCGTATTCCCCTTGAGCTAAGGTCACACAGACCTCGCCCAATCACTCTGGTAAGTCTTCAAGGTAGACTCCCAAACCTTCACAGACTTTGTTCACCGGCAATCCACAATGTCTCTTGGATGCTCAGAACGCGACGCCTAACCGGCTAGAGGATGCACAGTCCTCAAGTGTAATAAGTCTTCAGATCACACAGACAAGAAGACTTAAGTGATGCCTAATTCTCTTTGGCTCTGGGTGGTTAGGGCTTTATCCTCGCAAGGAATTCTCTCTCAAAGGCTTCGAGGTGGGTTGCTCTCAAACGACAAAAGCCGTACTATGAATCTGAGGAGCCAACCGTTTATGGTTGTAGGGGGTGGGCTATTTATAGCCACTAGGCAACCCGACTTGATTTGTACGAAATGACCCTGGGTCACTAAGGAACTGACACGTGTTCCAATGGTCAGATTTCAAACTCACATGGCAACTTTACTTGGGCTACAAGCAAAGCTGACTTGTCTGACTCTGGACAAGATTCGCTCTCATAGTCTTCACTCGAAGACATAGGTTTTGTTTAAGCATCACTTCAGTCATTCTGACTGGTTCTCTTGGACCTCACTTAACAGTACGGTGGTTCCTATGACTCAACACGGAAGAAAAAGAACTACGAAAGATCTAAGTCTTCGAGCTCCATAGGCTTCATGCGGTGTCTTCTCTTGTCATAGTCTTCAATGTGAATATCTTCATATACCACCTTTGACTTCAATGTCTTCATACATTTTTAGGGGTCATCTCTGGTAGGAAAACCGAATCAATGAGGGACTTCTACCTGTGTTATGCTGCAATTCTCACAAACACATTAGTCCCTCAACTAGGTTTGTCGTCAATACTCCAAAACCAACTAGGGGTGGCACTAGATGCACTTACAATCTCCCCCCTTTTGGTGATTGATGACAAACTAGTTGAAGTTTTCAACGGGGAATATGATATGTGAAATTGTAAAGGATAAGGAATTGTCTTCATAAGTTGCAAGGGCTCCCCCTGAAGATGTGCATATAAGTAATTTGCTTTTGGAATGCAAATGCACATGGCAGGTTGTGCTTGTGGAGATCCACTTCAACTTATGATGACAATCCACTATGCATGTGAAAGTATGTGAAGATAATGACATGCATAATGGAAAATGGACGTCTGCAAAATGATCTAAGTGCAGAATTTATCGTCACACATGCGGAATTTATCATCGCAACACAAGGTGGCAAATAAGTAGCAGACGACCATCGAGTTTAAGTGTTACAACTCAAAGAACCAAATGTATCAAAACGAGAGTTGTAAGCACGAAGCAAAATATAAAGCACCCACCCATATGGACCCGCTTGAAGACTATCAAACTCATATGCTTCTCCCCCTTTTGTCAGTAAGGACCAAAAAGGCTCGAAGACATAGATCATCTACTTGTTCCCATGAAGAGTAGGTGAAGCAGCTAGAAGGGTCGTTAGTGGTGTTTGGTGGTGCAGAAGAAGGAGGTGGCGATGAGGTAGCATCGTCTTCATCCTCGATCACTCTGGCATTCACAGTTGCAGCAGAGGAAGAGAACTCAGAGTCTTCAAGGGATGGAGTTCGTCGCAGCACTGCCCTTCGAGGAGGTGTGGAGTCAAACTTGAATCGCTCAGAGAAGCCATCCTCTTGAAGATCATTTTCAGAACACAGCAGCGTCAGCCCTTTCCATGTGCGTCGAGAGGTTTCATGAGCAACAAAGGCATTCTTGATGGCAAGATTGCGAATGCGATTAACATCCACCAAGAGGCTTTGCATTTGACGCTTCAGCCAGTCATGATGCCTATCCCGTTTCTGATGAAGAGCCACCAGAAGCTCTCGGTCATTGAGAACACGAGTGCGCTTCTTGGGTCATTGGGCAATGGTGATATCAGTGGCTTCAGTTAGAGCAGGATGCGGTGCACATGTAGTGCCAGCCAAAGGATACACACGAGTGACGGCTTCAACGCCTTCATCGTTCTGAGAAAAACATTGATGCTCTGCATTCTGAAGACTTAGAGGTTCCTTGGCAGGCTCAGGATAGATGGCTTCAATAGACATATCCACATCAGGCAAAAAGATCCGATGATTGCGAGCAGAGGGCTGATATGAGATAGCGGAGTGAAGTTTGATCAGCCGCATCACCCAAGGGGCGTAGAACTTCAAACCAAACAGATTAGAGCCAGATGCAGCAAGTTGGCGAATGAAGAAATCCTGTGTATTGAAGTATTTTCATGAAGAATATAGAAGACCAAAGTCTTCATTGCACCTTCTAGCTTGGCATGGGGAGAATGTCCTTTGATTGGCCAGAGAGTCCGCCTTATGATGTGATAAATGGTCCTTGGCAGATACTCAAGGTCTTCAACGAAGAACTCCATGGGATAAGCAGCATCTTGGGGCAATGGCTTCATCATACTGAGCATCTGACTCATATTAGGTTCAGTCTTTTGAAAGATGCTCTCAACAGCTTCACTATGAAGCTGACAACCATGCTCGTAGAGATCGCCAGGAGTGGGCAAACCAGTGAGCTCAATGATGTCAAAGGCTTTGGCTTCGTGATGAACGTTTCTTGTCATCCACTCCAGGACCCAAGTCTTCGGATCTCTGTTATACCCGCGGATGTGAAGTGTGGCATAGAATTGGAGCAGCAACTCTTCATTCCAATGCTCTTGGCCAGTGACAAACGACAGCAGTCCAACCTCTTTGAAGCAATCCAGAGCTTCTTCCAGACAGGGCAGACCAGCTATTGCTTCAATGTCAAGGCGCTTGTGTGGGAAGATGCGACCTTGGTTGTAAAGAACGCATGAGTAATAGCTTCGCTGCGGATAGCTCCAGAACCGATCGGACGATATTCTTTCCCTGGAGTAGGGGTTCCTGGAGCTATTGAAGAATGTGCTGTCTGCTCTGAAGCCATTGATATTGAAGGAGCTAGGTGCTAATGCAGGACCTGGGAACCTGGGCAATCTTGGGATTGTCTTCTGTACCTGAGGCCTGTGCTCAACATGATAGTCGAACTGGGGACCGGCAGCAGACGCAGGAATAGAAGCAGCGGGATCAGTGGCTTCGCTGACTTCTGGTGGTTTTGTTGGTGAGGGCTCCACATTAGGTTCAGCCATGATAGCGTCAGTGGCTTCAGTGGTGTTGGTGGTGGCAGCCTCAAGATTTTCAACCTCCACTTGACGAGCAGGAGGGTCGGTCACGATCACGTTCTCCTCGAGAACTGCTTCTTGGTGGGACAGGGGAGTGGCAACTTGTGGGACTTCTTCTTCAGTGGCTGATGCAGCCGGATTGTCTTCAGTAGTTTTATCTTCGGTCACAGAGACTTGAGGCCTTGGACCTTTGCGAAGCCTACGCAACGCGGGTGACGCCTGTGGAGTTGGGGTTGGCTGGGCCTCAAAGTCTTCTTCCTCTTGTGGGCGATCCGCCCATGAAGCATCCTGTGCAATTGGCGTCAGTGGACGACCAAAGCTGATGAGTTCGCTGTGTGTTAGTACAGGCGGTGATACCTGTTGGTGCTCTAGCTGAGGAAGGGCTGCATCATCTTCAACATGGTCATGGTGACCAATGTCTTCAGCAGCGATGGGATCAGCTGCTGGAAAGTCTTCAGCTTCATGAGCCTCTGTGAAAGCAGGCTCATGGACAGTCAGTTGACGTTCTTGTGGATCAGCGTCGAGGTGAACCATGGAAATGGGTTCAACAATCAAGGGCTCTGTGGGAGCAGCCCGTTCCTTCTTGGTCTTTCTTTTCTTCTTGGCGGGGGCAGTAGCAGAGGTTTCAGGATGTTTTCTCTTCCTTGCTTTAGCCTCAGCAGTCCTGGTCTTCTTCAGTTCTGAAGCGGTTGACCTGGCCTTTGGCTTCAAGCCAGTCATGCTAGTTGGGAAGACAAGGGGATCTGCTTCCTGCCTTGGTGCTTCGGGTTCAGCCATAGCGGGCTTCTTCTTCTTCTTGGCAGCCATCCTGGGGTCGATGCTAGGATGCCCAAGGGCCTTGCGCTTCTCAGCCTCATTGTAGGCTTGCACACACCTATCAGCCAGGACCTTCATGCGCTCACGATAACCCTGAGCTTCTGCTCGTTTCTTTAGAAAGGCTTCCTTGAGCTCGTGCATCATAATCTTGAAGTTCTTCACGTCTTGCACGCTGAGCTTGGCCATATGCTTCTTGAACTGAGATTTCTCAAAGTCAATCTTCTGCTTCAGTTCAACAATGCACTGGGCGATGGCTAACTCTGAAGCAATGGCGCCATGGAAGGCGACACTGAGGCCAATGGGTAGTTGGAGATCTTCGAAGCTGATGTTTGGCGTGTCAAACCACTCATCAATGAAGTTGTGGATGATTGTTACATCAAAGTGCGGCAGATCATTGAAGATTTCTGCTTCTTCTTTGCTCTTGATGAGTTGCTCAAGAGCGTCATCTGCAAGATCTTCATCACTTGATAGATCAATGGCATCATTGCGCAGAATGGCAGCAGCAGTTAGCTCTTGGCCGGTGTGTGGCAGAGGCATCTTGACCTTCTGGGGCTTGGAGATGCGTGACAAATCTTCAGACTGCACACTGTCTTCAGGAGGTGCAGTTGCCAGTGGCTTCGCCTGTGAGATTTTTGGTGAAGGGGCAGGCTTTGAAGCTTTAGGCTTCTTCAACTTCTTTGGCTTCGGCGCTACAGGCGCTTCATCTGATTCAGCGTCAGCTACAGGCTCATTCACGGCTATCCCTTGAACCAAGATATGGGTGATGAGACCTTCAAGGTTGTAGAAAGGACCGACGACATTGGGTTCTGCATCCCGTGTGCCGTCAGCCCTTAGAGCAGAAGGACCAGGGTTGAAGTCTAGTCCCAATGTCTTCTTGTTCTGCTTCGCTGAGTTTTGGGCAAACTGAAAGTTGCGCTTGAACAGAATGTCGTCACGACACCATAGCAGTGACGATGGGTCAGCATCCGCAGGCTGTGGTCCATGTCCCACACACGCCTGGATTGTCGGGTGGTCGTTCCTACTTCTCCGTGTTTCATGTGGAGGAATGAGCATTGAAAACGGACTTAAGGTTTGTCTCTGTATCTTCTGCTGACAAGGACGCAGAGAAGACATTCGACAACTTCAATAGAATGCATATGATTTGGAGAGATAGAGTTTGAGATAGAAAGCACAGAGAGGTTAGGGCCCGATCACACTCACTTAGTTCAAAAGATTCAACAAGAAGACATAGCTATAAGTGAATGCTGTAGAGGACAGAACACCAGTATATATGTATATAATCAACATAGTGAAGATAATCATGAAAACATGTTGAGATTGAAGCCAAACCAAATGTGAAGACATAGCAAGGTAACGCCATGAGTGAAACACTTCAAATAGAACATTTGGTGGTGGCGTTACCCACCGTATAGGAAGTATTAGACCCAGACACGATGCACAATTATCGTGGCGCTCCGAAGTCAAATTCCACGTTAATGTATTCACACTTAGAATGTATGTCTTCATTGATTGAAGATATACTTTACTTCGTGTGTTGCACATCTAAGTCATCAATATGCATAAGGGTTAGGATGTGTGCCTGATCACAGGACATTTGAGGATTCCAGGATATTTAGCTCACACCGTAACTTGCAAAATCTCTTCTCATCCAAGGGCTTGGTGAAGATATCTGCCAATTGCTCTTCAGTGTTGACGTGTAGGATATCAATATCTTCCTTCACAACATGATCTCTAAGAAAGTGATGACGAATTTCAATGTGCTTTGTCTTCGAGTGCTGAACTGGGTTGTTGGCAATCTTGATGGCGCTTTTGTTGTCGCAGTAGAGTGGCACTTGCTTCAGATGAATGCCATAGTCCTTGAGTGTTTGCTTCATCCACAGAAGCTGAGCGCAGCAAGATCCAGCAGCAATGTATTCAGATTCAGTAGTGGAGAGAGATACACAATTCTGCTTCTTAGAAGACCAACATACAAGTGATCGTCCCAGAAAGTGACATGTGCCTGATGTAGACTTGCGATCCACTTTGTCACCAGCATAATCAGCATCCGAGAATCCAACCAGATCAAACTCTGAGCCCTTCGGATACCATAATCCTAGAGTTGGGGTGTGAGCCAAATATCAAAGAATTCGCTTCACAGCTAAGTGATGCGACTCCTTTGGTGTCGCTTGAAATCGAGCACACATGCAAACACTAAGCATAATATCTGGCCTAGATGCACATAGATAGAGCAAAGAACCAATCATGGAGCGGTATACCTTTTGATCGAACTCTTTACCATTGTCGTCAGGACCCAGATGATGCTTGTTTGGCATTGGCGTCGTGAAGCCTTTGCAGTCTTGCATACCGAACTTCTTCAAGCAATCTTTGAGATACTTCTCTTGAGATATGAAGATGCCGTTGCGTTGCTGTCGTATTTGAAGACCGAGAAAGAACTTCAGCTCTCCCATCATAGACATTTGATATTGCTCTTGCATCATATATCCAAACTCTTCACTGTACTTCTGATTGGTGCAGCCGAAGATAATGTCATCCACATATATTTGGCACACAAACAGTTCACCATCATATGTCTTCGTGAAGAGAGTGGGGTTGAGGGAACCAGGTATGAAGCCTTTGCTCTTCAGGAAGTATTTGAGTGTGTCATACCAGGCCCAAGGGGCTTGTTTGAGGCCATACAGTGCCTTGTTGAGCTTGTATACCATGTCAGGATGTTTTGGATCTTCAAAGCCAGGTGGTTGTGCAACATACACTTCTTCTTTAATCTTGCCATTAAGAAAGGCGCTCTTCACATCCATTAGATAAAGAAGTATGTTGTGATGATTTGCATAGGCCAGCAGTATGCGTATGGCTTCAAGTCTAGCCACAGGAGCAAATGTTTCATCGAAGTCAATGCCTTCCACTTGAGTATATCCTTGAGCAACGATACGAGCTTTGTTTCTGACAACTTGACCATGCTCATCTTGTTTGTTGCGGTATATCCATTTTGTGCCTATTATGTTGTGCTTCCGAGGATCGGGACGCTTAACCAGTTCCCATACATTATTTAGCTCAAATTGTTGAAGCTCTTCTTGCATAGCTTGAATCCATTCAGGTTCCATGAAGGCTTCTTCAACTTTCTTGGTTCTGTTATTGAGACGAATGCGAAGTGCCCATAGAAATTTGCTAGCTGAGTTGCCCTTGAACGAGTGAGTGGACCGGGTGCATTGATGCTATCAATTATTCTTTCAATCTGCACTTCATTGGCAACACGAGGATGTACAGGGCGAAGATTTTGCTCTTGCTGATCATTGTCGTTGTTAGAGGGAATGTCTTTAGGCTGAGCATTGTCTTCAGGTTGATCAGGTGCTGAGATGATAAGTTCTTCTTCAGGATGAGCTTCAGAAGGTATAATTTCTCCAGTTACCATTAGCTTGATTGATTCACTGGATGGAACTTCATCTAGCACATTTGGCAGGTGCTCTCTTTGTGAACCGTTGGTCTCATCGAACCGCACATCCACTGTTTCAACCACTTTATAATGAAAGAGATTGAAGACTCTGTAGGAGTGTGAATCCCATACATTATTCATCTCAAATTGTTGAAGCTCTTCTTGCATAGCTTGAATCCATTCAGGTTCCATGAAGGCTTCTTCAACTTTCTTGGTTCTGTTCTTAAGATGAATGCGAAGTGCCCACAGAAATTTGCTAGCTGAGTTGCCCTTGAACGAGTGAGTGGACCGGGTGCATTGATGCTATCAATTATTCTTTCAGTCTGCACTTCATTGGCAACACGAGGATGTACAGGGCGAAGATTTTGCTCTTGCTGATCATTATCGTTGTTAGAGGGAATGTCTTCAGGCTGAGCATTGTCTTTAGGTTGATCAGGTGCTGAGATGATAAGTTCTTCTTCAGGATGAGCTTCAGAAGGTATAATTTCTCCAGTTCCCATTAGCTTGATTGATTCATTGGATGGAACTTCATCTAGCACATTTGGCAGGTGCTCTCTTTGTGAACCGTTGGTCTCATCGAACCGCACATCCACTGTTTCAACCACTTTATAATGAAAGAGATTGAAGACTCTGTAGGAGTGCGAATCCTTTCCATATCCAAGCATAAAACCCTCATGTGCTTTTGGTGCAAACTTTGAGGTGTGATGTGGGTCCTTAATCCAGCACCTGGCGCCAAATACTCTGAAGTAACTGACATTTGGCTTCTTGCCAGTAAGGAGCTCATAAGATGTCTTGTTCAGAAGCTTGTGAAGATAAACACGATTGATTGTATGGCATGCAGTATCAATGGCTTTAGGCCAGAATTTTCTTGGAGTCTTGTATTCATCTAGCATCGTTCTGGCCATCTCAATGAGTGTTCTGTTCTTGCGTTCGATGATGCCATTCTGCTGTGGCGTGTACGGGGCTGAGAATTCATGTGTGATGCCCAAGGTATCAAGATATGTATCAAGACCAGTGTTCTTGAATTCAGTGCCATTGTCACTTCTGATGTGCTTTATCTTGGCGCCATAGTTGTTCATTGCTCGATTTGCGAAGCGTCTGAAGACATCCTGCACTTCAGTCTTGTAAAGGATTATGTGCACCCAAGTATATCTAGAATAATCATCAACAATGACAAAGCCATAGAGACAAGCAGTAGTAGTAAGAGTTGAGTAATGAGTGGGACCGAAAAGATCCATGTGAAGTAGTTCGAAGGGTCGAGTAGTAGTCATGATTGTCTTCGAGGGATGTTTGGCCCTCGTCATCTTTCCTGCTTCACAGGCACCGCATAAATGATCTTTCTTGAACTTGAGGGCCTCGATGCCTATGACATGCTTCTTCTTTGCAAGGGTGTGGAGGTTCCTCATGCCAGCATGCCGAAGCCTCCGATGCCAGAGCCAGCATTCTGAAGCTTTTGCTAGAAGACATACGTCAAGCTGTGGTCCTACTGAGAAATGTACCACGTACAAATCATCTTTTCGATACCCTTCAAATACTAGAGACTTGTCAGATTCCATTAGAACAAGGCAACGGTATTTTCCAAATATTACGATCATGTTTAAATCACAAAGCATTGAGACAGACATTAAGTTGAAGCCAAGGGATTCAACAAGCATGACTTTATCCATGTGTTGATCCCTTGAGATTGCAACTCTACCTAGACCCAATACCTTACTTTTACCAGTGTCAGCAAATGTGATGTGGCTCTTGTCGGATGGACGTAAGGTGGAGTCCATAAGAAGGCTTCTTTTGCCAGTCATGTGATTTGTACACCCACTATCAATAATCCATTCTATAGACGCTGGTGTCGTACCCTACAGTGCAGTTAGGGGGATAGGCGTCACGAAGAGAATTGTGAAGCAAAAACATTTGACGAACCAGTGGGTTATGAAAGCTTAGATCCAGATTAGGACTGATAGGGAGAGTAGCAAGCGATTCAGGAACGAAGTACATAGTAAGACCATTCGGGCATTTGGTCTTGCGCCCTACAAGATGTTTAAGGACCCTGGGCTTTATCCTGTGGCACTAGATGCACTTACACTCAATGCATAAGAATAACAATAGTGCTCTCAGGACTGGTGCTTTAATTAAGAAGGTGATGACTCAGCAATAAAAGTAAATAACATAAAAGTAAATAGATAGGCCCTTCATAGAGGAAAGTAGAGATTTGTAGAGGTGCCAGAGCTCGAAGCTTAAATTAGAGATAAATACAATTTTGAGAGGCATGCCTTTCCTGTCAACGTCATGACCAAGGATTTTCCAATATTTTCCATGCTAAACACATATTTAAGATTTACATGATTTGATCCACATAATTTGTACAACAAATCATAATGTAAACTATGTTGCATTCATATAAGGTTCTATTTTTAATTATTGCTTGGCTGGAATACTCTTACATTACAAAAGGGTTATTATGTGTCTCAATTTTGGTGAGGAATGTTACCAAGTTGAGTGACGAGTGGTTCACCGACGAAGAACTTCTTTACTATTTTGTTGGTCTGCCTGCATATAGGGTTGTTCTTTCGATAGGCTGGTGTCTCATATATGCTTAAATCAGTGACTAAACTACATTTATCAGTTCTATTGGTGCCTCTAGGTGTAGTTAACTTGTGGAAGCAGCATCTTATCATCCTTTTCCTTACGTGTTTCATTGAAGCGAGTGGCTAGCTGGAAGAGTTCTTTAGCAATATTTTGTCTCCAGTGGCTTATTTGGTCATTTTCATGAAAGGGTTGATCCTTGAGGCCCACTAGCTATTTTGCATTCTTGCTGGAGAAATATCCAACAGGAGCACAAAGGTACATGAAGCACAATTTTGGTCTTCAAATGGTATATAGTCTAAATAGAATGATTGGATGGTAATCAGTTCCTTCTGACTACCTTGGGTTACACTCTTGGCATTAACTCAAGTTTGTAAATTGTAATAACATTTACAAGAGTTGATTTCTACATTTGTTGCAGGATGTATTATTAGAATATAAGGATTTAAGTTCCACTTTCCAGCCACTTCCCGTAATTATCTACTAAGTTGGATTGGTATTTTCTGTTAACTGAACAATATTACATCAATCTTTATGACTTTTTATGAGCAAGTGATCCGTCCGCTATTAGTTCTTCTGTATACTTAAAATAAGGAATAATACAGTCCAAATGCCACCGTAGTGTTTGATTACAACATTAACCTGTTTTAATCCATTACTTTAGTTTCTTCTTGTAAAGTTCATTATTTGCTGCCAATTTTTTATCTCGCATCAAATATCATAGAGCTTTTTGACCACATATATCTATGTGTTTTTTTGAAGCTCACATAGTTCTTTTATTTGTGTAGGTGAAACTGCAATGCATGTTATGAATTGTTGCAAGAAACTATTTCATATATTTTTGTGCAAGGATGTTGCTTTTTCACATGGTACCCATATCTTGATAGCTTGGAGTAATAGGTGGATAGATGTGTCATACCTTCTCTTCCATGACCTATCATAAGGTAACCCGTTCATCCGTTTCTCGCTGTTTTTACAATCATATTCTATACACATGATATGTCTCCAACGTATCTATAATTTTTGCTTGTTCCACGCTGTTATATTATCATTATTGGATGTTTTGCAATCATTTTAGAGCAACTTCATATCATTTTTTGGGACTAACCTATTGACATAGTGCCCAGTGCTAGTTGCTGTTTTTTTGCTTGTTTTTTTGCTTTGCAGAATATCAGTACCAAACGGAGTCCAAACGCAGCAAAACTTTTTGGAGAATTCTTATGGACCAGAAGAAACAACATGGGCCAAAGAAGTACCAGAGGGGTGCCCCAGGCACAACCCACCTGGGCGTGTCTGGGGGCCCAGGCGTGCCCTGGTGGGTTGTTCCCACCTTGGTGGCCTCCCGCGTCACCTCTTCGACATATAAATACCCAAATATTCCAAAAACCCTAGGGGAGTTGACGAAACACAATTCCAACGGCTGCAAGTTCCGGAACCACGAGATCCAATCTAGACACCATCACAGAGGGGTTCATCATCCTCATTGGCGCCTCTCCGATGATGCGTGAGTAGTTCATTGTAGACCAACGGGTCTGTAGGCAGTAGCTAGATGGCTTCTTTTCTCTTTTTGATTCTTAATACAGTGGTCTCTTGGGGATCTATTTGATGTAACTCTTTTTGCATTGTGTTTGTTGGGATCCGATGAACTTTGAGTTTATGATCAGATCTATATCCATGAATATTATTTGAGTCTTCTTTGATCTCTTATGTGCATGATTACTTATAGCCTTGTATTTCTTCTTTGAATCTTTGGTTTAGTTAGGCCAACTAGATCGATTTTTCTTGCCATGAGAAGAGGTGCTTTGTGATGAGTTTGATCATGTGGTGTTCTTTCCCAGTGACAGAAGGGGCAGCAAGACATGCATGTATCGTTGCTATTAAGGATAACAAGACGGGGGCTATTCCTACATGAATAGATCTTGTCTACATCATGTCATCGTTCTTATTGCATTACTCCATTTCTCCATGAACTTAATACACTAGATACATGTTGGATAGCGGTCGATGTGTGGAGTAATAGTAGTAGATGCAGGCAGGAGTCGGTCTACTAATCTTGGACGTGATGCATATATAATAATCAATGTCTTGGATATCGTCATAATTATTCGATCTTCTATCAATTGCCCAACAGTAATTTGTTTACCCACTGCATGCTATTTTCTTGAGAGAAGCAACTAGTGAAATTTACGGCCCCCAGATCTATTCTTTATCATATTTGCTTTGAGATCTATTTTTATTTGCTTTTGTTTTCAGATCTATATTTTCAAAAACCCAAAACTACCTTGCTGCACTTTTTATTTATTTATTTTATTCCGTGTTTTATCGAGAGCTATTTATCTAATCTACCATCAATTTATCTACCTTTTACCATGAAGGGATTGACAACCCCTCTTACTCGTCGGGTTGCAAATACTTGTTCTTTATGTGCAGGTACCATTTACATTGTGTTACTTGGTTCTCCCACTGGATTAATACCTTGGTTTCATAACTGAGGGAAATACATACTGTAGCTGTGCCTTATCATCCCTTTCTCTTTGGGGAAATACCGACGTAGTTCAAGCGACGTCAGCACACAATAACTACAACTGTATATTTCCCACATCGCACCAAGCAAGCAACTATTCATTGTGTACCTAAGTATATATTAAATTGGTTCCAAATCACTCACTTGCTTGTTTGAATGCTTGGCTCGCTCTCGCTTTTTGTGTCATGGGCGCAACGAGTACTATTTCCACTCCGTGACAATGTCCTTTCTAGAGGTAAGAACTAAGATAACAACATTTTACTTCTTAAACAAAAGCACATCAATATACTGTTTGATTCATCCTGACAATTTTAACTTGCCTTACACAATACATACACAAAAGAAATGATAGGTAGGTGGTATTATTCGGTCAGAATCAGAGGAAAGAACAATTTTAACTTAGATTTACTTACATAACCAGATATGGTAAATACTATAGCATCAAGAACAAGAGAACCAAATTTGTTTTCTGCTGACACCACATAATAAGCACAACAAGCAGGTTAAAGCTTTGCTGTTCTCTTTATAAATAGCTACACAACATACATCAATTGGTTACTATGATCATTGTATGTCTTGCTACAGATTAATACACATATAGAATTATGGACTGCACTTACTCATAGTATCTTCTTCTTTGTCATCGACCAACCGCGATGGAGAAACTAAGGATCCCAACAAAAGTACTTCTAGACACTATGATGCATCAACTTGGCCTTCTAAACGCAGTGTACTCAACACAAAAGAGAAGGCCGGATGATCTTCATGCAACCATTCACTTCTATGGATGTAAGAACCAACTAGACAACAGGCTTACAAGGAAATCAATATCCATCCATGTGTACAGTAAACTTGAATAAGCTAAAGATCGTCTGGCAACTGAAGCTCTCAAGTGCATGGAAGGCTCATCAAGGTTCTGCATGACCTCAACTACGACAAACTACTGTTGGTTCATAAAAAATATAAGTCTCCGGAGCATGAAAAAGACGGAATGATAAGACTATTTTAGCAACAACTGGTGCATTAGGCTTAGTGGAGTTTGCATGGCAGCAAAGGAACTTTACCGTATAATAGATACAAACTTCACATCAGGATCAATCAACATCCAAAGACAACAATCCGATTCATATTCTGTCACAAATAAGATATGTTGTTGATCATCTTAGTGATACAACTATACAATTAGAGAGCCCTTTGCGTAGATCGTCTTAGTGATATATGCTTGCTCTCGTCCTTTGCGCATCGGCGCAACGGGGTCATCTAGTTTAATAAAAAGTTAAAGAAAAAAAGAAAAGATATGGTTGGTCCAAAAATATTATGGGCTCTAAGGCAAAATAAAGAATACATATATTTTTATACTAAACTTTTATATTCGTCTAAACATATTATTTCATCATAATACAAGCTAAACGAGTATGATTTCCGCACTTAGTTAGCATAGTTAATCACACAACAACATTGTTAAATATTAATTATTGTTTGTAATACGGCTGTAATGTACATCAACAAAACAATTATGCTTAATTTAAGTTACTTATCTTAACAAAAGTTTATTTTCATTCACATTTTATTCATTTGCACAAATTATATAGTGTATATATATACATATGTATATTTATATATGTGTGGGTGTGTGCGTACATGTTTATTTTCATATCGTTAAATATCATGATCGAGCTTCGTAAAGCTTATTGTCTAACACATGTATTATTAGGTAAGTATATTTGTGGAAATTTATAGATTATAAATTGAGTAGTTGACAACTGAAATTGCAAATTAAGTTTAGTAATAAGTTGACAATACATGTGTGCTCTTACTTGATTCTTGATAGTGAAGTAGCATCACTTATAGTAATGACTTGTGCAAAGATAAAAATGACGCCAGTTCAATTTCTGTGTACTGATTTGATTATTTGATATGCACTTATGTAATGTTTTTGGATTTATCTAGTATAAGCAACCGGTCTTTCAAATCAAAGGTTGAGCATGAAATTGCACACATAAATCTACTTAACATAACATTCATTACAAAGAGCCTAACCCCGATCCTCACTTGTGCAATTTTTTTGTCCATTTATGCGACAAGTAATTCCGAACGGGGGAGTACTACAGAGCATGTAAAGAGAAAACAACGAAACCATGTAGCAAAACCCAAAATTACTTCACTGGTAGTCACATATCCTTTTGACCGTAGGCCCCCAACCATGCTATCTCTTGAAGATTTCACTCGTCACTTGAGCAAGTACTCTAGACACCATGAGCAACATTTTTTGCATCCCTCTTTTCTATGGAGAAGTCCATGAATCCAGCAGAGAACATAAGAGAATAGAACATGAGTGGGGTCATTAAGAAGTACACTTTGAAAGCAAGATATGTTTCTTGTTTTCCAGATAGTCCATAAGAGTCCACCAACACCTATAGAGATTAGAGCCTTATCCTTGCCATTATAGCGAGGCAACCAATTCTTGTTGAGTCACTACCATTAATTAATCTGGGTCCTAGATAGTTTAATTGCCGTTGAGGCCTTCTTTTGGCTTTCCTCTTCTTCTCAAACTTAAGCATATGTAGGTATGACATTGGATATTTTGTCTGATTATGGCAAGATTTTTGGAGTTCAGGTTAGCGACGCCTGGATCACGATTTCAGCGAAGGGAGAATTCATACCCGGGACTAGTGATAGGTGGCGTTTTGCTGTTTCTTAGCTCCTCTTCTTTGCGTGTGTGGGAAAGGATATATGCGTGATTTCAGTTTGTGAACCAATGCACACATACTAATGTTTGTAATAGAACTATATGTGATGCATGGTATGTTGGAAATATGCCCTAGAGGCAATAATAAATTGGTTATTATTATATTTCCTTGTTCATGATAATCGTTTATTATCCATGCTAGAATTGTATTGATAGGAAACTCAGATACATGTGTGGATACATAGACAACACCATGTCCCTAGTAAGCCTCTAGTTGACTAGCTCGTTGATCAATAGATGGTTACAGTTTCTTGACCATGGACATTGGATGTCGTTGATAACGGGATCACATCATTAGGAGAATGATGTGATGGACAAGACCCAATCCTAAGCGTAGCACAAGATCGTGTAGTTCGTTTGCGAAAGCTTTTCTAATGTCAAGTATCATTTCCTTAGACCATGAGATTGTGCAACTCCCGGATACCGTAGGAGTGCTTTGGGTGTGCCAAACGTCACAATGTAACTGGGTGGCTATAAAGGTACACTACAGGTATCTCCGAAAGTGTCTGTTGGGTTGGCACGAATCGAGACTGGGATTTGTCACTCTGTGTAAACGGAGAGGTATCTCTGGGCCCACTCGGTAGGACATCATCATAATGTGCACAATGTGACCAAGGAGTTGATCACGGGATGATGTGTTATGGAACGAGTAAAGAGACTTGCCGGTAACGAGATTGAACAAGGTATCGGATACCGACGATCGAATCTCGGGCAAGTACAATACCGCTGGACAAAGGGAATTGTATACGGGATTGATTGAATCCTCGACATCGTGGTTCATCCAATGAGATCATCGTGGAACATGTGGGAGCCAACATGGGTATCCAGATGCCGCTATTGGTTATTGGGCGGAGAGTTGTCTCGGTGATGTCTGCATGGTTCCCGAACCCGTAGGGTCTACACACTTAAGGTTCGGTGACGCTAGAGTTGTTATGGGAAATAGTATGCGGTTACAGAAGGTTGTTCGGAGTCCCGAATGAGATCCCAAACATGACGAGGAGCTCCGGAATGGTCCGGAGGTGAAGATCGGTATATTGGACGAAGGGTATTGGAGTCCGGAATTGTTCCGGGGGTACCAGGTGATGACCAGCGTGTCCGAAAGGGGTTTCGGAGGCCCCGGCAAGCGTTGGGGGGCCTTATGGGCCAAGGGGAGAGGGCACATCAGCCCACTAAGGGGCTGAGCGCCCCTCCCACCCCATCTCATGTAACTAGGAGAGGTGGGGGTGCCACCCCTAGGGCAGCTGCCCCTCCCGGCTTGGGGGGCAAGTTTCCTAGGGGGTGGGGGCGCCCAAACCCATCTAGGGTTTCCCGTGTGGCTGCCGCTCCTCCCCTAGGGAACCCTAGGGCGCCTCCCCCTCCTCCCTTCCCCCTATATATAGTGAGGGAGAGAGAGGGTAGCCGCACCCTTCCCCTGGCGCAGCCCTCTCCCTCCTCCTACACCTCCTCCTCCTCCATAGTGCTTGGCAAAGCCCTACTGGAGAACCACGAGCTCCATCACCACCATGCCGTCGTGCTGCTATTGGAATCTCTTCCTCAACCTCTCCCTCCTCCTTGCTGGATCAAGGCGTGGGAGACGTCTCCGTTCCGTATGTGTGTTGAACGCGGAGGTGCCGTCCGTTCGGTGCTAGGATCATCGGTGATTTGGATCACGACGAGTACGACTCCATCAACCCCGTTCACTTGAACGCTTCCTCTTAGTGATGTACAAGGGTATGTAGATGCACTCTCCTTCCCCTCGTTGCTAAATTACTCCATAGATTGATCTTGGTGATGCGTAGAAAATTTTAAATTTCTGCTACAATTCCCAACAGTGGTACCAGAGCTAGGTCTATGCATAGTTTCTATGCACGAGTAGAACACAAAGCAGTTGTGGGCGTCGATTTTGTCAATTTACTTGCCGTTACTAGTCTTATCTTGATTCGGCGGCATCGTGGGATGAAGCGGCCCGGACCGACCTTACACGTACTCTTACGTGAGACTGGTTCCACCGACTGACATGCACTAGTTGCATAAGGTGGCTAGCGGGTGTCTGTCTCTCCCACTTTAGTCGGATCGGATTCGATGAAAAGGGTCCTTCTGAAGGGTAAATAAAAATTGGCATATCACGTTGTGGTTTTCGCGTAGGTAAGAAACGTTCTTGCTGGAAACCTACAGCAGCCACGTAAAAACTTGCAACAACAATTAGAGGACGTCTAACCTATTTTTGCAGCATATGCCTTATGATGTGATATGGCCAAAAGGATGTGCTGAATGATATATGTGATGTATGAGATTGATCATGTTCTTGTAATAGGAATCACGACTTGCATGTCGATGAGTATGACAACCGGCAGGAGCCATAGGAGTTGTCTTAATTTATTTATGACCCGCATGTCAACATAAACATCATGTAATTACTTTACTTTATTGCTAAAGCGTTAGCCATAGTAGTAGAAGTAATAGATGATGAGACAACTTCAAGAAGACACGATGATGGAGATCATGGTGTCATGCCGGTGACAACGATGATCATGGAGCCCCGAAGATGGAGATCAAAAGGAGCAAAATGATATTGGCCATATCATGTCACTATTTGATTGCATGTGATGTTTATCATGTTTTACATCTTATTTGCTTAGAACGACGGTAGCTTAAATAAGATGATCCCTCGCAATAATTTCAAGAAAGTGTTCCCCCTAACTGTGCACCACTGCGAAGGTTCGTCGTTTCAAAGCACCACGTGATGATCGGGTGTGATAGATTCTAACGTTCGAATACAATGGGTGTAAGCCAGATTTACACATGCGAAACACTTAGGTTGACTTGACGAGCCTAGCATGTACAGACATGGCCTCGGAACACGGAAGACCGAAAGGTCGAACATGAGTCGTATAGAAGCTACGATCAACATGAGATGTTCACCATTGATGACTAGTCCGTCTCACGTGATGATCGGACATGGCCTAGTCGATTCGGGTCATGTTTCACTTAGATGACTAGAGGGATGTCTATCTGAGTGGGAGTTCATTAAATAATTTGATTAAATGAACCCAATTATCATGAACATAGTCTAAATTGTCTTTGCAAATATGTTGTAGATAAATAGCTCACGTTGTAGCTCCCTATTTCAATACGTTCCTAGAGAAATATTAAGTTGAAAGATATTGTAAGCAATGATGCGGACTAGGTCCGTAGTCCGAGGAGTGTCCTCACTGCTACACAGAAGGCTTATGTCTTTGATGCACCGCTCGATGTGCAAACCCCTACAACATCGTCTGTGGATGTTGTGAACACCTGATAGACACATCCTGATGACTACTTGATAGTTTAGTGCACCATACTTTACGGCTTAGAATCGGGATTCCAATGACGTTTTGAACGCCATAGAACATATGAGATGTTCCAAGAGCTGAAATTGGGATTTCAGGCTCATGCCCGTGTTGAGAGGTATGAGACCTCTGACAAGTTCTTTTGCCAACAAGATGGAGGAGAAGTGAGCATGTGCTCAGAATGTCTGGGTGCTACAATCACTTAAATCAAGTGGGAGTTAAACTTCCAGATAAGATAGTGATTAATAGAGTTCTCTAGCCACTATCACTAAGCTACTAGATCTTCGTGATGAACTATGACATGCAAGGGATGGAGTTGATCCCGGAGCTGTTCGCGGTGCTTAAGACCGCAAAAGGTAGAAATCAAAGAAGGAGCATCAAGTGTTGATGGTTTAATAAGACCACTGGTTTCAAGAAGGGCAAGGGATAGAAGGGAAACTTCATGGATGGAAAACCAGTTGCCGCTCCAGTGAAGGAACCCAAGGTTGAACCCAAACCCGAGACTAAGTGCTTCTATTGTAAGGGGAACGGTCACTTTTTGCGGAATTACCCCAAATGCATGGTAGATAAGAAGGCTGGCAACTTCAACAAAGTATATACGTGTTATTAATGTGTACATCACTAGTACTCCCGGTAGCACCTGGGTATTGGATACCGGTTCAGTTGCTATTATTGGTGACTTGAAGCAAAAGCTACAGACTAAACGGAGACTGGCTAAGGGCGAGGTGAGGATGTGTGTTGGAAGTGTTTCCAAAGTTTATGAGATCACCATCGCACGATCCATCTGCCTTCGGGATTAGTATTGAACCTAGATAAATGTTATCAGGTGTCTACGTTGAGCATGAATATGATTAGATCATGTTCATTGCAATACGGTCATTCATTTAAGTTAGAGAATAATGGTTGTTTTGTTTACATGAATGATACCTTTCATGGTCAAGCACCCTATGTGAATGGTTCATTGAATCTCGGTCGTGGTAATACACATGTTCAGCCAAAAGATTTAGAGTTAATAATGATAGTACCACTTTCTCGTGGCACTGCCGCTTAGGTCATATTGGCGTAAGATGCATGAAGAAACTCCATGTCGATGGATATTTGGAGTCACTTGATTTTGAATCACTTGACACATGCGAGCCATGCCTCATGGGCAGGATGACTAAGACCCCGTTTTCAGGTAAAATGAAACGGGCAAGTGACTTGTTGGAAATCATGCATGCTGATACGTGTGATCCAATGAGAATTGAAGCGTGCGGTGGATATCGCTATTTTCTCATCTTCACTGATGATTTGGGTAGATATAGGTATATCTACTTAATGAAGCACAAGTCTGAAATGTTTGAAAAGTTCAAGCGATTTCAGAGTGAAGTTAAGAATCATCATAACAATAAGATCATGTTCCTACGATCTGATCGATGAGAATTTCTGAGTTATGAGTTTGGCAATCACTTAAGACATTGTGGAATTGTTTCACAATTGAAGCCACCTGGAACACCACAAGGTAATGGTGTGTCCGGACGTCGTAATCGAACCCTATGAGATATGGTGCGATCTATGATGTCTCTTACCAATCTACCGTTTTCATTTTGAGGTTATGCGTTACAGACAGCTGCATTCACTTTAGATAGGACACCATAAAAGTCCGTTGAGACGACGCCATGTGAACATTGGTTTGGCAAGAAACCAAAGTTGTCGTTTCCTAATGTTTGTGGCTGCGATGCTTAAGGCTTCAGCCAGAGAAGCTCGAACCCAAAGCGGACAAACACATCTTCATAGGATACCCAAAGGTGACAGTTGGGTATACCTTCTATCTCAGATCCGAGGGCAAATTGTTTGTTGCTAAGAATGGGTCCTTTCTCGAGAAGGAGTTTCTCTCGAAAGAAATGAGTGGGAGGAAGATAGAACTTGATGAGGTTGTCGAACCTTTACTTCAACCAGAGAGTGATGCAACATAGGAAGATGTTTTCTGTGGAGCCTATGTCTGTTGAATAGGAAGTTAATGATAGTGATCATGAAGCTTCGGATCAAGTTGCTATCGAACCCCGTAGGTCGACAAGGATATGTACTACTCCTGAGTGGTACGGTAATCCTGTCTTCGATATCATGTTGTTAGACAACAATGAACCTACGAGCTATGGAGAAGCGATGGTGGGCCCGTATTCTGACAAATGGTTAGAAACCATGAAATCTGAGATAGGATCCATGTATCAGAACAAAGTATGGACTTTGGTGGACTTGCCCGTTGATCGGTAAGCCATTGAGATAAATGGATCTTTAAGAAGAAGACGGACGTGGACGGTAATGTTACTGTCTATGAAGCTCGACTTGTGGGAAAGAGTCTTTTCACAAGTTCAAGGAGTTGACTACGATGAGAATTTCTCACCCATAGCGATGCTTAAGTCCGTCGAAATCATGTTAGCATTAGCTGTATTTTTCGATTATGAAATCTTACAGATGGATGTCAAAACAAGTTTTCTTACCAAGTTTTCATAAGAAAAGTTGTATGTGATACAATAAAAGGCTTTGTCGATCCTAAGGATGCTAAAAGGTATACTGGCTCCAGCGATCCTTCTATGGACTAGAGCAAGCATCTCGGAATTGGAATATATGTTTTGATGGAGTGATCAAAGCTTTTAGGTTTATACAATGTTTGCTAGAAACTTGTACTTGCAAGAAAGTGAGTGGGAGCACTACAACATTTCTAATAAGTATATGTGGATGACATATTGTTGATTTGAAATGATGTAGAATTTCTGGAAAGCATAAACGGTTGTTTAAAGAGTGTTTTTTAAAGGAAGACCTGGATAAAGCTGCTTACATATTGGGCATCAAGATCTATAGAGATAGAACAAGACGCCTGATGATACTTTCAAAGAACGCACACCTTGACATGTTTTTGAAGGAGTTCAAAATAGATCTGTCAAAGAAGGGGTTCTTACCTGAGTTGTAAGGTATGAAGTTGAGTAAGACTCAAAGATTGACCACGGCAGAAGAAAGAGGAAGGACGAAGGTCGTCCCCTATGCTTTTGTCATAGGCTCTATACGGTATGCCATGCTGAGTACCACACCAGAAGTGTGCCTTGCCACATGTCTGGAAATAGGGTACAAAGGTGAACTAGGATAGGATCACCAGATAGCGATCAAAATTATCCTTAGAGGAATAAGGAAATGTTTCCCGGTTATGGAGGTGATAAAGAGTTCGACATAAAGAGTTGCGTTGATGCAAGCTTAACACCTATCCGGATAGCTCCGAGTAGAGATACCGGATACGTATAATGGAGCAACAATTTGGAATAGCTCCAAGTGGAATGTGGTAGCATCATCTATGATATGACATAAAGTTTTACGAAATACATAGGGATCTGAATATGGCAAGACCCGTTGACTACAACCTCTCTCACAAGCATAACATGATAAAACCCAGAACTCATTGAGTGTTAATCACATAGTGATGTGAACTAGGTTATTGAGTCTAGTAAACTCTTTGGATGTTGGTCACATGACAATGTGACCTGTGAGTGTTAATCACATGGCGATGTGAACTAGATTATTGACTCTAGTGCAAGTGTGTAACGCCCCGAGACCGATGTGCCTCGTGTCGTGCAGTTATTCGTCGTTGTTGCGTTGTCTTTGCTTGCATGTCATGCATTGCATATCATGTCATCATGCACATTTCATTTGCATACGTGTTCGTCTCATGCATCCGAGCATTTTCCCCGTTGTCCGTTTTGCATTCCGGTGCTTCGTTCTCCTCCGGTGGCCGTTTCTAGCTTTCTTTCATGTGTGGGGTTTAAACATTTCCGGATTGGACCGAGACTTGTCATGCGGCCTTGGTTTACTACCGGTAGACCGCCTGTCAAGTTTCGTATCATTTGGACTTCGTTTGATACTCCAACGGTTAACCGAGGGACCGAAAAGGCCTCGTGTGTGTTGCAGCCCAACACCCCTCCATTTTGGCCCAAAACCCACCAATCTCTGCTCCATCATTTCGGTCGTTCGATCACGATCGCGTGGCCGCAAACCGCACCTCATTTGGACTCTCCTAGCTCCCTCTACCTATCAATATGTGGGCATCCCCGAAATTTTCGCAGATGAACCCTAAGCTCCCTCTCTCCGCGCCGCCGGACATGTCCGCCCACCGGCCGGACACGTCCACGCAGCCGGCCACATCACCCGGACCAATGAGGGGCCGCCACCTCAGCCGCGCTGCCGCGCTCCTCCTATCGCATCGCGCCACCTGTCCAGTGCGCCGCCTCTCTCCGCGCCGGCCCGCGGAGCCCATCGCGGGCCCGCACGGGCCCGGTCGCCACCGCCGCCGCCCACGGGCGCATGCTCGCGCCGCCGCCTCTCTCCGCCGGCCCCGTGCCGCCCGCCGGCGACCGGCGCCTCGCCGGAGCTCCGCCACCAGCGTCACCGCCCCCCGGCCCGCGCATCACCGCCGCCCGCGCCCGTTCGCGCACGCCGCCGCCCGAGTGCCTCGTCGCCTTCGCCGGCACCGCCTCCTCTTCCCAGGTCGTCGCCGCCGCACCGTAGCCGGCCGGAGCAAAGCTCCACGGCGGCGAGTCCCTCCGGCATCGCCGAACCTCCAAGCCGGCCCCCGCGCCGCCGGATCCGGCCACCTACACCGCCTCCTCCGTCTTGCTTCGACCGGCGCCGCCCCAAGCACCAACTCTGGCGATCTCCTTCAAGTCCGGCCATCTCCATCGTCTCCGGCGAGCTTCTCCGGCGAGATCTCGTGGATCGGGATCAGATCCACCACACCCTCCATCCAAACACCTCCCCTCATCCGGATCTCCTCGTCCCGGAACCGCTCCATCCCGCGTTGACTTTCGCGGAGGTAAATTTGGCTAAGTCCCCGAAATTCCTAGATCCATGATGCCATGTTCGAGGCCTTGTAACTTTGCACCCGCAGCTCCGATTCATGCATATGATATGTCAAAATCTTCGTCTCGACGAGTACATCATTTCATTCCATTGCATCATTTGCATTTGAGGTCATCTTGGTGCCCAAAATGCTGTTAGAAGGAGGCATCGTGAGTTAAATTGCAGATCCGTTAGTTCATCATGCACTTTTGTCATTTTTGCCATGTTTAATCCATGCATGATATGCCTATGCCCCTTTGGGATGGATTGTTAAGCATGTTGTCTTCTTTCCAGAGGTGCCTCGCATGCATTTTTAGGATGTGTGTGTTGTCTTGTGCAAGCTTGCGAAGAGGGCTGCCTGAGATTATCGATTTCAGGGACTTAGTGAATTTCACTAAGTCTGGGCCGTTTTAGTTCACGATGCTATATGTCCGGCTTGTTTCCTAGTGATCCGTGCCTCTTTTGAGGATGATCAGTAAGAGAGATTTGTTATGCTTGTTGTGCTTAATCCATCCATGTCTTTACTTGTTATGTTGGAGCACCCTAGGTTGACTCACTCAAGCTCAACTTTTGGATGGTTGCTGTTTTGGGCAGATCGTGAACCCGTTTGCGATTTTGCCGGAGTTATTGGTAGTGATCCATGCATGCTATGCCATTGTTCTTGCCATGTCTAGCTAGCATTTTGTGCCTTCTTAATGGATATATGCTTGCCTTGACATGACTTGCACCGTAGTGAGTGCATCAAGCTCGTTTACATGCCTCCGTGAGTTATTATTTCAGCATGTCCCAGTTTTCACTAAGTCTGAAAACTGATTGTGTTTCATCGATGTTCGTGTGCTCGGTAGAGTATTTTGTGAACCCTTTTGGCCCCAGGTCATTTTGGGTGTTTTGTTAAGCTTGTTGAGTAGCTCCATGCCATGCTCTTACTTGCCATGTTCAGGTTTTGCGTCATGTTGTTTTGCTGCTCCGAAGAGAGCATCGTGGTCTGAAATTCCAGAATAGCGTTAATTTCGCTAAGTCTGAAATCTGTTTTGTTTATTCAGTTTTGCCATGCTTGTTTGAAGCCCTTAATGGATGAATTTGCCTATGCCTTAGTCCAAGTTGAGGCCAGGTTCATGCATTTCCTGTCATGTCTTGCATTTTTGCATCCCGCATCGCATCCCGCAACTCGCATATCATACCATGTTCATGTGTTGGTTGTTTACTATGTTGTGTGCTTCTTTTCCGGTGATTGCTTCTTCGGGTTGGTTCCGATAACGTTGAGTTTGTGAGGACCCGTTCTTCTTCGTCCGTTTGTCTTCTTCATGGACTCGTTCTTCTTCCTTGCGGGATTTCAGGCAAGATGATCATACCCTTGAAATCACTACTATCTTTGCTATGCTAGTATGCTCGCTCTTTTGCTTTGCCAATGCTATGATGCCTACCACTTGCTTGTCAGCCTCCCAATTGCCATGATTGAGCCTCTAACCCACCTTTGTCCTAGCAAACCATTGATTGGCTATGTTACCGCTTTGCTCAGCCCCTCTTATAGCGTTGTTAGTTGCAGGTGAAGATCGAAGTTTGTTCCTTGTTGGAACATGGAGATGTTGTTCCTTGTTGGAACATGTTTACTTATTGGGATATCACTATATGTCTTATTTAATTGATGCATCTATATACTTGGTAAAGGGTGGAAGGCTCGGCCTTATGCCTGGTGTTTTGTTCCACTCTTGCCGCCCTAGTTTCCGTCATATCGGTGTTATGTTCCCGGATTTTGCGTCCCTTACGCGGTTGGGCTATAATGGGAACCCCTTGACAGTTCGCCTTAAGTAAAGCTTCTCCAGCAATGCCCAACATTGGTTTTACCATTTGCCACCTAGCCTTTTCTTTCCCTTGGGTTCTGCAGACTCAAGGGTCATCTTTATTTTAACCCCCCCGGGCCAGTGCTCCTCTGAGTATGGTCCGAAACGGGCAGCCTGCGGGGCCACCTCGGGGAAACTCGAGGGCTGGTTTTACTCGTAGCTTGACCTATCTGAGTGTGCCCTGAGAAAGAGATATGTGCAGCTCCTATCGGGATTTGTCGGCACATTCGGGCGGTGTTGCTGGTTTAGTTTTACCCTGTCGAAATGTCTTGTTGTACTGGGATACCGAGTCTGATCGGAATGTCTCGGGTGGAGGTCTATTCCTTCGTTGACCGTGGGAGCTTGTGATGGGCTAAGTTGGGACACCCCTGCAGGGATTTGATCTTTCGAAAGCCGTGCCCACGGTTATGGGCAGATGGGAATTTGTTAACGTCCGGTTGTAGAAAACCTGAAGTTGACCTTAATTAAAAATGAATCAACCGTGTGTGTAACCGTGATGGTCTCTTTCCGGCGGAGTCCGGGAAGTGAACACGGTTGTTGGAGTTATGCTTGACGTAGGTAGTCCAGGATCACTTCTTGATCATATTTTATCGACCGTGCTTTGCCTTCTCTTCTCGCTCTCGTTTGCGAATAGGTTAGCCACCATATATGCTAGTCGCCTGCTGAAGCTCCACCTCATACCTTTATCTTACCCATAAGCTTAAATAGTCTTGATCGCGAGGGTGCGAGATTGCTGAGTCCCTGTGGCTCACAGATACTTCCAAAACCAGCTTGCAGGTGCCGATGAGACCGAGCAGATGACGCAACCCAGCTCAGGAGGAGCTCGTTGAAGACCTTGTTTATTTGTGTTGTTCCGTCCTATTTGGTCAGTAGTGGAGCCCAGTTGGGGTCGATCGGGGACCTTTATCGCATTTGGGGTTCTTCTTTTATTTTGGCTCCGTAGTCGGGCCCTGAGTGTATTTGGTTGATGTAATGCTTTATTCATGTACTTGTGTGAAGTGGCGATTGTAAGCCAACTATGTATCTTTTCCCCTATTGTATTACATGGGTTGTGTGAAGATTAACTCACTTGCGACATATGCCTTCAATGCGATTATGCCTCTAAGTCGTGCCTCGACACGTGGGAGATATAGTCGCATCGAGGGTGTTACAAGTTGGTAATCAGAGCCTTCCCCGACCTTAGGAGCCCCATTGCTTGATCATTTTTAGCGGCCGAGTTGTGTCTAGAAAAAATGTTTTGAGTCATTAGGAATTATATATCGGAGAGTTTAGGAATTCTTTTTACTCCCCAGTCCCTTCGTCGCTCTGGTAAGGCATCCTGACGTAGAGTTTTGACTCTTCTCTTCTCAAATTTCACTAAATTTTTTTTAGGATCACGCGAGTATCTTGGTTTTGTTCCGATGGCTTATGATGAGAATACTGTCTTGGTGCCTCCTGTCAGGGGTTTAGTGGAAGTGTCCCGGGGAGTTGAGCTCTGAGGTGTTGTCATCATAATTCTATCGTTGCAATTCTGGCATACTTGAGATATGTGCGCGACATCGAAAATCTCCTTTATGCAGTTCGTTGGTGAGATAACCTCGACGCCACCCAGTACTGGGGCGGGAGTTCGGGAGTATCGCCATAACTTGTATAACGGATGCTTTTCGAAGGTTGAGATAGATGGTTTCCGAAGGTTTCTTGGTTATGTGTTGAAGGATGGATGCAGCTGGATGTAGGAATTGCTAGCTTGGGTGAGATATTATGCTTCCCCTGTATCCCCAACACCTGATTGCATAACCGGAAAGTTTCAGGAGTTTCATAGGTGGGAATTCAAGTAGCTCTTAGGATATCTTTTCCGACAGATGTATGATATGAAATTGGGGTTCGACGTCTAGTGGTTCGCCTATTCACGGTCGATTTTACAGTGGTCACGTTGTGTCTTAAAGAGTCCTTGGCTATGCTGACTCGGGGACGCTTCGTATGTCATGTGCACTGCCTTGTACATGATGGTGCTGTACGATCGAGCCCGTGTAGGTCCCACCACGAAAACTTCGGATGAAATCTCTATCATATGTTTGTTCCGGCTTATTCTGCAAGCCAACCATTTGTTTTTGTTTTTGAGCTGTGGTATTCGAGTGGCTTCAATGTCAAATGTTGATTCCATACCTTCCCCAAATGGTGTTCTCATACTCCGATGTGAATACTTAGCCTTCATGATAATCGATATTGTCATGTCAATCCTTTTTTTTCAACCGGCGTGTTTCTCTTCAAGTGGATCCGTCCATTTTCAACTTCCTCAAGATCGAGTATCAGTTCTTCTCAACGGTGTTCGTGTCATCCATCTCAAGTTGCCTTTGTTTTTCCCGCCCACCCACCCTTTTCTTTGAGGACTCAGATTTCTTATTCAAGCATCCTTTTATTATTGATGGAAGTCTCTCCATTCTTTTCCGTCAATATTCTTATCCGGTTATTCTCATGAAGATTCTAACGGAGCCTCAAGTTCGTCATTCGTCATTATTTTCTTCTCCGGTGGAACCAAGTCAAGCTTTGTTGATAATATCCTTTCCTCGTTTCAATGTTTTCTCATGCCGGTGTAATTCTTTATCATTCTACTTCTCGCTATTTATTATTCCGGAGTGCTCAAGATATCTCGAAGATTCGTGTTTCCACTCTACTTTCGTTCAAGTTCTTTCGAGGATGTTCCCTCATTCAAGCCATTTAACTCAACCGGTGCAATCTCTCTTTGAAATCGTTCTACGGTGTTTCTCTTGAGTGGGCCCTAACCCACAGGTCTTTTCCCAGGATCTTACCTGACTCTTCTTATTTTTTTCCGGAGTTATTCTCAAATTCTTTTGAAGTTTGACGTAAGAATGATTGTCATCAGTCTTATGTTTTTCTCCAAGATCTTCCAAATTCTTTCATCGTTGGCTCAACTTTTCCATTCTTCATTCCGGTGTGCCTCAATAATTCTTGATGGTGTTTATCATCGTCATTCTCATATTTTGAAGACCGAAGAAGAGTTTCTCTTTAATCTTGCTCCATTCTTTCAAGATTCGTGATTCTAGCTTGTTGCCATCCTCTCGTAATTGTTTTCGATTGTCAGAATCTTTGTACCCATCCGGAGCAATTTAAGAGTCTTCTCAGTTGTTACCCGGAGACCATCTTCTAAGATTTATTCATTCTCAGCTTTCAGCTCTCGTTCTTCAATTTTACCGGTGCTTCGTTCACGTGATCGATAATCGGCTCGTGTTCTCTTCGTTTCTCATGTATATAAATTCCCTCAAGTATCTTCTTTTGTTCTCTAATTCCTTCCGGTGTTTCTTAATATTATCTTCATTCATTTTCATTTCTTTCCGGAGGTTCATCAAGATTTTGATCTCAATTGCTCTTCTTATCATTTCTTTCCGGAGTTCTTACCTTTTCTGCATTATCTCGTCGCGAAGCCCTTCTAAATCATTACAAGGTCTCACCTTGTGTTTTCAACTTCTTTTGCTTTTATCATCCTATCGTTACCGGAGTTTTTCATGGAGGCTCTACATGATGGTTCATAAGGGATTTAATTCCTTTCTTGAAGTGTTCATTGAGATTCTTTTCTAAGGAGCTCAAGCCTTCTTCATCTTGCTGTCCGAAGTGCAATTTCTTTCTACCGTATCTTTGAAGGTGGTATTATGTCATTCTTGATATTTTTCGTTCGTGCTTCATGTTTCTCAAGCTATCAAGAATGAGGTATTTTAAATCCATCAACCTATTCGTTGGTATTGTCTTGGGTTATATTTCACCTAAAGCCTTCCCTAAGGACGGTTGTTATTATGGTGCTTATATATGATCCAAGTTTCTTCATTTATCCTCCCGGTGATATAAGTTCTCGTCTCCTTGTTCGTTCCAACCCAATTCTTTTCCCGTGAGTGGCGGGTTTTTCATCTCTTAATTTGAGAGGTATTCCATAAGACCATATCAAGTCTATTATTTTCGTGTTGGTTTTCCAACAACTCCGTTCGACCTTCTACTTAAGATGGCTTTTCAAGCTCTTTTGTCTCAATTATCCTTATCCTATTCTTTCTCCCGGAGGCCTATTGACGTTGCTCTTTAAACCCATCATCTCATTTTGACAAAGATCATGCTCTTTTCATGCCTATCCATTTAACCGGAGTATTGTGCCCCTTTGTTCAAGTTATTGTCGCCTTATCAAGTTATTATTCAATTCCGTTTCTTTTCAACCGGAGTGCTGCCCGAATTTTGGTCTTCCTTGATCCCCTTCCTTAACCGGAGTGTTTTCTATATATATCTTCCCTTCAACCTCAAGGTTTTCGCAATGCTCGTTGCCCCTCTTTTCTAACAGAGTGTTTTCAACTTTGTTCATCTTTGTTGTGTTCTTTCTTTCAATTTGTTCAACCTCTCAAGGTTCGTGGTTTCACTCGTTTGCCAAAGAAGCAATTTGTTTTACCTCTCCTCTCTTCTCTTCCGTTGTTTCCCCGGTGCCATTCTAGATCTCGGGACGAGATCCTCTCGTAGTGGTGGAGTGTTGTAACGCCCCGAGACCGATGTTCCTCGTGTCGTGCAGTTATTCGTCGTGGTTACGTTGTCTTTGCTTGCATGTCATGCATTGCATATCATGTCATCATGCGCATTTCATTTGCATACGTGTTCGTCTCATGCATCCGAGCATTTTCCCCGTTGTCCGTTTTGCATTCCGGTGCTTCGTTCTCCTCCGGTGGCCGTTTCTAGCTTTGTTTCATGTGTGGGGTTTAAACATTTCCGGATTGGACCGAGACTTGTCATGCAGCCTTGGTTTACTACCGGTAGACCGCCTGTCAAGTTTCGTATCATTTGGACTTCGTTTGATACTCCAGCGGTTAACCGAGGGACCGAAAAGGCCTCGTGTGTGTTGCAGCCCAACACCCCTCCATTTTGGCCCAAAACCCACCAAACTCTGCTCCATCATCTCGGTCGTTCGATCACGATCGCGTGGCCGCAAACCGCACCTCATTTGGACTCTCCTAGCTCCCTCTACCTATAAATATGTGGGCATCCCCGAAATTTTCGCAGATGAACCCTAAGCTCCCTCTCTCCGCGCCGCCGGACATGTCCGCCCGCCGGCCGGACACGTCCACCCAGCCGGCCACATCACCCGGACCAATGAGGGGCCGCCACCTCAGCCGCGCCGCCGCGCTCCTCCTATCGCATCGCGCCACCTGTCCAGTGCGCCGCCTCTCTCCGCGCCGGCCCGCGGAGCCCATCGCGGGCCCGCACGGGCCCGGTCGCCACCGCCGCCGCCCACGGGCGCATGCTCGCGCCGCCGCCTCTCTCCGCCGGCCCCGTGCCGCCCGCCGGCGACCGGCGCCTCGCCGGAGCTCCGCCACCAGCGTCACCGCCGCCCGGCCCGCGCATCACCGCCGCCCGCGCCCGTTCGCGCACGCCGCCGCCCGAGTGCCTCGTCGCCTTCGCCGGCACCGCCTCCTCTTCCCAGGTCGTCGCCGCCGCACCGTAGCCGGCCGGAGCAAAGCTCCACGGCGGCGAGTCCCTCCGGCGTCGCCGAACCTCCAAGCCGGCCCCCGCGCCGCCGGATCCGGCCACCTACACCGCCTCCTCCGTCTTGCTTCGACCGGCGCCGCCCCAAGCACCAACTCCGGCGATCTCCTTCAAGTCCGGCCATCTCCATCGTCTCCGGCGAGCTTCTCCGGTGAGATCTCGTGGATCGGGATCAGATCCACCACACCCTCCATCCAAACACCTCCCCTCATCCGGATCTCCTCGTCCCGGAACCGCTCCATCCCGCGTTGACTTTCGCAGAGGTAAATTTGGCTAAGTCCCCGAAATTCCTAGATCCATGATGCCATGTTCGAGGCCTTGTAACTTTGCACCCGTAGCTCCGATTCATTCATATGATACGTCAAAATCTTCGTCTCGACGAGTACATCATTTCATTCCATTGCATCATTTGCATTTGAGGTCATCTTGGTGCCCAAAATGCTGTTAGAAGGAGGCATCGTGAGTTAAATTGCAGATCCGTTAGTTCATCATGCACTTTTGTCATTTTTGCCATGTTTAATCCATGCATGATATGCATATGCCCCTTTGGGATGGATTGTTAAACATGTTGTCTTCTTTCCAGAGGTGCCTCCCATGCATTTTTAGGATGTGTGTGTTGTCTTGTGCAAGCTTGCGAAGAGGGCTGCCTGAGATTATCGATTTCAGGGACTTAGTGAATTTCACTAAGTCTGGGCCGTTTTAGTTCACGATGCTATATGTCCGGCTTGTTTCCTAGTGATCCGTGCCTCTTTTGAGGATGATCAGTAAGAGTGATTTGTTATGCTTGTTGTGCTTAATCCATCCATGTCTTTACTTGTTATGTTGGAGCACCCTAGGTTGACTCAATCGAGCTCAACTTTTGGATGGTTGCTGTTTTGGGCAGATCGTGAACCCGTTTGCGATTTTGCCGGAGTTATTGGTAGTGATCCATGCATGCTATGCCATTGTTCTTGCCATGTCTAGCTAGCATTTTGTGCCTTCTTAATGGATATATGCTTGCCTTGCCATGACTTGCACCGTAGTGAGTGCATCGAGCTTGTTTACATGCCTCCGTGAGTTATTATTTCAGCATGTCCCAGTTTTCACTAAGTCTGAAAACTGATTGTGTTTCATCGATGTTCGTGTGCTCGGTAGAGTATTTTGTGAACCCTTTTGGCCTCAGGTCATTTTGGGTGTTTTGTTAAGCTTGTTTAGTAGCTCCATGCCATGCTCTTACTTGCCATGTTCAGGTTTTGCATCATGTTGTTTTGCTGCTCCGAAGAGAGCATCGTGGTCTGAAATTCCAGACTAGCGTTAATTTCGCTAAGTCTGAAATCTGTTTTGTTTATTCAGTTTTGCCATGCTTGTTTGAAGCCCTTAGTGGATGAATTTGCCTATGACTTAGTCTTGGTAATTTGTTAAGCTTCTTGAGTACATCACTGCCATGCAATTTGTTTTCATGTGTGGTGGCTGTAGCATGTTCATTTGGTTGCATTTAGGTGCCTACTTGCTGTAAATCGCAGATCGGTTCGTTTAGTAAAACGCTTGCCATTTCTAAACCGTAGCTCCGTTTGCCATGATCTTTATATCGTTTTCAAGGGATTTCTTCCCCTCTATCCAATGGCACACTTGGTTTTCCAAGTTGAGGCCAGGTTCATGCATTTCCTGTCATGTCTTGCATTTTTGCATCCCGCATCGCATCCCGCAACTCGCATATCATACCATGTTCATGTGTTGGTTGTTTACTATGTTGTGTGCTTCTTTTCCGGTGATTGCTTCTTCGGGTTGGTTCCGATAACGTCGAGTTTGTGAGGACCCATTCTTCTTCGTCCGTTTGTCTTCTTCATGGACTCGTTCTTCTTCCTTGCGGGATTTCAGGCAAGATGATCATACCCTTGAAATCACTACTATCTTTGCTATGCTAGTATGCTCGCTCTTTTGCTTTGCCAATGCTACGATGCCTACCACTTGCTTGTCAGCCTCCCAATTGCCATGATTGAGCCTCTAACCCACCTTTGTCCTAGCAAACCATTGATTGGCTATGTTACCGCTTTGCTCAGCCCCTCTTATAGCGTTGTTAGTTGCAGGTGAAGATCGAAGTTTGTTCCTTGTTGGAACATGGAGATGTTGTTCCTTGTTGGAACATGTTTACTTGTTGGGATATCACTATATGTCTTATTTAATTGATGCATCGATATACTTGGTAAAGGGTGGAAGGCTCGGCCTTATGCCTGGTGTTTTGTTCCACTCTTGCCGCCCTAGTTTCCGTCATATCGGTGTTATGTTCCCGGATTTTGCGTCCCTTACGCGGTTGGGCTATAATGGGAACCCCTTGACAGTTCGCCTTAAGTAAAGCTTCTCCAGCAATGCCCAACATTGGTTTTACCATTTGCCACCTAGCCTTTTCTTTCCCTTGGGTTCTGCAGACTCAAGGGTCATCTTTATTTTAACCCCCCCCCGGGCCAGTGCTCCTCTGAGTGTTGGTCCGAAACGGGCAGCCTGCGGGGCCACCTCGGGGAAACTCGAGGGCTGGTTTTACTCGTAGCTTGACCTATCTGAGTGTGCCCTGAGAAAGAGATATGTGCAGCTCCTATCGGGATTTGTCGGCACATTCGGGCGGTGTTGCTGGTTTAGTTTTACCCTGTCGAAATGTCTTGTTGTACTGGGATACCGAGTCTGATCGGAATGTCTCGGGTGGAGGTCTATTCCTTCGTTGACCGTGGGAGCTTGTGATGGGCTAAGTTGGGACACCCCTGCAGGGATTTGATCTTTCGAAAGCCGTGCCCGCGGTTATGGGCAGATGGGAATTTGTTAACGTCCGGTTGTAGAAAACCTGAAGTTGACCTTAATTAAAAATGAATCAACCGCGTGTGTAACCGTGATGGTCTCTTTCCGGCGGAGTCCGGGAAGTGAACACGGTTGTTGGAGTTATGCTTGACGTAGGTAGTCCAGGATCACTTCTTGATCATATTTTATCGACCGTGCTTTGCCTTCTCTTCTCGCTCTCGTTTGCGAATAGGTTATCCACCATATATGCTAGTCGCCTGCTGCAGCTCCACATCATACCTTTATCTTACCCATAAGCTTAAATAGTCTTGATCGCGAGGGTGCGAGATTGCTGAGTCCCTGTGGCTCACAGATACTTCCAAAACCAGCTTGCAGGTGCCGATGAGACCGAGCAGATGACGCAACCCAGCTCAGGAGGAGCTCGTTGAATACCTTGTTTATTTGTGTTGTTCCGTCCTATTTGATCAGTAGTGGAGCCCAGTTGGGGTCGATCGGGGACCTTTGTCGCATTTGGGGTTCTTCTTTTATTTTGGCTCCGTAGTCGGGCCCTGAGTGTATTTGGTTGATGTAATGCTTTATTCATGTACTTGTGTGAAGTGGCGATTGTAAGCCAACTATGTATCTTTTCCCCTATTGTATTACATGGGTTGTGTGAAGATTACCTCACTTGCGACATATGCCTTCAATGCGATTATGCCTCTAAGTCGTGCCTCGACACGTGGGAGATATAGTCGCATCGAGGGTGTTACAAAGTGGGAGACTGTTGGAAATATGCCCTAGAGGCAATAATAAATTGGTTATTATTATATTTCCTTGTTCATGATAATCGTTTATTATCCATGGTAGAATTGTATTGATAGGAAACTCAGATACATGTGTGGATACATAGACAACACCATGTCCCTAGTAAGCCTCTAGTTGACTAGCTCGTTGATCAATAGATGGTTACAGTTTCCTGACCATGGACATTGGATGTCGTTGATAACGGGATCACATCATTAGGAGAATGATGTGATGGACAAGACCCAATCCTAAGCGTAGCACAAGATCGTGTAGTTCGTTTGCTAAAGCTTTTCTAATGTCAAGTATCATTTCCTTAGACCATGAGATTGTGCAACTCCCGGATACCGTAGGAGTGCTTTGGGTGTGCCAAACGTCACAACGTAACTGGGTGGCTATAAAGGTACACTACAGGTATCTCCGAAAGTGTCTATTGGGTTGGCATGAATCGAGACTGGGATTTGTCACTCCGTGTAAACGGAGAGGTATCTCTGGGCCCACTCGGTAGGACATCATCATAATGTGCACAATGTGACCAAGGAGTTGATCACGGGATGATGTGTTACGGAACGAGTAAAGAGACTTGCCGGTAACGAGATTGAACAAGGTACCGGATACCGACGATCGAATCTCGGGAGAGTACAATACCGCTGGACAAAGGGAATTGTATACGGGATTGATTGAATCCTCGACATCGTGGTTCATTCGATGAGATCATCGTGGAACATGTGGGAGCCAACATGGGTATCCAAATCCCGCTGTTGGTTATTGGCCGGAGAGTTGTCTCGGTCATGTCTGCATGGTTCCCGAACCCGTAGTGTCTACACACTTAAGGTTCGGTGATGTTAGAGTTGTTATGGGAAATAGTATGTGGTTACCGAAGGTTGTTCGGAGTCCCGAATGAGATCCCGGACATGACGAGGAGCTCCGGAATGGTCCGAAGGTGAAGATCGGTATATTGGACGAAGGGTATTGGAGTCTAGAATTGTTCCGGGGGTACCAGGTGATGACCAGCGTGTCCGAAAGGGGTTTCGGAGGCCCCGACAAGCGTTGGGGGGCCTTATGGGCCAAGGGGAGAGGGCACATCAGCCCACTAAGGGGCTGAGCGCCCCTCCCACCCCATCTCACGTAACCAGGAGAGGTGGGGGCGCCACCCCTAGGGCAGCCGCCCCTCCCGGCTTGGGGGGCAAGTTTCCTAGGGGGTGGGGGCGCCCAAACCCATCTAGGGTTTCCCCTGTGGCCGCCGCCCCTCCCCTAGGGAACCCTAGGGCGCCTCCCCCTCCTCCCTTCCCCCTATATATAGTGAGGGAGAGAGAGGGCAGCCGCACCCTTCCCCTGGCGCAGCCCTCTCCCTCCTCCTACACCTCCTCCTCCTCCATAGTGCTTGGCGAAGCCCTACTGGAGAACCACGAGCTCCATCACCACCATGCCGTCGTGCTGCTGTTGGACTCTCTTCCTCAACCTCTCCCTCCTCCTTGCTGGATCAAGGCGTGGGAGATGTCTCCGTTCCGTACGTGTGTTGAACGCGGAGGTGCCGTCCGTTCGGCGCTAGGATCATCGGTGATTTGGATCACGATGAGTACGATTCCATCAACCCCATTCACTTGAATGCTTCCGCTTAGCGATCTACAAGGGTATGTAGATGCACTCTCCTTTCCCTCGTTGCTAGATTACTCCATAGATTGATCTTGGTGATGCGTAGAAAATTTTAAATTTCTGCTACGATCCCCAACATGGTACACAGGGAGGTGATCATCACTAGGGCATCAAAGGCGATCCATGCAGCCGAGGTGATGATCATGCACCATGTCTCGGTCGCCAGCGACAAGGGTGATGAGTTCATGTGGTGGAGGGTTGAGAAAAGAAGCAGGACGCCCTGTAGGCCGGGAAACAGGGTGACCTCCCCGGACCCTAAGAGGATGAGGGCCCCAAACACTAAGTTAGACTACTACCCGCCATAATATCACCCATTAGGTCAAAATATCATAGAATATGTTGGGGAAAACAAAATTCTCATTTTGGAAGAGCAAAGTCCACACTGCAAACCAATAGCATGTACCACGTATAAACAGACCACTAGTGACATTAAGTTTAGTTAGGCTCTTTGTAATGAACGCTATCTTAAGTAGATTTACATGTGCAATTTCATGCACAACTTTTGATTTGAAAGACTAATAGATACACACTAGATAAATCCCAACACATTACATAAGTGCATATCAAATAATCAAACCAGTACACAGATATTAAACTGACGTCATTTTTATCTTTGCACAAGTGATTACTATAAGCGATGCTACTTCACTACCAAGAATCAAGTAAAGAGCACAAAAATATTGTAAATTTATATATTACCGAACTTAATTTGCAAGATTCAGTTGCCAATTACTCAATTTATACTCTATAAATTTCTATAGATATACTTACCTAATAATACAGTAGAAACCACTTTTAAGTTTTTTTAGACAATATGCTTTACGAAGCCTTATCATGATATTTAACGATAATACAATAAACATGGACACACACACCCACACATATGTAAATATATAGATGTATATATACACACACACTATATAATTTATGCAAATCGTCAAAATATGAATAATTTTTTTGTTAAGATAAATAACTTAAACTTGGCACATTTTTTTGTTGATGTATGTTACAAACGTATATCAAAGAATACAATAATTAATATTTAGCAATGTTGTTGTGTGATTACCTATGCCAACTAACTGCAGAACATCATACTCGTCCTGGTTGTAGTGTAATGAAATATTATGTTTAGACAAATATGAAAGTTTAGTATAAAAATATATGTATTTTTGATTTCGCCCTGGGGCCCAAAATATGTTTGGACCGGCCTTGGGAAGACACAATAAGGGTGGTGAGATCATGGCGCCTTGGGAAGACGCAATAAGGGTGGTGAGATCATGGCGAAGTTGGATGAGGGGTCGGTGCAGTGTTGCGGATGCATCGTCTGTAGTTGAGTGATGCAATTATAAAATGTAGTTACCTCTTGCTCTTTAATTAATTCTATGCAATTATAAACTACTTAACTCCTTCATGCTCTGCCATTGTCTCAGTTGTATGCTCTGTTTGAATCAAATTGACTCGTTGCTTATTCATGTCCTATATATTTGCCTTTTCAAAAAAAAAGTTTAGGCGATGTTGACCGTATAAAAGATGACACTCACATCTTGTCACATCAGTGTATTCCTATTTTCTCTAAACGTTTCTTCACAAGTCTGATTTCTATCACAGAAAAAAAGTATGCTTCCATATCGAGTCTAGAATTTGGGTCACAGTAGGTGCCAATTTTAAGTAATATTATGTCGGTAGATTTGAATTTTTATATTTCCACCTTCGGGCTTGTTAATTTGTAAACTCCCTTAATCAATGAATGTGCCAAGAAGAATTGCCCCTAACAAAAATTTAGGTGATTATGAACGCATAAAAGATGATTGTATCCCATCTTGCCCTATCTTTTTAAAAATTGAGTCTTGTCAAATTTGATTCCAGTCGAAGAAAAAAGCAACCCACAGTGGCTTCACAAATTTGATTTCAATCGAATAAAAAAGCAACCCACGGTGGTGTTGTCATGTATTTGTTTTGAAGTCTTTCTTCACACATCCCGCCTTTTCTTTAAAAGTGTTTCTTCACAAATCTGATTTCATACGAAGAAAAAAACTACTTTTAAAAGTGATTCTTCACACGTCCTATCTTTCTTGATTTTCACAAAATTGGTTTCATGGGAAGCAAAAAGTAAAATAAAATTACTCACAGCGTGTCGTTGGTCATCCTAGATGACTATGAAGTGTGATTGCATATATCAATATCAAGAGTTGTGATTGCTAACCGGCCCTGCCACCCAGTGATAACCTTCTCACCAATCAAATTTATAAAGATATTCTTAAGAAGTTGGTTCCAATTCTCTCAACATGCAAAGTGACCACCTCAATATCCCACTAAGCAATGCATTTAAGTCTTCTCCCCCACTAAGCCATATTAAATCTGCCACATAAGCGAGTCATGCATTGAACTTACAAATTATAATTATTTTTGCATTAGTCTATGCATGTAATACTTGCACATCATATATTCATTGTAGTCATACTTCACATTTTTGTTTGAAATGACATTTTTAACTATAATTCAAAAGTTTTTATTCTATTTTTAGACACTTTCTTTTATTGATTTTTAAGCTTATACTTTCTTTTCATTAGATTTAGTTAATTTTGTCAACTACTTATGCATTTTTAACAAAGTTACCGAAGCAACCCGCGGGGGAGAGTCATCTTCACTAATCTATTTCAGAGTTACATATTAAATCCAAGCCTTCTTATTTTTCTCCTTATGGCGTGCCCCGCTTTTTTAAATTAGTTTTTACACTATCACCCCTCTGCTTACTCAACTACAGCAGAACCAGGACTTGAGAGCCTACATGGAGCTCTTTTTTTAGGAGAGCTACTATGTGACGCTCTCTGCGTCAAGCAGTCGAGCGAGCGCATAGGGGATCGAGAGACTGGGCCGGCCCATCTCTCTCACGAACAGTAGCTCACGTTGGAATAAAAAAAGATGCGTTTCCAGGATCGCATAGGGGATCGAGAGACTGGGCCGGCCATCTCTCTCACGAACAGTAGCTCACGCTGGAATAAAAAAAGATGCATTTCCAAGCCATCTTCTGCTGCAAAACATTTCTTATTTTTATTTTCTTACTATTTTTCTCCTTATGGCGTGCCCCTCTATTTTAAATTAGTTTTACACTATCATCCGTCTGCTTACTCAACTACAGCAGAACCGGGACTTGAGAGCCTACATGGAGCTCTTTTTTAGGAGAGCTACTATGTGACGCTCTCTGCGTCAAGCAGTCGAGCGATCGCATAGGGGATCGAGAGACTGGGCCGGCCGATCTCACTCACGAACAGTAGCTCACGCTGGAATAAAAAAAAGATGCGTTTCCAGGATAGAACACTAGACCAGCTGCTTCCGAGCAACGATTCGAACCAGTTGTGCTAGCTAGATTTCTTGATCACATAACATTGCAACACCTTAAGAAAACTCAAACGCCGATCCGAACATTTTTCAAAAATTCGAACCCAATTTTTTTTTTCAAAAACAAAACGTGAATGTTTTATCAAACGCGAACATTATTTTTTTTCATAAATTTTGAGAAAACTCAAATATTTTTCGACACACAAACGAATTTTGGAGACGCGAACATATTTTTTAAACTACCCAAAAAACAGAACAGGAACAATTTTTCAAATTTCGAAACAAAATTTGGAAACATGAACAACTTTTGCAGGCGAACATTTTCTGAAACTCCAGAACAAAATTTGAAAAAACGAACATTTTTAAAAATTTGCAAACAATGTTGGAAACGGAAAATTTTTCGAAACTCCGAACAAAACTTGTAAATAAGAAAAAAATTGAAATTTACGAACAAATTTTGGAACAGGACATTTTTTTCAAACTCCCAAGCAAATTTATGGAATTTACGAACAATTTTCAATTTGTGAACAAAATTTGAAAACATGAACTTTTTATAAATTTGTGAACAAATTAGGAAAGCTGGAACACATTTTGAAATTCCTAGACATTTTTCGAATGCAAACAAAATTTTAAAACATGAACAATTTTGAAAAATAGGAATATTTATTGAAACTCATGAACAAAAATTGAAAATCGAACATTTTTCTTAAATTTGTGAACAAATTTTGCAAAGTTGTGAAATTTTGAAAAAAACATAAAGAAAAGAAACAGAAACTACTAAAAGAAAAGAAACAGAAAATAAAAAAACAAAGTAAAAAACATAGAAAGCCGAAAAGAACCAGAAAAAAACGATACAGAAAAAAACCTGGTTCAGGGAACCTTCTAGAAGTTTCTGAAAACCGGTTGGACGCCCTATGTATAAGTGGGCTGGCCCATGTTGATCGCTCGCGTCGCTCCTGTGTGCAATCCCTTGACAATTCGCTGCAGAGAGCGGCGAATAGGATTTTCCCTTTTTTAGATCAGAGAGCGTACATGATGGGAGCCGTGCGCGCCCCAGCGTATCGGGCTGTATCTCGGTCCAACATCCTCGAGAAATTAATCAACCGCAACTTTGAGCCTGGTTAGCGCCAGGTCCTTTTGACGGGTATGTAAGTGATGAAAGTGTCTCTGGTGCATGCTCGTAAAGCTGTCCTTGCGTTGATCGTCTTATTATAGATTCTATTCTACTCCCTCCGTCCCAAAATTCTTGCCTTAGATTTATCTAAATACGGATGTATCTAATACTAAAACGTAACTTCATACATTCGTATTTAGATAAATTTAAGACAAGAATTTTAGGATTGAGGGAGTACTTTTTTTCTTGAGGCAACTATGGATTCTACTAGTAGTATAATTTGTATTACAACAGTCAATTAGCATACCGAAGCCCATTTACTTGCCAAGTCTTCTCGGTCTTTAAATCAGGGGTGCCATGTTTGGTTAAGTTAACCCCATGATCCTATTTGTATCCGGCTTGTGGTAAACTTTGAGTAATAAAGCTTGGTATTTCTTAAGAAAAAAGCAGTTAACTAGAACAGCTTTCTCCATGTAATTAAGTCACAAATCATTAATTATCCAGGCAAAGATTGCTCCAGGAGTACATCTTCAACTAGTTAATACTCATCCAAAAAAGGTAAAATTCTGGACACCAAAAACAAACAGCAGGAAATTCAAGGCACCCAAGTAACCATCAGGCACGTAGCTGTGCTAGTTGACTGCCGTAATACACACACAAACTATGCAAGTATATAAGCCTGACTCCCTCAAAAAAGAGAGTATATATATATATATATATATATATATATATATATATATATATATATATATATATATATATATATATGTGACAAAACATTGTGACACCAAAAAAGAGGTGCAGCTTACGATTTACGTTCAACTGAACAACATAGATCAAACGAAGAGCCTATGGAAGAGATCATCTGAATAACAATTTCAATGGCTCACCCGCAAAAAGAAAAAACAATTCCAATAGCTAAAGTACAATTATAAATGTCTTGGCTCAAAGAACCTGATGAATAAAATATACATAGACGACCGACCTCATATAACAATTTCAGGATATGAACTGAATGTCTCATCTTAACGATGCCCCTGTGCATCTTGACCAATACGGCAATACCAAAACTAAATAAGAACGTGACCGAGATCGACGGAAGCTGCTGGCCATGCCATGCAGGGCGGCCGGAGACGAGAGGATCCTCACCACCATCCTAGGTAGGTAGCTTACATGGGAGGGAAATGGCTCAAACCGAAGCCCAGATCGAAGGGCTGCATCATCATCATATTCATATCGCCGCTGGAGGAGGAGAAGCTGGCGCCGTCGTGGCCACCGGTGGTATAGCCACCGTAGAGCAGCTGGGTGCCGAGGTCTTCTCCGGGCCGGGGCACCATGTCAAGCCAGCCCTCCTGCTGTTGTTGCTGCGGTGGTGCCTGGACCTGGTACAGAGACGGCGGAGACCCCAAGTGATCCTCCATGCTGCTGCTGCCGGTGGTGAGCTGGTATGCGGCTGGCGGCGGCGCCTGCATGGAAAGGGAATGGATTTTGTCGATGCGTTCGCCGATGCTCCTGAGGAGCACGTCCACCTTCCATCCGACGCTGGTGAGCTCCTCGATGGTGAGGCCGGCGAGGCCCGGGAGGGCGCCGAGCATGGCCCTGTGCAGGAGGACCTTGATCTCGCGGTCGCGGCACTCGCGGCGGGACTTGTCGACCTGGTCGCGGAGCTTGTCGATGCGCTGGGTGAGGAAGCCCGCCTGGTTCATCTTGTTCTTGCACTGGCCCAGCTCCGGCATGCTCCGGAACCGGGTCAGGATGGCCGCCGCCTTGGCGTGGGAGGGGAAGACCTCCGGCGCCGGCTCGCCCTCGCCGTAGACGAGTACGCAGGTCTTGACGTCGCAGAGGATGGCCAGCTCGCCCGCCTTCTTCATCAGGCCCCTGAGGCGCTTCTTGAAGGTGCCGCGCCGGGTGGAGTCGTTGGCAATGTACTGGAGGGTCACCTTCTTGCGAGCCATTGCTGGCAAGGGATAAGGCAAGCGAAGGGAAGGAAAGTTGATGATTTGGGCGAGGTGGAGGGGTGGATTTATAGTGGAGGATCGGGATGCTCTTAATTTCATGATATGGTAGGAGATTAGTGTGACAGTCTGACATATATGGAGGAGATCGCATGATTTAGTGCTCGTTAACGTGATCGAATAGCTAGCTAGCACATCTCCAACCCGGCCTTCATTGTGCCTGTCTGTAACTTTGGCGTCCATTTACAAATTTTTACTGCCTAGCTAGCTAGCTTGATGAATGCATCATCACACCACAGATTTTTTTTTTCTCATTAACACAAGAATGCTCGCCCATCGAGGGAGATAAACCGACAAGAAAAAGAAGCAATGAAAGGTTTCTCTCAAAAGGGCCATCCATCTTTATTAACACAATGTGCTTGTTTTAGCTATATAATTGCCAACTTAATTTTCCAGTTAATTTGTTCTAAAATTGGATGATTATTCAATACATCGTACTAGCTATCGGCCATTTGCTCATTCGTAAGCATGCTAAAATATATCAATAAAGAGCGTACGCATATTATCCAGGAAGGCGGTGGTGAATTGAAATGAATAATTTACAGTTATATAGCAGGCAATTACAGCGATTGGTTATGCACATTGTGTGAGTAAAGTTTGGCCAAATTTTCCTGGATGTGAATTGAATGTGGTTTCACATATCCAGGGTTGAATATCATTGTTGTTGCTGTCAGCACTAAGTACTCACTATAAACGGGCGACCCGAAAAGCCATCAATGTTGTTTGTAACAGACACCCAATGAAACAAATTTTCACCATCAGCATGCGAAAAATAGAGTTCGCCGGTAACCATACCTTTATCGCTAGCGTGCCATCATTGGTACAATACACACCGAAAAATAGAGTTCGCCGGTAACCATCTCAAGTGTCAACAGCTTGCGGCAGAAGTAGCCGTGGCAGCATGCAACTGCGGCAAGATGCAACCGCTATGACTCGAGTTGCAACAGCTTGTAGCGGAACCTCCCAAGACTAGATCTAGTGGTTGCTGCCATCGGTAACCAACTATGTTTCATGTGGCCACCCACAAATAAATCCGCCCCCTGCATCCTTTCCGTACTAGATTCTCATGCCTTAAGATGGCGACAACAAGGTGAGCTACAATGCTGAGTGACTATGAGAGAGACATGTCAGGGAGCTCCACCCGCCCGTGGCATTACTTCACTAACGAGGCAAAGTTACAACCCATCATTGGTACAATACGCACCACTAACAGGCCAAAGTGGCGAACTCAGTGGCGATGTCCTACCCAGATAATGAGCATAACAAACAAAAATCTCACCCTTATAAAGCCCTCTCCACCTTGTCCCAACCTGGCAGGGCCCAACACCATAGACTCTCTCTCTCTCTCTCTCTCTCTCTCTCTCTCTCTCTCTCTCTCTCTCTCTCTCTCTCTCTCTCTCTGCGCGTATGTGTGTGATCCACCTGAGCCCCCTGCTTTCTCCATTAGAGCGCTCAACTTCTCCCGCACAGAGCCCCTCAACATCGCTCTCAAATGCAAACACTAGTGCAAGAACCCCTTATAGAATTTTTGTACTAGCAGCGTTCATTACCTGAACAATGCCTCAAGTTCATAGGCTAGATACGGGAAACATCCAAAAAATTAGCGAACATCGCCGCTGATCTCATACTTGCGATGTGTGTGAGAAATTTGCGCACTGCTAGATTTCCATACCCAGGCAGCCCTCCAGCTAGAACAAACGGCGTTTGGATGGGACGCACACTCCTAATATAACTAAGACCTAGCAACGTGCGCTTGGACTGTGTGCGCCACCAATAGGGAAAGTGGGCCCGCGCCTTGACAAAAGGGTGGGCCCCATTTTTCTCTAAATGTATAACAAAAAATAAACACAATGTACAACCACAACTTCATCCACCTCGAAACAACGTGCGCCATTATATCGTAGCTGCATGACGCACGCTGCGTGTGCCTCGTTGTTCCAACTATTTTAGCGGCCTTCTCGTCTGCCTCCATGATTCAAACAGTTGCCAAATTCCCTCTCCAATAGAACAAAAGCATCATCTTCCCCATTCGACTCTCTCCCACTCAATTTCTCTCGCTAACTATCGCTAGAACCATGCATTGCCCTTGCTCTATCGGCAACCATAGAGGCAAAAAGATGGAGCTGCGAAGTTTAATACCTCGGTTCAGGGAGGAACGCCACGTGCAACTCCATAACGACCACACCATCGACACCCTCTACACCAACGACAACATAGGCATCTAGTCTTGGATACCAGAGGCTGAGGCATATCTGCAAGGCCAGGGACAAAGGTCTATCGGCATAGACGTCGAGTACACACCCATGCCACCGAAGGGACATATGCCTATCGAAGAGTAGAAGGCATCCTCGATCCAACTATGCTACAGCATAAGTTGTCTTCTTTACCAGTTCTGCCAATCACAAGGGATGAACATATGCCTACACCAGTTCCTCCTCAAGGATTCTCAAAGGATCGGTATGGTACTAGAGAGGGGTAGGTGAATATGCGACTAATAACTTTTACCCTCTTTTCAGTTTTAGGGATACAACAAGAATATAGGCTGTCTAGATATGCAACTAGGTGAACAACCTATATTACAAGCTCAACTAGATAATGACAAGCTAGTAAAGAAACACATGAATACAAGCTTGCACAAAGTAAGTGAATGAAAGAATGAACCACAAGTGGAGACGATGAAGTTCCTAAAGTTGCCTCCTTTGGGGAGATACGTCCCCGTTGGAGGGTGTGGCGCCATGATGTTCAACAAGCGCAACAATGGCTCACAATTTTCTCCTCGTGCACTCGCACAATGCAAGGTGCCATGGTTCCACTATGAAGTGCCCTTGGAGGTGGCAACCGGAACCTTGATAACTAAAGTTGTGGCAAACTCCACAGCTTAGTTGGAGGCTCCCAACACCACTACAAAGTTTCACCACAATGGATTGTGGCTCCTAGGTGACCTCTTCCGTCTAGGGTGCCCAAATAACCAAGAGTAACAAGATCCACAAGAGAAAGTAGGGGGTAATAAAATCTCTTTTGGTGGAAGTGTAGATCTAGGTCATCTCCTTCAAATCTTAGAAGATCGACAAGTTTTAGTGGCTAGGGAGGGTGATCGGGCAATAACAAGCTTTGGGCAACAATGAAGGACATAGAGAGAGAGAGAGAGAGGTAAGAGGTAAGATCAAAGGAGGAGGGAAACCCTCCTTTTATAGCCCCCTCCAAATCCAAACGTTGTGCAATTTTTGCAATAAGCGAAACTACTGCTCCGTAGAGTGGCACTACCACCAGTCCCTTCAGGGTGCACTACAAAGGCCGGAGCGGTAGTAACGCTCAAGACTAGGATAGGACCGACTATTAGAAAATACCCAGTAATAGCATTGTAGTGCCGCTTTGGTGCTAGCGGCAAGTCAAGGGATAATTGCCCCTCTAAGGTATTTAGTATGAAACTAGGTATGGTAGTGCCGCTTCAAGGCCGAGTCCGTGGAGATGCCGCTTGGGCAGCTCACCCACGACGGCTCCCTTGTCATCAACAAGGGCGGCCGTGGCTCCTCTACTACTTCCTCCCGCCTCGTCAAGCCGACGACGGAGCCGGTCCTTGTCGCCGTGAAGAGTGAGCACAAGGACATGGCCGCCGCTGACGAGGCCACCATCAAGTGGGCGCGTAAGGACTGGGTCCGACTGGAGACAGAGCGCCAGCGCTACGCCCTCAAGGAGATCGCCTCTCGCCGTTGCGGCCGCGGTGAGGGCGGCGTCATCATCCTCGAGGAAAATGACGACGAGGCACCGCCACCAGCCAAACACGTCCACCAAGGCGACCCCGAGCAGGGGTGCAGTAGGAACATCATCGGCGTGAAGAAGAAGGAGGAGGACGACGACACTGGCGGATACAACGCCTTCCACAAGCTCTTCGGCTTGTAGGCGACTGTCGGTGTGAAAACCGGCCGTTCTCGGGTAGGGGGCCCCGAATTGTGCGTCTAAAGATCAAAGGTAACAAGGGACACAGGGAACACGATGTTTACCTAGGTTCGGGCCCTCTTAATGGAGGTAAAACCCTACATCCTGCTTGATTGTATTTGATGAGTATAAAGGTTACAAGAGTCGATCTACCTCGAGGTTGTAATGGCTAAACCCTAATGTCTGGCCTATATGAATTCGGATGATCCCTACGGACTAAACCCTCCGATATATATAGTAATACTATTCATCACCCAGGTTGCAGAATAATTTATTCTTCACCTGAGGTAATATTACGATCGCTTCATAAATAAATTACGTTTGAAATATAAATAGTTACATTCATATTGAATCACTACGTAAAATTTGGTATAAGAAAACAAAAAAAGATTATAAGACCAGAAATATATATATATAATTTGCAGGTTGGACTGACGTGCTTTTCTACTTGAACTGATCATGCTGCGTGTACGACGGGCGGAAACAGGGGATGCAACGTGGAGCTTCCGGGCGTTCTCCGGCGCGCTGGTGCAGGCTATTAGTTGCCAGAGGAGACATGTAAGGGTTCCGCACGTGCGCGCGCTCACCTGGTCGCGTTTTGTGATCCGGAGTCACCGGAGGTGACGGCCTGGGCATTTGGCGGCAGACGTGTTTTGGGCGTTGGTGTTTGCTGTGGTGTTCGTAGACCTCAATTTTACGCCCGGTTTGTTGTTTTGGATGTGAGAATGATCGGTGGGTGAGAGTTTTTGGAGATTATTTGACTGTAATTTCTGATTAGAAGTTTTGGTGTTCTTGGTTGTTGGCCATCGCCGCCATGGAAATGTGTTCTTCCTTTTCTGATGTTTTACTTTTGAATTCGCGTTGCAGGGAGATAGTTGAGGATTGTCTGATTAGATTTTTGTTGTCAATTTTGCTTCTCGAGTTGTTTCTACCCCTGATTCCCATGTGATTTGGTCGTTGGCGGAGGTGATGTTTGGTGACTGACTGTAGCCTACGATTTCTTGTAATCTGGTCAAATTTTGCAATTAAGTTGCGTGTTTTTCAGTGTTGTTTTGAATTGTTGCCGTATGTGTAATTGGACCGCTCCGTGTCAAAGTTTGTACTACTGTGCATTGACATCAGAGCAAGTATTTTCTACTGGCTGCCTACCCATACCTCTGCACTTTGAGTATAAAGCCCGAGCCCTCTGTCACTTCTGTTCCACCAGCTGCAACAAAAAAAAAGCCAGATGGATCCTGAGCTGGGAGAGGTCACAGAGGAGGATGGGGAAGCCGTCGATGTGAGGGCTGCAACAGCGGAGCAGAGGAGGAGGAGGAGGCGCAGGCGCAGGCAGATGGCACGACGTGCTGCCGAGGAGGAAGTGGAGGCAGAGTTCAACAGACGCCTTACGCGCGAGGTGATGGATACTTGCAACTCTAATGAACTGGAGCTTCTTTTCCGAGATGGCAGGGGAAGGAACCATGTTCAGATCATGAGTTGGGCTAGGGCGAGAGAAGCCACGACTCCACATCCATCCACCATGGCTAAATGACGTCGTTTCTTTGATTGTTATGACTGAAGTAGTGAATATTATGTTTTTAAGATTTGTGTTGTGAGGGAGCAGATGTTTGAATGAATAAATGAATTCAACTGTCTAACTCTGAATGTGTTGTTTTATCTACATATGTTTGTCATGTGCAGTTTTTAAACTGCTGTTTTATCTTAAGTTGAACTGATTTGCGGTCAAATATTGCATGGCTTGTATAATGATTATTTTCTACCAGCTGGCTGCCCACCTACCTATTTATTATTTTTACAATCTACGAGTCTCCCTGGCTATAAATTCCATCCATCTATGTGTGGTGTCTGGCTCAGTCTCCCCATCCTTTTTCTTCCTTCTTCCAGAATCAGATCTAGGTTCCTCCCTCTTCTCTCTGTTGTTTTCTTCCTTGTTCCCGTGTTTTCCATGGAGGATTGTTCATGCAGATGCCTGGCAAAGATGGCGCGCATAGCTGAAGGCTGTGTGTATGAATTTGGTTTGGAGCTCACCCAGACTCAGCGCCGTGGGCAACTTTCTTGTCTACTGTACATCAACCATGGTTTTCGTGCACCCTATATATGTTTGTCACCTGACGGTTGGGGACTTGAAGGAATCATGGGTATGCGTTTCTATTTGTTTTGTTTTCTACTTTTTGTAGGTCTCTTTTTGAATCCCATGGACTGAATCTGTAGTTTGGTTTTATCAATAGTTTGTCTATAATTTTTATTTGGTTTTGTCAGAATTTAACAGTAGGGATTTTTGTGCGTATTTTCTCATTACTTAACAATATTTTATCCATTTTTGTATAATCCTTGATCTGTTTTTTGTCAAATGTTTCTACTGTAGGTGTATTGATATGTATATTTCTTCAGTTTAGTCAGTTCATATGACTAGTTAGTTTTGGTGTTATTGTTTTGGTTCAATTTTTTTCTTTTCAGTTTGTTATGCAACCATCCCTAGATCTGTGTAAAAATTCAATTATGTCAGGTGTTCACTTTGTTTTCTACTCCCATGCCCATTTGCAGAAAATGTCACCCAGGATCAGGATTGTTGCTCCTAGTTCCGGGATACTGACGATGGAGACTTCAGACAAAAAAGGGTATCAATTGAGGGAAGTTGCCTACCACATTGACTTTGATGGTTGCATCAACCTAACTACTAGGTGGAAGGAGTTTGTGGCAGAGTCTGGATTTGAGGATGGTGATGTGGTTATGGTTATGTTCTGTAGGGAAGATGACTCTCTGACGTTCAGAATGTAAGCTCTGTAGGTTTAAATGTGGCAAATGACGCCGGTTGTGAGATTTGTGTGTGTTTGGTTGTGTTGCAGTATTTTTCCTTTAAAACATTTGCATGTGAGATGGTTGAATTCTATAGTATTATCAGATGGTTTGAAACAATTTATGTAATGGTTTCCTTTAGTTCTGCCCATGTATAACTGTTTTTTATATATTCTTTATATTTGAACCGGAACAATTTGTAGTTGAACTCATGGGCATCCTTTGTTTTGATTGGGATATTTTCATGTACATAGCTCGCAGACGGAAGTATACCCTAATGACGTTTGTAGGACCCCTTCTGGGTTGTTTGCTGAACTTACATGCTGTTAATGATAGTACTGTTTTAGTTTGTCAATTACCAATCAAATTTGTCTGTTGTATAGCATTTTTTCTTACTTTTTTACATGAACTTTTCGAGCACAATTTTTTTTTTATTTTTACAGATGAATAGTGATAGTTCTAGTATTTTTTAAAATTAAAAGAATTTAATCTTTGCTGCACAGTACTTTTTCATTACTTGAACCTTATGAATTGTAGTAGTTGAATTATTATAAATTTGTTTCTAAATTTTTTATTACAATCTTCTACGTTTAATTTTCCAAAAATTATATATATATATATATATATATATATATATATATATAGTGATACTATTCATCACCCAGGGTACAGAATAAGTTATTCTTCACCCGAGGTAATCTTACGATCATTTGATAATTAAATTATGTTTGGATTTTAAATAGTTACATTCTTATTGATTCACTACGTAAAATTTGGCATAAAAAATAAATAAAAATATAGGTCATAAAACAAAAATTTTTGCAATTTATGTGTATTTTACACTATGTTTTTATGTTTGTAATTTTACATAACATAAAATATTTTTTACGACGACTATATATTTTCTTACGGTCTCTTTTCACGTCGGAAATAAGACAAAACTTACAGAACGCAAAATTACGGTGAATTGATGGTAAAATAGAGGGGGGTGAAGAATAACTATTCCTCACCCAGGGTGACGAATAGTCAATCCCTATATATATATATATATAGTGTTACTATTCATCAACCAGGGTGCAGAATAAGTTATTCTTCACCCGAGGTAATCTTACGATCATTTCATAATTAAATTACATTTCGAATTCAAATAGTTACATTCCTATTGATTCACTACGTAAAATTTGACATAAGGAAATAAAAATATAGGTCATAAGACAAGAAAAATTGCAGTTTATGTGTATTTTAGACTATGTTTTTATGTTTTAATTTTACATAACATAAAATATTTTCTACGGCGATTATATATTTTCTTACGTCCCTTTTTGCGTCGGAAATAAGACAAAACTTACGAAACGTAAATTTACGGTGCATTGATGGTAAAATAAAGGGGGGGGGGGTGAAGAATAACTATACCTCACCCAGGGTGACGAATAGCGCGACCCTATATATATTAGTTCTTACAATTAACATGTGTTTGAACTTTTTTACATTATTTGTTTTTGAACTGATTTCTTGTGAGTTTTTTAAATTATCTGCATTTGTTTTTTATTTTTGTTGGTGATCGGCTGGAATTTTGTAATGGGGCGAAGTACTGAGTTGGGCCATCCGCCTGAGCCATTGTTTTTGGCCCAGATAGCTGGTCGGCGCGGCTGTGCAACGGGACGTGCGCGTGCGCTCTGGGTTTAGTCCCACCTCGCTAGTCGAGGGGGCTCTAGACCTGTTTATAAGTGCAACCGAGGCTCACCGACCGAACTCCTCTGAATACTTACCTGAGCGCTTATACACGGCGCTCGCTCTCTCTCATGACCTGTGGGCCCTCGACGGCAGGCCCTGCGTTGTGCGGCCACGGGCTTGAGTTCAAGTATCTAGCATCGTCAGGGCCTGCGCCGGTCCTTGGGCGGTCAATTTTTTGTTTGTTTGTTTTGAATTTAGTACTTGACTCCACCACTAATTTGGACTAATTTCTTTTTGTGTTCCAGTTCTTGTGAGTTTTGTTCTAGGACTTGATTGATTCTTTTGTTCTAGTTCTTGTGAGTTTTGTTCCAGGAACGAGCCATAGCAGGCGACAACGCGGCGTGCCGAGGCGTCGCATGCGGAGGCGAGTCCGTAACATGACTTGCCCCCGCACTGCACCGCACCGCACTGCACCACACCGCACTGCACCGCACCGAGGGTCATAGTTGTACTGACGCATCTTCCTTGTATGGACTTGGCCCTATTATCTATCTTTAGGGGTGTGTGGGTGCGTGTGGGGGAGGGGGAAAGAATAACCGCACTGCGCCTGTCAAACAAGCGCACTGCCGTGTTAGCGCGAGGGCGAGCCGGGAGGGGAGGGGGGGTCGGGACCCCCCTCCCCCATCCCGGCGAGGCAGAACCAGGAATGAGCCGTAGCAGCAATGACGCAGCATGCCGCATCATCGCATGCGAAGGTGAGTCCGTAACATGACTTGCCCCCGCACCGCACCGCACTGCACCACACCGAGGGGCATAGTTGTACTGACACATCTTTCTTGTATGGACTTGCCCCCATTATCTATCTTTAGGTGTGTGTGGGTGCGTGCCAGGGGGAAACAGAATAACCGCAATGCGCTTGTCAAACGAGCGCACTGCCGCGTTAGCGCGAGGCCAAGCCGGGGGGGGGGGGGGGAGGGGAGTCCCGACCCCCGTCCCCCATCTCGGCGAGGCCGAGCCAGGAACGAGCCGTAGCAGGCGACGGTGCGGTGTGCCGCGGCGTCGCATGCGGAGGCGAGTCCATCAGATGACTTGCCCCCACACCGCACCGCACCGAGGGGCATAGTTGTACTGACACATCTTCCTTGATTGCCCACATTATCTATCTTTAGGGGAGTGTGGGTGCGTGTGGGAGGAAACAGAATAACTGCACTGCGCCTGTCAAACGAGCGCACTACCGTGTTAGCGCGAGGCCGAGCCGGGGGAGGAGGGGGGTCGGGACCCCCTCCTTCCCGGCAAGGCCGAGCTAGGAACGAGCCGTAGCAGGCGACGACGTGGCATGCCGCGGCGTCGCATGTGGAGGCGAGTCCGTACATTGACTTGCCCCCGCACCGCACCGCACCGAGAGGCATAGTTATACTGACACATCTTCCTTTTATGGACTTGCCCACATTATCTATCTTTAGGGGTGTGTGGGTGCGTGTGGGGGGAACAGAATAACCGCACTGCGTCTGTCAAACGAGCGCACTTCAGTGTTAGCGCGAGGCCGAGTCGGGGGGAGGGACCCCTCTCCCCCATCGCGGTGAGGCCGAGCTAGGAATGAGCCGTAGCAGGCGACGACGCGGCATGCCGCGGCATCGCATGCGGAGGCAAGTCCGTAAGATGACTTGCCCCCGCATCGCACCGCACCGAGGGGCATAGTTGTACTGACACATTTTCCTTGTATGGACTTGCCCCATTATCTACCTTTAGGGGTGTGTGGGTGTGTGTGTGTGTGTGTGGGGGGGGGGCTGGAACAGAATAACCGCACTGCGCCTGTCAAACGAGCGCACTGCCGCGTTAGCGCGAGGCTGAGCCAGGGGAGAGGGGGGTCGGGATCCCCCTCCCCCATCCCGGCGAGGCCGAGCTAGGAACGAGCCGTAGCAGGCGACGACGCGCCGTGCCGCAGCGTCACATGCAGAGGCGAGTCCGTAACATGACTTGCCCCTGCACCGCACCCCACCGCATCGAGGGGCATAGTTGTACTAACACATCTTCCTTGTACGGACTTGCCCCCATTATCTATCTTTAGGGGTGTGTGGGTGCGTGGGGGGGGGGAGGTGGGGACAGAATAACCGCACTGCGCCTGTCACACGAGTGTACTGCCACGTTAGCGTGAGGCCGAGCCGGGGGTGACCCCCCTCCCCCATCTCCGCGAGGCCGAGCCAGGAACGAGCCGTAGCAGGCGACGACGCGACGTGCCGCGGTGTCGTATGTGGAGGCGAGTCCGTAACATGACTTGCCCCCACACCGCACTGCACCGAGGGACATAGTTGTACTAACACATCTTCATTGTATGGACTTGCCCCCATTATCTATCTTTAGGGGTGTGTGGTTGCGTGTGGGGGGGGGGACAGAATAACCGCACTGTGCCTGTCAAACAAGCGCACTGCCGCGCTATTGCCAGGCCGAGTCGGGGGGGGGGGGGGGAGGGGCCCCTCCCCCATCTCGGCGAGGCCGAGCCAGGAACGAGCCATAGCAGGCGACGATGCGGCGTGCCGCGGCGTCGCATGCGGAGGCGAGTCCGTAACATGACTTGCCTCCATTATCTTATCTTTATTTCTTAGGGGAAAAACCAGAATTACTATTTCATTTGTACTTCTTTGATAATTTTTATTGTACCGTTGTGAGTTATTATTTGTACTTTAGCTGTTTTTTATCCCTGTATATTTTTTGTATTTAGTTTTTGCTATTAGCCTTGGTAACTGCCCAGAGATAGTGGGCTTCTCCATGGTTGTGGGCCTTGGACGTTGGTTTTCTCCCACTCACCTTTTAACCTCCTCTCTCCCCTGTTCCGCTACGCTCCCCTCCCCAAATCGATTCCTTCTTCATTCCCCTCCTCTTCTCTTCTCACAGAGAAGTTGCTTCTCCTGTTTCGCCGCGGGAGCGTCGACCGGCGGGTTGAACCCTAGGGGTGGAGATCTGGGTGCTCTGTTTGCTCCTTTTGCTCTGCCATCGACTTCCCTTGCGTCCTCTTATGTACATATTTTCCCTCTATTTCTAAGCTATTGCTCTCTTGCTGTCTCAAGCTGGATTCGCTAGGGTTCTTTTGGTCTTGAACGAGCGATTGGCGATGGTGATACTAGATTCCGTGGCGGATTTTGTGTTTTGTTGGTAAGAGTTTTGCTTTTGTATGGCCTGCTTTGTTTCTGAAATAGGTCAGAGCCCTAATTTTTGTTCATGTGTCTTGCAGATCTGGTTCGGCAGATTTTAGGTCTATAGATCTCAATGGGTGCATCATCTAGTCCGGACAAGTTGAATGCAGGTGATTTTTCCTGTAATTTGGATGGTGCTTTAACAGATCTGGTTTTTAGGTTGTATAGGTGTTGTCGTATCGACTTTATAAGTTGTGTATATTTTGATAGGTGTTAATTTTTCCCTAGAATGTGTGGTGTGTATAGTTTTGGCGGTTGATGTGACCTACAGACAGGTTGTAGTACTGATCACCATGTGTAGTTTGAACTACTGTCCTAGCATTTGAATAGGTTGTAGTAGTCAGTGAAGAACTATTATGATGTTGGAAGAGTTGTCATTCTGAAGTTTGTTGTGCCAGTGGTGGGTTGATAATGTTTTATTGGGTGCACTTGTAGTGTTCATATAGTTGAACTGATTGCTTGATCATGTACTTTTTTGCTAATTATGATGTTGTTGCAAATGTTGGAGTGCCGGTGCCTCCTGATTCTGACAAATCAGAACGCTTTCAAGATCTTGTGAATGTTATTTTTGAGACACCAAATCCTCTAGAAGAAGTTGCGAATGTTGCTGGTGTTTCCCTTATATTTGCTCTTTTTTATCAGCCTTGAATACATAAATATGCTTAGCTACATTAGTTGTTCCTTTTCTTTTGTGTCTGATGCTATGTGCCTTATTTATCTTGTCTCTGCAATATTAATTGTGTTTTAATTTTATATGTGCATGCTTATGTTATTTGTTTACACAGTTAATGACAGTCATCGTGCTCCTGAGGACATTGCTGATGTTGTCAAGGATATTAATGATGGAATGTATTCTCTTAATGTTGGTGATGGTGATGGCAGCTTGCGGTTGTCTGTTACTCAGTCACAGAGTGTTGATGGCACTGAGCCTGTTACCCAGGCTGAGGATGTTCCTATGCAGTTACAGCTTGATAAGAAAGAAGAAGTTTGATTTCCAGAGGAGAAAGGAGTTTGAACGGCGTCAAAAGGCTGCTTGTGTGCAAGGAAGTGATGGGGATGTTGCTGAAGCTCCTAAAGGTGTAGGTGATGAAGGTGGTGACGCGACTTTTTCAACTGTTGATGCTGGATCTCATGGAAGTCACATACCTGTGAAGACAAACCTGATGAAAACTCGTTCGACGCAAGTGTTTACTCGTGATTCAGTTAAGGAGAAGAAAGCTGTTTTGAAGAGGAAGATGTCAGATCGAAATCCTGATGGCACACAGAGGCGTAGCCCACGTGTGAAAGCTGGTTCCCAACCTGGTAATAACAAAGCTGATGGGGATAGTGTTGCTGTGAAGATTGGTCCAACCACACTTGGTGGCTCCCCTATTCGTCGGAGTCCACGAGTTTTGACAAAAAAGAAGCCTTCTTTGTCTCCTCTTCCTGAGCGCTCTTTGTTGAAAGAAAATAAGAAGCGTAAAGTTGCTCCTGCGAAGGTGAACAAAGGTGTGAAGAAGTGCGCTCATGTCGAAGCTGAAGATGTTGTATCTGAAGAAGATGATATCGAAGTTGATTCTGAAGATGAATTTGCAGTGGTACATGTTTGTACTGTATGTGACTTACCAGTTGTACTTGCAATGATTTAATTGTGTCTAGGCTGGTATGCTGGAAGGCGATGGCGGAGGAACCGTCCGCCAAGCGACATCATGGCGAGAGGTCGGATAAGACCAGCAACCTCGTCGATGTTCATGTCCCCGGAGAGAAGCGCGAGTACACGAGAACCCTCACAGGGGTTGAGCTCCACGGCAAGGATACGCTGGAGACCCTCTGCACCAGCGAACCAGACAAGGTCGACGAGATGATCTCCAGGCTCTGGAGGAAGGCTGGCGGCACAATTCGTAAGATCATCGGCGTTGGTGTGCACTACACCAAAGAATATGAACCTCCCCATATGGCAGCAGTCCTGCAGTCGTGCGTCGATGAGCTCTGCTTGGTGTACCACATCGTAGCGGCCACAAAATGGTGACCCACCCTACTCATTTGCCCTGTTTGGTTCATCTGTTTTATTAGTACTATATCATGAAAATTTCATCAGACTTGTTTCCCAACTAGATGTACTAGTGTGGTTTGTGAAAAGTGGATGCACTACTGCATTTTCTCAAGTAGATACACTATAAATGTATATTTGAACCTGATGCACTGGATTACTATTTGGAAAACCTTGCGGAAGATTAATTTCTGAAGTTGATTCGATAGCGTAGTTTATGTATTCGATGTATTAAAAAGATGCTTCTGAACTTGACGTAGTGAAGTATTTTCTGAATTTGATCTAATGTTATTTTCATAAGAAAAAAACTAAGGACTTGGTGAAGCACTGGTTATGTGTTATCCTATTCAACAAAAGTAAACTAAATTAGTACTAAAGCAGCACATACAACATTGATTGAAACTTCGTATAATCCAAAAAGAAAAATAACATGATGTACTTGAATTTAATTTTAGAACTTGGTTTACTAGTTTCTGAAGTACATTCATGCATTAATTATGCAATATAAGCATCTACTTCATGGATTTATCGCTTGTAAAACAAAACAAAAATGAATAATTCAAACATCAAAGTAATGCTAATTTTCAAAATGTCTCTCCCCTTGCAGGCCCAAGCGCCTGAACGAGATGCTGCAGCATCAGAGGTTGTTCACATTTTCCGGTTTCAGCACTGAAAGCGACAAAGAAAAGCTGAAGATGTCTGGGTTGGAGATTAACCCCAACAAGTTCATCGACATTCAGCGCCTCTGGAGAGTTCCATACACCGCAAAGAGTATGACTCCTTGACTGATGTTGCAGTCAGTGTCATCCACCCATTCTACAAGGGCATGAAGAAGAACATCGACACGCAGGAAGACCACAAACTGTTGGGGACCATCCCGCTGCCAGACAAGCTCATTGAGTACGCAGGACTAGATGCGTACGCCGCGTACAAGTCATGGAACATGATCGAGTACATCACAGATGGTTGGGAATTTAAAAAAGAGCGGGAGGCTGATAACTTGTGCGACCACCCCTTTCACCCATTTTAGGGATGAAGATACATCAGAGCCTGACTTCGTTTTCCTTCCGCTTGTGCCTGCCTTTTATATTGTTGTTTCAAATTAGTAGTTTGCTCTTGTTGGATTGAACCAGTATGATTATGTCGTGCTTGTCATGGTTGAACAAGTTTATTTATGTCGTCAAGTACAATGTTTTGCTTATCTCATTATATAAGTTTGGTAGCTTCGTATGTTGTTAATCCATCATTTCAAATTCAAAGTAGCTCCTAAATGGAACTTTGTGGGTGCTCTAAAGTACTAGTTATGAAGAAACTAATCACACAACATTGTTCCATGTGTAGTTTCGATTTAGTATTGAATAGAAAACATAACGTTAAGAAGCATCAACTCACACTTATGTTGGTCACTAGCAGATTTAGAATGACAGTACTAGTACACTTGATCAGACAGTACATACTTACTACAATAAAAAGTACAAAGAAGCATCAATCCTTAACACCCCAAAAATGCCAGACTAAGAACATAAGTGCTACTATGAATGGACTATCAGTACAACTTAGTATACACTCAAGTACCATAGTACTAAAAATGACACCAGAAGACCCTTGAGAACAATCACAAAAACAAACACAAAAAAGAAGGAAAAAACTCAAATGAAAAAGATTACACTTACACAAAACTCACAAGTACTAGAAGAAAAAGAATCTGTCCAAGATACTGGTGGAGTCAAGTACTAGATTCAAACAAAAAAAATTGACCGCCCAAGGACCGGCATAGGCCCTGACGATGCTAGATACTTGAACTCGAGCCCGTGGGCGAATCCCTAGTAATCCGCACAACGCAGGGCCTGCCGTCAAGGGCTCACAGGTGATGAGAGAGAGCGAGCGCCGTGTATACGCGCTCAGGTAAGTATTCAGAGGAGTTCGACCGGTGAGCCTCGGCTGCGCTTATAAACAGGTCTAGAGCCCCCTCAACTAGCGAGGTGGGACTAAACCCAAAGCGCACGCGCATGCCACGCTGCACAGCCGCGCGGACGAGCTATCTGGGCCGGAAAACGTCCCAATAGCCTCCATCGTCTACAAACACCCCACCAATAAGCCCAGTTAAACAAACCAGAGGGCGGGGCAAAGAAATATAAACTACAAGAAAAATCTTCGAAACTGAAAATATATAAATTCAAATACTAGTTCGTAGGCAATAACTTTAAATACGAAAAATATAAATAAAAATAATTTTAGCTATGCACCACAGATGATAAAAAAAGAAAAAATATGATACAAAAACAATGAACCTCTAAAAAGAAGAGAACTTAATAGCCTATCTGTTAAATGTACATAATTAAAAACCAAATTAAATATTACTTTCAAGTTCAAATACTGAAAATGCAACAAGTTCAAATAGAAAATGTTTGTGAATTATGCTAAATTTCTTATTTATATAAAATCTGACAATTCACCTACTAAAATGCAATAAATTCAAATAGATTTTCTTTGTCAATTATGCTAAATTTCCTATTTATATAAAATCTGTCCACACCTCAACGAACGATTTGGTCGTAAATAATCTCAATTCCCCCTCCCCCTCCCAAAAAAATCAGTTCAAACATACATATGACATCTGTACTAAAAAAGTAGGACCAGTCAGGCCACTCACACTACTGTAACACCAAATTTCAAAACCGTACGCTCTATGAAATTACAATTCAGTTCACAAAGCACTAAACCATAAGTGCACTAAAATGATAATACAAAAACTATAAACGCCTAACTTAGGTTGGTACAGATGAAAATAAAATAAGTACCAGTTTTGAGCAACAACTCCGAGGGCATTGAAAAATGTTTTGAGATAAACTAGTGTATAAGACTTCAGTGAAAAAACAATACTTAACATCCACATGGAAAAACATCACAAAGCATACGTCACCTAAATAGTGCAAAATGCCGTCATCACCACCCAAGAGACGTGCAAGTGGGATAAGCAGATCATAAATACAGCTTGACAAGACTACTCAGTGCGACACAAAATTAACCCTTTGCTTGGACGGTTAGTTCTTCCAGGCCACCGCCCGCGCCACCCATTGGGAGGTTGCCACAAGGGACTCCATATGGTGACCCCCATGACCACTACACCCACCGCCCCGATGAACCGCCTCCCAAACATCCCCATCGACGCACTGCAAAATAACTCATTGTCTTCCATCTCCGCCTCATTCACAGGAACCACCATTGCCGCTTCCATCTCCACTGCACACAAACTAGAAACTTCTCTCTCCAAAGCCCACAGTCGCCGAAGGAAGGCGATGGCGGAGGAACCGTCCGCCAAGCGACATCATGGCGAGACGTCGGAGAAGACCAGCAACCTTGTCGACGTTCACGTCCCCGGAGAGAAGCGCGAGTACACAAGAACTCTCACAGGGGTTGAGCTCCATGGCAAGGAGACGCTGGAGATCGTCTGCACCAGTGAACCAGACAAGGCCGACGAGATGAAGAGCAGGCTCAGGATGAAGGACGGCGGCTTGTATCCGAGCTTCATCGGAGTTGATGTGGAATACACAAGCGAAGATGAACCTCCACAGATGGCAGCAGTCCTGCAGTTGTGCGTCGAGGAATTCTGCTTGGTGTACCACATCGCAGCAGCCACAAAATGGTAACCCATACTACTGTTCATTCATCTGTTGTACTAGTACTAGTCCCTAAAAACTTCATTAAACTTGTTTCCCAACTAGATGAACTACTATAGTTTGTGAAGTGGATGCACGAGTACATGTTTCTCAAGTTACATGCATTTCTGAAACTGTGAAGTGGATTGTTTCACCAGATTAGCATCTGAAAACTGATGCATTGGATTAGCATCTGAAAAATATTTATAGAATTCTGATCTTTATGCACCAAATTAATTTCTGAACTTGATGTACTAGCATAGATTCTGATCTTGATGCACCAGTATAGTTTATAGAATTGATGTATTAAAAGATGTTTGGTGAAGTGGTATAGGTCCATATCTTGATGCACATGTTGCTCAAATTAATTTCTGAACTTGATATAGAATTGATGCACAAAGATGTATCAAACAGTGGTATAGGTCTTTTATTCAACAAAAAATCAAACTAAACTTGAATCAAGCAGCACATATATCATTGACTCTGGTACAAATGATTCTTCAATTTGGTGAAGCACTGAAGATAGAAAAAAAAGAAAAAATACATGGTGTAGTTGAATTTAATTTCAGGACTTTATGTACTAGTTTCTGAACTACATTCATCCATGACTTATACTATATAAGCATCTACCTCATGGATTATCACTTGTAAAACCAAAAAAGCAAAAGAACAACCTTCAATATGTGCTAGGGATATGACTACCAGCAATGACCCGCCCAGGAGGGGCCGGGTCAATAGCAATGGCGGGTTAACTAAATGAAGCCCGAAGAGTACACAAGGTGATAGTTTATGATAAGGTTTGTAGTAGGCCGAAGCCCAGAGGCGGCTTAAGGCCCATGAGTATAAACCGCCATGTATGATAAGACTTGTAAAGTAAGGCATGTAAAAGACGTCACCGAGCCGGGCACATTGTATGAGCCGGCCGGGACTCTGTAGGCCGCAGCGCGGTAACCCGTGTATATAAGGGGACGACCCGACGGCGGCTTATGGCAAGAAACAACAAATCAAGAGCCAAGCTAGCATATTTCGCTCCTTTGTCATCAAAACCTGGCAATACCACAACAACTGGACTTGGCTTTACCTTTACTGCAAGGGGCCGAACCAGTATAAACCTCTCGTGTCCTTTGTCCTGATTAACCCCTTTAAGCTTCCTAGTAGCGATGGCTCCACGACTAAGTCCTTTCAGTAGTACATCTGCGATGACAATTCAACAACAGTTGGCGCCCACCATGGGGCCAGCACACGGTGGATTTGAGTTCTTGAAGGGCAGCTTTGAAGGGCTCAAGGGATACGCTGTGGGCCGGATGACCAAGAGTCGTCGTGGAAAGCTCTACATCGACGATGCAGGCTGGGGCCCCGACGCCAGCTCAATTGAGTATGGGTACCGGGTCCCCTTCGGCGGAATCCACGTCTTCATCGGCCGGCTCGGCGAGCCGGGCCCCGAGCCAGACATCTACACCGACCTCATCGAGACGGCTCAGCGTGCGAGACCCGCCCGGACTCAGCCTGCCATGAGGCGTGCCTTCATGGGTTGCATCCACGGAGGAGAGTTTTCTGACGTATTTGTGGATGGCGGCGAGACGGCTGTCCACTCTGATGGCGAGTCGTCCACAGGTGAGACAGATTCATTGTATCAACTACAGGATGGCGGGCTTGGGGGCTGTTCTGATGGCAGTAGTATTTCGGACCCCTTTGAGCCGCCGAACAGAGCCGGAATCTTCATGGCTGGTACGCAGCCCGTTCAAAACTCTACGGCTGTAGCAGTGATAACCACTAGATCAGTAGCGGCCAGGTCAGGAGACCCCGCGCGCCCGCCGGCTCAGGTGCTGATGGATCTCATGGATAGGATGACGACCCTATTGATCGCCGTGGTTGAACCGGCGGACAAAGCTCAGCATGATGCGGAAGTGGAACGGTTACGTGGGAGGTAGCTCAAGCCAAGGAAAAACTTGGCGGCGGAGGACGTCTGGATGGCTGCAGAACGAGCGTCTTTGGATGCTCAGGCTTAGCAGCATCAATTAGAGGCTTTTCAGCTTTCGATAAATCTAAATGCGTCAAATGAGGTCATGAGGACAAGGCACCAGAAGACTCAATCATGCCTGCCCCTGACTTATGATCATAGGAATCTTTTCCACACACCCGGGGCTGGTCCCAGCACCCGCCGGAGGCAAACCAGGTTACAACACCCGGGGCTGGGGGGCTGGCTCAGCCGCGAGCTATGGGACCCCCGTGGGTGAATATGAGTCCGCCTCGTTATACACCAACACCGTCGGGTCATTTTTCTAACCCTTTGGAGAATCTGATTGCTGCATCGGCACGTATGGCGGCTCTCCTAATGGAAGGCAATTCCCCGATGGTGATTGAAACACGAAGGGTCAGAGATCTTCTTCAGACATCTGTGGCACAGCATGAGCCATACTCTCATAGTCGAGATAGGATTCATTCAACCCCTCGCCCAAGCCAGAGCCCAAGCTATAGCAGGCATATGGATTCAGCGGCCATGTCAAGCAATGCTCAGCGCCATAACCAGCCACGCAAGTATGAACCGGCGCATGATGGAGCTCTTAACTTGGTAGACCAGGAGAGGTCCGCCAAGGGGCTGAGCGGGCGGTTCAACAGGGAGCTGAGCAGGCGGCTCACTAGGCTTTTCTGGTTTATCCAGCGGCCTCTGTTGAAGCAGGTGTGGCCACAAGGATAGGAGGTGTCCCTTGTCTGGTGCCGGCTCTGCGTAATGAGCGTTTGCCAAAGGACTTTAAGGGGCCTCGCAAGGTGCCTAATTACACAGCCGACTTACTGCTCGGGGCATGGATTAAAAGTTACAAGATGGCCATGGAGTTGTTGGAGGTTAGTGATGCAGGAATGGCCAAGTACTTCACTATGATGCTAGATGGAACAACTCGCACTTGGTTAAAGGGGTTGCCACCCAATTACATCGGCTCATGGGCAGAGTTAAAAGGCCGGTTCATTCAGAACTTCAAAGGTACATGGAAACAACCTATGTCGATTGTGGATTTGACTAACTGCAAGCAAGAGGAAAGTGAATCCACGACCCATTGGGTGCGCCGGGTGAAGGAAATAATACATTCATCTGATAAGATGGATGCCGACTCCGCGGTCTTAATGTTGGAGAAAAATTGCCGTTTTGAACCTCTGAAATAGAAGCTGGGGCGGCTCAAGCGTGATTGTAATGACATGGGCCAGCTGATGGTGGCTATGGTCAAATAAGCCAATTCTGATAGTACCAAGGATCCCTCGTCTGACGAAGAGAAGACAGGGAAGGGAAAGAAGAACAGCAACGGCAAGGGTCACCAGCATAACCCGGCAAATCAAGGATGTAACAATAAATGTAAGGCTGACGGTAGTCTGGAGTTTTTGGCTAACACCAACGTACAGGGCAACAATCAACATCGTAAGGGGAGGCCACCTCCTCGGTCAGGCGGGTCAGGTCCCACCCTCGAACAGTTGCTAAATGAACCCTATCCGAGACTCGGCACCCGGGAGAAGCCGGCCACCCATTTATGGAAAGACCGTACAATCATGAAGGCGTTCAAGAATTCGAACATGCTCGACGGTAATCATGGACCTAGCAGTGGCTCAGGCGGTGGCGGTTTCCATGACTCGGGCGGCGGCTCAAGTGGTGGCGGTTTTCATGGCTCGGGCGGCGGCTCAAGTGGTGGAGGTTTCCATGGCCAGGGCCCTTAAGGCAATCAAGGCGGCTATAATCAGCAATCTAGCCAAGGTAATCAACAGCAGCAACAATCCGGGTATCAGAGTAACCCAAAGCAGCTAAATAGTGGGCAGTACCACGTGTTCACCACCAGTTTATGCAAAAGGGACCAGAAACTTCATATGAGAGCTGTGAATGCTATTGAGCCGGCGGTTCCACGTTATTTGAGATGGTCTGGGCAGCCTATTGTGTGGAGTAGGTAAGATCACACTCCCCGGGTTGATAATCCGGGTCATCTGGCGTTGGTGGTGGCGCCTTAGATTGGTGGATATTCACTAAAGTACTCATGGATGGAGGCAGTAGCATCAACGTTCTCTATTATGAGACGTTCCGTCACATGTTATTAACTGACAAAAGTCTTAGGACGTCCAACACTGTTTTCCATGGAGTAGTGCCTGGTAAGTCGACATATCCAGTTGGTAAGATTGAACTGGAAGTCGCCTTTGGAGATGAGCATGATTCTAGGGCTGAGAAGTTAACTTTTGAAGTGGTCAAAATCAAAAGCCCATATCACGCTCTGTTTGGACGGCCGGCTTATGCTAAGTTCATGGCGCGGCCGTGTTATGTTTATCTGCAGCTTAAAATGCCGGGTCATAAGGGCACCATCACTATTCATGGGAGCCGGAAGATAGCATTGGAATGTGAAGAAGGTGATGCTTCTTACGCTGAATCTGTTTGTGCAACAGAGGAATTGAAGTTTTACAAGGATAATGTTGACCCGGCGGACATGCCATCTTTGAAGAAGCCAACTATTGAGCATGAGCCGGCGTTGAAATTTAAGTCAGCTGACGATACCAAGATGTTTGACTTTGTGCCTGGTGACTCATCCAAACAATTCATTATCAGTGCAAACTTGGATCCCAAATAGGAAAGCGCGCTCATTGAGTTCATCTGTGAGAACCGGGACATCTTTGCATGGAAACCTTCTGAGATGCCGGGTGTACTGAGGGAACTCGCTAAGCACACTCTCAATATTGATCCAAAGTTTAAGCCGGTCAGGCAGTTTCACCGGCGGTTCAACGAGGAAAGGCACAAGGCTATTGGAGAAGAGGTGGCCTGGCTCTTGGCCTCTGGGTTTATTGTTGAAGTTTTTCACCCAGAGTGGTTGGCTAACCCGGTGCTGGTGCTCAAAAATAATGGCAGCTGGTGTATGTGTGTGGATTACACAGATTTAAACAAAGCTTGTCCGGCTGATCCTTTTGCTTTCCCTTGTATTGATCAAATCATTGATGCTACGACGGGTTGTGAGCGTTTGAGCTTTTTGGATGCTTATTCTGGCTATCATCAGATCAAAATGACAGTTAAGGACCAGGATAAGACGGCTTTCATTACTCCGTTTGGAGCCTTCTGTTATGTGTCTATGCCTTTTGGGCTTAAGAGTGCCCAGGTGACTTATCAACGATGTGTGTAGAACTGCCTTCATAATCAGATTGGGCGTAATGTTCATGCTTACGTGGACGATATAGTGGTGAAGTCTAGAGAGAAGGAAACCTTGGTAGATGATCTGAAGGAAACCTTTGATAACCTCCGGGTCTACAAGATGATGCTCAACCCGGCCAAGTGCGTTTTTGGAGTCCTAGCTGGCAAGCTTTTGTGTTTTTTTGGTGTCTAACAAAGGCATTGAGGCTAACCTGGAGAAAATTAAGGCAATTACATCTTTGGCTAAGCCGGCGTGCATCAATGACGTTCATCGGCTGGTGGGTCGTGTTGCAGCTTTAAGCTGGTTCATAAGCCGGTTGGGTGAGAAGGCTATGCCGTTGTATCAAATGATGAAGAAGACAGATGATTTTGTTTGGAGTGACACTGCTAATTCTGCCGTTGAAGATCTGAAAAGACAGCTCGCCGAACCGCCGGTTCTTGCTGCTCCTGTTGAGATGGAGCCACTATTGTTATATGTGGCTACTAACACACGTGCTGTCAGTGTGTCCATTGTTATAGAGCACAAAGAGGCTGGCAAGGAACATCTGGTTCAATGGCCAGTTTACTATGTTAGTGAGGTGCTCATTGAATCCAATCAAAGATATCCACATTGGCAGAAGCTTGTTTATGGGGTGTTCATGGCAAGTCGGAAGCTTAAGCTTTACTTTCAGGGTCATCCTATCACGGTGGTTAGCTCTGCTCCTTTAGGAGATATTATTCAAAATAGAGAAGCTATAGGACAAGTCGCCAAGTGGGCGATTGAGCTTGGGTCTCATACTTTAAAGTATGTGCCATGTACTGCCATTAAGTCTCAAGCACTGGTGGACTTCATTAACGATTGGACGGAGTTGAAGATACCTTAAGAGAAGACAGACAACACATATTGGACGATTCATTTTGATGGGTCCAGACAGTTGGAAGGCTCGGGGGATGGAGTTGTTTTAACTTCTCCTTGAGGTGACAAGTTTTGTTATGTGTTGTGATTGATGTTTCCTTGTACTAACAACGCAACAGAGTATGAGGCCTTACTCCATGGTCTTCGAATGGCTAAAGAAATGAGTTTAAGCTGGGTACGGTGCCTTGGCGACTCAGATTTGGTGGCTCAGCAGGTATCAGGCAAGTGGGACTCCAAGGAACCTATCATGGCGGCTTATCACCGTGAGGTTGACGCTGTTGTTGGACACTTCACGGGTTATCAAGTGGAGCACATTGATCGCAGAAAAAACGAAGTGGCCGATGCTTTAAGCCAGTTGGGACCTCAGCGTAAACCGATGCCACCTAACACTTTTTTAGATGTTCTGCATAACCCTTCTGTCAAGTTGCCTACAAAGGAAGATTTGGCCGTTCCAGACCCAGAGGCACAGTTGGTGGCGTCTCTTCATGTCATTCCAGATTGGATAGTACCGTATTTGGCTTATATGACCCGGAGCGAGTTTCCAGAGGATGAGTCCTTGGCTAGACAGATAACTTGGCGGTCGAAGTCAATGACGATTTCCAATGGTGAGTTGTATCATCGCAGCTTCACCGGAGTGTTTCAATGTTGTGTCTCTCCTGAAGAAGGTCAAGAAATTCTTCATGAGATACATGAAGGAGATTGTGGCCACCATGCCGGCTCAAAGTCTCTTGTGGCCAAAGCTTTTCGTCACGGCTTTTGCTGGCTAACGGCTCACGCTGATGCGGAGGATCTGGTCAGTAGGTGTGATGGGTGTCAAAAGTTTGCACGACGAGCACACATGCCGGCTCAAGAATTACGGATGATTCCAATTACTTTGTTGTTTGCAGTCTAGGGGCTCAATATGGTTGGACCTTTCAAAAGATCCAAGGATAAAAAGAAACATCTTGTGGTGGCAGTTGACAAATTCACAAGATGGGTTGAGGCAGAGCCGGTTAGTAAGTGTGATGCAGCCACGATGGTTCAATTCATGAAAAAGGTGATCTTTCATTTTGGCTTTCCACATAGCATTATCACTGACAATGGCACCAACCTATTCCAAGGAGATATTGAAGAGTTCTGTCAGCGGGAGCATATCCGGCTTGATGTTTCATTAGTAGCTTACCCCTAATCCAATGGTCAAGCTGAAAGAGCCAATCAGGAAATCCTGAAGGGTCAAAAACCCCGACTTATGGTTCCTTTACAACGGATGCCGGGTTGTTGGGTGGAAGAATTACCCTCTGTGATATGGAGCATCAATACTACTCCTAACAGGTCTATGGGTTATACACATTTCTTCATGGTTTATGGAGCGGAGGCAGTTCTGCCCAGTAACGTCCATCATTACTCGCCCCGCGTGGCGGCTTATGTTGAAGCTGATAACGAGCAAGGCCGACAGGATACGCTTGACTTACTAGATGAGGAGCGTGACTTGGCAGCAGACCGATCATCAATTTACCAGCAGGACCTATGCCGTTATCAAAGCCGCCGGGTTAAGTCCAGAACCTTTCAAGAAGGTGACCTGGTGCTCCGGCTCATCCAAGATCAGTTTTATGAACACAAGCTATCCCCACCTTGGGAAGGACCCTTTGTGGTCAGCAAGAACTTAAACAACTGGTCATATTACCTTATCGATGTTCGAGAGCACCAAGACTCACGTAAGTCGGAGGAGGAGACCCGCCGGCCGTGGAATATTGCTCATCTTCGGCCTTACTACACTTGAGCAACCAACTCTCATAATGTACATACTTTGATGTTGTATATATTATGATAAGTAATAAAGCAGGACCTCTGTCCTTTTTTGATCATATATCTTTGTTATTCTAATTATTCATACGACCAGTTGGGCGCTGATCGTATTTGAATCTAGCTTAACCCTTTTTGGTCCGGCTCATGATCATATTCAAATCTAGCCGTTAAACCTCATGGTCACTAGGGGGTTTCCTATTCAAACATAGGTCGTATTCGATCCAAAGAGAACATAGCTGTCGTAACCCTCTTGATCGGCACAAAGGAAAACTCATTAGGGGGCTTCTTGATCGTATCCGAATCATAGCTTAACCACTTTTGGGTCCGACTTGGATCGTATTCGAATTAGGGTCGTTAAAAACCTCTCAAAGTCATTTGGGGGCTTCCTGTTCAAAAATAGGTCATATTCGAACCAAAGAGAACATAGCTGTCGGTACCCTCTTGATCGGCGCAACACCAAAGCCACCGGGGGCTACATGATCGTATCCGAATCCTAGCTTAACCCCTTTTGTCCGGTTTACTGATCGTATTCAAATCAGAAGCCTCCAAATTATTCTTAATGATTGATTTACATCGTTTGAAACATATTATTTTGTTTTTTTGTTGTCTCAAATCTAACTTTAAGTATGGTTTCAATTTAAACCGGCTCGGTTATTTGACAATGAATTACCAAGGTATAACAATCATCAGGCATATGGAGGTATTGACTTCTAGAAAGATTGGGTTATCAACCTTAATGTCCGGGTCACATAAGCCGGTAGTCTAGAATCAAAGAACACAGGTATGACATTGTCATTCATGAAACAGACTTATCAGTGTTTTTATTTAATCAAAGGTTTTCCAGCCTTATTTATCTTTACATCTACACCTGATTATTCTATAGTTATGTATTGGGTGTTTTGACCTGTTGGGGATATTACTATTGGACGTAAACCGGCCAGGAGTAGCCGGGTTAACTCTATGAAGATGGAAGCCCATTAAGACGTGAGGATGGTGGCACTTTACAAAGGCCCAAGGCCCGAAGGCGGGTTAAGGCCTGTAGATGTGAACCGACTCTTTCATGTAACTTGTATTGTAAGTTAGAAGGAATAGAGACCGAGCCGGACACGCTTATGATCCAGCCTCGGGACTCTATAAACTGGCTGGCGTCAACCTATGTATATAAAGGGACGACCCGGCAGCGGTTTAGGGACAACAGACAACAACTCGAGAGCCAGGCAAAGCGGATTCGCTCCCTGGTCATCGAAACCCTAGAAATACCAACACAACTAGACGTAGCCTTTTACCTTCATCGAAGGGGCTGAACTAGTATAAAAACCCCTCGTGTCCCTTGTCCGGTTGAACCCCTTTAAGCTAACCCGTAGCAATGGCTCCACGACTAAGTCCTTTCACGAGGACATCTGCCGTGACAAACCCACGATAGTTGGCGCCCACCGTGACAAACCGCCAAGACAATTTTTCATCTTTTTGCATACAGGAAAAGATTTAAACATTACAGATGTGATAAAGGATATAATGCATATATTGACATGACGGATAAAACAGTCATACACAGTATCATATGCACGACGGCATAGGCAGAACATGCATGTTCAAGCTAACCTATTACAAGGCATTGAGAGCCCAAAAGGGTAAAACTATTTTCTCTCCTAAGTAGATGTCAAGTTAAGGCTGGTTCATTAAGTCTTGGCCGGATTATTTAGATGGTTATGAATCCTCCCTCGCCAGTTCACCTCCCTCCATTGGTTGGAAGCTAGGCTTGGACCAATCATAGCCATCCAGAGCAACGAACTCAGCTTCATCGTCAATTAGACCAGCCGGGTCAATTTCTGGGGCAAAGGTGTGTTGGCGAACCGGCGGGATAAGATCTGTCACTTTATACGAGGGAGTCGCCATCTTCTTATTATCAACATCAAAACCCGGCTGATATTTATCAATGTTGGTATCCTCGCCAAGGATGGTAGCATGAGGATGGACTCCCCTCACACAAGCAACAAAGTCATCTTGATCAAACAAAGTCCCGTCGTCCTTCAGATGGGGATACCCCTTGGATACGTCAGCCGGGTCTAGCTTTGGCACCCAGGCTTTGGAGCGGCTTAGGGCAGTTAGGAATCCGGCTCTTGCACAAGACCGCTTGAATTCTTGGAATCTCGCGGGTAAAATAGATAGCTTCTTCAAAACGTCACTCAAGAGGTTGGGTCCTTGGTTGGCTGGGGAGATAATAGCAAGCGCCCATTGAGCCCCCGTATACAGTTGCTCCACCAAGGTGTAAACCGCCTTGAGTTTTGTCACGCTGTTTTGACTCAGATTATTGCTCCGTGGACCTATGAGTATTTTAAAAAGGTTAAGCAGGCGGCTTATATTCCTGGCAAAAATAGAGTGTAAGTAACTAATGCAAATGACTCACCAAAGATTGCGGAGACCATCTAAGACACACGGTTTTTTAAGCTGGCGAGTTCCGTGGTAGCCTCCTTGAGAGCCGCCTCCGCTGTCTCAGCCCGCTAAATCAGGAAGGTTTTCTCATCGGCTTAGGATTTGTTCTCCACAACAAAACCGGTCTTCAGTTTTTCAGCTTCAGAGGGGCTCAACTGGAGTTTGGAGTCAGCGTTCTTTATCTCCGCCTCTTGATCCGCCAACTGGGTCTTTGCATCAGTTAATTGAGAACCCAATTCAGTTAGAGCAGTCTACAGACATGCACCGGTATGTTAGAATTTATTTCAATAAAGGTTATAATGATTAAAGTCCCAAGTGCTTTGCAACGCAACACCACTCGGCACTTGGGGGCTAATGTCTGCCAAAGCAGTTTTTTAAAATGCAAAATGGCTCTTCTATGCTTAAAGTCCTAAGTGTTTTACAAGTAACAACGCTTGGCACTTGGGGGCTAATGCATGATATTAAGAAAGTTTTTTCATGTTGAGCCGGATCACACTATTTGTTTGGACTGATTCAAGACAGTTATGAAGTCAAGTACCGGCTCATTCATGATAAATTGAGCCGGCCCTTGGGGACTACAGGTGAAATTTATGCTGGACTTAAGGAAAATCTAAGACAGAGCATCAACCTATATCACAAGTCTACAAATCATTCATGTTCATCATAATCCGGAGACTTGGGGGCTGGCAGAGCATATGTAAGCTAGTGAAAGCCGGAGAACGTACCTCATATTTCAGTCGCAGTTGCTTGATCATTTCAATTTCTGAGTCACGGCCGGAATGCACACGACTGAGGTATCCAGACAGCACATCACTAACATTCAGGTGAGCGTAGTGAGAACGTCAAACCACCCCTTCTGTCTTTCTAAAGCCCCTTGCTTGGCAGAGTGCCGAGCCAGTACAGTTGGGTTGCTCGGCTCAATGAATCGACTACCAGTAATTAAGACATCATTGTCAAAAGTCGTCGTCGGGTTAGCTGAGCTAGATGGATCAGCGGTAGATGGATTGAGAATAGTCTCATCAACTGACGGCTCAGGAGGGTCTGATTGAACGTGAATAGTAGGTTCTTCTGGTGCTTCGGATTGTTCAGGAGGAGTTGGTATTGCCGGTTCAGGAGCAGGGTCTTTCGGGTCTTCCGCTAGCTTAGCCACCTAGGCTTTCTTGGACTTTGCTTGAGCACTAAGAAGGATTTCATGAGTTAGTATAATGATGCAGACTTAAAGATGCAGAAGAAAGATAATTTTCCTTACCCAGGGGCAGTCTTGAAAGCCGGGAATTGAGTTTGTGAAGAATCGCCAGAAGAGTGAGAAACCTCCTGCAAAAGTAAAATAAAGTTAAGAGAGTAAGGAAATAGATTCATTGATAAAAGCAAGAGACAAAGGTGAAAGAAACCTCATTGTGGCATTTTCGAGGAGTTTTTGGTAAGCCGGAGGGCAGTTCATTGTCGTCATTGGTCCGGGCCTGACGGCGGCTCTCATGTTGCTGCTTTTTCAAAAGAAAATGAGGATCCAAATAAGCCAAATGGTGTGATAACCATACTTTCTGGGTTACCAGTCGAGGTTTCTGTCTTGGCAAAGGGGCTGAGTCGGAGGAAATAGTTACCTCTTCTTCTACTGCCTGGCTGGCCCCCGTGTCATCCTGGCAATAGTCAGTGTCAATAAGATTGTTAAAAAGCAGGTTAAGAGAGTCAAGGGCTACCTCCGACTGAGAAACATCATCCAGCTTGAACATGTCAGAGGCGATTCTTTTCTTCTTGGACTTTCGGGTCGTCTTCTTGGCAGCTATGGCGGCGGCTCTAGCCTTCTTGGCAGCTTCATGATCGTATTTTGCCTTCCAAAAGTCAGACTTGGCCTGTAGGCAAATAAAAGGTTAAAGGTTATACAAGTACTTAACTACTGAAGAAAAAAGGGAGTCAAGGGGACTTACCTCTGGTGGCGGGTTAAGCTCGCATAAAGGATTCAGTCCAACTTTACTACAGTCCTCATATTTACTGTTTACGAGGGTTGTTGACATTTCAACAATGGCCTCTTCAGTCAGTTGTATAGAGCTATGACACAGAGGGTCATCTGGGCCTCCGCCATATTTATACATCAAGTTGGACTGGCGGCTTAGAGGAATGACCCGCCATGCGATCCAACAACGGATCAGATCAACTCCGGTTAGGCCGTTTCCCAATAAGGCTTGAATCCTTTTGATGGAGGGGATAAGCTTCTTACGCTCAGCAGTAGTCAGCTTGTCAGGGAGCACAAACTTAGAGTCAAGACGCTCCACGCGATAACCCGGCAGTGGTTTTTCGTCAGCTGGTGACGTGTCTTTGCAGTAAAACCAAGTTTGGTTCCAATCCTTGTCATGGCTTGGTAAGACTACTAAGGGAAAGACAGCGCCCTGTCGGTGAACCGGCGGGATAAGATCTGTCACTTTATACGAGGGAGTCGCCATCTTCTTATTATCAACATCAAAACCCGGCTGATAATTATCAATGTTGGTTTCCTCGCCAAGGATGGTAGCATGAGGATGGACTCCCCTCACACAAGCAACAAAGTCATCTTGATCAAACAAAGTCCCGTCTTCCTTCAGATGGGGATACCCCTTGGAAATGTCAGCCGGGTCTAGCTCTGGCACCCAGGCTTTGGAGCGGCTTAGGGCAGTTAGGACTCCAGCTCTTGCACAAGACCGATTAGATGCTTGGAATCTCACGGGTAAAATAGATAGCTTCTTCAAAACGTCACTCAAGAGGTTGGGTCCTTGGTTGGCTGGGGAGATAATAGCAAGCGCCCGTTGAGCCCCCGTATACAGTTGCTCCACCAAGGTGTAAACCGCCTTGAGTTTTGTCACGCTGTTTTGACTCAGATTATTGCTCTATGGACCTATGAGTATTCTAAAAAGGTTAAGCAGGCGGCTTATATTCTTGGCAAAAATAGAGTGTAAGTAACTAATGCAAATGACTCACCAAAGATTGCGGAGACCATCTGAGACACACGGTTTTTTAAGCCGGCGAGTTCCGTGGTAACCTCCTTGAGAGCCGCCTCCGCTGTCTTAGCCCGCTAAATCAGCAAGGTTTTCTCATCGGCCTAGGATTTCTTCTCCGCATCAAAACTGGTCTTCAGTTTTTCAGCTTGAGAGAGGCTCAACTGGAGTTTGGAGTCAGCGTTCTTTATCTCCGCCTCTTGATCCGCCAGCCGGGTCTTTGCATCAGTTAATTGAGAACCCAATTCAGTTAGGGCGGTCTACAAACATGCACAGGTATGTTAGAATTTATTTCAATAAAGGTTATAATGATTAAAGTCCCAAGTGCTTTGCAACGCAACATCACTCGACACTTGGGGGCTAATGTCTGCCAAAGCAATTTTTTAAAATGCAAAATGGCTCTTCTATGCTTAAAGTCCTAAGTGTTTTAAAGTAACAATGCTTGGCACTTGGGGGCTAATGCATGATATTAAGAAAGTTTTTTCATGTTGAGCCGGATCACACTATTTGTTTGGACTGATTCAAGACGGTTATGAAGTCAAGTACCGGCTCATTCATGATAAATTGAGCCGGCCCTTGGGGACTACAGGTGAAATTTATGCTGGACTTAAGGAAAATCTAAGACAGAGCATCAACCTATATCACAAGTCTACAGATCATTCAGGTTCATCATAATCCGGAGACTTGGGGGCTGGCAGAGCATATGTAAGCTAGTGAAAGCCGGAGAACGTACCTCATATTTTAGTTGCAGTTGTTTGATCATTTCAATTTCCGAGTCACGGCCGGAATGCACATGACTGAGGTATCCAGACAGCACATCACTAACATTCAGGTGAGCGTAGTGAGAATGTCAAACCGCCCCTTCTATCTTTCTAAAGCCTCTTGCTTGGCAGAGTACCGAGCCAGTACAGTTGGGTTGCCCGGCTCAACGAATCGACTACCCGTAATTAAGACATCATTGTCAGAAGTCGTCGTTGGGTTAGCTGAGCTAGATGGCTCATCGGTAGACGGATTGAGAATAGTCTCAATAACTGACGGCTCAGGAGGGTCTGATTGAACGTGAATAGTAGGGTCTTCTAGTGCTTCGGATTGTTCAGGAGGAGTTGGTGTTGCCGGTTCAGGAGCAGGGTCTTTCGGGTCTTCCGCCAGCTTAGCCACCTTGGCTTTCTTGGACTTTGCTTGACCGCTAAGAAGGATTTCATGAGTTAGTATAATGATACAGACTTAAAGGTGCAGAAGAAAGATATTTTTCCTAACCCAGGGGCAGTCTTGAAAGCCGGGAATTGAGTTTGTGAAGAATCGCCAGAAGAGCGCGAAACCTCCTACAAAAGTAAAATAAAGTTAAGAGAGTAAGGAAATAGATTCATTGATAAAAGCAAGAGACAAAGGTGAAAGAAACCTCATTCTGGCATTTTCGAGGAGTTTTTGGTAAGCCGGAGGGCAGTTCATTGTCGTCATTGGTCCGGGCCTTACGGCGGCTCTCATGTTGTTGCTTTTTCAAAAGAAAATTAGGATCCAAATAAGCCAAAGGGTGTGAGAACCATACTTTCTGGGTTACTAGTCGAGGTTTCTGTCTTGGCAAAGGGGCTGAGTCGGAGGAAATAGTTACCTCTTCTTCTACTGCCTGCCTGGCCCCCGTGTCATCCTGGCAATAGTCAGTGTTAATAAGATTGTTAAAAAGCAGGTCAAGAGAGTCAAGGGCTACCTCCGACTGAGAAACATCATCCAGCCTGAACATGTCAGAGGCGGTTCTTTTCTTCTTGGACTTTTGGGTCATCTTCTTGGCAGCTATGGCGGCGGCTCTAGCCTTCTTGGCAGCTTCATGATCGTATTTTGCCTTCCAAAAGTCAGACCTGGCCTGTAGGCAAATAAAAGGTTAAAGGTTATACAAGTACTTAACTACTGAAGAAAAAAGGGAGTCAAGGGGACTTACCTCTGGTGGCGGGTTAAGCTTGCATAAAGGATTCAGTCCAGCTTTACTACAGTCCTCATATTTATTGTTTACGAGGGTTGTTGACATATCAACAATGGCCTCTTCAGTCAGTTGTATAGAGCTATGACACAGAGGGTCATCTGGGCCTCCGCCATATATATACATCAAGTTGGACTAGCGGCTTGGAGGAATGACCCGCCATGCGACCCAACAACGGATCAGATCAACTCCGGTTAGGCCGTTTCCCAATAAGGCTTGAATCCTTTTGATGGAGGGGATAAGCTTCTTACGCTCAGCAGCAGTCAGCTTGTCAGGGAGCACAAACTCAGAGTCAAGACACTCCACGCGATATCCCGGCAGTGGTTTTTCGTCAGCTGGCGATGTTTCTTTGCAGTAAAACCAAGTTTGGTTCCAGTCCTTGGGATGGCTTGGTAAGACTACTAAGGGAAAGACAGTGCCCTGTCGGCGAACCGGCGGGATAAGATCTGTCACTTTATACGAGGGAGTCGCCATCTTCTTATTATCAACATCAAAACCCGACGATATTTATCAATGTTGGTTTCCGCGCCAAGGATGGTAGCATGAGGATGGACTCCCCTCACACAAGCAACAAAGTCATCTTGATTAAACAAAGTCCCGTCTTCCTTCAGATGGGGATACCCCTTGGATACGTCAGCCGGGTCTAGCTCTGGCACCCAGGCTTTGGAGCGGCTTAGGGCAGTTAGGACTCCTGCTCTTGCACAAGACCGCTTGAATTCTTGGAATCTCGCGGGTAAAATAGATAGATTCTTCAAAACGTCACTCAAGAGGTTGGGTCCTTGGTTGGCTGGGGAGATAATAGCAAGCGCCCGTTGAGCCCCCGTATACAGTTGCTCCACCAACGTGTAAACCACCTTGAGTTTTGTCATGCTGTTTTGACTCAGATTATTGCTCCGTGGACCCATGAGTATTTTAAAAAGGTTAAGTAGGCGGCTTATATTCCTGGCAAAAATAGAGTGTAAGTAACTAATGCAAATGACTCACCAAAGATTGCGGAGACCATCTGAGACACACGGTTTTTTAAGCCGGCGAGTTCCGTGGTAACCTCCTTGAGAGCCGCCTCCGCTGTCTCAGCCCGCTAAATAAGCAAGGTTCTCATCGGCCTAGGATTTCTTCTCCGCATCAAAACCGGTCTTAAGTTTTTCAGCTTCAGAGAGGCTCAACTGGAGTTTGGAGTCAGCGTTCTTTATCTCCGCCTCTTGATCTGCCAGCCGGGTCTTTGCATCAGTTAATTGAGAACCCAATTCAGTTAGGGCGGTCTACAAACATGCACAGGTATGTTAGAATTTATTTCAATAAAGGTTATAATGATTAAAGTCCCAAGTGCTTTGCAACGCAACAGCACTCGGCACTTGGGGGCTAATGTCTGCCAAAGCAATTTTTTAAAATGCAAAATGGCTCTTCTATGCTGAAAGTCCTAAGTGTTTTACAAGTAACAACACTTGGCACTTGGGGGCTAATGCATGATATTAAGAAAGTTTTTTCATGTTGAGCCGGATCACACTATTTGTTTGGACTGATTCAAGATGGTTATGAAGTCAAGTACCGGCTCATTCATGATAAATTGAGCCGGCCCTTGGGGACTACAGGTGAAATTTATGCTGGACTTAAGGAAAATCTAAGACAGAGCATCAACCTATATCACAAGTCTACAGATCATTCAGGTTCATCATAATCCGGAGACTTGGGGGCTGGCAGAGCATATGTAAGCTAGTGAAAGCCGGAGAACGTACCTCATATTTCAGTTGTAGTTGCTTGATCATTTCAATTTCCGAGTCACGGCCAGAATGCACATGACTGAGGTATCCAGACAACACATCACTAACATTCAGGTGAGCGTAGTGAGAACGTCAAACCGCCCCTTCTGTCTTTCTAAAGCCTCTTGCTTGGCAGAGTGCCGAGCCAGTACAGTTGGGTTACCCGGCTCAACGAATCGACTACCAGTAATTAATACATCATTGTCAGAAGTCGTCGTCGGGTTAGCTGAGCTAGATGGCTCATCGGTAGACGGATTGAGAATAGTCTCATCAACTAACGGCTCAGGAGGGTCTGATTGAACGTGAATAGTAGGGTCTTCTGGTGTTTCGGATTATTCAGGAGGAGTTGGTATTGCCGGTTCAGGAGCAGGGTCTTTCGGGTCTTCCGCCAGCTTAGCCACCTTGGCTTTCTTGGACTTTGCTTGACCGCTAAGAAGGATTTCATGAGTTAGTATAATGATGCAGAATTAAAGATGCAGAAGAAAGATAATTTCCCTTACCCAGGGGCAGTCTTGAAAGCCGGGAATTGAGTTTGTGAAGAATCGCCAGAAGAGCGAGAAACCTCCTGCAAAAGTAAAATAAAGTTAAGAGAGTAAGGAAATAGATTCATTGATAAAAGCAAGAGACAAAGGTGAAAGAAACCTCATTCTGGCATTTTCGAGGAGTTTTTGGTAAGCCGGAGGGCAGTTCATTGTCGTCATTGGTCCGGGCCTGACAGCGGCTCTCATGTTGCTGCTTTTTCAAAAGAAAATTAGGATCCAAATAAGCCAAAGGGTGTGAGAACCATACTTTCTGGGTTACCATTTGAGGTTTCTGTCATGGCAAAGGGGCTGAGTCGGAGGAAATAGTTACCTCTTCTTCTACTGCCTGGCTGGCCCCCGTGTCTTCCTGGCAATAGTCAGTGTCAATAATATTGTTAAAAAGCAGGTCAAGAGAGTCAAGGGCTACCTCCGACTGAGAAACATCATCCAGCTTGAACATGTCAGAGGCGGTTCTTGTCTTCTTGGACTTTTGGGTCATCTTCTTGGCAGCTATGCGGCGGCTCTAGCCTTCTTGGCAGCTTCATGATCGTATTTTGCCTTCCAAAAGTCAGACCTGGACTATAGGCAATGTCGGGTGGTAGGTGCGTCATATGCCAATGGGTGGCTTATCATTGTGGGAGCCTGTAAGACATCGCCGGTGCCTGGAAACGGGATGAGGCGAAGACATGCACGCCGGCGGACTTTACCCAACTTCGGGGCTCTCCGTGGAGATAACACCCCTACTGCTGCTCTGCGGGGTCTCCGCATGATCACTAGATGAACAAGTAGCTACACAATGCTCCTTGAGCTGTTTTGGAGGGAGGAGGAAGAAGGGCACGGCTAGCCTGCTTCTTCTCCTCGTATGGTGTCTAAAACTAGCTTGGGGTCGAACCCTTTGCATGGGTGCACCGGGGGGTTTATATAGGCCTACCCCCGGGGGTACAATGGTAATCCGGCTGGGCGCGGGGCCCAGCCGTGTGTGACTACGCTCGCCGGCTTCTGCGCCGGCCGCTGGGGCCCGCCGACTGGTGGGTTCCGCCGGCTGCCGGCCTCTTGGTCGTCAGGCATGCCCCACCGTCCAGGGCCTGGTCGGTGGCTGGTTACTGTTGCTCTATTCTGATGACGCGGGCTTGGTCGTGGTGGGCGTGGCTACAGTACCGCCGCACGACGGACGATTACTGTTGCCTCACCGTGTCTTGTCTCCTTAATGGGGCGTCTCCTTCGAGGAGGATGGCAAGCCGGCTGTGGGGAGCCGGCTCTCTCTCAGGCCGACTGGGAGGAGGTGTGGCCGCCTTTGGGTGTCTCTCTGCCCGAAGGGACCCACCGCCCGTGGGCCACGCTGGTGGACCATCGTGGATGGCGTCAGGGTCGTCGTGGCAACAGTGCCGCGCCGGGCGGGTCGTGCCCACCCGTACGGCGCACTATGCCGGTCGTGCTCCGGGTTTTGGGGGTGGCAGGCTTCACTGTAGCCACGCCCCGCTTCATCATCGCTAGGTGGATGCAAACTTTGAGGGTACGGTCTTGACCGCTTTATGGGAGCCGGCTTCTTGGACTCGGCCTTCTCGCGACCGGCTTCTCGAAGTCGGCCCTCCCATGGCTTTCTTCATGAGGGCTAAAGTCGGGCCGCCCTCCGAAGCCGGCCTGGATGACAACCGGCATGGGGAAGGCGGCCCCATGTCTTGGGTTCTTGAGAGCCAGACGAGCTCGTAATTTTTTCAGGAGGCCCAGGGGAAGCCGGCTAGGCTACCCATGGCTATTTACTTCGACAGTAGTCCCCGAAGCTGAGCGAGCTTCGAGGCAGACAGAAGGACGAGAAGCTTGGTCAGCTTCTCACCCTGAGGAGCCAGCTTTGCTCTTGTGTCTTGCAGGCGCCAATGGTGTTTGACCCGCGTGCTGACTGCGGGCCCACCCGCGGGCCACGTGGCAGCGGAAGCCTGCCAGTGCACGCGCGCGACGGGACGCCGTCGCAGGCCCGGGCCCGCCACTCCCTGGTCTTGGCCCGAGCGCTGATCTTCTGCGGCCCAGGTGGACTACATCGCCAATTGCAAGCTCGGCCCCGACTGGCAGTACGGCAAGGCGCCATATTCTCGCGCCAATCCTCCGCCCGTGGTAAGCTTTCCTCTCTTTCTTCTCTTCTTTGGTTGATAGCCGGCTTCATGACGACCGGCTTCTGATCAGTCGGCTTTTTTTTAACAGAACCCCCTTCTTCCGCCGCCGACCGGGGCGGCGGGGATAGAACGCCAGTACGCCCCCGACCGCACGGTGGATGACGTCGACGATCCGGATCTGGGGGCGGCCGCCATGGAAGACGCCATTGTGGGGGACAACACTGAGCCCGGAGGCACAGGGCTCACCGCCAGCTTCGAGGACTGGCCGGATGATGCCGATGCAGAAGTCGCCCCGCGTCGCCAGCCGGCGGCCGACCATCAAGGCGCGGGTTCGTCCACCGCGCCGGCTGCCAGCAGCGGCGTACAGAAGCGCCGGGCCGCGTCAACCCTCTTCGGCAGCCGGCCGAAGAAGCCCAAAGCCTCCGCTGCGGCGACAAAATGAGATGAGGCAACCGCGAAGATGGCCCGCTTCCGCAGAGCGGTGAAGCAGCCTCAGGCAGTCTCAGCGTAAGTCGTCGAATGCTTGGACGCATCTTTTTCATTGTTTTTCTTCTGTTTCGATCATTCTTCCCGACCTTTCTCTGCTTGATGAACAGGGCGCCACTTTCCCTTGAGCGGGGCCCGGGCGGCTCCGTGGTTGGGCCGACTGGAGGGTCTTCAGGCCCCCGCCGCGTGGACTCCGCCGCCGACCTCAGGGAGGCCACGGAGCGGAACGCCCGTGAGGCGCAGGAGGAGCGGGAGGTGGCAGAACGGGCAGCCGCCCAGGCGGCGAAGGAGCGGGCCGACGCGGCAGCCAAGGCCCAGGCGGAGGCGGCGACCACGGAGATGGAGGCGGAGGGTTTGCGTAACCAGCCTCCGCTGCTCGCCATCCCCCTCCGATCCGTGGCCCCAGACACTCCATTGCCCCTGGCGGAGGAAATCGTCCAAGACCCGTCGCTGATGGAGAGGGGGGAGGACCTCGTGGTCTTCGCGGAGAGGGCGCCAGCGATAGCGCCAACCGGAGCGGGCCAGGGCGGCCAATCATCAGCGGCGCCAGAGGAGTCGGCCGGGGGAGAGCCGGCGGGCGGAGCCGGCCTCAAGGTGCAGCCGGTGACGCGTCAACGCGCGAGGGGAAACGCAGCTCCGCCGGAGTCGCGCCGAGTTGCGGGCGCCGGCCAGTCGGCGGAGGCCCTGGAGGTGGCCAGCACCGCCACGTCCGAGTGGACTCCCAGTGGGGGGACTGGCGAGCTGAATGTGGCGGCCCAAGGGGTCCGGAGCCGGCTTCAAGCGCAGGCCGCCCTGCTGCAGCAGTTCACCCAAGAGTTCTTGTCGACGCGGACCGCCATCCGGGTGAGTCTTTTATTCTTGGCTGCTTTGGTTTCTTGGCCTCTTCCGTGGGGGTGCGTCAGCGCACCCACTGGGTGTTGTCCTCGAGATTCGGGCCGACTGCTGAGCAGTCAGGTCGGATCTTTCTTGACGACAACCTTATTTTTGCTTCCTGTCTGAACTTCCAGGAATATCATAACTCCCATGCTGCCGCCTTCAACTCCCAGGCTCAGGAGTTGAGCCGGAGGACCGATGACCTGGTCAACAGCCGAAGTAAGTGCTCGAACTTGTCTATCTCCTATGGGGGCGCGTCAGCGCACCCACTGGGTGTAGTCCCCGAGATTCGGGCCGACTGCTGAGCAGTCGGGTCGGATCTTCCTTGACGACCTTTTCCTTATTGGTTTTCTCTTTTGTCCTTCTGCTTTCAGGGGCCAACGCCGACTTGAGGAAGGAGCTCGGCGAAGCGCAGGCCGCTCTTAGCACCAAGGATGCCGAGTACGCCGCCTTGGTCCAGGAGCGTGACCGCCTGGCCAAGAAGCTGGCTGACCAGGAGGAGAACCACAAGGCGGCGCTGCAGAAAGTGCAGGACAACGAGGCCGCCCTGAAGGCAAAGTTTGAGACTGAAGCGGCGAGTTGGGCTGAGACCCGGCAAGCGCTGGATGAAGGCTTCGGCCGCATCGAGGACTTGATCGACGGTAAGCACCTTTGTTGCTCCTCTCCTACCTCTTGGCGCCTTGGTTTTGGCCTGACTTGTGCTGCTGCCTATTTTCTTGTGCAGACTACTTTCCCGGCTATTCCGCCTTCACCGCCCAAACCATCGAGGCCCACCGCGAGGCGCGCCGTCAGGCGGGGGTCATCATCGCACCGGACGCAAATTGGACTCTGGAGGAGCAGCTCTTGGCGATCCAAGCGCGGCTGCAGCCAGCCCACCGGATGCTTTGTCGGCTCTAGCGTGCTGGAGCGCAGGTGCTGGCCGCCCTCTGGCCCGGCGAGATGATCCCCCGCACCCCAAGCCGGACCGCCGACTGGCTGGAGGTCGCAGTTGGTCATTTTGAAGCTTGGAAGGTGTCGGCGGCCCGTCTTGGAGCCGGGCGGGCATTGGAATTCGTTCGCGCTTGGTACCCGGGGTTGAATCTAGACCAGCTGCGCACTTGGCGGCTGGAGGATGACGCGGAGCTGGAGGAAGTGCGGCCGGCTATCGCCCAGCGTGCTTCAACGATCACCAAGTGCACTGATACCAGCGTCTTCGTGCCTGAAATCAATGATGATGGCGTTGCCCAGCCGGAGGAATGGTTCGGTCTGAACCCGTCGGTGGGCGAGGACTCGGCGGAGGAGATCGCCTCCAGCGACGAGGGCGAAGATGACGAGGAAGAGGGCGGTGAAAACGTCGAGCCGGCTAGTGGAACAACCGGCCGGCCTCAGGCTGACCGTGCCTCCAGCAACGAGGCGCGCGGAAGCGCGCCCTCTGCGGGAGGCGGTGATCAAGCCGAGGTTCGCCAGCCGGCCACTCCTTCAGCCGGCACAACCGTCTCCACTGACCAGCCCGACTCGTCAGTCGCTCCGCCAGCTTGACCTGCCGTCCTTATTTTTCCTGCTAGTTGTCTTTTGAACAACCTTTAAGCTTTCGCAGTTCCACCCACTGGGGGTGTATTCAAACTATGTTGAATGCTGGCCTCTTGGAGGTCTTTTATGTAAATATTATTATGTGCATGTTTGGTTTCCATTCGCGTATGCTTTTTATCCTTAGGCTTTTTCCTTTGCCGCCTTCCCACTTTGGGGAGGCAAGTACTCGAGCTTTCTTGGATTGTAGTGAAGTGAATGGAAACCGGTCGGCCGGCTACTCTGGTAGTCGGTTGGTGGTAGGCGGCGAACCGGCTTTCGTTATATTAGTCTGTTGGTCCCTAGCCATTTTTCGTGTGCGCACCCTTTCCTGCTTTTGACCCTTGCCAGCCGAATGGCCGGTTCTTCGAACTGCGGCTTTGGCAAAAGCTAAGCCTGGGTGTTGGCACACTACTTGTCTAACCGCGGGTAAGGCTTCTAATATAACTCCAGTCGGCCAGTCCCCGGGCCGACTAGTCGAACCCGGTGCCGGACAAAACAAGTAAATGAAATGACAAGGTCATGAGCATGATACTTTTCATTCATAGAAAAAAGATGGAAGTCCCCGAGTCCTCCTCGGGGGGCCTATCGTCTCGTACTTAGTACAAAAGTTAGCGTGATACATACTGCATTTCAACTGTAAAATCTTCGAAGGAGGTTGGCGTTCCATGGTCGTTCTGACTCCTTGCCGGAGTCGTCTCTCTTGCGTGCCTTGGGCTTCTGTGCGTCGATCAGGTAGTAGGAGTCGTTGCCTAAAGCTCTGCTGATGACGAAGGGGCCCTCCCAAGGGGCCGAGAGCTTGTGCTGGCCGGCTGTTCGCTGGATCAGCCGGAGCACAAGATCGCCCTCTTGGAAGGATCTTGGCCTGACCTTCCGACTGTGGTAGCGGCGCAATCCCTGCTGGTAGATGGCAGACCGGCTGAGGGCTAACAACCGGCCTTCTTCCAGCAGGTCGACACCGTCTTCTCGTGCTTCCTTGGCCTCCGCCTCCGTGTACATGGTTACCCGAGGCGAGTAGAACTCGATGTCGGTTGGGATGATCGCCTCGGCACCGTATACGAGGAAGAAAGGAGTGAAGCCGGTTGACTTGTTTGGGGTAGTGCGTAGACTCCAGAGGACAGCCGGCAGCTCGTCGAGCCAACAGCCGGCTGAGCGCTCCAGTGGCACGACTAGTCGGGGCTTGATGCCAGAGAGGATGAGGCCGTTGGCTCGCTCGACCTGGCCATTTGACTGTGGGTGGGCGACGGACGCTAAGTCCAGCCAGATACCTTGCGCAGCGCAGAAACGTGCCAAGGCTCCTTTGGCAAAATTCGTGCCATTGTCGGTGATGATGCTGTGTGGCACGCCGTACCGAGTTGTTATGTCTACGATGAATGTCACGGCAGGCGGCCCATTCAGCTTCTTGATCGGCTTTGCCTCAATCCACTTGGTGAATTTGTCGACGGCGACGAGAAAATGCGTCCTGCCACCGCGCGCCGTCTTGAATGGGCCCACCATGTCCAATCCCCACACGGTGAAGGGCCAGATGATGGGAATGGTCTTGAGTGCCGAAGCCGACATGTGTTGCTTGGAGCTGAAGAGTTGGCACCCTTTGCAATGTTTGACTAATTCTTTGGCGTCATCCAAAGCAGTCGGCCAGAAGAAACCATGGCAGAAAGCTTTGGCGACGAGTGATCTTGAAGCCGCATGGTGGCCGCATTCTCCTTGGTGAATATCTCTGAGGATTGCAATGCCCTTCTCTTGCTCGACGCACCGTTGGAGGACTCAAGTGACGCTGCGCTTGATGAGTTCTCTGATGACGATCGTGTATGCTCCGGCTCGACGTTGGACTTGTCTTGCCTCTGTTTCGTCAGCCGGCAGACTTTGGTTTACTAGGAAGTTGAGGATGGACTGAGCCCATGATGGAGCTGCGACTTCTTCTACTGCCAATGTGGCTACTGCCACCAGGGTGGGCGGGCTGGGTGATGAAATGCTGGAGTCGGCCGCCGGCTATTGTGTTGGTGCAGTCCCCGAGTCGGCTACTGCAGTCCCTGAGCCGGGTGCGGCAGTCCCCGAGCTGGCTACTGCAGTCCCCGGGCCGGGTGCGGCAGTCCTCGAGCCGGCTACTGCAGTCCCTGGGCCAAGTACTAAAGTCCCGGGGTCGCCTGCTTGGTTCTTCGAGCCGGACCCGGCCACGTCGGGGTCGGGCGGTACGAAGATGGAGTCGGATTCTGGAGATGGCTTGATGGACTGCTTGAGGAAGTGTTTTAGAGCGACGCCGGTTGGTATTACTTGCCGAGTGGAGCCTATTCGGGCCAGGGCATCGGCTGGCTCGTTGTCGGCTCACGGTACGTGGAGGAACTCGCATCCTTCAAAGTGTCCACTGATTTGCTGAACAAGGAAGCGGTAGCTTGCCATATTTGCGTCCTTGGCGTACCAGTCGCCGGATGATTGCTGGACCACCAAGTCCGAGTCGCCATAACATAGAATCTGGCGGATGCCGAGTTCCTTGGCAAGCCGGAGCCCATGTATGAGCGCCTCGTACTCGGCTACATTGTTGGAGGCGGCGAAGTGAATCTGCAGCGTGTATCTGAGCTTGTCGCCCTTGGGAGAGGTAAGGACGATGCCGGCTCCCAAGCCGGTGCGCATCTTGGACCCATCGAAGTGCATGCGCTAATGGGTGGAGTCGGGAGCCGGCGGCAGGTACTGGGTCTCGGCCAGTCGACGAGGAAGTCGGCCAGTGCTTGGGACTTGATGGCGGTGCGGGGCTGATAGAAGATCGTGTAAGGGGCCAGCTCGATGGCCCACTTCGCCACCCGGCCGGATGCATCCCGGCTGCCTATGATCTCGGCCAGCGGGGCAGTGCATACGACTGTGATGGGATGCTCTTGAAAATAGGACTTTAGCTTCTTGGCGGTGAAGTACACGCCGTAGCACATCTTCTGGTAATGCGGGTAATTCTGCTTTGAGGCGGACAACACCTCGCTCAAATAATACACCGGCCTCTGGACCGGCTGGGCTCGGCCCTCTTCTGGGCGTTGGACTACGATGACGGTGCTGACCACCCGGCTGGTTGCAGCAATGTAAAGGAGCATGGGCTCTTTCTCAGTCGGCGCCGCCAGGACAGGCGGCGTGGCCAGCATCTTCTTCAGCTCGTGAAAAGCTTGGTCGGCCTGGTCGTTCCACTCGAAGTGAGTACTCTTCTTCATGAGGCGGTAGAGAGGGAGAGCTTTCTCTCCGAGCCGGCTGATGAAGTGGTTCAAGGAGGCCAAGCACCCGGTGAACTTCTGGATTTCTCGAAGCTTGGTAGGGATCGCCATTCTCTCGATGGCCTTGATCTTCACCGGGTTGCACTCGATGCCGCGTTCGGAGACCAGGAAGCCTAGGAGCTGGCCGGCTGGCACTCCGAACATGCATTTCTCGGGGTTGAGCTTGATTTGGAACCGGCGCAGGTTCTCAAATGTTTCTTTCAGGTCTTCCAGCAAGGTGCCACGCTTCTCCGTCTTCACCACAATGTCTTCCACGTAGACGTGAGTGTTTTTGCCGAGTTGCTTGAGGAGGCACTTCTGCATGCAGCGCTGAAAAGGGGCACTGGCATTTCTCAAGCCGAATGTCATAGTCAGGTAGCAGAAGGCTCCAAATGGCGTGATGAAGGCGGTCTTCAGGCAGTCATCCGGGTCTAGCTTTATCTGGTGATATCCTGAGTAAGCATCCAAGAAACTCAATAGCTCGCATCCGGCTATGGAGTCTATCACTCGGTCAATACTTGACAGGGCGAAGGGATCTTTGGGGCAAGCCTTGTTGAGGCTTGTGTAGTCTATACACATGCGCCACTTGTTGTTCTTCTTTAACACAAGGACCGGGTTGGCAAGCCACTCTGGAAAGAAAACTTCCATAATGAAGCCGGCTGCCAGAAGCCGGGCTATCTCCTCCCCTACGATCCTTCTCTTCTCCTCTGATAGTCGGCGGAGGGGCTGCTTGACTGGTTTTGCGTCTTCTCGGACGTGTAGTTTGTGCTCAGCGAATTCCTTTGGAACACCCGGCATGTCCTTGGGGGACCATGCAAAGATGTCCCGATTCTCACGGAGGAAATCGGCGAGCTCGCCTTCCTATTTGCTGTTCAGGCTTGCCCCGATGACGGCAAACCTCTCAGGGTGCTCGGGGTCAAGGGGTATCTTCTTGGTTTCCTTGGCCGGCTGGAAAGATCCTTGGGCATCATACTGCTTGGGGTCGGGGGACTATCACAGCTGCTTGCTGGCCAGGGCCACGACCCGGTCCAGTGTCTTCTTCTCTTTGGCAATCACAAGGGACTCGGCCAGCCGGCTGCTGGCGGCAGCGCACTCGGCAGACTTCTTGTAATCGCCGGCTACGGTGATGATGCCCTTGGAACTTGGTATCTTCATCTTGAGGTATGCATAATGGGGAACCGCCATGAACCTGGCCAAGGCGGGTCGGCCAAGCAACGCGTGGTAGGGGCTCTCCAGGTCCACCACTTCAAACCAGATGGCTTCCCGGCGGAAATGCTCCTTGTCCCCAAAGAGTACATCAATCTTGATCTTGCCAATGGGGGCGCAGGACAGGCCGGGTACGATGCCATGAAACACTGTCCGAGTTGGCATGAGCTGCTTCGTCTTGACATTTAGCTTCTCCAGGGTGTCACGGTACAGGATGCTGATGCTCCTCCCGCCGTCTATCAGCACGCGGGAGAAGCGGGCAGCGCGTCTGTCCGTCGCGAGGGTGGCTTCCAGGACCAATGCGTAAGAGCCGAGAGACGGCATCACCTCTGGGTGGTCGGCCCGGCTCCAGCTGATGGGCTTTTCTGACCAATGCATGTGTCCGGCGGGGTTGGCAGCGACCAAGCTGACTTCCTGGTGCTCTCGGCGTTTGCCGCGCCGGTCTTCGAGCTGGCTTGTAAAGACGACGTAGGTTGCTTGCTCGTCAGGGAACTCGTCGTGCACGACTCCGACTGCGGGCCGAGCGGCCTGGGGCGGCGGAGCCGAAGGCGGCGGGCCGGCAGGCGGAGGCGGCGCGAGCCCTTCGCCTTTGGAGATTCGTGTGAGCCAATGGCACTTCCGGGTTGTGTGGTTGGATGGCTTCGCGCCGCTATGGAATTTGCACGGGGCGTCAAGAGTTTGCTCTTAGGAGAAAGCCGGCTGCCAAGCCGGCCGGCCGCCCTTGGGCTTCTTGGGCGCGGGCCGCCCTTCAGGCGGCGTATCTTCGACCGTGGCCACCTGCCGACTAGCAGGAGGCGGCATAGGGCCCTTGCATTTCTGGTCGTTTGGGTGTGGGCGCCGGCCGGAATCCCCTGCCGGCGTCTTGGGCGCCGGGTTCAGCACTTTCCCGGACGCGTCTACCCGGAGCTCGGTCTTCATGGAAGAATCGGCGGTGGCATACTTGTCGGCTATGTTCAGAAGCTCGTCCAGGGTAGTCGGCTCGTCACAGAGGAGCTTGTGCTTGAGGAGGGTACCTTCTCGGCACCAGGCAGTGAAGTATTCGATGGCTTGCACCTCATGCACCCCTTCACAAGAATTGCGGAGCTCGGCCCAACGCGTGAGGTAGTCACGCGTGGACTCGGCTGGGCCCTATATGCACAGGGAGAGCTGCCTGGGCTTGGGAGCCCGCTTGTAGGTGCTGGTGAAGTTGCGGACGAAAGCTTCGGTGAAATCTACCCAGCTATTGATGCTGAAAGGCTTGAGGCTGTTGAGCCAGGTTCGCGCCGTGCCTTGCAGCATGAGGGGCACGTACTTCACGGCAACGCGCCGGTTGCCGTTGGCTATGCTGACCGCCGTGGAGTAGTTGATCAACCAATCTTCCGGCTTCACGGAGCCGTTGTACTTGGGCGTGTCTCTTGGGAGCGAGAACCCTTTGGGGAAGGGCTCGTTGCGGATGCGGGGGCCGAAACAAGGCGGGCCGACATCGTCTTCTTCTTCCAGCGCTAGGGACCTCGCTAGGCGGACGATCCGATGGCGGGAGTCGTTCTCGCCGACTCCTTCGCGGCGACCTAGTCGGTCGCTGAGAGTCGGGTGCGCCACTGGCGGCGGGGTGGGATATCTCTCTCCACGAGGTCAAGGCGGAGGCGGGTTGCCCCGCCATTCCATGGCTCGGGGACGGCCGTCCGCGTCTCGCTCGATGGAGATTTAGGTCCGGCTTCGGCTGGTAGCCGGCTCTTTCTCGCGCTGCGCGCGGGTATTGCTCGTGGTCGGCGTCCGGGACGTCGCGCCGTGATCTTGGTGCGGGGAGGGCTTCCCGCGCGGGCGTCGGCTTCGTGCCGCTGTGCGGCCGCGTCAATCAACTGCTGAATGCGCCGGGTCATGTGGGGGAGTTCTTCGGCCTCCAAGCCGTCCAACTCATCCACGGCCGCCTAGGCGGCACGCAAGTTCTCGAGTGGAGTGGCATAGACCGGGCGGTCGACTCCCAGCGCGTCGGCAAGGACGGCGCCGCGTTGCCTGACAACGCCGGCCCGGCTTGGCCTGCCCGGGGCCGGCGTGCCGAAGGCGGCGCGGTCAGCTTCGTGCTGGTAGGCCTCATTGAGGCGTCTCATGGAAGCCAGCCTCCGGTCCTTCGCGAGGAGGGCGAGGCGGCGTGCCTCCAGTGCTTCGTCATCAGCGTCAGCCGGGAGGGGGACGGACAAGTCATGCACCGCCGCGTGCGGGGCGTCGTGGGTGGTCTCGTCGGCCGGGCCGCCGTGGCTGATGACCATCACCTCAGTGGTGACAGTATCGCGGTCGTTGGTCCGAGGAAGCGGGTCGTTGTAGATCGCGACGTTGGTGGGGAAGGTGTCGTAGGAGGCCGTGTCAGAGTCGACAGGCATTGGGTCGGTGGAGCCAACCGACTCCAGGTCCGCAGCGGGCTCGCTGGAGACATGGAGCTGACCGAGGAGGTTGGCGAGGTGGTCGGTGCCCGCATCAGAGGCGAGCTCGTCGGAGATGCGGGTTTCGTTGAGGAGATCGGCGAGGCTGCTCGCCGCGCAGATGCTGGTGACGCCTTGCAGCGCGTCGTGGCAAGCGCCATCGGGCGTGCCGGGCTGGCTACGCTCGCTGGGGAGGAAGAGGGTTCCCGTCCAGAACAGGTCTCCGGACGACGGTGCACCTGGCCCCACGGTGGGCGCCAAATGTCGGGTGGTAGGTGCGTCATATGCCAATGGGTGGCTTATCATTGTGGGAGCCTGTAAGACATCGCCGGTGCCTGGAAATGGGATGAGGCGAAGACATGCACGCCGGCGGACTTTACCCAACTTCGGGGCTCTCCGTGGAGATAACACCCCTACTGCTGCTCTGCGGGGTCTCCGCATGATCACTAGATGAACAAGTAGCTACACAGTGCTCCTTGAGCTGTTTTGTTGGGAGGAGGAAGAAGGGCACGACTAGCCTGCTTCTTCTCCTCGTATGGTGTCTAAAACTAGCTTGGGGTCGAACCCTTTGCATAGGTGCACCAGGGGGTTTATATAGGCCTACCCCCCGGGGGTACAATGGTAATCCGGCTGGGCGCGGGGCCCAGCCGTCTGTGACTGCGCTCGCCGGCTTCTATGCCGGCCGCTGGGGCCCGCCGACTGGTGGGTCCCGCCAGCTGCCGGCCTCTTGGTCGACAGGCAGGCCCCACCGTCCAGGGCCTGGTCGGTGGCTGGTTACTGTTGCTCTATTCTGATCACGCGGGCTTGGTCGTGGTGGGCGTGGCTACAGTACCGCCACCCGACGAACGATGACTTTAGCCTCACCGTGTCTTGTCTCCTTAATGGGGCGTCTCCTTCGAGGAGGATGGCAAGCCGGCTGTGGGGAGCCGGCTCTCTCTCGGGCCGACTGGGAGGAGGTGTGGCCGGCTTTGGGTGTCTCTCTGCCTGAAGGGACCCACCGCCCATGGGCCACGCTGGTGGACCGTCGTGGATGGCGTCAGGGTCGTCATGGCAACAGTGCCACACCGGGCGGGTCGTGGCCACCCGTACGGCGCACTGTGCCGGTCGTGCTCCGGGTTTTGGGGGTGGCAGGCTTCACTGTAGCCATGCCCCGCTTCATCATCGCTAGGTGGATGCAAACTTTGAGGGTACGGTCTTGACCGCTTTATGGGAGCCGGCTTCTTGGAGTCAGCCTTCTCGCGGCCGGCTTCTCGAAGTCGGCCCTCCCATGGCTTTCTTCATGAGGGCTAAAGTCGGGCCGCCCTCCGAAGCCGGCAAGGGGAAGGCGGCCCCATGTCTTGGGTTCTTGAGAGCCGAACGAGCTCGTAATTTTTTCAGGTGGGCCAGGGGAAGCCGGCTAGGCTACCCATGGCTATTTACTCTGACAGGCAAATAAAAGGTTAAAGGTTATACAAGTACTTAACTACTGAAGAAAAAAGGGATTCAAGGGGACTTACCTCTGGTGGCGGGTTAAGCTTGCATAAAGGATTCAATCCAGCTTTACTACAGTCCTCATATTTACTGTTTATGAGGGTTGTTGACATATCAACAATGGCCTCTTCAGTCAGTTGTATAGAGCTATGACACAGAGGGTCATCTGGGCCTCCGCCATATTTATACATCAAGTTGGACTGGTGGCTTAGAGGAATGACCCGCCATGCGATCCAACAATGGATCAGATCAACTCCGGTTAGGCTGTTTCCCAATAAGGCTTGAATCCTTTTGATGGAGGGGATAAGCTTCTTATGCTCAGCAGTAGTCGGCTTGTTAGGGAGCACAAACTCAGAGTCAAGACGCTCCACGCGATAACCCGACAGTGGTTTTTCGTCAGCTGGCGACGTGTCTTTGCAGTAAAACCAAGTTTGGTTCCAATCCTTGGGATGGCTTGGTAAGACTACTAAGGGAAAGACAGTGCCATGTCGGCGAACCGACGGGATAAGATCTGTCACTTTATACGAGGGAGTCGCCATCTTCTTATTATCGACATCAAAACCCGGCTGATATTTATCAATGTTGGTCTCCTCGCCAAGGATGGTAGCATGAGGATGGACTCCCCTCACACAAGCAACAAAGTCATCTTGATCAAACAAAGTCCCATCTTCCTTCAGAGGGGATACCCCTTGGATACGTCAGCCGGGTCTAGCTCTGGCACCCAGGCTTTGGAGTGGCTTAGGGCAGTTAGGACTCCGGCTCTTGCACAAGACCGCTTGAATTCTTGGAATCTCGCGGGTAAAATAGATAGCTTCTTCAAAACGTCACTCAAGAGGTTGGGTCCTTGGTTGGCTGGGGAGATAATAGCAAGCGCCCGTTGAGCCCCCGTATACAGTTGCTCCACCAAGGTGTAAACCGCCTTGAGTTTTGTCATGCTGTTTTGACTCAGATTATTGCTCCGTGGACCTATGAGTATTTGAAAAAGGTTAAGCAGGCGGCTTATATTCCTGGCAAAAATAGAGTGCAAGTAACTAATGCAAATGACTCACCAAAGATTGGGGAGACCATCTGAGACACACGGTTTTTTAAGCCGGCGAGTTCCGTGGTAACCTCCTTGAGAGCCGCTTCCACTGTCTCAGCCCGCTAAATCAGCAAGGTTCTCATTGGCCTAGGATTTCTTCTCCGCATCAAAACTGGTCTTCAGTTTTTCAGCTTCAAAGAGGCTCAACTGGAGTTTGGAGTCAGCATTCCTTATCTCCGCCTCTTGATCCGCCAGCCGGGTCTTTGCATCAGTTAATTGAGAACCCAATTCAGTTAGGGTGGTCTACAAACATGCACAGGTATGTTAGAATTTATTTCAATAAAGGTTATAATGATTAAAGTCCCAAGTGCTTTGCAACGCAACACCACTAGGCACTTGGGGGCTAATGTCTGCCAAAGCAATTTTTTAAAATGCAAAATGGCTCTTCTATGCTTAAAGTCCTAAGTGTTTTACAAGTAACAACGCTTGGCACTTGGGGGCTAATGCATGATATTAAGAAAGTTTTTTCATGTTGAGCCGGATCACACTATTTGTTTGGACTGATTCAAGACGGTTATGAAGTCAAGTACCGGCTCATTCATGATAAATTGAGCCGGCCCTTGGGGACTACAGGTGAAATTTATGCTGGACTTAAGGAAAATCTAAGACAGAGCATCAACCTATATCACAAGTCTACAGATCATTCAGGTTCATCATAATCCGGAGACTTGGGGGCTGGCAGAGCATATGTAAGCTAGTGAAAGCCGGAGAACGTACCTCATATTTCAGTTGCAGTTGCTTGATCATTTCAATTTCCGAGTCACGGCTGGAATGCACATGACTGAGGTATCCAGACAGCACATCACTAACATTCAGGTGAGCGTAGTGAGAACGTCAAACCACCCCTTGTGTCTTTCTAAACCCTCTTGCTTGGCAGAGTGCCAAGCCAGTATAGTTGGGTTGCCCGGCTCAACGAATCGACTACCAATAATTAATACATCATTGTCAGAAGTCGTCGTCGGGTTAGCTGAGCTAGATGGCTCATCGGTAGATGGATTGAGAATAGTCTCATCAACTAACGACTCAGGAGGGTCTGATTGAACGTGAATAGTAGGGTCTTCTGGTGCTTCGGATTGTTCAGGAGGAGTTGGTATTGCCGGTTCAGGAGCAGGGTCTTTCGGGTTTTCCGCCAGCTTAGCCACCTTGGCTTTCTTGGACTTTGCTTGACCGCTAAGAAGGATTTCATGAGTTAGTATAATGATGCAGACTTAAAGATGCAGAAGAAAGATAATTTTCCTTACCCAAGGGCAGTCTTGAAAGCCGGGAATTGAGTTTGTGAAGAATCGCCAGAAGAGCGAGAAACCTCCTGCAAAAGTAAAAGAAAGTTAAGAGAGTAAGGAAATAGATTCATTGATAAAAGCAAGAGACAAAGGTGAAAGAAACCTCATTCTGGCATTTTCAAGGAGTTTTTGGTAAGCCGGAGGGCAGTTCATTGTCGTCATTGGTCCGGGCCTGACGGCGGCTCTCATGTTGCTGCTTTTTCAAAAGAAAATGAGGATCCAAATAAGCCAAAGGGTGTGAGAACCATACTTTCTGGGTTACCAGTTGAGGTTTCTGTCTTGGCAAAGGGGCTGAGTCGGAGGAAATAGGTACCTCTTCTTCTACTGCCTGGCTTGCCCCCGTGTCATCCTGGCAATAGTCAGTGTCAATAAGATTGTTAAAAAGCAGGTCAAGAGAGTCAAGGGCTACCTCAGACTGAGAAACATCATCCAGCTTGAACATGTCAGAGGCAGTTCTTTTCTTCTTGGATTTTCGGGTCGTCTTCTTGGCAGCTATGGCAGCGGCTCTAGCCTTCTTGGCAGCTTCATGATCGTATTTTGCCTTCCAAAAGTCACACCTGGCCTATAGGAAAATAAAAGGTTAAAGGTTATACAAGTACTTAACTACTGAAGAAAAAAGGGAGTCAAGGGGACTTACCTCTGGTGGCGGGTTAAGCTTGCATAAAGGATTCAATCCAGCTTTACTACCGTCCTGATATTTACTGTTTACAAGGGTTGTTGACATTTCAACAATGGCCTCTTCAGTCAGTTGTATAGAGCTATGACACAGAGGGTCATCTGGGCCTCCGCCATATTTATACATCAAGTTGGACTGGCGGCATAGAGGAATGACCCGCCATGCGATCCAACAACGGATCAGATCAACTCCGGTTAGGCCGTTTCCCAATAAGGCTTGAATCCTTTTGATGGAGGGGATAAGCTTCTTATGCTCAGCAGTAGTCAGCTTGTCAGGGAGCACAAACTTAGAGTCAAGACACTCCACGTGATAACCCGACAGTGGTTTTTCGTCAGCTGGTGACGTGTCTTTGCAGTAAAACCAAGTTTGGTTCCAATCCTTGGGATGGCTTGGTAAGACTACTAAGGGAAAGACAGCGCCCTATCGGCGCTGAATTGAAATTCCACCAAGTTCCAAGCTAGAAATACTCTCTGAAGAGTTCAGATAGAAATACTCTCTGAAGAGTTCAACGGTCGGTTGTTCTTGAAGATAAACCTCACAGAGAACTTGAAATTTGCAAATGTTGGATATGGAGTTGGGTCCAAAATCTTGTGGATGAAGCTTGAAGAAATGCAGAACGTCTCTGAAGAACTTTGAGCTGGGTGGTGAAAAACCCCGATTCATGTGATCAGTAAAAATGATGACTTCACCGTCTTTGGGCCGAGGCCGTTCTTCGGTTGGGTCAGGAGCACGATAGGACATAATATTCTTCTCTGGCAAATATCCGATGGTGACAAAATCTTTCAAAGTGTCATCAGTAACTGTGGATGGGAGCCAGTTGCAGACTGTTGGTGCTTTTGACGGCATGATGAAAAAGGACAAGCTGAAAAGAAAGCAATTTGCCGGTTCAAATTAATTGGTGGAGTTACAGGTTAATGATTATAGTACATATGAATAATGGTGGCTTAAGTAAGGGCTAATGATATCTGAAGGAAAAAATGAGCCGACATGATAAGCTGTCACAGCCCTAAAACCTGATTGCAACTAGTTGCATAAGCATCCATGTATCATGTCTATATTTGTTTGAAATTTGAATTAGGGATTGTTCAAACCCTAGCAGATAATAATTTCAACTAGGATCAAAATAAAAATATTTCAATGAACCCAAAATGCCCTTCATAAATTTCCATCATTTTTGAATTGGTCTAGAACCTCTGCCAAAAATGATGCACATATTTCTAGGCCATTCTGGATTTTTGAATTAACTCATATTGTATTTGAATTGGGGCATTTAAATACTATAAATATTTTTTGAATGCTCCAATAATTTTGGAATTAGTTGAGGGCCTCTGGAATAATTCATTTAGTGCCCATAACTATTTCCAGAATTTTTAAAAGTGATTTGGTTTGAAAACCAAATTTAAACAAATTTGCATAAATAAAAAAATAGAACAAAAATAGAAATAAGAGAGAGAGAAGCCACTTGGGCCAGCTTACTTGGCACAGCCACCTGGCCCGGCACTGTGGCTGAGGCCCAGCCCAACTCCCCATCGTCTTCAACCTCTGCTAGTAGGCAGAGGCGTGTCGACGCGCGCGCGCCCGAGCTCCACCTCCTGCTTCCACCTGGGGCCCCGATCCTTCCCTCGTTGCCGCTCTGGACCCCTCTCTCCTCTCCCTCACTCGCTGCTCTCCCTCCCCTCCTCTGTTTCTGTTACGCGCAGCCGTCGCCGCCGACAAGCACCGCCGCGGCCACAGCCACTGCCTCGCCTCGCCGATGCTCTCAGAGGCTCCGCCGCAACCTCTTCTCCCTCCTCGCCGAGGTACACAGGCTAGGACGGCCCCAAGACGACGCCTGTGGCCTTCTTAGCCGACCACGGCCGCCGGATGTAGACGTCCAATTCACCGTCTCCGCCGCCTCCCCGAGTCTGCTGAGCTCCGCTTCGACCCCGGTGTGAGCCCCGCCGTATTTCCCCCTGCTCCTCGAGCTCGTCCTTGTTCCCTAGCTTCACTAGACGTCGGAGCTGAGAGCTCCTCGCCGCCATTCATGAAGCCACTGTGGCTAGGGCGGGCGCCGCTCGCGTCCGAGCATCCCATCGTGCTCAGCACGTCTCCAGAAGCTCGTAGGCACTAACACCTCCCCCTACCGTGCACCGTAGCGCCTAACCCACTAACGCCGAACTCCGACCACCACCGCGAGCTTCGTTTCGGCGAGCTCCGGCGCCCACGCGGCCACCCACCTGCTCCTCTGGATGCGGGAGAGCACGGGCTACGCCTCGGTGGTCTCCGCGAGTCCATCCGCCGCCTGTAGCTCAAGTCCGGCGAGCCTCCACCGTCGGTTGAGGTCGCCGACGGCCTAACCCTGGCCGGCTAACGTGTCAAATTAGGCTAAAACAAATTAGGTCACTAACTACCCTCCCTAGTCACTGACATGTGGGCCCATGCCCCACTGACACTTTTAGTTAGGATTAAATTAGCACTAACAGTCTCTGTTAATTAGCCTACTCACTGACCAGTGGGTCCCAGCGTCAGGTTTGACCTGGGCTGACGCTGTTGACCTGATGATGTCATTCTGATGTCAGGCTAATGCAATAATGCTTTTCTGGGATTCTAAATAAAACATTAATGATTTATTTATTTCAGAAAATGGTTAAAACTTCTAAAATTCATAGGAAATAAACCGTAACTCCAAATGAAATAAATTATATATGAAAAATGATCCGAAAAAATCCAATCTATCCATCTGTACCATTTTCATGCATGTTGGACCAACTTATGGCTGCTGTTTAGGCCAAATCATATAAATGGCATTTAAACCCTCACATATGGAGTTTTAATTTGAACCTAAGGTTCAAACCAACTCCATTTAACATGTTGCTAGTTGCATTAGCTCAAAACACATCATATTGCCATGTTATGATCATGCATCATATTGTTGCATTGCATTGATTGTGTTATTCCTTGTTTGCCGGTAATTGCCCCCCCTCGGTAGACGTATGTTCCGACGTAGTGATCGATGACACCGATGAAGAGTTATACTTTCTTCAGAAGTGCCAGGCAAGCAAAACCCCCTTGTTCATTCCGATACAATCCCACTGTCTCACTCCTGCTCTCTTTTACTGCATTAGGACAACAATGATTCAACTGTTACATGCTGTGGTAGTTGAACCTCTTTTCCCTACATGACCTGTCATCGCCAAAGTAAATAGATGAAACCCACTAGCATGAGTAGTAGTTGTTTGAGCCCTGATGTGTCTACTCATTCATGCTTGTTTGTCATGCCTGCTATTGCTTAGAGTTGTGTCAGGTCTGATTCATCGAGGATGAATTGGAAAGTTGTGAACATGTCCTACTGTGTGTGAGCTAAGTGTGTTGAACACGTTTTGGTAAAGGTATCGATGAGAGGCCATGTAGGAGTACATGGTGGGTTGTTTCATTGAGGCTGTCGATGTCAAAACCAGCGGATCTCGGGTAGGGGGTCCCGAACTGTGCGTCTAGGCCGAATGGTAACAGGAGGCAGGGAACACGATATTTTACCCAGGTTCGGGCCCTCTCGATGGAGGTAAAACCCTATGTCCTGCTTGATTATTTTGATGATATGGGTAGTACAAGAGTAGATCTACCACGAGATCAAGGAGGCTAAACCCTAGAAGCTAGCCTATGGTATGATTGTTGTATATGGATTTGATTGCCTATGGACTACAACCCTCCGGTTTATATAGACACCAGATAGGGTTAGGGTTACATAGAGTCGGTTACAATGGTAGGAGATCTTGAATATCCGCATCGCCAAGCTTGCCTTCCACGCCAAGGAAAGTCCCATCCGGACACGGGACGAAGTCTTCAATCTTGTATCTTCATAGTCCAGGAGTCTGGCTGAAGGTATAGTCCGGCTACCCGAACACCCCTTAATCTAGGACTCCCACAGTAGCCCCCGAACCAGGCTTCAATGACGATACGTCCGGCGCGCAGATTGTTCGGCATTGCAAGGCGGGTTCTTCTCCAAATTCTGTGTACCTATAGGAATAATGTCCGATTTTTGTAATGTAATGCTCCTTGGCTTCAACGCCCAATAATGGCCGTCTTCCATGTGTCAAATGAATGCGAAAAGCCAGGGTGTTTTTACATCCACACCCCTAGCCGTATAAACGAGCCGCCTATTTAACGAGATGGGGATTCGGGTCCAAAGCACATCTTCTCCTCTCCGCGAGTTATCATCAGAGCGCTTCCAGCAAAGGTCCATTCCAACATGTCCAGCCGTCGCAGCTCCTCCCCTCGCCCCTCCAGTCCCAAACCCGGGGACTGGGAGAGTTGCACCATCCTGCATAGCGAGTTAGTGTCGCTTCAGGCCAAGGGATTTCTCCCTCAGGCATACATGGTCCCGGTCCGAGCCGGTCTCGCCACCTACAATGGCGGAAAACAAGCGGAGAGCACCCCCAATCCCTCTAAAGGAGAACGGGTGTGCCTCGTCCCCTATCTAATAAGGGGAGTGGGATTTCCAATTCATCCATTTGTCCGCGGGCTTCTGGAGTTCTACGGCCTCCAGCTGCACAATCTTACACCCGCCTCCGTATTACATATTGCGGGTTTCGTCACCCTTTGCGAGCTATTTTTAGGCGTTGAGGCTCATTTCGCATTGTGGAAGAGGTTATTCTGCCTGGTGTGAAGGAAATATGCCCTAGAGGCAATAATAAAGTTATTATTTATTTCCTTATATCATGATAAATGTTTATTATTCATGCTAGAATTGTATTAACCGGAAACATAATACATGTGTGAATACATAGAACAACAGAGTGTCACTAGTATGCCTCTACTTGACTAGCTCGTTAATCAAAGATGGTTATGTTTCCTAACCATGAACAAAAAGTTGTTATTTGATTAACGAGGTCACATCATTAGTAGAATGATCTGATTGACATGACCCATTCCATTAGCTTAGCACCCGATCGTTTAGTATGTTGCTATTGCTTTCTTCATGACTTATACATGTTCCTATAACTATGAGATTATGCAACTCCCGTTTACCGGAGGAACACTTTGGGTACTACCAAACGTCAGAACGTAACTGGGTGATTATAAAGGAGTACTACAGGTGTCTCCAATGGTAGATGTTGGGTCGGCGTATTTCGAGATTAGGGTTTGTCACTCCGATTGTCGGAGAGGTATCTCTGGGCCCTCTCGGTAATACACATCACATAAGCCTTGCAAGCACTGCAACTAATATGTTAGTTGTGAGATGATGTATTACGGAACGAGTAAAGAGACTTGCCGGTAACGAGATTGAACTAGGTATTGGATACCGACGATCGAATCTCGGGCAAGTAACATACCGATGACAAAGGGAACAACGTATGTTGTTATGCGGTCTGACCGATAAAGATCTTCGTAGAATATGTAGGAGCCAATATGGGCATCCAGGTCCCACTATTGGTTATTGACCGGAGACGTGTCTCGGTCATGTCTACATTGTTCTCGAACCGTAGGGTCCGCACGCTTAACGTTACGATGACAGTTATTATGAGTTTATGCATTTTGATGTACCGAAGGTTGTTCAGAGTCCCGGATAAGATCACGGACATGACGAGGAGTGTCGAAATGGTCGAGACGTAAAGATTGATATATTGGAAGCCTATGTTTGGACATAGGAAGTGTTCCGGGTGAAATCGGGATTTTACCGGAATACCGGGTGGTTACCGGAACCCCCCGGGAGAATAATGGGCCTATTGGGCCTTAGTGGAAAAGAGAAAAGGGGCAGCCCACAGCTGGCCGCGCGCCCCCCCTTCCCCAAGTCCTAGTAGGACTAGGAGAAGGGGCCGGCCCCCTTTCTCTCCTTTCCCCCTTGAGAGTCCTAGTTGGAATAGGATTGGAGGGGGGAGTCCTACTCCCGGTAGGAGTAGGACTCCCCCTGCGCCTCCCTCTCTCTGGCCGGCCAGCCCCCTCCCTCCAACCTTTATATACGGGGGCAGGGGACACCCCAAGACACACAAGTTGATCCTTGAGATCGTTCCTTAGCCGTGTGCGGTGCCCCCTGCCACCAAATTCCACCTCGATCATACCGTTGTAGTGCTTAGGCGAAGCCCTGCGTCGGTAGTTCATCAAGATTGTCACCACACCGTCGTGCTGACGAAACTCTTCCTCGACGCTTTGCTGGATCGGAGCCCGAGGATCGTCATCGAGCTGAACGTGTGCTAAGAACTCGGAGGTGCCGGAGTAACGGTGCTTGGATCGGTCGGATCGGGAAGAAGACGTACGACTACTTCCTCTACGTTGTGTGATCGCTTCCGCAGTCGGTCTGCGTTGGTACGTAGACAACACTCTCCCCTCTCGTTGCTGTGCATCACCATGATCTTGCGTGTGCGTAGGAAAATTTTCGAAATTACTACGTTCCCCAACAGTGGCATCCGAGCCTAGGTTTTATGGTTTGATGTTATTTGCACGAGTAGAACACAAGTGAGTTGTGGGCGATACAAGTCATACTGCCTACCAGCATGTCATACTTTGGTTCGGCGGTATTGTTGGGTGAGACGATCCGGACCAACCTTACGCGTACTCTTACGCGAGACCGGTTCCCTCGACGTGCTTTGCACATAGATGGCTTGCGGAAGAATGTGTCTCCAACTTTAGTTGAACCAAGTGTGACTACGCCCAGTCCTTGAGAAGGTTAAAACGGAGTCTATTTGACGAACTATCGTTGTGGTTTTGATGCGTAGGTGAGATGAGTTCTTACTTAAGCCCGTAGCAGCCACGTAAAACTTGCAACAACAAAGTAGAGGACGTCTAACTTGTTTTTGCAGGGTATGTTGTGATGTGATATGGTCAAGGCATGATGCTGATTTTATTGTATGAGATGATCATGTTTTGTAACTGAGTTATCGGCAACTGGCAGGAGCCATATGGTTGTCGCTTTATTGTATGCAATGCAATCGCGATGTAATGCTTTACTTTATTACTAAGCGGTAGTGATAGTCGTGGAAGCATAAGATTGGCGAGACGACAACGATGCTACGATGGAGATCAAGGTGTCGCGCCGGTGACGATGGTGATCATGACGGTGCTTCGGAGATGGAGATCACAAGCACAAGATGATGATGGCCATATCATATCACTTATATTGATTGCATGTGATGTTTATCCTTTTATGCATCTTATCTTGCTTTGATTGACGGTAGCATTATAAGATGATCTCTCACTAAATTATCAAGAAGTGTTCTCCCTGAGTATGCACCGTTGCGAAAGTTCTTCGTGTTGAGACACCACGTGATGATCGGGTGTGATAAGCTCTACGTCCAAATACAACGGGTGCAAAACAGTTGCACACGCAGAATACTCAGGTTATACTTCACGAGCCAAGCATATACAGATATGGCCTCGGAACACGGAGACCGAAAGGTCGAGCGTGAATCATATAGTAGATATGATCAACATAACGATGTTCACCATTGAAAACTACTCCATCTCACGTGATGATCGGTTATGGTTTAGTTGATTTGGATCACGTGATCACTTAGAGGATTAGAGGGATGTCTATCTAAGTGGGAGTTCTTAAGTAATTTGATTAACTGAACTTAAACTTATCATGAACTTAGTACCTGATAGTATCTTGCTTGTTTATGTTGATTGTAGATAGATGGCTCGTGCTGTTGTTCCGTTAAATTTTAATGCGTTCCTTGAGAAAGCAAAGTTGAAAGATGATGGTAGCAATTACACGGACTGGGTCCATAACCTGAGGATTATCCTCATTGCTGCACAGAAGAATTACGTCCCGGAAGCACCGCTGGGTGACAGGCCTGCTGCTGGAGCAACGCCAGATGTTATGAACGTCTGGCAGAGCAAAGCTGATGACTACTTGATAGTTCAGTGTGCCATGCTTTACGGCTTAGAATCGGGACTTCAACGATGTTTTGAACGTCATGGAGCATATGAGATGTTCCAGGAGTTGAAGTTGATATTTCAAGCAAATGCCCGAATTGAGAGATATGAAGTCTCCAATAAGTTCTATAGCTGCAAGATGGAGGAGAACAGTTCTGTAAGTGAGCATATACTCAAAATGTCTGGGTATAATAATCACTTGATTCAGATGGGAGTTAATCTTCCAGATGACTGCGTCATTGACAGAATTCTCCAATCACTGCCACCAAGCTACAAGAGCTTCGTGATGAACTATAATATGCAAGGGATGAACAAGACTATTCCCGAGCTCTTCGCAATGCTGAAAGCTGCGGAGGTAGAAATCAAGAAGGAGCATCAAGTGTTGATGGTTAGCAAAACCACTAGTTTCAAGAAAAAGGGCAAAGGGAAGAAGATGGGAAACTTCAAGAAGAACAACAAGCAAGTTGCTGCTCAAGAGAAGAAACCCAAGTCTGGACCTAAGCCTGAAACTGAGTGCTTCTACTGCAAGCAGACTGGTCACTGGAAGCGGAACTGCCCCAAGTATTTGGCGGATAAGAAGGATGGCAAGGTGAACAAAGGTATATGTGATATACATGTTATTGATGTGTACCTTACTAGAGCTCGCAGTAGCACCTGGGTATTTGATACTGGTTCTGTTGCTAATATTTGCGACTCGAAACAGGGACTACGGAATAAGCGGACGCTAGCAAAGGACGAGGTGACGATGCGCGTGGGAAACGGTTCCAAAGTCGATGTGATCGCGGTCGGCACGCTACCTCTACATCTACCTTCGGGATTAATATTAGACCTAAATAATTGTTATTTGGTGCCAGCGTTGAGCATGAACATTATATCTGGATCTTGTTTGATGCGATACGGTTATTCATTTAAATCAGAGAATAATGGTTGTTCTATTTATATGAGTAATATCTTTTATGGTCATGCACCTTTGAAGAGTGGTCTATTCTTGTTGAATCTCGATGATAGTGATACACATATTCATAATGTAGAAGCCAAAAGATGCAAAGTTAATAATGATAGTGCAACTTATTTGTGGCACTGCCGTTTAGGTCGTATCGGTGTAAAGCGCATGAAGAAACTCCATACTGATGGGCTTTTGGAACCACTTGATTATGAATCACTTGGTACTTGCGAACCGTGCCTCATAGGCAAGATGACTAAAACACCGTTCTCCGGTACTATGGAGAGAGCAACAGATTTATTGGAAATCATACATACCGATGTATGTGGTCCGATGAATATTGAGGCTCGTGGCGGATATCGTTATTTTCTCAGCTTCACAGATGATTTAAGCAGATATGGGTATATCTACTTAATGAAACATAAGTCTGAAACATTTGAAAAGTTCAAAGAATTTCAGAGTGAGGTTGAAAATCATCGTAACAAGAAAATAAAGTTTCTACGATCTGATCGTGGAGGAGAATATTTGAGTTACGAGTTTGGTGTACATTTGAAAAATTGTGGAATAGTTTCGCAACTCACGCCACCCGGAACACCACAGCGTAATGGTGTGTCCGAACGTCGTAATCGTACTTTACTAGATATGGTGCGATCTATGATGTCTCTTACTGATTTACCGCTATCGTTTTGGGGTTATGCTTTAGAGACGGCCGCATTCACGTTAAATAGGGCACCATCAAAATCCGTTGAGACGACACCTTATGAACTATGGTTTAGCAAGAAACCAAAGTTGTCGTTTCTTAAAGTTTGGGGCTGTGATGCTTATGTGAAAAAGCTTCAACCTGATAAGCTCGAACCCAAATCGGAGAAATGTGTCTTCATAGGATATCCAAAGGAAACTGTTGGATACACCTTCTATCACAGATCCGAAGGCAAGACTTTTGTTGCTAAATTCGGAAACTTTCTAGAGAAGGAGTTTCTCTCGAAAGAAGTGAGTGGGAGGAAAGTAGAACTTGACGAGGTAACTGTACCTGCTCCCTTATTGGAAAATAGTACATCACAGAAAACTGTTTCTGCGACACCTATACCAATTAGTGAGGAAGGTAATGATGATGATCATGAAGCTTCAGGACAAGATACTACTGAGCCACGTAGATCAACCAGAGTGAGATCCGCACCAGAGTGGTACGGTAATCCAGTTCTGGAAGTCATGCTACTAGATCATGATGAACCTACGAACTATGAAGAAGCGATGGTGAGCCCAGATTCCGCAAAGTGGCTTGAGGCCATGAAATCTGAGATGGGATCCATGTATGAAAACAAAGTATGGACTTTGGTTGACTTGCCCGATGATCGGCAAGCAATTGAGAATAAATGGATCTTCAAGAAAAAGACTGACGCTGACGGTAATATTACTGTCTATAAAGCTCGACTTGTCGCGAAAGGTTTTCGACAAGTTCAAGGGGTTGACTACGATGAGACCTTCTCACCCGTAGCGATGCTTAAGTCCGTCAGAATTATGTTAGCAATTGCCACATTTTATGATTATGAAATATGGCAGATGGATGTCAAAACTGCATTCCTGAATGGATTTCTGGAAGAAGAGTTGTATATGATACAACCAGAAGGTTTTGTCGATCCAAAGGGAGCTAACAAAGTATGCAAACTCCAGCGATCCATTTATGGACTGGTGCAAGCATCTCGGAGTTGGAATAAACGCTTTGATAGTGTGATCAAAGCATTTGGCTTTATACAGACTTTTGGAGAAGCCTGTATTTACAAGAAAGTGAGTGGGAGCTCTGTAGCATTTCTAATATTATATGTGGATGACATATTGCTGATTGGAAATGATATAGAATTTCTGGATAGCATAAAGGGATACTTGAATAAAAGTTTTTCAATGAAAGACCTCGGGGAAGCTGCTTACATATTAGGCATAAAGATCTATAGAGATAGATCAAAACGCTTAATTGGACTTTCACAGAGCACATACCTTGACAAGATTTTGAAGAAATTCAAAATGGATCAAGCAAAGAAAGGGTTCTTGCCTGTGTTACAAGGTGTGAAGTTGAGTCAGACTCAATGCCCGACCACTGCAGAAGATAGAGAAAAAATGAAAGATGTTCCCTATGCTTCAGCCATAGGCTCTATCATGTATGCAATGCTGTGTACCAGACCTGATGTGTGCCTTGCTATAAGTTTAGCAGGGAGGTACCAAAGTAATCCAGGAATGGATCACTGGACAGCGGTCAAGAACATCCTGAAATACCTGAAAAGGACTAAGGATATGTTTCTCGTATATGGAGGTGACAAAGAGCTCACCGTAAGAGGTTACGTTGATGCAAGCTTTGACACTGATCCGGACGATTCTAAATCGCAAACCGGATACGTGTTTACTTTAAACGGTGGAGCTGTCAGTTGGTGCAGTTCTAAACAAAGCATCGTAGCGGGATCTACATGTGAAGCGGAGTACATAGCTGCTTCGGAAGCAGCAAACGAAGGAGTCTGGATGAAGGAGTTCATATCCGATCTAGGTGTCATACCTAGTGCATCGGGTCCAATGAAAATCTTTTGTGACAACACTGGTGCAATTGCTTTGGCAAAGGAATCCAGATTTCACAAAAGGACCAAACACATCAAGAGACGCTTCAACTCCATCCGGGATTTAGTCCAGGTGGGAGACATAGAGATTTGCAAGATACATACGGATCTGAATGTTGCAGACCCGTTGACTAAGCCTCTTCCATGAGCAAAACATGATCAGCACCAAGGCTCCATGGGTGTTAGAATCATTACTGTGTAATCTAGATTATTGACTCTAGTGCAAGTGGGAGACTGAAGGAAATATGCCCTAGAGGCAATAATAAAGTTACTATTTATTTCCTTATATCATGATAAATGTTTATTATTCATGCTAGAATTGTATTAACCGGAAACATAATACATGTGTGAATACATAGAACAACAGAGTGTCACTAGTATGCCTCTACTTGACTAGCTCGTTAATCAAAGATGGTTATGTTTCCTAACCATGAACAAAAAGTTGTTATTTGATTAACGAGGTCACATCATTAGTAGAATGATCTGATTGACATGACCCATTCCATTAGCTTAGCACCCGATCGTTTAGTATGTTGCTATTGCTTTCTTCATGACTTATACATGTTCCTATAACTATGAGATTATGCAACTCCCGTTTACCGGAGGAACACTTTGGGTACTACCAAACGTCACAACGTAACTGGGTGATTATAAAGGAGTACTACAGGTGTCTCCAATGGTAGATGTTGGGTTGGCGTATTTCGAGATTAGGGTTTGTCACTCCGATTGTCGGAGAGGTATCTCTGGGCCCTCTCGGTAATACACATCACATAAGCCTTGCAAGCACTGCAACTAATATGTTAGTTGTGAGATGATGTATTACGGAACGAGTAAAGAGACTTGCTGGTAACGAGATTGAACTAGGTATTGGATACCGACGATCGAATCTCGGGCAAGTAACATACCGATGACAAAGGGAACAACGTATGTTGTTATGCGGTCTGACCGATAAAGATCTTCGTAGAATATGTAGGAGCCAATATGGGCATCCAGGTCCCGCTATTGTTTATTGACCGGAGACATGTCTCGGTCATGTCTACATTGTTCTCGAACCGTAGGGTCCGCACGCTTAACGTTACGATGACAGTTATTATGAGTTTATGCATTTTGATGTACCGAAGGTTGTTCGGAGTCCCGGATAAGATCACGGACATGACGAGGAGTCTCGAAATGGTCGAGACGTAAAGATTGATATATTGGAAGCCTATGTTTGGACATAGGAAGTGTTCCGGGTGAAATCGGGATTTTACCGGAATACCGGGTGGTTACCGGAACCCCCCGGGAGAATAATGGGCCTATTGGGCCTTAGTGGAAAAGAGAAAAGGGGCAGCCCACAGCTGGCCACGCGCCCCCCCCCTTCCCCAAGTCCTAGTAGGACTAGGAGAAGGGGCCGGCCCCCTCTCTCTCCTTTCCCCCTTGAGAGTCCGAGTTGGAATAGGATTGGAGGGGGGAGTCCTACTCCCGGTAGGAGTAGGACTCCCCCTGCGCCTCCCTCTCTCTGGCCGGCCAGCCCCCTCCCTCCAACCTTTATATACGGGGGCAGGGGACACCCCAAGACACACAAGTTGATCCTTGAGATCGTTCCTTAGCCGTGTGCGGTGCCCCCTGCCACCAAATTCCACCTCGATCATACCGTTGTAGTGCTTAGGCGAAGCCCTGCGTCGGTAGTACATCAAGATTGTCACCACGCCGTCGTGCTGACGAAACTCTTCCTCGACGCTTTTCTGGATCGGAGCCCGAGGATCGTCATCGAGCTGAACATGTGCTAAGAACTCGGAGGTGCCGGAGTAACGGTGCTTGGATCGGTCGGATCGGGAAGAAGACGTACGACTACTTCCTCTATGTTGTGTGATCGCTTCCGCAGTCGGTCTGCGTTGGTACGTAGACAACACTCTCCCCTCTCGTTGCTGTGCATCACCATGATCTTGCGTGTGCGTAGGAAAATTTTCGAAATTACTGCGTTCCCCAACAGTGGCATCCGAGCCTAGGTTTTATGGTTTGATGTTATTTGCACGAGTAGAACACAAGTGAGTTGTGGGCGATACAAGTCATACTGCCTACCAGCATGTCATACTTTGGTTCGGCGGTATTGTTGGGTGAGACGATCCGGACCAACCTTACACGTACTCTTACGCGAGACCGGTTCCCTCGACGTGCTTTGCACATAGATGGCTTGCGGAAGACTGTCTCTCCAACTTTAGTCGAACCAAGTGTGACTACGCCCGGTCCTTGAGAAGGTTAAAACGGAGTCTATTTGACGAACTATCATTGTGGTTTTGATGCGTAGGTGAGATGAGTTCTTACTTAAGCCCGTAGCAGCCACGTAAAACTTGCAACAACAAAGTAGAGGACGTCTAACTTGTTTTTGCAGGGTATGTTGTGATGTGATATGGTCAAGGCATGATGCTGATTTTATTGTATGAGATGATCATGTTTTATAACTGAGTTATCGGCAACTGGCAGGAGCCATATGGTTGTCGCTTTATTGTATGCAATGCAATCGCGATGTAATGCTTTACTTTATTACTAAGCGGTAGTGATAGTCGTGGAAGCATAAGATTGGCGAGACGACAACGATGCTACGATGGAGATCAAGGTGTCGCGCCGGTGACGATGGTGATCATGACGGTGCTTCGGAGATGGAGATCACAAGCACAAGATGATGATGGCCATATCATATCACTTATATTGATTGCATGTGATGTTTATCCTTTTATGCATCTTATCTCGCTTTGATTAACGGTAGCATTATAAGATGATCTCTCACTAAATTATCAAGAAGTGTTCTCCCTGAGTATGCACCGTTGCGAAAGTTCTTCGTGTTGAGACACCACGTGATGATCGGGTGTGATAAGCTCTACGTCCAAATACAACGGGTGCAAAACAGTTGCACACGCAGAATACTCAGGTTATACTTGACGAGCCAAGCATATACAGATATGGCCTCGGAACACGGAGACCGAAAGGTCGAGCGTGAATCATATAGTAGATATGATCAACATAACGATGTTCACCATTGAAAACTACTCCATCTCACGTGATGATCGGTTATGGTTTAGTTGATTTGGATCACGTGATCACTTAGAGGATTAGAGGGATGTCTATCTAAGTGGGAGTTCTTAAGTAATTTGATTAACTGAACTTAAACTTATCATGAACTTAGTACCTGATAGTATCTTGCTTGTTTATGTTGATTGTAGATAGATGGCTCGTGCTGTTGTTCCGTTAAATTTTAATGCGTTCCTTGAGAAAGCAAAGTTGAAAGATGATGGTAGCAATTACACGGACTGGGTCCATAACCTGAGGATTATCCTCATTGCTGCACAGAAGAATTACGTCCTGGAAGCACCGCTGGGTGACAGGCCTGCTGCTGGAGCAACGCCAGATGTTATGAACGTCTGGCAGAGCAAAGCTGATGACTACTCGATAGTTCAGTGTGCCATGCTTTACGGCTTAGAATCGGGACTTCAACGATGTTTTGAACGTCATGGAGCATATGAGATGTTCCAGGAGTTGAAGTTGATATTTCAAGCAAATGCCCGAATTGAGAGATATGAAGTCTCCAATAAGTTCTATAGCTGCAAGATGGAGGAGAACAGTTCTGTCAGTGAGCATATACTCAAAATGCCTGGGTATAATAATCACTTGATTCAGATGGGAGTTAATCTTCCAGATGACTGCGTCATTGACAGAATTCTCCAATCACTGCCACCAAGCTACAAGAGCTTCGTGATGAACTATAATATGCAAGGGATGAACAAGACTATTCCCAAGCTCTTCGCAATGCTGAAAGCTGCGGAGGTAGAAATCAAGAAGGAGCATCAAGTGTTGATGGTTAGCAAAACCACTAGTTTCAAGAAAAAGGGCAAAGGGAAGAAGAAGGGAAACTTCAAGAAGAACAACAAGCAAGTTGCTGCTCAAGAGAAGAAACCCAAGTTTGGACCTAAGCCTGAAACTGAGTGCTTCTACTGCAAGCAGACTGGTCACTGGAAGCGGAACTGCCCCAAGTATTTGGCGGATAAGAAGGATGGCAAGGTGAACAAAGGTATATGTGATATACATGTTATTGATGTGTACCTTACTAGAGCTCGCAGTAGCACCTGGGTATTTGATACTGGTTCTGTTGCTAATATTTGCGACTCGAAACAGGGACTACGGAATAAGCGGACGCTAGCAAAGGACGAGGTGACGATGCGCGTGGGAAACGGTTCCAAAGTCGATGTGATCGCGGTCGGCACGCTACCTCTACATCTACCTTCGGGATTAATATTAGACCTAAATAATTGTTATTTGGTGCCAGCGTTGAGCATGAACATTATATCTGGATCTTGTTTGATGCGAGACGGTTATTCATTTAAATCAGAGAATAATGGTTGTTCTATATATATGAGTAATATCTTTTATGGTCATGCACCTTTGAAGAGTGGTCTATTCTTGTTGAATCTCGATGATAGTGATACACATATTCATAATGTAGAAGCCAAAAGATGCAAAGTTAATAATGATAGTGCAACTTATTTGTGGCACTGCCGTTTAGGTCGTATCGGTGTAAAGCGCATGAAGAAACTCCATACTGATGGGCTTTTGGAACCACTTGATTATGAATCACTTGGTACTTGCGAACCGTGCCTCATAGGCAAGATGACTAAAACACCGTTCTCCGGTACTATGGAGAGAGCAACAGATTTATTGGAAATCATACATACCGATGTATGTGGTCCGATGAATATTGAGGCTCGTGGCGGATATCGTTATTTTCTCAGCTTCACAGATGATTTAAGCAGATATGGGTATATCTACTTAATGAAACATAAGTCTGAAACATTTGAAAAGTTCAAAGAATTTCAGAGTGAGGTTGAAAATCATCGTAACAAGAAAATAAAGTTTCTACGATCTGATCGTAGAGGAGAATATTTGAGTTACGAGTTTGGTGTACATTTGAAAAATTGTGGAATAGTTTCACAACTCACGCCACCCGGAACACCACAGCGTAATGGTGTGTCCGAACGTCGTAATCGTACTTTACTAGATATGGTGCGATCTATGATGTCTCTTACTGATTTACCGCTATCGTTTTGGGGTTATGCTTTAGAGACGGCCGCATTCACGTTAAATAGGGCACCATCAAAATCCGTTGAGACGACAACTTATGAACTATGGTTTGGCAAGAAACCAAAGTTGTCGTTTCTTAAAGTTTGGGGCTGTGATGCTTATGTGAAAAAGCTTCAACTTGATAAGCTCGAACCCAAATCGGAGAAATGTGTCTTCATAGGATATCCAAAGGAAACTATTGGATACACCTTCTATCACAGATCCGAAGGCAAGACTTTTGTTGCTAAATTCGGAAACTTTCTAGAGAAGGAGTTTCTCTCGAAAGAAGTGAGTGGGAGGAAAGTAGAACTTGACGAGGTAACTGTACCTGCTCCCTTATTGGAAAATAGTACATCACAGAAAACTATTTCTGCGACACCTATACCAATTAGTGAGGAAGGTAATGATGATGATCATGAAGCTTCAGGACAAGATACTACTGAGCCACGTAGATCAACCAGAGTGAGATCCGCACCAGAGTGGTACGGTAATCTAGTTCTGGAAGTCATGCTACTAGATCATGATGAACCTACGAACTATGAAGAAGCGATGGTGAGCCCAGATTCCGCAAAGTGGCTTGAGGCCATGAAATCTGAGATGGGATCCATGTATGAAAACAAAGTATGGACTTTGGTTGACTTGCCCGATGATCGGCAAGCAATTGAGAATAAATGGATCTTCAAGAAAAAGACTGACGCTGACGGTAATATTACTGTCTATAAAGCTCGACTTGTCGCGAAAGGTTTTCGACAAGTTCAAGGGGTTGACTACGATGAGACCTTCTCACCCGTAGCGATGCTTAAGTCCGTCAGAATTATGTTAGCAATTGCCACATTTTATGATTATGAAATATGGCAGATGGATGTCAAAACTGCATTCCTGAATGGATTTCTGGAAGAAGAGTTGTATATGATACAACCAGAAGGTTTTGTCGATCCAAAGGGAGCTAACAAAGTATGCAAACTCCAGCGATCCATTTATGGACTGGTGCAAGCATCTCGGAGTTGGAATAAACGCTTTGATAGTGTGATCAAAGCATTTGGCTTTATACAGACTTTTGGAGAAGCCTGTATTTACAAGAAAGTGAGTGGGAGCTCTGTAGCATTTCTAATATTATATGTGGATGACATATTGCTGATTGGAAATGATATAGAATTTCTGGATAGCATAAAGGGATACTTGAATAAAAGTTTTTCAATGAAAGACCTCGGGGAAGCTGCTTACATATTAGGCATAAAGATCTATAGAGATAGATCAAAACGCTTAATTGGACTTTCACAGAGCACATACCTTGACAAGATTTTGAAGAAATTCAAAATGGATCAAGCAAAGAAAGGGTTCTTGCCTGTGTTACAAGGTGTGAAGTTGAGTCAGACTCAATGCCCGACCACTGCAGAAGATAGAGAAAAAATGAAAGATGTTCCCTATGCTTCAGCCATAGGCTATATCATGTATGCAATGCTGTGTACCAGACCTGATGTGTGCCTTGCTATAAGTTTAGCAGGGAGGTACCAAAGTAATCCAGGAATGGATCACTGGACAGCGGTCAAGAACATCCTGAAATACCTGAAAAGGACTAAGGATATGTTTCTCGTATATGGAGGTGACAAAGAGCTCACCGTAAGAGGTTACGTTGATGCAAGCTTTGACACTGATCCGGACGATTCTAAATCGCAAACCGGATACGTGTTTACTTTAAACGGTGGAGCTGTCAGTTGGTGCAGTTCTAAACAAAGCATCGTAGCGGGATCTACATGTGAAGCGGAGTACATAGCTGCTTCGGAAGCAGCAAATGAAGGAGTCTGGATGAAGGAGTTCATATCCGATCTAGGTGTCATACCTAGTGCATTGGGTCCAATGAAAATCTTTTGTGACAACACTGGTGCAATTGCTTTGGCAAAGGAATCCAGATTTCACAAAAGGACCAAACACATCAAGAGACGCTTCAACTCCATCCGGGATTTAGTCCAGGTGGGAGACATAGAGATTTGCAAGATACATACGGATCTGAATGTTGCAGACCCGTTGACTAAGCCTCTGCCATGAGCAAAACATGATCAGCACCAAGGCTCCATGGGTGTTAGAATCATTACTGTGTAATCTAGATTATTGACTCTAGTGCAAGTGGGAGACTGAAGGAAATATGCCCTAGAGGCAATAATAAAGTTATTATTTATTTCCTTATATCATGATAAATGTTTATTATTCATGCTAGAATTGTATTAACCGGAAACATAATACATGTGTGAATACATAGAACAACAGAGTGTCACTAGTATGCCTCTACTTGACTAGCTCGTTAATCAAAGATGGTTATGTTTCCTAACCATGAACAAAAAGTTGTTATTTGATTAACGAGGTCACATCATTAGTAAAATGATCTGATTGACATGACCCATTCCATTAGCTTAGCACCCGATCGTTTAGTATGTTGCTATTGCTTTCTTCATGACTTATACATGTTCCTATAACTATGAGATTATGCAACTCCCGTTTACCGGAGGAACACTTTGGGTACTACCAAACGTCACAACGTAACTGGGTGATTATAGAGGAGTACTACAGGTGTCTCCAATGGTAGATGTTGGGTTGGCGTATTTCGAGATTAGGGTTTGTCACTCCGATTGTCGGAGAGGTATCTCTGGGCCCTCTCGGTAATACACATCACATAAGCCTTGCAAGCACTGCAACTAATATGTTAGTTGTGAGATGATGTATTACGGAACGAGTAAAGAGACTTGCTGGTAACGAGATTGAACTAGGTATTGGATACCGACGATCGAATCTCGGGCAAGTAACATACCGATGACAAAGGGAACAACGTATGTTGTTATGCGGTCTGACCGATAAAGATCTTCGTAGAATATGTAGGAGCCAATATGGGCATCCAGGTCCCGCTATTGGTTATTGACCGGAGACGTGTCTCGGTCATGTCTACATTGTTCTCGAACCGTAGGGTCCGCACGCTTAACGTTACGATGACAGTTATTATGAGTTTATGCATTTTGATGTACCGAAGGTTGTTCGGAGTCCCGGATAAGATCACGGACATGACGAGGAGTCTCGAAATGGTCGAGACGTAAAGATTGATATATTGGAAGCCTATGTTTGGACATAGGAAGTGTTCCGGGTGAAATCGGGATTTTACCGGAATACCGGGAGGGTTACCGGAACCCCCCGGGAGACTAATGGGCCTATTGGGCCTTAGTGGAAAAGAGAAAAGGGGCAGCCCACAGCTGGCCGTGCGCCCCCCTTCCCCAAGTCCTAGTAGGACTAGGAGAAGGGGCCGGCCCCCCTCTCTCTCCTTTCCCCCTTGAGAGTCCTAGTTGGAATAGGATTGGAGTGGGGAGTCCTACTCCCGGTAGGAGTAGGACTCCCCCTGCGCCTCCCTCTCTCTGGCCGGCCAGCCCCCTCCCTCCAACCTTTATATACGGGGGCAGGGGACACCCCAAGACACACAAGTTGATCCTTGAGATCGTTCCTTAGCCATGTGCGGTGCCCCCTGCCACCAAATTCCACCTCGATCATACCGTTGTAGTGCTTAGGCGAAGCCCTGCGTCGGTAGTACATCAAGATTGTCACCACGCCGTCGTGCTGACGAAACTCTTCCTCGACGCTTTGCTGGATCGGAGCCCGAGGATCGTCATCGAGCTGAACGTGTGCTAAGAACTCGGAGGTGCCGAAGTAACGGTGCTTGGATCGGTCGGATCGGGAAGAAGACGTACGACTACTTCCTCTACGTTGTGTGATCGCTTCCGTAGTCGGTCTGCGTTGGTACGTAGACAACACTGTCCCCTCTCGTTGCTGTGCATCACCATGATCTTGCGTGTGCGTAGGAAAATTTTCGAAATTACTGCGTTCTCCAACATGGTGCCCCGTTCTCAAGAGGGGTCTATCTACCAATTGGGCGGAGCCGAAGTGTGGCGCATCACCGGGACCGGATACCTATCCGGAACCCCGAAGAAGGCGTCCGAGGACTGGCCTTCGGAATGGTTTTACATAGATGACGTCCCGCTACTGGACCCTATCCGGGTCGGTCTCCCTGAGTTCAACAATGCCCCATTGAAGAAACGCTTGAGCTGGCGTCCACGGAGCTCTCAGAGAGAAAGCGACAGAGACGTCCTTTATCTGATGGGCCGGATAAGACTGTTGGCTCATTCCGGACTAACCATGATTGGAGTCATGGCCGCATGCATTATGCGGGGGGTGCAACCGTTTCAATATAGAGGCCACCCCATGTGGGATTTCAACGGGGAGGATGACGCCACCCGTTGCGGTCGTAAGGGGCCGGCCTCAGCCGCCGCCTTAGTAAAGATCTTATCCTCTTTGTACAAGGGAGAAAAGGAGGAATTGCTCCGCGTCAACCCGCGGGCCGGATTCAGTATGTACGATCCTCCAAGTTGGGTAAGTGAACAATTGCGCTTGCCCGTTTGTTTTATACTCCCACGGTTAGGTAGTCTAACGACTTCAATGCAGGAACTGCGATAGGAGGTAAAGGATATAAACAGCCGTCCTCCACAGCCCGAGGACCCAGAACGGTCCCTCAATCCGGACTCCGAAGAGGTGGAGCTTATCGACGGGGTGTTCCATCAGCTAAGTAAGGACAATACCTTGGTGGCCATTACGGCGGATTACCCAGGGTTAATCCCGGCCTCCCAGGTGACGGAAACCGGAGTCCCATTCCCTTGAAAGAGATTCCGCTCTCACGTATTCCGGTGTTTCTGACGACAACCGTGTTTTGCAGGGGAGATTTCTGAGGCAGGAGGCCGAACCTGCGGCGGCTAGCCAACAAGGAATGTAGTCCGGATTGAGATGCCGATGCAAAGGTATAGCGCACCCTCTGTTTCCCTGGAGTTTATTCTGTCAGGGCATATTAACGTTCGTGCTATCTTCAGAATGAAGAGACCTCGCCGGACTACATCCGGAGAGGTTGCCAATCACACCTCCACCAGCCAGGCTCCAACGTCTGGCCAGGAAGCGGAGGCGAGCACAAGGCACGCACCGGACGCTCCTCCGACAGAGGATGCGGATAGGCTGTCTGCCACAAATTCTGAAGTGGAGAGTGCCATGAACCATAGGCATCGTCGGACAGTTCTACGCGACGCTTGTTTCTCCCAAGAGGCTTTAGATGCCTTTAATACGGGAGATGCATACGTCCGTGCCGGTCAAAATGGTTTAGCCAGAGCCACGGAGCAGTATGTAAAAGACATACGGGTAAGAAAATTTTGGTTATATATATATATATATATATATATATGCCAGTAGCCCCCGAGACTTGAAGCAGTTAGAGCAACTGATTTAAGGATCATTTAATATGCAGGTTCTTACAGAGAAGAATACCGTACTGTCCCAGGAGCTGGAAAAGTGCAAGGCCCAACTAGAGGCCGCACTAGCCGCAGCAGGGGAGCCCAAAGAGACCCCGTCAGGTAAGATACACTTCGAAAGATTAGTATTGTGCGGTGTGGGTGCAAATCTGACAGATCATATTGCAGATGGCGCCGGACTCGATCCGGAAAAGCAACAACTCTTACGCCAGCTAAAGGCCGGTGAGAGTGTGTTGACAAAGGTGAGGCGGGAGAAGAATGATCTTCAGGATGCCAACACTAAGCTGGACGTCGAACTTAAAGATGTTCGTGGCCAGCTATCGGACTCCACGAAGGAGAATCAGCGGCTTCGACGCGACATATTTAGTAAGTGCTTGAACGAACTTTGAAAAAAGAGTTCGGCGAGGAATTCGACTAACAGAGTAATCTCTGTAGGTATGCTCACAGGTCGTCCTGCAGAGGAGATGCCCAGTTCTACGGGTGACCTTCTTCCCAAACTCTTGCAACTACACGAGCGAATTCGGCAGGCAATGCGAGGTATTGCCCAAGCCTTATGGCCTGCCCACTCTGTGCCCGAGGGCCTTGGAGAGCCTGCGGAGAAGCTGAAGGGAGCTCGGCGGCGCTTCCGGTTCTGGAAGATATCGGGCTACCGACAAGGCGCTAGGAAGGCCTGGGCCATGGTGAAGACCCATTTTACGAAGTCTGACCCAAACCACATGGCCGAGGTCGGACCAGTGGGGCCTGATGGGAAGGAGATCCCTGTAAGCTTAGTATACGGCCAAGTAGAGTTGGCCACGAAGTATTCCCAGCAGGACTATAAATTAGACAGCCTGTTAGATGGTATAGAAGAGGAATACAATCAGTCAAAATGACTGTGTAATTGTGAATTGACATGTGTAATGCCTTCTAGCCGGATTGTAGATCGTTTGTCGTTGCCGACCTTTTCGTTTCAACCTCGGGACCTGACGGTCCGGCGTGTGTCCGAATAACCTAGCGTTTATATAAGAACCGGGGTATGCGTGGAGACCAGGCATAGGGGTCATCAGTGCTTTATCATACATGTGCCCAACTAGTTATGTTATATTACATGGTTAGTAAGAAACATCTTCCAGAGAGAATAGTTCCGTTAAGGGTTCCTTTCGCTGGGAGGCATGCCCTAAGGTGCATGTCCGGACTGCATGAAAAGAAGCAGAAAAAAACATCTGGGGGCGCATAAAATGAGTAAAAGGATCATCTTTTATTTCACCGACCGAATATTCCCTTAAGAACGCTAGCTTTCAGCTTCACCCAGTCTGAGGTACACATCCAGCTGACCCGGCAGTAACAATCACAGAGGTGCTCCCTTTAGCGCCTAGCCGAACAATCAGGAACGTAGGGGTAAGCACAGGAGCCAGGCAACCCAGCTTGGCCAAAACTTAAGTCATATCGATGCATATAATGGTGAAGAAAAAGGCACATGCGGAAGTTTGACGTATGTGTTGGGCGTGAAGCCCGTATAAATAAGCTTCTGTTAAAGAAGCCCCCAGGTTTAATGAGCGCCAGTGGCGCGTCACTAGCTGAGCCTTTAAGGGCTATAAAAGAAGACTGTGAGAACAGTACTGGTGTCCTTGGGCTGGCTTTCTGCGGCCTTCGGAATTAAGAGGTCCTCGCCGATTTTGGCCACCTGCCGGAGTATCCAACATGCTCTAAGGCTGTGAGTTGGTGTGGCGTCCTCTGTACTATGAATTCTACAGGGTCCATCAAGCCATCTTTCCAGTACGGTTCCATGCCCTGTAGAGGGTTTTGGCTTTTTGGTGTTTATCCCGGGTGTCCTATGATGATGCACCCTCTTAGTTCAGACGGGATTACTATTCAAGGCCGGATTATCCCAAAAGTTTATTTCGGTTTTCCAGGCGGTTTCCATCGCACAGTACTTTTGTACTATGGATGCCAAGTCAGCGAAGCGTGTAATATCACGACGACTAGCGGCGTTAAGGATTCCCTTGTCCGTGCAATTACTGCAGAAAATTGATATTGTGTCTTCCTCGCGGCAATCCTTTATCCTGTTCATAACCAGGAGGAATCTGGCCCAGTAATGATGTACTATTTCCTCGGGCCTCTGCCTGATTTGGGAGAGATCGCTTATGATCGGGTGGGCGGGTGTCATTGAATCTGAAACCTCACCCAATCCAAGATTCGGAGGCCGAAGAGTTTCTGAACTCTAAAGTTCGGATTCTTGGATGTTGTCCAATGAATCTGGCCCATTGCCTGATCCTAAGCTCAGGTCTTGAGTTACATCTCACCCTCCGTGGGTATCTGGCTTGGAGGGGTCAGGAATTCGGACGTAGCTAGTCCTTAAAATAGATGAAGGGTCGTCGCACTGCGTCTCTACCACGGCAACATGGTGGGTGGCTTGGGGAGAGTTAATTTCTCTTAGATCGGGTTTAAGCCCAACCTGGTCGTAATCCGTAGCGACCCCAGGGCGGCGATGCGATCCAAGAGCTCGTTAACGGAAGAGAGCTCCATTGGATCTAGCTGCTCGACGAGCTCCGAGCTGACGTGTTGGTTGCTTTTGATGACCCGAGAGGTCACCGTCGGTGCAACAGCCGAACAGGCGGTCATGAGGAAACCACCTAGCCGGAGGGTTTGGCTGACAGCCAAGGCTCCCTTAGCAACGCCACCGTCTTTAAAGACGGGAGGAGGCATCCTTCCTGATTGCGACGGCACAGAGGAACTCTCAATGAAAGCACCAATGTCGGTGTCAAAACTGGCGGATCTCGGGTAGGGGGTCCCGAACTGTGCGTCTAGGCCGGATGGTAACAGGAGGCAGGGAACACGATGTTTTAGCCAGGTTCGGGCCCTCTCGATGGAGGTAAAACCCTACGTCCTGCTTGATTAATATTGATGATATGGGTAGTACAAGAGTAGATCTACCACGAGATCAAGGAGGCTAAACCCTAGAAGCTAGCCTATGGTATGATTGTTGTATATGGAGTTGATTGCCTACGGACTACAACCCTCCAGTTTATATAGACACCGGAAATGGTTAGGGTTACATAGAGTCGGTTACAATGGTAGGAGATCTTGAATATCCGCATCGCCAAGCTTACCTTCCACGCCAAGGAAAGTCCCATCCTGACACGGGACGAAGTCTTCAATCTTGTATCTTCATAGTCCAGGAGTCCGACTGAAGGTATAGTCCGGCTACCCGAACACCCCCTAATCCAGGACTCCCTCAGAGGCCGTCCTTAAGAACTGAGATCTGTATGTGTGATTCCAGAACTAGCTACTACCATGCATTGGGATCCTTAATTGACCCTCTCGGCTTCTTAACCATCCTAGTCCTCTGTCCATGAGTTGCAACCAGTTTCTGGTGTTTATAGGTTATGTGTTGGCGGCCGTGCGTAGCGCTGACCATAGGGATGGGCTATGATGCGGTAGATTCACCGTGGCCGGGTATGCCGGGCGCCCGTTTGGTGTCTCGGAACCCTGTACACATCGTTTGGGGCCGTATGTGGAAACCTCGGCCGAACTCCCTGTGGATGGAACCTGGATAGGCGATAAACCTGGACTAGAGACTTGAGTGTTTAGGTCGGCCATGGCCGACACCCTCGTTGGCCTTCCGCTTGAAGGTTGCCGAGTACATGTCGTGTAAATGACGATAAGTGGTGAAAGCGTGTATGAAGAAGTACGCCCCTTCAGGGTTAACATAATCTATTCGAATAGCCGCGTCCGCGGTAAAGGACTACTTGGCTCCCTGTACAGTTCATAGACAAGTGAAAGTGGATACTCTAAAATGCGCAAGATAAGCGTGAGTGCTATGGATGGCGTTCTCATAGGGAGAAGGGAGCGGATCCATAGTGGTGTATTGATTGGTGAATATGTGGACTCGTGTGCGCCACCTCAAAGAGTTGCTTGTAGTCGTAGTTCAGGTTAGCCACTGAGTCAAAGCTAGCTTGCTACAGTTAAACTTTTTTTTTGAGAACTGATGACAGTGAGTAACTCTCACTGCCTTTATATTAATATAGAAGGTTAGGGTGGGTTAGAGTGTCCAGCACTATACAAATTACATGGTGGTGAGGGGGGATTAGCTAGGCAACAAAACAGAAAATCAAAGCAAGTTGACTATCGAAAGAATGTAAGGGCCCTGCTCCTGCTTTGTCCTATGAGCTAGCATGGAAAAGTCCTTCTTGAACCTGTTCTTCCAGGAATCAAAAGAAGGCTAAATCCCTCTGAAGTGCTTGTCGTTCCTCTCTTTCCAGATCCCCCAAGCAGCAATTGTGAACACTTCAAGAAACATTGGCCTTGCCCACCTATTCTTGCCCTCATGCATCATTTTAATCCAGTCGGCGTCATCTGTCCAATGTATCCCCAGTGCATCCCAGCACCTTCGACTAAAGGGGCAAGTGAAGAAAAGATGAGCAATATCTTCCTCGGGCGGGTGGTCACAAAGGAGACAGGCATAATTGTCATTCTAGATTCTGAAGTGCCTTCTCCGAAGCATATTCCTGGTATTCAGCCTGTCAGCCAACAACAACCACAAAAGACTTTCCATTGCATCATGCACTTGGTTCTCCATATCCATCCAAAGATCTCATCGGCTTGTATCTGGTTGAAGCAATGGGCATAAAACTTGGAAGCTCTAAAGTTTGTGTCTCCCCAAACACAAAGCCACACGTCCCTGTCCTCAGTCATTGAGATTTCGAGGGTTTCCGCCTGAATTTGAACTACCTCGTTGTTAGCCTCCAAGGATAAAGGCAAGTGGAACACCTCTCCCAGCCTCTCAGAGGACAAGAGATGCCTCACAGATACATCCGGGTCTCTAGCAAACGAGAAGGCTCTCGGGTATCTGTTTTGAAGAGTACCTGTATTCCAATTGTCCTTCTAGAACAAGACCGTATCTCCAGCATATACATCTGTTTTGGTGACCCCTCTGTATATATCAGATATTGACATGAGATCTCTCCACCAGAATGATCCACATGGGTCAGAGGCATGCGGTATTTTATCCACATAGTAGGTTTCCCAAATCAGATTGACCCATGGAACATCATGCTTGTTATAAAACTTGTGAAGTTGTTTCAACAGGAGCCCTTGGTTTTGGGTCTTCAGGTCAATGATCCCCAGACCTCCTTTGTTTTTGGGTTTGCACACCATATCCCAGGCTGCCAGGGAGCCGCCCTTAACTCCATCATCTGACTTCCTCACCCAAAGACACGATATACAAAGCTTATCGAGGTGCTGAAAGTGACAGTATCCCTAGGTGGTTTTGGTAATTCATAACAACATATAGCTCATTGAGCTAATGCTATTCCAAGTTGATTATTTCAGGAAAGCTCAATGATTGGCATGGCATGGATGTGAAAGTGGAACCCTCAAAATGCTAAGGACAAAAGATTGCCTCAAGCTCAAAAGCTCAAGACTCTTCATTTTATATTTTAGTGATCCAAGATCACATTGAGTCTTTAGGAAAAGCCAATACTATCAAGGAGGGATGAGGTGTTGCTTAATGAGCCTCTTGCTTCATGTGCTTAATGATATGCTCCAAAATCCTCAGCTACTTTCCCATATCCACAAATGACCTAAACCCTAAGCCAAACTCGGTCATACCGATTCTTTCTATCCGGCGCCACCGAGTTTCACTTGTCATAAGCCACTGCCAAGCCCTAGCAATTCGGTCCTACCGATAGGGATCTCGGTCTCACCAAGATGGGGTTGCAAACTCTCTTTTTCCCTTTCGTAACTTTTCGGTCTCACCGAAAGAGCGAATCGGTCCCACCGAGATTGCAATGTAAACTCTGTGTTTCCCTTTTGTAACTTTTCGGTCTCACCGAAAGAGCAAATCGGTCCCACCGAGTTTGCCTGACCAACTCTCTGGTTAGCTTATTACCAAACTCAGTCTCACCGAGTTTGTGTAATCGGTCTCACCGAGGTTACGTTATGCCCAAACCCTAACAGAATCGGTCCAACCGAGTTGCATGTCAGCCCCACCAAAAATCTCTAACGGTCACTAGGTTTACCTTTTCGGTCCGACCGAGTTTGTTGATTCGGTCCCACCGAGATTGGTAGATTGTGTGTAACGGTTGGATTTTGTGTGGAGGCTATATATACCCCTCCACCTCCTCTTCATTCATGGAGAGAGCCATCAGAACACATACACAATTCCAACTCATATGTTCTGAGAGAGAACCACCTACTCATGTGTTGAGACCAAGATATTCCATTCCTACCATATGAATCTTGATCTCTAGCCTTCCCCAAGTTGCTTTCCACTCAAATCTTCTTTCCACCAGATCCAAATCCTATGAGAGAGAGTTTAGTGTTGTGGATACTATCATTTGAAGCACAAGAGCAAGGAGTTCATCATCAACACACCATTTGTTACTTCTTGGAGAGTGGTGTCTCCTAGATTGGCTAGGTGTCACTTGGGAGCCTCCGACAAGATTGTGGAGTTGAACCAAGGAGTTTGTAAGGGCAAGGAGATCGCCTACTTCGTGAAGATCTACCGCTAGTGAGGCAAGTCCTTCGTGGGCGATGGCCATGGTGGGATAGACAAGGTTGCTACTTCGTGGACCCTTCGTGGGTGGAGCCCTCTGTGGACTCGCGCAACCGTTACCCTTGGTGGGTTGAAGTCTCCATCAACGTGGATGTAGGATAGCACCACCGATCCGAACCATGGGAAAAACATCCGTGTCTCCAATTGCGTTTGAATTCTCCAAACCCTTCCCTTTTCATTCTTGCAAGTTGCATGCTTTACTTTCCGCTGCCAATATACTCTTTTCATGCTTGCTTGAATTATGTGATGATTGCTTGACTTGTCCTAAAATAGCTAAAATCTGCCAAGAACTAAAATTGGGAAAAGGTTAAGCTTTTATTTGGTCAAGTAGTCTAATCACCCCCCTCTAGACATACTTTCGATCCTACAAGTGGTATCAGAGCTTTGGTCTCCATTTGCTTTGATCTCCATAGCTTTTGGTGGTCATAGCCTTGGTTTCACAACCTAGGAGAGTATGGCGTCTAGCGAGGGAAATTATCACCGTAGAGGTCCTTACTTTGATGGTACTAATTTTGCTAGTTGGAAGCATAAAATGAAAATGCATATTCTTGGACATAACCCCGCCGTTTGGGCTATTGTGTGTGTTGGTTTGCAAGGTGACTTCTTTGATGGGAAAGAACCAAACCTTCAAGCTACCACGGATGAGTTGAAGATGTTGCAATACAATGCTCAAGCTTGTGATATTCTCTTCAACGGATTATGCCCCGAAGAATTCAACAAAATCAGCCGTCTTGAGAATGCAAAGGAAATTTGGGACACTTTGATTGATATGCACGAAGGTATCGACTCTGTCAAGGAATCCAAGTTGGATGTGCTTCAAAGTCAACTTGACAAGTTCAAAATGAAGGATGGTGAAGGTGTCGCTGAAATGTACTCTAGGCTTGCTCTCATCACAAATGAGATTGCCGGCTTAGGAAGTGAAGAGATGACCGATAGATTCATCGTCAAGAAGATTCTAAGAGCCTTGGATGGAAAATATGATACCGTGTGCACATTGATCCAAATGATGCCCAATTACAAAGATCTCAAGCCAACGAAAGTGATTGGAAGAATTGTTGCTCATGAGATGTCACTTAAGGATAAAGAGGAACTTCACAACAAATCAAGTGGTGCCTACAAAGCCTCATGTGAAGCCCCTACATCATCAAGTGAGAAACAAAACTTCAACGAAGAATTGAGCTTAATGGTGAAGAACTTCAACAAGTTCTACAAGAGTAGAAGCAAAGATAGAAGCTTCAAGTCAAGGTCCTACAATGACAAAAGGTCTTCTAGTCGAGAGCGAAACTGCTACAATTGTGGAAGACCCGGACACTATTCCAATGAGTGTACGGCTCCCTACAAGAGAAGAGAAGATTCTCCAAAAATAAGAAGCAAAGATTCACCACCAAGAGAGAGAAGGAGTAGAGATGATCGTTATGAACGAAGATACTCACGGAGAAGCAAGGATTCGGAAAGGAAGGAAAAATCATCAAGGAGCTACACAAAACGAAGACATCAAGCTCATGTTGGTGAATGGGTATCCGGCTCTGACTCCGACAGCCACTCCGAGAGAAGTTATCACTCCGACTCCGAAGATACTCAAGATGAAGGTGTTGCCGGTCTAGCACTTGTGTCATCCAACTCCTACGACATATTTGATTCACCAAATGAAGGAATTGGAAGATGCTTCATGGCCAAAGGTCCTAAGGTAACACACCCCGAGTATGTTGATGATGATGACTTGTTAGGTGATGATGATTTGCTTGTTGACAACTCTAGTGATGAATACTATGATGAAACGTCAATTAATCATGCTAATCAAGATAAAATGAATGACAATGATAAGGAGAAGATTGAGGCTCTAACTACAGAACTAAACACTCTTAAGTTAGATCATGAAACTATCTTCGAAGCTCATCGAGAACTTTTAAGAGCTCATGAGAAATTACGCTTTGAAAAGCTCAATCTTGAGCAAGAGCATGAGTTTTTAAAAGCAATCAATGATGATCTCCGCAAGAAAAGTTCTTCTTACATTGCCAAGCGTTTACTCTTATCCACTTACATGCCTCAAGTCAAGTCTAGTAACAAGAACAAGAAAGATTCTTCCTCTAGTAGTAACAATGATCATGCTAAATCCAATATTGTTGCTTCTAGTAGTTCTCTTGATTCCACTAATGATTCTCTTAGCCAAGTTACACTTGAGCAAGAAAATAGCTTATTGAAGGGAATTATAGAGAAAGGAGTGTACAAAAGCCTTGCCGGGAGTAAGCAATTCGAGGAAATTGTGCGCAAGCAAGGAATGCACCGGAAGAATCAAGGTGTTGGTTTTGAACGAAAGTTCGATGCCAATCGAGTTGAGTGGGAAGAAGATCAATACCCCAAGACAAAGTTTGTTCCTCAACAAGAGAAGTATGATACTTCCTTCAAGGGGACACAAGCTCAAGATGATCTTCCACCACAAGACTACAAGCAAAAAGGCAAGGACAAGCTTCAAGAGGAAATTGATGCATTTGAAGAAGCTCCTAAGACCTTAGTCAAGTGGATTCCCAAGACTACTTCAAGTTCCACTTCATCAAGTACGACTACAACTCCAAGGATTCCCATCAAGATGATGTGGATCCAAAAGAAGAAGAACTAGAGAGTTCTTGAGGGTGACTTCGCCAACATACTTCACTCTTATCATTTTGGCAAGAACAAGTGCAATCAACTTCCACATCTTGCACTAGTTCAAGGAGTCACAAACCCTCTTGTTGGTAAGACAAGGGACAAGGTAACCTAAAAGTTTTCATGGACATCATCTTGTGTGTGGATCACTCTATGTCTATGGATATCCTTGTTTGTTCCTTGTGGGACTAACCCATGTAGGTATTGAAAGTGCAATTCAGTCAAATGGATAGCTCCAAGTGATCTACATCAACATTGAGCATCCACATCTTCAACATCTACATGAAGTCATCATCGACAAAACCCAAGGTTAGTTCATCCCTCTTAGGGGGGATATCACATCTAGGGGGAGCTTTGCTCTAAAACTTGAGCTAAAGCAACTCTAAAGATGTGAACACAACAATGCTTTATGTAAAAGTGGTAACCCCACTTGAGCTTAAACGATGAGTATGACCTATGATCAAGTGTTCTCACTTGACTCCTAAGTCAATATACTCATATATAGATGACCTAATCATCGCAAATTGCTTGATAGATGCTAGAATTGGTTGTGCATGCTTTGTCACATATTTCATTTGCCATCTTATTGTGTGAGCATGTTGGTTGCATATTTTACTCATTTGAGGACATCCACTTCTTGTTTTGATTGTTTGGCTTTATTTCCTTTTGCCAAGTGGATGGACAAGAATGCCTAAGAACCTCCTCTAGCTATCTATGCTTTTCTCGTCTCAAACTCTATTCATGCTGCATCACAAAATTTGATCAAGTCAGTTTCGAACCACTCTGTGTGAGGAGCGCTCGGAGTCCCCGATTCGTCATAGACTTAAACTTCCAAAACCTCTTTGTGATTCTCGGTCTGACCGATTCCCCACTTTTGGTCCTACCGAGATCATTAAGTTGATCTAGGTTTTCGATCTCGGTGCAACCGATTTGAACTTTTCGGTCACACCGAGTTGCAGTAACTGCTCGCAGTTATGCATCTCGGTGCCACCGAGTTGTTCCACTCAGTCACACCGACAGGGTCGGGCTATATATAGTCACGGGCAAAAAATTGGAAATTTCTCCGAACCCCTTCGCCCGCGCGATAGCCTGCTCTGCCAACTTGGTCTCCGGATCGTCTCCTCGCCGCCAGCCGCCTCTAGTAGCTGGTCTCCGTCTCCGTCAACGGGAATTCTACCCTGCCGTTGCCGCCGCAGCGAGTCTCCGCCGAACTAGGGTATGGACTCGATCTTTGTGCTATTCTCCAATCCGATTCCAGGCACATTGTGATCATCATGATTCTTGCCACGTTTGATAAACTCCTATCCAGTCAATGAACTCGTAGATTAGGTTTAATTCAAAAATTTTAGGGTTAGGTTTCCACCGAAACCATCTCGGACCCACCGAGTTGAAAAACTCGGTCCCACCAATTTGGCTTATGCCATTGCACAAGTGAGACTCGGTTTGACCGAGAATTTCTTATCGGTGTGACCGATTTTGGAACTCTGTGAAACCCTAGCAGTCTCGGTGCCACCAAACTGTGATTCGGTCTGACCGAGTTCACCAGTTTAGGTTCCAAAACTGCTTCGGTATCACCGAGTTTAGAAATCGGTAGATCCGAGATGCTTTCAGTGGGAAACTAAAAATAAGTTTTTGAATTATTCTTTTGCAAAAATCTCTGCATTTTGTGATGCTCATCCAATCTATCTCATCTATAACCTATTCACAGGGTCAGCGGTTAGAGTTTGTATCATGTTAGACCAAAGTGATAGCCAGAACATGTCAGAGCAGCAAGTACAGATGAGTGAGGGCACTAGTCCCTCAAGTTCCTCAGATGATGGCAGCAGGAGCACCCCTAGCAATCTGCCTAAAGCTGCCACAAGACAGAGAAAGAAGAGAACCTCAGACTCAGAAGATGAGGATTATGTGGCAGAAGAGGAAGCAACCTCCAAGGGAGTTGAGCCAGCACAGGGTGTAAAGCCAGGGTTGAAGTTCAAAAGGCCAGCAGGCAGGCAGCCTATGTCAAAGGCTAGAGCTTCAACTGAGAAGCCCACTCCCATAGAGCCAGTAGCTGCTGAGGGCAAGAAGAGGAAAGAAAGGGTGAAGAAAACTGTAGCCAGAGTGCTTGGCAAAGCTTCCATCATGGAAGATGAGGAAGAAGAAGAGGTAGCTGCACCAGCACCAAAGGCACCCAAGCTGATGGGTGATGCCATAAGATCAGGGGAAGCTGCTTCCAAGGCCAAGCCAGCTCCAAAGCCCAAGCCAAAGAGGAATACAAGAAGCATCCCAGCTGCTGAGAAGAACAAGGCCCCAGTGCCTGAAGCTGCAGAAGAAGAGGAAGAGAATGTTCTTAGGAAGCTCAAGCCCAAGATCCCAGACCACAACGATGCTCATCCTATGGCTGAGGATATGAAGCTCAGGAGAGACTCAGGGCTGAGGAAGTGGAGAGAAGCAGACCCGTATGCTTCAAGGAGAAGGACTGCAGTTGACTACAAGTTTCACACCAAGGAGCACCAAGATTTCTATGAGACAGTGCTGCTAGACAAGAAGCCCATTGTCTGTGACATGAGATGGGTCGATTGGCAATACATCAAGGACAACGAGGAGTACTACCCTAGAGTGCAGGACAGCTTCAAGGCGTGTGGAGTAGAGGACTTTGTCGGGCAGAAGCTCACAAAGTGGAACGAGGAACTCATCATGCAGTTCTACTCCACAGCCCATTTTTATCCAGATGGTAGGATAATTTGATGTCAGAGGGTACGAGGTACCAGTCCACAGTTGCTGAATGGGCTCAGCTGATAAATGCCCCAGAGGAGCAAGCAGATGACTTGGACGTTTATGCCAAGAAGAAGATGGACCACAACTCTATGTCCAACATGTACAAGGAGATTCCAAATGAAGCACTTGACACTTTCAAGTTTGGCTTAGTACATTATCTTCTATCAGGGCTGCCCACTATCAATTGGATACTTAGGCACACCTTATTGCCCAAGTCTGGAGATCACAAGATGATCAGAGGCTACGCGATCAACTTGCTTCATATCTTTGACGTGCCTCAGAAATTCAAGGTGATGAGCCTAATGGTAGAGACCATTAAGAGGACAGCAGTAGACCAGAAGAGGAGCTGTGGATATGCCCCATAGATTCAGGAGCTCATCAACTCCAAGATGGGCACGGGCATATACCTGTTGGACAAGGAACACCTGCCTATCTGCCCAAGCACAAGCCAAGAAGGAGAAGGCTAGGAAGGAGAAAGCTGCCAAGATGCCTACTCAAGAGGAGGCATCTGAATATTTCCTGAAAACCAAACAAGAGCAGCTTGGTTACTTGATTGCATCCGCACTGCGGATTGAGCAAGGACTAGCCACCCTGACTCAAAACCAGGCAAGCTTAGAGAGGATCATGGAACAAAAGTTCTATGACTTGGATGTCAAAGTGACAGAGATTCAGTATGCAGTGGAGCAGCTCCAAGATGATATGCAGGAGAGGAGAGGCAAGACTACAACTGATGCCTTTGCCAGAGTGCCCCGAGCTCCGAGGTCGTCTGCAGTGCCAGTTCCTAACACAAGAGCAACCGCCTCAGCCCCAGCCGCAGCATCAGCTCAAACTCCAGCATTTACTTCAGCTCCAGCGTCTACTTCAGCATCTACGGAAGCCTTCGTCCTTGGAGTGATCCGGACTCCACCACCACCTGAAGATCAAGCCTGAGTGTCGACTTAGCACTATGCATTTTCTAGGAACTTTTTGGTAACTTGTTGCCAAAGGGGGAGAAAATGTATAGATCATAGGCTTCGAGAGAGAGTGTTGCCTTTTATTTTCTCCTGTTTTATTTGGTGGTTTTTCGAACTTTGTTTGCTTTTGTGTGAGATACTACGTCATTATCTGTGTTAGACATCGATGATCATGTGTTTGATCATAAGCTACAATTAATGTTTGCTTAATGCTATTATCCTATCTATCTTATGTGATCATTCACTATTCTTGGTGATGAGTGCATGTATTTCATTCTTATCATTTTAAGCGCTCCACCAAGATGTATGTGACATGGAAGAGTAACCCATGACTCTAACTCTTTCTGCATTTGCAGTCCAAAGCAAATTTTAAATATGCACAAATTTAGGGGGAGCTCTTACTTATCACATACTTCTCAAAGCGACGATATACTTCATGCTTATTATCATTTGTCGAAGCTTTGATCTATATGTTGTCATCAATTACCAAAAAGGGGGAGATTGAAAGTGCAACTATCCCTAGGTGGTTTTGGTAATTCATAACAACATATAGCTCATTGAGCTAATGCTATTCCAAGTTGATTATTTCAGGAAAGCTCAATGATTGGCATGGCATGGATGTGAAAGTGGAACCCTCAAAATGCTAAGGACAAAAGATTGGCTCAAGCTCAAAAGCTCAAGACTCTTCATTTTATATTTTAGTGATCCAAGATCACATTGAGTCTTTAGGAAAAGCCAATACTATCAAGGAGGGATGAGGTGTTGCTTAATGAGCCTCTTGCTTCATGTGCTTAATGATATGCTCCAAAATCCTCAGCTACTTTCCCATATCCACAAATGACCTAAACCCTAAGCCAAACTTGGTCATACCGATTCTTTCTATCCGGCGCCACCGAGTTTCACTTTTCATAAGCCACTGCCAAACCCTAGCAATTCGGTCCTACCGATAGGGATCTCGGTCTCACCGAGATGGGGTTGCAAACTCTCTGTTTCCCTTTCGTAACTTTTCAGTCTCACCGAAAGAGCGAATCGGTCCCACCGAGATTGCAATGTAAACTTTGTGTTTCCCTTTTGTAACTTTTCGGTCTCACCGAAAGAGAAAATCGGTCCCACCGAGTTTGCCTGACCAACTCTCTGGTTAGCTTATTACCAAACTCGGTCTCACCGAGTTTGTGTAATTGGTCTCACCGAGATTACGTTATACCCAAACCCTAACAGAATCGGTCCTACCGAGTTGCATGTCAGTCCCACCGAAAATCTCTAACGGTCACTAGGTTTACCTTTTCGGTCCGACCGAGTTTGTTGATTCGGTCCCACCGAGATTGGTAGATTGTGTGTAACGGTTGGATTTTGGGTGGAGGCTATATAGACCCCTCCACCTCCTCTTCATTCATGGAGAGAGCCATCAGAACACATACACAATTCCAACTCATATGTTCTGAGAGAGAACCACCTACTCATGTGTTGAGACCAAGATATTCCATTCCTACCATATGAATCTTGATCTCTAGCCTTCCCCAAGTTGCTTTCCACTCAAATCTTCTTTCCACCAGATCCAAATCCTATGAGAGAGAGTTGAGTGTTGGGGAGACTATCATTTGAAGCACAAGAGCAAGGAGTTCATCATCAACACACTATTTGTTACTTCTTGGAGAGTGGTGTCTCCTAGATTGGCTAGGTGTCACTTGGGAGCCTCCGACAAGATTGTGGAGTTGAACCAAGGAGTTTGTAAGGGCAAGGAGATCGCCTACTTCATGAAGATCTACCGCTAGTGAGGCAAGTCCTTCGTGGGCGATGGCCATGGTGGGATAGACAAGGTTGCTACTTCGTGGACCCTTCGTGGGTGGAGCCCTTTGTGGACTCGCGCAACCGTTACCCTTCGTGGGTTGAAGTCTCCATCAACGTGGATGTAGGATAGCACCACCTATCCGAACCACGGGAAAAACATCCGTGTCTCCAATTGCGTTTGAATTCTCCAAACCCTTCCCTTTACATTCTTGCAAGTTGCATGCTTTACTTTCCGCTACCAATATACTCTTTGCATGCTTGCTTGAATTATGTGATGATTGCTTGACTTGTCCTAAAATAGCTAAAATCTGCCAAGAACTAAAATTAGGAAAAGGTTAAGCTTTTATTTGGTCAAGTAGTCTAATCACCCCCCTCTAGACATACTTTCGATCCTAAAGGTGCTCAATGATTTGAGGGTTTATCTTGATGGAACACATGGCATAGATAGCCAGAGAAGTGACCACAGAGTTGAGCAGCGTAAGCTTGGATCCATAGTCCAGGAGTGAGGCTGCAGCAGGCATCTTTCTCTGAACTGAGGAAACCATCGGCATCAAATCATTCACACTCAGGCGCGTGGTACCCATGGGCAATCCTAGGTATGTGAACGGCATGTTGCTGATAGCACAACCAAAGATTGAAGCAATTTCCCTTGCCAGCACCGGGTCAGAGTTGATGGGCACAAGAGTCGACTTGTGGAAGTTTATTTTTAGGCCCACTGACATGGCATAGTCCACTAGGATGGATTTTAGAACTTGTGCTTGCGCTACAGAGGCCGGGAGCACAGCGATCATGTCATCCACATACTGGATAACATGGTAGTTGCTGTCGGAAGTGGGAAGAGGTAGCTGTAGCAGTCCAGTCGGAGTGGCATCATTCATCGCTGACTGAAGAAGGTCCGCTGCGAGAACAAAGATCAACGGGGACAAATGATCTCCATGACGGACCCCACAGAGGCAATCAAACTATTTCCCAGGGGTTCCATTAAGAAACACCGAGGAGCTACTAGAAGAAAAGATGCATTTAATCCACCCCAACCATTTTTCATTAAAGCCCATGTGCCACATGATCTCAATCATTGGTTCATGCTGGATGGTGTCGAAAGCCTTCGTGAAATCGAGTTTCAGGATGCAACAAGCTCTTCCCGATGACTGGCATTGGTGTATGTATTCAAATGCCCAGGCGAGGCAGTCCTGTATCGATCTTCCCTTCAAAAAGCCGTATTGGTTTTGGTGAATGATCTTGAGCACCAGCTTTTGTAAACGATTAGCCAGCAGTTTAGTTATCAGTTTCACACAACAGTTGAGCAGTGTGATGGGTCTGAAATCATTAGCGGTCTCTGGCGACTAGGTTTTTGGGATGAGTGTTATGAAACCCGAGTTCAGGCTCCGGAGATCAATGACACCATCATAGAAGTCTTTGCACAATCTATAGAAATCGTGTTTGATAATGTGCCAACACGATTTCAGAAAACACCCGTTGAAGCCATCTGGGCCCGGCACTCGATCCGATGGCATCTCTGTAACAACTCTGTCAATTTCCTCGTTTGTGAAAGGCGTGGTTAGTTCCTCCAGCCCCTCCACCTTTTTAATGATTCTAGCCAGATCAAATTTCATGTCAAACTCCCCTTTCGTGCCCAATCTCTCCCTGTAAGTGTTGAACAACTCATTAGCTTTACCCAAGTGATCAGTTACTACCGAGCCATCCTGCAGTTTGAACGAGGCTATGGAGTTCTTGCGGAATCGTTCTGAGGCCGCAGAATGGAAAAATTTGGTTTTGTCGCCTCCGCAGGAGAACCATCTGACTGTGTACCTCTTTTTCCAATATTCTCGTTTATATTCCAGGAGGGTAACTATATGGTGTTTGAGAATATCTCTGAAGTTTGCTTCCGGTACTGTGAGCGATCTTCTGTCTTCGATATTATCAAGTTCCAGAAGAGCCCAATTGGAGTTGTCAATACATAGGTTCAGCCAAGAGATGTGTTTACTCCAACGTTTAAGAGCATATCTTAAATTCTTAAACTTCCTGCATAGGAGTTGGGCTGAATTCGGCGCATAGTAATGTTTCGCCCAGGTGGATCGCACAATCTCAAAAAACCCCGGGCGAGAAATCCAGAAGTTCTCAAACCTAAATATCTTACTCTTAGGGACCAAGGATTCAATCGAAATCATACAAGGGGTATGATCAGATATTGGTTTGGGAAGGGGACCCACTGTGGTGTTAGGATAGTTGGAAGTCCAATTGGACGAGGTGAAGAACCAGTCAATTTGTTCGAGCAGTGGATCAGACTGCATATTGCTCCACGTGTATTGCCTACCCTTAATTGGTAATTCAACTAGAGCCTGAGAATGAATGAAATCATTAAACGTAAGGATATCATTAACATCCCCTCCCGGCTTGTTACGATTATCAGGCGCTCTAATGTAATTGAAATCCCCACAGAGTAACCAGTCTTCGTCGTCAGGTATATCCAGATCAAATAGCCATGACATGAAGGTGGATCTGCCCGGTCCAGCACAAGGTCCATAGACATTTACAAGTTTCCAGGACTTGCCAGTATGCACAGAAGTTAACTGAATGCCCAACACAAAAAACTCAGAGCAAAACACGCATCCAGAGAAGACAGAGCTATCCCATAGCACAATAAGACCACCAGAAGCCCCCTGGGAGGGCACAACCTCAAACTTATCAAATTTCTTGGGACAGAACAGTTTAACAAAAGCTAGATCAAATGTAGCACGCTTAGTTTCTTGCAAACATATAACGGAACATCCACTACTACTGATAGCATTGCGCACTGCCAGGAGCTTCTTGTCGGAGTTAATCCCCCAGACATTCTAGCAAAGAACTCTCCACGCCTTAAGCTGCATCAGGATCGCTAGCACCACTCTTCTGCGCACCTTGCTTAGCAAGCAGCTTGTCTGCACTCAACTGGCTCGGATGAACACCACACATATTAGTCCCAATGGACTGAATAGCATGGATAGAGGTAGGAGGTGGGACAGTATCAAATACCTTGTCACTCCTCTTAACATTAGAAGTGCCAGCGATGGAAGAGCCAATAAGAGAGGGATCTTCCCTAGGCTTGACCTTGGAAGTTGGCATTCTCTTGTCAGAGATAGGGGGCACCCTAAACCCGTCATATTTATTTGTGCGTGCATTGTGACGAAGGAGAAGAGTGTCTACATTGGCTGGTTCCTTGAGAATCATACACCCGATTGGGCCTGCAGCATGATCCATAGATACAGACACATCCATGCCCATAGCGGGGACCGGCCTTGAAGCTTCGACAACAGGCAGTTCAGATGTAGGTTCATCAGAGAAAGCAGACAGAACAGTCACCCTACCCACTTGGAAGACTGAGCCAAAGATGCGCTCAAAAACATCAGCTTCTGGCCTCAAGTGAGCAAGCAGTGCCATACACACCCGATCCAACTGCAGCTGAATCCCAGTGAAAGGATTAAGAGGAAAACATGCAGTTCCTGGGATCTCAGCAGGAAGTATAGCTCTGGTATATATCCTCTTTAACATGCCCCCCATCCAAGAGAGCAAAGCACTGTCAGCAACGAAGAGCAAAGCAGAATCAGAACCTCCAGCCCTAACAAAGGCATGGGCTGCAGAAGGAACACCATTGATGAAGTTATCAGCCAACTCATCCACATAAGAAAACTCAGACCATACATCAGACAGGTTATCCACCATATTGTGTTCTTGTGGTACACCATCCATCAGAGACGGACCATCGTACTCAAAATAAGTTCTGAAGCTGAACCCTATGTACGGCGGTGGTATCACTGGCCATGGCCTCCAACCATTGACTTGCCCTTGCTCCTGTGCTACCTCATTGCCATTCCATGCCACCTCATTAGCTGCTTGCTGGGCCTCCATCTCGTTGATCCGAGATTGCTGCATGATCGTATAGTACGGCAGAGTGTATGGGTGCGGAGATGCATTCAGAAGAGGCAGAGTATCCTCTGTTCCTTGCAGGCCAGGTACAATATCTCTGCCGTTCACAACATACACTGGGACAGACCAAGATCGACCCAACCTCGGCAGCAAGCCAACTTTGGTGACAAGCAGGCTGTGGGGGACTTCAGCAATATCCTTAATGTGACACTTAACAAGAACCCTAGCTTTATTCTCGTTCGGTCGTGGCCACGACAACAGCTTGCCGAAGCGAGAAACCACCTTGTGAACATAATGTTCAGTCATCTAATCCATAGGGAGGGCAAGCATCAAGATCCAGACCTCATATTGGAAAGCAGGCATTCTCATGTTAATCCCTTCATCATGAGGGATTAAAGTGAAGTAAGAGTCATCAGTTAATGCATGCGGCCCCTCTCTAATGGCGTCGTCTCTACTCTGAACATCAACAAAAGCAACACAACCAACTACGATCGGATAGACAAACTCATCCTCAATCTGATACTTGAGATCCTCTCGCAGAATCCGACAGATTTCCTCTAACCAATATCTTTTCTGATGATCTGGAACAGGGGGAATGATCTCAATCAGAGCGTACCTCTCATGGTTCAGCGGCGCCTCATCCACCACCATGGTGCTTCTCTGCAAGCGATGATCGGGCCCCCGCTCAATGTGTGAGACAACGGGGGTGAAGGCAAATGGCCTGACCGGGAAGTTCGCCATGGCGGCAGCACTAGGGTTTTTCGAAGGCTCCGGACTTGGAACAGGGGAGGGCGAGGCAGGGGCAGAGGAGGGGGAGGAGGAAACTGGGAAGACTGTGTCTGATTGGGCCCCCGGGCGGTGGAATTGATAGCTGCAATGGGGGGGGGAGTCGGAGCGACAAGCAACGAGGAGAAGCCACGTCAGAGCTACACGGGATTTTCTGTTTCACTTTCCATAACAAACCCTGAGAGTTACCGTGTATATCCCGCCGACTCGGGCAGTTGGTATCTTTCTGTTCCACCAAAGCAGGCATGGACAGTTTGAAGCTCTTGGGCAGCCAATAGTAGGCTGGCCCATACCAACCCCCTCGGCAATTAGAGTGGCCCAATAAGTTACACGAATTGCATCTCTGAAGGCCGGGGCATCTAGGGCTTAAATGATCAGTGCGATTGCACGCGACACAAGTTTGTAACTTACGGCCCAACATGCATGATCCTACCCCTTCATGCAGGTTATCAGAACGCAAACATTGATCGGTAAGGCATATACAACGTTGACAAAAGATACCTGGGCAATCCGGTGCAAGATGACCATGACGAGAGCAGCTGGCGCATTTGAGCAAACACGAATCAATATATTCTTGTGTTGGCACATCTAGGATCTGGACCATAGAGGAGACTTCATCATTAGAATAACCCGCTTGCTATCCATCCATTATATGGTATAAATTTTCATTGGAAATGGACTGCCAATATGATTCTCGAAAACGAGATCCCTTGAAAGAAGGCCTGACATGCGCATTATCCTTTCCAGAACAAACAAACTCTCCAAACCGGATATTCAGCTCTTGATCCGCAATCACCGGAAAATTGAACTTCCCAAAAGATATTCCATCGGCGGCCGACGGCCGTCGAAACTCCGGCGAGGAAATTTGTAATTCACCTTGCAAAGGCGCCGAGTATTGAGCATCCAAATTCAGCTGATCCAATTTGCTCTGTTGATCCTGAAGCCATTTGGATTTGATAGCCATAGGACGAAAGCCCACCTCAGGAAGAAAACTATCCGCATGCCAACCATTTCCAATGTGAACACCACTAGGATCAAGTATTCCACGAAAAAGACGAAAGTGGCAAATAAAGTCTGGCCAAATCCGATCCTTAAGCCCATAGATAAAATGACCCACACGATTTGAGGCTACGGAGAACCGAAAACGGCGATCACTTAGTTGCAAGACCCTAAACCCCGATCCAAGGCCACCGATGAAAGATTGGAGCACGAGGGCCACAGATTCCTCTATCAACTTGAAGGATGCCGACGAGAAAGAAACGACCTGGAAGAATTCCTTAGTGGATCCAGGGTTGGCCTGAGAGAAGTGCACCGTGGACCCAAACTTGGCATGTACCTGAGATTCAATCGCCAGACGTAGAGAGAAGTCCCAATGGAGGAGACTCTCCATGGGAGGTTGGTGGATGCCACGACCGGAGTAGACCGTGGCAGGGGAGGGTGGCCGCCAGGGCCGGACTGGCCACCGGCGGTGGTCGCCGAGGGAGTCGCCTAGGGGAGTCGCCTAGTTGGGCTTAAACTCGACCAGAGAGCACTTATGGTATAGGGTGCCTTTGTTGACACCGATGCATATGTAGTTAGTTCTGATGTAAGTCTTGCTGGGTACATTTGTACTCACGTTTGCTTAATTTATGTTTTACAGAGAGACTTCAGTCTCGCTAGTAGTTCCACGTGGACTTTGACGTTTAGCTTGTTACCTCAGCTACGATCTTGTGCCCTCGGCAGAATCTGGTAGATAGTCAGGCTTCTCAGCCTTTTTCATTTGTAGATGTCTGTACTCAGACATGTTAAGCTTCCACATGTGCTTGTTGCTTGCATGCTATGTATGTTGATGTCATGAGACCTGAGGGAGTCCTGGATTAGTGGGTGTTCAGGTAGCCGGACTATACCTTCAGCCGGACTCCTGGACTATGAAGATACAAGATTGAAGACTACGTCCCGTGTCTGGATGGGACTTTCCTTGGCATGGAAGGCAAGCTTGGCGATGCGGATATTCAAGATCTCCTACCATTGTAACCGACTCTATGTAACCCTAACCCTATTGGGTGTCTATATAAACCGGAGGGTTGTAGTCCGTAGGCAATCAACTCCATATATAACAATCATACCATAGGCTAGCTTCTAGGGTTTAGCCTCCTTGATCTCGTGGTAGATCTACTCTTGTACTACCCATATCACCAATATTAATCAAGCAGGACGTAGGGTTTTACCTCCATCGAGAGGGCCCGAACCTGGGTAAAACATCGTGTTCCCTGCCTCCTATTACCATCCGGCCTAGACGCACAGTTCGGGACCCCCTACCCGAGATCCGCCGCTTTTGACACCGACATTGGTGCTTTCATTGAGAGTTCCTCTGTGTCGTCGCCTTTAGGCCTGATGGCTCCTTTGATCATCAACAACGATGTGGTCCAGGGTGAGACTTTTCTCGCCAGACAGATCTTCGTCTTCGGCGGCTTCGCTCTGCGCGCCAATTCGCTTGGCCACCTAGAGCAGATCGAAAGCTACGCCCCTGGCCATCAAGTCAGGCTTGGAAGCTTAAACTACACGGCTAACATCCGCGGAGACTTGATCTTCGATGGGTTCGAGCCACGGCCAAGCGCGCCGCACTATCTCGAGGGGCATGATCTAGCTCTGCCTCCGGACAGTGTCCTGGAGGCTGCACACGCATCGGTTCCGACTCCTAACTCGGAGCCTATTGCGCCAATCGAGGATGAGTGGTTGGACGTCACCTCGGGGGCTTCAATCTCAAAGGCGATCCAGCCGAACGCTAGCCCCGCACACTGCATGATCCATGACTCCGAGGATCCGGACTCCTCTCTGGACTCCGAACCCCCCGCGCCCCTGCCGATCGAATCCGATTGGGCACCGATAATGGAGTTCACCGCCACAGACATCTTTTAGCACTCGCCTTTTGGCATCATCCTGAATTCTCTTAAGTCTCTCTCTTTATCAGGAGAGCCCTGGCCGGATTACGGTCAGTGAGGATGGGATACGGACAACGAAGAAATTCAAAGCCCACCCACCACCCACTTTGTAGCCACTGTCGATGATTTAACCGACATGCTTGACTTCGGCTCCGAAGACATCGATGGTATGGACGACGATGTAGGAGACGAACAGGAACCAGCACCTGTAGGGCACTGGAAGGCCACCTCGTCATATGACATATATATGGTGGATACTCCAAAAGATGGAGATGGTGATGGAATAGTGGGGGATGACACCCCCAAGAAACAGCCAAAGCGCCGGCGTCAGCGGCGCCGCTCTAAATCCCGCCAAAGCAAAAACGGTGATTCCAGCACGGGAGATAATACTACCCCGGATAGCGCCGAAGAACACCCACCTCAGCAAGATTCGGCACAGGAAGATGGAGAAGCCAGCCCTCATGAGAGAGCGGCAGACCGAGAGGTCGAGGATAACTATGTGCCTCCCTCCGAAGACGAGGCAAGCCTCGATGGCGACGAATTCGTCATACCATCAGACCCCGCCGAACAAGAGTGTTTTAAACGCAGGCTTTTAGCCACGGCAAACAGCCTCAAGAAAAAGCAGCAACAGCTTAGAGCTGCCCAAGATTTGCTAGCTGACAGATGGACTGAAGTCCTTGCGGCCGAAGAGTATGAACTCGAATGCCCCTCCAAGAGTTACCCAAAGCGCAGGCCGCTAGCCCGATCAGAGGAGGAAGCACCTACATCACCAGCGCATGACATGGCAGACCGGCCACCTCGCAGCCGGGACAGAGAGGCCTCTCGGCCCTCCACCCAAGCCATGCCCCGACGCCGCTCAACTAAGGCACGGGAAAATGCGCCAGACTTGCGAGACGTACTGGAGGATAAGGCAAGACAAACAAGATCGATCTACGGATCACGCAAGCGCCCTACGGCACGTGACGATGATCTTCACTCCAGATACAACAAATCCGGCCGGGCCGAACACAACAGACATAGCTCTTCCGAGCTGCGTCGTGATATAGCCCAGTACAGAGGCGCCGCACACCCTCTATGCTTCACGAATGAAGTAATGGATCATAAAATCCCAGAGGGTTTCAACCCGTAAACATTGAATCATACGATGGCACAACAGATCCGGCGGTATGGATCGAGGACTATCTCCTTTGTTGGGGAACGTTGCAGAAAACAAAAAATTTTCCTACGGTTTCACCAAGATCCATCTATGAGTTCATCTAGCAACGAGTGGTTTGATGCATCTACGTACCTTGTAGACCGCGAGCGGAAGCGTTCAAAGAATGGGGATGAGGGAGCCGTACTCGACGTGATCCAAATCACCAGAGATCCTAGTGCCGAACGGACGGCACCTCCGTGTTCAACACACGTACGGTTAGCGTAACGTCTCCTCCTTGATCCAGCAAGGGGAAGGAGAGGTTGAGGAAGATGGCTCCAGCAATAGCACGACGCCGTGGTGGTGATGGAGCTGCAGTACTCCGGCAGGGCTTCGCCAAGCTCTATGGAGGAGGAGGAGGTGTTAGAGAGGGAGAGGGAGTCACGAATGGCGTACGGTGAGAGGCCCTCCCTCCCCCCACTTTATATAGGGAGCCTAGGGGAGGGCGCCGGCCCTAGGAGATGCAATCTCCTAGGGGGGCGGCGGCCAAGGGGTTGGGGGCTTGCCCCCCAAGCAAGGGGGCGCCCCCCTTTAGGGTTTCCCCCCACCCTAGGCGCATGGGCCCTTGGGGAAGTGGCGCCCCAGCCCACTTTGGGCTGGATCCCTTCCCACTTCGGCCCATGGGGCCCTCCGGGATAGGTGGCCCCACCCGGTGGACCCCCGGGACCCTTCCGGTGGTCCCGGTACAATACCGGTGACCCCAAAACTTGTCCCGATGGCCGAAATAGCACTTCCTATATATAATTCTTTACCTCCGGACCATTCCGGAACTCCTCGTGACGTCCGGGATCTCATCCGGGACTCCAAACAACATTCGGGTTACTGCATATACATATTCCTACAACCCTAGCATCACCGAACCTTAAGTGTGTAGACCCTACGGGTTTGGGAGACATGTAGACATGACTGAGATTACTCTCCGGTCAATAACCAACAGCAGGATCTGGATACCCATGTTGGCTCCCACATGCTCCTCGATGATCTCATCGGATGAACCACGATGTCGAGGATTCAAGCAACCCCGTATACAATTCCCTTTGTCAATCGGTATGTTACTTGCCCGAGATTCGATCGTCGGTATACCAATACATCGTTCAATCTCATTGCCGGCAAGTCACTTTACTCGTACCGTAATGCATGATCCCGTGACCAGACACTTGGTAACTTTGAGCTCATAATGATGATGCAATACCGAGTGGCCCGAGTGATACCTCTCCGTCATACGGAGTGACAAATCCCAATCTTGATCTGTGTCAACCCAACAGACACTTTCGGAGATACCCGTAGTATACCTTTATGGTCACCCAGTTACGTTGTGACGTTTGGTACACCCAAAGCACTCCTATGGTATCCGGGAGTTACACGATCTCATGGTCTAAGGAAAGGATACTTGACATTGGAAAACTCTAGCAAACGAACTATATGATCTTGTGCTATGTTTAGGATTGGGTCTTGTCCATCACATCATTCTCCTAATGATGTGATCTCGTTATCAATGACATCTAATGTCCATAGTCAGGAAACCATGACTATCTGTTGATCAACGAGCTAGTCAACTAGAGGCTTACTAGGGACTTGTTGGTGTCTATTATTCACACATGTATTACGATTTCCGGATAATACAATTATAGCATAAATAAAAGACAATTATCATGAACAAGGAAATATAATAATAATGCTTTTATTATTGCCTCTAGGGCATATTTCCAACAGTCTCCCACTTGCACTAGAGTCAATAATCTAGTTACATTGTGATGAATCGAACACCCATGGAATTCTGGTGTTGATCATGTTTTGCTCTAGGGAGAGGTTTAGTCAACGGATCTGCTACATTCAGGTCCATATGTACTTTACAAATATCTATGTCTCCATCTTGAACATTTTCATAAATGGAGTTGAAGCCACGCTTGATGTGCCTGGTCTTCTTGTGAAACCTGGGCTCCTTGGCAAGTGAAATAGCTCCAGTGTTGTCACAGAAGAGTATGATTGGCCCTGACGCATTAGGTATGACTCCTAGGTCGGTGATGAACTCCTTCACCCAAATTGGTTCATGTGCTGCCTCCGAGGCTGCCATGTACTCCGCTTCACATGTAGATCCTGCCACGACGCTCTGCTTGCAACTGCACCAGCTTACTGCCCCACCATTCAAAATATATACGTATCCGGTTTGTGACTTAGAGTCATCCAGATCTGTGTCGAAGCTAGCGTTGACGTAACCCTTTACGACGAGCTCTTCGTCACCTCCATAAACGAGAAACATTTCCTTAGTCCTTTTCAGGTACTTCAGGATATTCTTGACTGCTGTCCAGTGTTCCTTGCCGGGATTACTTTGGTACCTTCCTACCAAACTTACAGCAAGGTTTACATCAGGTCTGGTACACAGCATGACATACATAATAGAACCTATGGCTGAGGCATAGGGGATGACACTCATCTCTTCTATATCTTCTGTTGTGGTCGGACATTGAGCTGAGCTCAATTTCACACCTTGTAACACAGGTAAGAACCCCTTCTTAGACTGATCCATATTGAACTTCTTCAATATCTTATCAAGGTATGTGCTTTGTGAAAGACCTATGAGGCGTCTCGATCTATCCCTATAGATCTTGATGCCTAATATATAAGCAGCTTCTCCAAGGTCCTTCATTGAAAAACTCTTATTCAAGTAGGCCTTAATGCTATCCAAGAGTTCTATATCATTTCCCATCAAAAGTATGTCATCTACATATAATATGAGAAATGGTACAGAGCTCCCACTCACTTTCTCGTAAACGCAAGCTTCTCCATAAGTCTGCGTAAACCCAAACGCTTTGATCATTAAGGAATGCTGTTTGGACGTCCATTTGCCATATCTCATAATCATAGAATGTGGCAATTGCTAACATGATTCGGACGGACTTTAGCTTCGCTACCGGTGAGAAAGTCTGATCGTAGTCAACCCCTTGAACTTGTCGTTAACCCTTAGCGACAAGCCGAGCTTTATAGATGGTCACATTACCATCCGCGTCTGTCTTCTTCTTAAAGATCCATTTATTTTCTATGGCTCGCCGCTCAACGGGCAAGTCAGTCAAAGTCCATACTTCGTTTTCATACATGGATCCTATCTCGGATTTCATGGCTTCCAGCCATTTGTCGGAATCCGGGCCCGCCATCGCTTCTTCATAGTTCAAAGGTTCACCGTTGTCTAACAACATGGTTTCCAAGACAGGGTTGCCGTACCACTCTGGTGCGGAACGTGTCCTTGTGGACCTATGAATTTCAGTAGGAGCTTGATCAGAAGTATCTTGATCATCATCATTAACTTCCTCTCTAGTCGGTGCAGGCACCTTAGGAACATTTTCTTGAGTTGCGCCCTTTTCCGGTTCAAGAGGTAATACTTCATCAAGTTCTACTTTCCTCCCACTTACTTCTTTCGAGAGAAACTCTTTCTCTAGAAAGGATCCATTCTTTGCAACAAAGATCTTGCCTTCAGATCTTAGGTAGAAGGTATACCCAATAGTTTCTTTAGGGTATCCTATGAAGACGCATTTTTCCGACTTGGGTTCGAGCTTTTCAGGTTGAAGTTTCTTGACATAAGCATCGCATCCCCAAACTTTTAGAAACGACAGCTTAGGTTTCTTCCCAAACCATAATTCATACGGTGTCGTCTCAACGGATTTCGACGGAGCCCTATTTAAAGTGAATGCGGCAGTCTCTAAAGCATAGCCCCAAAAAGATAGCGGTAAATCGGTAAGAGACATCATAGATCGCACCATATCTAATAGAGTGCGATTACGACATTCGGACACACCATTACGCTGAGGTGTTCCAGGCGGCATGAGTTGTGAAACTATTCCACATTTTCTTAAGTGTGTGCCAAATTCGTGACTCAAGTATTCTCCTCCACGATCTGATCGCAGGAACTTGATTTTCCTGTCACGTTGATTTTCAACCTCACTCTGAAATTCCTTGAACTTTTCAAAGGTCTGAGAGTTGTGTTTCATTAAATAGATATACCCATATCTACTCAAGTCATCAGTGAGGGTGAGAACATAACGATAGCCACCGCGAGCCTCAACACTCATTGGACCACACACATCAGTATGTATGATTTCCAATAAGTTGGTTGCTCGCTCCATTGTTCCTGAGAACGGAGTCTTGGTCATTTTACCCATGAGGCATGGTTCGCACGTGTCAAATGATTCGTAATCAAGAGACTCTAAAAGTCCATCTGCATGGAGCTTCTTCATGCGTTTGACACCTATGTGACCAAGGCGGCAGTGCCACAAGTATGTGGGACTATCATTATCAACCTTACATCTTTTGGTACTCACACTATGAATATGTGTAGCATTACGCTCGAGATTCATTAAGAATAAACCATTCACCATTGGAGCATGACCATAAAACATATCTCTCATATAAATAGAACAACCATTATTCTCGGATTTAAATGAGTAGCCATCTAGTATCAAACGAGATCCTGATACAATGTTCATGCTCAAACTTGGCACTAAATAACAATTATTAAGGTTCAAAACTAATCCCGTAGGTAAATGAAGAGGCAGCGTGCCGACGGCGATCACATCAACCTTGGAACCATTCCCGACGCGCATCGTCACCTTGTCCTTCGCCAGTCTCCGCTTATTCCGCAGCTCCTGCTTTGAGTTACAAATGGGAGCAACTGCACCGGTATCAAATACCCAAGAGCTACTACGAGTACTGGTAAGGTACACATCAATTACATGTATATCACATATACCTTTTGTGATGCCAGCCTTCTTGTCCGCTAAGTATTTGGGGCAGTTCCGCTTGAAGTGACCACTTCCCTTGCAATAAAAACACCCAGTCTCGGGCTTGGGTCCATTCTTTGGCTTCTTCCCGGTAGCTTGCTTCCCGGGCGCGGCAACTCCCTTGCCGTCCTTCTTGAATGTTTTCTTACCCTTGCCTTTCTTGAACTTAGTGGTTTTATTCACCATCAACACTTGATGTTCCTTTTTGACTTCTACCTCTGCTGATTTCAGCATAGCAAATACTTCAGGAATGGTCTTTTCCATCCCCTGCATATTGAAGTTCATCACAAAGCTCTTGTAGCTCGGTGGAAGCAACTGGAGGATTCTGTCAATGACCGCGTCATCCGGGATATTAACTCCCAGCTGAGTCAGGCGGTTATGCAACCCAGACATAGTGAGTATGTGCTCACTGACAGAACTGTTTTCCTCCATCTTACAGCTGAAGAACTTGTCGGAGACTTGATATCTCTCGACCCGGGCATGAGCTTGGAAAACCATTTTCAGCTCTTCGAACATCTCATATGCTCCGTGTCTCTCAAAACGTTTTTGGAGCCCCGGCTCTAAGCTGTAAAGCATGCCGCACTGAACGAGGGAATAGTCATCGGTACGTGCCTGCCAAGTGTTCATAACGTCTTGTTCTGCAGGGAGAACAGGTGCGTCACCCAACGGTGCTTGTAGGACATAATCTTTCTTGGCAGCTATGAGGATGATCCTCAGGTTCCGGACCCAGTCCGTGTAGTTGCTGCCATCGTCTTTCAGCTTGGTTTTCTCTAGGAACGCGTTGAAGTTGAGGACTACGTTGCCCATTTGATCTACAAGACATATTGTAAATATTTTAGACTAAGTTCATGATAATTAAGTTCATCTAATCAAATTATTTAATGAACTCCCACTTAGATAGACATCCCTCCTGTCATCTAAGTATAACATGATCCGAGTTAACTAGGCCGTGTTCGATCATCACGTGAGACAGACTAGTCAACATCGGTGAACATCTTCATGTTGATCGTATCTTCTATACGACTCATGCTCGACCTTTCGATCTTCTGTGTTTCGAGGCCATGTCTGTACATGCTAGGCTCGTCAAGTCAACCTAAGTGTTTGCATGTGTAAATCTGTCTTACACCCGTTGTATGTGAACGTTAGAATCTATCACACCCGATCATTATGTGGTGCTTCGAAACAACAAACTGTCGCAACGGTGCAAAGTTAGGGGAAACACTTTCTTGAAATTATTATGAGGGATCATCTTATTTACTACCGTCATTCTAAGTAAACAAGATGCAAAAACATGATAAACATCACATGCAATCAAATAATAAAAGTGACATGATATGGCCAATATCACATAGCTCCTTTGATCTCCATCTTGGGGCTCCATGATCATCTTGTCACCGGCATGACACCATGATCTCCATCATCATGATCTCCATCATCGTGTCTCCATGAAGTTGCTCGCCAACTATTACTTCTAATACTATGGCTAACGCGTTTAGCAATAAAGTAAAGTAATTTACATGGCGTTTCTCAATGACACGCAGGTCATACAAAAAATAAAGACAACTCCTATGGCTCCTACCGGTTGTCATACTCATCGACATGCAAGTCGTGATTCCTATTACAATAGCATGAACATTTCATACATCACATATATATCATTCATCATTCATCACAACTTTGGCCATATCACATAACAAAACACTTGCTGCAAAAACAAGTTAGACGTCCTCTAATTGTTGTTGCAAGTTTTACGTGGCTGCAATAGGGTTCTAGCAAGAATGTTTTCTTACCTACGTGAAAGCCACAACGTGATTTGTCAACTTCTATTTACCCTTCATAAGGACCCTTTTCATCGAATCCGCTCCAACTAAAGTGGGAGAGACAGACACCCGCCAGCCACCTTATGCAACTAGTGCATGTTAGTCGGTGGAACCGGTATCACGTAAGTGTACGTGTAAGGTTGGTCCGGGCCGCTTCATCCCACAATATCGTTGAAGCAAGATACGACTAGTAGCAGCAAGAAAGTTGATAACATCAACGCCCACAACAAATTGTGTTCTACTCGTGCAAAGAGAACTACGCATAGACCTAGCTCATGATGCCACTGTTGGGGAACGTTGCAGAAAACAAAAAAATTTCCTACGGTTTCACCAAGATCCATCTATGAGTTCATCTAGCAACGAGTGGTTTGATGCATCTACATACCTTGTAGATTGCGAGCGGAAGCGTTCAAAGAACGGGGATGAGGGAGTCGTACTCGACGTGATCCAAATCACCGGAGATCCTAGCGCCGAACGGACGGCACCTCCGCGTTCAACACACGTACGGCCAGCGTAACGTCTCCTCCTTCTTGATCCAGCAAGGGGAAGGAGAGGTTGAGGAAGATGGCTCCAGCAGCAGCATGACGGCGTGGTGGTGATGGAGCTGCAGAACTCCGGCAGGGCTTCGCCAAGCTCTATGGAGGAGGAGGAGGTGTTGCAGAGGGAGAGGGAGTCACCAATGGCGTACGGTGAGAGGCCCTCCCTCCCCCCACTATATATAGGGAGCCTAGGGGAGGGCACCGGTCCTAGGAGATGCAATCTCCTAGGGGGGCGGCGGCCAAGGGGTGGGGGGCTTGCCCCCCAAGCAAGGGGGCGCCCCCTTTAGGGTTTCCCCCCACCCTAGGCGCATGGGCCCTTGGGGAAGTGGCGACCCAGCCCACTTTGGGCTGGATCCCTTCCCACTTTGGCCCATGGGGCCCTCCAGGATAGGTGGCCCCACCCAGTGGACCCCCGTGACCCTTCCGGTGGTCCCGGTACAATACCGGTGACCCCGAAACTTGCCCCGATGGCCGAAATAGCACTTCCTATATATAATTCTTTACCTCCGGACCATTCCGGAACTCCTCGTGACGTCCGGGATCTCATCTGGGACTCCAAACAACATTCGGGTTACTGCATATACATATCCCTACAACCCTAGCGTCACCGAACCTTAAGTGTGTAGACCTTACGGGTTCGGGAGACATGTAGACATGACCGAGATTGCTCTCCAGTCAATAACCAATAGCGGGATCTGGATACTCATGTTGGCTCCCACATGATCCTCGATGATCTCATCGGATGAACCACGATGTCGAGGATTCAAGCAACCCCGTACACAATTCCCTTTGTAAATTGGTATGCTACTTGCCCGAGATTCGATCGTCGGTATCCCAATACCTCGTTCAATCTCGTTACCGGCAAGTCACTTTACTCGTACCGTAATGCATGATCCCATGACCAGACACTTGGTCACTTTGAGCTCATAATGATGATGCATTACCGAGTGGGCCTAGTGATACCTCTCCACCATATAGAGTGACAAATCCCAACCTTGATCCGTGTCAACCCAATAGACACTTTCAGAGATACCCGTAGTATACCTTTATGGTCACCCAGTTACGTTGTGACGTTTGGTACACCCAAAGCACTCCTACGGTATCCGGGAGTTACACGATCTCATGGTCTAAGGAAAGGATACTTGACATTGGAAAACTCTAGCAAACGAACTATACGATCTTGTGCTATGTTTAGGATTGGGTCTTGTCCACCACATCATTCTCCTAATGATGTGATCTCGTTATCAATGACATCTAATGTCCATAGTCAGGAAACCATGACTATCTGTTGATCAACGAGCTAGTCAACTAGAGGCTTACTAGGGACTTGTTGGTGTTTATTATTCACACATGTATTATGATTTCCGGATAATACAATTATAGCATAAATAAAATACAATTATCATGAACAAGGAAATATAATAATAATTCTTTTATTATTGCCTCTAGGGCATATTTCCAACATCCTTCACATCCACATGGCACGCAGCGATGATCTACACGCCATCAAATACCTCCTGCTCAAACTTAAAGGACCGGCCCAGCATTGGCTTAACAACTTGCCAGCAGACTCAATCGGTTCTTGGGAGGACCTGGAAGACGCATTCCTCGACAACTTCCAGGGCACTTACGTGCGACCATCGGATGCCGACGACTTAAGCCACATAATTCAGCAGCCAGAGGAATCAGCCAGACAATTCTGGACACGGTTCCTAACAAAGAAAAACCAGATAGTCGACTGTCCGGACACAGAGGCCCTAGCAGCCTTCAAGCATAACATCCGCGACGAATGGCTTGCCCGGCACCTGGGACAGGAAAAGCCGAAATCTATGGCAGCCCTCACGACACTCATGACCCGCTTTTGCGCGGGAGAAGACAGCTGGCTTGCTCGCAGTAACAACTTATCAAAGAACACTGGTAATTCAGATACCAAGGACAAAAGTGGCAGGACACGTCAGAATAAGAAAGAACGCCGCGTTAGCAGCGACAGCAATGAAGACATGGCAGTCAACGCCGGATTCAAAGGCTATAAATCCGGTCAGCGGAAAAAGCCATTCAAAAAGAATACTCAGGGCCCGTCCAGTTTGGACCGAATGCTCGACCGCTTGTGCCAGATACATGGCACCCCCGAAAGGCCAGCCAATCACACTAACAGAGATTGTTGGGTGTTCAAGCAGGCAGGCAAGTTAAGAGCCGAAAACAAAGACAAGGGGCTGCACAGCGACGACGAGGAGGAGCCCAAGCCGCCGAACAACAATGGAGAGAAGGGCTTTCCCCCATAAGTGCGGACGGTGAACATGATATACGCAACCCGCATTCCCAAACAGGAGTGGAAGCGTGCGCTACGGGACGTATACGCGATGGAGCCAGTCGCCCCAAAGTTCAACCCATGGTCCTCCTGCCCGATCACTTTTGATCGAAGGGTCCATCCCACTAGCATCCGCCATGGAGGTTTCACCGCATTGGTTCTCGACCCAATCATCGACGGATTTCATCTCACAAGAGTCCTCATGGACGGCGGGAGTAGCCTGAACCTTCTTTATGAGGATACAGTGCGGAAAATGGGCATAGATCCCTCAAGGATTAAGCCCACAAAAACAACCTTTAAAGGCGTTATACCAGGTGTAGAAGCCAACTGTACAGGCTCAGTAACACTTGACATGGTCTTCGGATCCCCGGAAAATTTCCGAAGCGAAGAGTTAATCTTCGATATAGTCCCATTTCGTAGTGGCTATCACGCCCTGCTCGGACAAACCGCATTCACAAAGTTCAATGCGGTGCCGCACTACGCATATCTCAAACTCAAAATGCCAGGCCCTCGAGGAGTAATCACGGTCAACAGAAACACCGAACGCTCCCTCCGTATGGAGGAGCACACGGCGGCTCTCGTAGCGGAAGTACAAAGTAGCCTTCTTAGGCAATTCTCCAGTCCGGCCATTAAAAAGCCAGACACTGCCAAGCGCGCCTGGAGTAACCCACAATAGGACCGCCTGGCACACTATGAACAAGCGTAGCAATGCGGACCCAACCCCAGCTCTCGCGACATAGCGAAACCAGTACCTCGCGTACATAACTACGCCCTTGAAATACCATGGGCACAGGGGAAGGGGCACAATAACGGCATGCCCAAAATACGGCTTAAAACGTACTAGGGGCTGCCGGATTCTTTTTTTAATTTTTTCTTACTTTCAGGACTCCATACTTCGGACGACCTGTTTGGCAATTCGACTGCCGCAGAAACGATGCAAGATCCAGGGAGACAGACAAGCCAAGCCGCATTATGGAACTCCAAGGTGGTCTCTGTTACGAGCGGTATACCTGTTTTCAATACAATTCCGCGGCCTGCCCCTGGTCAGGACATACTAGATAGTCCAATATCTTTTGCTTACCGCACTATTTGTATCGTTCGGCTTTGATAAATAGCCTCTCTATAAACAATGCATAGCCTTCTGTCTAATTTTTACATTACCTTCTTTTCACATATATGTTTATTAAATGACATGATTGCACCCATACACCATGGTACAGCAAACACGCCAGGGGCTTCAGTACCCCTCATAATGGTGTGAGAAGTCCGTACACTTTCACAAGTGCGGCACCCCTTACTTATAGCACTATATGCATCGGCTCCGAATCATGATTTGGGTCAATAGTTGGGTTTTCCTGGCTCCTATGTTTTGGTGCCTTACGTTCCGCTCTATCGGCTAAGGTAGCACTAGGAGAACCACTGCGATTGTGCCCCGGTTCAGCTGGGTTAAGGACCTCAGTGGAGAAAGCTAAAACTGACTGTCATGATGTGGCGAGAGACCGGTCGCTATTCGAGAGGTTTTTCGAGTCCCTAAAGGCTTATGCCGCTTCGAGCGGGGAGCTGGCTTTGTCCGGCCAAGGCGTGGATAGCGCCCCGAACTCGGTCTTCTGAACTAGGGGCTTCGCCGAAATTTAAAATTATAGAGTTCTACGGCCAAGTGAGAGTGTTCAAGCATTATAGTCCGATTGCCTGGTTCTTTGTGTTGAGCGCCTCCCTCGAAGGACCCAACTATGGGAAAAAGAGCGCTAAGGTTTATCCCGAACACCCCAGCAGTAGTGGCATGGGGGCAGAAGCCGACGACTGGCCATCTCTCAATTTTTGATAAACGGCCGCACAGAAAGTAATATTTTAAATTCAATAAGCATTGCTTAGCGCATATGAACAAGTTTTCAGCGCACAGGATAAACACGAGCGAGTTCATTCAAAAATCACATCCTTGGTACATTCATCCGCCACAAGGCGGGCACCTGCAAGAACATCCTTGTAGTAGTTCTCGGGCTTGCGATGCTCCTTCCCCGGTGGCGGCCCATCCTTCACAAGCTTCTCACCGTCCAGCTTACTCCAGTGCACCTTTGCACGGGCAAGGGCCCGACGGACACCTTCGATGCAGACAGAGTGCTTGATGACCTCGAGCCTCGGACAGGCCTCCACCAGCCGCCGCACTAGCCCAAAATAGCTCCCAGGCAGGGCCTCTCTGGGCCACAGCCGAACTATGAAGCCCTTCATGACCTGTTCGGCCGCCTTGTGGAGCTCGACCAGCTGTTTCAGCTGGTCGCTCAAGGGCACATGGTGTCCGGCCTCAGAATACTGAGACCAGAACACCTTCTCCGTCAAGCTACCCTCTTCAGCTCGGTAGAATGTGGCATCGTCGGATACGCTGCGGGGAAGATCTGCGAATGCCCCTAGAGAGCTCAGGATTCGGGTAAGTAACAATTACTTTACTTTTCTACTTCTGCTTTGCATAAAGAATGCCCTACCCGCCGCTATCTTTTTCATCTCCTCCAACTCTGGGAGGGCCTTTTGGGCCTCGGCCTTGGCAGACTTGGCAGTCTCAAGGGCCGCCGCGAGCTCGGACGCTTGCATCTTGGACTCAAGCTCCAAACTCTCATGTTTTTTCATGATAGCCTGAAGCTCCTGCTGCACCTCGCCGACCTGGGCCTCAAGTTTCTCTCGCTCGGTGCACTCCGCGGCCGTTTTCTTTTCGGCCTCGGACAGCGCCTGCTTGAGGGTCGCCACCTCAGTCGTGGCCCCTACAATAAGCAGCACAATCCTGTTATTTTTTGCAATCACGTCTTTTTATAGGCACTTTTTCTGTAAGGTATTTCTGACCTTCTTTCTCCTCGAGCTGCCGTTTGGCAAGACCGAGCTCTTGCTCGGTCCGCTCAAGGCCCTGTTTCAGGGCACCCACCTCCGCAGTCAGTGCGGCGGTGGCTAGCAGCGAAGCCTGCATACGCATATTGACTCTTTGTTGTTAGACTCCTGCGAAATTTAATAGATCCTCTATTCGGCTTTTCTTTCCGAACGCCGAGCAGAGCATCAGGGGCTACTTTCTATGCAGTTATATTTTTACATATTTTTTACTTACCTCGAAGCCTGTTAGAAGGCTAGCGCAAGCTTCACTCAGTCCGCTCTTGGCGGACTGAACCTTCCGGATCACCGTACTCATAATAGTATGGTGCTCCTCGTCGATGGAGGCGCCGTCAAGCACCTCCAGCAGATTGTCCGGCACCTCCGGTTGGACGGAGGCTGCCGGCTCAGAAGGCTTACTCCTCTTGGAAGGAGTTCGCCTACCGCGGTCCGAAACTGTGGAAGATTCCGGCGCGGTGTCCGGCACAAAGCCAGACTGGGAGCCCCGGGGGGCCTTATCCCCTTCACTCCTGGAGTCTGGGAGGTTGCCTTGCGGCTCCTCCGGGACCACCTCCTCCTGCCCTGGAGCTTGACGCGACGCCACTTTAGCGTCGTCTGCAGTGCGGGGGGAGACAGCGGGCGGAACTGAGTTCACGTCCGATGAGTCCAGGGAGACGCCCGACGATTCGTCGACTTCGGCCCGGGGCGGACTGCATAATAACATTCGATATTTGGGAAAGCTGTGCAACAAAAGAACATCATGAGTTACTCTGATATCCGAATTTAAGATTTCGCCGGATGCTTGGCCCTGTTTGGCCACTCCTCTTCGCCCTCTTCGGCGTCGGGGGCGTAGTCCGGCGGAGGGGTCTTCCTTTTCCTAGACCCCTCGGCCTCCCCCGTTGGGGCGGCCTTCCTCTTCTCTCCTCCCTCAGCTGGGGGGGGGAGAGTTTTCTTCTTCCTCCTCCTCGTTTTCACGGGAGGAGGGCGTCTCGGACTCGTCAGATGACGAGTCTGACACCACCACGTTGCGGGTACTCTTTCGAGTCCCCGTGGTCTTCTTCTTCTTGGCCTTCTTCTCCGGCACCACATAAGGCGCCGGAGCCAGCAGCTTCACTAGTAGAGCTAGAGCTGGGTCTTCGGGTAGCGGAGCCGGACAGTTAATCAGTCTGGATATCGCCTGCCAAGCCTGTTAAAGGTAAGGGAGTTTAGATCCCGCATAGAGTCAAACTATGAAAAAAGCTTAACATCCTGTAAAAGGTGTAGATGGCTTACCTCTCTAGCGTGATGCTGCGAGCTGTATCCGCGGTCCTCGAAAGCGGATGCGGGAGCCTCAACGCCCTTGAATAGCATCTTCCAGGCGTCTTCGTACATCATGTCGAAGAGCCTGTTGAGGGTTTGATGCTGTGCCGGGTCAAACTCCCACAGATTAAAATCCCGTTGTTGGCACGGGAGGATCCGGCGGACGAGCATAACCTGGATTACATTAACAAGCTGGACTGGCTTGTTCACCAGGGACTGGATGCATGTTTGCAATCCGGTCACCTCTTTTTCGTCACCCCATGACAGGCCCGTCTCTTTCCAGGACACAAGCCGCATGGGGGGTCCGGATCGGAACTCGGGGGCTGCGGTCCATTTCGGATCACGCGGCTCGGTGATGTAAAACCACCCGGATTGCCATCCCTTTAGGGTCTCCACAAAAGAGCCCTCGAACCATAGGACGTTGGACATATTGCCCGCCATGGTGCCTCCGCACTCGGCCTGGCTGCCGCGCACCACCTTGGGCTTGACGTTGAAGGTCTTGAGCCAGAGGCCGAAATGCGGGCGGACGCGGAGAAAAATCGCGCACACGATGATAAACGCTGAGATGTTGAGGATGAAGTTCGGGGCCAGATCATGGAAATCCAGGCCGTATTAGAACATGAGCCCCCGGACAAATGGGTGGAGTGGAAAACCCAGTCCGCGGAGGAAGTGGGGGAGAAATACTACCCTCTCATGGGGCCTTGGGGTGGGGAGAAGCTGCCCCTTTTCGGGAAGCCGGTGCGCGATGTCCTTGGACAGGTATCCGGCCTTCCTTAGCTTCTTGACTTGGCCCTCCGTGGTGGAGGAGACCATCCACTTGCCTCCCACACCGGACATTGCTGGAGAAGGTTGAGGTGGGAAGTGCGGGCTTGGGCGCTGGAGCTCGAGTGCGCAGGAGATGGATAGGCAAAGGAGGAAGAAGGCGTAGGTAAAAAATGTGGATCCTTATCCCCTTATATGGGCGGATGCGGTTGTGCATCCCCGCCTGCCTAGTAAAACTCGCTTGCCTCCCAAGCGCCATGATAAGTGGCGCAGTTGGGTTACCCACGTCCGTATTGATGAGAATCCCGTAAAAGGGGGTACACGATCTCTGCTTCGATAAGACGTGCCAAGGAAACCGCCTCGCAAAACACGCTGAGGTGGAAAAGTGAAAACGATTCGAGTAAAGGACTTGGCCGTAGTGTGATGACGCACTGCGGAATACGTCAGCATATTTGATTTGTGTTAATATTATTCTCTCTATGGCAATATGTGGAAGCTTATTTTGCAGAGCCGGACACTACTCTTGGTGTTTACAATCTTCTATGAAGGACTTGGAGGAGGAACCCGCCTAGCAACGCCGAAGACAATTTGCGCGCCGGACTCATCGTCATTGAAGCCTGGTTCAGGGGCCACTGAGGGAGTCCTGGATTAGGGGGTGTTCGGGTAGCCGGACTATACCTTCAGCCGGACTCCTGGACTATGAAGATACAAGATTGAAGACTACGTCCCGTGTCCGGATGGGACTTTCCTTGGCGTGGAAGGCAAGGTTGGCGATGAGGATATTCAAGATCTCATACCATTGTAACCGACTCTATGTAACCCTAACCCTCTCCGGTGTCTATGTAAACCGGAGGGTTGTAGTCCGTAGGCAATCAACTCCATATACAACAATCATACCATAGGCTAGCTTCTAGGGTTTAGCCTCCTTGGTCTCGTGGTAGATCTACTCTTGTACTACCTATATCACCAATATTAATCAAGCAGGACGTAGGGTTTTACCTCCATCGAGAGGGCCCGAACCTGGGTAAAACATCGTGTTCCCTGCCTCCTGTTACCATCCAGCCTAGACGCACAGTTCGGGACCCCCTACCCGAGATCCGCCGGTTTTGACACCGACAAGACCCATGTTTGTAATGGTTGGCTCCTTGGAGCCTAATGAACAAATACTTTGAGTCATAGAGTCTTGTTGTGATGCCATATTGTGTGTATGATTTGAAATGCTTGATATGTGTGGGATCCGACAACCTAGTTGTTTATCATTGGTAGCCTCTCTTATGGGGAAATGTAGTCTTGTGCTTCCATGAGCCATAGTAGTCCGCTATAGCCCGGTTCACCGGAGTCCTGCTAGCCCAGCACTACTGCTCCGGAACACTTGACTGGCCGGCATGTGATTCACTTCGTTCCTGTGTCTGTCCCTTCGGGAAATGTCACGCGGTGACATCCAGAGTCCTGCCTAGCCTGCTACAGCCCGGTTCACCAGAGTCCTGTTAACCCAGTGCTACAGCCTGGATTCGCACGCTGCTGACCGACATGCTCGATGCTGATTCATGTATGCTTGTCCCTGTAAGTTAGTGCCACTTTGGGTTCACAACTAGTCATGTCGGCCCAGTTTCTCTGTCATATGGATGCTAACGACACTATCATATACGTGAGCCAAAAGGCGCAAATGGTCCCGGGCCAGGTAAGGTGGCACCCGTGGGAATACCGTGCGTGAGGCCGCAAAGTGATATGAAGTGTTACATGCTAGATCGGTGTGACTTAGGATCGGGGTCCTGACAACTTTGGTATTAGATCCTGACTGCCTGTAGGATTACCAAGAGAAACTGGTCGAAGTTGAGTCTAGAAATGCTTTAGTTATATAAGGGAATTGATTGTGGAAGGGAACGTAAGGTTGTTTTTACTCCTTTACCTTATGCCCTTCTGATCTAAGTCAACCTCTTCTTTTCTATGGGGTTAAGAAACTAGGTGAGGGAGTCCTGGATTAGGGGGTGTTCGGGTAGCCGGACTATACCTTCAGCCGGACTCCTGGACTATGAAGATACAAGATTGAAGACTTCGTCCCGTGTCCGGATGGGACTTTCCTTGGCGTGGAAGGCAAGCTTGGTGATGCGGATATTTAAGATCTCCTACCATTGTAACCGACTCTATGTAACCCTAACCCTATCCGGTGTCTATATAAACCGGAGGGTTGTTGTCCGTAGGCAATCAACTCCATATACAATAGTCATACCATAGGCTAGCTTCTAGGGTTTAGCCTCCTTGATCTGGTGGTAGATATACTCTTGTACTTCCCATATCATCAATATTAATCAAGCAGGACGTAGTGTTTTACCTCCATCGAGAGGGCCCGAACCTGGGTAAAACATCGTGTTCCCTGCCTCCTGTTAGCATCCGGCTAGACGCACAGTTCAGGACCCCCTACCCGAGATCCGCCGGTTTTGACACGGACATTGGTGCTTTCATTGAGAGTTCCTCTGTGCCATCGCAATCAGGAAGGATGCCTCCTCCCGTCTTTAAAGACGGCGCCGTTACTAAGGGAGCCTTGGCTGTTCGCCAAACCCTCCGGCTAGGTGGTTTCCTCATGACCGCCTGTTCGACTGTTGCGCCGAGAGTGACCTCTCGGGTCATCAAAAGCAACCTCCATGTCAGCTCGGAGCTCGTCGAGCAGCTAGATCCAATGGAGCTCTCTTCTGGTAACGAGCTCTTGGATCACATCGCCGCCCTGGGGGTCTGTCACAGCCCTAGCATTAGTCTTGCCTGTCATTGCATCATCATCTTGCATCAAGTTTAAATTCCTTTTAAACTTGAATTGGGGACTGTTGAAACCCTAGCACAGATGATTCCAACTAGGTTTATATAAAAAAATCATTTTCAATGATCCCAAAATTCCTTTGGAAAAGTTCATTATTTTTGAATTAGTCTATAACCTCTGCCAAAAATGGTGCACATTTTCCTAGGTCACTTTGGATTTTTGAATAAATTCATAAAGTATTTGAATTTGGGCAATTAATTGCTATAAATATTTAAAATGCCCAAATAATTCTGAAAGTGGTTGAGGGCTATTGAAAATATTTTCAAAAGTGCCCACAATTATTTTCAGGGTTTTTGAAAATGCCTTAGCATTTTATTTAAGTCAAAACAATTACAGAAAATTAGAAAACACAAACCTAAATTAGGAAAGAGAGAGAAGGAACCTCACCTGGGCTTACCTGGCGGCCCAAGTGGCCGACCCAGCCCACCACCGCAGCACTCTGTCGCCTTCCTCCTCGCGCCAGCAGGAAGAGGGCGTGTGCCCGCGGCGCGCCGGCACGCGCGCGCCACCTCCACCCTGCTCTGGCCACCTCCTGCTTCCCCGACCCCTTCTAGCGACGCCACGGAGATGCCACGAAGCCCCTGTCCCCTCTCCCTCGCTCGCCGCTCTCTCTCCCCTCCCCTGGCTCTCTCCCTCCAGCTCAACCGAGAGAAACCGTCGCCGCCGACAGCGCTCGCGCGGCCACAGCCACCCCCTTGCTCCCCTGGCGCGTCCGAGAGCTCCGCCTCGTTCCCCTCTTCCTCCTCACCGAGCCACATGGTGCCTGAAGCCCCTGGACGCTGCCAACACCGCCGTTCCCCTCGTCGGTCGCCGTGGATCCTCGCCGTCGACTCGGGAGCTACCGGGCGTCCCCGACCTCGCTCTCGCGCTCATTGGACTCGCTGTGAGCCCCTTTTCCTTTCCCCTCTTCTCTCGTGCTCGCGCTCGTCCCCTAGCTCCATTTCCCACTGTGGCCGAGAGCATCTCGCCGCCGGCCATGGAGTAGCCGTGGCCACAGCCGCGCAAGCTCACAACGGAGCGCGTCACCATGTTCAGGAAGCCCCCAGGAGCCTAACGCACACACGCACTCGCTCCGACGTGCACCATAGCACCAACCCCGCAATCACCCGAACTTCGGCGCCGCCCCGAGCTCGTTTCCGGCGAGCTCCGGCTGTCCCCGCTGCCGCCACATGCAACACTGGATGCGGGTGAGCTCCAGCTCCCCGTAGATGGCCTTGGCCGCCTATTTTGTCGCCAGAAACACAAACCCGAGGCTCGCCGCTGCGACTGGCCTTGCCGGCGTCACGTCGCCGGCAGGTTTGACCCCCCCCCCCCCCCCCCCCCCCGCTGACCGAGCTGACCTGGGTGGGCCCTATTTGATCCACTGTTCTATGACATGCGGGCTCCACCTGGCTAATTACTCTAGTTTAGGCTTAAATTTAATTAGTTTAACTTAGGTTAGTGCTAATTAAACTAGGTTAGTTTAGTTAGACACTGACCAGTGGACCCCATTGTCAGGTCTGACTTGGACCAGCCCCTTTGACCCGCTGACGTCATGCTTATGCATTGCTGACGCAGTTAATCGTTTTCTGGATTAAAAATAATTCAGAAAACTCCAGAAATTAGTATAAACTTGTAAAATTCATAGAAATTCAACCGTAACTCCAAATGAAATAAATTATATACGAAAAATGATCAGAAAAATCCAAGGAATCTGAATATGGCATTTTCATGCATGTTTGAAGAACTTAACCTCACTGTTTAGTCCAAAACATGATAATGCACTATTTGAAATCATAGTTTGAATTTGAATTTGAACCTAGTGTTGAAACCAACTCCATTTAACTTGTTGCTAGTTGCATTAGCTCAATCAACAACATATTGCCATGTCATTATCATGCATCATGTTGTGCATTGCCTTGACTGTGTTCTTCCTTGTTTGCTGGTAATTGTCCCCTCTCGGTAGACGCTGCACCGACGCTGTGATCGTTGACACTGATGAAGACTCAATGTTATCTTCAGAAGTGCCAGGCAAGCACAACCCCCTTGTTCATTCCGATACAAGCCCACTCTCTTGCTCCTGCTCTATTTTATTGCATTAGGACAACAACGATTCATCTATTTCTTGTTGCGGTAGTTGAACCCCTTACCCTCTGCATGACCTGTCGTTGCCACAGTAAATAGATGAAACCCACTAGCATGAGTAGGAGTTGTTTGAGCTCTGATATGCTTACTCATTCATGCCTTTTTGTCATGCCTGCTACTGCTTAGAGTTGAGTCAGGTCTGATTCATCGGGGATGGATCGGAGGTGTGTAAACATGTGCTACTGTGTGTGAGCTAAGTGTGTGAACACGTTTTGGTAAAGGTAGCAGTGAGAGACCATGTAGGAGTACATGGTGGGTTGTCTCATTGAAACCGTCCTCAGGAACTGAGTTCTGTGTTTGTGATCCATGAAACAGCTACTACCACACGTTGGGCCCTGAAATATGACCCCGCTCGACTTACTAACCCCTCTCGTCCTCTGTCCAGGAGTTGCAATTAGTTTCTGGTGTTTATAGGATATGTGTTGGCGGACATGCGTAGCGCTGACCCTAGGGGTGGGCTATGATGCGGTAGATACACCGTGGCATGGTGTACCGGGCGCCCGTTTGGTGTCTCGGGAACCCTGCACACTTTGTTTGGGGCTGTGAGCGAAACTCCGGCCGGATCTCCTCGTGGATGGAACCCGAATAGGCGATAAACCTGGACTAGAGACTTGTGTGGTTAGTCAGGTCGTGGTCTACACCCACGTCAGCTTTCGCTTGAAGTCTGCCGAGCACATGTCGTGTGCAGACGCTAAGTGGTGGAAACATGTGTGACGAAGTACACCCCTGCAGGGTTATAAATGATCTATTCGAATAGCCGTGTCCGCGATAAAGGACTTCTGGGTTGCCTATAACAGTTCATAGACAAGTGGAAGCAGATACTCTAAAATACGCAAGATAAGCGTGAGTACTATGGATGGCCTTCTCGTAGGGGGACGGAAGTGGATCCATAGTGGTGTATTGAATGGTGAATATGTGGACTCGTGTGCGCCACCTCAAAGAGTTGCTTGCTGTCGTAGTTCAGGTTAGCCACTGAGTCAAAGCTGGCTTGGTGCAGTTAAACTCAACTACCCCTTGTTGATACCGATGCATATGTAGATAGTTCTGATGTAAGTCTTGCTGGGTACATTTGTACTCACGTTTGCTTAATTTATGTTTTGCAGAGAGACTTCAGTCTCGCTAGTAGTTCCGCGTGGACTTCGACATTTATCTTGATACCTCAGCTATGATCTTATGCCCTCGGCAGGATCTGGTTGATAGTCAGGCTTCTTACCTTTTTCATTTGTAGATATCTGTTCTCAGACATGTTAAGCTTCCACATGTGCTTTGACTTGTATGCTATGATTGTTGGGTCATGAGACCCATGTTTGTAATATCTCGCTCCTCGGAGCCTAATGAATAAATACTTGAGTTGTAGAGTTATGTTGTGATGCCATGTTGTATTTACACATATCGAGCATATTGTGTGTATGAGTGAAATGCTTGGTATGTGTGGGATCCGACAATCTAGTTGTTTAACCTTGGCAGTCTCTCTTATGGGGAAATGGAGTCTAGTGCTTCCATGAGCCATAGTAGTCCGCTACAGCCCGGTTCACCGGAGTCCTGTTAGCCCAGCACTACTGCTCAGGACACTTGACTGGCCGGCATGTGTTTCACTTTGTTCCTGTGTCTGTCCCTTTGGGGAAATGTCACGCGGTGACATTCGGAGTCCTGCTTAGCCTGCTACAGCCCGGGATCCCGGAGTCCTGTTAGCCTAGTGCTACAACCCGGATTCACACGCTGCTGACCGACACGCTCGATGTGAATCATGTATGCATGTCCCCATAGGTTAGTGCCGCTTTGGGTTCACGACTAGCCATGTCGGCCCGGGTTCTCTGTCATATGGAAGCTAGCGACACTATCATATACGTGAGCCAAAAGGCGCAACCGGTCCCGGGCCATGGTAAGGCGACACCCGTGGGATACCGTGCGTGAGGCCGCAAAGTGATATGAGGTGTTACCGGCTAGATTGATGTGACTTGGAATTGGGGTCCTGACAGCGTTGGTATCAGAGCCTGACTGCCTGTAGGTTTACCAAGCCATACTGGTCGAAGTTGTGTCTAGAAATGCTTTAGTTATATAAGGGAGTTGATTGTGGATGGGAACGTAAGGCTCTTTTTACTCCTTATCCTCATGACCTTCTGATTTGAGTCATCTTATCTTTTCTACGGGGTTAAGAACTAGGCTTCTCTTCTATCTATCAGGATGACGAGTTACTATGATAGAGACTTATAGGATTGATGGATTCAATCCTTAGTTCAGTTTCTACTACTTCCGTGTGTTCATATTTGGTCTCGGAACCTTGATATTGTGCTTCTGAGTGGTTATGCCACCAATTTGCAGGATGTCCCAAAACTTTTTGAGCATTTACAGCCGTTATGCTGTCCGAGTCATCCCAGGTTTCTAAATAGTCTGATGCATTTGCAAATCCCTTCTTCTCGTTCCCGATGATCCTTTTGGGCCGGATTAATCACACTAATCGGTGAGTTGAGGTACTTTTTTGCCTCGACATATGTGTTGGAGCTATTACTATGACCCTAGGTGTTTTAGGGAATCACCTAGTGATCTAGCCATGTTTTGTGTTCCCAGCGTGATGATTCTGGCCACCTTTCTTGAAGGCATCCCGTGATGTTATTTAGTTAGTAGGTATTCTACTCATGGGTTCTTGAATCCGAGATTCACCCTACTTACCTCATGTTGATAGTGTTGCTAGTTCCTTTAGGATATTAGTAGCCTTGCAACAGTCCTCAAGGTCCGTGGTATTTCCTTCTCCCAAATACCATGAACCATTAAGGCGGAAGTTATTTGAACCAAAAGCTCACAATCAGAGTACTTTTGAGGAGTTCTCCATTCATAATTGTGATTCTGCCAGTTCTACCTTCCTGCATGGGTTAACCGAAAGAAACCTGTCGAACTTGTTTCGACATACTAATCTATGCATCCACAACTCAGAAAGTTATATGTTCCTTGAGTTGACCCTCCTCAGTTGTATTCCGACCCTAGTCTATCAATTGATAGTCAGGAATAGTTGTGCATTCGTGTTCATTGATGCCTATTATCCTTGTGGTCCGTCAAGCCATCCTATTCCAGAATGACTAGGAGAAAAAAACTCCAGTACCTCATCCATTTCTGGGATCGGGTCAAAGTGGTTGTATTCCGCAGATCAAAATGCCAATCCAGCTTTTGTTCTGTTCTACCTCGGAGTATTACCCCCTTTATGTCAGGATTGTCATAGGAAATGCAGCATCTCTCATGAATTCTTGACGTAGTGATACTCTCTCCATCATTATTCATTTCTCGGTTTCCATGTTGTTGTAACCGGAATGTCGACAAGTGAATCGTGATGTGTGAAATCAATACTCCTCGCAACCCCGTTGCTTGGTAGTTAAAGGACAGTAACTTCATTCTTAGCATGTTGGTTATTAAATCATCATCCTAAGATTGATCGTGCTACCTAGTCCTTATTTCTGGTGCACTCCTCGATCAATGAGTTAGGATTGTGTCAATCCCTCACTCTTTTGATCATATCGTTTTGCTCTGAAAAGCAAGATTGTTCTCGATCTTAGTAACATATCGGTGGTTCGTGATGTTCCGAATATCTTCTCGGAAGTATTATCAGGTTGTCACCTGACCGCTATGTTGAGTTCGTGGTCATGTTGGTTTTCTCGAAACCACCCATTCTCCAAGAATCCATGTTGGATACCCTAAGCTAGTCGGTTGAGCTAAACAACAACTTGGGGAGTTGGAAGATAAAGCTTTATCTGACTTAGTTCATTCCAAAGGGATATCTTGCGTGTGTGTTGAAGAAAGATGATATCTTCACCAATTGGTCCTCGTGATCAGTTGTTGGATCTATTGTCTTGTCAAAACATTGACTTGGGTATAGGCTATCGTCAAGTCAAATCAGAACCAACGATGTTCGTAATGTTGTTTTACTTGTGGTTGATCCCTCAAGCATACACCATTACATCCTTTGGTTTGACCAATGCTACCACCGTGTTCACATGATGGTGGAAGTCCAGTGATATGGAAATTTTGATGAGTTGTTGTTGAGCTCATCAGCAGCATGTTGTCTCCCCCATGATTCATGTTGAACATCTAAGTTAGTGTTGGACACTTTTGTAAGCATTATCTTCATGTCCCGTTCATGAAATACATGTTTGGTGTAAGAAGTGACTTTCTCCAAGTTCATGTGCATTAGGTACAAGTTGCCGCCATGAATTCAAGAAAGATTATTTTTGCTTCCTTTGGAATCGTCCCAAGTCAGTCATGTACGTGCGAAGTATTCCATGGTCTGATAGACTGATCATCTTCATTCCATATGAATTCCATAGCACACTAAGCCACTGATTGACCTGTTCCAGGAAAAGGAGTTGTTGTGCTATCCTAGGTCATGCACAAGATTTCGATATCCTCAATGATGGTTCCCCACCAGAACTAGGTAGTGTTTTATTATAAGACTACCATGTGGTCATACTTGTCTGGGACAATGTGTTCACATGTTGTAGCAGAACCAGCTCATGTTTTGGATCTTGCTATCGCAGTTCATTCCCCGAGAATCTTGCAACGTCGTCTCATCTATTTGTGTTGCAAACTTTCATTTCCTTTCTAGACTCGTTGAGTCTGGAATATCCTGACACCAACCAGATCTGAATCTCAGGCAGATATGATGGTTGGAGCATTTTCCAAGAACTATAATACTGGTCCCTCGATAACCGGTAAAGTGGATGTCGTGGCCAACACATCCAGCCGGAAGACCTATTATTGTCGTATCTTGTTTGAAGAAGTTAGCCACTTCCCCATAAGGATCTCGTAAAATTTATTCCAATAGTAGTTCCTTATGGATTTTTCTGTTTCCGAAGTCCGACCTTTTATTTGATGTCCTAGATACCAAACCATATCAATAAATGGGTTATCCTAGCACATCAAGGAGAACATTAGAAGCGGAGTGCTAAATGTCTCTCGGTCGATCATCCAGATTTCGTTCCCTTGGCCTCGCTAAGGTGAAATCTGAGAAAGGGGTGTCTTTCTATGCATCTGCATTGTCCATCACTATTTGTCAAGGTAGTAAGATGTGTTGCCAGGATCCTTGACACGGATACTGGTAAGACCTTGATTAATACGGAAATGCTCAAGTTCTTGAGAGCACGCGTAAGCACTAGGATTTATCATCGGCATTAACTGGGATCCGTTCTCAGTTTCTTCGATTATGCCATAACCTTTCAAACAGTGGAATCTCTCTCTACTGTTGAGTTCTTCCCCAGTTACCAGAATCATTCCCAACATTTGCATTTTGTTCCCAGCTTGCACCTCAGTAGTTTTTTGTTCAGGATCATCTTCAAAAGTGGACTTACCATGGGTCCCATCCATTTCCGATGATAAGCTAAAAATCATCCATTGCGTTGTCTTCAACAAGGTAGTCCACATCATCCATCCTAGTCGGAGTATGACATTCTTTTGAACCCCTTCCAACGATCAATTTTGATTACCTTAGGCTAGTATAAAGAGTTTCAATGATCTTTGTATCAAAAGTAATTCTTTTTGCCACTTAAGGGAAATGCTCTACGAGTCACCTTTCCCTAAGGTGTCCCGTTATGGAATCATGGCAATTACCTCCTCGCTACTTTGGAACCATGCACCATCCTTCTCCAGCGTGGAATTGTTGCCTACCAATTTGAACCCTTGTCATCTATTACCTTCCATCTCTCTCGATGTGTGTCTTGAGTCTCAGCTTGAGAGATGTTCCCACATCCCACCCCATAAGTTGATCGTGAGTTGTTCGATCTTTGAGAAGCTCGATTCCTATAGAGTTTCTTCTGTCGTCATCGTGTTGGATGAAGATCCAGAAGGCAGAAAAGATCAAATTGAAGCAAGGAATCAACATCTTCGATGAGGGCAATCGGATCATGAAGATGGTGTTAGCTTTGTGTCCCCTCTGTCTTCTTACCTCACGTCTTGAATCTCGGGACGAGATTCTTGTTTTAGTGGGGGTGAGTTGTCACAGCCCTAGCATTAGTCTTGCTTGTCATTGCATCATCATCTTGCATCAAGTTTAAATTCCTTTTAAACTTGAATTGGGGACTGTTGAAACCCTAGCACAGATGATTCAAACTAGGTTTATATAAAAAAATCATTTTCAATGATCCCAAAATTCCTTTGGAAAAGTTCATCATTTTTGAATTGGTCTAGAACCTCTGCCAAAAATGGTGCACATTTTCCTAGGTCACTTTGGATTTTTGAATAAATTCATAAAGTATTTGAATTTGGGCATTTAATTGCTATAAATATTTAAAATGCCCAAATAATTCTGAAAGTGGTTGAGGGCTATCGAAAATATTTTCAAAAGTGCCCACAATTATTTTCAGGGTTTTTGAAAATGCCTTAGCATTTTATTTAAGTCAAAACAATTACAGAAAATTAGAAAACAGAAACCTAAATTAGGAAAGAGAGAGAAGGAACCTCACCTGGGCTTACCTGGCGGCCCAAGTGGCCGGCCCAGCCCACCACCGCGGCACTCTGTCGCCTTCCTCCTCGCGCCAGTAGGCAGAGGGCGTGTGCCCGCGGCGCGCCGGCACGCGCGCGCCACCTCCACCCTGCTCTGGCCACCTCCTGCTTCCCCGACCCCTTCTAGCGACGCCACCGAGATGCCCCGAAGCCCCTGTCCCCTCTCCCTCGGTCGCCGCTCTCTCTCCCCTCCCCTGGCTCTCTCCCTCTAGCTCAACCGAGTGAAACCGTCGCCGCCGACCAGCGCTCGCGCGGCCATAGCCACCCCCTTGCTACCCTGGCGCGTCCGAGAGCTCCGCCTCATTCCCGTCTTCCTCGTCACCGAGCCACATGGTGCCTGAAGCCCCTGGACGCCGCCAACACTACCGTTCCCCTCGTTGGTCGCCGTGGATCCTCGCCATCGATTCGGGAGCTACCGGGCGTCCCCGACCTCGCTCTCGCGCTCATTGGACTCGCTGTGAGCCCCTCTTCCTTTTCCCTCTTCTCTCGTGCTCGCGCTCGTCCCCTAGCTCCATTTCCCACCGCGGCCGAGAGCGTCTTGCCGCCGGCCATAGCGTAGCCATGGCCACAGCAGCGCAAGCTCACAACGGAGCGTGTCACCCTGTTCAGGAAGCCCCCCTGAGCCTAACGCACACACGCACTCGCTCCGACGTGCACCGTAGCACCAACCCCGCAATCACCCGAACTCCGGCGCCGCCCCGAGCTCGTTTCTGGCGAGCTCCGGCCGTCCCCGCTGCGGCCACATGCAACACAGGATGCGGGTGAGCTCCATCTCCACGTAGATGGCCTCGGCCGCCTGTTTTGTCGCCGGAAACGCAAACCCGAGGCTCGCCGCCGCGACTGGCCTCGCCGGCGTCACATCGCCGGCAGGTTTGACCCACCCACTGAGCGAGTTGACCTGGGTGGGCCCTGTTTGACCCATTAGTCTATGACATGCGGGCTCCACCTGGCTAATTAATCTAGTTTAGGCTTTAATTTAATTAATTTAACTTAGGTTAGTGCTAATTAAACTAGGTTAGTTTAGTTAGACACTGACCAGTGGAATCCACTTTCAGGTTTGACTTGGACCAGCCCCTTTGACCCGCTGACGTCATGCTTACGCATTGCTGACGCGGTCAATCGTTTTCTGGATTAAAAGTAATTCAAAAAATTCCAGAAATTAGTATAAACTTCTAAAATTCATAGAAATTCAACGGTAACTCCAAATGAAATAAATTATATAGGAAAAATGATCAGAAAAATCCAAGGAATCTGAATATGGCATTTTCATGCATGTTTGAACAACTTAACCTCACTCTTTAGTCCAAAACATGATAATGCACTATTTGAATTCATAGTTTGAATTTGAATTTGAACCTAGTGTTGAAACCAACTCCATTTAACTTGTTGCTAGTTGCATTAGCTCAATCAACAACATATTGCCATGCCATTATCATGCATCATGTTGTGCATTGCATTGACTATGTTCTTCCTTGTTTGCCGGTAATTGTCCCCTCTTGGTAGACGCTGCTCCGACGCTGTGATCGTTAACACTGATGAAGACTCAATGTTATCTTCAGAAGTGCCAGGCAAGCACAACCCCCTTGTTCATTCCGATATAAGCCCACTCTCTTGCTCCTGCTCTCTTTTACTGCACTAGGACAACAACGATTCATCTGTTACTTGTTGCGGTAGTTGAACCCCTTATCCTCTGCATGACCTGTCGTTGCCATAGTAAATAGATGAAACCCACTAGCATGAGTAGGAGTTGTTTGAGCCCTGATGTGCATACTCATTCATGCTTGTTTGTCATGCCTGCTACTGCTTAGAGTTGAGTCAGATCTGATTCATCGGGGATGGATCGGAGGTGTGTAAACATGTCCTACTTTGTGTGAGCTAAGTGTGTGAACACGTTTTGGTAAAGGTAGCGGTGAGAGGCCATGTAGGAGTACATGGTGGGTTGTCTCATTGAAACCGTTCTCAGGAACTGAGTTCTGTGTTTGTGATCCATGAAACAGCTACTACCACACGTTGGGCCCTGAAATATGACCCCACTCAACTTACTGACCCCTCTCGTCCTCTGTCCAGGAGTTGCAATTAGTTCCTGGTGTTTATAAGACATGTGTTGGCGGCCGTGCATAGCGCTGACCCTAGGGGTGGGCTATGATGCGGTAGATACACCATGGCACGGTGTACTGGGCGCCCGTTTGGTGTCTCGGGAACCCTGCACACATCGTTTGGGGCTGTGAGCGAAACTCCGGCCGGATCTCCTCGTGGATGGAACCCGAATAGGCGATAAACCTGGACTAGAGACTTGTGTGGTTAGTCAGGTCGTGGTCTACACCCACGTCGGCTTACGCTTGAAGTCTGCCGAGCACATGTCGTTTGCAGACGCTAAGTGGTGGAAACATGTGTGACGAAGTAGACCCCTGCAGGGTTATAAATGATCTATTCGAATAACCGTGTCCGCGGTAAAGGACTTCTGGGTTGCCTATAATAGTTCATAGACAAGTGGAAGCGGATACTCTAAAATACGCAAGATAAGTGTGAGTACTATGGATGGCCTTCTCGTAGGGAGACGGAAGTGGATCCATAGTGGTATATTGAATGGTGAATATGTGGACCCGTGTGCGCCACCTCAAAGAGTTGCTTGCTGTCGTAGTTCAGGTTAGCCACTGAGTCAAAGCTGGCTTGCTGCAGTTAAACTCCACTACCCCTTGTTGATACCGATGCATATGTAGATAGTTCTCATGTAAGTCTTGCTGGGTACATTTGTACTCATGTTTGCTTAATTTATGTTTTGCAGAGAGACTTCAGTCTCGCTAGTAGTCCCACATGGACTTCGACGTTTAGCTTGATACGTCAGCTATGATCTCGTGCCCTCGGCGGGATCTGGTAGATAGTCAGGCTTCTTAGCCTTTTTCATTTGTAGATGTCTGTTCTCAGACATGTTAAGCTTCCGCCTGTGCTTTGACTTGTATGCTATGATTGTTGGGTCATGAGACCCATGTTTGTAATATCTTGCTCCTCGGAGCCTACTTGAGTTGTAGAGTTATGTTGTGATGCCATGTTGTATTTACACATATCAAGCACATTGTGTGTATGATTGAAATGCTTGGTATGTGTGGGATCCGACAATCTAGTTGTTTATCCTTGGCAGTCTCTCTTATGGGGAAATGTAGTCTAGTGCTTCCATGAGCCATAGTAGTCCGCTACAGCCCGGTTCACCGGAGTCCTGTTAGCCCAGCACTATTGCTCAAGACACTTGACTGGCCGGCATGTGTTTCACTTTGTTCCTGTGTCTGTCCCTTTGGGGAAATGTCACGCGATGACATCCGAAGTCCTGCTTAGCCTGCTACAGCCCGGGTTCCCGGAGTCCTGTTAGCCCAGTGCTACAGCCCGGATTCACACACTGCTGACCGACACGCTCGATGTGAATCATGTATGCCTGTCCCCATAGGTTAGTGCCGCTTTGGGTTCACGACTAACCCTTTTGGCCTGGGTTCTCTGTCATATGGATGCTAGCGACACTATCATATACGTGAGCCAAAAGGCGCAACCGGTCCCGGGCCATGGTAAGGCGACACCCGTGGGATACCGTGCATGTGGCCGCAAAGTGATATGAGGTGTTACCGGCTTGATCGATGTGATTTGGAATCGGGGTCCTGACAGGGTCGCTACGGATTACGACCAGGTTGGGCTTAAACCCGATCTAAGAGAAATTAACTCTCCCCAAGCCACCCACCACGTTGCCATGGTAGAGACGCAGTTCGATGACCCTTCATCTATTTTAAGGACTAGCTACGTCCGAATTCCCGACCCCTCCAAGACGGATACCCGTGGAGGGGGAGATGTAACTCAAGACCTGAGCTTAGGATCAGGCAGCGGGCCAGATTCATTGGACAACATCCAAGAATCCGAACTTCACAGTTCGGAAACTCTTCTGCCTCCGAATCTTGGATTGGGTGAGGTTTTATATTCAACGACACCCGCCCACCCGATCATAAGCGATCTCTCCCAAATCAGGCAGAGGCCCGAGGAAACAGTACATCATTACTGGGCCAGATTCCTCCTGGTTATGAACAGGATAAAGGATTGCCGCGAGGAAGACGCAATCTCAATTTTCTGCAGTAATTACACGGACAAGGGAATCCTTAACGCTGCAAGTCGTCATGATATTACACGCTTCGCTGACTTGGCGTCCATAGTACAAAAATACTGTGCGATGGAAACCACCTGGAAAACCGAAATAAAATTTTGGGATAATCCGGCCTTGAATAGTAATCTCGTCCGAACTAAGAGGGTGCATCATCATAGGACACCCGGGATAAACACCAAAAAGCCAAAACCCTCTACAGGGCATGGAACCGTACTAGAAAGATGGCTTGATGGACCCTGTAGAATTCACAGTACAGAGGACGCCACACCAACTCACAGCCTTAGAGCATGTTGGATACTCCGGCAGGTGGCTAAGATCGGCAAGGACCTCTTAATTCCGGAGGCCACAGAAAGCCAGCCCAAGGACACCAGTACTGTTCTCACAGTCTTTAGGACTTTCGCATCAAACAATGTGCGAAAAAGAACACTCTGCAGCCTCGCCGAAGTCTATCAAGTTGCAACAATAAACCCATGGAGCGAGACTGCCATTACCTTCAACGCAAGCGATGAACCTAGATTCTGAACAGCCCGAGCACCAGCCGCATTGGTCCTCAGTCCCATAGTGGACGGCTTTCGCCTCACCAAGGTGCTCATGGATGGAGGCAGCGGACTGAACCTCATTTATGAGGAAACCCTTCAAAAAATGGAAATATACTGGAACCGCGTCGAGCGAAGCAGCACAACCTTTAGAGGAATAATCCCCAGGCGTTGCACAAGAAAAATCACACTAGATGAGGTGTTCGGCACGCCGGATAATTACAGGTCCGAAGAAGTCACGTTTCAGGTGGCCCCGTTTAAGAGCGGATATCACGCTTTACTAGGGCGGGAAGCATTCACAATGTTCCAAAAAATACCCCATTACGGGTACATGAAGCTTAAGATGCCTGGGCCGAACGGAATTATCACTCTAGCTAGTGATCCGGACATAGCACTCTGTGCCGAAAACAAAATGGCCTCATTAGCCCTTGAGGCACTATCCGAAGCCTTAGCGGCCGAGGAACTGACTGCGCTGCGCTCCACGGTTAACAGGGATGATGTGATACTCGACAAGAGATCCAAATCCACATCCTTCAAGCCAGCTGACGAAATAGTCAAATTCCAGGTCCATCCAACGGACCCCAATAAAACAGCTTCCATCGAGGCACGACTGAACCCTGATGTAAACGCCGCACTGTGAGAGTTCCTACGAGAGAACTGGGACATCTTCGCCTGGCACCCTTCAGACATGCCAGGGATCCCATGCAGGCTGGCCGAACACAGCTTAAATATCCTAAAAGGATTTAAGCCTGTCAAACAAGCCCTTCGGCGTTTTTCCAAACCCAAGAGACATGCTACGGGAGAGGAGCTAGCCAAGCAATTGGAGGCCGGATTCATCAGAGACATAAAACATCCGGACTGGCTAGCAAACCTGGTGATGGTACCAAAGAAGGACAAATCCTGGCGCCTGTGTGTTGATTTTAAAGACCTTAACAAGGCTTGCCCAAAGGATCCCTTCCCCCTTCCCCTCATCGATCAAATTATCGATGCCACCGCAGGACACGATTCGTTGTGTTTCCTCGACGCATACTCCGGTTACCACCTAATCAAAATGGCAGAATCAGACCAAGCTGCAACAGCATTCATCACACCATACGGCCCATTCTGCTTCAACACAATGCCCTTCGGGCTAAAAAACGCCGGCACAACATATCAGCGCATGATCCAGACATGTCTGGCAAACCAGATCGGAAAAATAGTGGAGGCGTACGTGGATGATGTGGTCGTCAAATCAAGACATGTCGAATCTCTAGTAGACGACTTGAGGCTTACATTCGATAACCTCCGAAAATACGACATCAAGCTCAACCCAGAAAAATGTGTCTTCGGCGTTCCAGCCGGAAAGCTCTTGGGCCTCATTGTATCCGGTAGAGGAATTGAAGCAAACCGAGCCAAGATCCGAGCTTTGTCACATTTGGATGTCCCAAAGGACCTTAAACAAATACAAAAATTAACTGGATGCGTGGCGGCTTTAAGCCGCTTCATCTCCCGCTTGGGAGAAAAGGCACTACCCCTTTATCGCCTCCTTCGGCGCACCGAACACTTAGAGTGGACGGATGCCGCCACGGCCGGATTTGATGAAATAAAAGCCATATTGGCAACAAACCCAGTCCTGGCCGCGCCAAACAGCGGAGAACCAATGATATTGTACATTGCAGCAACACACCAAGTTGTCAGCGCAGTGCTCGTTGTCAAGCGGGAAACGGACGGACACAAATTCCCCCTTCAAAGGACGGTCTACTACGTGTCCACTGTCCTCACTCCATGCAAATCACGGTACCCGCATTATCAAAAATTGCATACGCGGTATTCATCGCATCCCGGAAGCTACGACACTACTTTCAAGAGTGTTTCATAACAGTAGCCTCGGAAGTACCACTCAACGATATTTTCAACAACCGCGATGCAACGGACCGGATTGCAAAATGGGCCATCGAGCTTCTCCCGTTCGATATAACCTATAAGCCACGGCGAGCTATTAAATCGCAAGTTTTGGCCGACTTCGTCGCAGAATGGACAGAGGTCGAGCTCCCTAAAGAGTACGGCACATATTCAAACTGGATTATGCATTTCGACGGCTCCAAAATGTTGGCCGGACTGGGGGCTGGCGTCGTCCTGACGTCCCCCACAGGAGACACAGTCCAATATGTGCTCCAGATCATGTACACGGATTCCAACAATGCAGCCGAATATGAGGTCCTCCTACATGGCCTCCGGATAGCAGTATCCATGGGTATCCAGCGCCTAGAGGTACGCGGGGATTCAAACCTCGCGATATCCCAAATAAACGGAGACTTCGACGCCAAGGACCCAAAAATGGAAGCTTACCGCAACGCCGTCCTAAAAATGTCAGCTCGGTTCGAAGGGCTGGAGTTTCACCATATAGCCCGAGAAAACAATTAAGTGGCGGACGTCCTAGCACGCATCGGAGCAAAACGCGATGCAATCCCCCCAACATCTTTTTGGAAAGATTGTTCAAGCCATCCGTAGCATGGGAGGGGGAACCCGCAAATAACAGCCCGAACCCAGTTGCACCACTCGACGCCGAACAATCTGACACAATTGGAGGCTCTGCCAACGAAATTACACCCTCAGCCCACGTAATAATGGCGGTTATCGCCCCGTGTACAGAACCATTCCTATCCTACCTTACTAGGTAGGAACTCCTGGAGGACCAAAACGAGGCCCACTGCATAGTGCGGCGATCTAAAGCCTACATAGTCCATGAGGGAGAGCTTTATAAGAAAAGCACTACCGGAGTCCTTCAAAGGTGCATCTCCGAAGAGGAAGGGCGGAACCTTCTGGCTGAAATTCATGCCGGACTCGGTGGTCACCACGCCGCTGCTCGGTCCCTTGTTAGCAAGGCTTTCCGTACAGGCTTTTATTGGCCGACGGCGCGGGCAGACGCTCAGGACCTAGTCCGACGATGCGCTGGTTGCCAACTTTTTGCCAACCAAAGCCATATGCCACCCACCGCACTCCAAACTATACCCATCGCCTGGCCTTTTGCGGTCTGGGGGCTTCACATGGTCGGACCCCTTAAAGGTGGAACCCATAGGAAAAAATACTTACTGGTCATGGTGGACAAGTTCACCAAATGGATAGAAGCCAAGCCTGTTAAAACGGCCGAATCCAGACCTGTGATAGGCTTCATATCCGGGGTTGTACACCGTTATGGCGTCCCCCATAGCATCATAACCGATAATGGTACAAACTTTACCGCCGACAAGGTAAAACTCTGGTGCAAAAAGATGGGCATCAAGCTCGATTATGCTTCCGTCTATCACCCACAAACCAACGGCCAGGTCGAAGGTGCAAATGGTCTTATCATGAGCGGCATTAAACCCAGACTTGTGCGGTCCCTCAAGGAATCTAACACGCACTGGGTAGAGGAGCTCGACTCCGTGCTATGGGGGCTGCGGACCACGCCAAATCGCACCACCGGATAAACACCATTTTTATGTTGTACGGCGCAGAAGCAGTTCTGCCCTGCGACATAATTCATGACTCACCTAGAGTGCGCATGTACGAAGAAAGAGAAGCCGAGCTCGATCGGCAGGACAACTTGGACACCTTGGAGGAGGAGCGTGATGTGGCAAAAGCCCGTTCCGCATTTTATCAACAGCAGGCCCAAAGATATCAAAGCAGAGAAGTACGGGCCAAGAATTACAATGTTGGCGAACTAGTCCTACGCCTGCCGGATAAGAAAAAGGACAAACTCAAGCCCAAGTGGGAAGGTCCATTCATAATCGACCAAGTCCTGACTGGTGGGGTGTACCGCCTACGAGATGCGTCGAACAACCCTGTCGAGCTAAACCCGTGGAACGCCACCCGACTCCGAAGATTCTATGCCTAGCACCGGACTCTGTGTTCATCTCCTTCCTCTGTCCATTTTTTTTTTGAATTTTTTTGTCTTACATTTCTCTCCTTCCCATTTTTTTCTTTTATAGCCCTTAAAGGCTCATCTAGTGACGTGCCACTTGTCTAATAAAGCACTGATGACCCCTACGCCTGGTCTCCACGCATACCCCGGTTCTTATATAACTGCTAGGGTATTCGGACACACTCCGGACCGTCAGGTCCCGAGGTTGAAGCGAAAAGGTCGGCAACGACAAACGATCTACAATCCGGCTAGAAGGCATTACACATGTCAATTCAAAATTACACAGTCATTCTTACTGATTGTATTCCTCTTCTATACCATCTAACAGGCTGTCTAATTTACAGTCCTGCTGGGAATACTTCGCGGCCAACTCTACTTTGCCGTATACTAAGCTTATAGGGATCTCCTTCCCGTCAGGCCCCACTGGTCCGACCTCGGCCATGTGATTTGGGTTAGACTTTGTAAAACGGGTCTTCACCATGGCCCAAGCCTCCCTAGCGCCTTGTCGATAGGCCGATATCTTCCACAACCGGAAGCGTCGCCGAGCTCCCTTCAGCTTCTCCGCAAGCTCTCCAAGGCCCTCGGGCATGGAGTGGGCAGGCCATAAGGCTTGGGAAATACCTCCCATCGCCTGCCGAATTCGCTCGTGCAGTTGCAAGAGTTCGGGAAGAAGGTCACCCGTAGAACCGGGCATCTCCTCTTCAGGACGACCTGTGAGCATACCTACAGACATTACTCTGTTAGTCGACTTCCTCACCGAACTCTTTTTTCAAAGTTCGTTCAAGCACTTACTAAAAATGCCGCGTCGAAGCCGCTGATTCTCCTTCGTGGAGTCCGACAGCTAGCCACGAACATCTTTAAGTTCAACGTCCAGCTTGGTGTTGGCATCCTGAAGATCATTCTTCTCTCGGCTCACCTTTGTCAACGTACTCTCACCGGCCTTTAGCCGGCGTAAGAGTTGTTGCTTGTCCGGATCGAGTCCGGCGCCATCTGCAATATGATTTGTCAGATTTGCACCCACACCGCACAATACTAATCTTTCGAAGTATATCTTACCTGAGGGGGTCTCTTTGGGCTCCCCTACTGCGGCTAGTACGGCCTCTAGATGGGCCTTGCACTTTTCCAGCTCCTGGGATAGTACGGTATTCTTCTCTGTAAGAACCTGCATATTAAATGATCCTTAAATCAGTTTCCCTAACTACTTCAAGTCTCCGGGGCTACTGGCATATATATATATATTTGACCAAAATTTTCTTACCCATATGTCTTTTACATACTGCTCCGTGGCTCTGGCTAAACCATTTTGAGCGGCACAGAGGTACGCATATCCCATGTTAAAGGCATCTAAAGCCTCTTGGGAGAAACAAGCATCGCGTAGAATTGTCCGGCGACGCCTGTGGTTCATGGCACTCTCCACTTCAGAATTTGTGGCAGATAGCCTGTCCGCATCCTCTGTCGGAGGAGCGTCCGGTGTGCGCCTTGTGCTTGCCTCCGCTTCCTGGCCAGACGTTGGAGCCTGGCTGGTGGAGGCGCGATTGGCAACCTCTCCGGATGTAGTCCGGTGAGGTCTCTTCGTTCTGAAGATAGCACGAACATTAATATGCCCTGACAGAATAACTCCAGGGAAACAGAGGGTGCACTATACCTTTGCGCAGGCATGTCAGTCCGGACTACATTCCTTTTTGCCCCACGGGGCCCTGCCACCCCTCATTGGCTAGCCGCCGCAGGTTTGGCCTCCTGGCTCGGAAATCTCCCCTGCAAAACACGGTTGTCGTCAGAAACACCGGGATATGTGAGGGTGGAATCTCTTTCAAAAGAATAAGACCCCGGTTTCTGTCACCTGGGAGGCCGGGATTAACCCTGGGTAATCCGCCGTAATGGCTACCAAGGTATTGTCCTTTCTTACCTGATGGAACACCCCGTCGATAAGCTCCACTGATATGTCCGGATCCTCTTCTGAGTCCGGACTGAGGGACCGTTCTGGGTCCTCGGGCTGTGGAGGGCTGCTGTTTATATCCTTTACCTCCTGTCGTAGTTCCTGCATTGAAGTCATTAGACTACCTATCTAACCGTGGGAGTATAAAACAAATGGGCAAGCGCAATTGTTCACTTACCCAACTTGGAGGATCATACATACTGAATCCGGCCCGCGGGTTGATGCAGAGGAATTCCTCCTTTTCTCCCTTGTACAAAGAGGATAGGATCTTTACTAAGGCGGCGGCTGAGGCCGGCCCCTTACGACCGTAACGTGTGGCTTCATCCTCCCCGTTGAAATCCCACATGGGGTGGCCTCTATATTGAAGCGGCTGCACCGCCCGCATAATGCATGCGGCCATGACTCCAATCATGGTTAGTCCAGAATGAGCCAATAGTCTTATCCGACCCATCAGGTAAAGGACGTCTCCGTCGCTTTCTCTCTGAGAGCTCCACGGACGCCAGCTCAGGCGTTTCTTCAATGGAGCACTATTGAACTCAGGGAGACTGGCCCAGGAAGGGTCCGGTAGCGGGACATCATCTATGTAAAACCATTCCGAGGGCCAGTCCTCGGACGCCTTCTTTGGGGTTCCGGATAGGTATCCGGTCCCGGCGATGCGCCATACTTCGGCTCCGCCCACTTGGTATATAGACCCCTCTTGAGAACGGGGCACCGGGCAGAATAACCTCTTCCACAGCGCGAAATGAGCCTCAACGCCTAAAAATAGCTCGCAAAGGGCGACGAAACCCACAATATGTAATACGGAGGCGGGCATAAGATTGTGCAGCTGGTGGCCGTAGAACTCCAGAAGCCCGCGGAGAAATGGATGAATTGGAAATCCCAGTCCCCTTATTAGATAGGGGACAAGGCACACCCGCTCTCCTTTAGAAGGATTGGGGGTGCTCTCCGCTTGTTTTCCGCCATTGTAGGTGGCGAGACCGGCTCGGACCGGGACCATGTATGCCTGAGGGAGAAATCCCTTGGCCTGAAGCGACACTAACTCACTATGCAGGATGGTGCAACTCTCCAGTCCCCGGGTTTGGGACCGGAGGGGCGAGGGGAGGAGCTGCGACGTCTGGACATGTTTGAATGGACCTTTGCTGGAAGCGCTCTGATGATAACTCGCGTAGAGGAGAAGATGTGGTTTGGACCTGAATCCCCATCCCGTTAAATAGGCGGTTCATTTATATGGCTAGGGGTGTGGATGTAAAAACGCCCTGGCTTTTCGCATTCATTTGACACGTGGAAGACGGCCATTATTAGGCGTGGAAGCCAAGGAGCATTACATTACAAAAATCGGACATTATTCCTACAGGTACACAGAATTTGGAGAAGAACCCGCCTTGCAATGCCGAACAATCTGTGCGCCGGACTTATCGTCATTGAAGCCTGGTTCGGGGGCTACTAAGGGAGTCCTGGATTAGGGGGTGTTCGGGTAGCCGGACTATACCTTCAGCCGAACTCCTGGACTATGAAGATACAAGATTGAAGACTTCGTCCCGTGTCCGGATGGGACTTTCCTTGGCGTGGAAGGCAAGCTTGGCGATGCGGATATTCAAGATCTCCTACCATTGTAACCGACTCTATGTAACCCTAACCCTATCCGGTGTCTATATAAACCGGAGTGTTGTAGTCCATAGGCAATCAACTCCATATACAATAATCATACCATATGCTAGCTTCTAGGGTTTAGCCTCCTTGATCTCGTGGTAGATCTACTCTTGTACTACCCATATCATCAATATTAATTAAGTAGGACGTAGGGTTTTACCTCCATCGAGAGGGCCCGAACCTGGGTAAAACATCGTGTTCCCTGCCTCCTGTTACCATCCGGCCTAGACGCACAGTTCGGGACCCCCTACCCGAGATCCGCCGGTTTTGACACCGACACTAGGCCTTCTCATCTATCTATCAGGATGATGTGTTACTAATCCGTAGACTCGTAGGATTGTTGGTTTCAAGCCCCAGTTCTGTTCCTACTACTTCCATGTGTTGTTAGTTGGTCTCGGAACCTTGATATTGTGCTTCTGAGTGGTGATGCCACCATTTTTTAAGGATGTCTCAAATCCCTTGAGCATTTACAGTCGTTATGCTGTCCGAGTCATCCCAGGTTTCTAAACCATCTAAAGCATTTGCAAAATCCTTTCCCTCTGGTTTTGTTGTTCTTTTAGGCCAAGTAAATCACACTAATTGCTGACTTGAGGTATTCTATTGCCTCGACATATATGTTGGAGTTATTATTATGACCCTAGGTGTCTTAGAAGATTACCTAGTAATCTAGCCATGTTTGTGTCCCAGTGTGATGATTCTGGCCATCATTCTCGAAAGCATCCCGTGATGCCATTTAGTTAGTAGGCATCCTATTCCTGGGTTTTGAACCCGAGATTCACCCTACTTATTTCGTGTTGATAGTGTTTGCTCGTTCCTTTAGGTTATTAATAATTTTGTCATAGTCCTCGAGGTCCGTGGCATTTCCTTCTTCCAAATACCATGAACTGCTTATGGCAGAAGTTCTTTGAACCAAAAGATCACAAAAAGAGTGCTCTTGAGTTCTCCATTCTGCATTGTGAATCTGCCAGTCCTGCCTTTCTGCATGGATTATCTGGAAGAAATATGTTGAGCTTTGTTCAACATACTAATCTATGCATCCACAACTCAGAAAGTGTTATATTCCTTTGAGTTGTCCCTCTTCGGTTGGATTCCGACCCTCGTGTATTAGTTGATAGTCAAGAGTATGTCGTGCATTTGTGCTCATCGATGCCTATTATTCTTCTGGTCCATCAAGCCATTCTTTTCCTAAATGACTAGGAGAAACAAACTCCAGTACCTCATCCATCTCTGGGATTGGGTCAAAGCAGTTGTATTTCGCAGATCAAACTGCCAATCCAACTTTTGCTTTGTTCTATCTTGGAGTGTTACCATCTTTATGTCAAGAATGTCATGAGAATTGCACCACCTCTTATGAATTCTTGACGCAGTGATACTTCTCGCCATCATTATTCATTCCTTGGTCCCGTGTTGTTGTAACCGAAATGCCGACAAGTGAATTGTGATGTGTGAAATCAATACTCAGAGCAACTCGTTGCTTTGTAGTAAATGGACAATATTCTCATTCTTAGAGTGTTGATTATTAAATCATCATCCTAAGATTGATCGCGCTACCTAGTCCTTATTTCTGGTGCACTCTTCGATCCATGAGTCAGGATTGTGTCAATCCCTCACTCTTTTGATCATATCGTCTTGCCCTGAAAAGCAAGATTGTTCCCGAGCTTAGAGTCATATCGTTGGTTCGTGATTTTTCGGATATCTTCATGGAAGTATCACCAGGTCATCCCCTGACCGATATGGTGAGTTTGTGATCATGTTGGTGTTCCTCCAAATCACCCCTTCTCCAAGAATCTGTGTTGGATACCCCTGAACTAGTTGGTTAAGCCAAAATAACAACTTGGAGAGTTGGAAGATAAAAGCTTGTCTGACTTAGTTCATGTTAAGGGATATCTTTTGTGTGTGTGTGTGTGTTGAGGAAAGATGATATATCCATCGATTGTGCCTTGCCAAAACTTTGACTTGAGTATGGGCTATCGTCAAGTCAAAACAGAACCAATGATGTTCGTAATGTTGTCTTACTCGTGGTTGACCCCTCGAGCATACACCATGACATCTTTTGGTCTGACCAATGCTTCACCGTGTTCACATGATGGTGGAAGTCCAGTGATATGGAAATTCCGATGAGTTGCTGTTGAACCCATCAGTAGCATTTTGTCTCCCCCATGGTCCATGTTGAACATCAACCTAGTGTTGAAAACTTTGTAAGCAATGTCTTCGTGTTCCGTTCATGAAGCTTATGCTTGGATGAAAGAAGTGGCTTCCTCGAGTTCATGTGCATTTGGTGCAAGTTGCCGCCGTGAGTTCGAAAAAGATTGTTTTTGTTTCCTCTGGTACCATCCAATGTCAGTTATGCATGTGCGAATGTATTCTATGGGTTCGTAGATTAATTACCTCCACTCCATATGTATTCCCTAGCACACCAAGCCACTGATTGACTTGTTCAAGGAAAAGAAGTCTAGCGCGTGTAAAGACTTCGAAATCCTTGATGATGGATCCTAACCTTAACTCAATAGTGTTTTATTATAAGACTACTATGTGGTCATTCTTGTCTTGGACAACATGCTCACATGTATGTAGCAGAACCAGCTCGTGTTTTGGAGCTTGCTATCGTAGTTCATTCCCGAGAATCTCGCAACGTCATCTCGTCGATTTGTGTTGCAACCTTTCTTTTCCAGACATGTTGTCTGAAATATTCCGTTACCAACCAGATCTGAATCTCAGGCAGATATGATAGTTGGAACTTCTCCAAGATCTATGATGTATGTCCCGACAAGGTTGATGTTCTGGCTGACACACCTAGCCGGAAGATCTATCATTGTAGTATCTTGATTGAGCTATTTGACCATCTTCTCCATGAGGATTTAGTGCAACTTAATCTAAAAGTTGTTCCTTACGGATCCTTGTGCTCCTAGTTTCTTTGGTTATGCTATAACCATTCAAACAGTGGATTCACTCTCTATTGTTGAGTTTTCCCCAGTTACTAGAATCATCCCCAACATTTGCATCTTGTTCCCAGCTTGCACTGCCATTGTGCCATCCTACCATAGACTGCCCTTCTCAGTAATTACTAATCGGGATTATCTTCAAAAGTGGTCCTTCCATGGGTCCCATCCATTTTCCGGTGATAAGCAAAAAATCATCCATTGCGTTATCTTCAACAAGGTAGTCCACATCATTGTAAGATCCCAAATTTTCAATTTGGAATGTTATACATAGGTCATTCTTGCATATCATATTTTATTGCATTTTCGTTCCGCAAATCCTCGAAATCTTAAGCAACTCAAGGACCCTCAGAGAGAGTTGGGGATTTCCCAGTTTTCATATTTGATTTCTATCCAATAATGAAACGAGGATTTTTGATTTTAATTATTTTCTCTCCGAAAAGTATTTCATATTAAAATATATGAGAGGAGATAATATGACTTCTCCAAAATAACTGAAATATTGGAGGGAAAAATATTAAAATCATTTATTCAATTTTATTTGGATTTTATTTCATTAGAAAAATTGCATGTTTTCAAAATTGCATTTTAGGGCCAAGAAAATGTTCATCTCGTTCTAAATATTTTATTTAGACGGTAAAATGTTGGTTTGGCATTTTTAGATTTTTATTTAATTTTCTATTCGGCGGAATTATTTAAAGAAAAACTTCCAGCGCCCAACCGGGCCGAACCCCAGCCGATCCAAGCCGGCCCAACCCCGCACTGCCACGTCCCTCGCGCGTGCCGCCGTGCGCGGCACGGACTCCGAGGAAAGTCCGAGCCGGACTCCTCCTCGGGCGGCCCCTCGCCCAAGCAAGCCACCGCCCCACCCCCTTTATATAGCTGCCGCCCCGCCTCCTAACCGCCACCACCGCAAGTCGCCAGCCTCGCCCCGAGCCGCACCGCCGCTTCTCGCCGCCCGCGCCTCACAGCCGCGTCGCCGTCGCCGCTTCGCCGCCCCTCGCCACCGAGCGACCCCGCCGCCCAAGCGTCGCCTCGTCGGAGCTACCGCGCCGATCCGCCGCGGCCCATTTTTTAGAAACCGTTTCAGTTTTTTAGAAACCCTAGTTCATTTTTTTGGATCGGTTCACCGGTTTTTCCCGGTTCCTCTATTTGGCAGACGTTCGTCTGTACGTTCGTTTAACGAACGGTTTCCGCTCGTTAGTTACAGATAACGAACGCTCGTTCGTTAGTCTGTTTGTCAGTTGTCTTTTTATCGGATTTTTCCACGATTACTCTCGCTCACCATTTCTGATCCGATTTTCATTTCTGTTTATCTTTTCGCTCGTTAGTCGGAATCAGGCGATTCAAGCGCCTAGATCTTCGTCTCGAGACCCTCTTTCCGCTTAACCAACTTGAACAAGATTTTCGTACTGTAAAATTTGACCTTAGTTCAGATTAGTAAACGGATCTTGTTTCTTTCGTCGTTTGAGTGTCGTTGCTCCGTTTGGTTTGATTCTTTTTGCAAACCGGAGTTCTTAAGTTGAACTATCTGGTCAATCTCTCTTATTTGAGTTTTGCCCGCGTTTCTTTGTTTGTTGCTTATGTATGCTATTTTTTGTTTGCGATAGAATTCCCGTAGTGCGTAGCGTGTTATTTGGAGTCTCTAGGTTACGCGGATCGTCAGCAAGGCAAGTAACTCATTGATCATACTCTTTCCATACCCAGTTTTTATGCATTAGTTCCAATCCTCAAACATTGCATGATTAGAATGTCATTAACATGTGGGTTGGGAAGTAGTTGATGAGGTAGAACCTATTACCCTGTTATACTCAAACCCTTGGGAGTTACTTCTACGCGTTACTTATATTGCTATGCTATGCTTGTAGACGTGGTTTGGGTGAGTGAAATCCATGACAGATGTGTGATTGTTAAATAATGGTTTAACTTAAGGTGGCAGCTTAAATAAACATCTGGGTGGATTGAGGCACCACGGGTACCCAATGTTGCCTGTATTTTTTTGGAAATCCCGGAGTACCCATGTGATTTCCTATGGACCGCCACCCAGGCTCAAAGGGGACTGAGATTATTCATGCTAGAAACTTCCGTGTGCAGCCACAAGCTATTATGGGCTCTATCATAGTTGAGTAAGTTACGTGAAGCTCTTGAAGAGGTGCATCAGCAGGTAGTGGGATTGTAGGTTTGGTATGGTCTGCCCGAAGTAGAGAGTTAATGTTTCTGAAAGACTGTGTCTCGGTCATCCGTTTCTCAAACACCCTGTAGTGCGAGAAATCTAATGGAGGAGATCGAGTCTTGTGGGGAAAAGTGCGCAAACCTCTACAGAGTGTACAAACTAATCATGGTTAGCCGTGTCCCCGATTATGGACAATATTGAGTATCTAGTACTTAGAGTATCTTAAGTATCTCATCAATCTAAATTAATATTGTCGGGTTGATAATTACTTCAATTGGGATTGAGTTGGAGGAACCTTCTCAATGATGTTTCAACTACCATGATAGTTAAAATAAAACTTATTCCTTTGTTGTAGGGAAAAATTGGTTTTTTGAAAAAAAAACTATAACCATAGAGCTTTCCACCAGCCAAATATGCATGTAGTGATAGCATTATTCTGTTCTTGCTCTACTGTGTTATATTGCCAGCATATTCCATGTGCTGACCCGTTTTCGGGCTGCAACGTATTATGTTGCAGAGTTTTCAGACGAGGAGTAAGGTTCATTAGGTCGTTGCCGTGCAGCTCAGCTATGTCGTTGGAGTTGATGGACTCACTTTATCTTCCAAGCCTTCCGCTGTTATTGTATTAGATGGCCTTAAGCCATATTTATTGTAATAAGTTCTCTTTTGAGACATCCGATGTAATAAGTGTGTGATTGCTACTCTATTATAAATCCTTCGAGTACTGTGTGTGTCAGCATTACCAATCCAAGGATGACACTGAAGCACAGAGACTTGACCGTTTGAGGTTGGGTCGCTACAAAGATGGTATCAGAGTACACGCTGAGTGTAGGACACGACCACTAAGACAAAACCATAGGTCACTGTTCTCTACTCATTTCTGACTCCTCTCCATTTTCTACTCTTTAGGATGGCGGAGATGAAGAATAAGTTTGCACAACAGGATGAAGAAGCACCTTTTGGACGACAATTGAAGGAAGTCACTAGGTACTTGAACATAGGAATACCAAGCTTCACTGGGACCTACAACGCCACTTTGCCTGAAGAGGAGCAATGGATGATACAAGTTCAAGTTCCAGGAAGGACCTTCACGCCAGTCACTAAACCTATAGAGTTTTCCTTCGACGCACCAACCTGGAGTTTAGGAAAGAGTATGGCAGCTCACATCACCATGGGACGCATTGGAGAAGTATATCACAAGGATCTTAAGGACACTATCTACCAGATATATCGGTGCCGAGACGAGCAATGGGAGATGATTGTCAGGACCTCGATCCTAAGCCACATCGATCTAGCATGTAACACATCATATCACTTTGCGGCCTCATGCACGGTATTCCCACGGGTGCCACCTTACCTGGCCCGGGACCGTTTACGCCTTTTGGCTCACGTATATGATAGTGTCGCTAGCATCCATATGACAGAGAACCCGGGCCGACATGACTAGTCATGAACCCAAAGTGGCACTAACTCATGGGAACAGGCATACATGAATCACATCGAGCATGTCGGTTAGGAGCGTGTGAATCCGGGCTATAGCACTGGGCTAACAGGACTCCGGGAACCCGGGCTGTAGCAGGCTTGGCGGGACTCCGGATGTCATCGCGTGACATTTCCCCGAAGGGACAGACACAGGAATGAAGTGAAACACATGCCTGCCAGTCAAGTGTCCCGAGCAGTAGTGCTGGGCTAGCAGGACTCCGGTGAACCGGGCTGTAGCGGACTACTATGGCTCATGGAAGCACAAGACTACATTTCCCCATAAGAGAGGCTACCAAGGATAATCAACTAGGTTGTCGGATCCCGCACATACCAAGCATTTCAATCATACACACAATATGCTCGATATGTGTAATTACAACATGGCATCACAACATAACTCTACGACTCAAGTATTTATTCATTAGGCTCCGAGGAGCGAGATATTACAAACAAGGGTCTCAAGACCCAACATTCAGAGCATACAAGTCAAAGCACATGCGGAAGCTTAACATGTCTGAGTACAAACATCTACAAATGAAAAAGGCTGAGAAGCCTGACTATCTACCAGATCCTGCCGAGGGCACAAGATCGTAGCTGAGGTAACAGGCTAAACGTTGAAGTCCACGCGGAACTACTAGCGAGACTGGAGTCTCTCTGCAAAACATAAATTAAGCAAACGTGAGTGCAAATGTACCCAGCAAGACTTACATCAGAACTAACTACATATGCATCGGTATCAACAAAGGGGCTGGTGGAGTTTAACTGCAGCAAGCCAGCTTTGAGTCGGTGGCTATACTGAACTATGACTGCAAGTAACTCTTTTGAGGTGGCGCACACGAGTCCACAACTTCACCATACCAATACACCACTATGGATCCACTCCTGTCTCCCTACGAGAAGGCCATCCATAGCACTCATGCTTATCTTGTGCATTTTAGAGTATCCACTTTCACTTGTCTATGAACTATGCAAGGGGTCCAAGTTTCCATATCCGAGGAATCCGGCTATTCGAATAGATAATGATAACCCTGCAGGGGTGTACTTCTTCACACACGCTCTCGCCACTTATAGCCCTGTACACGTCATGTACCTCGGCAACCTTCAAGCGGAAGCCCGGCGAGGGAATCGGCCATGACCTGACTAACCAACAAGTCTCTAGTCCAGGTTTATCGCCTATTCGGGTTCCATCCGCAAGGAGATCCGGCCGGGGTGTCGCTCATGGCCCCAAACGATGTGTGCAGGGTTCCCAAGCCCACCATCCGGGTGCCACTTGGTACACCATGCCACGGTGCCTAGTCTGTCCCAAGCCCACCTGTACCGGGTGCCACTTGGTAGACTACTAACACTACCTACAAACACCAGAAACTAGTTGCAACTCCTGGACAGAGATCGAGTTGATTAATAAGCCGAGAGGGGCCGAGTTACCGGAACCCAATGTGTGGTAGTAACTGTTCATGGATCACAAACACAGAACTCAGTTCCTAAGAACGGCGGTAATGAGACAACCCACCATGTACTCCTACATGGCCTCTCACCGCTACCTTTACCAAATCGTGTTCACACTCTTATCTCACACACAGTAGGACATGTTCAACACCATTCCAATTCATCCCCGATGAATCAGACCTGACCCAACTCTAAGCAGTAGCAGGCATGAAAAACAAACATGAATGAGTAGGCACATCAGGGCTCAAACAACTCCTACTCATGCTAGTGGGTTTCATCTATTTACTGTGGCAATGACAGGTCATGCAGAGGAAAGGGGTTCAACTACCACAGCATGTAACAGTTGTAACGTTGTTGTCCTAATGCAGTAAAAGAGAGCATCAGCGAGAGAGTAGGATTGTATCGGAATGAACAAGGGGGGTTTTGCTTGCCTGGCACTTCTGAAGATAGTATAGCTCTTCATCAGTGTCATCGATCTCATCGTCGAAACCACGTCTACTGAGAGGGGACAAACACCGGCAACTGATAAAGAACACAATCAACACATGGCGATATGCAATAATATGATGCATGCTATGACATGGCAATATGAATGTGTTTTGGGCTAATGCAACAGAAAGTCATTTTAATTGAAGTGGAATTCAAAACTATATCAAATTCCAACTCCAAACCTATTATGAAATTTGCCCTAATCATGTTTCATCCTAAACAGTGAGGTTAACTTGCTCAAACATGCATGAAAATTGTACAGATGGATTCCTTGAATTTTTCTGATAATTTTTCATATATAATTTATCTTATTTGGAGTTACGGTTGAATTTCTATGATTTTTCAAAGTTTTGGATATTTTGTGAATTAAACAAATCATTTCTGATTTTTTAAAATCCAGAAAAGGATTACTACGTCAGCCTGACATCATCATGACGTCAGCAGGTCAACGGGCGCGGTCCAGGTCAAACTGACCAGTGGGACCCATACGTCAGTGTCTCAGGCTGGTTTGGGTGGATGACAGGTGGGACCGGTCAACATTGACTTGACCAAAGTCAAAGCTGACACGTGGGGTCCACACGTATTAGTACTAATCTTAACAGAAAATTAGACTAATCCTAATTATGCTCGGGACCCACATGTCAGTGTCTAGTGTTAAGCTAAACAGGGTGGTTAGTGGCTAATTAAGCTGGACACGTCAATTTCGCTGGAGTTCGGCCGGCGACGACCAAAACAGCGGCGAGAGCTCGCCGGAGTGGCGCTATGGGTGGTGTTGGGCCAAGCCAAGGGCACCAGAGGGTTGCCCTTGCTCACGCGCATCCAGGGAGGCACATGGGAGGGCACGGGGTGGCCGGAGCTCGCCGGGGTGGAGCCCGTGGCGGCTGCCGGAGTTCGGCATCAACCAAAACGATGCCACAGAGCACAGTAGGAGCGGCGGTTGGGTGTTTTGGGATCCTGCAAACGCACTGAGTGCGTTGATATGCTCGGCTGCGAGAGGTAGAGATCAGGAGCACAGAACTTGCCGGCCATGGCGGACGACGGCGCTCGGCCATGGTGGGAAAGCTAGTTAGGGGACGAAATAGACACGGGGAAGAGAGGGGTTCGGACCAGGAGCTCATGGTGGGTCGACGGGTAGGCTCAGCGGCTCGGGGGAGCCTTGGAGACGACGGAACGTCGGTGGCGATCTCCGGCGGCAGAGGAGGAAGATGACGGGGTAGCCGGCGATGCGAGGCACCTGGCATCACGTGGCTCTTTGTAGATGATGAGGACGATGCTGCGGTTCTTCTGGGCGGGTCGGCAAGGCGAGGGAGGGCCGGTGGCCGTGGTGGCAGTGGACGGCGGCGACGAGCTCCGCCCAGTGGCTGCGTGCGAGAAACAGAGGAGGGGAGAGAGGGCGGGAGTGAGCGGGTTGTGCATGGGACGTGCGTGGCGTCGTCCAGAGAAGGCCAGGGCATCGAGGGCTAGAGGCAAGCAGGAGGTGGCCGGGCGTGCGCCGGCCACGCGCTCATCCTCCTGGCAAGGACGAAGACGACACAGGAGGGGCCAGGTGGGCTGGGCCACACAGTAATAGGCCGGCCAGGCTGGACAGGTAAGCGCCTGGTAGGTCTTCTGCTCTTTTTTAATTTTTCTTCTGTTTTGTTTTATTTAATTGCCACTGAATTCAAATTCAAACAAATTTGAAAATAGTGCCAAAACTCCCCTGGATAATTTTATGTCACTTAAGGTCTACTCCTCATATACATAAAATATCTCAGGGCATTTGGAAATATATTCATTATATATTATGAATATAACTCCAAATTCAAATAGAATATTGATTTAAAATCAGAGCCCAAAATAATTCCTTAGAAATGTTCCAAATTTTTGGTTTGATTTATAACTCTTGCCAAAATTGTCAGAGCTATTTCTAGGCATTTTGGATTTACTGATTGCAATTTTTGGGTTTCTTGCCCCTTTATTAAAATGATTTCTGAGGCTTTCAATTTCCTCATTTCAAATTTCAGAATTTAGACATGGTGCACACATGAAGCTAGCCGAGAGCATTACCAGAAGCTAGGGATGTCACAGCTCACCCCTACTAAACAAGAATCTCGTCCCGAGATTCAAGCGTATGGTAAGATGATGGGGGAACGCAACTAATGCAATCTTCACGATCCAGGTTGCACTTCAAATGAACATTGATTCAGTCACCATCTTTGTCTCAATGTCTTCCTCTGAGAACTCCAACTAACATGACAATGAGAGGAAAGGGAAAACTCCAGAAGGATCGATCTTCTCGAAGATCGAACAACTCAGGATCACTCATCGAGTGAGACATTGAAACATCTCTCGAGCTGAGACACGAAACACATCAAGAGGGATGGAAGAAGAAGCGACGGGGTTTGATTTGGTGGGCAACAATTCCACGCTTAGAAAGATGGTGGATGTTGTCAAGGTGGCGAGGAAATAATTGCCATGCTCCCGTAACGGGGCACCTCAGGGAAGGTGACTCGAAGAACTATTCCCTTAAGTGGCAAAAAGAATTACTTTTGATACAAAGATCATTGAAATTCTTTGTACCAGCCTAAGGCAATCACAAACGATCGTGTGAACGAATTTGAAGGGATGGCATACCCATACCAGAATGGATGATGTGGACTACCTTGTTGAAGACAACGCAATGGATGACTCTTGCTTGCGCGTGCTCTCAAGAACTTGAGCATTTCCATATTCATCAAGGTTCTACCAACATTCGTGCCGAGGATCCTGGCACCAAATCTTACTACCATGATGAATAGTGATGGAGAATGCGGATACAAAGGAAGATAACACCTTCTCAGACTGCCCCTTAGCGAGGCTAAGGGAACGAAATCTGGATGATCGACCGAGAGACATTTAGCACTCCGCTTCTAATGTTCTCCTTGATGTTCTAGCTAGACTCAAAATCATTCGGTATCTAGAACATCAAATAAAGGTCTGACTTTGGGGGCACAAACATCCATAAGGATCAACTTTTAGTATAGATCATATGAAATCCTCATGGAGAAGATTGTCAATTGCTTAATCAAGAAACTACAATAATAGATCTTCCGGCTAGGTGTGTCGGCCAACATCAACCTTGTCGGGACCTACATCATAGATCTTGGAATAGTACCAACCATCATATCTGCTTGAGATTCAGATCTGGTCGGTAACAGGACATTTCAGACAACATGCCTAGAAAAGAAAGGTTGCAACATAAGTCGACGGGATAACGTTGCGAGACATTCGGGAGATGAACTACGATAGCAAGCTCCAAAACATGAGTTGGTTCTGCTACATACATGTGAACATGTTGTCCAAGACAAGCATGACCACCGAGTAGTCTTACAATAAAACATTACCAAAGTTCAGGTGGGGAACCATCATTAAGGGTATCGAAGTCCTTGTATAAGTCTTGCTCTTAAGAAGGAGCTTCTTTTCCTTGAACAGATCAACCAGTGGCTTGATGTGCTAGGGAATACATATGGAGTGGAGGTAATTAATCTACCAAACCATAGAATACATTCGCACATGCATAACTGACTTGGGATGGTACCAGAGGAAACAAAAACAATCTTTCTCGAACTCACGGCGGCAACTTGCACCAAATGCACATGAATTCGAGGAAGTCACTTCCTCCATCCAAGCATAAGCTTCATGAACAGAACATTTCAACACTAGGTTGATGATCAACATGAATCATGGGGGAGACAAAATGCTGCTGATGGGCTCAACAACACCTCATCGGAATTTCCATATCACTAGACTTCCACCATCATGTGAACACAGTGGTAGCATTTGTCAGACCAGAAGATGTAATGGTGTATGCTCGAGGATCAACCACGAGTAAGACGACATTACGAACATCGTTGGTTCTGATTTGATTTTACGATAGCCCATACTCGAATCAAAGTTCTGATAAGACAATAGGTTCAACAACTGACCACGAGGATCAATCGAGGGAGATATCATCTTTCTTCAACACACACACACACACACACACACAAGGATATCCCTTTGGAGTGAACTAAGCCAGACAAAGCTTTTATCTTCCAACGCTCCAAGTTGTTCTTTAGCTCAACCAACTAGCTCAGGGGTATCCAACACAGATTCTTGGAGAAGGGGTGGTTTATAGGAAACCAACTTGATCACGAACTCAACATAGTGGTCAGGTGACAACCTGGTAACACTTCCGAGAAGATATTCGGAACATCACGAACCACCAATATGTTACGAAGCTCGAGAACAACCTTGCTTTTCAGCGCAAGATGATATGATCAAAAGAGTGAGGAATTGACACAATCCTAACTCATTGATTGAGGAATGAACCAGACATAAGGACTAGGTAGCACGATCAGTCTTAGAATGATAATTCAATAACCAGCACGCTAAGAATGAGAGTATTGTCCATTAACTACCAGGCAACGAAGTTGCTAGGAGTATTGATTTCGCACATCACAGTACCCTTGTCGGCATTCCGGTTACAAGAACACGGGAACCATGGAATGAATAATGATGGCAAGAAGTATTACTGCATCAAGAATCCATAAGAGGTGGTGCAATTCTCATGACACTCTTGACGTAAAGATGGTAGCACTCCAAGGTAGAACAGAGCAAAGCTGGAATTGCAATTTGATCTATAGAGTACAACTACTTTGACCCAATCCTGGATATGGATGAGGTACTAGAGTTTGTTTCTCCTAGCCATTCCTGAAATAGAACGGCTTGACGGACCACAAGAATAATAGGCATCGATGAACACGATCGCACACATACTCTTGACTGTCAATTGATAGATGAAGATCGGAGTATAACTGAAGAGGGACAACTCAAGGGGACATATATCTTTCTGAGTTGAGGATGCATAGATTAATATGTCGAACCAAGTTCGACAGGTTTCTTCCAGATAACCCATGCAGAAGAAGAACGACTGGCAGATTCACAATTATGGATGGAGAACTCCTCAAGAGTACTCTGATTGTGAGCTTTTGGTTCAAAGAACTTCTGCCTTAATGGTTCATGGTATTTGGAAGAAGGAAATACCACGGACCTCGAGGACTATCGCAAAGGTTACTAATATCCTAAAGGAACTAGCAAATACTAACAACATGAGATAAGTAGGGTGAATCTTGGGTTCAAAACCCAGGAGTAGAATGCCTACTACTAAGTGGCATCACGGTATGCTTTCGAGAATGGTGGCCAGATTCATCACACTGGGAACACAAAACATGGACAGATTACTAGATGGTTTCATAAGACACCTATGTGTTGGGGAACGTAGTAATTTCAAAAAATTTCCTACGCACACGCAAGATCATGGTGATGCATAGCAACGAGGGGAGAGTCTGATCTACGTACCGTTGTAGATCACAACGGAAGCGTTGACACAATGTAGAGGAAGTAGTCGTACGTCTTCTTCCCGATCCGACCGATCCAAGCACCGTTACTCCGGCACCTCCGAGTTCTTAGCACACGTTCAGCTCGATGACGATCCTCGGGCTCCGATCCAGCAAAGCGTTGAGGAAGAGTTCCGTCAGCACGACAGCGTGGTGACGATCTTGATGTACTACCGACGCAGGGTTTCGCCTAAGCATTGTAACAGTATGATCGAGGTGGAATTTGGTGGCAGGGGGCACCGCACACGGCTAAGGAATGATCTCAAGGATCAACTTGTGTGTCTATGGGGTGCCCCCTGCCTCTGTATATAAAGGATGGAGGAGGAGGAGGCCGGCCAAGGCAAAGATGCGGCCAGGATAGGGAGTCCTACTAGGACTCCAAGTCCTAGTAGGAGTCCACCAAAAGGGGAGGAAGGGAGAAGGAATAGGAGAAGGACAGGTGGCCGGCCCCCTTTTCCCTAGTCCAATTCGGACCAAAGGGGAGGGGGGGCGCAACAGCCTTTTCCTCTTCCCACTAGAGCCCATCAAGGCCCATTACTTCTCCCGTAACTACCCGGTACTCCGAAAAATACCCGAATCACTCGGAACCTTTCCGATGTCCGAATATAGTCGTCCAATATATCGATCTTTACGTCTCGACCATTTCGAGACTCCTCGTCATGTCCCCGATCTCATCCGGGACTCCGTACTCCTTCGGTACATCAATACTCATAAACTCATAATATAACTGTCATCGAAACCTTAAGCATGCGGACCCTACGGTTCGAGAACAATGTAGACATGACCGAGACACGTCTCCGGTCAATAACCAATAGCGGGACCTGGATGCCCATATTGGCTCCTACATATTCTACGAAGATCTTGATCGGTCAGACCGCATAACAACATACGTTGTTCCCTTTGTCATCGGTATGTTACTTGCCCGAGATTCGATCGTCGGTATCCAATACCTAGTTCAATCTCGTTACCGGCAAGTCTCTTTACTCGTTCCGCAATACATCATCTCACAACTAACATATTAGTTGCAGTGCTCACAAGGCTTATGTGATGTGCATTACCGAGAGGGCCCAGAGATACCTCTCCGACATTCGGAGTGACAAATCCTAATCTCGAAATACGCCAACCCAACATCTACCTTTGGAGACACCTGTAGTACTCCTTTATAATCACCCAGTTATGTTGTGACGTTTGGTAGCACCCAAAGTGTTCCTCCGGTAAATGGGAGTTGCATAATCTCATAGTCACAGGAACATGTATAAGTCATGAAGAATAGCAACAGCAACATACTAAACGATCAGGTGCTAAGCTAATGAAATGGGTCATGTCAATCAGATCATTCAACTAATGATGTGACCTCGTTAATCAAATAACAACTCTTTGTTCATGGTTAGGAAACATAACCATCTTTGATTAACGAGCTAGTCAAGTAGAGGCATACTAGTGACACTCTGTTTGTCTATGTATTCACACATGTATTATGTTTCCGGTTAATACAATTCTAGCATGAATAATAAACATTTATCATGATATAAGGAAATAAATAATAACTTTATTATTGCCTCTAGGGCATATTTCCTTCAGTCTCCCACTTGCACTAGAGTCAATAATCTAGTTCACATCGCCATGTGATTTAGCAGCAATAGTTCACATCACCATGTGATTAACACCCATAGTTCACATCGTCATGTGACCAACACTCAAAGGGTTTACTAGAGTCAGTAATCTAGTTCACATCTCTATGTGATTAACACCCAAAGAGTACTAAGGTGTGATCATGTTTTGCTTGTGAGATAATTTTAGTCAACGGGTCTGTCACATTCAGATCCGTAAGTATTTTGCAAAATTCTTTGTCTATAATGCTCTGCCAGGAGCTACTCTAGCTAATTGCTCCCACTTTCAATATGTATCCAGATTGAGACTTTTAGATAATCTGGATCAGTGTCAAAAACTTGCATCGACGTAACCCTTTACGACGAACCTTTTTGTCACGTCCATAATCGAGAAACATATCCTTATTTCACTAAGGATAATTCTGACCGCTGTCCAGTGATCTACTCCTAGATCACTATTGTACTCCCTTGCCAAATCAGTGCAGGGTATACAATAGATCTGGTACATAGCATGGCATACTTTATAGAACCTATGAATGAGGCATAGGGAATGACTTTCATTCTCTTTCTATCTTCTGCCGTGGTCGGACTTTGAGTCTTTACTCAACTTCACACCTTGTAACACAGGGAAGAAACTTTTTCTTTGACTGTTCCATTTTGAACTACTTCAAAATCTTGTCAAGGTATGTACTTATTGAAAAACTTATCAAGCGTCTTGATCTATCTCAATAGATCTTGAAGCTCAATATGTAAGCAGCTTTACCGAAGTCTTTCTTTGAAAAACTCCTTTCAAACACTCCTTTTATGCTTTACAAAATAATTCTACATTATTTCCGATCAACAATATGTCATTCACATATACTTGTCAGAAACTCTGTAGTGCTCCCACTCACTTTCTCGTAAATACAGGCTTCACCGCAAGTCTGTATAAAACTATATGCTTTGATCAACTCATCAAAGCGTATATTCGAACTCCGAGATGCTTGCACCAGTCCACAGATAGATCGCTGGAGCTTGCATATTTAGTTAACACCTTTAGAATCGACAAAACCTTCTAGTTGCATCGTATACAACTCTTCTTTAGCAAATCCATTAAGGAATGCAGTTTTGTTTATCCATTTGCCAGATTTCATAAAATGCGGCAATTGCTAACATGATTCGGACAGACTTAAGCATAGATACGAGTGAGAAAATCTCATCGTAGTCAACACCTTGAACTTGTCGAAAACCTTTTGCGACAATTCTAGCTTTGTAGATAGTAACACTACTATCAGCGTCCGTCTTCCTCTTGAAGATCCATTTTTCTATGGCTTGCCGATCATCGGGCAAGTCAACCAAAGTCCATACTTTGTTCTCATACATGGATCATATCTCAGATTTCATGGCTTCAAGCCACTTTGCGGAATCTGGGCTCACCATCGCTTCTTCATAGTTGGTAGGATCATCATGATCTAGTAGCATCACTTCCAGAACAGGATTACCGTACCACTCTGGCGCGGATCTTACTCTGGTTGATCATCATCATTAGCTTGTTCTGAAGTTTCATGATCATCATCATTAGCTTCCTCACTAACTGGTGTAGGTGTCACAGAAACATTTTTCTGTGATGTACTACTTTCCAATAAGGGAGCAGGTACAGTTACCTCATCAAGTTCTACTTTCCTCCCACTCACTTCTTTCGAGAGAAACTCCTTCTCCAGAAAGTTTCCGAATTTAGCAACAAAAGTCTTGCCTTCGGATCTGTGATAGAAGGTGTATCCAATAGTTTCCTTTGGATATCCTATGAAGATGCACTTCTCCGATTTGAGTTTTGAGCTTATCAGGATGAAACTTTTTCATATAAGCATCGCAACCCTAAACTTTAAGAAACGACAACTTTGGTTTCTTGCCAAACCATAGTTCATAAGGCGTCGTCTCGACGGATATAGATGGTGCCCCTTTTTAACGTGAATGCAGCTGTCTCTAATGCATGACCCCAAAAACAATAGTGGTAAATCGGTAAGAGACATCATAGATTGCACTATATCCAATAAAGTACGGTTATGACGTTCGTACACACCATTATGATGTGATGTTCCAGGTGGCGTGAGTAGTCAAACTATTTCACATTGTTTTAACTGAAGACCAAACTTGTAACTCAAATATTTGTCTCCGCGATCAGATCGTAGAAACTTTATTTTCTTGTACGATGTTTTTCACTTCACTCTGAAATTCTTTGAACTTTTCAAATGTTTCAGACTTATGTTTCATCAAGTAGATATACTCATATATGCTCAAATCATTTGTGAAGATCAGAAAATAATGATACCTGTCGCGAGCCTCAATATTCATCGGACCACATACATCAGTATGTATGATTTCCAACAAATCTTTTCTCGCTCCATTGTTCCGGAGAACGGCGTTTTAGTCATCTTGCCCAAAAGGCATGGTTCGCAAGCATCAAGTGATTCATAATCAAGTGATTCCGAAAGCCCATCAGCATGTAGTTTCTTCATGCGCTTTATACCAATATGACCTAAACAGCAGTGCCACAAATAAGTTGCACTATCATTATTAACTTTGCATCTTTTGGTTTCAATATTATGAATATGAGTATTATTAAGATCGAGATCCAATGAACTATTTTCATTGGGTGTGTAACCATATAAGGTTTTATTCATGTAAACAGAACAACAATTTATTCTTTTACTTAAATGAATAACCGTATTACAATAAACATGATCAAATCATATTCATTCTCAACACAAACACCAAATAACACTTATTTAGTTTCAACACTAATCCCGAAAGTATAGGGGAGTGTGCGATGATGATCATATAAATCTTGGAACTACTTCCAACACACATCGTCACTTCACCCTTAACTAGTCTCTGTTTATTCTGCAACTCCCGTTTCGAATTACTAATCTTAGCAACTGAACTAGTATCAAATACTGAGGGTTTGCTATAAACACTAGTAAAGTACACATCAATAACATGTATATCAAATATACTTATGTTCACTTTGCCATCCTTCTTATCCGCCAATCACTTGGGGTAGTTCCGCTTCCAGTGACCAGTCCCTTTGCAGTAGAAGCACTTAGTCTCAGGCTTAGGACCAGACTTGGGCTTCTTCACTTGAGCAGCAACTTGCTTGCTGTTCTTTTTGTAGTTCCCCTTCTTCCCTCTGCCCTTTTCTTGAAACTAGTAGTCTTGTCTACCATCAACACTTGATGTTTTTCTTGATTTCTACCTTCATCGATTTCATCATCATGAAAAGCTCGGGAGTCGTTTTCGTCATCCCTTGCATACTATAGTTCATCACGAAGTTCTACTAACTTGGTCATGGTGACTAGAGAATTCTATCAATCACTATCTTATCTGGAAGATTAACTCCCACTTGATTCAAGCGATTGTAGTACCCAGACAATCTGAGCACATGCTCACTAGTTGAGCGATTCTCCTCCATCTTTTAGCTATAGAACTTGTTGGAGACTTCATATCTCTCAACTCGGGTATTTGCTTGAAATATTAACTTCAACTCCTGGAACATCTCATATGGTCCATGACGTTCAAAATGTCTTTGAAGTCCCGATTCTAAGCCATTAAGCATGGTGCACTAAACTATCAAGTAGTCATCATATTGAGCTAGCCAAACGTTCATAACGTCTGCATCTACTCCTGCAATAGGTCTGTCACTTAGCGGTGCATCAAGGACATAATTCTTCTGTGCAGCAATGAGGATAAACCTCAGATCACGGATCCAATCCGCATCATTGCTACTAACATCTTTCAACACAATTTCTCTAGGAACATATCAAAATAAACACAGCGAAGCAACAACGCGAGCTATTGATCTACAACATAATTTGCAAAATACTACCAGGACTAAGTTCATGATAAATTTAAGTTCAATTAATCATATTACTCAAGAACTCCCACTTAGATAGATATCCCTCTAATCCTCTAAGTGATCACGTGATCCAAATCAACTAAACCATAACCGATCATCACGTGAGATGGAGTAGTTTTCAATGGTGAACATCATTATGTTGATCATATCTACTATATGATTCACGCTCGACCTTTCGGTCTCCGTGTTCCGAGGCCATATCTGTATATGCTTGGCTCATCAAGTATAACCTGAGTATTCCGCGTGTGCAACTGTTTTGCACCCGTTGTATTTGAACGTAGAGCCTATCACACCCGATCATCACGTGGTGTCTCAGCACGAAGAACTTTCGCAACGGTGCATACTCAGGGAGAACACTTCTTGATAATTTAGTGAGAGATCATCTTATAATGCTACCGTCAATCAAAGCAAGATAAGATGCATAAAAGGATAAACATCACATGCAATCAATATAAGTGATATGATATGGCCATCATCATCTTGTGCTTGTGATCTCCATCTCCGAAGCACCATCATAATCACCATCGTCACCGGCGCGACACCTTGATCTCCATCGTAGCATCGTTGTCGTCTCGCCAATCTTATGCTTCCACGACTATCACTACCGCTTAGTAATAAAGTAAAGCATTACATCGCGATTGCATTGCATACAATAAAGCGACAACCATATGGCTCCTGCCAGTTGCCGATAACTCGGTTACAAAACATGATCATCTCATACAATAAAATCAGCATCATGCTTTGACCATATCACATCACAACATGCCCTGCAAAAACAAGTTAGACGTCCTCTACTTCGTTGTTGCAAGTTTTACGTGGCTGCTACGGGCTTAAGTAAGAACTCATCTCACCTACGCATCAAAACCACAACGATAGTTTGTCAAACAGACTCCGTTTTAACCTTCTCAAGGATCGGGCGTAGCCACACTTGGTTCAACTAAAGTTGGAGAGACAGTCGCCCGCAAGCCATCTATGTGCAAAGCACGTCGAGGGAATCGGTCTCGCCTAAGCGTACGCGTAAGGTTGGTCCGGGTCATCTCGTCCAACAATACCGCCGAACCAAAGTATGACATGCTGGTAGGCAGTATGACTTGTATCGCCCACAACTCACTTGTGTTCTACTCGTGCAAATAACATCAAACCATAAAACCTAGGATCGGATGCCACTGTTGTGGAACGTAGTAATTTCAAAAAAATTCCTACGCACACGCAAGATCATGGTGATGCATAGCAATGAGGGGAGAGTCTGATCTACGTACCATTGTAGATCGCAACGGAAGCGTTGACACAACGTAGAGGAAGTAGTCGTTCGTCTTCTTCCCGATCCGACCGATCCAAGCACCGTTACTCCGGCACCTCCGAGTTCTTAGCACACGTTCAGCTCGATGACGATCCTCGGGCTCCGATCCAGCAAAGCGTCGAGGAAGAGTTCCGTCAGCATGACGGCGTGGTGACGATCTTGATGTACTACCGACGCAGGGCTTCGCCTAAGCACTGTAACGGTATGATCGAGGTGGAATTTGGTGGCAAGGGGCACCGCACACGGCTAAGGAACGATCTCAAGGGTCAACTTGTGTGTCTATGGGGTGCCCCCTGCCCATGTATATAAAGGATGGATAGGTGCGGCCAGGATAGGGAGTCCTACTAGGACTCCAAGTCCTAGTAGGAGTCCACCAAAAGGGGAGGAAGGGAGAAGGAATAGGAGGAGAAGGACAGGTGGCCGGCCCCATTTTCCCTAGTCCAATTCGTACCAAAGGGGAGGGGGGGCGCAGCAGCCTTTTCCTCTTCCCACTAGAGCCCATCAAGGCCCATTACTTCTCCCGTAACTACCCGGTACTCCGAAAAATACCCGAATCACTTGGAACCTTTCCGATGTCCGAATATAGTCGTCCAATATATCGATCTTTACGTCTCGACCATTTCGAGACTCCTCGTCATGTCCCCGATCTCATCCGGGACTCCGAACTCCTTCGGTACATCAATACTCCTAAACTCATAATATAACTGTCATCGAAACCTTAAGCGTGCGGACCCTACGGTTCGAGAACAATGTAGACATGACCGAGACACGTCTCCGGTCAATAACCAATAGCGGGACCTGGATGCCCATATTGGCTCCTACATATTCTACGAAGATCTTGATCGGTCAGACCGCATAACAACATACGTTGTTCCCTTTGTCATCGGTATGTTACTTGCCCGAGATTCGATCGTCGGTATCCAATACCTAGTTCAATCTCGTTACCGGCAAGTCTCTTTACTCGTTCCGTAATACATCATCTCACAACTAACATATTAGTTGCAGTGCTCGCAAGGCTTATGTGATGTGCATTACCGAGAGGGCCCAGAGATACCTCTCCGACATTCGGAGTGACAAATCCTGTAGTACTCCTTTGGAGACACCTGTAGTACTCCTTTATAATCACCCAGTTACGTTGTGACGTTTGGTAGCACCCAAAGTGTTCCTCCGGTAAACGGGAGTTGCATAATCTCATAGTCATAGGAACATGTATAAGTCATGAAGAATAGCAACAGCAACATACTAAACGATCAGGTGCTAAGATAATGAAATGGGTCATGTCAATCAGATCATTCAACTAATGATGTGACCTCGTTAATCAAATAACAACTCTTTGTTAATGGTTAGGAAACATAACCATCTTTGATTAACGAGCTAGTCAAGTAGAGGCATACTAGTGACACTCTGTTTGTCTATGTATTCACACATGTGTTATGTTTCCGGTTAATAAAATTCTAGCATGAATAATAAACAATAACTTTATTATTGCCTCTAGGGCATATTTCCTTCACTATGGTCATAATAGTAGCTCCAACATATACGCCGAGGCAACGGAGTACCTCACAGACCGTGTAGTGAGCTTAATCTGGCCCAAAAGAACATCGAGAACGGAAGAAGGGATTTACAATTGCATCAAACTATTTAGAAACCTGGGATGACTCGGACAGCATAACGGCTGTAAATGCTCAAAAATATTTGAGACATCCTACAAAATGGTGGCATAACCACTGAGAAGCACAATATCAAGATTCCGAAACCAACTATGAACACACGAAAGTAGTAGGAACTGAACTGGGGCTTAAATCAATCAATCCTATAAGTCTCTAACATAGTAAATCGGCATCCTAATAGATAGATGAGAAGGCCTAGTTCTTAATCCCCGTAGAAGAGAAGAGGGTGACTCAGATCAGAAGGCCATGAGGTATAAGAAGTAAAAAGAGCCTTACGTTCCTTTCCACAATCAATTCCCTTCTATAACTACATCATTTCTAGACACGACCTCGACCAGTTTGGCTTGGTAATCCTACAGGCAGTCAGGCTCTGATACCAAAGCTGTCAGGACCCTGATCCTAAGCCACATCGATCTAGCATGTAACACATCATATCACTTTGCGGCCTCACGCACGGTATTCCCACGGGTGCCACCTTACCTGGCCCGGGACCGTTTGCGCCTTTTGGCTCACGTATATGATAGTGTCGCTAGCATCTATATGACAGAGAACCCGGGCCGACATGACTAGTCGTGAACCCAAAGTGGCACTAACTCATGGGAACAGGCATACATGAATCACATCGAGCATGTCGGTCAGCAGCGTGTGAATCCGGGCTGTAGCACTGGGCTAACAGGACTCCGGGAACCCGGGCTGTAGCAGGCTAGGCGGGACTCCGGATGTCACCGCGTGACATTTCCCCGAAGGGACAGACACAGGAACGAAGTGAAACACATGCCGGCCAGTCAAGTGTCCTGAGCTGTAGTGCTGGGCTAGCAGGACTCTGGTGAACCAGGCTGTAGTGGACCACTATGGCTCATGGAAGCACAAGACTACATTTCCCCATAAGAGAGGCTACCAAGGATAATCAACTAGGTTGTCGGATCCCACACATACCAAGCATTTCAATCATACACACAATATGCTCGATATGTGTAATTACAACATGGCATCACAACATAACTCTATGACTCAAGTATTTATTCATTAGGCTCTGAGGAGCGAGATATTACAAACAAGGGTCTCAAGACCCAACATTCAGAGCATACAAGTCAAAGCACATGCGGAAGCTTAACATGTCTGAGTACAGACATCTACAAATGAAAAAGGTTGAGAAGCCTGACTATCTACCAAATCCTGCCGAGGGCACAAGATCGTAGCTGAGGTAACAGGCTAAACGTCGAAGTCCACGCGGAACTACTAGCGAGACTGGAGTCTCTCTGCAAAACATAAATTAAGCAAATGTGAGTACAAATGTACCCAGCAAGACTTACATCAGAACTAACTACATATGCATCGGTATCAACAAAGGGGGTGGTGGAGTTTAACTGCAGCAAGCCAGCTTTGACTCGGTGGCTATACTGAACTACGACTACAAGTAAATCTTTTGAGGTGGCGCACACGAGTCCACAAATTCACCATACCAATACACCACTATGGATCCACTCCCGTCTCCCTACGAGAAGGCCATCCATAGCACTCACGCTTATCTTGTGCATTTTAGAGTATCCACTTTCACTTGTCTGTGAACTATGCAAGGGGTCCAAGTTTCCATATCCGAGGAATCCGGCTATTCGAATAGATAATGATAACCCTGCAGGGGTGTACTTCTTCACACACGCTCTCGCCACTTATAGCCCTGTACACGTCATTTACCTCGGAAACCTTCAAGCGGAAGCCGGGCGAGGGAGTCGGCCACGACCTGACTAACCAACAAGTCTCTAGTCCAGGTTTATCGCCTATTCGGGTTCCATCCGCAAGGAGATCCAGCCAGGGTGTCGCTCATGGCCCCAAATGTTGTGTGCAGGGTTCCCAAGCCCACCATCCGGGTGCCACTTGGTACACTGTGCCACGGTGCCTAGTCTGTCCCAAGCCCACCTGTACCGGGTGCCACTTGGTAGACTACTAACACTACCTACAAACACCAGAAACTAGTTGCAACTCCTGGACAGAGATCGAGTTGATTAATAAGCCGAGAGGGGCCGAGTTACCGGAACCCAATGTGTGGTAGTAACTATTCATGGATCACAAACACAGAACTCAGTTCCTAAGAACGACTGTAATGAGACAACCCACCATGTACTCCTACATGGCCTCTCACCGCTACCTTTACCAAATCGTGTTCACACTCTTATCTCACACACAGTAGGACATGTTCAACACCATTCCAATTCATCCCCGATGAATCAGACCTGACCCAACTCTAAGCAGTAGCAGGCATGACAAACAAACATGAATGAGTAGGCACATCAGGGCTCAAACAACTCCTACTCATGCTAGTCGGTTTCATCTATTTACTGTGGCAATGACAGGTCATGCAGAGGAAAGGGGTTCAACTACCGCAGCATGTAACAGTTGTAACGTTGTTGTCCTAATGCAGTAAAAGAGAGCATCAGCGAGAGAGTAGGATTGTATCGAAATGAACAAGGGGGGTTTTGCTTGCCTGGCACTTCTGAAGATAGTATAGCTCTTCATCAGTGTCATCGATCTCATCGTTGAAACCACGTCTACTGAGAGGGGACAAACACCGGCAATTGATAAAGAACACAATCAACACATGGCGATATGCAATAATATGATGCATGCTATGACATGGCAATATGAATGTGTTTTGGGCCAATGCAACAGAAAGTCATTTTAATTGAAGTGGAATTCAAAACTATATCAAATTCCAACTCCAAACCTATTATGAAATTTTCCCTAATCATGTTTCATCCTAAACAATGAGGTTAACTTGCTCAAACATGCATGAAAATTGTACAGATGGATTCCTTGAATTTTTCTGATAATTTTTCATATATAATTTATCTTATTTGGAGTTACGGTTGAATTTCTATGATTTTTCAAAGTTTTGGATATTTTGTGAATTAAACAAATCATTTCTGATTTATTTAAAATCCAGAAAAGGATTACTGCGTCAGCCTGACATCATCATGACGTCAGCAGGTCAACGGGCGTGGTCCAGGTCAAACTGACCAGTGGGACCCATACGTTAGTGTCTCAGGCTGGTTTGGGTGGATGACAGGTGGGACCGGTCAACGTTGACTTGACCAAAGTCAAAGCTGACACGTGGGGTCCACACGTATTAGTACTAATCTTAACAGAAAATTAGACTAATCCTAATTATGCTCGGGACACGGTGGTTAGTGGCTAGTGTTAAGCTAAACAGGGTGGTTAGTGGCTAATTAAGCCGGACACGTCAATTTCGCCGGAGTTCGGCCGGCGACGACCAAAACCGCGGCGGGAGCTCGCCGGAGTGGCGCTATGGGTGGTGTTGGGCCAAGCCAAGGGCACCAGAGGGTTGCCCTTGCTCACGCGCATCCAGGGAGGCACATGGGAGGGCACGGGGTGGCCGGAGCTCGGCGGGGTGGAGCCCGCGGCGGCTGTCGGAGTTCGGCATCAACCAAAACGATGCCACAGAGCACTGTAGGAGCGGCGGTTGGGTGTTTTGGGATCCTGCAAACGCACTGAGTGCGTTGATATGCTCGGCTGCGAGCGGTAGAGCTCGGGAGCGCAGAACTTGCCGGCCATGGCGGACGGCGGCGCTCGGCCATGGTGGGAAAGCTAGTTAGGGGACGAAATAGACACGGGGAAGAGAGGGGTTCAGACCAGGAGCTCACGGCGGGTCGACGGGTAGGCTTAGCGGCTCGGGGGAGGCTTGGAGACGACGGAACGTCGGTGGCGATCTCCGGCGGCAGAGGAGGAAGATGACGAGGTACCCGGCGATGCGGGGCGCCTGGCATCACGTGGCTCTTCGTAGATGATGAGGACGATGCTGCAGTTCTTCTGGGCGGGTCAGCAAGGCGAGGGAGGGCCGGTGGCCATGGTGGCAGCGGACGGCGGCGACGAGCTCCGCCCGGTGGCTGCGTGCGAGAAACAGAGGAGGGGAGAGAGGGCGGGAGTGAGCGGGTTGTGCACGGGACGTGCGTGGCGTCGTCCAGAGAAGGCCAGGGCATCGAGGGCTAGCGGCAAGCAGGAGGTGGCCGGGCGTGCGCCGGCCACGCGCTCATCCTCCTAGCAAGGAGGAAGACGATAGGGGAGGGGCCAGGTGGGCTGGGCCACACAGTAACAGGCTGGCCAGGCTGGACAAGTAAGCGCCTGGTAGGTCTTCTGCTCTTTTTTAATTTTTCTTCTGTTTTGTTTTATTTAATTGCCACTGAATTCAAATTCAAACAAATTTGAAAACAGTGCCAAAACTCCCCTGGATAATTTTATGTCACTTAAGGTCTACTCCTCATATACATAAAATATCTCAGGGCATTTGAAAATATATTCATTATATATTATGAATATAACTCCAAATTCAAATATAATATTGATTTAAAATCAGAGCCCAAAATAATTCCTTAGAAATGTTCCAAATTTTTGGTTTGATTTATAACTCTTGCCAAAATTGTCAGAGCTATTTCTAGGCATTTTGGATTTACTGATTGCAATTTTTGGGTTTCTTGCCCCTTTATTAAAATGATTTCCGAGGCTTTCAATTTCCTCATTTCAAATTTCAGAATTTAGACATGGTGCACACATGAAGCTAGCCTGGAGCATTACCAGAAGCTAGGGATGTGACAATGATCAGCACCAGGAAGGATAGATCAATTGCAGCTTCCATCGAGGAGTTAAACCAAGACATTGACGTCAGGAGAATCAGTTGTGCGCAGACATGATTGATTTGAAGAAGGCGAAGAGAAGGATCATCAAGCTGGAAGAAGAACTTAAGTCTACACGCGATTGATATGAGGAGGAAATTGCGACACTACTGGAGAAGAATGACGACCTGATTAAGAAGATCGGAATATTCATGGGAGACCCCACACCAGTAGAAGAAGATGAAGAACCCAAGGAGATTCGTTTGGAGGACTACATCATCATCGACAACACCGACTCTGACCCTAATGATGATGACTTTGAAGACGAAGCTGGAGCAGATATCATGGAGTCTTCCACCGATCAAAATTTCTAGATGACCACCCAATGATTAGTAGTATTCCCCCATGTAATCAGTAGTAGTTGATCACTTTTGTGATAGTTCTAGACCGCTTGTACGCCCTTGCTTGATTGATTGAGTGAAATGATTGTGTTTGTCTCATGTGCATATGGGTAGTGCTTTCCCATTAGACCTCATTCTATTCTAATCTCTTCCATCTAAACCCATCAGATGCCTCCGAGACGTGACCCCAGATTTGCCTTTCCGCCGGAGCTCACTCAGTTGATCCAGCAGCAGAACACCTTGATGCAATTGCTAGTTCAGAACTAGGGCAACAACAAAAACAGAAACAACAACAACAACAACCCGCCGCCGATGGACAACCTAGCCCATTTTCTAAGGTTATAGCCGCCGGTGTTTTCTAGTTGCACCGAGCCAATAGTTGCTGATGATTGGCTACACCGTATTGGAAGGGAGTTGACCACCGTAGGTTGCACAGATGCCGAGAAGGTGCGCTTTGCCGCACATCAATTGGATGGACCAGCAGCCTCATGGTGGGAGAATTACACGACCACTTTCCCCATAGCCAACGTCACTTGTGACCAGTTTCAGCAAGCTTTCCGTACATCCCATGTCTCAACTGGAGCCATGAATCTAAAGAAGTGTGAGTTTTGCAACTTACGCCAGGGGAACCGTACTTTGGCTCAGTACGTGGATGAGTTTAGCAAGCTATCTCGCTATGCCCCTGACGATGTGGCCACAGATGCCGTGAAGTAGGAGAAATTTATGGAAGGGTTGAATGATGAGATGAGTATGCAGTTGATGGTAGCAACCTTCAACAACTACCAGGAGTTCGTGGATAAGGCTCTTATGATTGAAGGGAAGTAGCAGCAGATTGAGAGCCGTAAGAGGAAGTATAGACAAGGGAGGTATAACTCAGGAGGTCAGCAGAAGCCTCGCCTAACCCCGAACTCGGGAGGACTTGTTCAGAACCATGGAGGTCATAACCACACCGGAGGAGGATCGCATAACCACAATGGTTCTAAGAATGGGAATGGGAACGGAGCTAATAACAATCAGAACCGCCCCAATCCAGCCACACCCGCCAAAAGAGATCTAAGTCACGTTACTTGCTTCAAGTGCGGGAAGACTGGACACTATGCCACGGAGTGCCCTGAAGGAAAGAATGGAAATGGAAATGGGAGCGCTGGGAAAAAGCCCAATCCATTCAACAAAGGAAAAGTGAACCACGTTAACGTGGAGGAGGTTGAAGAGCAGCCGGACGCGGTAATAGGTATGTTTTTGGTTAAGTCATTCATTGCTCTTGTTCTATTTGATACTGGTGCATCGCATTCATACATACCAAGGGGATTCGTGGATAAGTTTAAACTACCAACCCAAACCCTTAGGACCCCTCTCTTAGTGAGTTCACCTGGAGCAGAGTATATGGCTAATCGATGGTGCAAGCAGGTACCCCTAACCATTGGCACCCATATTTTTCCGTCCGACCTAATTATCTTGGAGTCACAAGGACTGGATGTGATATTAGGCATGGACTGGATTTCAAAGTATAAAGGAAGCATTGGCTGTGCTAGTAAGCCGATTTATCTCACCACCCCGGAGGGAAAAAGGATTAAGTATGTATCTAGGCATGTGCCTAGGAGGAGCCAAGTGAATACCCTCACAGGAGTTTGTCAGGGGTGCTGATCCCACGGACACCTATGGGACCACGGCGGACCGAGGCCCCTTTCGGTTCGGCAGGGGGGCGGAGAGTGCACGAAGAGCAGATCGAGGCGAAGCGCACGAGCAATGCGATCAGTTTACCCAGGTTCGGGCCGCACGGATGCGTAAAACCCTACTCCTGCTTTGTGGTTATATTGAGTTCTTGCTCGGGAGCGCTGATTGCTACAGTACACACCAGCAGCTAGCCAGACCGAGTGTGAGAGAGAATCGTCCACCCCCCCCTCTACGTTGCGCATGGGCCTCCTTTTATATGTCAAAGGGGTCACCGACAGGTAGCAACATAGACGAGGGTAAAAAAGGAAAAGACGTGGTGGTTAGCACCTCCGCCTACTACAGTGTATCATACCTAACCTAAGCGGCAGGGGACAAAGGCATTAAATGCATGTCTGTGTCGCCTAGGCGGTGCAGAATGGGACCGCCAGGGACGCCACTGCTTGCCACGATGGCTATCTTGTCAGCGCCGCTCGCCACCGTGTACCTCTGGCTGCACAGCCTTCCGCCATGTATGCCTGGAAGGGTCCCAGAGCAACACGTTGGTGGATGTGCTGGAGCGCAGGTACAAGATGGAAGCTTGCTGCGGCAAGCGCCTTGCCGCGGTTATTATCTTGTCGCGTCCAGGAGCTTGTCGCTCACTGGGTCTTGCCGAGACACATGGTGCGCTGCGGCAAGTTCCTTGAGATGCCTTGGTTGGCCTCCCTGGCAAGCTCCTCTTGCCGGGGTCTTGTCTCCTTCCCGGCAAGCTCCTCTTGCCGGGGCCTTGTCTCCTTGGTTTGGATACTTTGTTCTTGAATGGCTCCAAAGGAACCACGGAGGATCTTGGCGGTCGCCCGGCAAGCCTTGCCGCGGGTTGCTGCGACTGCCCGTGCACAAGTTCGGGATACTAAGGTACACCTACTTTAGTACACCGACAGGAGCCCTCGGGCCTGGGCCATACACGGTGCCGAGCGCTGTTGGGCCAGGCCCAAAACAGGGCACGGGCCCGCGCGGCCTAGGTTACGCCGTATCTCACTCCGCATCCACCGCGCCCTCCCCGCATGGCACATGTCGAACGCGGCATCGTGGGAGAGATTGTGGGTGGTTGATTTATTTGGAAAGGCGGAATGTCCGCCCACTCCCCCTTTATAAGCAAGGGGAAGCAGGGGTAGTGCGCCCACTCGCCCCCTTTCCGTTCCAATCTTGAAAACCTCCGCCCCGCCTCCGTCTTCCCAAAGCAAACAGAGCGCAGTGCCCTGCCCCCAACATTGCCACCAGCACCACCAACGCCGTCGACCTCCTCCACCGCTTCCGCCATGGCTCCGAAAGCCGACAAGGGGAAAGCCGTGAAGTCGTCCGAGGCGCAGCGGCTTGCGGCGCTGCGGAAGGAGCGAGCCATGTTCCCCCCTAAGCACGCCGCGAAGGAGCTGAGGGAGTACTACTACCTTTTCTGGTCGACGGAGACGCGAGCTCACCCAAGTACCAAGGTACTCCCAGCTGCTGCTCACAAGACTGCTCCAGATGGATATCCCTTCTTTGCCGTATTCTTCTACTGCGGGCTCTGCCCGCCCTTCTCCCAATTCTTCTGTGATATCATGAATACCTATGGCCTCTGCCTCCTTGACTTCACTCACAATGCCATCCTCACCATGGCAGTTTTCGCACACCTTTGCGAAAACTTTGTCGGAGTCCACCCAAATGTAGCCCTTTTCCGCCATTTCTTCATTCCCCGGGTAGAGAGAGGAGAGCCCTTGTCCGGCGGAATCGCCTGGGTCTCTAGGACCGGCAAGAAGGATTCTTATTTGGAGGGCGAGTTCCGCGGCAAGTGGTAGGAGTGGAGGGCAGATTGGTGCTGGATTGTCGAGGAGAGCCCGCAGCCGTTCACCGCCCGGCGCCAAGCAGCAGTAGTACGCGGCAGCAACTGGAGTGACGTGGCCCCGGAAGACAGCAGGTTGAGGATTGCCGTCACCAGGATCCAACGCCTCAGGCTTGCCGGACTCACCGTAGGTGCCGTTGGCGCAGACTTCCTTCGCCACCGCATCGCCCCCCGACGAGAAGGATGGCCTCACCCGCGACACCACCGAGGCGGAGTTGAAGCACATCGCCACCAGGTTGGAAGAGGCGGCGGCGGCCGCTGCGGCGGGCGAGTTTGGCTTTACCTTGGAGGAGGCAGCGGCAGCAGAGGCGGCAAACCATGCCGAGCGAGAACATCTTGCCGGCAAGAAGGAGGTTGCCGGGCGTGATGCCGAACCGAGCGAGGCTGCAGGGCATGACGCCGAACCGAGCGGGTCTGCCGAGGATGCGAGCGGCTCGTTGGAGATCGGCTCCTCTTCCACTTCGTCCTCAGACAGCACGCCGCCAACAGCGCCTCCGTCTCCACCAAGAAGGCGTCTCCGCAAGGCCGGGGATGCAGCGAGGCGGCAGGTGAGCCGACAGTCGCCGCGCTGTGCGACACGCTCCACCACGGCAAGCACTGTTGCCGCGGGAGTGCCCCATGCTGCCGCAACAACTGGAGCGGGGTCTTCTCGGACTACTGCCTCCGCTCCCGCCAAGCGGCCAAGGGAGCCTACTCCTCCACCTTCCTGCACCGGACGCGAGCCGGACTTCGACTTCTCCGTGTTCAGCTCCGGTGATTTTTGCTGTTTCTCTTATTGTACTTGCAGTTCTTTGATTTTTGCTGTTTTTGTCTTGTCTTGTTTCTCACTTGCCTTTCTGTGAATCTGTTCCTTTTCAGGACTCTGGCTCAGAGGGCAGCAAAGAGAGCCAAGGCCCCGGTGATTGTCATCGAGGACGAGCCCACCGCGTCGGCAGGGGACGCGCCCGAGACAACTTCGTCGGACCCGGCAACTGCTCTCCAGAGTAGCCCCCAGTGTAAGTATCTTCTCTTGCTTTCCGCTGTCGGGCGCGCATGGAAATTCTTTGCTTAGCTGATATCCAACTGTTGAATTGTGCAGGAGCAGAGCAGCCTCAATAGGAGCGCCCGGAGGCCGCCCCCGAAGCACCAAGGGAAAGTCCTCCGGCAAGGGGGAGGTCTCCGGCAAGGGAGAGCCCTCCGGCAAGGGAGGAGGCCCCAGCAAGGGAGGAGGCTCCGGCAAGGGAGGAGCCCCCGGCAAGGGAGGGGTCTCCGGCAAGGGACTGCGTCAGCGATCCCCCGGCGACGGAGACCACAGCTGCAGACCCTGGCACAGGTAACTTCCTTGCTTCAAAACTCCCCTTGGCTTCTTCATCTTCTTGATCTTTCTCTTGGATTTTCGTTTAACTCTTCTTCCCCTTCCGGCTGTCAGATCCATCCGCTGGAGAGCCGATGGAGACTGAAGTCGCCGCCGACGAGGCTGTTGCCGCTGAGGAAGCAGCCGGCGCCGGCGAGCCCACCGCCGAAGAGGCCGCCAGGGCTGCCGCCGCAGAAGCAGGCGGGGAGTCCGGCGGTCGTACTGATGACCCGGAGGCCGCAGGAGCGCCAGGCGCTGCTCCGACCGCCGACCCCTCTGCCGCTGCCGCCACGCCAGGCCCCGAAGAGCCCCAGCCCAGCGTATACTTGAAGGCCGGCGACGATATCTTCATCAACCTTCCCTGGACGTCAAGCTCCAGGGCGCCGGTCGAAGGAGAAAGCCTTGACGGAGAGTTGCTTGCCTCCACCGGGCTGAAACTGGTCGACGCGCCAAGCAGGAGCAGAAGTGAACCCGAAGAGGAGCGTCTGCTGCGGAAGCTGGTGGCGCTCTACCGCGCCCGGCAAGCCAAGCTGGAGTCCTGCGAAGCGCTCATCGCGAAGGCCGGGGCTGATATCAAGAAGCGCGCGGAGGAGCTCCGGGGTGCCAATCAGGAAGCTCTCCGCTCCCTGGCAAAGGAGCGGGAGCAACTTGCCGAAGCGCAGCAGGCCTTCCTCCTCGAGAAGGCCGACGTCGAAGAGCGCCAACGTCTTGCCGCGGAGAAGTTGTCTTCGCAGGAGGGTGACTTGGCGCAGCGGAAGGTCAACCTCGACAGCCACGAGGAGGAGCTTGCCGCGCGCGAGCGGGCAGTTGGCGGGGCCCTCAAACAAGCCGAAGATGCCACCGCAGCTGCCGAGGCCGCCAAGAATGAGCTGGAGCCGAAGGTGGTGCAGCTGGAGGCGAGTATTAAGGCGAACGGCGACGAGCTTGCCGCGCTCAAACTTGAGCGGGAGAAGGACGCCAATAGCTACTCGGAGCTGCAGGCCCATCTCGCCGAGAAGGGCAAGGAACTTGACGCCGCGAAGAATTCCAATGCTGATCTCGAAGTGAAGCTGGCGGCTCTGACGAAATCTCTGGACGGCGCCAAGGAGCAGGAGACGGCCCTGAAGGAGGAAGTCGAGGCCGGCAAGGTGCTGCTGGCGAGTGATGCTGCCGCCCAGGAGACCTTTTCGGAGAACGTGGAGCACTGGACGGAGGGTCTGGTGAACGTCGCCGCCGACATCGACAAGGAGTTGGCGCAACTGGGGATGGTGGATCTCGGGTACCCATCCGACGAGAACCTCCAACCCAGCGCCAAGCTCGCCTTGTTCTTCAAGGGCGTGGCGACGGCACTCCGGCGACTCCGGGAAGGGATCCCGAAGCAGCTTGCCGACGAGTTGCGCAAGATCTGCGCGTGAGCTCTTCAGAAGGTGCTGATGAAGGTGGCCTTCCGCAACCCGGGCCTCCTCCTCACCAACGTCCTCCGAAGCTTGCCGCCAGATGCTGATCTATGGAGCTCAAGGCCCTTGTCGCACCTATCGTGGACAGGGTGAGTGGAATCAAGAGGGTCGAGGGTGACCGCGTAGACTAGGCCATCCATCTTCTTCTTTCCTTGTCGCTGTTAATCATGTTATGAAAACCAGTCTGTTAGAGCCACGACAAGTTATTTTGTAATATACTCTATCCTGGGTAGTAATGACTATGTTATTTCCTTTACTTGATTCCTTCCTTTGTATGTTTTTACCCTACGCCTTTTAGGGAACTTGCCGGCGCAGGCACCTTTGCCGCGAGCGCTGAGTGCGGAACGTCAGCAGCCTGCTGGAGGTGCCGCAGCCGACAAGAAACCTTGTCGCAGCTAGTCGCAGCTCACTTAAGTTGTTGAGCGGACTCGAAACAACAGTAAGGGCGCAACTAGCTACGAGTTGGTTCCTCCGCGCACAGGTTTTACATACAAAGCACGGTCGTTCAAGGAAAGTAACTTAAAAATTAAAAAATTTGATTGCTCAAACTTTGGCGACTTATCTTTTCTGTTACTTGCTTCCCGGCAAGGCGAATCTTTCTTGAACGATGCCTGGTCCACACCATATCTTCTCCTTCACCCCCGGCAAACTTGTGGGCGAGGGACCCTTCCTTTCCTTGAGAGAAAAAAGAGAGGAGAAAATAAATTTATGGAGCCTTATGGCTCGTTGTTGCTTACCGGAGGTAAGTGCTGCACAAAATGTCAGATAGCACATGCAAATAATAATAAAAGGCATGAAATCGACAAGGTGTGCTGAGCACATAAGCTTTATGCACGGGATCTGCGCCCGGCTTTGTACAAAGGATTACATGCGGTAGCGGCAAGACTTGTACAAAAGGTGGTTGCCGGAACGGGTTCCGGGAACCGCGCCCTACGGGTAAAACTTGCGAAGATGCTCACTGGTACGCCATCTTCGGTCTCAAGGCGGACAGCGCCAGGCCTAGTGACTTGTTTCACCCGGTAAGGGCCTTCCCACTTCGGCGTCAACTTGTTGGAATTCTTGGCGGACTAAACACGCCGAAGAACAAGGTCACCTTCCTCGAGACTTCTGGCATTAACTTTGCGGCTACGGTAGCGGCTTAAAGCTTGCTGGTAGCGAGCAGCTCGTACAACAGCCTGAAGACGGTCTTCCTCAGGGAGCAGTGCGTCGTCTTGTCACAGCTGCTCTTGCTCGAGCTCATCGTAAGTGAGCACTCGAGGCAACCCATATACGAGTTCCGTGGGGAGAACTGCCTCTGCTCCATAGACTAGAGCAAAAGGTGTCTAGCCAGTGGCTCGATTTGGCGTTGTCCTGATCGACCAAAGAACCACCAGCAGCTCCTCAATCCAGTTTCTTCCGCACTTGTGCAGCCTGTCGAAAGTTCTGGTCTTGAGCCCGTGCAGCACTTCAGCATTTGCCCTCTCCGCTTGACCGTTGCTTCTCGGGTGAGCAACAGAAGCGAAGCAGACCTTGGCGCCAAGATCTTGGACGTACTGCATGAAGGTGCGGCTCGTAAATTGCGTACCGTTGTCGGTGATTATCCTATTAGGGATCCCGAAACGGCAAACAATCGACCTGAAGAACTTGACTGCTGACTGTGCTGTCACCTTCCTCACTGGTTCCACTTCCAGTCACTTTGTGAACTTGTCGATCGCAACGTACAAGTACTCAAAGCCCCCGACAGCTCGGGGAAAGGGGCCGAGGATGTCGAGCCCCCAGACCGAAAATGGCCAGGATAAAGGGATCATCTGGAGAGCTTGAGCTGGCTGGTGTATCTGCTTGGAATGGAACTGGCACGCTTCACACTTGGTTACTTGTGCAGTTGCATCCTGGAGGCCTGTCGGCCAGAAGAAACCTTGCCGGAATGCTTTGCCGACAAGTGCTATTGCGCCAATGTGGTGACCACATATGCCTCCATGTATCTCTGCCAACAACTTTTGTCCATCTTCCCGGTGAATACACTACAATTTCACACCGTTGAGTCTCCTTCTGTACAGTGAGCTGTCGACAAACTGGTACATACATGACTGCCGGGCTACTCTTTCTGCTTCTTCTTACTCTTCGGGAAGTTCTCCTGCCTGAAGGAAATGGACAATCTGCTGCGCCCATGTTGGAGCCTGTGGCTCGACAACAAGGACTAAAGGCACACCTGCTGCTGCGGGAACATCCGCTTCTACGGCAAGAGCCTGCGGCTCTGCCGGAGCTTGATGTCCCCCGGCAAGCTTGCCGGAGCAAAACTTGCCGGGAGCGTCTGCTTCAACAGAACAAACCCCAGGGCTTGCCGGAGCAGACTGCTCCTCAGCGTTCTTGGGTTGATCTTGGGGACCTTCTTGGCGGCGGCTTCGGGAAGCTCTGCCGGAAAATAGTCGCCAGAAATCAACTTCCTCTTCTTGCTCTGTCCAGTTGATGTTGTTACGGACGGCTGAGTCAGTTTGAGCACAAAAATCCTTGGTTCCACAGGTAACTTAAGTGTGGCGCACTTTGACAGGCCATCGGCAATGTCATTCTGAGCTCTCGGGACATGCTCCATCTGTAGGCCGTCAAAGTACTCTTCTAACTTTCTCACTTTGTCAACGTAAGCTTCCATTAACGGAATCTGATAATTCTTGTTCACTTGGCGGATGACAAGCTGTGAGTCACCCCTGACAATGAGCTTCTTGATCCCAAGGTCTGCCGCGATCCTGAGACCGGCAAGCAAACCTTCATATTCTGCAGTATTGTTTGTTGCTTGCTCCTTGGGAAAGTGCATCTGGACTACGTACTTGAGGTGCTCTCCGGTGGGTGCGATAAGCAGCACACCAGCACTGGCGCCTTGCAGCGAAAAGGCACCGTCAAAGTACATGAGCCACTCTTTGTTTGTTTCCTTGGCGGGGATGCTCGTCTCCGGAATTTCTTCGTCTGGTGTTGGCGTCCACTCTGCTATGAATTCTGCCAATGCTCTGCTTTGGATAGTTGAAGTACTCTCAAACTTGAGGCCAAAGCTTGACAGTACCAATGCCCACTCGACAATCCTGCCTGTCGCTTCTGGATTCTGCAGTATCCTCTTCAGCGGAAAGCGAGTGACAACTGTGATCTCATGTGCCTGGAAGTAATGGCACAGCTTTCTCGAGGCCATAAGAAGGCCGAAAAGCAACTTCTGCACACCAGAGTACCTTGACCTAGCCCCCTATAGAAGGGAACTGACAAAGTAGACTGGGCGCTGCACTATTCTCTTTTGCACCTCTTCGCATGCCTGTGCAGATCCATCCTTGTCGGGACCAGAGCTTGTCGGGGAAGCCCCCTGCTTGTCGCTGGATGCGCTTGCCGCGGTTGCTGGCTCGTCATCTGCCTCCCTCTCTGCCACTAACGCAGCACTAACCACTTGATTGGTTGCCGCTATATACAGCAGCAACTTCTCTTGTGGTTTAGGTGCGACAAGTGTTGGAGTGGAGGACAAGTATCTCTTCAAGTCCTGCAGCGCAGCCTCTGCTTCCGGAGTCCATTTCATTGGACCTGCCTTTTTCAAAATTTTGAGAAATGGCAGGGCGCACTTAGCAGACCAAGAGATAAACCTGCTGAGAGCAGCCACGCAGCCGGCAAGTCTTCTTACATCCTTGACGCGCTTTGGTGCTTCGATCTGCTCGATGGCCTTGATCTTGTCGGGATTGGCTTCAATTCCCCGCTGAGACACAAGGAACCCGAGAAGCTTGCCGGAAGGGACTCCAAACACACACTTCTCGGGGTTGAGCTTGAGGTTAATCTTGCGCAGATTTGCAAAGGTCTCAACTAAATCTTGAATTAGAGTTGCCATGTCCTTGCTCTTGACCACTATGTCCTCCATGTAGGCTTCTACATTTCTGTGTATCTATGGCTTCAAAGCGACATGGACTACTCTGGCAAATGTTGAACCAGCATTCTTTAAACCGAAAGGCATCCATATGAAACAGTACGTGCCACATGGAGTAATAAATGCGGTCTTCTCCTCATCCTCTTCTGCCATGAAGATTTGATGGTATCCTGAGTATGCATCAAGAAATGAAAGCAAATCACATCCGGGCGTGGAGTCAACAATCTGGTCAATGCGCGGCAAGGGAAATGGGTCTTTGGGACAAGCTTTATTAACATCAGTAAAGTCGATACAAAGACTCCATTTCCCATTTTCCCTACGCACGACTACAGGATTGGCCAACCACGTAGGATGGAGCACTCCTCTGACAAGGCCTGCTGGTTCCAATTTCTTGATTTCTTCTGCTATGAACTCTTGGCGCTCTACTGCTTGCTTCCTGACCTTCTGCTTGACGGGCCGCGCATGAGGACAAACGGCAAGATGGTGCTCAATTACTTTCCTAGGAACACCGAGGATGTCAGATGGTTGCCACGCAAACACGTTGACGTTCGCCCGCAGGAAAGCGATGAGCGCGCTTTCCTATTTAGGGTCAAGCGTGGCACTGATGGTGAAGGTACCACCAGTGCCGTCCTCCTTGGCGGACACCTTCTTGGTATGTGGTGGAGCTGCCATTGCCTTCTTACACTTGTCGGTGGATCTCGATGGTGCTTCCTGGATGGCAGCGCAGCACTCCGAGGAGGTGCGCTTGCCGGAGTGGGCATCAGAGTTCTTGCCGGACTTGGTCTTCTTCTTCCCCCCGGGAGCTTCAGCGGCAAGTTTCTTGCGATCTGTTGCAGCTGCTGCTTCCCGGTAGATCTTGTCGGCGCAGATAAGGGCGTCTTTCTTGTCGCCAGGGACAGAGATGACGCTTATCGGGCCTGGCATCTTGAGCATGTTGTATGCATAGTGAGAGGCTGCCATGAACTTGGCGAGTGCTGGACGGCCGAGTATCCCATTGTAAGGTAACGGAAAATCTGCAACATCAAAAGTGACCCTCTCAGTCCTGAAATTCAGCTCGCTGCCAAATGTTACCGGCAACGTGACCTTCCCCTTCGGCTTGCTCCTTCCCGGGTTGATTCCTTGGAATGTGCCGGCTTCTTCGAGCTCGCTGTCAGGGATCTGGAGTTTCTGGAGTACAGCAGAGGAGATCAGATTCAAGCCGGCCCCGCCGTCAACTAACATCTTAGTGACCTTGAGGTTGCGTATAGTTGGTGAGACTAACAACGGTAAGCACCCGACCGCAGCTGTGCGATCAGGGTGGTCCTCAATAACAAAGATGATAGGCGTGCTGGACCATTTCAGAAGTTTGCGTGATTCGACAGGTGGTTCTGCTGCATTGACTTCCCGCGCCCACTGTTTGAGCTGGCGGTGAGAAGTATGCAGAGAAGCACCGCCGTCAATGCACAAGACTTCTGTGGCTTTTTGGAACTCCTGCTCACTGGTCTCGACATCATCCATGTCTTCGTCGTCGTCTTCGTCTTCATCCTTGTCACGGCCACGGGGAGGTCTGTCTCCTTGCCGCTGCTTGGCCTTGCCACGGCATCCTCCCCGGCCAGCACGCTTCTTATCGGCCTCTCCACCACCTCCTTGGGCCCTCTCCTTGTCGCGGCGCTCATACTCAGTTTTTTGTTGCTGGACAAGCTGCTCGACCTTCTTGCAGCTCTGGAGGTCATGGCCCTTGGTGCGGTGGATCTTGCAGTACTTCTTGTCGGAGCCTTCCTGCTTGTCGGCGGCCGCCACAGCCTGGCAGTTGGTGCATGCGGCAATTTCCTTGCGGGAGCTACCAATTTTGGTTTGCTTGGCGCTACCGTCGTCGCCGGACTACTCAATGACTAGTCCTTCTTTGCCTTTCTTCTTCCTGTTGCGCCGCCGGTTTTTCTTTGCCGGGGCAGCATCCTCGCTGTCAGATCCTCCTGCTCCTGTAGTCTCTCCGGGGAGTTTCCTCCTTTCCTCAGCGCGTGCGCACTTGTCGGCCAGGGCATATAGCTCACTGACGTCTCTGATCCTGCTCATCGCCATCTCCTCCCGCATCTTGCGATTACGCACGTTCTGATGGAACGCGCTAATAACCGCGGCAGGGTGGATATCTGGGATGTTGCGCTGTACACGGCTGAATCTCTGGATATACTTGCGCAGGGGCTCTCCTTCCTTCTGGGCGAGCAGGTGAAGGTCACTCTCTTGGCCATGAGGTTTGTGGCCGCCTGTAAAGGCGCCGACAAACTGATGGCACAAGTCCGCCCAAGAGGATATGGAGTTGTCCGGCAAGTGCATGAGCCAGGACCTGACGTCGGGCTTGAGCACCAGCGGGAAGTAGTTGGCAAGGACCTTGTTGTCTCGCCCCCCGGCAGCTTGCACCGCAATGGTGTAGATGCTGAGGAACTCTGACGGGTGCGACTTGCCGTCGTACTTCTCCGGTACGTCTGGCTTGAAGTTCTTCCGGCTGGGCCACTAGACTTGCCGCAGCTCGCGGGTAAACGCAGGGCAACCTACCGCGTACGGCAAGTCGCCTGGTTCCCCTGGCGCATGCATATCGACAGTGGGCCCAGCGCGCAGGTCTGATTGACGCCGCGCTTCTCTTCGGCGCTCGATGCGTGTTCGAGCGTCTTCTTGCTGTCGTTCACGAAGAACTTGGTGCTGATCGCGATGAGCTCGCGGATCTGATGACGCGGTGGAGTCGCTGTCGTGGTGGATCCGACGAGTCGGCGATCTTGGCCTTCGAGGCGGAGAGTGCACAGTGGTTGCACCCTCCCCGGTCTTGTCGCCACCGGCTCGCGCCTGACTGACTTGTCGTGGCTGCGATGCGCTCGGCTGCCGTGGGTTGTCACCGTTGGCGAAGCCGATGAGGCTCTGGATAGTGGCCCTCCAATCATCGATCTTCTCTAGTGCTGGAGGGTAATCTAGGAGCAGTTGAGCTCGTGCCAAAGCTTCTGCCGGAGTGGCGGGCGGCGGCGGTGAACGGCGCGATGAACGGGATATGCTCGGACTTCTAACTACGTTAGAAGGAGCAGCATCTCGTCCAGGCAACCGTGCCCCGCTCGCGCCAGCACGTTGGCGTGCATGCTGGTCTTGAGCACTCCGGGATCCGCCAGCTTGATCTTGGCCCAGCAAATGTATGGTACCGTGAGTACCATGACGCTGCTGGTCCAGCTTGATCTTGGAGTGCGCTCGGTCGTTGTGGGAGCCGACTGCACCACCGATGTGCAGCGCAGTCTTCTCCTTGGACCTGGCAGCACCATAAGCCTCCTCATCGGCGCCCGTTCTCCCGCCGGCGTCTACTCCACCAGCAGTTCGCTCTTGCGGTGGTGGGCTCGGCGCGGACGGAGCAGCTGCCTCCGAAGCCTTCTTCTTCGGCGGCATGTTGATGAAGATGATGAAGATTCGGCTCATGCGAACGTCGGATCAGATTCACACAGCCTCGACGCCCCCTACCTGGTGCGCCAAAGATGTCGGGGGTGCTGATCCCACGGACACCTATGGGACCACGGCGGACCGAGGCCCCTTTCGGTTCGGCAGGGGGGCGGAGAGTGCACGAAGAGCCGATCGAGGCGAAGCGCACGAGCAACGCGATCAGTTTACCCAGGTTCGGGCCGCACGGATGCGTAAAACCCTACTCCTGCTTTGTGGTTATATTGAGTTCTTGCTCGGGAGCGTTGATTGCTACAGTACACACCAGCAGCTAGCCAGACCGAGTGTGAGAGAGAATCGTCCCCCCCCCCTCTACTTTGCGCATGGGCCTCCTTTTATATGTCAAAGGGGTCACCGACAGGTGGCAACATACACGAGGGTAAAAAAGGAAAAGACGTGGTGGTTAGCACCGCCGCCTACTAAAGTGTATCATACCTAACCTAAGCGGCAGGGGACAAAGGCATTAAATGCCTGTCTGCGTCTCCTAGGCGGTGTAGAAAGGGACCGCCAGGGACGCCACTGCTTGCCATGATGGCTATCTTGTCAGCGCCGCTCGCCACCGTGTACCTCTGGCTGCACAGCCTTCCGCCACGTACGCCTGGAAGGGTCCCAGAGCGACACGTTGGTGGATGTGCTGGAGCGCAGGTACAGGATGGAAGCTTGCCGCGGCAAGCGCCTTGCCACGGTTATTATCTTGTCGCGTCCAGGAGCTTGTCGCTCACTGAGTCTTGCCGGGACACATGGTGCGCTGCGGCAAGTTCCTTGAGATGCCTTGGTTGGCCTCCCCGGCAAGCTCCTCTTGCCGGGGCCTTGTCTCCTTGGTTTGGATACTTTGTTCTTGAATGGCTCCAAAGGAACCACGGAGGATCTTGGCTGTCGCCCGGCAAGCCTTGCCGCGGGATGCTGCGACTGCTCGTGCACAAGTTCGGGATACTAAGGTACCCCTACTTTAGTACACTGACAGAGTTGTTCAGGAGGAAGTGCCTGTAGTAAAGGATTACACAGATGTTTTTCCAGAGGAATTACCAGGCATGCCACTAATCGAGACATCGAGTTTTTGAAAGAGCTATTGCCAGGGACAGGGCCAATATCCAAGAGACCCTATCGGATGCCCGCGAATGATCTGGAGGAAATTAAGAAATAGATCAAGGAGTTATTGGAGAAAGGGTACATTCGAAGGAGTTCATCACCTTGGGGAGCCCTAGTGCTTTTAGTTGAGAAGATGGATAAATCCCTAAGAATGGTTGTTGATTATCGGGCCTTGAATGAAGTGACAATCAAGCACAAGTACCCACTGCCGATGATCAATGATCTGTTTGATCAGCTGCAAGGAGCTAAAGTATTTTCGAAGATCGATCTGCGATCGGGATACCATCAGTTGAAGATTCGAGAGGAGGATATACCAAAGACAGCGTTCACCACACGGTACGGATTATACGAGTATACGGTCATGTCGTTTGGACTGACTAACGCCCCTGCCTATTTTGTGAGCATGATGAACAATGTATTCATGGAATATTTGGACAAGTTTTTTGTGGTGGTTGTTGATGATATTATGGTATACTCAAAGAATGAAGAGGAGCACAAGGAGCATTTGCATTTAGTTCTCGAGAAACTCAAGGAACATCAGTTCTATGCCAAGTTCAACAAATGCGAGTTTTGGTTGAAGGAAGTCGGATTCTTTGGACATGTTATATCAGGAGAAGGTATAGCAGTAGATCCTAGCAAAGTTCAGTCAGTCACTGAATGGTTGGCACCTACTTCAGTTAGCAAGATCCGTAGTTTTCTTGGACTCGCAGGGTACTACCGGAGATTCAATGAGAATTTTTCCAAGATTGCAAAACCAATGACCGAGTTATTGAAGAAGGATACCAAGTTTAAATGGACGGAAGATTGCGAGGCAAGTTTCCAGGAGTTGAAGAACCGTTTGACTACAGCCCAGTGCTGACACTTCCAGATATACATAAGGATTTCCAAGTGTATTGCGATGCCTCTCCCTTGGGACTTGTTAGCATGCTTATGCAGGACGGAAGAGTTGTTTCGTATGCCTCGCGACAACTAAAACCTCACGAGTTGAATTATGCCACTCATGATTTGGAGCTAGCAGCAGTAGTGAATGCATTGAAGACTTGGAGACATTACCTTATTGGAAACCATTGTGATGTGTACACGGATCATAAGAGTTTGAGGTACATCTTCACACAGAAGGAGCTGAACCTTAGGCAGAGGAGATGGTTGGAGCTTATAAAGGATTATGACATGAAGCTGTACTATCATCCAGGAAAGGCCAATGTCGTAGAAGACGCTTTGAGCTGGAAGAGTTATGCTAATATCCTTTCGAGTAAGGTAGTGCCAAAGGAGTTAGCAGAGGATATTATGGAACTATGATTAGAGATTGTTCCTATAGGTTTTGTTGCAACAATGGAGGTTCAGTCTACATTGTTAGGAAGTATTCGAGAAGCTCAGAAGGATGACAAAGAGATTGCCGAGATAAAGGAGAAAATTTGCGAAGGAAAGGCCAAAGGTTTTCGTGGGGATGAGCACGACACCTTATGGTTTGAGGACCGTGTTTATGTGTCGAATAACGCAGAGATCAGGAAGTTAATACTTCAGGAGGCACATGACTCACTATACTCAATACACCCCGGAAACACCAAGATGTATTTGGATTTGAAGGAACGTTTCTGGTGGACAGGTATGAAGAAGGATATTGCCGAGTATGTAGCCATATGTGATGTATGTCAAAGAGTAAAGGCAGAGCATCAAAAGCCGGCAGGATTGTTACAGCCTATGCCGATACCCGAATGGAAGTGGGATAAACTTGGCATGGACTTTATCACCGGATTGCCCAGGAACAAATCAGGATATGATTCCATATGGGTAGTAGTTGACCGTTTGACCAAAGTGGCACACTTTATCCCAGTGAAAACAACTTATACCAGTGCAAAGTTGGCCAAGATATATATGACCAGGACCGTATGTCTGCATGGAGTTCTGAGGACCATCGTATCAATTAGAGGAACATGGTTTACCTCAAAGTTTTGGCATCAGTTACACCGTACTTTGGGAACAAGACTGGAGTTCAGTACAACGTTTCACCCACAGACGGATGGACATACAGAGAGAGTCAATCAGATTCTGGGGGACATGTTGAGACCCTGTGCGCTAGATTATGGATCTAGTTGGGACGACAATTTGCCTTACGTAGAGTTCTCATACAACAATAGCTACCAAGCCAGTTTGAAGATGGAAGCGTTCGAAACCCTGTATGGACGAAGGTGTAGAACGCCGTTGACGTGGGATGAAGTAGGAGATCGACAGTTGTTTGGACCAGACTTGATCAAGATGTCTGAAGAGAACGTTAAGCTGATTCGTGATAGACTGAAGATTGCTCAGTCCAGGCAGAAGAGTTATGCAGACTCGAAACGCAAGGAGGTAACCTATGAAATTTGGAGACAGAGCATATCTGCGAGTATCTCCCTTGCGAGGAGTGAAACGTTTTGGAGCTAAAGGAAAGTTAGCCCCGAGATTTGTAGGACCGTATTGTGTTTTGGAACGGATGGGAGAAGTTGCCTACAAGTTCGAGTTACCTGAAGGACTGTCAGGAGTTCATGACGTGTTCCACGTTTCACAGTTGAAGAAGTGTCATGCTGAGATGGCCGATATACCGTTAAGAGATACAGTACCCTTGGAGGCGATTCAGTTGGACAGTGATTTGACTTATGAGGAAAAGCCAGTTAACATTCTAGAGTTTGCTAGCCGAGTCACCCGCAGCAAGGTTATCAAGTTTTGTAAAGTTCGGTGGAGCCAACACACCGAGGATGAAGTCACCTGGGAACGAGAGGATGATCTACTCAAAGACCACCCACACCTATTTTCTAGCCAACCCGAATCTCGAGGGCGAGATTCATCTTAAGGGGGGGAGGGTAGGTTTGTAACATCCCAAATTTTCAATTTGAATGTTATACATAGGTCGTTCTTGCATATCATATTTTACTGCATTTTCGTTCCACAAATCCTCGAAATCCTAAGAAACTCAAGGACCCTCGGAGAGAGTTGGGGATTTCCCGGTTTTCATATTTGATTTCTATCAAATAATGAAACGAGGATTTTTGATTTTAATTATTTTCTCTCTGAAAAGAATTTCATATGAAAATATATGAGAGGAAATAATATGACTTCTCCAAAATAACAGAAATATTGGAGGGAAAATATTAAAATCATTTATTCGATTTTATTTGCATTAGAAAAATTGCACGTTTTCAAAATTGCATTTTAGGGCCAAGAAAATGTTCATCTCGTTCTAAATATTTTATTTAGACGGTGAAAATTTGTTTTGGCATTTTTAGATTTTTATTTTACTTTCTAGGATTTATTTTCTGTTTGGTGGAATTATTTTTTTTTTTGAAACTTCCAGCGCCCAACCGGGCCGAAGCCTAGCCGAGCCAGGCCGGCCCAACCCCGCGCCGCCGCCTCCCTCGCGTGCGCCGCTGTGCGCGGCACGGACGCCGAGGAGAGTTTGAGCCGGACTCCTCCCCGGGCGCCCCCTCGCCCAAGCAAGCCGCCGCCCCGCCCCCTTTATATAGCCGCCGCCCCACCCCCTAGCCGCCACCACCGCAAGCCGCCAGCCCCGCCGCCGAGCCCCACCCCGAGCCGCGCCGCCGCCTCTCGCCGCCCGCGCCTCGCAGCCGCGCAGCCGCCGCCGCTTCGCCGCCCCGCCCTGCGCCGCTGAGCCACCCCGCGCCGCCGAGCCACACCGCCGCTCCGCAAGCCCGCCGGTCGAGCCCCGCCTCGCTGGAGCCACCTCGCCGGAGGTAACGCGCCGATCCGCCGCCGCCCGGTTTTTTAGAAACTGTTTCAGTTTTTTTAGAAACCCTAGTTCGTTTTTTAGATTGGTTCGCCAGTTTTTCCCGGTTCCTCTATTTAGCGGACGTTCGTCCGTACGTTCGTTTCAACAAACGGTTTCTGCTCGTTTGTTACAGATAACGAACGCTCGTTCGTTAGTCTGTTAGTCAATTTTCTTTTTATCGGATTTTTCCGTGATTATTCTCGATCATGATTTCTGATCCGATTTTCGTTTCTGTTTATCTTTTCGCTCGTTAGTCGGAATCAAGCGATTCAAGCGCCTAGATCTTCATCTCGAGACCCTCTTTCCGCTTAACCAACTTGAACAAGATTTTGGTATTGTAAAATTTGACCTTAGTTCAGATTAGTAAACGGATCTTGTTTCTTTCGCCGTTTGAGTTTCGTTTCTCCATTTGGTTTGATTCTTTTTGCAAACTGGAGTTCTTAAGTTGAACTTTCTGGTCAATCTCTCTTATTTGAGTTTTGCCCGTGTTTCTTTGCTTGTTGCTTATGTATGCTATTGTTTGTTTATGACAGAATTCCTGGAGTGCGATGTGTGTTATTTGGAGTCTCTAGGTTACGCGAATCCATTGTTGAAGAAATCGTTAACTGGTAACTGCTCGGTTGGCTGGAGAGTAGGGGATTAATAGGCTAATCGGCAAGTTAATCGGCCATTTAATCAATTAATCAGACGATTTATTAGTTTATCGGCTACTCGGTGACCCTATGAGTAGGGATTAATCGGCAAGTTAACTGGTTAATCGGATGAATTCTTGAACAGGGCGCGAATCGTCAGCAAGGTAAGTAACACATTGATCATACTCTTTCCATACCCAGGTTTTTATGCATTAGTTCCAATCCTCAAACATTGCATGATTAGGATGTCATTAACATGTGGGTTGGGAAGTAGTTGATGAGGTAGAACCTATTGCCCTGTTATACTCAAACCCTTGGGAGTTACTTCTACGCGTTACTTATATTGCTATACTATGCTTTTAGACGTGGTTTGGGTGAGTGAAATCCATGACAAATGTGAGATTGTTAAATAATGGTTTAACTTACGGTGGCAACTTAAATAAACATCTGGATGGATTGAGGCACCTGGGGTACCCAGTGTTGCATGTATTTTTTTGGAAATCCCGGAGTACCCGTGTGATCTTCCTATGGACCGCCACCCAGGCTCAAAGGGAACTGAGATTATTCATGCCAGAAACTTCCGTGTGCAGCCACAAGCTATTATGGGCTGTAGCATAGTTGAGTAAGTTACGTGAAGCTCTTGAAGAGGTGGATCAGCAGGTAGTGGGATTGTAGGTTTGGTATGGTCTGCCCGGAGTAGAGAGTTAATGTTTCTGAAAGACTGTGTCTTGGTCATCCGTTTCTCAAACACCCTGTAGTGCGAGAAATCCAACGGAGGAGATCGAGTCTTGTGGGGAAAAGTGCGCTAACCTCTGCAGAGTGTACAAACTAATCATGGTTAGCCGTGTCCCTGATTATGGACAATCTTGAGTATCTAGTACTTGGAGTATATTAAGTATCTCATCACTCTAAATTAATATTGTTGGGTTGATAATCTTATATTTACTAATCGGAGGCACCAATAAAGCCTCTATGTTAATCCTCAAAAACTTAGTTTGTCATCCATCCGATCTCCATATAAACTATTTATAACTATCTGATGAAATACTAGGAGTCCTGGCCTATTGGGCCACGTGATGACAGAAGTAATAAAGGAACATATCCCAGGCCAACTAAAAACTACATCACATGTTCTAAAAAAATATCCCCCTCGCAGACTTCTCCCTCCCCCGATCCCTGTGAGACACCAATGCATCATCCACGAAACCCTAGCGCTGATTTTCCACATCAGATCCTCCTCCTCCTCCTCTTCCTTCACATCTCCAGTCTTAAAGCGATCCAATGGGCCACTTCCCGATCCCCTTGGATGTCGTACTTCCAATCTTGGCCAAGGAGAAGGTCTTTCAATCCACTAAGATACCATGCCCCGACCAAAGCACAGTCTGTGATGAACATATGTAGTGGAGAAAGAGGTGCTAAGGTGAATCAGAACGGACAACCACCATTGTTGGTGTGTTGGTGAAGCTGGAGAGTTAGAGAACTACGCAGATGTGATCTCTAATTATCTTCCCCAACTTGATGCCTTGACCTGGCCGGGGTAAGTTGAGTCGGGAACCATCAGCCCGTGATTGATTCGTGCCATGCCAACGCAAGGATGACAGGGGTGCTGCCTCAGTGGCCAATCTTTACCATGTAGATTTTTCATCTATGCGGTGATGGTGGCCAAAGTTTGCACCATACCAGATGCCGACGTCATATGCAGCCATCAGCCTTATTAGTTATACTACACATCTCCAAGACCAATCTCAGGTATCCTAGGTAATGTCCCAACTGCGTGCTCTCCTATTCCTTATTAAGTTTGTCCAATGTTTTGATCTCGGAATATATAGGCTCCTCAGCATCATGCAAGTTCTGCATGTCCGTAGCTGCAGCAGCCAAAAGGCTGCACCATCGGCAACATCGGCGGGTCTGCCATAGTGCAGGACGGAAACCATCCCTCTAGGCCTCTACCAATACCAGGCTAATGCGGCAGTAATTTGAGTGATTTATTGTATGCAATTCACTGTCCTTTTTCCAAGTAATCAGATATGTAAGCTTCTCAACAGTTACCAACTGTTCATATTACCGGCCGGCTGCATCCACCCAGATTGAACACCACTGCCCATGTTTAGTTTTTGTTCATCATGCTGGATAGACGTGCAACTTATATTTACCAAGCGATTCTGCATGTAGTTTCGTGAGCGACTGAGCAGGTGCCTTTATGATATAAGGTGTGTGCGGTGCATGTGTGAATCATTACTATGCTCATTAAGAATGACAAAAGTTATTCAGACTTGATATATCTAGCTTTGTCTTAATTGCAGTTCTCAACTAAGATGAGCTTATTTGCAAAGTCTATGCAAATACGTATATATCAGGAGAACTGTTGTTTGGTATTTGCAGCACACAAATAATTATAGTTGTTTCAATTTTAATGAACACAGGTGTTAACTTGACATAATTTGCATGTCTAGCAGCGTTGGACATGCATATAAGAAGAGGATGAAGTCAATAATTATGAGCTGAAGGTCAGATATATTTGATCTGTCAAGGTTTGTTTTTTCACTGATTTTATTTTGATAATGTATATGCAGAGGCATGTCAGTTTTTTGGGTGACTAACCAGAGCCCATCACAGCACAGAGAACGGGCAAAAGCATCAATATGTATGGTCTAGGAAATTAGTATGCCTCAGCACACATTAGCAAAGGAAATAAAACCAATGAAAAAGTAACCTTGACCGATCAAATATGACCTTTGTCTATGAAAAGCTAGGATATTCTTACTGACTACTTAATTTTGTGGCACAATGGTGATCAACCAGAGCACACTAAAAGTACAGAGAATAGGCAAACACTACTAGGGAAAAGCCTATACACAGAATTTTACCAGTAGCGTTGTACGAAATCAAGCACTGCTATTACTTAGTAGCAACGCGCGTAAATAAACCGCGCTACTGCTATGACTTTAGCAGTAGCGCGTACTAGCGAAAAGCGTTGCTGCTACGTTTGAACTGGCCGCACATGGCTAGCCCAACCTAGCAGTAGCGCGTATAATGGCCCAGCGCTACTGCTAATCTCCTTAGCTGCAGCGTGTATTCCAGAATGTGCTGTAGCTAACGTAGCAGTAGCGCCCTTTCTGGAACGCGCTACTGGTACTTCTGACTTAACCACGCGGTTCGTCCTTCCCCACGGCCACTTCATCCCCCAAATCAACTCCACTCTCGCCACCGCCGTCGCCCCTCGGCCGCCGCGCGCTCTCCCCACACCGCCCCGACCCAAGATTCAACGCCGGCCCCGCCACTGACCTCAACGCCGCCCGGGACGCCGCCCCCGACCCCGAGCTCAACGCCGCCCCAGACGCTGCCCCCACCCCCCGACCTCAACGCCGCCCCGGAGCCCCGACCACGACCTCGATGCCGCCTGCCCCTCCCTCGTCGCAGGCACCCGAGGTGAGCACGCCTACTCCTCCCTCTCCCCTACCTCTGCCTAGGGTTTCTACCTCCATCCAATTAGTTAGGGTGGAAACGAATCGGATGCGGATGCGGCTCAAATGAGTTAGGGTTCATGTAAGGGTGGAAATGAATCAAATTTCTAAGATGAATCATAAAACGAGTAAAATTTGACCACTTATTTCACTTTATAGTTGGATAATTGGAATATCCGCTACCACTTTCCACCCTTATAGGTTCATCAAATTAGATGGTAATTAGGGCAGTAGTTCTTAGGTACTAATTAGTTAGTAAGAACTAGGTACTAATTAGGTACTAGAATATTTTTATTTATAGTAAGTTTATTTTTAGTAAGAACTAGTTGAATTAATAGAACTAGTTAGTAAGAACTTGTTGCTATTTTTTTAGTTAAAGCAATTTTCCCGCATCGACATGGACGATGCCTATCCCGCATCCTCGTCGTCGAGTCGGCGGAGGACGACACCTGCTTGACCAGATGGGCCATGTCCGGGACTGGGCTCCGCCGGGGTGGTACTGGGAGGTGCTACCTACCGGGGGCGCAGGTTGGTGAGGAGCCACCCTGTCGTTGACCCGAACCTTCTTTCGTGGCGGTCGCGTGGGCCAGTGATGGTCCAGAGGCTCGAGGACTCCGCGGAGGTGGTGCGTCACCGTGTCAGTGAGGAGGACACGCACGTCCATCGCTACTTGTTTGCGTTGGAGCACAGGTTCTCCAATACCTGGCAGGTTCTCCAGGGATCTCACTGGAGCTATGATCCCGTGATGGTTCCTTCTCTGTGGGTGTCCACCGCCCGCGCCGATACCCGTCGTGTGCTAGGGTTTTTAGTTGTACTAGTGATGTTATATGTATGACACTATTCGGGATGTATTAGTGATAATATTCAACGATGTACGGACGTATGAGATGATTTACTTTTGCTTATTGAATGCATGCTAATTTGAGTCTTATAAGATATTTTGAAATGTATATCTTGTGTTGCTCAATATCCAAGTGGCCAGTCATGTTTGCAGGTTACACCTCCGAGTGGCCTATGTTTTGCCGGAGTGTTGATTCATTTCCGTTCCGGCAAATTTCAGGCGCTCGATATATCCTATTTTAGCAAAGGTCATGCCGGATTTTTCCGTGAATTTTGGCATGACTTTTGCCAGAATATGTAGGAAATATCGAGTGCCCCGGATTTGTGTGTTGAGTATCCTGGTAGTTGTCTTTTATCAATTTTCAATTAATGTTTTAACTATGAACATAGGAAATGTCTGACGACAAAAAGGATTTCGGTATTTGCAAATACTGCGAAGATGACCGCGGCCTGTGCGATGGAATCTTCCTAGATGATGATAGGCGCTTCAGCATCAAGATGGACGAGAACTTCAAAGTGGATACAGTAAGTCACAACGACAAGTCTTTTTTCGTAATTAAGCATGACATCTGCTTCATTTGCTTCAACTTATATTTGTTTTACTATTCTACTAGCGTATCCCCTGCCATGCAAGAGTTTTTGTATTGGATAAGATAGGTTTCAGTCATACTATGGAGGTAAAGAAAGTTTATTTGAAGACCGAGCATGGTTATATTTTCCACGCAAAATTATACAATTCAGATGACTACACCTATTTTGGATGCAAAACATGGCGAGCACTATGCAAGACTTATGCATTTCAGCCGGATATGGTTATCACCTTTGATATTCGTCCGGAAGATGATATTGAAGGTAATACCGACATCTGGGTCGATGTGCAGACGCCTCCAGTTACACCAAAATGTAAGTTTCTCAACCATATTTATGTCTTTGATATTGTTTATTCAAAAATAGTTGACAACTAATTTGTATTGTCAGCTTATTTCGGTGCAAGGAAACATGTCCAACGCTTGGTAGACAGGACCTACTACTGTCCCGGGGCTGAACTAAACTGCGAGGAGCTAAGTCATTATGTTTCATGGCTTGAGGATCTTGATACCGTCAAGACAAATTTTCTTCCTGGACTTAGAAATCTTAGTACTGAAAACGTGCGACCAATAGTGTTTGTCATGAACTACGGTCACATCTATTTAGGAAGGATGGTAAGATTTTTACTATTTGTCCTCAGTGCATCTTTTCCATACATTATTTGTGAAGCTAAACTTCATTGCTAAGTATGTGACCATACGATGTTCTTCAACAGGGACTCCCAATGAATATTGTGCCTTATGGGATCGAGACTAAAGGTACCATGAGTATTATTAGCTTATGGCCAAGATATCCTACATGTTACTTTAGTGCACTCAAGATCAGCGATGAATGCTTAATAGTGCAAGACTGGACCAGATATGTGATGGGGGAGCGCAGACAAGTACTAGGGGGCAGCAAACAGATGTGCTACCCAAAATTAGGAGACAGGTTCATCTGCATGCTCCAACTTGATCAAGGAGGATAGCTACACATGTTTTATGTTGTTTTACCTAAGAGAGAGCAGCAGGAGTGATTAGCTAGAAATGAGTTTGAGGATGATGATGTGCTACACTATTACTATGATGATAAAATAACTAGTGTTGGTGGTAATGAGTGATGATTATTATTAGCTAGTGTTAGTGGTGATTACATAAATATTGTTGGTGCTAATGATTATGATGATGATTAAATAGCTTGTGCTCGCGAATTAGATTCAAGTGGAGGCAACATGTGGTGCATATCGAAAGTACTACTAGTCCAAACTAGATCAAGTTTGGATTAGTAGTATACTTTTGATATGCACCACATATTGCCTCCACTTGAACCTATTTCACCTTCATTTGACACACTGTTATGGACATAATGATGTAAACCTTATAATTGGTATTGTACCAATATTTGTACGATGGCGCATAAATACACTAAAAATAAAAAAATAAAAAAAATACTAGTAGCGATGGAAAGAAAACACGCTGCCAGTAGTTACATTAGCAGCAGTGTGGGAGTGAACAAGCGCTGCAGCTATTTGTCCTAGCAGTAGCGCGTGCGGCACGCGTTACTGATAAGCAATAGTTGTAGCGCCTTATTAGTAGCGCGCCTACCCGCGCTACTAGTGAGCTCAAAACCAGGGCTACTGCTAGGGTTTTCCCTAGTAGTGAAAAGGTTCCAACATTTATGGTCTAAAATTGCCATGCCTCTGCAACATTAAGGAAATAAAACAAATAAAAAAACAAACTTTAACCGATCAAATATTGAGTGAACCCTCTGCATATTCGCGACAAGGTCAACTTTTTCACTACGACTTTTCTTTTCTTAACGTGAATATCTCACCTTTTCATGCGTATGACCATGGGTTCACGTTATGTTTTTTTTGGGTGGCCTAACATTGTTCTTCCCTCTCATGTTGCCACAAGCCATCGAATTTTATTAGGTAGCTTCACATTTGAACTTACTTCCTATATATATGTACTTGGATGACCAATACTGACATCAACCACCTTCATGTATAGGTTACAAATTCATTTCCTACGAAATCCAAATTCAAATTTGTGTCAAGCCCAATGATCCTTAACCCTCATTTGTATGGGAAAAATCCAACATACCATTATTTTTTGCCAAATCATATTTTCCCTAGGATAGCAGCAGATTTAAGGAAATGGATGTCATCAAAAGTTGAAAACCAGCTATCATCTTACTAATATTTTACTCACAGTAGCTTCAAGATTTCTGTTTATGAATCATGAGTTTGCTTCAAATGAAAGCTTTAGTTTCACTTCATGTTAGCTCACAGTAGCTTCATGCATACACCATCTTATGTAAATTAATTTGTTGTAGGTGAAACAATATGCGACCACATATACAAAAAGTAGTCTCAATGTGCACTTTATGTTAATGCCCTTACAAAACTTTCTACCTATTTGCTTTCTTTGCATGTGATAATTGTGCTTTTCGCAGTCGAGTCAATATTAAAAGTGTTCAAAAACATTTGGCAGCAGAAATAATGCTGTTATTTTTATGTTTATGTTATGTATTATGTATTTCTCATCTGTTTGTATATTATACCCCAGAAGAAATATTTATATTGAAATAGAAATATTTGATAAAAGAGATCAGTTTTTTTATGTTATGTAAACAAACAGATGTGGAAAGTATAGCCACACGGGCCATCTTTCTTATGGATGAGAGAAGACAAAAAAATTGGGAGATGAGAGACCAAACGTCTAGAGGAAGAAAGTATAGTACGTAGCAGTTTGTTGCTATTTTGTTTATTTCCTACATATGGGTGGGTCCCATGATACCAGCCAACAGTACGCTCCTATTTATCTTTCTTTACTACATAGGTGAGCCCCAAGAATACATCTATATTTTCTATACAGATAAGTAATAGGACATGGAGACTACAAGCCTGTGCATATACACGTTACACAAGTACATGTTAAAAAGTGAACAACTAAGAAGACAAACGTGTATCAAAATTCTTAAAACTATTGGCGATTACAAGCTGAGGTAATTATGTTTTAGTTAGACATCAAGTAAACGGGTCACGCACACATTAATCGTCTTCTTAACATTGGAGTTTTTAAGCTCTAATTTTATTAATTTTATTTGTTCTAAATAAGTGATGTGTTAATATGTTGGAGAAATAAATACATTTGTTTCTCCAAAAAACTTCCTATAAAAAGGTCACATTGTATAGATTTAGATGGGAAAATAACTACCCCGTGCAGTTGCACAGGTTGTTGACTAGTTACTTTAATTGGGATTGAGTTGGAGGAACCTTCTCAATGATGTTTCAACTACCATGATAGTTAAAATAAAACTTATTCCTTTGTTGTAGGAAAAAATTGGCTTTTCGCAAAAAACTATAACCATAGAGCTTTCCACCAGCCAAATATGCATATAGTGACTTTACCGTTTGAACTTACTCCTCCTATTATGTTATTGCTCTGCTGTGTTATATTGCCAGCATATTCCATGTGTTGACCGTTTTCGGGCTGCAACGTATTATGTTGCAGACTTTTTAGACGAGGAGTAAGGTTCATTAGGTCGTTGCCACGCAGCTCAGCTATGCCGTTGGAGTTGATGGACTCCTTTTATCTTCCAAGCCTTCCACTGTTATTGTATTAGATGGCCTTAAGCCATATTTATTGTAATAAGTTCTCTTTTGAGACATCTGATGTAATAAGTGTATGATTGCTACTCTGTTATAAATCCTTCGAGTATTGTGTGTGTGTCAGCATTACCGATCCAGGGATGACACGACAACACAGAGACTTTACCGTTTGAGGTCGGGTCGCTACAATCATCCATTCTAGTATGAGTATGGCATCCCTTCGAACTCTTTCCACCGATCGATTATGATTTGCCTTAGGCTGGTATAAAGAGTTTCAATGATCTATGTATCAAAAGTAATTCTTCTGCCACTTAAGGGAATAACTCTATGAGCCACCTTCTCTAAGGTGTCCCTTCATGGAATCATGGCAATTATTTCATCGCTATCTTGAAACCATGCACCATCCTACTCCATTGTGGGATTGTTGCCTACCAAATTGAAACCTTGTCATCCGCTTGATTCCATTGCTCCTGATGTGTGTTTTGCGTCTCAACTCGAGAGATATTGTTATGTCTCATTCCATGAGTTGATCGTCAGTTGTTCGATCCTCGAGAAGATCGATTATTATAGAGTCGCTTTCTGTCATCATTGTGCTGGATGAAGATCTCAAAAGCAAAGACGTCAAGATCAACATGGAGCGTTAGGTCACGAAGATAATATTAGATTGTGTCCCCTCTGTCTTCTTACGTCACGTGTTGAATCTCGGGATGAGATTCTTGTTTAGTGGGGGTGAGTTGTCATAGTCCTAAAACCTGATTGCAACTAGTTGCATAAGCATCCATGTATCATGTCTATATTTGTTTGAAATTTGAATTGGGGATTGTTCAAACCCTAGCAGATAATAATTTCAACTAGGATCAAAATAAAAATATTTCAATGAACCCAAAATGCCCTTCATAAATGTCCATCATTTTTGAATTGGTCGAGAACCTCCGCCAAAAATGATGCACATATTTATAGGCCATTCTGGTTTTTTGAATTAACTCATATTGTATTTGAATTGGGGCATTTAATGTCGGGACCCCGATCCTAAGTCACACCGATCTAGCATGTAACACTTCATATCACTTTGCGGCCTCACGCACGGTATTCCCACGGGTGCCACCTTACCTGGTCCGGGACCGTTTGCGCCTTTTGGCTCACGTATATGATAGTGTCGCTAGCATCCATATGACAGAGAACCCGGGCCGACATGACTAGTCATGAACCCAAAGTGGCACTAACTTACAGGGACAGTCATACATGAATCAACCTCGAGCATGTCGGTCAACAACGTATGAATCCAGGCTGTAGCACTGGGCTAACGGGACTCCGGGAACCCGGACTGTAGCAGGCTAGGAAGGACTCCGGATGTCACCGCGTGACATTTCCCCGAAGGGACAGACACAGGAACAAAGTGAATCACATGCCGTCCAGTCAAGTGTTCCGGAGCAGTAGTGCTGGGCTAGCAGGACTCCGGTGAACCGGGCTGTAGCGGACTACTATAGCTCATGGAAGCACAAGACTACATTTCCCCATAAGAGAGGCCACCAGGGATAAACAACTAGGCTGTCGGATCCCACACATAGCAATACACGTGTTCGCACATGAACACGTCACCGTGTACCCTCGACACCAGGGGTGATACGCCGCAGCTCGCGTCCAAGGAGATCTGACCGGCAGCGCGATACGCAGGACAGCCGGCAGATGCTTTTGTAGACCCGAAGCCTCGTTTGCCCGGGAGGGACCCCATCATGGCTCGCGGAGGCTATGGGCTGCTCCAGGTCGATTCGCTTGCCCCGAGAGCCTCGTGGATCCGTAGCCCTCCAGCATGAAGAACTAGCGAAGAACGAGAAGAAAGATACAAAGGAGAGATAAAAAGTAGATGAACACGAAAAAGTAGTAGATGTGTTTGTTCGATTGTGTGTTGTTCAATCGGCCTTCACCCCAACATATATAAGAGGCGGCTGGACTTCCCGTACGAGCAAAGGATTGATCTAGGTTTTCCTTACAAGAAAATTACATCAATTCATGACCTAGAGTCCTAGTTCTGGTCCCACTTAGATTCAGCCCGAATCTGATCCAATCTTCTGTCTTGCTCCTTGCGCGGGCCGTGGAATCTACATATGACTTCCAATGGAGACGGTTCAAATATCAATTTTGTACGCTTCGATGAGGCCAACAATCCGTATGTTGATCACTTTTCCAAATAAGGCCATCTTGAATACTCCACGGGGTCATCTTTAATTTCGAGTCGGACTCGGTCATATAGCTGACTGGACCGTCCGACTCTTGTAGCGTCTTTGCAGGTCATATACTATGTCGAATGATGATGACTCCAAAAGCAAAGTTGACTGTTTCGATGTTACGAATAACTCTCATGTTGAACACTTCTTCATCTGAGTCCATCTAGATAACCATTTGAGCCCATCTTCAGCTTCTGGTCGGATTGGCCTTGACAGTTTCCACCCCAGCAAGCTTTTTCCCGGCAAGCTTTTCAACCCCAGCAAAGTCTTCGTCCGGCAAGCTTTTCCCCCGGCAAGCTTTCCTCCCCGGCAAGGTCTTCACCCGGCAAGATTTTCCCCCGGCAAGCTTTCCTCCCCGGCAAGGTGTTTGCCCGGCAAGCTTTTTGCCCGGCAATCTTTCCAAAACGGTTAAAACTGGCTGCATCTTGTGGGGTTTTTTGTGGTAGTAAATGACCTCGGATGAAAATGCGCCCAAAAGCACTTTTACTTGTTTCAACGAGACGAACAACTTTAATGTTGAACGTTTTTTGATTCAAGGCCTCCTTGATGGCCGAATTACTCGCGCAACCTATCAGACAAGTGTCTGGCACCTCGCGCCATATTTCCGTTGAGGTTCAGTCTGCAGTGTATTGCCTCTAACCTTTGCATATGAACTCGGATTGAGATGATTTATATATCAAAATCGATTGGCTCGACGAGATGAAGACAATTCCTTAAGAGTGCTCCTTGATCCGAGGTCATCTTGAAGACGTGATTGGCCAAAAACCACTCAAAACATTGAATTATGACACTCGGAGTATAGTTTCGGTCTGTAAGATAAGGTCGAATGAATATAACAGAAACATCAAAATTGTTCCACTCTGCTACGTGAATATTTTCATGATGAAAACCCGTTCACTCGAGACCATCTTCATTGCAATCTATATCTTGCCGAAATCAGGTGTCACCACATGCCCCCCTGTTTTCTGGCAGAGCTTGCATGCCAGAAAATACCTTGCTTAGGGTAATGTTTAAGCACGATGTCAACACTCCATCGGCTGTGCATGTTGAGTATGATAATGTTAATCATCCATATGCTCATGTTTGTTGCTTCTTCGGTAGAGCCTCTTGGATAATAGTTGTCTAAAACAACAATTGGATGTCACAACGGCTTCCACGTAAGTTTCTTATGTCAATCCGGACCTTGCATTTGTCCAGGCATTCCCTGGGAATATTAGAACCCTTCAACGAAGACGGTTTCCGAACGATTATGACCATGCACCTCAAAGGAATACCGTCAACTATTCGGCGACTCAACTCGTTACCAAAGTACACCATCAAGCCTCCGCCGAACAACGTCTATCTCCTGACTTGGATCCTGCAAATAAATAACATTTGGAGTCGGGGCTCTTTTATGCACTAGACCCTTGATTGGTGGTCGACTCAATAATTAAGTCGGCCTCGCCAGTATTGGCAAACACTGAGCATCGGCTATAGGAGTAGGAAATCAACCATGGTGAACACCGTTAGCCAGATGCCGGGTTTGTCAACACAATGAATTCTGAGGGTGATATGCAAATATCAGCCATGCGTTCTTATCTCAAAAGTGCTCGGGAGTCTGTCCACCAAAGTGTGAATAGCCGAAATAAGTCAGATGTTTCGGCTGAGGATAAATTCCATAGCGTTGATTTTGATGGTACGATTGAAGAATAGGGATGAGACGCCTCTTGGAGTCTCCTATATGAAAATTGTCGTCCTCGCCTACGGGCTTTACACTTGTACTCCCTTATTTCTGCTGGCTTCGTAACAGGAGATGTGATGCCGCTCTTGACTAGAGGATTTCCCTTAGGAACCCAGGCCATGTTCCTCTTCTCCTCTTTGGTCCTAAGACGTTTTAGCTTCTTCTGTTGCGAATATGGTAAGCTGAGTGGGCGTCCTGGCTGGGACTTTGGTTTATGCACTGGCAAATTCTTCCTGACTTTGGGCATCTCTGGCTTGGCCCGTCCAAACTTGACTACTGGATCCTTGAATTTTAATTGCTTCACTTTCTTGTCCTTAGCAGCCAACATAGGCCTGGCTGGCTTTTTGTCATTTGGGGTCGGATCTGAAATAGCACTCTTGCGTCCATCCATTTCTTTCTTCACCTTTTTAACACTTGTTGCAATAGAAGGTCAGACATCATTTCTATTTTGACTTCTCCTCTTGCGAACCCATGCCATGTTCTTCTTTCTCAACTCATGTGCACTAAGTCTTTGTAATTCCTTCTCTTGCCAATGTGCTAAGCCGAGTGAGCACGTCGGCTGTGATTTTTTTTTCAACCAATGCCAACTCTTTTGGCCTTGTGCACTCTCAACTTCTTCCCTTCAGATTTGGCACTTGATTGACTTGCCTCGTTGCCTTTTGTAGCCAATGTCAATACTTTAACTTGCTCTTTGTTATTTGAGAACAAATCTGAAGTAGCACACTTACGGCCATCTTTCTTGACATGGTACACTTGCTTGACCATCCCTTTCTTGTTCCTTGAGCTCCGGACCGATTCCTTATGATTGAAACGGTCTTTGACGTGTGATTGTTCATCAAATGTTGATCTTTTTGGAGCTGCATAATGTTGGCGAGATGATCTAAAATAAGATGGATAATTTGCCCTTGTATCATATGTGCCCCATGATGGATATGGATTTACATGAGCGTAGGGAGGTATCCACGACATTGGCATTGGCGGCCCAAAAGAAGGATATGAAGTCTGCTTGCTCAACGTCTTCCTTTCCCAATCCAAGTCTTCAAATTTATGCCTTAGGGGTAACTTCGATGCTTTTGTTTCACTCGGCCGATAAGCACTCTCTGCCTCACTTATCTTCTGATATTTTTCTAATAACTGCACGATAGTGACTTTCGGCTTTTTACCTTTGTGCTTACCATTGCCTTTGCTTTCTTTAACTGTGTGTGCATCGGTCTTTGAATTTTCTTGTTGCCCCCCAGTGCTAGATGTCGCCATTGTAGCTTTGATAGAATTCCCATCTTCAAGATTGTTGTTGATGCACTTTTTAATCATATCCTTGCTCGAAGACTTGACCCCATCATCATTGGTGTGTACCTGTTGACCTTTAGGTGAATCGGCTTGAGATAGCCGAGTCAACATTTGATCATCATCAAAACCAATCTGATCCGACTGGTCATATGATCGTGCCTCAACAAACTTCAATTGTCTCGATTTGTGCGGCTTGATGAATCACGTTGTTGTCTTTGATATTCTCTTGAAACAAATATTGCATTTGTTCTTGTCCTAATGGCTCGACATCATGATCAATTATAATAGGATTAGTCGACGATGCACCAACGATGTGATCAACTATGCCCGGACTGAAGGTACACTTCTCGTCCATTAACTGATATTGTGATACTAGCTCTAAAACAAAACAACCGAGAAGTGTTGGCTTAGTGTCATCCGACTCGACTATGCATTGATTTTCATCCTCTTTTCCTGATGCTTTCGAATCAGCTTCGAAGGACTTTGGACCTGGCTTTATGTTTCTGCAACCAAAATAATTACAGAATATACATCTCATCTGAGACCAAATGTTAACCAGGCATGAAACAAACAAAGTTGTCCATATGAATACACAGTTCAGTTGGCATGACAAGTACAACTTTGGTTTTGATAAGTTGTCACTATTAGCCTATATGAATGATACCATGTGTTGACTATCATGATTAGTGACAAGATCATTCCTAACAAATAGATTACTCATTTCAATTGGTCTTTCAAAATTAATTAGAATCTTACTAACAGGTGCATCAACAATATGATTTTGACCAAATCAAAAATTGAGTAAACTATCTGCTAGGTGTACCTTTGTGAAGACGTTGGAAGGAGAAGATGGTTGCACCACTGGAACAATAAATTGCTCCACTTCTGAATAATTCTCCAACGCCTCGTCCTCTTTTTCTAGACCTGGTGCCTCATCCTCTGGTGCCTCATCACTCGTACAAGCAAAGGATTGATCTAGGCTTTCCTTACAAGAATATTACATCAATTCACGACCTAGAGTCCTAGTTCTGGTCCCACTTAGATTCAGCCCGAATCTGATCCAATCTTCTGTCTTGCTCCTTGCGTGAGCCGTGGAATCTGCATATGACTTCCGATGGAGACGGTTCAAATATCAATTTTGTACGCTTCGATGAGGCCAACAATCCGTATGTTGATCACTTTTCCAAATAAGGCCATCTTGAATACTCCACGGGGTCATCTTTAATTTCGAGTCGGACTCGGTCATATAGCTGACTGGACCGTCCGACTCTTGTAGCGTCTTTGCAGGTCGTATACTACGTTGGATGATGATGACTCCAAAAGCAAAGTTGACTGTCTCGATGTTATGAATAACTCTCATGTTGAACACTTCTTCATATGAGTCCATCTAGATAACCATTTGAGCCCATCTTCAGCTTCTGGTCGGATTGGCCTTCACAGTTTCCACCCCAGCAAGCTTTTTCCCGGCAAGCTTTTCAGCCCCGGCAAGGTCTTCACCCGGCAAGCTTTTCCCCCGGCAAGCTTTCCTCCCTGGCAAGGTCTTCGCCCGACAAGATTTTCCCCCGGCAAGCTTTCCTCCCCGGCAAGGTCTTTGCCCGGCAAGCTTTTTGCCTGGCAATCTTTCCAAAACGGTTAAAACTGGCTGCATCTTGTGGGGTTTTTTGTGGTAGTAAATGACCTCGGATGAAAATGCGCCCAAAAGCACTTTCACTTGTTTCGATGAGACGAACAACTTTAATGTTGAACGTTTCACGATTCAAGGCCTCCTTGATGGCCGAATTACTCGCGCAACCTATTAGACAAGTGTCTGGCACCTCGCGCCATATTTCCGTTGAGGTTCGGTCTGCAGTGTATTGCCTCTAACTTTTGCATATGAACTCGGATTGAGATGATTTATATATCAAAATCGATTGGCTCGACGAGACGAAGACAATTCCTTAAGAGTGCTCCTTGATCCGAGGTCATCTTGAAGACGTGATTGGCCAAAAACCACTCAAAACATTGAATTATGACACTCGGAGTATAGTTTCGGTCTGCAAGATAAGGTCGAATGAATATAACCGAAACATCAAAGTTGTTCCACTCGGTGACGTGAATCTTTTCATGCTGAAAACTCGTTCACTCGAGACCATCTTCATTCCAATCTATATCTTGCCAAAATCAGGTGTCAACAACACGTTACACATATGCATAACATGCAAGTATGTGCTGTACAACATGGCATCACAACATAACTCAAACTCATATAGATAAAGGCCCAGAAAATCCACATAGCACTCAATACAAATAGGGGTCTCATGACCCATCATTCAGAGCATTCAAGCAATGGAAGCATTACATGTCTGAGTACAGACAACTAAAAAAGGAAAAGACTAAGAAGCCTGACTAAACATGACCCTCCCAAGGGTACAAGATCGTAGCTAGGATACAAGCTACTCGTCGAAGTCACTAGTGCAACCAACTGCAAAACAGAAATAAGCAAACATGAGTAGGAAGGTACTCAGCAAGTCTTACATCAGAACTATCTAGATATGCAACATTATCAACAAAGGGGGTGGTGGAGTTTTAACAGCAGCAAGCCAGCTTTGACTCAGTGGCTAACCTATACTCCGACTATCAGAATCCTCTTTGAGGTGAGAAGACACACACGAGTCCACATATTCACCATATCAATACTCCACTATGGATCCGTTCCCGTCTCCCTACGAGAAGGCCATCCATAGCACTCACGCTTATCTTGCGTATTTTAGAGTATCCACTTCAAGTTGTCTATGTACTACATAAGTCCTCCAAGTTTCCATATCCGAGGAAAACGGATATTCGAATAGATAATGTTGACCCTGCAGGGGTGTACTTCTTCACACACGCTCTCGCCACATATAGCCCTGTACACGTCATGTACCTCGGCAACCTTCAAGCGAAGCCGGGCGAGGGTGTCAGCTACAATTTGACTAACCACACGAGTCTCTCATCCAGGTTTACCTCCTATTAAGGTTCCGTCCGCAAGGAGATCCGGCCGGGGTGTCGCTCATGGCCCCAAACGATGTGTGCAGGGTTCCCAAGTCCACCATCCGGGTGCCACTTGGTACACCGTGCCACGGTGCCTAGTCTGTCCCAAGCCCGTCCCGTCGGACAGCACCTGGTAGATAAGTAGCACTACCTACAAACGCTAGAAACTAGTTGCAACTCCTGGACAGAGATCAAGTGGATTAATAAGCCGAGAGGAGCCGGATAACCGGAACTCAATGTGTGGTAGTAACTGGACTTCGATAACATACACAGAACTCAGTGCTTAGGGACGGTTCCAATGAGACAACCCACCATGTACTCCTACATGGCCTCTCATCGCTACCTTTACCAAAACATGTTCACCACTCCTATTCATTCCCGATGAATCAGACCTGACACAACTCTAAGCATAGCTGGCATAAAGAAAACAAGCATGGATGAGTAGGCACATCAAGTCTCAAGCAACTGCTACTCATGCTAGTGGGTTTCAACTATTTACTGTGGCAATGACAGGTCATGTAGAGGAATGGGTTCAACTACCGCAGCAGAAAAGTAGCAGTTGAATCGTTGTTGTCCTAATGCAGTATAAGGAGCAAGAGCGAGAGAGTGGGATTTATCGAGATGCTCAAGGGGGTTTGCTTGCCTGATAGAATGACGAAGGGGTATGGCTCCTCTGACAGGTACTCGGGAACACCTTCCGGAGTGGAACCTATCGAGAAGAAACAGTGCCGACGATCAACACACAAACAAATGCAACAAAATGATGCATGAACATGACATTTGCAAATGCTAGTGTTTGGGCTAATGCAAGATGCTACCAAGTTGGTTGAAGCCCATTTGAATCAAAGATTCAAATCCAATTCAAAATGAAGCATTTAAAATGCCCATATTATGTTTTAACTTATACAGCATGCATAAGTTTGTTTTTCATGCATGTAACTGGCATAAATGGATTCCTTGCATTTTTCTGATAATTTTTCATATATAATTTATTTCATTCTAAGCTACGGTTGAATTTCTATGATTTTTTGAAGTTTAGGCAAATATTCTGGAATTTCCTGAGTTAAAATAATTCCAAAAATCAATTATTGCGTCAGCTCTATGTCAGCATGACGTAAGCGAGTCAACGGGGCTGACCAGGTCAAACCTGACCAGTGGGTCCCAGTGGTCAGTGACCCAGTCAAATACCTAAGTTAGTTAGTCCTAACTAACTAGGCAGGGCGCACTAGTCAGTGACCGTAGCAGCTAACCTAGTTAGTTAATTAGTGCTAACTAAGGTAATTAGTCAGGCGGGGCCCGCAAGTCAGTGAGAGAAAGGGGGAGGTCAAACTGGGCTCTGGGTGTCAACCCACGCCGGAGTTGACCCGGCGCTCGTCGCCGGCAAGGCCAGAGACGGCAGAGGGGCTCGGGATTCCTCCTCCGGCGACCAAATGGCCGGCGGAGGGCATCTATGTGGCGCTGGGACTCGCCCGCATCCATTTGTGCAAATGACAGGGGCTGAGGCGACCCGAGCTCGCCGGAGGCAAGCTCGTGGCGGTGGCCAGAGTTTGGCGTGTAGGGCAGCTGCGGCTAGAGCAAGCGGGCGAGCAAAGAGAGCAGCGAGGTAGCAACTACGTCCGTGCGCGAGTGTGTTGGATAGGTCATGGTGATGGAAAGGCCACCGGAGCATCACCGGCGATGAGCTCAGGCGGCGGCGGGTTCGGTCGACAAGGGGGCAACGGCTGCGGGGCGTAAACGAGCTCGGGAAGAGGGGGAACAAGAAGAGGAGCTCACAGCCGAGGCGACGGAATGGTCAGCGGGCTCGGGGAAGGCCTGGGGGCGACGAGACGACGGCGGCGATCTCGGTCAACCCGAGGTTGAAGACCATGGCATGGAGGCGATGCGGGTCGTCCGGGCTCGATTCCTTCGGCTTGGGGAGGCATAGCTCAACGGCATTGCTGGTGGACATGACAGAGGGGTGAGGAGATGGCTGTGGCCGCGACAGCTGCGAGCGGCGGCGATGTGGCGTTCGGTGGTGCTGCGCAGAGAGATCAGAGGAGAGGAGAAGCACGGGGGAGAGTGAGAGGGGGTCGGGGAGGCTGCATGGCGACGCGAGGGAAGTCCAGGCAGGTAGGGAGAGAGGAGGTGGCCGCAGCACGTGCACGCGCGCGCGAACCACGCGCCCTCCTGCCTACTGGCAGGAGGATGAAGACGGTGCGACGGCTGGGCTAGGCCAGCTACAGTGCTGGGCCGGCTGGGGTGCCAGGTAAGCTAGTAAATCCTTTTTCTCTCTCCTTTTTGTTTTTTGTTTTCTATTTTTCGGGCATTTGTTCTATTTAGTAAAATACTAAATCATTTTATTTTCTTCTGACAATTTTTGCAGGGACCTAAGGGGTTATTCCAAAGCCCCTCACCAAAAATCAGAATTTTTGGACATATATAAAATATATCACATATATATATCCAAGGCAAATAATTATTGTATTAATTCCAAAAGTCCAAAAATAAATATTTATGGGCTCCTAAAATTATTGGTTTGAATTTTACCTCTGACCAATATTTTCAGAGAGCAACATGAACATTTTCTTGGTCCTTTTTGGAGCACTTTTTATCTGGGTCATTTCCAGAAATGATTTCTCAGGGTTTCACAAATCCCCATTTCAAATTTAAATGGAATTTAAACATGATGCACAAATGACTAGCTAGTCTAGGTCATACCAGAAGTAGGGATGTGACAACTCGCCCCCACTCGGAAAAATCTCGTCCCGAGATTCAGGAGTTGGAGGAAAGAAAGCGGGCTACTCAAGTCGAATACGATCTTCTTGCTCCCAAGTAGCTTCTCTCTCGGAATGATGAGACCACTGAACCTTGAGAAACTTGATGTTATGACGTCGAGTGACACACTCTGCTTGATCCAGAATGCGAACAGGGTACTCTCGATAAGTGAGGTTATCTTGGAGATCAAGCGTTTCGTGGTCCACTCCGTGGATGGGATCCGAGAAGCAACGCCTGAGTTGAGAGATGTGGAAGACATCATGAACTCGAGAAAGATGTGGGGGTAGTTCCAATTGGTAGGCAACCTCTCCTCGTTTAGCGAGAATGCGAAAATGACCAATGTAACGAGGAGCCAACTTGCCCTTGATACCGAAAGGATGGGTACCCTTCAAAGGAGTAACCCGAAGGTAAGCCTTGTCGCCAACTTATGACGACGGTCATACTGGCTCTTTTGACTAGATTGGGCTGTTTTCAAATTCTCACGAATGATGTGAACTTGCTCTTCTGCCTCCTGGATCATATCTGGTCCAAAGAATTGTCTTTCACCGGTTTCTGACCAGTTCAAAGGTGTTCGACATCTTCGTCCATACAGAATCTCGAAGGGTGCTTTCTTAAGACTGGATTGGTAGCTATTGTTATAAGCAAACTCAGCAATGGGAAGACATTTCTCCCAATCCATACAGAATGAGATAATGCAAGCTCTAAGCATGTCTTCAAGAATTTGGTTGACCCGTTCCACCTGACCACTTGACTGAGGGTGGAAAGCGGTACTGAAAGAAAGATGAGTTCCCATGGCATTCTGGAAACTATCCCAGAAAAGAGAGGTGAAAAGACTGCCACGGTCTAAATTGATCTCTAGTGGAACACCATGGAGTGACACTACTCGGGAGATATATAAGTCAGCCAGCTGACTAGCAGTGATAATCTCTCGAACAGGTAGGAAGTGAGCCACTTTGGAGAGACGATCAATGACTACGAGGATAGCATTATTTCCTTTCTTGGTCCTGGGAAAGCCGGTGATGAAGTCCATACCAACTTTGTCCCATTTCCACTCGGGAATAGCTAAAGGTTGAAGGGTGCCAGCAGTTCTTTGATGCTCTGCCTTAACGCGACGACAAACGTCACATTTGGCAATATACTGAGCGATTTCTCTCTTCATCCTAGTCCACTAGAACCTCTGGCGTAGGTCCTGATACATCTTTTTACTACCGGGATGAATCGTGCGAGGGGATTCATGGGCCTCCTTAAGGATCAGTTGCTGCATCTGTTGAAATTTGGGAACCACCAAACGTTTTCCAAAGTAAACAACACCTCGTTCATCCATAGAGAAACAGTTGGCAACTCCCTTGGAAATATTTTTCTTGATCTGGGAAATTCCTGTATCATGCTTCTGAGCCTCTATGATCTGATCCGTAAGGGTAGGTTTCAACACCAAGGTAGAAAGGGAACCATGAGGAGCTATGTGAAGGTTAAGCATACAGAATTCCTCATGGAGGGGTGGTTGACATTGTTGCAACATGAGGTTGTTGCAATAGGAATTACGACTTAAAGCACAGCCATGACATTGGCTTTGCCTGGGTGTAGGTGATTCCTAAGTCGTAATCCGAGATCAACTCCAACCAACGTCTCTGTTTGAGATTCAGATCCGGTTGGGTGAAGATATACTTGAGACTCTGATGGTTAGTGTAGATTTCGCAGCGGTTACCAAGAAGGTAATGTCACCAAGTCTTAAGTGCATAGACTATGGCTGCAAGCTCTAGATCATGTGTAGGATAATTTTCCTCATGTGGATGCAACTGTCGAGATGCATAGGCAATCACATGACGATCCTGCATAAGAATGCAACCTAGTCCTTGATGCGAAGCGTCGCAATAGATAACAAAGTCTTTAGTGAAATCTGGTAGCACGAGTATGTGCGCAGAAGTCAGGCGTCTTTTCAGTTCCTGAAAACTGTGATCACACTGTGGGGTCCACTCAAACCTTTTATCTTTCTTGAGAAGCTCCGTGAGGGGTTTGGCCACTTTGGAGAAATTTTCAACAAAGCGGCGACAATAACTGGCTAGACCAAGGAAACTCCTAACTTGTTTGACTGTTTCAGGTGGAGTCCAATCGAGAACGGCTTTAACTCTCTCGGGATCGACAGCAATGCCCTTACCAGAGATCACGTGGCCCAGATAGGTCACTTCTGGCAACCAAAATTCACACTTGGAGAGCTTGGCATAAAGGCGGTGCTCTCTGAGTTTTTCTAACACAAGTCTAAGATGTGCGGCATGCTCTTCCTTGTTCTGTGAGTAAATAAAATATCATCGAGATAAACCACGACGAAATTATCTAAGTACTCCATAAAGATCGAGTTCATCAAGCGGAAGAAAGTAGCTGGAGCACTGGTTAGGCCGAAAGACATCACGGTGTACTCGTATTGATCATAACGAGTGACAAAGGCTGTTTTGGGGATGTCCCCATTTCTGATTTTGATTTGGTGGTAGCCTAACCTCAAATCCATCTTGGAAAAGACTAAGGATCCAGCGAGCTGATCATACAGGTCGTTGATCCTGGGGAGCGGATACTTGTTCTTTATCGTGACCACATTAACGGGACGATAATCTACAACCATCCGATCCGTACCATCCTTCTTGACGAAGAGGACAGGACAAGCCCAAGGAGAAGAACTAGGACGGATGAAACCCTTTTGCAAGGACTCATCAAGCTGTTTCTTAAGCTCGGCTAACTCCAAAGGTGCCATCTTGTATGGTCTCCTAGAGATTGGAACATTTCATGGGATAAGTTATATGACAAACTCTACATCTCTGTCAGGTGGGACACCTGGCAGTTCTTCTGGAAAGACATCCGGGAAGTCACGGACTACCGGAATATCTTCAAGGTGTGGAAGTGGGCTGGCATTAAGAGAATAGAGTTGACGCCTTGCAACTCTAGTGGAGACAGTGGCTATTTTGCCAGATGGATGTGTAAGTTGAACAGATCTCGTGTAACAATCGATCTTGGCATGATGGGCTGTCATCCAGTCCATACCCAAGATGATGTTAATATCTGAAGACTTGAGAGATATCAAATAAGCAAGGAATACCAGTCATTCAACAAGGATTTCATTACCATGGCTTACCTTGGAGGTTTGCCATTTGGAACCAGGAGTCTGGATTATTAGTGGAGTCGGCATATCATAAATGACATGTCGTGCAACCGAGCATAACCTTCGGATATGAAGGAGTGTGATGCTCCAGTATCGAATAGAACTGAAGCTAGGTTACAATTGACAAGAAGCGTACCCAGTACGACGTCGGGATCATCTTGAACTTCTGTAGCTGAGACATGGTGCACACATGCTCGTTCAATGGAGGTTGGCTTGGTACTGATCATCTTGCCTGATGGCTTTTCACGGCCAACAGACCTCTCAGACTGGGGTGGAGTATAACTGGACTAAGGGCAGTCACGTGCGTAGTGTCCTGGTTCTCTGCAGGTCAAGCAAGTTCCTGAGGTAGGACGTGGACCTACATTGGCAAGTGGTCCACTAATAGGCCTGGGTGGAGCACGTTGCTGAGCTGGGTGAGGCACCACATCGGATGGCCTCGGTGCATATCTAGGTGGAAGCGCTGAGTTCGGAATCCAAATCCGTCGCTCCTGAGAGCCAGAGCGGGAGGAAGAAGCCAGATCACGGTTGTGCTTACGAGACTCCTCGTAAGTGAGCTGAGCTTTCTCTACATTAATGGCCTTGTTCACAAGAGCCTGGAAAGTATCCCGATGATGCAGGTGGAGATCATGACGCAACTTAGGGTTGAGACCCTTATGGAACCTAGCCTGCTTCTTGCCGTCCATGGACTCTTCTTCTGTAGCATAGCGGGCGAGGTTTCCAAACTCTCTACTGTAAGCATCAACAGGCAGCTTACCCTGGGTAAAACTAAAGAACTCTTCCCTCTTGCGGTCAATGAGAGCCTGAGGAATGTGGTGCTCCCGAAAAGCCTCGGTGAAATCCTTCCAGGTAGGAATCTGGCCAGCTGGAAGCATAGCCTCATAGCTCTGCCACCAAACACTAGCAGGACCTTCCAGGTGATAGGTAACATAGGTGACCTTGTCATCTTCAGCTACGCTTGCAGAATGCAACTTGTGAGTGATGCTTTGGAGCCAGTCATCTGCATCGAGTGGCTCAATGGAGTGATGGAAGGTGAGTGGTTTCAGACCAATGAAGTCGGTGATGGAAACCAACTTCTTACGCTGATGTGCGGTGTTCTGCTCAATCTGTGCCAGCAAGTGGTTAGTCTCACGCTTGTTCCTCTCGGATGCTAACAAGAACTCTGCCATCAAAGACTGGTCAGGAGGATCCTCGTCCCTACCATCTCCGTGGTTCTTGCTATGAGCAACTGAACCTCGTTTAGCAGACGACATCCTGGCACAGAAACCAAGGAAACAAGGATGGAATTAGCATCGACATAAGGATGCGGAATGTAATGCAAAAGCATTGGAAACTCTTGAAATCCTAGGACAATTTCGATAGCATAACGGTTGTAAATGCTCAAAAGTATTTTGAGACATTCATCAAAGGAATAGCATAATCAATCAGCATCATAATATCAAGGTTCTGGGTCAAACTGAGGACACACGGAAGTAAGAGAACTGAACAGAGACACAAACCCAACAATCCTAAGACTTTACGGTTTAGTAACACGTCATCCTGAGAGATAGAGGAGAAGCCTAGGCCTTAACCCTCGTAGAAAAGAAGAGGCTGACTCAGAAAGAATGACATGAGGTAAAGGAGTAAAAAGAGCCTTACGTTCCCTTCCACAATCAATTCCCTAATATAACTAAAGCATTTCTAGAATCAACTTCGACCAGTTTGGCTTGGTAATCCTACAGTCAGTCAGGCTCTGATACCAACGCTGTCGGGACCCCGATCCTAAGTCACACTGATCTAGCATGTAGCACTTCATATCACTTTGCGGCCTCACACACGGTATTACCACGGGTGCCACCTTACCTGGCCCGGTACCGTTTGCGCCTTTTGGCTCATTGTAGGATCGAAAGTATGTCTAGAGGGGGGGGGGGTGATTAGACTACTTGACCAAATAAAAGCTTAACCTTTTCCCAATTTTAGTTCTTGGCAGATTTTAGCTATTTTAGGACAAGTCAAGCAATCATCACATAATTCAAGCAAACATGCAAAGAGTATATTGGCAGTGGAAAGTAAAGCATGCAACTTGCAAGAATGTAAAGGGAAGGGTTTGGAGAATTCAAACGCAATTGGAGACACGGATGTTTTTCCCGTGGTTTGGATAGGTGGTGCTATCCTACATCCACGTTGATGGAGACTTCAACCCACGAAGGGTAATGGTTGCGCGAGTCCACGGAGGGCACCACCCACGAAGGGTCCACGAAGTAGCAACCTTGTCTATCCCACCATGGCCATCGCCCATGAAGGACTTGCCTCACTAGCGGTAGATATTCACGAAGTAGGCGATCTCTTTGCCCTTACAAACTCCTTGGTTCAACTCCACAATCTTTTCGGAGGCTCCCAAGTGACACCTAACCAATCTAGGAGACACCACTCTCCAACAAGTAACAAATGGTGTGTTGATGATGAACTCCTTGCTCTTGTGCTTCAAATGATAGTCTCCCCAACACTCAACTCTCTCTCATAGGATTTGGATCTACTGGAAAGAAGGTTTGAGTGGAAAGCAACTTGGGGAAGGCTAGAGATCAAGATTCATATGGTAGGAATGGAATATCTTGGTCTCAACACACGAGTAGGTGATTCTCTCTCAGAACATATGATTTGGAAGTGTATATGTGTTCTGATGGCTCTCTCCACGAATGAAGAGGAGCTGGAGGGGTATATATAGCCTCCACACAAAATCCAACCGTTACACACAATCTACCAATCTCGGTGGGACCGAATCAACAAACTCGGTCAGACCGAAAAGGTAAACCTAGTGACCGTTAGAAATTTTCGGTGGGACTGACATGCAACTCGGTAGGACCGATTCTGTTAGGGTTTGGGCATAACGTAATCTCGGTGAGACCGATTACACAAACTCGGTGAGACCGAGTTTGGTAATAAGCTAACGAGAGAGTTGGTCAGGTAAACTCGGTGGGACCGATTTGCTCTTTCGGTGAGACCAAAACGTTACAAAAAGGAAACAGAGAGTTTACATTGCAATCTTGGTGGGACCGATTCGCTCTTTCAGTGAAACCGAAAAGTTACGAAAGGGAAACAGAGAGTTTGCAACCCCATCTCGGTGAGACCGAGATCCCTATCGGTAGGACCGAATTGCTAGGGTTTGGCAGTGGCTTATGACATATGAAACTCGGTGGCGCCGGATAGATAGAATCGGTATGACCAAGTTTGGCTTAGGGTTTAGGTCATTTGTGGATATGGGAAAGTAGTTGAGGATTTTGGAGCATATCACTAAGCACATGAAGCAAGAGGCTCATTAAGCAACATCTCATCCCTCCTTGATAGTATTGGCTTTTCCTAAAGACTCAATATGATCTTGGATCACTAAAATATAAAATGAAGAGTCTTGAGCTTTTGAGCTTGAGCCAATCCTTTGTCCTCAGAATTTTGAGGGTTCCACTTTCACATCCATGCCATGCCAATCATTGAGCTTTCCTGAAATAATCATCTTGGAATAGCATTAGCTCAATGAGCTATATGTTGTTATGATTTACCAAAACCACCTAGGGATAGTTGCACTTTCAATCTCCCCCTTTTTGGTAATTGATGACAACATATAGATCAAAGCTTCGACAATGATAATAAGCAACTTAATTACTTACCTTGGGTCGAAACCATTTCAGCTGTCGTTTCCATTCGCCTTCCGTGATGCTGATGAACCTTGCCCAAGCCGTGCCCGTCGACAAAGAAAATGAATAAAGGGGTTATTAAATAGTTCATGTCATGAAATGACGAACTAAATAGGCCGAGATATATAGTTAATAATGATTGAAATTACCTGTTGACTATCCCAAACAAGATGTTATAGTCACTATTTGCTTTGAGTAGTCAGTCCAGTATTTCAACTGTTCCGGCGTCAACTTTAATGATACACAAGATCCAGTGAAATCTGCATGCACACACGTTTGCATGTCTTAATTAAGCGGGCATATGTAAGCAAAAACATGTAGCTAGCTAGTAGGCAAAAACAGAGAATTTGTAGTACAAGAAAGTGTGACTCACTGGAAGTTGTAAGGAAGTAGTATATCTTCATTGTATTTGAGGCGCTTCAAGAACTCTAGCATGCTGTCCTCTACCTGCTTTTCATGATGCTTGTTTATTTTCCATGTGTATTCATTAACGGTGTTTGGGTCAATGAACCCAATGCCATAGCGTCCACCTTTTCTCATTTCATACATCTTCATCCTGCATAATACCATAGAAAAGAATATAGTGAAGATAATTACAGGTAATGATTGATCAAAAGGATCACTACAGCTAGCTTGAGACTTAAATTACAGAAAGAAATCACTTACAGACAATAGCAGCTGATGATAGATTTGTCGAGTGCGTCTTGATTGTATAACTGAAACAGTTCAGAATACTCAACGGTCACAGGTTTCTGATGGTAGTAATGATCCTTCTTGACATGCACCATGAGGGATTCTCGATCGGATCTCTTGGTAATGTCCATGTACCATTGATGCAATTCATACATTCTCGTTGGTAGCTTCTTGACCTCTTCTGGCTTGACCAAAGGTTGGCCCCGGGCATATTTCCGTCTTATTTCCTCCTCTGTAAGCACAGGCATGTCCTCGATCACGAGGAGTTGTCCAACAGTGATGTTGAGAGTTTCAGCCTGCATTATATACTCCTGGGTTATTACCACATCGCCCACCTCGGGAACGTAAACTGTTTGCCCACAATAATATTGGCGCGCATACTATCACGTGTTGTTGGCGGCACAACAAGCGGGGGGATCGATTGCGCCGCCTATTTTCCCAGCTGGGCAATGGTTTTCCCGCTTTTTTTGACAGCTGCTTGTTGTTTGCTCGAGCTCGAGCTCGCCTCCTTGTGTAGACGTTGTCGATGTAACTTCCTGACACTACAAGAAATTTGTTAATCCATGACGGATTTTTATTGATGTTTTTCAAAACTGTCATGAATGGCGTGGTATAGCCTGCCAAGTCCGCCGAAGCCCGCTAAAGCCCATCTAATATTTACCCATATAAGATGCTAACCCTAACCTTCGTCCTCGGCCCCTCTTCTCTCCCTCGTCCGCGGCCCCCTCCTAACTCCCCATCGCCGCCACCTACCACCTCGCCTCCATCCTCCCACAACTCTCCGTCGGCGAGCAGTAGAGGAGCCCGCCCCTGCCGTCGGCCGCCTGCACGCCGGTGTGCCCTTCCTCACCCCAGCCACGTGCGCCACAGCCGTGGCGCTCGGATCTCGCCCCGCCCCGCCACGACAGAAGACCAGGCCTCCGCCCGATTCACCGCCACCCAGGCCGCCTCTCGCCTTCACCCGCCCTCGACGCACAGGGATTCCCTCATTCGCTCAGGTACCGACAGATCTGCTCTCCCGAAACCTCTTCTTCCTCTGGCCCTCTGATTTCCTGCTTAGATTCGCTTCTCCCTCCTTAGATGGATGCGAAGGACGCGTTGTCCTTTTGGGAGGACGACTCCATCCGCTTCATCTTCGGCAAGGATGTGGCCACCAGGGTAGATGACGACGGCGACACCGGTGCGAGTGCCTTCGATAGGTCACTCATGGAGCTCCGCGTCTTGCAGGAGGTCTTCTCCAAGGCGCCGGGGTAGAAGGAAGGCGATGTCTGGTGAGGCTTTGCTTCCATCCATACCCTCTGTTCCACAATGTTTTTCGTTCTACATACATGCACTGGTTCCAAACAAGATAGGTAATGCATTTCTGTGATGAAGATCTATGATGAACTACCTACCAGTGAAAGATCTGGGATATTTTCTCTTTTCCTCTTTGGGATACTATGGACATATACAGTACGACAACAAAACATAAATCTGTTGCACTAGTTTTTTTGTTGCTTACATAAATCAAAGCATGCATACTGCAACGTCGACTTGTTTGTTTCGTATGATTATATATTGCAGTATATGTTCTATTAAAATAGGTCTCCGAGATACGATTTTTGTTGCTGTATTAATAGAGCAACATGTTTTTTTAGCGTTTTGTTCTCAAGTCAATTCATTAATCTCAATCAAGTGACTAAGAGTAAGATTGTTTGCTAACTAGGCTTGCTATTACACTGTTTCTCTGTTCTATACCATGCACAAACTTTCTATGTGTTAAGGTGTTCAAAGTAGCTTATCAAAATAATTTTTATTTCCTAAATCTCATGTAAATAGTGTATATGCTGTAAAATTCTATCACTATGAAAGTAGCCGATATCATTGCCCTTTATTCACTTTGTATTAATGTTCTTGGATGATTTCCTGGTTGTAACCATGTGTCGATATTTGTTGAATACAGATTTATGTGACGCTTTAGGTGATCCTGCCACCACTCTCATTAGTACCGGTTCATGGCACGAACCGGTGCTAAAGGTTCGCCACGAACCGGTACTAATGTAAGCGGCCCGGCTAGCCGTTGGAAACGGCACTAATGTATGCATTAGTGCCAGCTCAAATACAAACCGGCACTAATGTGCTTCACGTTTGACACTTTTTCTACTAGTGTCTATACATAGACTCCACTAAGAATTGCCCATTCCCGTGTAGGTTACAACGAAATAAATCGGACCCCTGTGACAACTGTACCGTGGATAATCGTTGAAGTAATATGTTCCATGATAGGAGTCTAGGTCTAATTAAATCCCTTCTGAACGTCACATTGGGCGGAAATGATTCCAAAACCTTGGCAATAGTATCACCCTTGTGACGTACAATATTGTATAGAGCTGGATATTGTTCCCGGAGAGTAGCATTACCTAACCACTTATCCTCCCAGAATCTAATTTCCGAGCCATTCTTAATTGAGAAGGACCCATAGCGGAAGAAATATTTCTTCGTTGCCATTAATCCCGCCCAAAAATGAGAGTCCCCAGGCTTCCAGTATACCTGGGATATCGCGTTTGAACCCACATATTTTCTCCTAAGGAGGGTTTGCCATACACCATCTTCGGTCAACAACTTAAATAACCATTTGCCAAGGAGGGCCCTATTCTTAACCTCAAGGTCATGAATTCCCAACCCGCCTTGGTCCTTGGGACGGCAAACCACACTCCATTTAGCCAGCCGATATTTCTTTCTCTCGCTATCTCCTTTCCAAAAGAATCTTGATCAGAAGTAATCCAATCTGTGTAAAACTCCTTTCGGCAATTGGAAGAAGGAAATCATATACAGTACCATCTTACTTAGTACTGAATTTATGAGGACCAACCTCCCACCCAGAGATAGCAGTTTACCTTTCCAACTGCTAAGCCTTTTTTGTAGTCTCTCCTTGACGTGTTTCCATTCAGCATTTGTGAGTCTTCGATAATGTATCGGTATACCCAAATAAGTGATCGGAAACTGGCCTAACCCGCATCCGAACAGGTCAGCATACAGATGGGCCCCGTCTTGAGCCTCGCCAAAACAAAACAATTCACTTTTATGGAAATTTATCTTAAGCCCTGAGAATTGCTCGAATGCTGATAAAATTAATTTCAGGTTTCTTGCTTTCTCGAGGTCATGATCCATAAAGAGAATCGTATCATCAGCATATTGAAGAATAGAAAGACCACCATCCACTAGATGATTCACTACTCCATCAATTTGGCCATCAACCTTGGCACGCTCAATCATGACCGCTAACATATCCGTCACTATATTGAATAGCATGGGCGATATTGAGTCACCTTGTCGCAATCCTTTCTTTGGTTCGAAATAGTTGCCAACGTCATCATTGACTTTAATGGCAACACTACCTCCAGCCACAAAACTATGGATCATTGCGCGCCACTCTGCAGAAAATCCTTTCATTCTGAGAGTGTTGAGGAAAAGACCACTTGAATTTGTCATAAGCCTTTTCAAAGTCAATTTTAAGAACCACCCCATTCAGTTTTTTCCGATGCAATTCATGAACTGTTTCGTGAAGGACAACAACCCCATCTAGAATGTTCCTGCCTTGCATAAAAGCAGTTTGAGAAGGACGAACCACATGTTCAGCAACCGAATTGAGCCTAATGGTGGCTACCTTAGTGAAGATTTTAAAGCTAACATTAAGCAGGCATATTGGACGATATTGTTGTATCCTTTCAGCCTCATTAACCTTAGGTATTAAAATAATTTCACCGAAGTTTAAGCGAAACAACTCTAGTTGGCCAGCATGAAGGCAGCCAAACAAGAGTAGGAGATCATGTTTGATAACCTCCCAAAAGTTCTGGTAGAACTCAGCGGGAAAACCATCTGGACCCGGTGCTTTGTTATGCTCCATTAGGAAAACTGCCTTTCTAAATTCCTCCTCAGAAAATGGAGCTGTTAGAAGGCTTTTTTCCGTATCAGAAACTTGGGGGGTGTCATCTGTTCGAGACTCATCCATCGAGAAGTTTCCATCATGTTCGAGAGTCACCCATAGATGCCATTCAAAACAAGTTCATGCTCAAATAGGTTGCACTGATTTGACAACTAGCAAAGTGGTATGTCCAATGTGCGGGCTAGTATTTTATAAAGTGGTATCACATTCACAAATATGAGCCTTTTTCAAGCATAGTTTTGTCTTGGGTATGTTTGATTTAATCACTGATATATTAATATATATGTTATGTAGTAATCTACCGCGTTGTTATCCATGTTGTACTAATTCTTTTTGTAATCAATAATTTGTGTTTTCACCCGCAAATAATAATAAGCTCTATAGAGGATGCGTGTTGTTATCCATGAAAACACGCGGAGGAAAGGGATGCATTTGTCCTATAGAGGATGGCTAGTCCTTATCAACTCCGTGGGTTCTAAGTTCTAACGTTGTTCTTTACATGATGTCTTTCTTCTAAGCGCTAAAATAAAGTTGAATGTGCGGGTGCTTATTATTGATAGTTTTAATGCGCATGACACATGCTGAAATGGAGACACTTCAATATTATTCTTGCCTCCTCTGTACTTTGTACTACTAATGCTGAAGAGTGACGACACCATTAAGCGCATAGTTTCCATTGGCCCATTAGCATTCTTGTTGGACACGCCTTCAAATCTAGTGGTCTCCGAATGCCACGCGGACTGCTTCGTTGCCAAGCTAATTAAAGTGGGCGTTTGGTGGTAACATGTTTTGTTTAAAGCTTTATTATCATAGCATGGAATTTGTAGGAACGCTATAATTTAAGTCCTCATCGGTCACTTGTGGCAGCTTGTAGAGTTCAACGCTAGCAACAAGAATAGTCAACACAACATGGAAATAGCTCCAATTCTTAAACTTACATGCTGATGGAGGTCCGGTCAGTGGGGTGACGTAGAGCAAGATCCACGGCATGGGAAGCAGAGGTATGTAGAGTGATATATACTCCTGTGGGCGAGTCTGAAGAACAGAGAAGGGTCTGAAGAACAGAGAACATGACACAGCTCCAACCAAGCAGAGCACAATGGAGAACTTCCATAATTCTAATGTTTGCCTGTCGCGAGCTGTCGCTACGTAATTAAGTCAAAAATGTAATTAATTCTCAAATCTGTATCCAGGAAAATATTAATCATCCAGCACATTTAGCTGGCTCCAGGAGAAGGAATCTTCAACTCGTTTCTACCACAGAAAAGGTAAAATTCTACACACCAAAATAGCATGAAATTAAAGGCCCTGACACAAGCCCCAACAGGCCAACACACGAGACCAAGGTTCTTTGAGGCCCTGACAGTAATCAAGCAGCAATTATATATCAGGCATTTAGGTGTGCAAGTAATGTCAGACAAAACACAATTGTGACACAAAAAAACAGGTGCAACTTAAGATTTACCACCAAATGCGCAGCAGAGATCAAACAAATAGCCTTTTGGGTAGAGATCAACTGAATAACAATTCAATAACAACATTACAATAAAAAACGAGACTTGGCTCAGAGAGCAAGATGAATACAACGACGCACATAGACGAATAATATAACACTTCCAGGAAACTAATAAATAACAAGAGATCGATCGCACGATAGCTGGCCATGCACAGCGGCTGGAGATCCTCATCCCTCCAGGCTTACATGGGAGGGAAAGGACAAGAACTGAACCCCAGATCGGAGAATTGCGTCTCCATCATCATATCACCGCCGGAGAAGCCGGCGCCGTTGTGGCTGGCATTGCCACCGTAGACCTGGGTGCCGACGTCCCCACCGGAGCTCACCATGTCAAGCCAGCCTTCCTCCTCCTGCGGTGACGCCAGATACAGCGGCAGAGACCCCATGTCGATGTTGTCGGTGCTGACGCATGGAGCTGGCGGTGGCGCCTGGACATGGTTTTTTGCCATGCGTTCGCCGAGGCTCTTGAGGAGCTCGTCTGCCTTCCAGCCAACGCGGGCGAGCTCCTCAGCGCTGAGGTCAACGAGGCCTGGGTGGTTGCCGTGCATGATGTTGTAAAGGAGGTACCTGATCTCGCTGTCCTGGCACTCGCGGCGAGCCTTGTCGACCTGGTCCCGGAGCTTGGCGATGCGCTGGGTGAGGAATGCCTCCTGGTCCAGCGTCTTCTTGCAATGCCCCAGCTCCGGCATGCTCTTGAATTCATTCAGGATATCCACCGCCTCGGTGTGGGAAGGGAACACCTGAGGCTCCGCCTCGCCCTCGCCGTACACCACCAGGCAGGTCTTGACATCGCACATGGTGCCCAGCTCGGTCGCCTTTTTCATCAGGCTCCGGAGACGATTCCTGAACCTACTGCGCCGGGCGGAGTCCTTGGCGATGTACTGCAGGGTCACCTTCTTGCGAGCCATTGCCGGCAAAGGGATATAACTAGCCAAGGTAAGGAAAGTTGCTGGTTTAGGCAGGGAGGAGGGGTAGATTTATAGTGGAGAGATCGCCAAGGAATTAATTTCATGATATGGCAACAGATTGGGAGAATATTGCATAAGATTTACTGCCTTAATTGTGCTGCCCATATGTAATTTTGGCACCCATTTAAACCGTCCTTTTATAACTTTGTATATTTGGCGTCCATTTAAACCTTTTAAATTTCCACGTGTGTGACAGTTGGCCTCTTGTATAGCGAGAGCGCAGAAAATTCTACGCGCGCAGTTGGTTTCCACGCGACGTAACGGTTCGTTTTGCAATGCTTTATGTGCGACGGATCTCATCGCACTAAGCACATCAAGCTTTGCAAATGAATTGAGCGAGCATAAGTCTCGGTTGCTCCTATCCAACACACAAAACAAAGACATTATTAACCAGCAACCTGAAAAGCCATCGATGATGTTTGTAACACACGCCCCATACTAAGCCAAAAAAGTAAACATTTAGGGCCATAAAGGGGTTCATAACCATAAGTAGTTATTCGTTGTCGCTAGTGCGTCAATTGCACCAACGGGCCTGTCATTGGTACTTTACGCACAACTTGCGCGTCAAATTGGTCATCTGCAATGATTATTTTCGTCCCACCAAGTATATGACAGGATGAACCGACTTGCTCAGAATACCACAACCTTTGAGTTGGTGGAGAACATAAGACCACCTCCCATGCAGTGGTTATTTTCATCCCACCTTGTATATGCCAGGAGGACCCGACTTTGTCAAAATACCACAATCTTTGAGCTGTAGGGGACCATGTGACCACCTTCCAAACAAGAAACACCGTGTTTCCTTCACCAGGCTGGTGCCTATGCATTGAACATCTACCCTCGAGTGTACCTTTAGGCTGAAGTAGGCCCCGTGTGACTTTTCCCCTACTAAAGTAGACCGCGGTGACTTCTGGACTACCGCTAAGTTAAATTCGGATGGGCTCGATGGAGAGCGGTCAAGGAAGGAGGATATGAACCCAGTACCCATCACATTATATGAGGTTCACTTGTAGAAAAACTAGTGCAATGGCCAACACCTTTTCACTGGTCTCCCTCGCCTCCCAAAATATGTGATCTACTTTTGCTTTTATAAATTTCTCCATGCAGTGAGGTCATTCAGAAGCCTAGGGAAGGTGTGGAAGCGTGACTACCATCATATTTAGTATGGGACTCTGAGAGCGATGGGAGCTTCTTCCCCATCGTGGAGGGCCTGCCCGCCTAGAAGGATGATCACTCAACCCCAATCTCAGTATGAATGAGTTATTTCTCAAATTCCATGGTTTTTAGCGTATGAGACAACCTGATATGGTCCTCCATTACACCCGGAAAGGGCGGCATCTAAGTGTTGGGCTTATACTTGGACGGCACTCAGCTCATCACGATGCTAGAGTTCCGCATCCCCATCCCCATGTCTGCCACCCATCATTGGTTGAGGTTGGCCACGACCAAGCACTTCGCAACGCGCGCGCATGTGCGCACGGGGTGCACCTGGACCTGGGTTCCATGGTGAAGCTCCTCTAACTATTTTGTGTCCTCTAGATTGAAAAAATGTTTCATTAGATTTTCTTCCTTAATTGTGCCCATATGTAATTTTGGCACATGTTTAAAACTTCCTTTTATAACTTTGTATATTTGGTGTCCATTTAAATATTTTAAATTTACCTGCGCGGACCGTTGGCCCCTTATATTGTGGGAGCGCAAGAACTCGTATACACGCGAACAGTTTCCACGTGACGTAGCAATTCATGCTAGAACGCTTCTTGTGCGACGCACGTCATCTCGCTTAGCTTAGCAAGCCGTGAAATATGAATGGGCTGGCAGATGCGATCTCGGAGAGCTCATCAATCCATCAACGGTGTTAATAGCATATGCCGAGTTAAGACAAAAAAAAGTCAACTTCTATAGGAAAAATAAAGTCCGTTAGTAAGGATTCCCTAGCGAAGGCGAGCCAAATGCACCAACGGACTCGTCATTAATAAATATGCACAGCTTACACGGCAAAGTGGTGACCTTCACCCATTATTTTCATCCCATCTCACAACCCAGACCAGTACCGGGCTCCCGGTCAATGCAACTACATACTGCGTTCAAAAATTATATAACTTGTCTTTGCTCCCCCGGTATGATGCCCTCAAGGCCTCCTGCACTCTTTGGGTACCACAATCGGAGCTCTCCTTGTTAGGGAACGCAGTAATTTCAAAAAAATTCCTACGCAGACGCAAGATCATGGTGATGCATAGCAACGAGAGGAAAGAGAGTTGTCCACGTAGCCTCAAAGACCGTAAGCGGAAGCGTTATGACAACGCGGTTGATGTAGTCGTACGTCTTCACGTTCGACCGATCCTAGTACCGAAGGTACGGCACCTCCGCGATCTGCACACATTCGGCTCGGTGACATCCCACGAATTCACGATCCAGTAGAGCTTCGAGGGAGAGCTTCGTCAGCACGACGGCGTGATGACGGTGATGATGATGCTACCGGAACAGGGCTTCCCCTAAGCACCGGTATGATATGACCGAGGTGGATTATGGTGGAGGGCGGCACCGTACACGGCTGGAAACAATCAACTTGTGTGTCCTAGGATGCCCCCTGTCCCCGTATATCAAGGAGCAAGTGGGGAGGCCGTCCGGCCCTAGTGGCGCGCCAAGCGAGGAGGAATCCTCCTCCTAGTAGGAGTAGGATTCCTCCTTTCCTAGTTATACTAGGATGAGAAGGGGAAGGAAGGAAGGGAGAGGAAGGGGAGAAGGAAAGGGGGGGTGCGCCTCCCTCCTTAGTCCAATTCGGACTCCCTATAGGGAGGGGGCGCGGCTGCCCCTTGTGGGCTACCTCCCTTCTTCCCTATGGCCCATGAAGGCCCAACTTTCCCCGGGGAGGGGGGGGGGGCGGTAACCCTCCGGCACTGCGGTTTTCTCCGAAATCACCCGGAACACTTCTGGTGACCGAATATAGCCGTCCAATATATCAATCTTTATGTCTCGACCATTTCGAGACTCCTTGTCATGTCCGTGATCACATCCGGGACTCCGAACTATATTCGGTACATCAAAACACATAAACTCGTAATACCGATCGTCACCGAACATTAAGCGTGCGGATCCTACGGGTTCAAGAACTATGTAGACATGACCGAGACATGTCTCCGGTCAATAACCAATAGCGGAACCTGGATGCTCATATTGGCTCCTACATATTCTACGAAGATCTTTATCAGTTAAACCGCATAACAACATACGTTGTTCCTTTTGTCATCGGTATGTTACTTGCCCAAAATTCGATCGTCGGTATCTCAATACCTAGTTGAATCTCATTACCGGCAAGTCTCTTTACTCGTTCCGTAATGCATCATCCTGCAACTAACTCATTAGTCACATTGCTTGCAGGATTATAGTGATGTGCATTACCGAGAGGGCCCAGAAATACCTCTCTAATACACGGAGTGACAAATGCTAATCTCGATCTATGCCAACTCAACAAACACCATCGGATACACCCGTAGAGCATCTTTATAATCACCCAGTTACGTTGTGACATTTGATAGCACACAAGGTGTTCCTCCAGTATTCGGCAGTTGCATAATCTTATAGTCAGAGGAACATGTATAAGTTATGAGAAAGCAGTAGCAATAAAAACTGAACGATCATTATACTAAGCTAACGGATGGGTCTTGTCCATCACATCATTCTCTAATGATGTGATCCCATTCATCAAATGACAACACATGTCCATGGCTAGGAAACTTAACCATCTTTCACTAACGAGCTAGTCAAGTAGAGGCATACTAGGGACACTCTGTTTGTCTATGTATTCACACATGTACTAAGTTTACGGTTAATACAATTCTAGCATGAATAATAAACATTTATAATGATATAAGAAATTATAAATAACAACTTTATTATTGCCTCTAGGGCATATTTCCTTCAGTCTCCCACTTGCACTAGAGTCAATAATCTAGTTCACATCGTCTTGTGATTTAACACCAATAGTTCACATCTTTATGTGACTAGTTCACATCTCCATGTGACTAACACCCAAAGGGTTACTAGAGTCAATAATCTAGTTCACATCGCTATGTGATTAACACCCAAAGAGTGATCATGTTTTGCTTGTGAGAGAAATTTAGTCAACGGGTATGCCATATTCAGAGCCGTATGTATTTTACAAATTTTCTATGTCTACAATACTTTGCACGGAGCTACTCTAGCTAATTGTTCCCACTTTCGATATGTATCTAGATCGAGACTTAGAGTCATCCAGATCGATCTCAACGCTTGTATCGACGTAACTCTTTGTCACCTCCATAACCGAGAAGCATTTCCTTATTCCACTAAGGATATTTTCGACCGTTGTCCAGTGATCCACTCCTGGATCACTATTGTACCCTCTTGCCAAACTTATGGTGAGGTACACAATAGGTCTGGTACACAACATAGCATACTTTATAGAACCTATGACTGGCATAGGGAATGACTTTTCATTATTTTTCTATTTTCTGCCGTGGTCAGGTTTTGAGTATTTAGTCAACTTCACACCTTGCAACACAGGCAAGAACTCCTTCTTTGACTTTTCCATTTTGAACTACTTCAAAATCTTGTCAAGGTATGTACTCATTGAAAATATATCAAGCGTCTTGATCTTTCTCTATAGATCTTGATGCTCAATATGTAAATAGCTTCATCAAGGTCTTTCTTTGAAAAACTCTTTTCAAACACTCCTTTATGCTTTCCAGAAAATTCTACATTATTTCCGATCAACAATATGTCATTCACATATACTTATCAGAAATGTTGGAGTGCTCCCACTCACTTTATTGTAAATACAGCCTTCACCGCAAGTCTATATAAAACCATATGCTTTGATCACTTTATCAAAGTATATATTACAACTCTAAGATGCTTGCACCAGTCCATAGATGGATCGTTGGGGCTTGCACACTTTGTTAGCACCTTTAGGATTAACAAAACCTTCTTGTTGCATCATATACAACTCTTCTTTAAGAAACCCATTAAGGAATGCAATTTTGACATCCATTTACCGGATTTCAAAAAATGTGGCAATTGCTAACATGATTCGGACAGGCTTAAGCATCGCTACGAGTGAGAAAATCTCATCATTGTCAACATCTTGAACTTGTCGAAAACCTTTTGCGACAATTCGAGCTTTGTAGATAGTAACACTACTATCAGTGTTCGTCTTCCTCTTGAAAATCCATTCATTCTTAATGGCTCACCGATCAACGGGCAAGTCAATCAAAGTCCATACTTGTTCTAATACATGGATCTCATCTCAGATTTCATCGCTTCAAGCCATTTTACGGAATCTGGCATCATCATCACTTCCTCATAGTTCGTAGGTTCGTCAAGGTCAAGTAACATGACCTCCAGAACAGGATTACCGTACCACTCTAGTGCGGAACGTATTCTGGTCGACCTACGAGGTTCGGTAGTAACTTGATCTGAAGTTTCATGATCATCCTCATTAACTTCCTCACTAATTGGTGTAGGAATCACTAGAACTGATTTTCGTGATGAACTACTTTCCAATTCAGGAGAAGGTACAATTACCTCATCAAGTTTTACATTCCTCCCAATCACTTCTTTCGAGAGAAACTTCTTCTCTAGAAATGATCCATTCTTAACAGCGAATATCTTGCCTTCGGATCTGTGATAGAAGGTGTACCCAACAGTTTCCTTTGGGTATCCTATGAAGACGCATTTCTCCGATTTGGGTTCGAGCTTATCAGGTTGAAACTTTTTCACATAAGCATCACAGCCCCAAATTTTAAGAAACGACAGCTTAGGTTTCTTGCTAAACCACAATTCACACTAGTGCAAAACCGGGCAATAGCACCGGTTCGTAAGGCCCTTTAGTGTCGGTTCCATAACCGGCACTAAAGTGTTGGCACTAAAGCCCCCCCCTTTAGTACCGGTTCAGCACGAAACGGTGCTAATGGGCAACCACGTGGCACGAGGCAGCTCCGGGGGCCGGGAGCCCTTTAGTACCGGTTTGTAACACCAATCGATACTAAAATGTTTGGGGTGTTTTTGGTTTTATGATTTTTTTCATTTAATTTTTTGTTTTCCATTTTAATTCTTTTTCGTTTGCTGGTATTTTACGATACTACACACTGTACACGTTATGCATATATATATAAATAGAATTTCTAGTAGAACCAATCATATATATATCACCAATGTCTCACAAACCACCATATTAATTCACACATACACACATGTATAGCTATATACAATTTCTCCTACATATGCATGTTGCCTTCGGAGCCAGTGGCATTAGCCTAATTGGTGCCTTCGGAGCACGATGACAATTGGAAGTTGTTCATGACCTAGTTGATGGGGGCGGTAGCGGGTAATAGTATTCTCCCTTCGGATTTATGACCTGGTCGAGAAAAAATCCCGCTATTTCCTCTTGAAGTGCTTCTACGCGCTCCATTTTTAGGAGCTTGTCCCGCACCTCTGTGAACTGTTAAGAAGGAGATCAATATGCATGTGTATTAGTTGTGTGACTAGATATCGATAATGGTGTAAAAATTGTGAATAGTGTTCTGACAAGCGTACCCATTCCTGTCTTTGAGATCTGCTCCTTTCGGACGCCATCATGCGAATGTTCTCGCAAACATAGAATGCACACAGATTAGTCCCCTGCGCCTGCTTCAGGGCCTTTATTATGAGAATGGAATTTAATTTGATCAGATAATAATTAATCAAACATGATAATTAAAGAGATGGCAGCTAGCTAGCTAGCTAGTACTACTTAATTACTTACCTTGGGTCGAAACCATTTCAGCTGTCGTTTCCATTCGCCTTCCGTGACGCTGATGAACCTTGCCCAAGCCGTGCCCGCCGACAAAGAAAATGAATAAAGGGGTTATTAAATAGTTCATATCATGAAATGACGAACTAAATAGGCCGAGATATATATAGTTAATAATGATTGAAATTACCTGTTGACTATCCCAAACAAGATGCTATAGTCACTATTTGCTTTTAGTAGTGAGTCCAGTATTTCAACTGTTCCAGCGTCAACTTTAATGATACACAAGATCCAGTGAAATCTGCATGCACACACGTTTGCATGTCTTAATTAAGTGGGCATATGTAAGCAAAAACATGTAGCTAGCTAGTAGGCAAAAACAGAGAATTTGTAGTACAAAAAAGTGTGACTCACTGGAAGTTGTAAGGAAGTAGTATATCTTCATTGTATTTGAGGCGCTTCAAGAACTCTAGCATGCTATCCTCTACCTGCTTTTCATGATGCTTGTTTATTTTCCATGTGTATTCATTAACGGTGGTTGGGTCAATGAACCCAATGCCATAGCGTCCACCTTTTCTCATTTCATACATCTTCATCCTGCGTAATACCACAGAAAAGAATATAGTGAAGATAATTACAGGTAATGATTGATCAAAAGGATCACTACAGCTAGCTTGAGACTTAAATTACAGAAAGAAATCACTTACAGACAATAGCAACTGGTGATAGATTTGTCGAGTGTGTCTTGATTGTATAACTGAAACAGTTCAGAATACTCAACGGTCACAGGTTTCTGATGGTAGTAATGATCCTTCTTGACATGCACCATGAGGGACTCTCGATCGGATCTCTTAGTAATGTCCATGTACCATTGATGCAATTCATACATTCTCGTTGGTAGCTTCTTGACCTCTTCTGGCTTGACCAAAGGTTGGCCCCGGGCATATTTCCGTCTTATTTCCTCCTCTGTAAGCACAGGCATGTCCTCGATCATGAGGAGTTGTCCAACAGTGATGTTGAGAGTTTCAGCCTGCATTATATGCTCCTGGGTTATTACCACATCGCCCACCTCGGGAATGTAAACTGTTTGAACACAATAATATTGGGCGCGCGTACTATCACGTGTTGTTGGCGGCACAACAAGCGGGGGGATCGATTGCGCCGCCTGTTTTCCCAGCTGGGCAACGGTTTTCCCGCATTTTTTGATAGCTGCTTGTTGTTTGCTCGAGCTCGAGCTCGCCTCCTTCTGTAGACGTTGTCGTTGTAACTTCCTGACACTACAAGAAATTTGTTAATCCATGACGGATTTTTATTGACGTTTTCAAAACTGTCATGAATGGCGTGGTATAGCCCGCCAAGCCCGCCGAAGCCCGCTAAAGCCCATCTAATATTTACCCTTATAAGATGCTAACCATAACCCTCGTCCTCGGCCCCTCTTCTCTCCCTCGTCCGCAGCCCCCTCCTAACTCCCCATCGCCGCCACCTACCACCTCGCCTCCATCCTCCCACAACTCTCCGTCGGCGAGCAGTAGAGGAGCCCGCCCCTGCCGTCGGCCGCCTGCACGCCGGTGTGCCCTTCCTCACCCCAGCCACGTGCGCCACAGCCGTGGCGCTAGGATCTCGCCCCGCCCCGCCACGGCAGAAGACCAGGCCGGCGGATTCGCTCCTCCACCCGATTCACCGCCACCCAGGCCGCCTCTCGCCTTCACCCGCCCTCGACGCGCAGGGATTCCCTCATTCGCTCAGGTACCGACAGATCTGCTCTCCCGAATCCTCTTCTTCCTCTGGCCCCCTGATTTCCCGCTCAGATTCGCTTCTCCCTCCTTAGATGGATGCGAAGGACGCATTGTCCTTCTGGGAGGACGACTCCATCCGCCTCATCTTCGGCAAGGATGTGGCCACTAGGGTAGATGATGACGGCGACACCGATGCGAGTGCCTTCGACAGGTCACTCATGGAGCTCCGCGTCTTGCAGGAGGTCTTCTCCAAGGCGCCGGGGCAGAAGGAAGGCGATGTCTGGTGAGGCTATGCTTCCATCCATACCCTCTATTCCACAATGTTTTTCGTTCTACATACATGCACTGGTTCCAAACAAGATAGGTAATGCATTTCTGTGATGAAGATCTATGATGAACTACCTACCAGTGAAAGATCTGGGATATTTTCTCTTTTCCTCTTTGGGATACTATGGACATATACAGTACGACAACAAAACATAAATCTGTTGCACTAGTTTTTTTTGTTGCTTACATAAATCAAAGCATGCATACTGCAACGTCGACTTGTTTGTTTCGTATGATTATATATTGCAGTATATGTTCTATTAAAATAGGTCTCCGAGATACGATTTTTGTTGCTGTATTAATAGAGCAACATGTTTTTTAGCGTTTTGTTCTCAAGTCAATTCATTAATCTCAATCAAGTGACTAAGAGTAAGATTGTTTGCTAACTAGGCTTGCTATTACACTGTTTCTCTGTTCTATACCATGCGCAAACTTTCTATGTATTAAGGTGTTCAAAGTAGCTTATCAAAATAATTTTTATTTCCTAAATCTCATGTAAATAGTGTATATGCTGTAAAATTCTATCACTATGAAAGTAGCCGATATCATTGCCCTTTATTCACTTTGTATTAATGTTCTTGGATGATTTCCTGGTTGTAACCATGTGTCGATATTTGTTGAATACAGATTTATGTGACGCTTTAGGTGATCATAATCAATAGAGAAAGCAATCTTTCATACGGAGTTATAATTTATTTATCTGATTAGTTAGTATTGTAATGTTTGAGCTAAATCATGCCACCTTTGATCTAAATGCGCATATGTTCTAATGGTTGTCTAGTTGTCATTCATCAATATGATAGATGCTTACAAGTAGCTCTTGATTCTTGCTCGATTTCTCAAGTCAGCCATAAAGTTGATATCTCACAGTTTGATGATTCTTACATGGCAGGCTTCTGAACTCCGTGAAATTTCAGTGAAATGTAGATGATAAATTCCTTGTTACCATTGCATGTCACCATGTTCAGGATGTTGCATACGAAGTTACCATCAGGAGAGTCGACGAAGAACCTGAACAGCAGCCTCGAAAGTTTATATGTTATGTTGATGTAAACTGGATTGTACTGCTTTTTAACCTTGTTGTGTGATATATTTAGTGAATCTATGTTGTAAATTGTCATTAGATGATGGATTTTTAAGCTGCTATGTTGTATATAGACACATAATTTTTTGAGAAAAATATATACATACAGATGGCCGCCTATTGCGGGAACTGTTTGAAATTACTTTCTCTTTGGGCCAAAATTGGCCAAAAAATATACTGTGTCAAAATTAGGCCGAAAGAAATTGGCTGTGCCGTATTTAAATTGTGTCTATCCACATAGGCAGCCACGTCATTCCAACTGGTGAATCAAAAATCCAACGTGGTGTCAAACTATGACGGCTTGTTCTGTCACAATTGTTTGGGCCTGGGCGGGCTTGGGGCAGATCCATGACGGACAAGAACCGTCAAGGAAGACACGATGTCAAATTATGACGCGATATACATGACGGACTCCAGGTCCGTCATGCATGGGCACCCATGATAGTTTTCCACTCATTTGTGACGGACAAGTACCGTCACGTATTAACAGATTTCTTGTATTGTGATGTGGCCCTCATAGTCTGTGTCAACGGGCTTAGGAGCTAGTGGTTGAGCCATACGAATGAAGTAGTCAACTACTTCCACAGGCACTTTCTCCCTTGGCGGCGGTGGCGGTTTCGGTCCAAAATGGGCGTCGACTTCTGCCCGCACTATGGCATTGGTTTGCTCCTTGGTCCTGTCGTAAGCCCTCTCAGGAAGAGGAGTAGTGAGGTTTGGACCATATTTATTTCGCTTGCCTCCGCCTGTACTTCCTGTACTATGACCTCGACTCGTACCGCTACGCACCATAGCTGCGGGGTGTCTCTCCTGCGATTGCTGAGGCGGCGGAGACGGCTGACGGGGCTAAGTTGGACGAGGAGGAGTGGCCTGAAGCTGTGCCGGACATGGAGGAGGAGTGGCCTGAGGTTGTGCCGGACTTGGAGGAGGAGTGGACGTCTGACGCTGTGTCGGACTTGGAGGAGGAGTTGCCTGACACTTTGCCGGACTTGGAGGAGGAGGAGTGGCCTCACGCGTTGGTGGACTTGGAGGAGCGGGAGTCTGCTGACTCGGTGGCAGACTTCGACGAGGAGCGGGTGACGCGGTGTCGGTGGCCTTCGAAAGATGATGCAATCCTTTCTCCATAGGATGATACGATGTTTGGCATCTCCGAGTGTGTGCTCCTCGTCACCTCCAGGAATGTCAAGCTCTAGCCCCGAATATTGGTCCACCACCTCATCAACCACGACACGAGCATAGCCTGCTGGAATCGGGTTGCAATGGAAGGTTGTATCGGGGGAATTTGTATAAGCAACGCCGTCCGCCACCTTCAAGGATATGTTCTTAATTTTGTAGTGTAGCTCGCAGTTAGTGTTCTCCGCGATATCATCCACGGGGTATCTATCCAGCATTGCATCAAACGGGGAGGAACCCACGCTGCTTCTCGGCATGGATGGGGTGGTGGTATCCAATGCTTGATCATCTGCTAGCTGCTGCAGCTGCTGAGACCCCCTTTGCTGGCTAAGTGAGTCGATCTGCTCCTGCTGCCGCTGGAATTTGACTACCAAGTCCGCATGCGCTGATTCTAGGCCTTGAAGGCGTTCATAGTCCAGCTTCCTCTTCTCCTCCTCCATCTTCCTCTGCTTCTCCTCCGCAACTTCCTTCTCGCACGGGTTCGGTAGTCGGCGTTCCAGTCCGAAAACCCCTCATACCACGGAATAGCGCCCTTGTCTCGTGTTCTTCCCGGGTGTTCAGGATTTCCCAGGGCACGCGTAAGCTCGTCGTTCTCTCTGTTGGGCTGGAACACCCCCGTTCGAGCCTCTTCTATTGCAACAAGTATATTATCGTTGGCTCCGTTCAGACATGCCTTCGTCGAAACTTTGCTTGTCTTCGGGTCCAACTCCCCCCCATGTGCATAGAACCAAGTCCTGCATCTGGGGGGCCAGCTCTTAGTAACCGGAGTGACACCTGCATCCTCCATCTCTTTCTCAGACTTATCCCACTTAGGCATTGCCACCACGTAGCCACCTGGCCCCAGCTTATGGAACTTATCCTTTTTTCGGCATTCTTCTTGTTTATTCTCGACCGTTCCTTAGCTAATTCTGAATCCTTGAATTTCATGAAATCGTCCCAATGAGCACTTTGATTCTCTAGTGTTCCCTCGAATACTGGAGTCTTCCTTCCTCCCTTGACGTACTTGTCCCATTCACGATTCTTGTGGTTCTTGAATGCAACCGCCATCTTCCTAAGAGCAGCATCCTTGACTTTCTGCACATCTGCTTCTGTGAAATGATCTGGTAGGGTGAAATGTTCCTTGAAAGTATCCCAAAGCAGACTTTTTTGTCTGTCGTCGACAAAAGTAAGATCTGGACGTGGCTTTGCTAGCTCTCTCCATTCTTGAAGGGAGATCGGGAGTTGGTCCTTCACAAGAACTCCGCACTGACGAACGAACTTGTCCGCAATCTTCTTAGGCGCTAATGGTTCGCCATTAGGTCTGATTGCCTCAATATTATACTTTACGCCCTCCTTCAACTTTTTGTTCGGGCCTCGTTTCGTCCTGTTGCCTGAAGATTTGCTCGATCCGGATGGCTGAAAGAAGAAAGATTGATTCGTTAATATATCTTCAACTCATTTAAAACATGTGATGATCACCAGATGCCTGCTTATATAAATATATATACCTCGCCCGTCTTTGTTGTTTCAGGATCAACATGTTCTTCATCATTGTCATAATCGTAGTTCATGACTTCATCAATTCGGTTGTCGCGATCGAATATCATATCACCCTCTCCGGTGTTGTTTATAAATTCGGAGCCGTCATAATCTTCTTCATTCTGATCATCATCTGGCCCGCGTATGATATCGAACATTATCTGTTCTCCCTCTCTATCGGTATTGTCCACCATGGCTTTTATTTAACTATGCCAAAAGAAATATAAAACAATTTAGTATTCAAATTACATCGTCTCGAATAATAGATATAATCTCGAATACATCATCTTGAATAATAGATATAATCTCGAATACATCGTCTCGAATAATAGATATAATCTCGAATACATCGTCTCGAATAATATATAATATTGAATAGTACATCACTGGCTAGGTAGCTAATTAAAGATCGAATACTACAGAAGAATCTAGGACACTCGCGGTTCCTACGGCGCGGGCGGTGGACACCCAAAGAGAAGGAACCCTCATAGGATCATAGCTGAAGTGAGATCCCTGAAGAAACTGCCAGGTATTGGAGAACCTGCCGCCCTCTAACGCAACCATCTAGCGATGGACGTGCTCGTCCTCCTCCCTGACACGGCGACCTACCACCTCCGGCGGGGCCGGCTCCCTCCGCACCGAAACTGGCCCACGCGAACGCCACCAAACGAGATCAGGGGCGACGACGGGACCCGGGGCCGGGTTCCTCATCAAGCGGCGTGCCCCTCCAGGCAGCACCTCCCAGTGCCAGCCCGGCGGAGCCCAGTCCCGGACATGGGTCAGTCGGGCATCGTCACGGACGGGTCGACGGCGAGGATGTAGGCCGGGCATCGTCGAGAACAAATACTAGCTATATGCCCGCAAAAAGTAACATTTTTTTCATGATTGGATTTTGATAACTAAAATTTCTAACATTTCTATATAACACTAATTATGCTATCATTGCATATGTCAAAATTCTATATGCTATTTCATACTAATTAAGCATCTAACACTAAAAACAGAAAACACAACTTTTATACATCCATTAAAAAACTGAAAAACAACATTATATAAAAAATTTCCATACTAATTATATCCATCTAACATGCATTCATACATATATACTAGTGAAAAAATAATAATCTAAAAAATCTAAACTAATTAAGCATACAAAATACGTATTTACTAATATATACATGCATTAATTCATACATATGTACGTGTGTGTGTGTGTGTTCATCATGCTTGTGTGTGTATGGGCTCGGGGAGGGGCGGCGCCCATGGTGGCCACCGGGGGCGAGGGAGAGGGGTTAGAGGGGGAGAGCTCACAGCGGGGCGACGGCGACGGCGAGGCGACGGCCGGGGGCGGCGACGGGCCGGGGCGTGACGCGGGGGCGGCTACGCGGGGACGGCGCGGCGGGGACGGGCCCGGGGCGGCGACGGAGACGAGGGCGGCGACGGGGACGGGGGCGGCGAAGGCGACGGCGTCGATCGATCGGGGCGCGCGGGCGGTGCTTCAATGGGGAAAGAGAGGAAGAAACAGAGGGAGAATGAAATTTTCGTAAGTGTTGTATATATAGAAGGCACCTTTAGTACCGGTTGGAGCCACCAACCGGTACTAAAGGCCTGTTTTGGCCAGGCCAAGCGGCGGGAACCACACCCCCTTTAGTACCGGTTGGTGGCTCCAACCGGTACTAAAGGCCCCCCGTTAGTACCGGTTGGTGCCACGAACCGGTACTAAAGGGGGTGCGGTGGCACAGGTGCGGTGCGCAAGTTTAGTCCCACCTCGCTAGCCGAGGGGCGACCGCACTGGTTTATAAACCCCCGTGCGGTAGCTCTCTCGAGCTCCTCTCCAAAGCAGGCCTACTGGGCCTACATGTTCTATGCTGCCCTGTTGGCCTACTGGGCCTTTGCGGGCCTGCATCCTGGCCCAACAACAGGTTGGGTTTCTAGTCGTATGCAGGCCGCTCTGGCCTAGTAGGCGGGCTTTTATTTTTATTTTTTTGCTTTATTTATTTTTGAGTTGTTTTTTTGTGTATTTGGAGTTTCTTTGTGAATATTTTTGCTGTAGGTACAAAAAATTACAAACTTTCTGTTAGTGCCCATAGTTTTCAAATTTGAATAGTTTAAATTTTGAATTATTTGAAATTAGTTTCAATCACTACTTTGTGAATAACTTAACTTTAAAAATCAGTAAAGGCATTAAAGAATTTGTTTGCACATAAAATTTCTTCGCGTTTCGAATGCCAAAACACATAATTAACTACCCTAACTATTACAGAGATTCCCTTCTGGGTGTGAAACACAGAAGAAAGTGATGATAGTGAAGCCAATCACATCCCAGATCTTTGGGTGTGAAATTTTTTCTTCGCGTGTGTCCCTTTGCGCCGTAACCATCGAAAATCTTCATCATTTAACGGGATGCTCGGGTCAATATTCACTGTGAATGGAGCAATTTCATCAAACTTTTCATAATCTTCTGACTTGTCTGTCTTGTCATCCACTCCCACGATGTTTCTCTTCCCAGAAAGAACTATGTGCCGCTTTGGCTCATCGTACGATGCATTCGCTTCCTTATCTTTTCTTTTTCGTGGCTTGGTAGACATGTCCTTCACATAGAAAACCTGTGCCACATCATTGGCTAGGACGAATGGTTCGTCTGCATACTCAAGATTGTTGAGATCCACTGTTGTCATTCCGTACTGCGGGTCTTCCGTTACCCCGCCTCGTGTCATATTGACCCATTTGCACCGAAACAAAGGGACCTTCAAACCACTTTGATAGTCAAGTTCCCATATGTCCTGTATATTAATCATAATATGTTTCCTTTCCCGTCTTGGTTTCTGCATCAAAGCGGACACCACTGTTTTGGTTGGTGCTCTTCTTATATTGGGCGATCGTGTAAAATGTATTACCATTTATCTCGTACCCTTTGAAAGTCATTATATTCGAAGATGGTAACTGGGACAGCAAGTACAGGTCATCTTCAATAGAGGTGTCATGCATGGTACGTGCTTGCAACGAGCTGGCAAAACTCCTGGTTTGTTCACGTGTAATCCAGTCATCCGACCGCTCCGGGTGTTTGGAGCGTAGCAAATTCTTGTGTTCATCCATATACAGAGCCACAAAGGCGGAATTCTGTAGAACTGTGTAGTGTGCTTCAGTGAGAGAATGTCCGTCCATACATATTATTTGTTCCCCTCCTAGCGTGCCATTTCCATCCAGTCTGCCCTTATGCCGCGATTCAGGAACAGCAATCGGCTTAAGGTCAGGAATAAAGTCAAAACAAAACTCAATGACCTCCTCATTTTGACGGCTCTTGGAGATGCTTCCTTCCGGCCTAGCACGGTTATGAACATATTTCTTTAAGACTCCCATGAACCTCTCAAAGGGGAACATAGTGTGTAGAAATACAGGACCCAAAACGTTAATCTCTTCGCATAGGTGAACTAGGACATGCGTCATGATGTTTAAGAAGGATGGTGGGAACACCAACTCGAAACTGACAAGACATTGCACCAAATCATTCTCTAACCTTGGTATGATTTCTAGATCGATTACCTTCTGAGAGATTGCATTGAGAAATGCACATAGCTTCACAATGGCTAATCGAGCATTTTCCGGTAGAAGCCCCCTCAATGCAACCGGAAGCAGTTGCGTCATAATCACGTGGCAGTCATGAGACTTTAGGTTCTGGAACTTTTTCTCTGCCATGTTTATTATTCCCTTTATATTCGACGAGAAGCCAGACGGTACCTTAATACTGAGCAGGCATTCAAAGAAGATTTCCTTCTCTTCTTTGGTAAGAGCATAGCTTGCATGACCCTGATGTATGCCGTCTTTTCCGTGCATACGTTGCTATTCCTCCCGTGCCTTAGGTGTATCTTTTGTCTTCCCATACACGCCCAAGAAGCCAAGCAGGGTCACACAAAGATTCTTCGTCACGTGCATCACGTCGATTGCGGAGCGGACCTCTAGGTCTTTCCAATAGGGCAGGTCCCAAAATATAGATTTCTTCTTCGACATGGATGCGCGTCCGTCAGCGTCATTCGGAACAGGTTGTCCACCAGGACCCTTTCCAAAGACCACCTTCAAATCCTTGACTATATCATGTACATCAGCACCAGTACGATGGCGAGGCTTCGTCCGGTGATCCGCCTCACCTTTGAAATGCTTGCCTTTCTTTCTTACGGGATGCCTGCTCGGAAGAAATCGACGATGTCCCAGGTACACATTATTCTTACAATTAGCCAAATATATACTGTCGATATCGTCCAAACAGTGCGTGCATGCGCGGTATCCCTTGTTTGTCTGTCCTGAAAGGTTACTGAGAGTAGGCCAATCATTGATGGTCACGAACAGCAACGCCTTTAGGTAAAATTCTTCCCCCATGTGCTCATCCCACGCACGTACACTTGTTCCATTCCACAGTTGTAAGAGTTCTTCAACTAATGGCCTTAGGTACACATCAATGTCGTTGCCGGGTTGCTTAAGGCCTTGGATGAGCACTGGCATCATAATGAACTTCCGCTTCATGCACAACCAAGGAGGAAGGTTATACAAACATAGAGTCACAGGCCAGGTGCTATGGTTGCTGCTCTGCTCCACAAAAGGATTAATGCCATCTACGCTTAGACCAAACCATACGCTCCTTGCGTCATCTGCAAACTCCTTCCCGTACTTTCTTTCGATTTTTCTCCACTGCGACCCATCAGCAGGTACTCTCAACTTTCCGTCTTTCTTACGGTCTTCTCTGTGCCATCGCATCGCCTTGGCACGCTCTTTGTTTTGGAACAAACGTTTCAACTGTGGTATTATAGGAGCATACCACATCACCTTGGCAGGAATCTTCTTCCTGGGGCGCTCGCCCTCGACATCACCAGGGTCATCGCGGCTGATCTTATAGTGCAATGCACCACATACCAGGCAACCATTCAAATCCTTGTACTCACCGCGGTAGAGGATGCAATCATTAGGGCACGCATGTATCTTCTGCACCTCTAACCCTAGAGGGCAGACAACCTTCTTTGCTTCGTACGTACTCTCGGGAAATTCGCCATCCTTTGGAAGCATATCCTTTATCATTACCAGCAACTTTCCAAATCTCTTGTCAGATACACCATTCTCTGCCTTCCATTGCAGCAATTCCAGTGTGGTGCCCATCTTTTTCTTGTCACCTACGCAATTAGGGTACAACAATTTTTTGTTATCCTCTAACATGCGCTGCAACTTCTTCTTCTCCAAATCACTTGCGCAGTTTCTCTTTGCATCAGCAATGGCCCGACCTAGATCATCAACGGGCTCATCTGATGCCTCTTCTTCAGCTTCTTCCTGCATTGCCGGCTCAGCTTCTTCCCGCATTACCGGCTCAGCTTCTTCCCCCATTGTTGTATCATCGTATTCAGGGAACCCATGGCCAGGATAGATGTCGTCGTCCTCTTCTTCTTCATTGTCTTCCATCATAACCTCTCTTTCTCCGTGCTTGGTCCAAACATTATAGTGGGGCATGACACCGGACTTCAACAAGTGGACGTGAATGGTTCTTGATGTAGAGTAATTGTGACCATTCTTACAGCCAGCACATGGACAAGGCATAAAACCATCCACCCGCTTGTTTGCCTCAGCCGCAAGCAGAAAAGTATGCACGGCCTCAACGAACTGGGGAGAGCATCGGTCATCGTACATCCATTGCCGGCTCATCTTCAGTACACAACACCGAATAGACCAAATTAATATAAGTTCATACATAAAGTTCATACAACACTTAAATGCAACAAACAAATAACTCTCTAGCTAAATCATTTAAATGCAACAACAAATGCGATCAAAATCGCAACTAAGGTAACAATGGATCCAACAGCATAATGATACCAAGCCACACTATCGATGGCATATTTTCTAATCTTTCTAATCTTCAAGTGCATTTTCTCCATCTTGATCTTGTGATCATCGACAACATCGGCAACATGCAACTCCAATTCCATCTTCTCCCCCTCAATTCTTTTCAATTTTTCTTTCAAGTACTCATTTTCTCTTTCAACTAAATTTAACCTCTTGACAATAGGGTCGGTTGGAATTTCCGGTTCACATACCTCCTAGAAAAAATTTCTATGTCAACTTGATGGGCATAATTTTTCATAAACACGAAATGCAACTAGTTTTAAAAGAGAATATATATACCACATACGAATCATAACGAGGACGAGGGCCGACGGGGACGGATATCAAAAGCATGGCACTATATGTATAACAAAGAACGTACGGGTAACATAATTATACGAGTAACTATATATCCAAATCACACAAACATCAATTTTAATATAAAATTTCATGAACAAGAGGCTCACCACAAGGTGGTGCCGGCGACGGGACGGTGCGGGCGATCGACAGTGGTTACGACGGAGATTTAGAAGGCACTAAGTAAACCACACCTACATATGCAAACTAAGTGTTATTTTTGACCTCAAATTGCATATAAATCAAATACTAGCACATATATATATATATATCCTCCCAAATTACTAAACTCAAAAATCAATCACTATATAAAGCATTGCACGAGCTAATCTAGCAATGAGAGATGAAAGGACAAAGTGGCTAACCTTTTGATGATTTGAATGGATGGGGGCCTTCAAATCTTGACAAATTTTGGGCAAAATGTGTGATGAGCTTGAGAGGAAGAGGGGAAGAATAGAGAGGAGAGGGGAAAGGGGAAGAACAGAGCGAGCTCGGGTGGACGAAGGGTCTATGTAGGACCACCTTTAGTACCGGTTCGTGCCATGAACTGGTACTAAAGGGGCTGGAGGGGCCCCAGTCTGAAAACATCCTGCCACCACTCTCATTAGTACCGGTTTGTGGCACGAACCGGTGCTAAAGGTTTGGCATGAACCGGTACTAATGAAAGCGGCCCGGCTAGCCGTTGGAGCCGGCACTAATGTACATTAGTGCCGGCTCAAATACAAACCGGCACTACTGTGCTTCAGGTTTGACCCTTTTTCTACTAGTGTCATATGGTGTCGTCTCAATGGATTTAAATGGTGCCCTTTCTTAACGTGAATGCAGCTGTCTATAATGCATAACCCCAAAATGATAGTGATAAATCGGTAAGAGACATCATAGATTGCACCATATCTAATAAAGTACGGTTATGACGTTCGGACGCACCATTATGCTATGCTGTTTCAGGTGGCGTGAGTTGCGAAACTATTCCGCATTGTTTCAAATGAAGACCAAACTCGTAACTCTAATATTCTCCTCCATGCATGATCAGATCGCTGAAACTTTCTTTTCTTGTTACCATGATTTTTCATTTCACTCTGAAATTCTTTGAACTTTTCAAATGTTTCAGAATTATGTTTCATCAAGTAGATATACCCATATCTGCTTAGATCATATGTGAAGATCAGAAAATAACGATACCCGCCATGAGCCTCAACACTCATCAGATTGCATTCATCAGTATGTATTATTTCCTATAAGTCAGTTGCTTGCTCCATTGTTCCGGAGAACGGAGTTTTAGTATTCTTGCCCACGAGGCATGGTTCTCAAGCATCAAATGATTCGTAATCAAGTGATTCCAAAAGACCATCAGCATAGAGTTTCTTCATGCGCTTTACACAAATATGACCTAAACGGCAGTGCCACATATAAGTTGCACTATCATTATTAACTTTGCATCTTCTGGCTTCAATATTATGAATAAGTGTATTACTACGATCGAGATTCAATAAACCATTCACGTTGGGTGTATGACCTCAGAAGGTTTTATTCATGTAAACAGAATAACAATTATCCTTGACTTAAATGAATAACCGTATTGCAATAAACATGGTCTAATCATATTATGCTTTACGCAAACACCGAATAACATTTATTTTAGGTTCAACACTAATCCCGAAGGTAAAGGGAGTGTGCGATGGTGATCTTATCTGTTGGGGAACGTAGTAATTTCAAAAAAATTCCTACGGACACGCAAGATCATGGTGATGCATAGCAACGAGAGGGGAGAGTGTGATCTACGTACCCTTGTAGATCGACAATGGAAGCGTTTGGTTGATGTAGTCGTACGTCTCCACGGCCCGACCGATCAAGCACCGAAACTACGGCACCTCCGAGTTCTAGCACACGTTCAGCTCGATGACGATCCCCGGACTCCGATCCAGCAAAGTGTCGGCGAAGAGTTCCGTCAGCACGACGGCGTGGTGATGATCTTGATGTACTACTGTCGCAGGGCTTCGCCTAAGCACCGCTACAATATTATCGAGGACTATGGTGGCAGGGGGCACCGCACACGGCTAAGAATATGATCACGTGGATCAACTTGTGTCCCTCTGGGGTGCCCCTGCCTCCGTATATAAAGGCTCAAGGGGGGGTGCGTCTGGCCTAGGAGAGGCGCGCCAGGAGGTGTCCTACTCCCTCCGGGAGTAGGATTCCCCCCCCCCCCCCAATCCTAGTTGGAATAGGATTCGCGGAGGGGGGAAAAGAGGAAGGGGGCCGGCCCCCTCTCCTTGTCCTATTCGGAACAAGGGAGGGGAGGGGCGCGCGGCCCATCTCTGGCTGCCTCTTCTCTTTTCCACTAAGGTCCATATATCTCCCGGGGGGTTCCGGTAACCTCCCGGTACTCCGGTAAAATCCTGATTTCACCCGGAACACTTCCGATATCCAAACATAGGCTTCCAATATATCAACCTTTATGTCTCGACCATTTGGAGACTCATCGTCATGTACATGATCACATCCGGGACTCCGAACAACCTTCGGTACATCAAAACGTATAAACTCATAATATAACTGTCATCGAAACCTTAAGCGTGCGGACCCTACGGGTTCGAGAACAATGTAGAGATGACCAAGACAGGTCTCCGGTCAATAACCAATAGCGGGACCTGGATGCTCATATTGGCTCCTACATATTCTATGAAGATCTTTATCGGTCAGACCGTATAACAACATACGTTGTTCCCTTTGTCATCGGTATATTACTTGCCCGAGATTCGATCGTCGGTATCCAATACCTAGTTCAGTCTCGTTACCGGCAAGTCTCTTTACTCGTTCCGTAATACATCATCCCGCAACTAACTCATTAGTTGCAATGCTTGCAAGGTTTAAGTGATGTGCATTACCGAGAGGGCCCAAAGATACCTCTCCGACAATCGGAGTGACAAATCCTAATCTCGAAATACGTCAACCCAACATGTACCTTTGGAGACACCTATAGAGCACCTTTATAATCACCCAGTTACGTTGTGATGTTTGGTAGCACACAAAGTGTTCCTCTGGCAAACGGGAGTTGCATAATCTCATAGTCATAGGAACATGTATAAGTCATGAAGAAAGCAATAGCAACATACTAAACGATCGGGTGCTAAGCTAATGGAATGGGTCATGTCAATCAGATCATTCACCTAATGATGTGATCCCATTAATCAAATAACAACTCTTTGTCCATGGTTACGAAACATAACCATCTTTGATTAACGAGCTAGTCAAGTAGAGGCATACTAGCGACACTCTGTTTGTCTATGTATTCACACATGTATTATGTTTCCGGTTAATACAATTCTAGCAAGAATAATAAACATTTATCATGAAATAAGGAAATAAATAATAACTTTATTATTGCCTCTAGGGCATATTTCCTTCAGTCTACCACTTGCACTAGAGTCAATAATCTAGATCACATCACCATGTGATTAACACCCATAGTTCACATCGCCATGTGACCAACACCCAAAGGGTTTACTAGATTCAGTAATCTAGTTCACATCGCTTATGTGATTAACACCCAAAGAGTACTAAGGTGTGATCATGTTTTGCTTGTGAGAGAAGTTTAGTCAACGGGTCGGCCATATTCAGATCCATATGTATTTTGCAAATTTCTATGTCAACAATGCTCTGCACGGAGCTACTCTTAGCTAATTGCTCCCACTTTCAATATGTATCCAGATTGAGACTTAGAGTCATCTAGATCAGTGTCAAAATTTGCATTGACGTAACCCTTTACGACGAACCCTTTTTGTCACGTCCATAATTGAGAAACATATGCTTATTCCACTAAGGATAATTTTCACCGCTGTCCAGTGATCTACTCCTAGATCACTATTGTACTCCCTTGCCAAAATCAGTGTAGGGTATATAATAGATCTGGTACACAGCATGGTATACTTTATAGAACCTATGGCTGTGGCATAGGGAATGACTTTCATTCTCTCTCTATCTTCTGCCGTGGTCAGGTTTTGAGTCTTACTCAACTTCACACCTTGCAATACAGGCAAGAACTCCTTCTTTGACTATTCCATTTTGAACTACTTCAAAATCTTGTCAAGGTATGTACTCATTGACAAACTTATCAAGCGTCTTGATCTATCTCTATAGATCTTGATGCTCAATATGTAAGCAGCTTCACCGAGGTCTTTCTTTGAAAAACTCCTTTCAAAAACTCCTTTATGCTTTGCAGAATAATTCTACATTATTTCCGATCAACAATATGTCATTCACATATACTTATCAGAAATTCTGTAGTGCTCCCACTCACTTTCTTGTAAATACAGGCTTCACCGCAAGTCTGTATAAAACTATATGCTTTGATCAACTTATCAAAGCGTATATTCCAATTCCGAGATGCTTGCACCAGTCCATAGATGGATCGCTGGAGCTTGCCTATTTTGTTAGTACCTTTAGGATTGACAAAACCTTCTGGTTGCATCATATACAACTCTTCTTTAATAAATCCATTAAGGAATGCAGTTTTGTTTATCCATTTGCCGGATTTCATAAAATGCGGCAATTGCTAACATGATTCGGACAGACTCAAGCATAGATACGAGTGAGAAACTCTCATCGTAGTCAACACCTTGAACTTTGTCAAAAACCTTTTTCGACAAGTCTAGCTTTGTGGATAGTAACACTACTATCAGCGTCCGTCTTCCTCTTGAAGATCCATTTATTTTCTATGGCTTGCCGGTCATTGGGCAAATCCATCAAAGTCCATAATTTGTCCTCATACATGGATCATATCTCAGATTTCATGGCCTCAAACCATTTCGCAGAATCTGGGCTCATCATCGCTTCCTCATAGTTCGCAGGCTCGTCATGGTCAACTAACATGACCTCCAGAACAGGATTACCGTACCACTCTGGTGCGGATCTCACTCTGGTTTACCTACGATGTTCGGTAGTAACTTGATCTGAAGTTACATGATCATCATCATTAGCTTCCTCACTAATCGGTGTACTAGTCACAGGAACAGATTTCTGTGATGAACTACTTTCCAATAAGGGAGCAGGTACAGTTACCTCATCAAGTTCTACTTTCCTCCCACTCACTTCTTTCGAGAGAAACTCCTTCTCTAGAAAGGATCCATTCTCAGCAACGAATGTCTTGCCTTTGGATCTGTGATAGAAGGTATACCCAACAGTCTCCTTTGGGTATCCTATGAAGACATATTTCTCCGATTTGGGTTTGAGCTTATCAGGATGAAACTTTTTCAGCAAATTTTAACATGGTCCCTCTTACCTCCTTTTTTTACATGTGAGGTAAGAAGGTAAGAGTCAATCAAGCCATTCATTGATGAGATCAACGGCTAAGATCTATTTTATACTCTTACCTCTCATGTGAAAAGAGGGGGTAAGAGGGACCATGTTAAAACTGCTCAACTTTTTCATATAAGCATCACAACCCCAAACTTTAATAAACGACAACTTTGGTTTCTTGCCAAACCACAGCTCAGATTGTGTCGTCTCAACGGACTTAGATGGTGCCCCTTTTTAATGTGAATGCAGCTGTCTCTAATGCATAACCCCAAAACGATAGTGGTAGATCGGTAAGAGACATCATAGATCGCAACATATCTGATAAAGTACGATTACGACGTTCGGACACACCATTACACTGTGGTGTTACAGGTGGCATGATTTTGTGAAACTATTCCACATTGTTTTAGTTGAAGACCAAACTCGTAACTCAAATATTTGTCTCAGCGATCAGATCGTAGAAACCTTATTTTCTTGTCACGATGATTTTCCACTTCACTCTGAATTTCTTTGAACTTTTCAAATGTTTCAGACTTATGTTTCATCAAGTAGATATATCCATATCTGGTCAAATCATCTGTGAAGGTCAGAAAATAACGATACCCGCCGCGAGCCTTAACACTCATCAGATCGCATACATCAGTATGTATTATTTCCAATAAGTCAGTTGCTCGCTCCATTGTTCCGGAGAACGGAGTCTTAGTCATCTTGCCCATGAGGCATGGTTCGCAAGCATCAAGTGATTCATAATCAAGTGATTCCATAAGCCCATCAGCATGGAGTTTCTTCATGCGCTTTACACCAATATGACCTAAACGGCAGTGCCACAAATAAGTTGCACTATCATTATTAACTTTGCATCTTTTGGTTTCAATACACTACAAGAAATATGTCAACTTATGACCTTCTGTCAGTGACCCTCGAAGAATTGGTCATAAATTTATGACCATTTTAGACCAATTGGTCAAAAGCTGTTCAGGGGGCTCCAAACCCTAAACCATTGCGAACATTTTGGTCGGAAAGGTCGTAATTTCCTTACATGAAATGGTCACAAAGCAAACAGTGCTAGTCCGCTGCCTTATTTCTAATTGTTAATGACCAATACATATGGTCATAGCCTTGTAGATTGTGTTGGGTTGTGATGACTAGGCGCCATCTCATCAGTTTTGCCTATGTGTCATGTCCATGTGGCAGTTTTTGCCCTAGGTTGTGAAGCAACATATATTTCTATCATTACCAAAATTCCCAAAAAAATCTCATAAATTCTTTGGGGCATATCTTCATCAAATATGTAAAAATGCTTCCTTGCCTAGTTCAAAACTAATTCAACAATATTCATTTTCCTATTCTGTTCATAACAACACTTTATGAAGGAAGTGCTATTTATATATTCTTGATTGCCCTCGGAATTTTTGGGCACTCTTTCCTATCCAAATCATTACCGCATGACAAAATTCAGCTCCATTTGCCTAGCAAATCTTCTTCGGCAAATTTCCAAAGTTTTTGTCCACCTAGAAGCATTGTGAAGGAAGTACCTTTTTTATATCTCTAAATGACATGAAATTTATACAGTTGCTTCATATGCCCAAATTATCACCCTCCTCCACATTGCAGCTCAGTCAAATCATCTATGTGAGCCCAGGTTCAATTTATATTTTATGGCCAAATTGGCACGTTGCAAAGCAAGTGTTATATAGACCCCTCCTATTACCCTCAAACTTTTCGGGCACTCTTCCATACCCAAATCATTGCCACATTATAATATTCAGCTTAATTTTCCTAGTAAATCTTTCTCGGGAAATTTCCAAAGTTTCTACCTCGAGAGAAGCTTTGTGAAGTAAGTACTAGCTAGGCTTACCCAAATGATCTGAAAATTTACCAGCGCATGACCATACCTAAGTAACTTACCTGCACCAATTTTCTACAATGCTTTCCTATGCCCAAATAACCATCCTCCACAAAATTTCAGCTCACTCCATTCATTATTTTGAGCCCAGCTTCAACATTCATATTTTTGTCCAGCGTGGTACTTTGCAAAGAAAGTACCACCTAGGATCCTCCTTTTGAGCTCAAAATTTGTGAAGACATTCTCCTTAGTAGATGATCATCCTCAGCCAAAACTCACGCCCATTAGCCATGTGCATTTCCGGTACCGCTAATCAAACACTTGGCCGCTAATTCATGTTTGAGCATCGATCGGTCTCCTCGTGAGAATCTTATATTGTAATTTTATTCCCAGCACCAACCTGCGGAGTGCCCAACCCACTAGACATGCCTAGGCCGCGCAAAACACATGGCAACGTCACGGTCGCGCGGTGACCATGCGGCGGGCATGCGAGTTTACGCGCTCTAGAGTTGGGGCCCTCGGCCGCCGACCAAACCTCGACGTATCGCCACCAAACCATGTATTTATGATTAAATAGGTCATTATGTAACTATAAATGATTTTTGGAAAAAATAAATAGCAAACTATGAGGCAGCTGCAGTTCAAATTTGACCCGCTTCCAACTGAATCGGCGGAAATTTATCTTTTTCACGAGAGGTGGATCAAAAATTTTTACACCCAACCATTTTGTCAATTATGCATTAAATATGGCCTAGTACTTTATAAAAATGATTTGGTCCAATTTTGCAAAAATTATTTGGTAGTTCATTCGCAAAAAAACCTCCTTTCGGGCACTCGAAAAATGGAAAATGGTTTTTGAAGGAAATATGCCCTAGAGGTAATAATAAAGTTATTATTTATTTCCTTATATCATGATAAGTGTTTATTATTCATGCTAGAATTGTATTAACCGGAAACATAATACATGTGTGAATACATAGACCAACAGAGTGTCACTAGTATGCCTCTACTTGACTAGCTCGTTAATCAAAGATGGTTATGTTTCCTAACCATGAACAAAGAGTTGTTATTTGATTAACGAGGTCACATCATTAGTAGAATGATCTGATTGACATGACCCATTCCATTAGCTTAGCACCCGATCGTTTAGTATGTTGCTATTGCTTTCTTCATGACTTATACATGTTCCTATAACTATGAGATTATGCAACTCCCGTTTACCGGAGGAACACTTTGGGTACTACCAAACGTCACAATGTAACTGGGTGATTATAAAGGAGTACTACAGGTGTCTCCAGTGGTAGATGTTGGGTTGGCATATTTCAAGATTAGGGTTTGTCACTCCGATTGTCGGAGAGGTATCTCTGGGCCCTCTCGGTAATACACATCACATAAGCCTTGCAAGCACTGCAACTAATATGTTAGTTGTGAGATGATGTATTATGGAACGAGTAAAGAGACTTGACGGTAACGAGATTGAACTAGGTATTGGATACCGACGATCGAATCTCGGGCAAGTAACATACCGATGACAAAGGGAACAACGTATGTTGTTATGCGGTCTGACCGATAAAGATCTTCGTAGAATATGTAGGAGCCAATATGGGCATCCAGGTCCCGCTATTGGTTATTGACCGGAGACGTGTCTCGGTCATGTCTACATTGTTCTCGAACCGTAGGGTCCGCACGCTTAACGTTACGATGACAGTTATTATGAGTTTATGCATTTTGATGTACCGAAGGTTGTTCGGAGTCCCGGATGAGATCACGGACATGACGAGGAGTCTCGAAATGGTCGAGACGTAAAGATTGATATATTGGAAGCCTATGTTTGGACATAGGAAGTGTTCCGGGTGAAATCGGGATTTTACCGGAATACCGGGAGGGTTACCGGAACCCCCCGGGAGACTAATGGGCCTATTGGGCCTTAGTGGAAAAGAGAAAAGGGGCAGCCCACAGCTGGCCGCGCCCCCCCCCCTTCCCCAAGTCCTAGTAGGACTAGGAGAAGGGGCCGGCCCCCCCTCTCTCTCCTTTCCCCCTTGAGAGTCCTAGTTGGAATAGGATTGGAGGGGGAAGTCCTACTCCCGGTAGGAGTAGGACTCCCCCTGCGCCTCCCTCTCTCTGGCCGGCCAGCCCCCTCCCTCCAACCTTTATATACGGGGGCAGGGGACACCCCAAGACACACAAGTTGAATCTTGAGATCGTTCCTTAGCCGTGTGCGGTGCCCCCTGCCACCAAATTCCACCTCGATCATACCGTTGTAGTGCTTAGGCGAAGCCCTACGTCGGTAGTACATCAAGATCATCACCACGCCGTCGTGCTGACGAAACTCTTCCTCGACGCTTTGCTGGATCGGAGCCCGAGGATCGTCATCGAGCTGAACGTGTGCTAAGAACTCGGAGGTGCCGGAGTAACAGTGCTTGGATCGGTCGGATCGGGAAGAAGACGTACGACTACTTCCTCTACGTTGTGTGATCGCTTCCGCAGTCGGTCTGCGTTGGTACGTAGACAACACTCTCCCCTCTCGTTGCTGTGCATCACCATGATCTTGCGTGTGCGTAGGAAAATTTTCGAAATTACTGCGTTCCCCAACAGTGGCATCCGAGCCTAGGTTTTATGGTTTGATGTTATTTGCACGAGTAGAACACAAGTGAGTTGTGGGTGATACAAGTCATACTGCCTACCAGCATGTCATACTTTGGTTCGGCGGTATTGTTGGGTGAGACGATCCGGACCAACCTTATGCGTACTCTTACGCGAGACCGGTTCCCTCGACGTGCTTTGCACATAGATGGCTTGCGGAAGAATGTCTCTCCAACTTTAGTTGAACCAAGTGTGACTACGCCCGGTCCTTGAGAAGGTTAAAACGGAGTCTATTTGACGAACTATCGTTGTGGTTTTGATGCGTAGGTGAGATGAGTTCTTACTTAAGCCCGTAGCAGCCACGTAAAACTTGCAACAACAAAGTAGAGGACGTCTAACTTGTTTTTGCAGGGTATGTTGTGATGTGATATGGTCAAGGCATGATGCTGATTTTATTGTATGAGATGATCATGTTTTGTAACCGAGTTATTGGCAACTGGCAGGAGCCATATGGTTGTCACTTTATTGTATGCAATGCAATCGCGATGTAATGCTTTACTTTATTACTAAGCGGTAGTGATAGTCGTGGAAGCATAAGATTGGCGAGACGACAACGATGCTACGATGGAGATCAAGGTGTCGCGCCGGTGACGATGGTGATCATGACGGTGCTTCGGAGATGGAGATCACAAGCACAAGATGATGATGGCCATATCATATCACTTATATTGATTGCATGTGATGTTTATCCTTTTATGCAACTTATCTTGCTTTGATTGACGGTAGCATTATAAGATGATCTCTCACTAAACTATCAAGAAGTGTTCTCCCTGAGTATGCACCGTTGCCAAAGTTCGTCGTGCCCAAACACCACGTGATGATCGGGTGTGATAAGCTCTATGTCCAAATACAATGGGTGCAAAACAGTTGCACACGCAGAATACTCAGGTTATACTTGACGAGCCAAGCATATACAGATATGGCCTCGGAACACGGAGACCGAAAGGTCGAGCGTGAATCATATAGTAGATATGATCAACATAACGATGTTCACCATTGAAAACTACTCCATCTCACGTGATGATCGGTTATGGTTTAGTTTATTTGGATCACGTGATCACTTAGAGGATTAGAGGGATGTCTATCTAAGTGGGAGTTCTTAAGTAATTTGATTAACTGAACTTAAACCTATCATGAACTTAGTACCTGATAGTATCTTGCTTGTTTATGTTGATTGTAGATAGATGGCTCGTGCTGTTGTTCCGTTAAATTTTAATGCGTTCCTTGAGAAAGCAAAGTTGAAAGATGATGGTAGCAATTACACGGACTGGGTCCGTAACCTGAGGATTATCCTCATTGCTGCACAGAAGAATTACGTCTTGGAAGCACCGCTGGGTGACAGGCCTGCTGCTGGAGCAACGCCAGATGTTATGAACGTCTGGCAGAGCAAAGCTGATGACTACTCGATAGTTCAGTGTGCCATGCTTTACGGCTTAGAATCGGGACTTCAACGACGTTTTGAACGTCATGGAGCATATGAGATGTTCCAGGAGTTGAAGTTGATATTTCAAGCAAATGCCCGAATTGAGAGATATGAAGTCTCCAATAAGTTCTATAGCTGCAAGATGGAGGAGAACAGTTCTGTCAGTGAGCATATACTCAAAATGTCTGGGTATAATAATCACTTGATTCAGATGGGAGTTAATCTTCCAGATGACTGCGTCATTGACAGAATGCTCCAATCACTGCCACCAAGCTACAAGAGCTTCGTGATGAACTATAATATGCAAGGGATGAACAAGACTATTCCCGAGCTCTTCGCAATGCTGAAAGCTGCGGAGGTAGAAATCAAGAAGGAGCATCAAGTGTTGATGGTTAGCAAAACCACTAGTTTCAAGAAAAAGGGCAAAGGGAAGAAGGGAAATTTCAAGAAGAACAGCAAGCAAGTTGCTGCTCAAGAGAAGAAACCCAAGTCTGGACCTAAGCCTGAAACTCAGTGCTTCTACTGCAAGCAGATTGGTCACTGGAAGCGGAACTGCCCCAAGTATTTGGCGGATAAGAAGGATGGCAAGGTGAACAAAGGTATATGTGATATACATGTTATTGATGTGTACCTTACTAGAGCTCGCAGTAGCACCTGGGTATTTGATACTGGTTCTGTTGCTAATATTTGCAACTCGAAACAGGGACTACAGAATAAGCGGACGCTAGCAAAGGACGAGGTGACGATGCGCGTGGGAAACGGTTCCAAAGTCGATGTGATCGCGGTCGGCACGCTACCTCTACATCTACCTTCGGGATTAATATTAGACATAAATAATTGTTATTTGGTGCCAGCGTTGAGCATGAACATTATATCTGGATCTTGTTTGATGCGAGACGGTTATTCATTTAAATCAGAGAATAATGGTTGTTCTATTTATATGAGTAATATCTTTTATGGTCATGCACCTTTGAAGAATGGTCTATTCTTGTTGAATCTCGATGATAGTGATACACATATTCATAATGTAGAAGCCAAAAGATGCAAAGTTAATAATGATAGTGCAACTTATTTGTGGCACTGCCGTTTAGGTCATATCGGTGTAAAGTGCATGAAGAAACTCCATACTGATGGGCTTTTGGAACCACTTGATTATGAATCACTTGGTACTTGCGAACCGTGCCTCATAGGCAAGATGACTAAAACACCGTTCTCCGGTACTATGGAGAGAGCAACAGATTTATTGGAAATCATAAATACCGATGTATGTGGTCCGATGAATATTGAGGCTCGTGGCGGATATCGTTATTTTCTCACCTTCACAGATGATTTAAGCAGATATGGGTATATCTACTTAATGAAACATAAGTCTGAAACATTTGAAAAGTTCAAAGAATTTCAGAGTGAGGTTGAAAATCATCGTAACAAGAAAATAAAGTTTCTACGATCTGATCGTGGAGGAGAATATTTGAGTTACGAGTTTGGTGTACATTTGAAAAATTGTGGAATAGTTTCGCAACTCACGCCACCCGGAACACCACAGCGTAATGGTGTGTCCGAACGTCGTAATCATACTTTACTAGATATGGTGCGATCTATGATGTCCCTTACTGATTTACCGCTATCGTTTTGGGGTTATGCTTTAGAGATGGCCGCATTCACGTTAAATAGGGCACCATCAAAATCCGTTGAGACGACACCTTATGAACTATGGTTTGGCAAGAAACCAAAGTTGTCGTTTCTTAAAGTTTGGGGCTGCGATGCTTATGTGAAAAAGCTTCAACCTGATAAGCTCGAACCCAAATCGGAGAAATGTGTCTTCATAGGATATCCAAAGGAAACTATTGGATACACCTTCTATCACAGATCCGAAGGCAAGACTTTTGTTGCTAAATTCGGAAACTTTCTAGAGAAGGAGTTTATCTCGAAAGAAGTGAGTGGGAGGAAAGTAGAACTTGACGAGGTAACTGTACCTGCTCCCTTATTGGAAAATAGTACATCACAGAAAACTGTTTCTGCGACACCTATACCAATTAGTGAGGAAGCTAATGATGATGATCATGAAGCTTCAGGACAAGATACTACTGAACCACGTAGATCAACCAGAGTGAGATCCGCACCAGAATGGTACGGTAATCCAGTTCTGGAAGTCATGCTACTAGATCATGATGAACCTACGAACTATGAAGAAGCGATGGTGAGCCCAGATTCCACAAAGTGGCTTGAGGCCATGAAATCTGAGATGGGATCCATGTATGAAAACAAAGTATGGACTTTGGTTGACTTGCCCGATGATCGGCAAGCAATTGAGAATAAATGGATCTTTAAGAAAAAGACTGACGCTGACGGTAATATTACTGTCTATAAAGCTCGACTTGTCGCGAAAGGTTTTCGACAAGTTCAAGGGGTTGACTACGATGAGACCTTCTCACCCGTAGCGATGCTTAAGTCCGTCAGAATTATGTTAGCAATTGCCGCATTTTATGATTATGAAATATGGCAGATGGTGTCAAAACTGCATTCTTGAATGGATTTCGGGAAGAAGAGTTGTATATGATACAACCAGAAGGTTTTGTCGATCCAAAGGGAGCTAACAAAGTATGCAAACTCCAGCGATCCATTTATGGACTGGTGCAAGCATCTCGGAGTTGGAATAAACGCTTTGATAGTGTGATCAAAGCATTTGGCTTTATACAGACTTTTGGAGAAGCCTGTATTTACAAGAAAGTGAGTGGGAGCTCTGTAGCATTTCTAATATTATATGTGGATGACATATTGCTGATTGGAAATGATATAGAATTTCTGGATAGCATAAAGGGATACTTGAATAAAAGTTTTTCGATGAAAGACCTCGGGGAAGCTGCTTACATATTAGGCATAAAGATCTATAGAGATAGATCAAAACGCTTAATTGGACTTTCACAGAGCACATACCTTGACAAGATTTTGAAGAAGTTCAAAATGGATCAAGCAAAGAAAGGGTTCTTGCCTGTGTTACAAGGTGTGAAGTTGAGTCAGACTCAATGCCCAACCACTGTAGAAGATAGAGAAAAAATGAAAGATGTTCCCTATGCTTCAGCCATAGGCTCTATCATGTATGCAATGCTGTGTACCAGACCTGATGTGTGCCTTGCTATAAGTAATCCAGGAATGGATCACTGGATAGCGGTCAAGAACATCCTGAAATACCTGAAAAGGACTAAGGATATGTTTCTCGTATATGGAGGTGACAAAGAGCTCACCGTAAGAGGTTACGTTGATGCAAGCTTTGACACTGATCCGGACGATTCTAAATCGCAAACCGGATACGTGTTTACTTTAAACGATGGAGCTGTCAGTTGGTGCAGTTCTAAACAAAGCGTCGTAGCGGGATCTACATGTGAAGCGGAGTACATAGCTGCTTCGGAAGCAGCAAACGAAGGAGTCTGGATGAAGGAGTTCATATCCGATCTAGGTGTCATACCTAGTGCATCGGGTCCAATGAAAATCTTTTGTGACAACACTGGTGCAATTGCTTTGGCAAAGGAATCCAGATTTCACAAAAGGACCAAACACATCAAGAGACGCTTCAACTCCATCCGGGATTTAGTCCAGGTGGGCGACATAGAGATTTGCAAGATACATACGGATCTGAATGTTGCAGACCCGTTGACTAAGCCTCTTCCACGAGCAAAACATGATCAGCACCAAGGCTCCATGGGTGTTAGAATCATTACTGTGTAATCTAGATTATTGACTCTAGTGCAAGTGGGAGACTGAAGGAAATATGCCCTAGAGGCAATAATAAAGTTATTATTTATTTCCTTATATCATGATAAGTGTTTATTATTCATGCTAGAATTGTATTAACCGGAAACATAATACATGTGTGAATACATAGACCAACAGAGTGTCACTAGTATGCCTCTACTTGACTAGCTCGTTAATCAAAGATGGTTATGTTTCCTAACCATGAACAAAGAGTTGTTATTTGATTAACGAGGTCACATCATTAGTAGAATGATCTGATTGACATGACCCATTCCATTAGCTTAGCACCCGATCGTTTAGTATGTTGCTATTGCTTTCTTCATGACTTATACATGTTCCTATAACTATGAGATTATGCAACTCCCGTTTACCGGAGGAACACTTTGGGTACTACCAAACGTCACAACGTAACTGGGTGATTATAAAGGAGTACTACAGGTGTCTCCAATGGTAGATGTTGGGTTGGCGTATTTCGAGATTAGGGTTTGTCACTCCGATTGTCGGAGAGGTATCTCTGGGCCCTCTCGGTAATACACATCACATAAGCCTTGCAAGCACTGCAACTAATATGTTAGTTGTGAGATGATGTATTATGGAACGAGTAAAGAGACTTGCCGGTAACGAGATTGAACTAGGTATTGGATACCGACGATCGAATCTCGGGCAAGTAACATACCGATGACAAAGGGAACAACGTATGTTGTTATGCGGTCTGACCGATAAAGATCTTCGTAGAATATGTAGGAGCCAATATGGGCATCCAGGTCCCACTATTGGTTATTGACCGGAGACGTGTCTCGGTCATGTCTACATTGTTCTCGAACCGTAGGGTCCGCACGCTTAACGTTACGATGACAGTTATTATGAGTTTATGCATTTTGATGTACCGAAGGTTGTTCGGAGTCCCGGATGAGATCACGGACATGACGAGGAGTCTAGAAATGGTCGAGACGTAAAGATTTATATATTGGAAGCCTATGTTTGGACATAGGAAGTGTTCCGGGTGAAATCGGGATTTTACCGGAATACCGGGAGGGTTACCGGAACCCCCCGGGAGACTAATGGGCCTATTGGGCCTTAGTGGAAAAGAGAAAAGGGGCAGCCCACAGCTGGCCGCCCCCCCCCCTTCCCCAAGTCCTAGTAGGACTAGGAGAAGGGGCCGGCCCCCCCTCTCTCTCCTTTCCCCTTTGAGAGTCCTAGTTGGAATAGGATTGGAGGGGGGAGTCCTACTCCCGGTAGGAGTAGGACTCCCCCTGCGCCTCCCTCTCTCTGGCCGGCCAGCCCCCTCCCTCCAACCTTTATATACGGGGGCAGGGGACACCCCAAGACACACAAGTTGATCCCGGAGATCGTTCCTTAGCCGTGTGCGGTGCCCCCTGCCACCAAATTCCACCTCGATCATACCGTTGTAGTGCTTAGGCGAAGCCCTGCGTCGGTAGTACATCAAGATCGTCACCACGCCATCGTGCTGACGAAACTCTTCCTCGACGCTTTGCTGGATCGGAGCCCGAGGATCGTCATCGAGCTGAACGTGTGCTAAGAACTCGGAGGTGCCGGAGTAACGGTGCTTGGATCGGTCGGATCGGGAAGAAGACGTACGACTACTTCCTCTACGTTGTGTGATCGCTTCTGCAGTCGGTCTGCGTTGGTACGTAGACAACACTCTCCCCTCTCGTTGCTGTGCATCACCATGATCTTGCGTGTGCGTAGGAAAATTTTCGAAATTACTGCGTTCCCCAACAGTTTTTTCGTCCAACGAAAATGAAAACTTCCTTAGATAACATTGTTTGCCATTCCAATATGCACTCTTGTGCACAATATGAGATCATTTGAACAAACTATGCCATGGATGTTGCCATAAGATTGATCATTTGGCTTGAAAGCCATTGATTTCCACACATGATAGCTCGTTTCTGAGAACACTTTTTTATAATAATTTCCGTATTACAAGTTTGTTACTTTCCCTAGGAATTTGGCCACATATGATGACACAATGCGAAGGTTTCCCAATTTTTTCATTTTTTTTGAATTTTTTATGCCCGTTTCAAAATGCGGTCAAAACGGCGGGAATGACCGTTCCTAGCTAGTGGTTGAATCTTGGAATTTTTTTGGTGTTTCTCTGATTAAATAGGTCCTTATGTAACTATAAATGATTTTTGGAAAAAATAAATAGCAAACTATGAGGCAGCTGCAGTTCAAATTTGACCCGCTTCCACCTGAATTGGCGTAAATTTGTCTTTTTCACGAGAGGTGGATCAAAAAAATTTACACCCAACCATTTTGTCAATTATGCATTAAATATGGCCTAGTATTTTATAAAAATTATTTGGTCCAATTTTGCAACAATTATTTGGTAGTTCCTTCGCAAAAAAAACCTCCTTTCGGGCACTCGAAAAATGGAAAATGGTTTTTTCGTCCAACGAAAATGAAAACTTCCTTATACAACATTGTTTGCCATTCCGATATGCACTCTTGTGCACAATATGAGATCATTTGAACAAACTATGCCATGGATGTGGCCATAAGATTGATCATTTGGCTTGAAAGCCATTGATCTCTATACACGATAGCTCGTTTCTGAGAACACTTTTTTATAATAATTTCCGTATTACAAGTTTGTTATTTTTCCCGGGAACTTGGCCACATATGATGACACGATGCGAAGGTTTCGCAATTTTTTGATTTTTTTTGAATTTTTTATGCCCGTTTCAAAATGCGGTCAAAACGGTGGGAATTACCGTTCCTAGCTCGTGGTTGAATCTTGGAATTTTTTTGGTGTTTCTCTGATTAAATAGATACTTATGTACCTAGAAATGATTTTCGGAAAAAATAAATAGCAAACTATGAGGCAGCTGCAGTTCAAATTTGACCCGCTTCCAGCTGAATCGGCGGAAATTTGTCTTTTTCACGAGAGGTGGATCAAAACTTTTTGCACCCAACCATTTGGTCAAATTTGCATCAAATATGGCCTAGTATTTTATAAAAATGATTTGGTCCAATTTTGCAACAATTATTTGGGAGGTCCTTCACAAAAAAACCTCCTTTTGGGCACTCGAATAATGAAAAATGGTTTTTTCATACAAAGAAAATGAAAACTTCCTTAGGCAACATTGTTTGCCATTCCAATATGCACCCTTGTGCACAATATGAGATCATTTGAACCAACTATGCCATGAATGTGGCCATAAGATTGATCATTTGCTTGAAAGCCATTGATCTCCATACATGACAGCTCATTTCTGAGAACACTTTTTTAAAATAATTGCCGTATTACAAGTTTGTTATTTTTCCTGGGAACTTGGCCACATATAATGACACAATGCAAAGGATTCCCAAATTTTTTATTTTTTTTAAAAAAATTATGCCCGTTTCAAAATGCGGTCAAAACGGCGGGAATGACTGTTCCTAGCTAGTGGTTGAATCTTGGAATTTTTTTGGTGTTTCTCTGATTAAATAGATACTTATGTACCTAGAAATTATTTTTGGAAAAAATAAAGATCAAACTACAAGGCAGCTACAGTTCAAATTTGACCCACTTCCGGCTGAATCGGCGGAAATTTGTCTTTTTCACGAGAGGTGGATCAAATCTTTTTACACCCAACCATTTGGTCAATTGTGCATTAAATATGACCTAGTATTTTATAAAAATGATTTGGTCCAATTTTGCAACAATTATTTGGGAGGTCTTTCACAAGAAAACTTATTTTGGACACTCAAAAAATGGAAAATTGTTTTTTCATGCAAAAGAAATAAAAACTCCCTTTGTCAATGTTGTTTGCCAATCTAAGATGAAACTTGTGCAAAATATGACATCATTTGAACAAATATTAGATAGGTCTTTCATAATAAAACTCATTTTAAGCATTGAAAAATGGAATGAAAAATTTGTACGTAATCAATCATGACCAATTTATATGGTCAAAAAATCGTCAAACTGTTTGGTGCGCTCTGATTGGTTCATAGGCATACCACGCGGATCATGCATCAACCACCGTCGGATGCTTCTGGATCCAACGGCAGCCCTCACCCCCTCACCCTCTCACCCAAACCCTAGCTTCCCCGATCCACTCCTCTCCCCCGATCCACTCTCCCACCCAAACCCTAGCTTCCCCGATCCACTCTCTCCCTCTCATCCCATACCCGCCACCCCCAACCCACTCGATCCCCAACCACCCAACCGCCGCCGGCACCGTCCTCCGTCCTCTCCCCCAACCCCGGCCGCCGGCAACCCCTCCCCTCCCCTTCTCTCCCATGTCCGCGGTCGGATCCGCGCTCCCTCCTCGCTCATGACCTAGACCTAGCACCATGGCACGACCATGGGCATGGAGGCCGCCAGATCCACCCCCTCCCCCTCCCTCCCACCTCGATCCGCTGTCACCCCCACCGTCGACGACCCGCGATAGTGGCAGTGGGCTCGTGAGCCAGATCATAAGGAAGGACGTCCCCTTCCTCCCGATCTCATCGTGCTCCTCTCGATCCCGTCCACTTCCTCCCCACAACAAAGCCTCAGTTTTGACCATGTCTCGCTGCTGTGTGCAGAATTCTGGGAGGCATGGGGCCGGGGGCGTGTGCCAGATCTGCACCGACGGCCTGGGCACCATGGTGGAAGGCGAGGTATTCACCACGGTGGAAGGAGGGCATCCAGGCCTGCCTCCTGTGCAAACCGCGTACAAGCATCACCTGGGCATGAGAAGACCAGTTCCACGCCAACAAGATGAACCTGGGCGATGCTGACGCAGTACGACATCGAGGAGGTGCAGCAGGAGCACTGCAACTACCTATGTGAGCACTCGATTCTTCTTCCTGATTCGATTTGGTGCTGATTTGATTCATTCCCGATGCATGATTCTTCTTCTTAGGTACTCTTCTGTTGATGAACTTCCTCCACACCTGGAGTGACAAGAAAACGCGAAAGAAGTGGTTGTTCAGCGACCAGACTGTGGGCTAAGAAAATCCAGCTGAAAGATAGACGACCACCATACCTGCCTGAGAAAGATCCTGCCCACAGTCCATGGATGGTAAGATTTGTTTCATGATTCAGTTTTGGGTTAAGTAGTAAGCAGAAGTCTAGTTACAATGCCTCTTATGAAGAAAGACTTGCAGATATCCATCTTGTGCTGCATGCCCATTGATGCATACCTGTTGTCAGTGCTATCCGTCTTGGCCTTGCATGTGGTATGGTTGCTAGTTCCTTCTACTGGCATCTCCATCTCTCACCACCATTGCGTAGATAGATTATAGTTGCTAGTTCGGTCTCCTTTTGGTATGAATGTGCTATGTAGGTTGCGAAATGCATCGAGATCAGTCTTCAAGTGATCATACTGCTGGTGGCTCTTTCCTAGGTAGTACATGCATCATCAGTCCTATATAGTTGCTGCTCATGTACTCACTTTGTTCTAGGAAAGTGGGAGGGCAGGGCCCCTTGATTTTCTTTTGCTGATTTATATCCCCAATCAGGAATCAGACTAGATTAGAGTTCAGAGATTGATAAAATTGAATTCTCACATATAAAGTTTTAATTGCAAGGATGGGAGGTGGATGCCCGTACAGATTTGGCGTATCCGACCTCGGTATCCACAAGGAGGAGCGGCGACAACCCCGGACCCGTCCGCTGGTGCTGCTGATCCTGCTTGGACGGACATGCTGCCTCTTCCATGTCGGCTACATGACAACCATGGTGAGCTCTCTGCTCCCTGCATCTTACAATAGTTGGCCTGAGATTATAGTTGGGCTAGAAATGAACTTCTTCAGTTCGATTTGTAAGATATAATACCAGTCGAAATCAGTGGATCATGGGTGATATGAGATTCTAACTAAATCCTTAAGTTTGTTTCTTTAACCATATGTGTAACTAAAATCCTGGTTCATTGCATTTTAACAATGCAAGCTGTACCACGAGTCATTCAACAATTACAGGATATTGTGACTTTCATCGGTACCTACTTGGACACACAAAATATGAGTAGCTACAATTGAATTCTGGTTATATTATGTTGTCAGCTTCATCTGTTCTGATTCTATGATATCTATGGAGATATTGGTTCAGTTAGTTTTTTCTAGTACAACTACCATGAATATCCATGTCTCTTTATAACAGTAAGTTAGTCTGATGCTAGACTAGACGCCTCTTTATGCAAGTTTATTGTCATGTATATTTATATGTATAAAGTTGAATCAAGTAGTAACATGTGAAAAACACTTGCACTGGTGTATGTAAGGAGTCAAGTACATGTTTGTTACAGCAGGGCAGAGTAGATGTTTGTGTTACCATCCAGTCCACTGACAACATGTTTCTGTTATTGTGGTGCTTGCTTAACTCACTGCCATCTACATTCTGTTCTTTTTTTAGCATCTGTCGAGAAACTATTGTGATAATTTGATGCCCATCTGGTGACTATTTATGCCTTTAGTGTCAATCGATGTTGCATAATCTGATTTGGACACCTAGGTTCTTGCATGGTTCTTAGATTAATTGTTCTGTTTTGTTGTTAGCAAATATTGCTTTTATTAAGACTATAAACATGTGACTATCTCTCTCATTTACAGGAGTTCTGGGCTGAAGACATTCGAAGAAGCCCGAAGCCCCAGTCAACAACTTGCTTTATATATTACTGAATTTGTTATGCTAATATTCTTGAGAAATTTGATGTACTGCTGAACATGCTGGGAATTTGATGTATATTTGCTCGCTAAACTTGATGTATACTTGCTCGCTGAACTCAGAATATTACTTTTTATTCACTTGAAATTCATTTCTTGACTAAAAGTGGCCAGAAAAAGAAATAGATAGCCCAAAAGAAAAATGTCCGAAATGCCTATTGGACCAAATCTATTCGGGCTTTGAAAAAAGGCCTAAAATATATTGGTTGGCACAAAGGCTGAAATTTGAAAAGAAATGGACCATTGAAAGGCCGGGGCCTAGAAAATATGGTCCAGGCCCAAAAAAGAAATGTACAACAAAAGACATCAGTCTAGAGAATCGAATTGTTGGGCCAGGCCCATGTAGCTAGTGAAAATTAACAGAAAAATAAATATTAAAATGGCCGAATTGTTGGGCTAGGCCCATGTAAAACACCTAATCGGACCGGGCTGAATCTTGTGCCACGTCAGATTGCCACGCTGGATCCTGCGTGGCCTGGGAAGGTTGCTAGTGACCAAAACGCCACAGTAGACATATTTTGGTCATAAACGTCTACGACCATTCGAGAAGAAAGGTCGCTATAGTCAGTTTACGACGGCCAGCTTTTGACCTTATGTTTTTGGTCACAAAAAGGTCATAAATGGAAATTTGTGACCATTTAGTGACCAACAGTGGTGGTCACAAGTTGACATATTTCTTGTAGTGACATTATGAATATGTGTATCACTATGATCGAGATCCAATAAACCATTTTCATTGGGTGTGTAACCATATAAGGTTTTATTCATGTAAACAGAACAACAATTTATTCTCTTACTTAAATGAATAACCGTATTGCAATAAACATGATCAAATCATATTCATGCTCAACGCAAACACCAAATAACACTTATTTAGGTTCAACACTAATCCCAAAAGTATAGGGGAGTGTGCGATGATGATCATATCAATCTTGGAACTACTTCCAACACACATCGTCACTTCACCCTTGACTAGTCTCTGTTTATTCTGCAACTCCTGTTTCGAGTTACTACTCTTAGCAACTGAACCAGTATCAAGTACCGAGGGGTTGCTATAAACACTAGTAAAGTACACATCAATAACATGTATATCAAATATACTTCTGTTCACTTTGACATCCTTCTTATCCACCAAATACTTGGGGTAGTTCCGCTTCCAGTGACCAATCCCTTTGCAGTAGAAGTACTTAGTCTCAGGCTTAGGACCAGACTTGGGTTTCTTCACTTGAGCAGCAACTTGCTTGCCGTTCTTCTTGAAGTTTCCCTTCTTCCCTTTGCCCTTTTCTTGAAACTAGTGGTCTTGTCTACCATCAACACTTGATGTTTTTCTTGATTTCTACCTTCGTCGATTTTAGCATCACGAAGAGCTTGGGAATCGTTTCCGTTATCCCTTGCATATTATAGTTCATCACAAAGTTCTGCTAACTTGGTGATGGTGACTAGAGAATTCTTTCAATCACTATCTTATCTTGAAGATTAACTCCCACTTGATTCAAGCGATTGTAGTACCCAGACAATCTGAGTACATGCTCACTGCTTGAGCGATTCAGCTCCATCTTGTAGCTATAGAATTTGTTGGAGACTTCATATCTCTCAACTGGGGTATTTGCTTGAAATATTAACTTCAACTCCTGGAACATCTCATATGGTCCATGACATTCAAAACGTCTTTGAAGTCCCGATTCTAAGCCGTTAAACATGGTGCACTAAACTATCAAGTAGTCATCATATTGAGCTAGCCAAATGTTCATAACATCTGCATCTCCTCTTGCAATAGGTCTGTCACCTGGCGGTGCATCAAGGACATAATTTTTCTGTGAAAGCAATGAGGATAAACCTCATATCACGGATCCAATCCGCATCATTGCTACTAACATCTTTTAACATAGTTTTTCTCTAGGAACATATATATAACATAGGGAAGCAACAACGCGAGCAATTGATCTACAACATAGATATGCTAATACTACCAGGACTAAGTTCATGATAAATTAAAGTTCAATTAATCATATTACTTAAGAACTCCCACTTAGATAGACATCCCTCTAATTTTCTAAGTGATCATGTGATCCAAATCAACTAAACCATAACCGATCATCACGTGAAATGGAGTAGTTTTCAATGGTGAACATCACTATGTTGATCATATCTACTATATGAGTCATGCTCGATCTTTCGATCTCAGTGTTCCGAGGCCATATCTGCATATGCTAGGCTCGTCAAGTTTAACCTGAGTATTCTGCGTGTGCAAAACTGTCTTGCACCCGTTGTAGATGGACGTAGAGCTTATCACACCCGATCATCACGTGGTGTCTGGGCACGACAAACTTTGGCAACGGTGCATACTCAGGGAGAACACTTTTACCTTGAAATTTAGTGAGAGATCATCTTATAAAGCTACCGTCGAAATAAGCAAAATAAGATGTATACAAGATAAACATCACATGCAATCAAAATATGTGACATGATATGGCCATGATCATCTTGTGCCTTTGATCTCCATCTCCAAAGTACCGTCATGATCTCTATCGTCACCGGCATGACACCATGATCTCCATCATCTTGATCTATATCAATGTGTCGTCACGTGGACGTCTCGCCAACTATTGCTTTTGCAACTATTGCTATCGCATAGCGATAAAGTAAAGCAATTGTTTGGCGCTTGCATCTTATGCAATAGAGAGACGACCATAAGGCGTTTGCCAGTTGCCGATAACTTCCACAAAACATGATCATCTCATACAACAACTTATATCTCATCACGTCTTGACCATATCACATCACAACATGCCCTGCAAAAACAAGTTAGACGTCCTCTACTTCGTTTGTTGCAAGTTTTACGTGGCTGCTACGGGCTTAAGCAAGAACCAATCTTACCTACGAATCAAAACCACAACGATAGTTTGTCAAGCTGGTGCTGTTTTAACCTTCCCAAGGACCGGGCGTAGCCACACTCGGTTCAACTAAAGTTGGAGAAACTGACACCCGCTAGTCACCTGTGTGCATAGCACGACGGTAAAACCAGTCTCGTGTAAGCGTACGCGTAATGTCGGTCCGGGCCGCTTCATCCAACAATACCGCCGAACCAAAGTGTGACATGCTGGTAAGCAGTATGACTTATATCGCCCACAACTCACTTGTGTTCTACTCGTGCATATTACATCAACACATAAAACCTGGGCTCGGATGCCATTGTTGGGGAACGTAGTAATTTCCAAAAAAATCCTACGCACACACAAGATCATGGTGATGCATAGCAACGAGAGGGGAGAGTGTGATCTACGCACCCTTGTAGATCGACAACGGAAGCGTTTGGTTGATGTAGTAGTACGTCTCCACGGCCCGACCGATCAAGCACCGAAACTATGGCACCTCCGAGTTCTAGCACACGTTCAGCTCGATGACGATCCCCGGACTCCGATCCAGCAAAGTGTCGAGGAAGAGTTCCGTTAGCACGACGGCGTGGTGAAAATCTTGATGTAATACTGTCGCAGGGCTTCTCCTAAGCACCGCTACAATATTATCGAGGACTATGGTGGCAGGGGGCGCCGCACACGGCTAAGAATATGATAACGTGGATCAACTTGTGTCCCTCTGGGGTGCCCCTGCCTCCGTATATAAAGGCTCAAGGGGGGGGGGTGCAGCCGGCCTAGGAGAGGCGCGCCAGGAGGAGTCCTACTCCCTCCGAGAGTAGGATTCCCCCCCCCAATCCTAGTTGGAATAGGATTCGCGGAGGGGGGAAAAGAGGAAGGGGGGCCGGCCCCCTCTCCTTGTCCTATTCGGACGAAGGGAGGGGAGGGGCGCGTGGCCCATCTCTGGCTGCCTCTTCTCTTTTCCACTAAGGCCCACTAAGGCCCATATATCTCCCAGGGGGTTCCGGTAACCTCCCGGTACTCCGGTAAAATCCCGATTTCACCCGGAACACTTCCGATATCCAAACATAGGCTTCCAATATATCAATATTTCTGTCTCGACCATTTCGAGACTCCTCGTCATGTCCGTGATCACATCCGGGACTCCGAACATCCTTTGGTACATCAAAACGTATAAACTCATAATATAACTATCATCGAAACCTTAAGCGTGTGGACCCTATGGGTTCGAGAACAATGTAGACATGAACGAGACACGTCTCCGGTCAATAACCAATAGTGGGACCTGGATGCCCATATTGGCTCCTACATATTCTACGAAGATCTTTATCGGTCAGACCGTATAACAACATACGTTGTTCCCTTTGTCATCGGTATGTTACTTGCCCGAGATTCGATCATCGGTATCCAATACCTAGTTCAATCTCGTTACTGGCAAGTCTCTTTACTCGTTCCGTAATACATCATCCCGCAACTAACTCATTAGTTGCAATGCTTGCAAGGCTTGAGTGATGTGCATTACCGAGAGGGCCTAGAGATACCTCTCTGACGATCGGAGTGACAAATCCTAATCTCGAAATACGTCAACCCAACATGTACCTTTGGAGACACCTGTAGAGCACCTTTATAATCACCCAGTTACGTTGTGATGTTTGGTAGCACACAAAGTGTTCCTCTGGCAAACGAGAGTTGCATAATCTCATAGTCATAGGAACATGTATAAGTCATGAAGAAAGCAATAGCAACATACTAAACGATCGGGTGCTAAGCTAACACTACTGGAATCAGCTAATTTGCCATCTGCCAGCTCTTTGCCGTCTGCTAGCTGACGGCAAAGCAGCTCTTTGTCGTCAGCTACCAAAAAGCAGACGGCAAAGAACTGGCAGACGGCAAAGAAGCTCTTTGCCGTCCGCCAGTTCTTTGCCGTCTGCTGGCAGATGGCAAAGAATCTTTGCCGTCAGCTGGTAGACGGCAAAGAGAGAGGTGGCCCCCACCCCCCGCCCGTTTGGGAAAAACATAACGGGCCACCTCTTTGCCGTCCGCCAGCAGACGGCAAAGAGGCAAAGTGGCGGACGGCAAAGAGAGGCGGACGGCAAAGAGGGCACTATCTAACGGCCCGTGCCCCCCCCCCCGCCCGCCTCTCTGTTCTCACCACTTCGTCCCGCCCCGCGCCCCACCACGCACCCCCGCCGCCCGCCGCGCGCCGCCGCCTCTTGCCCCCCCCCCCCACCGCCCCGTCGCCCCCCCGCCCCGGCCCCCCGCCGCCCCGCCGCCCCGGCACCCCGCCGCCCCGCGCCCCACCGTGCCGGGCCCGGCCCCCCTCCGCCACAGGCCGCCCCGCGCCCCAGCCAGCTCCTCCACCGCCCCGCCCCCTCCTCCACCGGCGCTGCAGAAGGTGAGCCCCGGCCTCCTTTTTTCTGTTTTTTCTGTTTTTTTCCTTTTTAGTTTTAGTTTAGTTTTAGTTTTAGTTTTAGTTTTAGGTTTAGTTTTAGTTTAGTTTTAGGTTTAGATTTAGTTTTTTCCTTTTTTCTGTTTTATTTGTTTTAGGTTTATGTTTAGTTTAGATTTAGTTTTAGTTTTAGTTTTAGGTTTAGTTTTAGGTTTAGTTTAGTTTAAGGAAAGAAGAAGAAGAAGAGAAAAAGAGGAGAGGAGGAGAAGAAGAAGAGGAAGAAGAAGAAGAGGAGGAGGAGGAGAAGAAAAAAGAAGAAGAGGGAAAAGAAGAAGAAAAAAGAGGAGAGGAGGAGAAGAAGAAGAGGAAAAAGGAAAGGAGGAAGAAGAAGAAGAAGAAGAAGAAGGAAAAAAAAGGAAGAAAAGGAAGAAGAAGAAAAGGAAAAAAAGAGGAAAAACCCCCGACCCGACACGGCACCCCGACCCCGACCCGGCACCCCGACCCCTAGACCCCGACCCCGACACCCCGACCCCGACCCCGACCCCGACACCCCGACCCCGACCCCGACACCCCGACCCCGAGCCTGACCCGACACCCCGACCCCGACACGGACACGGCATCCCGACCCCAACCCGACACCCCGACCCCGAGACCCCGACCCCGACACCGACACGACACCCCAACACCGACACCCTGACACCACACCCACCCTTACCCCGACACCGACACGGCACCCCGACCCCGACCCAGCACCCCGACCAGACACCCCGACCCCGAGACCCCGACCCCGAGCCTGACCCGACACCTCGACCCCGAGACCCCGACCCCGAGACCCCGGGCCTGACCCGACACCCCGACCCCAACACTGACACGGCACCCCGACCCCGACCCGGCACCCCGACCCGACACCCCGACCCCGAGACCCCGACCACGACCCCGACCGTGAGTCGGACCCGACACCCCGACACCGACACCGACACGGCACCCCGATCCCGACCCGGCACCCCGACCCGACACCCCGACCCCGAGACCCCGACCCCGACACGGCACCCTGACACCGACAGGGCACCCCGACCACCGACACCTCCCGAAAATTAAGGTGTTCTTTGGCCTTCCAGAGGCCGACGGGGTCATATATTTGTGAATTATTAGTTAGGTCATATATTTTTCGATTTAGTTATGAAAAACATCATATATAATTGTGTTGATCGTGTAGTTTTAAATGTGCAGTTGTTTCATCGCTGCGAGGTTTGGTGTTCGACGACCTCGCCGTGCGTTTGACGAGCTCTGCCCCTTCGTTCGTGGGTGAGCACAAATGACAAGTCCTCCTCCCCCATTAATTATTTGATCTATTCCGATGAAACTTGATAGCTAGCTATATATGTGTCTTGAATCATCAGTATGCGTAACCAATATGTGTCTCCCGTTCGAAAGCGTCATAGTTATAAATATGCATGCATTTGCATATTTATAACCTTGATTCTTTCGAATTGTCCAACGCTATCCATGGACAGCCCGAGTATGTGTAGATTGGGTTCGTTTTCCCATATGCTTTGCTCCGGATCCGACGCATATATTTCGTCAGTGCCTCCCCTGTTGTTCTCTGGGTACACATCCTCTCTGTTTATTGCAGAGACGTGTATAAGGAGAACAGTGGGGAGGTGCTGCCAAAATTTTGCGTCGGATCCGGAGCATAGCATGGGAAAATGAACCCAATCTACACATACAAGGGTGGGATTATGACCTATCATTACCTATTAGAGTGTAGGTTGCATGGACGTAATAAAATTGACAAAGTAGATCAACTGATGAATATATACATGGTGAATTACATATATAATTGTTGTGTGTCCAGTAGCTCTGAAAGTCAAGATGACTGACCGTGCTTGGATGTATACCGGTCACACTGGTCAAAACAAATGGAGCGCTGAATGGTTCACAAAAACTAAGGGGTTTGTGCAAGCCGCATTTGCTAATGGCCAAAAGAAAACCTGGTGCCCCTGTTTCCGGTGCGGCAATTGGGAAAAGAAGACAGAGGCTGAAATGGGCAAACACCTGCAGAAGAGTGGTTTTACGCCCGATTATACGGTGTGGACATTTCATGGTGAGTCTGCCCAACGTGACCGAGCTGAGGTGGATCGTCGTCGCACCGACGAGCATGGTACCGGGATGGATAACATGGTGCAAGACTATGATGATGCTCGGGATTCGGACGAGGAGATGGAGGAATCTGCAAAGGCCTTCAATGAAATGTTGGAGTCTTCGAAACGTCCGCTCCACGAGCACACTGAGCTTTGTCAGTTGGATGCCATCTCACAAGTAATGGCTCTGAAGGCTCAGTTCAACTTGGGCAGAGAATGCTACGACGCAATTATGACAGTATTTGGACGCTTTCTACCCAAAGGCCATGTAATGCCTGCAAACCTGTACCAGTCGGACAAAATCCTCCGTGCACTGAAGATGCCCTATGAGAAGATACATGCCTGTGAGAAAGGATGTGCCTTATTTAGGCTTGACTATGCGGACTTGAACTATTGTCCCATTTGCAAGTCTTCCAGGTATATTGTGGTAGACAACGGTATGGGTGAGAAGACATAGACCAAAATCCCCGTTAGTGTTCTTCGGTATATGCCAATCGTACCAAGACTTCAACGTCTTTTCATGGTCGAAGAGACGGCTAGACAGATGACATGGCACAAAACAGGGAAAAGAACCGAGCTAGATGCAGATGGGAATCTGATGATGGTACACACATCGGATGGTGTTGCGTGGAAAAAGTTTGATGAATTACATGCTGACAAAGCGGCAGATCCGAGGCATCCTCGAGTCGGCATCAGCACGGATGGGTTCAGTGTGTTTGGTATGACGGCAGCCCAATATAGTTGTTGGGCCGTATTTGTCTTTCCACTCAATCTCCCCCCCGGACAGATTATGCAAAGAAAGAACATTTTCCTGACGTTGATAATTCCAGGACCCAACTATCCGGGCAAAAATATGAATGTGTACATGCAGCCGCTTAAGGACGAATTGCAAGAAGCCTGGGATAATGGGTTCAAGACATACGACGCCTTTAGAAAACGGAACTTCATAATGTGTGTCTGGTACATGTACTCGACGCATGACTTGCTGACGTATGCGCTATTCGTTGGCTGGTGTGTGCATGGAAGGTTCCCGTGCCCCACATGCAAGGGAGCTCTTGAGTTTCGTTGGCTTCAGGCCGGTCGCAAGTTTTCTTGCTTCGACGTGCATAGACAGTTCCTGGATCCTCGCCATAAGTTCAGGAAAGACAAGAAGAACTTCATCTGGGGTAGAGTTGTCAAAAACTCTACACCACCTGCATTGACAGGCCAACAGACCCTGGATTAGTTAAACGCTCTCGAGCCAGATCCACAACGTCCAGGGTACTTCAAGGGGTATAATACTAAGCACGCGTGGACTCACAAAACATGCTTATGGGATCTGCCTTACTTCAAAGACCTCCTTTGCCCACACAACATCGACGTGATGCACACTGAGAAGAATATCGCCGAGGCACTTTTTGGTACATTGTTCGGCATAGATGGGAAGTCAAAGGATAATACTAAGGCTAGAGTCGATCTGGAGGCGCTATGTGATAGGCCGTTACTAAACATGAAAGAACCGAAAGGAAAGCAGAACTGGACGAAGCCAAAGGCATGGTTCAATCTTGGAAGGCCAGCTATGAGGGAAATTCTCTTGTGGGTGCAACAGCAGTTGATGTTTCCCGATGGGTATGCAGCAAATCTAAAGAGGGGAGCGAATCTTGATAAACTGAAGATATTTGGTCTCAAGAGTCATGATTGGCACATATGGATTGAGCGGGTAATGCCGGTGATGTTGCGTGGCTTCATCCCTGAGGATGAATGGCTAGTACTGGCAGAACTCAGCTATTTCTTCCGTGTTCTTTGTGTGAAAGAACTATCGCCTGGAGTGCTAGAAGAAATGGAAGAGTTGGCGCCGGAGTTGATCTGCAAGTTAGAGAAGATCTTTCCACCGGGCTTCTTTAATCCAATGCAGCATTTGATTTTGCATCTCCCAACCGAGGCAAGATTGGGGGGGCCCGTGCAAAATCATTGGTGCTACCCAACTGAGAGGATGCAGAAGACGCTTCGAGAAAAATGTAAAAATAAACGTAGAATTGAAGCATCGATGGCTGAGGCATTCATTACAGAGGAGGCGGCAAACTTCGTAACAGCGCACTACGAAGCCAAAAATCGTCATTTGCATAATCCGAAGCCTCGGTACAATGCTGACGAGCCTAAAAAGGGTGGATCCAACCTCAGCCTATTCAAAGGGAATCTCGCACCAGCTAGTGTTTCACATCCACTATCTTTGGATAACGAAGAATGGCGGACCATTTCGTTGTATATCTTCAACAACCTGATAGAAGTGCGGCCGTACATCGAGTAAGTTCTCGGTACATTGTTTCACAACTTCTATTTCCTTTGAACTACTCTTATTCCTGGATATGTCATACAGTCGATACGTCACCATATTCTCGTATGGAGCGGAGATCCAAAAGGATTCCGTCGAAGACTATGAGCTTCTCGCAAAGCAAGGAGGTGGCTATCCCGGTTTCATCTCTTTGGTGCAGCGTAACTCCAGACAACCATCGCACGATCCTTCTCCAGCTACCGACATGAGCCACCCCGCTCCTACACCTCCTGGATCTTGGTAAGTTTATCTAGTGTTTTGCTTAACACATGCATAAAGACCTAGACTTAGCTTTATTTCCTCCAATGGTTACCATAATGACGTAGACTTAGCTTCTTCTCCTCCAAAATGACTTAATAAGCTTACTGACCTCCAAAACCATCCATTTTACCTAAGTTAGCTCTAAAACTATCTATACTTAGCTTACTTATGTCAAAAATTGCATAATTAGCTTAGTTAGCTCATAGACGATCCATTTTACCTAAGTTAGCTCCAAAATGACCCATCTTACCTAGGTTAGCTTATAAATGATCCAGTTTATCCAAGTTAGCTCTAAAATGACCCAATTTACCTAGAGTAGCTCCTAAACGATCCATTTCACCTAAGTTAGCTAAAAACGATCCATTTCACCTAAATTAGCTCTTAAATGATCCATTTCACCTAAGTTTGCTCAAAAACGATCCATTTCACCTAAATTAGCTCTTAAATGATCCATTTCACCTAAGTTTGCTCAAAAACGATCTATTTCACCTTAGTTAGCTCAAAAACGATCCATTTCACCTAAATTAGCTCTTAAATGATCCATTTCACCTAAGTTTGCTCAAAAACGATCTATTTCACCTTAGTTAGCTCAAAAACGATCCATTTCACCTTAGTTAGCTCAAAAACGATCCATTTCACCTAAATTAGCTCTTAAATGATCCATTTCACCTAAGTTTGCTCAAAAACGATCCATTTCACCTAAGTTAGCTAAAAAACGATCCATTTTACCTTAGTTAGCTCAAAAACGATTCATTTCACCTTAGTTAGCTCAAAAACGATCCATTTCACCTTAGTTAGCTCAAAAATGATGCCCTTCACCTTAGTTAGCTCAAAAACGATTCATTTCATCTTAGTTAGCTCAAAAACGATCCATTTTACCCAAGTTAGCTCATAAACGATCCATTTTACCTAAGTTAGTTCTAAAATGATCCATTTAACCTTACTTAGCTCATAAATGATCCATTCTACCGAAGTTAGCTCTAAAATGACCCATTTTACCTAGGTTAGCTCCAAAATGATCCATCTTACCTAGGTTACTTCTAAAATGATGCATTTTACCTAAGTTTGCTCATAAGCGATCCATTGCACCTAGGTTAGCTCATAAACGATCCATTTCACCTAAGTTAGCTCACAAATGATCAATTTCACCTAAATTAGCTCATAAATGTCATATATATATTCTTCTTCTTCTTCTTCTAATCTTCTTCTTCTAACTTTCTTATTTCCCATTTTGCAGAATTCATTCACTTCACGGAAGCTTGCATAGATGGAGTGCTTGTTTGGATGAACTATGTTTCCTTTGTATCTATGAACTATGCATGTATGGTAGGATGACACTATTGTAATATGTATGGTTGGATGCATGTATGTTGAACTTGCTATGTATGGTTGATGGAACTATGCATGTATGTTGAAATTATATGTGTTGGATATCTCATATGTTTGCTGTGAACTTGCCATGTGAAAAATATATATGTATCATCTATTTGCTGTGAAAATGGTTGGGTATATGAAAAAACAGAAAAAAGAGCCAATATGCAGGCTCTTTGCCGTCTGCCACCGACGGCAACGGGCTCTTTGCCGTCTGCCGCGGACGGCAAAGAAGCCACGTGGCGTCCACCTGTGCTTCCTGGGAGCTGGCCCATTTGGTCAGCTTGCCTACAGTGGCAGACGACAAAGACTTTGCCGTCAGTGGCAGACGGCAAAGAACCTGTTTACCGAAGCCTACTTTGCCAGAGCCTTTTGCCGTCCGCCGCTGACGGCAAAGGCCTTTGCCGTCCGCCGTTCGGGCCTTTGCCGTCCGCCGTGGCAGACGGCAAAGTAGCCGATTCTTGTAGTGTAATGGAATGGGTCATGTCAATCAGATCATTCACCTAATGATGTGATCCCGTTAATCAAATAACAACTCTTTGTCCATGGTTAGGAAACATAACCATCTTTGATTAAAGAGCTAGTCAAGTAGAGGCATACTAGTGACACTCTGTTTGTCTATGTATTCACACATGTATTATGTTTCCGGTTAATACAATTCTAGCATGAATAATAAACATTTATCATGAAATAAGGAAATAAATAATAACTTTATTATTGCCTCTAGGGCATATTTCCTTCATTATCAACCTTGGAATCACTTCCAACTCACATCATCACCTTGCCCTTCACTAGTCTCTGTTTATTTTGCAACTCCCGTTTTGAGTTACTACTCTTAATAACTGAACCAATATCAAATATTGAGTTGTTGTTATAAAAACTAGTAAATTACACATCAATAACATGTATTTCAAATATATACTTTTGTTCACTTTGCCATCCTTCTTATCCGTCAAGTATCTAGGGCAGTTCCACTTCCAGTGACCATTTCCTTTGCAGTAGGAGCACTCAGTTTCAGGCTTGGGTCTAGCTTTGAGCTTCTTCATAGGAGTGGCAACTTGCTTGCCTTTCTTCTTTTCCTTTGCTTTTTTCTTGAAACTAGTGGTCTTGTTAACCATCAACACTTGATGCTATTTCTTGATCTCTACCTTCACCGATTTCAGCATCGCGAAGAGCTTGGGAATTACTTTCGTCATCCCTTGCATATTATAGTTCGTCACTAAGTTCTAGTAACTTGGTGATACTGACTAGAGAACTTTATCAATTACTATCTTATCTCAAAGATTAACTCCCACTTGATTTAAGCAATTGTAGTACCCAGACAATCTGAGCACAGGCTCACTGGTTGAGCTATTCTGCTCCACCTTGTAGGAAAAGTACTATCAGAGGTCTTATACCTCTCGACACGGGCATGAGTATGAAATACCAATTTTAACTCTTAGAACATCTTATATGTTCCGTGGCGTTCGAAACGTTTTTTAAGTCCCGGTTCTAATCCGTAAAGCATGGTGCACTAAACTATTAAGTAGTCATCATACAGAGCTTTGTCAAACGTTCATAACGTGTGCATCTGCTCCTACAATAGGTCTATCACCTAGCGGTACAGTAAGGACATAATTCTTCTGTGCAATAATGAGGATAATTCTCAAATCATGGACCCAGTCCGCATCATTGCCATTATCATCTTTCAACTTATTTTTCTCTAGGAACATATCAAAAAATAAACGGGGAGCTACATCGCAAGCTATTGATCTACAACATAGATATGCAAATACTATCAAGACTAAGTTCATGATAAATTAAAATTTAGTTTATCATATTACTTAAAAACTCTCACTTAGATAGACATCCCTCTAGTCATCTAAATGATCTCATGACCCAAATCAACTAAATTTTCATGCATGCCACTAAAATAGTGCAGACGCTTCCACGACAGCAATGGCTGCCGTGGTACTTTCTTGGCCCAAAAAATATATTTAACAATGTGTGGGTGAAGACGAACGTGACCAGCATATTCATACCTTAGCAGTGTTGTGTTCTGTCAATGAGCGCTACTAGCTCTGTAGCAAACCTGCAGCACGTATACGGTTGACATGCCGGGGAGGTGTTTAAAGAAATAAATCAGGCTTTTTTTAAGCACCGGTGCTTATTTATACAGAATAGACGCTTAACTAAGCGTCTCTCCTGTTGAAATAGGCACCGGTGCTTCAGAAAAATATGGTTTATTTTCCTAAGTATCTCTCTAAGCAAATCCCATTATACAAGGCCTTAGCAGCGTCGAGGTTGCGAACGCTGCTAATGTGCTGGTCACTATACGCGTTCGGCAGGCATGCTGTTACCAGCGGCGCCGCACTAGCGGTGCCCAGCCCGAACGGTGCTGCAGGGCAATCCTGAACGCTGCTAATTAGGTTTCGCTACTAGTATAAAGCATGAGGATACTGATTCAATTGCATACTTCTACATTTCAAGAACTACTACAGTCTTAACGACTAGCTGATGATGAGGTTGACATACGTGCTAGGGACTTTGTGAAAGTTACTATGCTTTTCATCAGCGTATGTTGTGATCCAACTGGTCCGTCACACTTGTTTCACACATGGATAGCAATGTATTATGGGAATGACATCTTCCAGGATACGCTCCAGGCAGTCCATGCTATGGATTGAAAATTATTGAGCATGATGCTGGAATGATCGAAGTCTTCGAGCATACAATATGGTTGTATTATGTGCTTGATTGCTTTTAGTGCCCACATATGCAGAGGCAAAACATATATTCTTATTTTGATGTGGCATCTTGCTATCGCTGTCGATCGACATTTGCTCCGTGATGGCGTTGTTGATGCTGAAAGATGGAGGGACCATTGCGACTCTCTGGATCCGAGAGGGGAGAGGCAAATGACGAAAGTTGTGCATTCTGTGCACCCTGGCCTTCGTTATATAGAAGGACCGCCTGCCGCGACGTTGTTCGGGAACGTATTGAAACATTACACTGCGAATCTGACTCTGCTGTTGTAGCTCATATCCCATGGCGAAGTGATGGCGTCCGGTAGCCCATGTGGTCCTGTGCTGTTAAACTGTGTATGCCAGCTTTGAGGCACGCCGCTTCGCTTCACTATGCCTCATACGCTCCAATTTATCTGTACACACGGGAGCACCCTCACTTGGCATTGAGGTGTCTAGGGAGGATGAATTGTAGTGCTGAGAGACAGGCTCACATCACAAAACACACCGGTAAGCACGAGTGAGCGGTTCGGCGCGGCGTGCGTGTTGGTCGCATTGTGCCGGCCTGTTTCGTTCGTGCTAGGTAAATGTTGGTTGTGCCACAGCCTTTTGACATTGTGTCCCCTTGCTCGGATGTCATGCTTTCCAATGTCTCCAAGATATTTGGGTTCTATTTGCCCGGCCGATGGCCCCGTATCGCCTCAGTTGTTCCGAGTAGGAGTCTATGGTTCCAACGGTTCATGAGATGTACCATGGGGTGTGTAATTGGCCATTGTATTGAGCTGACTGTTGAGTTGTCCCCCGCGTCGCCCCTCCTCTGGCGACACGGGGGCGCCCCTTTCACGCGGCCACTCCCCTCCGTCCCTCACACCCAATCTCGCCGCCACATGAGGAGGCCGCCGGCAAAGGCCGCGCGCGCTCCGGGGAACATGGCGCGAGGCGCTTCTCCTGCTCCATGCATCCACCGTTTCGTCAGAGGAGGGGCGAAGGGATGCGTCAGATTGGATCGGGAGGCCGGCCTCGGAGGCGGGCGGAGGCGGCGCTCGTCGGCGTCGTCCCGGTGTCCCTGCCAGCCAGTCCCGGCCCCCTGTGAGCAGCGGCTCGTCGCTGCTTGTTCGGGCGCTGACTGGTCCGGGGCGGGGGCAGTTCTGGGGCTCCCTTCCCAAATCCGGTCGGTGTTGGCTGGGGCGCGAGGTGGGGTCAACCGGTGGTTTCTGTGGGCGGTGGTGGTGGGCGGCAGGTATGGTTGGGTGCGTGCGATCTGGGCGCCGGCCACGACAGCGTCGGAAGGGTGGTCGTGGTGAAGCGGCGCACGGCGGTGGTGGCCTGGTGCTCATCTGGTTGTGTAGTTGGGGCGTCCAGGTCCGGTGCTATCCAGATCTAGCGTCCTCAGCTGCTGGGTCGGCATCGACTCTGCTCCTGCCGATGAGCTACATGCGTGGAGGTGTCTCTGTCCGGTGGCGTGGTGGTGGCTCGCTGCTGGCTGCATGGTGGTGCGTGGCTGGGAGATGGAGGTTGCTGCCGGTGGCGGTGCTTGGCGGGGCGCTCATGGCGCCCAGTGCATCCTGTAGCTGCTGGTGCTGCCATGAGGCGGGCGGTGGCGCGGTGTGCCTTGAATAATCTGTTCACAGGGTGCATGAATGCTCAACTCGGCGAAAGCCATGCTCTGTTTAGAGCCAACGACAGTGATGTTCGTGGGCGTCACTACCCTTCCTGGAGGCATCGTCAAATTGTTGATTCACCACCCTTTGCTCGACTTCGGAGGAAACTCTGCTTCCAGGTCTACCTGGAACCAATGATGGCGGCGCAACCGAGCGTCGCACCCCTTCTTGAAGGTATCATCGAGAAGTTGGCTAGGTTGTTTTGTTGGTTAGCTACAAGCTATGGGGTTGTCGGTGGTGGTGGTGGTGTGACTGGTTTGGGGTCAACGTGGTGCGTGACGGGGTCTGGCAACATCACTCCTCTGTGCTGTGGAGCAGCCATCTCTACCCCGTATGTATGTCCTTGGTGGTGTTCTGTAGGGATCCGGCGGTAGTGCCTTTGTGTCGTCCCTCTTGTTGTGCAAGCTCAAGACCTTCTCATGGCTGCCATTGTGTTGTGGTGAGCTTCGTGCTCTTGGTGTTGTCTCGGTCATCTTTGCTCAATGGCGCGCAAGAAGCCTCCCCAACTTGCTAATCGTCCCGAACTTCACTGGCGGAGCTCGTAGTCAACGTTCGTGCTTGGCCCTCGTTGACTGTGGTGCTCCTGTGTTGTGCCATGGGTTTGGTATGCACACCAGTGCGGTGAGTTAGGTTCCTTGCAAAGTCTTGGTATTGTGTCCCTCGACATCACACCACAACTACTTGTGTGTTTTATGATGCTGTCCTTGTTAGTCTGCTATCTATGTCTTGCCTTTGGTGGGCGCCCTACTCTTCTCATCTTCTTGTAACCTTGTTACTTGTACGGTTTTCGGCCCGGTTTTCCTTATAAACGGGGTCAATTTGTTTAGGTTTTTGATCTGGTTTCCCTTATAAACCGGATCACTCTCTGGCATAATAGTCACTTTGAGTAATATATTCAGGTGGAGGGACTCCTCCCCGGATGATTCTAAAAAAAAAGACTGTTGAGTTGTAGTGCATGGGCAAAGCAGGGCATGGGCAATCATCGTCCTTGTCTGCCGTTTGCACAATACGGATGTAATCACTTGCAGCCCATTCACGAGAAACGCCCTTCAAATGACTGAATGGGCGGGTGGCTCAGCCATCGTTCCTGAAAAGAGCGTGTGCCCGGGAGCTTGAAAAGATCCCAATGCCATGACGTGCGCAATAGTACGGCTCGACTCGGGAACCGCAAGTCAGAACTCCCAAGTAATAACACAACGAGGCAACTGACCTACAAAGCCACCTCCCAACTCCCAAGTAATAACACAACGAGGCAACTGACCTACAAAGCCACCTCCAAAAGGCTGTTTTTGGCTCATGTTTTAGTTTCCATTTGTTCATTCACATCTGATTTATATTGTGCCCATGTATATTATTATTCATGCAAATGGCCTTTGGGGATGATTTATAGAACAAACATGTGTTAGACGTGCTGCCCATAGTGTTGCTTAACTTCCTGGCTGCAGTTTCAAATAGTACACTTAACATCCGGTCTGCGGTTGGTCTCTGCACCAATTGGCGTAATGGGTCATCTAGTGATGATAAATTATGGAGCAAATAAAAGGCTTGCACACTTATGCTTCTCATTTGGTTCATGTTGGATTGACGCAACTAAAAGTTACCTGAAAATGTGACAAAACTGAACCATAACTCAACTATGTGTGATCATTACAACTAGAATAAACCAAAACGGGAAATTAATTTGTCCAGACCCTAAACTATTTCCCTCTTTTTCAAAACCGTAAATCCAAATTTTCTACAAAATAATAAAACTTTTCATATCAAAAATTTATTCACAAGATTTTTTTCATATGCTCAAATATTACCTTATCTCACATAAAAATAAATATCTAGAAATTTTCAGAGAAATTTAATTTAAATCTTTTTACAATTCATAGAAAATATGATAATATTATCACAGCGAACGGGACTGTAGCCTAGTGGTTGCATTGACCTTAGTATAGCACCCCAGATCCTCGGTTGAAATCCCGGTGGGAGCGGATTAAACAGGCCTGGGCAAAGATTTCTGGAATAAAGACCGTGGGGTTGTTGATCTACACTAAATAGTCAAAAAATGATAATATTATCTCGTGTATATAGTTTATCCCAAAATTCTTCTAAATTTGTCCAAGCTTTATAATGGAATTCAAAACCTTCTTTAGCGAGGATCTCACACTATTGCAGGGATGCCTAGCAGCGGCGGGCGCAAAAAGGCCAGCAGTGGCCCGTCAGGCTCTCAAGGGTGCCCGCCACTACTATAACCGCATCAGTAGCGGGCGCCCGCCCGCCAATGATCATGTACCAGCTGTTGCGGGCGGCAATGCTCGCCCACCACTATTATGGTTCTTACCTGTGGTGGTCGTCGAATCGCTCCTGCCATAGTTGTATTATTCCAGCGAAAAATAAAAAGAACAGTCGTGGCAGCGTTCTTATGTGACGTCGCAACTTTTTAAAGTTTAGCAATAATATGAGTACTGTATGGACATAAATAGCACACTTCAAATAACTCTAATATTAGTACATACACAGTACAATACAATAAGTGCATACAATATATGCATGTTCAATAAAACGCTAACTAGTACTGTAACTAATATAAGAGTGTTTAGATCACTAAAATAGTGATCTAAACGCTCTTATATTAGTTTACAGAGAGAGTAACATAAAGTAGTACATATATATACGACACCTGGATCACCACAGAAAGCACATATATTATGGTGACTGCCGGACATCGTACCATAGATAGATTTTGCTCTCGATGTCCGGCTCCTGAGGCTCGTGAAGAAATCGTATGAAGGCCTTCCCGGTTTGCGTCCCAAACTCCGTGCCAATTTGAACGCAATTTGGACCATGGAAATATGTGTCCCCCCCCCCCCCCCCCCCCGGGTGGTGATCCTAAGGGTCACGGGTATGCCAATTTTTTAACAGGTTCGTGTCAAGCTGAACGGTGCCGTCCACATCAATGGGCAAGTGGACCACATGCATGAACTCGACCCTTCCCCAAAAAGGGATACGCTGAACATGATAAGATTGCGAAACGACCGCCCACTTCATAAAGTAATCTTGAAGATCTACAGATATTTCTTTGCAAGTGACCTCAACCTTGTAACAAGCACCTAGCCTCGTATTGTCACACCAGAGGCATGCTTCGTTCATTGCCTACCATTTTTAGTTAATATATGTTAAACCACATACTCAATTCCATATCCTAAATATATGTTAAACCACCTCATACACTTTTAGTTAATATATGTTAAACCATAAACATTTTAGCCGCAAACCATTTCACTATAAATAGAAGTAACTAATAGCCGCAAACATTCTCACTATAAATAGCACGTAGCCTACTATCGCCACACGAGGGGTATGCATGCTTCATTCATTGCCAACCATTCCGTATGCTAAATAAATGATAAGCCACACAACCTATTTTTGTTTGAACCACACGTAATCATATATGCCTAAGTATAAATAGAGACAACAACGCTGCGCAGAGTGAGAGGTAAGAGAGTGTTGCATTTCGGCCCCCAGGCTCATTTGCACCCGGTCAGAAAAATAAAAATAAATCCTAGAAAAATTCAAAAAATATCCAATTTTTGTGTGGTAGATAGATAAATTTAACCGTGATGTCCTGTCCAATTTTCAACTCATATGGACATCTGAGCAGCTCTCAGCAAAAAAGATAAATTGGGTAAGAACAATGCATGAATACTAAGCCATTTTACAGACCCCAAATTTTTCTTTTTTGCCGAGAGCTACTCAGATGTCCAAATGGGTTGAAAATTGGAGCGGACAGCATCAATTTATTCACCACACAATTTTTTTTTTGATTTTTTCAAGTATTTGATTTGATTTTTTTTCGACAGGGCAGGTGCAGCTGAGCCAAGGCTCAAAAGTGGATTATCGGAGGTAAGAGTGTATCACACAAACTGATTGCTTGCCTTCTATCAAGAAAAATTCTCGAGTACTCCAAGGTAACATATTTACTTTATATTTTGTATGTACTAAACTAATATTCGATGTGTTCTAACACAGTTGAAGGTGACTATTTCAGGTTCAAATGGCTAATGTCTGCGACATTTGTGGTACTAGTGTAATACCGTGCACCTTAGATCATGAACAAGTACCACAATTCTGAGTGATGGTTCGACACAGTCTTCTTTATGGGATTGTGAGTCAACATTTTTCGGTTTGTAATGTGATATGTAACTGTATTGTATATCAAATTGAGGTGTAAGTTACTACGTACACTAATTATGTGTGGAATATACCTTGCCGAGGAGTTAAGCAATTTAGGTACTACATCGAACAACGCTATTTCACAGCCGAGACTTCTCACGGATCAAGCTACAGGATGTGTGTGAGAGATAATGGAGATAGAATTCGTATAAGTGGCATTGGATGAGATTGCTTTTGCTACGACGGCGATATAAGAAGAGGAGACACGATATATTTTTGCTACAGCTGTAGAGATTTTGTGATGTATATGTCCTTAATACTTCCAAATGGTGAACCAAAGGATATAATTAGTAAGTACATATTGTTTTTTATTAATTTTTTATTTAGTAATACTTTTATATAATTAATAATTGTTCAATTTTTTAAATTCATAAAGATGACGTATTTGACGAAGGAGAAAGACATGTTGCATACAACAACTAGTTTAATCTAACACAAAGGCAACGCAACAACATGCACACTATATTACAGACGAATGAGGACTATCCTGCGCAGATCCATTATTGCTTTACAGCTACGGACATGTCTGATAATAATTTGGTAAGTAATATACAGTATGTAAAATGCAATCTCATCACTTCACATTTTAATAAAATTTATCCTTTTTTTGCTGGTAATACATAGATCAATAGTTGGGAGCCTTGCTCTACAACAATATGGTTCAGTTTACTGTAAATGAGCCGACAAACACAACAATCAATAGAAGTTGATTATCATATTAAAAGAGATGACTGTCCCAAAATTAACGGTCCTGCATGGAGTAATTTTGTAAGTCAATATGAGATAGATGTTGAGGGGTGGGTAGTAATAATTGTTATTCCTGAAAACAATAGGCAAGAAATGAGTTGAGATTCAAATCTATTACGCCAGTTGGAAGCCAAGTATTATGTCCTGATGAAGATTCCGATTCGGAAGATGAAGACTATCACCATTGTTTTTTTATATTTTGTTATAGTAAGTTCTTTTTTAACTATGTATTACAATAATTTATATAATTTTGTACAAGAAGTTCTTTTTTTACTACATATTACAATGATTTATATATTTTTTTAGAATAGAATCTTTTTAAGGTAAGTATTACAATGATTTATATAATTTTTTAGAGTGCGTATTACAATGATTTATATATTTTTTGAGTATGTGTTCTACATCGACCAATAATATAGAGTATGGATTGACAAAGAATTTGGGCATGACTTCTGCTAAAGAATGAAAACATTGAGTGTCAAAAATGTTGTGAAACAGAAATTAATCAATGTTTCATGATATTTTAGACGCTCCTTTGAAGCTCTGTTGATCAATTCATCTACAATCTATATCTTTTTTGTGAAAATATTAATTTCATTTCCATCAAGGTGGTTCATAGAATCCTCTTGGCAAAGAGTGCCAATTTCGTCTAGGCCTTGGCAGACGTGGGCAACCGTGGCGAGGGGTGCCAATCTACATTATTTTTGCTTCTCCTAACATGTGCTATAGAGTAATCATGTCCAGACTTAAGTAGTTGTTTCCCTTCCTCAACTAAACAGCCACTCCAGATCTATTTGGCGTGTCATCTACAATCTATATTAACGTGCATATAAACACCAGCATTAATCTACATTCTAACACGAATCAAATTTAATCACCTGCACACTATTGGAGCATGGTGCGGACGATGGATCGGTGGCCTCGATTGAGGAGACATTGCCTGACAGCGGTGGTATCAGCACCCCGCTGCTGGTGGAGGCCATCGTGTTCGGGGAACATGAAGGAGAGCAGCCTCTAGGGACGAAGGCCTCGACGGACCAGGGAGGCCTCGGCGGACGAAGACTGTCACGATGGCGGACGGCGGCCGCGGTGGACGAAGGCACCGGCGAACGAGGGCGGTCATGGCGAGGGGGCTGCGAGGGAGGACGGGGGCCCCAACAGAGAAGGGCGGCCACAGCGGAGGACGGGGGTGGTTGCGAGGGAGGCTGGCCATGGTGGAGGACGTCGGTGGCGGCGAGAGGAGCGGGCTGTGACGGAGTAGGGCTAGCGCGGTAGAGGACAACGACGGGGTTGGGCTAGATTCAGAAGAGTGGAGAGATTTTTACTTTCCAGATACGGTTTTGGGTGGAAATTGAATCGGCGCTGGGGCCGGCAATAACAGTGACATGTATTGGCAAATGCCCGCCACGCCAAATAGCAACGGCTGGCACTCCAAACTTTCTATTACATACAACCTACTTGGCAATTTTTGGGGGTTAAAAGTTCTTCTGGCAGGTACATACTACCCGCCAGTGCTAACTTCTGGATATATAAAATCTAAGTCTTTGTGGTGGGCAGTACGTACAGCCCGCCACTGTTGGCTCAAGTTGCAGCGGTGGGTGCATGTAGTTGCCCCCCACTACTCACTTTCAGCACACTGGCACACCTGGGGGAGCATATTTGTGGTGGGTCATATTTACCGCGCCACTGCTATTGCATCTCCAGTGGAGAGCATTGTTTGATACCCGCCACCGCTAGTTTTTGAAATTAGTTGTGGCGGGTGCTACGCAGTGCCCGCCATTCATTTAAGTTCACCTATAAGGCTTTTCCCAGTAGTGTCACGTAGTCATGTTTAAAAATTTCAAAGTACAGAGAAAATATATAAGTCGCAAATGAATTAACTTAGACTTTCTTAACATACGATCTTTCTACAAATCCTAGAAAAAAGATGTGAACCACATGTCCTCTAGCTCCTAGATGTGAGTCACCCATAGATGTCATTCAAAACAAGTTCATGCTCAAATAGGTTGCACTGATTTGACAACTAGCAAAGTGGCCCGTCCAATGTGCGGGCTAGTATTTTATAAAATGGTATCACATTCACAAATATGAGCCTTTTTCAAGCATAGTTTTGTCTTGGGTATGTTTGATTTAATCACTGATATATTAATATATATGTTATGTAGTAATCTACCGCGTTGTTATCCATGTTGTACTAACACTTTTTGTAATCAATAATTTATCTTTTCACCCGCAAATAATAATAAGTTCTATAGAGGATGCCCGTTGTTATCCATGGAATCACGCGGAGGAAAGTGATGCATTTGTCCTGTAGAGGATGGCTAGTCCTTATCAACTCCGTGGGTTCTAAGTTCTAACATGGTTCTTTACATGATGTCTTTCTTCTAATCGCCAAAATAAAGTTCAATGTGCAGGTGCTTATTATTGATAGTTTTAATGCACGTGGCACATGCTGAAGCGGAGACACTTCAATATTATTCTTGCCTCCTCTGTAGTTTGAACTACTAGTGCTGAAGAGTGACGACACCATGGAGCGCGCATAGTTTCCATTGGCCCATTAGCATTCTTGTTGGACACGCCTTCTAATCTAGTCGTCTCTGAATGCCACGCGGATTGCTTCGTTGCCAAGCTAATTAAAGTGGGCGTTTGGTGGTAACATGTTTTCTTTCAACCTTTATTATCATAGCATGGAATTTGTAGGAACGCTATAATTTAAGTCGTGATCGGTCACTTGTTGAAGCTTCTAGAGTTCATCACTAGCAAAAAGAATAGTCAACACAACATGGAAATAGCTGCAATTCTCAAACTTACATGCTGATGGAGGTCCGGTCAGTGGGGAGACGTAGAGCAAGATCGAGGGCATGGGAAGCAGAGGTATGTAGAGAAACTCCTGTGGGCCGGTCTGAAGAACGGAGAAGGGTCTGAAGAACAGAGAACATGACACAGCTCCAACCAAGCAGAGCACGATGGAGAACTTCCATAGTTCTGATGTTTGCCTGTCGCGAGCTGTCGCTGTGTAATTAAGTCAAAAAGTTAATTAATTCTTAAATCTGTATCCAGGAAAATATTAATCATCCAGCGCATTTAGCTGGCTCCAGGAGAAGGAATCTTCAACTCGTTTCTACCACACAAAAGGTAAAATTCTAGACACCAAAATAGCATTAAATTAAAGGCACTGACACAAGCCCCAACAGGTCAACACACGAGACCAAGGTTCTTTGAGGCCCTGACAGCAATCAAGCAGCAATTATATATCAGGCATTTAGCTGTGCAAGTAATGACAGACAAAACACAATTGTGACACAGAAAAACAGGTGCAACTTAAGATTTACCACCAAATGCGCAGAAGAGATCAAACAAATAGCCTTTTGGGTAGAGATCAACGGAATAACAATTCAATAACAACATTACAATAAAAAACAAGACTTGGTTCAGAGAGCAAGATGAATACAACGACGCACATAGACGAATAATATAACACTTTCAGGAAACTAAATAAATAACGAGAGATCGATGGCACGATAGCTGGCCATGCACAGCGGCTGGACCGCTGGAGATCCTCATCCCTCCAGGCTTACATGGGAGGCAAAGGACTCGAACTGAACCCCAGATCGGAGAATTGCGTTTCCATCATCATATCACCGCCGGAGAAGCCGGCGCCGTCGTGGCTGGCATTGCCACCGTAGACCTGGGTGCCGACGTCCCCACCGGAGCTCACCATGTCAAGCCAGCCTTCCTCCTCCTGCGGTGACGCCAGATACAGCGGCGGAGACCCCATGTCGATGTTGTCGGTGCTGACGCATGGAGCTGGCGGTGGCGCCTGGACATGGTTTTTTGCCATGCGTTCGCCGAGGCTCTTGAGGAGCTCGTCCACCTTCCAGCCAACGCGGGCGAGCTCCTCAGCGCTGAGGTCAACGAGGCCTGGGTGGTTGCCGTGCATGATGTTGTAAAGGAGGTACCTGATCTCGCTGTCCTGGCACTCGCGGCGAGCCTTGTCGACCTGGTCCCGGAGCTTGGCGATGCGCTGGGTGAGGAATGCCTCCTGGTCCAGCGTCTTCTTGCAATGCCCCAGCTCCGGCATGCTCTTGAATTCATTCAGGATATCCACCGCCTCGGCGTGGGAAGGGAACACCTGAGGCTCCGCCTCGCCCTCGCCGTACACCACCAGGCAGGTCTTGACATCGCACATGGTGCCCAGCTCGGTCGCCTTTTTCATCAGGCTCCGGAGACGATTCCTGAACCTACTGCGCCGGGCGGAGTCCTTGGCGATGTACTGCAGGGTCACCTTCTTGCGAGCCATTGCCGGCAAAGGGATATAACTAGCCAAGGTAAGGAAAGTTGCTGGTTTAGGCAGGGAGGAGGGGTAGATTTATAGTGGCGAGATCGCCAAGGAATTAATTTCATGATATGGCAAGAGATTGGGAGAATATTGCATAAGATTTACTGCATTAATTGTGCCTATATGTAATTTTGGCACCCATTTAAACCGTCCTTTTTTAACTTTGTATATTTGGCGTCCATTTAAACCTTTTAAATTTATGCGTGTGTGACAGTTGACCCCTTGTATAGCGAGAGCGCGGCAAATTGTAGGCGCGCAGATGGTTTCCACACGACATAACGGTTCATTTTGCAATGCTTCATGTGCGACGGATGTCATCGCACTAAGCGCATCAAGCCGTGCAAATGAATTGAGCGAGCACAAGTCTCCGTTGGTCCTATCCAACACACAAAAAGAAAGACATTATTAACCAGCAACCTGAAAAGCCATCGATGATGTTTGTAACACACGCCGATAAAGGGGTTCATAACCATAAGTAGTCATTCGTTATCGCTAGTGGGTCAATTGCACCAACGAGCCTGACATTGGTACTATACGCACAACTTGTGCGTCAAATTGGTCACCTGCAGTGCTTATTTTCGTCCCACGTAGTATACGACGAGAGGAAACGACTTGTTCAGAATACCACAACCTTTAAGTTGTTGCAGAACATAAGACCACCTTCCATGCAGTGGTTATTTTCATCCCATCTAGTATATGCCCGGAGAACCCGACTTTCTCAGAATACCACAATCTTTGAGTTGTAGGAGACCATATGACCACCTTCCAAACAAGAAACGCCATGTTTCCTTCACCAGGCTGGTGCTTATGCATTGAACATCTAACCCCGAGTGTACCATTAGGATGAAGTAGGCCCCGTGCGACTTTTCTCCTACTAAAGTATTCCGCGGTAACTTCTGGACTACCGCTAAGTTGAAGTTGGATAGGCTCGATGGAGAGCAGTCAAGGAAGGAGGATATGAATCCAGTACCCATCACATGATAGGAGGTTCACATGCAGAAAAACTAGTGCAATGGCCAACACCTTTTCAGGGGTCTCCCTCGCCTCCCAAAATATGTGATCTACTTTTGCTTTTGTAAATTTCTCCATGTAATGAGGTCATTCAGAAGCCTGGGGAAGGGGTGGAAGCGTGACTACCATCATCTTTACTATGGGACTCTGAGAGCGATGGGAGCCTCTTCCCCATTGTGGAGGGTCTGGCCGCCTAGGAGGAGGATAACTCAACCCCAATCTCAGTACGAATGAGTTATTTCTTAAATTTCATGGTTGTTAGCCTGTGAGACAACCTGATATGGTCCTCCTTTACACCGAGAAAGGGTGGCATCCAAGTGTTGGGCTTATAGTTGGACGGTACTCAGCTCATCACAATGCTAGAGTTCCCCATCCCCATCCCCATCCCCATGTTTGCCACCCATTGTTGGTTGAGGTTGACCATGACCAAGCACACACGGGCACGCGGAGGAGGGGGGGGGGGGTCGGGGCACCTAGACCTGGGTTCCATGGTGAAGCTCCTCTGACTATTTCGTGTCCTCTAGATTCGGTGATGCCAGATTTGTGTTCAGCATTGCCATATGTAATTTTGATATGGCGTCAGATTGAAATAATATTTCATTACATTTTCTACCTTAATTGTGCCCATATGTAATTTTGGCACACATTTAAAACTTCCTTTTATAACTTTGTATATTTGGTGTCCATTTAAATATTTTAAATTTACGTGCACGGACCGTTGGCCCCTTATATTGTGGGAGCGTCAAAAATCGTATACACGCGAATAGTTTCCATGTGATGTAGCAATTCATGTTTGAACGCTTCTTGTGCGACACACGTCATCTCGCTGAGCTCATCAAGCCGTAAAATATGAATGGGCCGACACATGTCATCTCAGAGAGCTCATCAATCCATCAACGGTGTTTATAGCATATGCCGAGTTAAGTCAAAAAAGTTAACTTCTATAGGAAAAATAGAGCCCATTAGTAAGGATTCCGTACCGTTAACGAGCCAAGTGCACCAACAGACTCGTCATTAATAAATATGCACAACTTACACGCCAAATTGGTGACCCTCACTCATTATTTTCATCCCATCTCACAACCTAGACCAGTACCGGGCTCCCGGCTCAATGCAACTACATACTGCATACAAAAATTATTAAAGTTCTCTTTGCTACCCCAGTATGATGCCCTCGAGGCCGATTGCACTCTTTGGATACCACAATCAGAACTCTCCTATACCCCATTGTACTTGAGCCACCACAACCTCTCCCCTACCAGAGCCCCTCTCCCCATATCCGAGAACGTGAACCTAGGTCTCCACTACAAGAAATATGTCAACTTGTGACCACCACTATTGGTCATTGAATGGTCACAAATTTCCATTTGTGACCTTTTTGTGACCAAAAACATAAGGTCAAAAGCTGACCGTCATAAACTGACTATAGCGACCTTTCTTCTGGATTGGTCGAAGACGTTTATGACCAAAATACGTCTACCGTGGCGTTTTGGTCACTAGCAACCTCCCCAGGCCACGTAGGCATCCAGCGTGGCAATCTGACGTGGCACAAGATTCAGCCCGGTCCAATTCAATTTTCTACATGGGCCTAGCCCAACAATTCGGCCTATTTGTGTTTTTTCTGTCTGTCAATTTTTGGTTGGGTTTATGGGCCAAGCCCAATATTGCAGCCTTTTTATTGTTGGGTTGTGGCCTTTTTGTCTAAACAAATTTTGTTTTTTTCCAAAGGAAGGGTCCACTAGTCAGATGGGTCCCAGTTGTCAGGTTCTAGTAATAGGTTCCCATTTGTCATGTTGTGGTAAGTGGGTCCCATCAATTGAGACTCATATTCTTCATATTTCAAGCATTATTTAGATTTTCGGAGACAAAAACACACATGATACTTAAATAAGAGCAACCAGATCACATAATACAAGCTCTATCCATTCCAATACAGAAGACCATACTGCTTTACAAGCTCTACAATTGTAATATAGTACTGCTTTACAAGCTCCTTCCATGTGATCACAAACTACCTGCTCCTGTCGTGAACATACTGGACTCGCTGGATGGACATAGTTGCCAACAAACAAAAGTAAGAAAAACAGGGTGAGTTCTTAGATTGAGACTCCTAACAAGCTCTACTAGATGAACAACATGCCGGACTCGCCCGACGACCATAGTCAGGGCTGGGAACAAACAAAACAACAACATGGCTTCCACTGTCATCCTGTTACATGAATCAGAGAAGAATTAGAATAACTGGGGAAAATATATGTCGTAGCTAACAAAGTAAGAAACAATAGTTAACAAGTCTGGGTCGTAGAAGCTAGAAGTGTCCCTTCAGAGAGACAAGAACTTAGAATTGATGCATGGATCTTATTCTAAACAGCATAAACACCATGGCAATAACAAATTAACAGTAACAAGATCAGTGTTAGCAGAATTAAGTACAAGGCAATCACGGGTACCAATCCAGTGCAAGTTAATAGAGAAAATATGTCAAAGTTACTCAGATTTACTAATGTGTTTTTCATACTACCAAATTGAAGGTAAAAGATGTGTACTGATTCAACACTGCAAACGGATTTCTGAAAGCTTTACCAAAACATTGTTTAGTTGCTTGGTGCTAAAGCGATAGATGTTGAACACTAACTACCAGCGATAGTAACAACCAGCAGGTACTAACCAACAGGTACTGCACCTGCGACCACCATCACTAGCTTGGAAGCAATAAGCACAGCATAGGTAGGATAGGAATCATCCTGGTTGTGTGTTCACGAATCACCTACATGTACCAGACCCCACCTACCTATCCAAATTGGTAAACAATTCAGATCTGCTCAATGATCTTGCAGGCTAAAGTTAGAGAATATGCCAGAATGACAATGCCAAACCGTTTACATGTACCAGACTCCATCCACTGGTCCAAATTGCTAGCTAATCAGTTCACATATACTTGCAGAATATCAACAAACATGAACAACATGGCCAACTCAAATCAGAGCGTTTGGTCGGTCCCAGGCATGGATTTGGCACGCAGATAAGCAGTAAATCAGGAATCTGTGCTAGGTAAGGAGGGATTGAGACCGGAGAACATTACCATCCGGAGATCCCAGCTCGCAGAGGTGCTCTCCTCAAGGTTGGGTCATGCGCGGATCATAGCTACATTGATGTTGCATCCAGCAATTTGCAGGCGGCCTGTCGTGAACATGAACATATTATGTCAGGGAAAGTGGATACTCCGTCTAAATAAATACATCTTATTGCAGGAACATTTCGTTGATTCCGTGGCGGAAACATATAACACAGATGATGATACACTAATACATTGTGCATACTTGAAAATGCCAGAAGAGTTAAAATTATTAAAATGAGAGCAGTCACAGCAACACAACATACTTGAAAATGCCAGATTTAGCATACCTCTATTCCTACGTACTACTACACATCGGTTAACAACTAGGAGAGCAATAGAGCATGCCAAGACTGCAATTGGCCGACTGATTGCTTTAGGTCATAGTGCAAAGAACAGTGCTACATGTACAAGTACAACAAAATAAGAATCTCAGGCCTCTATAATTCTCTAGTTACTTAGGCAACAAACATCATTGCAAATTTTGATGAAATGCATAGGTCCAGTCGATGATTACACAGCAGCAACTACTACAGACATTGGCTGGAGAAATGCTCATCTTTTTATTCATTGTAAAAGAAATTTTGACTTCAAGCAGTAGTACTAGTTACTGACTACACATGTAGGTGCATATGCAGGTTCATACTACAGACTACAGTACAACACCAACTTGACACCCGAGTAGTCCAACTTGATAGGTGGGAGTAACATTTACAGTATCAAGCTTGGACTTGCATCCCACATGTCAATTCTTCTACTACCTAGAAGCTAGAGCATGCATATGCAGGTGGTATAACATAACATAAAGAGCAACGACTTGATAAGTCTGCCCCAATAGTCTAAGTCATGGAAAACCAAATATTTCAACTGATCGAGAAAGACCTTGCAGAAATGGCCTCGTCCACGCCTTTTCTTGGCCCCAAACTGAGGCCTTCCATCATCCACTCGAATTCGCCATTGTTGCTCAATGTACAAAAGGTGCCTGCCAGGAGGACGAAATCAAATGAATAAGAACCCCACATAAAAAAAGAGGCTATACAATGATTCTGCAAAGTATATTCACATAAGTTTGCTTATGAAGCCAGAGCTAACAATCTAAAAATTCAGAATCATAGTGCCTCATTCCATAAATTATTGTATTCACATGAATATTGTGGAGCTTCTAAGATAGGACACATGTGAAATGTACAGTACAGTACTGTATACTTGTTGTGTGCATATGTATAATTAACCTTCGGTGTATCGCATCTCGAATACAATTAGACTACTAGTACCTAGAAATCATATGCAACTCTGTTTTTGCTCTAGACCAGCCACAAGATCATAAAAGAAATCATAAGTATCTGGTGCATTTGATATAATAAAGCAGCTGGCTGAACAAACAGAAGTTCTACATCTTCACTCTGTAGCAACATTTCATGACATATGGTGATATTTACTCTACAGAAACATGTGATCATCTAAATTAACATGCTCCAAACTGAACCAGGCACTAAATTTACATTCTGACAACATTGCAGTGAATTTCCTTATAATTTTTGTACTACTACTAGGAGGTAGAAGATGATAATTGGTTTGGACGAGCAGTGCGTCTATCCCGGCAAGCCAATGATTAGCATTTAACACTTTTGAGCAAAGAGGCAAAACGAAGACTGGTGGGAAGGGCTCTTAACTACAATCCAGCACCTGATTCCTCTGCCTCAGATGTAGCCACCCACCTGCGGTGCTTTCTCATGCAATCGTTACCAAGGTGCAGCGGCGGAGATCCTGGTGGGCGTCGGTGGTCTCATCCCTGACGGAACATTGCAGTGACGCATTAGTCAGATCGGGCCAAGCAATTCACAAATCAGGAGGGGTGGGATCGGGGCGCGCGCATGCGCGATACCTTGGGGGTACTGCTGCTGCTGGTGCTGGGGCGGCGGCCTTCTTGCTGGCCCTGCATGGCTTGTCGGGGTCCTCGTCGTCTCCTCACGCACGGGCGCGCCGGCCGTCGTGGTTCCGGCGACCTCAAACGAAGAGGAGGGCGTCAGCGTCCTTGGAGCGGAAGCATAGGAGACCGATGGAGCGGAGACCAGTGGCGGGGTCGGAGACGAGCACGAACACGTTGCTGGAGTTGCAGACGGTGAAGACGGGTGTGCTGGTGACTGCGTGCGCGACCTCGTTGGGCCCGAGCGTGAGGGACTGAGCGGCACTACAGGGCCCCGGCGAGCGCGGGACGGCGAAGCGAGAGGTGAGGTTGGAGAGTAGTGCTGGAGGAAGGAGGAACGAGACTAGTCAGCGGTGGCTGCGTCGCCGCAGAAGCTGCAGAGGAGCACGGTGCGCGGCGGTGGGACGCGGGAGCTTCGAGAGGTGGGAGGAGAGGGGAGGGGGAGCTCGATCTAAGGGAGGAAGACGGCGGTGGCAGGGATCGAGGGGAGCGCCATCGATGGCGGCGGCAAGGAGATGGGGGGAGGAGGGGTGCGATGGGCGGAGGGGATTGATGGGATCTGGGTAGGGTTTGGGCAGGTGGATGCGGCGCATGCACGCGCCTGCGAGCAAGCCAACCACGGCGGTGCCTCTCTCTCAGTCTGGGGAGAGGGGAGAGGCGGCGAGAGTTGATCGGGGGAGAGGGGAGAGGCGGCGGGAGTGGATCGGGGGAGAGGCGGCGGCGGGAGTGGATCGGGGGAGAGGGGAGAGGATCTGAGTTAGGGTTTGGGTAGTTGGGTTGTGGTTGGGTGAAGGGTGAGGGCTGCCGTTGGATGCGGAAGCATCCGACGGTGGTTGATGCGTGATCCGTGTGATATGCCCATGGACCAATCAGAATGCAGCAAACCATTTGATGACCTTATGACCATATAAATTGGTCGTGATAAATTCAAGATAAAAATTTCATTCCATTTTTTAGTGCTCAAAATGATTTTTTTGTGAAAGTCCTATCAAATATGTATTCAAATGATATCATATTTTGCACAAGTTTACATCATGGATTTGCATACAATATTGACAAAGGGAGTTTTCATTTTCTTTGGACGACAATTTTTTTTCCATTTCTCGAGTGCCCAAAATAAGTTTTTTTGAGAAGGACCTATAATATATTTGTTGCAAAATTGGACCAAATCAATTTTATAAAATACTAGGACATATTTAATGCACAATTGAGAAAATTGTTGGCTGTAAAAAGTTTTGATCCACCTCTCGTGAAAAAGACAAATTTCCGCCGATTCAGGTGGAAGCGGGTCAAATTTGAACTGCAGCTGCCTCATAGTTTGCTATTTATTTTTTCCAAAAATCATTTCTAGGTACATAAGTATCTTTTTAATCAGAGAAACACCAACAAAATTCCAAGATTCAACCACTAGCTAGGAACGGTCATTCCCGCCGTTTTGACCGCATTTTGAAACGGGCATAAAAAATTCAAAGCAAATCAAAAAATTGGGAAACCTTCGCATTGTGTCATCATATGTGGCCAAGTTCCTAGGAAAAATAACAAACTTGTAATAAGACAATTATTTTAAAAAAGTGTTCTCCGAAACGAGCTATCACGTGTGGAGATCAATGGCTTTCAAGCCAAATGATCAATCTTATGGCCACTTTCATGGCATAGTTTGTTCAAATGATCTCATATTGTGCACAAGGGTGCATATTGGAATGGCAAACAATGTTGCCTAAGGAAGTTTTCATTTTCTTTTGACGAAAAAACCATTTTCCCTTTTTCGAGTGCCCAAAAGGAGGTTTTTTTGTGAAGGACCTCCCAAATAATTGTTGCAAAATTGGACCAAATCAATTTTATAAAATACTAGGACATATTTAATGCACAATTGAGAAAATTGTTGGGTGTAAAAAGTTTTGATCCACCTCTCATGAAAAAGATAAATTTCCGCCGATTCAGTTGGAAGCGGGTCAAATTTGAACTGCACCTGCCTCATAGTTTGCTATTTATTTTTTCCGAAAATCATTTCTTGGTACATAAGTATCTTTTTAATCAGAGAAACACCAACAAAATTCCAAGATTCAACCACCAGCTAGGAACGGCCATTCCCGCCGTTTTGACCGCATTTTGAAACGGGCATAAAAAATTCAAAAAAAATCAAAAAATTTGGAAACCTTCGCATTGGGTCATCATATGTGGCAAAGTTCGTTGGAAAAATAACAAACTTGTAATACGGCAATTATTATAAAAAAGTGTTCTCAGAAACGAGCTATCATGTGTGGAGATCAGTGGCTTTCAAGCCAAATGATCAATCTTATGGCCACATTCATGGCATAGTTTGTTAAAATGATCTCATATTGTGCACAAGAGTGCATATTGGAATGGCAAACAATGTTTCCTGAGGAAGTTTTCATTTTCGTTGGACGAAAAAAACATTTTCCATTTTTCGAGTGCCCAAAAGGAGGTTTTTTTGTGAAGGACCTCCCAAATAATTGTTGCAAAATTGGACCAAATCAATTTTATAAAATACTAGGACATATGTAATGCACAATTGAGAAAATTGTTGGGTGTAAAATTTTTTGATCCACCTCTCGTGAAAAAGACAAATATCCGCCGATTCAGGTGGAAGCGGGTCAAATTTGAACTGCAGCTGCCTCATAGTTTGCTATTTATGTTTTCCAAAAATCATTTCTACGTACATAAGTATCTTTTTAATCAGAGGAACACCAAGGAAATTCCAAGATTCAACCACTAGCTAGGAACGGTCATTCCCGCCGTTTTGACCGCATTTTGAAACGGGCATAAAAAATTCAAAACAAATCAAAAAATTGGGAAACCTTCGCACTGTGTCATCATATGTGGCCAAGTTCCTAGGAAAAATAACAAACTTGTAATACGACAATTATTTTAAAAAAGTGTTCTCCGAAACGAGCTATCACGTGTGGAGATCAATGGCTTTCAAGCCAAACGATCAATCTTATGGCCACATTCATGGCATAGTTTGTTCAAATGATCTCATATTGTGCACAAGGGTGCATATTCGAATGGCAAACAATGTTGCCTAAGGAAGTTTTCATTTTCTTTTGACGAAAAAACCATTTTCCCTTTTTCGAGTGCCCAAAAGGAGGTTTTTTTGTGAAGGACCTCCCAAATAATTGTTGCAAAATTGGACCAAATCAATTTTATAAAATACTAGGACATATTTAATGCACAATTGAGAAAATTGTTGGGTGTAAAAAGTTTTGATCCACCTCTCGTGAAAAAGACAAATTTCCGCCGATTTAGTTGGAAGCGGGTCAAATTTGAACTGCACCTGCCTCATAGTTTGCTATTTATTTTTTCCGAAAATCATTTCTTGGTACATAAGTATCTTTTTAATCAGAGAAACACCAACAAAATTCCAAGATTCAACCACCAGCTAGGAACGGTCATTCCCGCCGTTTTGACCGCATTTTGAAACAGGCATAAAAAATTCAAAAAAAATCAAAAAATTGGGAAACCTTCGCATTGGGTCATCATATGTGGCCAAGTTCCTTGGAAAAATAACAAACTTGTAATACGGCAATTATTATAAAAAAGTGTTCTGAGAAACGAGCTATCATGTGTGGAGATCAATGGCTTTCAAGCCAAATGATCAATCTTATGGCCACATTCATGGCATAGTTTGTTCAAATGATCTCATATTGTGCACAAGAGTGCATATTGGAATGGCAAACAATGTTTCCTAAGGAAGTTTTCATTTTCGTTGGACGAAAAAACCATTTTCCATTTTTCGAGTGCCCAAAAGGAGGTTTTTTTGTGAAGGACCAACCAAATAATTGTTGCAAAATTGGACCAAATCAATTTTATAAAATACTAGGACATATTTAATGCACAATTGAGAAAATTGTTGGCTGTAAAAAGTTTTGATCCACCTCTCGTGAAAAAGACAAATTTCCGCCGATTCAGGTGGAAGCGGGTCAAATTTGAACTGCAGCTGCCTCATAGTTTGCTATTTATTTTTTCCAAAAATCATTTCTAGGTACATAAGTATCTTTTTAATCAGAGAAACACCAACAAAATTCCAAGATTCAACCACTAGCTAGGAACGGTCATTCCCGCCGTTTTGACCGCATTTTGAAACGGGCATAAAAAATTCAAAGCAAATCAAAAAATTGGGAAACCTTCGCATTGTGTCATCATATGTGGCCAAGTTCCTAGGAAAAATAACAAACTTGTAATACGACAATTATTTTAAAAAAGTGTTCTCCGAAACGAGCTATCACGTGTGGAGATCAATGGCTTTCAAGCCAAATGATCAATCTTATGGCCACTTTCATGGCATAGTTTGTTCAAATGATCTCATATTGTGCACAAGAGTGCATATTGGAATGGCAAACAATGTTGCCTAAGGAAGTTTTCATTTTCTTTTGACGAAAAAACCATTTTCCCTTTTTCGAGTGCCCAAAAGGTGGTTTTTTTGTGAAGGACCTCCCAAATAATTGTTGCAAAATTGGACCAAATCAATTTTATAAAATACTAGGACATATTTAATGCACAATTGAGAAAATTGTTGGGTGTAAAAAGTTTTGATCCACCTCTCATGAAAAAGATAAATTTCCGCCGATTCAGTTGGAAGCGGGTCAAATTTGAACTGCACCTGCCTCATAGTTTGCTATTTATTTTTTCCGAAAATCATTTCTTGGTACATAAGTATCTTTTTAATCAGAGAAACACCAACAAAATTCCAAGATTCAACCACCAGCTAGGAACGGTCATTCCCGCCGTTTTGACCGCATTTTGAAACGGGCATAAAAAATTCAAGAAAAATCAAAAAATTGGGAAACCTTCGCATTGGGTCATCATATGTGGCAAAGTTCGTTGGAAAAATAACAAACTTGTAATACGGCAATTATTATAAAAAAGTGTTCTCAGAAACGAGCTATCATGTGTGGAGATCAGTGGCTTTCAAGCCAAATGATCAATCTTATGGCCACATTCATGGCATAGTTTGTTAAAATGATCTCAGATTGTGCACAAGAGTGCATATTGGAATGGCAAACAATGTTTCCTAAGAAAGTTTTCATTTTCGTTGGACGAAAAAACCATTTTCCATTTTTCGAGTGCCCAAAAGGAGGTTTTTTTGTGAAAGACCTCCCAAATAATTGTTGCAAAATTGGACCAAATCAATTTTATAAAGTACTGGGACATATTTAATGCACAATTGAGAAAATTGTTGGGTGTAAAAAGTTTTGATCCACCTCTCGTGAAAAAGACAAATTTCCGCCGATTCAGTTGGAAGCGGGTCAAATTTGAACTGCAGCTGCCTCATAGTTTGCTATTTATTTTTTCCAAAAATCATTTCTTGGTACATAAGTATCTTTTTAATCAGAGAAACACAACAAAATTCCAAGATTCAACCACTAGCTAGGAACGGTCATTCCCGCTGTTTTGACCGCATTTTGAAACGGGCATAAAAAATTCAAAAAACTCAAAAAATTGGGAAACCTTCGCATTGTGTCATCATATGTGGCCAAGTTCCTTGGAAAAATAACAAACTGGTAATACGACAATTATTATAAAAAAGTGTTCTCAGAAACGAGCTATCATGTGTGGAGATCAATGGCTTTCAAGCCAAATGATCAATCTTATGGCCACATTCATGGCATAGTTTGTTCAAATGATCTCATATTGTGCACAAGAGTGCATATTGGAATGGCAAACAATGTTGCCTAAGGAAGTTTTCATTTTCGTTGGACGAAAAAACCATTTTCCCTTTTTTGAGTGCCCAAAAGGAGGTTTTTTTGTGAAGGACCTCCCTAATAATTGTTGCAAAATTGGACCAAATCAATTTTATAAAATACTAGGACATATTTAATGCACAATTGAGAAAATTGTTGGGTGTAAAAAGTTTTGATCCACCTCTCTTGAAAAGACAAATTTCCGCCGATTCAGGTGGAAGCGGGTCAAATTTGAACTGCAGCTGCCTCATAGTTTGCTATTTATTTTTTCCAAAAATCATTTCTAGGTACATAAGTATCTATTTAATCAGAGAAACACCAACAAAATTCCGAGATTCAACCACTAGCTAGGAACGGTCATTCCCGCCGTTTTGACCGCACTTTGAAACGGGCATAAAAAAATTAAAAAAAAACAAAAAATTGGGAAACCTTCGCATGGTGTCATTATATGTGGCCAAGTTCCTTGGAAAAATAACAAACCTGTAATCTGGCAATTATTTTAAAAAAAATGTTCTAAAAAACGAGCTATCACGTGTGGAGATCAATGGCTTTCAAGCCAAATGATCAATCTTATGGCCACATTCATGGCATAGTTTGTTCAAATGATCTCATATTGTGCACAAGGGTGCATATTGGAATGGCAAGCAATGTTGCCTAAGGAAGTTTTCATTTTCTTTTGATGAAAAAACCATTTTCCATTTTTCGAGTGCCCAAAAGGAGGTTTTTCTGTGAAGGACCTCCCAAATAATGGTTGCAAAATTGGACCAAATCAATTTTATAAAATACTAGGACATATTTAATGCACAATTGAGAAAATTGTTGGGTGTAAAAAGTTTTGATCCATCTCTCGTGAAAAAGACAAATTTCCGCCGATTCAGCTGTAAGCGGGTCAAATTTGAACTGCAGCTGCCTCATAGTTTGCTATTTATTTTTTCAAAAATCATTTCTAGGTACATAAGTATCTTTTTAATCAGAGAAACACCAACAAAATTCCAAGATTCAACCACTAGCTAGGAACGGTCATTCCCGCCGTTTTGACAGCATTTTGAAATGGGCATAAAAAATTCAAAACAAATCAAAAAATTGGGAAACCTTCGCATTGTGTCATCATATGTGTCCAAGTTCCTAGGAAAAATAACAAACTTGTAATACGGCAATTATTTTAAAAAAGTGTTCTCCGAAACGAGCTATCACGTGTGGAGATCAATGGTTTTCAAGCCAAATGATCAATCTTATGGCCACATTCATGGCATAGTTTTTTCAAATGATCTCATATTCTGCACAAGAGTGCATATTGGAATGGCAAATAATGCTGCTTAAGGAAGTTTTCATGTTCATTGGACGAAAAAACCATTTTCCATTTTCGAGTGCCCAAAACACTAGTAGAAAACAGGGCTTTGGTCCAGGCCGGGTCAGCCCATTAGTCCCGGTTCAGTCTAGAACCGGGACCAATGTGGGCATTGGTCCCGGTTCGTGAGCTCAGGGGGCTGGCCGGGCCACGTGGGCCATTGGTCCCGGTTCATCTGGACCTTTTGTTCCTGGTTGGTGGGATGAACCGGGACCAATGGGCCTCGCTCCTAGCCCACAACCATTGGTCCCAGTTGGTGGCTTGAACCGGGACAAAAGGCTCCCCTTTAGTCCCGGCTCATGTCACCAACCGGGAACAATGAGGTGCCTATATATACCCCCTCGCGCAAGAGCAGAGCACAGTGCTCTGTTTTTTCTGGCCGAGGGGGAGAGGGCTTTGTGGTGCTCTAGCTCACCTCCTATGCACATGAGGTGTTCGATGGAATGCCCGAGCCACACTACTTAAGCTTTCTCCTCTCGAAGCTCGACCTCCAAGCTCCATTTTCCTCGAGATTTGTCTAGATTTAGCGGTCCGTCACGCCCCGTCCCCGTCTTCACCGCCGTCGATCACCCGCGCCGATCTCATCACCGACACCACCGTGGTGAGCCTCTTGTTCTTGTCTTCTTTCTGAAAGGAAAAATATTCTTACTTGTATGTTTAGATAAATACTTGTATCATTTTCTTACATTTATTATTGCATCTTATATAGTGCGATGGTTTTGGTATCCGCCCCCGTCGGCCCTCGTCCTGTCTAGGATTCGGATGTGGTATGTATATTATCTTTATAACTATTGGTTCATTTATTGTTTATGAAAATTATGCCGACCAACGTGACATAGATTTTATTTATCTAGGATGTATGTGAATCGGAAATGCCAACCGACCCTATTGTCGAGAGGTTAAATTTAGTTGAAGAAGAAAACAATTTGTTGAAGGAAAAAATAAAAAAATGAGGAGGAGAAGATGATATTGGAGTTAGATGTTGCGGATGTCGTCGATGATCACAAGATCAAGATGGATGCAATGCGCTTGAAGATTAGAAAGATTAGAAAATATGCCATTCATACCGAGGCTTGGTATCATTATGCCGTTGGATCAATTGTGACCTTGGTTGCGATTATGATCGCATTTGTTTTCGCATTGAAATGTTTTACATAGTTTCAATGTATGGTTTAATTAATTAGATGCTCTGGAGAGCTATATGTTGTTAGATGAGAACTATGTATGCACTTTGGTTTTAATGTGATGATGAACTTCTATTAATTTGGACACTTAATTATATATAATGCACGTAGATGAACCGGCAATGGATGTACGGTGACAGACACACCCGCGAGTACATTAAGGGCGTGCATGAGTTTCTCGATGCGGCTGAGGCAAACAAGCAGAATGGTTTTATGTGTTGTCCATGCACTGAATGTGGGAATACGAGGTCTTACTCTAACCAGAAAATCCTTCACTCCCACCTGCTTTACAAGGGTTTCATGCCACACTATAATGTTTGGACGAGGCAAGGAGAAATAGGGGTTATGATGGAAGACGGCGAAGAAGAAGACTACAATGACAACTATGTGCCCCCTGAATACGGTGATGCTGCAATAGGGGGAGCTGGTGAAGATCAAGAGGAACCAGACGATGTGCCCAATGATGCTGCAACGGGTGAAGCTGCTGAAGATCAAGAGGAACCAGATGATGTGCCCGATGATGATGATCTCCGCCGGGTCATTGTCGATGCAAGGACGCAATGCATTAGTCAAAAGGAGAAGCTGAAGTTCGATCACATGTTAGAGGATCACAAAAAAGGGTTATACCCCAATTGTGAAGATGGCAACACAAAGCTCGGTACCGTATTGGAATTGCTGCAGTGGAAGGCAGAGAATGCTGTGGCTGACAAAGGATTTGAGAAGCTACTGAAAATATTAAAGAAGAAGCTTCCAAAGGATAACGAATTGCCCGACAGTACATACGCAGCAAAGAAGGTCGTATGCCCTCTAGGATTGGAGGTGGAGAAGATACATGCATGCCCTAATGACTACATCCTCTACCGCGGTGCATACAAGGATCTGAACGCATGCCCGGTATGTGGTGCATTGCGGTATAAGATCAGACGAGATGACCCTGGTGATGTTGACGGTGAGCCCCCCAGGAAGAGGGTTCCTGTGAAGGTGATGTGGTATGCTCCTATAATACCATGGTTGAAACATCTGTTCAAAAACGAAGAGCATGCCAAGTTGATGCGATGGCACAGTGAGAACCGAAAGAAAGATGGGAAGTTGAGAGCACCCGCTGACGGGTCGCAGTGGAGAAAAATCGAGAGAAAGTACTGGGATGAGTTTGCAAAGGACCCAAGGAATGTATGGTTTGCTTTAAGCGCAGATGGCATTAATCCTTTCGGGGAGCACAGCAGCAATCACATCACCTGGCCCGGGACTCTATGTATGTATAACCTTCCTCCTTGGATGTGCATGAAGCGGAAGTTCATTATGATGCCAGTTCTCATCCAAGGCCCTAAGCAACCCAGCAACGAAATTGATGTGTACCTAAGGCCATTAGTTGAAGAACTTTTACAACTGTGGAACGAAAACGGTGTATGTACGTGGGATGAGCACAGAGAGGAGGAATTTAACCTTAAGGCGTTGGTGTTCATGACCATCAACGATTGGCCCGCTCTCAGTAACCTTTGAGGACAGACAAACAAAGGATACCATGCATGCACGCACTGTTTAGATGACACTGAAAGTATATACCTGGAAAATGCAAGAAGAATGTGTACCTGGGCCATCGTCGATTTCTTCCAACCAACCATCAATGTCGAAAGAAAGGCAAGTATTTCAAAGGCGAGGCAGATCACCGGAAGAAGCCCGCCATGCGCACCGGTGATCACGTGCTTGCTATGGTCAATGATTTACACTACGTAATCTTTGGAAAGGGTCCCTGTGGACTAGCTGTTCTGAATGACGCTGAGGGACACGCACCCATGTGGAAGAAGAAATCTATATTTTGGGATCTACCCTGCTGGAAAGACCTAGAGGTCCACTCCTCAATCGACGTGATGCACGTGACGAAGAACCTTTGCGTGAACCTGCTAGGCTTCTTGGGCGTGTATGGGAAGACAAAAGATACACCTGAGGCACGGGAGGACCTGCAACGTTTGCACGAAAAAGAAGGCATGCCTCTGAAGCAATATAAAGGTCCTGCCAGCTACGCTCTTATGAAAGAAGAGAAAGAAATCTTCTTTGAATGCCTGCTCAGTATGAAGGTCACAACTGGGTTCTCGTCGAATATAAAGGGAATAATAAATATGCCAGAGAAAAAGTTTCAGAACCTAAAGTCTCATGACTGCCACATGATTATGACGCAACTGCTTCCGGTTGCATTGAGGGGGCTTCTACCGGAAAACGTCCGATTAGCCATTGTGAAGCTATGTGCATTCCTCAATGCAACCTCTCAGAAGGTGATCGATCCAGAAATCATACCAAGGCTAAGGAGTGATGTGGCACAATGTCTTGTCAGTTTCGAGCTGGTGTTCGCACCATCCTTCTTCAATATCATGACGCACGTCCTAGTTCATCTAGTCGACGAGATTGTCATCCTGGGGCCCGTATTTCTACACAATATGTTCCCCTTTGAGAGGTTCATGGGAGTCCTAAAGAAATATGTCCATAATCGCGCTAGGCCAGAAGGAAGCATCTCCATGGGCCATCAAACAGAGGATGTTGTCGGGTTTTGTGTTGACTTCATTCCTGGCCTTAACAAGATAGGTCTCCCTAAATTGCGGTATGAGGGGAGACTGACTAGAAAAGGCACTCTTGGAAGAGACTCAATAATATGCAGGGATGGATATTCTTGGTCTCAAGCACACTACACAGTTCTACAGAACTCTTCCTTTGTGACCCCGTATGTCGATGAACACAAGAACAGTCTGCGCTCCAAACACCCGGAGCAGTGCAACGACTGGATTACATGTGAACACATCAGGACTTTCAGCAGTTGGTTGGAAACACGTCTCAGAGGTGACAACACTGTTTGTGATGAGTTGTACTTGTTGTCCAGGGGACCATCTTTGACTGTATTGACTTACAAAGGATACGAGATAAATGGGAATGCATTTTACACGATCGCCCAAGATCAAAAGAGCACCAACCAAAACAGCGGTGTCCGCTTTGATGCAGCAACCGAGAGCGGAAATGATACATATTATGGTTACATAGTGGACATATGGGAACTTGACTACGGACCTAATTTTAAGGTCCCTTTGTTTAAGTGCAAACGGGTCAATCTGTTAGGCGGGGGGGTACAGGTAGACCCACAGTACGGAATGACAACAGTGGATCTGAAAAATCTTGGGTACACTGACGAACCGTTCGTCCTAGCCAATGATGTGGCACAGGTTATCTATGTGAAGGACATGTCTACCAAACCGAGAAAAATAAAATATAAGGAAGCGAATACATCATACGATAAGCCAAAGTGCCACATAGTTCTTTCAGGAAAAAGGGACATCCTGGGAGTGGATGGCAAGACAGACATATCTGAAGATTATGAAAAGTTTCATGAAATTCCTCCCTTCAATGTCAAGGCTGACCCAAGCATCCTGATAAACAATGAAGATTATCCATGGTTACGGCACAATAAGCAAATGACACAAGCGAAGAAAAAGTGAAGACTTTCTCCCGCAACTTCGCAACACACGAACATGCTACCATTGTCCGTTTTGTACATGCACATGCTATGTGGGTGAAATTATGATACCATCCCAACTTTCAACTTTTTCAGAGTTCATTTAAAATGCTTTCATGCCTTATGGTTCGGCCCTCGTAATACCATGACCATTAGTCTCTGGCCCATGCCAACATTTAACTTTCAACTTTCAACTTTCTAAAACTAATGGCACTAACAAAAACTTTCAACTTTCATCTATTCTCATTTTTTTAGTAAGTTAATCACAAACTTGTGATTCAAACAATTTTCAAAGAATTCAAACTTTAACTATTCAAATTTGAAAACTAATGGCACTAACAGAAAGTTTATTATTTTTCTAAAACAAATGGCACTAACAGAAAGTTTATAATTTTGCTGACCTAAAATAAAAAAGAATTAAAAAATAAAGCAAGAACAAAAGGAAATAAATAATGCAGAAAACAAAACAAAAAACTGGAAAAAAATAAAAATAGCAACAATAAGTATTTTGTTGTAAGTAGAAACAAAATAAAATAAATAAAGAAACAAAGAAAACAAAAAACAAAAAAAGTGTTTTCAAATTTGAAAGAATGGCACTAACGGATAGTTTATACTTTTCTAAAACTAAAAGCAAAAAAGAATTAAAAAATAAAGCAAAAACAAAAGGAAAAAAATAATGCAGAAAACAAAACAAAAAATTGGAAAAAAATAAAAATAGCAACAATAAGTATTTTGTTGTAAGTAGAAACAAAATAAAATAAATAAAGCAACAAAGAAAACAAAAAACAAAAAAGTGATTTCAAATTTGAAAACTAATGGCAATAACAGAAAGTTTATAATTTTTTCTAAAACTAAAAGCAAAAAGAATTAAAAAATAAAGCAAAAAACAAAAGAAAATAAATAATGCAGAAAACAAAAAAAAACTGGGAAAAAATAAAAATAGCAACAATAAGTATTTTGTTGTAGGTAGAAACATAATAAAATAAATAAAGCAACAAAGAAAACAAAAAACTAAAAAAGTGTTTTCAAATTTGAAAACTAATGGCACTAACAAAAAGTTTATAATTTTTCTAAAACTAAAAGCAAAAAGAATTTAAAAAAACAAAAGGAAATAAATAATGCAGAAAACAAAACAAAAAAACTGGAAAAACATAGGGCTCACCCCTATAATATTTGTTATGACTAACTAAAATTACCAAATTGAGTATAATGATAAAACACAGTAATATTAAATAGTAGGAAAAAGATTGACTCAAAAATCAATTTTTATAGTAAAGTTATTCATAAACTAGTGATTCACACAAATTTTAGAAAAATCAAATTTAAACTATTCAAATTTTAAAACTAATGGCACTAACAGAAAGTTTATAATTTTTGTGAACTAAAATAAAAAAGAAATCACTACAAAACTATAAGTATTTAGTGCTGAGTAGAAACAAAAAAAAACAAAAAAAGTGCCACCTACTGGGCCCCCACGGCCTGAATACGACTAGAAACACTACATTGGGCCAGGATTCAGGCCCGCGGGGGGCCCAGTAGGTCCACAGGCACAGATTGCAGTGTTAGGCCCGAAAGCCTGCTTTAGAGAGGAGCTCGAGAGGGAAGGCGCACCGCACCTTATAAACAGGTGCGTCTCCCTCTCAACTAGCGATGTGGGACTAAATATTTGAGTTCGGGGCAGCACAGGCCTTTGGTCCCGGTTGGTGGCACCAACCGGGGCTAAAGGGCGGCATTAGTCCCGGTTGGTGCTACGACCCGGGACTAATTCCCCGTTTAGTCCCGGTTGTTGCCACCAACCGGGACCAAAGGCCGCCGCTTCCCGCCCTTTCGGCTGCTAAAAAGAGGCCTTTGGTCCCGGTTGGTGGCACCAACCGGGACTAAAGGGGGGCATTAGTCCCGGTTGGTTTCACGAACCGAGACCAATGCTCTTGCTATATATACAACACTTGTCAAAAATTTCATTCAGTTCTTCATTCTCCCCGCCGCCAACGCCGTCCTCTGCCCCGACGCCCTGCTCCTCGTCATCGCCGCCCGCGCACGTCGTCGCAGCCCCCGTCGTCGCCCGCGCCCCGCGCCGACCCGTCGTCGCCCGCACCGCCCCGACGTCGTCGCCGCCCCCGCCGTCGCCCGCGCCCCGCGCTGCCCAGAGCCCGCCGTCCTCGTCGCCCCAACCCCGACGCCGCCAGGCGCTGCCCCGACGCCACCCGCCGCCCGCCCCCGCCAACGCCGTGGTCGTCCCCGACGCCATCGCCGCCGCCGCCGTCGCCCTCGCCGACCGCCCCCGTTGTGAGCCACCGCCGTCGAGGCTTTGTTCATAGCATTTTTTATAAATGTTTTTTCATATATGTATTAATTTTTTTGTTTATAGCTATATGATGAACGGATGTGGCTATATATGTATGTATGAATATAATGTTCATAGCATTTTTTGTTTATATATGTTTTTTCATATATGTATTAATTTTTTATTTAGTTTGTTAGTAGATATCGATTTTAGGTTAGTGCATTTTAATTAGGTTAGTGTAGAGGTAAAAGTAAAATAAGGAAAAAGAAGAAAAGAGGAAGAAGGAAGAAGGAAGAAGAAGAAGAAGAAAAGGAAAGAGTGGAAAAACGAAAATAAGAAGAGGAAGACTTCTTTTTTCTTCATGGATATATGCTAAAGAAAACGAGGGGGTGATAGATGATGATGAGTGGTCGAGAGTGGGACGAGAGGTCGAGAGGTGTCGAGGGGAGAAAAAAAATGTTATCAGGGACGAGGGTCGTCGAGGGGTCGAGAGAGGGACGAGGGGTCGAGAGAACTAAATAAGAAGAAGAAGAGGAGAGGAAGAAGAGGAGAAATAAATAAGAAGAAGAAAAAAGAAGAAAAAGAAGAGGAGAAGAAGAAAGGAATAGTGGAGAAGAAGAGAAAATAGAATATATTCTATTTTTTATTCTTCTCCACTACTCCTTTCTTCTTCTCCTCTTTTTTTCTTCTTTTTTTTCTTCGATCTTCTCCTCTAGGATTTCAGGGTCAAGGGTTCGAGGGGTCAAGGGTCGAGGGTTTCAGGGTCGAGGGTTCGAGGGTTCTATAGGGTCGAGGGTCGAGGGTTCCAGGGTCGTCTAGGGGTCGAGGGTTCCAGGGTCGTCGAGGGTTCGAGGTGTCGAGGATCGCCGAGGGGTCGAGAGAGGTTTCCTAGTGTCAAAGTATTGAAGAAATCCATGCCTTCATCATTAGCCGGAAGTAACCAGGGCATGTTGGTACGAAGTTCTGCAAAGTTGTTCTGGAATGGAGTCCCGGATAGGATAATCCGCCTTTTGGTACGAATTCAGCAAAGGCCTTCCAAATAGCGATATTCGGAAGGCTCTTGCTGAACTTTGTACCAAAAAGCGAATTATCCTATCTGGGACTCTCTTCCAGAACAACTTTGAAGAGCTTCGTACCATCATGCACATGTTACTTTCGCCTAATGATGAAGACATGGTTTTGTTGAATCCTTTGACACTACGCAACCTCCCGACCCCTCGGCGATGCTCTCGAACATGAGAGGAAGAAGAGGATCGCCGAGGGGTCGAGGGTTCCAGGGTCATCGAGGGTTCGAGGGGTCGAGGGTCGCCGAGTGGTCCAGAGAGGTTTCCTAGTGTCAAAGTAGTGAAGAAATCCATGCCTTCATCATTAGCCGGAAGTAACCAGGGCATGTTGGGACGAAGTTCTGCAAAGTTGTTCTAGAATGGAGTCCCGGATAGGATAATCCGCCTTTTGGTACGAATTCAGCAAAGGCCTTCCAAATAGCGATATTCAGAAGGCTCTTGCTGAACTTTGTACCAAAAAGCGAATTATCCTATCTCGGACTCCGTTCCAAAACAACTTTGACGAGCTTCGTACCATCATGCACATGTTACTTTCGCCTAATGATGAAGACATGGTTTTGTTGAATCCTTTGACACTACGCAACCTCCCAACCCCTCGGCGATGCTCTCGAACATGAGAGGAAGAAGAGGATAAAAAAAGAAGAGGAAGAAGAAAAAAAAGAGGAGAAGAAAGAATAGAGGAGTTCTTCTCCTCTATTCTTTCTTCTCTTCTTTTTTTTCTTCTTCTTCCTCTTTTTTTATCGGGAACGAGGGTCGTCGAGGGACATAGATGTAGTGTCGTCCTTGTCGATATATACCCCCTCCCGATAGCTTACTATGATTAGGTAGCTAGTTCTTCGTTTGGCACTAATATATCCATCTGTCATGTTTGAATAATAATTGCCATGTTGTAAATATTTGTAGAAACTATGGACACCGCCCGAGATGAAGCAAGAGAAGCATTGTTGAGGGACATAATCGCAGAAGGAAGTGATGCCGTCTCGTTGTTTCTCAACGACACCGATGGTCTGGAAGGAGAGGGTGAACAAGCTGGCTACGGTGACCTAATGCCGCTGCAAGAAGAAGAACATTAGGACGGCTCCGGTGACCCAGTGCCGGTGCAAGAAGGAGACCGTGATGACGGCTCCGGTGACCGAACCGAGTCCGGCCTGGTATATATATATTATTTAAGCGTGTGCTGAGTAGCTGATTGATGCATTCATTGTTTTCGTATGTACACATATTAATTAAGTCTTTGTTCTTTTTTCTAGCCCTCTGGATCGAGCACAACTTCGGTAAAGAGACGAGGCCCGAAGAAAAAGTTGAGCTCGGATGAAAAGTTAGAGATCATAGCAATCGCGCCCGACGGCCAACCGATTGAACCCCTCCGGACAAAGAGCGCATTTGTTGCTCAGTGCGGGGTTCTGGTTACGGACAAGATCCCGATAAGCATCCAGCAATGGTTTAAGCCGGCTACAGAAGACCCTGAGGTGTCTTATGTAAATGATATGCAGAAAAATGAACTTTGGACTGAGCTGAAGTCAAATTTCACCCTACCCCCAGAGGATGATCCAGTGAAGCCAGTTAAAGAGCAATTAATCAAGTCTTTTGCTCTTAAGAGGATGGCAGAATTATTCAGAAGGTGGAAGAAAGAGCTGAATAGGTTTGTCGATAAAAAAGAGACACCAGAATTCAAGGGCAGATATGAGAGGATCAGAGATCACTGGCCCGCATTTGTGGCCCACAAGACATCGGATAAGAGTAAGAAGATGTCGGCGAAAAACAAACAAAATGCTGCGAAGAGGATGCTTCACCATCGCACGGGGTCAGGTGGCTACCTCGTAGCCCGGCCTAAGTGGGCCAAGACTGAGAATGATCTGGTTGCTAAAGGGATCGAACCAGAGACAATTAGCTGGCCAGACCGTTGCCGGACTTGGTTCTTCGGGGCTGGCGGAACCTTGGACCCTGTAACAGGGAAGTGCATTTGGACGAACGATCAAGTGGACATACCAGTCAGGAAGCTTAAGCAGTATATCGAAGCAGCGCAGCAAGGGAAGTTCTTTCCAGACAGAGAGAACGACGAGCTCATAATTGCCCTCGGGAATCCTGAGCACCCTAGACGGACACGAGGCATGCCAGGCTCCATTCCGTGGAAGGTTGGGTTTCCGGACGCAGGCGGTTACAAATCCCATGGGAGGAGGAAAAAAGTGCAGCAGACCCAAATGCAGGCACTGCAAGCAAGGGTAGACGTGATAGAGGAACGAGAAGCAAATCGCAGCAAACGTACTACCGAAGCTTCCCCAGAAGCTACCCTGCCATCTCAGCGCAGAAGCAGCGTGGCTTCCACCAAGCTGCTTCAGTCGGAGCATGTCTTGACGGCTCCTGCCTGCTATCCCGTGGATGCTATAACGGAGTCTCAAAATTTCCACCTTATGACGCAATTGATGAATTTGAAGGTCAAGGCGGTTGTTGGCTTTGTTTATCCTACTAAACCCGGCGCAACTTTTCACTGCCGGCCGATTCCAGAAGGATATGCTAGGGTGATGGTGCATGAAATAACGGAGGGATTTGAGGACCTCCAGCTTGACCACCCTACCGGTGAAGGGGAGACTCGGCTGGGGTTTGCTCTGAAGACTTCATGCCTATGGCGGAAGGAGCTCATCAACCTTCCGAACTGGACGCCTCCGCCTCCTCCTCCTCGTCCTCCTCCTCCAGCAAGTCAGGGCACTCCGCCTCCTCCACTGCCTCCTCCTCCGGCGAGTGACGATCAGGGCCCTCGGCCGGCTCCTTCTCCGGCGCGTGGCGGCACTCCGCCTCCTTCTCCGCCTGCGCCGACGCGCCCGAGCAGCCAGCCTCCTCCTTCTCCGCCTCGTCAGCAAGGGCGGAAGAGACCTGCCGCCGCTCCAGCTGCTCCGGCGCGTCGTAGTCCTTCTCCTCCGCCTCGTAAGCAAGTAAAGAAGACAACCGCTCCGTCTGCTCGGTCGGCGTCTAGCAGTACAACCAGAGGCGGGAGGACATACAGATTCGTTCCTTCTCTGAAGACTCTAGAGAAGTTACCATATGAGAGGACCCCGGAGGGGAACGCCGAGATCGCGCGAACCGAAGTGGATGACTGGTTTCAAGGGTTGAGAGCAAAGAGACATCCACCTCTGGAGGAGAAGGTAGATCCGGTGAAAGTGAAGCGCACTCTGGCTGCCCTGACAAAACCACCAAAGTCTCCGCCGAAAGGAAACTATGAGCGCATTATTGGAAAGGAATTTGCCGAAGCGGAGCGGTCGGGAAGTACTGTCAGTGATCAAAGGCTGAAAGAACGACGAGCTGGGAAACAAATTGCCCAGCTCGGCGAACAAGCGAAGCAATCGTGCCCCCAGCTCAAGGTGCCTAGCCACAACGTCGGTAATGATCCGAGGATGGTGCCCGGTTATAGCAATCTTGCAGATTGCCTGCCCGATGATGTACATTATGAACCCATGGACATGCAGATACAAAGATACGAGTACGGGAAGCCTCTCGTCAAAGATGAAAGATCTCTATCAACGATGATGTGAAGATTGCATGATTGGTACTTGAAAATCTGCAGAGACCCTGGGGGAGGAGTACTTTGTATGTGAAAGTTAAAAAGGAGCATGACCTCGTTGGAATTCAACTGTTGCCTGTTCCATTTGAGGAGTTCTATCAGTTTTTTCAATCAATTGGCCCAAGATAAAACAACGGTCGCCTGCTACTGTCTGTAAGTAGTACTACTTCTGTCATTAAGTTTCTCTATATAGCTTAGCTCTTTCATTGCATGTATTTATAATCATCCTCACTATATTATGCAGATTGAAGATCGCCGAATTGAAGAAAAGACAAGTCGGTGATATTGGGTTCATTAACACATATCTCATAGATGCAACTCAGGTTAAATTTCATGCCGCAGCTACCGAGGCCAACTTGCTACGATCGTTGGTAATAAATGAAAACAAAGATATAATACTCTTTCCTTACAACTTCAAGTGAGTGTTACTGTCTTGTGCGTATTCGGTTTCCCTTATATATTAGTCAAGGTTATAGTAATGTAATTGATGAGTTATGCATGCGTGTGCAGTTTCCACTATATTCTCCTAGAGATTAAGCTTGAGCAGGGACTAGTAACCGTCTTAGACTCAAGACGAAAAGATCCACAGGACTATGCAGACATGACTCAAATACTCGAGAAGTAAGTTAAATCGATCATTATCCACCATATCAGCAACTTTGTTCATTTCCTGATATATCAAGTAATTGTTTTCTTTGTCCGGCAGGGTTTGGAAAAAATTCACCAAAAAAGCTCCGGGACTGCCGAAGGAGCTGCAATTTAGACACCCGAAAGTAAGTACTATAGTAGCATTTTAAGCGCGTCTACTAGTCATTCAAGCGCTAGTTTCATCACTACCATTTGGCATTCTTGCTTATCAGTTTGATTAACCTCTATTTCTTGTAAAGTGGTTGTGGCAGGAACAAGGGAATGATTTCTGTGGATACTACGTTTGCGAGTCCATCTGCCACACGACCTGTGAGCGGGGCTACACTAACGAACAATATGAAGTATGTAAATAACAACATACACAATTTTATTTTATTACCATCATTTGTGTTGAGTTTCATTCATTCATATATATATGTATTGACCCCCTTCTTTAAATTAGATGTTTCGGGAGCGGGATGAACTCCTAGCACCAGCTCACATGCGAGCAATTCAAGAGGAATTGGCGGCATTCTTTCTTGACCACGTGATCCCTGAAGACGGGGAATTCTATGTGGACCCTGAGTCCGTATGATTATATTTGTAAGAGATAATTATTGTATATATGTAGCCGGTAGTGTCAGATAGATATACGAGAACTTGTTGTTTGACCAATCTCTCGGAGAAGGAGAGGTGGTCGATATCACTTCTCTCTGTATGCATATATGTTCATGATGATCTTCTGTTTCCTTCGTTGTCTTACTAGCTAGCTAGCGTGTCTAGTCCTCTCTATACGTATGTATAGTACGTAGCGTCGACCAAGCACGGACATAAGAGAGGACACTTCTCTCTATTAATTATAGCTAGCTAACACAATATATGAAACACCTAAATTAAGCCCACAAAACCCCCAAGCCCCCCCCTTCAAAAAAAACAAAACCCCAGCCACAGAAATGCTGACGCGTAGATGCCTATTGGTCCCGGTTGGTGCCACCAACCGGGACCAAAGGGTCTCCTGCCTGGGCTCTGCACACTGCCCACGTGGAGGCCCATCAGTCCCGGTTCTGGATTGAACTGGTACTAAAGGGTCGGGGCATTAGTACCGACACTTTAGTCCCGGTTCAGGAACCGGGACTAAAGGCACTTATGAACCGGGACTATAGGACCTTTTTCTACCAGTGAAAGGAGGTTTTTTTGTGAAGTACCTCCCAAATAATTGTTGCAAAATTGGACCAAATAAATTTTATAAAATACTAGGACATATTTAATGCACAATTGAGAAAATTGTTGGGTGTAAAAAGTTTTGATCCACCTCTCGTGAAAAAGACAAATTTCCGCCGATTCAGTTGGAAGCGGGTCAAATTTGAACTGTAGCTACCTCATAGTTTGCTATTTATTTTTTCCAAAAATCATTTCTTGGTACATAAGTATCTTTTTAATCAGAGAAACACCAAAAAAATTCCAAGATTCAACCTCTAGCTAGGAACGGAAATTCCCGCCGTTTTGACCGCATTTTGAAACGGGCATAAAAAATTCACAAAAAATCAAAAAATTGGGAAACCTTCGCATTGTGTCATCATATGTGGCCAAGTTCCTAGGAAAAATAGCAAACTTTTAATATGGCAATTATTATAAAAAAGTGTTCTCAGAAACGAGGTATCATGTGTGGAGATCAATGGCTTTCAAGCCAAATGATCAATCTTATGGCCACATTCATGGCATAGTTTGTTCAAATGACCTCATATTGTGCACAAGAGTGCATATTGGAATGGCAAACAATGTTGCCTCAGGAAGTTTTCATTTTTGTTGGATGAAAAAACAATTTTCCATTTTTCGAGTGCCCAAAAGGAGGTTTTTTTGTGAAGGACCTCCCAAATAATTGTTGCCAAATTGGACAAAATCAATTTTATAAAATACTATGACATATTTAATGCACAATTGAGAAAAAATTTGGGTGTAAAAAGTTTTGATCCACCTCTCGTGAAAAACACAAATTTCCGCCGATTCAGTTGGAAGCGGGTCAAATTTGAACTGCAGCTGCCTTATAGTTTGCTATTTATTTTTTCCAAAAATCATTTCTAGGTACATAAGTATCTATTTCATCAGAGAAACACCAAAAAAATTCCAAGATCCAACCACTAGCTAGGAATGGTCATTCGCGCCGTTTTACCGCATTTTGGAAGGGGCATAAAAAATTCAAAAAAAAACAAAAAATTGGGAAACCTTCGCGGTGTCATTATATGTGGCCAAGTTCCTTCGAAAAATAAAAAACTTGTAATATGGCAATTATTTTTAAAAAGTGTTCTAAAAAACGAGCTATCACGTGTGGAGATCAATGGCTTTCAAGCCAAATGATCAATCTTATGGCCACATTCATGGCATAGTTTGTTCAAATGATCTCATATTGTGCACAAGGGTGCATATTGGAATGGCAAACAATGTTGTCTAAGGAAGTTTTCATTTTCTTTGGACGAAAAAACCATTTTCCATTTTTTGAGTTCCCAAAAGGAGGTTTTTTTGTGAAGGACCTCCCAAATAATGGTTGCAAAATTGGACCAAATCAATTTTATAAAATACTGGGACATATTTAATGCACAATTGAGAAAATTGTTGGGTGTAATTGATCCACCTCTCATGGAAAAGAAAAATTTCCGCCGATTCAGCTGGAAGCGGGTCAAATTTGAAATGCAGCTGCCTCATAGTTTGCTATTTATTTTTTTCAAAAATCATTTCTAGGTACATAAGTATCTTTTTAATCAGAGAAACACCAACAAAATTCCAAGATTCAACCACTAGCTAGGAACGGTCATTCCCGCCGTTTTTACCGCATTTTGAAACGGGCATAAAAAATTCAAAACAAATCAAAAAATTGGGAAACCTTCGCATTGTGTCATCATATGTGGCCAAGTTCCTAGGAAAAATAACAAACTTGTAATACGACAATTATTTTAAAAAAGTGTTCTCAGAAACGAGTTTTCACGTGTGGAGGTCAATGGCTTTCAAGGAAAATGATCAATCTTATGGTCACATTCATGGCATAGTTTGTTCAAATGATCTCATATTGTGCACAAGAGTGCATATTGGAATGGCAAACAATGTTGCCTAAGGAAGTTTTCATTTTCGATGGACGAAAAAACCATTTTCCATTTTTCGAGTGCCCAAAAGGAGGTTTTTTTGTGAAGCACCTCCCAAATAATTGTTGCAAAATTGGACCAAATCAATTTTATAAAATACTAGGACATATTTAATGCACAATTGAGAAAATTGTTGGGTGTAAAAAGTTTTGATCCACCTCTCGTGAAAAAGACAAATTTCCGCCGATTCAACTAGAAGTGGGTCAAATTTGAACTGCAGCTGCCTCATAGTTTGCTATTTATTTTTTCCAAAAATCATTTCTTGGTACATAAGTATCTTTTTAATGAGAGAAACACCAACAAAATTCCAAGATTCAACCACTAGCTAGGAACGGTCATTCCCGACATTTTGACCGCATTTTGAAACAGGCATAAAAAATTAAAAAAAATCAGAAAATTGGGAAACCTTCGCATTGTGTCATCATATGTGGCCAAGTTCCTAGGAAAAATAACAAACTTGTAATACGGCAATTATTATAAAAAAGTGTTCTCTGAAACGAACTATCATGTGTGGAGATCAATGGCTTTCAAGCCAAATGATCAATCTTATGGCTACATTCATGGCATAGTTTGTTCAAATGATCTCATACTGTGCACAAGAGTGCATATTGTAATGGCAAACAATGTTGTCTAAGGAAGTTTTCATTTTCGTTGGACGAAAAAACCATTTTCCATTTTTCGAGTGCCCGAAAGGAGGTTTTTTTGTGAAGGAACCACCAAATAATTGTTGTAAAATTGGACCAAATCATTTTTAGAAAATACTAGACCATATTTAATGCACAATTGACAAAATGGTTGGGTGTAAAAAAATTTGATCCACCTCTCGTGAAAAAGACAAATTTCCGCCGATTCAGCCGATTCAGCTGGAAGTGGGTCAAATTCAGCTGGAAGCGGGTCAAATTCGATCCACCTCATAGTTTGCTATTTATTTTTTCCAAAAATCATTTCTAGTTTCATAAGGACCTATTTAATCATAAATACATGGTTTGGTGGCGATACGTAGAGGTTTGGGCGGCGGCCGAGGGCCCCAACTCTAGAGTGCGTAAACTCGCATGCCCGCCGCATGGTCACCGCGCGACCGTGACGTTGCCATGTGTTCTGTGCAGCCTAGGCATGTCTAGTGGGTTGGGCACTCACCAGGTTGGTGCTAGGAATAAAATTACAACATAAGATTCTCATGAGGAGACCGATCGATGCTCAAACATGAATTAGCAGCCAAGTGTTTGATTAGCGGTATGGGAAATGTACATGGCTAATGGGCGTGATTTTTGGCTGAGGATGGTCAGTTACTAAGAAGACCGTGTTCACAACTTTTCAGCTCAAAAGGAGGAGCCTAGGTGGTACTTGCTTTGCAAACTACCACACTGGACATAACTACGAATGTTGAAGCTCGGCTCAAAATAATGAATGTATTGAGCTAGCATTTGGTGGAGGATGGTTATTTGGGCATAGGAAAGCACTGTAGAAAATGGATACTATTTGGACATGCCAAAGTGGTACTTCCTTCACAAACTGTTGTTTTGAACAGAATAGGAAAATGAATATTTTTGAATTATTTTTGAACTAGGAAAGGAAGGTTTTTACATATTTTACGAAGATATGACCCAAAAAATTTATGACATTTTTTTGGGAATTTTGGAGATGACAGAAATATAGGTTGCTTCACAACCTAGGGCAAAAACTGCCACATGGACATGACACATAGGCAAAACTGATGAGATGGCGCCTAGTCATCGCAACCCACCACAATTTACAAGGCTATGACCATCTATATTGGTCGTTAACAACTAGAAATAAGACAGCGGACTAGCGCTGTTTGCTTTATGACCATTTCGGGTAAGGAAATTATGACCTTTCTGACCAAAATGGTCGCAATGGTTTAGGGTTTGGAGCCCCCGAGATAACTTTTGACCAATTGGTCTAAAATGGTCATAAATTTATGACAAATTCTTTGAGGGTCACTGACAGAAGATCATAAGTTGACATATTTCTTGTAGTGCTCGGATCCAGATTGTTGGATGTCACATACCCCTCAAGCATGTGGCCTCCACTAGTAGTGAGACCGGTGGTTGTATAGCTTGATGTGATGAGTAGTGGGAGTGTCTCAGGTGCCCAGTGGCTTGCGGTTGGAGCACTTGCACCAATGTGCAGGTTTTCTGAGTCGTGCTGCAATGACGTGTAGAGGAACCTACAGATGTCAAGATCCCAAGGCTGATGCCTCCAAGCAATCGACTTTTCCCTGTGTGGCCTCCCACTAACAGACTTGCCTCCTACAACCTTCCCAAACTAGATTCACATGCCTTGATGGTGACAGCAAGGCGATCAGCAACATCGAGTAGTTATTAGAGCGACGTGGCATGGTGCTCCACCTGTCGGACAACATCACATCACTGACTGGGAAAAGTTACGACCATTCATTGGTATAGTACACACAACACTAATAGGGTAAAACTGATGGTACTCAGAGGTGATTCCCAACATTGATAATGAGTTTAAAAAGCAAGATTCTAATACCAATAATACAAAATTCAATCTCTAATCCGCCACCCTCTCCCAAACTGGCAACGCCTTAACCCTCACCCCACCCCCAACACACGCACACAAACACACATGTTGTCCCACTCTCATCCACCAGAGCCCCCCTTGGCCTCCTCCACTAGAGCCCCCCGCTTCTCTCTCACGAATCCCCTGAACCCCTTTCTGAAATGTGGGGGACTCAGCTCCTAGATCTAGGAGTCTTTGAGTCCCCCCCCCCACTCGAGTGTTGCACCCCTTCAATCATCCCTCCACCAACCATGGAGTATTCAGTGGTGGTGCGAGTGGGAGTAGTGTGCTACCGGGAAGCAACACATGTTCCAACGGCTCGTGGTTAAGCACATTGTGTTTCTAAAGTTGTGCCAAAATTTCCATATATGTGAACTGGATGTGGTTCCATATATCCAGGGTTGAATATGCTTCCACCAGCAGTAGTACTCACACTATTAATAGTGAATGAGTTCTTTCTCACATTCCGCGGTTGTCAGCCTATGAGACAACCTGAGATTGTCCTCCTCTGTATCAACTAAGGTGACTTCCAAGCGCTGGACTTCTGCTTGGGCGAGGCTTCGCTCTCCACGAAGATGGAGGGTCTCCATGTCCAAGTGTGTTTATATTGGATGAATCACCCAAGGATTAAGTACAAGATATGGTATCAAACTGGAAGAATATTGCATAAGATTTACTCCCTTAATTGTGCCCATATGTAATTTTGGCACCCATTTAAACTTTCCTGTAATAACTTTGTAAATTTGCGTCCATTTAAAACTTCTAAATTTACACGTTCAACCGTTGGCATCTTGTATGGCAAGAGCATGACATATTGTACGCATGCAAATGGTTTCCACACAACATAACAGTTCGCTTTGGAATGCTTCATGTGTGACACACATCATCCCACTGAGCTCGATCATCAAGGCGCACAAATGAGTTGAGTGAGCACAAGTCAATGTTGCTCTTATCCAACAGGTCAAAGAAAGACATTTTCACCAGCGACCTGAAAAGCCATCGATGATGTTTGTAACATATGCCCTATTAAGTGAAAAAAGTAAACATATAGGGCCTAAAATAGGGTCCATAACCATAAGTAGTGATTCCTTATCGCTAGTGGGTCAATTGCACCAACGTACATGTGATTCATATGATATGTAAAACTTACGCACCAAAGTGGTGAGCTGAAGTGGTTATTTTTGTCCCTCCTAGCATATGCCGGGAGGACCCATCTTGCTCAGAATAGAACAACCTTTGAGTTGTAGGAGAAGATATGACCACCTTCCAAACAAGAAACATCAATTTTTTTTCTTCACCAGGCCACGTGTTGGTATTGATCATCTACCCTCGACTAACTCGAGTGTTGTACCTTTATGCTGAAGGATCCCCCATTCGGCTTTTCCACTACTAAAGTATACGACGGTGAATTCTCAACTACCGCCAAGTTTATTCGGATGAGCCAGGTGGAGAGCAGTCAAGGAAGGAGGATATGAACCCGGTACCCATCACATGACTCCTAAAGTGTGATGGTCTTTCAGAACCCCGGCCTAGTCTTACGGAGCATCCTGTGCCTCTTTGGCTGATCGGTGTAAGGTTTGGTTGTGCTCTATGGGTCATCCTAGCAATTGGTGCTATGGTTGGTTTCTTCTCCTATTTTAGGTGTCGGGTGTCTCGCTATCTTACTCCATGCTCGGCCTTCAAATGCTGTGTACTGTGGCTCGTTTCTCTACTGTCTGTTGTGTATGCCTTCATTTTCTTTTTCCCGTGGAAATACAAGGTGATGGATCATGAAAGCAAGGGGTTCAACGGCAAACGACGGAGGTCCATTGTGACTTTCTGGATCTGAGAGAGGTGAGGAAAAGATGAAAGTTGCGCATTTTATGTACACTAGCCTTCTTCTAAGAAGGACCGCTTGCCCGTGATGTTGTTCGGGAATGTATTGAAATGTTACAGTGTGAGGCTGACACACTGTTTTAGCTCATATATCATGGCGAAGTCATGTGTTGTTTCGCTGTGTATGCCGCCTTTTGGGCACGCCGCTTCTGTTCACAATGCCTCTTATGCTCCAATTTATCTATACACACGGAAGAACCTTCGCTTGGCTTTGAGGTGTCTAGGGAGGACGACTTCCCCTCCCTATACCATGATGACAAGCTAGATCACAAAGCTAAGAAACTAGGCTCGCGTCGAGCGACCGGTTCGGTGCGCGTGTTGGTCGCATCCTGCTAGCCTGTTTCGTTGACACTAGGTGAATGTTGGTTGTACCATGACCTTTTTGCCATCGCGTCCCCTTGGCCGGATAGCATGCTTTCCAATGTCTTCAAGATATTTGGGTTATGTGGTTTGCCCGAATGGCCCTGCACCTCAGTTGTTTTCAGTAGGAGTCGTCCCCGGTTCCGATGGTTCAGGACATGTACCATGTGGGGTTTAACTAATCTTCCTATTGAGCCGGCTGTTGGGTTATCATGGACGGAAAAAGCAGGGCATGGGCAACTATCATCGTCGTCTTCCATTTGCGCAATACAAATATAATCACTTGCAGACCATTCACGAGAATCATTCTCCAAATGGTTCACCTACTTTTTGGTTGTATTAGTTGCTACGCGTTTGGATGTAGTTTGTTTTGGCAGGGATGGCTACAGCTGGTCTCCTCAAATACCCCGTCCGTCTCGGTGCAAAGGGTGAGCATGTAGTTCTAGTCCATCGTAGTTCGTGTAGCTTATATTTTATGTTTCAAATAGTACGCTTAACTTTCGGGCTGCAGTTAGTCTCTGATGACCAGGGCATGACCGGGTAGCAAGGACGGTTAGGCTAGTACCTGGACTGAAAGGACATGTGACTCAGCCATAGTTGCTCGAAAGAGTGTGTGTACGGGAGCTTAAAAAAGCCTAATGCCATGACATGCGCAAAAGGATGGGTCGACTCGGGCAACCCAAGTCGGAACACCCATGTAATAACACAACGAGGCAACCAACCTACAAAGCTACCTCCCAAAGGCTGGTTTGGCTTATGTTTTAATTTCCATTTGGTCATTCACATCTGATCATTTATACTGTGTCCGTGTGTATTATTACTCATGCTAATGTCCTTTGGGGATGATTTATAGAACAAACATTTGCTGACGTGCTGCCCATAGTGTTGCTTAACTTCCTGGCTTCAGTTTCAAATTGAGCAATGGGTCATCTAGTGAAGATAAAATATGGAGCAAATAAAAGGCTTGCACACTTTTGCTTCTTATTTGGTTCTTGCTGGCTGAATGCAACAAAAATTTACATGAAAATGTGACAAAACTAAACCATAACTCATCTATGTGATCATTCCAACCGACAATAAATCGAAACGGGAAATTCATTTGGCCATCTTTTTTTAAAACCGTAAATCCAAAGTTTGTACAAAATAATAAAGCATTTCAAATAATTTTTTTAATTAAGATTCTTTTTCACATGGTCAAATATTATAATATACATTCTCTCACATCAAAAATAGATATCTATAATATTTTGAGAACATCAATTTATAAATTTTTAAAATCCGTGAAAACCATGATAATATTATCATAGCGAATGGACATGTAGCCTAGTGGTTACATTGACCTTAGTAGCACCCCAGGTCATGGGTTCGACTCCCAGTGGGAGCGGATTAAATAGGTGTGGGCAAAAAATTCCAGAATAAAAGGACTGTAGGGTTGTTGCTCTACAGTAAATATTATCACATCTATATATTTGAGCCCAAAATTCTTCCAAATTTATCCAAGGTTTATAACGGAACTCAAAACCTTGCATAGTAAGGACATCACATAGTCATGTTTAAAATTTCCAAAGTACATAGAAAATACACAAAAGGCAAATTAATTAACATAGACTTGCTTAACATAAGATCTATTTAAGAATCCAAGAAAAACGATATGCACCACATGTCCTGTAGATCCTAGATGCCAGTCACCCGTAGATGTCATTCAAAACAAGTTCATGCTCAAATAGGTTGCACTGTTTTTGACTACTAGCAAAGTGGCCCGTCCGATGTGAGGGCTAGAAATCTATAAACGGGTATCACATTCACAAATATGAGCCTTTTCCAAGCATAGTTTTGACTTGGGTTGTTATGCATAGTGTACTAACCTTTTTTTGTAATCAATGATTCTTATTTGTACCAGCAAATAATAATAATAATAATAATAATAATAATAATAATAATAATAATAGTTTCTATTTGTGTCAGTTTCTAGCCTTTTGATCATAGTAATATTATATTAACAGCGTTAGAGTTTGATTTCGAAATATATGCCTTTATGCATCTGCTTCTGTAAATTAAGACAATGCAAACTATCCATACAAATTATTATGAAACGATGATTATCATTTTTAATTGGATGCTTACAAAATAAGATTTAGTTGTACACTAACTCCCTAATCAAAGAATGTGTTCAATTTCCGAACATACTATTTTCATGTCTAGATGGCCATTTCATCTTGCTCCTTCTCATGTCTTTCTAGGAATGGTTACCGACATCCCCTTTTGTCCTTGTGCTCTTGCTACACAATCGTGCGCACAATCCCAAGTAAGTAATTTCAACTCTAATTTATCTTTCCCTTGTTGTAACTAATAATAAATTCATGAAAAAAATTGGTTTGCATTGCACACACACACACACACACTGTGCTAGTGAATTCTTAATGGATCATTTTAAAAATCAAAATCATTGCAATAAAAGTTTAATAAAATTCACATCTTCAAATAAAATTATTGTTGGCTCAATAATGAGATGTTTTCATGAGAGAGATTCTTTAAAAACCTGCCAACTAAGAATTCGCAAAAGCATTGTAAAAAATGTAAATTTGGTACTGCAACTTTTACTCACTGATCTAGCATCACCCTTGGTAATCATATGTTAGGTATCATAACTACATTAGATTACAATAAACATATGTCTATGGCCGAGTAGCTGAATAATATTTTACTAATATAAACATATGTAATGACCTTTTTTACACCATGTAAGTTCTTACATTCTGGACACATGCTCAAGCTATATATAATCATGCCGTCAAATTTTTACTATAATTTAATACATAATTTTAGGGCATGTACTATGATTGATCAGATGATTTTACCTTCTTTATTTCACACTACTTAGATAGGACAAAAAGTTCTGCAATACATTGCCTCTTAGTATCATCTGAATTCAATAACCGCGTATATGCGTCAAATAATATGTGTTGCCCAAATGTATTGAAATAAGGTGGGATGAAAATATTGAAGGAAATATGCCCTAGAGGCAATAATAAAGTTATTATTTATTTCCTTATATAATGATTAATGTTTATTATTCATGCTAGAATTGTATTAACCGGAAAAAAGATACATGTGTGAATACATAGATAAACAGAGTGTCACTAGTATGCCTCTACTTGACTAGCTCGTTGATCAAAAGATGGTTATGTTTCCTAGCCATAGACATGAGTTGTCATTTGATTAACGGGATCACATCATTAGGAGAATGATGTGATTGACTTGACCCATTCCGTTAGCTTAGCACTTGATCGTTTAGTATGTTGCTATTGCTTTTTTCATGACTTATACATGTTCCTATGACTATGAGATTATGCAACTCCCATTTACCGGAGGAACACTTTGTGTGCTACCAAACGTCACAACGTAACTGGGTGATTATAAAGGTGCTCTACAGGTGTCTCTGAAGGTACTTGTTGAGTTGGCGTATTTCGAGATTAGGATTTGTCACTCCGATTGTCGGAGAGGTATCTCTGGGCCCACTCAGTAATGCACATCACTATAAGCCTTGCAAGCATTGTAACTAATGAGTTAGTTGCAGGATGATGTATTACGGAATGAGTAAAGAGACTTGTCGGTAACGAGATTGAACTAGGTATTGAGATACCGACGATCGAATCTCGGGCAAGTAACATACCAATGACAAACGGAGAAACGTATGTTGTTATGCGGTTTGACCGATAAAGATCTTCGTAGAATATGTGGGAGCCAATATGAGCATCCAGGTTCCGCTATTGGTTATTGACCGGAGACGTGTCTCGGTCATGTCTACATAGTTCTTGAACCCGTAGGGTCTGCACGCTTAAAGTTCGGTGACGATCAGTATTATGAGTTTTTGTGTTTTGATGTACCGAAGGTAGTTCGGAGCCCCGGATATGATCACGGACATGATGAGGAGTCTCTGAATGGTCGAGACGTAAAGATTGATATATTGGACAACTATGTTCGGACACCGGAAAGGTTCCGGAAGGTTTTGGACATATACCAGAGTACAGCGGGTTACCGGAGCCCCCCCCCCCCCGCCCCGGGGGGGGGGGGGCTTAATGGGCCTACATGGGCCTTAGTGGAAATAGAGGGTGCTACCTGTTGAGCACTGCGTTGGATTTCCCCGAAGAGGAGAGGATGATGCAGCAAAGTAGCGTAAGTATTTCCCTCAGTTTTTGAGAACCAAGGTATCAATCCAGTAGGAGGCTACGCACGAGTCCCTCGTACCTACACAAAAACAATAGCTCAACGCAACCAACACGCTTAGGGGTTGTCAATCACTTCATGGTCACATATGAAAGTGAGATCTGATAGGGATGATAAATAATATTTTTGGTATAGAGATGCAAAGTAAAAAGTAAAAGGCAAAGTAAAGCAAAGCAATAATAAAGTAATGGAGATTGATATGATGAGAAAGAGACCCGGGGGCCATAGGTTTCACTAGTGGCTTCTCTCAAGAGCAAAAGTATTCTACGGTGGGTGAACAAATTACTGTTGAGCAATTGACAGAATTGAGCATAGTTATGAGAATATCTAGGTTTGATCATGTATATAGGCATCACGTCTGAGACAAGTAGACCGACTCCTGCCTGCATCTACTACTATTACGCCACTCATCGACCGCTATCCAGCATGCATCTAGAGTATTAAGTTAAAAACAGAGTAACGCTTTAAGCAAGATGACATGATGTAGAAGGATAGTTTCATGCAATATGATAAAAACCCCATCTTGTTATCCTCGATGGCAACGATACAATACGTGCCTTGCTGCCCCTTCTGTCACTGGGAAAGGACACCGCAAGATCGAACCCAAAGCTAAGCACTTCTCCCATGGCAAGAACAACCAATCTAGTAGGCCAAACCAAACTGATAATTCGACGAGACTTGCGAAGATAACCAATCATACATAAAAGAATTCAGAGAAGATTCAAATATTATTCATAGATAGACTGGATCATAAACCCACAATTCTTTGGTCTCAACAAACACACCGCAAAAAGAATATTACATCGATTAGATCTCCACAAGAGAGGGGGTAGAACATTGTATTGAGATCCAAAAAGAGAGAAGAAGTCATCTAGCTACTAACTATGGACCCGTAGGTCTGAAGTAAACTACTCACGCTTCATCAGAGGGGCTTGGATGATGATGTAGAAGCCCTCCCTGATCGATGCCCCCTCCGGCGGTGTGGGAAATATGCCCTAGAGGCAATAATAAAAGCATTATTATTATATTTCCTTGTTCATGATAATTGTCTTTATTCATGCTATAATTGTGTTATCCGGAAATCGTAATACATGTGTGAATAATAGACACCAACATGTCCCTAGTAAGCCTCTAGTTGACTAGCTCGTTGATCAACAGATAGTCATGGTTTCCTGACTATGGACATTGGATGTCATTGATAATGAGATCACATCATTAGGAGAATGATGTGATGGACAAGACCCAATCCTAAACATAGCATAAAGATCGTATAGTTCGTTTGCTAGAGTTTTTCCAATGTCAAGTATCCTTTCCTTAGACCAGGAGATCGTGTAACTCCCAGATACCATAGGAGTGCTTTGGGTGTACCAAACGTCACAACGTAACTGGGTGACCATAAAGGTATACTACGGGTATCTCCAAAAGTGTCTGTTGGGTTGACACGGATCAAGAATGGGATTTGTCACTCCGTATGACGGAGAGGTATCACTGGGCCCAGTCGGTAATGCATCATCATTATGAGCTCAAAGTGACCAAGTGTCTGGTCACGGGATCATGCATTACGGTACAAGTAAAGTGACTTGCCGGTAACGAGATTGAACAAGGTATTGGGATACCGACGATCGAATCTCGGGCAAGTAACATATCGATTGACAAAGAGAATTGTGTACGGGGTTGCTTGAATCCTCGACATCGTGGTTCATCCGATGAGATCATCGAGCAGCATGTGGGAGCCAACATGGGTATCCAGATCCCGCTGTTGGTTATTGACCGGAGAGTCGTCTCGGTCATGTCTACATGTCTCCCGAACCCGTAGGGTCTACACACTTAAGGTTCGGTGACGCTAGGGTTGTGAAGATATGTATATGCAGTAACCCGAATATTGTTAGGAGTCCTGGATGAGATCCCGGACGTCACGAGGAGTTTCGGAATAGTCCGGAGGTAAAGAATTATATATAGGAAGTGCTGTTTCGGCCATCGGGACAAGTTTCGGGGTCACCGGTATTGTACCGGGACCACCGAAAGGGTCCCGGGGGTCCACCGGGTGGGGCCACCCATCCCGGAGGGCCCCATGGGCCAAAGTGGGGAGGGGAACCAGCCCATAGTGGGCTGGTGCGCCCCCCTAGGCCCACCCCATGCGCCTAGGGTTGAAACCCTAGGGGTGGGGGGGTGCCCCACCTTGCCTTGGGGGCCACTCCAGCCCTGGCCGCCAACCCCCCCTAGGAGATCTCATCTCCTAGGGCCGGCGCCCCCCTTGGGGAGCCTATATATATGAGGGGGAGGGAGGGGCAGCCGCACCTTGAGTCTTGGCGCCTCCCTCTCCCCTGCTACACCTCTTCCTCTCGTAGTATACGGCGAAGCCCTGCTGCTGTGACGCCCTGCATCCACCACCACGCCGTCGTGCTGCTGGATCATCATCAACCTCTCCTTCCCTCTTGCTGGATCAAGAAGGAGGAGACGTCACGCTGACCGTACATGTGTTGAACGCGGAGGTACCGTCCGTTCGGCGCTAGGATCTCCGGTGATTTGGATCACGTCGTGTACGACTACCTCATCCCCGTTCTTTGAACGCTTCCGCTCGCGATCTACAAAGGTATGTAGATGCATACGATCACTCGTTGCTAGATGAACTCATAGATGGATCTTGGTGAAACCGTAGGAAAATTTTTGTTTTCTGCAACGTTCCCCAACAGTGGCATCATGAGCTAGGTCTATGCATAGTTCTTCTTGCGCGAGTAGAACACAATTTGTTGTGGGCGTAGATGTTGTCAACTTTCTTGCCGCTACTAGTCTTATCTTGCTTCAGCGGTATTGTGGGATGAAGCGGCCCGGACCAACCTTACACCTACGCTTACGTGAGACCGGTTCCATCGACTGACATGCACTAGTTGCATAAGGTGGCTAGCGGGTGTCTGTCTTTCCCACTTTAGTTGGAGCGGATTCGATGAAAAGGGTCCTTATGAAGGGTAAATAGAAGTTGACAAATCACGTTGTGGCTTTCACGTAGGTAAGAAAACGTTCTTGCTAGAACCCTATTTCAGCCACGTAAAACTTGCAACAACAATTAGAGGACGTCTAACTTGTTTTTGCAGCAAGTGCTTTGTGATATGATATGGACAAAGTTGTGATGAATGATGAATGATATATATGTGATGTATGAGATGTTCATGCTATTGTAATAGAAATCACGACTTGCATGTCGATGAGTATGACAACCGGCAGGAGCCATAGGAGTTGTCTTTATTTTTGTATGGCCTGTGTGTCATTGAGAAATGCCATGTAAATTACTTTACTTTATTGCTAAACGCGTTAGCCATAGTAGTAGAAGTAATAGTTGGCGAGCAACTTCATGGAGACACGATGATGGAGATCATGGTGTCAAGCCGGTGACAAGATGATCATGGAGCCCCAAGATGGAGATCAAAGGAGCTATGTGATATTGGCCATATCATGTCACTATTATTATTTGATTGCATGTGATGTTTATCATGTTTTGCATCTTGTTTACTTAGAACGACGGTAGTAAATAAGATGATCCCTCATAATAATTTCAAGAAAGTGTTCCCCCTAACTGTGCACCATTGCGACAGTTCGTTGTTTCGAAGCACCACGTGATGATCGGGTGTGATAGATTCTAACGTTCACATACAAAGGGTGTAAGACAGATTTACACATGCAAACACTTAGGTTGACTTGACGAGCCTAGCATGTACAGACATGGCCTCGGAACACAGAAGACCGAAAGATCGAGTATAAGTCGTATATAAGATACGATCAACATGAAGATGTTCACCGAGGTTGATTAGTCCGTCTCACGTGATGATCGGACACGGCCTAGTTGACTCGGATCATGTTATACTTAGATGACTAGAAGAGGGATGTCTATCTAAGTGGGAGTTCATTGAATAATTTGATTAGATGAACTTAATTATCATGAACTTAGTCTAAAATCTTTGCAATATGTCTTGTAGATCAAATGGCCAACGTTGTCCTCAACTTCAACGCGTTCCTAGAGAAAACCAAGCTGAAAGACGATGACCGCAACTATATGGACTGGGTCCGGAACCTGAGGATCATCCTCATAGCTACCAAGAAAGATTATGTCCTACTAGCACCACTAGGTGACCCACCCGTCCCACAGAACCAAGACGTTATGAACGCTTGGCAGACACATGCTGATGACTACTCCCTCGTTCAGTGCGGCATGCTTTACAGCTTAGAGCCAGGGCTCCAAAAGCGTTTTGAGAGACATGGAGCATATGAGATGTTCGAAGAGCTGAAAATGGTTTTCCAAGCTCATGCCCGGGTCGAGAGATATGATGTCTCCGACAAGTTCTTCAGCTGTAAGATGGAGGAAAATAGTTCTGTCAGTGAGCACATACTCACTATGTCTGGGTTGCATAACCGCTTGACTCAGCTGGGAGTTAATCTCCCGGATGATGCGGTCATTGACAGAATTCTCCAGTCGCTTCCACCAAGCTACAAGAGCTTTGTGATGAACTTCAATATGCAGGGGATGGAAAAGACCATTCCTGAGTTATTTTCAATGCTGAAATCAGCGGAGGTAGAAGTCAAGAAGGAACATCAAGTGTTGATGGTGAATAAAACCACTAAGTTCAAGAAGGGCAAGGGTAAAAAGAACTTCAAGAAGGACAGCAAGGAAGTTGCCGCGCCTGGCAAGCAAGCTGCCGGGAAGAAGCCAAAGAATGGACCCAAGCCCGAAACTGAGTGCTTTTATTGCAAGGGAAGTGGTCACTGGAAGCGGAACTGCCCCAAATACTTAGCGGACAAGAAGGCCGGCGAAACAAAAGGTATATGTGATATACATGTAATTGATGTGTACCTTACTAGTACTCGTAGTAGCTCCTGGGTATTTGATACCGGTGCAGTTGCTCACATTTGTAACTCAAAGCAGGAGCTGCGGAATAAACGGAGACTGGCAAAGGACGAGGTGACGATGCGCGTCGGGAATGGTTCCAAGGTCGATGTGATCGTCGTTGGCACGCTACCTCTACATTTACCTACGGGATTAGTTTTAAACCTCAATAATTGTTATTTAGTGCCAGCTTTGAGCATGAACATTGTCTCGGGATCTCGTTTAATTCGAGATGGCTACTCATTTAAATCCGAGAATAATGGTTGTTCTATTTATATGAGAGATATGTTTTATGGTCATGCTCCGATGGTGAATGGTTTATTCTTAATGAATCTCGAGCATAATGCTACACATGTTCATAGTGTGAGTACCAAAAGATGTAAGGTTGATAATGATAGTCCCACATACTTGTGGCACTGCCGCCTTGGTCACATAGGTGTCAAACGCATGAAGAAGCTCCATGCAGATGGACTTTTAGAGTCTCTTGATTATGAATCATTTGACACGTGCGAACCACGCCTCATGGGTAAAATGACCAAGACTCCGTTCTCAGGAACAATGGAGTGAGCAACCAACTTGTTGGAAATCATACATACAGATGTGTGCGGTCCAATGAGTGTTGAGGCTCGCGGTGGCTATCGTTATGTTCTCACCCTCACTGATGACTTGAGTAGATATGGGTATATCTACTTAATGAAACACAAGTCTGAGACCTTTGAAAAGTTCAAGGAATTTCAGAGTGAGGTTGAAAATCAACGTGACAGAAAAATCAAGTTTTTGCGATCAGATCATGGAGGAGAATACTTGAGTCACGAATTTGGCACACACTTAAGAAAATGTGGAATAGTTTCACAACTCACACCGCCTGGAACACCTCAGCGTAATGGTGTGTCCGAACGTCATAATCGCACTCTATTAGATATGGTGCGATCTATGATGTCTCTTACCGATTTACCGCTATCTTTTTGGGGCTATGCTTTAGAGACTGCCGCATTCACTTTAAATAGGGCTCCGTCGAAATCCGTTGAGACGACACCGTATGAATTATGGTTTGGGAAGAAACCTAAGCTGTCGTTTCTAAAAGTTTGGGGATGCGATGCTTATGTCAAGAAACTTCAACCTGAAAAGCTCGAACCCAAGTAGGAAAAATGCGTCTTCATAGGATACCCTAAAGAAACTATTGGGTATACCTTCTACCTCAGATCCGAAGGCAAGATCTTTGTTGCCAAGAATTGATCCTTTCTAGAGAAGGAGTTTCTCTCGAAAGAAGTAAGTGGGAGGAAAGTAGAACTTGATGAAGTGTTACCTCTTGAACCGGAAAATGGCGCAAATCAAGAAAATGTTCCTGAGGTGCCTGCACTGACTAGAGAGGAAGTTAATGATGATGATCATGAAACTTCAGATCAAGTTGCTACTGAACTTCGAAGGTCCACCAGGACACGTTTCCGCACCAGAGTGGTACGGCAACCCTGTCTTGGAAATCATGTTGTTAGACAACGGTGAACCTTCTAACTATGAAGAAGCGATGGCGGGCCCGGATTCCGACAAATGGCTAGAAGCCATGAAATCTGAGATAGGATCCATGTATGAAAACGAAGTATGGACTTTGACTGACTTTCCCGATGATCGGCGAGCCATAGAAAATAAATGGATCTTTAAGAAGAAGACAGACGCGGATGGTAATGTGACCATCCATAAAGCTCGGCTTGTCGCTAAGGGTTATCGACAAGTTCAAGGGGTTGACTACGATGAGACTTTCTCTCCCGTAGCAAAGCTGAAGTCCGTCCGAATCATGTTAGCAATTGCCGCATACTATGATTATGAGATATGGCAAATGGACGTCAAAACGGCATTCCTTAATGGTTTCCTTAAGGAAGAATTGTATATGATGCAGCCGGAAGGTTTTGTCAATCCTAAGAATGCTGACAAGGTGTGCAAGCTCCAACGCTCGATTTATGGGCTGGTGCAACCATCTCGGAGTTGGAACATTCGCTTTGATGAGATGATCAAAGCGTTTGGGTTTACGCAGACTTATGGAGAAGCCCGCGTTTACGAGAAAGTGAGTGGGAGCTCTGTAGCATTTCTCATATTATATGTAGACGACATACTTTTGATGGGAAATGATATAGAACTCTTGGATAGCATTAAGGCCTACTTGAATAAGAGTTTTTCAATGAACGACCTTGGAGAAGCTGCTTATATATTAGGCATCAAGATCTATAGGGATAGATCAAGACGCCTCATAGGTCTTTCACAAAGCACATACCTTTGATAAGATATTGAAGAAGTTCAATATGGATCAGTCTAAGAAGGGGTTCTTACCTGTGTTACAAGGTGTGAAATTGAGCTCAGCTCAATGTCCGACCACAGCAGAAGATATAGAAGAGATGAGTGTCATCCCCTATGCCTCAGCCATAGGTTCTATTATGTATGCCATGCTGTGTACCAGACCTGATGTAAACCTTGCTGTAAGTTTGGTAGGAAGGTACCAAAGTAATCCCGGCAAGGAACACTGGACAGCGGTCAAGAATATCCTGAAGTACCTGAAAAGGACTAAGGAAATGTTTCTCGTTTATGGACATGACGAAGAGCTCATCGTAAAGGGTTACGTCGACGCTAGCTCGACACAGATCTGGATGACTCTAAGTCACAAACTGGATACGTGTATATTTTGAATGGTGCGGCAGTAAGCTGGTGCAGTTGCAAGCAGAGCGTCGTGGCGGGATCTACATGTGAAGCGGAGTACATGGCAGCCTCGGAGGCAGCGCATGAAGCTATTTGGGTGAAGGTGTGCCAAATGTCACAACGTAACTGGGTGGCTGTAAAGGTACACTACAGGTATCTCCGGAAGTGTCTATTGGGTTGGCACGAATCGAGACTGGGATTTGTCACTCCGTGTAAACGGAGAGGTATCTCTGGGCCCACTCGGTAGGACATCATCATAATGTGCACAATGTGATCAAGGAGTTGATCACGGGATGATGTGTTACGGAACGAGTAAAGAGACTTGCCGGTAACGAGATTGAACAAGGTATCGGGATACCGATGATCGAATCTCGGGCAAGTATCGTACCGCTAGACAAAGGGAATTGTATACGGGATTGATTAAGTCCATGACATTGTGGTTCATCCGATGAGATCATCGTGGAGCATGTGGGAGCCAACATGGGTATCCAAATCCCATTGTTGGTTATTGACCAGAGAGTTATCTCGGTCATGTCTGCATGTTTCCCGAACCCGTAGGGTCTACACACTTAAGGTTAGATAATGCTAGGGTTATAGGGAATAGATATACGTGGTTACTGAATATTGTTCGGAGTCCCGGATGAGATCCCGGACATCACGAGGAGTTCCGGAATGGTCCGGAGGTAAAGATTTATATATGGGAAGTCCTATTTTGATCGCCGGAAAAGTTTCGGGGTTTATCGGTAACGTACCGGGACCACCGGGAGGGTCCCGGGGGTCCACCAAGTGGGGCCACAAGCCCCGGAGGGCTACATGGGCCAAGTGTGGGAGGGGACCAGCCCCAGGTGGGCTGGTGCGCCACCCCACAAGGGCCCAAGGCGCCTCCAAGAGGGAAGGGGGGGGGGGGTAAACCCTAGGGCAGATGGGCCCTAAGGCCCACCCCAGGTGCGCCTCCCCCTCTCCCCGTTGTGGCCGCCACCCAGATGGGATCTGGAGGCTGCCACCACCCCTAGGGAGAGGGGGAGGCGTATCTCATATGCAAGGGAGAATGAAACACTTACACCCGAACACCCAGAAGTACTTGAGGTTGGGCTTGTTACCAGTGAGTATCTCATATGGAGTCTTGTTCAAGCCTTTGCGGAGGTAGAGCCAATTAGATGCATTACATGCGGTGTTGATGGCTTCAGCCCAAAAGTTGTAGGGAGACTTGAACTCCGCCATCATGGTCCTTGCCGCATCCATCAACGTCCGGTTCTTACTTTCCGCTACACCATTTTGTTGAGGAGTATAAGGTGCGGAATATTGATGCTTGATTCCCTCATCACTCAAAAACTCATCCAAGGTGTAGTTCTTGAACTCGGAGCCGTTGTCACTTATTATAGTCAAGATCTTTGTATTGTGTTGTCGTTGAGCTTCATTTGCAAAGTCGATAACGGTTTGTTGGTTCCCGCTGTTCCTCTTGAAGAAATATACCCAAGTGTATCTTGAATAGTCATCCGCAATCACCAAGCAATACTTTCTACTGCCAAGACTATCAAAGGATGGAGGCCCGAAGAGATCCAAATGAAGGAGCTCCAAAGGCCTCTTCGAGTAGATGATAGTCGTGGGAGGGTGAGCCTTCTCATGTAGCTTTCCTTCGATGCAAGCACTGCACGCACGATCTTTGGCAAAACTAACATTTGTTAGTCCACGGACATGGTCCCCCTTGAGAAGACTTTGCAAAGATCTCATATTGACGTGGGCTAAATGGAGATGCCAAAGCCATCCCACGTCAACTTTAGCCATTAGGCATGTCGCGGTCTTAGTGGGTTGCTCCGAAAAGTTAATCACATAGAGACCGTTCTCGACATGCCAAACAAAGGCTACTTTAAGAGTCTTGCTCCATAAGAGGGCCACGGTATCAATATCAAAGAAGGTGGCAAAGCCCATGAGTGCTAGTTGACGAACGGAAAATAAATTGTATGCAAGGGACTCAACAAGCATGACCTTCTCGATCGTAAGATCATGAGAAATGAAAACTTTACCGAGTCCCAATACCTTAGAGGACGAGGCGTCACCCCACTCGACGTTGGTGGGCATGGATGGAATCTTTTGCACGTCCACCACCAAGTCCTTGCTTCCGGTCATATGATTAGTAGCTCCACTATCGAGCAACCATGACCCCCCCACCGGAAGCAAACGCCTTGTTGGTGGCTTTAGCCATGAGGCACTTGGTGGTGATGTTCTCATTGGGTGAGTTGAAGAGAGACACTAGTGGAGTTTTTGCAATGGCAACGGAGGCCATGGCAACCGACTCACCATCATCATCATCATCATCATCATCCTCATGGTACTCTTCTTGAACCACCAACGCCTTGTGATGGATCTTCTTGGGGAAGTTGCTCTTGTTGGGGAAAGACTTGGCTTTGTCCTTTCGGATGAGCTTGCCACCATTGTGTTCCCTCTTCTCATACGGACATTCTGCAACAAAATGGCTCACATTGCCACAATTGTAGCAAGTCCTCAGACGTTGCTTGCTCTTCGTGCCACTTGAGTTGTTCTTGTTGAAGTTTGGCCTTGAGTTCTTCTTGCTCCAAAATTCCCTTGAAGCAAGTTCCATGTGTTCATGATAGGCATACTTTGTATCTTCGGGGTTGCTTTCCTCTTCTTCCTCTTCTTCTTCTTCAACACAAACCTTGGCCTTCAATGCAAGGTTGGGCTTCTTTGCCCTTTGAGAGCGAAGCACCGCATTGTTGGCGGGCTTGTCCAAGATGTTCATAGCCACAAACTCATCCAACACTTCACTTGAGGTCAAGGTGTGGAAGTCAGGCCTTTGACGAATGACGGAGGACATGGCCTTGTGGTAAGGCATCATTGCTTTGAGGAATTTGCGCTTGATCCAATTGTCATCCGTGTCCATGCTCCCATGATCTCGGAGTGAGACGGTGAGTTTGGTTACTCTCCAATAAAGCTCACAAGGTTCTTCATCTTCTTTCATAGCAAACTCATCGGCTTCATCTTGCACTACTTCATAGTTGGAGCGTTGAATGCTTGCGCTTCCCCGGTAGAGAGAGACAACACAAAGCCTTGCATCTTTAGCCAAGGCGAATGGCTGAAGATGAGTTAGATCTTCGGGTGGAATTGCATCTTGGATGATGAAGAGAGCATTCTCATTGAATTGATTATCCGCGGCTTCTCGAGGAGTGAAGTTGCTTGGGTCATGCGGATAGAAACCTTCTTCAATGATTCTCCAAAGATTAGTATTCACATGATTTAAATGATGCTTAAAGCGATAAATCCAAGAATCAAAGTCCTCATTTTTCACAATCTTAAGGGGAGGACCGGAATGATTCAAATGAGTGGAAGGAATCGGTCCACCATAAACAAGTGGTGGTTCCACATGGGCAAAGATGTCGGTGCCATTTTTACCACTAGAAGGAGCCTTTTCACTACTAGCTCCCCCCTTGTCGGAGTTAGCATCCGTCACCTTATCGGTGGGATCACCCACTTTCAATGGTGCGGTGGATAGTTTAAGCCCTTCAATGAATTTAGTAAACATGCTTTCAACCTCGGTCGTCATGGAGGTTTTCAATGTCTCCAAGGCCACATTGAATTCCTCACGAGAGATCGAGGTTCCCCCATCGCCCGTAGACGAGATCGGATTCACACCGGAGTGTTCCTCCACACCGTCTACAATATCAACCATACTCTTTGAACTGTAAAGTCCTTAGTAAAGAGAGGAGGCTCTGATACCAATTGAAAGGATCAATATGGTTGACTAGAGGGGGGTGAATAGGCAACTAACAATTTTAGCTTTTCTTTACCAAATTAAACTTTGCATCAAAGTAGGTTGTCCAGATGTGCAACTAGGTGAGCAACCTATATGATGCAACAATAACGAACACACAAGCAAGCAAGATAAGTAACGCTAACAAGCTTGCATAAGTAAAGGTAAGAGATAACCAAGAGTGGACCCGATGAAGACGAGGATGTGTTACCGAAGTTCCTTCCTTTTAAGGGGAAGTACGTCTCTGTTAGAGCGGTGTGGAGGCACAATGCTCCCCAAAAAGCCACTAGGGCCACCGTATTCTCCTCATGCCCTCACACAATGCGAGATGTCGTGATTCCACTATGAATTAACAGTGTCTAAAGAAATAAATCATTTTCTGTTCGTGTACACATATAAATAAACAACTAAAGTGGATTACCCTTTTGCCTAATCAGCTACATATCGTCGTCGGTCACGTCTAGGAGCACCTTGTTATACATGCCACCATTGTGGTGCGTTCTTCTGGTGGGATGAGCATGTAGAGAAAGGGTCCAGCTGGAAGAAGAGGCACATTATCTATAACCGCTATTGTAGCAGTGGGCGTGTTAATTTACCACAATTTTTAGCACCCCCACCAGAACTTGCAAACCTTATGCGCTTCAATGGAGGTCATGAAAGTCGTGAATTTATGAACCATATTAGGCAATATAATTGTCTATTTAATTTTACTTCTTTTGGTGTGAACATAGACAAAAAAATCAACGATGGTAATGGCCCATATGTTTTTCGAATAAGCGGTCAGGTTTACCATAGAATTGGTACATTACTTCCTCATGATGGTAACCCAAAGTTTGCTCAATTGTACATATATGCTACTGAAGATGAAATCAAAAATAGAATAAAAGCACTATGCAAAGAAGATGATGATTTACATGGTGAGTTGGATCGAAAAATCGTTGCAACATTGATGCATATGTTAGACGACATAAACCCGCTCGTTAAAAAATTCAGACAAGCTAGAGATAGAATTATAGAATTTCCTGACGAACGTGTAGCAATAAGGATTTTGGCTCCACAAAATACTGGTGATGTCCAGTACAATTTACCCACACACGACAACATTCCTCTTTTAATTGTTGGGGATTTTACAGCTGACAGCTATAAATGTGATATTATTGTGCATGATAAAAATCAAGGACTGCAATATATTTCAAACTTGCACTATTTACTTATGCCCCTACAATACCCACTATTATTTCCACATGGTGATCCTGGGTTCCATTTAGGTATTCAGTACACTGATGCCCATAAATTACAAAAAGATGAACACAAAACACTAACAATGGTTGATTACTATGCATATTGTCTTCACTACAAGCCTGGTCAGTACAATCCATACACATGTTGTGGTCGAGCTTCTTTTCAGCTACAGGTTGATTGCTTTGCTTGTGTAGAGGAGAACCGTCTCTGGTTTATAAATCATAAACAAGATGAACTTAGGTCTGAAAATTTCCAAACAATTAGTGACGCTGTAGGAAAAGGTTGTATTGATGGCGAAAAAATAGGACGGAAGACTGTTCTGCCAAGTAGTTTTACAGGCGGTAAACGATACTACCTTCAACATTACCAAGATGGCATGGCCATTTGCCGAGTCTATGGTGGGCCTGGCATCTTCATTACCTGTACCTACAATACAAAATGGGTAGAAATTAGTGAAGCCCTTCATTATGAACCTGGACAGCACCCTTCCGACCGACCTGATATAGTTAATAGGGTGTACAAAATGAAACAGGACAGGCTCATTAAGAAGATTAAAAAGGGTAAAGTTTTTGGTCCAATATTAGCTCTACTACACAGCAATGAATTCCAAAAACGAGGACTCCCACATGTGCACTATCTTGCATGGATTAAGAACAAAAACAAGAAATATACACTTGCCACTATAGACTCCCTAATTAGTGCTGAAATACCTGATGTCAATACAGACCCTTTAGGGTATGCGCTTGTTTCTGAATTCATGATGCACGGCCCGTGCGGTGATATGAATAACAAATGCCCATGCATGAAGAATAATGCCTGTTCTAAGCACTACCCTAAATCTTTCCACAATGAAACTTCAATTGACTCACAAGGTTTTGTGGTTTACAGGCGGCGTGATGACGGTCGTTATGTTATAAAAAATGGACATCGTCTAGACAATCGATATGTGGTGCCCTATAATATGTTCCTTCTTAAAAAATACCAGGCACATATCAATATAGAATGGTGCAATAAAACTAGAGTGGTTAAATACCTTTTCAAATATGTCACAAAGGGAAAGGATCGATCACGTATTGTTTTTGAAACTATTAAGGGGAAGAATGTCACGTGTTCTGAAGACAAAGGTAAAGAAAATGAACAACCTTACAGTGAAAATATAAAAGAAATTGATGAGATCAAAGAATACTTGGATTGCAGGCATTTAGTTCCACATGAAACAGATTGGCGATTATTCGAATTTCCTTTGCATTGTAAAATGCCCTCTGTAGAACGGCTGGATATCCATTTACCTGGTATGAACAATATCACTTACAAATCAAAAACAAACCTAGAGAACATCACTTCCAATGCAAAGATGTTTACAAAGACTATGCTCACTGAATGGTTTGTTGCAAACCAGCAAGATATAGAAGCTCACAAACTCACTTATGTTGATTTCCAAAGTAGATGGACATGGGATGGTAAAAATGCTATTTGGAAGAAAAAGAAAAGTATTGGTGATAAAATTGGTCGCATATACTATGTACATCCATCAAGTGGTGAGCGTTTCTACCTTAGAATGCTACTCATGATTGTCAAAGGTGCATGTAGTTTTGAGGATTTACGAACATACAAGGGTATCACATATGAAACATTTAAAGAAGCATGCTCAGCCCGGGGATTGTTAGGTGATGATACAGAGTGGTATGCCGCATTTGAGGAGGCTTTGATATGGGCAACATCATCGCAGCTTAGGCATTTATTTGTTACGATGATTTTGTTTTCCAATATTGAAAATGAACATTTGTTTTACAACAAATTTGCTGCCCACTTGACTGATGATATCCAGCATAAATTTCGTCTTGTGCTCAATAATCCATCTTTTAATCCGCCTCCTAATCAGCTACAAGATATGCTAATAGATGAATTAAATGAGGTGTTTTTGCGCAATGGATCATCAATTGCAAATTTCAACTTGCCACAGCCCCGTGCAAATAGTGATGGCAATCAAATAAACAGATTAATTCAGGATGAACGCTCATATGATTTAGCTCAACTTAAAGACACATCTACTGCATTATCATCAAAACTAAATATAGATCAACGAAAAGCATATGATGAAATCATTGGATGTGTCATGAATGAAAAGCCCGGTTTTTTCTTTCTTTCTGGGCATGGTGGCACCGAAAAACTTTTGTATGGAAGTCGATACTATCATACTTGCGCTCTATGGGGAAAATAGTACTAGCAGTTGCATCCTCAGGTGTAGCGTCCCTTCTCTTACAAGGTGGAAGAACGGCCCACTCACGATTTAAAATTCCAATAGATATTGATGAGACCACCTTATGTGACATAAAAAGGGGGACAGACCTTGCTAACCTTATGAAGGAATGCTCTCTTATTATCTGGGATGAGGCTCCGATGACACAAAGACATTGTTTTGAAACACTTGATAGAACGTTACATGATATTCTAACACCAACAAGTGAAATTGCAGCCACAACTCCATTTGGTGGTATTCCGGTTGTCCTAGGAGGTGATTTTAGACAAATATTACCTGTTATAGAGGGTGGGTCACGCTCTGAAATTGTATCTGCAACAATAACAAACTCACCTTTGTGGAAATATGTCCGCATCTTAAAGTTGCATGTTAACATGAGGCTATCCAATCCCGATTTACTTCCTTCCCAGCAGAAATAATTGGAAGAATTCAGTAAGTGGGTTTTAGCAGTTGGGGATGGTAGGGATTATGAAAAAAGAAGTAATAGTACTACAGGTGAAGACAAAATTAAGATACCTGATGACCTACTTATCAAGACTGATGATGACAAAATGTCTGCCATTATCAATGATGTGTATGGAGATATGCAAACAAAATTTTGTGACCAACAATATTTACAAAGCCGCGCTATAGTTTGTCCAAACAATGAAACAGTTGACGACATAAATCTGCTTGTATAAATATGGTACCAACTGAACCTTTTGAGTTTTTAAGCTGTGATTCTATTTCAAAAGTAAATGACAAGCTAGGAGACTTTGATGAACTCTATAATATTGAATATCTAAATGCTATTAAAATAAGCAATTTCCCCGCAGCATAGATTGGTCCTTAAGGTTGGATGTCCTGTCATGCTGCTTAGGAACATTGACCAGACCATTGGCCTATGTAACGGAACAAGACTAATCATAACACGATTAGCAACTCGAATAGTGGAAGCAACTATAATGACAGGATCCCATATTGGCCGCACAGTTTACATACCTAGGATTACTTTGATGTCCAAGAAATCAAAATATCCATTTGTTCTTGAGAGGTGACAGTACCCTCTACGCCTCTGCTATGCAATGACAATTAACAAAAGTCAAGGACAAACACTTGAATATGGTGGTATTTATTTGGAAAAACCAGTTTTCACACATGGACAGCTGTATGTGGCAATTTCACGAGTTACATCAAGAAAAGGTCTAAAAATACTTATTGATAGCAATAATGACGAGTCAAATGATATTACGTCAAACGTTGTATATCATGAAGTCCTTTCTGCTACACAATAAAAAAATCATCAAAATTGCCATTCTACAATATACATAAACTTATATATATATATATATCAATATAACAAATAAAAATTTATCTGTACAAATATTTCTTCCTACTCAGATATATTTATTTACCAAATAAAGTTATATTATATACAAATAAAAGTTAGCATTCCAGTTGCTTCTGCTTAGGTTGGCTCTCCCTTTAATATAAAATTCATGCTATTTAATATTCATGCTTGAACTAAATCTACATTTGCACAAATTTCAGGCCCTCCTTTTGTTAGATCTGAACACATCCCTCAGGCGTGTGACCGTGCGTGCACGCGTAGCTCGTGTCTGGGAATTTTACAAGGACAATGAATTAGCGCATGTTGACCTCGTCTTTGTTGACGAACAGGTATACAACAAAATTGGTTGCCATCAATTGTACTTTACATAACATATCGTACCTGTGTTTTATAATCATTTTTTATATAGGGAAACCAAATGTATGGAGAAATACAGGCAATGCACGCAGAGATGTTCAGAGAAAAACTAAAGGAGGGAAATGTCTGCCTCATAAAGGATTTCTTTGTTAACACAGCAAAGAACAAGTACAAGGTTGTGGAAGGAAGTTTCATGATGAAAATAACTCCATGGTGAAAAGTTGAAGTGCAAAATGATGTGCCTGAAGATTACCCTCGCTATGCTTATTCACTGAGTGATTTTAAGCTTCTACCCTCTATGGTTGGAAAAACAGACTCCTTTATAGGCAAGGACATTACACTTTTGTGCATTCATAACTATTCCTTTGCCTCTAACGGTTTGCTGCATTATCATCTTTCTGCACATTACAATGCTATCCTTTTCAATGTACAGATGTTATTGGAATACTTTCAGCAATCTCAGATATCTTGAAGGTTCGGCTGCCTAGTCGAGCCCAAGATTCTGATAAGAGAAACCTACAGATAACAGATATTGAGTAAGTTTTCACACCTAAAAAAACATGTTGTCTATTATTTTCTCACTCTTCTACTTATTAATTCAAAGATATATCATGCAGTGGTAATATTATGGATGTTGCACTATGGGGGACCATGCAACTGCCTTTCAGGCTGATGATCTGTATGACCGTGGCCAGAGGCAGCCTATTATTATACTTTTTGTTGGTACTCTAATGAAAAGTTACCTAGGTATGTTCCACGAGTATATGCTTCGACATATAAATTGTCTAAACAGATCTGATTTACATCACCTAAAATTCTTATAACATTTAATTAATATAGGGCGTCCAACAATAAGTTGCAGCGATGCTGCAAAGATTTATATCAACCCTGAAATCCCTGAAAAGATGGAATATTGTGACCGGTAAACTTGTTTCTAACCAAGTACCATGTACACTTAAGAAGAAATATACATGTATTTGTACTGATAAGTAAATTCTTGATGCCTTTATATGCAGTCTTGGTGAACAAATGCCAGCTCTTAGAGTAATGTCGGACAATAACAATCAATACAATGTAGCGTACAACAGGGATGAGCCTGAAATTGTATCTGTGGCGTTTTTGAATTCCACTGATCCTAACGAATTCCTGGTCAGTTGACTTCTTACTTACCTACATGACTTACTAAATTCATGACAACAATTACAGTACCAAACCAAATGCTAATTTATTATGGTTGATCTGATAGGGCAAGAATATGATAAGCACTGTCATAGTAATGAGGCTAGCATCAGAACACTGGTGGTTCCTTTCTTGCCAATTATGCCATAAGAAAGCATTTCAAGCTGCAAATGCATTTGTTTGCAGCAATAAGAGATGCAACTATACTACAGCTACACCAAGGTATGCTATATTGTAAAACTGGATCTCCTTCCAAAATTAGTTCAGCTACGTATCACCACTTTATCTTTAAAAGGTACAAAGTGCGAGTTATTGGTGCCGACAATACAGGTGAAGTCGAGTTTGTATTCTTTGCTAACGTTGCTGAAAAAATTATTGGGAAAAAGCTTGAAGTTGTCATGCGCAATGCTCGTCCATTAACCGTACCAGCAGAAATATCAGCCCTCATATCACAAAAATTCACTCTCAACTACACAGTCAATGAGAGGGGCCTGCAGTATGGCCAACTTTCATTCCAAGTTAACATTGTAACAGCGACCCACAAGAAGACAAATGTTTTCAAATTCAACAAACTTAGCTCTGGATCAAGTAGCACATCAACTCAGGAGTTTGGAGAATCAAGCAAGGTATGCGCTACTTCATACATTGTTGGCGATTGTCTGCCTATATCCAATACAAGCTATGGTGGATTTACCAGTCATACATTCAAATTTATATAACTGACATATGTAATGCTCGTTTAATAGATGGACAACACTACTGAGAAGGATGGCAACAAAGAAACTGAGAAAAATGAAATGCAGAGCTCACCACTAATGAGTGAATCCTCTACAATTAGTGCAACAGTATATCCAATTCTGACATCACTAGCCGCCAACAAGTTAATTATACCTAAAACCAATTGTATTTCTGACGTCCAATCTTTTCCTATGACAGGGAAACACTAGCACTCAGAACAATCTTAGGACCAACGAAACTGAGGAAACACCACACCCTGCCAATGGAGAGACAACAAATGATCAAAATGGACCTGTCACAACTGCTTCTAATACAAACAAGAAAAATCCAAAATGGTGAGTAGCCATCCTATACCTCGCTGTTGAAGGTTCATTTATTCTGACATACATATTAATAGACATCCACACATGATTTATAGGACTTCACCTGACACAAGCAAGACCACCGCGAGGAAGAAACTGCACCTTGACTGAAGAAACCATGCATCATCAACTCTGAAGCTACTAAATTAAGACAAAAGTTCTGCGTGCGTCCATCTATTTTGGATGTTTTATGTTTCCTTATAATTATGTCATCTGCGTGCGACAATTATCACCGACTTAGGTGATCATTAACTTTAGTTTGCCAGTTCCGGTTTATCTGTTCTGTGATGACCATTTCTCCCATATGAATAAAATGACACAGGACTTTGACATATCTACATTCACCCTTATTTATACTCCAGAATGATTTTTCTTTCTTTGGTACATTGTAATCCTGCATCTCTTTTTCCATGGAAAATACAAGACTATTGTATTACAATACTTGCACAATACACATCCTATATAAACTGTTTTGTGGGAGTTGTCTAAATTATCTGGCAAGGTGCTTCACACATAGATGACAATAAGAGATCTTTTACAACTGTCAAATTCTCTTCGGTGCTTACACATGCAAGAGGCAGCATGTCGCTTGTATTATAATATTAGCAGCACACATATCATATATAAACAGTTTAATGGCAAAGCTTTCTTTAAATTATCTGGCAACCACCTTAATAAGCAGTCTATTGTAAAGGTGCAATTTCCAATACATCTTCAGCACTAGAACGCATCTTCTTCTCTCGCAATCAGCTTTCATCTTAATATTGTAGTAAGCTACTTACTGTAATTATCCTAAAGGACTGTTGCTCCTTGTCCTCATGCTTGCTCATCATAGCAGCTGCAGAAAAACAAATGGAAGCGTGGATGTAGGCAGGAGCGTCGCAGTCATCTTTGAACCGCAGGGCGAGCAGACGAGTCGAAATGGGCGCCACTGCTAAGGGTCATCACATGCGCCGTCACTCCAACTACACTCGTCCTCCATTTCTTTGTGTTCATCCTCTCATTTTTCCTCTCCCCTTGGACTGGCATAGAGCAACGAAACAGAAGGTAAGGGCATCAAGGCCAAAGGACAAATGAGGGATGAAGGAGGATATGATTGTGCCGCCGAATAGCCAGCTACGCCATCTCTACCTACACCAATAAAGAAAACAGTGCAAAGAAGGCAGGAAACGCCACACAGAAGAGGTCCAAACCTTTCTACTTCCTTTCAGTTCCAGAAAACAACTGGTCATTACATACAGACTTTAAAATAAGTTGTTACCCATCAGTTACAAATACGTTATAAAGAATGAAAACTAAAAAGCCATAACCACTTGATTATTGGACACCCATTTAAAAGCATATAATAATCATTAACTTTGCCTCTGCCTCTTCACACACCATTCACTATAAGTACACACCATCTCAAACAGACAATCACATAATCAACAATTTGTACGACAAGGTACCTTGCTTTCATGCCCTGTTCATATCTCTTGCATTCCTTCTTATATCTGTCACGAAATAATATTTATCTTTCCTGCAGATGGAATACTCTACCAACTATCCCCTTCCAACAACTGTTTGCAAAGGCAACCTTCAATCTGATGACGAACTAAAAAGCAACAATGAGGTGCTAGAAGATACATCACCCACTATCATCCTTTTTTACTGCGTATATTACAAAAATAGTAATTTATAATCATTATGTCCTGCAGGAAAATCAGTCTGACAATAAAGAACTACCTACAAAGCATACAAGGAAGCTTCCACGTCCAATTCCTTTGAGCATTGCTGGAGGATCTTTACAAGGAAAGAGAAAGGAACTGACTCCTAACGAACGAGATGAAGATCCTGCAATAAAACTTATACATGTACCTGGTGTAAGTGGTCCTTACCATACTCAATTATCAGATATAACTATTCCGTAAACAATGATGGTAAAACTTTCAATTCAAAATTCAGGTGTCAGCAAAAGAAAATGTATCTCGACATGCCCTTCTAACAGAAATAACACGCACACTTGGATTATCTATATACTCCAGTGGATGTATACATGAATCGACACTTGAGATAATAGGATGGATTGAAATAGAAGTACCACCAACTGAAGGAAATGCTTTTGCAAACAAGCAGAAATTCTACGGGGACACTGCACATAGCATATATTATGCATTGGAAAATGCATGCCAGACTACCATCACACACCTCAAGACCAAATGCAGGGTTCAGGTTGATGATGCAAACTACACAGAAGTCGTGGATCTACGAAGAAAACTTCATGCAACCACAACCTTTGAAAATATATTCAAAGAAGATACTGATGTGAATACCAAATATATGGCTGCTCTAAAGGAATCCAACGAACACTTGGTGCACACCATTCGTCAGATTTGTATTGATAGTATTGACTTTCTACCAATAAAGATAACAACAGTACAGACGAATAACTGCAGCAGCATTGAAGTACAGTATAGCGGACCTTTTCCAGCAAGGTCCCCAAAAGAAAAAATGGCTAATGCACTAGCAACCTTGGCATCAACAAAACTCGTGGTTGGTCTGCTGCCTATTAAAGAAAATGTAAGTACTAAACTAACTTCTATATACTGAAACTTCAAACTATTTTTTACCATACATACAAACCTTTCAATTCTAACTTTTGCAGGAAAAATAAAGACATGGCCTCCCACACTTCCATCCAATAAAATCTTCAAGCCACTTTAGAAAGACGTCAAGATGAAGATGTTCTATGTGCCTACATATTTTATGCATGTTTTAGTATTTCTTAATAATTATGTCGTCTGCGTGCGACAATTATCACCCAGTTACGCGATCATAGATTTGAGTTTGTTGGGTCTGGCTTATATGTAATTTCATGAAAATTGCTCCCATCTGAATAAAATAATACAAGACATTCCAATATCTAAATTCATCATGTAACTGTGCCACATTATTAAACCATCATGTAATTCCAATTATCTGTTACAAAGGAAAGTTGCAGGCCACAAACTTTGAAATATAAAAATAGCATCAACTTTTAGCAAATATTGTTGAGTCCTTCATCTACAATTAAACAATAGAAACCCGTAAACAAAAACTTCATTTCAGTTTCGCCAAGACCTTGTCCTTTCCAATTCCTTGAGTGATGTATTCAAAAATGCACTTAACATTTCTATTCTCCTTGGTGATGAAGGGTACGCCAGATTTCTTCATCCCCTTGTCTTTTCCAATTCCTTGAGTGATGTATTCAAAAATGTATTTAACATTTCTATTATCTTTGTTGACTAAGGGTACAATAGAATTCTTCGTCTCCTTTGATGACATCTTCACTGTCAAGAAAATAATTTATATGTTACCAAATAAACAATACCAATTCATAAATACTTTACAACGGGAAAACTTTCACAATGTAAATTCATCAATACACTAAAAGGATAAAACTTTCAAATGTGTAACTGTTACTCATTATACATGAACAAAGGTGCTACAAAATTATTCACAAGAAACTAGGCAGAAGTACAAATCCAAGAAACAAAACATACCTATCACATCTGAACAATTGCTCATGAATCGAGACGAATATACGATAACATGAAGATATCTTTGACCCCAAAAATGAAAACCGCTTATTAACGTGTAACCATGCTGCAATTAACAACCACTTAAATGGGTAAAATTCCCATCCTTAATGTTATTAACGTACATTCAAGTTTTAGTCACTAATGGCATTTACAAAAGAGCTGCTGCATTTTAATACATGTACTGAAGGTTGATTCAGAAATGAAATTTCAAATGTTCATCCCACAAGAAGAACGCACACCACAATGGTGGCATGTATAATTGTTCAGACCATTTTAGATAATATATACTAAAGAGACTTAACAATGGATCATCTCCTTTTCTTTGGTGATTGGTGAGCATACCATTTTATCTGTGATCATAAACGTTATATAATATCCTATAGTTTTCGAATAATGCAAACCTTCTACGGTGTTGATAATTATGTCTGGTGTCTACCAATAATCGACATGCCAAGTCACGCTATTAAACTTCTAATATACCTTCCACCTTTTAAAATAGGCTATACATGTTGAACTTGAATGCAAAAGAGGGTGCGAACTTATAAGAAACTCAATTGTTTTCTTGGATTTTCTGCAGATACTGTAGGGCTTTAATGGTTATATCTAATTTATTAGAAATTCAACTCATTTACATCGTCTCTCTTTCATGTTTCTCACCAGAACTTGAGACTTACATGGTCCGAACAAACACATCAGGATGCAAGGCCATAAGTCTACTCAACATACGTATCGTTCACCACATAAATAGAACCAAACACATCGATACTCTTTATTTCAGATAAAACTAATATTGCAGCACGCTGCTTACATGGACTCGATAACTCAAAAGGAAAAAAACACACTAAAAGCTCCTCACAAATTAAAAAAAACATATAAAAGGAACATCTTCGTATCCAATTGGCCATCGAACACTTATTCACAAAATTTGCTACGCCCAAACTTCAGACTTACATCATCTGAACAAACACATCAGGATGCAGGGGCATTGTCCAAAAATCACGGAAATAGACACTAACGAACGATATTTGCACACCTTCAGACATCCACGCATGGCCATCCAACGACTGAGCATCTTCAGAGAAGGAAAATGCACAAACACAGCTCCATCACGACGAACGAGAACACGTTAACTCCTGTGATGAAAACGAAAAAACAAGAAACGGTACACAAGACCAGGCCTGTTTGCGCGACTGGTGAGTACAAACACGCGAACCAACTTTGGTCGCTGCACCACACGAGTCAACCTCTGATCAGCAACGACCACTAACTGGTATCTGCGCTTCATTTTCTACCACCAAAATCTATAGTCTAAACACACGTCTACTCTGCTGGATATGCATACAAACTACTCAGTGCAGTTTATATAGAGGTAACGAAAATAGAATATACTTCTACCCACTGAAGAATACAAACCATGGCACTAAATAATGCATTCATTCTTGACATTTATAACCAGGAATGGGTTACAGCAATGCTGTCAAACAAACAAATTTACACCAATTATGACCTTTCAAGTATCAGTTTCCACTTATCATTCTGTACAGGAATTTCAAGAAAATGGGTAAACCAACGTCCTGATCTACAACTACCAATAGGCAGTTTCAATTGTTTTCGGTTTCCATTCCATTTTATGGAATCTTTCTTTTAAGAACAAAACAAACACAAAGATTTCATAAAAAATGTATCAAGAGAAGTGTATCAATAATCAATAAATTGTATCGCCTTAAATGCTTCAAATTATTACTCAAAGTTACAATAATTAAACATAAAAAAATACATCTTTATTTCTTCCTGGAGTTTCTTAAACTTCAAAGGGGAATCCATATAATATAACTCAATCTATCATTCAGCATTATTGTTCGTATCCATTAAATACGACTGGCTCTCCAATGTTTTACCCTCTATCCAATCGTCCAAATAAGATGCCGAACTGATGAACTCTCTTTGAAGACCACATAAACAACCTTCGTCAATCGCACAAAGTGCACCGCCACACATATCCTTAACAGCCTTGTGAACAAATTCCATATCATCCAGTACCATACTCCAACCTTTGTTCAAATTTATAGCTCTTTCAGATTGCCTCTCATTCTGTCTCTTAATAATAACCAATTCTTTCTCCAACTGTTCTTTACATAACTCATTCCTGGCCCTAGCACAGAAATTAACATCATCTATTTAAAATATATATACCACCTTCAACACCTCAATCAAAGCAATGGCTGCCGATTCCTCTGCATCAAATACATTGTTTGCCAAACGCCCAAAAGACTGCTCTAATTTCCTAGAAGTATTCTCTTCATTTGTCGCAATAACAGTTCTCACATTGCATTGATACCTACTTCCATGCAAATAGTATTTGTACTCTGGTTTTCTACCGCCATGTTTTTTAACAATTTCATCCAAAATAATCTTTCGAGAAATGCGAATAACTCCCAGATTATCTAAAAAAATAGTAAAATAAGAAATTATTCATCCAATCTACAACATGACAAGTCGTATTTAACGAAAATAAAGTTACCTCTTACTACTCCTGCCATTGGAGATAACTTTAAACAAACTAAGACAGCCAGCCAAATACACAAACATGAGAACAAATGCTAACATGACAAGCATACTCAATCCTATATATACAAACCAAAGTTGTAACATCCTCCACTTAAACCTCCAGAATCAAAACGGAAACCGTTATAATATATTACACAACTATTGAATGCTAAACATTAAAATAGCTCACCAGTCAAAGAACTTAATAAAAGAGATCATTAAAACAGTGTGACAAAAGCGCCGATCAAAGACAATACTTGCAGACTAATAAAGGAGTCCAATCCAACAACAAACAAATAGACCAATTTTTATCGCTACTTTGGTCCTAAATTCAGCACATGCATGACGACACAATTGAAAATCCCTAAAAAATGATGCACGACTAAAAAAACTCAAGATAAAATTACAATAATAAATTATTAAACAATGTGTCTCCATAAATTCATAACAATGTTGACCTATAAATCGCACAAATATATGGGCGCAGCAACGCGCGCCAATCATGATCTAGTTCATGAAATTTTTTTTTGCATTGCACACACACACATAGTGCTAGTGAATTCTTAATGGATCATTTTTAAAATCAAAATCATTGCAATAAAAGATTAATAAAATTCACGTCTTCAAAGAAAATTATTATTGGCTCAATAATGACATTTTTTTCCGCGAGAAAGATTCTTTAAAAACCCGCCAAGTAAGAATTCGCAGAAGCATTGTAAAATATATATATTTGGTACTACAACATTTACTCACTGGTCCAGCATCACCCTTGGTAATCATATCTAAGGTATCATAACTAGACTAGATTACTATAAACATATGTCTATGGCCGAGTAGCTGAACGATATTTTACTGATATAAACATATGTAATGACCTTTTTTACACCATATTAGTTCTTACATTCTGGACACATGCTCTAGCTATATATAATCATGTTCTCAAATTTTCACTATAATTTAAATACATAATTTTAGGGCATGTACAATGATTGATCAGATGTTTTTACCTTCTTTATTTCACACTACTTAGATAGGACAAAAAGGTTCTGCAATACATTACCTCTTAGTATCATCTGATTTCAATAACCTCTTATATGTGTAAAATAATATGTGTTGCCCAAATGTATTGAAACAAGGTGGGATGAAAATATGGCATCTCATACCTTTCTTTTGAAATTTCCATCTCTTGGCCAACAAAAGCAAACATATTTTTTATCTCTCTCTTACATGTCAGAATCATTCTAAGATTCGTTGCTAAGTAGAAGCATTGTACATTTCCTTGATGTGAATGGTTTTACATCACTACATTTCCTGCCAGATGCCCTAATGCCTCAGTTAAGAAACAATTAAAATAAAGTGACTGGGAAGAATATCACATATATATATATATATATATATGTAGGGTAACGCTATTCTAAGCATGAGTGTAGAATAGCTTATTCTACACCCCTAGTAACGCTATATACGAAATGTAGTAAGAGAATGTACCAAATTGTAGTAATTCTAAAAATATTTTTTTTACTATCCAAGTTTGTAATTTACTAATTTTCAGAAAAATTACTATATTTTATATACTATGTTACTAGATTTTGTATGTACCGTTACCGGGGTGTACAATAAGCTATTCTACACTCACGCTTAGTTTAGCGTTACTATATATAGACTGAAGCTCAGTTATTATAAATTTTATTGCACCAAATTTGTGCAACAATAAATTATGCTTAATTAGTAAACCATGTTACAAACACACATTTTCTTTACTAATACACATGATCCATTTAGTTTAATTTATTAAGAAGGAAATGCTCTATGTGGACCATCTAGCCGAAGTCGACCCAGAGTCCTAATCCATTGCAACACTTGTCTAGCTTCTCTTAGGCACATCGACTTTGAAAAATTCTACACCCGCTGCTTCCGGCACAAAACTGCATGCAACATCAGTACTCTGTCCTATGTTGTTGATGAGGTCTGTCATGCACAATGCCTATTTTTTCTAATGAATGGACATAAAAGCCCGGAGATCATAGGTTGGATTATTATATATAGATAAACAAACAGTGCAATAAAATGATGTTATAGTTGCTACTTGCCACACGTAGCTAGTTCGAACTAGGCCGTGTACATGTTGCAAGTCATCTTTGTCTGATGTTGCTGACGTACAAGAAGAATAGTGAGATGTGATGAACACCTTTTTATTTGCGAAGGAATGAACATCTTTTTATAGAATAGTGGGATATTACGAACCTCTGTTAGGCCATAAGTTATTCCCTGTATCTACTCTTATCCCTTTTAGCTACTCTGCTCCTTCCCAAGAAATTTCAATTTTGTATGAGCTACTGGGTATAATGCTTTGTATAAGATCGATTCACCTATGCCTCATACAATCTCGATTTTGCCAAACCTCTGTATGAGAATTAGTTATTTTTCTGTTTAGTTAATAGGAGTTCTTGGTTAACAAGTTTTAAGATAGCAATTCTCAACAATCTGGATGTCAGATTTTGATTCATTATTATGGCTGTAGGTTTTCAAAGATTCAAACAATTCACAAAGTGTTGCTTCATTAATAACTCCCTCACCTTCAATTTCATAGCCCGGGATGATATGTAGTCATGTAATTATCTCTAATACAATGTCCTAAACGTTGATGTTACATGCAAACTTCACAAAGATAGATATTTTGTGAGTGCATACCATGCAGAAATAAATTTCGATGGACTAACTCAAGTTCTTCAATGGAGTTGTTTTACAACAAATCTTCAGTATAGAACTGTACAACAAAGACAGTACATAACACTATGTAGTTCTAATTTCAATATTCCTGGAACATGTACAGTTCACATCATGGTTCGAGTCGATTAATGGCATTTGTACAAGTTTAGTTGTAGCATGTCGATACTCAGATGGTGGCAGCGTGCTGGGTCGAGCCATCGGCATGAACGACCAAGACAGGGCACATTCACATAGACGTTAGATTGATATTTTGAGTAGATTATGCGGTAGCAGTTCTGTCAATGCTTCACATAGTTGCATCTAAGAGGTTTTGACCCTCTCGCCGAAGCTGCAGCTAGCCTTCATGTTGCATTGGTGTGAATGTATGCCTCCTTTCACTGCATTGTGTGCCAAATTGCAGTAGTGATTTGCTTTTGGGTGGAAACTAGTATATGTTCACTGATTCATCTTTGAACTGAGGCAAACAGAAATGTCAAATCTTTTTAAGACTCTAGGAAATAGTTTCAGAGTAACAATAGTCATAATGAATATATGCCAATTTGATGATTTGATTAAGTAGTAGTGCTACTCGAGATATTCACTAGTGTGTTTCCAGAATCATGTCTGCTACATCTACTTCCTTTTGTCTACTGTTTTACAAAATAGTATATACACTATAATGGAGCCTATGCACTGTAATTGAGCCTAAAAAATAGTACCATGGTGAGAAGCACGGAAGACCTAATATATTGCCTTTCATGAAAAATAGATCACAGATAAGTACATGATTCATCAGGTTCAGGATAAGGTTACCTTAAATACCATGTATTATCCCACAGAATAGATAAGTAAATACCATGCATTTTTCTCCACACCGATTATTACCTACTAAAGGTCATCCTTCATACATCTGTTAGGCTGAGCTCAAGTAGGACTAAAATTTTCAGTTCCTTGTGCTTCATAAGCGCTGACAATTGTTGTTCCTAAAAGGAAAATCTCAGGCTATTGGTTTCGTTTGTTTGCAGAAATAAAACATTACAATTTACTTTGCTCTTATGCAAAAAGAACTGTTAATTTGGAAAAATATTGAATCAGTTTCTTTTAACAACAAATCTTGAGGATGGGAAAATTGTAATAAGTTTCAAAAGGATATTAGCATAAGTGCCACATAGAGAGTGACACAATAATGATAACTAACATAACATGGACCTTACATGATTTCCTTATTGAATCAGTAGTCTACTTCATGTAGTAAAGTCACTGACTGATTGTAAATATTCCAATAACTCTTTGTTGTATTCTTTCAAAAATACAAGTTTGAGATTAATCTCATACCTCTTTTCTCATATGATGTGTTTCATTGGCACTATCACAAATATCAGGTGGATGCACATCAATAATTCTTTAGACCAAACCTCTTAAGTATGTTTTCTTTTCAAAATACACTAATTCTACATACATTCATATCTCCTCCTAATTAAAGAGCAAGAATATTCGACTTTTGTAGTTTAACACAAACTTACTGTCCATCTATGAAATCTGAGTCTGTAAACATATTGTATGAGCCAAACTTTCATATATTATTCAAAATTAAGAGATAACTACTCTTCCATGCCGTCCTTCCCTTTGTGATTGCATCCTTCTTAATTTAATTAGGTTCATGCGTATGAGCCAAACTTTGAAACTTTCGGTATATACAAATATAATATAAGGTTATTTCATACGACACAATTAGAATGATTGTGTGATAGTGTGCATGCCTACGATTAGGTTGTAGTAACCCTTCTCTTGGACCAAACATTAATAACATCCTTTTTTTGTCTTATCATGTCATTTGTATAGAGATTATCGATACATGTCAATATATAAATATTTTCCTTAATCTATTTCAGAATATATACAAATGTGGAAATAACTAGCCCGTGTTGATACACGGGTTGACGACTAGTAGACCTAATTGTAACAAGGAATCATATGGATTAGTGGCAAACATCATGCAAAGTTGACAAGTTCTATAACAGTCAGTTTCACACGATTGTCGAGGACTCCTCCCCCTCATGTCTGATGAGTCGTCCTATCTTTCGGGAGAGGATACTTTGCGGAGCGCCTCTCTCATGCATGTCCGGCGTTCAAACCATCTTTTCATATGCCTCAAAATCAAAGTTATCGGGGTTATATTTTAACAAACCACCCCCACCCCTCCCCCTTGGCCCCCTCATGTCGAAGTTATCAGGGTTATGTTTTAGCGACCCCTCAAAATCAAAGCTATCAGGGTTATGTTTTAACGAACCACCCCCCTGACCCCTCATCTTGAAGTTATCGGGGTTATGTTTTAACGATCCCCTCTCTCATGTTTTGATATGCCTCAAAATCAAAGTTATCGGGGTTATGTTTTGACGACCCCCTCCTTCATGTTTTCATATGCCTCAAAATCAAAGTTATTGGGGTTAGGTTTTAATGACAAGATGAATAAAGCTTTATACACAAGATGAATACAATATTTATACAAAAGACAAATACGCAATTCAAGAAATGAACCAACCATCATCCTATGAAAAAAACTCAACATACAACAAATGGACACCTTTTGTCGAACAACGGAGGGACGATTAGGGACCAACTCCACTGAGATGCAACACCACAACATGTAATTCCACCGTGTGAAAAAAATTAGGCAGACTTAGTGATATTTGCATAGTGGCAGAAAACAAATTCATGATGCAACCTTTGAGGCAAGTAAACTATATGCTACAATAGTTTTTCATGGCAACAAAGAGCATGGCAAGCATGTACTAATTACCCTCAACAAAACACCATTACTGATCATCATTCAAAGATGCGTAGATTTTTTGCAAACCTCAATGCAAAATGTAAAGTATTAATACTCCCAATTTCAGACTTAGAGAAAAATAGCATGGCACTTCAAACTAGGTCACACACAAAGCATTGACACTTCAAACTAGCTGTCACATAAAGCAAAAAAAGAAGTATATTTTTCGCCAAAATACAACACATGACAGGGTTTCCTCTATTTCAAAAATATTTCTTTGTTTTCAAAAATCATTCCCTCCATATAGAAACTCTTGTAAATAATGTGGGTTTTAAAATTTTATCCCAATCCTTTTAATTATCTTATAAACATCAGTAGTAATATTTTCATAATGATTTGGCCTCAAAAACATTATTTTATTAGTATTATCAAACGCTAGAATGACCCTATTGCACTAGAACTATTTCAAATAATTCTTTTCAAATGGCACAAAATTTTTGAGAAGTCCTCTGATGCCTATAGATCACTTTTATGCAAAAACCCACTTTGGTCATTTGGAAATTTTGAGCACAACTTCCATTTTTCAGTTTTGGTCCAATCTTGGCATTGAACTACAACCGTATTTTTCATTGCTCAAATAATTCCCAATTTTTTTCATCTTATAGTCCTTCCAACTAAACCCTTAAGTCCAGAATGGCAGCCCCAATTTCATCTTGCAAGTCCACCAAGTAATTCCCTATAGTTTCTGTCCAGAACTAAATTATAATAAAACTTGCACTAAAAAGGTTTTCCTTTTATCAAACTATATTGACCGTCATCACTAACATCCAAGGAGACATCATCCTGCCAAGTTTCACATATGACAAAGTTCCCTAGCTAGCACTAGCATTTCATCAAACACCTTGTGGACATGGCTGAAACCTTGCAACTCTCTGAAACCTTGCAACGCTCTGAACCAACTTGACCATCATCACATACATCCAAGGAGGAAGGAGGGAGGAGAGGGGTGGGAGGGAGGAGGGAGTACCAGCTGGTCGGCTGGCTGTGGAGCGGTGGCGTCGGGGCAGGGCTCGTGATATGTCTCCAACGTATCTATAATTTTTGATGGTTCCATGTTGTTATATTATCATTCTTTGATACTTTACAATCATTTCATAGCAACTTCATATCATTTTTTGGGACTAACCTATTGACATAGTGCCCAGTGCCAGTTGTTGTTTTTTTGCTTGTTTTTTACTTCGCAGAAAATCAATACTAAACGGAGTCCAAACGCAGCGAAACTTTTTGGAGATTTTTTCTGGACCAAAAGACACACGTTGGGCCAAGGAAGTACCAGAGAGGTGATAACCCACAAGTATAGGGGATCGCAATAGTTTTCGATAAGTAAGAGTGTCGAACCCAACAAGGAGCTAAAGGCAGAACAAATATTTCCTCAAGTTCTATCGACCACCAATACAACTCTACGCACGCTTGATGTTCGCTTTCCCTAGAACAAGTATGAAACTTGAAGTACTTTGTAGGTGTTGTTGGATAGGTTTGCAAGATAATAAAGATTACGTAAATAAAAAGTAGGGGCTGTTTAGATAAAGACACAACTAAGTTAGTTTTAGTAAAGAGCTTTTTGTTATGAGAAAGTTATTTGTCCCTAGGCAATTGATAACTAGACCGGTAATCATTATTGCAATTTTATTTGTGGGAGAGGCATAATCTAACATACTTTTTCTACTTGGATCATATGCACTTATGATTGGAACTCTAGCAAGCATCCGCAACTACTAAAGATCATTAAGGTAAAACCCAACCATAGCATTAAAGCATCAAGTCCTCTTTATCCCATACGCAACAACCCCCTTACTCGGGTTTGTGTTTCAGTCACTCACGCAACCGACTATAAGCGAATCATGAACGTATTGCAACACCCTACAGTGGGGATCCCTCACGCTTGCGCGACACGGAGAGCACCATAGGACAACACCAATAATAAAACATGCAACTCAAACCAATCTTGATCATCAAATATCCCATAGGACAAAACGGATCTACTCAAACATCATAGGATAGCCATACATCATTGGGAAATAATATAAAGCGTTGAGCACCATGTTTAAGTAGAGATTGCAGTGAGTAAGAGAGAGGTTACACCGCTGCATAGAGGGGGGAAGAGTTGGTGATGATGGCGGTGAAGTTGTTGGTGAAGATTGCGGTGATGATGATGGCCACGGCAGCGTTCCGACGCCACTGGAAGAGAAGGGGAGAGGGGGCCCCTTCGTCTCCTTCTTCCTTGACCTCCTCCCTAGATGGGAGAAGGGTTTCCCCTCTAGTCCTTGGCCTCCATGGCTTGGGAGGAGCGAGAGCCCCTCCGAGATTGGATCTGTCTCTCTGTCTCTCTCTGTTTCTGCGTTCTCAGATTCTACCCTTTCACCGTTTCTTATATCCCCGGAGATCCGTAACTCCGATCGGGATGAAATTTTAACACGATCTCTATCCGGATATTAGCTTTCTTGTGGCGAAAGAAGGGCACCAACTGCCTTACGGGGTGGCCACGAGGGTCAGGGGCGCACCTGCCCCCCTGGGGCGCCCCCCTACCTCGTGGCCCCCTCGAGCATTGTCTCGCGTGCCTTTTTCTTCCCAAAAATCATATATATTCCAAAAAAATCTCCGTTAGTTTTTATCTCGTTTGGACTCCGTTTGATATGGATATTCCAAAAGCAACAAACAAGAACTAGCACTGGGTACTGGATCAATATGTTAGTCCCAAAAATAGTATAAAAAGTTGCCAAAAGTATATGAAAGTTTAATAATATTGGCATGGAACAATAAAAAAGTATAGATACGACGGAGACGTATCAAGGGGGGCTCCGAGGGGAGCACAACCCACCTGGGCGCGCCTGGGGGCCCCAGGCGTGCCTTGGTGGGTTGTGCCCACCTCGGCCGCCCCCACACCGCCTCTTTGCCCTATAAATACCCCGAAAATCCAAAAACCCTAGGGAAGTCAAACCCTAGGGAAGTCAACGAAACACAATTCCAGTCGCCGCAAGTTCCAGAAACCACAGATCCAATCTACACACCATCACGGAGGGGTTCATCATCCTCATTGGTGCCTCTTCGATGATGAGTGAGTAGTTCGTTGTAGCTCTTCGGGTCGATAGTTAGTTGCTAGATGGCTTCCTCTCTCTCTCTCTCTCTCTGTTGATTCTCAATACAGTGGTCTATTGGAGATCTATTTGATGTAACTCTTTTTGCAGTGTGTTTGTTGGGATCTGATGAACTTTGAGTTTATGATCAGATCTATTTTATCCATGAAATTTATATGAGTTTTGATATCTTATATGTAGGATTTCTTATAGCCTCGTATTTCTTATTCGAATCTTTGATTTAGTTATGCCAACTAGATCGATTTTTCGAGCCATGGGAAGAGGTGCTTTGTCATGGGTTCGATCTTACGGTGCTCAATTCCAGTGACAAAAGGGGACATGACATGTATGTATCGTTGCTATTAAGGATAACAAGATGGGTCTATTCCTACATGAATAGATCTTCTCTACATCATGTCATCGTTCTTATTGCATTACTCCGTTTCTCCATGAACTTAATACACTAGATGCATGCTGGATAGTGGTCGATGTGTTGAGTAATAGTAGTAGATGCAACTAGGAGTCGGTGTACTAATCTTGGACGTGATGCATATATAATGATCATTGCCTGGATATTGTCATGATTATTTGAAGTTCTACCAATTGCCCAACAGTAAAAATTTTACCTGCCGTATGCTATTTTTCTCAAGAGAAGCCACTATTGAAATCTACGGCCCCGGGTCTATTCTATATCATATTTGCCTTCGAGATCTATTTTTATTCGCTTTGATTTTCAGACTTATTAATCCAAAAACCCAAAAATTCATTGCTGCAATTTTTCATTAGTTTATTTTATTTCGCGTTTCCGCGAGATCTATTTATCTAATCTACTATAAATTTATCTATCGTTTTACTCGGGATGGATTGACAACCCCTCTTACACGTCGGGTTGCAAGTATTTGTTCTTTGTGTGCAGGTACCGTTTACATTGTGTTGCGTGGTTCTCTTACTGGTTCAATAACCTTGGTCTCATCACCTAGGGAAATACCTGCCGTAGCTGTGCTACATCATCCCTTTCTCTTTGGGGAAATACCGACGTAGTTCAAGCCGCATCAAAAAGGAATTTTGGCGTCGTTGCAGGGGAGAGATCATCAACACCCATCAGGTTCCTAATCACAAATCTCATCTCCTTGCAATTTACATTATTTGCCATTTTCCTCTCCCCACTTCACAAAAATTTGCCGTTTCATTCGCGCTTTTTTCCATTCGCCATTTTCTCGTCAAATCTGTTTTCGTGTGCAATTTTGTTTGTCACTTTTTATCATTATGGATAGTTACCACTCTATTGCGTGCACCCCCGAGAACGAGGTTCTTAATTTTAAACAAAGGGGAGGGGAGAATATAAAATATGCTTGGTACATGATTTGTAATGCTCATAATAGATCTATTCATAAGCAATCTACCATTGTTCTTCTTCGATGTTTTTATGTGGGCATATACACTTGTTATAGATTCGTCCTTGATATGATTACCGGTGGGAATTTCTTGATGTGTTCTTCTCTACATTATTTTAATTCCTTGGGGAATCTAGTGGGTTCACCACCTCTTATGATTAATGAAACAACTTTAACTCGAGAGCATGTTATGGAAAGGCTAGATGCTATTGAAAAGAAAATGCTCATTGAAGAAAATATTGAAGAAATAGATAAAAGGATGCACAATCTTGCTAATAGAATTAGGTCAAAAGCAGGAGACGCTGTTGACACCAGATTTTGGCATGGTCAAAAACATAATTAAGAAGGCTTCAAATGGAAAAGTGCTCAAAGTGAGAAAGTTCCGTATCGTCAAAAGTAGAAAGTTTGATATTTGGGCCGTAGCCATCCGATCTAATCTCTAAGGCCGAAGTTGTGTTTGAAGTACTGAGATTTTGTATTCAGAATACTATTCGGCTCATTACACCCCCAAGATGGCCTCGTATGGGAAATGTTTCTACACGGATTGCCTTCGTCTCGTCGAAACGATCGATTCTGATATAAAGAAAGTCTAAATCGGAGTTCGTATGCAAATGTTAGAGCCAAAACTATGTGCTGCATAAGTCTACCCCAGAAGTTCCGGGCAAAACTTCCGGGGAGGTTCCGGGCTAAACAGAAACTTTGCACGCGGTGTGCCCCGAAAACTGGAATCTTAACATTATTTGCAGATTTGCGGGGCAGATTTCGACATCAAGATGACCTCGGATGAAAAAGTGATCAACTTAAGGGTTTTTCTCCATTACAAGATCTACAACTTTGCTTTTGGGACCATCGTCATCCGAAGTAGTATGCGGCCTGCAGATTCAGTGCAAGAGGGCTACTTGATATAATTTCAGCCCGGAAGTTCTAGGCCAGACCGGAAGTTCCGGCCCTCGTAGTCCGAGTTAGGGTAACTTTTGATGATTTGGACGTGATTTGAGTCCTTTTCTTGTACGGGAAGTCCAGCCGCCTCATATATATGTAAGGGGTGACGGCCGATTGAACAACACACAATCGAACAAACCAATCTATCATCTTTTTACCTTTACCTTTATCTCTCTCCCTTGTTCTTTTTCTTCCTCGTTCTTTGTTCGTTCTTCGTTTGCAGGGCGGCGAACCTTGAGGCCCTAGGCGCGGTCAGGCCGACCTAGGGCAGCCCATAGCTGCCGTGCACCCTGACGGGGTCCCTCCCCGGTGTGTGAGGTTTTGGGTCCACAAAAGCGCCCGCCGGTTGTCTTGCGTACCACGCTTCCGGTGGGTCTCCTTCGACGTGAGCTGAGATGCATCACCCCCGGCATCGAGGGTACACGGTGACGTATTCATGTGCGAACACACTTTTTGTTGACTCCGCTGGGGACGAAGCTTTGAACGGTCTCCGGCCCGTTCTTGCTACGAAGAGATCGTCATCTAGGGCTTGAAATCTACAAAGGTAATATGCATACCCAATTCCCTACTGTAGATGCAAATAATTCATATGATGTTACTAGATCGTTCAATGATTATACTCTATCGGCCAGCCCTAGTTTTTTCAATAATGCATCTAATTACGTGCATAGGCCGATTCAAAGTAATTTACATGTTTCAACTTCTTATGATACTAGTAACATACAACCTATGTATCATAACTCTCATGCATCGGCAACCCAACAAATCCATATGCCGATGAACAATATGATGGGTTCGGTTAATCAATTTGAAACACCTCATGTTAAAATTTCCAATAGCATAGAAAGTGTTTCACCTTTTTATTCATCGGCAACTAATTTGCAGTATGTGAATCCAACCTTGCCGATGGATGGGAGAATTCACCATGCTACTACTAGCTATTCGGCCAGTTACTCTCAACCATCATATGCTACACCTGATGTTAGAAATTTTTCAGCACCATATGCAACTGTAGATGTTCATAATTCGGCCCCGCATCTTCATGGTCATAGCCGAATAAGTGAAAATTTTACAGGAACACATGTCCCATCATCAAATACTGTAGCATATAATGCATACTCTACGCAATTCGAGAATTTCGGCAACACTCACGAATCATTGCCGAAAGAATCTGAAAGTATTGTGGAGCAATCCCTTCTGGAAGCGCTTGTGGCCGCGTTAAAAAAGAGCTTGGCACAAAACAAGAAAATTAGTGCTCTTTGCCTTGAACAATATGAAAAGGGGTTGTTTCCTGATTATGCCGCAATAAAGGCTAGAGTTTTGCAAGAAGATGAAACTACATGCAATGATAGAATTGGCGAAAGAGCATATGGTTATACAGCAGTGCATACACCTCCACCTAGTACCATAGCATATTATACATCCCCTACACAATTGCAAAATTTCGGCAACACTAACACTTCATTGCCGAAAGATTCTAAAAGCATTGGGAGGCAAACTAATCTAGGGCAGGCTAGAATCGAGAGGGGAGTTAAAGCTTTGCGCGATAGGGTGCAAGTACTTCGCCAAGAGAGAATTGATAGGGAATTGGCTCAAAGAAAAGAAGTGTTGCCAATTGATATAACCGGTGAAAAGAATGATGATTCAGAAACTAAAAGTGCTTCGGTTGAAAAAGCCGAATCAAGTAGTAAAGATTCTGAATCCATCAAATCCAAAGAGGCAAACATTGTTGAGAAAGGGCATGGGAAGTATAGCAAGACAACCATACTTGATTTTTCTGAAGTTAATGGAACCTACTTCCTGCCCTATGAGTTTCATGCCATAGAAATTGATGAGCTTCAAGAACAAGAACAAGTAGCCGAAGAAAGTTTGGTGGACGAAGATCTTCAAACTAATGATGCACGAAACCAAGAGAAAGATGATGACAAGGCGTTGGGGAGCTATCCGAAGGCGGAGCAAGATATTCTTTAGGTCACACCATCATCATGCTCTCCCAACATGTTTGAAGAGGTATGTCTAGCAAGTAATTTACCTATTTTCAGATTTGGTCACAACTTTATTGTTGATGCATCTATTAGAAAAATTTTAATAAGTAATTTTCAAAGACCAATGAAGAAGGGCAATTTACTTGTTAGCAATAAAATTGTTACTAAGCATATCGGGCAATATATTGTCCCATTCAAAGAGACCTATGGTGACTTATTACTACAGCCAAAGCTTTTCCCATTGCTTTATTTAAAGTTCATATCTAATTGGGTAGCTTTTCTTGCTTCATGCTTGGCTTATGCATGGTCTCAATTGAGACGTGTATGTTCTAACTACTTTGATTTCATAAATTTAAAGCCAAGGTTAAAATATTTTGGGAAAACTGATGCTAGTATAGTTTCTTATTTAAGGACATCGGAAAAAGTATGCGAAAGAGAATTCATAGCCGAATGGGAAGATGCCAAATCTGAACCATTCGTTTGCTTAACTCCAAAGCTGTTCTCACAACAAGATTGGCTAGAAAACAAAAGGTATACCTTCAATTCAAACATGTGTGATGAAATCTTTGCTTTGTTGTTGAAAAATAATTACATTGGAATTCTTGATCACCATGTCAAGCCATCTATCCAAGGACGAATGTGTTGTAAGTTGCATGATTCGTCCAAGCATAATTTTGAGGACTGCCACATGTTTCGTCAAATAGTTAAATCGTCCATTGAAAAAGGACGATAGAAATTTGTTGAAACACCAAAGGATGACCAGTCTATTCCGATTGGTCTTGATGGCAAAAAGTTTTTGCATCGGCTACTTCAAGCCGATCCATCTAAAGAGAAGGTAAAAACTGCAGGTGATGGGATCAAGCTTTCAAGTAAAGAAGTAGTTGAAGATCACAATGAACATGAACTTGAGGGTCAGAATTCCATCAAAGCTACAATGAAGACGCTAAGGACTGGGGGGGCAACAAGGAAATCCAATGATCAATGAAAGCAAACCAAAAGAAAACAAAGGCCGAAATAAGCGCAAGTGTAAGAGATCAAAAATCACCTTCGCTGAACTATTGGATAAATATCAAAAGAAGAGTGGGGAGAAGAATGCTTATCGGCCAAATCATGCAAATAAACCAAGATCACCCCAAGGCGCAAATATGAGGATCGGTATTGGCAAAGTGAGAATTTTAATGCAACATATTCATATCCTTATTTTGGTCCGCCAGTGCCAATGCCATGGATGCATCGCTATGCTCATGTAGATCCATATCCATCATGGGACAGGTATGATACAAGGGCACACTCTCCATCTTATTTTAGACCGTCTAACCAATATTATGCATCTCCGGGAAGATCAACATTTGAACAATCATATGTTAAAGGCCGCTTCAATCATAAGGAATCGGTCCGGAGCTCAAAGAAGAAGAAAGAGGTGGTCAAACAAGTGTACCGTGTTAAAAGAGATGGTCATAAGAGTGCAACTTCAGATTTGATCTCAAATGAAAAAGAGCCAATTAATGTGTTGACATTGGCTACTAAAGGCAATGAGACGAAGCAACCAATTATCAAGAGTCAAAGTGCCACATCTGAAGAAAAGAAGTTGTCAATGCACAAGGTAAAACAAGAATTGCCATTGCTTCAAACAAAATCACAGCCGGGGTGTCCACTCGGCTTATCATATTGGCGAAAGAAGGAATTACAAAAACTTGGTGCACAAGAGCTGAAAAAGAAGAACATGGCATGGGTTCCCAAGAGGAGCAGTCAAAATAAAAATGATGTGCAACCTTCTATTGCAACAAGTGTTATAAAAGTGAAGAAAGAGAAGGATGGAAACAAGAAACAATTAAGCCGAAGGTTTGCGTCACCCCATCAAAATCTTCGGTTAGCACATCATCCATGTTTTTCAGCCATACCATTGATGCCTTTGCCATGGAATTCATCATCAGGTATGATAAATTACCCTCCTTGGATTTATTTTGATCCATGGAAGCGACATAATTTTTTGCATCATGAGAGGGTATTACCAAATCTCTATACAATTTATTAGCTACATTTTTTCTTGATAATCCAAAGGGCCGAAATATTTGATTGCTATTTCATTTGTTTATTTCGGCTATACATGATTTGGTGGATGAATTCTACATGGGCCTCATGGTAATGGCCGATACTTATCTATTGCCCTAAGGATATATGTAAGAATGGCCGATGTGGTACTCCAACACCGTCCTTAGTTTGAGTAGAGATTGAGATAAGTGCTTGCAAAGGAATTTGTCAAATTGATGCCATCGAGGATATTATGCATAGACCAATTCACCAAAATTGCAAAGTGAACTTATGTTTTGATTGGGTGTGCTTTGGCTTGTTAGTTTTCAGAACTTACGTAAGGCCAAATCATGGTTGATTTTATTATTGAGCATCATATTGACATCATGCATAATATTGTTTTTAGCTTGATCTCTCTAGTACCATGGAGATTATATATTGATGGTTAAATTTCTAACAATGGCCAAGGTGTTGGTGTTGTTTATTTATCTCCATATGAAGCTATTTTGTGAAGCCTCATGCCGCTTAAAATATTTTTGCACAATGATCAAAGCCGAATATGCATTCTTATTCGGATTGGAGCTTTGCCTTGCTATAGGTGCTATACATATTGAGGCTTCCGGTGATTTGTTATTAGTAGTGCAACAAATATCCAAGGGTTATCAACGTTTTGATGAATCACTTATAGTTTATCTTTTGGTATGTCTAGATGCAAGATTTACCTTGGTTGCTTTAAAATTGTTCATATATCTAGACATGAAAATTCGAAAGAGTTGGCACAGCAAGCATCCGGCTACTATGTTAACCATGGTGTATTACATTTCTATCAATAGCCGATGCTAGGTATTGTCAATATAGGTAAGGCCGAACCGAAGCCCACCGCTTCGGCCACTAATGAAACTTTTATGCAGACAAAGTAAGGATCAGAGGAAGTTCATTCTTGGTTATCTGCAAAATCCTAGAGAAAGGGTGAAGAATATGGTTCGGAGGATGTTTTTGATCTGTGGAACCTTATCACCGAAATGTTATAGAAGCTAAGAAGTTTTCACCCAAGTTTGCATCAAGAGGTTCAAACAAGCAATGGCCGATATATACTTATCGTCCTAAGAACATGGAAAATGGCCGATGGAGTGTTCACATCGTCTTTAGAACAAGCTATGCGGGAGTTATTTTTCGGCATACAAGCTTTGCCGAAAAACAGGGGGGCATGTGTTGACACCAGATTTTGGCATGGTCAAAAACATAATTAAGAAAACTTCAAATGGAAAAGTGCTCAAAGTGAGAAAGTTCCGTATCGTCAAAAGGACAAACTTTGATCTTTGGGCCGTAGCCATCCGATCTAATCTCTAAGGCCGAAGTTGTGTTTGAAGTACTGGGATTTTGTATTCAGAACACTATTCGGCTGATTACGCCCCCAATATGGCCTCATATGGGAAATGTTTCTACACGGATTGTATTCGTCTCGTCGAAACGATCGATTCTGATATAAAGAACGTCTAAATCGGAGTTTGTATGCAGAAGTTAGAGACAAAACTATGTGCTGCATAAGTCTGCCCCGGAAGTTCCGGGCAAAACTTCCGGGGAGGTTCCGGGCTAAACAGAAACTTTGCATGCGGTGCGCCCCGAAAACTGGAATTTTAACATTATTTGCAGATTTGCGGGGCAGATTTCGACATCAAGATGACCTCGGATAAAAAAGTGATCAGCTAAAGAGTTTTTTTCCATTGCAAGATCTAGAACTTTTCTTTTAGGACCATCGTCATCTGAAGTAGTATGCGGCCTGCAGATTCAGTGCAAGAGTGCTACTTGATATAATTTCAGCCCGGAAGATCTGGGCCAGACCAGAAGTTCCGACCCTCGTAGTCTGAGTTAGGGTAACTTTTGATGATTTGGACGTGATTTGAGTCCTTTTCTTGTACGGGAAGTCCAGCCGCCTCATATATACGTAAAGGGTGACGGCCGATTGAACAACGCACAATCGAACAAATCAATCTATCATCTTTTTACCTTTACCTTTATGTCTCTCCCTTGTTCTTCTTCCTCGTTCTTCGTTCGTTCTTTGTTTGTAGGGCGGCGAACCACGAGGCCCTAGGGGCGGTCAGGCCGACGTAGGGCAGCCCATAGCCGCCGCGCGCCCTGATGGGGTCCCTCTCGGGCGTGTGAGGTTTCGGTTCCACAAAAGCGCCCGCCGGATTGTCTTGCATACCACGCTTCCGGCGGGTCTCCTTCGACGTGAGCTGCGGTGCATCACCCCCGACATCGAGGGTGCACGGTGATGTGTTCGTGTGCAAACAGACGCTTTTAAAGTACCGAAAGAAAAAGAACTCGCATTCAACGAAAGAATAGAGCAGAGCCCTGCTATAATTGATAAGTTGGAAGATATTTTTAGTAATTCAAGCACGGCTTTTTCTTCCGCTAAAAGTATTGAAAAACTTCGGTAAAAATTGGCAAGGTTACTCAATTCACTAAAAACGAGGGTGCAACTTCCAATAGTCACAAATAAGATCTTATGATGATTAGTATTCACCCAGATTTTGTTGAAGTGATAAAATACCCTACGTGCAAGAATGAATTCTTCAAACTTGTTCCTAGGAGTATTGTTACTGATAATTTGTATGCTAAATCTTTGAAGAATTCTAAGTATTTGATTGAGGAGTTGGAAACTAAAGATGACAACACTTAGATCTATGTATTATGCCTAGCTAGGGGCATAAAACGATAGCGCTTGTTGGGAGGCAACCCAATGAATAAATTTTATTTTTATCTTTTTCCTTCTGTTCTTGAGTGTTTACACGATTATGATACTGTTACGATTGTGTTTTTTATGTTTTAATTAGTGTTTGAGCCAACTAAAGCCTTTGGGATTATGTTTGGTGATAGTTGATTTGATCTTGTTAGAAAACAGAAACTTTTGCATCCCGTAAAATAATTTTCAAAAATCATATAATTGTCGAAAGCTTCTGAATTTTTTACACAAGGTTTATATAAAAATTTCCTACATCGTCCTAATTTTTCAGAATTTTTGGAGTTACAGAAGTAAATGAAGTTTTCAGATTGCTACAGACTGTTCTGTTTTTGACAGATTATGTTTTCTTTGCGTAGTGTGCTTATTTTGATGAATCTATGGTTTGTATTGGAGGGTATAAGCTATCGTAAAGTTGGAATATAGTAGATACAATGCAAAAATAAAATATGAATGGTTTGCAATAGTACTTAGAGTAGTGATTTTCTTTGTTACACTAATGGATCTCACAAAGGTTTTCTTGATTTTTGTGTGATTGAAGTTTTCAAGTTTTGGGTGAGATCATGATGGATGAAGGAATAAGGAGTAAGAAGAGCCTAAGCTTGGGGATGCCCATAGCACCCCAAGTTATTATCCAAAGAGAAACAAGCAACTAATCTTGGGGATGCCCCCGAGTGGCATCCCCTATTTCTACTAACGACCATTGGTATTTTAGTTGGAGCTATATTTTCATTCGTCACATATCATGAGTTTTTCTTGGAGTGTCCTATATTATATGAGTATTTGATTGTTTTGCTTTTTATTCTGTGTCATCTATCGTTGCTGGACACACTATTTGAGAGAGCCAAAATTATGCTATGATTTGTTAGAATTGCTTTTTGTGCTTCACTTAGATCTTTTTGATCTTTGGAATTGCTCTAGTGCTTCACTTATATCTTTTTGAGCATGGTGTGCTTTAGTATTTTTGAAGAAATTAATGCTCTCATGCTTCACTTATATTTATTTGAGAGTTAGTAAAAAATATAAGAAATTCTCTCATGCTTCACTTAAATTATTTTGAGAGAAGAAAAATCTTATGCTCATGTTCTTCACTTAGATTTGTTTGAGCTAACAAAAGCAACATATGAAATTAGTCCCGAAGTGATAGATATTCAAGAGGGATATAATAAAAAAATTCATGAATATCATTGGACAAAATAAACTTGATTCCTTGTACTAGTTTTGCGATATGATGATATAACTTGTGTGAGTCATGTTGATGAGTAATTATGCTTTTTTAAGAATACTGGTGTTAAGGTTTGTGATTCCCGATGCAAGCACGAAAGTCAATAGTTATGGAATGAAATTACATCCTACTTGTGGTGCATTATCCGCTTATGAGATGTTTTGTTTCTTGGTGGGATGCTTCTCAATCTTTTTCTATCCTTCACTTGTACTAAGTGGTATTACTACTTGTGCATCCAAAATCCTTAAACCCAGTTTTTGCCATATGAGTCCCCTATACCTACCTATATGTGGTTTTCTTTTGTCGTTCTAAGAAAATTTTTATGTGCCATCTCTAATCTTCAAAATAAATTTCCTTTTTGTGTGCTTGTACCGCTCATGAAACGGTAGGGGATGGTTGATATTTTTCCATGCACTTGTCATTGCACGAGAGTGCGGCAAAGGTATTAGGGATTCCCAGTCCTCAAATGAAAAATGAATTTACTTTATGTTGTCAAATAATAAATTCATTGGATAGTGTTGGTATGGATGGTACCCGTGGATTCGGTAAGCTGTGGAATGTCAAAGTATGGTGGAAAAAGGAATAAACTTTATTTTCTGTTTGGGAACCGCCTATGATATATCTAGCATGGAAAGTATTGGGAACTACTCGATTGTTTTCGTTGACAGGAAAGGCATGCCACCCAAAATGTTTTATCTCTATCTTTTTCTGCTTTGAACTCTGGCACCTCTACAAATCCCAACATCCCTCTGTGAAGGACCTTTCTATTTACTTTATGCAATTTTTATTTTTTGATTCTCCATATTATCTTATAAAGCACCAACTAAGGGGCACGATGATTGTACTTGAGCATTGGGTGTAGCTAATATGCGAGTGTGTTTCATGAATGGATCAATGATTGAGCATGATGGGCTAGGGATAACTTGCTTTAGTGTTGATATTTTGAAACACATGGTTGCTTGTTGATATGCTTGAGTATTGAAATCTTCATGTCAAAACTAGACTATTGCTTTGAATCATATGAAAGTCCAAATGTCCGTGCTACAAAAGAAAAGAATATGTGATGAACATGTTAGGCAGCTTACCAGATAAATAATTCTATTTTTATCATTTACCTACTCGAGGACGAGCAGGAATTAAGCTTGGGGATGTTGATATGTCTCCAACGTATCTATAATTTTTTATTGTTCCATGCTGTTGTATTATCATTCTTGGATGTTTTACAATCATTCTATAGCAACTTTATATCATTTGTTGGGACTAACCTATTGACATAGTGCCCAGTGCTAGTTGTTGTTTTTTTCTTGCTTTTTACTTCACAGAAAATCAATACCAAACGGAGTTCAAACGCAATGAAACTTCTTGGAGATATTTTCTGGACTAGAAGACACACGTTGAGCCAAGGAAATACTAGAGGGGGGCTCTGAGGGGAGCACAACCCACCTAGATGCGCCTGGGGGCCCAGGCGCGCCCTGGTGGGTTGTGCCCACCTCGGCTGCCTCCCGCACCACCTCTTTGCTCTATAAATACCTGAAAATCCAGAAACCCTAGGGGAGTCGACGAAACACAATTTTAGCCGCTGCAAGTTCGAGAAACCACAAATCCAATCTAGACACCATCACGGAGGGGTTGATCATCCTCATTGGTGCGTCTCCGATGATATGGGAGTAGTTCATTGTAGACCCTCGAGTCCGTAGTTAGTAGCTAGATGGCTTTCTCTCTCTCTCTCTCTCTCTCTCTCTCTCTTAATTCTCAATACAATGGTCTCTTGGAGATCTATTTGATGTAACTCTTTTTGTGGTGTGTTTGTTGGGATCCGATGAACTTTGAGTTTATGATCAGATCTATTTTGTCCATGAAAATTATTTGAGTTTTGATCTCTTACATGCATGATTGCTTATAGCTTCGTATTTCTTCTTCGAATCTTTGGTTTAGTTAGGCCAACTACATCGATTTTTCTTGCCATGGGAAGAGGTGCTTTGTGATGGGTTCGATCTTACGGTGCTCAATCCCAGTGACAAAAGGGGACATGGCATGTATGTATCATTGCTATTAAGGATAACAAGATGGGGTCTATTCCTACATTAATAGATCTTGTCTACATCATGTCATCATTCTTATTGCATTACTCGTTTCTCCATGAACTTAATACACTAGATGCTTGCTGGATAGCGGTCGATGTGTGGAGTAATAGTAGTAGATGTAGGCAGGAGTCGGTTTACCAATATTGGATGTGATGCCTATATAATGATCATTGCCTGGATATCGTCATGCACTACTGTAGGATGCTGCTAACGCGACACTACGATCAGAGAACCTTCGATGAAACTGTGTGCGATGCCATAATCGCAAACGGTGGTGTAAAAAATTCGTCAAAATGGTGCAAAACGTTTACGATGGAGGATGCATCAAACATGGTTCAGATTTTAGTTGCGTGTGCGATTGAGGGCATGCGGTTCGGTTCAGTTAACCGTTTGCGATGAGGAGGAACAAAAGAAACGGGAAGACAGATGAAGGTGTGTGTGATGTACATCATATGGTTCACTAGGATGAACTGTTTGTGATTAGGCAACACAAAAGAAATGGTCAACCAGATCAAAGGTATGTGCAATATACGGCATGTGGCTGACTCGGATGAACTATTTGCGTTGAGACATGAGAACAAAAATGGTTCAAATGAACAAGATGTGTGTGATACGAGGCAAACAGGTCTGTAATCGGAAACGTGTGCAAAGACCGATAACAACACAGACGATTACTGCTAACAAGTCATGTGTGTTGTGAGCAAACGATTGCTGGTATACAATTGTGCATGATTGATGAAAACATCACCGAAGGGTTCCATTGTTTAGTCCGTGTGCGATGTGATTTTCTTTGTCCGCACAACATCTATGCTCTTTCTACAGAGCATCAACATATATACTTAAAATGAGGGCATTGCATAACCAAATTAAGCATACAATTACACAAGTGAGTACACACATAACATTTCCACACAACAAAGAAAGCAATTACATGTACTATAGTAGGAGAAACGAGGATCTAATCATCTACTTATTGTTGCGATGACGCTTGCCATTGCTCTGCTTCCGGATGGATCCCTGGACGTTTTGGGGAAGGAGGAACTTCCTCATGTCAACAATCCGTCTATGCATATCGTAGTTCGTGTATGCCTCCTTGGACACATACATGACGTGAGCTTTGTCAAGTTTCTCCATCCAGGCCGAGTGCCAGGCATGCTTGCCCTTGTTGCAGGAATCCTTCATGTCTCTGTAGTAGGGGTCGATGATGGCCTCGGCGAGGTGAACCAGTGAGTCCTTCTCATGCTCCTTGCTGCCTCGAATCTTGTATTGGCCCTGGATGTCGACAAGATTCTGGCAAGCGATGCCTGAATTCTCGAGCGCCTTTACATCGTTGGTGATGTCCACCGTCGCGAACATGTAGTGGGGGATGTTGACAAACCTGGCGAAACGCTCGCAAGGCCTTGTGGCCAGGCAGTAGTGGTAGACGAGGACATGTTGTCGCACGCACATCTGGGCGACAACGACCTTGGGGTGAGACCCGGCACGAGCAGGGGTGTACTCGAGGTCGAACCCGACCACCATGTACTTCTTCACGGCAAGCAACAGCTCTATGATGTGGATGGAGTGCTCCACCCAGACCGGTTCGTTGGTGTACAGCACCGAGAGGTCCATGAACCTTCTATGGGTGTCCACCACAGCACGCATGGTGAACTGCTGCTCGTCGTCGGTAGCCGCACGGAGCGCCATTGGAGCCGCGCAAGATACCCTCTAAGAATTTCTCGTGGTGGGTGTGCTTCTTGCAATGGTGGGGCACGATCGAAAGGTTGAAGAGACACAAGGGTATGTTAAATGGCCGTTGTAATTAATGGGGGTCGGCCGGCCTGTAATCGTCACGTCTTGTCACGGCATTCATAGCGGAGGATTCCAGTGCACGCTTGACAACACCGCACCGCACGCGTGGGCTTGAAGAGACACCAAATGTATTGTCGGTGAGCCTGTTCCCGTGCTACCGCGTTGTTTACCTCGCAAGCTTCCCGCCCGGCTAGTTTGGCCACGCGTCGGCTAGAAGAGGGTCAAATCATGGGCGTTTATTGGCAAAAAGCTTTGTAAAAACAAAGTGTGTGGAATGACTTTGGTCATAAGTTTACCCTTGGGTGATGAGGTCAAAGTTACAAAGAAGTGTGATGATGGACACTATAGTGCGATAATTAATTCTGCGCTCTACAGTGCAAACGATGGAAGATACCAACTGTGTTCAATAATGTCGAAGATCGCAGTCAAGTTAGCTATACAGATCGTGTGCTATGAAATCGACAAGGTAAACTGATTCGAGAATGGTTAATAAAATTTAAGACCATTGCATATTAAGTTTAAAATAGTGCTAGCAATATACGAGTCTCATATGATGCCATTTCAACGGTTGTACCACAAAAGCTCAAAATGTTACAAGGTTCAAATTCCATAGTTATATGGCTCAAATTCGAAGATTACAAGGTTCAAACTAATATTAGAAATGAAATTCAGCTCATCAGCTGCAAACGCTCGTGCTGATCCGCTGAACATGGATATCAGAGAGGTTCAAACTAATATCACCGCTTCTAAGTCTGGCTTCGAAACCTCACAATTTTGCAAAGGGGTCAGCCACTTAGAAGTCATGTATGGGGTTGACACGATGACTTCCGATTACTCTATCATCTGAAGTTCCAAAATGAAATTCAGCATTTTTGGAGCCTACTCCATTCTGCCGTAGGCGCCGGCGCTGATCAACAAACCATTCATTTTTGCGAAATAAATGTAGGGCAGAACTCATTTCCTTCAGCACCCTTGCTCTGAGAACAAAGAACCTGGTGAATATAATCTCCGGTAAGGTCCCTCGGTAGGAGTTCAAAGTAATTTCTAAGAGATGCAAATCTAGGCATTCGACGTGATTATTATATTGTATCACATTATCCACCACTGGCCCTAATCTTATATGCAAAAGAAGAAAACGTGTTAGTGCATACATGCCGTTTTGAACATTACTACAGGCCTAGCTATTTGGTTTGCAGGATTTGTAAAGTGCACTAACATGCCATCTTCGATCTAACATGATTAACATGGGCATTTGACTACATTCTAGAAAAATGTAGCCTTCTTCACAAAAAGTTGGAGTGGATGAAAAGTTCCCTAAGAAAACTAGGACAGATGAATCCAAAGGGGAAATGCTTACTGATTGTAACCATATGGATCAAACAACCAATATGGGGGGCATGTATGTACTAAAATCGTCCAAAAGAACCTTTAGAAATCGTAGTACATTATCATTGTAAACTTGGAAAAAGGTGTCACAAATTGAACTCCCTTATGGTTAACATTTAATAGGAAAGGAACATCACCTCGATATATAGCTTCTCCAGGCACGGAAAGCATCTCAGGAAACTGACAACTTGCTCCTGGTCGGGACCGATAGATTCTAGTGCCGAGACCTTCACTATGCTCAGTTACGGGGTCAAGCTTGTGGGAATCATTTTCTGAATGACAGATGAACAAACATCTTCAAAATTAGCAATAATGTTAATTTGTAGAAGGAGAGTTAGAAGGCAGCTGTTGTACCTGAACGGGTGTGGATCCAATAACAAGTTCGGAGCATTTGTCACACGAGTAGCCCACCACTGTCAATTTCAACGCAGAAATGACATTGATTCTTGTTGGACCTTGTTGGTCAACTACAAGTAATCTCTCAAGTGCAGGTGTGTCCTGGATGACCATATCGTGGTACACATCGTGTGATGTCTTCCTGCCGCACCAGCAACACAGATAAATAGTCTGGAGAGTCATGGAGGTGATGTGGAAGGTACTCAACCCATTGATCGCCTGAAGACGAAGGTACTCGAGTGCAGTATAGCCACGGAGCAGGCGCTCCATGTCACCCTTTGAGAGGAAGACGACGAAGAGGTCGAGGTGCTTCAGTCGTGGTAGAATAAGAGCGGGCATGTCATTAAGGTGCGGGAAATGGCAGTTCCTGAACTTGGTGACGCGTAGCATGGGCGCGAGGTGGAGTGCGGACATTGGCAGCGACCGCATATGCCCATCATCAAAAGTGAGCTACGCGAGCTGATCTAGGGCGGGGGGTCGGAAGCATTCGTCAAGCTTGGCTCGGTCCTTGACATTGGAACGGAACTTGCCCATTCTAAGGCCTTTGGTTCGGCCAATGTGACTATCGAGGATCTTGTAGAACACATCCAAGCTTTTTCGATAGCCATGGCAGAGCTCGTGGGTGTCAATGAGGTTGAGAGGGTTGGAGTTCCATAGGGGGCGCCACCGCTAGGAAAGGAGGGTTTTCCGCGCCCCATATTTGATTGGGAGGAGGGAGATGATGACTCTCAACATATCATCGGGGAGGCTGCCGATTAAGTCTAGGACTGCTAGAGTCGCTTGTGGTTCTAGCTCGCCCCACCTCTGCTTGTTGGCAGCCCCGTTCTCCACCTCTGGAGTCTCCTTGTCAGCAGCGCTTTCTGATAGAAATGGGAGTACATGGAATACTTAGTTAAAACAGGGCAATAGATGTAACAACCCCAAAATTGGGTTATCAATTTTTGTGCTGTTATTCTGTCCTGGCACTCATTTTCAAAATTTTCTCCTGAGTTTGCTGGATGACTCTGAGAAATTTTGTCATTTTCAACCTTTCAAAATCTTGCTCATGTCTTTTTCAGTGGGCAAGACCTCATTTGCATCATCCCAAACTCTCTCAAACCCTAATTCCAAATTTTTGGAATTTGAATGTGCCCTTTGTGATTACAAAGGAGCTATCATTTGCTTTGCTCTGTTGATCCTCCCAATTTTTCCCAGAGATCCTCCTATCTTTCTGAACCTTGGATATGCAAAAATATTGCTAAATCCAATGCAATATTTTTCAATTATGATATATTCCTTTTCTTGCCTTTCTGAGGAATAAAATCCAAAGGCATAGCTAGTCATCTCCTGAATTCATGAGAATTGGTGGAGCTGGTATTTATGCCTAATCCAAGCTCTGGCAAGTATATTGTCCATAATTAAATAAGGAAAAATTTCCTTTTTCCATTTAATGCCAATATTACATTTCTGCCATTTTCCAAAGGAACTACTATTTTTATAGCAGGGAAAAATTCCCACTAAATTGTGGAGCTTGTCCTTGCTATATATTAACTAGTTCCATCTTAATCTCATGCTCCTCAATTCAAAAATTTGAGCACTTGATCCAATGCAAGTTTCTGCCTTCTCCGAAATTTTGCAAAGGAAGTGCTTTATTCCTAACTCCAATTGAGCTACAATTTGGTAGAGTGATTAACAATGGTAAATCACCTCTGGATACCAAAAATTAGCTCAATCCATCTATCCAATCTTCCTTGGAAATTTTTCAAGTTTCTGTTCAGATTTGCTTGTCTGTGAAGGAAGTACCCTCATGGATGATCAAAAGGATCTAAAACTTTTCCATCAGTCTCTAATGATCATATTGTCACACTCCTCCAAGATTCATCTCATTCCATTGAACTATGTGAACACAGGAGCAATTCTTTATTTCTGTCCACATTTTCAGTTTGTGAAGAAATTGCATTTTATCTTGCTCCATTATGGCTGATAAATTTACCAAGCCTTATCCTACTCATATAACCTATCTCCACAAGATTTGGCCTCATATCCTCGGGCCAATTGTCCTGAGGATTTTTCTGAAGTTTTTGGACATAAATGATAGCTGTGAAGGAAGTACCATTTTGGTGAGACCATTTGGTATGAACTTTTTACAGCATCATGGTATGTGCAAATCATCAGGCTTTGCCAAGATTTAGCATAATATGTCACTCCTAGTGAGTGCTTCATCATGATTTAGTTTCTGGGTCAGTTTTGGTGGTTGTCCAGCAACTATGGTAAATAGTTGTCCATTTTACCTCAAAACTCCCAGGACCGTAGTCCTTTCTACCCCAAGCCTCCCAGACAGCAAGTTTACCTTTTACCTTCTCTGGTTTACTCTCTAGAGTGTGATAAAGTTTGCAGCAGTAAACTTCTAGAGCCTGATTTACTCATCTCCATTTGTCTCTGCCCGATCTTTCACCATGGTAATACTCCACGCTGGAAGGACTAAGCGGTAGAGATGCACTTACAGTCGTAAAGACCTCAGAGCGCACAATGCCAGTGGTGACTACGAGGACAGCCAGCCAAAACGGTGGTCTAGCCACTGTTGTCGTCGGCATCGCTGCCCCGACCATCTCTTGCCTCGCCATTAATGTCAAACAGCTCCCCCTTGTCGTCATCTTCCCTCAGGATCGCTGCCCCCTTCGTTTTCTTCTCTGGCGAGCCGTGACAACGACCGGAATAGTGTGCTCCTGTGCATCGTCATCTTCCTCCCCGATGTCTTCTTCCTCCATTCGTCCGCCTACCTTCCTCGTCTCCGTGACTCTCTGGCACTCGTCTTGATCCTCCTCGTCGCCTTCCTGCCGCTCCTCGTCAGCTCTGGCCGTGCTTGTCGATGCTGCACCCCCGCCGGCGCATGGACACGTCGCATGCTGCGTGCCACCTCGCTCTCCCACTTTCCCGAGCTCTCCCGCGACTATAAGTAGAGGCCTCGAGCTCTTCCGCAGCCACAACGCCTCTCATAGCCTCCTCACTCGCCTCGGAGCTCCACATCCCCCTGCATGGCCGAATGGCCGCCGCCTCGGTCTGCTCAAATTCGAGCAATGGCAGGCACGCCTTTCCCTCTCTCCTCCCCCATCAGCCTCCCCGGAGTCCGTAGACCGTCCCCACTCTCTCCCCTTGCCGCCGGAGTGCCCTGTGGCCTCGCCCCTAGACGCACTGCCACCGCCACGGGGGCTCTCTGTTGCCCTGCTCGCCGTGGCCAGACCCCTCCCCGGTGCTCTCTTCGCTGCGTGATGGACGCGGCACCTCCTCCCGAGCCCATCGGTGGTCCCAGCTCCACCAGGGACGGCCAGAGTTGGCCAGGCAAGTCGCCGGAGCTCGCCTCTATTCCGCCGCGGGTGCCCAAGCTACGGCCGTTGCGACCTCTCCCCGATGCCCGTAGCACCTTGCTTGGGTGCGGAGCACCCTTCCGCATCTACCGGTGGCCGGAGCTCGCCTGGAGACGGCCTGAGTCGCCCAAGCGCGCTAATGCTCGCGCGACCCTGGGCTCCTCTGCTCTTCGCGCCAGGAGCTGGAAGAAGAGAAGGAAGGAGGAGAGAAGCCCCGTGGGACCCACACGTCATCGACCCAGAGGCCGGCCCCGCCCTTACCACGCTGGATAAGTGGAGGCGTAATCCAATGGATTGCGTCTTCACTTAAGGAAAGCGTATTCTGCCTCTTCTTCGGCCGGTAATACGTTTCCCTTTCTGGAAAATGTACTTTCAAAAAAGACACGTTCTGTTTAAACTACCAGGGACCTGTTTGTAGAAGTATTTTTATAGACTAGTCCCTAAACTTTAAACATTTGTATCTTTTTACCCGTAACTCCGAATCAGGTTATTCCAGCGCTCACGTTCTCTGTTCGTCGAGCTCTTTCCGTTGGTATCATTTTCATTATGTTTTCACACAGTGAAAATGACCATTTTGCCCTTGACCGTAAACAACCTCCTCCGAGAGAGAACTATTTCCGGCAAATCTTTCCGCGATCGTTTCCACTTCTTCCCGGAGTATTTGTCGACTCCCAGGCAAGCCAACCTCTTATCATGAGCCCCGAACTTGCATGTTGACTTTGCTTGCACCTTGTGTGTGTGTAGTTGCAGTTGTTTCATATCATTTTCGTCTACAGTTATTCCGTTATGCTGCCTTGCATGCTTGTGTTTTCATGATATCTGTTTCCATGCTAATTGGAATGTTATTATTAATAATGCCATGTCACTACTCTACTTTATTTACATGTCATCATTATAAAATGATATGAGGATTTTAATGCACCGCTGATATGCTATTGTCATGTTCTTTATGTTATAGTTGTGCACTTGAGGAGTTTGATATTTTGTCATGCATTTGTATGCTGCATGATCATTGTTGCATCCATGTTAAATATGCTCATCATGATGGAGAAGGAAATAAAATGAATTAATAATAACAAACCTCCTCCATCATCGATGGGATCGAGTCATAGTGTCGCCAAATCGAACTTTTTCAGTGCAGCCACATTTGCCTTTGTGGGAAGGCCTTAATGTGAGCTATTTTCGTGACCTCTCGTCGGTGCCTACAACTAGGGAAGGTTATGGGCGTTCTTACCCTGATCAGGTAGGCAGACATATCCTTGTGTGCTCGTTGATGAGATTATGGTACCGAGTCCCCGAGTGGGAGTGTCCCCGAGTGGGAGTGTTTTGACCACGACGGTGGTCGGGGTGTCTTTGGTAGACACAGGGCCACCCAGGACTAGCCCGTTGGGGATTTGGGTCGGAGTGGCTGGGAGAGTGTCATGGCAGTAGATCGGTTTTGTCAGAACGCCGTTGGTCCATCCGAATGGGAGTGCGAGGCCATGGGTTCCGTGGTGTGGGTACAGTGTGCTACCTCTGCAGAGTGTGTATAAAGTCTATCGATAGCAACAGTTCATAGTAGGTGCCACTATCAGGTCATGGTCGAAATGGAGGATAAACTGAAATAATTAAGTTGGTAAATAAATATGTGATAACAAAAATATGGTGACTTGGACTATGAGATAGTCATGAGAAGCCACGGTGATATTTTGGTGGTGATCGCCGAAAGGATCAAGGTTTGAGGACAAGTTTTGGTCGTGGTGGTGATCGCCGTAATGATCACGAGTTATTCTGGTCATGGTTGTGATCGCCGGAAAGATCACTGTTCGGTTGCAAGGCAACCCGTTGATAAGAGAGTCCGAGGGACTCAGTGTACAAGTTTGGTTACATTGCATGAGCAATATACCATTATTTGCATTTAAAGAACCATGATAGAACAGAAGATGATTGCATAAAGTTAATATGCTATGTCTGCATTGGATATTATTGGTAGGGTATTTTCAGCATAGTTTCATGATGCCATGCCATGCCTTGATTTATATGTTAAAATATGCCATGATTGAGATGATATGCTATGTTTTGCCTTTGCCATATTAGAAGCATGTTTTGATATGCCATGTTATTGTCATGTTAGCATACGCTATGATTTTGTTCATGCTTAGTTGATTTTTTTATCATGCCATGTTTAGTAATTGATATAAGGTAGGCTGTTGCATCCGCTCGGTTCTTGCTTTGTCTTCTGCTTGTTTGGATGCTATGTATTTGGTTGTCTTGCAAGTACATTCAATGTACTGACCTGGCGTGTCATGCCAATTTTGTAGGTCTTACCCGTACTGTTCGATTGATCCGTCATGCTAGGCCGTAACCTTGCCAGTCCTGTGAGTTGTGGAGCCCAGCCAGAGTTGTTATGCTGCCAAACCAAGACTTCCGCCGACATTCAATCAGGCTTCCGCCGCCATTCAATCAGACTTCTGCTGTCATTTAATAGTCTTAGGGCTATGACATGATAATTGTATTCATCAATGATGTAATCTCATATACATGTATTTGTTGAATATTCTTGTACCTGGAATGCTGTATTATGGACCTGTCGTGCATCAGGTGTTATCCTGGGCTGACGTGCGAAGTCCCCCTGGTCCATGCGGACCGGGGTGACACAGGGCATGGTATCAGAGCAGCCAGGCTGGCATACGTTATCCTAGCATTAGATCACCGCTGCCATTGGACTGTAATTACCCTAAGGGATTTGACTCATCCCTCCATCCGGCATGGCCACTATTAATCCACGGGTGGCGCAGTCGGGGCCGACACGTCCTCACCCCGCTGTCCCCGCCCAGTTATCCGTGGAGCAAGTAGCAGCCACATCTTTTTTGGTCGGCCGCACCGCTTGTCCTTCGCCATTAAGGGAAAGGGGCCACACCATGCGGGCATGTCGTGCATAGCTTCCTATAAAAGCCCCCTTTCCGCTAGCCGTATCGCTCACTCCTCATTCAGCCATGTCCCTGCAGAGAATCCTAGCTAGTAACACTCCAGTCAAGGCTAGAACCCTCAAAACTACTAAGTTCCACAGCCGCACAAGCACCGTCAACCATCCTAGCTTTCCACCCCTTCTTGCTGAGATGCTCACCCAAGCCTTTGGCTATGATGCTAGCCCCGACTACCTGGTGTTCCAGTAAACACCCGTTCCTCACCTTCATCGCTATGATGCAAGGGTGCACATCAGCCCCGGCCCCGAAGCAGATGGCCAGTCGTTGGTTTGTCAGGGTAGAGCCATGCATACCAATGATTTGTCCATCCAGGCCGCTGATGTGGAGGCAATCCTATACCTCCGAACAAAGTTCCCGCAAGTGGCAGATCGAAGGGAGTTTTGTTTCTTCCCCATTGTTACAGCGAGAGGAATTCAACCATCCCCCTCTATCCAAGGGAATGACCCTGCAATCGCTCGCCTGGTGCAGTATATCACTGCCTAGGGAATGATGATTTCAAGGATGCTTGCCAAATTCAGAACCTTGGATTACAATGCGGTGCGAGTTGTCATGGAAGCTTACCGTAAGGCTCGTAAGTTCGCATCTCAAGTGGCTCACCCAACGCTATCCGAGCCAATGCTACCCTCTCAGCCGGTGTTGTGGCCTCGGCCAAACATCATCACCCTTGACAAGACTCTTTTCCGGATCAACCAGCAGCATATGCTTGGATCAATTTCAGCCACACCCTCGGTAGCCGAACCCCAACCCATAGTGATCTCGGATGATGAAGATGGAGATTGGCTCAGTCTTCGTCCTCCGGGAGAGCCCCAGCAAAGCAAGCCCTCAGCTTGATCTCAGCCGAGCAACCAGTTGTTTCTGCAAGTAGGTTAGTCTGTCAGTTCATTCCCGATATGAGGATAGAAACCTATATCCCGAAGTGAGTAGTTTCGTATAGCACATAGAGTGCTCATGCTTGGTTGTATGCTTGCACTATTTTAACTCGTATGATGTGTTTATGCTGGCTTTCTTGCTTTTGGATTGTTGTGTTGGTTTGTCTCTTTGTCAAACAGAGATGTTTGACAGGGTTGGCAATGTGAGTTAACAAGATTTTAATCAGTAGAGCACATACACTAAACACAACATTTACTCGTCCCGAGACTTTAATAAAATGCGCGCTGGTTTAGGTATATATATATACCAGGATTATATATATACCCACTAGCATTAAAACGCTTTAGAATGATTTGTCTGTTGTGCTTTTTGTTGCATGATTTTTATCTTAGTTTGTTTGTTAGTGTAGATTACTGCATAACACATGCAAACCCGGTTCACCCACGAGTACCTTCGGGCAATACTCGGGGGAATGCAAAGTCACATATCCCTATCTATCTGTGCATACCCCATGTGTCGGATTTTCAAATCCAGAACCCCGCAGAGGCATTTCCGCCTGGAAATTCCTCATCTCTAATTCCTTCTTTCGATTTCATTTTTGGGGCAAACACTACCCATCTTATTTCATACGAACCAGTACAACTACCCTGATTTCAACTCCGGCTCGACCTCGACACCTACATTTCGTGGAGCTATCCGCGAAATTTTTCCGTACTCCGTGTGATTCTTGAGCTGGCGCAGCCACCTCACCTGCATCTGGACCCCACCACCACCACCGTCACTGCCTTTCGTGGCGCAGGTAGATCGCCACCACCGCAGCACACGATTACTCCACCGGCGCAAAGCGATGGAGAATCAATCGTGGCGGAGGACCACCCAGTGCGCCGTATTCTCCCGCGTCTCGAGCCACCGCACCCAGTTGTGCGTTGTTCCGAGCTCGCTCATTCCTGATGAGAATCAGCAGGAGGAGTGACAAGCCGATCAGCGTGCCCAGCAGCGATGCGAGGAACAACCGCAGCGCCACCAGGAACACCTCCTCGCCGAAGGAGCTCCGCTCGATCTCGCCCAAACCAAAGAAGAAGTAGAGCGGCATTGTGTTTTTGCATTGGAGGAGAGCCGCGCTGCCGTTTTTATAGCCCAACCCCGGTGTACGTTGAGCGAGGTCCAGGAGAACCGCTCGTCGCTTCATCACCGGTGTCCAGGAGGCGAATCCGCGAGCAGTGCCAACAAGGTGTTGGCCCGCGACGGGAGTGCTCGCTGCACCAGCGCCGTGCACGCCGCGCACTACGGCACTAGGGTCCTCATTGCCCTAGAAGCTAGATGCGTGTTGCGCTACACCGCACGCGCACCAGCAACGAAGAAGAAGCAGCAAGCCAGAGGTAGAAGAAGGAGGCTGCCAGTGGGCCCTGGACCCACATGTCAGCAGGTGAAACCACTGTTCATTGGGTGCAGCTAGCATTTTTCGGGAGTCTGATCTCGAGTGCCCCTAGCCATGGAGGTAACCCTGTTTTTCTCATATACCCCTTCCCGGGTGTACCAATTATCGGTACCCCTATCTCGCCCATGGAGGTAACCAAAGAGTTAAAATTAACCCAGAGGTTATTCTTTCATTTGTGCTGTAACCCTAGCAATCTCGAGGACGAGATTCTTTTTAAGGGGGGAAGAGTTGTAATAGCCCCAAAATTGGGTTATCAATTTTTGTGTTGTTGTTCTCTCCTGGAACTCATTTTCAAAATTTTCTCCTGAGTTTGTTAGATGACTCTGAGAAATTTTGTCTTTTTCAACCTTTAAAAATCTTGCTCATGTCTTTTTCAGTGGGCAAGACCTCATTTGCATCATCCCAAACCCTCTCAAACCCTAATTCCAAATTTTTGGAATTTGAATGTGCCCTTTGTGATTACAAAGGAGCTATCATTTCCTCCCAATTGTTCCCAGAGATCCTCCTATCTTTCTGAACCTTGGATATGCAAAAAATATTGCTAAATCCAATGCAATATTTTTGAATTATGATTTATTCCTTTTCTTGCCTTTCTGAGGAATAAAATCCAAAGGCATAGCTAGCGATCTCCTGAATTCATGAGAATTGGTGGAGTTGGTATTTATGCCTAATCCAAGATCTGGCAAGTATATTGGCCATAATTAAATAAGGAAAAATTGCCTTTTTCTATTTAATGCCAACATTGCATTTCTGCCATTTTCCAAAGGAACTACTATTTTTATAGTAGGGAAAAATTCCCACATAAATTGTGGAGCTTGTTGTTGCTACATATTAACTAGTTCCATCTTAATCTCATGCTCCTCAGTTCAAAAATTTGAGCACATGATCCAATGCAAGTTCCTGCCTTCTCTAAAATTTTGCAAAGGAAGTGCTTTATTCCTAACTCCAATTGAGCTATAATTTTGCAGGGTGATTAAGAATGGCAAGTCACCTCTAGATACCAAAAATTAGCTCAATCCATCTATCCAATCTTCCTTGGCAATTTTTCAAGTTTCTGTTCAGATTTGCTTGTCTGTGAAGGAAGTACCCTCATGGTTGATCAAAAGGATCTGAAACTTTTCCATCAGTCTCTAATGATCATATTGTCACACTCCTCCAAGATTCATCTCATTCCATTGAACTATGTGAACACAGGAGCAATTCTTTATTTATGTCCACATTTTCAGTTTGTGAAGAAAGTGCATTTTATCTTGTTCCATTATGGCTGATAAATTTCCCAGGCCTTATCCTACTCATATAACATATCCCCACAAGATTTGGGCTCATATATTCTGGCCGACTGCCCTGAGGATTTTTCTGAAGTTTTTGGACAGAAATGATAGCTGTGAAGGAAGTACCATTTTGGTGAGTCCATTTGGTTTGAACTTTTTACAGCATCATGGTATGTTTAAATCATCATGCTTTCCCAAGATTTAGCCTAATCCGTCACTCCTAGTGAGTGCTTCATCATGATTCAGTTTCTGGGTCAGTTTTGGTGGTTGTACATCAACTATGGTAAATAGTTGTCCATTTTACCTCAGAACTCCCAGGACCATAGTCCTTTCTACTCCAAGCCTCCCAGGCAGCAAGTTTACCTTTTACCTTCTCTGGTTTACTCTCTAGAGTGTGGTAAAGTTTGCAGCAGTAAACTTCTAGAGCCTGATTTACGCATCTCCATTTGTCTCTGCCCGATCTTTCACCACTACAAGAAAATATGTCAACTTATGACCTTCTGTTAGTGACCCTGGAAGAATTGGTCATAAATCTATGACCATTTTAGACCAGTTGGACAAAAGCTGTTTGGGGGGCTCCAAACCCTAAACCATTGCGACCATTTTGGTCAGAAAGGTCGTAATTTCCTTACACGAAATAGTCATAAAGCAGACAACACTAGTCCGCTGCCTTATTTCTAGCTGATCATGACCAATATAGATGGTCATAACCTTGTAAATTGTGGTGGATTGGTATGACTTGGTGCCACCTCATCAGTTTTGCCTATGTGTCATGTCCATGTGTCAATTTTTGCCCTAGGTTGTTGTCAGGACCCCGATTCCAAGTCACATCGATCTAGCCGGTAACACCTCATATCACTTTGCGGCCTCACGCACGGTATTCCCACGGGTGTCACCTTACCATGGCCCTGGACCGTTTGTGCCTTTTGGCTCACGTATATGATAGTGTCGCTAGCATCCATATGACAGAGAACCCGGGCCGACATAGCTAGTCGTGAACCCTAAGTGGCACTAACCTATGGGGACAGGCATACATGAATCACATCGAGCATGTCAGTCAGCAGCGTGTGAATCCGGGCTGTAGCACTGGGCTAACAGGACTCTAGGAACCCGGGCTGTAGCAGGCTAGGCAGGACTCCAGATGTCATCGCGTGACATTTCCCCGAAGGGACAGACACAGGAACAAAGTGAAACACATGCCGGCCAGTCTAGTGTCCTGAGCAGTAGTGCTGGGCTAACAGGACTCCGGTGAACCGGGCTGTAGCGGACTACTATACCTCATGGAAGCACTAGACTACATTTCCCCATAAGAGAGGCTTCCAAGGATAAACAACTAGATTGTCAGATCCCACACATACCAAGCATTTCAATCATACACACAATATGCTCGATATGTGTAAATAGGACATGGCATCACAACATAACTCTACAACTCAAGTATTTATTCATTAGGCTCCGAGGAGCGAGATATTACCAACATGGGTCTCATGACCCAACAATCATAGCATATAAATCAAAGCACATGCGGAAGCTTAACATGTCTGAGTATAGACATCTACAAATGAAAAAGGCTAAGAAGCCTGACTATCTACCAGATCCTGCCGAGGGCACAAGATCGTAGCTGAGGTATCAAGCTAAACGTCGAAGTCCACACGGAACTACTAGCGAGACTGGCATCTCTCTGCAAAACATAAAATAGGCAAACGTGAGTACAAATGTACCCAGCAAGACTTACATCAGAACTATCTACATATGCATCGATATCAATAAAGGGGGTGGCGGAGTTTAACTGCAGCAAACCAGCTTTGACTCAGTGGATAACCTGAACTACGACTTCAAGCAACTCTTGTGAGGTGGCGCACACGAGTCCACATATTCACTATTCAATACACCACTATGGATCCGCTCCCGTCTCCCTACGAGAAGGCCATCCATAGCACTCACACTTATCTTGCGAGTTTTAGAGTATCCACTTTCACTTGTCTATGAACTGTTATAGGCAACCCAGAAGTCCTTTACTGCGGACACGGCTATTCAAATAGATCGTTTATAACCCTGCAGGGGTGTACTTCTTCACACACGCTCTCGCCACTTACCACCATGTACACGTTGTGTATCTCGGCAACCTTCAAGCGGAAGCCTGGCGAGGGAGTCGGCCATGACCTGACTAACCACACAAGTCTCTAGTCCAGGTTTATCGCCTATTCGGGTTCCATCTGCGAGGAGATCCGGCCGGAGTTTCGCTCACAGCCCCAAATGATGTGTGCAGGGTTCCCGAGACACCAAACGGGCGCCCGGTACACCGTGCCATGGTGTATCTACCGCATCTTAGCCCACCCCTTGGGTCAGCGCTACGCACGGCCGCCAACACATATCCTACAAACACCAGAAACTAGTTGCAACTCCTGGACAAAGGGCAAGGGCAGTTAATAAGTCGAGAGGGTCCATTGGTTTCGGGCCCAATGCGTGGTAGTAGCTGTTCATGGATCACAAACACAGAACTCAGTTCCTGAGGACGGTTTCAATGATACAACCCACCATGTACTCCTACATGGCCTCTCACCGCTACCTTTACCAAACCATGTTCACACACTTAGCTCACAGACAGTAGGACATGTTCACCACCATTCCAATTCATCCCCGATGAATCAGACCTGACTCAACTCTAAGAAGTAGCAGACATGACAAACAAGCATGAATGAGTAGGCACATCAGGGCTCAAACAACTCCTACTCATGCTAGTGGGTTTTATCTATTTACTGGGGCAATGACAGGTCATGCAGAGGAAAAGGGTTCAACTACCGCAGTATGTAACAGTTCAATCGTTGTTGTCCTAATGCAGTAAAAGAGAGCAGGAACGAGAGAGTGGGATTGTATCGGAATGAACAAGGGGTGAAAGTGCATTATATCGACTAGAGGGGGGGTGAATAGACGATTTTTATGAAAGTCTTCAAAACATGGAAGTTATGAAGACAGACCGTAGAGATATGCCTATTACTATGTAGCGGAAGGTAGACTACACTAGGCAAGCCGTGGTCAAGTATCAACAGAGTGAAAGCAAAGTGACAAACAGTTGTAGTGTAATAAGGATCAAGTAGGAAGATATTATGAAGCCAAACAGATCATACACTCACGTTGTGAAGACACAAGATAGAACAGACATGCAATGACTTCACAATGAGTAACAGTAAGTAAAAGGAAGTGAAGATGAAACCAGTGACTCATTGAAGACAATGATTTGTTGGACCAGTTCCAGTTGCTGTGACAACTGTACGTCTGGTTGGAGCGGCTAGGTATTTAAACCTTAGGACACACAGTCCCGGACACCCAGTCCTAAACACGCAGCTCAGGACACCCAGTCCTCACCGTATTCTCCTTGAGCTAAGGTCACACAGACCTCGCCCAATCATGCTGGTAAGTCTTCAAGGTAGACTCCCAAACCTTCACAGACTTCGTTCACCGGCAATCCACAATGTCTCTTGGATGCTCAGAACGCGACGCCTAACTGGCTGGAGGATGCACAGTCCTCAAGTGTAATAAGTCTTCAGATCACTCAGACAAGAAGACTTAAGTGATGCCCAATTCTCTCTGGCTCTGGGTGGTTAGGGCTTTATCCTCGCTAGGTATTCTCTCTCTCTCAAAGGCTTCGAGGTGGGTTTCTCTCAAACAACAAAAGCCTTGCACTAAATCTGAGCAGCCAACCGTTTATGGTTGTAGGGGGTGGGATATTTATAGCCACTTGGCAACCCGACCTGATTTGTCCTAAATGACCCTGGGTCACTATGGAACTGACACGTGTTCCAACGATCAGATTTCAAACCCACACGGCAACTTTACTTGGGCTACAAGCAAAGCTGACTTGTCCGACTCTGGACAAGATTTTCTCTCATAGTCTTCACTCGAAGACATAGGTTTTTTGTTTAGGCATCACTTCAGTCGTTCTGACTGGTTCTCTTGGACCCCACTTAACAGTACGGTGGTTCCTATTACTCAACACAAATGAAAGACAACTACGAAAGATCTAAGTCTTCGAGCTCCATAGGCTTCACGTGGTGTCTTCTCTTGTCATAGTCTTCAATGTGAATATCTTCATATACCACCTTTGACATCAATGTCTTCATACATTTTTAGGGGTCATCTCTGGTAGTAAAACCGAATCAATGAGGGACTTCTACCTGTGTTATCCTGCAATTCTCACAAACACATTAGTCCCTCAACTAGGTTTGTCGTCAATACTCCAAAACCAACTAGGGGTGGCACTAGATGCACTTACAATCTCCCCCTTTTTGGTGATTGATGACAAACTAGTTGAAGTTTTCAACGGGGAATATAATCTGTGAAATTTGTAAAGGATAGGGAATTGTCTTCATAAGTTGCAAGGGCTCCCCTTGAAGATGTGCATGTATGTAATTTTCTTTTGGAATGCAAATGCACATGGCAGGTTGTACTTGTGGAGAACCACTTCAACTTATGACGACAATCCACTATGCATGTAAAAGTATATGAAGATAATGTCATGCATAATGGAAAATGAACGTCTGCAGAATGATCTAAGTGCGGAATTTATCGTCGCACAAGCGGAATTTATCTTCGCAAAGCAAGGTGGCAAACAAGTAGCAGACGACCATCGAGTTTAAGTGTTACAACTCAAAGAACCAAATGTAGCAATGCGAGAGTTGTAAGCACAAAGCAAAATATAGCAAAATATAAAGCACCCGCCCATATGGACCCGCTTGAAGACTATCAACCCCATATGCTTCTCCCCCTTTTGTCAGTAAGGACCAAAAAGGTTTGAAGACATAGAGTGTCTACTCGTTCCCATGAGCAGCAGGGTCGTTGGTGGTGTTTGGCGGTGCTGAAGAGGGTGGTGGTGAAGTAGCATCATTTTCATCCTCGATAACTCGGGCAGTCACTTTTGCAGCAGAGGAAGAGAACTCAGAGTCTTCAAGTGATGGTGTTCCTCGCAGCACAGCCCTTCTAGGAGGTGTGGATTCAAACTTGAATCGCTCAGTGAAGCCATCCTCTTGAAGATCAGCTTCAGAACACATCATCGTTAGCCCTTTCCATGTACGGCGACAGGTTTCATGGGTAACGAAAGCATTCTTGGTGGCAAGATTTCGAATGCGATTAACATCCACCAAGAGGCTTTTCATCTGACGCTTCAGCCGGTCATGATGCCTATCCTGTTTTTGTTGAAGGGCCACAAGAAGCTCTCGGTCATTGAGAGCACGAGTGTGCTTCTTGGGTCTTGGAGCAGTTCTGCTGTCAGTGGCTTCAGTGGAAGTAGGGCGTGGTGGACGTGTAGTGCCAGCCAACGAATACACCCGAGAGACTGCTTCAATTCCTTCAATGTTTTGAGTGAAGCTCTGGTGTTCTGCATTCTGAAGACTTAGAGGTTGCTTGGCAGGCACAGGATAGATGGCTTTAGCAGAGGTATCCACATCGGGCAAGAAGATACGATGGTTGCGGGCAGAGGGCTGATACAAGATAGTAGAGTGATGTTTGATCAGCCGCATTACCCAAGGGGCGTAGAACTTCAAACCAAACAGATCAGAGCCTGATGCGGCAAGTTGGCGTATGAAAAAGTCATGTGCATTGAAGCATTTGCCATGAAGGATATAGAATATCAAAGTCTTCATTGCACCCTCAATTTGGCATTTGGAGAGTGTCCTTTAATGGGCCAAAAAGTCCGCCTGATGATGTGATAGATGGTTCTTGGCAGATACTCAAGGTCTTCAACGAAGAACTCTATGGGATAAGCAGCATCTTAGGGCAATGGCTTCATCATGCTGAGCATCTGACTCATATTAGGTTCAAGCCTTTGAAAGATGCTTTCAATAGCTTCAGTATGCAGCTGACAGCCTTGCTCGAACAAATCGCCAGGAGTGGGCAAGCGAGTGAGCTCAATGATGTCAAATGCATTGGCTTCATGATGAACATTGCCGGTCATCCACTCCAGGACCCAAGTCTTCAGATCTCTGTTGTACCCACAGATGTGGAGTGTGGCATAGAATTGGAGCAGCAACTCTTCATTCTAATGCTCTTGGTCAGTTATGAATGGCAGCAGTGCCACTTGCTTGAAACAATCCAACGCTTCTTCTAGGCAGGGCAGACCAGCTATAGCTTCAACGTCAAGGCGCTTGTGTGGGAAGATGCGACCTTGGTTGTACAGTATGCATGAGTAATAGCTTCGCTGAGGATAACTCCAGAACCGATCTACTGAAATCCTTTCCCTTGAGTAGGGGGTTCTTGGAGCTATTGAAGAATGTACTGTCTGCCCTGAATCCATTGATGTTGAAGGAGCCAGGTGCTGATGCAGGACCTGGGAACCTTGGCAGTCTTGGGATTGGCTTCTGTACCTGAGGCCTGTGCTCAACATGATAGTGAAACTGGGGACCGGCAGCAGACTCAGGAACGGAAGTGTCAGAATCAGTGGCTTCCCTGTCTTCTGATGCTTTAGGTGGGGAGGGCTCCACATTAGCTTCATTGTTGGTTGTGGCAGCCTCATGATTGTCATCCTCCACTTGACGAGCTGGAGGGTCGGACACAAGCACGTTCTCCATAAGAACTACTTCTTGCTGAGACGAGGGGACTTGTGGTACTTTTTCTTGTTCGGCTGATGCAGCCGGAATGTCTTCAGCAGAGACGTGAGGCCTTGGACCTTTGCGAAGCCTATGCCTCGCGGGCGACGCATGTGGAATTTCAGTGGGCTGGGCCTCATTGTCTTCTTCCTCTTGTGGACGATCCACCCATGAGGCATCTTGGGCAATTGGCGTCAACGGACAACCAATGCTGATGAGTTCGCTGTTGTCTTGCTGAGGAAGGACTGCATCATCTTCTACATTGTCATGTTGACCAATGTCTTCAGCAGTGATGGGATCAGCTGCTGGAGTGTCTTCAGCTTCATGAGCCTCTGTGGAAGCAGGCTCATGGACAGTTAGTTGGCGTTCAGCTTCAGGATAGACCATAGAAATGGGTTCAACCATCATGGGCTCTGTGGGAGCAGCCCGATCTTTCTTGGTCTTCCTCTTCTTCTTAGAGGGGGCAGTTTCAGATGCTTCAGGATATTTTCGCTTCCTTGCTTCGGCCTCAGCTGTCTTGGTCTTCTTGAGCTCTGAAGAGGTTGACCGGCTCTTTGGCTTCGAGCCAGTTATTGCAGTTGGGAAGACAATTGGAACTTCTTCTTGCCTTGGTGCATCGGGTTCAGCTGTAGCAGGCTTCTTCTTCTTCTTCGCGGCCATCCTGGGGTCGATGCTAGGACGCCCAAGTGCCTTGCGCTTCTCGGCCTCATTGTAGGCTTGCACACATCTGTCAGCCAGAGTCTTCATGCGCTCACGCGAACCTTGAGCTTCTGCATGTTTCTTCAAAAAAGCTTCCTTGAGCTCGTGCGTCATGATTTTGAAGTTCTTCACATCTTGCACGCTGAGCCTAGCCATATGCTTCTTGAACTGAGCCTTTTCATAGTCAATCTTCTGCTTCAGCTCAACAACGCGCTGGGCGCTGGTTAGTTCTGAAGCAATGGCGCCATGGAAGGCGACACTGAGGCCAATGGGTAGCTGTAGATCGTCGAAGCTGATGTTGGGCATGTCAAACCACTCGTCAATGAAGTTGTGGATGATGGTGACATCAAAGAGGGGCAGATCATTGAAGATTTCTGCTTCTTCTTTGCTCTTGATGAGGTGCTCAAGAGCGTCATCTGCCAGGTCTTCATCACTTGACAGGTCAATGTCATCATTGCGCAGAATAGCAGCAGCTGTGAGCTCTTGGCCGGTGTGTGGCTGAGGCATCTTGCTCTTCTGGGGCTTGGAGATGCGGGATACATCTTCAGACTGCACACTGTCTTCAGGAGGTGCAGTTGCAAGTGGCTTCGCTCTTGAGATTTTCGGTGAAGAGGCAGGCTTTGAAGCTTTAGGCTTCTTCATCTTCTTTGGCTTCAGCACTACAGGAGCTTCTTCTGATTCAGAGTCAGCTGGAGGCTCATTACTGCTATCCCTTGAACCAATATGCGGGTAATGAGGCCTTCAAGGTTGGCATACGGACCGATGACATTGGGTTCTGCTTCTCGTGTGCCATCTTCCCTTGGTGCTGAGGGACCAAGGTTGAAGTCTAACCCAAATTTCTTCTTGTTCTTCTTCGCTGAGTTTTGGGCAAACTAGAAGTTGCGCTTGAACAGATTGTCGTGACGACACCAGAGTAGTGACGACGGATGTGCATCATCAGGCTATGGCCCACGGACCATGCATGGATAGAAGCTTTGGGCAATAGCTTCATCTCTGGACCTGGGTAGAAGATTCTTGTATAGGATGTCTCCCCACGGTCTTTTGATGGAACTTTTCTCAGCATACTCTTGGGTTGTGAAGCGGTATTTGAACCATTGTTCTGCCCAATAGCATCGAATCCATTGGATTCGGGTCTTGCGCTGACTATAATCCTCTTCACGATCTGTCTTATACATTTCTGCGAGTTCATCAGGCAAATCTCTGGATGTTCCGCCATGACGTTGTCTGCCCCCTTCCTTGTTGCTTTCTCTGAAGCCATAAACTTTAACTTGAAAGGCTTCAAGACGTTCAAAGGCTTCAAAGGCTTTCTCTTGCTGGACCAACAGGAACTGGCTTCAGGAGAATTTATGTGATGCCGTAAGAATTCTGCAAATGAATGCAGACTATGAGAACCAAAGGATTCTCCCACGAAAATGTACCTGTGACAACATTAAGGTCCGAGGGAAGGGGAAGAGGTCATATGCATTCTCAGAAGATTTTGAAGATAAATCAGTTTAGAAGACATTGACCTCATCGTGCGAAGACATCCACTCATAGATAAGAAGTTGGTTCCAGATTTGTACGAACCCACAGATCAGTACAAGTGAGGAATCTAACTACTTTGTGAAGCACAAGTGAATATACTAGGCATGTTATGAGATGCAGTATGAGAGAGATCTAACTTGTGTGAATAGAAACTTCTTATGGTAGAAAGTGACAAACCCATAGGATCAAGAGGGGCCGTAAAAAGAAGTTTTATTTACCACACTGGGAACTGCTAGACGGAGTGCGAGATGAGGCCGAGCAGTTCAATCTTCCGTGCCCTAACTTGGCGACGGATGACACCTATGGCGATGGCGGAGTGGACGATGTCCGCGATTGGCGTGAAGACGGCGTCGGAGAGGTTGCCGCAGCGAAGCGCTTCGTCGCCGGCGTCGTCGAGGGCTAGCGGTGGCGCTAGGGTTCGTGCGAGAGTGGAAGAAGAGATAATGACCGCTGTGAAGTGTGTATTTATAGGTACAGGGGCGACACTGCGCTATTACACAGGTGCCCCTGGCGATTCGCATCTGAGTAGCACGTGGCCATCATGCGGAATTTTGGGGGTTGTTCCACATCCCATGCACGCCTGGATTGTCGGGTGGTCGTTCCTACTTCTCTGGATTTCATGTGGATGAATGAGCATTGAAAACAGACTTAAAGGTTGTCTCTGTGTTGTCTGCTGAACGGCGCATAGAAGACATTCGACAATTTCAATAGAATGCATATGACTTGGAGAGATAGAGTTTGAGATAGAAAGCATAGATAGGTTAGGTTCCGATCACATTCACTTAGTTCAAAAGATTCAAACAAGAAGCCATAGCTATAAGTGAATGTTGTAGAGGACAGGACACTAGTATATATATATATATATACAATCAACATAGTGAAGATAATCATGAAGACATGTTGAGATTGAAACCAAGCCAAATGTGAAGACATTGCAAGGTAACGCCATGAGTGAAACACTCCAAAATAGAACGTTTGATGGTGGCGTTACCCACCGTATAGGAAGTATTAGACCCAGACACGGTGCACAATTATGATGGTGCTCCGAAGTCAAATTCCACATTAATGTATTCACACTTAGAATGTATGGCTTCATTGATTGAAGATATATGTTACTTTTTGTGTTGCACATCTAAGTCATCAATATGCATAAGTGTTAGGATGTGTGCCTGATCGCAGGACATTTGAGGATTCCAGGATATTTGGCTCACACCGTAACTTGCAAGATCTCTTCTCATCCAAGGGCTTGGTGAAGATATCTGCCAATTGCTCTTCCGTGTTGACATGTATGATATCAATATCTTTATTCACAACATGATCTCTGAGAAAGTGATGACGAATTTCTATGTGCTTTGTCTTCGAGTGCTGAACTGGGTTGTTGGCAATCTTCATGGCGCTTTCATTGTCGCAGTAAAGTGGCACTTGCTTCAGATGAATGCCATAGTCCTTGAGAGTTTGCTTCATCCACAGAAGCTGAGCACAGCAAGATCCAGCAGCAATGTATTCAGATTCAGCAATGGAGAGGGATACACAGTTCTGCTTCTTTGAAGACCAACATACAAGTGATCGTCCCAGAAAGTGGCATGTGCCTGATGTAGACTTCCGATCAACTTTGTCACCAGCATAATCAGCATCCGAGAATCCAACCAGATCAAACTCTGAGCCCTTTGGATACCATAATCCGAGAGTTGGGGTGTGAGCCAAATATCGAAGAATTTGCTTCACAGCTAAGTGATGCGACTCCTTTGGTGCCGCTTGAAATCGAGCACACATGCAAACACTAAGCATAATATCTGGCCTAGATGCACATAAATAAAGCAAAGAACCAATCATGGAGCGGTATACCTTTTGATCGAACTCTTTACCATTGTTGTCGGGACCCAGATGATGTTTCGCTGGCATTGGTGTTGTGAAGCCTTTGTAGTCTTGCATACCAAACTTCTTCGGGCACTCTTTGAGATACTTCTCTTGAGATATGAAGATGCCATTGCGTTGTTGTCAGATTTGAAGACCGAGGAAGAACTTCAGCTCCCCCATCATAGACATCTGATATTGCTCTTGCATCATATAGCCAAACTCTTCACTGTACTTCTGAGTGGGGTCTAGGGAACCAGGTATGAAGCCTTTGCTCTTCAGGAAATATTTGAGTGTGTCATACCAGGCTCGAGGGGCTTGTTTGAGGCCATACAGTGCCTTGTTGAGCTTGTATACCATGTCAGGATGTTTTGGATCTTCAAACCCTGGCGGTTGTGCAACATAGACTTCTTCTTCAATCTTGCCATTGAGAAAGGCACTCTTCACATCCATTTGATATAGAAGTATGTTATGATGATTTGCATAGGCCAGCAGAATACGTATGGCTTCAAGTCTAGCCACAGGAGCAAATGTTCCATCGAAATCAATGCCTTCCACTTGAGTATATCCTTGAGCAACGAGACGAGCTTTGTTTCTGACAATTTGACCATGCTCATCTTGCTTGTTGCGGTATATCCATTTGGTGCCTATTATATTGTGCTTCCGTGGATCAGGACGCTTAACCAGTTCCCATACACTGTTCAGCTCAAACTATTGAAGCTCTTCTTGCATAGCTTGAATCCATTCAGGTTCCATGAAGGCTTCTTCAACTTTCTTGGGTTATGTAATTGAGACGAATGCGAAGTGCCCACAGAAATTTGCCAGATGAGTTGCCCTGGAACGAGTGAGTGGACCGGGTGAATTGATGCTGTCAATTATTCTTTCAATCTGCACTTCATTGGCAACGCGTGGATGTACATGGCGAAGACTTTGCTCTTGCTGATCATTGTCGTTGTTGGAGGGATTGTCTTCAGGTTGAGCATTGTCTTCAGGTTGATCTGGTGCGGAGATGATGAGTTCCTCTTCAGGATGAGCTTCAGAAGGTATGATTTCTCCAGTTCCCATTAGCTTGATTGATTCACTGGATGGAACTTCATCTAGCACATTTGGCAGGTGCTCTCTTTGTGAACCATTGGTCTCATCGAACCACACATCCACTGTTTCAACCACTTTGTAATGAAGGAGATTGAAGACTCTGTAGGAGTGCGAATCCTTTCCATATCCAAGCATGAAACCCTCATGTGCTTTTGGTGCAAAATTTGAGGTGTGATGTGGGTCCTTAATCTAGCACCTTGCGCCAAATACTCTGAAGTAACTGACATTTGGCTTCTTGCCAGTTAGGAGTTCATAAGATGTCTTGTTAAGAAGCTTGTGAAGATAAACACGGTTGATTGTATGGCATGCAGTGTCAATGGCTTCGGGCCAGAATTTTCTTGGAGTCTTGTATTCATCTAGCATCGTTCTGGCCATCTCAATGAGTGTTCTGTTCTTGCGTTCGACGACGCCATTCTGCTGTGGCATGTACGGGGCTGAGAATTCATGTGTGATGCCCAAGGTATCAAGATATGTATCAAGGCCAGTGTTCTTGAATTTAGTGCCATTGTCACTTCTGATGTGCTTTATCTCGGCGCCATAGTTGTTCATTGCTCGATTGGCGAAGCGTCTGAAGACATCCTGCACTTCAGTCTTGTAAAGGATTATGTGCACCCAAGTATATCTAGAGTAATCATCAACAATGACAAAGCCATATAGGAAAGCAGTAGTGGTAAAAGTTGAGTAGTGAGTGGGACCAAAAAGATCCATGTGAAGCAGTTCGAAGGGTCGAGTAGTGGTCATGATTGTCTTCGAGGGATGTTTGGCCCTCGTCATCTTCCCTGCTTCACAGGCACTGCATAAGTGATCTTTCTTGAACTTGACGCCCTCGATGCCTATGACATGCTTCTTCTTCGCAAGGGTATGAAGGTTCCTCATGCCAGCATGCCCATGTCTTCGATGCCAAAGCCATCATTCTGAAGCTTTTGCTAGAAGACATACTGCAAGCTGTGGCCCTGCTGAGAAATCTACTACGTACAAATCATCTTTCCGCTACCCTTCAAAGACTAGAGATTTGTCAGATTCCATTAGTACCAGGCAACGATATTTTCCAAATATTACGATCATGTTCAAATCGCAAAGCATTGAGACAGACATTAAGTTGAAGCCAAGGGATTCAACAAGCATGACTTTATCCATGTGCTGATCCCTTGAGATTGCAACTCTACCTAGACCCAATACCTTACTTTTACTAGTGTCAGCGAATGTGATGTGGCTCTTGTCGGATGGACGTAAGGTTGAGTCCATGAGAAGGCTTCTTTTGCCAGTCATGTGATTTGTGCACCCACTGTCAATAATCCGTTCTGAAGACGCTGGTGTCGTACCCTACAGTGCAGTTAGGGGGATAGGCTTCACGAAGAGAATTGTGAAGCAAAAACATTTGACGAACCAGTGTGTTATGAAAACTTAGATCCAGATTAGGACTAATAGGGAGAGTAGCATGCGATTCAGGAACGAAGTACATAGTAATGCCATTCGGGCATTTGATCTTGCGCCCTACAAGATGTTTAAGGTCCCCAGCAATGGCGTCACAAGATTTTGTTTTTCTGCTGGAGACCTTTCCCTACAAAAGAGAGTTAAGCTTTCTTAGCCACCCATATCTTCAAGGGTGGCTTAGAAGCAATATGTCTAAGTGCAGCATCTGAGAATTTTGGCTTTGGAGCCCTAGCAAACAGTCTAGCAGGCGGACAATAGTACTCATAAGAATAGGTAGAATAGTTCTTGGTCATATGAACATGGCGGTTTGATGTACCGCTCTCATATTCATATGCCTGAGTATGGTTTCCCTGCAAAACATTTGCGTTAGTGCGACTCAGGTGAGTCCTCTGTCTGTATGAAGCCTTTGGACCGTATGAAGCCTTTGGTCTGAGGTTTGTCTTCTTCATGTGAGGTGTCATGAAGACATTCACAGGAAGATTGTCCAGACACCTTTTCGGAACCGAGATCTTCTTCATGGGAGGTCCATTCCTGCAGTTAGTACCAATGTACCTGGCAAACACTTCACCATTCTGATTCTTAAACAGTACATAGTTTGCATCAAAGGATTCATCAATGATAATGGGGTTAGCACAAGTGAAGCCAGATAGATTGGATGGATCTGCCGAAGGTTCCTTTGCAGCAACCCACATGGTTTTGGGGTACTGCTCAGGTTTCCAGTAAGAGCCATCTGCATTCATTTTCCTTACGAACCCAACACCCACTTTCCTAGGGTTTCGGTTCAGAATCTGCCTCTTGAGGACATCACATAATGTCTGATGCCCTTTAAGACTTTTGTACATCCCTGTTTCAAGCAATGTCTTCAACCTAACATTCTCATCAGCAATAGCAATGGTATCCTCAGCAGAGGGGTTAGTTACCACATCAACAGTTGAAGATATTGCAACAACAGTAGCAGTGGAACATTCAGCAACAGAAGTAGCATTATCACGCTCAATGCATTTAAGACATGGTGGTTCAAATCCTTCCTGAGCGGAACTGATCTGTTTGGCGCGAAGTGACTCGTTTTCCTTTTGAAGATCTTCATGAGCCGCTCTCAATTTCTCAAGATCTTGCTTCCACTGAAGATAATCATAGCGAAGCTTTTTATGAGTTGTTGAGAGAGTATCATGACGACTTTCAAGTTCTTGATACTTAACATGAAGATTTTTTATGACTTCAATTAAGGATTCAGATCGAGTCATTTCAGCACCCAACAGATCATCGCTTCTGTCTAACAGTTTTTGAATATGTTCCATAGCTTTCTGTTGTTCAGTTGCAATTTCAGCAAGTGTTTTCTAGCTGGGTTTCGAACCACAATCAGAGTCATCGTCGCTAGATGTTTGATAGTGAGTAGTGCGTGTGTTTACCTTGGCACCGCTTGCCATGAAGCACTAGGTAGGAGCGGAGTAGTCCTTGTCATTTGCATCGGTGTCGGTGATGAAGTCATTGTCTTTAGTGTTGAAGATGGACTTGGCGACGTATGCTATAGCCAGACTTGCAATGCCAGAATCAGACTCCTCCTCAGACTCCACCTCTGCCTCCTCAGAAGCGGACTCCTCCTCTGAATCCATTTCCTTGCCAACAAACACACATGCCCTGCCAGATGAGCTCTTCTTGTGTGATGAAGACTTTGAGGAAGACTTAGAAGAAGACTTTGAGTATTTCTTCTTCTTCTTGTCGTCAGAGTCATATTCCTTGCTCTTCTTCTTTCTGTTCTCATTGTCCCACTGTGGACACTCAGAAGTGTCCAGTTTTCTTGCACTTGTGGCATGTTTTCTTCTTGTAGTCATGAACAGAAGCTTCATCATTCCTTGAGCTTGATCGTGAAGACTTTCTGAAGCCTTTCTTCTTGGTGAATTTTTGGAACTTCTTCAAAAGCATTGCAAGTTCCCTTCCAATGTCTTTAGGATCTTCAGAACTGCTGTCAGATTCTTCTTCTGATGAGGAAACAGCTTTTGCCTTCAAGGCACAAGTTCGCCCATAGTTTGGACCGTAGATATCTCTTTTCTCAGAAAGCTGAAACTCATGTGTGTTGAGCCTTTCGAGTATGTCAGACGGATCGAGTGTCTTGAAATCAGGACGTTCCTGAATCATCAGGGCTAGGATGTCAAACGAACTATCAAGTGATCTCAGCAGCGTCTTGACGACTTCATGTTTGGTGATCTCAGTAGAGCCGAGGGCTTGAAGCTCATTTGTGATGTCAGTGAGTCGGTCAAATGCGTGCTGGACATTCTCATTGTCATTTCGCTTGAAGCGGTTGAAGAGGTTGCGAAGAACACTGATTCTCTGATCTCTCTGGGTTGACATGCCTTCATTGACCTTGGAGAGCCAGTCCCAGACCAGCTTGGATGTCTTCAAAGCACTCACACGGCCATACTGTCCTTTGGTTAGATGACCACAGATGATATTCTTGGCAGTAGAGTCCAGTTGAACGAATTTCTTGACATCAGCAGCAGTGACACCTTCTCAACGACATACCATAGGTCGATGTCAATGGCTTCAAGATGCATGCGCATCTTATTCTTCCAGTAGGGATATTTAGTTCCATCGAAGACGGGGCACGCAACGAGACTTTAATTATCCCTGCAGTCGACATAGCTAAAACTCCAGGTGGTTAAACCGAATCACACAGAACAAGGGAGCACCTTGCTCTAATACCAATTGAAAGTGCGTTATATCGACTAGAGGGGGTGAATAGGCCATTTTTATGAAAGTCTTCAAAACATGGAAGTTATGAAGACAGGCCATAGAGATATGCCTATTACTATGCAGCGGAAGGTAGACTAGACTAGGCAAGCCATGGTCAAGTATCAACAGAGTGAAAGCACAATGACAAACAGCTGTAGTGTAATAAGGATCAGGTAGGAAGATATTATGAAGCCAAACTGATCATACACTCACATTGTGAAGACACAATATAGAACAGACATGCAATGACTTCACAATGAGTAATAGTAAGTAAAAGGAAGTGAAGATGAAACCAATGACTCATTGAAGACAATGATTTGTTGGACCAGTTCCAGTTGCTGTGACAACTGTACGTCTGGTTGGAGCGGCTAGGTATTTAAACCTTAGGACACACAGTCCCGGACACCCAGTCCTGAACACGCAGCTCAGGACACCCAGTCCTCACCATATTCTCCTTGAGCTAAGGTCACACAGACCTCGTCCAATCACTCTGCTAAGTCTTCAAGGTAGACTCCCAAACCTTCACAGACTTCGTTCACCGGCAATCCACAATGTCTCTTGGATGCTCAGAACGCAACGCCTAACCGGCTGGAGGATGCACAATCCTCAAGTGTAATAAGTCTTCAGATCACTCAGACAAGAAGACTTAAGTGATGCCTAATTCTCTCTGGCTCTGGGTGGTTAGGGCTTTATCCTCACTAGGTATTCTCTCTCTCAAAGGCTTCGAGGTGGGTTGCTCTCAAACGACCAAAGCCGTGCACTAAATCTGAGCAGCCAACCGTTTATGGTTGTAGGGGGTGGGCTATTTATAGCCACTTGGCAACCCGACCTGATTTGTCCAAAATGACCCTGGGTCACTAAGGAACTGACATGTGTTCCAACGGTCAGATTTCAAACCCACACGGCAACTTTACTTGGGCTACAAGCAAAGCTGACTTGTCCGACTCTGGACAAGATTTACTCTCATAGTCTTCACTCGAAGACATAGGTTTTTTGTTTAGTCATCACTTCAGTCATTCTGACTGGTTCTCTTGGACCCCAGTTAATAGTACGGTGGTTCCTATGACTCAACACAAATGAAAGAGAACTACGAAGATCTAAGGCTTCGAGCTCCGTAGGCTTCACGTGGTGTCTTCTCTTGTCATAGTCTTCAATGTGAATATCTTCATATACCACCATTGACATCAATGTCTTCATGCATTTTTAGGGGTCATCTCTGGTAGTAAAACCGAATTAATGAGGGACTTCTACCTGTGTTATCCTGCTATTCTCACAAACACATTAGTCCCTCAACTAGGTTTGTCGTCAATACTCCAAAACCAACTAGGGGTGGCACTAGATGCACTTACAAGGTGGTTTTGCTTGCCTGGCACTTCTGAAGATAATATAGTTCTTCATCGGTGTCATCTAACTCATCGTCGGGAGAACGTCTATCGAGAGGGGGCAAATACCGGCAACAGAGAAGGAAAACACAATCAATGCAATGCACAATATGATGCATGATCATGACATGTCAATATGTTGTGTTGGGCTAATGCATCTACAACTAGGGTGGTTTGAGCTCATTTGAATCAAAGATTCAAATGCAAACTCAAGTTATGGGTTTATAAAGTGCATTAACATGTTTTGAGCTAAACAGCAATGTAAGTTTCTTAAACATGCATGAAACCAGTATAGATGGATAGATTGGATTTTTCTGATCATTTTTCATATATAATTTGTTTGATTTGGAGTTATGGTTGAATTACTATGAATTTTTGAAGTTTGCAACATTTCCTGGAATTTCCTATATAAGAATAAATCTAGAAAAGATTTACTGTGTCAGCCTAGCATTAGTGTCATGCCAGCGGTCAACTGAGACGGTCCAGGTCAACCCTGACCTGTGGGTCCCGTCTGTCAGTGTCAATTAACTAACTAAGTTTAGTTAGCGTTAAACTAATACTAACCTAGTTTAGTTAATGGCCTGGGGCCCACATGTCAGTGACCCAGAGGGTCAAACTGGGCCCCCCCCACAAGGCATCATTTTGGCCGCGGTCTGTTGCGTTCGGACGTACGCAGCGGCGCGCATCAAGTGGTGGCAGCGGTAGGTGCTGGGGTGGCGTGTAGCGGCAGTAGTGGTGAGCCGGGCGACGGCCAGAGTACGGGCGCATGCGGGCACGGGGCTACGAGGCGCTAGGGGGCCATCTGGTGGCTGCTTTGGCCTCCTGAAGGCACCAGGAGCATGTTTAGGTGCACGGCCGCGAGCAGTTTGAGCTCAGCCCATGGCGGCGATGAGGTATGGCGGCGGCGAGCTTCGGAGCTCATGGAGGCAGCGGCTACCGCACGGTCGTGAGCAGGGGAGGAGGGGGAAAAGATGCGGGGGCTCACAGAGAACACGCAGGGACGGTCAGTGGGCTCGGGGGCGGTCCGGTGCGGCGAAACGGCGAAGCCGATCTCCGGCGTCCAGAGGAAGAAGACGACAGCGAGGGCGTCACTTCAGGGCTCCCGGCATCGCTTGGCGCGGTGAGGGGGGAAGAGTCGGTCGAGGCGGAGCCTTGGGATGCGTCGGGGAGGTGAGGCGGTGGTTGTGGCCGCGGTGAACGACGTCGGTGGCGACGGCTGCGCTCGGGCATGAGAGGGAGAAAAAACAGAGGAGGGAAAGAGCTCGAGAGAGAGTGAGAGGGGGTCAGCGGGATCGGGACGACACGGGAGAGTCGTCCACGCGTCCAGGGGCTCGTCGGCGAGCAGGAGGTGGCCAGGCGCGTGCCGGCATGCCTCGGCCACGTGGGCTGCCTATTGGCGCGGGGAGGAAGACGACAGGGGAGTGGCCTGGTGGGTTGGGCCGCACAGTCCTGGACCAGCACAGGAGCTGGGCCGGTTGGTGAGCGCCAGGTTAGTCCTTCTCTGTCTCTAATATTTTAGTTTCTGTTTTCTATTTTTCTGTAATTGTTTTAACTTAATTAAAATGCTAAAGCATTTTCAAAAATCATGAAACTAATCATGGCTACTATTTATAATATATCCAACAGTAAACATTTTAGTTTATGACTATTTGAGCATTTAAAATATTTTATAGCTTTTAAATGCTCAAATGCAAATAAAGTATGATTTAATTCAGAGCCCAAATATGTCATGGAAAAATGTGCATCACCTCTGGTTACTGTTTACAGCATTTTCCATAAATGATGAACATTTTTGAAAGCCATTTGGATTTACTGAAAATATTTTAGTTGAACCCAGTGACTTCCTTTGATTCTAGGGGTCTAGGCAATCCCCATTTCAAGTTTCTCTATAATTTAAACATGATGGCATGATGAACAAGCAATGGCAAGCAAGGGTTGAACTGGGGCTGCGACAGTTGTGAAGCAACCTATATTTCTTTCATTCCGAAAATTCCCAAAAAATCTCATAAATTCTTTGGGTCATATCTTCGTCAAATATGTAAAAATACTTCCTTGCCTTGTTCAAAAATAATTCGACAATATTCATTTTCCTATTCTGTTCACAACATCACTTTATGAAGGAAGTGCTATTTATATATTCTTGATTGCCCTCGGAATTCTTGGGCACTCTTTCCTATCCAAATCATTGCCGCATGACAAAATTCAGCTCCATTTGCTTAGAAAATCTATCTCGGCAAATTTCCAAAGTTTTTGTCCACCTAGAAGCATTGTGAAGGAAGTACCTTTTTATATATCCAAATGACATGAAATTTATACAGTTCCTTCATATGACCAAATTATCACCCTCTATGTGAGCCCAGGTTCAATTTATATTTTATGGCCAGATTGGCACATTGTAAGGCAAGTGTTATCTAGACCCCTCCTATTACCCTCAAACTCTTTGGGCACTCTTCCATACCCAAATCATTGACACATGATAATATTCAGCTCAATTTTCCTAGTAAATCTTTCTCAGGAAATTTCCAAAGTTTCTATCTCGAGGGAAGCTTTGTGAAGTAAGTACTATCTAGGCTTACCCAAATGATCTGAAAATCTACCAAGGCATAACCATACCTATGTAACTTACCTACACCAAATTTGAGCTCATTTCATTCATCCAATTTCTCTCACTAGTTTTCCCATGTTTCTGTCCATATAAGAGCATTGTGAAGGAAGTACCGCTTTCGCATGTCCAAATGGTATCAATTTTCTACAGTGCTTTCGAATGCGCAAATAACTATCCTCCACCAAATTTCAGCTCAATCCATTCATTATTTTGAGCCCAGCTTCAACATTCATATTTTTGTCCAGTGTGGTAGTTTGCAAAGCAAGTACCACCTAGGTTCCTCCTTTTGATCTGAAAATTTGCGAAGACATTCTTCTTAGTAGATGATCATCCTCAGCCAAAACTCACGCCCATTGGCCATGTGCATTTCTCGTACTGCTAATCAAACACTACTTGGCTGTTAATTCATCTTTCAGCATAGGTTGGTCTCCTCGTGAGATTCTTCTGTTGTAATTTTCTTCCTAGCACCTACCCGGGGAGTTCCGAACCCGCTAGACATGCCTGGGCCTCCCAGAACGCATGTCAACGCCAAGGTCACGCGGTGACCACGCACCAGGCATGCGAGTTCACGCGCTTTGGAGTTGGGGCCCTGGGCCACCATCCAAACCTCGACGTATCGCTAGCAAACCATGTATTTATGCTTAAATAGATACTTATGTAACTAGAAATGATTTTTGGAGAAAATAAAGAGCAAACAATAAGGCAGCTGCAGTTCAAATTTGACCCGCTTCCTACTGAATCGACTGGAATTTGCCTTTTTCACCAGAGGTGGATCAAAACTTTTGACACCCAACCATTTTGTCAATTGTGCATTAAATATGGCCTAGTATTTTAGAAAATTGATTTGGTCCAATTTTGCAACAAATATATGGTAGGTCCTTCACAAAAAAACTCATTTCGGGCACTCAGAAAATGGAAAATGAATTTTCTGTGCAAAGAAAATGAAAACTCCCTTAGGCAACATTGTTTGGAATTCCAAGAGGCACCCTTGTGCACAATATGAGATCATTTTAACAAACTATGCCATGAATGTGGCCACAAGATTGACCATTTGGCTTGAAAGCCATGAATCTTCACACATGATAGCTCATTTCGGAGAACACTTTTTTAAAATAATCATCGTATTACAAGTTTAATATTTTTTCTGCTAACTTGGTCACATGTAATTACACAAATGCAAAGATTTTCCATTTTTTATTTTTTTTTTAAATTTATTCCCGTTTCAAAATGCGGTCAAAACGGCGGGCTTAACCGTTCCTAGCTAGTGGTTGAATCTTGGAAAACTTTTGATGTTTCTATGATGAAATAGATATTTATGTACCTATAAATGATTTTTGGAAAAAATAAAGAGCAAACTACATGGCAGCTGCAGTTCAAATTTGCCCCGCTTACTACTAAATCGGCGGGAATTTGTCTTTTTCACCAGAGGTGGATCAAAACTTTTGACACCCAACCATTTTGTCAGTTGTGCACTAAATATGTCCTAGTATTTTATAAAATTGATTTGGTCAAATTTTGCAACAAATATATGGTAGGTCCTTCAAAAAAAACTCGTTTCGGGCACTCAGAAAATGGAAAATGAATTTTCTGCGCAAAGAAAATGAAAACTCCCTTAGGCAACATTGTTTGGAATTCCAAGATGCACCCTTGTGCATAATATGAGATCATTTGAACAAACTATGCCATGAATGTGGCCAAAAGATTGACCATTTGGCTTGAAAGTCATGAATCTTCACACATGATAGCTCATTTGTGAGAACACTTTTTTAAAATAATGATCATATTACAATTTTATTATTTTTACTAGTAACTTGGTCACATTTAATGACACAATGCGAAGGTTTTCCACTTTATTTTTTTTTATTTTTTATGCCCGTTTCAAAATGCGGTCAAAACGGCGGGCTTGACCGTTCCTAGCTAGTGGTTGAATCTTGGAAAACTTTTGATGTTTCTATGATGAAATAGATACGTATGTAACTATAAATGATTTTTGGAAAAAATAAAGAGCAAACTACAAGGCAGCTGCAGTTCAAATTTGACCCGCTTCCTACTGAATCGGAGGGAATTTGTCTTTTTCACCAGAGGTGGATCAAAACTTTTGACAGCCAACCATTTTGTCAATTGTGCATTAAATATGGCCTAGAATTTTAGAAAATTGATTTGGTCCAATTTTGCAACAAATATATGGTAGGTCCTTCACAAAAAAAAACTCATTTTGGGCACTCCGAAAATGGAAAATGAATTTTCCGTGCAAGGAAAATGAAAACTCCCTTAGGCAACATTGTTTGGAATTCCAAGATGCACTCTTGTGCACAATATGAGATCATTTGAACAAACTATGCCATGAATGTGGTCACAAGATTGACTATATGGCTTGAAAACCATGAATCTTCACACATGATAGCTCATTTCTGAGAACACTTTTTTTAGAATAATCATCGTATTACCAGTTTATTATTTTTTCTAGTAACTTGGTCACATGTAATGACACAATGCGAAGGTTTTCCATTTTTTTAATTTTTTTGAATTTTTTATGCCCGTTTCAAAATGCGGTCAAAACAGCGGGCTTGACCGTTCCTAGCTAGTGGTTGAATCTTGGAAAACTTTTGATGTTTCTCTGATGAAATAGATATTTATGTACCTATAAATGATTTTTGGAAAAAAATAAAGAGCAAACTACAAGGCAGCTGCAGTTCAAATTTGGCCCGCTTACTACTAAATCGGTGGGAATTTGTCTTTTTCACCAGAGGTGGATCAAAACTTTTGACACCCAACCATTTTGTAAATTGTGCATTAAATATGGCCTAGTATTTTAGAAAATTGATTTGGTCCAATTTTGCAACAAATATATGGTAGGTCCTTAAAAAAACTCATTCCAAGCACTCGGAAAATGGAAAATGGATTTTTTGTGCAAATAAAATGAAAACTCCCTTAGGCAACATTGTTTGGAATTCCAAGATGCACCCTTGTGCACAATATGAGATCATTTGAACAAACTATGGCATGAATGTGGCCACAAGATTGACCATTTGGCTTGAAAGTCATGAATCTTCACACATGATAGCTCATTTCTGAGAAAACTTTTTTAAAATAATGATCGTATTACAAGTTTATTATTTTTGCTAGTAACTTCGTCACATTAAATGACACAATGCGAAGGTTTTCCATTTTTTTTAATTTTTTTTGAATTTTTTATGCCCGTTTCAAAATGCGGTCAAAACGGCGGGCTTGACCGTTCCTAGCTAGTGGTTGAATCTTGGAAACTTTTGATGTTTCTCTGATGAAATAGATACGTATGTACCAATAAATGATTTTTGGAAAAAAATAAAGAGCAAACTACAAGGCAGCTGCAGTTCAAATTTGACCCGCTTCCTGCTGAATTGGAGGGAATTTGTCTTTTTGACCAGAGGTGGATCAAAACTTTTGACACCCAACCATTTTGTCAATTGTGCATTAAATATGGCCTAGAATTTTAGAAAATTGATTTGGTCCAATGTTGCAACAAATATATGGTAGGTCCTTCACCAAAAAAAATCATTTCGGGCACTCGGAAAATGGAAAATGAATTTTCCGTGCAAAGAAAATGAAAACTCCCTTAGGCAACATTGTTTGGAATTCCAAGATGCACCCTTGTGCACAATATGAGATCATTTGAACAAAGTATGCCATGAATGTGGTCACAAGATTGACCATTTGGCTTGAAAGCCATGAATCTTCACACATGATAGCTCATTTCTGAGAACACTTTTTTTAAAATAGTCATCATATTACAAGTTTATTATTTTTTATGGTAACTTGGTCACATGTAATGACACAATGCGAAGGTTTTCCATTTTTTTTTAATTTTTTTGAATTTTTTATGCCCGTTTCAAAATGCGGTCAAAACGGCGGGCTTGACCGTTCCTAGCTAGTGGTTGAATCTTGGAAACTTTTGATGTTTCTCTGATGAAATAGATACGTATGTACCAATAAATGATTTTTGGAAAAAAATAAAGAGCAAACTACAAGGCAGCTGCAGTTCAAATTTGACCCGCTTCCTGCTGAATTGGAGGGAATTTGTCTTTTTGACCAGAGGTGGATCAAAACTTTTGACACCCAACCATTTGGTCAATTGTGCACTAAATATGGCCTAGTATTTTAGAAAATTGATTTGGTCCAATTTTGCAACAAATATATGGTAGGTCCTTCACAAAAAAACTCATTTGGGGCACTCGAAAAATGGAAAATGATTTTTTCGTCCAAAGAAAATGTTACCTCCCTTAGGCAACATTGTTTGGAATTCCAAGATGCACCCTTGTAACCAATATGAGATCATTTGAATAACGATGCCATGAATGTGGCCATAAGATCGATCATTTGGGTTGAAAGCCATGAATCTTTACGCATGATAGCTCATTTCTGAGAACACTTTTTTAAAATAATTGCCGTATTACAAGGTTATTATTTTTCATGGAAACTTGGTCACATATAATGACACAATGCGAAGGTTTCCCAATTTTTTGCATTTTTTTGAATTTTTTATGCCCGTTTCAAAATGCTGTGAAAACGGCTGGCATGACCGTTCCTAGCTAGTGGTTGAATCTTGCAATTTTTTTAGTGTTTCTCTGATTAAATAGATACTTTTGTAGCTAGAAATGATGTTTCGAAAAATTTAGTAGCAAACTACGAGGCAGCCGTAGTTCAAATTTGTCCCGCTCCCTTCTGAATTGGCAGAAATTTGTCTTTTTCACAAGAGGTGGATCATAACTTTTGACACCCAACCATTTGCTCAATTGTGCATTAAATATGGACTAATTGTTTAGAAAAATGATTTGATCCAATTTTTCAACAAATATATGGTAGGTCCTTAAAAAACTCAATTTGTGTACCCTAAAAATGAAAAATCGTTTTTCCGTCAATTTGACGAAACGTGGATCAAAAACATTTTACATAAAATCATTTTGTCAATTATACATAAAATTTAGTCTAATACATAGAGTTGGTAGGTTCGTCACAACAAACCTATTTTTTATACTTCGAAAATGAAAAATGCTTTTCTCCTGCAAAAGAACTTATTTTTAATCAATTACGACCTATTTATACGGTCATAACGTCATCAAGGCCTTTATTGCATTCTGATTGGCCCACGAGCACCTCACGCGGATCATGCATCGACCACCGTTCGATAGGCCCGGATCCGACGGCAGCCCTCTTCCCCCACCCCCTCTACCCCTCATCCCTCTCATCCCCCTCCCGAATAAGCGCAACTCCCTCTCATCCCTCGTCCAAACCCTAGTCGCGCCCTCCTCCGTGCGCCGCCACCCCCATCGATTCCGCCCAACACTGCCGTCCCCTTCCACTCGCTCTCCTCCAAGAGCCGGATCCCCACCTCCTCCGGCTCCCCTTCTACTCACTCTCCCATGAAGGCCGAGATGGACGTTCGATGGCCTTGGCTCCCGGATTCCGGACACCCACTCCACTCCATCTGCTCTGATCTGACTCGATCTCGGCTTCCTCCCCAAGCCACGTGACGCGAGACCAGCTCCGGCTCCTGCTCCGGCCATGGTGGCGACCATCCAGTCCGTGAAGGGCCACCATATCTTCGACAGTCGCGGCAACCCCACCGTCACTGTATGGACACGCCCCCATCCCCCATCCCCCGTCTCCCAGATCTGTGCGCCATCAGTCCGGTTCGGCTCGATCTGGTAGCGCTAGCGGCTAGCGGGTGCCACGCTCGTGTGTGGCAGCGGCTTGGCTTCAATTGCGCGGCCGATCTGGTCCGGTAGGGGTCCGAGGGGCGCTGTCTGGGGTTTAGGTTATGCCATATGGATTCCGCGCGAGGTGGCGTTTTGTTTGCTCAGATGCTGTGGCGCGTGCGATTTTCGCCTTGCCTGCTCTAGCATCTGTTTTTTGCTTGTATCCACAGATCAGTTGGTTCGTCATGGTTATGCTCGGCTTGTGCTTGCTGAAAGGCGCTGCCAATCTGGGGCTTCCAGACTTGTCACTGACGAGATTTTCGCCTGCAACCAGAGCGGTCTACTGCCGTGAAGAATCCTAGCAATGAGTATTTACATGTACATGCTGGAATTATCTAGACAAGTGCATGTACGTAGAGGCTAGCAACCTATGGTACTACATTAGCAGTTCACTTCTCACAGAGTGCAGTTTACTTAACATAGAGTGCTACATGCATGGAAGCATCTTACTTCTCTCAAAAGTAATGTGATGTGTGCTGTAGAAAAGAGTGAACATTTTTTTGCATGTGAAGAAAAGAGTGTATACATGGCAATACTGCTGGTCGCTGAGAGAAATACTCAAAAAAACTAGTAGAATTTTTGTATTTAGATTTTACTTTATTTTTCTTAACATGATGTTAAGTTATTTAACATGCTGTGAGGTCAATGATACATAAATGAAATAGATTTTACAAGAAACCTCTGACTAAAAGAAGTGAAAATTACTGCATCAAACTAATTTACTCCTAGCAGTGCATGAACTGGTGGATCATTTTGTTATTACAGCAATCACTATTTTACTTTCAACCTTTATAATCAAGTCTTGCCTCCCTTCATGTCTAGTGAAGGGACACAATGTTCCTGTCATAATTATTGTCTGAAGCTAATCTTGTCTGAATCATCTCACTTTTTGTTGGAAATATGCCCTAGAGGCAATAATAAAAGCAGTATTATTATATTTCCTTGTTCATGATAATTTTCTTTATTCATGCTATAATTGTGTTATCCGGAAATCGTAATACATGTGTGAATAACAGACACCAACATGTCCCTAGTAAGCCTCTAGTTGACTAGCTCGTTGATCGACAGATAGTCATGGTTTCCTGACTATGGACATTGGATGCCATTGATAACGAGATCACATCATTAGGAGAATGATGTGATGGACAAGACCCAATCCTAAACATAGCATTAAAGATCATATAGTTCGTTTGCTAGAGTTTTTCCAATGTCAAGTATCTTTTCCTTAGACCATGAGATCGTGTAACTCCCGGATACCGTAGGAGTGCTTTGGGTATACCAAACGTCACAACGTAACTGGGTGACCATAAAGGTAGACAATGGGTATCTCCGAAAGTATCTGTTGTGTTGACACGGATGAAGACTGGGATTTGTCACTCCGTATGACGGAGAGGTATCAGTGGGCCCACTCGGTAATGCATCATCATTATGAGCTCAAAGTGACCAAGTGTCTGGTCACGGGATCATGCACTACGGTACGAGTAAAGTGACTTGCCGGTAACAAGATTGAACGAGGTATTGGGATACCGACGATCGAATCTCGGGCAAGTAACATACCGATTGACAAAGGGAATTGTATACGGGGTTGCTTGAATCCTCGACTTCATGGTTCATCCGATGAGATCATCGTGGAGCATGTGGGAGCCAACATGGGTATCCAGATCCCGCTGTTGGTTATTGACCGGAGAGTCGTCTCGGTCATGTCTACATGTCTCCCGAACCTGTAGGGTCTACACACTTAAGGTTCGGTGACGCTAGGGTTGTAGGGATATGTATATGCAGTAACCCGAATGTTGTTCGGAGTCCCGGATGAGATCCCGGACATCACGAGGAGTTCCGGAATGGTCCGGAGGTAAAGAATTATATATAGGAAGTGCTATTTCGGCCATCGGGACAAGTTTCGGGGTCACCGGTATTGTACCGGGACCACCGGAAGGGTCCCGGGGGTCCACCGGGTGGGGCCACCTGCCCTGGGGGGCCACATGGGCTGTAGGGGGTGCACCTTGGCCTACATGGGCCAAGGGCACCAGCCCCAATAGGCCCATGCGCCTAGGGTTTCAAAGGGGAAGAGTCCCACAAGGGGAAGGCACCCCCTAGGTGCCTTGGGGGGGAGGGAATCCTCCCTTGGCAGCCGCCCCCCTAGGAGATTGGATCTCCTAGGGCCAGCGCCCCCCCCCCTAGGCCCCCTATATATAGTGAGGGAAGGAGGGCCTCTTGGACCACGCCTTTGGCTGCCTCCTTCTCCCTCTCCAGCACCTCCTCCTCCTCCATAGTGCTTGGCGAAGCCCTGACGGAGTATTGCAGCTCCATCACCACCACGCCGTCGTGCTGCTGCTGGAGCCATCTTCCTCAACCTCTCCTTTCCCCTTGCTGGATCAAGAAGAAGGAGACATTACGCTGACCGTACGTGTGTTGAACGCGGAGGTGCCGTCCGTTCGGCGCTAGGATCTCCGGTGATTTGGATCACGTCGTGTACGATCCCCATTCTTTGAACGCTTCCGCTCACGATCTACAAAGGTATGTAGATGCATCCGATCACTCGTTGCTAGATGAACTCATAGACGGATATTGGTGAAACCGTTGGAAATTTTTTGTTTTCTGCAACGTTCCCCAACAGTGGTACCAGAGCTAGGTCTATGCGTAGTTCTTCTTGCGCGAGTAAAACACAATTTGTTGTGGGCATAGATGTTGTCCACTTTCTTGCCGCTACTAGTCTTATCTTGCTTCAGCAGTATTGTGGGATGAAGCGGCCCGGACCAACCTTACACGTACGCTTACGTGAGACTGGTTCCACCGACTAACATGCACTAGTTGCATAAGGTGGCTGGCGGGTGACTGTCTCTCCTACTTTAGTAGGAGCGGATTCGATGAAAAGGGTCCTTATGAAGGGTAAATAGAAGTTGACAAATCACGTTGTGGCTTTCACGTAGGTAAGAAAATGTTCTTGCTAGAACCCTATTTCAGCCACGTAAAACTTGCAACAACAATTAGAGGACGTCTAACTTGTTTTTGCAGCAAGTGCTTTGTGATATGATATGGCCAAAGTTGTGATGAATGATGAATGATCTATATGTGATGTATGAGATGTTCATGCTATTGTAATAGGAATCACGACTTGCATGTCGATGAGTATGACAACCGGCAGGAGCCATAGGAGTTGTCTTTATTTTTTATATGACCTGCGTGTCATTGAGAAACGCCATGTAAATTACTTTACTTTATAGCTAAACGCGTTAGCCATAGTAGTAGAAGTAATAGTTGGCGAGCAACTTCATGGAGACACGATGATGGAGATCATGATGATGGAGATCATGGTGTCAAGCTGGTGACAAGATGATCATGGAGCCCCAAGATAGAGATCAAAGGAGCTATGTTATATTGGCCATATCATGTCACTATTATTATTTGATTGCATGTGATGTTTATCATGTTTAGCATCTTGTTTACTTAGAACGACGGTAGTAAATAAGATGGTCCCTCATAATAATTTCAAGAAAGTGTTCCGCCTAACTGTGCACCGATGCGACAGTTTGTTGTTTCGAAGCACCACGTGATGATCGGGTGTGATAGATTCTAACGTTCACATACAACGGGTGTAAGACAGATTTACACATGCAAACACTTAGGTTGACTTGACGAGCCTAGCATGTGTATAGACATGGCCTCGGAACACAAAAGACCGAAAGGTCGAGCATGAGTCGTATAGAAGATATGATCAACATGAAGATGTTCACCGACGTTGACTAGTCCGTCTCACGTGATGATCGGACACGGCCTAGTTGACTTGGATCATGTTATACTTAGATGACTAGAAGAGGGATGTCTATCTAAGTGGGAGTTCATTGAATAATTTGATTAGATGAACTTAATTATCATGAACTTAGTCTAAAATCTTTACAATATGTCTTGTAGATCAAATGGCCAACGTTGTCCTCAACTTCAACGCGTTCCTAGAGAAAACCAAGCTGAAAGACGATGGCAGCAACTATACGGACTGGGTCCGAAACCTGAGGATCATCCTCATAGCTGCCAAGAAAGATTATGTCCTACAAGCACTGCTAGGTGATCCACCCGTCCCACAGAACCAAGACGTTATGAACGCTTGGCAGACACGTGCTGATGACTACTCCCTCGTTCAGTGCGGCATGCTTTACAGCTTAGAGCCGGGGCTCCAAAAGCGTTTTGAGACACATGGAGCATATGAGATGTTCGAAGAGCTGAAAATGGTTTTTCAAGCTCAGGCCCGGATCGAGAGATATGAAGTCTCCGACAAGTTCTTCAGCTGTAAGATGGAGGAAAATAGTTCTGTCAGTGAGCACATACTCACTATGTCTGGGTTACATAACCGCTTGACTCAGCTGGGAGTTAATCTCCCGGATGACGCGTTCATTGACAGAATCCTCCAGTCGCTTCCACCAAGCTACAAGATCTTTGTGATGAACTTCAATATGCAGGGGATGGAAAAGACCATTCCTGAGGTATTTGCAATGCTGAAATCAGCAGAGGTAGAAGTCAAGAAGGAACATCAAGTGTTGATGGTAAATAAAACCACTAAGTTCAAGAAGGGCAAGGGTAAAAAGAACTTCAAGAAGGACGGCAACGAAGTTGCCGCACCTGGCAAGAAAGCTGCCGAGAAGAAGCCAAAGAATGGACCCAAGCCCGAGACTGAGTGCTTTTATTGCAAGGGAAGTGGTCACTGGAAGCGGAACTGCCCCAAATACTTAGCGGACAAGAAGGCCGGCAAAACGAAAGGTATATGTGATATACATGTAATTGATGTGTACCTTACCAGTACTCGTAGTAGCTCTTGGGTATTTGATACCAGTGCAGTTGCTCACATTTGTAACTCAAAGCAGGAGCTGCGGAATAAGCGGAGACTGGCGAAGGATGAGGTGACGATGTGCGTCGGGAATGGTTCCAAGGTCGATGTGATCGCCGTCGGCACGCTGCCTCTACATTTACCTACGGGATTAGTTTTAAACCTCAATAATTATTATTTAGTGCCAGCTTTGAGCATGAACATTGTATCAGGATCTCGTTTAATTCGAGATGGCTACTCATTTAAATCTGAGAATAATGGTTGTTCTATTTATATGAGAGATATGTTTTATGGTCATGCTCCTATGGTGAATGGTTTATTCTTAATGAATCTCGAGCGTAATACTACACATATTCATAGTGTGAGTACCAAAAGATGTAAGGTTGATAATGATAGTTCCACATACTTGTGGCACTGCCGCCTTGGTCACATAGGTGTCAAACGCATGAAGAAGCTCCATGCAGATGGACTTTTAGAGTCTCTTGATTACGAATCATTTGACACGTGCGAACCATGCCTCATGGGAAAAATGACCAAGACTCCGTTCTCAGGAACAATGGAGCGAGCAACCAACTTATTGGAAATCATACATACTGATGTGTGCGGTCCAATGAGTGTTGAGGCTCGCGGTGGCTATCGTTATGTTCTCACCCTCACTGATGACTTGAGTAGATATGGGTATGTCTAATTAATGAAATACAAGTCTGAAACCTTTGAAAAGTTCAAGGAATTTCAGAGTGAGGTTGAGAATCAACGTGACAGGAAAATCAAGTTTCTACGATCAGATCGTGGAGGATAATACTTGAGTCACGAATTTGGCACACACTTAAGAAAATGTGGAATAGTTTCACAACTCACGCCGCCTGGAACACCTCAGCGTAATGGTGTGTCCGAACATCGTAATCGCACTCTATTAGATATGGTACGATCCATGATGTCTCTTACCGATTTACCGCTATCTTTTTGGGGCTATGATTTAGAGACTACCGCATTCACTTTAAATAGGGCTCCGTCAAAATCCGTTGAGACGACACTGTTTGAATTATGGTTTGGGAAGAAACCTAAGTTGTCGTTTCTAAAAGTTTGGGGATGCGATGCTTATGTCAAGAAACTTCAACCCGAAAAGCTCGAACCCAAGTTGGAAAAATGCGTCTTCATAGGATACCCTAAAGAAACTGTTGGGTATACCTTCTACCTTAGATCCGAAGGCAAGATCTTTGTTGCCAAGAATGGATCCTTTCTAGAGAAGGAGTTTCTCTCGAAAGAAGTAAGTGGGAGGAAAGTAGAACTTGATGAAGTATTACCTCTTGAACCGGAAAATGGCGCAACTCAAGAAAATGTTCCTGCAGTGCCTGCACCGACTAGAGAGGAAGTTATTGATGATAATCAAGATACTTCTGATCAAGCTCCTACTGAAATTCGAAGGTCCACAAAGACACATTCTGCACCAGAGTGGTACGGCAACCCTGGCTTGGAAATCATGTTATTAGACAATGGTGAGCCTTCGAACTATGAAGAAGCGATGGCGGGCCCGGATTCCGACAAATGGCTAGAAGCCATGAAATCCAAGATAGGATCCATGTATGAAAATGAAGTATGGACTTTGACTGACTTACCCGATGATCGGCGAGCCATAGAAAATAAATGGATCTTTAAGAAGAAGACAGACGCGGATGGTAATGTGACCATCTATAAAGCTCGGCTTGTCGCTAAGGATTATCGACAAGTTCAAGGGGTTGACTACGATGAGACTTTCTCACCGGTAGCGAAGCTAAAGTCCGTCCGAATCATGTTAGCAATTGCCACATTCTACGATTATGAGATATGGCAAATGGACGTCAAAACGGCATTCCTTAATGGTTTCCTTAAGGAAGAATTGTATATGATGCAGCTGGAAGGTTTTGTCGATCCTAAGAATACTGACAAGGTGTGCAAGCTCCAACGCTCGATTTATGGGCTGGTGCAAGCATCTCGCAGTTGGAACATTCGCTTTGATGAGATGATCAAAGCGTTTGGGTTCACGCAGACTTATGGAGAAGCCTGCGTTTACAAGAAAGTGAGTGGGAGCTCTGTAGCATTTCTCATATTATATGTAGATGACATACTTTTGATGGGAAATGATATAGAACTCTTGGACAGCATTAAGGCCTACTTGAATAAGAGTTTTTCAATGAAGGACCTTGGAGAAGCTGCTTATATATTAGGCATCAAGATCTATACAGATAGATCAAGACGCCTCATAGGTCTTTCACAAAGCATATACCTTGATAAGATATTGAAGAAGTTCAATATGGATCAATCTAAGAAGGGGTTCTTGCCTGTGTTACAAGGTATGAAACTGAGCTCAGCTCAATGTCCGACCACAGCAGAAGATATAGAAGAGATGAGTGTCATCCCCTATGCCTCAGACATAGGTTCTATTATGTATGCCATGCTGTGTACCAGACCTGATGTAAACCTTGCCGTAAGTTTGGTAGGAAGGTGCCAAAGTAATCCCGGCAAGGAACACTGGACAGCGGTCAAGAATATCCTGAAGTACCTGAAAAGGACTAAGGAAATGTTTCTCGTTTATGGAGGTGACGAAGAGCTCGTCGTAAAGGGTTACGTCGACGCTAGCTTCGACACAGATCTGGATGACTCTAAGTCACAGACCGGATATGTGTATATTTTGAATGGTGGGGCAGTAAGCTGGTGCAGTTGCAAGCAGAGCGTCGTGGCGGGATCTAAATGTGAAGTGGAGTACATGGTAGCCTCGGAGGCAGCACATGAAGCAATCTGGGTGAAGGAGTTCATCACCGACCTAGGAGTCATACCCAATGCATCGGGGCCAATCAAACTCTTCTGTGACAACACTGGAGCTATTGCACTCGCCAAGGAGCCCAGGTTTCACAAGAAGACAAGGCACATCAAGCGTCGCTTCAACTCCATTCGTGAAAATGTTCAAGATGGAGACATAGATATTTGTAAAGTACATACGGACCTGAATGTAGCAGATCCGTTGACTAAACCTCTCCCTAGAGCAAAACATGATCAACACCAGAATTCCATGGGTGTTCGATTCATCACAATGTAACTAGATTATTGACTCTAGTGCAAGTGGGAGAATGTTGGAAATATGCCCTAGAGGCAATAATAAAAGCATTATTATTATATTTCCTTGTTCATGATAATTGTCTTTATTCATGCTATAATTTTGTTATCCGGAAATCGTAATACATGTGTGAATAACAGACACCAACATGTCCCTAGTAAGCCTCTAGTTAACTAGCTCGTTGATCGACAGATAGTCATGGTTTCCTGACTATGGACATTGGATGTCATTGATAATGAGATCACATCATTAGGAGAATGATGTGATGGACAAGACCCAATCCTAAACATAGCATTAAAGATCGTATAGTTCGTTTGCTAGAGTTTTTCCAATGTCAAGTATCTTTTCCTTAGACCAGGAGATCGTGTAACTCCCGGATACCATAGGAGTACTTTGGGTATACCAAACGTCACAACGTAACTGGGTGACCATAAAGGTAGACTACAGGTATCTCCGAAAGTATCTATTGGGTTGACACGGATCAAGACTGGGATTTGTCACTCCTTATGATGGAGAGGTATCACTGGGCCCACTCGGTAATGCATCATCATTATGATCTCAAAGTGACCAAGTGTCTGGTCAAGGGATCATGCATTACGGTACGAGTAAAGTGACTTGCCGGTAATGAGATTGAACGAGGTATTGGGATACCCACGATCGAATCTCGGGCAAGAAACATACCGATTGACAAAGGGAATTGTATACGGGGTTGCTTGAATCCTCGACTTCGTGGTTCATCCGATGAGATCATTGTGGAGCATGTGGGAGCCAACATGGGTATCCAAATCCCGCTGTTGGTTATTGATCGGAGAGTCGTCTCGGTCATGTCTACATGTCTCCCGAACCCGTAGGGTCTACACACTTAAGGTTTGGTGACGCTAGGGTTGTAGGGATATGTATATGCAGTAACCCGAATGTTGTTCGAAGTCCCGGATGAGATCCCGGATGTCACGAGGAGTTCCGGAATGGTCCGTAGGTAAAGAATTATATATAGGAAGTGCTGTTTCGGCCATCGGGACAAGTTTCGGGGACACGGGTATTGTACCGGGACCACCGGAAGGGTCCCGGGGGTCCACCGGGTGGGGCCACCTGCCCCGGGGGGCCACATGGTCTGTAAGGGGTGCGCCTTGGCCTACATGGGCCAAGGGCACCAGCCCCAATATGCCCATGCGCCTAGGGTTTCAAAGGGGAAGAGTCCCACAAGGGGAAGGCACCCCCTAGGTGCCTTGGGGGGGAGGGAATCCTCCCTTGGCTGCCGCCCCCCTAGGAGATTGGATCTCCTAGGGCCGGCGCCCCCCCTAGGCCCTCTATATATAGTGAGCGAAGGAGGGCCTCTTGGACCATGCCTTTGGTTGCCTCCTTCTCCCTCTCCAACACCTCCTCCTCCTCCATAGTGCTTGGCGAAGCCCTGACGGAGTATTGCAGCTCCATCACCACCACGCTGTCGTGCTGCTGCTGGAGCCATCTTCCTCAACCTCTCCTTTCCCCTTGCTGGATCAAGAAGAAGGAGACGTTACACTGACCGTACGTGTGTTGAACGCGGAGGTGCCGTCCGTTCGGCGCTAGGATCTCTGGTGATTTGGATCACGTCGTGTACGACTACCTCATCCCCGTTCTTTGAACGCTTCCGCTCGCGATCTACAAAGGTATGTAGATGCATCCGATCACTCGTTGCTAGATGTACTCATAGATGGATCTTGATGAAACCGTAGGAAATTTTTTGTTTTCTACAACGTTCCCCAACACTTTTGTAGGTGTCTATGAAGCTTTGGAGCTGAGGGACGGTGGATCTATCTACTTGGGCTAGGGTGTTTCCAAGGTTTACATTCATTTGACCAAATTATATACCACCGTAGAATTCTAGACCATGTGGTGGACTTAAGTATCTTAGTGACTTCATTTGATGTGTGTATTTCTATTAATTTTAAGCTTCTGTTGCTCTGAAAATGTACCTCACTGACCATTTGTCTTTTTTTGTGTACTTCTTGCATGAGGATGTGACTAGTGATGCGGCACGCCAAGTAGCAGTAGGGGAAGGGGTCTCCTGCTCGAGGAGGCGGAGTAGGGGCGTGCCCAGCTGGCAGCCCGGTCCTACTCGTGGGGGAGGGGAAGGAGGGGTCTGCTGCCCTGCTTCCATTGTGACCGTGGCAGGTAGCTCCTCCATCTCCCTCCCCCTCTTCCTCTGCTCACTACTTCTGCTGCGAAGTTGACGAATATGTGATGCACTTGTCCCAACGAATTTTAGAGGGATCTGTATGAACAAGTCATGTTTTATTTTATTTTATTTAGGTTGTTAGTTATCAAACAGAGAGAGAAGATGAGCTCCTGCTTGGATTTTTTTCTGCCAGCACATGATTTGTACGTATGCAATTATCATCTTGCGTGTGCGAGCTGGTTCCTTGCTTGGGCATCGCGTCGATGACCAAGTGTTAGTGCCGATTTGTTGTGGTGGTGCTCATCTGGCCATTGATTTCTTGCTGATAATTAGGTGCTAAAAAATGCTACAGATATATTTTGAATACACTAGTCATGCTCTGGAATACATGTTTTGTTGGACGAAAAACTGTACGATGATTTGCTCCCTGGGATATTAATTATTATGATATATCTTGTAATTTACTTTATTGTAAAAGTTAAACCCACTGCAAGTGTTGAGCAGAAATTGTTTTGGTTTGTCATACATAATTGCCTATGCTTGTTGGTAGCTATTAAGTGTATAATTCATCATGGAAGCATAGGAATGTGATGGACATCATCATATTACATTTATGTTCTGGACTTAAAATATTTAAACTTGGTGTTTCGATTCTGTATCTGTAATCATAAGCTTCACTTGTAGTCTGGTAGTACCATTTACTATTATTTTTTTGCCATATCCATTTCACACCTGGCATCTGTTGGGGAACGTAGTAATTTCAAAGTTTTCCTACGCACACACAAGATCATGGTGATGCATAGCAATGAGAGGGGAGAGTGTTGTCCACGTACCCTCGTAGACCTATAGCGGAAGCGTTAGCACAACGCGGTTGATGTAGTCGTACGTCTTCACGAACTGACCGATCCAAGTACCGAACACACGGCACCTCCGAGTTCAGCACACGTTCAGCTCGATGACGTCTCGCGAACTCCGATCCAGCAGAGCTTCACGGGAGAGTTCCGTCAGCACGACGGCGTGGTGACGGTGATGATATTGCTGCCGACGCAGGGCTTCGCCTAAGCACCGCTACGATATGACCGAGGTGGAATATGGTGGAGGGGGCACCGCACACGGCTGGGAGAGATCAACTGACCAACTTGTGTGTCTAGAGGTGCCCCCCTGCCACTGTCTATAAAGGAGCAAGGGGGGAGGCCAGCCAGCCCTCTATGGGCGCGCCAGGAGGAGGAGTCCTCCTCCTAGTAGGAGTAGGACTCCCCTTTCCTACTCCTACTAGGAGGAGGAAAGGCAGGAGGAGAAGGAGAAGGAGGAAAAAGAGGAAAGGGGGCCGGCCCCCTAGTCCAATTCGGTTTGGCTAGGGGGGCCACGCGCCCTGCCTCCTCTCTTCCACCACTTGGCCCATGAGGCCCATTACTTCTTCCTCGTATTCCCGTAACTCCCCGGTACCCCCGAAAATACCCAAATCACTCGGAACCTTTCCGATATCCGAATATAGTCGTCCACTATATCGATCTTTATGTCTCGACCATTTCAAGACTCCTCGTCATATCCCCGATCTCATCCAGGACTCCAAACTACCTTAGGTATATCAAATCACATAAACTCATAATACAATCGTCACCGAAACTTTAAGCGTGCGGACCCTACGGGTTCGAGAACTATGTAGACATGACTGAGACATGTCTCCGGTCAATAACCAATAGCGGAACCTGGATGCTCATATTGGCTCCCACATATTCTATGAAGATCTTTATCGGTCAGACTGCATAACAACATACGTTGTTCCCTTTGTCATCAGTATATTACTTGCCCGAGATTCGATCGTTGATATCTCAATACCTAGTTCAATCTCGTTACCGGCAAGTCTCTTTACTCGTTCCGTAATACATCATCCTGCAACTAACTTATTAGTTGCAATGCTTGCAAGGCTTAAGTGATGTGCATTACCGAGAGGGCCCAGAGATACCTCTCTAACAATCGGAGTGACAAATCCTAATCTCGAAATACGCCAACCCAACAAGTACCTTCGGAGTCACCTGTAGAGTTACGTTGTGACGTTTGGTAGCACACAAAGTGTTCCTCCGGTAAACGGGAGTTGCGTAATCTCATAGTTATAGGAACATGTATAAGTTATGAAGAAATCAATAGCAGCAAACTAAGCGATCAAGTGCTAAGCTAATGGAATGGGTCAAGTCAATCACATCATTCTCCTAATGATGTGATCCCGTTAATCAAATGACAACTCATGTCTATGCCTGGGAAACATAACCATCTTCGATTAACGAGCTAGTCAAGTAGAGGCTTACTAGTGACACTCTGTTTGTCTATGTATTCACACATGTATTATGTTTCCGGTTAATACAATTCTAGCATGAATAATAAACATTTATCATGATATAAGGAAATAAATAATAACTTTATTAGTGCCTCTAGGGCATATTTCCTTCAGTCTCCCACTTGCACTAGAGTCAATAATCTAGATTACACAGTAATGATTCTAACACCCATGGAGCCTTTGGTGCTGATCATGTTTTGCTCATGGAAGAGGCTTAGTCAGCGGGTCTTCAACATTCAGATCCGTATGTATCTTGCAAATTTCTATGTCTCCCACTTGGACTAAATCCCGAATGGAATTGATGCGTCTCTTGATGTGCTTGGTTCTCTTGTGAAATCTGGATTCATTCGCCAAGGCAATTGCACCAATATTGTCACAAAAGATTTTCATTGGACCCGATGCACTAGGTATGACACCTAGATCGGATATGAACTCCTTCATCCAGAATCCTTCATTTGCTGCTTCCGAAGCAGCTATGTACTCCGCTTCACATGTAGATCCCGCCACGACACATTGTTTAGAACTGCACCAAGTGACAGCTCCACCATTCAATATAAACACGTGTCCGGTTTGCGATTTAGAATCATCCGGATCAGTGTCAAAACATGCATCAATGTAACCATTTATGATGAGCTCTTTGTCACCTCCATATATGAGAAACATATCCTTAGTCCTTTTCAGGTACTTCAGGATGTTCTTGAGCACTGTCCAGTGATCCACTACAGGATTACTTTGGTACCTCCCTGCTAGACTTATATCAATGCACACATCAGGTCTGGTACACAGCATTGCATACATGATAGAGCCTATGGCTGAAGCATAGGGAACATCTTTCATTTTCTCTCTATCTTCCGCGGTGGTCAGACATTGAGTCTTACTCAACTTCACACCTTGTAATCACAGGCAAGAACCCTTTCTTTGCCTGATCCATTTTGAACTTCTTCAAAACTTTGTCAAGGTGTCGGGGGTGCTAATCCCACGGACACCTATGGGACCGGCGGACCGAGCCCCTTTCGGTGCGGCAGGGGGCGGAGAGAGCGAGAAGAGCAGATCGAGGCGAAGCGCACGAGCACGCGATCAGTTTACCCATGTTCGGGCCGCACGGAGGCGTAAAACCCTACTCCTGCTTTGTGATTTGTATTGTGTTCTTGCTCGGGAGCGCTGATTGCTACAGTACACACCAGCAGCTAGCGAGACCGAGCGTGAGAATGATCGTCCTTCCTCTACGTTGCGCATGGGCCTCCTTCCGCTAGCGAGACCGAGCGTGGCAACCTAGACGAGGGTAAAAATGGAAAAGGCGTGGTGGTTGGCACCGCCGCCTACTACAGTGTTTCATACCTAACTCTGACGGCAGGGGACAAGGGCATTAAATGCCTATCTGCGTCGCCTAGACGGTGCAGAAAGGGACCGCCAGGGACGCCAGTGCTTGCCACGATGGCAATCTTGTCAGCGCCGCTTGCCACCGTGTACCTCTGGCTGCACAGCCTCCCACCACGTACGCCTGGAAGGGCCCCAGAGCGACACGTTGGTGGATGTGCTGGAGCACAGGTACAGAGTGGAGGCTTGCCGCGGCAAGCACCTTGCCGCGGTCGTTGTCTTGTCGCATTCGGGAGCTTGTCGCTCACCGGGCCTTGGTTGGCCTTCCCGGTAAGCTCCTCTTGCCGGGGTCTTGTCTCCTTCCCGGCAAGCTCCTCTTGCCGGGGTCTTGGATACTTTGTTCTTGAATGGCTCCAAAGGAACCACGGAGGACCTTGGCGGTCACCCGGCAAGCCTTGCCGCGGGACGCTGCGACTGCTCGTGCACAAGTTCGGGATACTAGGGTAACCCTACTCTAGTACACCGACAGGAGCCCCCGGGCCCGGGCCATACACGATGCCGAGCGCTGTTGGGCCAGGCCCAAAACAGGGCACGGGCACTCGCGGCCTGGGTTACGCCGTATCTCACTCCGCATCCACCGCGCCCTTCCCGAACGGCACGCGTCGAACGCGGTGTCGTGGGAGAGGTCGTGGGTGGTTTCTTTATTAGGAAAGGCAGAACGTCCGCCCCCTCCCCCTTTATAAGCAGGGGAAGCAGGGGTAGTGCGCCCATGCGCCCCTTGCTACTCCAATCTCGGAAACCTCCGCTGCTCCCCCGTCTTCCCAAAGCATAGAGAGAGAACAGCGCCCTGCCCCCCATCGCCACCAGTACCACCAACGCCGTCGGCCTCCTCCACCACTTCCGCCATGGCTCCGAAAGCCGACAAGGGGAAAGCTGTGAAGTCAACCGAGGCGCAGCGGCTTGCGGCGCTGCGGAAGGAGCGGGCCATCTTCCCCCCAAGCTTGCCGCGAAGGAGCTGAGGGAGTACTACTACCTCTTCTGGTCGACGGAGACACGAGCACATCCGAGCACGAAGGTACTTCCAGCTACCGCTCATAAAATGGCTCCACACGGATATCCCTTCTTCGCCGTGTTCTTCTACTGCGGGCTCTGCCCGCCCTTCTCTGAATTCTTCTGCGACATCATGAACACCTACGGCCTCTGCCTCCTTGACTTCACCCCCAATGCCGTTCTGACCATGGCAGTTTTCACACATCTCTGCGAAAACTTTGTCGCAGTCCACCCAAATGTAGCCCTTTTCCGCCACTTCTTTATGCCCCGAGTAGAGAGAGGAGAGCCCTTATCTGGCGGAATCGCCTGGATCTCGAGGGCCGGCAAGAAGGATTCTTATCTGGAGGGCGAGTTCCATGGCAAGTGGGAGGAGTGGAGAGCAGACTGGTGCTGGATTGTCGAGTAGAACCCGCAGCCATTTACCGCCCGGCGCCAAACAGCAGCAGTACGCGGCAGCGATTGGAGTGACGTGGCCCCGGAAGACGATAGGCTGAGGATTGCCGTCACCAGGATCCAACACCTCAGGCTTGCCGGACTCACTGTAGGTGCCGTTGGCGCAGATTTCCTTCGCTGACGCATCGCCCCCCTGCAGGAACAAAGGAGGCCCGCCTGGGAGTTCAAGAATGCGGCGGATATCATGAGGCTGCGTCCGGGCCTCAACTACAACTTCACTGTCCTGGAGCTCAACGCGATGCTCCAGGAGCTCTTCAAGTATGATCCTGATCACCACAAAGTGTTTAGGTTGCCGCAGGGCATCGTTCCGCTGTGCAACAACTGTGCGCTCGACCGCATCCAGGCAATGATGCCGCTGTGCGACTCGCATGGACTTGTGGCAACTTGGCAAGAGCCTGCAGATGAGGTCGTGCAGGAATTCTTTGACAACTTGGTAGAAGTGCCGATCCGCCCCAACGAGAAGAATGGCCTCACTCGCGACACCACCGATGCGGATTTGAAGCGCATCGCCACCAGGCTGGAAGAGGCGGCGGCAGCCGTAGCGGCAGGCGAGTTCGGATTCACCATGGAGGAGGCAGAGGCAGCAGAGGCGGCAAACCGTGCCGAGCAAGAGGAGCTTGCCGGCAAGAAAGAGGTTGCCGGGCGTGACGCCGAGCCGAGCGAGCCCGCCGAGGATACGAGCGGCTCGTTGGAGATCGACTCCTCTTCCTCCTCATCCTCAGACAACTCACCGCAAGGAGAGCCTCCATCTCCACCAAGAAGGCGTCTCCGCAAGGCCGGGGACGTAGCAAGGCGGCAGGCGAGTCGACAGTCGCCGCGCCACACGACACGCTCCACCGCGGCAAGCACTGTTGCCGCGGGAGCGCCTCACGCTGCTGCGGCAACTGGAGCGGGGTCCTCTCGGACCACTGCTTCTGCTCCCGCCAAGCGGCCAAGGGAACCTACTCCTCCGGCTTCCCGCGCCGGGCGTGAGCCGGATTTCGACTTCTCCGCGTTCAGCTCCGACGAGGAAGAAGAAGAGTAAGATTCTTTTGTTGTACTTGTAGTTCTTCAATTCTTGCTGTTTTGTCTTGTATCTCATTTGCTTCACTCTGAAACTTTCCCTTCTTAGGACTCTGGCCCAGAGAGCAGTGAAGAGAGCCAAGGCCCCGGTGATTGTCATCGAGGACGAACCCTCCGCGACAGTAGGGGATGCGCCCGAGACAACCTTGCCGGACCCGGCAAGTGTTCTCCAGAGCAGCCCCCAGCGAAAGTATATGGTTTGCTTTCCGCTGTTGGGCACGCATGGAGATCCTTGCTTTGTTGATATCTGTTTGTTAACTTGTGCAGGAGCAGAGCAGCCCCACCAGGAGCGCCCGGAGGCCGCCCTCGAACCGCCAAGGGAGAGTCCTTCGGCAAGGGAGGGGTCTTCGGCAAGGGACAGCACCAGTGGCCCCCCGGCGGCGGAGACCACGACTACAGAACCTGGCACAGGTACTCTCCTTGCTTCAAAACTTCCCTTGGGTTCTTCTTCTTTTGATCTTCTTTTTTGTTTGGATATTTGTTTGACTCTTCTCCCCTTCTCCGGCTGTCAGATCCATTTGCCGCGGAGCCGATGGAGACCGAGGTTGCCACCGACGACGCCGTTGCCGTTGAGGAAGCAGCCGGCGCTGACGAGCCCGCCGGCGAAGAGGCTGCCAGGGCTGCCACTGCAGAAGTAGGCGGGGGATCTGGCGATCGCACTGACGACCCTAAGGCTGCAAGAGCGCCAGGTGCTGCACCGACCACCGATCCCTCCGCCGCTGCCGCAGCGCCAGGCTCCGAAGAGCCCCAGCCTGGCGTATACTTGAAGGCCGGCGACGACATCTTCATCAACCTCCCCTGGGCGTCAGGCTCCAGGGCGCCGGTCGAAGGAGAGATCTTCGATGGAGAAGTGCTTGCTTCTGCCGGGCTGGCGCTGGTTGATGCGCCAAGCGGCAGCAGCGGCGAGCCTGAGGAGGAGCGGCTGCTGCGGAAGCTGGTGTCACTCTACCGCACCCGGCAAGCCAAGCTGGAATCCCACGAGACGTTTGTCGCGAAGGCGGGAGTCGACATCGAGAAGCGCGCGGAGGAGCTCCGGGGTGCCAATCAGGAAGCTCTCCGATCTTTGGCAGCGGAGAAAGCGCGACTTGCCGAGGAGCGGGAGGCTTTCCTCCTCGAGAAGGCTGAAGCCGAAGAGCAACAGCGGCTTGCCGCTGAGAAGTTGTCGGTGCAGGAGGGTGAGTTAGTGTAGCGGAAGGTCAACCTTGACAGACATGAGGAGGAGCTTGCCACGTGCGAGCGAACAGTTGGCGGAGCCCTCAAGCAAGCAGAAGACGCTGCCGCAGCTGCCGAGGCCGCCAAGAAGGAGCTGTGGACGAAGGTGGCGCAGCTGGAGGCCGACCTCAAGGTGAGCGGCGACGAGCTTGCCGCGCTCAAGCTTGGGCGGGAGAAGGACGCCAACAGCTACTCGGAGCTGCGGGCCCATCTCGCCGAGAAGGGCAAGGAGCTTGACACCGCCAAGGACTCCACTGCAGATCTTGAGTTGAAGCTGATCGCTTTGACCAAGACGCTGGACGGCGCCAAGGAGCAGGAGACGGCCCTGACGGAGGAAGTCAAGGCCGGCAAGGCGCTGCTGGCGAGTGCCGCTGCCGCCCAGAGCACTTTCCGGGAGAATGTGGAGCACTGTACGGAGGGTCTTGTGGATGTTGCCGCAGACATCGACAAGGAGCTAGCGCAGCTGGGAATGGAGGATCTCGGATATCCCTCCGACGAGAACCTCCAACCCAGCGCCAAGCTCACGTCGTTCTTCAAAGGCGTGGCGACGGCCCTCCGGCGACTCCGGGAGAGGATCCCAAAGCAGCTGGCCGACGAGTCGCGCAAGATCTGTGCGGGAGCTCTTCTGAAGGTGCTAGTGAAGGTGGCGTTCCGCAACGCGGGCCTCAACCTCACCAACGTCCTCAGGTCCTTGCCGCTGGATGCTGATCTGGAGGCGCTCAAGACTCTTGTCGCACCTATTGTGGACAAGGTGAGCAGGATCAAGAGGGTCGAGGGCGATCGCGTAGACTAGACCGCCCATTTTCTTCTCTTCTTGTCGATGTTATTCATGTTATGCAAACAATCTGTTAGAGCTGCGACAAGCTATCTTGTAATATAACTTTATTTCGGGTACTAATTGCAATGTTATTTCCCTACGCTTTTAGGGACCTTGCCGGCGCAGGCACCTTGGCTGCGAGCGCTGAGTGCGGGACGTCAGCAGCCTGCTGGCGGTGCCGCTGCCGACAAGAAACCTTGTCGCAACTAGTCGCAGCTCACTTAAGTTGTTGAGCGGACTCGAAACAAAATAAGGGCGCAACTAGCTACGAGTTGGTTCCTCCGCGCACAGGTTTTCCATACAAAGTACGGTCGTTCAAGGAATATAACTTAAAAATTTAAAGGAAATCTGATTGCTCAAACTTTGGCAACTTATCTTTTCTGTTGTTTGCTTCCCGACAAGGCAAAACTTTCTTGAACGACGCCTGGTCCATATCATTATCTTCTCCTTCCCCCCCCCCCCCCCCCCGGTAAACTTGTGTGCGAGGCAACCTTCCTTTCCTTGAGAGAAAAAAGAAGAAAGAGGAGAAAATAACTATATGGAGCCTTATGGCTCGTTGTTGCTTACCGGGGGTAAGTGCTGCACAAAGTGTCAGATAACACATGCAAATAATAAAAAGCATGAAATCGACAAGGTGTGCGGAGCACATAAGATTTATGCACGGGATCTGCGCCCGGCTTTGTACAAAGGATTACATGCGACAGCGGCAAGACTTGTACAAAAGGTGGTTGCCGGAACGGGTTCCGGCAACCGCGCCCTACGGGTAAAACTTACGAAGATGCTCAATATTCCAGGAGTTTCTCACTAGTTTGCCATCTTCGGTCTCAAGGCGGATAGCGCCAGGCCTAGTGACTCGTTTCACCCGGTAAGGGCCTTCCCACTTTGGCGTCAACTTGTTGGAATTCTTGGCGGACTGAACACGCCGAAGAACAAGGTCGCCTTCCTCGAGACTTCTGGCGTTAACTTTGCGGCTATGGTAGCGGCGCAAAGCTTGCTGGTAGCGAGCAGCTCGCACAGCAGCCTGAAGACAGTCTTCCTCAAGGAGCAGCGCGTTATCTTGTCGCAGCTGCTCTTGCTCAAGCTCATCATAAGCGAGCACTCGAGGTGACCCGTATGCGAGTTCCGTGGGGAGAACTGTCTCTGCTCCATAGACTAGAGCGAAAGGTGTCTAGCTAGTGGCTTGATTTGGCGTCGTCCTGATCGGCCAAAGAACCACCGGCAGCTCCTCGATCCAGTTTCTTCCACACTTGTGCAGCCTGTCGAAAGTTCTGGTCTTGAGCCCACGCAGCACTTCAGCATTTGCCCTCTCCGCTTGACCGTTGCTTCTCGGGTGAGCAACAGAAGCGAAGCAGACCTTGGCGCCAAGATCTTGGACGTATTGCACGAAGGTGCGGCTCGTGAATTGCATACCGTTGTCGGTGATTATCCTATTGGGGATCCCGAAACGGCAAACAATTGACCTGAAGAACTTGACTGCTGACTGTGCTGTCACCTTCCTCACTGGTTCCACTTCCGGCCACTTTGTGAACTTGTTGATTGCAACGTACAAGTACTCAAAGCCCCCGACTGCTCGGGGAAAGGGGCCGAGGATATCGAGCCCCAGACCGAAAATGGCCAGGATAAAGGGATCGTCTGGAGAGCTTGAGCTGGCTGGTGTATCTGCTTGGAATGGAACTGGCATGCTTCACACTTGGTTACTTGTGCAGTTGCATCCTGGAGGGCTGTCGGCCAAAAGAAACCTTGTCAGGATGCTTTGCTGACTTACATATGCCTCCATGTATCTTTGCCAACAGCTATTGTCCATCTTCCCGGCAAATACACTTCAATTTCACAGCGTTGAGTCTTCTTCTGTACAGTGTGTTGTCGACAAACTGGTACATACTTGACTGCCGGGCTACTCTTTCCGCTTCTTCTTGCTCTTCGGGAAGTTCTCCTTTCTAAAGGAAACGGACGATCTGTTGTGCCCATGTTGGAGCTTGTGGCTCGATAACAAGGACTAAAGGCATATCTGCTGCTGCGGGAACATCCGCTTCTATGGCAAGAGCCTACGGTTCTGCCGGAGCTTGACGTTCCCCGGCAAGCTTGCCGGAGCAAAACTTGTCGGGAGCGTCTGCTTCAACGGAACAAACCCTAGGGCTTGCCGGAGCAGACTGCTCCTCAGCACTCTTGGTGTTGATCTTGGGGACCTTCTTGGCGGCGGCTTCGGGAAGCTCTGCCGGAAAATAGTCACCAGAAATCAACTTCCTCTTCTTGCTCTGTCCAGTTGATGGTGTTACGGATGGTCGAGTCAGCTTGAGCACAAAGATCCCTGGTTCCACAGGTAACTTAAGTGCGGCGCACTTTGACAGGCCATCTGCAATGTCGTTCTGAGTTCTCGGAACATGCTCCATCTGCAGGCCGTCAAAGTGCTCTTCTAGCTTTCTCACTTCGCCAACATAGGCTTCCATCAACGGACTCTGATAACTCTTGTTCACTTGGTGGACGACAAGCTGCGAGTCACCCCTGACAATGAGCTGCTTGATCCCAAGGTCTGCCGCGATTCTGAGACCGGCAAGCAAGCCTTCATACTCTGCAGTATTGTTTGTCGCTTGCTCCTTGGGAAAGTGCATCTGGACTATGTACTTGAGGTGCTCTCCGGTGGGTGCGACAAGCAGCACACCAGCGCCGGTGCCTTGCAGCGAGAAGGCACCGTTAAAGTACATGAGCCACTCTTTGCTTGCTTCCTTGACGGGGATGCTTGTTTCTGGAATTTCTTCGTCTGGTGTTGGCGTCCACTCTGCTATGAATTCTGCCAATGCTCTGCTTTGGATAGTTGAAGTACTCTCAAACTTGAGGCCAAAGCTTGACAGTTCCAGTGCCCACTCGACAATCCTGCCTGTTGCCTCTGGATTCTGCAATATCCTTTTCAGCGGAAAGCGAGTGACAACTGTGATCTCATGTGCTTGGAAGTAATGGCGCAGCTTTCTCGAGGCCATGAGAAGGCCGAAAAGCAATTTCTGCACACCAGAGTACCTTGACCTAGCCCCCTGCAGAAGGGAACTGACAAAGTAAATTGGGCGCTGCACCATTCTCTTCTGCATCTCCTCGCGCCCCTGCGCAGATCCAACCTTGTCGGGACCAGAGCTTGTCGGGGAAGCCCCCTGCCTGTCGTTGGATGCGCTTGCCGCGGTTGCTGGCTCGTCATCTGCCTCCCTCTCTGCCACTAACGCAACACTAACCACTTGATTGGTTGCCGCTATGTACAGTAGCAACTTCTCTTGTGGCTTAGGTGCGACAAGTGTTGGAGTGGAGGACAGGTATCTCTTCAAGTCCTGCAGCGCAGCCTCCGCTTCCGGAGTCCATTTCATTGGACCTGCCTTTTTCAAAATTTTGAAAAACGGCAGGGCGCGCTCAGCAGACCAAGAGATAAACCTGCTGAGAGCATCCACGCAACCGGCAAGTTTTCGTACATCCTTGATGCGCTTTGGTGCTTCGATCTGCTCAATGGCCTTGATCTTGTCGGGATTGGCTTCAATTCCCCGCTGAGACACGAAAAACCCGAGAAGCTTGTCGGAGGGAACTCCGAACACACACTTCTCGGGGTTGAGATTGAGGTTGATCTTGCGCAGATTTGCAAAGGTCTCGTCTAAATCTTGAATCAGAGTTGCCCTGTCCTTGCTCTTGACCACTATGTCATCTATGTAGGCTTCCGCATTTCTGTGCATTTGTGGCTCAAGAGCGACATGAACTACCCTTGCAAATGTTGAACCAGCATTCTTTAAACCTAAAGGCATCCGTATGAAACAATACGTGCCACATGGAGTAATGAATGCGGTTTTCTCCTCATCCTCTTCTGCCATGAATATTTGATGGTATCCTGAGTATGCGTCAAGAAATGAAAGCAAGTCACATCCGGCCGTGGAGTCAACAATCTGGTCAATGCGCGGCAAGGGGAATGGGTCTTTGGGACAAGCTTTATTAACATTGGTAAAGTCGATACAAAGCCTCCATTTCCCGCTTGCCTTGCGCACGACTACAAGATTGGCCAACCACATAGGATGGAGCACTCCTCTGACAAGGCCTGCTGCTTCCAATTTCTTGATCTCTTCTGTGATAAACTCTTGGCGCTCCACTGCTTGCTTCCTGTCCTTCTGCTTGACGGGCCACGCATGAGGAAAAACGGCAAGATGATGCTCAATTACTTTCCAGGGAACACCGGGGATGTCAGACGGTTGCCACGCAAACACGTCGACGTTCGCCCACAGGAAAGCAATGAGCGCGCTTTCCTATTTTGGGTCAAGAGTGGCACTGATGGTGAAGGTACCACCATTGCCATCCTCCTTGGCGGACACTTTCTTTGTCTATGGTGGAGCCGCCATTGCCTTCTTACACTTGCCGGTGGAGCTTGATGGTGCGTCCTCGACGGTAGTGCAGCACTCCGAAGAGGTGCGCTTCCCGGAGTGGGCATCAGAACTCTTGCCGGACTTGGTCTTCTTCCCCCCGGGAGCTTCAGCGGCAAGTGTCTTGCGATCTGTTGCGGCTCCTTCTTCCCGGTAGATCTTGTCGGCGCAGATAAGAGCATCCTTCTTGTCACCAAGGACAGAGATGACGCTTATCGGGCCTGGCATCTTGAGCATGTTGTATGCGTAGTGAGAGGCTGCCATAAACTTGGCGAGTGCAGGACGACCGAGTATCCCATTGTAAGGCAATGGAAAATCGGCAACGTCAAAAGTGACCATCTCAGTCCTAAAGTTTAACTCGCTGCCAAATGTTACCGGCAACGTGACCTTCCCTTTCGGCTTGCTCCTTCCCGGGTTAATTCCTTGGAATGTGCCGCTTTCTTCGAGCTCGCTGTCAGGGATCTGGAGTTTCTGGAGCACAGCGGAGGAGATCAGGTTCAAGCTGGCCCCACCGTCAACTAGCATCTTAGTGACCCTGAAGTTGCGGATAGTTGGTGAAACCAACATCGGCAAGCACCCGACCCCAGTTGTGCGATCAGGGTGGTCCTCAATATCAAAGATGATAGGCGTGCTGGACCATTTCAGAAGCTTGCGCGATTCGACAGGTGGTTCCGCCGCATTGGCTTCCCGCACCCACTGTTTGAGTTGGCGGTGTGAAGTATGCAGAGAAGCACCGCCATCAACCCACAGGACTTCTGTAGCTTTCTGGAACTCCTACTCACTGGTCTCGACATCATCCATGTCTTCGTCGTCGTCGTCATCTTCATCCTTGTCGCGGCCGCGGGGAGGTCTGTCTCCTTGCCGCTGCTTGGCCTTGCCGCGGCGTCCTCCCCGGCCGGCGCGCTTCTTGCCGGATCCCCCATCGCCTCCTTGGGCCCTCTCCTTGTCGCGTCGCTCGTATTCAGGCTTCTGTTGGTGGACAAGCTGCTCGACTTTCTTGTAACTCTGGAGGTCATGGCCCTTGGTGCGGTGGATCTTGCAGTACTGCATGTCGGTGCCGTCCTGCTTGTCGGCGACCGCCACAGCCTGGCAGTTGGTGCATGCGGCAATCTCCTTGCCGGAGCTACCAAATTTGGCTTTCTTGGCGCCACCGTCGTTGCCGGACTGCTCAACAACTAGCACGTCTTTGCCTTTCTTCTTCCTGTTGTTCCGCCGCTGGTTTTTCTTTGCCGGGGCAGCATCCTCGCTGTCAGATCCTCCTGCTCCTATATTCTCTCTGGGGAGTTTCCTCCCTTCCTCAGCACGTGCACACTTGTCGGCCAGGGCATACAGCTCGCTGACATCTCTGATCTTGCACATCGCCATCTCCTCCCGCATCCTGCGGTTACGCACGTTCTGATGGAACGTGCTAATGACCGCGGCAGGGTGGACATCTGGGATGTTGTGCTGTACATGGCTGAATCTCTGAATATACTTGCGCAGGGGCTCTCCTTCCTTCTGGGCGAGCAGGTGAAGGTCACTCTCTTGGCCATGAGGTTTGTGGCCGCCTGTAAAGGCGCTGACAAACTGATGGCACAGGTCTGCCTAGGAGGATATGGAGTTTTCCGGCAAGTGCATGAGCCAGGACCTGACGTTGGGCTTGAGCACCAGCGGGAAGTAGTTGGCAAGGATCTTGTCGTCTCGCCCCCGGCAGCCTGCACCGCGATGGTGTAGATGCTGAGGAACTCCGACGGATGCGACTTGCCGTCGTACTTCTCTGGTACGTCTGGCTTGAAATTCTTCTTGCCGGGCCACTGGACTTGCCGCAGCTCACGAGTGAACGCAGGGCGACCTACCACGTACGGCAAGTCGCCTGGTTCCCCTGGCGCATGCATGTCAACAAAGGGCCCAGCGCGCTGGTCTGATTGATGCCGCACTTGTCTTCGGCGCTCGATGCGAGTACGAGCGTCTTCTTGCTGTCGTTCATGAAGAACTTGCCGCTGATCGCGACGAGCTCGTGGATCCGATGACGCGGTGGTGTCGCTGTCAGAGAGGATCCGGCGAGTCGGCGATCATGGCCTTCTAGGCGGAGAGTGCACAGTGGTTGCACCCCCACCGATCTTGTCGCCACCGGCTCGTGCCTGGCTGACTTGGCGCGACAGCGAAGTACTCGGCTGCCGTGGATTGTCGCCGTTGGCGAAGCCGATGAGACTCTGAATGGTGGCCCTCCAGTCGTCGATCTTGTCTGCCGCTGGAGGGTAGTCTAGGAGCAGCTGAGCTCGCGCCAAAGCTTCTACTGAAGTGGCGGGCGGCGGCGGCGAGCGGTGCGAGGAGCGGGATATGCTCGGACTTCTAACCATGTTAGAAGGAGCAGTATCTCGTTCGGGCGACCATGCCCCGCTCGCGCCAGCGTGTTGGCGTGCATGCTGGTCTTGAGCACTTCGAGATCCACCAGCTAGATCTTGATCCAACAAGCGTATGGTACCGTGAGTATCATGACGCTGCCGGTCCTATGCCTCCTGGGATGGGCGCGGTGCATGTACGGACGCCGAGGTCTTAGAGTGCGCCCGGTCGTTGTGGGAGCCGAGTGCGCCGCCGATGGGCAGCGCAGCCTTGTCCTTGGACCTGGCTGCACCGTGAGCTCCCTCGTCGACGCCCGTTCTTCCGCCGGTGTCTACCCCACCAGCCATTCGCTCCGGCGATGGTGGGTTCGGCGCGGAGGGAGCAGCCGCCTCCGAAGCCTTCTTCGGCGGCGGCATGTCGATGAAGACGATGAAGATTTGGCTCGTGCGAACGCCGGATCAGGTTCACAGAATGCACCCCCTACCTGGCACGCCAAAGATGTCGGGGGTGCTAATCCCACGAACACCTATGGCACCGGCGAACCGAGCCCCTTTCGGTTCAGCAGGGGGTGGAGAGAGCACGAAGAGCAGATCGAGGCGAAGCGCATGAGCACGCGATCAGTTTACCCAGGTTCGGGCCGCACGGAGGCGTAAAACCCTACTCCTGCTTTGTGATTTGTATTGTGTTCATGCTCAGGAGCGCTGATTGCTACAGTACACACCAGCAGCTAGCGAGACCGAGCGTGAGAATGATCGTCCTTCCTCTACGTTGCGCATGGGCCTCCTTTTATATGCTCAAGGGGTCACCGAGAGGTGGCAACGTAGACGAGGGTAAAAATGGAAAAGGTGTGGCGGTTGGCACCGCCGCCTACTACAGTGTTTCATACCTAACTCTGACGGCAGGGGACAAGGGCATTAAATGCCTGTCTGCGTCGCCTAGACGGTGCAGAGAGGCACCGCCAGGGACGCCACTGCTTGCCACGATGGCAATCTTGTCAGCGTCGCTTGCCACCATGTACCTCTGGCTGCATAGCCTCCCGCCACGTACGCCTGGAAGGGCCCCAGAGCGACACATTGGTGGATGTGCTGGAGCGCAGGTACAGAGTGGAGGCTTTCCGCGGCAAGCGCCTTGCCGCGGTCGTTGTCTTGTCGCATCCGGGAGCTTGTCACTCACCGGGCCTTGGTTGGCCTTCCCGGTAAGCTCCTCTTGCCGGGGTCTTGTCTCCTTCCCGGCAAGCTCCTCTTGCCGGGGTCTTGGATACTTTGTTCTTGAATGGCTCCAAAGGAACCACGGAGGACCTTGGCGGTCACCCGGCAAGCCTTGCCGCGGGATGCTGCGACTGCCCGTGCACAAGTTCGGGATACTAGGGTACCCCTACTCTAGTACACTGACACAAGGTATGTGCTTTGTGAAGGTCCAATTAAGCGTCTTGATCTATCTCTATAGATCTTAATGCCCAATATGTAAGCAGCTTCACCGAGGTCTTTCATTGAAAAACTCTTATTCAAATATCCCTTTATGCTATCCAGAAATTCTATATCATTTCCAATCAATAATATGTCATCCACGTATAATATCAGAAATGCTACAGAGCTCCCACTCACTTTCTTGTAAATATAGGCTTCTCCAAAAGTCTGTACAAAACCAAATGCTTTGATCACACTATCAAAGCATTTATTCGAACTCCGAGAGGCTTGCACTAGTCCATAAATGGATCGCCGGAGCTTGCACACTTTGTTAGCTCCCTTTGGATCGATAAAACCTTCTGGCTACATCATATACAACTCTTCTTCTAGAAATCCATTTAGGAATGCAGTTTTAACATCCATTTGCCAAATTTCATAATCATAAAATGCGGCAATTGCTAACATGATTCGGACATACTTAAGCATTGCTACGGGTGAGAAGGTCTCATCGTAGTCAATCCCTTGAACTTGTCGAAAACCTTTTGCAACAAGTCGAGCTTTGTAGACAGTAACATTACTGTCAGCGTCAGTCTTCTTCTTGAAGACCCATTTATTCTCAATTGCTTGCTGATCAACGGGCAAGTCAACCAAAGTCCACACTTTGTTCTCATACATCGATCCCATCTCAGATTTCATGGCTTCTAGCCATTTTGCGGAAACTGGGCTCACCATCGCTTCTTCATAGTTCGTAGGTTCATCATGATCTAGTAGCATGACTTCTAGAACAGGATTACCGTACCACTCTGGTGCAAATTTTATTCTGGTTGATCTACAAGGTTCGGTAGTAACTTGATCTGAAGTTTCATGATCATTATCATTAGCTTCCTCACTAATTGTTGTAGGTGTCACAGAAATCGGGTTCTATGATTTAATACTTTCCAATAAGGGAGCAGGTACAGTTACCTCATCAAGTTCTACTTTCCTCCCACTCACTTCTTTCGAGAGAAACTCTTTCTCTAGAAAGGATCCATTCTTGGCAACAAAAGTCTTGCCTTCGGAACTGTAATAGAAGGTGTATCCAACAGTTTCCTTTGGGTATCCTATGAAGACACATTTCTCCGATTTGGGTTCGAGCTTATCAGGTTGAAGCTTTTTCACATAAGCATCACAGCCCCAAACTTTCAGAAACAACAACTTTGGTTTCTTGTCAAACCATAGTTCATAAGGCGTCGTCTCAACAGATTTCGATGGTGCCCTATTTAACGTGAATGCAACCGTCTCTAAAGCATAACCACAAAACGATAGTAGTAAATCTGTAAGAGACATCATAGATCGCACCATATCTAGTAAAGTACGATTACGGTGTTCGAACGCACCATTACGCTGTGGTGTTCCGGGTGGCATGAGTTGCGAAACTATTCCGCATTGTTTCAAATGTAGACCAAACTCGTAACTCAAATATTCTCCTCCACGATCAGATTGTAGAAACTTTATTTTCTTGTTACGATGATTTTCAACTTCACTCTGAAATTCTTTAAACTTTTCAAATGTTTCAGACTTCTGTTTCATTAAGTAGATATACCCATATCTGCATAAATCATCTGTGAAGGTGAGAAAATAACAATATCTGCCACGAGCCTCAATATTCATCGGACCACATACATCTGTATGTATGATTTCCAACAAATCCGTTGCTCTCTCCATAGTACCGGAGAACGGCGTTTTGGTCATCTTGCCCATGAGGCATGGTTCGCAAGTACCAAGTGATTCATAATCAAGTGATTCCAAAAGTCCATCAGGATGGAGTTTCTTCATGCGCTTTACACCAATATGACCTAAACGGTAGTGCCACAAATAAGTTGCACTATCATTTTCAACTCTTCATCTTTTGGTTTCAACATTATGAATATGTGTATCACAACTATCGAGATTCATCAAAAATAGACCACTCTTCAACGGTGAATGACCATAAAAGATATTACTCATATAAATAAAACAACCATTATTCTCTGATTTAAATGAATAAATGTCTCGCATCAAACAAGATCCAGATATAACATTCATGCTCAACGCTGGCACCAAATAACAATTATTTAGGTCTAAAACTAATCCCGAAGGTAGATGCAGAGGTAGTGTGCCTTCCGCAATCAAATTGACTTTGGAACCATTTCCCACGCGCATCGTCACCTCGTCCTTTGCGAGTCTTCGCTTAATGCGTAGTCCCTATTTCGAGTTGCAAATGTTAGCAACAGAACCAGTATCAAATACCCAGGTGCTACTGCGAGCTCTAGTAACGTACACATCAATAACATGTATATCACATATACCTTTGTTCACCTTGCCATCCTTCTTATCCGCCAAATACTTGGTGTAGTTCCGCTTCCAGTGTCCAGTCAGCTTGCAGTAGAAGCACTCAGTTTCAGGCTTAGGTGCAGATTTGGGTTTCTTCTCCTAAGCAATAACTTGCTTACTGTTCTTCTTGAAGTTCCCCTTCTTCTTACCTTTGCCCTTTTTCTAGAAACTGGCGGTCTTGTTGACCATCAACACTTGATGCTCCTTCTTGATTTCTACATCCGTAGCCTTTAGCATTGCAAAGAGCTCGGGAATTGTCTTATCCATCCCTTGCATGTTATAGTTCATCACGAAGCTCTTGTAGCTTGGTGGTAGTGATTGAAGAACTCTGTCAATGACACTATCAACAGGAAGATTAACTCCCAGTTGAGTCAAGTGATTATGATACCCAGAAATTTTGAGTATATGTTCACTGACAGAACTATTCTCCTCCATCTTGCAGCTATAGAATTTATTGGAGACTTCATATCTCTCAATCCGGGCATTTGCTTGAAATATTAACTTCAACTCCTGGAACATCTCATATGCTCCATCACGTTCAAAACGTCGTTGAAGTCCCGATTCTAAGTCGTAAAGCATGGCACACTGAACTATCGAGTAGTCATCAACTTTGCTCTGGCAGACATTCATAACATCTGGTGTTGCTCTAGCAGCAGGCCAGGCACCTAGCGGTGCTTCCAGGACGTAATTCTTCTGTGCAGCAATGAGGATAATCCTCAAGTTACGGGCCTAGTCCGTGTAATTGCTACCATCATCTTTCAACTTTGCTTTCTCAAGGAACGCATTAAAATTCAACGGAACAACAGCACGGGCCATCTATCTACAATCAAACATAGACAAGCAAGATACTATCAGGTACTAAGTTCATGATAAATTTAAGTTCAATTAATCATATTACTTAAGAACTCCCACTTAGAAAGACATCCCTCTAATCTTCTAAGTGATCACGTGATCCAAATCAACTAAACCATAACCGATCATCACGTGAAATGGAGTAGCTTTCAATGGTGAACATCAATATGTTGATCATATCTACTATATGATTGACGCTCGACCTTTCAGTCTCAGTGTTCCGAGGCAATATCTGCATATGCTAGGCTCTTCAAGTTTAACCTGAGTATTCTGCGTGTGCAAAACTGGCTTGCACCCGTTGTAGATGGACGTAGAGCTTATCACACCCGATCATCATGTGGTGTCTGGGCACGACGAACTTTGGCAACGGTGCATACTCAGGGAGAACACTTTTATATTGAAACTTAGTGAGAGATCATCTTATAATGCTACCGTCAATCAAAGCAAGATAAGATGCATAAAATATCAACATCAGATGCAATCAATATAAGTGATATGATATGGCCATCATCATCTTGTGCTTGTGATCTCCATCTCAGAAGCACCGTCATGATCACCATCATCACCAGCGTGACACCTTGATCACCATCGTAGCATAATTGTCGTCTCGCCAATCTTATGCTTCCACGACTATCGCTACCGCTTAGTGATAAAGTAAAGCATTACAGCGCAATTGCATTGCATACAATAAAGCGACAACCATATGGCTCCTGCCAGTTGCCGATAACACGGTTACAAAACATGATCATCTCATATAATAAAATTTAGCATCATGTCTTGACCATATCACATCACAACATGCCATGCAAAAACAAGTTAGACGTCCTCCACTTTGTTGTTGCAAGTTTTACGTGGCTGCTACGGGCTTAGCAAGAACCGTTCTTACCTACGCATCAAAACCACAATGATAGTTTGTCAAGTTGGTGCTATTTTAACCTTCGCAAGGACCGGGCGTAGCCACACTTGGTTCAAATAAAGTTCGAGAAACTGACACCCGCCAGCCACCTGTGTGCAAAGCACGTCGGTAAAACCAGTCTCTCATAAGTGTACGCGTAATGTTGGTCCGGGCCGCTTCATCCAACAATACCACCGAACCAAAGTATGACATGCTGGTAAGCAGGATGTCTTATATCGCCCACAACTCACTTGTGTTCTACTCATGCACAACATCAACACATAAAACCTAGGCTCAGATGCCACTATTGGGGAACGTAGTAATTTCAAAATTTTCCTACGCACACGCAAGATCATGTTGATGCATAGCAACGAGAGGGGAGAGTGTTGTCCACGTACCCTCGTAGACCTAAAGCGGAAGCGTTAGCACAATGCGGTTGATGTAGTCGTACGTCTTCATGATCCGACTGATCCAAGTACCGAACGCACGGCACCTCCGAGTTCAGCACACGTTCAGCTTGATGACGTCCCGCGAACTCCGATCCAGCAGAACTTCATGGGAGAGTTCCGTCAGCACGACGGCGTGGTGACGGTGATGATATTGCTACCGACGCAGGGCTTCGCCTAAGCACCACTACGATATAACCGAGGTGGAATATGGTGGAGGGGGGCACCGCACACGGCTGGGAGAGATCAACCGATCAACTTGTGTGTCTAGAGGTGCCCCCCTGCCCCTGTATATAAAGGAGCAAGGGGGGAGGCCGGCCAGCCCTCTATGGGCGCGCCAGGAGGAGGAGTCCTCCTCCCAGTAGGAGTAGGACTCCCCTTTCCAACTCCTACTAGGAGGAGGAAAGGAAGGAGGAGAAGGAGAAGGAAGGAGGAGGAAAAAGAGGAAAGGGGGGCCAGCCCCCTAGTCCAATTCTGTTTGGGCTAGGGGGGCCGCGTGCCCTTCCTCCTCTCTTCCACCACTTGGCCCATGAGGCCCATTACTTCTTCCTCGTATTCCCGTAACTCCCCGGTACCCCCGAAAATACCCGAATCACTTGGAACCTTTCCGATGTCTGAATATAGTCGTCCAATATATCGATCTTTACGTCTCGACCATTTTGAGACTCCTCGTCATGTCCCCGATCTCATCCGGGACTCCGAACTACCTTCGGTATATCTAATCACATAAACTCATAATACATTCGTCACCGAAACTTTAAGCGTGCGGACCCTACGGGTTCGAGAACTATGTAGAGATGACCGAGACATGTCTCCGGTCAATAACCAATAGCGGAACCTGGATGCTCATATTGGCTCCCACAAATTCTATGAAGATCTTTATCGGTCAGACCGCATAACAACATACGTTGATCCCTTTGTCATCGGTATGTTACTTGCCCGAGATTCGATCGTTGGTATCTCAATACCTAGTTCAATCTCATTACCGACAAGTCTCTTTACTAGTTCCATAATACATCATCTTGCAACTAAATTATTAGTTGCAATGCTTGCAAGGCTTAAGTGATGTCCATTACCGAGAGGGCCCAGAGATACCTCTCCGACAATCGAAGTGACAAATCCTAATCTCGAAATACAGCAACCCAACAAGTATCTTCGGAGACACCTGTAGAGCACCTTTATAATCACCCAGTTACGTTGTCACGTATGGTAGCACACAAAGTGTTCCTCCGGTAAACGGGAGTTGCATAATCTCATAGTCATAGGAACATGTATAAGTTATGAAGAAAGCAATAGCAACAAACTAAACGATCAAGTGCTAAGCTAATGGAATGGGTCAAGTCAATCACATCATTCTCCTAATGATGTGATCCCGTTAATCAAATGACAACTCATGTCTATGGCTAGGAAACATAACCATCTTCGATTAACAAGCTAGTCAGGTAGAGGCTTACTAGTGACACTCTGTTTGTCTATGTATTGACACATGTATTATGTTTCCGGTTAATACAATTCTAGCATGAATAATAAACATTTATCATGATATAAGGAAATAAATAATAACTTTATTAGTGCCTCTAGGGCATATTTCCTTCAGTCTCCCACTTGCACTATAGTCAATAATCTAGATTACACAGTAATGATTCTAACACCCATGGAGCCTTCGTGCTGATCAAGTTTTGCTCGTGGAAGAGGCTTAGTCAGCGGGTCTTCAACATTCAGATCCGTATGTATCTTGCAAATTTCTGTGTCTCCCACTTGGACTAAATCCCGAATGGTATTGAAGCATCTCTTGATGTGCTTGGTTCTCTTGTGAAATGTGGATTCATTCGCCAAGGCAATTGCACCAATATTGTCACAAAAGATTTTCATTGGACCCGATGCACTAGGTATGACACCTAGATCGGATATGAACTCCTTCATCCAGAATCCTTCATTTGCTGCTTCCGAAGCAGCTATGTATTCCGCTTCACATGTAGATCCCGCCACGACACTTTGTTTAGAACTGCACCAACTGACAGCTCCACCGTTCAATATAAACACGTATCCGGTTTGCGATTTAGAATCATCCGGATCAGTGTCAAAACTTGCATCAACGTAACCATTTACAATGAACTCTTTGTCACCTCCATATATGATAAACATATCCTTAGTCCTTTTCAGGTACTTCAGGATGTTCTTGAGCACTATCCAGTGATCCACTCCAGGATTACTTTGGTACCTCCCTTCTAGACTTATAGCAAGGCACACATCAGGTCTGCTACACAGCATTGCATACATGATAGAGCCTATGGCTGAAGCATAGGGAACATCTTTCATTTTCTCTCTATCTTCTGTGGTGGTCGGACATTGAGTCTTACTCAACTTCACACCTTGTAATCACAGGCAAGAACCCTTTCTTGGCCTGATCCATTTTGAACTTCTTCGAAACTTTGTCAAGGTATGTGCTTTGTGAAAGTCCAATTAAGCGTCTTGATCTATCTCTATAGATCTTAATGCCCAATATGTAAGCAGCTTCACCGAGGTCTTTCATTGAAAAACTCTTATTCAAATATCCCTTTATGCTATCCAGAAATTCTATATCATTTCCAATCAATAATATGTCATCCACGTATAATATCAGAAATGCTACAGAGCTCCCACTCACTTTCTTGTAAATACAGGCTTCTCCAAAAGTCTGTACAAAACCAAATGCTTTGATCACACTATCAAAGCGTTTATTCCAACTCCGAGAGGCTTGCACCAGTCCATAAATGGATCGCTGGAGCTTGCACACTTTGTTAGCTCCCTTTGGATCGATAAAACCTTCTGGCTGCATCATATACAACTCTTCTTCCAGAAATCCATTCAGGAATGCAGTTTTAACATCCATTTGCCAAATTTCATAATCATAAAATGCGGCAATTGCTAACATGATTCGGACAGACTTAAGCATCGCTACGAGTGAGAAGGTCTCATCGTAGTCAATCCCTTGAACTTCTCGAAAACCTTTTGCAACAAGTCGAGCTTTGTAGACAGTAACATTACCGTCAGCGTCAGTCTTCTTCTTAAAGATCCATTTATTCTCAATTGCTTGCTGATCAACGGGCAAGTCAACCAAAGTCCACACTTTGTTCTCATACATGGATCCCATCTCAGATTTCATGGCTTCTAGCCATTTTGCGGAAACTAGGCTCACCATCGCTTCTTCATAGTTCGTAGGTTTATCATGATCTAGTAGCTTGACTTCTAGAACAGGATTACCGTACCACTCTGGTGCAGATTTTATTCTGGTTGATCTACAAGGTTCGGTAGTAACTTGATCTGAAGTTTCATAATCATTATCATTAGCTTCCTCACTAATTGGTGTAGGTGTCACAGAAACCGGGTTCTATGATGTACTACTTTCCAATAAGGGAGCAGGTACAGTTACCTCATCAAGTTCTACTTTCGTCCCACTCACTTCTTTCGAGAGAAATTCTTTCTCTAGAAAGGATCCATTCTTGGCAACGAAAGTCTTGCTTTCGGATCTGTAATAGAAGGTGTACCCAACAGTTTCCTTTGGGTATCCTATGAAGACACATTTCTCCGATTTGGGTTCGAGCTTATCAGGTTGAAGCTTTTTCACATAAGCATCGCAGCCCCAAACTTTCAGAAACGACAACTTTGGTTTCTTGTCAAACCATAGTTCATAAGGCGTCGTCTCAACGGATTTCGATGGTGCCCTATTTAACGTGAATGCAACCGTCTCTAAAGCATAACCCCAAAACGATAGCAGTAAATCTGTAAGAGACATCATAGATCGCACCATATCTAGTAAAGTACGATTACGATGTTCTAACACACCATTACGTTGTGGTGTCCCGGGTGGCGTGAGTTGCGAAACTATTCCGCATTGTTTCAAATGTAGACCAAACTCGTAACTCAAATATTCTCCTCCACGATCAGATCGTAGAAACTTTATTTTCTTATTACGATGATTTTCAACTTCACTCTGAAATTCTTTGAACTTTTCAAATGTTTCAGACTTATGTTTCATTAAGTAGATATGCCCATATCTGCGTAAATCATCTGTGAAGGTGAGAAAATAACGATATCCGCCACGAGCCTCAATATTCATCGGACCACATACATCTGTATGTATGATTTCCAACAAATCCGTTGCTCTCTCCATAGTACCGGAGAACGGCATTTTGGTCATCTTGCCCATGAGGCACGGTTCGCAAGTACCAAGTGATTCATAATCAAGTGATTCCAAAAGTCCATCAGTATGGAGTTTCTTCATGCGCTTTACACCGATATGACCTAAACGGTAGTGCCACAAATAAGTTGCACTATCATTTTCAACTCTGCATCTTTTGGTTTCAACATTATGAATATGTGTATCTCTACTATCGAGATTCATCAAAAATAGACCACTCTTCAAGGGTGAATGACCATAAAAGATATTACTCATATAAATAGAACAACCATTATTCTCTGATTTAAATGAATAACCGTCTCGCATCAAACAAGATCCAGATATAATGTTCATGCTCAACGCTGGCACCAAATAACAATTATTTAGGTCTAAAACTAATCCGAAGGTAGATGTAGAGGTAGTGTGCCGACCGCGATCACATTGACTTTGGAACCATTTCCCACGCGCATCGTCACCTCGTCCTTTGCCAGTGTTCGCTTAATGCGTAGTCCCTGTTTCGAGTTGCAAATGTTAGCAACAGAACCAGTATCAAATACCCAGGTGCTACTACGAGCTCTAGTAACGTACACATCAATAAAATGTATATCACATATACCTTTGTTCACATTGCCATCCTTCTTATCCGCCAAATACTTGGTGCAGTTCCGCTTCCAGTGTCCAGTCAGCTTGCAGTAGAAGCACTCAGTTTCAGGCTTAGGTCCAGATTTGGGTTTCTTCTCCTAAGCAGTAACTTTCTTACTGTTCTTCTTGAAGTTCCCCTTCTTCTTCCCTTTGCCCTTTGTCTAGAAACTGGCGGTCTTGTTGACCATCAACACTTGATGCTCCTTCCTGATTTCTACATCCGCAGCCTTTAGCATTGCAAAGAGCTCGGGAATTGTCTTATCCATCCCTTGCATGTTATAGTTCATCACGAAGCTCTTGTAGCTTGGTGGAAGTGATTGAAGAACTCTGTCAATGACACTATCAACAGGAAGATTAACTCCCAGTTGAGTCAAGTGATTATGATACCCAGACATTTTGAGTATATGTTCACTGACAGAACTATTCTCCTCCATCTTGCAGCTATAGAATTTATTGGAGACTTCATATCTCTCAATCCGGGCATTTGCTTGAAATATTAACTTCAACTCCTGGAACATCTCATATGCTCCATCACGTTCAAAACGTCGTTGAAGTCCCGATTCTAAGTCGTAAAGCATGGCACACTGAACTATCGAGTAGTCATCAACTTTGCTCTGCCAGACATTCATAACATCAGGTGTTGCTCCAGTAGCAGGCCTGGCACCTAGCGGTGCTTCCAGGACGTAATTCATCTGTGCAGCAATGAGGATAATCCTCAAGTTACGGACCTAGTCCGTGTAATTGCTACCATCATCTTTCAACTTTGCTTTCTCAAGGAACGCATTAAAATTCAACGGAATAACAGCACGGGCCATCTATCTACAATCAAACATAGACAAGCAAGATACTATCAGGTACTAAGTTCATGATAAATTTAAGTTCAATTAATCATATTACTTAAGAACTCCCACTTAGAAGGACATCCCTCTAATCTTCTAAGTGATCACGTGATCCAGATCAACTAAACCATAACCGATCATCACGTGAAATGGAGTAGCTTTCAATGGTGAACATCAATATGTTGATCATATCTACTATATGATTGACGCTCGACCTTTCAGTCTCAGTGTTCCGAGGCCATATCTGCATATGCTAGGCTCGTCAAGTTTAACCTGAGTATTCTGCGTGTTCAAAACTGGCTTGCACCCGTTGTAGATGGACGTAGAGCTTATCACACCCGTTGTAGATGGACGTAGAGCTTATCACACCCGATCATCACGTGGTGTCTGGGCACGACGAACTTCTGCAACGGTGCATACTCAGGGAGAACACTTTTATCTTGAAATTTAGTGAGAGATCATCTTATAATGCTACCGTCAATCAAAGCAAGATAAGATGCATAAAATATCAACATCACATGCAATCAATATAAGTGATATGATATGGCCATCATCATCTTGTGCTTGTGATCTCCAACTCACAAGCACCGTCATGATCACCATCATCACCAGTGCGACACCTTGATCACCATCGTAGCATCATTGTCGTCTCGCCAATCTTATGCTTCCACGACTATCGCTACCGCCTAGTGATACAGTAAAGCATTACAGCGCAATTCCATTGCATACAATAAAGCGACAACCATATGGCTCCTGCCAGTTGCCGATAACACGGTTACAAAACATGATCATCTCATATAATAAAATTTAGCATCATGTCTTGACCATATCACATCACAACATGCCATGCAAAAACAAGTTAGACGTCCTCTACTTTGTTGTTGCAAGTTTTACGTGGCTGCTACGGGCTTAGCAAGAACCGTTCTTACCTACGCATCAAAACCACAACGATAGTTTGTCAAGTTGGTGCTATTTTAACCTTTGCAAGGACCAGGCGTAGCCACACTTGGTTCAAATAAAGTTCAAGAAACTGACACCCACCAGCCACCTGTGTGCAAAGCATGTCGGTAAAACCAGTCTCTCATAAGTGTACGCGTAATGTCGGTCCGGGCCGCTTCATCCAACAATACCACCGAACCAAAGTATGACATGCTGGTAAGCAGGATGTCTTATATCGCCCACAACTCACTTGTGTTCTACTCATGCACAACATCAACACATAAAACCTAGGCTCAGATGCCACTGTTGGGGAACGTAGTAATTTCAAAATTTTCCTACGCACACGCAAGATCATGTTGATGCATAGCAACAAGGGGGGAGAGTGTTGTCCACGTACCCTCGTAGACCTAAAGCGGAAGCGTTAGCACAACGCGGTTGATGTAGTCGTACGTATTCACGATCCGACCGATCCAAGTACCGAACGCACGGCACCTCCGAGTTCAGCACACGTTCAGCTTGATGACGTCCCGCGAACTCCGATCCAGCAGAACTTCACGGGAGAGTTCCGTCAGCACGACGGCGTGGTGACGGTGATGATATTGCTACCGATGCAGGGCTTCGCCTAAGCACCGCAACAATATAACCGAGGTGGAATATGGTGGAGGGGGGCACCGCACATGGCTGGGAGAGATCAACCGATCAACTTGTGTGCCTAGAGGTGCCCCCCTGCCCCGGTATATAAAGGAGCAAGGGGGGAGGCCGGCCAGCCCTCTATGGGCGCGCCAGGAGGGGGAGTCCTCCTCCCAGTAGGAGTAGGACTCCCCTTTCCAACTCCTACTAGGAGGAGGAAAGGAAGGAGGAGAAGGAGAAGGAAGGAGGAGGAAAAAGAGGAAAGGGGGGCCAGCCCCCTAGTCCAATTCTGTTTGGGCTAGGGGGGGCGCGTGCCCTGCCTCCTCTCTTCCACCACTTGGCCCATGAGGCCCATTACTTCTTCCTTGTATTCCCGTAACTCCCCGGTACCCCCGAAAATACCTGAATCACTTGGAACCTTTCCGATGTCCGAATATAGTCAATCAATATATCGATCTTTATGTCTCGACCGTTTCAAGACTACTCGTCATGTCGCTGATCTCATCCGGGACTCCGAACTACCTTCGGTATATCTAATCACATAAACTCGTAATACATTCATCACCGAAACTTTAAGCGGGCGGACCCTACGGGTTCGAGAACTATGTAGACATGACCGAGACATGTCTTCGGTCAATAACCAATAGCGGAACCTGGATGCTCATATCTTTATCGGTCAGACCGCATAAAAACATACGTTGTTCCCTTTGTCATCGGTATGTTACTTGCTCGAGATTCGATCGTTGGTATCTCAATACCTAGTTCAATCTCGTTACTGGCAAGTCTGTTGACTCGTTCCGTAATACATCATCCTACAACTAACTTATTAGTTGCAATGCTTGCAAGGCTTAAGTGATGTCCATTACCGAGAGGGCCCAGAGATACCTCTCCAATAATCGAAGTGACAAATCCTAATCTCGAAATACGGCAACCCAACAAGTACCTTCGGAGACACCTGTAGAGCATCTTTATAATCACCCAGTTACGTTGTGACGTTTGGTAGCACACAAAGTGTTCCTCCGGTAAACGGGAGTTGCATAATCTCATAGTCATAGGAACATGTATAAGTTATGAAGAAAGCAATAGCAACAAACTAAACGATCAAGTGCTAAGCTAATGGAATGGGTCAAGTCAATCACATCATTCTCCTAATGATGTGATCCCGTTAATCAAATGACAACTCATGTCTATGGCTAGGAAACATAACCATCTTCGATTAACGAGCTAGTCAGGTAGAGGCATACTAGTGACACTCTGTTTGTCTATGTATTCACACATGTATTATGTTTCCGGTTAATACAATTCTAGCATGAATAATAAACATTTATCATGATATAAGGAAATAAATAATAACTTTATTAGTGCCTCTAGGGCATATTTCCTTCAGCATCTGCCATTGTAACTTCATATTGATGTAACATGTGAATCTGTTGGTCCTGCTTATTATCTTTAAAGAAGTCAATGTACCTACCTATTTTTGTGCTATGTTATTATCTTTGATTAGTATCAGTTGTGTCTCTCTTAAGAGACTCATACCTTTTCTGACTCGAGTTGTTAACAGTTGTTCCATACTTCTGTTAGCTACAACATTTTGTTTTTGAATTTGGTACTGCATGAGTTTTTACTACTGCTAACATAGAGTATTTTCTACTATTAAAACAAGGATTTTGTATAGTTTTTACTATTGCTAACACACAGAGTATTTGCTACTAGTAAAACAGGGATTTTGTATGCACTGCTACCTGATGAGTGCTTTCTTTGTACTATTTCACCTTGGCATGGATACGTTTATTTCACCTTAGACGGAAATGAGTGTTATCAAGGAAATGGTTTTAGGTAAACCAGCACCTCTCACCAGTCTTTCTTACTCAATGTTATTATCTGCTTGGTTTTAGGTGATGGACTCATTTCCGGTGGTGGTTCTGCTTGGGTTTTCCTGATGTTGTTTCGCGTTGGGTTCTGATTCGCTTTGCTGCTATTGTTTCTGTGGTGATGCAGACTTGTGGTGAAGAAGAGCAAGGCCAAGAAAGACTCCAACAAGCCCAAGTGTCATCTTAGTCATCATGTGAGCCCCAGATTTGATTTGTTGTTGTGGTTCGATTCACGTTGTTTCTGTGGCGTGGTGACGCGTCCTGACTGGGGCCCATTTTGGTTCTATTTTTGCAGGGACAGCTTAAGGAAGCACTCCAACATCAAGCATGTCTCCATGGTAAGCATCTCGGTTCCCTTTGCTCCCGCCCCTATCTCCTTGTTCTTATTCGAACTCGTGCTGTGATAGTTTTTCTTGCAAATCCCGTGTCCTGATTTGTGTTTAAATCGCAGGTTTGCAAGGTCGATGGTGAGAAGTGGAAGTATCTTTTGTGATGTTGTAAGTTACCTGCTCCCCCATCCCCTCTCTGTTACCGCTCTATTCAGTGTTGGTCTCTTCCGCCTGATCTCAGTGTTTGCTCGGTGATGCGATGAAATTTTGGCAGACTTTGTGTTGGTTTTCATGTTTCTGTGTCGCTACACCCCGTCATTTGGGTATTGTTCGACCTAGTTGCTCAGTGATATTTAGAATTTAGTTGCTATGCAATTGCTGATCTACTCCTATTCTCAATTTGGTTGTTCAAATTTATGGTTTCTTGTGTTCAAATGTGTAGCTTTGTAGCCTTGTTAGAATTTGTATAGTCTGCTCATCGATTCAAACTGCTACTTGAATGTTACTTTCCAAATCCACCATGCCATTTCACACGATTTTTAAATCCACCATGCCATTTCGTACGATTTTTTCAACGATTCTTCTTCTGTTAATATTTTATCCTGTAATTTGTCGCCTTGCACCACACTAACATTTGCTCAATGATTCCCTAATTGCTCAACATGTTGATATGTTTTGAATATCTAAATTTTGTGTGTGTAGGGGGACTTGTGATGCAGCATGCAAAGCAACAGCAAGGGGAGGGCGTCTCTGAAATGTCGCCGCTGGTGGTGATGGATGGTTGCTGGTGGTGGTGGAAATGGTAGCTACTTGTCTTTCAGGCGGCTGTTGCTGCTGCTGGTAGAAATGGTAGCTACTTGGTAGCTAGGTGGATGCTTGAATGTACATGTTTCCTGTTAGTACGTGTTTTAGCTCCTTGGTAGTACTTCCTGTGCTTGAATGTATCTTGAATGTACCTACTGTTGTACACGTGGCTGTTTAAGGAATCTTTTTGTGTTGAAAGAAATAAAATTGTTACCCGTGGCTGTTTAAGATACATGCTTGTTTGAATTCCCTCTATTTCTGTAATGCCCTCGACGTGGCTATATCTCCCACGTGTCAAAGCACGACTTAGAGGCATAACCGCATTGAAAGCAATGTCGCAAGTGAGGTAATCCTCGCAAACAACCCATGCAATACAATAAAGGGAAAGGTACATAGTTGGCTTACACTCGCCACGTCACACAAATACATAAATAACATTACATTCATCCAAATACACTCAAGGTCTGACTACGGAACAAAAATGAAGATAAGACCCCAAATGCAACATAGTCCCCGATCGCCCCAACTGGGCACCACTACTGATCATCCGGGAAAGACACGTAGTAACGACGAGAGTCTTCATCGAACTCCCACTTGAGCTCGGTCATATCATCTGGAGCGGTATCATCGGTCCCTGCATCTGGTTTTGGAAATAATCTGTGAGTCACGGGGACTCAGCAATCTCACACCCTCGCGATCAAGACTATTTAAGCTTATAGGTAAGGTAAGGTATGATGTGGAGCTGCAGCAAGCGACTAGCATATATGGTGGCTAAAAATACGCAAATGAGAGCGAGAAGAGAAGGCAAAAGCACGGTCGAACAACTATGATCAAGAAGTGATCCTAGAACAACCTACGTCAAGCATTTCTCCAACACCGTGTTCACTTCCCGAACTCCGCCGAGAAGTGACCATCACGGTTACACATGCGGTTGGTGCATCTTAATTAAGTTAAACTTTAGGTTTTCTACAACCGGACATTAACAAATTCCCATCTTCCCATAACTGCGGCCACGACTTTAGAGAGTTCAAATACCTGCAGGGGAGTCCCAACTTAGCCCATCACAAGCTCTCATGGTCAATGAAGGATATTCCTTCTCCCAAGACATTCCGATTAGACTCGGCATCCCGGTTACGAGACATCTCAACAATGGTAAAACAAGTCCAGCAACACCACCCGAATGTGCCGACAAATCCCGATAGGAGCTGCACATATCTCGTTCTCAGGGCACACCAGATTGTCCATACTTCCGGTAGGCCAGCCCAGAGTTGCCCCTGGTGGCCACCGGTGGCTGACAAGGTGGACCAACACTCAGAGGAGCACTGGCCCGGGGGGTTTAATAAAGATGACCCTTGGGCTCCGGAAATCCAAGGGAAAAAGAGGCTAGGTGGTGAATGGTAAAACCAAGATTGGGCATTGCTGGAGGAGTTTTATTCAAGGCGAACTGTCAAGGGGTTCCCATTATAACCCAACCATGTAAGGAACGCAAAATCGTGGAACATAACACAGATATGACGGAAACTAGGGCGGCAAGAGTGGAACAAAACACCAGGCATAAGGCCGAGCCTTCCACCCTTTACCAATTATATAGGTGCATTAAGATAAACAAGATAATATGGTGATATTCCAACAATAAACATGTTCCAACAAGGAACGGTCTCCAATCTTCACCTGCAACTATCGACGCTATAGGAGGGGCTGAGCAAAGCGGTAACATGGCCAAACAACGGTTTGCTAGGACATGGTGGGTTAGATGTTTGACATGGCAATATGGGAGGCATGATAAGCAAGTGGTAGGTATCATAGCATAGGCATAGCAAAGGAGCGAGCATCTAGCAAGCAAAGATAGAAGTGATTTCGAGGGTATGGTCATCTTGCCTGCAAAGTTCTCTGAGTTGACTTGATCCTCGTAAGCATACTCAACGGGCTCCTCGTTCACGTACTCGTCTCCCGGCTCTACCCAAACAAGAACAACAATCAAAAGGGAACACAATCAACCACATGCAATGCTCAAGCAACATGGTGCAAACATGATATGATATGCGGGATGCGATATGTGATGCATAGGCATGATTTGGAAAGGAATGATTGAACCTGGCCTCAACATGGAAAACCAAGAGTGCCACTTGAAAGGGGAGGTGATTTCGGTCGAAATCGATATAAAGATCACTTGAATCGGATGCATGGTTTGGAAATGGCAAGCAAAACAAATATGGCACCGGTCTGCGATAAACAGCAAGTAGCCTTCTAAATGCATCAAGATAAATAAGCTACTGCACCCAAACATGGCAAAAAAATATATGGAAGGGATCCACTCATGATTCTTGACAAAAGATGAACACTGAGCTATGGCTAATTCACTCAATAACAGGTTCAAACAAGCATGGCAGAAGTGCAAAAGATAACAGGTTTTAGACTTAGTGAAATTAACAGCATGTCAGGAATTTAACATCAGGAAGCAATGTTCGGAGCACGATAACTACATACTACAGGAACATAACATGGAAAAGCAAGGCATGTCATGAACCTACTCAAAGCATATAACAGAAGTCCCTTAGTGACCATAAGCCAAAAGGGATCCGAAAATACAATTGCAAGCATGTGAACATAGCAAAAACATAAACAGATTCAGACTTAGCAAAAAACTGGAGCATGGCAAAATAGATAACGAGTAGGCATGTTTACGAGCTCGATGCACTCACTACGAGGCATTGCAGGACAAACTAAGCATGCACCCAACAAATAGTCATGTCACAGAAGCTAGAAATGGCAAAAACAACATCATAGCATGCACAGATCAACATGTTAACAATCTGCCAGGAACATTTTATAGCAAAAGTAGAGCTTGATTGACTCAAGCTAGGTTGCTCCATAATTGCAAACAAAGACATGGATGGATAGAACACAATATTATCTACAAAACATCCTTTCTGATCGTGCTCAAAAGAGGCACGGACCACTAGGAAACAACGTGAACATATGACATAAAAATAATGACAGGGCAAGGACTTAGTGAAATTCTAAGTCCCTGAAATCAGCATCATCGAGAAAGCTACTTTGCATGCTTGTGCTAGTCACCACAAATATCACAAAAATACATGGCATACACCCCTGTAAAGATGGCATGGCATTCTTCAAAACACATGTAGAGCTCAGGATCATATCATGCACACATTAATCATGGCAAAAATGACAAAAGTGCATTTGCTGAAACAGATCTGAAACTATCATCACATAGCCCTCTTCCAATAGCATTTCGGGCATCAAGATGAGCTCAAATGAAAATGATGCAATGAGATGAAATGATGTACTCGTCGAGATAAACATTTTGATATGCTACACGCACGAATCGGAGCCACGAATGCAGAGTTATGGCATATGGAAGAATGCAAAATGCTAGGGTTTAGGGACGAAAAAGTCGACCCAAACGAGTCCATATCTGGATCCGGTGTGCACACGGCCCGAGGACGGTCGGAGATCGCTGTAGCTGCCAGAATTACTGTTCACCAGCGATGAAGCTCGAGGCGGCCGGAGGTGGTGACGTCGGCGGGGTCGGCGAGGTCACCGGTCGGTGCGATTCTGGCGAGACGGCGGGGAGGAGGTCGACGGCGGGGCTCGGCTGGAGCAGCGGGATGGCAGGCGGCGGTGGAGGCGGAGGCCGGCGCGGTGGCGCGAGCTCGCCGGCGAGCAGGCGGCGGAGCACGGCGCTTCGGCGGATCGGGGCGGCGTGGAGGAACAGGAAGGCATGGGGCGTGCGGCGCACCTTCGGGTCGGGGAGGGCCCGCGGCGGGCTTGCCCGGGCCGGCGGCAGGATGAGGCCGGTGCAGCCACGTGTCGAACCCTCAGGGGCGCACGGCGGTGTCCGGCGCGGAAACGGACATGTCTGGCATGCTGCGGGGAAGAAAGGCTAGGGTTAGGGGAAGGAGACTCGGGATTTCGAGGAGGGGATCTATTTATAGAGGTAGAGGGAGCTAGGAAGCTCCTAATGAGGTGCGATTTGCGGCCACGCGATCGTGATCGAACGGTCTAGGTGATGGAGGAGGTTTAGGTGGGTTTTGGGGCCACTTTGGTGGGGTGTTGGGCTGCAACACACACGAGGCCTTTTCGGTCCCTCGGTTAACCGTTGGTGTATCAAACGAAGTCCAAATGGCACGAAACTTGACAGGCGGTCTACCGGTAGTAAACCAAGGCCACATGACAAGTCTCGGTCCACTACGAAAACGCTAAATCCCCGCACATGAAAAGAGGTAGAAAGGGACACCGGAGGACAGAGGAGCGCCGGAATGCAAAACGGACAACGGGGAAAATGCTCGAATGCATGAGACAAACACGTATGCAAATGCAATGCACATGATGACATGATATGAGATGCATGACAAAGGCAAAACACACAGAAACAAAAACCCGACAATGAGGAAATAACATAACTTAGTGCCGGAAACGGCAAGAGTCGGAATACAAATAAGGTAAATTACATCCGGGGTGTTAAAACACTCCACCACTACGAAAGGATCTCGTCCCGAGATCTAGGACTGGAAAAACTGCGGGTACTCAAAACGGAGGTGATCCTCGCGTTCCCAGGTGGCTTCACGGTCGGAATGATGTGATCACTTGACTTTGTGGAATTTGATAGACTTTCTGCGAGTCTTGCACTCAGTTTCTTCAAGAATAGCAACTGGGTGCTCACGATAAGATAGGTCTTCTTGGAGATCAATGTCTTCGAAGTTAACAGTGCAGTCAGGAGTCTTGAAGCACTTGCGGAGCCGATATACATGAAACACGTCGTGCACGTTTGCAAAGTTGGAGGGAAGCTCAAGTTGATAGGCGAGATCGCCTCTCTTGCTGACGATCTTGAAAGGACCCACGTATCTAGGGGCAAGCTTCCCTTTGATACCGAAGCGACGAGTACCTTTCATTGGAGAGACGTGGAGGTAGACATGGTCTCCGATTTTGAAAGCCAAGTCACGATGCTTGCTATCATAGTAACTCTTTGGCACGATTGTGCGGCTTTGAGATTATCACGAATGACTTTGCACATCTCTTCTGCCTTTGTGATAGAGTCATTGCCAAGAAGTTGACGTTCACCAGTCTCTGACCAGTTAAGAGGAGTACGACACTTCCTGTCATAGAGAATTTCGAATGGGGCCTTGCCCGAACTCGCTTGGAAGCTGTTGTTGTAGGAGAACTCGGCATATGGAAGACAATCTTCCCACTTCATACTGAAAGAGATGACGCAAGCCCTGAGCATATCTTCAAGAATCTGATTTACTCGCTCGACTTGGCCACTAGTTTGAGGATGAAAAGTTGTGCTGAAATGGATGTTGGTGCCCATGGCCTTCTGAAAAGAATCCCAGAACTTGGAGGTGAAGATCCTGCCACGATCTGAAGAAATCAACTACGGAATGCCGTGTAGAGAGACAATCTGGGAGGTATATAGCTCTGCCAATTGAGCTGATGTGATAGATTCTTTGATAGGAAGGAAATGAGCCACTTTAGTGAGTTTGTCGATGACAACGAAGATAGCATCATTGCCACGCTTGGACTTTGGAAATCCAGTCACGAAGTCCATCTCAATATGGTCAAACTTCCATTCCAGAATGGCAAGAGGTTGCAGGAGACCAGCTGGCCGTTGGTGTTCTTCCTTCACTATTCTACAGACATCACATTCATTCACGAACTGAGCAATCTCGCACTTCATTCGAGTCCACCAATACGAGTGCTTGAAATCATGGTACATCTTTGTACTTCCAGGTTGGATAGAGAGGAGTGAATTGTGACCCTCGTTCATAATGACTTTACGAAGGTCACCTTTAGGCACAACAATGCGATCCTCGAAGAATAGAGTATCCTTGTCATCAAGACGATAGCACTTGTACTTGGGTTGACTCCTGGCAATCCAAATCTTCACCTTCTTCACCATAGCATCAAGAAGTGGAGCCTCGCGAATCTGATCTTCCAAAGTAGGAGAGACTTGGAGGTTGGCTAGAAATCCTTGAGGAACAACTTGCAGATTGAGTTTGCAGAAAGCTTCACAAAGCTCGGGTTGGTAAGGCTTGAGCATCAAATTGTTGCAGTAAGCCTTCCTGCTCAATGTGTCAGCAATTACATTGGCCTTGCCTGGAGTATATTCTATACTCGGATTATAATCTTGAATCATTTTGACCCAACGAGCCTTCCTGAGGATGAGATTAGGCTGAGTGAAGTTGTACTTGAGACTCTTATGATCAGTGAAGATGTCCACTTTTCTTCCCAATAAGAGATGTCTCCAAGTTAAAAGAGCATGCACAACTGCCGCAAACTCGAGGTCATGAGTGGGGTAGTTCTTTTCGTTGGGCTTCAACTAGCGATAGGTATAGGCCACAACTTTCTTCTCTTGCACCAACACTGCACCAAGACCTTGAAGGGAAGCATCACAGAAGACCTCAAACGGTTTGGATTCATCTGGAGGAGTCCGAACTTGAGCAGTGACTAACTTCTCTTTAAGGGTGTTGAAAGCGATGTCACATTCACGAGACCGGACATACTTCACATGCTTCTGGAGAAGGTTGGAAAGAGGCTTCACGATCTTAGAGAAGTTCTCAATGAACCTTCGACAATAGCTTGCGAGCCAAAGGAAGCTGCGGACTTGCTTTACATTCTGAGGTGGTTCCCAATTCCCAATTGCAGACACCTTCTCAGGATTCACCGCTATGCCCTTGGCAGAGATGATATGCCCAAGGTAGAGAACCTCATCGAGCCAAAACTCGCACTTTGAAAACTTTGCATAGAACTGATGTTCTCTGAGCTTATCCAGCACCAAACGCAAGTGCTTGGCATGATCTTCCTTGTTCTAGGAACAGACCAAAACGTCATCGAGGTAGACCAAGACGAAGGAGCATTGACGAGGCCGAAAGACATGAAAGTGTATTCATATGAACCATAGCTTGTTCTGAATGCTGTCTTAGGGATATCTTGTTCTCGAATGTGAATCTGATGATAGCCCATACGGAGATCAAGCTTGGAGAATACTTGAGCACCTTTGAGTTGTTCAAACAGCTCATTGATGTTGGGAAGTGGGTACTTGTTCTTTATGGTCTTCTCGTTCAATGGACGGTAGTCGACACAAAGTCGGTCCGTTCCATCCTTCTTCTTCACAAAAAGAACACCACAACCCCATGGAGAAGAACTTGGTCGGATGAGACCCATACGCTCTTGAATATCGAGTTGCTTCTTCAGCTCCTTCAACTCTTCATGTCCAAGCTTGTAAGGACGTTTGCAAACAGGTTCCGTGTTCGGCTGAACATCGATGTCGAATTCAACTGGGCGGTGCGGAGGCATTCCTAGAAGCTCTTCTGGAAAGAGGTCTTGATATTCGCAAACGACTGGAATTTGAGAGATGGCATCCAGATCACCCTTCTCATTCAGAGAAAACAGACGGATGGTATTATCCCGAGCGGCAAAGACGATTACATCCTCAGACGAATGAGTCAATTGAATCCGCCTGGCAGCACAATCAAGATGAGCCTTGTGCTAAGAAAGCCAGTTCATTCCGAGAGTAAGATCAATATCCGAGTTACCAAGGTCTATTAGAGAAGCCAGAAACTTGAAGTCTCCCATCATGATAGAAATATCCGGAACCGCGTAGTTTGCAAGCAAGCATTTACGCGGTGAGACAACTGCTAACGGTTTATGCAAAACTTGAGAAGACAACGCATGCTTAGATGCAAAAGGTCTCAAGATGAAACAATGCGATGCACCAGTGTCAAAAAGAGCTTTTGCAGGAACATCGTTAACAGGAAGGTTACCCATAATCACATCTGACGAGTCCTCTGCCTGAGCTGCGTTCATCAAGTTGACCTTGGCATGCTTGGGATTATGCTTGACCACTGCATTGCTAGCAGACCTCATAGGAGGAGGAGGAGGAGGAAGACGCCTCTGATTGAAGCATTTGTTGGCATAGTGACCCTTCTGCTGACACTTGTTGCACGTGACCTCCGAGAGCAGACGGTGATACGGAGCACTTGATCTTGGAGCTTGAGACGAAGTCTTGTTCTGAAAGCCTGGGTTGGGTGGGTGGGAAGATCCACTACCACCTTTGCTCTTCTGCTGATAAGGCTAACAGAACGGAGGAGGAGGCAGCCAATACTTTTGCTGCTTAGAAGCCACTTGAGTTGAGGAAGAAGGAGTTGCATCTCTGACTCGCTTCTTGGAAGCATCGCACTTGAGTTGAGCAGTCTCTTGCTTCATTGCCATATTGTAGAGCTCATCGCACTTCTTCGGCTCAAAAAGGACGAGAGCTAGTTGGAGACCTTCTCTGAGGCCACCCCTGAACTGATATATCATGCTCTTCTTGTCAGGGACGTCCTGCTTGGCGAATCGAGCGAGCCTCTGGAATAGAATGTTATACCGGTAAACAGACAAGCTGCCTTGCTTCAGGTTGTGGAATTCCTCACGCTTGCTTTCAACAACACTCTGAGGAATGTGATGAGCTTTGAAGTCTTGACGGAATTCATTCCAGGTAATCACACGGCCTCCTCTGGAATCTTTGTATTGCTAAAACCATTCTGTAGCTTGGTCTTTGAGTTTGAAGGAGGCAAACTTGACAAAGTCCTCAGGCCTGACGTTGCTGCACTCGAAATGCTTGCAGATATCCACGAGCCAATCATCAGCGTCTGAGGCCTCGACACAGTTGCTGAAGGTCTTTAGCTGGTTAGCGAGGAACTATTTGAGTGTAGCAAACTGATTCTGATTGTTGCCACGGCCATGATTCCCTTGGTTGCGCTCTTGCAAGAGCTGCATGATCAGCTACGTGTTTGCATTGGTAGCGGCCATCATAGCTTGCCATGCCTCCGGAGGTGGAGGTGTTGGTGGCGGATCAGGATTCGGAGTCATGCGCGTTGGAGGAGCCATCCTGGAGAGGGTGACATCCGTTAGCATCTTGACAGACAAATATTCAAGCTGAATCAGAACGAATCGAAATTGCAACATATAGTCTTCACATCTGAACAAAATAAATGAATGCATTCCAATCGAAATGGTCACATTTCCATAAATTGAGAAGCCACTAGATAGAGGTAGAAGAATAAAACAACAAGGTACGGACAAGAACAAATACTTGGTGAGGATTACCCAATCGCAAACCAAATATCCGCGGAATAAGAACTAGAGCTACATGAATTCCCACCTATGAAACTCCCGAACCTTTCCGGTTATGCAATTAGGTGTTGGGGATACAGGGGAAGCATAATATCTCACCCAAAGCTAGCAAATCCTACATCCAGCTGTATCCGTCATTCAACACATAACCAAGAAACCTTCGGAAATCATTTACCTCAACCTTCGAAAAGCATCTGTTATACGAGTTATGGCAATACTCCCGAACTCCCACCCCAGTACTGGGTGGCGTCGAGGTTATCTCACCAACAACTGCATAAAAGAGATTTTCGATGTCGGCGAAACTCGGGTATTCCAGAATCTCAACGATAAAATTGTGACGACAACACCTCAGAGCTCAACTCCCCGGGACACTTCCACAAGCCCTAAATGTCAGGAGGCACCAAGAACAATGGTCTCGTCCAAAACCATTGGAACGATTCCAAGATACCCCCGTTATCCTAAATTTTTTTTGTGAAATTTGAGAAGAGAAGAGTCAAAAATCTACGTCAGGATGCCTCACCAGAGCGACAAAGGGACTGGGGAGTAAAAAAGAATTCCTAACTCTCCGATATATATAATCCTAAATAACTCAAAACATTTTTCTAGACTCAACAATACTGACGATTCGATCAAGCAGGGGGCTCCTAAGGTCGGGGAAGGCTCTGATAACCAACTTGTAACACCCTCGATGCGGCTATATGTCCCACATGTCGAAGCACGACTTAGAGGCATAACCGCATTGAAAGCAATGTCGCAAGTGAGGTAATCTTCACAAACAACCCATGTAATACAATAAAGGGAAAGGTGCATAGTTGGCTTACACTCGCCACGTCAGACAAATACATAAATAACATTACATTCATCCAAATATACTCAAGGTACGACTACGGAACCAAAATGAAGATAAGACCCCAAATGCAACATAGTCCCCGATCACCCCAATCGGGCATCACTACAGATCATCCGGGAAAGACAGGTAGTAATGACGAGAGCCTTCATCAAACTCCCACTTGAGCTCGGTCATATCATCTAGAGCGGTATCATCGGTCCCTGCATCTGGTTTTGGAAGTAATCTACGAGTCATGGGGAATCAGCAATCTCACACCCTTGCGATCAAGACTATTTAAGCTTATAGGTAAGGTAAGGTATGATGTGGAGCTGCAGCAAGCAACTAGCATATATGGTGGCTAAACATACACAAATGAGAGCGAGAAGAGAAGGCAAAAGCACGGTCGAACAACTATGATCAAGAAGTGATCCTAGAACAACCTACGTCAAGCATTACTCCAACACCGTGTTCACTTCCCGGACTCCGACGAGAAGAGACCATCACGGTTACACACGCAGTTGGTGCATTTTAATTAAGTTAAACTTTAGGTTTTCTACAACCATACATTAACAAATTCCCATATGCTCAAAACCGTGGGCACGGCTTTCGAAAGTTCAAATCCCTGCAGTGGAGTCCCAACTTAGCCCATCACAAGCTCTCACGGTCAACGAAGGATATTCCTTCTCCAAAGACATTCCGATTAGATTCGGCATCCCGGTTACAAGACATCTCGACAATGGTAAAACAAGTCCGGCAACACCACCCGAATGTGCCGAAAAATCCCAATGGGAGCTGCACAGATCTCGTTCTCAGGGCACACCGGATTGTCCAAACTTCCGGTAGGCCAGCCCAGAGTTGCCCCTGGTGGCCACCGGCGGCTGACAAGGTGGACCAACACTTAGAGGAGCACTGGACCGGGGGGTTTAATAAAGATGACCCTTGGGCTCCGGAAACCCAAGGGAAAAAGATGCTAGGTGGCGAATGGTAAAACCAAGATTGGGCATTGCTGGACGAGTTTTTTTCAAGGCGAACTGGCAAGGGGTTCCCATTATAACCCAACCGTGTAAAGAAAGCAAAATCCGGGAACATAACACCGATATGACGGAAACTAGGGCGACAAGAGTGGAACAAAACACCAGGCATAAGGACGAGCCTTCCACCCTTTACCAAGTATATAGATGCATTAAGATAAACAAGATAATATGGTGATATCCCAACAATAAACATGTTCCAACAAGGAACGGTCTCCAATCTTCTCCTGCAACTAGCAACGCTATAAGAGGGGCTGAGCAAAGCGGTAACATAGCCAAACAACGGTTTGCTAGGACATGCTGGGTTAGAGGTTTGACATGGAAATATGGGAGGCATGATAAGCAAGTGGTAGGTATCGTAGCATAGGCATAGCAAAAGAGCGAGCATCTAGCAAGCAAAGATAGAAGTGATTTCAAGGGTATGGTCATCTTGCCTGCAAAGTTTTTTGAGTTGACTTGATCCTCGTAAGCGTACTCAACAGGCTCCTCGTTCACATACTCGTCTCCCGGCTCTACCCAAACAAGAACAACAAGCAAAAGGGAACACAATCAACCACGTGCAATGCTCAAGCAACATAATGCAAACATGGTATGATATGTGGGATGCGATATGTGATGCATAGGCATGATTTGGAAAGGAATGATTGAACCTGGACTCAACTTGGAAAGCCAATAGTTCCACTAGAAACAGTAATTGATTTCGGTCAAAATCGATATAAAGATCACCGGAATCGGAGGCACGGTTTGGAAATGGCATGCAAAACAAATATGGCACCGGTCTGCGATAAACAGCAAGTAGCCTTCTAAATGCATAGAGATAAATAAGCTACTACAACCAAACATGGCAACAAAATACATGGCAGGGATCCACTCATGATGCTTGACAAAAGATGAACACTGAGCTACGGCTAATTCACTCAATAACAGGTTCAAACAAGCATGGTAAAAGTGCAAAAGATAACAGGTTTCAGACTTAGTGAAATTAACAGCATGTCAGGAATTTAACATCCGTAAGCAATGTTCGGAGCACGATAACTACATGCTACAGGAACATAACATGCCAAAGCAAGGAATGGCATGAAGCTACTCAAAACATATAACAAAAGTCCCTTAGTGACCATAAGCCAAAAGGGATCAGAAAATACAATTGCAAGCATGTGAACATTGCAAAAACATAAACAGATTCAGACTTAGCGAAAAACTGGAGCATGGCAAAACAGATAACGAGTAGGCATGTTTACGAGCTGGATGCACTCACTACGAGGCATTGCAGGACAATCTAAGCATACATCCAGCAAATAGACATGCCATAGAAGCTAGAAATGCCAAGAACAACATCATAGCATGCACGGATCAACTACAACAAGCTCGGCAAAATTGCTAAACATGTTAGCAATCTGCCAGGAACATTTTATAGCAAAAGTAGAGCTCGATTTACTCAAGCTAGGGTGCTCCATAATTGCAAACAAAGACATGGATGGATAGAGCACAACATTATCTACAAAACATCCTTATTGATCATGTTCAAAAGAGGCACGGATCACTAGGAAACAACATGAACATATGACATAAAAAATAATGACAGGGCAAGGACTTAGTGAAATTCTAAGTCCCTGAATTCAGCATCATCGAGTAAGCTACTTTGAATGCTTGTGCTAGTCACCACAAATATCACAAAAATACATGGCATACACCCCTATAAAGATGGCATGGCATTCTTCAAAACACATGCAGAGCTCAGGATCATATGATGCACACACATTAATCATGGCAAAAATGACAAAAGTGCATTTGCTGAAACAGATCTGAAACTATCATCACATAGCCCTCTTCCAACAGCATTTAGGGCATCAAGATTATCTCAAATGAAAATGATGCAATGAGATGAAATGATGTACTCGTCGAGACGAACATTTTCATATGCTACACGCAAGAATCGAAGCCACGAATGCAGAGTTATGGCATGTGGAAGAATGCAAAAATGCTAGGGTTTAGGGACGAAAAAGTCAACCCAAACGAGTCCAGATCTAGATCCGGTGTGCACGCGGCCCGAGGACGGCCAGAGATCACTGTAGCTGCCGAAATTACTGTTCACCGGTGACGAAGCTCGAGGCGGCCGGAGGTGGCGATGTCAGCGGGGTCGGCGAGGTCACCGGCCGGTGCGATTCCGGCGAGACGACGGGGAGGAGGTCGACGGCGGGGCTCGGCCGGAGCAGCGTGACGGCGGGCGGCGCTGGAGGTGGAGGCCGACGCAGTGGCGCGAGCTCGCCGGCGAGCAGATGGCGGAGCACGGCGCTCCGGCGGATTGGGGCGGCACGAAGGAACAGGAAGGCACGGGGCGCGCGGCGCACATTCGGGTTGGGGAGGGCCGGCGGCGGGCTTGCCTGGGCCGGCGGCGGGAGGAGGCCGGTGCAGCCACGTGTCGAGCCCTCAGTGGTGCGAGGCAGTGCCCGGCGTGGAAACGGACATGTTTGGCGCGCTACGGGGAAGAAAGGCTAGGGTTAGGGGAAGGAGACTCGGGATTTCGAGGAGGGGATCTATTTATAGAGGTAGAGGGAGCTAGGAAGCTCCAAATGAGGTGCGATTTGCGGCCACGCAATCGTGATCAAACGGTCTAGGTGATGGAGGAGGTTTAGGTGGGTTTTGGGTCCACTTTGGAGGGGTGTTGGGCTGCAACACACACGAGGCCTTTTCGGTCACTCGGTTAACCGTTGGAGTATCAAACGAAGTCCAAATGGCACGAAACTTGACAGGCGGTCTACCGGTAGTAAACCAAGGCCGCATGACAAGTCTCGGTCCACTCCGAAAATTCTTAACCCCCACACACAAAAAGAGGTAGAAAGGGACACCGGAGGACATAGGAGCGCTGGAATGCAAAACGGACAACAGGAAAAATGCTCGAATGTATGAGACGAACACGTATGCAAATGCAATGCACATGATGACATGATATGAGATGCATGACAAAGGCAAAACACATGGAAACAAAAACCCGACAATGAGCAAATAACATAACTTAGTGCCAGAAATGGCAAGTGTTGGAATACAAATAAGGTAAATTACATCCGCGGTGTTACAACACTCCACTACGAAAGGATCTCGTCCCGAGATCTAGGACTGGAAAAACTCCGGGTACTCAGAACGGAGGTGATCCTCGCGTTCCCAGGTGGCTTCACGGTCGGATTGATGTGATCACTTGACTTTGAGGAATTTGATAGACTGGTTGCGAGTCTTGCGCTCAGTTTCTTCAAGAATAGCAATTGGGTGCTCACGATAAGACAGGTCTTCTTCGAGATCAATGTCTTGGAAGTTGACAGTGCAGTCAGGAGTCTTGAAGCACTTGCGGAGCTGATATGCATGAAACACGTCGTGCACGTTTGCAAAGTTGGAGGGAAGCTCAAGTTGATAGGCGAGATCGCCTTTCTTGCTGACGATCTTTAAAGGACCCACGTATCTAGGGGCAAGCTTCCCTTTGATACCGAAGTGACGAGTACCTTTCATTGGAGAGACGTGGAGGTAAACATGGTCTCCGATTTCGAAAGCCAAGTCACGATGCTTGCTATCATAGTAACTCTTCTGGCACGATTCCGTGGCTTTGAGATTATCACGAATGACTTTGCACATCTCTTCTGCCTTTGTGATCAAGTAATTGCCAAGAAGTTGACGTTCACCAGTCTCTGACCAGTTAAGAGGAGTACGACACTTCCTGCCATAGAGAATTTCGAATGGGGCCTTGCCCGAACTCGCTTGGAAGCTGTTGTTGTAGGAGAACTTGGCATATGGAAGACAATCTTCCCACTTCATACCGAAAGAGATGACGCAAGCCCTGAGCATATCTTCAAGAATCTGATTTACTCGCTCGACTTGGCCACTAGTTTGAGGATGAAAAGTTGTGCTGAAATGGATGTTGGTGCCCATGGCCTTCTGAAAAGAATCCCAGAACATGGAGGTGAAGATGATGCCATGATCTGAAGAAATCAACTGCGGAATGTCGTGCAGAGAGACAATCCGGGAGGTATATAGCTCTGCCAATTGAGCTGCTGTGATAGATTCTTTGATAGGAAGGAAATAAGCCACTTTAGTGAGTTTGTCGGTGACAACAAAGATAGCATCATTGCCACGCTTGGACTTTGGAAATCCAGTCACGTAGTCCATCTCAATATGGTCAAACTTCCATTCCGGAATGGCAAGAGGTTGGAGGAGACTAGCTGGCCATTGGTGTTCTGCCTTCACTCTTCTGCAGACATCACATTCATTCACGAACTGAGCAATCTCGCGCTTCATTTGAGGCCACCAATACGACTGCTTGAGGTCATGGTACATCTTTGTACTTCCAGGGTGGATAGAGAGGAGTGAATTGTGAGCCTCATTCATAATGAGTTTACGAAGGTAACCTTTAGGCACAACAATGCGATCCTCGAAGAATAGAGTATCCTTGTCATCAAGATGATAACACTTGTACTTGGGTTGACTCTTGGCAATCCCAATCTTCACCTTCTTCACCATAGCATCAAGAAGCTGAGCCTCACAAATCTGATCTTCCAAAGTAGGAGAGACTTGGAGGTTGGCCAGAAATCCTTGAGGAACAACTTGCAGATTGAGTTTGCGGAAAGCTTCACAAAGCTCGGGTTGGTAAGGCTTGAGAATCAAACTGTTGCAGTAAGCCTTCCTGCTCAATGCGTTAGCAATTACATTGGCCTTGCCTGGAGTATATTCAATACTCGTATTATACTCTTGAATCATTTCGACCCAACGAGTCTTCCTGAGGTTGAGATAAGGCTGAGTGAAGATGTACTTGAGACTCTTATGATAACTGAAGATGTCCACTTTTCTTCCCAATAAGAGATGTCTCCAAATTAAAAGAACATGCACAACTGCCGCCAACTCGAGGTCATGAGTGGGGTAGTTCTTTTTGTTGGGCTTCAATGGCGAGAGGTATAGGCCACAACTTTCTTCTCTTGCATCAACACTGCACTAAGACCTTGAAGGGAAGCATCACAGAAGACCTCAAACGGTTTGGATTCATCAGGAGGAGTCAAAATTGGAGCAGTGACTAACTTCTCTTTAAGGGTGTTGAAAGCGATGTCACATTAAGGAGACCACACGTACTTCACGTGCTTCTGGAGAAGGTTGGAAAGAGGCTTCGTGATCTTAGAGAAGTTCTCAACTAACCTTTGACAGTAGCTTGCGAGCCAAAGGAAGCTGCGGAGTTGCTTCACATTCTGAGGTGGTTCCCAATTCATAATTGCAGACACCTTCTCAGGATTCACTCCTATGCCCTTGGCGGAGATGATATGCCCAAGGTAGAGAACCTCATCAAGCCAAAACTCGCACTTTGAAAACTTGGCACATAACTGATGTTCTCTGAGCTTATCCAGCACCAAACGCAAGTGCTTGGCATGATCTTCCTTGTTCTTGGAAAAGACCAAATATGTCATCGAGGTAGACCAAGACGAAGGAGCATTGACGAGGCCAAAAGACATGACAGTGTATTCATATGAACCATGGCTTGTTTTGAATGTTGTCTTAGGGATATCTTGTTCACGAATGCGAATCTGATGATAGCCCATACGGATATCAAGCTTGGAGAATACTTGAGCACCTTTGAATTGTTCAAACAGCTCATTGATGTTGGGAAGTGGGTACTTGTTCTTTATGGCCTTCTTGCTCAATGGACGGTAGTCGACACAAAGTCGGTCCATTCCATCCTTCTTCTTCACAAAAAGAACACCACAACCCGATGGAGAAGAACTTGGTCGGATGAGACCCATACGCTCTTGAATATCGAGTTGCTTCTTCAGCTCCTTCAACTCTTCAAGTCCAAGCTTGTAAGGACGTTTGCAAACATGTTCCGTGTTCAGCTCAAGATTGATGACGAATTCAACTAGCCGGTGCGGAGGCATTCCTAGAAGCTCTTCTGGAAAGACGTCTTGATATTCGCAAACGACTGGAATTTGAGAGATGGCATCCAGCTCGCCCTCCTCATTGAGAGAAAACAGACAGATGGTATTATCCCGAGCGGCAAAGACGATTACATCCTCAGACGAATGAGTCAATTGAATCTGCCTGGCAGCACAATCAAACTGAGCCTTGTGCTTAGAAAGCCAATCCATTCCGAGAATAAGATCAATATCCGAGTTACCAAGGACCATTGGAGAAGCCAGAAACTTGAAGTCGCCCGTCATGATAGAAATATCCGGAACCGCGTAGTTTGCGAGCAAGCATTTACCCGGTGAGACAACTGCTAACGGTTTATGCAAAACTTGAGAAGAAAACTCATGCTTAGATGCAAAAAGTCTCGAGATGAAACAATGCAGTGCACCAGTGTCAAAAAGAACTTTTGCAGGAACATCGTTAACAGGAAGGTTACCCATAATCACATCTGACGAGTCCTCTGCCTGATCTATGTTCATCAAGTTGACCTTGGCGTGCTTGGGATTATGCTTGACCACTTCATTGCTAGCAGATCTCACAGGAGGAGGAGGAAGACGCCTCTGATTGAAGCATTTGTTGGCATAGTGACCCTTCTGTTGACACTTGTTGCACGTGAACTCCAAGAGCGGATGGTGCTACGGAGCACTTGATCTTGGAGCTTGAGACGAAGTCTTGTTCTGAAAGCCTAGGTTGGGTGGGTGGGAAGATCCACTGCCACCTTTGCTCTTCTGCTGATAAGGCTAACGGAACGGAGGAGGAGGCAGCAAATACTTTTGCTGCTTAGAAGCCACTTGAGTTGAGGAAGAAGGAGTTGCATCTCTGACTCGCTTCTTGGAAGCATCGCACTTGAGTTGAGCAGTATCTTGCTTCATTGCCATATTGTAGAACTCATCGTACTTCTTCGGCTCAAAAAGGATGAGAGCTAGTTGGAGACCTTCTCTGATGCTACCCCTGAACTAATAAATCATGCTCTTCTTGTCAGGGACGTCCTGCTTGGCGAAACGAGCGAGCCTCTAGAATAGAATGTTATACTGGTAACAGAGAAGCTGCCTTGCTTCAGGTTGCAGAATTCCTCACGCTTGCTTTCAACAACACTCTGAGGAATGTGATGAGCTTTGAAGTCCTGACAGAATTCATCCCAGGTAATCACACGGCCTCCTCTAGAATCTTTGTATTGCTGAAACCATTCTGCAGCTTGGTCTTTGACTTTGAAGGAGGCAAACTTGACAAAGTCCTCAGGCCTGACGTTGCTGCACTCGAAATGCTTGCAGATATCCATGAGCCAATCATCAGCGTCTGAGGCCTCGACACAGTTGCTGAAGGCCTTTGGCTGGTTAGCGAGGAACTGTTTGAGTGTAGCAAACTGATTCTGATTGTTGCCATCGCCATGATTCCCTTGGTTGCGCTCTTGCAAGAGCTGCATGATCAGCTGCGTGTTTGCATTGGTAGTGGCCATCGCAACTTACCATGCCTCCGGAGGTGGAGGTGGTGGTGGCGGATCAGGATTCGGAGTCGTGCGCATTGGAGGAGCCATCCTGGAGAGGGTGACATCCGTTAGCATCTTGACAGACAAATATTTAAGCTGAATCAAAACAAATCGAAATTGCAACATATAGTCTTCACATCCGAACAAAATGAATGAATGCATTCCAATCGAAATGGTCACATTTCCATAAATTGAGAAGCCACTAGATAGAGGTAGAAGAATAAAACAACAAGGTACGGACAAGAACAAATACTTGGTGAGGATTACCCAATCGCAAACCAAATATCCGCGGAAGAAGAACTAGAGCTACATGAATTCCCACCTATGAAACTCCCGAACCTTTCCGGTTATGCAATCAGGTGTTGGGGATACAGGGGAAAGCTAGCAAATCCTACATCCAGCTGTATCTGTCATTCAACACATAACCAGGAAACCTTCGGAAATCATTTACCTCAACCTTCGAAAAGCATCCGTTAGATGAGTTATGGCAATACTCCCGAACTCCCGCCCAGTACTGGGTGGCGTCGAGGTTATCTCACCAACAACTGCATAAAAGAGATTTTCGATGTCGGCGAAACTCAGGGATTCCAGAATCTCAACGATAAAATTGTGACGACAACACCTCGGAGCTCAACTCCCGGGGACACTGCCACAACCCCTAAATGTCAGGAGGCACAAAGAACAATGTTCTCGTCACAAAACCACTAGAACGATTCCAAGATACCCGCATGATCCTAAAAAATTTTTAGTGAAATTTGAGAAGAGAAGAGTCAAAGCTCGACGTCAGGATGCCTCACCAGAGCGACGAAGGGACTGAGGAGTAAAAAGAATTCCTAACTCTCCAATATATATAATCCTAAATGACTCAAAACTTTTTTCTAGACTCAACAACGCCGACGATTCGATCAAGCAGGGGGTCCTAAGGTCGGGGAAGGCTCTGATTACCAACTTGTAACGCCCTCGATGCGGCTATATGTCCCACGTGTCGAAGCACGACTTAGAGGCATAACCGCATTGAAAGCAATGTCGCAAGTGAGGTAATCTTCACAAACAACCCATGTAATACAATAAAGGGAAACACACATAGTTGGCTTACACTCGACACGTCACACAAATACATAAATAACATTACATTCATCCAAATACACTCAAGGTCTGACTACGGAACCAAAATGAAGATAAGACCCCAAATGCAACATAGTCCCCGATTGCCCCAACTAGGCACCACTACTGATCATCCGGGAAAGACACGTAGTAACGATGAGAGCCTTCATCGAACTCCCACTTGAGCTCGGTCATATCATCTGGAGCGGTATCATCGGTCCCTGCATCTGGTTTTGGAAGTAATCTGTGAGTCACGGGGACTCAGCAATCTCAGACCCTCGCGATCAAGACTATTTAAGCTTATAGGTAAGGTAAGGTATGATGTGGAGCTGCAGCAAGTGACTAGCATATATGGTGGCTACAGATAGGCAAATGAGAGCGAGAAAAGAAGGAAAAAGCACGGTCGAACAACTATGATCAAGAAGTGATCCTAGAACAACCTACGTCAAACATTACTCCAACACCATGTTCACTTCCCGGACTTCGCCGAGAAGAGACCATCATGGTTACACACGCATTTAGTGCATTTTAATTAAGTTAAACTTTAGGTTTTCTACAACCGGACATTAACAAATTCCCATATTCTCAAAACCGTGGGCACGGCTTTCGAAAGTACAAATCCCTGCAGGGGAGTCCCAACTTAGCCCATCACAAGCTCTCACGGTCAACGAAGGATATTCCTTCCCCCAAGACATTCCGATCAAACTCGGCATCCCGGTTACAAGGCATCTCGACAATGGTAAAACAAGTCCAACAACACCACCCGAATGTGACGACAAATCCCGATAGGAGTTGCACATATCTCGTTCTCAGGGCACACCGGATTGTCCAAACTTCCGGTAGGCCAGCCCAGAGTTGCCCCTGATGGCCACCGGCGACTGACAAGGTGGACCAACACTCAGAGGACCACTGGCCCGGGGGGTTTAATAAAGATGACCCTTGGGCTCCGGAAACCCAAGGGAAAAATATGCTAGGTGGCGAATGGTAAAACCAAGATTGGGTATTGCTGGAGGAGTTTTATTCAAGGCGAACTGGCAAGGGGTTCCCATTATAACCCAACCGTGTAAGGAACGCAAAATCTGGGAACATAACACCGATATGACGGAAACTAGGGCGACAAGAGTGGAACAAAACACCAGGCATAAGGCCGAGCCTTCCACCCTTTACCAAGTATATAGATGCATTAAGATAAACAAGATAATATGGTGATATCCCAACAATAAACATGTTCGAACAAGGAACGGTCTCCAATCTTCACCTGCAACTAGCAACGCTATAAGAGGGGCTGAGCAAAGCGGTAACATAGGCAAACAATGGTTTGCTAGGATATGGTGGGTTAGAGGTTTGACAAGGGAATATGGGAGGCATGATAAGCAAGTGGTAGGTATCGTAGCATAGGCATAGCAAAAGAGTGAGCATCTAGCAAGCAAAGATAGAAGTGATTTCGAGGGTATGGTCATCTTGCCTGCAAAGTTTTCTGAGTTGACTTGATCCTCGTAAGCATACTCAACGGGCTCCTCGTTCACGTACTCGTCTCTCGGTTCTACCCAAACAAGAACAACAAGCAAAAGGGAACACAATCAACCACGTGCAATGCTCAAGCAACATGATGCAAACATGGTATGATATGCGGGATGCAATATGTGATGCATAGGCATGATTTGGAAAGGAATGATTGAACCTGGCCTCAACTTGGAAAACAAAGAGTGCCACTGGAAAGGGGAGTTGATTTCGGTCGAAATCGATATAAATATCACCGGAATCGGATGCACGGTTCGGAAATGGCAAGCAAAACAAATATGGCACCAGTCTGCGATAAACAACAAGTAGCCTTCTAAATGCATCAAGATAAATAAGCTACTGCAACCAAACAGGGCAACAAAATACATGGCAGGGATCCACTCATGATGCTTGACAAAAGATGAACACTGAGCTACAGCTAATTCACTCAATAACAGGTTCAAACAAGCATGGAAAAAGTGCAAAAGATAATAGGTTTTAGACTTTGTGAAATTAACAGCATGTCTGGAATTTAACATCTGGAAGAAATGTTCGAAGCACGATAACTACATTTTACAGGAACATAACATGGCAAAGCAAGGCATGGCATGAAGCTACTCGAAGCAGATAACAAAAGTCCCTTAGTGACCATAAGCCAAAAGGGATCAAAAAATACAATTGCAAGCATGTGAACATAGCAAAAACATAAACAGATTCAGAATTAGCGAAAAACTGGAGCATGGTAAAACAGATAATGAGTAGGCATGTTTACGAGCTCGAGGCACTCACTACGAGGCATTGCATGACAAACTAAGCATACACCCAGCAAATAGATATGTCATATAAGCTAGAAATGGCAAGAACAACATCATAGCATGCACGGATCAACTACAACAAGCTCGGCAAAATTGCTAAACATGTTAGCAATCTGCCAGGAACATTTTATAGCAAAAGTAGAGCTCGATTAACTCAAGCTAGGGTGCTCCATAATTGCAAACAAAGACATGGATGGATAGAGCACAACATTATCTACAAAACATCCTTACTGATGATGCTCAAAAGAGGCACGGATCACTAGGAAACAACATGAACATATGACATAAAAAATAATGACAGGGCAAGGACTTAGTGAAATTCTAAGTCCCTGACATCAGCATCATCGAGTAAGCTACTTTCAATGCTTGTGCTAGTCACCACAAAGATCACAAAAATACATGGCATACACCCTTATAAAGATGGCATGGCTTTCTTCAAAACACATGTAGAGCTCAGGATCATATGATGCACACATTAATCATGGCAAGAATGATCTGAAACTATCATCACATAGCCCTCTTCCAACAGCATTTCGGGCATCAAGATTAGCTCAAATGAAAATGTTGCAATGAGAGGAAATGATGTACTTGTCAAGACGAACATATTGATATGCTACACGCAAGAATCAGAGTCACGAATGCAGAGTTATGGCATGTGGAAGAATGCAAAAATGCTAGGGTTTAGGGACGAAAAAGTCAACCCAAACGAGTATAGATCTGGATCCGGTGTGCACGCGGCCCGAGGACGGCCAGAGATTGCTGTAGCTGCCGGAATTACTGTTCACAGGCGACGAAGCTCGAGGCGGCTGTAGGTGGCGAGGTCGGTAGTCGGCGGGGTCGGCGAGCTCGCCGGCCGGTGCGGTTTCGGCGAGACGGCGGGGAGGAGGTCGGCGGCGGGGCTCGGCCGGAGCAGCGGGACGGCGGGCAGCACTAGAGGCGGAGGCCGGCGCGGTGGCGCGAGCTCGCCAGCGAGCAGGCGGCGGAGCACGGCGCTCCGGTGGAGCACGGCGCTCCGGCGGATTGGGGCGGCGCGGAGGAAGAGGAAGGCGCGGGGCGCGCGGCGCACCTTCGGGCAGGGGAGGGCTGGCGGCGGGAGGAGGCCGGTGCAGCCACGTGTCGAGCCCTCAGTGGCGTGGGGCAGTGTCCGGCGTGGAAACAGACATGTCTGGCGCGCTGCGGGGAAGAAAGGCTAGGGTTACGGGAAGGAGACCCGGGATTTCGAGGAGGGGATCTATTTATAGAGGTAGAGGGAGCTAGGAAGCTCCAAATGAGGTGCGGTTTGCGGCCACGCGATCGTGATCAAACGGTCCAGGTGATGGAGGAGATTTTGGTGGGTTTTGGGGCCACTTTGGAGGGGTGTTGGGCTGCAACACACACGGGGCCTTTTTGGTCCTTCGGTTAACAGTTGGAGTATCAAACGAAGTCCAAATGGCACGATACTTGACAGGCGGTCTACCGGTAGTAAACCAAGGCCGCATGACAAGTCTCACTCCAATCCGAAAACGCTTAACCCCCGCACACGAAAAGAGGTAGAAAGGGACATATGAGCACCGGAGTGCAAAACGGACAACGGGGAAAATGCTCGAATGCATAAGACGAACACGTATGCAAATGCAATGCACATGATAACATGATATGAGATGCATGACAAAGGCAAAACACACAGAGACAAAAACCCGACAACGAGGAAATAACATAACTTAGTGCCAGAAACGGCAAGAGTCAGAATACAAATAAGGTAAATTACATCCGGGGTGTTACAATTTCACTGTCGGTGGAACAGTTTTGTTATGGAGGCCCAAAATTGAAATGGACTATAAAAAGTTTGAGGCCCAAAAAAGAAATGAACTGTAGAAGGCCGTGTCCTAGAAAATAAAAAGGCCAAATTCTTGGTCTCGGCCCATGTAGTTGGCAGAAATTGCTAGAAAAATAATAATTAATGGGCTTGGCCCACATAGACGCCGAACTGGATCGGGCTCATTCTAAGTAACGACCTTTTCAATTGGTCGCAATTTTGCCACGTCAGATTGCCACGTCGGATCCGACGTGGCCTGGGCAGACAGCCAGTGACCAAAACAAAAGGTCATGGGTTCAACGACCTTCTGTTTTGGTCATAAATGTCTACGACCGTCTGACAGAGAAGGTCATTAATTTCAGTTTACGACCGCCAGCTTTTGACCTTCTGTTTTGGTCACAAAAAGGTCACAAATGAAAAACAATGACCTTTCAGTGGCCAATAGTCAAGGTCACAAGTTGACATATTTCTTGTAGTGCACCATGGTAATACTCCACGCTGGAAGGACTAAGCGGTAGACATGGACTTACATCCGTAAAATCCTCGGAGCGCGCCATGCCAGTGGTGACTACGAGGGCAGCCAGCCAAAACGGTGGTCTAGCCACTGTTGTCGTCGGCATCGCTGCCCCGACCGTCTCTGGCCTCGCCATTAATGTCCAGCAGCTCCCCCTCATCGTCGTCTTCCCTCTGGACCGCTGCCCCCTTCGATTTCTTCTCCGACGAGCCGTGCCAACGACTGGAATAGTGTGCTCCTGTGCATCGTCATCTTCCTCCCCGATGTCTTCTTCCTCCATTCGTCCGCACGCCTTCCTCGTCTCCATGACTCTCTAGCACTCGTGTTGATCATCCTCGTCACCTTCCCGCCGCTCCCCGTGAGCTCTGGTCGCGCCTGCCGACGCTGCGCCCCCGCCGGCACACGGACACGTCGCATGCCGTGTGCCACCTCGCCCCCCCCTTTCCCGAGCTCTCCCGTGGCTATCAGTAGAGCCCTCGAGCTCTTCCGCAGCCGCAACGCCTCTCATAGCCTCCTCACTCGCCTCGGAGCTCCACATCCCCCTGCATGGCCGAATGCCGCCACCTCGGTCTGCTCAAATTCGAGCAATGGCGGGTGCGCCTCTCCCTCTCTCCTCCACCAGTAGTCTCCCCGGAGTCCGTAGACCATCCCCACTCCGTCCCCTTGCCGCCGGAGTGCCCTGTGGCCTCGCCCCTAGAGACACTGCCGCCGCCACGGGGGCTCTCTGTCGCCCTGCTCGCCACGGCCAAACCCCTCCCAGGTGCTCTCTTCGCTGAGGGATGGACGCGGCACCTCCTCCCGAGCCCACTGGTGGTCCCAACTCCACCGGGGACGGCCGGAGTTGGCCGGGCAAGTCGCCGGAGCTCGCCTCTATTCCCGCGGGCGCCCATGCTACGGCCGTTGCGGCCTCTCCCCGACGCCCGTAGCACCTTGCTTGTGTGCGGAGCTCCCTTCTGCATCTGCCGGTGGCCGGAGCTCGGCCGGTGACGGCTTGAGTCGCCGAAGCGCGCCGGTGCTCGCGCGACCCCGGGCTCCTCTGCTCTTCACGTCGGGAGCTGGAAGAAGAGAAAGAAGGAGGAGAGAGAAGCCCCGCGGGACCCACACATCATCGACCCAGAGGCCGGCCACACCCTTGCCATGTTGGATAAGTGGAGGCGTGATCCAATGGATTACGTCTTCGCTTAAGGAAAGCGTATTCTGCCTCTTCTTCGGCCAGGAATACCTTTCCCTTTCTGGAAAAACGTACTTTCAGAAAAGACACATTCTGTTTAAACTACCAGGGACCTGTTTGTAGAAGTATTTTTATGGACTAGTCCCCGAACTTTAAACGTCCGTATCTTTTTACCCGTAACTCTGAATCAGGTGATTCCAGCGCTCACGTTCTCTGTTTGTCGAGCTCTTTCCATTGGTATCACTAGCACACATGCCCGTGCGTTGCAACGGGATAATAAAATTACATGCCTCTAGCTCAATATAAGAATGGATCAAGATCCTCACATGACCGTATTCTCTAGTTGAGCATGGCACCCTTTAATTAGAGCCAAACCAGTAGATTCTGTTGTATTGGCACGTGCCCACAATTTCTTTGAATTACAATTAATCTGCATATTCTTTTTTTATTGGCATATGGAAGCTATCATCATTAATAATTTATGGCGCCCCTTATTCTGAACAAGCCAACTTAGCTCGACGTGTCAGATGCAGAGCAGGCCTAGGATGGGAGTGATCGAACTCACGACCTTAAAGACCCGACCACATGTTGCTAGCCACAAAAACAAACATGTCCTGCTAACTAATGGTCGGCATGAACATTAAAGAATATAATGCAACGTCCGCTTCAAAACATTTTTATTTATTTTTTTAATCTTTTCAGACATTGATTACTATCAATTGCCAAATATACTTGGCAACATGAACAGTTTTCTAAATTACGAACATTTTTCTGAAAATTCCGTACATTTTAAAAAACACTAACAAAATTTTGAACGGAACATTTGTTGAAATTCACAAACATTTCTTAAAAGCAGGAAGGTTTTATAAAGTATGATATTTTTTAATTTGTTTACAATTTTGGAAAATGGGACCATATTTTGAACATATAGAAGAAATTTAGAAAATGTGTCTTTTAATGCAAAAAACATTTTCAACTTTCTCAACATATCACTAAAAGAAGAATATTTTTAAAATTTGTAACATATTTTAAATCTTCAATAAATTCGGTAAAAACACAAATATTTTTTCAAAAAAATGAGTAATTTTTAAAATTCGGAATGACAAAAAATTTAAAATTGTAAATAGTTTTTATAATGAACACAATTTTGGAATTCATAACATGAATTAACTAATATAATTGGCAACGTGAAAATCTTCCAAATTACGAAAAAAATTTGAAAACTCCATAGATTTTAAGACAAAGATAGATCAAAAAATTTGAACGGAACATTTCCGGAAATTCGCATAAATTTCTTAAAACATGAACCTTTACAAAAAAATACGACTATTTTTTAAGTTGTGAACAATTTTTCAAATGGGAATATGTTTTAAGAATTCGGAAGAATTTTGAAAAATGTGTTTTTTCAATGCAAACATTATTTTCAATTTTTGCACATATCGCTAACCCAATTTTTTTTTCAAATTTGGAACATTTGTCAAATGATTTTTTTAAATCTTGTTTCTCAAATAAGAACATTTTTTTAGAAGAATGGAAGTATTTTTTAAATTTTGAACAATTATTGGCATGACAAAAGAAATCGAAACATTTTTTAAAATAGGAACACATTTTTTTAATTCGTAACATTTTACGAAATTTTGAATAAAAATTGAAATTGCATACATTTTTGGAAATTTTGAATTTCAGAAAAAAGTGAAAAGTAGACATAGAATGGGGAAAATAAAAAAGAAACATGAACTACAAAGAGAAAGGAACAGCAAAATAAATATTGGAACAGAACACAGACAGAAATGGGCCGCCGACTCTTGGGCACCCGGTGCGTAACTGAACTATTTGTCGCATTGTGCGGGAACTATGATTTTTTATTGATGCGCGGGCAGGGAAAACTGGGTTGACTTTACTGGGCCCTAACTCGCGTGGCCCACGCACGTAATTCTGCAGAAATTGTTTTTTCTTTGCTAACAGACGACGAAAAAAGTTTAGTACCACCTCATATAGGAAGAAAAATCTTTTAATGGTGAACGGATGAAAAAATTGGGGAAACGCACTTTGCTTTATTAGTAGGTATAGATTTTCATTATGTTTTCACATAGTGAAAATGACCATTTTGCCCTTGACCGTAAACAGCCTCCTCCGAGAGATCGTTTCCACTTCTTCCCGGAGTATTTGTCGACTCCCAGGCAAGCCAACCTCTTATCATGAGCCCCGAACTTGCATGTTGACTTTGCTTGCACCTTGTGTGTGTAGTTGCAGTTGTTTCATATCGTTTTCGTCTGCAGTTATTCCGTTATGCTGCCTTGCATGCTTGTGTTTTCATGATATCTTTTGCCATGCTAATTAGAATGTTATTACTAATAATGCCATGTCACTACTCTACTTTATTTACATGTCATCATTATAAAATGATATGAGGATTGTAATGCATCGTTGATATGCTATTGTCATGTTCTTTATGTTATAGTTGTGCACTTGAGGAGTTCGATATTTTGTCATGCATTTGTATGCTGCATGCTCATTGTTGCATCCATATTAAATATGCTCATGATGATGGAGAAGGTAATAAAGTGAATTAATAATAACAAACCTGCTCCGTCATTGATGGGATCGAGTCATAGTGTCGCCAAATCGAACTTTTTCAGTGCAGCCACATTTGCCTTTGTGGGAAGGCCTTAATGTGAGCTATTGTTGTGACCTCTCGTCGGTGCCTCCAACGAGGGAAGGTTATGGGCGTGCTTACCCTGATCAGGTAGGCAGACATAACCTTGTGTGCTCGTCGATGAGATTATGGCACCGAGTCCCCAAGTGGGAGTGTCCCCGAGTGGGAGTGTTTTGACCACGATGGTGGTCGGGGTGTCTTTGGTAGACACCGGGCCACCCAAGACTAGCCCGTTGGGGATTTGGGTCGGAGTGGCCGGGAGAGTGTCATGGCAGTAGATCGGTTTTGTCGGAACGTCGTTGGTCCACCCGAATGGGAGTGCGAGGCCATGGGTTCCGTGGTGTGGGTACAGTGTGCTACCTCTACAGAGTGTGTATAAAGTCTATCAATAGCAACAGTTCGTAGTAGGTCCCACTATCAGGTCTTGGTCGAAATGGAGGATAAACCGAAATAATTAAGTTGGTAAAGAAATATGTGATAACAAAAATATGGTGACTTGGACTATGAGATAGTCGTGAGAAGCCACGGTGATGTTTTGGTGGTGATCACCGAAAGGATCACGATTTGAGGCCAAGTGTTGGTCGTGGTGGTGATCGCCGTAAGGATCACGAGTTATTCTAGTCATGGTTGTGATCGCCGGAAAGATCACTGTTCGGTTGCGAGGCAACCCGTTGATAAGACAGTCCGAGGGACTCAGTGTACAAGTTTGGTTACATTGCATGAGCAATATACCATTATTTGCATTTAAAGAACCATGATGGAACAGAAGATGATTGCATATAGTTAATATGCTATGTCTGCATTGGATATTATTGGTAGGGTATTTTCAGCATAATTTCATGACGCCATGCCATATGCTTTGATTTATATGTTAAAATATGCCTTGATTGAGATGATATGCTATGTTTTGCCTTTGCCATGTTAGAAGCATGTTTTGATATGCCATGTTATTGTCATGCTAGCAAATGCTATGATTTTGTTCATGCTTAGTTGATTTTTATCATGCCATGTTTAGTAATTGATATAAGGTAGGCTGTTGCATGCGCTTGGTTCTTGCTTTGTCTTCTGCTTGTTTGGATGCTATGTATTTGGTTGTCTTGCAAGTACATTCAATGTACTGACCTGGCGTGTCAAGCCAGTTTTGTAGGTCTTACCCGTACTGTTGATTGATCCGTCGTGCTAGGCCGTAACCTTGCCAGTCCTGTGAGTTATGGAGCCCAGCCAGAGTTGTTATGCTGCCAAACCAAGGCTTCTGCTGCCATTCAATCAGGCTTCCGCCGCCATTCAATCAGACTTCCGCTGTCATTTAATAGTCTTAGGGCTATGCCAAGGTAATTGTATTCATCAATGATGTAATCTCATATACATATATTTGATGAATATGCTTGTACCTGGAATGCTGTATTATGGACCTGTCGTGCGACAGGTGTTATCCTGGGCTGACGTGCGAAGGACCCCTGCTCCATGCGGATCCTAGGCTGAAGTGTATTAGTAACTAGAAGTTATTAAGTAGGAATATAATAAGAAAAGGGAATAACAATTGGTTGCTGAAATACTACACAATTCATTTGACATTGCGAGGTAAGTCAACATATGCAGATAGTTGAAAAGAAAACTTACTTCGAACAAAGTCTAGACGGATGATTTTGTCAGGGAAGTTAGCAGATATCTCATGACCAGGCCCTTTTTTGTGTACTGCAATTTCAGTGCCAGCTTTCAGTACATAAAACTTTGCAATTTCATTCCAAAAGCCAGTGCCAAAATAGGAGTCACCATGTTCAATGTCTTACAGTAGCAACGATTGTAAATCCATGGTTTGTGTGCAGTATGACATCCATGGAGCCTTGATGTATGTAAAGGGAAAAATTGTGCACTACATAATATGTTGCATAGTGAGGGATGTTCTGCAGAAAATGGTAGGATTGTTAAAGAAAATATGGTAACATGCAAATATGGGCCCAAATTGAAAGAACTGTACAACAGTTGAAATCGAGGGATAAAAATCTATAATTAAACAGATAGGGTAAACATGATGTCATGGAAAAATGAGAGTAATCGAAATAATAATACATCATTAGTTTGCCTAATATAGAAAGAACAGGGGGGAAATCCCCTTTGACGTATATGGTGCATGTGGCACCTTTTATCCAAATGTAGCAATATTTAGAATATGTTCAGGAAAGTAGGCTAGGCCAACCGATTTAGGGTGAGATTGATCATACTGCGCGTGCTCAAGTTATCTAGTACGGAGAGATGGAATCTCTGGTGACGGTCGCAAAGTCCTGAAGTGTCAGCGCACTGTACATTCTACGAATGAAAGAAAACCCTCAAATCAGCTCGAATAAAAATGAATTCACGGTGATTTCCACCGGGAGATTAAAGGAGGCGGATGAACTGGGATAAGAGATGAGATAATATCTCGTTAAACTAGTTACCTTGTCATCCATGAGAAAGAACCCTCAGTACGGCAGATTCCCCAAGCGAGTGGAGCTGGGTCGACCGCAAGCAGCGTTGAGAAAGTCGATGGCGATAGGCGGCGGCAAGCAGAATTGGCGAAATGCGGTGGGATTTGCCGATAGCCTCGCGGCGTCGAGCTAAGTGTTTACCTCTGCGATAGGTTTTTCTGTCCCACAAAGAATTTTGGGGACGATGGTTTGCTAGAGCGAACCATGTGTGATTGACGCAGAAGGCAAAATGGAAGTCATTGCACACGGTTCCAATATTGGGAACCGTGTGTGATTGACGTACTAGCTTCGTCCTGGTTTATTGGTCCCCCGTTGTAATTTTTACCAAAATTTGATGAAATATTTAACATACTCAGACATAGATAATAAGCATACACGTAGATAAGCATAGTTCAACCATAAGTAGTACATAGTTCAACAGTATTAAGCATACTCAAGCGTACATATATAGTTCCATCCATCCCACATCTCATATCACAGGTCGGCACGATCCTGAAGCTTCTCCAAATACTCAGCGTATGCGACGTGCGCCATCCTGCGAGAATACTTCTGCTTGAAGGAGCCAAAACACTTAGATACGCGGCATGAAGCTTCTGGTTGCAAAATGGGCATCCATAGCCGCCATTCCAGGTCCTAATACGCCTGTTATGCATTCCTTCATAAAGCTCCCGCAGGATTTGCCTGTTGTACCAACTCTGGACATCTTAATCCTCGCTGTCCACATCGTCAGACAGCACCTATACAAATAGTAAAACAAATTTGGCATCAAGTTAATGATTACATGTCGTGAAATAGGATTAGGAATTTATGGCTATTTATTTATACATATCCAGAGATTATGGTTCGATTTTTAAGCGCAATCGTCTATGTACAGACCAATCTTGAAGAAATTATGGCACAAACATATGTAGGTCATTGAAAATCAATTTTCAAACCATGACTAGGAATTATTAGCACGAACACTAACCCTTGTCGGATTACTAGAAGAAATCATTTGCAGAGATGAAACAACTAATCACTTATCACCTGTACCGTTCAAACAATCAATACACTACACGGATCTAACGAAACTTACTCAGATTTCATGGATTGGGAGAACATAACCATAGGATTTCTATTACAAAAAGGGGGGGGGGCAGGAGTAACCAGAGAAACCATGTGATCTATTTTACACATAAATGGGTATAGATGACTAACTAGCTGTCCGTCGTCGTCGGAGTTGGTGTGGAACTCCGCCTCCGGCTGTGGAAGCTCGACGTCGTCGACGACGTCAGGGTGCAGCGATAACTCACCGGCGGTGACGGCAACCTCTATCTCCATCTCCACGCCATGCTCCGGTGCTTTAGCAGCCCCGGCGTCGCCACTCTCTCTGGTGAGGCGCTTCGGCGGCATCCTCATACACTGACGGCTTTGAGGACTGAGAGCGACGTCGAGGATGCAAGTGGAGGGAGAGGACTGTGTGTGCATAGCGAGGATGGGCGGTGCGGCCGCTCGGGTGCACCATTAATATGGAGTAGTGGAAGTTGTGGGAGAGAGGCGGGCGACGGTCAAACCGATGGCTCGCCTCCCGGTGAGCCTGTGCACCGGACTGCTGGGATGCCTACCGAAGTCCCGGCCCCCTGTGTGCAGCAGCTCGTCGCTGCTTGTTCGGGCGCTGACTGGTCAGGGGCGGGGGCAGATCTGGGGCTCCCTTCCCAGATCCGGCCGGTGTTGGCTGGGGCGCGAGGTGGGGTCAACCGGTGGTTTCTGTGGGCGGTGGTGGGCGGCAGGTGTGGTTGGGTGCGCATGATCTGGGCGCCGGCCGCGACAGCGTCGGAAGGGTGGTCGTGGTGAAGCGGCGCACGGTGGTGGTGGCCTGGTGCTCGTCTGGCTGTGTAGTTGGGGCGTCCAGGTCCGGCGCTATCCAGATCTAGCGTCCTCGGCCGCTGGGTCGGCATGGACTCTGCTCCTGCCGATGAGCTACATCCGTGGAGGTGTCTCCGCCCGGTGGCGTGGTGGAGGCTCGCTGCTGGCTGCATGGCGGTGCGTGGCTGGGAGATGGAGGTTGCTGCCGGTGGCGGTGCTTGGTGGGGGCGCTCATGGCGCCCAGTGCATCCTGTGGCTGCTGGTGATGCCATGAGGTGGGCGATGGTGTGGTGTGCCTTGAATAATCTGTCCAGAGGGTGCGTGAATGCTCAACTCGGCGAAAGCCATGCTCTGTTCAGAGCCAACGATGGTGACGCCCGTGGGCGTCACTACCCTTCCTGGAGGCGTCCTCAAAGTGTTGATTTCACCACCCTTTGCTCGACATCGGAGGAAACTCTGCTTCCAGGTCTACCTGGAACCGATGATGGCGGCACTACCGAGGGTTGCACCCCTTCTCAAAGGTATCATCGAGAAGTTGGCTAGGTTGTTTTGTTGGTTAGCTGCAATCAATGGGATTGTCGGTGGTGGTGGTGGTGTGAATGGTTTGGGGTCCACGTGGTGCGTGTCGGGGTCTGGCAACAACACTCCTCTGTGCTTTGGAGCAGCCATCTCTACCCCGTATGTATGTCCTTGGTGGTGTTCAGTAGGGGTTCGGCGGCAGTGCCTTTGTGTCGTCCCTCTTGTTGTGCAAGCTCAAGACCCTCTCATGGCTGCCATTGTGTTGCAGTGAGCTTCGTGCTCTTGTTGTTGTCTCGGTCATCTTTGCTCAATGACGCGCAAGAAGCCTCCCCAACTTGCTAATGGTCCTGAACTTCACTGGCGGAGCTCGTAGTCAACGTTCGTGCTTGGGCCTCGTTGACTGTGGTGCTCCTGTGTTGCGCCGTGGGTTCGGTATGCACACCAGTGCGGTGAGTTAGGTTCCTTGCAAAGTCTTGGTATATTGTGTCCCTCGACATCACCCCACAACTACTTGTGTCTTTTGTGCTGCTGTTTTTGTTAGTCTACTATCTATGTCTTGCCTTTGGTGGGCGCCCTATTCTTCTCATCTTCTTGTAATCTTGTTACTTGTATGGTTTTGGCCCGGTTTATCTTATAAATGGGGTTAATTTGTTTAGGTTTTCGATCTAGTTTCCCTTATAAACCGGATGACTCTCTGGCATAATGGCCACTTTGAGTAATATATTCAGGTGGTGGGACTCCTCCCCCGATGATTCTCAAAAAAAAAAGATTGTTGAGTTGTAGTGCATGGGCAAAGCAGGGCATGGGCAATCATCGTCGTTGTCTGCCGTTTCCACAATACGGATGTAATCACTTGCAGACCATTCAGGAGAAACGCCCTTCAAATGACTGAATGGACGGGTGGCTCAGCCATCGTTCCTCAAAAGAGCGTCTGCCCGGGAGCTTGAAAAGATCCCAATGCCATGACGTGCGCAATAGTACGGCTCGTCTCGGGAACCGCAAGTCAGAACTCCCAAGTAATAACACAATGGGGCAACTGACCTACAAAGCCACCTCCCAAAGGCTGTTTTTGGCTCATGTTTTAGTTTCCATTTGTTCATTCACATCTGATTTATATTGTGCCCATGTGTATTATTATTCATGCAAATGGCCTTTGGGGATGATTTATAGAACAAACATGTGTTAGACGTGCTGCCCATAGTGTTGCTTAACTTCCTGGCTGCAGTTTCAAATAGTTCGCTTAACATCCGGTCTGCGGTTGGTCTCTGCACCAATTGACGTAATGGGTCATCTAGTGATGATAAATTATGGAGCAAATAAAAGGCTTGCACACTTATGCTTCTAATTTGGTTCATGTTGGATTGACGCAACTAAAAGTTACCTGAAAATGTGACAAAACTGAACCATAACTCATCTATGTGTGATCATTACAACTAGAATAAACCAAAACGGGGAATTAATTTGACCAGACCCTAAACTATTTCCCTCTTTTTCAAAACCGTAAATCCAAATTTTGTACAATATAATAAAACTTTTCATATCAAAAATTTATTCACAAGATTATTTTTCATATGCTCAAATATTATAATATACCTTATCTCACATAAAAATAAATATGTAGAAATTTCTTCAGAAATTTAATTTATATCTTTTTACAACTCGTAGAAAATATTATAAATTATCACAGCGAACGGGACTGTAGCCTAGTGGTTGCATTGACCTTAGTATAGCACCCCATATCCTCGGTTCAACTCCCGGTGGGAGCAGATTAAACAGGCCTGGGCAAAGATTTCTGGAATAAAGACCGTGGGGTTGTTGATCTACACTAAATAGTCAAAAAATGATAATATTATCTCATGCATATAGTTTATCCCAAAATTCTTCCAAATTTGTCCAAGCTTTATAATGGAATTCAAAACCTTCTTTAGCGAGGATCTCACACTATTGCAGGGATGTCTAGCAGCGGCGGGTGCAAAAAGGCCAGTAGTGGCTCGTCAGGCTCTCAAGGGTGCCCGCCACTACTACAACCGCATTAGTAGCGGGCGCCCGCCCGCCAATGATCATGTACTAGCTGTCACGGACGGCAGCGCTCGCCCACCACTATTATGGTTCTTACCTGTGGTGGTCGTCGAATCGCTCCTGCCGTATTTGTATTATTCCAGCGAAAAATAAAAAGACCAGTCGTGATAGCGTTCTTATGTGACGTCGCGACTTTTGACAGTTTAGCAATAATATGAGTACTGTAAGGACTTAAATAGCACACTTCAAATAACTCTAATATTAGTACATACACAATATAATACAATAAGTACATACAATATATGCATATTCAGTAAAATGCTAACTAGTACTGTAAACTAATATAAGAGTGTTTAGATCACTAAAATAGTGATCTAAACGCTCTTATACTAGTTTACAGAGGGAGTAACATAAAGTAGTATATATATGACACCCAGAAAGCACATATATTATGGTGACTGCCGGACATCGTACCATAGATAGATTTTGCTCTTGATGTCCGGCTCCTGAGGCTCGTCAAGAAATCATATGAAGGCCTTCCCGGTTTGCATCCCAAACTCCGTGGCAATTTGAACCCAATTTGGACCATGGAAATATGTCCCCCCCCCCCCCCCCCCCCCCTCGTTGGTGATCCTAAGGGATGCCAATTTTTTAACAGGTTCATGTCAAGCTGAACAGTGCCGTCCAGATCGATGGGCAAGTGGACCACATGCATGAAGTCGGCCCTTCCCCAACAAGGGATACGCTAAGCATGATAAGATTGCAAAACGACCGCCCACTTCATAAAGTCATCTTGCAGATCTACACATATTTCCTTGCAAGTGACCTCAACCTTGTAACAAGCACCTAGCCTCGTGTTGTCACACCAGAGGCATGCTTCGTTCATTGCCTACCATTTTTAGTTAATATATGTTAAACCACATACTCAATTCCGTATCCTAAATATATGTTAAACCACCTAATCCACTTTTAGTTAATATATGTTAAACCACAAACATTTTAGCCACAACCCATTTCACTATAAATAGAAGTAACTAATAGCCGCAAACATTCTCACTATAAATAGCACGTAGCCTACTATCGCCACACTAGGGGTGTCGGTGTACTAAAGTAGGGGTACCTTAGTATCCTGAACTTGTGCACGGGCAGTCGCAGCGTCCCGCGGCAAGGCTTGCCAGGCGACCGCCAAGATCCTCCGTGGTTCCTTTGGAGCCATTCAAGAACAAAGTATCCAAACCAAGGAGACAAGGCCCCGGCGAGAGGAGCTTGCCGGAAAAGAGACAAAACCCCGGCAAGAGGAGCTTGCCGGGGAGGCCAACCAAGGCATCTCAAGGAACTTGCCGCAGCGCACCATGTGTTCCGGCAAGACCCAGTGAGCGACAAGCTCCTGGACGCGACAAGCCTTGCCGCGGCAAGGCGCTTGCCGCGGCAAGCTTCCATCATGTACCTGCGCTCCAGCACATCCAACAATGTGTCGCTCTGGGACCCTTCCAGGCGTACGTGGCGAAAGGTTGTGCAGCCAGAGGTACACGGTGGCAAGCCGCGCTGACAAGATTGCCATCGTGGCAAACAGTGGCGTCCCTGACGGTCCCTTTCTGCACCGTCTAGGCGACGCAGACAGGCATTTAATGCCTTTGTCCCCTGCCGCTTAGGTTAGGTATGATACACGGTAGTAGGCGGTGGTGCCAACCACCACGTCTTTTCCATTTTTACCCTCATCTATGTTGCCACCTGTCGGTGACCCCTTTGACATATAAAAGGAGGCCCATGCGCAACGTAGTGGGGGGGGGTCGATTTTCTCTCACACTCGGTCTGGTTAGCTGCTGGTGTGTACTGTAGCAATCAGCGCTCCCGAGCAAGAACTCAATACAACCACAAAGCAGGAGTAGGGTTTTACGCATCGGTGCGGCCCGAACCTGGGTAAACTGATCGCGTTGCTCGTGCGCCTCGCCTCGATCTGCTCTTCGTGCCCTCTCCGCCCCCAGCCGAACCGAAAGGGGCCTCGGTCCGCCGTGGTCCCATAGGTGTCCGTGGGATCAGCACCCCCGACATCTTTGGCAAGCCAAGTAGGGGGTGCGTCGAGGCTGTGTGAATCTGATCCGGCGTTCGCACGAGCCGAATCTTCATCATCTTCATCAACATGCCGCCGAAGAAGAAGGCTTCGGAGGCAGCTGCTCCGTCCGCGCCGAGCCCACCACCGCAAGAGCGAACGGCTGGTGGAGTACACGCCGGCGGGAGAGCGGGCGCCGACGAGGAGGCTCATGGTGCTGCCAGGTCCAAGGACAAGACTGCGCTGCATATCGGTGGCGCAGTCGGCTCCCACAACGACCGAGCGCACTCCAAGACCTCGGCGTCCGTACACGCACCGCGCCCATCTCAGGAGGCGCGGGACCAGCAGCGTCATGGTACTCACGGTACCATACGTTTGCTGGGCCAAGATCAAGCTGGCGGATCCCGGAGTGCTCAAGACCAGCATGCACGCCAACATGCTGGCGCGAGCGGGGCACGGTCGCCTGGACGAGATACTACTCCTTCTAACGTAATTAGAAGTCCGAGCATATCCCGTTCATCGCGCCGTTCGCCGCCACCGCCCGCCACTCCGGCAGAAGCTTTGGCACGAGCTCAACTGCTCCTAGATTACCCTCCAGCGCCAGAGAAGATCGATGACTGGAGGGCCACTATCCAGAGCCTCATCGGCTTCGCCAACGGCGACGACACACGACAGCCGAGCGCATCGCAGCCGCGGCAAGTCAGTCAGACGCGGGCCGGTGGCGACAAGACCGGGGAGGGTGCAACTACTGTGCACTCTCCACCTCGAAGGCCAAGATCGCCGACTCGTCGGATCTGCCACGACAGCGACTCCACCGCGTCATCAGATCCGCGAGCTCGTCGCGATCAGTGCCAAGTTCTTCATGAACGACAGCAAGAAGATGCTCGTACTCGTATCGACCGCCGAAGAGAAGCGCGGCGTCAATCAGACCTGCGCGCTGGGCCCTCTCTTGACATGCATGCACCCGGAGAACCAGGCGACTTGCCGTACGCGGTAGGTTGCCCTACATTTACCAGTGAGCTGCGGCAAGTCCAGTGGCCCAACCAGAAGCATTTCAAGCCAGACGTACCAGAGAAGTACGACGGCAAGTCGCACCCGTCAGAGTTCCTCAGCATCTACACCATTGCGGTGCAAGCTGCCGGGGGGCGAGACGACAAAGTCCTTGCCAACTACTTCCCGCTGGTGCTCAAGCCCGAAGTCAGGTCCTGGCTCATGCACTTGCCGGACAACTCCATATCCTCTTGGGCGGACCTTTGCCATCAGTTTGTCGGCGCCTTTACAGGCGGCCACAAACCACATGGCCAAGAGAGTGACCTTCACCTGCTCGCCCAGAAGGAAGGAGAGCCCCTGCGCAAGTATATCCAGAGATTCAGCCGTGTCCAGTGCAACATCCTAGATATCCACCCTGTCGCGGTTATTAGCGCGTTCCATCAGAACGTGCGTAATCGCAGGATGCGGGAGGAGATGGCGATGAGCAGGATCAAAGACGGCAGTGAGCTATATGCCCTGGCCGACAAGTGCGCACGCGCTGAGGAAGGGAGGAAACTCCCCAGAGAGACTACAGGAGCAGGAGGATCTGACAGCGAGGATGCTGCCCCAGCAAAGAAAAACCGGCGGCGCAACAGGAAGAAGAAGGGTAAAGAGGTGCTAGTCGTTGAGCAGTCCGGCAACGACGGTGGCGCCAAGCAAGCCAAAGTTGGTAGCTCCGGCAAGGAGGTTGCCGCATGCACCAACTGCCAGGCTGTGGCAGCTGCCGACAAGCAGGACGGCACCGACAAGCAGTATTGCAGGATCCACCGCACCAAAGGCCATGACCTCCAGAGCTGCAAGAAAGTCGAGCAGCTTGTCCAGCAGCAAAAAGCTGAGTATGAGTGGCGCGACAAGGAGAGGGCCCAAGGAGGCGGCGGAGAAGCCGGCAAGAAGCACGCTGGCCGGGGAGGACGCCGCGGCAAGGCAAGCAGCGGCAAGGAGACAGACCTCCCCGCGGCCGCGACAAGGATGAAGACGAAGACGACGACGAAGACATGGATGATGTCGAGAACAGTGAGCATGAGTTTCAGAAAGCTACAGAAGTCTTGTGTGTTGACGGCGGTGCTTCTCTGCATACTTCCCACCGCCAACTCAAGCAATGGGCGCGGGAAGTCAATTCGGCAGAACCACCTGTCGAATCGCGCAAGCTTCTGAAATGGTCCAGCACGCCTATCATCTTTGACATTGAGGACCACCCTGATCGCATAACTGCGGTTTGGTGCTTGCCGCTGTTGGTTTCACCAACTATACGCAACCTCAAGGTCACTAAGATGTTAGTTGACGGCGGGGCTGGCTTGAATCTGATCTCCTTTGCTGTACTCCAGAAACTCCAGATCCCTGACAGCGAGCTCGAAGAAACCGGCACATTCCAAGGAATCAACCCAGGAAGGAGCAAGCCGAAGGGGAAGGTCACGTTGCCGGTAACATTTGGCAGCTAGCTGAACTGCAGAACGGAGAGGGTCACTTTTGATGTTACCGATTTTCCATTGCCTTACAATGGGATACTTGGTCGTCCAGCACTCACCAAGTTCATGGCAGCCTCTCACTATGCATACAACATGCTCAAGATGCCAGGCCCGATAAGCGTCATCTCCGTCCCTGGCGACAAGAAAGACGCTCTTATCTGCGCCGACAAGATCTACCGGGAAGCAGCAGCTGCAACAGATCGCAAGACACTTGCCGCTAAAGCTCCCGGGGGGAAGAAGAAGACCAAGTCCGGCAAGAGCTCTAATGCCCACTCCGGCAAGCGCACCTCCTCGAAGTGCTGCGCTGCCATTGAGGAAGCACCATCGAGCTCCACCGGCAAGTGTAAGAAGGCGATGGCAGCTCCACCACTGTCACAGCCCTAGAATTTGTTTGCAAATAGTTGCACAAGCATCCATGCATCATGTTTAAATTCAAATGAAATTTGAATTGAGGAATTTTCAAAGCCTCAGAATCCCTTTAAAAATGATCAAGATAAAATCGCTTCAAATAAGTCCAAGAAAATATTCCTGTTTTCTCTAAAAATATTGGCAAGAGGTAAAAATTCAAACCAATATTTTGGGTTCACAGAAATAATTATTTGGGCCTTTGATTAAGTCAACACTTATTTGAATTGGAGCTACTAATTCCTATAAAATATTTGGTAGCTCCAAATATTCTGAAACTTGGTGAGGGCCTCTGGTTTAAATCAGATAGTGCCCATAAAAGTTTGCAGAATTTTATAAAGTGTTTTAGTATTTAAAATAAGTCAAAACATACTGCAAAAAAATAGAAACAGAAAATAAGAGAGAGAGAGAGAGAGAGAGATAGTACCTGGCCACTTACCTCGGCCCACCACTATGTAGAGGCCCAGCCCATAGGGGCATGACCGTCTTCTACCTCTGCTAGTAGGCAGAGGCAGACCAGAGCACGACGCCGGCTGCGCCAGCTCCTGCTTCGCGCTGGCGAGCTCCCCTTCCCCCCCCCCCCACCCTAGGCCTCTGCGACGCCACGCTACCCCCCTGGACCCCCTTGACGCTCTCGCACTCTCCCTCGCCCTCGTCCCCTTCTCCGTCTCTCTCTCACGCGCGCAACCGAACGCAGCCGTCGCCGCCAACGAGCTCCCCCACGGCCACAGCCATCTTTGAGCCTCCCCGATGCACCCCCGAGCTCCGCCTGGTGCCCTTCTTTCTCCTCGCCAAGCCATGCAAGCCGGGGATCACCATGCTGTCGTCTTCGAGCTCGTCACCACCGCTTCTGCTCGCCGGACTTCGCCGGTCGATTCGCCGCCACGGACGCTTCCCCGAGCACGCTGGCCATCCCTACGTCACCACAGTGAGCCCCCGAGTCGTTTCCCCCTTTTTCCCTGGTCGTTTTTGACCTCTAGACCATAGCCCCATCTTGGCCGAGCACTCCACGCCGCCGGCGATGTCGCCACCGTGGCCACAGCCACCGCAGCTCATGTCCGAGCACACCATCGTGCTCAGCACGATCCCATGAGCCCGCAGACAACCACAACGCCCCCTCCAGTGCTCTGTAGCGCTATCCCGAGGATGCCCGAGCTGTTGCCGCCACTGAACCTCGTCGCCAGCCACTTTTCCGGCCACCCCAGCTCCTACCACCTCCCTCAATGGATGCGCCTCACTCCCAGGAACCCGTAGGTGCAACCCACGGATCGAATGGTGCCCTGTAGAGCATTCCCGAGCCGCCCCGCCGTCTCTGTCGTCGCCGGCGGCTAAACACCGGCGACCGCTGACCCGTTGACCGGCATGGGTTGACCCACTGCCCGGTTTGACCTCCCCCTCTCTCTCACTGACCCACGGGCCCCGCCCGACTAATTACATAGTTAGTACTAATTAGCTAGTTAGGTTAGCTGGGTTAGTCGCTGACCAGTGGGCCCAGCCCAGTTAGTTAGGGCTAACTAACTTAGTTAGTTGACTGTGTCACTGACATGTGGACCCCACACGTCAGATTTGACCTGGACCGAGCCGTTGACCTTGCTGACGTCACTGTGAAGTCATGTTGATGCAATAATTCCTTTCTGGAATTTAAATAAATCTTAAATGATTTATTTATTTTCAGAAAATACCCAAAACTTCTAAAAATCATAGAAATTAAACCATAACTCCAAATAAGATAAATTATATATGAAAAAATATCAGAAAAATTCAAGGAATCTGTTTATGGCATTTTCATGCATGTTTGAACAAATTAACCTCATTGTTTAGTCCAAAACATGATAATGCACTATTTGAATTCATAGTTTGAATTTGAATTCTAACCTAGTGTTCAAACCAACTCCATTTAACATGTTACTAGTTGCATTAGCTCAAACCACAGCATATTGACATGTCATGATCATGCATCATATTGTGCATTGCATTGATTGTGTTTCTTTCTCTGTTGTCGGTGTTTGTCCCCTCTCGGTAGACGCTGCTCCGACGCTGTGATCGTTGACACTGATGAAGACTCAATGTTATCTTCAGAAGTGCCAGGCAAGCACAACCCGTTGTTCATTCCGATACAAGCCCACTCTCTCGCTCCTGCTCTTTTTTACTGCATTAGGACAACAACGATTCATCTGTTACTTGTTGCGGTAGTTGAACCCCTTATCCTCTGCATGACATGTCATTGCCACAGTAATTAGATGAAACCCACTAGAATGAGTAGGAGTTGTTTGAGCCCTAATGTGCCTACTCATTCATGCTTGTTTGCCATGCCTGCTACTGCTTAGAGTTGAGTCAGGTCTGATTCATCGGGGATGGATCGGAGGTGTGTAAACATGTCCTACTGTGTGTGAGCTAAGAGTGTGAACACGTTTTGGTAAAGGTAGCGGTGAGAGGCCATGTAGGAGTACATGGTGGGTTGTCTCATTGAAACCGTCCTCAGGAACTGAGTTCTGTGTTTGTGATCCATGAAACAGCTACTACCACACGTTGGGCCCTGAAATATGACCCCGCTCGACTTACTGACCCCTCTCGTCCTCTGTCCAGGAGTTGCAATTAATTTCTGGTGTTTATAGGATATGTGTTGGCGGCCGTGCGTAGCGCTGACCCTAGGGGTGGGCTATGATGCGGTAGATACACTGTGGCACGGTGTACCGGGTGCCCGTTTGGTGTCTCGGGAACCCTGCACACATCGTTTGGGGCTGTCAGCGAAACTCCGGCCGGATCTCCTCGTGGATGGAACCCGAATAGGCGATAAACCTGGACTAGAGACTTGTGTGGTTAGTCAGGTCATGGTCTACACCCACGTCGGCTTTCGCTTGAAGTCTGCCAAGCACATGTCGTGTGCAGACGCTAAGTGGTGGAAACATGTGTGACGAAGTACACCCCTGCAGGGTTATAAATGATCTATTTGAATAGCCGTGTCCGCGGTAAAGGACTTCTGGGTTGCCTATAACAGTTCATAGACAAGTGGAAATGGATACTCTAAAACTCGCAAAGTAAGCGTGAGTGCTATGGATGGCCTTCTCATAGGGAGACGAGAGCGGATCCATAGTGGTGTATTGATTGGTGAATATGTGGACTCGTGTGCGCCACCTCAAAAGAGTTGCTTGCAGTCGTAGTTCAGATAGCCACTGAGTCAAAGTAGGCTTGCTGCAGTTAAACTCCACCCCCCCCCCCCTTTTGTTGATGCCGATGCATATGTAGCTAGTTCTAATGTAAGTCTTGCTGAGTACCTTTGTACTCACGTTTGTTTAATTTATATTTTGCAGAGAGACTTCAGTCCCGCTAGTAGTTCCGCATGGACTTCGACGTTTAGCTTGATACCTCAGCTACGATCTTGTGCCCTCGACAGGATCTGGTAGATAGTCAGGCTTCTTAGCCTTTTTCATTTATAGATGTCTGTACTCAGAGATGTTAAGCTTCCGCATGTGCTTTGCATTGTATGCTATGATTGTTGGGTCATGACACCCATGTTTGTAATATCCGGCTCTTCGGAGCCTAATGAGTTAATACTTGAGTCGTAGAGTCTTGTTGTGATGCCATGTTGTATGTACTCGTATCGGGCATATTGTGTGTATGATTGAAATGCTTGGTATGAGTGGGATCCGATAATCTAGTTGTTTATCCTTGGCAGCCTATCATATGGGGAAATGTAGTCTAGTGCTTTCTGAGCGATAGTAGTCCGCTACAGCCCGGTTAATCGGAGTCCTGCTAGCCCAGCACTACTGCTCAGGACACTTGACTGGCCGGCATGTGTTTAACTTCGTTCCTGTGTCTGTCCCTTCGGGGAAATGTCACGCGGTGACATCCGGAGTCCTGCCTGGCCTGCTACAGCCCGGGTTACCGGAGTCCTGTTAGCCCAGTGCTACAGCCCGGATTCACACGCTGTTGACCGACATGCTCGAGGTTGATTAATGTATGCCTGTCCCCATGGGTTAGTGCCGCTTTGGGTTCACGACTAGCCATGTCGGCCCGGGTTCTTTGTCATATGGATGCTAGCGACACTATCATATACGTGAGCCAAAAGGCGCAAACGGTCCCGGGCCAGGTAAGGTGGCACCCGTGGGAATACCGTGCGTGAGGCCACAAAGTGATATGATGTGTTACATGCTAGATCGGTGTGACCTAGGATCGGGGTCCTGAGAGCATTGGTATCAGAGCCTGACTACCTGTAGGATTACCAAGCCAAACTGGTCGAAGTTGAGTCTAGAAATGCTTTAGTTATATAAGGGAATTGATTGCGGAAGGGAACACAAGGCTCTTTTTACTCCTTATACCTCATACCCTTCTGATCTGAGTCATCCTCTTCCTTTCTACGGGGATTAAGAACTAGGAATTCTTATCTATCTATCAGGATGACGTGTTACTAACCCGTTGACTCATAGGAATGATGGATTCAAGCCCCAGTTCAGTTCCTACTACTTCCATATATTCATAACTGGCCTCAGAACCTTGATATTATGATTCTGAGTGGTTATGCCACCATTTTTGCAGGATGTCTCAAATCTTTTCGAGCATTTACAGCCGTTATGCTGTCCGAGTCATCCCAGATTTCTAATTAGTCTGATGCATTTGCAAATCCTTCCTCCCTGTTCTCGATGTCCTTTTGGGCCAGTTTAATCACACTAATCGGTGAGTTGAGGTACTCTGTTGCCTCGACATATATGTTGGACCTATTACTATGACCCTAGGTGTTTTAGGGAGTCATCTAGAGATCTAGCCATGTTTTGTATTCCCAGTGTGTGATTCTGGCCATCATTCTCAAAAGCATCCCGTGATGCTATTAGTTAGTAGGCATTCTATTCCTGGGTTTTTGAACCCGAGATTCACCCTACTTACTTCATGTTGATAGTGTTTGCTAGTTTCCTTAGGACATTAGTAAACCTTGTGATAGACCTCGAGGTCTGTGGTATTTCCTTCTTCCAAATACCATGAACCATTAAGGCAGAAGTTCTTTGAACCAAAAGATCACAATCAGAGTACTCTTGAGGAGTTCTCCATCCATAATTGTGATTCTGCCAGTTCTACCTTTCTGCATGGGTTATCCGGAAGAAATATGTTGAACTCGCTCGACATGCTAATCTATGCATCCACAACTCAGAAAGTTATATGTACCTTTGAGTTGTCCCCCTTCCGTTATATTCCGATCTTCGTCTATCAATTGATAGTGAGGAGTATGTATGCATTCGTGTTCATCGATGCCTAGTATTCTTGTGGTTCGTCAAGCCATTCTATTTTAGAATGACTAGGAGAAACAAACTCCAGTACCTCATCCATTTCTGGGATCGGGTCAAAGTGGTTGTATTCCGCAGATCAAAATGCCAATCCAGCTTTTGTTCTGTTCTACCTCGGAGTATTACCCCCTTTATGTCAGGATTGTCATAGGAAATGCAGCATCTCTCATGAATTCTTGACGTAGTGATACTCTCTCCATCATTATTCATTTCCCGGTTTCCATGTTGTTGCAACCGGAATGCCGGCAAGTGAGTCGTGATGTGTGAAATCAATACTCCTAGCAACCATGTTGCTTGGTAGTAAATGGACGAAATTCTCATTCTTAGCGTGTTGGTTATCAAATCATCATCCTAAGATTGATCGTGCTACATAGTCCTTATTTCTGGTGCACTCTTCGATCGAGGAGTTAGGATTCTGCCAAACCCTTGCTCTTTTGATCACATCATCTTGCCCTAAAAAGCAAGATTATTATCGAGCTTAGTAACATATCGGTGGTTCGTGATTTTCCGAATATCTTCTCGGAGGTATCTCCAGGTTGTCACCTGATCGCTATGTTGAGTTCGTGATCAAGTTGGTTTTTTGTAGCCACCCTTTTCTCCAAGAATCGGTGTAGGATATCCTTGAGCTAGTTGGTTAAGCTTAACAACAACTTGGAGAGTGGGAAGATAAAAGCTTGTCCGACCATACTCATCCCTAAGGGATATCTTGTATTTGTGTTGAAGAAAGATGATATCTTCATCGATTGGTCCCTGTGATCAGTTGTTGGATCTATTGTCTTGTCAAAACTTCGACTTGAGTATGGGCTATCTCAAGTCAAATCAGAACCAACGATGTTCGTAATGTTGTTTTACTTGTGGTTGATCCCTCGAGCATACACCATTACATCCTTTGGTCTGACCAATGCTACCACCGTGTTCACATGATGGTGGAAGTTCAGTGATATGGAAATTTTGATGAGTTGCTGTTGAGCCCATCAACAACATGTTGTCTCCCCCATAATTCATGTTGAACATCTAAGTTAGTGTTGGAAACTTTTGTAAGCATTATCTTCATGTCCCGTTCATGAAATACATGTTTTGTGTAAGAAGTGACTTTCTCCAAGTTCATGTGCATTAGGTGTAAGTTGTCGCCGTGAATCCGAGAAAGATTGTTTTGTTTCCTTTGGAATCGTCCCAAGTCAGTCATGTACGTGCGAAGTATTCTATGGTCTGATAGACTGACCATCTTCATTCTATACGTATCCCTAGCACACCAAGCCACTGGTTGATTTGTTCAATGAGAAGAAGTTCCTTCTTAAGAATCATGACTTATGTTAGGACTTTGTTATCCTCGATAATGGTTCCCCACCTGAACTAGGTAGTGTTTTATTATAAGACTACCATGTGGTCATATTTGTCTGGGACAATGTGTTCACATGTTGTAGCAGAACCAGCTCATGTTTTGGAGCTTGCTATTGCCGTTCATTCCCCGAGAATCTCGCAACATCGTCTCGTCGATTTGTGTTGCAAACCTTCATTTTCCTTTCTAGACTCGATGAGTCTGGAATATCCTGACACCAACCAGATCTGAATCTCAGGCATATATGATGGTTGGAGCATTTTCCAAGAACTATAAAATTGGTCTCTCGATAACCGGTAAAGTGGATGTCATGGCCAACACATCCAGCCGGAAGACCTATTATTGTAGTATCTCGATTGAAGAAAGTTGGCCACCTTCCCATGAGGATTTGGTAGGATTTACCTCCGTAGTTAATCCTTACGGATTCTTGAGCTTCCGAAGTCCGACCTTTACTTGATGTCCTAGATACCAAACCGTGTCAATAAATGGGATACACTAGCACATCATGGAGAACATTAGAAGCGGAGTGCTATATGTCTCTCGGTCGATCATCCAGATTTCTTTTCCTCAGCCTCGCCAAGGTGAAATATGAGAAAGTGTTATCTTCCTTTGCACCCGCATTAGCCATCACTATTCATCATGGTAGTAAGATGTGTTCCCAGGATCCTCGGCACGGATGTTGGTAAGACCTTGATGAGTATGGAAATGCTCAAGTTCTTGAGAGCACGCTCAGGCACTAGGTTCTGATGTTCTCATTAACTGGAATGTGCCTCCATTCTCTCAGTTGTTCGTTAGCCATCCAATTGGTGGAATCACCTTTGCTGATGAACCTTCTCCCCAGTTACTAGAATCATTCCCAACATTTGCATTTTGTTCCAAGCTTACACCTCAGTAGCTGTTGTTCAGGAACATCCTCAAAAGTGGACTTACCATAGGTCCCATCCATCTCCGATGATAAGCAAAAATCATCCATTGCGTTGTCTTCAACAAGGTAGTCCACATCATCCATCCTAGTCCAAGTATGTCATCTCTTCAAGCAATCTCAAACGATCGATTGTGATTGCCTTAGGCTGGTATAAAGAGTTTCAATGATCTATGAATCAAAAGTAATTCTTTTTGCCACTTAAGGGAATATTTCTGCGAGTCACCTGCCTTAAGATGTCTCGCTATGGTATCATGGCAACTATTTCCTCGCCACCTTGACACCATCCACCATCTTTCTAAGCGTGGAATTGCTGCCCACAAATCAAACCCCGTCGTTGTTCTTCCATCCCTCTCGATGTGTTCTGTGTCTCAACTCAAGATGTTTCAACATCTCATTCCGTGAGTTGATATTATTTAGCTCGATCTTCGAGAAGCTCAATCCTAGTTGAGTTTCTTTCTGTCGTCATCGCATGGATGAAGATCTCAAAAGCGAGGATGTCAAGATCGACATGATGCAATGAATCAACATCTTCGAGAAGGGCAATCGGATCGTGAAGATTCTTTATCGGTGTTCCCTCTGTCTTCTTACCTCACGTCTTGAATCTCGGGACGAGATTTTTGTTTAGTGGGGGTGAGTTGTCACAGCCCTAGAATTTGTTTGCAAATAGTTGTACAAGCATCCATGCATCATGTTTAAATTCAAATGAAATTTGAATTGAGGAATTTTCAAAGCCCCAGAATCCCTTTAAAACTGATCAAGATAAAATTGCTTCAAATAAGTCCAAGAAAATGTTCCTGTTTTCTCTAAAAATATTGGCAAGAGGTAAAAATTCAAACCAATATTTTGGGTTCACAGAAATAATTATTTGGGCCTTTGATTAAGTCAATACTTATTTGAATTGGAGCTACTAATTCCTATAAAATATTTGGTAGCTCCAAATATTCTGAAACTTGGTGAGGGCCTCTGGTTTAAATCAGATAGTGCCCATAAAAGTTTGTAGAATTTTATAAAGTGTTTTAGTATTTAAAATTAAGTCAGAACATACTGCAAAAAAATAGAAATAGAAAATAAGAGAGAGAGAGAGAGATAGTACCTGGCCACTTACCTTGGCCCACCACTATCTAGAGGCCCAGCCCATAGGGGCATGACCTTCTTCTACCTCTGCCAGTAGGCAGAGGCAGACCAGAGCACGACGCCGGCTGCGCCAGCTCCTGCTTTGCGCTGGCGAGCTCCCCTTCCCCCCCCCCCTAGGCCTCTGCGACGCCACGCTACCCCCCTGGACCCCCTTGACGCTCTCGCACTCTCCCTCACCCTCGTCCCCTTCTTCGTCTCTCTCTCACGCGCGCAACCGAACGCAGCCGTCGCTGCCGACGAGCTCCCCCACGGCCACAGCCATCTTTGAGCCTCCCCGATGCACCCCCGAGCTCCGCCTGGTGCCCTTCTTCCTCCTCGCCAAGCCACGCAAGCCGAGGATCACCATGCCGTCGTCTTCGAGCTCGTCACCACCGCTTCTGCTCGCCGGACTTCGCCGGTCGATTCGCCGCCACCGACGCTTCCCCGAGCACGCTGGCCATCCCTACGTCACCACAGTGAGCCCCCGAGTCGTTTCCCCCTTTTTCCCTGGTCGTTTTTGACCTCTAGGCCATAGCCCCATCTTGGCCGAGCACTCCACGCCGCCAGCGATGTCGCCGCCGTGGCCACAACCACCGCAGCTCGTGTACGAGCACACCACCGTGTTCAGCACGATCCCATGAGCCCGTAGACAACCACAGCGCCCCCTCCCATGCTCTGTAGCGCTATCCCGAGGATGCCCGAGCTGTTGCCGCCGCTGAACCTCGTCGCCGGCCACTTTTCCGGCCACCCTAGCTCCTACCACCTCCCCCAATGGATGCGCCTCACTCCCAGGAACCCGTAGGTGCAACCCACGGATCGAATGGTGCCCTGTAGAGCATTCCCGAGCCGCCCCGCCATCTCTATCATCGTCGGCGGCTAAACGCCGGCGACCGCTGAGCCGTTGACCGGCGTGGGTTGACCCACTGCCCGGTTTGACCTCCCCCTCTCTCTCACTGACCCACGAGCCCCGCCCGACTAATTACTTAGTTAGCGCTAATTAGCTAGTTAGGTTAGCTGGGTTAGTCGCTAACCAGTGGGCCCAGCTCAGTTAGTTAGGGCTACCTATCTTAGTTACTTGACTGTGTCATTGACATGTGGACCCCACACGTCAGGTTTGACCTGGACCGAGCCGTTGACCTTGCTGACGTCACTATGAGGTCATGCTGATGCAATAATTCCTTTCTGGAATTTGAATAAATCTTAAATGATTTATTTATTTTCAGAAAATACCCAAAACTTCTAAAAATCATAGAAATTAAACCGTAACTCCAAATAAGATAAATTATATATGAAAAATTATCAGAAAAATTCAAGGAATCTGTTTATGGCATTTTCATGCATGTTTGAAGAACTTAACCTCATTGTTTAGTCCAAAACATGATAATGCACTATTTGAATTCATAGTTTGAATTTGAATTTGAACCTAGTGTTCAAACCAACTCCATTTAACATGTTACTAGTTGCACTAGCTCAAACCACAGCATATTGACATGTCATGATCATGCATCATATTGTGCATTGCATTGATTGTGTTTCTTTCTCTATTGTCGGTGTTTGTCCCCTCTCAGTAGACGCTGCTCCGACGCTGTGATCGTTGACACTGATGAAGACTCAATGTTATCTTCAGAAGTGCCAGGCAAGCACAACCCCCTTGTTCATTCCGATACAAGCCCACTCTCTCGGCCTGCTCTCTTTTACTGCATTAGGACAACAACGATTCATCTGTTACTTGTTGCGGTAGTTGAACCCCTTATCCTCTGCATGACCTATCATTGCCACAGTAATTAGATGAAACCCACTAGCATGAGTAGGAGTTGTTTGAGCCCTGATGTGCCTACTCATTCATGCTTGTTTGCCATGCCTGCTACTGCTTAGAGTTGAGTCAGGTCTGATTCATCGGGGATGGATCGGAGGTGTGTAAACATGTCCTACTGTGTGTGAGCTAAGAGTGTGAACACGTTTTGGTAAAGGTAGCGGTGAGAGGCCATGTAGGAGTACATGGTGGGTTGTCTCATTGAAACCGTCCTCAGGAACTGAGTTCTGTGTTTGTGATCCATGAAACAGCTACTACCACATGTTGGGCCCTGAAATATGACCCCGCTCGACTTACTGACCCCTCTCGTTCTCTGTCTAGGAGTTGCAATTAGTTTCTGGTGTTTATAGGATATGTGTTGGCAGCCGTGCGTAGCGCTGACCCTAGGGGTGGGCTATGATGCGGTAGATACACTGTGGCACGGTGTACCGGGCGCCCGTTTGGTGTCTCGGGAACCCTGCACACATCGTTTGGGGCTGTGAGCGAAACTCCGGCCGGATCTACTCGCGGATGGAACCCGAATAGGCGATAAACCTGGACTAGAGACTTGTGTGGTTAGTCAGGTCGTGGTCTACACCCACGTCGGCTTTCGCTTGAAGTCTGCCGAGCACATGTCGTGTGCAGACGCTAAGTGGTGGAAACATGTGTGATGAAGTACACCCCTGCAGGGTTATAAATGATCTATTCGAATAGCCGTGTCCGCGGTAAAGGACTTCTGGGTTGCCTATAACAGTTCATAGACAAGTGGAAATGGATACTCTAGAACTCGCAAGGTAAGCGTGAGTGCTATGGATGGCCTTCTCGTAGGGAGACGAGAGCGGATCCATAGTGGTGTATTGATTGGTGAATATGTTGACTCGTGTGTGCCACCTCAAAAGAGTTGCTTGCAGTCGTAGTTCAGATAGCCACTGAGTCAAAGCTGGCTTGCTGCAGTTAAACTCCACCCCCCCCCTTTTGTTGATGCTGATGCATATGTGGCTAGTTCTGATCTAAGTCTTGCTGAGTACCTTTGTACTCACGTTTGTTTAATTTATGTTTTGCAGAGAGACTTGAGTCTCGCTAGTAGTTCCGCGTGGACTTCGACGTTTAGCTTGATACCTCAGCTACGATCTTGTGCCCTCGACAGGATCTGGTAGATAGTCAGGCTTCTTAGCCTTTTTCATTTATAGATGTCTGTACTCAGTCATGTTAAGCTTCCGCATGTGCTTTGCATTGTATGCTATGATTGTTGGGTCATGAGACCCATGTTTGTAATATCCGGCTCTTCGGAGCTTAATGAGTTAATACTTGAGTCGTAGAGTCTTGTTGTGATGCCATGTTGTATGTACTCGTATCGGGCATATTGTGTGTATGATTGAAATGCTTGGTATGAGTGGGATCCGACAATCTAGTTGTTTATCCTTGGCAGCCTATCATATGGGGAAATGTAGTCTAGTGCTTTCTGAGCGATAGTAGTCCGCTACAGCCCGGTTCATCGGAGTCCTACTAGCCCAGCACTACTGCTCAGGACACTTGACTGGCCGGCATGTGTTTCACTTCGTTCCTGTGTCTGTCCCTTCGGGGAAATGTCACGCGGTGACATCCGGAGTCCTGCCTAGCCTGCTACAGCCCGGGTTACCGGAGTCCTGTTAGCCCAGTGCTACAGCCCGGATTCACACGCTGTTGACCGACATGCTCGCGGTTGATTCATGTATGCATGTCCCCATGGGTTAGTGCCGCTTTGGGTTCACGACTAGCCATGTCGGCCCGGGTTCTTTGTCATATGGATGCTAGTGACACTATCATATACGTGAGCCAAAAGGCACAAACGGTCCCGGGCCAGGTAAGGTGGCACCCGTGGGAATACCGTGCGTGATGCCACAAAGTGATATGATGTGTTACATGCTAGATCGGTGTGACCTAGGATCGGGGTCTTGACAACCACATACCAAGAAGGTGTCCGCCAAGGAGGACGGCACTGGTGGTACCTTCACCATCAGTGCCACGCTTGACCCTAAATAGGAAAGCGCGTTCATTGCTTTCCTGCGGGCGAATGTCGACGTGTTTGCGTGGCAACCGTCTGACATCCCCGGTGTTCCTAGGAAAGTAATTGAGCACCATCTTGCCGTTTGTCCTCATGCGCGGCCCGTCAAGCAGAAGGTCAGGAAACAAGTAGTGGAGCGCCAAGAATTCATAGCAGAAGAAATCAAGAAATTGGAAGCAGCAGGCCTTGTCAGAGGAGTGCTCCATCCCACGTGGCTGGCCAATCCTGTAGTCGTGCGCAAGGCGAATGGAAAATGGAGGATTTGTATTGACTTTACTCATGTTAATAAAGCTTGTCCCAAAGACCCATTTCCCTTGCTGCGCATTGACCAGATTGTTGACTCCACAGCCGGATGTGATTTGCTTTCATTTCTTGACGCATATTCAGGATACCATCAGATCTTCATGGCAGAAGAGGATGAGGAGAAAACAACATTCATTACTCCATGTGGCACGTACTGTTTCATACGGATGCCTTTCGGATTAAAGAATGCTGGTTCAACATTTGCAAGAGTAGTCCATGTCGCTTTGAAGCCACAGATACACAGGAATGTAGAAGCTTACATGGACGACATAGTGGTCAAGAGCAAAGACAGGGCAACTCTGATTCAAGATTTAGAAGAAACCTTTGCAAATCTGCGCAAGATCAACCTCAAGCTCAACCCCGAGAAGTGTGTGTTTGGAGTCCCTTCCGGCAAGCTTCTCGGGTTCTTTGTGTCTCGGTGGGGAATTGAAGCCAATCCCGACAAGATCAAGGCCATCGAGCAGATCGAAGCACCAAAGCGCGCCAAGGATGTACGAAGACTTGCCGGCTACGTGGCTGCTCTCAGCAGGTTTATCTCTTGGTCTGCTGAGCGCGCCCTGCCATTTTTCAAAATTTTGAAAAAGGCAGGTCCAATGAAATGGACTCCGGAAGCGGAGGCTGCGCTGCAGGACTTGAAGAGATACCTGTCCTCCACTCCAACACTTGTCGCACCTAAACCACAAGAGAAGTTGCTGCTGTATATAGCGGCAACCAATCAAGTGGTTAGTGCTGCGTTAGTCGCCGAGAGGGAGGCAGATGACGAGCCAGCAACCGCGGCAAGCGCATCCAGCGACAAGCAGTGGGCTTCCCCGACAAGCTCTGGTCCCGACAAGGATGGATCTGCATAGGCATGCGAAGAGGTGCAAAAGAGAATGGTGCAGCGCCCAGTCTACTTTGTCAGATCCCTTCTGCAGGGGGCTAGGTCAAGGTACTCTGGTGTGCAGAAGTTGCTTTTCGGCCTTCTTATGGCCTCGAGAAAGCTGCGCCATTACTTCCAGGCACATGAGATCACAGTTGTCACTCGCTTTCCGCTGAAGAGGATACTGCAGAATCCCGAAGCAACAGGTAGGATTGTCGAGTGGGCATTGGAACTGTCAAGCTTTGGCCTCAAGTTTGAGAGTACTTCAACTATCCAAAGCAGAGCATTGGCAGAATTCATAGCAGAGTGGACGCCAACACCAGACGAAGAAATTCCGGAGACGAGCATCCCTGCCAAGGAAACAAGCAAAGAGTGGGTCATGTACTTTGACGGTGCCTTTTCGCTGCAAGGCGCCGGTGCTGGTGTGCTGCTTGTCGCACCCACCGGAGAGCACCTCAAGTACATAGTCCAGATGCACTTTCCCAAGGAGCAAGTGACAAATAATACTGCAGAGTATGAAGGCTTGCTTGCCGGTCTCAGGATCGCGGCAGAACTTGGGATTAAGAAGCTCATTGTCAGGGGTGACTCGCAGCTTGTTGTCCGCCAAGTGAACAAGAATTACCAGAGTCCTTTGATGGAAGCCTATGTTGACGAAGTGAGAAAGCTAGAAGAGCACTTTGACGGCCTGCAGATGGAGCATGTCCCGAGAGCTCAGAATGACATTGCCGATGGCCTGTCAAAGTGCGCCGCACTTAAGTTACCTGTGGAACCAGGGATCTTTGTGCTCAAGCTAACTCAGCCGTCCGTAACACCGTCAACTGGACAGAGCAAGAAGAGGAAGTTGATTTCTGGCGACTATTTTCCGGCAGATCTTCCCGAAGCCGCCGCCAAAAAGGTCCCCAAGATCAACACCAACAGTGCTGAGGAACAGTCTGCTCCGGAAAACCCCAGGGTTTGTTCCGTTGAAGCAGACACTCCCGACAAGTTTTGCTCCGGCAAGCTTGCCGGGGAACGTCAAGCTCCGGCAGAGCTGCAGGTTCTTGCCGTAGAAGCGGATGTTCCCGCAGCAGCAGATATGCCTTTAGTCCTTGTTGTCGAGCCACAAGCTCCAGCATGGGCACAGTAGATTGTCCATTTCCTTCAGACAGGAGAACTTCCCGAAGAGCAAGAAGAAGCGGAAAGAGTAGCCCGGCAGTCTAGTATGTACCAGTTTGTCGATAACATACTGTGCAGAAGAAGACTCAACGGTGTGAAATTGAAGTGCATTCCCCGGGAAGATGGACAAAAGCTGTTGGCAGAGATACATGGAGGCATATGTGGTCACCACATTGGCGCAAGAGCACTTGTCGGCAAAGCATTCCGGCAAGGTTTCTTCTGGCCGACAGCCCTCCAGGATGCAACTGCACAAGTAACCAAGTGTGAAGCGTGCCAGTTCCATTCCAAGCAGATACACCAGCCAGCTCAAGCTCTCTAGACGATCGCTTTATCATGGCCATTATCGGTCTGGGGGCTCGACATCCTCGGTCCCTTCCCCCGAGCTGTCGGGAGCTTTGAGTACTTGTACGTTGCGATCGACAAGTTCATAAAGTGGCCGGAAGTGGAGCTAGTGAGGAAGGTGACAGCACAGTCAGCTGTCAAGTTCTTCAGGTCGATTGTTTGCCGTTTTGGGATCCCTAACAGGATAATCACCGACAACGGTACGCAATTTACGAGCCGCACCTTCATGCAGTACGTCCAAGATCTTGGCGCCAAGGTCCGCTTCGCTTCTGTTGCTCACCCGAGAAGCAATGGTCAAGCGGAGAGGGCAAATGCTGAATTGCTGCGCGGGCTCAAGACTAGAACTTTCGACAGGCTGCACAAGTGCGGAAGAAACTGGATCGAGGAGCTGCCGGTGGTTCTTTGGTCGATCAGGACGACGCCAAATCGAGCCACTGGCCAGACACCCTTTGCTCTAGTATACAGAGCGGAGGCAGTTCTCCCCACGGAATTCGTGTACTGGTCGCCTCGAGTGCTCGCTTACGTTGAGCTTGAGCAAGAGAAGCTGCGGCAAGATGACGCCCTGCTCCTTGAGGAAGACCGTCTTCAGGCTGCGGTGCGAGCTGCTCGCTACCAGCAAGCTTTGCGCCGCTACCATAGCCGCAAAGTTAATGCCAGAAGTCTCGAGGAAGGCGACCTTGTTCTTCGGCGCGTTCAGTCTGCCAAGAATTCAAACAAGTTGACGCCGAAGTGGGAAGGCCCTTACCGGGTGAAACGAGTCACTAGGCCTGGCGCTGTCCGCCTGGAGACCGAAGATGGCATCCCAGTGAGCAACTCCTGGAATATTGAGCATCTTCGCAAGTTTTACCCGTAGGGCGCGGTTGCTGGAACTTGTTCCGGCAACCACCTTTTGTACAAATCTTGCCGGTGTTGCATGTAATCCTTTGTACAAAGCCGGGCGCAGACCCCGTGCATAAAAATCAAGTGCTCAGCACACCTTGTCGATTTTCATGCTTTTTATTATTTGCATGTGTTATCTGACACTTTGTGCAGCACTTGCACCCGGTGAGCAACAACGAGCCCTAAGGCTCCATAGCTTTTTCTCCTTCTTCTTTTTTCTCTCAAGGAAAGGAAGGTTCTCTCGCGCACAAGTTTGCCGGGGGGGAAGGAGAAGATACGGTATGGACCAGGCGTTGTTCAAGAATGTTTTGCCTTGCCGGGAAGCAGACAACATAAAATATAAGTTTGCCAAAGTTTGAGCAATCAGATTCTTAAATTTATAGAGTTATTTTCCTTGAACGACCGTCCTTTGTATGGAAAATCTATGCGCGGAGGAACCAACTCGTAGCTAGTTGCGCCCTTACTGTTGTTTCGAGTCTGCTCAACAACTTAAGTGAGCTGCGACTAGCTCTGCGACAAGGTTTCTTGTCGGCCGCGGCACTGCCTGCAGGCTGCTGACGTTCCGCACTCAGCGCTCGCTGCAAAGGTGCTCGCGCCGGCAAGTTCCCTAAAAGCGTAGGGTAAAAACATACAAGGGAAGGAATCAAGTAAAGGAAATAACATAGTCATTACTACCCAGGATAGAGTATATTACAAAATAACTTGTCGCAGCTCTAACAGACTCTTTTTCGTAACATGATTGACAGCGACAAGGACAGAAGGAAATAGGCGGCCTAGTCTACGCGGTCGCCCTCGACCCTCTTGATGCCGCTCACCCTGTCCACAATAGGTGCGACAAGGGCCTTGAGCTCCTCCAGATCAGCATCCGGCGGCAGGCTCCTGAGGACGTTGGTGAGGCGGAGGCCTGGGTTGCGGAAGGCCACCTTCATCAGCACCTTCTGGAGAGCTCCCGCGCAAATCTTGCGCGACTCGTCGGCAAGCTGCTTTGGGATCTGCTCCCGGAGTCGCTGAAGCGCCGTCGCCACGCCTTTGAAGAACAAAGTAAGCTTGGCGCTGGTTGGAGGTTCTCGTCGGAGGAGTACCCGAGATCCACCATCCCCAATTGCGCCAGCTCTTTATCGACGTCCGCGGCGACGTTCACCAGACCCTCCGTCCAGTGCTCCACGTTCTCCGACAAGGTCTTCTGGGCGGCAGCAGCATTCGCCAGCAGCACCTTGCCGGCCTCGACTTCCTCCTTCAAGGCCGTCTCCTGCTCTTTGGCGCCGTCCAGAGATTGCGTCAGAGCCGCCAGCTTCACTTCAAGATCAGCATTGGAATTCTTGGCGGCGTCAAGTTCTTTGTTCTTCTCGGCAAGATGGGCCTGCAGCTCTGAGTAGCTGTTGGCGTCCTTCTCCCGCTCAAGTTTGAGCGCGGCAAGCTCGTCGCCGTTCGCCTTAAGACTCGCCTCCAGCTGCTCCACCTTCAGCTCCAGCTCATTCTTGGCGGCCTCGGCAGCTGCGGCGGCGTCTTCGGCTTGTTTGAGGGCCCCGCCAACTGCCCGCTCGCGCGCGGCGAGCTCCTCCTCGTGGCTGTCGAGGTTGACTTTCTGCTGCGCCAAGTCACCCTCCTGCGAAGACAACCTCTCCGCGGCAAGACGTTGGCGCTCTTCGACGTCGGCCTTCTTGAGGAGGAAGGCTTGCTGCGCTTCGGCAAGTTGCTCCCGCTCCTTTGCCAGGGAGCGGAGAGCTTCCTGATTGGCGCCCCGGAGCTCTTCCACGCACTTCTCGATATTAGCACCGGCCTTCGCGACGAGTGCTTCGTGGGACTCCAGCTTGGCTTGCCAGGCACGATAGAGCGCCACTAGCTTCCGTAGCAGACGCTCCTCTTCGGGTTCACTGCTGCTGCTACTTGGCGCGTCGACCAGCTTCAGCCCGACGGAGGCAAGCACCTCTCCGTCAAGCATCTCTCCCTCGACCGGCGCCCTGGAGCTTGACGCCCAGGGGAGGTTGATGAAGACGTCGTCGCCGGCCTTCAGGTAGACGCCAGGCTGGGGCTCTTCGGAGCCTGGCGCGGCGGCAGCGGCGGAGGAGTCGGTGGTCGGAGCAGCACCTGGCGCTCCTGCGGCCTCCGGGTCATCAGTATGACCACCAGACTCCCCGCCCGCTTCTGCGGCCGCAGCCTTGGCGGCCTCCTCGCCGGCGTCGGCTGCTTCCTCGGTGGCAACGCGTCGTCGACGGCGACTTCAGTCTCCATCGGCTCTACAGCAGATGGATCTGACAGCCGGAAGAGGGGAGAAGATTCAAGGAAAATTCGAGCGAAATCCAAAAAGAAGATGAAGAAGCCAAGGGAAGTTTTGAAGCAAGGAAGTTACCTGTGCCGGGGTCTGCAGCTGTGGTCTCCGTTGCCGGGGGATCGCTAACGCAGTCCCTTGCCAGAGATCCCTCCCTTGCCGGGGGCTCCTCCCTTGCCGGAGCCTCCTCCCTTGCCGGGGGCTCCTCCCTCGCCAGAGAGCTCTCCCTTGACGGAGACCTCTCCCTCGCCGGAGGACTCTCCCTTGGCGCTTCGGGGGCGGCCTCCGGGCTCTCCTGGTGAGGCTGCTCTGCTCCTGCACAAGTCAACAAACAAACATCAGCAAAGCAAGGATCTTCATGTGCGCCCGACAGCGGAAAACGAGCAAGACAATTACGCTGGAGGCTGCTCTGAAGATCAGCCGCCGGGTCCGGCAAGGTTGTCTCAGGCGCGTCCCCTGCTGACGCGGTGGGTTCGTCCTCGATGAAAATCACCGGCGCCTTGGCTCTCTTTGCCGCTCTCTGCGCTAGAGTCCTAAAAAGGAACAGATTCGGAGAAAAACAAGTGAGATGCCAGATAAAACAGCAAAAATTGAAGAACTGCAAGAACAAACATGAGAAACTTACTCTTCTTCCTCTTCCTCGTCGGAGCTGAACGCGAAGAAGTCGAAGTCCGGCTCGCGTCCGGCGCGGGAAGGTGCAGGAGTAGGCTCCCTTGGCCACTTGGCGGGAGCGGAGGCAGCAGTCCGAGAAGACCCCGCTCCAGTTGTTGCGGCAGCGTGGGGTGCTCCCACGGCAACAGTGCTTGCCGCGGTGGAGCGTGTCGCACGGCGCGGCGACTATCGGCGTGCCTGCCGCCTCGCTGCATCCCCGACCTTGCGGAGACGCCTTCCTGGTGGAGACGGAGGCGCTGCTGGAGGCGTGCTGTCTGAGGACGAAGTGGAGGAGGAGCCGATCTCCAACGAGCCGCTCGCATCCTCGGCAGGCCCGCTCGGTTCGGCGTCATGCCCGGCAGCCTTGCTCGGTTCGGCATCGCGCCCGGCAACCTCCTTCTTGCCGGCAAGCTCCTTCTTGCCGGCAAGATCTTCTCGCTCGGCACGGTTTGCCGCCTCTGCTGCCGCTGCCTCCTCCAAGGTAAAGCCAAACTCGCTCGCCGCAGCAGCTGCCGTCGCCTCTTCCAACCTGGTGGCGATGCGCTTCAACTCCACCTCGGTGGTGTCGCGGGTGAGGCCGTCCTTCTCGTCGGCGCGGATTGGCACTTCCACCAAGGTGTCGAAGAACTGTTGCCTGACGTCGTCTTCTGGCTCCTGCCAAGTTGGCACGATTCCGTGCGAATCGCACAGCGGCATCATTGCCCTAATGCGGTCGAGCGCAGAATTGTTGCATAGAGGGACGACGCCCTGCGGCAACCTGAAGACTTCTGGGTGGTCAGGATCATACTTGAAGAGCTCCTGCAGCATTGCGTTGAGCTCCAAGACGGTGAAATTATAGTTGAGCCCCGGGCGCAGCCTCATGATGTCTGCCGCGTTCTTAAACTCCCAAGCAGGCCTCCCCCGTTCTTGCAGGGGGGCGACGCGGCGGCGAAGGAAGTCTACGCCAACGGCACCTATGGTGAGTCCGGCAAGCCTGAGGCGTTGGATCCTGGGGACGGCAATCCTCAACCTGCTGTCTTCCGGGACCACGTCACTCCAGTCGCTGCCGCATACTGCTGCTACTTGGCGCCGGGCGGTGAACGGCTGCGGGCTCTCCTCGACAATCCAGCACCAATCTGCCCTCCACTCCTCCCACTTGCCGCAGAACTCGCCCTCCAAATAAGAATCCTTCTTGCCGGTCCTAGAGACCCAGGCGATTCCGCCGGACAAGGGCTCTCCTCTCTCTACCCGGGGATTGAAGAAATGGCGGAAAAGGGCTACATTAGGGTGGACTCCGACAAAGTTCTCGCAAAGGTGTGCGAAAACTGCCATGGTGAGGACGGCATTGGGAGTGAAGTCAAGGAGGCAGAGGTTATAGGTGTTCATGATATCATAGAAGAATTCGGAAAAGGGCGGGCAGAGCCCGCAGTAGAAGAAGACAGCAAAAAAGGGATATCCTTGCGGAGCAGTCTTGTGAGCAGCAGCTGGGAGTACCTTGGTGCTCGGGTGAGCTCGCGTCTCCATTGACCAGAACAGGTAGTACTACTCCCTCAGCTCCTTCACGGCGAGCTTGGGGGGGAAGATGGCTCGCTCCTTCCGCAGCGCCGCAAGCCGCTGCGCCTCGGATGACTTCACGGCTTTCCCCTTGTCGGCTTTCGGAGCCATGGCGGAAGCGGTGGAGGAGGTCGACGGCGTTGGTGGTGCTGGTGGTAATGCGGGGGGCAGGGCGCTGCGCTCTGTTTGCTTTGGGAAGACGGAGGCGGGCCGGAGATTTTCAAGATTGGAACGGAAAGGGGGCGAGTGGGCGCACTACCCTTGCTTCCCCTTACTTATAAAGGGGGAGTGGGCGGACGTTCCGCCTTTCCAAATAAAGCAACCACCCGCGACCTCTCCCACGATGCCGCATTCGACGCGTGCCGTGCGGGGAGGGCGCGGTGGATGCGGAGTGAGCTACGGTGTAACCTAGGTCGCGCGTGCCCGTGCCCTGTTTTGGGCCTGGCCCAACAGCGCTCGGCACCGTGTATGGCCCAGGCCCGGGGGCTCCTGTCGGTGTACTAAAGTAGGGGTACCTTAGTATCCCGAACTTGTGCACGGGCAGTCGCAGCGTCCCGCGGCAAGGCTTGCCAGGCGACCGCCAAGATCCTCCGTCGTTCCTTTGGAGCCATTCAAGGACAAAGTATCCAAACCAAGGAGACAAGGCCCCGGCGAGAGGAGCTTGCCGGGAAGGAGACAAGACCCCGGCAAGAGGAGCTTGCCGGGGAGGCCAACCAAGGCATCTCAAGGAACTTGTCGCAGCGCACCATGTGTCCCGGCAAGACCCAGTGAGCGACAAGCTCCTGGACGCGACAAGATAATAACCGCGGCAAGGCGCTTGCCGCGGCAAGCTTCCATCCTGTACCTGCGCTCCAGCACATCCACCAACGTGTCGCTCTGGGATCCTTCCAGGCGTACGTGGAGGAAGGCTGTGCAGCCCGAGGTACACGGTGGCGAGCGGCGCTGACAAGATTGCCATCGTGGCAAGCAGTGGCGTCCCTGACGGTCCCTTTCTGCACCGTCTAGGCGACGGAGACAGGCATTTAATGCCTTTGTCCCCTGCCGCTTAGGTTAGGTATGATACACGGTAGTAGGCGGTGGTGCCAACCACCATGTCTTTTCCATTTTTACCCTCATCTATGTTGCCACCTGTCGGTGACCCCTTTGATATATAAAAGGAGGCCCATGCGCAACGTAGTGGGGGGGGGGGTCTATTTTCTCTCACACTCGGTCTGGTTAGCTGCTGGTGTGTACTGTAGCAATCAGTGCTCCCGAGCAAGAACTCAATACAACCACAAAGCAGGAGTAGGGTTTTACGCATCTGTGCGGCCCGAACCTGGGTAAAATGATCGCGTTGCTCGTGCGCCTCGCCTCGATCTGCTCTTCGTGCACTCTCCGCCCCCTGCCGAACCGAAAGGGGCATCGGTCCGCCGTGGTCCCATAGGTGTCCGTGGGATCAGCATCCCCGACAAGGGGTATGCATGCTTCATTCATTGCCAACCATTCCGTATGCTAAATAAATGATAAGCCAGACAACCTATTTTTGTTTGAACCACACGTAATCATATATACCTAAGTATAAATAGAGACAACAACGCTGCACAGGGTGAGAGGTAAGAGAGTGTTGCATTTCGGCGCCAAGGCTCATTTGCACCCGGTCAGAAAAATAAAAATAAATCCTAGAAAAATTCAAAAAAATTCTAATTATGTGTGGTAGATACATAAGTTTATCCGTGAGGTCTTGTCTAATTTTCAACTCATATGGACATCTAAGCAGCTCTCGGCAAAAAGATAAATTGGGTCAGAACAGTGCGTGAATACTAACCCATTTTACAGACCCTGAATTTTTCTTTTTTGCCGAGAGCTACTCAGATATCCAAATGAGTTGAAAATTGGAGCGGACAGCATCAATTTATTTGCCACAATTTTATTTTTATTTTTTCTAGTATTTGATTTGATTTTTTTTCGACAGGGCAGGTGCAGCTGAGCCAGGGCTCAGAAGTGGATTATCGGAGGTAAGAGTGTATCACACAAACTGGTTGCTTGCCTTCTATCAAGAAAAATTCACGAGTACTCCAAGGTAACATATTTACTTTATATTTTGTATGTACTAAACTAATATTTGATGTGTTCTAACACAGTTGAATGTGACTATTTTAAGTTCAAATGGCTAATGTCTGTGACATTTGTGGTACTAGTGTAATACCGTGCACCTTAGATCATGAACAAGTACCACAATTCTGAGTGATGGTTCGACACAGTCATCTTTATGAGATTGTGAGTCAACATTTTTCCGTTTGTAATGTGACATGTAACTGTATTGTATATCAAATTGCAGTGTAAGTTACTACGTACACTAATTATGTGTAGAATATACTTTGCCGAGGAGTTAAGCAATTTACATACTACATCGAACAACGCTATTTCACAGCCGAGACTTCTCATGGATCAAGCTACAGGATGTGTGTGAGAGATAATGGAGATAGAATTCGTACAAGTGGCATTGGATGAGATTGCTTTTGCTACGACGACGATATAAGAAGAGGAGACACGATATATTTTTGCTACATCTGTAGAGATTTTGTGATGTATATGTCCATAATACTTCCAAATGGTGAACCGAAGGATATAATTAGTAAGTACATATTGTTTTTTATTTAGTAATACTTTTATATAATTAACAATTGTTCAATTTTTTAAATTCATAAAGATGACGTATTTGACGAAGGAGAAAGACATGTTGCATACAGCAACGAGTTTAATCTAACACAAAGGCAACGCAACAACATGCACCCTATATTACAGACGAATGAGGACTATCCTGCGCAGATCCATTATTGCTTTACAGCTACGGACATGTCTGATAATAATTTGGTAAGTAATATACAGTATGTAAAATGCAATCTCATCACTTCATATTTTAATAAATTTTATCCTTTTTTAATGCTGGTAATACATAATTTTTTAAAATAGAATATTTTTTAAGATAAGTATTACAATGATTTATGTAATTTTTAGAGTGTATTACAATGATTTATATATATTTTGAGTATGTGTTCTACATCGACCAATAATATAGAGTATGGATGGACAAAGAATTTGGGCATGACTTCTGCTAAAGAATGAAAACATTGAGTGTCAAAAATGTTGTGAAACAGAAATTAATCAATGTTTCATGATATTTTAGACACTCCTTTGAAGCTCTATTGATCAATTCATCTACAATCTATATCTTTTTTGTGAAAATATTAATTTCATTTCTGTCAAGGTGGTTCATAGAATCCTCTTGGCAAAGAGTGCCAATTTCGTCTAGGCCTTGGCAGACGTGGGCAACCGTGGCGAGGGGTGCCAATCTACATTATTTTTGCTTCTCCTAACATGTGCTATAGAGTAATCATGTTAAGACTTAAGTAGTTGTTTCCCTTCCTCAACTAAACAGCCACTCGAGATCTATTTGGCGTGTCATCTACAATCTATATTAATGTGCATATAAACACCAGCATTAATCTACATTCTAACACGAATCAAATTTAATTACCTGCACACTGTTGGAGCACGATGCGAACAACGGATCGGTGGCCTCGATTGAGGAGGCATTGCCTGACAGCGGTGGTATCAGCACCTCGCTGCTGGTGGAGGCCATCGTGTTCGGGGAACATGAAGGGGAGCAGCCTCTAGGGACGAAGGCCTCGACGGATGAGGGAGGCCTCGGCGGACGAAGAAGGTCATGATGGCGGATGGCGGCCGCGGTGGATGAAGGCACCGGCGAACGAGGGCGGTCATGGCGAGGGGGTTGCGAGGGAGGACGGGGGCCCCAACAGAGAAGGGCGGCCATAGTGGAGGACAGGGGCGGTTGCGAGGGAGGCTGGCCATGGTGGAGGACGTCGTTGGCGGTGAGAGGAGCGGGCTGCGACGGAGTAGGGCTAGCGGGTAGAGGACAACGACGTGGTTGGGCTGGATTCAGAAGAGTGGAGAGATTTTTACTTTCCAGATACGGTTTTGGGTGGAAATCGAATCGGCGCCGGGGCCGGCAATAACAGTGACATGTATTGGCAAATGCCCGCCACGCCAAATAGCAACAGCTGGCACTCGAAACTTCCTATTACATACAACCTACTTGGCAATTTTTGGTGGTTAAAAGTTCTTCTGGCGGGTACATACTACCCGCCAGTGCTAACTTCTGGATATATAAAATCTAAGTTTTTGTGGTGGCAGTACGTACAGCCTGCCACTATTGGCTCAAGTTGCAGTGGCGGGTGCATGTAGTTGCCCGCCACTACTCACTTTTAGCACGCGGGCACACCTGGGGAGCATACTTGTGGTGGGTCATATTTACCGCCCGCCATTGCTATTGCATCTCCAGTGGAGAGCGTTGTTTGGTACCCGCCACCGCTAGTTTTTGAAATTAGTACAAGGCTTTTTCTAGTAGTGTCACGTACTCATGTTTAAAATTTTCAAAGTACAGAGAAAATACATAAGTCGCAAATGAATTAACTTAGACTTTCTTAACATACAATCTTTCTACAAATCCTAGAAAAAAGATGTGCACCACATGCCCTCTAGCTCCTAGATGTGAGTCACCCATAGATGTCATTCAAAACAAGTTCATGCTCAAATAGGTTGCACTGATTTGACAACTACCAAAGTGGCCCGTCCAATGTGCGGGCTAGTATTTTATAAAGTGGTATCACATTCGCAAATATGAGCCTTTTTCAAGCATAGTTTTGTCTTGGGTATGTTTGATTTAATCACTGATATATTAATATATATGTTATGTAGTAATCTACCGCGTTGTTATCCATGTTGTACTAACTCTTTTTGTAATCAATAATTTATCTTTTCACCCGCAAATAATAATAAGTTCTATAGAGGATGACCGTTGTTATCCATGGAAACACGCGGAGGAAAGGGATGCATTTGTCCTGTAGAGGATGGCTAGTCCTTATCAACTCCATGGGTTCTAAGTTCTAACATGATTCTTTACATGATGTCTTTCTTCTAATCGTCAAAATAATGTTCAATGTGCGGGTGCTTATTATTGATAGTTTTAATGCGCGTGACACATGCTGAAGCGGAGACACTTCAGTATTATTCTTGCCTCCTCTGTAGTTTGTACTACTAATGCTGAAGAGTGACCACACCATTGAGCGCGCATAGTTTCCATTGGCCCATTAGCATTCTTGTTGGACACGCCATCTAATCTAGTGGTCTCCGAATGCCATGCGGATTGCTTCGTTGCCAAGCTAATTAAAGTGGGCGTTTGGTGGTAACATGTTTTCTTTAAACCTTTATTATCATAGCATGGAATTTGTAGGAACGCTATAATTTAAGTCCTGATCGGTCACTTGTTGCAGCTTGTAGAGTTCATCGCTAGCAAAAAGAATAGTCAACACAACATGGAAATAGCTGCAATTCTCAAACTTACATGCTAATGGAGGTCCGGTCAGTGGGGTGACGTAGAGCAAGATCGAGAGCATGGGAAGCAGAGGTATGTAGAGAAACTCCTGTGGGCCGGTCTGAAGAACGGAGAAGGGTCTGAAGAACAGAGAACATGACACAGCTCCGACCAAGCAGAGCACAATGGAGAACTTCCATAGTTCTGATGTTTGCCTGTCGCGAGCTGTCGCTATGTAATTAAGTCAAAAAGTTAATTAATTCTCTAATCTGTATCCAGGAAAATATTAATCATCCAGCACATTTAGCTGGCTCCAGGAGAAGGAATCTTCAACTCGTTTCTACCACAGAAAAGGTAAAATTCTAGACACCAAAATAGCATGAAATTAAAGGCCCTGACAGAAGCCCCATCAGGTCAACACACGAGACAAAGGTTCTTTGAGGCCCTGACAGCAATCAAGCAGCAATTATATATCAGGCATTTTGCTGTGCAAGTAATGTCAGACAAAACACAATCGTGACACGAAAAAACAGGTGCAACTTAAGATTTACCACCAAATGCGCAGCAGAGATCAAACAAACAGCCTTTTGGGTAGAGATCAACGGAATAACAATTCAATAACAACATTACAATAAAAAACAAGACTTGGTTCAGAGAGCAAGATGAATACAACGACGCACATAGACGAATAATATAACACTTTCAGGAAACTAATAAATAACGAGAGATCGATCGCATGATAGCCGGCCATGCAAAGCGGCTGGAGATCCTCATCCCGCCAGGCTTACATGGGAGGGAAAGGACTCGAACTGAACCCCAGATCGGAGAATTGCGTTTCCATCATCATATCACCGCCGGAGAAGCCGGCGCCGTCGTGGCTGGCATTGCCACCGTAGACCTGGGTGCCGACGTCCCCACCGGAGCTCACCATGTCAAGCCAGCCTTCCTCCTCCTGCGGTGACGCCAGATACAGCGGCGGAGACCCCATGTCGATGTTGTCGGTGCTGACGCATGGAGCTGGCGGTGGCGCCTGGACATGGTTTTTTGCCATGCGTTCGCCGAGGCTCTTGAGGAGCTCGTCCACCTTCCAGCCAACGCGGGCGAGCTCCTCAGCGCTGAGGTCAACGAGGCCTGGGTGGTTGCCGTGCATGATGTTGTAAAGGAGGTACCTGATCTCGCTGTCCTGGCACTCGCGGCGAGCCTTGTCGACCTGGTCACGGAGCTTGGCGATGCGCTGGGTGAGGAATGCCTCCTGGTCCAGCGTCTTCTTGCAATACCCCAGCTCCGGCATGCTCTTGAATTCATTCAGGATATACACCGCCGCGGCGTGGGAAGGGAACACCTGAGGCTCCGCCTCGCCCTCGCCGTACACCACCAGGCAGGTCTTGACATCGCACATGGTGCCCAGCTCGGTCGCCTTTTTCATCAGGCTCCCTAGACGATTCCTGAACCTAGTGCGCCGGGCGGAGTCCTTGGCGATGTACTGCAGGGTCACCTTCTTGCGAGCCATTGCCGGCAAAGGGATATAACTAGCCAAGGTAAGGAAAGTTGCTGGTTTAGGCAGGGAGGAGGGGTAGATTTATAGTGGAGAGATCGCCAAGGAATTAATTTCATGATATGGCAACAGAGTGGGAGAATATTGCATAAGATTTACTGCCTTAATTGTGCTGCCCATATGTAATTTTGGCACCCATTTAAATCGTCCTTTTATAACTTTGTATATTTGGCGTCCATTTAAACCTTTTAAATCTCCGCGTGTGTGACAGTTGGCCCCTTGTATAGCGAGAGCGCGGAAAATTCTACGCACGCAGTTGGTTTCCACGCGACGTAACGGTTCGTTTTGCAATGCTTCATGTGTGATGGATGTCATCGCACTAAGCGCGTCAAGCCGTGCAAATGAATAGAGCGAGCACAAGTCTCCGTTGCTCCTATCCAACACGCAAAAAGAAAGACATTATTAACCAGCAACTGAAAAGCCATCGATGATGTTTGTAACACACGCCGCATATTAAGCGAAAAAGTAAACATCTAGGGCCGATAAAGGGGTTCATAACTATAAGTAGTCATTCATTATCGCTAGTGGGTCAATTGCACCAACGGGCCTGTCATTGGTACTATACGCACAACTTGCGTGCCAAATTGGTCACCCGCAGTGCTTATTTTCGTCCCACGTAGTATATGATGGGAGGAAACGACTTGTTCAGAATACCACAACCTTTGAGTTGCTGGAGAACATAAGACCACCTTCCATGCAGTGGTTATTTTCATCCCACCTAGTATATGCCCGGAGAACCCGACTTTCTCAGAATACCACAATCTTTGAGTTGTAGGAGACCATATGACCACCTTCTAAACAAGAGACACCGTGTTTCCTTCACCAGGCTGGTGCTTATGCATTGAACATCTAACCCCGAGTGTACCATTAGGATGAAGTAGGCCCCGTGCGACTTTTCCCCTACTAAAGTATTCCGCGGTAACTTCTGGACTACCGCTAAGTTGAACTTGGATAGGCTCGATGGAGAGAAGTCAAGGAAGGAGGATATGAACCCAGTACCCATCACATGATAGGAGGTTCACATGTAGAAAAACTAGGGCAATGGCCAACACCTTTTCAGTGGTCTCCCTCGCCTCCCAAAATATGTGATCTACTTTTGCTTTTGTAAATTTCTCCATGTAATGAGGTCATTCAGAAGCCCGGGGAAGGGGTGGAAGCATGACTACCATCATCTTTACTATGGGACTCTGAGAGCGATGGGAGCCTCTTCCCCATTGTGGAGGGTCTGGCCGCCTAGGAGGATGATAACTCAACCCCAATCTCAGTACGAATGAGTTATTTCTTAAATTTTGTGGTGGTTAGCCTGTGAGACAACCTGATATGGTCCTCCTTTACACCGAGAAAGGGTGGCATCCAAGTGTTGGGCTTATAGTTGGACGGTACTCAGCTCATCACGATGCTAGAGTTCCCCATCCCCATGCCCATGCCTGCCACCCATTGTTGGTTGAGGTTGACCATGACCAATCACACACGGGCGCGCGCGGGGGGGGGGGGGGGGGGGGGGTTGGGGCACCTAGCCCTGGGTTCCATGGTGAAGCTCCTCTGACTATTTCGTGTCCTCTAGATTCGGTGATCCCAGATTTGTGTTCAGCATTGCCATATGTAATTTTGGCATCATATTGTGCTGCCCATATGTAATTTTGGCACCCATTTAAACCGTCCTTTTATAACTTTGTATATTTGGCGTCCATTTAAACCTTTTAAATTTCCGCGTGTCTGACAGTTGGCCCCTTGTATAGCGAGAGCGCGGAAAATTCTACGCGCAGTTGGTTTCCACGCGACGTAACGGTTCATTTTGCAATGCTTCATGTGCGACGGATGTCATCGCACTAAGCGCGTCAAGCCATGCAAATGAATAGAGCGAGCACAAGTCTCCGTTGCTCCTATCCAACACGCAAAAAGAAAGACATTATTAACCAGCAAGCTGAAAAGCCATCGATGATGTTTGTAACACACGCCGCATATTAAGCGAAAAAGTAAACATCTTGGGCCAATAAAGGGGTTCATAACCATAAGTAGTCATTCATTATCGCTAGTGGGTCAATTGCACCAACGGGCCTGTCATTGGTACTATACGCACAACTTGCGTGCCAAATTGGTCACCCGCAGTGCTTATTTTCATCCCACGTAGTATATGATGGGAGGAAACGACTTGTTCAGAATACCACAACCTTTGAGTTGTTGGAGAACATAAGACCACCTTCCATGCAGTGGTTATTTTCATCCCACCTAGTATATGCCCGGAGAACCCGACTTTCTCATAATACCACAATCTTTGAGTTGTAGGAGACCATATGACCACCTTCCAAACAAGAAACACCGTGTTTCCTTCACCAGGCTGGTGCTTATGCATTGAACATCTAGCCCCGAGTGAACCATTAGGATGAAGTAGGATCCGTGCGACTTTTCCCCTACTAAAGTATTTCGCGGTAACTTCTGGACTACCGCTAAGTTGAACTTGGATAGGCTCGATGGAGAGCAGTCAAGGAAGGAGGATATGAACCCAGTACCCATCACATGATAGGAGGTTCACATGTAGAAAAACTAGTGCAACGGCCAACACCTTTTCAGTGGTCTCCCTCGCCTCCCAAAATATGTGATCTACTTTTGCTTTTGTAAATTTCTCCATGTAATGAGGTCATTCAGAAGCCCGGGGAAGGGGTGGACGCGTGACTACCATCATCTTTACTATGGGACTCTGAGAGCAATGGGAGCCTCTTCCCCATTGTGGAGGGTCTGGCCGCCTAGGAGGATGATAACTCAACCCCAATCTCAGTACGAATGAGTTATTTCTTAAATTTCGTGGTTGTTAGGCTGTGAGACAACCTGATATGGTCCTCCTTTACACCGAGAAAGGGTGGCATCCAAGTGTTGGGCTTATAGTTGGACGGTACTCAGCTCATCACGATGCTAGAGTTCCCCATCCCCATGCCCATGCCTGCCACCCATTGTTGGTTGAGGTTGACCATGACCAAGCACACACGGGCGCGGGGGGGGGGGGGGGGGGGGGTTCGGGGCACCTAGACCTGTGTTCCATGGTGAAGCTCCTCTGACTATTTCGTGTCCTCTAGATTCGGTGCTCCCAGATTTGTGTTCAGCATTGCCATATGTAATTTTGATATGGCGTCAGATTGAAATAATATTTCATTACATTTTCTGCCTTAATTGTGCCCATATGTAATTTTGGCACACATTTAAAACTTCCTTTTACAACTTTGTATATTTGGTGTCTAAATATTTTAAATTTACGTGCACGGACCGTTGGCCCCGTATATTGTGGGAGCGTAAAAAATCATATACACGCGAATAGTTTCCATGTGATGTAGCAAGTCATGTTTGAACACTTCTTGTGCGACGCACGTCATCTCACTGAGCTCATCAAGCCGTGAAATATGAATGGGCCGACACATGTCATCTTAGAGAGCTCATCAATCCATCAACGGTGTTTATAGCATATGCCGAGTTAAGACAAAAAAAGTTAACTTCTACAGGAAAAATAGAGCCCATTAGTAAGGATTCCCTACCGATAACTAGCCAAGTGCACCAACGGACTCGTCATTAATAAATATGCAGAACTTACACGCCAAATTGGTGACCCTCACTCATTATTTTCATCCCATCTCACAACCTAGACCAGTACCGGGCTCCCGGCTCAATGCAACTACATACTGCGTACAAAGATTATTAAACTTCTCTTTGCTGCCCCAGTATAATGCCCTCGAGGCCTCTTGCACTCTTTGGATACCACAACCGGAACTCTCGTATACCCCATTGTACTTGAGCCACCACAACCTCTCCCCAACCAGAGCCCCTCTCCCCATATCCGAGAAAGTGAACCTAGGTCTCGGATCTAGACTGTTGGATGTCACATACCCCTCAAGCATGTGGCCTCCACTAGTAGTGAGATCGGTGGTTGTGTAGCTTGATGTGATAAGTAGTTGGAGTGTCTCAGGTGCCCAGTGGCTTGCGGTGGGAGCACTTGCACCAATGTGCAGGTTTTCTGAGTCGTGCTGCAATGACGTGTAGAGGAACCTACAGATGTCAAGATCCCAAGGCTGATGCCTCCAAGCAATCGATTTTTCCCCGTGTGGCCTCCCACTAACAGACCTGCCTCCTTCAACCTTCCCGAACTAGATTCACATGCCTTGATGGTGGCAGCAAGGCGATCAGCAACATCGAGTAGTTATTGGAGCGACGTGGCATGGTGCTCCACCTGTCGGACAACATCACATTACTGACTGGGAAAAGTTACGACCATTCATTGGTATAGTACACACAACACTAATAGGGTAAAACTGATGGTACTCAGAGGTGATTCCCATCATTGATAATGAGTTTAAAAAAGCAAGATTCTAATACCAATAATACAAAATTCAGCCTCTAATCCGCCACCCTCTCCCAAACTGGCAACGCCTTAACCCGCACCCCACCCCCAACACACGCACACAAACACACATGTTGTCCCACTCTCATCCACCGGAGCCCCCCTTGGCCTCCTCCACTAGAGCCCCCCGCTTCTCTCTCACGAAGCCCCAGAACCCCTTTCTGAAATGTGGGGGACTCACCTCCCAGATCTAGGAGTCTTTGAGTCCCCCCCCCCCCCCACTCGAGTGTTGCACCCCTTCAATCATCCCTCCACCACCCATGGAGTACTCAGTGGTGGTGCGAGTGGGAGTAGTGTGCTACCGGGAAGCAACACATGTTCCAACGGCTCGTGGTTAAGCACATTGTGTTTCTAAAGTTGTGCCAAAATTTCCATATATGTGAACTGGATGTGGTTCCATATATTCAGGGTTGAATATGCTTCCACCAGTAGTAGTACTCACACTATTAATAGTGAATGAGTTCTTTCTCACATTCTGCGGTTGTCAGCCTATGAGACAACCTGAGATTGTCCTCCTCTGTATCAAGCGCTGGGCTTCTGCTTGGGCGAGGCTTCGCTCTCCACGAAGATGGAGGGTCTCCATCTCCAAGTGTGTTTATATTGGATGGATCGCCCAAGGATTAATTACAAGATATGGTATCAAACTGGAAGAATATTGCATAAGATTTACTTCCTTAATTGTGCCCATATGTAATTTTGGCACCCATTTAAACTTTCCTTTAATACCTTTGTAAATTTGGCGTCCATTTAAAACTTCTAAATTTACACGTTCAACCGTTGGCACCTTGTATCGCAAGAGCACGACATATTGTACGCATGCAAATGGTTTCCACACAACATAACAGTCCGCTTTGGAATGCTTCATGTGTGACACACATCATCCCACTGAGCTCGATAATCAAGGCGCACAAATGAGTTGAGTGAGCACAAGTCAATGTTGCTCCTATCAAACAGGTCAAAGAAAGACATTATTAACCAGCGACCTGAAAAGCCATGGATGATGTTTGTAACATATGCCCTATTAAGTGAAAAAAGTAAGCATATAGGGCCTAAAATAGGGTCCATAACCATAAGTAGTGATTCCTTATCGCTAGTGGGTCAATTGCACCAACGTACATGTGACTCGTATGATATGTACAACTTACGCACCAAAGTGGTGAGCCGAAGTGGTTATTTTTATCCCTCCTAGCATATGCCGGCCGGGAGGACCCAACTTGCTCGGAATAGCATATGCCGGCCGGGAGGACCCAACTTGCTCAGAATAGCACAACCAAAGTGGTGAGCCGAAGTGGTTATTTTCGGGCTGTAGTTAGTCTCTGATGACCAGGGCATGACCGGGTAGCAAGGGCGGTTAGGCTAGTACCTGGACCGAAAGGACATGTGGCTCAGCCATAGTTGCTCGAAAGAGTGTGTGTCCGGGAGCTTAAAAAAAGCCTAATGCCATGACATGCGCAAAAGGACAGGTCGACTCGGGCAACCCAAGTAGGAACACCCAAGTAACAACACAACGAGGCAACCAACCTACAAAGCTACCTCCCAAAGGCTGGTTTGGCTTATGTTTTAATTTCCATTTGGTCATTCACATCTGATCATTTATATTGTGTCCGTGTGTATTAACTCATGCTAATGGCCTTTGGGGATGATTTATAGAACAAACATGTGCTGACGTGCTGCCCATAGTGTTGCTTAACTTCCTGGCTTCAGTTTCAAATTAAGCAATGGGTCATCCAGTGAAGATAAAATATGGAGCAAATAAAAGGCTTGCACACTTTTGCTTCTTATTTGGTTCTTGTTGGCTGAATGCAACTAAAATTTACATGAAAATGTGACAAAACTAAACCATAACTCATCTATGTGATCATTCCAACTGACAATAAATTAAAACTGGAAATTCATTTGGCCATCTTTTTATAAAACCATAAATCCAAAGTTTGTACAAAATAATAAAGCATTTCAAATAATTTTTTTATTTAAGATTCTTTTTCACATGGTCAAATATTATAATATACATTCTCTCACATCAAAAATAGATATCTATAATATTTTGAGAACTTCAATTTATAAATTTTTAAAATCCGTGAAAACCATGATAATATTATCACAGCGAATGGACATGTAGCCTAGTGGTTACATTGACCTTAGTAGCACCCCAGGTCATGGGTTCGACTCCCAGTGGGAGAGGATTAAACAGGTGTGGGCAAAAAATTCCAGAATAAAAGGACTGAATGTTGTTGCTCTACAGTAAATATTATCACATCTATATATTTGAGCCCAAAATTCTTCCAAATTTATCCAAGCTTTATAATGGAGCTCAAAACCTTCCCTAGTAAGGACATCACATAGTCATGTTTAAAATTTCCAAAGTACGTAGAAAATACACAAAAGGCAAATTAATTAACATAGACTTGCTTAACATAAGATCTATCTAAGAATCCAAGAAAAACGATATGCACCATATGTCCCGTAGATCCTAGATGCAAGTCACCCGTAGATGTCATTCAAAACAAGTTCATGCTCAAATAGGTTGCACTGTTTTTGACTACTAGCAAAGTGGCCCGTCCGATGTGAAGGCTAGAAATCTATAAAGTGGTATCAGATTCACAAATATGAGCCTTTTCTGAGCATAGTTTTGACTTGGGTATGTTTGATTTAATCACGGGTATGTTAATATATATGTTATGTAGTAATCTACTGTGTTGTTATGCATAGTGTACTAACCTTTTTTGTAATCAATGATTCTTATTTGTACCAGCAAATAATAATAATAATAATAGTTTCTATTTGTGTCAGTTTCTAGCCTTTTGATCATAGTAATATTATATTAATAGCGTTAGAGTTTGATTTCGGAATACATGCGTTTATGCATCTGCTTCTGTAAATTAAGACAATGCAAACCATACATAAAAATTATTATGAAACGATGATTCTCATTTTTAATTGGATGCTTACAAATAAGATTTTTTTGTGCACTAACTCCCTAATCAAAGAATGTGTCCAATTTCACAACATACTATTTTCATGTCTAGATGGCCACTTCATCTTGCCCCTGCTCATGTCTTTCTAGGAATGGTTACCGACATCCCCTTTTGTCCTTGTGCTCTTGCTACACAACCGTGCGCACAATCCCAAGTATGTAATTTGAACTCTAATTTATCTTTCCCTTGTTGTAACTAATAATAAATTCATGAAAAAAATTGGTTTGCATTGCACACACACACACACACACACACACACTATGCTAGTGAATTCTTAATGGATCATTTTAAAAATCAAAATCATTGCAATAAAATTCACATCTTCAAAGAAAATTATTGTTGGCTCAATAATGAGATGTTTTCGTGAGAGAGATTCTTTAAAAACCCGCCAACTAAGAATTTGCAAAAGCATTGTAAAAAATATAAATTTGGTACTGCAACTTTTACTCATTGATCCAGCATCACCCTTGGTAATCATATGTTAGGTATCATAACTAGATTAGATTACTATAAACATATGTCTATGGCCGAGTAGCTGGATAATATTTTACTAATATAAACATATGTAATGACCTTTTTACACCATATTAGTTCTTACATTCTGGACACATGCTCAAGCTATATATAATCATGCTGTCAAATTTTTACTATAATTTAATACATAATTTTAGGGCATGTACAATGATTGATCAGATGACTTTACCTTCTTATTTCACACTACATAGATAGGACAAAAAGTTCTGCAATACATTGCCTCTTAGTATCATCTGAATTCAATAACCGCTTATATGCGTCAAATAATATGTGTTGCCCGAATATATTGAAATAAGGTGGGATGAAAATATTGAAGGAAATATGCCCTAGAGGCAATAATAAAGTTATTATTTATTTCCTTATAAAATGATAAATGTTTATTATTCATGTTACAATTGTATTAACCGGAAACATGATACATGCACCTGTTTTGCCTACGCGCTACAGGTGCGCCACTAGCATCACGCCATTAGAATTTTTTACTAATGGCGCACCACGCAGTGCGCCATTAGTATATCCCACGGTGCGCCATTACTATCTGGCTTAGTAATGGCGCACCACATAGAAGTGCGCCATTACTAACAATTTTTTTTAAAAAAAATCAGATTTTTTTTCAATTTTTTCTTAATCTCGAGTCACTATGTCTTAATCTCGGCTCAATATGCTCAATTTTAAGTCAAATCGTACTCTGTGGTCAAACTTCCCGAAAGGTCACCCATCCTCACACTATTCCAGCCGGAGCACGCTTAACTTCACATATCCAACCCCAGCACCAGCTCACTACACAGGCACTTGTTGATATATATATCATATCAATCCTATTAAACTTCGTTGATGTCTAGGACTTTGTTCATATTCATGAGTGTGATGAAATTTTGAAAAAATATTTCAAACTTCCCGGTCATATTACGTATCATATTTTGAAAAAAATTCAATTTTTTAAAATCAATTTTTTTTCTGTTACTAGTGGCGCACCAAGCAAATGGTGCGCCACTAGTTAGTTTGATTTTTTTTCCATTTTCCCCCCTCTAGATCTTAAAAGCCCCGCATCTTTCGTTCTGTTAGGTTTTTGGGGATCTTGAAGATGTTGAACGGGGTTTCCCCATTTAATTCCTACGTAACTTTTCGAGTAGATGATTTTTCATATAAAAAACTTTTTAATCCAGAGTTCGTATGCAAAAGTTATGCCCATTTTACTAAATTCCAGAGAGATTTTGCAAATAAAGTCGAAATTCATATTTGTAAATTTTCCCAACAATTAGACCACATATCACATGGGAAACTTATTTTCTTTTTTAAACTGAAAAGGCGGTCCACGGGGGGGGGGAGGGGGGGCGGGGTGAATTTAGCACCAGGGTTACTAATGGCGCACCTCATGTGTGGTGCGCCATTAGTAGTTTTCAAAAAAAATAAAAAAATTGTTAGTAATGACGCACCAGTGGACAGTGCGTCATTACGAGTTTTTTATATTTTTTTTCAAACTACTAATGGCGCATGGTGGGTGTGGTGCGCCATTACTATGTCAACTAGTAATGGCGCACTATCCCATGGTGCGCCATTACTAACAAATTTTTTTTATTTTTTTTTCAAAACTACTAATGGCGCACCACACACCAGGCGCGCCACTAGTAATATATTACTAATGGCGCACCTGTATCTGGTGCGCCACTGCTATATAGCAGTGGATCACATCATTAGGAGAATGATGTGATTGACTTGGCCCATTCCGTTAGCTTAGCACTTGATCGTTTAGTATGTTGCTATTGCTTTCTTCATGACTTATACATGTTCCTATGACTATGAGATTATGCAACTCCCGTTTACCGGAGGAACACTTTGTGTGCTACCAAACGTCACAACATAACTGGGTGATTATAAAGGTGCTCTACAGGTGTCTCCAAAGGTACTTGTTGAGTTGGCGTATTTCGAGATTAGGATTTGTCATGCCGATTGTCAGAGAGGTATCTCTGGGCCCAATCAGTAATGCACATCACTATAAGCCTTGCAAGCATTGTAACTAATGAGTCAGTTGCGGGATGATGTATTACGGAACGAGTAAAGAGAGTTGCCAGTAACGACATTGAACTAGGTATTGAGATAACGACGATCGAATCTTGGGCAATTAACATACCAATGACAAAGGGAACAATGTATGTTGTTATGCGGTTTGACCAATAAAGATCTTCGTAGAATATGTGGGAGCCAATATGAGCATCCAGGTTCCGCTATTGGTTATTTACCGGAGACGTGTCTCGGTCATGTCTACATAGTTCTTGAACCCGTAGGGTCCGCTCGCTTAAAGTTCGGTGACGATCGGTATTATGAGTTTTTGTGTTTTGATATACCGAAGGTAGTTCGGAGTCCCGGATATGATCACGGACATGACGAGGAGTCTCTAAATGGTCGAGACGTAAAGATCGATATATTGAACGACTATGTTCGAACACCGGAGAGGTTCCGGAAGGTTTCAAACATATACCAGAGTACCGGGGGTTACCGGAACCCCCCCCCCCCCCGGGGGGCTTAGTGGGCCTACATGGGCCTTAGTGGAAATAGAGGGCAGCAAGGGGAGTGTGGGGCACACCCCCCAAGGTCCAAACTGAATTGGTTTAGGGCAGGGGGGGCCGGCCCCCTCTTTTCTTCTCCTCCTCTCCCTTTCCTTCCCCCTCTCCTACTCCTACTAGGAATAGGAGGAGACCTACTCCTAGTGGGAGTAGGACTCCCCCTTGGCGCGCCTCTCCCTGGCCGGCCGCCTCCCCCCTTGCTCCTTTATATACGGGGGCAGGGGGGCACCCCATAGAAACAACAATTGATCATTGATCTTTTAGCCGTGTGTGGTGCCCCCCTCCACCATAATCCACCTCGGTTATATCGTAGCGGTGCTTAGACGAAGCCCTACATCGGTATTATCATCATCACTGTCACCAAGATGCCGTGCTGACGGAACTATCATGTGAGGCTTTGCTGGTTCGGAGCTCGCAGGACATCATCGTGTTGAACGTGTGCAGAACTCGGAGGTGTTGTGCGTTCGGTACTTGGATCGGTGGGATCGTGAAGATGTACGACTACATCAACCGCGTTGTGCTAACGCTTCCGCATTCGGTCTATGCGGGTATGTAGACATACTCTCTGCTCTCGTTGTTGTACATCACCATGATCCTATGTGCGTGTAGGATTTTTTTTGAAATTACCATGTTCCCCAACAGTGGCATCCGAGCTAGGTTTATGCGTAGATGTTACATGCACGAGTTGAACACAAGTGAGTTGTGGGTGATACAAGTCATACTGCCTACCAGCATGTCATACTTTGGTTCGGCGGTATTGTTGGATGAAGCGGCCCGGACCGACATTACGCGTACGCTTGCGCGAGACTGGTTCTCCCAACGTGCTTTGCACACAGGGGACTGGCGGATGTCAGTTTCTCCAACTTTAGTTCACTACTAGAAAAAGGACTATAGATGGGATTGACACTAATGGCACACCAGACAAGCAGTGCGCCATTAGTATATACTAATGGCGCACCACCTTCTGATACGCCATTAGAGTTGAAACTACTAATGGCGCACCTGGCCCAGGGTGCGCCATTAGTATCAAATTTTTTTTAACTAGTGCGCCTGTCCAAACATACTAATATCGCATCCAGACACAATGCGCCATTACTAGTTGTAACTAGTAATGGCGCACCGGCCGGAAAGTGCGCCACTAATGTCGTTTTTTTATTATATTTTTTATTCTTTTTTTGCAAAAACTACTAATAGCGCACTGTTCCACCGTGCGCCATTACTAGTTTAAACTAGTAATGGCGCACTGTTGAACAGTGCGCCATTAGTATGTTTTTTTATTATATTTTTTATTCTTTTTTTGCAAAACTACTAATGGCGCACTGTTCCACCATGCGCCATTACTAGTTTAAACTAGTAATGGAGCTAGTAATGGCGCACTGTGGAACAGTGCGCCATTAGTATGTTTTCTTTTTTTTTCTTTTGCAAAACTACTAATGGCGCACCACCAGAAGGTGCGCCATTAGTATCCTGGATTACTAATGGCGCATTTAGTGTTGGTGCGCCAGTAGTAAGTGGGCAGCAACAAGATATTTTGGACAGCCTCTCCTACCCACACTCACTTTCTCCCCACTTCATTCACTCCACCTCCTCCTTGTCTCGGGTGTCTCCTCTTTTTCACCTCATTTCCACCATAGATTCATTCAATTTAAGTGGTTAAATTACCTTGTTTTGATAGGTAAGTAAGGTGGGAAGCTATATTTATGTTGTTCTCCCTACAACAATGTGCACATGCACTTTTTATGGCCTAGCTAGATCTATGTATGTTCGTGGTGTTGCATATGTTTGTGGTGTTGCATATGTGTTTGTGTTTGGAGGTGTACCGGTATTTGAAATGCGATAGTTGCCAATATTTTGCCGGAATGTTGATTCATTTCTGTTTTGGCGAGAATTTTGGCATTAAGCATTCTTTTTGGTACTATTTTTAGGGAAAGTCATGCCAAATTTTTTCTTGGTTCTAAAATATCGTTTTGCTCTACCCCGCAGGCGACCATGGTCCGCATGATGACCGAAGGCATCGTGAATAGGTTTTTGAGGTCTGCGAAGGCCGAGATGCTTCAAAAGAACAAGACGGAGATAAGATGTCCGTGTCGAAGATGCAAGCTGAAGAGCCTTATTGCGGACCCGGAATCCGGGCAGGTGCGGGACCACCTGCTCTTGCGTGGTTTCATGGATGGCTATCGGTGGCAAGGTGATGAAGATGACTACGAAGTCGTCCATGGGGGCCGGGCAAGAAATGAGGAAGGGCAGCAAGACAACCACCGCGGCTCGGGCGGGCGAGAAGACGAAGAATCCCCAGGAGATGATCACGACGGTGATGTTGTACACAGTCATCATGTAGAAGATGCAGGACATGATGATGAGTAAGATGCCGGAGCAGACGACGGGCATGATCATGAAGATGATGATGCCGGCGGAGCAGACGACGCTGGACCATCGATGGGCTGGGTGCAGGACCCTCATATTCAAGAGCTGCTTCTCAAGCAGACGGATAACGCAAGAGCTGCCGCCCGAGAGAAAGCCAAGATGGATCAACTTGAGTTAGACGCGGTTACTCCATTGTATGAAGGATGCAGGCCCGAGGATACCCGCCTGAAAGTAACGCTCATGGCTTTGGAGATGAAGGTAAAACACAAAATGACCGACGCATGCTTCGACGAGAACATGTCATTCTGGCACGAACGTCTTCCCAGGGGGAACAAGTGCCCGACCAGTTTGGAGGAGGCAAAGAAAATCGTGTGTCCTCTGGATTTACCGCACGTGAAATACCATGTGTGCATGAACAATTGCATCATTTATCGGGACGAGCACGCGGAGTCTACCATATGTCCGGTGTGCGGCGTCACTCGATACAAGAAGAGGAAGAAAGCTCCTCGAAAAGTGGTGTGGTACTTTCCGATCACTCCTCGTCTGCAGCAGTATTTCGCGGACCCTAAGGTAGCAAAGCTCCTGCGTTGGCACACGGATAGGAAGGAGAAGAAGCGAGAAGATGACGCAAATGATCCGGAGATAGATAAAAAAGACAAGATGCTGAGTCACCCTAAGGATGCGAGCCAGTGGCAAGCGTTGAACTTCGAAGACCCAGAATTTGGGAACGATCCAAGGAACATCGTGCTGGGTGCGAGCACCGATAGAGTCAATCTGTTTGGCAGCCAGAGAAGCACACATAGCACCTGGCCTGTGTTTGTATGGATGTACAACCTTCCCCCCTGGTTGTGCATGAAGAGGAAGTACATTCACATGAGTATGCTAATTGAAGGACCGAAACAACCAGGGAACGACATCAATCTGTATCTGGGGCTGCTGAAAGAGGAGCTTGACACGCTGTGGAAAACGCCAGCCAATACGTGGGACGCCGCAGAGAAAGAATATTTCCCTATGAGAGCCGCGCTGCTCACGACGGTGCACGACTATCTCGGTTACGGATATGTCGCGGGGCAGGTGGTCCACGGATTTTCTGGATGCTTCAGGTGCATGCATGACACAACGTATCGCCAGCTAGATACAGATCCCGGGTCTCCGAAAACCGTGTTCATGGGACATCGAAGGTGGCTTCGCGACGATGACCCGTGGAGAAAACGCAAGGATCTGTTTGATGGTGAAACCGAACCCCGAGGACGCCCGCGTACGAGGAGCGGCGAGGAAATAGACGAGCTGTTGAAAAATTGGAAAGACTGCCCACTGCCGGGAAAGAAGCAAAAGGCGCCAGAGCCGGGAAAGAAGCGAAAGGCGCCAGAGCCGCTGCTGAAGGTATGGAAAACGAGGTCTGTTTTCTGGGACTTGCCGTACTGGAAGATCCACCGTGTGCCTCACAGCCGTGATGTCATGCATATCACAAAGAACATGTGCGAGAGTCTGCTTGGTACCCTGCTCAACATGCCAGAGAGGACCAAAGATGGGCCGAAAGCAAGGGCAGACTTGAAATCAATGGGCATCAGGTAGGAGCTTCACGCTATATATGATGATCATGATGATGATGATGATCATGAGGCGAAGCAGGACACGGAAAGTCGTCGCAAAGGCAAAAAGGCCAAGAAGACCGGAAATGACTACCCTCCCGCGTGCTTCACTCTAAGTCAGGAGGAGATCGAGCAGTTTTTCACCTGCCTCGTAGGAGTAAAACTTCCTTACGGTTACGCGGGGAAGATAAGCAGATACCTAGACCCAGCGAAGCTAAAGTTCAGCGGGATGAAGTCTCACGACTGTCACGTGCTGATGACGCAGATACTTCCAGTTGCAATCCGTGGGATCATGGACGCGCACGTCCGTGAAACCCTAGTCGTGGACGATATCATCCAACTCGGGACGACTTTCCTGCACAACATGATGCCATTCGAAAGGATGAATGGTGTCATCAAAGGATACGTTCGCAACATGTCACGTCTAGAGGGAAGCATAGCCAGAGGCTTTCTCACCGAAGAGTGCATCTCCTACTGCACGAATTATCTAGGCATCGAGAACCCCGTTGGTCTGCCCGTCAACAGGCACCTCGGCAGGCTCGCTGGATGGGGTCACCATGAGGGTCGTCGTGAAATGCATGTCGACTTCGAGGGTCGACTCGCCGACATTGAAAGAGCAAACCTAGTCGCGCTACAACACATAGACGTGGTCGATCCTTGGGTGGTAGAGCACAAAACCTTTATTAAGAAGACGTACAATGACCGAGGCCAACAGAGGACGGACGGAGATATACTCAAAGAGCACAACTCATGTTTCACGCGTTGGTTCAAGCAGAAGCTTCTATCGTACCCTTTACATGAGGATTCTTCCGCGGAAGAACAACTCACATTCGCCTTGTCACAGGGCACCGAGCACAACCTGATGACCTATGAGGCGTACGATATCAACGGCTACACATTCTACATCGAGGCCAAGGACATGAAGAGCGATGGTTATCAGAACTCCGGGGTAACGACAAGGACAGATACTACGGAAGGATCGAGGAGATCTGGGAGCTGAGCTACGCTGGAGAGAAGGTCCCGATGTTCTGTGTCAGATGGGCCAAGAGCGTCCTAAAAGAAGACCGGTATTTCACCACCATGGTTATACCCGAAGCCAAATCCAAGACCGCGGGCGCAAACGTCACCGCGAAAAATGAGCCATGGGTACTGGCTTCCCAAGTGGACCAATGCTTCTTCATTACCAACCCGTCAAAGCCCAGTCGTGTTGTCGTGAGGAGAGGCAAAAGGAAGATCATCGGAATGGATGGAGTAGCCAATGAGCAAGACTTCGACAAGTACGGCGACCCGAGGATCGAACATGACGACGATGATGAAGTAGCAGCATACACCACAAGAAGAAGCAGGACCACCCTACCTAAAGGACGTCCGTTCCACAGAAGAACTCCATTTGCGAAAAAGAAGGGCAAGAAGATTGTGAACAGATAGATAGCTAAGATCGATTGTATTTAAATCGTAGCCTTCATTTCTCGATTGTATTTCATGGGCACTTTTTGAACTATCATGAATATTTTTAAATTTCATGGCAGTGGCAGTGGCAGTGCATCCTAAGCAATGGAGGCCTTTTTTCACATGCCAATGTATTTTCCATGTTGTGATGGAGGCCTTTTTTTCCTTGTCCACCCGAGAGGCCCTTGAGTTTGCTGCAATGTCGATTAACTTCCGTTCCGGCAAATTCGGGTACTCCATATGTCCTATTTTCAGCAAAGGTCATGCTGAAATTTTCCGTGAATTTTAGCATCACTTTGCTAAAAATAGGACATATGGGGTACTTGTGACTAATGCATGGGCCAGGGTATCTTAGTAGCTAATTAAGTAGGATCAAGTGCCCCGGCGTACTTGTGACTAATGCATGGCTTTTAGGGTGCCTCGGTGTCGATAAAAACCGAAATGATGAAAGCTTAGGCTTTTAGGGTGCCTCAGCGTCGAAAAACCCTCAATGATAAAAGCTTAGCTTTTAGGATGCCTCGGTGTGGACAAACCCTAAATGATGAGACCATGATCTTGTTCCTTGACAATAACCAACTTTTTGACCAAACTTTGTTCCTATTTAGAGAGAAACATGGCCAACAACGATGAGGCCAGGGGTTCGGGCGTCAAGGCATTCTGGGAGCTGTCCCAGGAGATGGGGGAACAACCTCACTTGTATGAGGACGCCGCCTTCCCCACCGATCCTGAGACCACTGATGGTACCGCCGAGGATGACCCCACTGATGCCACCACTGATGGTGCCGCCGAGGATGCCACCACTGATGATGGCGGCGCACGCACAGATGGCAGCCAACCGAAGAGGCAACGGAAGGACCGGCGCCCGACCGTGCTCCGCACCCTCAAGGAGGAAGTTACTGAAGTGGACTCCAACGGGAATCCGGCGCCCGAACGAATAGTCAAGGGGTACTCGCTTCAGCTCGGGTGCATTCTCCGCAGCACCGTCTCGATCAACACCGAGAACCTCAGGCATCCTGACCGTGGGAATTTGCGCAACCTCCTCTTCACGAAGCTGCACGAACGATACAAGTTCCCCGCTGAATTTGAAAACACAAGCCTCAAAGGGAATAAAGTGAACAGTGCTGCCCTCACAAAGATGAGCACGACCCTGTCTACTTGGAAAAGCAATGTGAAGAGAATGATCGAGAAAGGTGAGAGTTATGAGAAGATCAAGGAGAAAAATCCTTCGATCACCGAAGATGACTACAACGACTTCAAGATCAATTGCTTGAGCACCGCAAACTCCGAATCAAGTAAGTGGGGGAAAGAAATGCGGGAGCTGAACTTAGGGGAACACACACTCGGTCCCGGCGGTTACAGAGTGGCGGAGCCTATATGGGACAAGGAGGAGGCGGACCGTGCCGAGCAAGGCCTACCGCCCCTCTTCGATAAATATGGTGACAAGCAGACCAGGAACTTTGTCAGGGCCCGGTACAAGAAGGACCCGAAAACAAAGGAGCTTACCACGGATCCGAAGACCAGGGCGCTTCAGCTTGTTCTGGTAAGGAATACACCCCCGCGTAATTAGCTCCATATGGTTGCATTCTAATTAATGAAGCCAAATTTCTAAATGGTTCACATTCCTTCCGCAGGCGACTGAAAGCAGTAGCGCGGGGTCGACTAAGAGCAACCCTTGGGACACCACTCTAAATAGGGCGTTGAATGTAATGAAGAACAAGGATAAGCTCAGTAAGCCGACGTCAGCTGGTCGTGTGGCCGGCAAAGGCTTGCCGACAAAATGGTCGTCATACTATAACACTGGTGGGCGAAAGGAGAAAAAGACAAGCTCGGAAAGCCAGGCGCGCGAGGTTCAAGAACTCAGGGCACAGGTGGCGCGGATTCCGGAGATTGTCCAAGAGCAAGTGCAACAACAACTCGGAGCGACGATCACCGCCATTGTGCCTACCTTGATCCAGGGGATTAGTGCGTGGATTGCGGGCGGCCAATAGGGGCCGCCCCCAATTCCTAGCTTCACGGCCAGCAACTCGCAGAACGCGATGGCGGGGCCATTGGTGTCTCCGGCGGAGGAGGCATTGGTGTCTCCGACGCTGGCATGGGAGCTTAATGCACCCGGGTGTACGTCGGCCGGCACCTCTGCAGCAAGCGGCCCCTCCGTCAACTGCACGCCCGCCGTTTGCGGTGCCTCGACATTAGCCGAGCTCGACGCCATCATCACGGTAACTAATTAAGCCTCTCTCGTCCGAGGACTTCATCTCCTTGCCTTTGACTGGGCATCCCTGACGCCCTACATGTTTTCGCAGGGCGCCGCCGACGTTCCGTGCACTCTCCTGCACTTCGTGAACAACGAGTTGGTCGATGACGCCAAGGGCAAAATCGTTCAACTGGGCAACCCCTTGTTCCACGGTACCCAGATGCCACCCAACTTGTTTAGGGTTCAACTGGTTCAGGTGCTGCCAGGCTACGACGAGTTGTTACCTCCGATTCGACCCGTCGGGGCTGACGATGATGACGTGATGACCCTTAGCGCCTGCCTGAGCAGGCCCCTGCTTTGGCCGAAGAGCCAGATTCATTTGGGGGCGGGGGACACCACCCCAAAGGCAACACCGCCGGTCGTGCCGGCGCCAAGTCGGCCCCATGGCAAGACCGCCGCAACGGTGCCAGACATCCCTATGCCACTGGATCCAAACATGCATATGGCATAGGATCAGAACAACGACGACGACGATACATTTGCCAACGTCGATCAGTACTTTGCCGATCATGGGTACGGTGGCGACTTCATGGGGCCTCCTTCTCAAGAACCCAACCCAACAAAGGACGTGCGCGATCTAGCTGGTACCGCGGAGAAGCCAAGTTGCAACAGGCGTCGTCTGCCGTTCAGCTCTCAGGAGACGCCTCCAGCTGCCGACTTCACCGAGCCTTAGATAGGCGAGGTGCGAAATATTATCAGCCCCAACACACTCAAGAAGGCGGTCTGTGAGCAGAACTCGGTCCCATTATAGGAGAAGAAGAAGGCACGCAAAAGAAAGACTAACAAGGGTGCGGGCCAGCCGGCACCGAGTACGATCCGTGCTCAGGACGGGCCACCTTCACCTAAGGATATCTCGAGGAGGGTGCATGTGGCGGGTAGGCCGATGCTACCGAGAAATATGCTCGATGCTGCAACCGGTGCTATGCGGAGTCTGCATGACAGTGTTCTTTCTTTGCAGAAGCGGCGTCTCAGAGAGAAGGATGTGGCATACCCGGTTTTCGCGGCCAAGGTGCCAGAGGGCAAGGGCTTTGTGGATAACTCCATCGGGGGTACGATCGTCCTGCGGTTTTATGACATCCACGCTATGTTGAACCTTCATCCGCTGCACTACACCTTCGTTCGGCTATTTTCGCTGAGTATGGAGATGCGGATCATTCGCGACAAGACCCCGGACATCGTGATAGTCGACCCCTTCTACATGCGTGCCAAGATCTTGGGCAGCGCTGGGGACCGGGTAGTCGCGAGTTCTTACCTCGAAGGCGTCATTCTAGCAAACCAAGATAAGGATAACTTCCTCGTGCCTTACTTTCCCGAGTAAGTCCTCCCCTCAACCGCCCCGTAACATATGCATTCTTAGATTTCGATCATTTTTCTTTTAACATTCCGTGTTTTCTGCAGTGACACACGTTGCACGCTCATCCTCCTAAGCCCCAAATATTCCATGGCCACGTATTTCGACCCGGACCGTCAGTCGAACGTAGACTACACAAATGTCAAGAAGGTTCATGATGATGTTCTCCCTGGCTACGTCAAATCTGGAGGCACCTTCACCAGGCCTATTCGTAAGTATGGCAAGCACGTGTTCTCCCACAACACGACGTTCTGCTGCATCAAGCAGCCGCCTGGCGGTCAGAAGGGTGCCTACTACGCCATCCATCACATGCGGGTGATCGTACGGGACCATCATCAACTTCTGCTACCGAGTAGACTCAAAGATTGGGCCGCGAGCGTGTCGGCAATCTAGGACGCGGACATTAGACAAGAATTCTTTCGCATCCAGTCGGAGTTTGCGGAAATCATCCATCAAGATGTCCTCCGTACCTCGGGGCAGTTCTACCTCAAAAATCAACCGTCCAACAGTGACATCGACACAATCCTACAAATGCAGGCTGACAACGGCCGTTGTTTCATGACTCCCACGATAGACGGGGTCTTCATCCACGCTCCGGTCCCTTGAGTCGAGTCGAAAGCAGTGATGCTGTGTCTAGTTCTGAAACATCGATTGGCTCATGTTGTAATTAAACTTTAATGAACTTGTAGTATGTCTCTTTGGTCTCGAGAGTCGTTCAACTTAGATGTAATCGATGCTATTAATGTCTTGCTTTTCTCTTCCGATCGTTCTGTTGCATACTTATATATTGCTTATGTATTGTGTGTGAATTGGTACTAACGTTTTGTTTGGCTACTGCATAGCGATGCCGTGGTATGTCGTGTACAAGGGTAAGGTTTCCGGAGTCTACGACGACTGGGAGGAGTGTCGGAGACAGGTTCACCGATTCAGCGGTAACAGTTACAAAGGGTACACCACTAGGGCCGAGGCCGAATCTAGATACGCCCGCTATCTAGCGGGAGAGGGGAAGGAGCGTTGGAGGAACCGGATGAAGACGAGTTTCATCATGATGATGCTCATCGTGATGACCGCAGCTCTCTTCTATGTGATGGTAGTTTAGATGATCGATATCGACTTGTAATGTGAAGACAAACTCGCGGTCTCGAGACTTGTAATATAATGTTCTATCTTTGTTCGGTCTTTTCAATTCGGAGACTAATATGATGAATTGTATTCGGAGACTAAAATGATGAATTGTATTCAGAGACTAATCTTCTATTGTATTCGATGAATCTGTTGTTGATGTGTGCTGTCTATATTTTGTCCAATTATACATTTTGTAACCTGTGCAAAAAACAGAAAATAAATAAAATAAAATAAAACCTAATATTCATACTAATGGCGCATCACATCATAGTGCGCCATTATTATGCCAAAGGATACTAATGGCGCATCATTAAACAGTGCGCCATTAGTATGCCGAAGTTACTAATGGCGCATCATGTTGTTGTGCGCCATTAGTATGCCAAAGCACCTGGGTATACATGGCCCCCTGGGAGGCATACTAATGGCGCATTGTTGTATATACTAATGACGCATCTGAGGTGCGCCATTAGTATACCAGATACTAATGGCGCACCAGTGGTGTGCCATTAGTAAAATATACTAATGGCGTGGCACTAATGGCGCACCACTAATGCGCCATTAATGGCCAAATTAGGTGCGCCATTAGTAGGCCTTTTCCTAGTAGTGGTTGAACTGAGTATGGCTACGCCCGGTCCTTGCGATGGTTCAAATAGCACTAACTTGACCAACTATCGTTGTAGTTTTTATGCGTAGGTAAGAACGGTTCTTGCTCAGCCCGTAGCAGCCACGTAAAAACTTGCAACAACAAAGTAGAGGACGTCTAACTTATTTTTGCAGGGCATGTTGTGATGTGATATGGTCAAGACATGATGCTATATTTATTGTATGAGATGATCATGTTTTGTAACAGAGTTATCGGCAACTGGCAGGAGCCATATGGTTGTCGCTTTATTGTATGCAATGCAATCGCCCTGTAATTGCTTTATTTTATCACTAAGCGGTAGCGATAGTCATAGAAGCAATAGTTGGCGAGACGACAACGATGCTACGATGGAGATCAAGGTGTCGCGCCGGTGGTGATCATGACGGTGCTTTAGAGATGGAGATCAAAGGCACAAGATGATGATGGCCATATCATATCACATATTGATTGCATGTGATGTTTATCCTTTATGCATCTTATTCTGCTTTGTTTGAAGGTAGCATTATAAGATGATCTCTCATTAAATTTCAAGGTAAAAGTGTTCTCCCTGAGTATGCACTATTGCCAAAGTTCGTCATGCCAAGACACCACGTGATGATCGGGTGTGATAAGCTCGACGTTCATCTACAATGGTTGTAAGACAGTTTTACAAACGCAGAATACTCGGGTTAAACTTGACGAGCCTAGCATATGCAGATATGGCCTCGGAACACTGAGATCGAAAGGTTGAGCGTGAATCATATAGTAGATATGATCAACATAGTGATGTTCACCATTGAAAACTACTCCATTTCACGTGATGATCGGTTATGGTTAGTTAATATGGATCATGTGATCACTTAGATGATTAGAGGGATGTCTATCTAAGTGGGAGTTCTTAAGTAATATGATTAATTGAACTTAAATTTATCATGAACTTAGTGCCTGATAGTATTTTTCTTGTCTATATTATTGTAGATAGATGGACTGTGCTATTGTTCCATTGAATTTTAATGCATTCCTTGAGAAAGAAAAGTTGAAAGATGATGGTAGCAATTACACGAACTGGGTCCGTAACTTGAGGATTATCCTCATTGGTGCACAGAAGAATTACGTCCTGGAAGCACCGCTGGGTGCCAGGCCTGCTGTAGATGCTGTTGATGATGTTAAGAACATCTGGCAAAGTAAAGCTGATGACTACTCGATAGTTCAGTGTGCCATGTTTTACGGCTTAGAACCGGGACTTCAACGACGTTTTCAATGTCATGGAGCATATGAGATGTTCCAGGAGTTGAAGTTAATATTTCAAGGAAATGCCCGGATTGAGAGATATGAAGTCTCCAATCAGTTCTATAGCTGCAAGATGGAGGAGAATAGTATTGTCAGTGAACATATACTCAAAATGTCTGGGTATCCTAATCACTTGACTCAACTGGGAGTTAATCTTCCTGTTGATAGTCTCATTGACAGAGTTTTTGAATCACTGCCACCAAGCTACAAGAGGTTCGTGATGAACTATAATATGCAAGGGATGAATAAGACAATTCCCGAGCTCTTCGCAATGCTAAAGGCAGTGGAGGTAGAAATCAAGAAGGAGCATCAAGTGTTGATGGTCATCAAGACCACTAGTTTCAAGAAAAAGGGTAAAGAGAAGAAGAAGGGGAACTTCAAGAAGAACAACAAACAAGTTGCTGCTCAGGAGAAGAAACCCAAGTCTGGACCTAAGCCTGAGACTGAGTGCTTCTACTGCAAATAGACTGGTCACTGGAAGCGGAACTGCCCCATGTATTTGGCGGATAATAAGGATGGCAAGGTGAACATATGTGATATACATGTTATTGATGTGTACCTTACCAGAACTCGCAGTAGCACATGGGTATTTGATACTGGTTCTGTTGCTAATATTTGCAACTTGAAACAGGGACTACGGATTAAGCGAAGACTGGCTAAGGACGAGGTGACGATGCGCGTGGGAAATGGTTCCAAAGTCGATGTGATCGCCGTCAGCACGCTACCTCTACATCTACCTTCGGGATTAGTTTTAGACCTGAATAATTCTTATTTCGTGCCAGCGTTGAGCATGAACATTATATCTGAATCTTGTTTGATGCGAGACGGTTATTCATTTAAATCTGAGAATAATGGTTGTTCTATTTATATGAGTAATATCTTTTATGGTCATGCACGCTTGAAGAGTGGTCTATTTGTGTTAAATCTCAATAGTAGTGACACACATATTCATAATGTTGATGCCAAAATATGCAGAGTTGATAATGTTAGTGCAACTTATTTGTGGCGCTGCCGTTTGGGTCATATTGGTGTAAAGCGCATGAAGAAACTCCATACTGATGGACTTTTGGAATCACTTGGTACTTGCGAACCATGCCTCATGGGCAAGATGACTAAAACGTCGTTCTCCGGAACAATGGAGCGAGCAACAAATTTTTTGGAGATCATACATACTGATGTATGTGGTCCAATGAATATTGAGGCCCGTGGCGGGTATCGTTATTTTCTCACGTTCACAGATGATTTGAGCGGATATGAGTATATCTACTTAATAAAACATAAGTCTGAAACATTTGAAAAGTTCATAGAATTTCAGAGTGAAGTGGAAAATAATCGTAATAAGAACATAAAGTCTCTACGATCTGATCGTGGAGGAGAATATTTGAGTTACGAGTTTGGTATACATTTGAAACAATGCGGAATAGTTTCACAATACAGGCCACCTGGAACACCAAAGCATAATGGTGTGTCCGAACGTCGTAATTGTACCTTATTAGATATGGTGCAATCTATGATGTCTCTTACTGATTTACCACTATCGTTTTGGGGTTATGCTTTAGAGACGGCTACATTCATGTTAAATAGGGCACCATCAAAATCCGTTGAGACGGCGCCTTATGAACTATTGGCAAGAAACCAAAGTTGTCATTTCTTAAAGTTTGAGGCTACGATGCTTATGTGAAAAATCTTGAACCAGATAAGCTCGAAGCCAAATCGGAGAAATATGTCTTCATAGGATACCCAAAGGAAACTGTTGGGTACACCTTCTATCACAGATCCGAAGGCAAGACATTCATTGCTAAGAATGGATCCTTTCTAGAGAAGGAGTTTCTCTCAAAAGATGTGAGTGGGAGGAAAGTAGAACTTGATGAGGTAACTGTACCTGCTCCCTTATTGGAAAGTAGTTCATCACAGAAACCGGTTCCTGTGACGCCTACACCAATTAGTGAGGAAGCTAATGATGATGATGATGAAACTTCAGATCAATTTACTACCGAACCTCGTAGGTCAACCAGAGTAAGATCCGCACTAGAGTGGTACGGTAATCCTGCTCTGGAGGTCATGTTGCTAGACCATGACGAACCTACGAACTATGAGGAAGCGATGATGAGCCCAGATTCCGCAAAATGGCTTGAGGCCATGAAATCTGAGATGAGATCCATGTATGAGAACAAAGTGTGCACTTTGGTTGACTAGCCCAATGATCGTCAAGCCATCTAGAATAAATGGATCTTCAAGAAGAAGACAAACGCTGATGGTAATGTTATTGTCTACAAAGCTCGACTTGTTGCGAAAGTTTTTCAACAAGTTCAAGGAGTTGACTACGATGAGACCTTCTCACCCGTAGCGATGCTTAAGTCCGTCCAAATCATGTTAGCTATTGCCGCATTTTGTGATTATGAAATTTGGCAAATGGATGTAAAAACTGCATTCCTGAATGGATTTATGGAAGAAGAGTTGTATATGATGCAGCCTAATGGTTTTATCGATCCAAAAGGTACCAACAAAGTGTGCAAGCTCCAGCAATCCATTTATGGACTGGTGCAAGCCTCTCGGAGTTGGAATAAACGCTTTGATAGTGTGAACAAAGCATATGGTTTTATACAGACTTTTGGAGAAGCCTATATTTACAAGAAAGTGAGTGGGAGCTCTGTAGCATTTCTAATATTATATGTGGATGACATATTGTTGATTGGAAATGATATAGAATTTCTGGATAGCATAAAAGGATACTTGAATAAGAGTTTTTCAATGAAGGACCTCGGTGAAGCTGCTTACATATTGGGCATCAAGATCTATAGAGATAGATCAAGACGCTTAATTGGACTTTCACAAAGCACATACCTTGGCAAAGTTTTGAAGAAGTTCAAAATGGATCAGGCAAAGAAAGGGTTCTTGCCTGTATTACAAGGTGTGAAGTTGAGTAAGACTCAATGCCCGACCACTGCAGAAGATAGAGAGAAAATCAAAGATGTTCCCTATGCTTCAGCCATAGGCTCTATCATGTATGCAATGTTGTGTACCAGACCTGATGTTTGCCTTGCTATTACTTTAGCAGGGAGGTACCAAAGTAATCCAGGAGTGTATCACTGGACAGCGGTCAAAAACATCCTAAAGTACCTGAAAAGGACTAAGGATATGTTTCTCATTTATGGAGGTGACAAAGAGCTCATCATAAATGGTTACGTTGATGCAAGCTTTGACACTGATCTGGACGATTCTAAATCGCAATCCGGATACGTGTTTATATTAAACGGTGGAGCTGTCAATTGGAGCAGTTCTAAACAGAGCGTCGTGGCGGGATCTACATGTGAAGCGGAGTACATTGCTGCTTCGGAAGAAGCAAATGAAGGAGTCTGGATGAAGGAGTTCATATCCGATCTTGGTGTCATACCTAGTGCATCAGGTCCAATAAAAATCTTTTGTGAAAATACTGGTGCAGTTGCCTTGTCAAAGGAATCCCGATTTCACAAGAGAACCAAGCACATCAAGAGACGCTACTCCATTCGGGATCAAGTCCAGGTGGGAGACATAGAGATTTGGAAGATACATACGGATCTGAATGTTGCAGACCCGTTGACTAAGCCTCTTCCATGAGCAAAACATGATCAGCACCAAGGCTCCATGGGTGTTAGAATCATTATTGTATAATCTAGATTATTGACTCTAGTGCAAGTGAGAGACTGACGGAAATATGCCCTACATGCAATAATAAAGTTATTATTTATTTCCTTATATCATGATAAATGTTCATTATTCATGCTAGAATTGTATTAACCGGAAACATGATACATGTGTGAATAGATAGAAAAAACACAGTGTCACTAGTATGCCTCTACTTGACTAGCTCGTTGATCAACATATGGTTATGTTTCCTAGCCATAGACATGAGTTGTCATTTGATTAACGGGATCACATCATTAGGAGAATGATTGATTGACTTGATCCATTCTATTAGCTTAGCACTTGATTGTTTAGTATGTTGCTATTGCATTCTTCATGACTTATACATGTTCCTACAACTATGAGATTATGCAACTCTCATTTACCAGAGGAACACTTTGTGTGCTATCAAACATCACAACGTAACTGGGTGATTATAAAGGTGCTCTATAGGTGTCTCCGAAGGTACTTGTTGAGTTGGCGTATTTCGAGATTATGATTTGTCACTCCAATTGTCAGAGAGGTATCTCTGGGCCCACTCGGTAATGCACATCACCATAAGCCTTGCAAGCATTGTAACTAATGAGTTAGTTGCGGGATGATGTATTACGGAACGAGTAGAGAGACTTGCCGGTAACGAGATTGAACTAGGTATTGAGATACCTACGATTGAATCTCAAGGCAGGTAACATACCAATGACAAAGGGAACAACGTATGTTATTCTGCGGTTTGACCGATAAAGATCTTCATAGAATATGTGGGAGCCAATATGAGCATCCAGGTTCCGCTATTGGTTATTGACAGGAGACGTGTCTCTGTCATGTCTTCATAGTTCTCGAACCCTTAGGGTCCGCACGATTAAAGTTCGGTGACGTTCGGTATTATGAGTTTTTGTGTTTTGATGCACCGAAGGTAGTTCGGAGTCCCGTATATGATCACGGACATAACGAGGAGTCTCGAAATGGTGGAGACGTAAAGATCAATATATTGGACGACTATGTTTGGACACCAGAAAGGTTTCGGAAGATTTCAAACATATACCGGAGTACCGGGGTTTACGGGAACCCCCCCCCCCCCCCCGGGGGGGGGGGGGCTTAATGGGCCAACATGGGCCTTAGTGGAAATAGAGGGCAGCAAGGGGAGTGTGGGGCGCGCCCCCCCAAGGCCCAAACCGAATTGGTTTAGGGAAAGGGGGGCGGCCCCCTCTTTCCTTCTCCTCCTCTCCCTTTCCTCCCCCCTCTCCTACTCCTACTAGGAATAGGAGGACACCTACTCCTAGTGGGAGTAGGACTCCCCCTTGGCGCGCCTCTCCCTGGCCGGCTGCCTCCTCCCCCTTGCTCCTTTATATACGGGGGCAGGGGGCACCCCATAGAAACAACAATGGATCATTGATCTCTTAGCCGTGTGTAGTTCCCCTCTCCACCATAATACACCTCGATCATATCATAGCGGTGTTTAGGCGAAGCCCCTGCATTGGTAGCATCATCATCACCGTCACCACGCCGTTGTGCTGACGAAACTCTCCTGCGAAGCTTTTCTGGATCGGAGCTCGCGGGACGTCATCGAGTTGAATGTGTGCAGAACTCGGAGGTGCCGTGTGTTCTGTACTTGGATCGGTCGGATCGTGAAGACGTATGACTATATCAACTGTGTTGTGCTAACGCTTCCGCATTCGGTCTATGAGGGTACGTAGACACACTCTCCCCTCTCGTTGTTATACATCACCATGATCCTGTGTGTGCATAGGAAATTTTTTGAAATTACTACGTTCCCCAACAAATATGGCATCTCATGCCTTTATTTGAAATTTCGATCTCTTGGCCAACAAAAGCAAACATATTTTTTATCTCTCTCTTACATGTCCGAATCATTCTAAGATTCGTTGCTAAGATAGAAGCATTGTACATTTCCTTGACGTGCATGGTTTTATGTCACTACATTGCCTGCCATATGCCCTAATGTCTCAGTTAAGAAACAATTAAAATAAAGTGCCGGGAGGATTATCACATATTATCATATATATATATAGACTGATGCTCAGTTATTATAAATTTTATTGCACCATATTTGTGCAACAGCAAATTAAGCTTAACTAGTAAACCATGTTACAAACGCACATTTATTAAGAAGGAAATCCTCTATGTGGACCATCTAGTAGAAGTCGACCCAGGGAACTAATCGAATAAAATACTTGTCGAGCTTATCTTAGGCGCACCGACGTTGAAAATTTCTACACCCTGTGCTTCCGGCACCAAAAGTGCATGCAGCATAAGTACTCTGTCCTATGTTGTTGACGGGGGTCTGTTGTGCACAATGCCTATTTTTTCTAATGAATGGACATAAAAGCCCGGAAATCATAGGTTGGATTATTATATATAGATAAATAGACGGTGCAATAAAATGGTGTTATAGTTGCTACTTGCCACATGTAGCTAGTTCGGACTGGGCCGTATACACATTGCAAGTCACCTTGTCTCATGTTGCTGAGGTATAAGATGAATAGTGAGATGTGATGAACACCTTTTTATTTGCCAGGGAACGAACATTTGTTTAAAAAATAGTGTGATGTTAGGAACCTCTTTTAGCTAACGATGCCAACGTGTATGAAAGATTGGAGCCATGAACATAACCCATCGATCCTTTTGTTCAGAGTCTGCTGGCATGTCGTTGTTGAGTTGAGGTGGATGTGTAACATCCAAATTTTTTAATTTGGATGTTATATATAGATCATCATATGCATATCATGTTTTATTTGTATTTTGTTTGTGATCCTAGAAATCTTTGGGGGCGTTTGTTTCCAGGGACTTTTTTGTGTAGGGACTAGAAAAAGTCCCTCTTAGAGACTTTTTTACCAAACGGGAGAGACTTTTTAAGAACTAAACTAGGCATTTGGGACTAAATGAAGAAGACTCTCAAGAAGAGTCTTTTTAGGACTTTTCCAACAACGCCCCTTCATGCATTCAATGGCCCGCCATCCCATGATGTTGTTTGATTGTTATTTTTCTATATACTAGAGGCAACATGGTCATTTAATAACCTCTAAGAAGGGACTAGGGACTTTTTAGTCTCTGAAAACAAACAGGAAGGGACTTTTTAGGGACTAGTGACATTTTAGTTGGCACTAGAAAAAGTTCTAGGACTTATGAACCAAACAGAGCCTTAAGCAACTCAAGGACCCATGGAGAGAGTTGGGGATTTTATTTATTTTCATATTTGAAATTTCTCAAAATTCAAAAGAGGATCATTTTGGTTTTAATAATTTATCTATCCGAAATATTTCCAATTTTAAAATAAATGAGTGGAGAATAAATGACTTCTCCAAAATAAGAGGGGAATATTAGAGGAAAAATGTTAAAATCAAATAAATATTTTATTTTGTTTTTATTTGAGATTTTATTTGAATTAGAAAAAATATGCATTTTTGAAAATTGCATTTTTGGGCCAGAATCTAAATATTTTATTTAAACGGTGAAAATTGTTTTTGGCATTTTTAGAATTTTTGGTTTTTTATATTTTATTAGGAATTTTGTTTTTGGCGGAATTTATTTATTAAAAAAAAACTTCCTGCCTGACTGGGCCGAAGGCCCAGCCGAGCAGGCTGGCCCGCAGCCGCACCGCCCTCGTCCTCCGACATGGGACTAGAGTCCCGAGCGCGCCCGCCGCCGCCGCAGTGTCCGGCCTGGACACGGGCACCGCCGCCCCCTCGTGCAAGCCATCGCTGCCTCTCCCTCCCCTTTAAATAGTGACCCCGAGGCCCCCCTTGGACCCTGAGCCAGCCGCCGCTGCCGCCTGCAACTCGTGCCGCCCCGCCGCCTCGCCGCTGCTCCGTCGCCGCCACGCCGTCGCCCCACCCCGCCAACGCCGCACCGCCGCCGCAGCCCCGCAGCCAAGCCTCACCGCCGCCGCCGCCCCGCAGCCAAGCCGCACCACCGGATCTCACCTCGCCGCCGCCGGTTTTTCTCGAGGAACCGGTGAAAACCGCCATCGTCGCCGGTTTTTGTTTTGTTTTTCGTTTTGGATCGGTTAGATCGGTTTTTTTCTTCGGTTCTGCCATTTAGCGAACGTTCACCCGAATGCTTCTGTTCGCGAACGCGTTCGTTCGTTTGTCTCTGTTAACGAATGTTCGTTCGTTAGTCTTTTCTTTTTATTTTATTTTTGGCCAGGGACCTATCCGCAATTATTTTTATCACAGATTAGTCCCTGATTTTCAAACCCTCGTTACTTTTTAACCGTTCGTCCAAATCCAGTGAAACCAACGCCAAAATCTTCGTCTTGAACCCCTCTTCTAGTTAATCAACTTGAACATGGTTTTGACAAATTAAAATTTGGTTTCAAGCAGATTTGAATTCGAACTTCTTTTGATCGTAGTTTGAGTTTCGTAGCTCCGATTTGATTGGTTCTTTTTGCAAATCGAAGCACCTCAGTTGAACTTTCAGTTTGTACTTTTTCATCTGAGTTTTACCCTTGCATGTATGCTTGAGTGCTTATGTATGCTATTGTTTGTTTGCGATAGAATTTCAGCAAGACAAGTAACACTTTGATTGTACCCCTTCATTACCCAGTTTTTATGCATTAGTCCAATCCTCCAACACTACATGGTTAGGATTTGATAACATGTGGGTATTGGGGAGTAGTTGATGAGGTAGAACCTATTGTCCTTTATTTTAAACCCTGGGAGTTATTATGTTATGCTTATACTGCTATGCTATGCTCGTAGACGTGGATTGGTTTGAGTGATTCATGACAGTTGTGAGTATTATTATGAACTAAGGGTTTATTTAAGGTGGCTACCTTAACAAACATCTGGGTGGATTGTTTGTGGGCACCTGGGGAATCCAATGTTGTCCAAGGAGATCCCGGGGAATCCGTGTGATCATCCTATGGTTCGCCACCCAGGCTCAAAGGGATCATAAGATTTTTCATGCTAGAAACTTTCGTGTGCAGCCACAAGCCATTATGGGCTCAGGCATAGTTGAGTAAGTTGTGTGAATCCTTTCCATGATGGGCTAGCAGATGTAGGGGATTGTAGGTGTACCGGGCTATCTATCGGTTAAGGGGACCTCTTCGGAAAGACCGTGTCTTGGTCATCCGTTTCTCAAATATCATGTAGTGCGAGAAATCCAACGGAGGAGATCGAGTTTTGTGGGGAAAAGTGCGCAAACCTCTGCAGAGTGTACAAACTAATCATGGTTAGTCGTGTCCCCGGTTATGGACATCTTGAATATCTGGTTCTTGAATTATTGATGTGATCTCAACAATCCTAATTAATTTTGTTGGGTTGTTAATTACTATTTAATTAGGATTGAGATGGGGTTTCCATTCTCAATGTTTATCAACCAACTTTGTAGTTAAAATAAATTATATTCCTTTGCACTAGGGAAAAGCTGCCTTTTCGCAAAAACATGATAACCATAGAGCCTCCACCACCCATATATGCATGTAGTGTTAGCATTTACTTTGTTCATTGCTCTACAGTGTTATTTTGCCAGCATATTCCATGTGCTGACCCATTTTCGGGCTGCAACGTACTATGTTGCAGACTTTTCAGACGAAGAGTAAGGTGCGCTAGGTCGTTGTCATGCACTCAGCCATGCCGTTTGAGTTGATGGACTCATTTACCTTTGATGCTTCCGTAGTTATCTTATTTAGATGGCCTTAAGCCATATTATTGTAACAAGTTCCCTTTTGAGACATTCAATGTAATAAGTGTGTGATTGCACTCTGTTATAAATCCTTCAAGTATTGTGTGTGTCAGCATTACCGATCTAGAGATGACACTTATGCACAGAGATTTGACCGTTTGAGGTCGGATCGCTACAGCATGATAAAATAAATACATCTCTCTCTCTCTCTGAGGCGTTCTTGTGATAAAATAAATATAAATATCAATTATGTGAAAATACCAAACATTATCTATTGTATTTATCACATTTGTAATTTTATGTGACCGTTTTGAATATCGAACAGACACTATGTTGTGTATCGAAGGTCAATTAAAGATGACAAACCAGTTAAAGAACCAACCCTATTCACCTTGCCCCCTTGTTATCATGCCAAAAGTGGTACTATCTATGCTTTGAATTGTCCACTGCCTTGACTTTGACTAGCATGTCAATCTATATCTAATAGTACATATCATTATGGTTTGGCAACTACAAGGAAGCACTTGAAAATTAACTAGTTTGTATTCACCTTATCCTTTTATAGACAACAAGTCCTGGTTGCTGATCATGATTTTTCAGTTACCATGACTTGCGTAGCCGTTCTGCATCATGTAGAATTCCAACTCTATTACCAAATCTTAGTATTGTAATGCTATACCTAACAAACATGTGCAAGTTGCCCTCACTTATTTTACCTTATTATCCTTGCACTACCATTTCAATCGTAAAATATGAAGGGGTCATGTGTTAAAATTGTGTTAAATGCCAAATGAAAATAACTCATACTCCATATCGGGCCCCAGGCTAGTCAACAGCAATTACGGAGCACACTACATATGCTATTCTATCGGCACTAGCGACCAATCTTCATTAAGTGACCTAACCGCGTTGACCTCTTTCCGCAAACATTATGTTTATATTGACAACAACAAGGATCCAACACTCATATGATAAGTTAGGGTAATTCACATTGTTCCCTCATGACAACAACTAGCTATGATGCTTACCTTGATTGATTGGTTACCTTGATAACAATCATAGTCATTTGGCATTACATGATTCTAACTCCAAAATATTATGATGCTCCCTCACCATTCATTTTGCACACCATTGGAGTGCCCAAATATGAAAAAGTACTTGTGTTAGACATTAAGTAATAGCCAGCTAAAAATCACATACCCCATCACCCAATGACGCATAGTGAAATGCATAGCTACATATATTCACCTTAACTCCTTATCACCAGCTGCTCTTCAACATTTAAGTGTCTAACCCACGTTAACCCTTTTACCCGCATCTATCTATTTTCTTCAAAAAATTGACCAATTGGCAAACCAATCATACTATCCTTGCTCTTGTGTTTCAGAAATATAGTTGTGATGTCTATCCTTGATTTATGACTTATCTCAAGTCCAGAAATCATTTTGTATGGCACTATAACTTTATTTACCCACTCTCATTCTTATCATACACCTCGATACACACACGTGATTTACCGCAGTTACCTTCTCCACATTCTAGGCTGACCAATTGATATATGTTAAACATGGAAGGATTGTGTCTTTAGTACTAAATGCCACCTACAAACACATACATTGTTTTGTTCACATCATTCTCCATTGTGAAAACACAGAGCCAGTTGGTACATAAATACTAGTATATTCACCTTGGCTCCTTGTTTCCTGCAGCTCTATCCATAACTAATAAATTGTATGTCACATCTCTTACCTTTTGTAACCATTCACATTGTCCTCTTGTCATAGGTATTGTCTCTTGCATTTTGCCTCCTATTCTCATAGTGCTCATCCATGAGCATTGAAGTCATGCACCCCTTTCAATTACTTTTGTTCCTCTATTTACCTAATATATTCCATAACAAGGGAATGTTTCAAATGTGAAATGTCCAAGGTCAACTAGAAATGATAATGGCTTCCATACAACAGAAATAGGACTACTTATGCATGCTAGATCAGTAAGGATGGAAACACGTGGAGGAAAGGGATGCATTTGTCGTATAGAGGATGGCTGGTCTGGTCCTTATAAACTCCATGGGTTCTAAGTTCTAACACGGTTCTTTACATGATGTTTTTCTTCTAAGTGCCAAAATGAAGTTTAATGTATTTTTTTGGGTGCTTATTATTGAAAGTTTTAATGCATGAAATACGCTGAAGCGGAGACAATTTAATATTGCTGGTAAATATTATTCTTGCCTCATGTGTACTACTAATGCTGAAGAGTGAAGACACTAGTGTGAACGCATAGTTTCGATTGGCCCTTTAGCATTGCTTGTTGGACACGCCTTCAAATCTAGTGGACACTGGAAGCCACGCGGATTGCTTTGTTGCAAAGCTAATCAAAGTGGGCGTTTGGTGGTAACTTTTTTTAAAATCTTAATTATCATAGCTTGGAATTTGGAGGGATCGCTATAATTGCACTCTTGAGGTCACTTGTTGCATCTTGTAGAGTTCATCGCTAGCAAAAAGAACTTGTCAACACATCATGGAAATAGCTCCAAATCTCAAACTTACATGCTGAAGGAGGTCAGGTCAGTGGCATGACGTAGAATAAGAGGGCACGGGAAGCAGAGGCGTGTAGAGAAACTCCTGTGGGAATGGAGGAGGGTCTGAAGAACGGAGAACATTTTTTTTAAAGACCCGGTTTTGCCGGCTTCATAGATTTAGGAGAAAGCAAAGGGGAATACAGTGAGGATCAAGTGATCATGGCACAGAAGATGTGCAAAAAGGAGAGAAAACTGTAAAAGAAACAGAAAGCTCACTAAGAGGTCATGGCATGTGCAAAAGGACGGGTCGACTCGGGCAACCCAAGTCGGAACACCCATGTAATAACACAACGGGGCAACCAACATACAAACTTACCTCCCAAAGGTTGGTTTGGCTTATGTTTTAGTTTCCATTTGGTCATTCACGTCTGATCATTTATATTGTGTCCGTGTGTATTATTATTCATGCTAATGGCCTTTGAGGATGATTTATATAGAACAAACATGTGTTAACGTGCTGCCCATAGTGTTGCTTAACTTCCTGGCTTCAGTTTCAAATTGGGAAACAGGTCATCTAATGGATATATAATATGGAGCAAATAAAAGGCTTGCACACTCTTGCTTCTTATTTGGTTCTTGTTGGCTGAATGCAACTAAAATTTAAATGAAAATGTGACAAAACTAAACCATAACTCATCTATGTGATCATTCCAACTGACAATAAATCAAAACGGGAAATTAATTTGGCCAAACCCTAAACTATTTCTCTCTTTTTATAAAGTCATAAATCCAAAGTTTGTATAAAACAATAAAACATTTCATATAATTTTTTATTTAAGATTCTTTTTAACATGGTCAAATATTATAATATAACTTCTCTCACATAAAAATAGATATCTATAATTTTTTGAGAACTTCAATTTATAACTTTTTAAAATCCGTGAAAACCATGATAATATTATCACAGCGAACGGACCAGCAGCTTAGTGGTTGCATTGACCTCAGTAGCACCCCAGGTCCTGGGTTCGACTGCCAGTGGGAGCAGATTAAACAGGCATGGGCAAAAAATTCCGGAATAAATGACCATAGAGGCTCATGTCTTCATGTCATCTATTCTCGACAGCTCACTGTCCCTTAAAAAAGAATCTCCATCAATCACCGTTTAGATCAGGAGTATAACCATGCCCTACCTCCTGTCGTCATCCTACCTAACACGCTCCTCAGCCAACGTCCGCCGCCGCTGCTCGCGATGTCTCATTGGAACCGCCTCCATGTACTCTCATGCGTTGCAGCTCCTTCTCCCTCCCGTTACAGGTCGCTTGCTCTCCTGCTAGCATCTAGCTTCTATGGTATTCAAGTTGTTGCCGTCCCCAGTGTGAAGCTCAAACAATCATCAGTCCAAGTGTAACAAACATGCTCACATGTTGCCTCACAAATAGAGAAGTTCATTATGATGTGTGTAACTATGCTTTAGTTTGTTTAAACTTTTCAGGTTTGTTGATACGAAACATTAGAGAGCATGGCGTCTGATATCTATCATCGATGGATAATCTACATAAGATACTGCAGGGAAGTAGTTTATATCCAGGCTGACCTCTCCATAGCAGGGAGATTTAAGTAATCGTTCTGTGAACATTCAGTATATTATTGCACACTCTCTACACAAGCAAGATGCATGTTTTGTTCTCTTGATGTTTATAGTTATGGCCATAAATATCTTGTTGTCTTACTGCTCCATCTAAATCACGTGGCTCGATCAAATTGCTGAATTTCAGACTCCATGCTTTGTTTGTTACGGCACAATTTGTACTTACTTTAATACTTCTGGAGTACATATTATTTGTATTTGTTACGTAAGGTTGTTCCCTTCTATAAGGCTGAATTTCTCATCCAGGGTTCCTTTCTTGCAGCTTTTAATGCTATCTTAGTGCAGGGGCTGAAGTTGATTGAGAGACCTCGCCTATCTCATGTTTGTGCTCCTCCGTAATAGGTTTGCCTTCTCTGGGAAATTTAATTGTCTGGTGCTGACAGAGAGTGGTAAGATTTAATTACGTGCATATTAAATTTCCAAATTTCAGTTGTAGAAAGTTATCAGATCATTGATTTTTATTTGTATAAAATATATTCTCAACTACTCGACCAGCTGCTGAGATTTCTCCTTTTGCTAATCGCCTTGGAGAAGTAGTGAAGGAAGGATGATGTCTATACATGTACGTCAATTACAGGGCAGAGTGTTTTCTTCTGTTCCATGAGCCCCAAGTGTGCTTTATTTCGGATGTGCTAATGGCATACACAGTGGATATAAATCCTCTTCGTCTCCCTCCAAAAAATATGTCAGCTATCACACAATTTCACACCAAAATTATGGAATCTCTTCCGCGTCACAACTTCTTGATTTTTTTTTGCAACTCCACTCTTTTTATGTGTTCTGTGTGCACGAGACTGGAATCAAGAAAACAAAAAATTTACTCAAACAAATTAATCAACCATTCTTGCAGTGGTGGGGCAATTAAAGATCATTGGTCTCCAGTAACAATCCAGCATCAACTCAAGTTATGCTATTTTCTATTATCGCTAAATTAATGTGGCTTCTCTAATTGGCGATTGTTTGTAGGCAAGCCTTCTTAATTATGGTAATTGTTGTTCCCAGAGACCCGAGGTAAAATCAATCACTTTAGTAATATACAGTTTTAGTTTTCAATTATCTTATTTTAAATATAATTTGTTGTGTTGTTGCATGATCTTTCATCATAGCTACCTCCACCCTGTAGATTAAGATGCTCAGAAATCTAAGATAGCATTGTCGCTCAACGCTCCATGGCCTTGAGATGCTCCTAAGTGGAAGGTATTTTTTTCTGCTTCTAGACATGCTTAAGTTATGAATGTTTGATGGTAAAGTGGAACATATAGAAAAGAAAAGCTACAATGTGTTGTACTAAACCATTTATATTTCGTAACAGTCTGATTTTAGATAAACTATGATAGAATAGATAGCATTCAAAGTACTCATCAGTGCATGATCATGAGTTTCATATATGAACAGGCAACACAGTTACAGTTATAATTTTAGTTGATAAATATGTCCAGTTCCAAGCTATTGGGCTGATGAGATATAATTGACGCACACTTAGCTAATATTTTTTCTGCAAATGTTTTCTGAATTATGTCTTAAATCACTCTGTCGTTATATCTTGAGAGCTGTTTTACGACATGCCATACCTTGGTTCAAGATATGCACTGCATTTTGCTAAGTGTTGCACAATGACATATTGTTCAAATAGTTATGTGGGGGAGTTATCAAAAGTAATCGTCTATTGAATCCATCTGCACGCTTGATGCCTAGACTAATATCTTAGTTTGTCCAACATATTTCTTCTTTGCATGAACGAAAGAGCGATATAACGACTCGATATAAATTAATTTCAAACATGGACATGGAAGTATATAGTTTAAATATTTTTGTATTAAAATACGACTGTAAGTATTACATGTATCCATCTTTTGCTCATAAGTACGAGTATACAACTAATGATTCATTCAAACGCTTATTAGTTTTGCCTTAGACAGATACTGTTTCTTCAATGATGAATGCATGCAGAATTTACTACAATAAGAGACGGAGATTAGTTGATTGGACTAATATACTTCTACTGAACCTACTTCACGAACAGAACGACGGTGTTGCACATCCCCTTACGCATAGTTCAAGGACTGGTGCTCTGTTTCAGAATTTAAAACTAGAACATACATACAATACTGGAATCATTATTTTTTTCCATGAAATCAACCAGTTAAGCTTTTTTATTTGATTGGTCTTTTATTATATATATTCTTTGATACGTCACCTCTTACAATTCTACTCTTAGTCTCATTGTTTATAGCTGAACGGTTGATTGAAAATAAATTTTAATTTTGGAGACAAACATGATTCATTATTTTCTATTCCCATAAATCATGTTTTTCTCAATCAAAATTTAAATTTAATCTGAATCCTATGGACTGGATGATTGATGTTACAAAATCAGGATGACAGGTTCATTACATTAATAACCAAGTTAAATTGTTCAATCTCAAGTACGTTCATGGTTAGTGAAGGAACAAAAACAATACTAAAGAGTCGACATAATTAAATGATCAATCCATGATACACAAGAAATAGTGTGTCTAATGGCATTTTAGTAAAAACACATCAATATATCCTTATGTAAAATGATTCCTAGAAACCACACAAAGAAATTCTTCTAATATATGAAACATGTTCTAATTTATGTTTATGTGGCAAATTTATACTATGTACTCCCTTTGTTCCTAAATATATGACTTATATGTAGGACAGGACGGAGTACATGTTTTCACACACTAGCCCGTGCTGGTGCACGGGTTTACGACTAGTTATATTAATAGCGTTAGAGTTTGGTTTCGAAACACATGCCTTTATGCATCTGCATTTGTACATTAAGACAATGCAAACCATCCATATAAATTATTATGATATGATGATTCTCATTTTTAATTGGATGCTTACAAAATAATATTTAGTTGTACACTAACTCCCTAATCAAAGAATGATAAGCGTTCAATTTCCCAACATACGATTTTCATGTTTAGATGGTCTCTTCATCTTGCTCTTGATCATGTCTTTCTAGGAATGGTTACCGACATCCACCTTTGTCCTTGTGCTCTTGCTACACAATCATTCACACAATCCCAAATAAGTAATTTGAACTCTAATTTATCTTTCTCTTGTTGTAACTCATAATAAATTCATGAAAAAATTGGTTTGCATTGCACACACACACACACACACACACACACACACACACACACAGTGCTAGTGAATTCTTAATGGATCATTTTTAAAATTAAAATCATTGCAATAAAATATTAATAAGATTCACATCTTCAAAGAAAATTATTATTTGCTCAATAATGAGATTTTTTTCCGCGAGAAAGATTCTTTAAAAACCCGCCAAGTAAGAATTCGCAGAAGCATTGTAAAAAATATATATTTGGTACTGCAACATTTACTCACTGATCCAGCATCACCCTTGGTAATCATATCTGAGGTATCATAACTAGATTAGATTACTATAAACATATGTCTATGGCCGAGTAGCTGAACAATATTTTACTGATATAAACATATTTAATGACCTTTTTTTACACCATATTAGTTCTTACATTCTGGACACATGCTCTTTCTATATAAAATCATGTTGTCAAATTTTCACTATAATTTAATACATAATTTTAGGGCATGTACAATGATTGATCAGATGTTTTTACCTTCTTTATTTCACACTACTTAGATAGGACAAAAAGGTTCTGCAATACATTGCCTCTTAGTATCATCTGAATTCAATAACCTCTTATATGTGTAAAATAATATGTGTTGCCCAAATGTATTGAAACAAGGTGGCATGAAAATATGGCATCTCATACCTTCCTTTTGAAATTTCCATCTCTTGGCCAACAAAAGCAAACATATTTTTTTATCTCTCTCTTACATGTCAGAATCATTCTAAGATTCGTTGCTAAGTAGAAGCATTGTACATTTCCTTGATGTGAATGGTTTTACATCACTACGTACATTGCCTGCCAGATGCCCTAATGCCTCAGTTAAGAAACAATTAAAATAAAGTGACTGGGAAAAATATAGACTGATGCTCAGTTATTATAAATTTTATTGCACCAAATTTGTGCAACAGTAAATTATGCTTAATTAGTAAACCATGTTACAAACGCACATTTTCTTTACTGATACACATGATCCCTTTAGTTTAATTTATTAAGAAGGAAATCCTCTATGTGGACCATCTAGTCGAAGTCGACCCAGAGTCCTAATCCATTGCAACACTTGTCTAGCTTCTCTTAGGCACATCGACTTTGAAAAATTCTACACCCTTTGCTTCCGGCACCAAAAGTGCATGCAGCATCAGTACTCTGTCCTATGTTGTTGATAGGGTCTGTCGTGCACAATGCCTATTTTTCCTAATGAATGGACATAAAAGCCCGGAAATCATAGGTTGGATTATTATATATAGATAAACAGACGGTGCAATAAAATGATGTTATAGTTGCTACTTGCCACACGTAGCTAGTACGAACTAGGCCGTGTACATGTTGCAAGTCATCTTTGTCTGATGTTGCTGACGTACAAGAAGAATAGTGAGATGTGATGAACACCTTTTTATTTGCGAAGGAACGAATATCTATTTAAAGAACAGTGGGATATTACGAACCTCTGTTAGGCCATAAGTTATTCCCTGTATCTAGTCTTATCCCTTTTAGCTACTCTGCTCCTTCCCAAGAAATTTCAATTTTGTATGAGCTACTGGGTATAATGCTTTGTATAAGATCGATTCACCTATGCCTCATACAATCTCAATTTTGCCAAACCTCTCTATTAGAATTAGTTATTTTTCTGTTTAGTTAATAGGAGTTCTTGGTTAACAAGTTTTAAGATAGCAATTCTCAACAATCTGGATGTCAGATTATGATTCATTATTATGGCTGTAGGTTTTGAAGGATTCAAACAATTCACAAAGTGTTGTTTCATTAGTAACTCCCTGACCATCAATTTCATAGCCTGGGATGATATGTAGTCATGTAATTATCTCTAATACAATGTCCTAAACGTTGATGTTACATGCAAACTTCATAAAGATAGATATTTTGTGAGTGCATAGTGTGCTGAAATAAATTTGGATGGACTAACTCGAGTTCTTCAATGGAGTTGTTTTACTACAAATTTTCAGTATAGAACTGTACAACGAAGACAGTACATAACACTATGTAGTTCTAATTTCAATATTCCTGGAACATGTACAGTTCACATCATGGTTCGAGTTGATTAATGGCATTTGTACAAGTTTAGTTGTAGCATGTCGATACTCAGATGGTGGCAGCGTGCTGGGTCGAGCCATCGGCATGAACGACCAAGACAGGGCACATTCACATAGACGTTAGATTGATATTTTGAGCAGATTATGCGGTAGCAGTTCTGTCGATGCTTCACATAGTTGCATCTAACAGGTTTTGACCCTCTCGACGAAGCTGCAGCTAGCCTTCATGTTGCATTGGTGTGAATGTATGCCTCCTTTCAATGCATTGTGTGCCAAATTGCAGTAGTGATTTGCTTTTGGGTGGAAACTAGTATATGTTCAATGATTCATCTTTGAACTCAGGCAAACAGAAATGTCAAATCTTTTCAAGACTCTAGGAAATAGTTTTAGAGTAACAATAGTCATAATGAATATATGCCAATTTGATGATTTGATTAAGTAGTAGTGCTACTCGAGATATTCACTAGTGTGGTTCCAGAATCATGTATGCTACATCTACTTCCTTTTGTCTACTGTTTTACAAAATAGTATACACACTATAATGGAGCCTATGCACTGTAATTGAGCCTAAAAAATAGTACCATGGTTAGAAGCACGCAAGACCTAATATATTGCCTTTCGTGAAAAATAGATCACAGATAAGTACATGATTCATCAGGTTCAGGATAAGGTTACCTTAAATACTATGTATTATCCCACAGAATAGATAAGTAAATACCATGCAGTTTTCTCCACACCGATTATTACCTACTAAAGGTCATCCTCCGTACATCTGTTAGGCTGAGCTCAAGTAGGACTAAAATTTTCAGTTCCTTGTGCTTCATAAGGGCTGACAATTGTTGTTCCTAAAATCTCAGGCTATTGGTTTCATTTGTTTGCAGAAATAAAACACTACAATTTACTTTACTCTTATGCAAAAGAACTGTTAATTTGGAAAAATATTGAATTGGTTTCTTTTAACAACAGATCTTGAGGATGGGAAAATTGTAATAAGTTTCAAAAGAATATTAGCATAAGTACCACATAGAGAGTGACACCATAATGATAACTAACATAGCATGGACCTTACATGATTTCCTTATTGAATCAGTAGTCTGCTTCATGTAGTAAATTCACTGACTGATTGTAAATATTCCAATAACTCTTTGTTGTATTCTTTCGAAAATACGATTTTGAGATTAATCCCATACCTCTTTTCTCATATGATGTGTTTCATTGGCACTGTCACAAATATCAGGTGGATGCACATCAATAATTCTTTTGACCAAACCTCTTATGTTTTTTTTCTTTTCAAAATACACTAATTCTACGTACATTCATATCTCCTCCTAATTAACAGCCGGAATATTCGACTTTTGTAGTTTAACACAAACTTACAGTCCAGCTATGAAATCTGAGTCTTCAAACATATTGTATGAGCCAAACTTTCATATATTATTCAAAATTAAGCGATAACTACTCTTACATGTTGTCCTTCCCTTTGTGATTACATCCTTCTTAATTTAATTAGGTTCATGCGTATGAGCCAAACTTTGAAACTTTTGGTATATACAAATATAATATAAGGTTATTTCATATGACACAATTACAATGATTATGTGATAGTCTGCACGCCTACGATTATGCTGTAGTAATCCTTCTCTTGGATCAAACATTAATAACATCCTTTTTTGTCTTATCATGTCATTTGTATAGAGATTGTCGATACAGGTCAATATATAAATATTTTCGTCAATCTATTTCAGTATATACAAATGTGGAAATAACTAGCCTGTGTTGACGACTAGTAGACCTAATTGTAACAAGGAATCATATGCATATGAGCAATGCATTAGTGGCAAACATCATGCAAAGTTGACAAGTTTTATAACAGTCAGTTTCACACGATTGTCGAGGACTCCTCCCCCTCATGTCTGATGAGTCGTCCTATCTTTCGGGAGAGGATACTTTGCGGACCGCCTCTCTCATGCATGTCCAGCGTTCAAATCATCTTTTCATATGCCTCAAAATCAAAGTTATCGGGGTTATATTTTAACGAACCACCCCCACCCCCCCCCCCCCCGGCCCCCTCATGTCGAAGTTATCAGGGTTATGTTTTAGCGACCCCCTCTCTCACGTTTTCATATGCCTCAAAATCAAAGCTATCGGGGTTATGTTTTAACGAACCAACCCCTGACCGCTCATCTTGAAGTTATCGGGGTTATGTTTTAACGACCCCCTCTCTCATGTTTTCATATGCCTCAAAATCAAAGTTATCGGGGTTATGTTTTGACGACCGCCTCTCTCATGTTTTCATATGCCTCAAAATCAAAGTTATTGGGGTTATGTTTTAATGACAAGATGAATACAAGCTTTATACACAAGATGAATACAAGATTTATACACAAGATGAATACACAATTCAACAAATGAACCAACCATTATCCTATTAAAAAAACTCAGCATACAACAAATGGACACCTTTTGTCGAACAACGGAGGGATGATCAGGGACCAACTCCACGGAGATGCAACACCACAGCATGTAATTCCACCGAGTGAAAAAAAATTAGGCAAACTCAGTGATATTTGCATAGTGGAAGAAAACAAATTCACGATGCAACCTTTGAGGCAAGTAAAATATATCCTACAACAGTTTTTCATGGCAAGCATGTACTAATTACCCTCAACAAAGCTCCATTACTGATCATCATCCAAAGATGCGCAGATTTTTTGCAAACCTCAAGGCAAAATGTAAAGTATTAATACTGCCAATTTCAGACTTAGAGAAAAATAGCATGGCTCTTCAAACTAGGTCACACATAAAGCATTGACACTTCAAACTAGCTATCACATAAAGCAAAAAAGAAGTATATTTTTCGGCAAAATACAACACATGACAGAGTTTCCTCTATTTCAAAAATAGTTCTCTGTTTTCAAAAATCATTCCCTTCATATAGAAACTCTTGTAAAATAATGTGGGTTTTAAAATTTTCTCCCAATCCTTTTAATTATCTTATAAACATTAGTAGTAATATTTTCATAATGATTTGGCCTCAAAAACATTGTTTTATTAGTATTCTCAAACTCTAGAATGACCCTATTGCACTAGAACTATTTCAAATAATTCTTTTCAAATGCCACAAATTTTTTGAGAAGTCCTATGATGCCTATAGATCATTTTTATGCAAAAACCCACTTTGGTCATTTGAAAGTTTAGAGCACAACTTCCATTTTTCAATTTTGGTCCAATCTTGGCATTGAACTACAACCCTATTTTTCATTGCTCAAATAATTCTCAATTTTTTTCATCTTATAGTCCTTCCAACTAAACCCTTAAGTCCAGAAGGGAAGCCCCAATTTCATCTTGCAAGTCCACCAAATAATTTCCTGTAGTTTCTATCCAGAACTAAATTCTAATAAAACTTGCACTAAAAAGTTTTTGCTTTTATCAAACTACCTTGACCATCAGCACTAACATCCAAGGAGACATCATCCTGCCAAGTTTCACATACAACAAAGTTCCCTAGCTAGCTCTAGCATTTCATCAAACACCTTGTGGACATGGTTGAAACCTTGCAACTCTCTGAAACATTGCAATGCTCTGAACCAACTTGACCATCATCACATACATCCAAGGACGAAGGAGGGAGGAGAGGGGTGTGAGGGAGGAGGGAGTACCAGCTGGTCGGCCGGCTGTGGAGCGACGGCGTCGGGGCAGGGCATGTGATATGTCTCCAACGTATCTATAATTTTTCATGGTTCCATATTGTTATATTATCATTCTTTGATGCTTTAAAATCATTTCATAGCAACTTCATATCATTTTTTGGGACTAACCTATTGACATAGTGCTCGGTGCCAGTTGTTTTTTTGCTTCTTTTTTAGTTGGCAGAAAATCAATACCAAACAGAGTCCAAACGCAGCGAAACATTTTGGAGATTTTTTCTAGAGCAGAAGACACACGTTGGGCCAAGGAAGTACCAGAGGGGGGCTCCGAGGGGAGCACAACCCACCTAGGCGCGGCTTGGTGGGTTGTGCCCACCTCGGCCGCCCCCCACACCGCCTCTTTACTCTATAAATACCCCGAAAATCCAAAAACCCTAGGGAACTCGACGAAACACAATTCCAGCCGCCGCAAGTTCCAGAAACCACAGATCCAATCTAGACACCATCACAGAGGGGTTCATCATCCTCATTGGGGCCTCTTCGATGATGCGTGAGTAGTTCATTGTAGATCTTTGGGTCCATAGTTAGTTGCTAGATGGCTTCCTCTCTCTCTTTTGATTCTCAATACAATGGTCTATTGGAGATCTATTTGATGTAACTCTTTTTGTAGTGTGTTTGTTGGGATCCGATGAACTTTGAGTTTATGATCAGATCTATTTTATCCATGAAATTTATTTGAGTTTTGATCTCTTATATGCATGATTTCTTATAGCCTCGTATTTCTTCTTCGAATATTTGATTTAGTTAGGCCAACTAGATCGATTTTTCTTGCCATGCACTACTAGGAAAAGGCCTACTAATGGCGCACCAGTTTTGCCTACTAATGGCGCATCACTGGTGCGCCATTAGTATCACGCCACTAGTATTTATTACTAATGGCGCACCATTGGTGCGCCATTAGTATCTGGTATACTAATGGCGCACCACCTAGTGCACCATTAGTATACAACACCATGTGCCATTAGTATGCCTCCCAGGGGCCTTATTTAACCATGTGCTTTGGCATACTAATGGCGCACTATTGGGTGATGCGCCATTAGTGTGATTATAACAGTGCGCCATTAGTGTCTTGTGTGGTGCGCCACTAGTATGAATATTAGGGTTTTTTTCATTTCTGATATTTTCACAGGTTAAAAAATATTAGAGACAACATACAACACAGATCTGCTTAGCTTACATACGGGGGGCCATATGTAACGATGTTACCTGCGTCCACCAGATCATATCCAACACACAAGTTTCATCATATATACATACATAGGCAACACATAGTTCCATCGTTACATATTACAAAAGTTTCACAATGTTCATTCAACACCATTATCCATCAATTCACAAAAGTTTCACATTGATACAAAATAAAAACACAAATGGAAAAGAAGCACTCCATCCATGCAAGCTTCCATGAATTAAATCAAATCTGCAAAATGATAAACAAGAAGTTAGAAGAAGAAGAAGAAGAAGAAGAAGAGAAGAAGAAGAAGACTAGAAGAAGAATAAGAAATAAGAAGAAGACTATAAGCTTATTATGTAAACTTGATCATTTTGTGCTAACACAAGTAATTTGGGAGCTAACCTATAGGAAACTAAGCATATAAGCTCTAAGTTAGCATATTAGAGCCAACTTAAGTAAAATGAAGCTAACCTATGTCATTTTGGATAAGAAGAAGACTATAAGCTTATTATGTAAACTTGATCATTTTGTGCTAACATAAGTAATTTTGGAGCTAACCTATAGGAAACTAAGCATATAAGCTCTAAGTTAGCATATTAGAGCCAACTTAGGTAAAATGAAGCTAACCTATGTCATTTTGAATAAAAAGAAGAATAAGAAGAAGACTATAAGCTTATTATGTAAACTTGATCACTTTGTGCTAACATAAGTAATTTTGGAGCTAACCTATAGGAAACTAAGCATATAAGCTCTAACTTAGCATATCAGAGCCAACTTAGGTAAAATGAAGCTAACATATGTCATTTTGGATAAGAAGAAGAATAAGAAGAAGACTATAAGCTTATTATGTAAACTTGATCATTTTGTGCTAACATAAGTAATTTTGGAGCTAACCTATAGGAAACTAAGCATATTAGAGATAAGTAGGTAACTAAGTATATATATATATATCATTTTGGAGATCTGACATACCTGACATAGTTCAGTTCTCGTTGTTCTTCTCCTTCTCCTTCCTCAGCCTGATGCGCCAAGAGCGGCGAGGCGGTGGAGGCAGTGGAGGCAGCTGTGGGATGTAGTCTTCTACCACAATTGGCGTGGTCATGTCGCCCAGCTGTGGGACCGCCGGCGCCACCACCGGTGCGTGGTAATTGTCAGGCACCACTACCATCGCCAGGCCACCCTCAGCCACCACCATCTCTTGCCCATGGTCAGCCACCACCATCACTTGCCCATGGTCAGCCACCACCATCTCTTGCCCATGGTCAGCCACCACCATCTCTTGCACCTAGTCAGCCACCACCATCTCTTGCCCTTGGTCAGCCACCACCAGCGCTAGGTCATCCTCAGCCTGATGCCCATCGTCATCCTGCAGCTCCTCATCCCCACTCTGCTCCTCTTCTCCCCCACTCCCACTAGTGCAGAACCGGGCAATAGCACCGGTTCGTAAGGCCCTTTAGTGCCGGTTTAGGAACCTGCACTAAAGGTTCGGCACTAAAGGCCCCCCCCTTTAGTACCGGTTCAGCACGAACCGGTGCTAAAGGGCAACCACGTGGCACGAGCCAGCTCCGGGGGCCGGGAGCCCTTTAGTACCGGTTGGTAACACCGACCGGTACTAAAATATTTGGGGGGGTTTTGGTTTTATGATTTCTTTTTCATTTAATTTTGTGTTTTCCATATTAATTCTTTTTCGTTTGTTGGTATTTTACGGTACTACACATTGTACACGTTATGCATATATATATATATATATATATATATAGAATTTCTAGTAGAACCAATCATATATATATCATCAATCATGTCTCACAAACCACCATATTAATTCACACATACACACATGTATAGCTATATACAATTTCTCCTACATATGCATGTTGGCTTCTGAGCCAGTGGCATTAGCCCGATTGGTGCCTTCGGAGCACGATGACAATTGGAAGTTGTTCATGACTTGGTCGATGGGGACGGTAGCGGGTAATAGTATTCTCCCTTCGGATTTATGACCTGGTCGAGCAAAAATCCTGCTATTTCCTCTTGAAGTGCTTCTACGCGCTCCGTTTCTAGGAGCTTGTCCTGCACCTCTTTGAACTGTTAAGAAGGAGATCAATATGCATGTGTATTAGTTGTGTGACTAGATATCGATAATGGTGTAAAAATTGTGAATAGTGTTCTGACAAGCGTACCCATTCCTGTCTTTGAGATCTGCTCCTTTCGGACGCCATCATGCGAATGTTCTCGCAAACGCAGAATGCACACAGATCAGTCCCCTGCGCCTGCTTCAGGGCCTTTATTACGAGAATGGAATTTAATTTGATCAGATAATAATTAATCAAGCATGATAATTAAAAAGATGCATGGCAGCTAGCTAGCTAGTACTACTTAATTACTTACCTTGGCTCGAAACCATTTCAGCTTTGGTTTCCATTCGCCTTCCGTGACGCTGATGAACCTTGCCCAAGCCCTGCCCGCCGACAAAGAAAATGAATAAAGGGGTTATTAAATAGTTCATATCATGAAATGACGAACTAAATAGGCCGAGATATATAGTTAATAATGATTGAAATTACCTGTTGACTATCCCAAACAAGATGTTATAGTCACTATTTGCTTTGAGTTGCGAGTCCAGTATTTCAACTGTTCCGGCGTCAACTTTAATGATACACAAGATCCAGTGATATCTGCATGCACACGCGTTTGCATGTCTTAATTAAGCGGGCATATGTAAGCAACAACATGTAGCTAGCTAGTAGGCAAAAAACAGAGAATTTGTAGTACAAGAAAGTATGACTCACTGGAAGTTGTAAGGAAGTAGTATATCTTCATTGTATTTGAGGCGCTTCAAGAACTCGAACATGTTGTCCTCTACCTCTTTTTCATGATGCTTGTTTACTTTCCATGTGTATTCATTAACGGTGTTTGGGTCAATGAACCCAATGCCATAGCGTCCACCTTTTCTCATTTCATACATCTTCATCCTGCATAATACCACAGAAAAGAATATAGTGAGGATCATTACACGTAATGATTGATCAAAAGGATAACTACAGCTAGGTTGAGACTTAAATTACATAAAGAAATCACTTACAGACAATAGCAACTGATGATAGATTTGTCGAGTGCGGCTTGATTGTATAACTGAAATAGTTCAGAATACTCAACGGCCACATCTTTCTGATGGTAGTAATCATCCTTCTTGACATACACCATGAGGGACTCTCGATTGGATCTCTTGATAACATCCATGTACCATTGATGCAATTCATACATTCTCGTTGGGAGCCTGTTGACATCTTCTGGCTTAACCAAAGGTTGGCCCCAGACAAATTTCCGTTTTATTTCCTCCTCTGTAATCAGAGGCATGTCCTCGATCTCAAGGAGTTGTCCAACAATGATCTTGAGTTCTTCAGCCTGCATTATATGCTCCTGGGTTATTACCACATTGCCCACCTCGGGAACGTAAACTGTTTGGCCACAATAATATTGGGCGCGCGTACTGTCACGTGTTGTTGGCGGCACAACAAGCGGGGGGCTCGATTGCGCCACCTGTTTTCCCAGCTGGGTAACGGTTTTCCCGCATTTTTTGACAGCTGCTTGTTGTTTGCTCGAGCTCGAGCTCTCCTCCTTCTGTAGATGTTGTCGATGTAACTTCCTAATGTGGCGCTCATAGTCTGTGTCAACAGGCTTTGGAGCTGGTGGTTGAGCCATATGAATGAAGTGGTCAACTACTTCCACAGGCATTTTCTCCCTTGGCGGCGGTGGCGGTTTCGGTCCAAAATGGGCGTTGACTTCTGCCCGCACTATGGCATTGGTTTGCTCCTCGGTCCTGTCGTAAGCCCTCACAGGAAGAGGAGTACTGAGGTTTGGACCATATTTATATCGCTTGCCTCCGCCTGTACTTCCTGTACTATCACCTCGACGTACCACCTCTGGCGGACCGGCTCCCTCCGCACCGAAAGTGGCCCACGCGAATGCCACCAAAGAAGATGAGGGTCGACGACGGGACCCGGGGCCGGGTTCCTCACCAAGCGTCGCGCCCCTGAAGGTAGCACCTCCCAGTGCCAGCCCGGCAGAGCCCAGTCCCGGACATGGGTCCTCTGAAGCAGGACATCGTCGCGGACGTGTCGACGGCGAGGATGCGGGCCGGGCATCGTCGACAACAAAATACTATATGCCGCAAAAGTAAAGTAACATCTTTTAAATGATGGATTGTGATGATTTCATATATGCAAATTCTAAATTTTATAACTAAAAGTATAAGAAACTAAAAAAACATCGATCATCGTCTAACAATTTGAAATTAATCTAATTCATCTAGCTAGCTAAAACTAACATTTCCAAAATTTCTAACATTTCTATATAACTAACATTTCTATAACATTTGACATTATATATATTATAACTAACATTTCTACATACTATTTGACATTAATCTAATCTAATTAATTAATTCATCTAAAACTTTGTATGAAAAACAAAAAAACAAAAAAAAACCAAAAGCTAAAAACAGAAAAATTGTGTGTGTGCGCGTCTAGTGTGTGTGTGTGTGTGCATGTAGTGTGTGTGCGCGCGCGCGTGTGTGTGCGCTACGGTCGGCGCCGGCGCCGGTGTGCGCTATGATCGATAGGAGGGAGGAGAGGGGCCGGGGGAGGGGCTCTCAGCGCGCGTGGGCAAGGTCGAGGCGACGGCGACGGCGAGGCGAGGTCGAGGCGACGGTCCCGGCGAAGCGAGGGGATTGGCGACCGAGACGGCGACGGGGGTGCCGCGGAGTCGACGGGGACGACGCGACGAGGACGAGGGCGTCGCGGAGTCGACGGGGACGGTGCGACGGGGGCGGCGACGGCGCGGGACGGGGCGGCGGCAGAGAGAAGTGGGAGATGAGAAACTGTATATTTTCGAAGTGTTTCTTATATAGGGGACACCTTTAGTACCGGTTGGAGCCACCAACCGGTACTAAAGGCCTGTTTTGGCCAGGCCAAGCGGCGGGAAGCGACCCCCTTTAGTACCGGTTGGTGGCTCCAACCGGTACTAAAGGCCCCCCCTTTAGTACCGGTTGGTGCCACGAACCGGTAATAAAGGGGGGTGCGCTGCCAGGCGAGGGGCGCAAAGTTTAGTCCCACCTCGCCTAGCAAAGGGCAGCCGCACTGGTTTATAAACCCAGCCGCGGCTGCTCCTTCGAGCTCCTCTCAAATGCAGGCCTTCTAGGCCTACCTGTGCTATGCTGCCCCGTGGGCCTACCGGGCCTTTGCGGGCCTGCATCCTGGCCCAACAACGGGTTGGGTTTCTAGTCGTATGCAGGCCGCTCTAGCCTAGTAGGCGGGCTTTTTTATTTTTTTTGCTTTATTTATTTTTTAGTTGTTTTTTGTGTATTTAGAGTTTCTTTGTGAATATTTTTGCTTTAGGTACAAAAAATTACAAATTTTCGGTTAGTGCCCGTAGTTTTCAAATTTGAATAGTTTAAATTTTGAATTATTTGAAATTAGTGTGAATCACTAGTTTGTGAATAACTGAACTTTAAAAATCAGTAAAGGCACGAAAGAATTTGTTTGCACATAAAATTTCTTCGCGTTTCATATGCCAAAACACATAATTAACTACCCTAACTATTACAGAGATTCCCTTCTGGGTGTGAAACACAGAAGAAAGTGATGATAGCTAGTGAAGCCGATCACATTCCAGATCTTTGGGTGTGAAACTTTTTCTTCGCGTGTGTCCCTTTGCACCGTAACCATGGAAAATCTTCATCATTTAACAGGATGCTCGGGTCAATATTCACTGTGAATGGAGCAATTTCATCAAACTTTTCATAATCTTCTGACTTGTCTGTCTTGTCATCCACTCCCACGAAGTTTCTCTTCCCAGAAAGAACTATGTGCCGCTTTGGCTCATCGTACGATGCATTCGCTTCCTTATCTTTCCTTTTTCTTGGCTTGGTAGACATGTCCTTCACATAGAAAACCTGTGTCACATCATTGGCTAGGATGAATGGTTCGTCTGCATACGCAAGATTGTTGAGATCCACTTTTGTCATTCCGTACTGCAGGTCTTCCGTTACCCCGCCTTGTGTCATATTGACCCATTTGCACCGAAACAAAGGGACCTTCAAACCACGTCGATAGTCAAGTTCCCATATGTCCTGTATATAACCATAATATGTTTCCTTTCCCGTCTTGGTTTCTGCATCAAAGCGGACACCACTGTTTTGGTTGGTGCTCTTCTTATCTTGGGTGATCGTGTAAAATGTATTACCATTTATCTGGTACCCTTTGAAAGTCATTATATTCAAAGATGATAACTGGGACAGCAAGTACAGGTCATCTTCAATAGAGGTGTCATGCATGGTACGTGCTTGCAACCAGCTGGCGAAACTCCTAGTTTGTTCATGTGTAATCCAGTCATCAGACCGCTCCGGGTGTTTGGAGCGTAGCAAATTCTTATGTTCATCCATATACGGAGCCACCAAGGCGGAATTCTGTAGAACTGTGTAGTGTGCTTCAGCGAGAGAATGTCCGTCCATACATATTATTTGTTCCCCTCCTAGCGTGCCTTTTCCATCCAGTTTGCCCTTATGCCGCGATTCAAGAACACCAATCGGCTTATGGTCAGGAATAAAGTCAATACAAAACTCAATGACCTCCTCATTTTGACGGCCCATGGAGATGCTTCCTTCTGGCCTAGCACAGTTATGAACATATTTCTTTAAGACTCCCATGAACCTCTCAAAGGGGAACATATTGTGTAGAAATACAGGACCCAAAATGTTAATCTCTTCGCATAGGTGAACTAGGACGTGCGTCATGATGTTGAAGAAGGATGGTGGGAACACGAACTCGAAACTGACAAGACATTGCACCAAATCATTCTGTAACCTTGGTATGATTTCTGGATCGGTTACCTTCTGAGAGATTGCATTGAGAAATGGACATAGCTTCACAATGGCTAATCGAACATTTTCTGGTAGAAGCCCCCTCAATGCAACCAGAAGCAGTTGCGTCATAATCACGTGGCAGTCATGAGACTTTAGGTTCTGGAACTTTTTCTCTGCCATGTTTATTATTCCCTTTATATTCGACGAGAAGCCAGACGATACCTTAATACTGAGCAGGCATTCAAAGAAGATTTCCTTCTCTTCTTTGGTAAGAGCGTAGCTTGCATGACCCTAATGTATGCCGTCTTTTCCGTGCATATGTTGGTGGTCCTCCCGTGCCTCAGGTGTATCTTTTGTCTTCCCATACACGCCCAAGAAGCCAATCAGGGTCACACAAAGATTCTTCGTCATGTGCATCACATCGATTGCGGAGCGGACCTCTAGGTGTTTCCAATAGGGCAGGTCTCAAAATATAGATTTCTTCTTCCACATGGGACCCTTTCCAAAGACCCTTTCCAAAGACCACCTTCAAATCCTTGACCATATCATATACATCAGCACCAGTACGGTGGCCAGGCTTCGTCCGGTGATCTGCCTCACCTTTGAAATGCTTGCCTTTCTTTCTTACGGGATGCCTGCTCGGAAGAAATCGACGATGTCCCAGGTACACATTCTTCTTACAATTAGCCAAATATATACTGTCGGTATCGTCCAAACAGTGCGTGCATGCGTGGTATCCCTTGTTTGTCTGTCCTGAAAGGTTACTAAGAGCAGGCCAATCATTGATGGTCACGAACAGCAACGCCTTTAGGTCAAATTCTTCCCCCATGTGCTGATCCCATGCATGTACACCTGTTCCATTCCACAGTTGTAAGAGTTCTTCAACTAATGGCCTTAGGTACACATCAATGTCGTTGCCGGGTTGCTTAGGGCCTTGGATGAGCACTGGCATCATAATGAACTTCCGCTTCATGCACAACCAAGGAGGAAGGTTATACAAACATAGAGTCACAGGCCAGGTGCTATGGTTGCTGCTCTGCTCCCCAAAAGGACTAATGCCATCTGCGCTTAGACCAAACCATATGCTCCTTGCGTCATCTGCAAACTCCTTCCCGTAGTTTCTTTCGATTTTTTCTCCACTGCGACCCGTCAGCGGGTACTCTCAACTTTCCATCTTTCTTATGGTCTTCTCTGTGCCATCGCATCGCCTTGGCATGCTCTTTGTTTTGGAACAAACGTTTCAACCGTGGTATTATAGGAGCATACGACATCACCTTGGCAGGAATCTTCTTCCTGGGGCGCCGACCCTCGACATCACTAGGGTCATCGCGGCTGATCTTATAGTGCAATGCACCACATACCGGGCAAGCGTTCAAATCCTCGTACTCACCGCGGTAGAGCATGCAATCATTAGGGCATGCATGTATCTTCTACACCTCTAAACCTAGAGGGCAGACAGCCTTCTTTGCTTCGTACGTACTCTTGGGCAATTCATTGCCCTTTGGAAGCATATCCTTTATCATTACCAGCAACTTTCCAAATCCCTTGTCAGATACACCATTCTCTGCCTTCCATTGCGGCAATTCCAGTGTGGTGCCCAGCTTTTTCTTGTCACCTACGCAATTCGGGTACAACACTTTTTTGTGATCCTCTAATATGCGCTGTAACATCTTCTTCTCCAAATCACTTGCGCAGTTTCTCTTTGCATCAGCAATGGCCTGACCTAGATCATCAACGGGCTCATCTGATGCCTCTTCTTTAGCTTCTTCCCGCATTGCCGGCTTAGCTTCTTCCCGCATTACCGGCTCAGCTTCTTCTCCCATTGTTGTATCATCGTATTCAGGGAACCCATGGCCAGGATAGCTGTCGTCGTCCTCTTCTTCTTCATTGTCTTCCATCATAACCCCTCTTTCTCCTTGCTTGGTCCAAACATTATAATGGGGCATGAAACCGGACTTAAACAGGTGGACTTGAATGGTTCTTGACGTAGAGTAATTGTGACCATTCTTACAGCGAGCACATGGACAAGGCATAAAACCATCCGCCCGCTTGTTTGCCTCAGTCGCAAGCAGAAAAGTATGCACACCCTCAACGAACTGGGGAGAGCATCGGTCATCATACATCCATTGCCGGCTCATCTTCATTACACAACACCGAATAGACCAAATTAATACAAGTTCATACAACACTTAAATGCAACAAACAAATAACTCTCTAGCTAAAGCATTTAAATGCAACAACAAATAAGATCAAGATCGCAACTAAGGTAACAATGGATCCAACAGCATAATGATACCAAGCCTCACTATCGATGTCATATTTTCTAATCTTTCTAATCTTCAAGCGCATTTTCTCCATCTTGATCTTGTGATCATCGACGACATCGGCAACATGCAACTCCAATTCCATCTTCTCCCCCTCAATTCTTTTCAACTTTTCTTTCAAGTACTCGTTTTCTCTTTCAACTAAATTTAACCTCTCGGCAATAGGGTCGGTTGGAATTTCCGGTTCACATACCTCCTAGAAAAAATTTCTATGTCAACTTGATGGGAATAATTTGTCATAAACACGAAATGCAACTAGTTTTAAAAGAGAATATACATACCACATCCGAATCATAACAAGGACTAGGGCCGACGGGGACGGATATCAAAACCATGGCACTATATGTATAACAAACAACGTACGGGTAAGATAATTATACGAGTAACTATATATCCAAATCACACAAACATCAATTTTTATATAAAATTTCATGAACAAGAGGCTCACCACAAGGTGGTGCCGGCGACGGGATGGTGCGGGCGATCGATGGTGGCTACGATGGAGATTTAGAAGGCACTAAGTAAACCACACCGACATATGCAAACTAAGTGTTATTTTTGACCTCAAATTGCATATAAATCAAATACTAGCACATATATATATATATATCCTCCCAAATTACTAAACTCACAAATTAATCACTATATAAAGCATAGCAAGAGCTAAATCTAGCAATGAGAGATGAAAGGACAAAGTTGCTAACCTTTGTGATCATTTGAATGGATGGGGGCCTTCAAATCTTGACAAATTTTTGGCAAAATGTGTGATGAGCTCGAGAGGAAGAGGGGAAGAACAGAGAGGAGAGGGGAAAGGGGAAGAACAGAGCGAGCTCGGGTGGACGAAGGGTTTATGTAGGACGACCTTCAGTACCGGTTTGTGCCAAGAAGCGGTACTAAAGGGGCTGGAGGGGCCCCATTCTGACAACATCCTGCCACCACTCTCATTAGTACCGGTTCGTGGCACGAACCGGTGCTAAAGGTTCGCCACGAATCAGTACTAATGAAAGCGGCCCGGCTAGCCGTTGGAACCGGCACTAATGTATACATTAGTGCCAGCTCAAATAGAAACCGGCACTAATGTGCTTCACGTTTGACCCTTTTTCTACTAGTGCTCCAGTCCGGATCATCCTTCTTGTTGTCTTCGCTGCTGCCAGAATCGCTGCTGCTTTCGCTAAGGCTAGAATCGCTGTTGCTTTTGCTACAGCCATAATCGCTGCTGCTTTGGCTGTAGCCAGTGTCGCTGCTGCTGCTCCCATTGCCTGCCAAATGCAACAATGACCGTTAACAATTGATGTGAGATAAAGCCAAATATGGAGGAATAAGAAGAGGCAGAACACACTGGCATCTTCGTCTTCAGCGTAGCGCATGCGACACATAGTCTTGTTGAAAACCTTCACGATGAGCATTGTGGCATCATCGTCGTACCTCAATAGAAGAAAGTACCCGGTCCGCATGTCGTAGGCACTGTAGAACTTCTCCCAGCCACGGCACAGGTACATGTGGCCCTCCTCGATCACCAACTCCACATCCCACAGCCTGCGAACCCCACTGCCGGCCTGTCGGAGCTTCACATTATCTGGCGGATCTTCACCCAGCATCTTCATAAAGCGTCAGGCAGCCTCTGCAATTTTGGACAAGGAGTGATGTGGCAAACAACAGAGTTATCATAATGAGATGGGTGAAGGAGAGATATCTCGTTTTATATACCTGCCTCGTGGCTGATACTGAAGAAGAAATTATGATAGTGAAGAACTCGAAAGCATCCAACTCGTACTCCGATGAGGCGGAGCGGCGGTGGCTGCTTCCCCCCATCTCTGATAAGCAGCAGAAGAGACCAATTAGTACCCTTACAACATTATAGCAGCATAAATTTTGAGCAGAAGATAATCAACATTAGTCGCAAGTACCCCATATGTCCTATTTTTAGCAAAGTCATGCTAAAATTCACAGAAAATTTCAGCATGACCTTTGCTGAAAATAGGACATATGGAGTACCCGAATTTGCCGGAACGGAAGTTAATCGACATTCCGGCAAACTCAAGCGCCTCTCGGGGTACCTGCAAATTCATCATGACACAATGGTCGGAGACAAAACCCAGCAACTTTACAAGTCTTTCACAGATTTGTTTGCAAGTTCTGATATGTAATAAAGATGAGCCTCAAGATACAACACATTTGAGATATCGAGTTTCAAGACATTATACTGCAATTCACTCATATAGCCATGATTAAAATGTGCATAACTACCACTGAGAAAATAATAGGTCTCATCTTCTCATGCATAAACAGCATATCCAGAAGGCACATAGCTAGAAAGGGTGAAAATTACATGGACATTAACCAGTCCAGTTTTTCATTATGGGATTGCTAAACATCACACATAACAGTACCACCCAAACTTTGAGCTAGCATACAGAGAGCAATGCCATTTTTTGAAACATCAAAACTGAAAAATCAATACACTTTCTAGCATAAGACTAATCTTTTCACCAATGAGCCAAGAGAAAAAGGAATTAGCCTGCTGGTCTCAGACCTAGATTCTAGATGAATTCTATAAGCAAGTGAATCCAGGAGTAAAATCATGTATTCTTTACCTTTGACTACCAAGGTCGAGACTTGCCACAACAAAGGGAGGAGTAGGTCTGGACAAAAGGAGAAATGATGCCCGGATGAAGAACAAACCCATGACACGATGGCCAGTCGACCTTGCGAAATGAGGTGAACAGAGCAGCAGCAGCAAGTCAGCAAGATTTCTACAAGTAGGCAACCTAGGATGACCAAAGAGAAGACTAGCAATTAGTCTGAAACTTTTATGCACAGGGAAGACTACCCTTAGTTATGTGGGGTTTCTAGGCACATCACTGAGTTTGTTCTAGCAAGCGACAGTTTTATGTGAGCTATATGTGGTTCATAGCTGAATGTGATCATACTTCAAACTTTTAACTGTATGGGTGGGAAATCTGATGGTTGAACAGTGATTGACTTTGGCAAAAATCAGCGGCTAGTTGAATTGCTTAATTTTAGAATTGAAGCTAATCTCTCGGCTAACCGAATTGCTTACTGCTACTGTGGATGAAAGATTGCAGCAAGAGAGCAAGAAAGCAACTCAGCACAAAACAGATGTAACCTAACTAGTCTCATGGCAAGTACTTAGTACCAAGCAGCAACAACAAACAAGCACTGTGCAGGGTACAAATTACTACAACAAATTTCCATGAACTGTACTGTCAGCAAAAAACCCTGCTAGAATTACAACAACTACAATGAACCTATTTCAAAAAGATAGAAAATGAACACATAAAAAGAACACTACATATACTCGTATATTTTCCTCAGTTTTTTTTAAAAAAAGGGACCAAAAAATGGACAAACATGAACTACAGCTACTGATATGGTCTACTACCAAACATAATCTGCGGAAAAAAGAAAAAGGAGAGGGAAGTGGTTAGGGTTCAAACCCAATACATTAGGTGTACCTAATGCACATGGAGTACTAATTATTCATGTTTGCTAGGCACTACTCCCACAATTTTTTGAACCTAATTTGACCTAAATTCGAGAGGGATTTGACCTAAACCTAGCAAAAGAGAGAAGAAGAGGGCATGGCCGGGAGGGAGGAGAGGAGGAAGAGAGGAGAAGAGAGGCAGAGTGTGGAGGGTTACCTGACCATGATGAGGTGCTGGCCGGAGCGAAGACGATGGAGGACAGAGACGGCGAGCTTGGGGGAGGCGGGGATAGACGGCGGGGAGGTCGCGGGCCTCCTCTCCTGGTAGACGTGGGGCCTCCTCTCCTGGTGGATGTGGGGCGGCTCCGAGGCGAGGGAGGCGGCGCTCGGGGGAAGCGGGGCTCGGGGGGAGGCGGCGAAGGGGAGAGGGAGGCGGCGGGGGCGCGTGGGCGCGCTGCTGCGGCGAGGTTAGGTTGAGTGGGGGATCTGGCGAGGTAGGGAGAGGGGCCAGAGGGGAATAGGTGGAGTGGGGGGGGGGTTAGCAATGGCGCACCTCCCCATAGTGCGCCATAAGTACGACGACAGCAATGGCGCACCACCCTCTGGTGTGCCATTAGTAGTTTTTTTCTGATAGCAATGGCGCACCCTCCTCTGGTGCTCCATTAGTAACTTTTTTTTCTGACAACAATGGCGCACCCTCCTCTGGTGCGCCATTAGTAACATTTTTTTCATTATTTCTTGTTACATCTAATAATTTGTTTTTTATCAAATTTGTTATTTTCATGAGGACTAGAACAGAAGATATCATCATTTTTTTTAAAATATCATCAAATTTGTTTTTTTATTTTTAATGGAAAATATCATCAAATTTGTTATTTGAAGATATCATCAAATTTCTTATTTGAAAATATCATCAAATTTGTTATTTAAAAATATCTTCAAAAAATGGGGGAGGGTGCGGGTGTCGGCGGCGGCGGTGGAGCGGGCCAGGGGAAGGTGCGGTGGGTCGTCGTCGGTGGTGGAGCGGGGAAGGGTGCGATGGGTCGTCGTCGGCGGTGGAGCGGGGGGAGGGTGCGGGGGGTGCTCGGCGGCGAGGGGGATAGCTATCGAGAGGGAGGGGGATCGAGATCAAGTGTCCTCATGAATATTCAATATTTTTTCATATGGAATATGAAAAAATATCATCAAATTTGAAAAAATATTCATGAATTCAAAAAGTGCCCATGAAATTTAAAAATATTCATGATATCAAAAAGTAAAAAAAAAGTGCTCACGAAGTTTAAACTAGTAATGGCGCACTATGCAACGGTGCGCCATTAGTGGTTTTGCAAAAAAGTAAAAAAAAATACAGTAGTGGCGCACTCTATGGCTGGTGCGCCATTAGTAGGTCTGAATACTAATGGCGCACTCTGCCCGGATGCGCCATTAGTATGTTTGAAAAAATGAAAAAAAACATTTTGTTACTAGTGGCGCACCGTGTGCCTGGTGCGCCATTAGTGTCTTCAACACTAATGGCGCATCTCCACATGGTGCGCCATTAGTATATAGTAGTGGCGCACCACTTCTCTGGTGCGCCATTAGTGTCAATTCCATCTATAGCCCTTTTCCTAGTAGTGATGAGAAGAGGTGCTTTGTGATGGGTTCGATCTTACGGTGCTCAATCCCAGTGACAAAAGGGGACATGACACGTATGTATCGTTGCTATTAAGGATAACAAGATGGGTCTATTCCTACATGAATAGATCTTGTCTACATCATGCCATCGTTCTTATTGCATTACTCAGTTTCTCCATGAACTTAATACACTAGATGCAAGCTGGATAGAGGTCGATATGTGTAGTAATAGTAGTAGATGCAAGCAGGAGTCGGTGTACTAATCTTGGACGTGATGCATATATAATGATCATTGCCTGGATATTGTCATGATTATTTGAAGTTCTACCAATTGCCCAACAGTAATTTTTGATAGCTACTGTATGCTATTTTCTCGAGAGAAGCCACTATTGAAATCTACGGCCCCCGGGTCTATTCTATATCATATTTGCCTTCGAGATCTATTTTTATTCGCTTTGATTTTCAGATTTATTAATCCGAAAACCCAAAAATACTTTGCTGCAATTTTTCATTAGTTTATTTTATTTCACGTTTTCGCGAGATCTGTTTATCTTATCCACTACAAATTTATCTATTGTTTTACCCGGGATGGATTGACAACCCCTCTTACACGTCGGGTTGCAAGTATTTGTTCTTTGTGTGCAAGTGTTGCGTGGTTCTCCTACCGGTTCAACAACCTTGGTCTCATCACCTAGGGAAATACCTGTCGTAGTTGTGCTGCATCATCCCTTTCTCTTTGGGGAAATACCGACGTACTTCAAGCCGCATCACAAGGAATTTTTGGCGTCGTTGCAGGGGAGACATCATCAACACCTATCAGGTTCCTAATCAAAAATCTCAGCTCCTTGCAATTTACATTATTTTCCATTTGCCTCTCATTTTCCTCTCCCCCACTTCACAAAAATTTGTCGTTTCATTCGCCCTTTTTCCATTCGCCATTTTCTCATCAAATCTGTTTTTGTGTGCAATTTTGTTTGTCAGTTTTTGTCGTTATGGATAGTTACTCCTCCATTGCGTGCACCCCTGAGAACGAGGTTCTTAATTTTAAACAAAGGGGAGGAGAGAATTTAAAATATGCTTGGTATAGGAATTGTAATGCTCATAATAGTTCTATTCGTAAGCAATCTACCACTGTTATTTTTCGATGTTTTTATGTGGGCATAACCACTTGGTATAGATTCGTCCTTGATATGATTACCGGTGGGAATTTCTTGATGTGTCCTTGTATAGATTCTTTTAATGCCTTGGGGAATCTAGTGGGTTCACCACCTCTTATGATTAATGGAACAACATTAACTCTCGAGCATGTTATGGAAAGGCTAGATGCTATTGAAAAGAAAATGCTCACTGAAGAAAATATTGAAAAAATAGATAAAAGGATGCACAATCTTGCTAATAGAATCAGGTCAAAAGCAGGAGACGCTCTTAAAGTACTAAAAGAAAAAGAACTCGCATTCAACGAGAGAATAGAGGAGAGCCCTGCTATAATTGATAAGTTGGAAGAGAATTTTAGTAATTCAAGCACGGCTTTTTTCTTCCGCTAAAACTATTGAAAAAACTTCGGTAAAAATTGGCAAGGTTACTCAATTCACTAAAAACAAGGGTGCAACTTCCAATAGTCACAAATAAGATCTTATGATGATTAGTATTCACCCACATTTTGTTGAAGTGATAAAATACCCTGTGTGCAAGAACGAATTCTTCAAACTTGTTCCTAGGAGTATTGGTATTGATAATTTGTATGCTAAATCCTTGAAGAATTCTAACTATTTGATTGAGGAGTTCGAAACTAAAGATGACAACACTTAGATCTATGTATTATGCCTAGCTAGGGGCATAAAACGATAGCGCTTGTTGGGAGGCATCCCAATGAATAAAATTTATTTTTATCTTTTTCCTTCTATTCTTGAGTGTTTATGCAATTATGATACTGTTATGATTTTATTTTTATGTTTTAATTATTGTTTGAGCCAAGTAAAGCCTATGGGATTATGTTTGGTGATTGTTGATTTGATCTTGTTAGAAAACAGAAACTTTTGCATCCAGTAAAATAATTTTCCAAAATCATATAATTGACGAAATCTTCTGAATTTTTTACACAAGATTTATATAAAAATTTCCTACATCGTCCTAATTTTCAGAATTTTTGGAGTTACAGAAGTAAACGAAGTTTTCAGATTGCTACAGACTGTTCTGTTTTTGACAGATTATGTTTTCTTTGGGTAGTGTGCTTATTTTGATGAATCTATAGTTTGTATTGGAGGGTATAAGCTATCGTAAAGTTGGAATAGAGTAGATATAATGCAAAAATAAAATATGAATGGGTTTGCAATAGTACTTAGAGTAGTGATTTGCTTTGTTACACTAATGGATCTCACGAAGGTTTTGTTGAGTTTTGTGTGATTGAAGTTTTCATGTTTTGGGTGAGATCATGATGGATGAAGGAATAAGGAGTAAGAAGAGCCTAAGCTTGGGGATGCCCATAGTGTTGGGGAACGTAGTAATTTCAAAAAATTTCCTATGCACACACAAGATCATGGTGATGCACAGCAACGAGAGGGGAGAATGTTTTCTACGTACCCTCGTAGACCGGAAGCGGAAGCGTTATAACAACGTGGTTGATGTAGTCGTACGTGTTCACGGCCCGACCGATCAAGCACCAAAACTATGGCACCTCCGAGTTTTTGCACATGTTCAGCTCAATGACGATCCCCAGACTCCGATCCAGCAAAGTGTCGGGGATGAGTTCCGTCAGCACGACGGCGTGGTGACGATCTTGATGTTCTACCATCGCAGGGCTTCGCCTAAGCCCCGCTACAATATTATCGAGGATTATGTTGGAGGGGGGCACCGCACACGGCTAAGAGATCAATGATCAATTGTTGTGTCTCTGGGTGCCCCCTTGCCCCCGTATATAAAGGAGTGGAGGAGGGGGCCAGCCAAGGAGGGTGGCGCGCCCAAGGGGGGGAGTCCAACTGCCACCGGGAGTAGGACTCCCCTTTTTCCTATTAGGAGTAGGAGAGGGAAGGAAGAGTAAGGAGGGAGGAAGGAAAGGGGCCCCCCCTCCCAATTCGGATTAGGCTTGGGGGGGCGCCCCCTCCCTTGCTCCTTTCCCCTCCTTTCCACTAAGGCCCAATAAGGCCCACATACCTCCCAGGGGGTTCCGATAACCTCCCGGTGATCCGGTATTGTCCCAATCTTACCCGGAACCTTTCCGGTGTTCAAATATAGTCGTCCAATATATCGATCTTTATGTCTTGACCATTTCGAGACTCCTCGTCAAGTCCGTGATTACATCTGGGACTCCGAACAACCTTCGGTACATCAAAATATATAAACTCATAATGAAACTGTCATTGAAACGTTAAGCGTGCGGACCCTACGGGTTCGAGAACAATGTAGAAATGACCGAGACACGTCTCCGATCAATAACCAATAGCGTAACCTGGATGCTCATATTGGCTCCTACATATTCTACGAAGATCTTTATCGGTCAGACCGCATAACAACATACGTTGTTCCCTTTGTCATCGGTATGTTACTTGCCCGAGATTCGATCGTCGGTATCTCAATACCTAGTTCAATCTCGTTACTGGCAAGTCTGTTGACTCGTTCCGTAATACATCATCTTGCAACTAACTTATTAGTTGCATTGCTTGCAAGGCTTAAGTGATGTGTATTACCGAGAGGGCCCAGAGATACCTCTCCGACAATCGGAGCGATAAATTCTAATCTCGAAATACGCCAACCCAGCATGTACCTTTGGAGACACCTGTAGAGCACCTTTATAATCACCCAGTTACGTTGTGACGTTTGGTAGCACACAAAGTGTTCCTCCGGTAAACGGGAGTTGCATAATCTCATAGTCATAGGAACATGTATAAGTCATGAAGAAAGCAATAGCAACATACTAAACGATCGGGTGCTAAGCTAATGGAATGGATCATGTCAATCACATCATTCTCCTAATGATGTGATCCTGTTAATCAAATGACAACTCATGTCTATGGTTAGGAAACATAACCATCTTCGATTAACGAGCTAGTCAAGTAGAGGCATACTAGTGACACTTTGTTTTTCTATGTATTCACACAAGTATTACGTTTCCAGTTAATACAATTCTAGCATGAATAATAAACATTTATCATGATATAAGGAAATAAATAATAACTTTATTATTGCCTCTAGGGCATATTTCCTTCAGTCTCCCACTTGCACTAGAGTCAATAATCTAGATTACACAGTAATAATTCTAACACCCATGGAGCCTTGGTGTTGATCATGTTTTGCTCGTGGAAGAGGCTTAGTCAATGGGTCTGCTACATTCAGATCCGTATGTATCTTGCAAATCTCTATGTCTCCCACTTGGACTAGATCCCGGATGGAATTGAAGCGTATCTTGATGTGCTTGGTTCTCTTGTGAAATCTGGATTCCTTTGCCAAGGCAATTGCACCAGTATTGTCACAAAAGATTTTCATTGGACCCGATGCACTAGGTATGACACCTAGATCGGATATGAACTCCTTCATCCAGACTCCTTCATTTGCTGCTTCCGAAGCAGCTATGTACTCCGCTTCACATGTAGATCCCGCCACGACACTTTGTTTAGAACTACACCAACTAATAGCTCCACCGTTTAATGTAAATACGTATCCGGTTTGCGATTTAGAATCGTCCGGATCAATGTCAAAGCTTGCATCAACGTAACCATTTACGATGAGCTCTTTGTTACCTCCATATACGAGAAACATATCCTTAGTCCTTTTCAGGTATTTCAGGATGTTCTTGATCGCTGTCCAGTGATCCACTCCTGGATTACTTTGGTACCTCCCTACTACACTTATAGCAAGGCACACATCAGGTCTGGTACACAGCATTGCATACATGATAGAGCCCATGGCTGAAGCATAGGGAACATCTTTCATTTTCTGTCTATCTTCTGCAGTGGCCGGGCATTGAGTCTTACTCAACTTCACACCTTGTAACACAGGCAAGAATCCTTTCTTTGCTTGATCCATTTTGAACTTCTTCAAAACTTTGTCAAGGTATGTGCTTTGTGAAAGTCCAATTAAGCGTCTTGATCTATCTCTATAGATCTTAATGCCCAATATGTAAGCAGCTTCACCGAGGTCTTTCATTGAAAAACTCTTATTCAAGTATCCCTTTATGCTATACAGAAATTCTATATCATTTCCGATTAGCAATATGTCATCCACATATAATATCAGAAATGCTACAGAGCTCCCACTCACTTTCTTGTAAATACAGGCTTCTCCAAAAGTCTGTACAAAACCAAATGCTTTGATCACACTATAAAAACGTTTATTCCAACTCCGAGATGCTTGCACCAGTACATAAATGGATCGCTGGAGCTTGCACACTTTCTTAGCTCCTTTTGGAACGACAAAACCTTCCGGCTGCATCATATACAACTCTTCTTCCAGAAATCCATTTAGGAATACAGTTTTGACATCCATCTGCCAAATTTCATAATCATAAAATGCGGCAATTGCTAACATGATTGGGACAGACTTAAGCATCGCTACAGGTGAGAAGCTCTCATCGTAGGCAATTCCTTGAACTTGCCGAAAACCTTTTGCGACAAGTTGAGCTTTGTAGACAGTAACATTACCGTCAGCGTCAGTCTTCTTGAAGATCCATTTATTTTCAATTGCTTGCCGATCATTGGGCAAGTCTACCAAAGTCCACACTTTGTTCTCATACATGGATCCCATCTCAGATTTCATGGCTTCAAGCCATTTTGCGGAATCTGGGCTCACCATTGCTTCTTCATAGTTCGTAGGTTCATCATGTTCTAGTAGCATGACTTCCAGAACAGGATTACCATACCACTCTGGTGCGGACCTTACTCTGGTTGATCTACGAGGTTTAGTAGTAACTTGTTCTAAAGTTTCATGATCATCATCATTAGCTTCCTCACTAATTGGTGTAGGTGCCACAGAAACCGGTTTCTGTGATGTACTACTTTCCAATAAGGGAGCAGGTACAGTTACCTGATCAAGTTCTACTTTCCTCCCACTCACTTCTTTCGAGAGAAACTCCTTCTCTAGAAAGGATCCATTCTTAGCAACAAATGTCTTGCCTTCGGATCTGTGATAGAAGGTGTACCCAACAGTCTCCTTTGGGTATCCTATGAAGACACATTTCTCCGATTTGGGTTCGAGCTTATTACATTGAAGCTTTTTCACATAAGCATCGCAGCCCCAAACTTTTAGAAACGACAAGTTTGGTTTCTTGCCAAACCATAGTTCATAAGGCATCGTCTCAACGGATTTTGATGGTGCCCTATTTAACGTGAATGCGACCGTCTCTAAAGCATAACCCCAAAACGATAGCGGTAAATCTGTAAGAGACATCATAGATCGCACCATATCAAGTAAAGTACGCTTACGATGTTCGGAGACACCATTACGCTGTGGTGTTCTGGGTGGCGTGAGTTGCGAAACTATTCCGCATTGTTTCAAATGTAAACCAAACTCGTAACTCAAATATTCTCCTCCATGATCAGATCGTAGAAACTTTATTTTCTTGTTATGATGATTTTCAACTTCACTCTAAAATTCTTTGAACTTTTCAAATGTTTCAGACTTATGTTTCATTAAGTAGATATACCCATATCTGCTTAAATCATCTGTGAAGGTGAGAAAATAACGATATCTGCCACGAGCTTCAACATTCATTGGACCACATACATCTGTATGTATGATTTCCAACAAATCTGTTGCTCTCTCCATAGTACCAGAGAACGACGTTTTAGTCATCTTGACCAGGAGGCACGGTTTGTAAGTACCAAGTGATTCATAATCAAGTGGTGCCAAAAGTCCATCAGTATGGAGTTTCTTCATGCGCTTTACACCGATATGACCTAAACGGCAGTGCCACAAATAAGTTGCACTATCATTATCAACTCTGCATCTTTTGGCTTCAACATTATGAATATGTGTATCACTACTTTCGAGATTCATCAAAAATAGACCACTCTTCAAGCGTGCATGACCATAAAAGATATTACTCATATAAATAGAACAACCATTATTCTCTGATTTAAATGAATAACCGTCTCGCATCAAACAAGATCCAGATATAATGTTCATGCTCAACGCTGGCACCAAATAACAATTATTTATGTCTAACACTAATCCTGATGGTAGATGTAGAGGTAGCGTGCCGACCGCGATCACATCGACTTTGGAACCATTTCCCACACACATCGTCACCTTGTCCTTCGCCAGTGTTCGCTTAATCTGTAGTCCCTGTTTTGAGTTGCAAATATTACTAACAGAACCAGTATGAAATACCCAGGTGCTACTGCGAGCTCTAGTAAGGTACACATCAATAACATGTATATCACATATACCTTTGTTGACCTTGCCATCCTTCTTATCCACCAAATACTTGGGGTAGTTCTGCTTCCAGTGACCAGTCTGCTTGCAGTAGAAGCACTCATTTTTAGGCTTAGGTCCAAACTTGGGTTTCTTCTCCTGAGCAGCAACTTGCTTGTTGTTCTTCTTGAAGTTCCCCTTCTTCTTCCCCTTGCCCTTTTTCTTGAAACTAGTGGTCTTGTTGACTATCAACACTTGATGCTCCTTCTTGATTTCTACCTCTGCAGATTTTAGCATTGCGAAGAGCTCGGGAATTGTCTTATCCATCCCTTTCATATTATAGTTCATCACGAAGCTCTTGTATCTAGGTGGAAGTGATTGGAGAATTCTGTCAATGACGCAATCATCCGGAAGATTAACTCCCAGTTGAATCAAGTGATTATTATACCCAGACATTTTGAGTATATGCTCACTGACAGAACTGTTCTCCTCCATCTTGCAGCTATAGAACTTATTGGAGACTTCATATCTCTCAATCCGGGCATTTTCTTGAAATATTAGCTTCAACTCCTGGAACATCTCATATGCTCCATGATGTTCAAAACGTCGTTGAAGACCCGGTTCTAAGCCATAAAGCATGGCACATTAAACTATCGAGTAGTCATCAGCTTTGCTCTGCCAGACGTTCTTAACATCGTCAGTTGCATCAGCAGCAGGCCTGGCACCCAGCGGTGCTTCCAAGACGTAATTCTTCTGTGCAGCAATGAGGATAATCCTCAAGTTACGGACCCAGTCCGTATAATTGCTACCATCATCTTTCAACTTTGCTTTCTCAAGGAACGCATTAGAATTCAACGGAACAACAGGACGAGCCATCTATCTACAAGCAAACATAAACAAGCAAGATACTATCAGGTACTAAGTTCATGATAAATTTAAGTTCAATTAATCATATTACTTAAGAACTCCCACTTAGAAAGACATCCCTCTAATCTTCTAAGTGATCACGTGATCCAACTCAACTAAACCATAACCGATCATCACGTGAAATGGAGTAGTTTTCAATGGTGAACATCACTATGTTGATCATATCTACTATATGATTCACGCTCGACCTTTCGGTCTCAGTGTTCCGAGGCCATATCTGCATATGCTAGGCTCGTCAAGTTTAACCTGAGTATTCTGCGTGTGCAAAACTGGCTTGCACCCGTTGTGGATGGACGTAGAGCTTATCACACCCGATCATCACATGGTGTCTGGGCACGACAAACTTTGGCAATGGTGCATACTCAGGGAGAACACTTTTATCTTGAAATTTAGTGAGAGATCATCTTATAATGCTACCGTCAATCAAAGCAAGATAAGATGCATAAAAGATAAACATCACATGCAATCAATATAAGTGATATGATATGGCCATCATCATCTTGTGCTTGTGATCTCCATCTCCGAAGCATCGTCATGATCACCATCGTCACTGGCGCGACACCTTGATCTCCATCGTAGCATCGTTGTCGTCTCGCCAATCTTATGCTTCTACGACTATCACTACCACTTAGTGATAAAGTAAAGCATTACAGGGCGATTGCATTGCATACAATAAAGCGACAACCATATGGCTCCTGCCAGTTGCGGATAACTTGGTTACAAAACATGATCATCTCATACAATAAAATTTAGCATCATGCCTTGACCATATCACATCACAACATGCCCTGCAAAAACAAGTTAGACGTCCTCTCCTTTGTTTGTTGCAAGTTTTACGTGGCTGCTACGGGCTTAGCAAGAACCAATCTTACATACGCATCAAAAACCACAACGATAGTTTGTCAAGTTGGTGCTGTTTTAACCTTCGCAAGGACTGGGCGTAGCCACACTCGGTTCAACTAAAGTTGGAGAAACTAACACCCGCCAGCCACCTGTGTGCAAAGCACGTCGGTAGAACCAGTCTCGCGTAAGCGTACGCGTAATGTCGGTCTGGGCCGCTCCATCCAACAATACCGCCGAACCAAAGTATGACATGCTAGTAAGAAGTATGACTTATATCGCCCACAACTCACTTGTGTTCTACTCATGCATATACCATCAACACATAAAACCTAGGCTCGGATGCCACTATTGGGGAACATAGTAATTTCAAAAAAAATCCTACGCACATGCAAGATCATGGTGATGCACAGCAACGAGAGGGGAGAGTGTTGTCTATGTACCCTCGTAGACCGGAAGCGGAAGCGTTATAACAATGCGGTTGATGTAGTCATACGTCTTCACGGCCCAACCGATCAAGCACCGAAAATACGGCACCTCCGAGTTTTTGCACACGTTCAGCTCGATGACGATCCCCAGACTCCAATCCAACAAAGTGTCGGGGATGAGTTCCGTCAGCACGATGGCGTGGTGACGATCTTGATGTTCTACCGTCGCAGGGCTTCGCCTAAGCACCGCTACAATATTATAGAGGATTATGGTGGAGGGGGGCACCGCACACGGCTAAGAGATCAATGATCAATTGTTGTGTCTCTGGGGTGCCCCCTTTCCCCCGTATATAAAGGAGTGGAGGAGGGGGCCGGCCAAGGATTGTGGCGCGCCCAAGGGGGGGAGTCCAACTCCCACCGGGAGTAGGACTCTCATTTTTCCTATTAGGAGTAGGAGAGGGAAGGAAGAGGAAGGAGGGAGGAACGAAAGGGGGGGCCGGCCCCCCTCCCAATTCGGATTGGGCTTGGGGGGGGGCGCCCCCTCCCTTGCTCCTTTCCCCTCCTTTCCACTAAGGCCCAATAAGGCCCATATACCTCCCGGGGGGTTCCGATAACCTCCCGGTGATCCGGTATTGTCCCAATCTTACCCGGAACCTTTCCGGTGTCCAAATATAGTCGCCCAATATATCGATCTTTATGTCTCGACCATTTTGAGACTCCTCGTCAAGTCCGTGATCACATCCATGACTCCGAATAACCTTCAGTAGATCAAAATATATAAACTCATAATGAAACTGTCATCGTAACGTTAAGCGTGCGGATCCTACGGGTTCGAAAACAATGTAGACATGACCGAGACATGTCTCCAGTCAATAACCAATAGCGGAACCTGGATGCTCATATTGGCTCCTACATATTCTACGAAGATCTTTATCGGTCAGACCGCATAACAACATACGTTGTTCCCTGTGTCATCGGTATGTTTCTTGTCCGAGATTCGATCATCGGTATCTCAATACGTAGTTCAATCTAGTGACCGGCAAGTCTGTTTACTCGTTTCGTAATACATCATCTTGCAACTAACTTATTAGTTGCATTGCTTGCAAGGCTTAAGTGATGTGTATTACCGAGAGGGCCCAGAGATACCTCTCCGACAATCGGAGCGACAAATTCTAATCTCAAAATACGCCAACCCAACATGTACCTTTGGAGACACATGTAGAGGACCTTTATAATCACCCAGTTACGTTATGTTGTTTGGTAGCACAGAAAGTGTTCCTCTGGTAAACGGGAGTTGCATAATCTCATAGTCATAGGAACATGTATAAGTCATGAAGAAAGCAATAGCAACATACTAAACGATCAGGTGCTAAGCTAATGGAATGGGTCATGTCAATCACATCATTCTCCTAATGATGTCATCCTGTTAATCAAATGACAACTCATGTCTATGGTTAGGAAACATATCCATCTTCGATTAACGAGCTAGTCAAGTAGAGGCATACTAGTGACAATTTTTTTGTCTATGTATTCACACAAGTATTACGTTTCCGGTTAATACAATTCTAGCATGAATAATAAACATTTATCATGATATAAGGAAATAAATAATAACTTTATTATTGCCTCTAGGGCATATTTCCTTCACATAGCACCCCAAGTTATTATCCAAAGAGGAACAAGCAACTAATCTTGGGGATGCCCCCGAGTGGCATCCCCTCTTTCTTCTAACGACCATCGGTATTTTACTTGGATCTATATTTTCATTCGTCACATATCATGAGTTTTTCTTGTAGCGTCCTGTATTATATGAGTATTTGCTTGTTTTGCTTTTTATTCTGTGTCATCTATCCTTGCTGGACACACTATTTGAGAGAGCCAAAATTATGCTATGATTTTTTAGAATTGCTTTTTGTGCTTCACTTAGATCTTTTTGAGCTTTGGAATTTCTCTAGTGCTTCACTTATATCTTTTTGAGCACGGTGTGTTTTAGTATTTTTGAAGAAATTAATGCTCTCATGCTTCACTTATGTTTATTTAAAAGTTAGTAAAAAATAATATGAAATTCTCTCATGCTTCACTTAAATTATTCTGAGAGAAGAAAAATTTATGCTCATGTTCTTCACTTAGATTTTGTTGAGCTAACAAAAGCAACATATGAAATTAGTCCCAAAGTGATAGATATTGAAGAGGGATATAATAAAAAAAATCATGAATATCATTGGACAAAATAAACTTGATTCCTTGTACTAGTTTTGCGATATGATGATATAATATGTGTGAGTCATGTTGATGAGTAATTATGCTTTTGTAAGAATATTGGTGTTAAGGTTTGTGATTCCCTATGCAAGCACGAAAGTCAATAGTTATGGAATGAAATTACATCCTACTTGTGGTGCATTATTCGGTGTTAGTTATGCTTAATGCCCGCTTATGAGATTTTTTATTTCTTGGTTGGATGTTTCTCAATCTTTTGCTAGCCTTCACTTGTACAAAGTGGTATTACTACTTGTGCATCCAAAATCCTTAAACCCAGTTTTTGTCGTTCTAAGAAAATCTGTATGTGCCATCTCTAATCTTCAAAATAAATTTCATTTTTGTGTGCTTGTACCGCTCATGAAACGGTAGGGGGTGGTTGGTATTTTTCCATGCTAGATGTGTTATTCCCAAGATGAGTGTTTATTTACTTGTCATTGCAAGAGAGTACGACAAAGGTATTAGAGATGCCCAGTCCTGAAATGAAAAATGAATTTACTTTATGTTGTCAAATAATAAATTCCTTGGATAGTGTTGGTATGGACGGTACCCGTGGATTCAGTTAGCCGTGGAATTTCAAAGTATGATGGAAAAAGGAATAAACTTTATTTTCTGTTTGGGAACAGCCTATGATATATCTAGCATGGAATGTATTGGGAACTACTCGATTGTTTTCGTTGACAGGAAAGGCATGCCACCGAAAATGTTTTATCCCTATCTTTTTCTGCTTTGAGCTCTAGGACCTCTACAAATCCCTACTTCCCTCTGTGAAGGGCCTTTCTATTTACTTTATGCAATTTTTATTTTTTTGATTCTCCATCTTCTCTTATAAAGCACCAACTAAGGGGCACTATGATCGTACTTGAGCATTGGGTGTAGCTAATATGCAAGTGTGTTTCATGAATGGATCAATGATTGAGCATGATGGGCTAGGGATAACTTGCTTTAGTGTTGATATTTTGAAAGACATGGTTGCTTGTTGATATGCTTGAGTATTGAAATCTTCACGTCAAAACTAGACTATTGCTTTGAATCATATGAAAGTCCAAATGTCCATGCTACAAAAGAAAAGAATATGTGATGAACATGTTAGGCACCTTACCAGATAAAAAAATTATTTTTATCATTTACCTACTCGAGGATGAGCAGGAATTAAGCTTGGGGATGTTGATATGTCTCCAAGGTATCCATAATTTTTTATTGTTCCATGCTATTATATTAACATTCTTGGATGTTTTACAATCATTTTATAGCAACTTTATATCATTTTTTGGGACTAACCTATTGACATAGTGCCCAGTGCTAGTTGTTGGTTTTTTGCTTGTTTTTTACTTCCCAGAAAATCAATACCAAACAGAGTTCAAACGCAATGAAATTTTTGGGAGATATTTTCTGGACCAGAAGACACACGTTGTGTTGGGGATATTACTACTCGACGTAAACCGGCCATGAGTAGCTGGGTTAACTCTATGAAGATTAGAAGCCCATGAAGATGTGAGGATGGTGGCGCTTTACGAAGGCCCAAAGGCGGGTTAAGGCCTGTAGATGTAAACCGACTTTGTCATGTAACTTGCATTGTAAGATAGGAAGGATAGAGACCGAGTTGGATACGTTAACGATCCGGCCTCGGGAATCTGCAAACTGACGGGCGTCGACCTATGTATATAAAGGGATGACCCGGCGGCGGTTTAGGGACAACACACAACAACTCGAAGCCAGGCAAAGCGGATTCACTCCCTGGTCATCGAAACCTCAGCAATTCCATCAAAACTAGACGTAGGCTTTTACCTTCATCATAAGGGGCCGAACATATACCGGAGTACCGGGGTTTACGGGAACCCCACCCCCCCCCCCCCCCGGGGGGGGGGGGGCTTAATGGGCCAACATGGGCCTTAGTGGAAATAGAGGGCAGCAAGGGGAGTGTGGGGCGCGCCCCCCCAAGGCCCAAACCGAATTGGTTTAGGGCAAGGGGGGCGGCCCCCTCTTTCCTTCTCCTCCTCTCCCTTTCCTCCCCCCTCTCCTACTCCTACTAGGAATAGGAGGACACCTACTCCTAGTGGGAGTAGGACTCCCCCTTGGCGCGCCTCTCCCTGGCCGGCTGCCTCCTCCCCCTTGCTCCTTTATATACGGGGGCAGGGGGCACCCCATAGAAACAACAATGGATCATTGATCTCTTAGCCGTGTGTAGTTCCCCTCTCCACCATAATACACCTCGATCATATCATAGCGGTGTTTAGGCGAAGCCCTGCATTGGTAGCATCATCATCACCGTCACCACGCCGTTGTGCTGACGAAACTCTCCTGCGAAGCTTTTCTGGATCGGAGCTCGCGGGACGTCATCGAGTTGAATGTGTGCAGAACTCGGAGGTGCCGTGTGTTCTGTACTTGGATCGGTCGGATCGTGAAGACGTATGACTATATCAACTGTGTTGTGCTAACGCTTCCGCATTCGGTCTATGAGGGTACGTAGACACACTCTCCCCTCTCGTTGTTATACATCACCATGATCCTGTGTGTGCATAGGAATTTTTTTGAAATTACTACGTTCCCCAACAAATATGGCATCTCATGCCTTTATTTGAAATTTCGATCTCTTGGCCAACAAAAGCAAACATATTTTTTATCTCTCTCTTACATGTCCGAATCATTCTAAGATTCGTTGCTAAGATAGAAGCATTGTACATTTCCTTGACGTGCATGGTTTTATGTCACTACATTGCCTGCCATATGCCCTAATGTCTCAGTTAAGAAACAATTAAAATAAAGTGCCGGGAGGATTATCACATATTATCATATATATATATAGACTGATGCTCAGTTATTATAAATTTTATTGCACCATATTTGTGCAACAGCAAATTAAGCTTAATTAGTAAACCATGTTACAAACGCACATTTATTAAGAAGGAAATCCTCTATGTGGACCATCTAGTAGAAGTCGACCCAGGGAACTAATCGAATAAAATACTTGTCGAGCTTATCTTAGGCGCACCGACGTTGAAAATTTCTACACCCTGTGCTTCCGGCACCAAAAGTGCATGCAGCATAAGTACTCTGTCCTATGTTGTTGATGGGGGTTTGTTGTGCACAATGCCTATTTTTTCTAATGAATGGACATAAAAGCCCGGAAATCATAGGTTGGATTATTATATATAGATAAATAGACGGTACAATAAAATGGTGTTATAGTTGCTACTTGCCACATGTAGCTAGTTCGGACTGGGCCGTATACACATTGCAAGTCACCTTGTCTCATGTTGCTGAGGTATAAGATGAATAGTGAGATGTGATGAACACCTTTTTATTTGCCAGGGAACGAACATTTGTTTAAAAAATAGTGTGATGTTAGGAACCTCTTTTAGCTAACGATGCCAACGTGTATGAAAGATTGGAGCCATGAACATAACCCATCGATCCTTTTGTTCAGAGTCTGCTGGCATGTCGTTGTTGAGTTGAGGTGGATGTGTAACATCCAAATTTTTTAATTTGGATGTTATATATAGATCATCATATGCATATCATGTTTTATTTGTATTTTGTTTGTGATCCTAGAAATCTTTGGGGGCGTTTGTTTCCAGGGACTTTTTTATGTAGGGACTAGAAAAAGTCCCTCTTAGAGACTTTTTTACCAAACGGGAGAGACTTTTTAAGGACTAAACTAGGCATTTGGGACTAAATGAAGAAGACTCTCAAGAAGAGTCTTTTTAGGACTTTTCCAACAACGCCCCTTCATGCATTCAATGGCCCGCCATCCCATGATGTTGTTTGATTGTTATTTTTCTATATACTAGAGGCAACATGGTCATTTAATAACCTCTAAGAAGGGACTAGGGACTTTTTAGTCTCTGAAAACAAACAGGAAGGGACTTTTTAGGGACTAGTGACATTTTAGTTGGCACTAGAAAAAGTTCTAGGACTTATGAACCAAACAGAGCCTTAAGCAACTCAAGGACCCATGGAGAGAGTTGGGGATTTTATTTATTTTCATATTTGAAATTTCTCAAAATTCAAAAGAGGATCATTTTGGTTTTAATAATTTATCTATCCGAAATATTTCCAATTTTAAAATAAATGAGTGGAGAATAAATGACTTCTCCAAAATAAGAGGGGAATATTAGAGGAAAAATGTTAAAATCAAATAAATATTTTATTTTGTTTTTATTTGAGATTTTATTTGAATTAGAAAAAATATGCATTTTTGAAAATTGCATTTTTGGGCCAGAATCTAAATATTTTATTTAAACGGTGAAAATTGTTTTTGGCATTTTTAGAATTTTTGGTTTTTTATATTTTATTAGGAATTTTGTTTTCGGCGGAATTTATTTATTAAAAAAAAACTTCCTGCCTGACTGGGCCGAAGGCCCAGCCGAGCAGGCTGGCCCGCAGCCGCACCGCCCTCGTCCTCCGACATGGGACTAGAGTCCCGAGCGCGCCCGCCGCCGCCGCAGTGTCCGGCCTGGACACGGGCACCGCCGCCCCCTCGTGCAAGCCATCGCTGCCTCTCCCTCCCCTTTAAATAGTGACCCCGAGGCCCCCCTTGGACCCTGAGCCAGCCGCCGCTGCCGCCTGCAACTCGTGCCGCCCCGCCGCCTCGCCGCTGCTCCGTCGCCGCCACGCCGTCGCCCCACCCCGCCAACGCCGCACCGCCGCCGCAGCCCCGCAGCCAAGCCTCACCGCCGCCGCCGCCCCGCAGCCAAGCCGCACCACCGGATCTCACCTCGCCGCCGCCGGTTTTTCTCGAGGAACCGGTGAAAACCGCCATCGTCGCCGGTTTTTGTTTTGTTTTTCGTTTTGGATCGGTTAGATCGGTTTTTTTCATCGGTTCTGCCATTTAGCGAACGTTCACCCGAATGCTTCTGTTCGCGAACGCGTTCGTTCGTTTGTCTCTGTTAACGAATGTTCGTTCGTTAGTCTTTTCTTTTTATTTTATTTTTGGCCAGGGACCTATCCGCAATTATTTTTATCACAGATTAGTCCCTGATTTTCAAACCCTCGTTACTTTTTAACCGTTCGTCCAAATCCAGTGAAACCAACGCCAAAATCTTCGTCTTGAACCCCTCTTCCAGTTAATCAACTTAAACATGGTTTTGACAAATTAAAATTTGGTTTCAAGCAGATTTGAATTCGAACTTCTTTTGATCGTAGTTTGAGTTTCGTAGCTCCGATTTGATTGGTTCTTTTTGCAAATCGAAGCACCTCAGTTGAACTTTCAGTTTGTACTTTTTCATCTGAGTTTTACCCTTGCATGTATGCTTGAGTGCTTATGTATGATATTGTTTGTTTGCGATAGAATTTCAGCAAGACAAGTAACACTTTGATTGTACCCCTTCATTACCCAGTTTTTATGCATTAGTCCAATCCTCCAACACTACATGGTTAGGATTTGATAACATGTGGGTATTGGGGAGTAGTTGATGAGGTAGAACCTATTGTCCTTTATTTTAAACCCTGGGAGTTATTATGTTATGCTTATACTGCTATGCTATGCTCGTAGACGTGGATTGGTTTGAGTGATTCATGACAGTTGTGAGTATTATTATGAACTAAGGGTTTATTTAAGGTGGCTACCTTAACAAACATCTGGGTGGATTGTTTGTGGGCACCTGGGGAATCCAATGTTGTCCAAGGAGATCCCGGGGAATCCGTGTGATCATCCTATGGTTCGCCACCCAGGCTCAAAGGGATCATAAGATTTTTCATGCTAGAAACTTTCGTGTGCAGCCACAAGCCATTATGGGCTCAGGCATAGTTGAGTAAGTTGTGTGAATCCTTTCCATGATGGGCTAGCAGATGTAGGGGATTGTAGGTGTACGGGGCTATCTATCGGTTAAGGGGACCTCTTCGGAAAGACCGTGTCTTGGTCATCCGTTTCTCAAATATCATGTAGTGCGAGAAATCCAACGGAGGAGATCGAGTTTTGTGGGGAAAAGTGCGCAAACCTCTGCAGAGTGTACAAACTAATCATGGTTAGTCGTGTCCCCGGTTATGGACATCTTGAATATCTGGTTCTTGAATTATTGATGTGATCTCAACAATCCTAATTAATTTTGTTGGGTTGTTAATTACTATTTAATTAGGATTGAGATGGGGTTTCCATTCTCAATGTTTATCAACCAACTTTGTAGTTAAAATAAATTATATTCCTTTGCACTAGGGAAAAGCTGCCTTTTCGCAAAAACATGATAACCATAGAGCCTCCACCACCCATATATGCATGTAGTGTTAGCATTTACTTTGTTCATTGCTCTACAGTGTTATTTTGCCAGCATATTCCATGTGCTGACCCATTTTCGGGCTGCAACGTACTATGTTGCAGACTTTTCAGACGAAGAGTAAGGTGCGCTAGGTCGTTGTCATGCACTCAGCCATGCCGTTTGAGTTGATGGACTCATTTACCTTTGATGCTTCCGTAGTTATCTTATTTAGATGGCCTTAAGCCATATTATTGTAACAAGTTCCCTTTTGAGACATTCAATGTAATAAGTGTGTGATTGCACTCTGTTATAAATCCTTCAAGTATTGTGTGTGTCAGCATTACCGATCTAGAGATGACACTTATGCACAGAGATTTGACCGTTTGAGGTCGGATCGCTACAGCATGATAAAATAAATACATCTCTCTCTCTCTCTGAGGCGTTCTTGTGATAAAATAAATATAAATATCAATTATGTGAAAATACCAAACATTATCTATTGTATTTATCACATTTGTAATTTTATGTGACCGTTTTGAATATCGAACAGACACTATGTTGTGTATCGAAGGTCAATTAAAGATGACAAACCAGTTAAAGAACCAACCCTATTCACCTTGCCCCCTTGTTATCATGCCAAAAGTGGTACTATCTATGCTTTGAATTGTCCACTGCCTTGACTTTGACTAGCATGTCAATCTATATCTAATAGTACATATCATTATGGTTTGGCAACTACAAGGAAGCACTTGAAAATTAACTAGTTTGTATTCACCTTATCCTTTTATAGACAACAAGTCCTGGTTGCTGATCATGATTTTTCAGTTACCATGACTTGCGTAGCCGTTCTGCATCATGTAGAATTCCAACTCTATTACCAAATCTTAGTATTGTAATGCTATACCTAACAAACATGTGCAAGTTGCCCTCACTTATTTTACCTTATTATCCTTGCACTACCATTTCAATCGTAAAATATGAAGGGGTCATGTGTTAAAATTGTGTTAAATGCCAAATGAAAATAACTCATACTCCATATCGGGCCCCAGGCTAGTCAACAGCAATTACGGAGCACACTACATATGCTATTCTATCGGCACTAGCGACCAATCTTCATTAAGTGACCTAACCGCGTTGACCTCTTTCCGCAAACATTATGTTTATATTGACAACAACAAGGATCCAACACTCATATGATAAGTTAGGGTAATTCACATTGTTCCCTCATGACAACAACTAGCTATGATGCTTACCTTGATTGATTGGTTACCTTGATAACAATCATAGTCATTTGGCATTACATGATTCTAACTCCAAAATATTATGATGCTCCCTCACCATTCATTTTGCACACCATTGGAGTGCCCAAATATGAAAAAGTACTTGTGTTAGACATTAAGTAATAGCCAGCTAAAAATCACATACCCCATCACCCAATGACGCATAGTGAAATGCATAGCTACATATATTCACCTTAACTCCTTATCACCAGCTGCTCTTCAACATTTAAGTGTCTAACCCACGTTAACCCTTTTACCCGCATCTATCTATTTTCTTCAAAAAATTGACCAATTGGCAAACCAATCATACTATCCTTGCTCTTGTGTTTCAGAAATATAGTTGTGATGTCTATCCTTGATTTATGACTTATCTCAAGTCCAGAAATCATTTTGTATGGCATTATAACTTTATTTACCCACTCTCATTCTTATCATGCACCTCGATACACACACGTGATTTACCGCAGTTACCTTCTCCACATTCTAGGCTGACCAATTGATATATGTTAAACATGGAAGGATTGTGTCTTTAGTACTAAATGCCACCTACAAACACATACATTGTTTTGTTCACATCATTCTCCATTGTGAAAACACAGAGCCAGTTGGTACATAAATACTAGTATATTCACCTTGGCTCCTTGTTTCCTGCAGCTCTATCCATAACTAATAAATTGTATGTCACATCTCTTACCTTTTGTAACCATTCACATTGTCCTCTTGTCATAGGTATTGTCTCTTGCATTTTGCCTCCTATTCTCATAGTGCTCATCCATGAGCATTGAAGTCATGCACCCCTTTCAATTACTTTTGTTCCTCTATTTACCTAATATATTCCATAACAAGGGAATGTTTCAAATGTGAAATGTCCAAGGTCAACTAGAAATGATAATGGCTTCCATACAACAGAAATAGGACTACTTATGCATGCTAGATCAGTAAGGATGGAAACACGTGGAGGAAAGGGATGCATTTGTCGTATAGAGGATGGCTGGTCTGGTCCTTATAAACTCCATGGGTTCTAAGTTCTAACATGGTTCTTTACATGATGTTTTTCTTCTAAGTGCCAAAATGAAGTTTAATGTATTTTTTTGGGTGCTTATTATTGAAAGTTTTAATGCATGAAATACGCTGAAGCGGAGACAATTTAATATTGCTGGTAAATATTATTCTTGCCTCATGTGTACTACTAATGCTGAAGAGTGAAGACACTAGTGTGAACGCATAGTTTCGATTGGCCCTTTAGCATTGCTTGTTGGACACGCCTTCAAATCTAGTGGACTCTGGAAGCCACGCGGATTGCTTTGTTGCAAAGCTAATCAAAGTGGGCGTTTGGTGGTAACTTTTTTTAAAATCTTAATTATCATAGCTTGGAATTTGGAGGGATCGCTATAATTGCACTCTTGAGGTCACTTGTTGCATCTTGTAGAGTTCATCGCTAGCAAAAAGAACTTGTCAACACATCATGGAAATAGCTCCAAATCTCAAACTTACATGCTGAAGGAGGTCAGGTCAGTGGCATGACGTAGAATAAGAGGGCACGGGAAGCAGAGGCGTGTAGAGAAACTCCTGTGGGAATGGAGGAGGGTCTGAAGAACGGAGAACATTTTTTTTAAAGACCCGGTTTTGCCGGCTTCATAGATTTAGGAGAAAGCAAAGGGGAATACAGTGAGGATCAAGTGATCATGGCACAGAAGATGTGCAAAAAGGAGAGAAAACTGTAAAAGAAACAGAAAGCTCACTAAGAGGTCATGGCATGTGCAAAAGGACGGGTCGACTCGGGCAACCCAAGTCGGAACACCCATGTAATAACACAACGGGGCAACCAACATACAAACTTACCTCCCAAAGGTTGGTTTGGCTTATGTTTTAGTTTCCATTTGGTCATTCACGTCTGATCATTTATATTGTGTCCGTGTGTATTATTATTCATGCTAATGGCCTTTGAGGATGATTTATATAGAACAAACATGTGTTAACGTGCTGCCCATAGTGTTGCTTAACTTCCTGGCTTCAGTTTCAAATTGGGAAACAGGTCATCTAATGGATATATAATATGGAGCAAATAAAAGGCTTGCACACTCTTGCTTCTCATTTGGTTCTTGTTGGCTGAATGCAACTAAAATTTAAATGAAAATGTGACAAAACTAAACCATAACTCATCTATGTGATCATTCCAACTGACAATAAATCAAAACGGGAAATTAATTTGGCCAAACCCTAAACTATTTCTCTCTTTTTATAAAGTCATAAATCCAAAGTTTGTATAAAACAATAAAACATTTCATATAATTTTTTATTTAAGATTCTTTTTAACATGGTCAAATATTATAATATAACTTCTCTCACATAAAAATAGATATCTATAATTTTTTGAGAACTTCAATTTATAACTTTTTAAAATCCGTGAAAACCATGATAATATTATCACAGCGAACGGACCAGCAGCTTAGTGGTTGCATTGACCTCAGTAGCACCCCAGGTCCTGGGTTCGACTGCCAGTGGGAGCAGATTAAACAGGCATGGGCAAAAAATTCCGGAATAAATGACCATAGAGGCTCATGTCTTCATGTCATCTATTCTCGACAGCTCACTGTCCCTTAAAAAAGAATCTCCATCAATCACCGTTTAGATCAGGAGTATAACCATGCCCTACCTCCTGTCGTCATCCTACCTAACACGCTCCTCAGCCAACGTCCGCCGCCGCTGCTCGCGATGTCTCATTGGAACCGCCTCCATGTACTCTCATGCGTTGCAGCTCCTTCTCCCTCCCGTTACAGGTCGCTTGCTCTCCTGCTAGCATCTAGCTTCTATGGTATTCAAGTTGTTGCCGTCCCCAGTGTGAAGCTCAAACAATCATCAGTCCAAGTGTAACAAACATGCTCACATGTTGCCTCACAAATAGAGAAGTTCATTATGATGTGTGTAACTATGCTTTAGTTTGTTTAAACTTTTCAGGTTTGTTGATACGAAACATTAGAGAGCATGGCGTCTGATATCTATCATCGATGGATAATCTACATAAGATACTGCAGGGAAGTAGTTTATATCCAGGCTGACCTCTCCATAGCAGGGAGATTTAAGTAATCGTTCTGTGAACATTCAGTATATTATTGCACACTCTCTACACAAGCAAGATGCATGTTTTGTTCTCTTGATGTTTATAGTTATGGCCATAAATATCTTGTTGTCTTACTGCTCCATCTAAATCACGTGGCTCGATCAAATTGCTGAATTTCAGACTCCATGCTTTGTTTGTTACGGCACAATTTGTACTTACTTTAATACTTCTGGAGTACATATTATTTGTATTTGTTACGTAAGGTTGTTCCCTTCTATAAGGCTGAATTTCTCATCCAGGGTTCCTTTCTTGCAGCTTTTAATGCTATCTTAGTGCAGGGGCTGAAGTTGATTGAGAGACCTCGCCTATCTCATGTTTGTGCTCCTCCGTAATAGGTTTGCCTTCTCTGGGAAATTTAATTGTCTGGTGCTGACAGAGAGTGGTAAGATTTAATTACGTGCATATTAAATTTCCAAATTTCAGTTGTAGAAAGTTATCAGATCATTGATTTTTATTTGTATAAAATATATTCTCAACTACTCGACCAGCTGCTGAGATTTCTCCTTTTGCTAATCGCCTTGGAGAAGTAGTGAAGGAAGGATGATGTCTATACATGTACGTCAATTACAGGGCAGAGTGTTTTCTTCTGTTCCATGAGCCCCAAGTGTGCTTTATTTCGGATGTGCTAATGGCATACACAGTGGATATAAATCCTCTTCGTCTCCCTCCAAAAAATATGTCAGCTATCACACAATTTCACACCAAAATTATGGAATCTCTTCCGCGTCACAACTTCTTGATTTTTTTTTGCAACTCCACTCTTTTTATGTGTTCTGTGTGCACGAGACTGGAATCAAGAAAACAAAAAATTTACTCAAACAAATTAATCAACCATTCTTGCAGTGGTGGGGCAATTAAAGATCATTGGTCTCCAGTAACAATCCAGCATCAACTCAAGTTATGCTATTTTCTATTATCGCTAAATTAATGTGGCTTCTCTAATTGGCGATTGTTTGTAGGCAAGCCTTCTTAATTATGGTAATTGTTGTTCCCAGAGACCCGAGGTAAAATCAATCACTTTAGTAATATACAGTTTTAGTTTTCAATTATCTTATTTTAAATATAATTTGTTGTGTTGTTGCATGATCTTTCATCATAGCTACCTCCACCCTGTAGATTAAGATGCTCAGAAATCTAAGATAGCATTGTCGCTCAACGCTCCATGGCCTTGAGATGCTCCTAAGTGGAAGGTATTTTTTTCTGCTTCTAGACATGCTTAAGTTATGAATGTTTGATGGTAAAGTGGAACATATAGAAAAGAAAAGCTACAATGTGTTGTACTAAACCATTTATATTTCGTAACAGTCTGATTTTAGATAAACTATGATAGAATAGATAGCATTCAAAGTACTCATCAGTGCATGATCATGAGTTTCATATATGAACAGGCAACACAGTTACAGTTATAATTTTAGTTGATAAATATGTCCAGTTCCAAGCTATTGGGCTGATGAGATATAATTGACGCACACTTAGCTAATATTTTTTCTGCAAATGTTTTCTGAATTATGTCTTAAATCACTCTGTCGTTATATCTTGAGAGCTGTTTTACGACATGCCATACCTTGGTTCAAGATATGCACTGCATTTTGCTAAGTGTTGCACAGTGACATATTGTTCAAATAGTTATGTGGGGGAGTTATCAAAAGTAATCGTCTATTGAATCCATCTGCACGCTTGATGCCTAGACTAATATCTTAGTTTGTCCAACATATTTCTTCTTTGCATGAACGAAAGAGCGATATAACGACTCGATATAAATTAATTTCAAACATGGACATGGAAGTATATAGTTTAAATATTTTTGTATTAAAATATGACTGTAAGTATTACATGTATCCATCTTTTGCTCATAAGTACGAGTATACAACTAATGATTCATTCAAACGCTTATTAGTTTTGCCTTAGACAGATACTGTTTCTTCAATGATGAATGCATGCAGAATTTACTACAATAAGAGACGGAGATTAGTTGATTGGACTAATATACTTCTACTGAACCTACTTCACGAACAGAACGACGGTGTTGCACATCCCCTTACGCATAGTTCAAGGACTGGTGCTCTGTTTCAGAATTTAAAACTAGAACATACATACAATACTGGAATCATTATTTTTTTTCCATGAAATCAACCAGTTAAGCTTTTTTATTTGATTGGTCTTTTATTATATATATTCTTTGATACGTCACCTCTTACAATTCTACTCTTAGTCTCATTGTTTATAGCTGAACGGTTGATTGAAAATAAATTTTAATTTTTGAGACAAACATGATTCATTATTTTCTATTCCCATAAATCATGTTTTTCTCAATCAAAATTTAAATTTAATCTGAATCCTATGGACTGGATGATTGATGTTACAAAATCAGGATGACAGGTTCATTACATTAATAACCAAGTTTAAATGTTCAATCTCAAGTACGTTCATGGTTAGTGAAGGAACAAAAACAATACTAAAGAGTCGACATAATTAAATGATCAATCCATGATACACAAGAAATAGTGTGTCTAATGGCATTTTAGTAAAAACACATCAATATATCCTTATGTAAAATGATTCCTAGAAACCACACAAAGAAATTCTTCTAATATATGAAACATGTTCTAATTTATGTTTATGTGGCAAATTTATACTATGTACTCCCTTTGTTCCTAAATATATGACTTATATGTAGGACAGGACGGAGTACATGTTTTCACACACTAGCCCGTGCTGGTGTACGGGTTTACGACTAGTTATATTAATAGCGTTAGAGTTTGGTTTCGAAACACATGCCTTTATGCATCTGCATTTGTACATTAAGACAATGCAAACCATCCATATAAATTATTATGATATGATGATTCTCATTTTTAATTGGATGCTTACAAAATAATATTTAGTTGTACACTAACTCCCTAATCAAAGAATGATAAGCGTTCAATTTCCCAACATACGATTTTCATGTTTAGATGGTCTCTTCATCTTGCTCTTGATCATGTCTTTCTAGGAATGGTTACCGACATCCACCTTTGTCCTTGTGCTCTTGCTACACAATCATTCACACAATCCCAAATAAGTAATTTGAACTCTAATTTATCTTTCTCTTGTTGTAACTCATAATAAATTCATGAAAAAATTGGTTTGCATTGCACACACACACACACTGTGCTAGTGAATTCTTAATGGATCATTTTTAAAATTAAAATCATTGCAATAAAATATTAATAAGATTCACATCTTCAAAGAAAATTATTATTTGCTCAATAATGAGATTTTTTTCCGCGAGAAAGATTCTTTAAAAACCCGCCAAGTAAGAATTCGCAGAAGCATTGTAAAAAATATATATTTGGTACTGCAACATTTACTCACTGATCCAGCATCACCCTTGGTAATCATATCTGAGGTATCATAACTAGATTAGATTACTATAAACATATGTCTATGGCCGAGTAGCTGAACAATATTTTACTGATATAAACATATTTAATGACCTTTTTTTACACCATATTAGTTCTTACATTCTGGACACATGCTCTTTCTATATAAAATCATGTTGTCAAATTTTCACTATAATTTAATACATAATTTTAGGGCATGTACAATGATTGATCAGATGTTTTTACCTTCTTTATTTCACACTACTTAGATAGGACAAAAAGGTTCTGCAATACATTGCCTCTTAGTATCATCTGAATTCAATAACCTCTTATATGTGTAAAATAATATGTGTTGCCCAAATGTATTGAAACAAGGTGGCATGAAAATATGGCATCTCATACCTTTCTTTTGAAATTTCCATCTCTTGGCCAACAAAAGCAAACATATTTTTTTATCTCTCTCTTACATGTCAGAATCATTCTAAGATTCGTTGCTAAGTAGAAGCATTGTACATTTCCTTGATGTGAATGGTTTTACATCACTACGTACATTGCCTGCCAGATGCCCTAATGCCTCAGTTAAGAAACAATTAAAATAAAGTGACTGGGAAAAATATAGACTGATGCTCAGTTATTATAAATTTTATTGCACCAAATTTGTGCAACAGTAAATTATGCTTAATTAGTAAACCATGTTACAAACGCACATTTTCTTTACTGATACACATGATCCCTTTAGTTTAATTTATTAAGAAGGAAATCCTCTATGTGGACCATCTAGTCGAAGTCGACCCAGAGTCCTAATCCATTGCAACACTTGTCTAGCTTCTCTTAGGCACATCGACTTTGAAAAATTCTACACCCTTTGCTTCCGGCACCAAAAGTGCATGCAGCATCAGTACTCTGTCCTATGTTGTTGATAGGGTCTGTCGTGCACAATGCCTATTTTTCCTAATGAATGGACATAAAAGCCCGGAAATCATAGGTTGGATTATTATATATAGATAAACAGACGGTGCAATAAAATGATGTTATAGTTGCTACTTGCCACACGTAGCTAGTACGAACTAGGCCGTGTACATGTTGCAAGTCATCTTTGTCTGATGTTGCTGACGTACAAGAAGAATAGTGAGATGTGATGAACACCTTTTTATTTGCGAAGGAACGAATATCTATTTAAAGAACAGTGGGATATTACGAACCTCTGTTAGGCCATAAGTTATTCCCTGTATCTAGTCTTATCCCTTTTAGCTACTCTGCTCCTTCCCAAGAAATTTCAATTTTGTATGAGCTACTGGGTATAATGCTTTGTATAAGATCGATTCACCTATGCCTCATACAATCTCAATTTTGCCAAACCTCTCTATTAGAATTAGTTATTTTTCTGTTTAGTTAATAGGAGTTCTTGGTTAACAAGTTTTAAGATAGCAATTCTCAACAATCTGGATGTCAGATTATGATTCATTATTATGGCTGTAGGTTTTGAAGGATTCAAACAATTCACAAAGTGTTGTTTCATTAGTAACTCCCTGACCATCAATTTCATAGCCTGGGATGATATGTAGTCATGTAATTATCTCTAATACAATGTCCTAAACGTTGATGTTACATGCAAACTTCATAAAGATAGATATTTTGTGAGTGCATAGTGTGCTGAAATAAATTTGGATGGACTAACTCGAGTTCTTCAATGGAGTTGTTTTACTACAAATTTTCAGTATAGAACTGTACAACGAAGACAGTACATAACACTATGTAGTTCTAATTTCAATATTCCTGGAACATGTACAGTTCACATCATGGTTCGAGTTGATTAATGGCATTTGTACAAGTTTAGTTGTAGCATGTCGATACTCAGATGGTGGCAGCGTGCTGGGTCGAGCCATCGGCATGAACGACCAAGACAGGGCACATTCACATAGACGTTAGATTGATATTTTGAGCAGATTATGCGGTAGCAGTTCTGTCGATGCTTCACATAGTTGCATCTAACAGGTTTTGACCCTCTCGACGAAGCTGCAGCTAGCCTTCATGTTGCATTGGTGTGAATGTATGCCTCCTTTCAATGCATTGTGTGCCAAATTGCAGTAGTGATTTGCTTTTGGGTGGAAACTAGTATATGTTCAATGATTCATCTTTGAACTCAGGCAAACAGAAATGTCAAATCTTTTCAAGACTCTAGGAAATAGTTTTAGAGTAACAATAGTCATAATGAATATATGCCAATTTGATGATTTGATTAAGTAGTAGTGCTACTCGAGATATTCACTAGTGTGGTTCCAGAATCATGTATGCTACATCTACTTCCTTTTGTCTACTGTTTTACAAAATAGTATACACACTATAATGGAGCCTATGCACTGTAATTGAGCCTAAAAAATAGTACCATGGTTAGAAGCACGCAAGACCTAATATATTGCCTTTCGTGAAAAATAGATCACAGATAAGTACATGATTCATCAGGTTCAGGATAAGGTTACCTTAAATACTATGTATTATCCCACAGAATAGATAAGTAAATACCATGCAGTTTTCTCCACACCGATTATTACCTACTAAAGGTCATCCTCCGTACATCTGTTAGGCTGAGCTCAAGTAGGACTAAAATTTTCAGTTCCTTGTGCTTCATAAGGGCTGACAATTGTTGTTCCTAAAATCTCAGGCTATTGGTTTCATTTGTTTGCAGAAATAAAACACTACAATTTACTTTACTCTTATGCAAAAGAACTGTTAATTTGGAAAAATATTGAATTGGTTTCTTTTAACAACAGATCTTGAGGATGGGAAAATTGTAATAAGTTTCAAAAGAATATTAGCATAAGTACCACATAGAGAGTGACACCATAATGATAACTAACATAGCATGGACCTTACATGATTTCCTTATTGAATCAGTAGTCTGCTTCATGTAGTAAATTCACTGACTGATTGTAAATATTCCAATAACTCTTTGTTGTATTCTTTCGAAAATACGATTTTGAGATTAATCCCATACCTCTTTTCTCATATGATGTGTTTCATTGGCACTGTCACAAATATCAGGTGGATGCACATCAATAATTCTTTTGACCAAACCTCTTATGTTTTTTTTCTTTTCAAAATACACTAATTCTACGTACATTCATATCTCCTCCTAATTAAACAGCCGGAATATTCGACTTTTGTAGTTTAACACAAACTTACAGTCCAACTATGAAATCTGAGTCTTCAAACATATTGTATGAGCCAAACTTTCATATATTATTCAAAATTAAGCGATAACTACTCTTACATGTTGTCCTTCCCTTTGTGATTACATCCTTCTTAATTTAATTAGGTTCATGCGTATGAGCCAAACTTTGAAACTTTTGGTATATACAAATATAATATAAGGTTATTTCATATGACACAATTACAATGATTATGTGATAGTCTGCACGCCTACGATTATGCTGTAGTAATCCTTCTCTTGGACCAAACATTAATAACATCCTTTTTTGTCTTATCATGTCATTTGTATAGAGATTGTCGATACAGGTCAATATATAAATATTTTCATCAATCTATTTCAGTATATACAAATGTGGAAATAACTAGCCTGTGTTGACGACTAGTAGACCTAATTGTAACAAGGAATCATATGCATATGAGCAATGCATTAGTGGCAAACATCATGCAAAGTTGACAAGTTTTATAACAGTCAGTTTCACACGATTGTCGAGGACTCCTCCCCCTCATGTCTGATGAGTCGTCCTATCTTTCGGGAGAGGATACTTTGCGGACCGCCTCTCTCATGCATGTCCGGCGTTCAAATCATCTTTTCATATGCCTCAAAATCAAAGTTATCGGGGTTATATTTTAACGAACCACCCCCACCCCCCCCCCCCGGCCCCCTCATGTCGAAGTTATCAGGGTTATGTTTTAGCGACCCCCTCTCTCACGTTTTCATATGCCTCAAAATCAAAGCTATCGGGGTTATGTTTTAACGAACCAACCCCTGACCGCTCATCTTGAAGTTATCGGGGTTATGTTTTAACGACCCCCTCTCTCATGTTTTCATATGCCTCAAAATCAAAGTTATCGGGGTTATGTTTTGACGACCGCCTCTCTCATGTTTTCATATGCCTCAAAATCAAAGTTATTGGGGTTATGTTTTAATGACAAGATGAATACAAGCTTTATACACAAGATGAATACAAGATTTATACACAAGATGAATACACAATTCAACAAATGAACCAACCATTATCCTATTAAAAAAACTCAGCATACAACAAATGGACACCTTTTGTCGAACAACGGAGGGATGATCAGGGACCAACTCCACGGAGATGCAACACCACAGCATGTAATTCCACCGAGTGAAAAAAAATTAGGCAGACTCAGTGATATTTGCATAGTGGAAGAAAACAAATTCACGATGCAACCTTTGAGGCAAGTAAAATATATCCTACAACAGTTTTTCATGGCAAGCATGTACTAATTACCCTCAACAAAGCTCCATTACTGATCATCATCCAAAGATGTGCAGATTTTTTGCAAACCTCAAGGCAAAATGTAAAGTATTAATACTGCCAATTTCAGACTTAGAGAAAAATAGCATGGCTCTTCAAACTAGGTCACACATAAAGCATTGACACTTCAAACTAGCTATCACATAAAGCAAAAAAGAAGTATATTTTTCGGCAAAATACAACACATGACAGAGTTTCCTCTATTTCAAAAATAGTTCTCTGTTTTCAAAAATCATTCCCTTCATATAGAAACTCTTGTAAAATAATGTGGGTTTTAAAATTTTCTCCCAATCCTTTTAATTATCTTATAAACATTAGTAGTAATATTTTCATAATGATTTGGCCTCAAAAACATTGTTTTATTTGTATTCTCAAACTCTAGAATGACCCTATTGCACTAGAACTATTTCAAATAATTCTTTTCAAATGCCACAAATTTTTTGAGAAGTCCTATGATGCCTATAGATCATTTTTATGCAAAAACCCACTTTGGTCATTTGAAAGTTTAGAGCACAACTTCCATTTTTCAATTTTGGTCCAATCTTGGCATTGAACTACAACCCTATTTTTCATTGCTCAAATAATTCTCAATTTTTTTCATCTTATAGTCCTTCCAACTAAACCCTTAAGTCCAGAAGGGCAGCCCCAATTTCATCTTGCAAGTCCACCAAATAATTTCCTGTAGTTTCTATCCAGAACTAAATTCTAATAAACTTGCACTAAAAAGTTTTTGCTTTTATCAAACTACCTTGACCATCAGCACTAACATCCAAGGAGACATCATCCTGCCAAGTTTCACATACAACAAAGTTCCCTAGCTAGCTCTAGCATTTCATCAAACACCTTGTGGACATGGTTGAAACCTTGCAACTCTCTGAAACATTGCAATGCTCTGAACCAACTTGACCATCATCACATACATCCAAGGACGAAGGAGGGAGGAGAGGGGTGTGAGGGAGGAGGGAGTACCAGCTGGTCGGCCGGCTGTGGAGCGACGGCGTCGGGGCAGGGCATGTGATATGTCTCCAACGTATCTATAATTTTTCATGGTTCCATATTGTTATATTATCATTCTTTGATGCTTTAAAATCATTTCATAGCAACTTCATATCATTTTTTGGGACTAACCTATTGACATAGTGCTCGGTGCCAGTTGTTTTTTTGCTTCTTTTTTAGTTGGCAGAAAATCAATACCAAACAGAGTCCAAACGCAGCGAAACATTTTGGAGATTTTTTCTAGAGTAGAAGACACACGTTGGGCCAAGGAAGTACCAGAGGGGGGCTCCGAGGGGAGCACAACCCACCTAGGCGCGGCTTGGTGGGTTGTGCCCACCTCGGCCGCCCCCCACACCGCCTCTTTACTCTATAAATACCCCGAAAATCCAAAAACCCTAGGGAACTCGACGAAACACAATTCCAGCCGCCGCAAGTTCCAGAAACCACAGATCCAATCTAGACACCATCACAGAGGGGTTCATCATCCTCATTGGGGCCTCTTCGATGATGCGTGAGTAGTTCATTGTAGATCTTCGGGTCCATAGTTAGTTGCTAGATGGCTTCCTCTCTCTCTCTTTTGATTCTCAATACAATGGTCTATTGGAGATCTATTTGATGTAACTCTTTTTGTAGTGTGTTTGTTGGGATCCGATGAACTTTGAGTTTATGATCAGATCTATTTTATCCATGAAATTTATTTGAGTTTTGATCTCTTATATGCATGATTTCTTATAGCCTCGTATTTCTTCTTCGAATATTTGATTTAGTTAGGCCAACTAGATCGATTTTTCTTGCCATGCACTACTAGGAAAAGGCCTACTAATGGCGCACCAGTTTTGCCTACTAATGGCGCATCACTGGTGCGCCATTAGTATCACGCCACTAGTATTTATTACTAATGGCGCACCATTGGTGCGCCATTAGTACCTGGTATACTAATGGCGCACCACCTAGTGCACCATTAGTATACAACACCATGTGCCATTAGTATGCCTCCCAGGGGCCTTATTTAACCATGTGCTTTGGCATACTAATGGCGCACTATTGGGTGATGCGCCATTAGTGTGATTATAACAGTGCGCCATTAGTGTCTTGTGTGGTGCGCCACTAGTATGAATATTAGGGTTTTTTTCATTTCTGATATTTTCACAGGTTAAAAAATATTAGAGATAACATACAACACAGATCTGCTTAGCTTACATACGGGGGGCCATATGTAACGATGTTACCTGCGTCCACCAGATCATATCCAACACACAAGTTTCATCATATATACATACATAGGCAACACATAGTTCCATCGTTACATATTACAAAAGTTTCACAATGTTCATTCAACACCATTATCCATCAATTCACAAAAGTTTCACATTGATACAAAATAAAAACACAAATGGAAAAGAAGCACTCCATCCATGCAAGCTTCCATGAATTAAATCAAATCTGCAAAATGATAAACAAGAAGTTAGAAGAAGAAGAAGAAGAAGAAGAAGAAGAGAAGAAGAAGAAGACTAGAAGAAGAATAAGAAATAAGAAGAAGACTATAAGCTTATTATGTAAACTTGATCATTTTGTGCTAACACAAGTAATTTGGGAGCTAACCTATAGGAAACTAAGCATATAAGCTCTAAGTTATCATATTAGAGCCAACTTAAGTAAAATGAAGCTAACCTATGTCATTTTGGATAAGAAGAAGACTATAAGCTTATTATGTAAACTTGATCATTTTGTGCTAACATAAGTAATTTTGGAGCTAACCTATAGGAAACTAAGCATATAAGCTCTAAGTTAGCATATTAGAGCCAACTTAGGTAAAATGAAGCTAACCTATGTCATTTTGAATAAAAAGAAGAATAAGAAGAAGACTATAAGCTTATTATGTAAACTTGATCACTTTGTGCTAACATAAGTAATTTTGGAGCTAACCTATAGGAAACTAAGCATATAAGCTCTAACTTAGCATATCAGAGCCAACTTAGGTAAAATGAAGCTAACATATGTCATTTTGGATAAGAAGAAGAATAAGAAGAAGACTATAAGCTTATTATGTAAACTTGATCATTTTGTGCTAACATAAGTAATTTTGGAGCTAACCTATAGGAAACTAAGCATATTAGAGATAAGTAGGTAACTAAGTATATATATATATATATATATATATATATATCATTTTGGAGATCTGACATACCTGACATAGTTCAGTTCTCGTTGTTCTTCTCCTTCTCCTTCCTCAGCCTGATGCGCCAAGAGCGGCGAGGCGGTGGAGGCAGTGGAGGCAGCTGTGGGATGTAGTCTTCTACCACAATTAGCGTGGTCATGTCGCCCAGCTGTGGGATCGCCGGCGCCACCACCGGTGCGTGGTAATTGTCAGGCACCACTACCATCGCCAGGCCACCCTCAGCCACCACCATCTCTTGCCCATGGTCAGCCACCACCATCACTTGCCCATGGTCAGCCACCACCATCTCTTGCCCATGGTCAGCCACCACCATCTCTTGCACCTAGTCAGCCACCACCATCTCTTGCCCTTGGTCAGCCACCACCAGCGCTAGGTCATCCTCAGCCTGATGCCCATCGTCATCCTGCAGCTCCTCATCCCCACTCTGCTCCTCTTCTCCCCCACTCCCACTAGTGCAGAACCGGGCAATAGCACCGGTTCGTAAGGCCCTTTAGTGCCGGTTTAGGAACCTGCACTAAAGGTTCGGCACTAAAGGCCCCCCCTTTAGTACCGGTTCAGCACGAACCGGTGCTAAAGGGCAACCACGTGGCACGAGCCAGCTCCGGGGGCCGGGAGCCCTTTAGTACCGGTTGGTAACACCGACTGGTACTAAAATATTTGGGGGGGTTTTGGTTTTATGATTTATTTTTCATTTAATTTTGTGTTTTCCATATTAATTCTTTTTCGTTTGTTGGTATTTTACGGTACTACACATTGTACACGTTATGCATATATATATATATATATAGAATTTCTAGTAGAACCAATCATATATATATCATCAATCATGTCTCACAAACCACCATATTAATTCACACATACACACATGTATAGCTATATACAATTTCTCCTACATATGCATGTTGGCTTCTGAGCCAGTGGCATTAGCCCGATTGGTGCCTTCGGAGCACGATGACAATTGGAAGTTGTTCATGACTTGGTCGATGGGGACGGTAGCGGGTAATAGTATTCTCCCTTCGGATTTATGACCTGGTCGAGCAAAAATCCCGCTATTTCCTCTTGAAGTGCTTCTACGCGCTCCGTATCTAGGAGCTTGTCCTGCACCTCTTTGAACTGTTAAGAAGGATATCAATATGCATGTGTATTAGTTGTGTGACTAGATATCGATAATGGTGTAAAAATTGTGAATAGTGTTCTGACAAGCGTACCCATTCCTGTCTTTGAGATCTGCTCCTTTCGGACGCCATCATGCGAATGTTCTCGCAAACGCAGAATGCACATAGATCAGTCCCCTGCGCCTGCTTCAGGGCCTTTATTACGAGAATGGAATTTAATTTGATCAGATAATAATTAATCAAGCATGATAATTAAAAAGATGCATGGCAGCTAGCTAGCTAGTACTACTTAATTACTTACCTTGGCTCGAAACCATTTCAGCTTTGGTTTCCATTCGCCTTCCGTGACGCTGATGAACCTTGCCCAAGCCCTGTCCGCCGACAAAGAAAATGAATAAAGGGGTTATTAAATAGTTCATATCATGAAATGACGAACTAAATAGGCCGAGATATATAGTTAATAATGATTGAAATTACCTGTTGACTATCCCAAACAAGATGTTATAGTCACTATTTGCTTTGAGTTGCGAGTCCAGTATTTCAACTGTTCCGGCGTCAACTTTAATGATACACAAGATCCAGTGATATCTGCATGCACACGCATTTGCATGTCTTAATTAAGCGGGCATATGTAAGCAACAACATGTAGCTAGCTAGTAGGCAAAAAACAGAGAATTTGTAGTACAAGAAAGTATGACTCACTGGAAGTTGTAAGGAAGTAGTATATCTTCATTGTATTTGAGGCGCTTCAAGAACTCGAACATGTTGTCCTCTACCTCTTTTTCATGATGCTTGTTTATTTTCCATGTGTATTCATTAACGGTGTTTGGGTCAATGAACCCAATGCCATAGCGTCCACCTTTTCTCATTTCATACATCTTCATCCTGCATAATACCACAGAAAAGAATATAGTGAGGATCATTACACGTAATGATTGATCAAAAGGATAACTACAGCTAGGTTGAGACTTAAATTACATAAAGAAATCACTTACAGACAATAGCAACTGATGATAGATTTGTCGAGTGCGGCTTGATTGTATAACTGAAATAGTTCAGAATACTCAACGGCCACATCTTTCTGATGGTAGTAATCATCCTTCTTGACATACACCATGAGGGACTCTCGATTGGATCTCTTGATAACATCCATGTACCATTGATGCAATTCATACATTCTCGTTGGGAGCCTGTTGACATCTTCTGGCTTAACCAAAGGTTGGCCCCAGACAAATTTCCGTTTTATTTCCTCCTCTGTAATCAGAGGCATGTCCTCGATCTCAAGGAGTTGTCCAACAATGATCTTGAGTTCTTCAGCCTGCATTATATGCTCCTGGGTTATTACCACATTGCCCACCTCGGGAACGTAAACTATTTGGCCACAATAATATTGGGCGCGCGTACTGTCACGTGTTGTTGGCGGCACAACAAGCGGGGGGCTCGATTGCGCCACCTGTTTTCCCAGCTTGGCAACGGTTTTCCCGCATTTTTTGACAGCTGCTTGTTGTTTGCTCGAGCTCGAGCTCGCCTCCTTCTGTAGATGTTGTCGATGTAACTTCCTAATGTGGCGCTCATAGTCTGTGTCAACAGGCTTAGGAGCTGGTGGTTGAGCCATATGAATGAAGTGGTCAACTACTTCCACAGGCACTTTCTCCCTTGGCGGCGGTGGCGGTTTCGGTCCAAAATGGGCGTCGACTTCTGCCCGCACTATGGCATTGGTTTGCTCCTCGGTCCTGTCGTAAGCCCTCACAGGAAGAGGAGTACTGAGGTTTGGACCATATTTATATCGCTTGCCTCCGCCTGTACTTCCTGTACTATCACCTCGACGTACCACCTCCGGCGGGGCCGGCTCCCTCCGCACCGAAAGTGGCCCACGCGAATGCCACCAAAGAAGATGAGGGTCGACGACGGGACCCGGGGCCGGGTTCCTCACCAAGCGTCGCGCCCCTGAAGGTAGCACCTCCCAGTGCCAGCCCGGCAGAGCCCAGTCCCGGACATGGGTCCTCTGAAGCAGGACATCGTCGCGGACGTGTCGACGGCGAGGATGCGGGCCGGGCATCGTCGACAACAAAATACTATATGCCGCAAAAGTAAAGTAACATCTTTTAAATGATGGATTGTGATGATTTCATATATGCAAATTCTAAATTTTATAACTAAAAGTATAAGAAACTAAAAAAACATCGATCATCGTCTAACAATTTGAAATTAATCTAATTCATCTAGCTAGCTAAAACTAACATTTCCAAAATTTCTAACATTTCTATATAACTAACATTTCTATAACATTTGACATTATATATATTATAACTAACATTTCTACATACTATTTGACATTAATCTAATCTAATTAATTAATTCATCTAAAACTTTGTATGAAAAACAAAAAAACAAAAAAAAACCAAAAGCTAAAAACAGAAAAATTGTGTGTGTGCGCGTCTAGTGTGTGTGTGTGTGTGCATGTAGTGTGTGTGCGCGCGCGCGTGTGTGTGCGCTACGGTCGGCGCCGGCGCCGGTGTGCGCTATGATCGATAGGAGGGAGGAGAGGGGCCGGGGGAGGGGCTCTCAGCGCGCGTGGACAAGGTCGAGGCGACGGCGACGGCGAGGCGAGGTCGAGGCGACGGTCCCGGCGAAGCGAGGGGATTGGCGACCGAGACGGCGACGGGGGTGCCGTGGAGTCGACGGGGACGACGCGACGAGGACGAGGGCGTCGCGGAGTCGACGGGGACGGCGCGACGAGGGCGGCGACGGCGCGGGACGGGGCGGCGGCAGAGAGAAGTGGGAGATGAGAAACTGTATATTTTCGAAGTGTTTCTTATATAGGGGACACCTTTAGTACCGGTTGGAGCCACCAACCGGTACTAAAGGCCTGTTTTGGCTAGGCCAAGCGGCAGGAAGCGACCCCCTTTAGTACCGGTTGGTGGCTCCAACCGGTACTAAAGGCCCCCCCTTTAGTACCGGTTGGTGCCACGAACCGGTAATAAAGGGGGGTGCGCTGCCAGGCGAGGGGTGCAAAGTTTAGTCCCACCTCGCCTAGCAAAGGGCAGCCGCACTGGTTTATAAACCCAGCCGCGGCTGCTCCTTCGAGCTCCTCTCAAATGCAGGCCTTCTAGGCCTACCTGTGCTATGCTGCCCCGTGGGCCTACCGGGCCTTTGCGGGCCTGCATCCTGGCCCAACAACGGGTTGGGTTTCTAGTCGTATGCAGGCCGCTCTAGCCTAGTAGGCGGGCTTTTTTATTTTTTTTGCTTTATTTATTTTTTAGTTGTTTTTTTGTGTATTTAGAGTTTCTTTGTGAATATTTTTGCTTTAGGTACAAAAAATTACAAATTTTCGATTAGTGCCTGTAGTTTTCAAATTTGAATAGTTTAAATTTTGAATTATTTGAAATTAGTGTGAATCACTAGTTTGTGAATAACTGAACTTTAAAAATCAGTAAAGGCACGAAAGAATTTGTTTGCACATAAAATTTCTTCGCGTTTCATATGCCAAAACACATAATTAACTACCCTAACTATTACAGAGATTCCCTTCTGGGTGTGAAACACAGAAGAAAGTGATGATAGCTAGTGAAGCCGATCACATTCCAGATCTTTGGGTGTGAAACTTTTTCTTCGCGTGTGTCCCTTTGCACCGTAACCATGGAAAATCTTCATCATTTAACAGGATGCTCGGGTCAATATTCACTGTGAATGGAGCAATTTCATCAAACTTTTTATAATCTTCTGACTTGTCTGTCTTGTCATCCACTCCCACGATGTTTCTCTTCCCGGAAAGAACTATGTGCCGCTTTGGCTCATCGTACGATGCATTCGCTTCCTTATCTTTTCTTTTTCTTGGCTTGGTAGACATGTCCTTCACATAGAAAACCTGTGTCACATCATTGGCTAGGACGAATGGTTCGTCTGCATACGCAAGATTGTTGAGATCCACTTTTGTCATTCCGTACTGCAGGTCTTCCGTTACCCCGCCTTGTGTCATATTGACCCATTTGCACCGAAACAAAGGGACCTTCAAACCACGTCGATAGTCAAGTTCCCATATGTCCTGTATATAACCATAATATGTTTCCTTTCCCGTCTTGGTTTCTGCATCAAAGCGGACACCACTGTTTTGGTTGGTACTCTTCTTATCTTGGGCGATCGTGTAAAATGTATTACCATTTATCTGGTACCCTTTGAAAGTCATTATATTCAAAGATGATAACTGGGACAGCAAGTACATGTCATCTTCAATAGAGGTGTCATGCATGGTACGTGCTTGCAACCAGCTGGCGAAACTCCTAGTTTGTTCACGTGTAATCCAGTCATCAGACCGCTCCGGGTGTTTGGAGCGTAGCAAATTCTTATGTTCATCCATATACGGAGCCACCAAGGCGGAATTCTGTAGAACTGTGTAGTGTGCTTCAGTGAGAGAATGTCCGTCCATACATATTATTTGTTCCCCTCCTAGCGTGCCTTTTCCATCCAGTTTGCCCTTATGCCGCGATTCAAGAACACCAATCGGCTTATGGTCAGGAATAAAGTCAATACAAAACTCAATGACCTCCTCATTTTGACGGCCCATGGAGATGCTTCCTTCTGGCCTAGCACGGTTATGAACATATTTCTTTAAGACTCCCATGAACCTCTCAAAGGGGAACATATTGTGTAGAAATACAGGACCCAAAATGTTAATCTCTTCGCATAGGTGAACTAGGACGTGCGTCATGATGTTGAAGAAGGATGGTGGGAACACGAACTCGAAACTGACAAGACATTGCACCAAATCATTCTGTAACCTTGGTATGATTTCTGGATCGGTTACCTTCTGAGAGATTGCATTGAGAAATGCACATAGCTTCACAATGGCTAATCGAACATTTTCTGGTAGAAGCCCCCTCAATGCAACCAGAAGCAGTTGCGTCATAATCACGTGGCAGTCATGAGACTTTAGGTTCTGGAACTTTTTCTCTGCCATGTTTATTATTCCCTTTATATTCGACGAGAAGCCAGACGATACCTTAATACTGAGCAGGCATTCAAAGAAGATTTCCTTCTCTTCTTTGGTAAGAGCGTAGCTTGCATGACCCTAATGTATGCCGTCTTTTCCGTGCATATGTTGGTGGTCCTCCCGTGCCTCAGGTGTATCTTTTGTCTTCCCATACACGCCCAAGAAGCCAATCAGGGTCACACAAAGATTCTTCGTCATGTGCATCACATCGATTGCGGAGCGGACCTCTAGGTGTTTCCAATAGGGCAGGTCTCAAAATATAGATTTCTTCTTCCACATGGGACCCTTTCCAAAGACCCTTTCCAAAGACCACCTTCAAATCCTTGACCATATCATATACATCAGCACCAGTACGGTGGCCAGGCTTCGTCCGGTGATCCGCCTCACCTTTGAAATGCTTGCCTTTCTTTCTTACGGGATGCCTGCTCGGAAGAAATCGACGATGTCCCAGGTACACATTCTTCTTACAATTAGCCAAATATATACTGTCGGTATCGTCCAAACAGTGCGTGCATGCGTGGTATCCCTTGTTTGTCTGTCCTGAAAGGTTACTAAGAGCAGGCCAATCATTGATGGTCACGAACAGCAACGCCTTTAGGTCAAATTCTTCCCCCATGTGCTGATCCCATGCATGTACACCTGTTCCATTCCACAGTTGTAAGAGTTCTTCAACTAATGGCCTTAGGTACACATCAATGTCGTTGCCGGGTTGCTTAGGGCCTTGGATGAGCACTGGCATCATAATGAACTTCCGCTTCATGCACAACCAAGGAGGAAGGTTATACAAACACAGAGTCACAGGCCAGGTGCTATGGTTGCTGCTCTGCTCCCCAAAAGGACTAATGCCATCTGCGCTTAGACCAAACCATATGCTCCTTGCGTCATCTGCAAACTCCTTCCCGTAGTTTCTTTCGATTTTTTCTCCACTGCGACCCGTCAGCGGGTACTCTCAACTTTCCATCTTTCTTATGGTCTTCTCTGTGCCATCGCATCGCCTTGGCATGCTCTTTGTTTTGGAACAAACGTTTCAACCGTGGTATTATAGGAGCATACGACATCACCTTGGCAGGAATCTTCTTCCTAGGGCGCCGGCCCTCGACATCACTAGGGTCATCGCGGCTGATCTTATAGTGCAATGCACCACATACCGGGCAAGCATTCAAATCCTCGTACTCACCGCGGTAGAGCATGCAATCATTAGGGCATGCATGTATCTTCTACACCTCTAAACCTAGAGGGCAGACAGCCTTCTTTGCTTCGTACGTACTCTTGGGCAATTCATTGCCCTTTGGAAGCATATCCTTTATCATTACCACAACTTTCCAAATCCCTTGTCAGATACACCATTCTCTGCCTTCCATTGCGGCAATTCCAGTGTGGTGCCCAGCTTTTTCTTGTCACCTATGCAATTCGGGTACAACACTTTTTTGTGATCCTCTAATATGCGCTGTAACATCTTCTTCTCCAAATCACTTGCGCAGTTTCTCTTTGCATCGGCAATGGCCTGACCTAGATCATCAACGGGCTCATCTGATGCCTCTTCTTTAGCTTCTTCCCGCATTGCCGGCTTAGCTTCATCCCGCATTACCGGCTCAGCTTCTTCGCCCATTGTTGTATCATCATATTCAGGGAACCCATGGCCAGGATAGCTGTCGTCGTCCTCTTCTTCTTCATTGTCTTCCATCATAACCCCTCTTTCTTCGTGCTTGGTCCAAACATTATAATGGGGCATGAAACCGGACTTAAACAGGTGGACGTGAATGGTTCTTGACGTAGAGTAATTGTGACCATTCTTACAGCGAGCACATGGACAAGGCATAAAACCATCCGCCCGCTTGTTTGCCTCAGTCGCAAGCAGAAAAGTATGCACACCCTCAACGAACTGGGGAGAGCATCGGTCATCGTACATCCATTGCCGGCTCATCTTCATTACACAACACCGAATAGACCAAATTAATACAAGTTCATACAACACTTAAATGCAACAAACAAATAACTCTCTAGCTAAAGCATTTAAATGCAACAACAAATACGATCAAGATCGCAACTAAGGTAACAATGGATCCAACAGCATAATGATACCAAGCCTCACTATCGATGTCATATTTTCTAATCTTTCTAATCTTCAAGCGCATTTTCTCCATCTTGATCTTGTGATCATCGACGACATCGGCAACATGCAACTCCAATTCCATCTTCTCCCCCTCAATTCTTTTCAACTTTTCTTTCAAGTACTCGTTTTCTCTTTCAACTAAATTTAACCTCTCGGCAATAGGGTCGGTTGGAATTTCCGGTTCACATACCTCCTAGAAAAAATTTCTATGTCAACTTGATGGGCATAATTTGTCATAAACACGAAATGCAACTAGTTTTAAAAGAGAATATACATACCACATCCGAATCATAACAAGGACTAGGGCCGACGGGGACGGATATCAAAACCATGGCACTATATGTATAACAAACAACGTACGGGTAAGATAATTATACGAGTAACTATATATCCAAATCACACAAACATCAATTTTTATATAAAATTTCATGAACAAGAGGCTCACCACAAGGTGGTGCCGGCGACGGGATGGTGCGGGCGATCGATGGTGGCTACGATGGAGATTTAGAAGGCACTAAGTAAACCACACCGACATATGCAAACTAAGTGTTATTTTTGACCTCAAATTGCATATAAATCAAATACTAGCACATATATATATATCCTCCCAAATTACTAAACTCACAAATTAATCACTATATAAAGCATAGCAAGAGCTAAATCTAGCAATGAGAGATGAAAGGACAAAGTTGCTAACCTTTGTGATCATTTGAATGGATGGGGGCCTTCAAATCTTGACAAATTTTTGGCAAAATGTGTGATGAGCTCGAGAGGAAGAGGGGAAGAACAGAGAGGAGAGGGGAAAGGGGAAGAACAGAGCGAGCTCGGGTGGACGAAGGGTTTATGTAGGACGACCTTCAGTACCAGTTTGTGCCAAGAACCGGTACTAAAGGGGCTGGAGGGGCCCCATTCTGACAACATCCTGCCACCACTCTCATTAGTACCGGTTCGTGGCACGAACCGGTGCTAAAGGTTCGCCACGAACCAGTACTAATGAAAGCGGCCCGGCTAGCCGTTGGAACCGGCACTAATGTATACATTAGTGCTAGCTCAAATAGAAACCGGCACTAATGTGCTTCACGTTTGACCCTTTTTCTACTAGTGCTCCAGTCCGGATCATCCTTCTTGTTGTCTTCGCTGCTGCCAGAATCGCTGCTGCTTTCGCTAAGGCTAGAATCGCTGTTGCTTTTGCTACAGCCATAATCGCTGCTGCTTTGGCTGTAGCCAGTGTCGCTGCTGCTGCTCCCATTGCCTGCCAAATGCAACAATGACCGTTAACAATTGATGTGAGATAAAGCCAAATATGGAGGAATAAGAAGAGGCAGAACACACTGGCATCTTCGTCTTCAGCATAGCGCATGCGACACATAGTCTTGTTGAAAACCTTCACGATGAGCATTGTGGCGTCATCGTCGTACCTCATTAGAAGAAAGTACCCGGTCCGCATGTCGTAGGCACTGTAGAACTTCTCCCAGCCACGGCACAGGTACATGTGGCCCTCCTCGATCACCAACTCCACATCCCACAGCCTGCGAACCCCGCTGCCGGCCTGTCGGAGCTTCACATTATCTGGCGGATCTTCACCCAGCATCTTCATAAAGCGTCAGGCAGCCTCTGCAATTTGGGACAAGGAGTGATGTGGCAAACAACAGAGTTATCATAATGAGATGGGTGAAGGAGAGATATCTCGTTTTATATACCTGCCTCGTGGCTGATACTGAAGAAGAAATTATGATAGTGAAGAACTCGAAAGCATCCAACTCGTACTCCGATGAGGCGGAGCGGCGGTGGCTGCTTCCCCCCATCTCTGATAAGCAGCAGAAGAGACCAATTAGTACCCTTACAACATTATAGCAGCATAAATTTTGAGCAGAAGATAATCAACATTAGTCGCAAGTACCCCATATGTCCTATTTTTAGCAAAGTCATGCTAAAATTCACAGAAAATTTCAGCATGACCTTTGCTGAAAATAGGACATATGGAGTACCCGAATTTGCCGGAACGGAAGTTAATCGACATTCCGGCAAACTCAAGGGCCTCTCGGGGTACCTGCAAATTCATCATGACACAATGGTCGGAGACAAAACCCAGCAACTTTACAAGTCTTTCACAGATTTGTTTGCAAGTTCTGATATGTAATAAAGATGAGCCTCAAGATACAACACATTTGAGATATCGAGTTTCAAGACATTATACTGCAATTCACTCATATAGCCATGATTAAAATGTGCATAACTACCACTGAGAAAATAATAGGTCTCATCTTCTCATGCATAAACAGCATATCCAGAAGGCACATAGCTAGAAAGGGTGAAAATTACATGGACATTAACCAGTCCAGTTTTTCATTATGGGATTGCTAAACATCACACATAACAGTACCACCCAAACTATGAGCTAGCATACAGAGAGCAATGCCATTTTTTGAAACATCAAAACTGAAAAATCAATACACTTTCTAGCATAAGACTAATCTTTTCACCAATGAGCCAAGAGAAAAAGGAATTAGCCTGCTGGTCTCAGACCTAGATTCTAGATGAATTCTATAAGCAAGTGAATCCAGGAGTAAAATCATGTATTCTTTACCTTTGACTACCAAGGTCGAGACTTGCCACAACAAAGGGAGGAGTAGGTCTGGACAAAAGGAGAAATGATGCCCGGATGAAGAACAAACCCATGACACGATGGCCAGTCGACCTTGCGAAATGAGGTGAACAGAGCAGCAGCAGCAAGTCAGCAAGATTTCTACAAGTAGGCAACCTAGGATGACCAAAGAGAAGACTAGCAATTAGTCTGAAACTTTTATGCACAGGGAAGACTACCCTTAGTTATGTGGGGTTTCTAGGCACATCACTGAGTTTGTTCTAGCAAGCGACAGTTTTATGTGAGCTATATGTGGTTCATAGCTGAATGTGATCATACTTCAAACTTTTAACTATATGGGTGGGAAATCTGATGGTTGAACAGTGATTGACTTTGGCAAAAATCAGTGGCTAGTTGAATTGCTTAATTTTAGAATTGAAGCTAATCTCTCGGCTAACCGAATTACTTACTGCTACTGTGGATGAAAGATTGCAGCAAGAGAGCAAGAAAGCAACTCAGCACAAAACAGATGTAACCTAACTAGTCTCATGGCAAGTACTTAGTACCAAGCAGCAACAACAAACAAGCACTGTGCAGGGTACAAATTACTACAACAAATTTCCATGAACTGTACTGTCAGCAATAAACCCTGCTAGAATTACAACAACTACAATGAACCTATTTCAAAAAGATAGAAAATGAACACATAAAAAGAACACTACATATACTCATATATTTTCCTCAGTTTTTTTTAAAAAGGGACCAAAAAATGGACAAACATGAACTGCAGCTACTGATATGGTCTACTACCAAACATAATCTGCGGAAAAAAGAAAAAGGAGAGGGAAGTGGTTAGGGTTCAAACCCAATACATTAGGTGTACCTAATGCACATGGAGTACTAATTATTCATGTTTGCTAGGCACTACTCCCACAATTTTTTGAACCTAATTTGACCTAAATTCGAGAGGGATTTGACCTAAACCTAGCAAAAGAGAGAAGAAGAGGGCATGGACGGGAGGGAGGAGAGGAGGAAGAGAGGAGAAGAGAGGCAGAGTGTGGAGGGTTACCTGACCATGATGAGGTGCTGGCCGGAGCGAAGACGATGGAGGACAGAGACGGCGAGCTTGGGGGAGGCGGGGATAGACGGCGGGGAAGTCGCGGGCCTCCTCTCCTGGTGGACGTGGGGCCTCCTCTCCTGGTGGATGTGGGGCGGCTCCGAGGCGAGGGAGGCGGCGCTCGGGGGGAAGCGGGGCTCGGGGGGAGGCGGCGAAGGGGAGAGGGAGGCGGCGGGGGCGCGTGGGCGCGCTGCTGCGGCGAGGTTAGGTTGAGTGGGGGATCTGGCGAGGTAGGGAGAGAGGCCGGAGGGGAATAGGTGGAGTGGGGGGGTTAGCAATGGCGCACCTCCCCATAGTGCGCCATAAGTACGACGACAGCAATGGCGCACCACCCTCTGGTGTGCCATTAGTAGTTTTTTTCTGATAGCAATGGCGCACCCTCCTCTGGTGCTCCATTAGTAACTTTTTTTTCTGACAACAATGGCGCACCCTCCTCTGGTGCGCCATTAGTAACATTTTTTTCATTATTTCTTGTTACATCTAATAATTTGTTTTTTATCAAATTTGTTATTTTCATGAGGACTAGAACCGAAGATATCATCATTTTTTTTTGAAAATATCATCAAATTTGTTTTTTATTTTTAATGGAAAATATCATCAAATTTGTTATTTGAAGATATCATCAAATTTCTTATTTGAAAATATCATCAAATTTGTTATTTAAAAATATCTTCAAAAAATGGGGGAGGGTGCGGGTGTCGGCGGCGGCGGTGGAGCGGGCCAGGGGAAGGTGCGGTGGGTCGTCGTCGGCGGTGGAGCGGGGAAGGGTGCGATGGGTCGTCGTCGGCGGTGGAGCGGGGGGAGGGTGCGGGGGGTGCTCGGCGGCGAGGGGGATAGCTATCGAGAGGGAGGGGGATCGAGATCGAGTGTCCTCATGAATATTCAATATTTTTTCATATGGAATATGAAAAAATATCATCAAATTTGAAAAAATATTCATGAATTCAAAAAGTGCCCATGAAATTTAAAAATATTCATGATATCAAAAAGTAAAAAAAAAGTGCTCACGAAGTTTAAACTAGTAATGGCGCACTATGCAACGGTGCGCCATTAGTGGTTTTGCAAAAAAGTAAAAAAAAATACAGTAGTGGCGCACTCTATGGCTGGTGCGCCATTAGTAGGTCTGAATACTAATGGCGCACTCTGCCCGGATGCGCCATTAGTATGTTTGAAAAAATGAAAAAAAACATTTTGTTACTAGTGGCGCACCGTGTGCCTGGTGCGCCATTAGTGTCTTCAACACTAATGGCGCATCTCCACATGGTGCGCCATTAGTATATAGTAGTGGCGCACCACTTCTCTGGTGCGCCATTAGTGTCAATTCCATCTATAGCCCTTTTCCTAGTAGTGATGAGAAGAGGTGCTTTGTGATGGGTTCGATCTTACGGTGCTCAATCCCAGTGACAAAAGGGGACATGACATGTATGTATCGTTGCTATTAAGGATAACAAGATGGGTCTATTCCTACATGAATAGATCTTGTCTACATCATGCCATCGTTCTTATTGCATTACTCAGTTTCTCCATAAACTTAATACACTAGATGCATGCTGGATAGAGGTCGATATGTGTAGTAATAGTAGTAGATGCAAGCAGGAGTCGGTGTACTAATCTTGGACGTGATGCATATATAATGATCATTGCCTGGATATTGTCATGATTATTTGAAGTTCTACCAATTGCCCAACAGTAATTTTTGATAGCTACCGTATGCTATTTTCTCGAGAGAAGCCACTATTGAAATCTACGGCCCCCGGGTCTATTCTATATCATATTTGCCTTCGAGATCTATTTTTATTCGCTTTGATTTTCAGACTTATTAATCCAAAAACCCAAAAATACTTTGCTGCAATTTTTCATTAGTTTATTTTATTTCACGTTTTCGCGAGATCTGTTTATCTTATCCACTACAAATTTATCTATTGTTTTACCCGGGATGGATTGACAACCCCTCTTACACGTCGGGTTGCAAGTATTTGTTCTTTGTGTGCAAGTGTTGCGTGGTTCTCCTACCGGTTCAACAACCTTGGTCTCATCACCTAGGGAAATACCTGTCGTAGTTGTGCTGCATCATCCCTTTCTCTTTGGGGAAATACCGACGTACTTCAAGCCGCATCACAAGGAATTTTTGGCGTCGTTGCAGGGGAGACATCATCAACACCTATCAGGTTCCTAATCAAAAATCTCAGATCCTTGCAATTTACATTATTTTCCATTTGCCTCTCATTTTCCTCTCCCCCACTTCACAAAAATTTGTCGTTTCATTCGCCCTTTTTCCATTCGCCATTTTCTCATCAAATCTGTTTTTGTGTGCAATTTTGTTTGTCAGTTTTTGTCGTTATGGATAGTTACTCCTCCATTGCGTGCACCCCTGAGAACGAGGTTCTTAATTTTAAACAAAGGGGAGGAGAGAATTTAAAATATGCTTGGTATAGGAATTGTAATGCTCATAATAGTTCTATTCGTAAGCAATCTACCACTGTTATTTTTCGATGTTTTTATGTGGGCATAACCACTTGGTATAGATTCGTCCTTGATATGATTACCGGTGGGAATTTCTTGATGTGTCCTTGTATAGATTCTTTTAATGCCTTGGGGAATCTAGTGGGTTCACCACCTCTTATGATTAATGGAACAACATTAACTCTCGAGCATGTTATGGAAAGGCTAGATGCTATTGAAAAGAAAATGCTCACTGAAGAAAATATTGAAAAAATAGATAAAAGGATGCACAATCTTGCTAATAGAATCAGGTCAAAAGCAGGAGACGCTCTTAAAGTACTAAAAGAAAAAGAACTCGCATTCAACGAGAGAATAGAGGAGAGCCCTGCTATAATTGATAAGTTGGAAGAGAATTTTAGTAATTCAAGCACGGCTTTTTTCTTCCGCTAAAACTATTGAAAAAACTTCGGTAAAAATTGGCAAGGTTACTCAATTCACTAAAAACAAGGGTGCAACTTCCAATAGTCACAAATAAGATCTTATGATGATTAGTATTCACCCACATTTTGTTGAAGTGATAAAATACCCTGTGTGCAAGAACGAATTCTTCAAACTTGTTCCTAGGAGTATTGGTATTGATAATTTGTATGCTAAATCCTTGAAGAATTCTAACTATTTGATTGAGGAGTTCGAAACTAAAGATGACAACACTTAGATCTATGTATTATGCCTAGCTAGGGGCATAAAACGATAGCGCTTGTTGGGAGGCATCCCAATGAATAAAATTTATTTTTATCTTTTTCCTTCTATTCTTGAGTGTTTATGCAATTATGATACTGTTATGATTTTATTTTTATGTTTTAATTATTGTTTGAGCCAAGTAAAGCCTTTGGGATTATGTTTGGTGATTGTTGATTTGATCTTGTTAGAAAACAGAAACTTTTGCATCCAGTAAAATAATTTTCCAAAATCATATAATTGACGAAATCTTCTGAATTTTTTACACAAGATTTATATAAAAATTTCCTACATCGTCCTAATTTTCAGAATTTTTGGAGTTACAGAAGTAAACGAAGTTTTCAGATTGCTACAGACTGTTCTGTTTTTGACAGATTATGTTTTCTTTGGGTAGTGTGCTTATTTTGATGAATCTATAGTTTGTATTGGAGGGTATAAGCTATCGTAAAGTTGGAATAGAGTAGATATAATGCAAAAATAAAATATGAATGGGTTTGCAATAGTACTTAGAGTAGTGATTTGCTTTGTTACACTAATGGATCTCACGAAGGTTTTGTTGAGTTTTGTGTGATTGAAGTTTTCATGTTTTGGGTGAGATCATGATGGATGAAGGAATAAGGAGTAAGAAGAGCCTAAGCTTGGGGATGCCCATAGTGTTGGGGAACGTAGTAATTTCAAAAAATTTCCTATGCACACACAAGATCATGGTGATGCACAGCAACGAGAGGGGAGAATGTTTTCTACGTACCCTCGTAGCCGGAAGCGGAAGCGTTATAACAACGTGGTTGATGTAGTCGTACGTGTTCACGGCCCGACCGATCAAGCACCAAAACTATGGCACCTCCGAGTTTTTGCACATGTTCAGCTCAATGACGATCCCCGGACTCCGATCCAGCAAAGTGTCGGGGATGAGTTCCGTCAGCACGACGGCGTGGTGACGATCTTGATGTTCTACCATCGCAGGGCTTCGCCTAAGCCCCGCTACAATATTATCGAGGATTATGTTGGAGGGCGGCACCGCACACGGCTAAGAGATCAATGATCAATTGTTGTGTCTCTGGGTGCCCCCTTGCCCCCGTATATAAAGGAGTGGAGGAGGGGGCCGGCCAAGGAGGGTGGCGCGCCCAAGGGGGGGAGTCCAACTGCCACCGGGAGTAGGACTCCCCTTTTTCCTATTAGGAGTAGGAGAGGGAAGGAAGAGTAAGGAGGGAGGAAGGAAAGGGGCCCCCCCTCCCAATTCGGATTAGGCTTGGGGGGGTGCCCCCTCCCTTGCTCCTTTCCCCTCCTTTCCACTAAGGCCCAATAAGGCCCACATACCTCCCAGGGGGTTCCGATAACCTCCCGGTGATCCGGTATTGTCCCAATCTTACCCGGAACCTTTCCGGTGTTCAAATATAGTCGTCCAATATATCGATCTTTATGTCTTGACCATTTCGAGACTCCTCGTCAAGTCCGTGATTACATCTGGGACTCCGAACAACCTTCGGTACATCAAAATATATAAACTCATAATGAAACTGTCATTGAAACGTTAAGCGTGCGGACCCTACGGGTTCGAGAACAATGTAGAAATGACCGAGACACGTCTCCGATCAATAACCAATAGCGTAACCTGGATGCTCATATTGGCTCCTACATATTCTACGAAGATCTTTATCGGTCAGACCGCATAACAACATACGTTGTTCCCTTTGTCATCGGTATGTTACTTGCCCGAGATTCGATCGTCGGTATCTCAATACCTAGTTCAATCTCGTTACTGGCAAGTCTGTTGACTCGTTCCGTAATACATCATCTTGCAACTAACTTATTAGTTGCATTGCTTGCAAGGCTTAAGTGATGTGTATTACCGAGAGGGCCCAGAGATACCTCTCCGACAATCGGAGCGATAAATTCTAATCTCGAAATACGCCAACCCAGCATGTACCTTTGGAGACACCTGTAGAGCACCTTTATAATCACCCAGTTACGTTGTGACGTTTGGTAGCACACAAAGTGTTCCTCCGGTAAACGGGAGTTGCATAATCTCATAGTCATAGGAACATGTATAAGTCATGAAGAAAGCAATAGCAACATACTAAACGATCGGGTGCTAAGCTAATGGAATGGATCATGTCAATCACATCATTCTCCTAATGATGTGATCCTGTTAATCAAATGACAACTCATGTCTATGGTTAGGAAACATAACCATCTTCAATTAACGAGCTAGTCAAGTAGAGGCATACTAGTGACACTTTGTTTTTCTATGTATTCACACAAGTATTACGTTTCCAGTTAATACAATTCTAGCATGAATAATAAACATTTATCATGATATAAGGAAATAAATAATAACTTTATTATTGCCTCTAGGGCATATTTCCTTCAGTCTCCCACTTGCACTAGAGTCAATAATCTAGATTACACAGTAATGATTCTAACACCCATGGAGCCTTGGTGTTTATCATGTTTTGCTCGTGGAAGAGGCTTAGTCAATGGGTCTGCTACATTCAGATCCGTATGTATCTTGCAAATCTCTATGTCTCCCACTTGGACTAGATCCCGGATGGAATTGAAGCGTATCTTGATGTGCTTGGTTCTCTTGTGAAATATGGATTCCTTTGCCAAGGCAATTGCACCAGTATTGTCACAAAAGATTTTCATTGGACCCGATGCACTAGGTATGACACCTAGATCGGATATGAACTCCTTCATCCAGACTCCTTCATTTGCTGCTTCCGAAGCAGCTATGTACTCCGCTTCACATGTAGATCCCGCCACGACACTTTGTTTAGAACTGCACCAACTAATAGCTCCACCGTTTAATGTAAATACGTATCCGGTTTGCGATTTAGAATCGTCCGGATCAGTGTCAAAGCTCGCATCAACGTAACCATTTACGATGAGCTCTTTGTTACCTCCATATACGAGAAACATATCCTTAGTCCTTTTCAGGTATTTCAGGATGTTCTTGATCGCTGTCCAGTGATCCACTCCTGGATTACTTTGGTACCTCCCTACTACACTTATAGCAAGGCACACATCAGGTCTGGTACACAGCATTGCATACATGATAGAGCCCATGGCTGAAGCATAGGGAACATCTTTCATTTTCTGTCTATCTTCTGCAGTGGCTGGGCATTGAGTCTTACTCAACTTCACACCTTGTAACACAGGCAAGAATCCTTTCTTTGCTTGATCCATTTTGAACTTCTTCAAAACTTTGTCAAGGTATGTGCTTTGTGAAAGTCCAATTAAGCGTCTTGATCTATCTCTATAGATCTTAATGCCCAATATGTAAGCAGCTTCACCGAGGTCTTTCATTGAAAAACTCTTATTCAAGTATCCCTTTATGCTATACAGAAATTCTATATCATTTCCGATTAGCAATATGTCATCCACATATAATATCAGAAATGCTACAGAGCTCCCACTCACTTTCTTGTAAATACAGGCTTCTCCAAAAGTCTGTACAAAACCAAATGCTTTGATCACACTATAAAAACGTTTATTCCAACTCCGAGATGCTTGCACCAGTACATAAATGGATCGCTGGAGCTTGCACACTTTGTTAGCTCCTTTTGGATCGACAAAACCTTCCGGCTGCATCATATACAACTCTTCTTCCAGAAATCCATTCAGGAATACAGTTTTGACATCCATCTGCCAAATTTCATAATCATAAAATGCGGCAATTGCTAACATGATTCGGACAGACTTAAGCATCGCTACAGGTGAGAAGCTCTCATCGTAGGCAATTCCTTGAACTTGCCGAAAACCTTTTTCGACAAGTTGAGCTTTGTAGACAGTAACATTACCGTCAGCGTCAGTCTTCTTGAAGATCCATTTATTTTCAATTGCTTGCCGATCATTGGGCAAGTCAACCAAAGTCCACACTTTGTTCTCATACATGGATCCCATCTCAGATTTCATGGCTTCAAGCCATTTTGCGGAATCTGGGCTCACCATTGCTTCTTCATAGTTCGTAGGTTCATCATGTTCTAGTAGCATGACTTCCAGAACAGGATTACCATACCACTCTGGTGCGGACCTTACTCTGGTTGATCTACGAGGTTCAGTAGTAACTTGTTCTAAAGTTTCATGATCATCATCATTAGCTTCCTCACTAATTGGTGTAGGTGCCACAGAAACCGGTTTCTGTGATGTACTACTTTCCAATAAGGGAGCAGGTACAGTTACCTGATCAAGTTCTACTTTCCTCCCACTCACTTCTTTCGAGAGAAACTCCTTCTCTAGAAAGGATCCATTCTTAGCAACAAATGTCTTGCCTTCGGATCTGTGATAGAAGGTGTACCCAACAGTCTCCTTTGGGTATCCTATGAAGACACATTTCTCCGATTTGGGTTCGAGCTTATTACATTGAAGCTTTTTCACATAAGCATCGCAGCCCCAAACTTTTAGAAACGACAAGTTTGGTTTCTTGTCAAACCATAGTTCATAAGGCATCGTCTCAACGGATTTTGATGGTGCCCTATTTAACGTGAATGCGACCGTCTCTAAAGCATAACCCCAAAACGATAGCGGTAAATCTGTAAGAGACATCATAGATCGCACCATATCAAGTAAAGTACGATTACGATGTTCGGAGACACCATTACGCTGTGGTGTTCTGGGTGGCGTGAGTTGCGAAACTATTCCGCATTGTTTCAAATGTAAACCAAACTCGTAACTCAAATATTCTCCTCCATGATCAGATCGTAGAAACTTTATTTTCTTGTTATGATGATTTTCAACTTCACTCTGAAATTCTTTGAACTTTTCAAATGTTTCAGACTTATGTTTCATTAAGTAGATATACCCATATCTGCTTAAATCATCTGTGAAGGTGAGAAAATAACGATATCTGCCACGAGCTTCAACATTCATTGGACCACATACATCTGTATGTATGATTTCCAACAAATCTGTTGCTCTCTCCATAGTACCAGAGAACGACGTTTTAGTCATCTTGACCAGGAGGCACGGTTTGTAAGTACCAAGTGATTCATAATCAAGTGGTGCCAAAAGTCCATCAGTATGGAGTTTCTTCATGCGCTTTACACCGATATGACCTAAACGGCAGTGCCACAAATAAGTTGCACTATCATTATCAACTCTGCATCTTTTGGCTTCAACATTATGAATATGTGTATCACTACTTTCGAGATTCATCAAAAATAGACCACTCTTCAAGGGTGCATGACCATAAAAGATATTACTCATATAAATAGAACAACCATTATTCTCTGATTTAAATGAATAACCGTCTCGCATCAAACAAGATCCAGATATAATGTTCATGCTCAACGCTGGCACCAAATAACAATTATTTATGTCTAACACTAATCCTGATGGTAGATGTAGAGGTAGCGTGCCGACCGCGATCACATCGACTTTGGAACCATTTCCCACACACATCGTCACCTTGTCCTTCGCCAGTGTTCGCTTAATCTGTAGTCCCTGTTTTGAGTTGCAAATATTACTAACAGAACCAGTATGAAATACCCAGGTGCTACTGCGAGCTCTAGTAAGGTACACATCAATAACATGTATATCACATATACCTTTGTTGACCTTGCCATCCTTCTTATCCACCAAATACTTGGGGTAGTTCTGCTTCCAGTGACCAGTCTGCTTGCAGTAGAAGCACTCATTTTTAGGCTTAGGTCCAAACTTGGGTTTCTTCTCCTGAGCAGCAACTTGCTTGTTGTTCTTCTTGAAGTTCCCCTTCTTCTTCCCCTTGCCCTTTTTCTTGAAACTAGTGGTCTTGTTGACTATCAACACTTGATGCTCCTTCTTGATTTCTACCTCTGCAGATTTTAGCATTGCGAAGAGCTCGGGAATTGTCTTATCCATCCCTTTCATATTATAGTTCATCACGAAGCTCTTGTATCTAGGTGGAAGTGATTGGAGAATTCTGTCAATGACGCAATCATCCGGAAGATTAACTCCCAGTTGAATCAAGTGATTACTATACCCAGACATTTTGAGTATATGCTCACTGACAGAACTGTTCTCCTCCATCTTGCAGCTATAGAACTTATTGGAGACTTCATATCTCTCAATCCGGGCATTTTCTTGAAATATTAGCTTCAACTCCTGGAACATCTCATATGCTCCATGATGTTCAAAACGTCGTTGAAGACCCGGTTCTAAGCCATAAAGCATGGCACATTAAACTATCGAGTAGTCATCAGCTTTGCTCTGCCAGACGTTCTTAACATCGTCAGTTGCATCAGCAGCAGGCCTGGCACCCAGCGGTGCTTCCAGGACGTAATTCTTCTGTGCAGCAGTGAGGATAATCCTCAAGTTACGGACCCAGTCCGTATAATTGCTACCATCATCTTTCAACTTTGCTTTCTCAAGGAACGCATTAGAATTCAACGGAACAACAGGACGAGCCATCTATCTACAAGCAAACATAAACAAGCAAGATACTATCAGGTACTAAGTTCATGATAAATTTAAGTTCAATTAATCATATTACTTAATAACTCCCACTTAGAAAGACATCCCTCTAATCTTCTAAGTGATCACGTGATCCAACTCAACTAAACCATAACCGATCATCACGTGAAATGGAGTAGTTTTCAATGGTGAACATCACTATGTTGATCATATCTACTATATGATTCACGCTCGACCTTTCGGTCTCAGTGTTCCGAGGCCATATCTGCATATGCTAGGCTCGTCAAGTTTAACCTGAGTATTCTGCGTGTGCAAAACTGGCTTGCACCCGTTGTGGATGGACGTAGAGCTTATCACACCCGATCATCACATGGTGTCTGGGCACGACAAACTTTGGCAATGGTGCATACTCAGGGAGAACACTTTTATCTTGAAATTTAGTGAGAGATCATCTTATAATGCTACCGTCAATCAAAGCAAGATAAGATGCATAAAAGATAAACATCACATGCAATCAATATAAGTGATATGATATGGCCATCATCATCTTGTGCTTGTGATCTCCATCTCCGAAGCATCGTCATGATCACCATCGTCACTGGCGCGACACCTTGATCTCCATCGTAGCATCGTTGTCGTCTCGCCAATCTTATGCTTCTACGACTATCACTACCACTTAGTGATAAAGTAAAGCATTACAGGGCGATTGCATTGCATACAATAAAGCGACAACCATATGGCTCCTGCCAGTTGCGGATAACTTGGTTACAAAACATGATCATCTCATACAATAAAATTTAGCATCATGCCTTGACCATATCACATCACAACATGCCCTGCAAAAACAAGTTAGACGTCCTCTCCTTTGTTTGTTGCAAGTTTTACGTGGCTGCTACGGGCTTAGCAAGAACCAATCTTACATACGCATCAAAAACCACAACGATAGTTTGTCAAGTTGGTGCTGTTTTAACCTTCGCAAGGACTGGGCGTAGCCACACTCGGTTCAACTAAAGTTGGAGAAACTAACACCCGCCAGCCACCTGTGTGCAAAGCACGTCGGTAGAACCAGTCTCGCGTAAGCGTACGCGTAATGTCGGTCTGGGCCGCTCCATCCAACAATACCGCCGAACCAAAGTATGACATGCTAGTAAGAAGTATGACTTATATCGCCCACAACTCACTTGTGTTCTACTCATGCATATACCATCAACACATAAAACCTAGGCTCGGATGCCACTATTGGGGAACATAGTAATTTCAAAAAAAATCCTACGCACATGCAAGATCATGGTGATGCACAGCAACGAGAGGGGAGAGTGTTGTCTATGTACCCTCGTAGACCGGAAGCGGAAGCGTTATAACAATGCGGTTGATGTAGTCATACGTCTTCACGGCCCAACCGATCAAGCACCGAAAATACGGCACCTCCGAGTTTTTGCACACGTTCAGCTCGATGACGATCCCCAGACTCCAATCCAACAAAGTGTCGGGGATGAGTTCCGTCAGCACGATGGCGTGGTGACGATCTTGATGTTCTACCGTCGCAGGGCTTCGCCTAAGCACCGCTACAATATTATAGAGGATTATGGTGGAGGGGGGCACCGCACACGGCTAAGAGATCAATGATCAATTGTTGTGTCTATGGGGTGCCCCCTTTCCCCCGTATATAAAGGAGTGGAGGAGGGGGCCGGCCAAGGATTGTGGCGCGCCCAAGGGGGGGAGTCCAACTCCCACCGGGAGTAGGACTCTCATTTTTCCTATTAGGAGTAGGAGAGGGAAGGAAGAGGAAGGAGGGAGGAACGAAAGGGGGGGCCGGCCCCCCTCCCAATTCGGATTGGGCTTGGGGGGGGGGCGCCCCCTCCCTTGCTCCTTTCCCCTCCTTTCCACTAAGGCCCAATAAGGCCCATATACCTCCCGGGGGGTTCCGATAACCTCCCGGTGATCCGGTATTGTCCCAATCTTACCCGGAACCTTTCCGGTGTCCAAATATAGTCGCCCAATATATCGATCTTTATGTCTCGACCATTTTGAGACTCCTCGTCAAGTCCGTGATCACATCCATGACTCCGAATAACCTTCAGTAGATCAAAATATATAAACTCATAATGAAACTGTCATCGTAACGTTAAGCGTGCGGATCCTACGGGTTCGAAAACAATGTAGACATGACCGAGACATGTCTCCAGTCAATAACCAATAGCGGAACCTGGATGCTCATATTGGCTCCTACATATTCTACGAAGATCTTTATCGGTCAGACCGCATAACAACATACGTTGTTCCCTGTGTCATCGGTATGTTTCTTATCCGAGATTCGATCATCGGTATCTCAATACGTAGTTCAATCTAGTGACCGGCAAGTCTGTTTACTCGTTTCGTAATACATCATCTTGCAACTAACTTATTAGTTGCATTGCTTGCAAGGCTTAAGTGATGTGTATTACCGAGAGGGCCCAGAGATACCTCTCCGACAATCGGAGCGACAAATTCTAATCTCAAAATACGCCAACCCAACATGTACCTTTGGAGACACCTGTAGAGGACCTTTATAATCACCCAGTTACGTTATGTTGTTTGGTAGCACAGAAAGTGTTCCTCTGGTAAACGGGAGTTGCATAATCTCATAGTCATAGGAACATGTATAAGTCATGAAGAAAGCAATAGCAACATACTAAACGATCAGGTGCTAAGCTAATGGAATGGGTCATGTCAATCACATCATTCTCCTAATGATGTCATCCTGTTAATCAAATGACAACTCATGTCTATGGTTAGGAAACATATCCATCTTCGATTAACGAGCTAGTCAAGTAGAGGCATACTAGTGACAATTTTTTTGTCTATGTATTCACACAAGTATTACGTTTCCGGTTAATACAATTCTAGCATGAATAATAAACATTTATCATGATATAAGGAAATAAATAATAACTTTATTATTGCCTCTAGGGCATATTTCCTTCACATAGCACCCCAAGTTATTATCCAAAGAGGAACAAGCAACTAATCTTGGGGATGCCCCCGAGTGGCATCCCCTCTTTCTTCTAACGACCATCGGTATTTTACTTGGATCTATATTTTCATTCGTCACATATCATGAGTTTTTCTTGTAGCGTCCTGTATTATATGAGTATTTGCTTGTTTTGCTTTTTATTCTGTGTCATCTATCCTTGCTGGACACACTATTTGAGAGAGCCAAAATTATGCTATGATTTGTTAGAATTGCTTTTTGTGCTTCACTTAGATCTTTTTGAGCTTTGGAATTTCTCTAGTGCTTCACTTATATCTTTTTGAGCACGGTGTGTTTTAGTATTTTTGAAGAAATTAATGCTCTCATGCTTCACTTATGTTTATTTAAAAGTTAGTAAAAAATAATATGAAATTCTCTCATGCTTCACTTAAATTATTCTGAGAGAAGAAAAATTTATGCTCATGTTCTTCACTTAGATTTTGTTGAGCTAACAAAAGCAACATATGAAATTAGTCCCAAAGTGATAGATATTGAAGAGGGATATAATAAAAAAAATCATGAATATCATTGGACAAAATAAACTTGATTCCTTGTACTAGTTTTGCGATATGATGATATAATATGTGTGAGTCATGTTGATGAGTAATTATGCTTTTGTAAGAATATTGGTGTTAAGGTTTGTGATTCCCTATGCAAGCACGAAAGTCAATAGTTATGGAATGAAATTACATCCTACTTGTGGTGCATTATTCGGTGTTAGTTATGCTTAATGCCCGCTTATGAGATTTTTTATTTCTTGGTTGGATGTTTCTCAATCTTTTGCTAGCCTTCACTTGTACAAAGTGGTATTACTACTTGTGCATCCAAAATCCTTAAACCCAGTTTTTGTCGTTCTAAGAAAATCTGTATGTGCCATCTCTAATCTTCAAAATAAATTTCATTTTTGTGTGCTTGTACCGCTCATGAAACGGTAGGGGGTGGTTGGTATTTTTCCATGCTAGATGTGTTATTCCCAAGATGAGTGTTTATTTACTTGTCATTGCAAGAGAGTACGACAAAGGTATTAGAGATGCCCAGTCCTGAAATGAAAAATGAATTTACTTTATGTTGTCAAATAATAAATTCCTTGGATAGTGTTGGTATGGACGGTACCCGTGGATTCAGTTAGCCGTGGAATGTCAAAGTATGATGGAAAAAGGAATAAACTTTATTTTCTGTTTGGGAACAGCCTATGATATATCTAGCATGGAATGTATTGGGAACTACTCGATTGTTTTCGTTGACAGGAAAGGCATGCCACCGAAAATGTTTTATCCCTATCTTTTTCTGCTTTGAGCTCTAGGACCTCTACAAATCCCTACTTCCCTCTGTGAAGGGCCTTTCTATTTACTTTATGCAATTTTTATTTTTTTGATTCTCCATCTTCTCTTATAAAGCACCAACTAAGGGGCATTATGATCGTACTTGAGCATTGGGTGTAGCTAATATGCAAGTGTGTTTCATGAATGGATCAATGATTGAGCATGATGGGCTAGGGATAACTTGCTTTAGTGTTGATATTTTGAAAGACATGGTTGCTTGTTGATATGCTTGAGTATTGAAATCTTCACGTCAAAACTAGACTATTGCTTTGAATCATATGAAAGTCCAAATGTCCATGCTACAAAAGAAAAGAATATGTGATGAACATGTTAGGCACCTTACCAGATAAAAAAATTATTTTTATCATTTACCTACTCGAGGATGAGCAGGAATTAAGCTTGGGGATGTTGATATGTCTCCAAGGTATCCATAATTTTTTATTGTTCCATGCTATTATATTAACATTCTTGGATGTTTTACAATCATTTTATAGCAACTTTATATCATTTTTTGGGACTAACCTATTGACATAGTGCCCAGTGCTAGTTGTTGGTTTTTTGCTTGTTTTTTACTTCCCAGAAAATCAATACCAAACAGAGTTCAAACGCAATAAAATTTTTGGGAGATATTTTCTGGACCAGAAGACACACGTTGTGTTGGGGATATTACTACTCGACGTAAACCGGCCATGAGTAGCTGGGTTAACTCTATGAAGATTAAAAGCCCATGAAGATGTGAGGATGGTGGCGCTTTATGAAGGCCCAAAGGCGGGTTAAGGCCTGTAGATGTAAACCGACTTTGTCATGTAACTTGCATTGTAAGATAGGAAGGATAGAGACCGAGTTGGATACGTTAACGATCCGGCCTCGGGAATCTGTAAACTGACGGGCGTCGACCTATGTATATAAAGGGATGACCCGGCGGCGGTTTAGGGACAACACACAACAACTCGAAGCCAGGCAAAGCGGATTCACTCCCTGGTCATCGAAACCTCAGCAATTCCATCAAAACTAGACGTAGGCTTTTACCTTCATCATAAGGGGCCGAACTAGTATAAAACTCTCGTGTCCCTTGTCCAGTTTAACCCCTTTAAGCTAACCCGTAGCGATGGCTCCACGACTAAGTCCTTTCACGAGGACATCTGCCATGATAAAACCACGACAGTTGGCACCCACCGTGGGGCTGTCGCATGATGGTTTCGAGTTCTTAAATGGCAGCTTCAAAGGACTCAAGGGATACGCTGTGGGCCGGATGACTAAGGGTCGTCGCGGCAAGCTCTGCATCAATGATGCAGGATGGGTCCCTAGGCCGGTTCAATTGAGTACGGGTACCGGGTTCCCTTTGGCGGAATTCACGTCTTCATCGGCAAGACCGGCGAACCGGGCCCTAAGCCGGACACCTGCATCGGCATCATCGAGACGGCTCAGCGTGCAAGCCCTGCCCAGGTTCAGCCTGCAGCAAGGCATGTCTTCGTAGGTGTCATCCATGGAGTGCAATACGAGGATGGACCGGCATCCGACGGAGAAACTGTTGTCTGTTCCAATGACGAGTCTTCAACTAGAGACCGAGTCCCTGTACCAACTGCAGGATGGCCGGATTAGTGCAGGTTCCGATGGCAACAGTATTTCGGACCCCCTCGATCTGCCAAACCGGGTGTCAGTCTTCATGGCCGGTACACAACTAGCGCAACACTCTTCTACTGTTGCGGCAATGATCTCTGGTTCAGCAACAGCAACGCCTACGGGAGCAGGGGCTCTGCACCGCCTCCGGCTCAGGTTTTGTCCGATCTGTTCGACACTTTAGCAACATTACTAGTAGCGGAGGTGGACGCGGGAAACCAGGATCATCACAACACGGAGATTGGAAAGGTGAAGGATCAGATAACACAGGCTAAAACGGACCTGGCAGCAGAGAACGCCAGGATGGCTACAGAACGGGCCGAGTTAGAAGCTCAGGCCTACCGGCTTAGGCTGAATCAAAGTGCCTTAGATGATGTCATGAGGAGGAGATACCAGTCGCACCTCCCGCCGGGTTATGAGCCAAGAAATCTCTTCAACACGCTAGGAGCAGGACCAGTAACCAGCCAGTGGTAAACCGGACTGAGGCACTGGTAATAGGAGCGCCGGTTCAGCCGCGTGCGATGGATCCGCCTCGTCAGAACAACATTGTGTCACAGCGCGTTCTGACACCCCCGGGGCATTACTCCAACCCGTTGGATAACATTGTGGCCGCCGCTTCATGATTGGCAGCTCTCCCGATTGACAGCGAGTCAGTGGTGGCGGTTGAAACACGACGGTCTAGGGAACTCCTCCAAGAGGCTTTAACCCAGCAGCAGTATTATTTGCATAGTCGTGAGAGGATTCATTCCACCCCCCCCCCCCCCGTCCAAGTCAGAGCTACAACGGGCATATTGATGTAATGGTTGTGTCAAGCAGTGCGTGGCACCGTAACCCGGCGGGTGGTGGTGCTAACCCACAAGATGTGGTGGATCACGGCTGAGGGAGTCCTGGATTAGGCGGTGTCCGGATGGCCGGACTATACCTTCAGCCGGACTCCCGGACTATGAAGATACAATATTGAAGACTTCGTCCCGTGTCCGGAAGGGACTTTCCTTGGCGTGGAAGGCAAGCTTGGCGATACGGATATGTAGATCTCCTACCATTGTAACTGACTTTGTGTAACCCTAACCCTCTCCGGTGTCTATATAAACCGGAGGGTTTTAGTCCATAGGACAACATACAGAACAACAATCATACCATAGGCTAGCTTCTAGGGTTTAGCCTCTCCGATCTCGTGGTAGATCTACTCTTGTAATACCCATATCATCAATATTAATCAAGCAGGATGTAGGGTTTTACCTCCATCAAGAGGGCCCAAACCTGGGTAAAACTTCGTGTCCCTTGCCTCCTGTTACCATCCGGTCTAGACGCACAGTTCGGGACCCCCTACCCGAGATCCGCCGGTTTTGACACCGACATTGGTGCTTTCACTGAGAGTTCCTCTGTGTCGTCGCCATTAGGCTTGATGGCTCCTATGATCATCAACGGCGATGCAGTCCAGGGTGAGATCTTCCTCCCCGGACAGATCGTCGTCTTCGGCGGCTTCGCACTGCGGGCCAATTCACTTGGCCATCTGGAGCAGATCGAACGCTATGCCCCTGGCCGTCAGGTCAGATTTAGAAGTTTAAACTACACGACTGACATCCGCGGGGACTTGATCCTCGACGGATTCAAGCCACTACCGAGCGTGCCGCACTGTCACGACAAGCATGATCTAGCTCTGCCGCCGAGCAATGCCCTGGAGGCCGCACCCGCATCGGCTTCGACCCTTAATTCGGATCCAACTACACCGATTGAGGATGGGTGGTTGGATGCCGCCTCGGGGGCTATGATCCCAACGGCGATCGAGCCGAACACCAGCCCCGCACTCCGCGAGACTCATGACTCCAAGGAGCCGGACTCCTCTCCGGACTCCGAACCCTCTGCGCCCCTGCCGATCGAATCCGATTGGGCACCAATCATGGATTATACTACCGCAAACATCTTTCAGCACTCGCCTTTCGGCGATATTCTGAAGACACTAAAGTCTCTCTCTTTATCAGGAGAGCCCTGGCCGGACTACGGTCAGCAAGGTTGGGATACGGACGATGAAGAAATTCAAAGCCCACCCACCACCCACTTTGTAGCCACTGTCGACGATTTAACCGACATGCTCGACTTTGACTTTGAAGACATCGACGGTATAGACGCTGATGCAGGAGACGATGAAGAACCAGTGTCTATTGGGCCCTGGAAAGCCACCTTGTCGGAGTAATTGGACACCACTACAAGAAATATTTCAACTTGTGACCCTCACTATTGGCCGCTGAAAGGTCATAGTTTTCATTTGCGACCTTTTTGTGACAAAAAATAGAAGGTCAAAAGCTGGCGGTCGTAAACTAAAATTAGTGACCTTCTTTGTGATTTGTAAAAGGTTGTTGGTTCCATGACCAAATTTTTGGTCACTAGCAACCTCCTCAGGCCACGTAGGCATCCAGCGTGGCAAGCTGATGTGGCACAAGAATCAGCCCGGTTCGATTCGGCATTTTACATGGGCCGAGCCCAACAATTTGGCCTTTTTAATGTATTTTTCCTGTTATTTTTTGCTAGCTACATGGGCTTAGGCCATTGGTTCGGCCCTTTTTGCTTTTTGAGGTGTAGCCTTTTCACATTCTATATATTTTTTATTTGCGGGTTTTCTTTTTTTGTTACATTCAATTTTCAGATTATTGTAGTCAACTGGATGCACATTGTCAGATTCTTCTAGGCACTAGGTCCCAAACATCAGGTTTTGATTTTTCACAACTTGTAACTCAATGATATACCAATCAGAGAACACATTTTAAATATATTCAAATAATAGCCAAATCACTGATGTACCAATCAAGTTTATTACATTCCACCAATCACAATATAACCATACAATATTACACCAATCACAATATAGCACTCTATAGATAAAACGCTCAACAAGTACAAGCACGTCTCCAACACCTTAGCGCCTTCAACCTGCAAAACATCACATCCAGCCACATATTAATGATCAAATCAATTCACCCCTTGACGACCTGGTAGGTGACGATGATGTGGTAGTGGTCGAAGCCGCAGTCGAGGCCGACGGCGCCTGCGGTGTCCTCGTCGTCATCGAAGGCGATGACGACAGACGGGTCAGCGTCGAAGCAGGTGCGCTGCAGGCCACATCATCATATTTGAGCATTAATATTTCTGTGTTACTACACAGGAACTACAACACTAGGAGTACATAGCAACTAGTAGCAGAACTAGAAGAAATAACCAAATTGAGTGTACACCAATATCATCAAGAACATGAGTATAACAAGCATCTTGCTTGACTGGGATAAAGTGACACAGTAGAATTACTAGGATACAGTGACACATCAGCAATAAGATAACATATTATGTGCTACAGGCTGACATTTCCAAAGTGGCACGTTTGATATGCTAAGGACTTGTTGATCTAATCCAGGTTTTGTTTTACAAATTAGTTTTGCTGTAAATTCAGCTAGTGTTCAAGTTATAAACGGTTTCTTTTTACTTGCCATCTTTGTTTCTTCTCCGTGACATTTAGTAGCACATAGGAGTATATCCTGCTATGCCTATGCATTGCAAGAGCCAAACCAATACTAAATATTATTGCAAACCTAACATACTTGAACAGCTTGGTCAGGGCAAGAACAGACCTGATGAGCTCTGAAGTTGAACGAATGGTGAACGAGCCCGTGGAGAGGCAGAGCACCTGCATTTGACACAAACTGCTAAGGATCAATGCAAACCAAACGCACTATTGATATTGTACAGAAATGGGTAGTAGGATTCAGACTGTGAATGTGATATAGTAAAAAATTGCATGCTATGCACATCAAGTTAAAAGGCACAAGTTATATAGTAGCCTCAAGCAGAGCAAGTGTACAACAAGTTGATAAAAGAATGCTCAGTCTTGTCGTGGACTCACAATCCACATCCAACAGCCCACCATCTCGTATATACATCCAAACCATAAAAATAGCGGTCAAACAGCAAGGTAGTGCAAAGAAATTAAGTAAACTATTGGCTATTAAGTAGTATACTCATGTGGTGAATTTTATGGTATACTTAATCTATACTCTGCATCTACCGAAAGCAAATCTCCTTGAACAGGTTCTGATGCCAAACAATCCAAAGGCATCTAACTGAAAAAGGCAAAAGAATGGTGCTTCTGCTGCAGTGAATTGAAACCCAAAGCACCCCCAAACCGTAGCAGACTAAGCTAGCTAGCTCCAGGAGAACTAAAACGCTAGCTGCAAGCAAGGAATGGAGGAATGGATGGTCACTGTTACTGAAGTTGATGCTTCAGGAGCCCGCCGGCGTGGTGGTTCAGGTGGTCGAGGAAGAAGAGGAGCATTACTGCATAATCATCATGAAACAATAGTGATTGAGTAAATCATAAAGCAGAATAACAAAATCATAATTAATTTAAATAGACTAAGAGTCAGATAGCATATGATGAGCATGTTTACATCTTTTACTAATCAAAGCACTTGTGCGCGCACCGGCAAAACTCTCCACCCGCTCTGCCTTCACAGCGAAGGAAGCGAGCGATGCAAAATTTAGTACGAGGGGTTGCTTCAACTTCCATACTAAGAATGAATGTAATGTATCATAACAACTTTGCCTAATCCTTGAAACAAGTATGCATATTATTACTTTTAATGCCTCTACGAGTCATGATCCCGACCTCTGGCTCAATATGTAACACATTTTGCAACTGATACTAGTTCACATCAACTCATTTTTAATAAAATATAGCGTCCTACCTCCTAGTTAGTTCCAGAACTGCCCAAATTTTACACACCTCATCTTCCTAAGGACACTGGACATCTCCTCTCTTCTTCTTCTTCGCCCTCTTGTGGGTACCCAACTTTTGCTTCGCCACCTTCAGGGCACGCTTGTCCTTGCCAACCTTGAGAAGCTCAGTGGTATGCTTCTCATATGAAGCAAACCCAGCGACCTCCCTTATCAAGTTCCTCACGAAATGCACCCTCTTGGTACCTTTCTGCAAACCAAAATGGTAACCGGTCAAAACAATGAGAATGAAAAACTTAAACAGGAGTAAACATCACAATAATATGAATTCTTACTACCACAAAGGATCTATTGCACTTGAGAATGAAGGAATTGTCACATATTCAACAAATTCAGAATCTAAACTGAATTTCGCCTACCAAATAAACTAGAACACCTCAAATCCAGTCTGCTAAGAGTATTTATTTATCTACACTACATAGTCAAAGAAATTTCTAAAGAAAGCCCAAAACATGATGCCCATGGGCATGTCGTATACATATCTTCAAATGATCAGCTGAGCAAAGCAAGGTGATCATTATTAGCAAGATGAAACATTTCACCGATTAACCAACTAGCTTTCCTGGATCACTCGAAAGGAAAGACACAAAATTCCTCCAATAGAAATGGCCGCACACTTTAGATCCACCAAAACCAGCAGCAAGCCATGATCTACGGAAGAGTCGTTGTTGGTCCATATCGAAGCAAGCAAGCTACCACGCCACACAATCTACCAACAACAAATCAAGCCTAACGCTTGAAACCCGCATAGATCAACAGAACAGCACAGGCACAAACACAACAGCACCAGCGTCGTCTGTATGCAAGATGTGTCTCGGATATCAGCACAGGCACAACCACAACAGCTCTGCAAGGCTTGATTTAGAACACTGGGAACATTATTGATTTAGCAAGTGCAGAATACCATTACAATGCTAATTTCAAACAATAGAATCATCCCGAGACGAGTTTATACGAACAATCAGGAACACGAAGTGCAGCACAGCAAGTCGATCTACCATATCTATCAGTTGCATCTAATTAGGCTCCCCGAAACCCAACCGTATGGAGAATTGCCCGAACGACGACATAGCACGGCGCTGGGTTTTGGAACCTGAAGGGGAAGGGATCGTGCCTGATGGCAGCGGTCATGTTACCTGCGCCTGCTTCGCCCTCACGTACGGGGAATCCACCACCGGCGGCGCCCTCGGTGGCCGGGAGCATCCGCCGCTGCTCACCGGTGGAGTGACGCGGTAGAAGCAGCAGCTGGCGCTCAGGCGCGGGGTGAAGTGGCTCCTGGGGACGGCGAAGCCGTCGGGGGTGTTGGGGCTCTACCTCTCCGCCGCGGCTGGTGGCGGCGTCCTCCCCCTCCCGCTGGTGGCGGCGCCGTCCTCGAGGTGGCTGCTCAAAAGGATCTACAGAGAGCTAGGGGAAAGGATGTTGGCGGTGGGGTAGAGGCCGGGGTGGTCGCTCGTGCCTGCAGGAAGATGTGTCCGTCAGATCTGACCGGAAGAGACAAAGGAGGCCGGTGAGGTTGGGCGGCTCGCTTGATCTGCTGAGGGGGCGGCTAGGTGGTGGAAGTGAGGGGCGGCGGAGGAGGAATCTAGATCGGGAAGGGGGCGGCAGCGAGGAGATGGGGACGAGGGAGGAAGGGGGCGACGGGGGGAGGGGTCGATCTAAGCTAGTGTTTGGGCTACGGGTGGGGGTATCTCTTTTTCTTTTATTTTTTTATTTTTTCTGTAGATAGATTGATGGATGGATGGATGTGGGATGGAGAGATGGATGGATGGATGGACGCCATGTCATCGATCCGTGGACAGAGTTATGATTGGTTCAGAAAATCAGTGATGTAAAATAGTTTTCAAGTACTAAAAATAGAGGGATTTTGTGAAGTAGCTATCAAAAATATTTTGCAAAAGGGCACCACACAAATTTTCACTAGAGTTAGACAGCATTTTATGGATTAGGACCTATTTGTATGCATTTTTCATATTTCTAGCTATTTTTAATCATTTTTTGAGTGGCAAAAATGTTTTTTTGTGAAGAACCTACCAAATAATTGTTGCAAAATTGCACCAAATCAATTTTCTAAAATATTAGGCCATATTTAATACACAATTGACCAAATGGTTGGATGTCAAAAGTTTGCTCTCGTGAAAAAGACAAATTTCTGTCGGTTTAGTTGGAAGCGGGTCAAATTTGAACTGCAGCTCCCTCGTAGTTTGCTCTTTATTTTTCAAAAAATAATTTTTAGGTACAAAAGTATCTATTTAATCAGAGAAACACCAAAAAAATTCCAAGATTCAACCACTAGATAGGAACGGTCATGCCTGCCGTTTTGACCGCATTTTGAAACGGGCATAAAAAATTCAAAAAAATCAAAAAATTGGAAAACCTTCGCGTTGTGTCATTATATGTGACCAAGTTATTAGAAAAAATTATAAACTTGTAATATGGCAATTCTTTTTATAAAGTGTTCTCAGAAATGAGCTATCATGTGTGAAGATTCAAGGCTTTCAAGCCAAATGATCAATCTTATGGCCACATTCATGACATAGTTTGTTCAAATGATCTCATATCGTGCACAAAGGGCCTTCTTGGAATGGCAAACAATGTTCCTTAAGGAAGTTTTTGTTTTCTTTGGACAAAAAATTCATTTTCCATTTTTTCGTGTGCCCGAAATGAGTTTTTTTGGGAAGGACTTACCATATATTTGTTGCAAATTTGTACCAAATCATTTTTATAAAATAATAGGCCATATTTAATGCACAATTGAAAAAATGGTTGGGTGTCCAAAGCTTTTATCCACCTCTGGTGAAAAACACAAATTTCCGCCAATTTAGTTGGAAACGGGTTAAATTTGAACTGCGACTGCCTCATAGTTTGCTATTTATTTTTTCCAAAATTCATTTGTAGGTACATAAGTATCTATTTAATCAGAGAAACATCAAAAAATTTCCAAGATTCAACCACTAACTAGGAACGGTCAAGCCCGCCATTTTGACCGCATTTTGAAATGGGCATAAAAAATTCAAAAAAAAAATCAAAAAATTGGAAAACCTTTGCATTGTGTCATCATATGTGACCAAGTTTCCAAGAAAAATAATAAACTTGTAATATGGCAATTATTTTAAAAAAGTGTTCTAAAAAATGAGTTATCATGTGTGAAGATTCATGGCTTTCAGGCCAAATGATCAATTTATGGCCACATTCATGGCATAGTTTGTTTAAATGATCTCATATAGTGCACAAGGGTGCATCTTGGAATTCTAAACAATGTTGCCTAAGGGAGTTTTTCATTTTATTTGCACAGAAAATTCATTTTCCATTTTCCGAGTGCCCGAAATGAGTTTTTTTTTGTGAAGGACCTACCATATATTTGTTGCAAAATTGGACCAAATCAATTTTCTAAAATACTAGGCCATATTTAATGCACAATTGACAAAATGGTTGGGTGTCAAAAGCTTTGATCCATCTTTGGTGAAAAGACAAATTCCCGCCAATTCAGTAGGAAGCGGGTCAAATTTTAACTGTAGTTGCCTCATAGTTTGCTATTTATTTTTTCCAAAAATCATTTCTAGGTCAATAAGTATCTATTTAAGCATAAATACATGGTTTGGTGGTGATACATTGAGGTTTGGACGGTGGCCCAGGGCCCCAACTACAAAGCGCGTAGACTCGCATGCATGCCGCGTGGTCACCGCATGACCGTGGCGTTGCCATGCGTTTTCAGAAGCCTAGGCATGTCTAGTAGGTTTGGCACTCCCTAGGAAGAAGCCACACTCACATGTATTGTTAGATGGGGCTCAAATTTTTGGAGAGCAATGATTTGGGAATATAGAAGATGTGGCAAAAATTCAGCTCATTAGGATATGCCTAGCTAGTACTTCCTTCACAACAGTTTGAGTTGAACAAAAACTTTGGAAATTTTTCGAGGAAGATTTACCAACCAAATGGAGTTGAATATTGTCATGAGGCAATGATTTGGATAGTAAAGAATGCCCATTTTTTGGGAATTTTGGGAATGACAAAAATATAGGTTGCTTCACGACCTAGGGCAAAAATTGACACATGGACATGACACATAGGCAAAACTGATGAGGTGGCGCCTAGTAGTAGCCATAAGTACCAATGCATCCACATTCACAACCTCATGACCATTTATATTGGTCATAATCAGGTAGAAATAAGGTCATTGGCCATTCTTGTCTGCTTTGTGATCATTTGGTGTAAGAAATTTCAGGGTTTGAGCCCTTCCAAGCGAAATGGCCATGGATTTACGACCAATTCAGCCGGGGTCACTAAGAGAAGGTCACAAGTTGACATATTTCTTGTAGTGCACGGATACCCCAAAGACGGCAAGACAATATTTCAGGACATCGGGGCTAGCAAAGCCCTCAGTCTGACTGCCGGCTGCTGACTGCGCCAACCAGCCGGCTGCCGACTGCGCCAACCAGCCGGCTGCCGACTGCTCTGCCCAGCCGGCCGCCGACTGCGCCAACCAGCCGGCTGCCGACTGCAGCCCGAAGCGACATCGACAAGACACCGACAAGACAATCGCACCCGAGCACTATTCACGTGTCGTCTCAGTCATCATGTATAGTGTCACTTGTCCCCTGGCACTATTTATGAAGTGACACAGGGGACAAGCATGACACCCCACCATGCCTTGCCCATGCCACCACATAGCTTAGGAAGTAAGCTAGCCATGCCTATATAAAGGCACATATCCATCCATCCAGGGGATGAACTCCCACGACCACATTCATTTGGCCACAAGGCCACTCACGGCTACAAGCCTTGGCCATACATGGCCACTAGAGCCGGCCATACGCTTGCAGATACTAGATCAGATGCACTCGGCACGAGTCCCAGATACAGCTCCGGGAGCACTTTGTACTGCCCGATGTACACCCCAGATAGATACACTCAGACATGCAGCAGTAGGAGTATTATCTCTCCGGAGAGCTCCGAAGCTGGGTAAACCACCACGTGCTACTCGCATACCCGCTCCCGGTCCTATCAGCAGCAGTCTTACCGACACACTAAGCCCTTGTGGCATCTGTCGACTCGCAAGCCCCCCGTGAGAAATACCATGACAGTTGGCGCCCACCGTGGGGCGGTACTACTACTATGCTACCGCGCTGCTGCTGGTTTCGCTGTCCGGGCGGGACCCTTTTTTTTCTTCATCGCCTCCGCCGCGGCGTCGCTCCGTCTCTCCGGTAGCGCTCGGGGGCTCGACATCGACCCGCCCCCAAAGCGGCCATGAGGGGTGGCGCGTCCTCATCCTCGGCCTCGCCGCCTTCGTCATCACCACCACCGCAACGCCGACCGCCAGTCTGGGGACGCGCCGCGCGCGGGGCCTCCCTTCGGTCGGCCGTGTCCATCCACGCGCCACTCGTGTCGGCTCCCCTCCGCACTGCGCCTTACTCTGGCCGGAACATGCCTTCGCTCCTCTATATGTCATCTCTACAAGCTAGCTAGATGCAAGTCATACGATGGTCAAACCATTAGCCATACACTCTTCGTACACTATCCAGATGCAAGTTGGATAGTGCGTGTATCATGGTCAGACAATGGCCATGCACATCTCGCCTCTGCTCTTCTCTTGTGCATGCGCGCAGCCGTGCTGGCTCGCCTCCGTTCCTTCGCCGCCGGCCTCATCCAGCTCCGCGCCCGTGCGTCAGCGAGGACCTGAGCCCCGCTGCTTAGCCGCCGGCTTCCTCAAGCTCCCTGCCGAGCTGCTCCTCCACGGACGAGCTGCCGACTGCTCCGCCCCGTCTCCGCCGATGACCAGTTGACCTCCCACCTGGTGCACTCCGCTTGGCCGCCTACTCCGCGCCTGCAGCCCGTGGCTCCGCCCGCATCGCTCCTCCCGCGAGGTCCCGGCCTCGGCCTCGTACGGGCTGCCCCGCATCGTGCCAGCTTCCCCCTGCGCCCACCTGCGCGGCTGCGCCGGCGGCACCCTGCTCTACCTCCGCCCGCCGCTCGTGTCCGCCTTGCGCGCGCCCGCACCCGCTCTAGCCGTCTCCGAGCACCCGCCGGGTCGCTTCTACCCATGGCCGGCACCGGCTCCGCTCGCACGCCACCAGGGACGGATCCCCTCGTACCTGCTCCCCGAGCGCGTCATCCCGACTCGTCGCGGCTCTTGACCAACCGCGCCGCGTCACTCGCGCTCCCCTCTTCATCGTGCCGGGTCTGCCTCGCGCCGCCGCCTCCAGTTAGCTGTGGCTCCGGGACGGCATCCTGCAAGTCGGCTCCGCCTCGCGCCTCTGCGTCCAGTCGGCCTCCGCTCCAGTCGGCCTCCCTGCGTCCGCTTCCCGGACATCCCCGCGCCGTCTTCCGCGCGCCCTGGCCGGCTCCCACCGCCCGGCTACGGCTCGTCCCGCCACCCGGCATCCGGCCTCCCTGGTCGTCTCGCCGGGTCCGCCCCGCGCCACTCCTCGCTGGCTCCCGCTCGCCTGCTGGCTTGCCGCCCAGAGCTGGCCGGCTCCACGCGTCTACGCGACTCGGCCGGCTCCGCCTCCGACCCGGCCCACCGACTCCACTGTCGCACCGCGTCCTGGCCGCCGACTTCTGCCGGGACCCAGACGCCGGCTGCTACTGTCCCGCTCCTGCCGGCTGCTCAGGCAAAGAAAGAAAAGAAAGAAAGAGCCGGCTGGGTCAACAAAGTGCGCCGGCTGTGCAAAATAAAAAAGAAAATGAAGAGCTGTGTCCCACTGCTCAAAGCCAGCTGGGAGAAAAAGAAAAGGGTCGTCTGCCCGCTATGGCCGAGTGCCTGATCCGGCTAAGAAAGAGTGGCCGGCTGGATTAAAAAAAGGAGAGAAAAGGAGGATCTGACTTTGCAAACTACAGTCCAGCCGTCTGCTCCGGTCATCAGCCTGCGCTGCTGCTGGGCCGGCTGGTTCGTCTGCCCGCTTCGTTGCCTGGCCGACCGACGAGTCGGTCCGTCTGAGCACAGCCGGCTGACTAGTAAAAGAAGAAGACAAGGTAGTTGCCGGAAGATCCGGCCCGACTGCTCAGCAGTCGGCCCGAATCCCGGGGGCTACACCCAGCGGGTGCGCTAGCGCGACCCGCGATGATTGCAGACAAGAGAAGAGTTCTGTCAGGCTCCCCCGGCCGGCAGAAAAGAAGAAAAAGGACGTTACAAGACGCCTCGCCGCCTGGCCGGTCGGGCCTGACTGGCCGGACCCCCCCTTCGAACACCCGGGGGCTCAAAGGCTTCACCCAGCGGGTGCGCCGACGCGCTCCGCGTACGCCGAGTCGCGCCGGCTGTCTTCAACGACCGCGACTAAACGAAAATCAATGTGAGCTCCTCACCCGCATATTTTTTGCACCACGTAAGCATGGATAACCACGAGCGATGCTCGGGGGCTGTCTCCATGTTTTATTACAGTAGCATCACTGTTCGCCCCGGCGCTAGCCAGAGTTGGCCCGGGGGCTGGCCGCTTGGACTGAGACGTTAGTTCTCGCAGACGGCTTAGTACCGTGCGCGGCACCAAAGGCCCACTCTTAGTCACAGACCGCAGAGCGGCTGTCCGACTAGCAAGAGTGAACGCTAGAGGCCACCCACGTGAAAAACGTCCGGGAAGAAAACGGATCAGGCGACCCGGTCATTTCCTTTACAAGTATCTACTCGGTTGAATCTTCTCCTAGACTCTGAGTACTGTACACTCCACTTCGCGGCCCACTCTCAGCCACAGATCGCAGAGCGGCTGTCCGGCAAGCGAGAGCACAAGCCAAAAAGTGGAGGGAACACGAAAAAGATTAAGGGGGCTCGGACGAAGCCGAGTCGGCACCCTCCGCATAAAATTTGCAATGCTAAAAGCAAACATTTGATATATCTGCGTGGACTAACTTTGTCTTTTTCATGATCATTTCCATGAACATTTGCCAAGTTGCCCGGAGGCTTGGGGGCTACTATCGGAGTAATTAGACACGGATACCCCAAAGACGGCAAGACAATATTTTAGGACATCGGGGCTAGCAAAGCCCCTCAGTCTGACTGCCGGCTGCCGGCTGCGCCAACCAGCCGGCTGCCGACTGCAGCCCGAAGCGACATCGACAAGACACCGACGAGACAATCGTACCCGAGCACTATTCACGTGTCTTCTCAGTCATCATGTATAGTGTCACTTGTCCCCTGGCACTATTTATGAAGTGACACAGGGGACAAGCATGACACCCCACCATGCCTTGCCCATGCCACCACATAGCTTAGGAAGTAAGCTAGCCATGCCTATATAAAGGCACATATCCATCCATCCAGGGGATGAACTCCCACGGCCACATTCATTTGGCCACAAGGCCACTCACGGCCACAAGCCTTGGCAATACATGGCCACTAGAGCCGGCCATACGCATGCAGATACTAGATCAGATGCACTCGGCACTGGTCCCAGATACAGCTCCAGGAGCACTTTGTACTGCCCGATGTACACCCCAGATAGATACACTTAGACATGCAGCAGTAGGAGTATTATCTCTCCGGAGAGCTCCGAAGCTGGGTAAACCACCGCGTGCTACTCGCATACCCGCTCCCGGTCCTATCAGCAGCAGTCTTACCCACACACTAAGCCCTTGTGGCATCTGTCGACTCACAAGCCCCCCGTGAGAAATACCACAACACACCTCGTCATATGACATATACATGGTGGACACCCCAAAAGAAGGAGATGGTGATGGAATAGCGGAGGATGACCCCTCCAAGAAACAGCCTAAGCGCCGGCGTCAGCGGCGCCGCTCAAAATCCCGCCAAAGCAAATACGGTGATTCCAGCACGGGAGATAATAATACTCCAAAGAGTACTGAAGAAAACCCCCTCCAGCAAGATTCAGCGCAGGAGGATGGAGAAGCCAGCCCTCATGAGAGAGCGGCAGACAGAGAGGTCGAGGACGATAATTATATGCCTCCCTCCGATGACGAGGCAAGGCTCGACGACGACAAATTCGTCGTGCCAGAGGATCCCGTCAAGCAAGAGCGTTTTCAACGCAGGCTTATGGCCACGGCAAGAAGCCTCAAGAGAAAACAGCAACAACTTAGAGCTGATCAAGATTTGCTAGTCGACAGATGGTCTGAAGTCCTTGCGACCGAAGAGCATAAACTCGAACGCCCCTCCTAGAGCTACCCAAGGCGCAGGTTGCTACCCCGATTAGAGGAGGAAGCACTTAAACCTACATCAACAGCACTTGATACGGCTGACCGACCACCTCATGGCCGCGACAGAGAGGCCTTTCGGCCCTCCACTCAAGCCGCACCTCCTACCAAGGCACGGGAAAATGAGCCAGACCTGCAAGACATGTTGGAGGACAAGGCAAGGCAAACAAGATCGATCTACAGATCGCGTGGGCGCCCCACGACTCGAGACGATAACCGTCACGCCGGACACAAATCCGGCAGGGCCGAACACAGTAGACAAAGCTCATTGGAGCTACGTCGTGATATACCCTAGTATAGAGGCGTCGCACACCCACTATGCTTCACAGATGAAGTAATGGATCATCAAATCCCTGAGGGTTTCAAGCCTGTAAACATCGAATCATATGATGGCACAACAGATCCTGCGGTATGGATCGAGGATTATCTCCTTCATATCCACATGGCCCGCGGCGATGATCTCCACGCCATCAAATACCTCCAACTCAAGCTTAAAGGACCAGTTCGGCATTGTCTTAACAGCTTGCCAGCAGGATCAATCAGTTGTTGGGAGGACCTGGAAGCCGCATTCCTCGACAATTTCCAGGGCATTTATGTGCGACCACCAGACGCCGATGACCTAAGCCACGTAATTCATCGGCCCGAGGAATCGTCCAGGTAATTCTGGACACGGTTCCTAACAAAGAAAAATCAAATAGTCGACTGTCCGGACGCAGAGGCCCTAGCAGCCTTCAAGCACAATATCCGCGACGAGTGGCTTGTCCGGCACCTTGGACAGGAAAAGCCGAAATCTATGGCGGCACTCACGACACTCATGACCCACTTTTGCGCGGGAGAAGATAGCTGGCTTGCTCGTAGCAACAATATGACCAAGAACCCTGGTAATTCGGATGCTAGGGACAGTAGTGGCAGGTCGCTTCGCAACAAGCAAAAGCGCCGCATTAATGGCGACAATGCTGAGGATACGGCAGTTAATGCCGGATTCAGAGGCTATAAATCCGGTCAGCGGAAAAAGCCATTCAAAAGAAATCCTAGGGGGCCGTCCAGTTTGGACCGAATACTCGACCGCTTGTGCCAGATACATGGCACCCCTGAAAAGCCGGCCAATCACACCAACAGGGATTGTTGGGTGTTCAAGCAGGCATGCAAGTTAAATGCCGAAAACAAAGACGAGGGGCTGCATAGCAATGACGATGAAGAGCCCCGGCCGCCGAACAACAGTGGACAGAAGGGTTTTCCCCCAAAAGTGCGGACAGTGAACATGATATACGCAACCCACATCCCCAAGAGGGAGCGGAAGCGCGCGTTAAGGGACGTATATGCGGTAGAGCCAGTCGCCCCAAAGTTCAACCCATGGTCCTCCTGCCCGATCACCTTTGATCGAAGGGACCATCCCACTAGCACCCATCATGGCGGATTCGTCGCATTGGTTCTAGACCCAATTAGTGACGGATTTCATCTCACTAGAGTCCTTATGGACGGCGACAGCAGCCTGAACCTGCTTTACCAGGATACAGTGCGGAAAATGGGCATAGATCCCTCGAGGATTAAGCCCACCAAAACGACATTTAAAGTCGTAATACCAGGTGTAGAGGCCAACTATACAAGCTCAGTCACACTTGAAGTGGTCTTCGGATCTCCAGATAATTTCCGAAGCGAGGAGTTAATCTTCGACATAGTCCCATTCCGCAGTGGCTATCACGCACTGCTCGGGCGAACCACATTCGCCAAGTTCAATGCGGTACCGCACTATGCATACCTTAAGCTCAAGATGCCAGGCCCTCGAGGAGTAATTACGGCCAATGGAAACACTGAACGCTCCCTCCGAATGGAGGAGCACACGGTGGCCCTTGCAGTGGAAGTACAAAGCAGCCTCTCCAGGCAGTTCTCCAGTCCGGCCATTAAACGTCCGGACACCGTCAAGCGTGCCCGGAGTAACCTACAACAAGACCGCCTGGCACGTTCCGAGCAAGCGTAGCAATGCGGCCCCAACGCCAGCCCTCACAAAAATTTGACACATGTGCTTCGCGTACATAACTACTCTCTAGAAATACCATGGGTACAGGGGAGGGGCACCATCATGGCACGCTCGAAACATGGCTTAAACCGCACCAGGGGCTGCCGATTTTTTAGTTTTCTCTTACTTTCAGGACTCCATTCTTTGGAAGGCCTGTTCGGCAGTTAAAGTGCCGCACAAACGATGCAAGAACCAGGGAAGCAGACAAGCCATGCCGCATTACGGAACTCCCAGCTGGTCTCTATCACGAGCAGTATACCTGTTTCGCATACCATTCCGCAGCCTGCACCTGGAACGGACATGTTAAATAGTCCAACCTTTTGCTTATCGCATTATATGTATCGTTCTGCTTTGATCGCAGCCCCTTTTTCATAAATAATGCATAGCTTTTGTATATTTTTGCATTACTATTTTTTTTACAAATATATGTTCCTTAATGACATGTTGCACCCATACACTTTGGTACGGCCAAAATACGCCATTGGCTTTAGTACCCCTCAATATGGTGTGAGATGTCCGAACACTTTAACAAGTGCGGCAGCCCGAACTTATAGCATTATATGCATCGGCTCCCAATCATGTCTTGGGTCAATAGTTGGGTTTTCCCGGCTCCTATGTTTTGTTGCCTTACGTTCCGCTATATCGGCTAAGGTAGCACTAGGAGAACTACTGCGATTGTGCCCCAGTTGAGCTGGGTCGAGCACCTGAGTAGAGAAATCTAAAACTGACTGTCATGATGAAGCGACAGCTGGTCGCTGTTCGAGAGGTTTTTCGAGTCCCTAAAGACTTATGCCGCTTAGAGCGAGGAGTCGGCTCTGTCCGGCCAAGGCGCGGATAGCTCCCCAAAATCGGTCTTCCGAATACCAGGGGCTTCGCCGAAATTTAAAATTATAGAATTCTATGGCTAAGTGAGAGTGTTCACGCATTATAGTCCGATTGCCTTTTTCGTTGTGCTGAGCGCCTCCCTCGAAGGACCCAAACATGGGGAAAAGAGCGCTCAGGTTTATCCCCAAACACTCCAGCACTAGCGACACGGGGGCAGAAGCCGACGACTCGCCATCTCTCAGAATTGATAAACAGCCGCACAGAAGGTAATATTTTAAATTCCAACAGCATTGGCTAGCGCATATGAACAAGTTTTAAGCGCACAGGACAAAACGAGCGAGTTTTACTCAAAAATTACATCCCTGGAACATTCATCCGCCATAAGGCGGGCACCCTTCAGAACATCCTTATAATAAGTCTCGGGCTTGCGATGCTCTTTCCCCGGCGGTGGCCCGTCCTTCACAAGCTTCTCAGCATCCAGCTTGCCCCAGTGCACCTTAGTACGGGCAAGGGCCCTACGGCACCTTCAATGCAGACGGAGAGCTTGCTAACTTCGAGCCTTGGACAGGCTCCCACCAGCCGCCGCACCAGCCCAAAATAGCTCCCAGGCAGAGACTCTCCAGGCCACAGCCGAACTATGAGGCCCTTCATGGCCTGTTCAGCCGCCTTGTGGAGCTCGACCAATTGCTTCAGCTGGTCGCTCAGGGGCATGGGGTGTCCAGCCTCAGCTTACTGAGACCAGAACACCTTCTCTATCGAGCTGCCCTCCTCGGCTCGATAGAATGCGGCGGCATCGGACACGCTATGGGGAAGATCTACGAATGCTCTTGGAGAGCTCCGGATTCGGGTAAGTAACAAGTAACTCACGTTTATGTGTTTTCTTTGCATAAAGAATGCCTTACCCACCGCTATCTTTTTCACCTCATCCAACTCCTGGAGGGTCTTCTGCGATTCGGCCTTGGTAGACTTGGCATTTTCAATAGCCATCGCGAGCTCGAACGCTCGCGTATTTGAGTCAAGCTCCAAACTCTCATGTTTTTCCATGAGAGCCTGGAGCTCTTGCCGCACCTTGCCAACCTGGGACTCATACTTCTCCCGCTCGGTGCGCTCCGTGGCTGCCCTATTCGCGGCCTCGAGCAGTGCTTGCTTAAGGGTCGCCACATCAGACGTGGCCCCAACAATAGCCGCGATAATCCTGTCATTTTTTGCAATTGCACTTTTTTTATATATTTAAACAAGGTATTTCTTACCTTCCTTGTCCTCGAGCTGCTTCTTGGCACGTCCGAGCTCTTGCTCGGACTGCTCGAGGTTCTACTTTAGCGTGTCCACTTCCGCAGTCAGTACGGCGGACGCCAGCAGAGAAGCCTGCATACGCATATTGACTCCTTTTTGTTAGACTCCTGCGAATTTTATTTGATCCTCTATTCGGCTTTTCTTCCCGAACGCCAAATAGAGCATCAGGGGCTACTGTCTATGCGGTAATATTATTTACACATTCTTTACTTACCTCAAAGCCTGTTAAAAGGCTAGCACAAGCTTCAGTCAGTCCACTCTTGGTGGACTGATCCTTCTAGACCACCGCACTCATAATGGTGCGGTGCTCCTCATTGATGGAGGCACATTTGAGCACCTCCAACAGATTGTTCGGCGCCTACGGTTGGACGGGGGTCACCGGCACGGCGGGCTTGCTCCTCTTGGAAGGAGGTCGCCTGCCGGACTTTGGAACCTTTGAAGGTTCCAGAGTGGTGTCCGGCCTAGAGCCGGACTTGGAGCCCTAGGGGGTTTTACCCCTTTACTCCTGGAGTCCGGGAGGTCGCCTTGTCGCGCCTCCAGGACCACCTCCTCCTGGCTTGGAACCTGTTGGGACAACACTTTGGCGTCGTCCATAGGACGGGGGGAGGTAGCCGGCGGAAGCGAATTCACATCCGACGAGTCCAGTGAACCACTCGACGACGCGTCGAGCCGGTCTTTGGGTGGGCTGCATAATCATATTCGACATAAGGGAAAGTTGTGCAATAAAGGAATACTATGAATTACTCTGGTATCCGGATACTTATGATTTCGCCAGGGGCTTGGCCCTGAGCGGCCACTCCTCTCCGCCGTCGTCGGCGTTGGTGGAGTAGTCTGGAGGAAGGGGTTTCCCCTTCTTGGACCTTTCGGCCTCCCCAGTAAGGGTGGCCTTCCTTTTCTTCTCTCCCCCTGCTGGAGGGGGAGAGGTCTCTTCTTCCTCCTCCTCGTCTTCACGGGAGGAATGCGCCTTGGAGCCGTCGGATGATGAACCCAACACCTCCTGGCGCCGGGCACTTGTTCGAGTCCCCATGGCCTTCTTCGTGGCCTTCTTCTCCGGCACCACATAGGGTGCCGGAACCAGCAGCTTCGCCAAGCGGGCACCGGCTGGGTCTTCGGGCAAAGGAGCCGGACAGTCGATCTATCCGGACTTCGCCTGCCAATCCTGTCAAAGGTAAGGGATCTCAGATCCCGCACAGAGTTAAACTATGAAAAACTAATATCCTGTAAAAGGTACAAACAACTTACCGCGCTAGCGTGACGCTGCGCGCTGAATCCGCGATCCTCGGTTGCAGATGCGGGAGCCTCGGCGCCCTTGAAAAGCACCTTCCAGGCATCTTCGTGCGTCGTGTTGAAGAGTGTGCTCAGAGTTCAGTGCTGCGCCGGGTTGAACTCCCACAGATTGAAGGCCCGTTGTTGACACGGGAGGATCCAGCGGATGAGCATAACCTGGACTACATTGACGAGCTTGAGCTGCTTGTCCACCAGGGTTTGGATGCATGTTTGCAGTCCAGTCACCTCTCTTTTGCTGCCCCACGACAGGCCCGTCTCTTTCCAGGATGTGAGCCGCATTGGGGGTCCGGACCGGAACTCGGGGGCTGTGACCCACTCAGGGTCGCATGGCTCGGTGATGTAAAACCACCCCGATTGCCACCCCTTCAGGGTCTCCACAAAGGAGCCCTTGAGCCATAAGACGTTGGGCATCTTGCCCACCATGGCGCCTCCGCACTCCGCCTGGTTGCCGCACACCACCTTCGGCTTGACATTGAAAGTCTTGAGCCATAGGCCGAAATGGGGGCGGATGCGGAGGAAAGCCTCGCACACGACGATAAACGCCGAGATGTTGAGGATGAAGTTCGGGGCCAGATCATGGAAATCCAGGCCGTAGTAGAACATGAGTCCCCGAACGAATGGGTGGATAGGAAAGCCCAGTCTGCGGAGGAAGTGGGGAAGGAACACTACCCTCTCATGGGGCCTTGGGGTGGGGAGGAGCTGCCCCTCTTCGGGAAGCCGGTACGCGATGTCGTTAGACAAGTATCCGGCCTTCCTCAGTTTTTTGATGTGTCGCTCCGTGATGGAGGAGACCATGCACTTGCCTCCCGCTCCGGACATGGCTGGAGAAGGTTGAGGTGGGGAGTGCGGACTTGGGCGTTGGAGCTCGAGTGCACGAAAATGGATAGGCAAAGGAGGAAGAAGGCGTAGGTGAAAATGTGGATCCTTATCCCCTTATATGGGTGGACGCAACTACGTGTCCCCACCAGCCTGGTAAAACTTGCTTATCTCCAAGAGCCGTAATCAATGGCGTGGTTGGGTTACCCACGCCCGTATTGATGAGAATCCCGGAATAAGGGGACACGATCTATGCTTTAACAAGACGTGCCAAGGAAACCGCCTCGCATGACACGCTGAGGTGGGATAATGAAACGATTCGAATAAAGGCTTGGCCATGGTGCGATGTCACACTGCGGAATACGTGAGCAGATTATATTTGTGTAAATATTATTCTCTCTATGGCAATATGTGGAAACTTATTTTGCAGAGCCGGACACTATCTTTGTGTTCAAAATCTTCTATGAAGTACTTGGAGGAGGAACCCGCCTTGCAATGCCGAAGACAAACTACCCACGGGACTCGTCGTCATTGAAGCCTAGTTCAGGGGCTACTGAGGTAGTCCTGGATTAGGGGGTGTCCGGATGGCCAGACTGTACCTTCAATCGGACTCCCGGACTATGAAGATACAAGATTGAAGACTTCGTCCCGTGTCCGGAAGGGACTTTCCTTGGCGTGGAAGGCAAGCTTGGCGATACGGATACGTAGATCTCCTACCATTGTAAGCGACTTTGTGTAACCCTGACCCTCTCCGGTGTCTATATAAACCGGAGGGTTTTAGTCCGTAGGACAACATACAGAACAACAATCATACCATAGGCTAGCTTCTAGGGTTTAGCCTCTCCGATCTCGTGGTAGATCTACTCTTGTACTACCCATATCATCAATATTAATCAAGCAGGACGTAGGGTTTTACCTCCATCAATAGGGCCCGAACCTGGGTAAAACTTCGTGTCCCTTGCCTCCTATTACCATCCGGCCTAGACGCACAGTTCAGGACCCCCTACCCAAGATCCGCCGGTTTTGACACCGACAACGGCCGAGCGCGTCAAGAGGCCGAGTTAGCAGCCCAGAAGGTAGCTCGTCAGCCTACTCCGGCTCGTCCGACCACCTCCATGGAGCCAGGTGTGGTCTTCAGTTCTTTGGGGGTACCATGCCTCACCCCAGCCTTGCGTAATGTGCGACTACCCAAGGATTTTAAGGGCCCTCGTAAGGTGCCCAATTACACTACCAGTTTGCCCCCTGAGTCATGGGTTGAGAGTTATGAGATCGCGATGGAGATGCTGGATGTGGATGAAGCGGTATGTGCTAAGTATTTCAACATGATGTTGGAAGGAACAGCTCGTACTTGGTTAAAGATTCTACTAGCTAAATCCATTGCGTCATGGGCCGAGTTAAAGAGTCTGTTTATCCAGAATTTCAAGGATACATGTAAGCAACCCATGTCAATTGTGGACCTAGCCACTTGTGTTCAAGAGGATGAGCAGTCTACGACCCATTGGGTGAAGCGAGTCTCAGCTATTTCACATTCATGAGACCGCCGTAGTGCAGATACAGCAGTTTTGACGTTGGAGGACAACTGCCGGTTCATGCCATTAAAACTGATGTTGGGAAGGCTCAAACGTCACTGTAATGACATGTCAACGCTTATGGCCGCTTTGGTTAAGTATGTCGATTCAGATAGTACCAAGGACCCTGATTCTGAAGACGACAAACTTGGGAAAGGGAAAAAGAACGGCAATGCCAAGGGGCAGCAGCATAACCCGACAGGTCATTGGAATAATGGTAAGTGCAAGGCAGACAATAGCTTGGACTTTGTGGCTAACAACAATGCCCAGGATAATGGTCAGTGTCGCAAGGGTAAACCGCCCCAGCGGGGTGGAGGGTCAGGTCCCAATCTGGAGCGCTTACTAAATCAACCTTGTCTGAAGCACGGATCGAAGGATAAGCCAGGTTCACATCTTTGGAAGGATTGTTTCATCATGCGAGAGTTCAAGAATTCCAATATGTTTCAATACGACAATGGCCCGCCCGGCGGTTCAGGAGGTGGTTTTCATGGGCCGGGTTATGGAGGCGGCAGCTCCGGTTCAGGATTCCAAGGCAATCAAACGGGACATGGAAATCAAGGTAATCAAGGCAATCGGGGAGGCTATAACCATCAGGGGAATCAGCAGCAGCAGCAGTCGGGTTATCAGAGCAATCCGAAGTAGTTGAATAGTGGGCAGTATCATGTTTTACCACTAGCTTCTGTAAGCACGATCAGAAGCTTCACAAAAGGGCCGTAAACTCCGCTGAACCGGCGGTGCCTCAGTATCTGCGCTGGTCTGAACAACCCATTTTATGGAGTCGAGAAGTTCATCCGCCCCGGGTTGATAATCCGGGTCATCTGACCTTAGTAGTGGCACCTCAAGTCAGGGGCTACAAGTTCACCAAAGTGCTTATGGATGGAGGGAGCAGTATCAATATCCTTTATTATGATACCTTCTATCGCATGGGGCTGACAGACAAGAGTCTTAAACCGTCAAACATCGTCTTTCATGGGGTGGTGCCTGGTAAATTGGGGTACCCAGTTGGCAAGATAGCCCTGGAGGTGGCTTTTGGAGATGATCATGATTCAAGATCAGAAACTTTGACTTTTGAAGTGGTGAAAATCAAGAGTCCATATCATGCCCTGTTCGGAAGGCCAGCTTACGCTAAGTTCATGGCGAGGCTGTGTTATGTTTATCTGCAGCTTAAGATGCCGGGTCACATGGGGACCATCATGGTACATGGGAGCAGGAAGATTGCTTTAGAATGTGAAGAAGGGGATGCGACTTATACTTAGTCGGTTTGTGCCACAGAGGAGCTGAAATTTTATAAGGACAATGTTGATCCGGCAGATATGACTTCTCTGAAGAAGCCAACTACAGAGCATGATCCAGCGCTGAAATTTAAAACGGTTGCAGATACTAAAACGGTTGATTTTGTTCCTGGCGATTCATCTTAGTAGTTCCGCATTAGCGCTAACCTGGATCCGAAATAGGAAGGCACGCTCATCGAGTTCATCTGTGAGAACTGGGACATCTTTGCATGGAAGCCTTCTGACATGCCAGGTGTACCGAGAGAACTCGCTGAGCACACCATTAATATAGATCCTAAGTTCAAACCGGTCAGGCAATTTCTCCGCCGCTTCAACGAAGAGAGGCGTAAAGCTATTGGTGAGGAGGTAGCCCGGCTCTTGGCAGCAGGGTTTATCATGGAGGTTTTTCACCCTGAGTGGCTAGCCAATCCGGTGCTGGTACTTAAGAAAAATGGCACTTGGCGTATGTGTGTGGATTACACAGACTTGAACAAAGCCTGTCCAGCTGATCCCTTTGCTCTCCCGCGTATTGATCAGATTATTGATGCTACAGTGGGTTGTGACCGTTTGTGTTTTATGGATGCTTATTCTGGTTATCATCAGATTAAAATGGCAGTTAAGGACCAGGAGAAGACAACTTTCGTAACTCCTTTTGGAGCCTTCTGCTATGTGTTTATGCCTTTCGGGCTCAAGAGTGCCCAGGCGATGAATCAGCGCTGGGTTCGGAATTGTCTTCATAAGAAGATTGGGCGCAATGTCCACGCTTATGTGAATGACATTGTGGTGAAATCTAGAAAGGAGGAAACCTTGATAGATGACCTGAGGGAGACTTTTGATAACCTCTGAGTCTATAAGATGATGCTTAATCCGGCTAAATGTGTCTTTGGTGTTCCAGCAGGTAAGCTCTTGGGTTTTCTAGAATCCAACAGAGGCATTGAGGCTAACCCAGAGAAGATCTCAACTATCACGTCCCTGGCTAAACCGGCATGTATCAATGATGTTCAGCGTTTGGCGGCCCGGATTGTAGCTTTAAGCCGATTTATCAGCCGCCTTGGGGAGAAGGCTATTCCTTTGTATCAGATGCTAAAGAAAACAGACGATTTTGTCTAGAGTGACGCGGCTGATAAAGCGTTCGAGGATTTGAAGAGATAGTTGGCCGAGCCGCCCGTCCTTGCAGCTCCGGTTCATAAAGAGCCCTTATTGTTACATGTGGCTGCTAATGCCCGGGCTGTTAGTGTGGCTATTGTGGTGGAGCGCAAGGAGGCCGGAATGGAGTATCCGGTTTAATGGCCGGTTTATTACATCAGTGAGGTGCTTATTGAATCAAAGCAGAGGTACCCGCATTGGCAAAAGTTGGTGTATGGAGTTTTCATGGCAAGCCGGAAGCTCAAGCATTATTTTCGAGGTCATCCTATCACAGTGGTTAGTTCAGCCCCTCTAGGATATATTATCCAGAACAGAGAGGCGACTGGCCGGATTGTCAAGTCGGCTATTGAGTTTGGACCTCACGGGATAAAATATACGCCTCGCACAACAATCAAATCACAAGCACTTGTGGATTTCATCAATGATTGGACCGAGTTGCGGGCACCGGAGGAGAAGCCAGATAACACGTACTGGACTATTCATTTTGATGGGTCCAGACAATTGGAGGGTTCGGGGGTTGGAGTTATATTAACTTCCCCATGAGGTGACAAGTTTTGTTATGTTCTTCGCTTAATGTTCCCTTATACTAACAATGCAGCTGAATATGAGGCCTTGCTCCATGGCCTTCGGATGGCTAAGGAGATGAATTTAAGTCAAGTTAAGTGCTTCGGTGACTCGGACCTGGTGGCTCAGCAGGTATCTGGCACTTGGGATTCTAAGGATCCACTCATGGCTGTATATCGACGAGAGGTGGACATAGTGGCTGGTCATTTCAAGGGTTATCAAGTTGACCATATAGACCGGCACTACACCATGCACCAGAATTCCCTACTGGTGTGTGTTGGCAAAAATCAGTATTGCTGACCGACTGTCGGTCGGGAAAAGTTCTAACGAACCGTCGGTCGGGAAAACTTGTATATAACATCTGATTGTCAGTCGGCAATACTAAAATATGTACCAACGGACGGTCGGTCGGCAATACCCTTATACCCAACTTACTGTCGGTCGGCAAGCAATTCCCGACCAACTGAGGGTAGCTAAATGGGCCGACCCCAAAATGTGCGCGCATGTACGTAATTTCTAGCGACAACATTTGGCCCAGCCCGCGAAGGCTTCCCTTATTTTTCTTTTCCTTCAACCCGAACCCCACACTCCAAACCTTATCCCCTTTCTCTAGATCAACCACGCACGCCGCCGCCGCCCTAGGTGCCCTCTCCGCCCGACGGCAGCGCTACGCGTCCAGCGAGGCTGCCACCACTTTGTTCCCCTCTTTCTCGCACCCCTCCGTCGTCATCCCCACACGGCTGCCATTTTCCCACGCCGAGGTGGGCTTGTGCCGCCGCCGCCATCACACAGGTGCCAACAGTGGCGCTTTTTGTTCATACGCAAGTGCCCGCTGATGCCACCTCTCACCTCTCTCTCATGGCTCCACTGCCGCATCCCAGACCAGCTAGATCTATGTGGGTCAATGTCCCTTCACTCCCATTCATCAGGTCCAAGGCGCCTAGCCCCTTCTTCCTCTGCTTCCGGTGATTAGGACCTTGGTGGTGGGTGCCCCCATCTCTCCCCAATTCAGGAGAACAGGAGCTAGCCATCCATGGAAGAAACAACATCGTAAGGTTCTCTTTCTCTCTGTCTCTCTCTCTCTCTCTCTCTCTCTCTCTGTGTGTGTGTGTGTGTGTTCAGATTCCAACTCCCACCGGTGGACCAGATTTTTTTTACTTGTTGTAAGTTTAATCTCTTTAAAAAAATTTGTGCTAATTTGGTTCATGGAAGCAGAAGTCCTTGAACTAGTAAAGCTCAAACCCTAATTTTCTATCACTATTATTGATTGGATTCTAGGGTTGTTACCTGATTGAATTTGAAAATTAACATTTGCAGGGGAAATAAATCTTTAGTAAGTTTGGGCAAAAAGGCCACCGGACGATGTCCATAGTCATATGCATATGCGTCACATCGACTTGATGCTACTACTATTTACTCTCAAGAACATCAGTAAGTATGTATTGGTGATAGCAAGCAAATGTTGGATGCCCACACTGTTTACTTCTGATTGGCATATAGGACTACGTGCTTGTCCAGTAAACACATCTCCAGTTTTCTACTAATTCTTTGGTACAACAGTATACATGTAGCACTTCGTAAATGTTTCCTTGTGAAAATATCATACTATAACATTATGTTCTATTTAGTTCCCAGAAGTAGTACTTGGTTTCAACTTTGAAAGACCAGATGAATTCTTCTATGGGGCGTCTGAACAAAAGGGGCATTTTCGTCATCCCGTCACTAAGGTAATTTCGGCCACTTATCTGAACAAAAGGGGCTCTGATCTCTTAATGAAATTGGGGGTCCATTGGGGAAACTTTTATTGGAAAAGATAATCTATTCCCATGGGGGCTGGGTTCTCATTGATGAACTGAAACATGCTACTCTCAAATTAGAGAGCAGGAAACTACAGGCTCAGTTGACATTGGACATTTATGTTGTTCTTTTTATATATGGCGAAAAAGAGAGTTCATATTTTTCATATGGCTTATCTTATAGAACAAAAATTGCGATATGTTGACATTCGACTTTTATGTCGTTATTCTTCCATGATGGTTCGCCTACTGTTAATATCCTGTTCTCCAACTGACACATTCTTGCACACAATCACAACTTAATAAATAATTTTGATCACTTAGTTTTTAGAATTTTATGTTTACAAGAAGATTTACTGGTTACTAAGATTAAACAGACAAACCCCTTTTTCAGCAAGCTGTTTTAGATTGCGCTGAGACAAAATAGAAGTGTCCTACTGCTACTGTGTATACTGGAACATAATGCATAGTTGACATGAATGCTATTAAAAAATTTGAGTTGTTGTGGTGTTCCTAATGACTTAAAGTTGTTGTACAGATTAACTGAACCATAGCACTCTCGAATTAGAGAGCGAGAAGTTTGGAGTTACTAATTTCTTGTAGAGTAATAGTTCTTTTATATGCAACTATTCAGTTGACTTGTGAAGGAATAGCTAATGTCATGCTTGAATAACTGAGCTGTTGTCATGACCTTAATAGTGCAAAGCTATGCATATAAAGCTGTCATGCTTGTATAAGTTGGCAGTACACAAAGCTGCAGTTATGATCTTAACCGTCCAAATCTAATGGAAAATTTGTGTTGTGCTATTGTGTATACTATATTGGAACATAATGCATGGTTGACGTAAATGCTATTGGAATTATTTAGCTGTTATGGTGTTCCTAATAACATAGAACTGTTGTAAAGATGAACTAAACCAAATTACTCTCAAACTAGAGAGCAAGAAATTGGGATATAGTTTCATGTAGAGTAATAGTTCCTGTATGTGCGGCAATTCAGTTGCCTTGTGAAGTAATAGTTGATGCCATGCTTGTAAGTGGGTTGGTGTCATGACCTTAACAGTGCAAAGCTATGCACGTAACATTCACATTTTATTTTGTGTTTCCCTTCGGCAATTACTTGTGAATGTTTTAGCACTGAACCATATTTGGTTGAGTATATCAATATTCAAACTTGTTTGTGTCGCTTTCACAGTTTTGTGAGCCTTCTATCGCTCTAGTGTTACAATCTTTTGTCTTGGATACTATATCTGTTATTTGACCTGACTGGATGCTTATTTATGATTATCACAGCCAGAAATGATATTCTTTCATGTTCGTTGTCGATTTCCTTAAGGAACAAATGAGTTGCTGCCAGAATTTGTAACATTTCCTGGACTTGTGTTATTAATGTAGCGTGACCATCTTTATTTCCAAGAACCTATACTATTAGCAGATGTGGAATTCATATCGGCTTTATACAAAGAAATTTTTTTCATATAGTATCGTTCTATTGGTGAAGTGAATATTAAAATCATTTATCTTGAGGAGAAACTAAAAGAATTCCCGATCTTGATGAATGTATAAGTTGGTTTGTGAGGATCTGAAGAACTCTTTTTTTCCGTTGCAGGTAGTGGAGCAAGATATCTTATATCTAGGTGAGGGCATCAATCAATGTTGGGACAAGGAATCTCATCATTGCAATATATAGCTACCACATTGGACCAGGTGCATTTATCCCGAGCTGGCATGTGAAGGTAACTTGACCCATCATGTTTATTTTGTGAAATTTAAAGTCAAAATAAGGGATTTATTCACCAATTAGTCAATCTCCTTCCAGGAAGAATAGTACAAAAAACTCTATGCTTAGCACACATCTGCTATGGAAAGTATGTCATCGTTAAGCCTAGGTACTTAAGTTGTTTTAGTAAGATCTACGAATTTGTATAATAAGTCTGCACAAGTGTAGTCCTTGAAAGTCAAATTAAATAGCTAGATAAGCATTGCTCATTAGTTGTCAGATGCCAAAAAGTGAAAATGACCTCAATGAGATGCTGACATGACTGCAAATGCAGAAGAATGAATTACTTATATAATACATAATTGTTTAAACACAAATAGATGCTTCAGACGCTTCTACTACCTCAAGATCATGCGTACCCTGTTTTTTTCCTATGCCAAAAGAGTAATTTATCTTAGTTTTAATGAGAAGAAACAAACGCCTTTGCTGACATATTAACTCCTTGTAGAGATGGGGGGTCGGCTGTGGTGATCTCAGTCGAGAATCAATGTTAGTGTTAACACATGGCTATGGAATTCTCTGTATTTATTACTATTTTTATTTTTAAGAATGTGATGATCCTCTATGTTGGAATTTTGCTACTGTAGTCTAGTTTCTAATACTGTATTATAATTGAGAATTGTTTAACTTTTGTAGGAAGCAAACAAAAGGACTGCACTCACACGGAACCATGAAGCCAACGATCTATGCCGACTAGATGTTTTAGATTTCATCTTGTACATGTCTCATACTTGCATCTTTTACCCTTTCCTGGTTATGTTTAGAATAGACTGAAGTGTATGTATGTGACAAATAATTAATGGAATAAAAAAATGTTTGGTGCACTTGATGTGAGCCTAATGTATGGTGTCTTGGTGATTATACTTAGAACACATGAACTATATGTATGTGACAATCAGTACCATATGTTAATTCAAGTTGTGGGTGGCTAAACAAAATGTTGAATTGTTGGTCGGCAAAACAAACCCTGTCTAATTGTTGGTTGGCAAAACAAACCTCGTCTAACAGTTGGTTGGGAAAGGCTAATGGCAGGCCCAACAGAATGTAGGTCGGGAAAGAATACCCTGTCCAATAGTCGGTCGGGAAAGGCCCATGGTTTCCCCAACAAACTATTGGTCGGGAAAGGCCCATGGCAGGCCCAACAGACTGTTGGTCGGGAAAGATACTCCATAGCCGTCAACCAGTCGGTCGGGAAAACTATGTCGGTCGGGAAAAGTTTTTCCCGTCTGGACTTTCCCCAACAGACATTGTCGGTCGGCAATTGTCTTTCCTGTCCGACCGTTTGTTGGCGAAACTTGTATTCCCAACCAACCTGTCTGTCAGGGATGTAGTGTTGTGGTGTAGTGCGGCGAAAGAATGAAGCGGCGGACGCTTTAAGTCGTCTAGGCTCTCAGCGTAAACCGGTGCCACCTAATTTCTTCCTCGACATATTTCATAATCCGTCAGTCAAGATACCCACAGAGGAGGAGTTGGCTATTCCTGACCCGGAGACCTAGTTGGTAGCAGCTCTTCATGTTATACCAGACTGGACAGTCCCATACCTGGCCTATATGAACCGGGGCGAGTTACCAGGCGATGAAACCTTGGCCCGACAGATAATCCAGCGATCCAAGTCAATGACCATTATCAATGGGGAGTTACATTGTTATAGCATGACAGGGGCGGTTCAGCATTGTGTGTCTCCTCAAGAAGGTTGTGAGATTTTGCGAGAGATCCACAAAGGAGATTGTGGCCACCACGCCGGTTCAAAATCCTTGGTAGCTAAGGCTTTTCATCACGGCTTCTATTGGTTGACGGCTCATGCTGATGCTGAGGATTTAGTAAAAAGGTGTGTCGGTTGTCAGAAATTTGCACACTGCGCTCATGTTCCAGCTCAGGAGTTGAGAATGATTCCAATCACTTGTCCATTTGCAACTTGGGGGCTATATATTGTTGGACCCTTTAAGAGGTCCAAGGACAAAAAGACCCACCTGTTGGTGGTGGTTGATAAGTTTACCAAGTGGGTAGAGGCAGAGCTAGTCAGTAAGTGTGATGCAGCCACGGCGGTCCAGTTCATCAAAAGGGTGATATTCCGATTTGGTTTTCCACACAACATTATAACTAACAATGGTACTAATCTGTCCAAGGGTGCGATGGAGGAATTTTGTCAACGTGAGCACATCCGGCTTGATGTGGCGTCAGTGGCTCACCCCCATTCTAATGGTTAAGCAGAGAGGGCAAATCAAGAAATTTTGAGATGTATTAAACCCCGACTTATGGTTCCTTTAAAGCGGACGCCGGGTTGTTGGGTGGAGGAGTCACGTTCCGTGTTATGGAGTATCAACACCACACCAAACAGATCTACGGGTTACACGCCTTTCTTCATGGTGTACAGAGCATAGGAGGTTCTCCCTAGTAACATCCGTCATGACTCGCCCCGTGTGGTGGCTTACGTTGAAGCTGAGAATGAGAAAGCACATTAGGACTCACTGGACCTGTTAGATGAGGAGCATGATCTAGCAGTGGCGCGTTCGGTGATTTATGAACAAGATCTCCGACGTTATCACAGCCACCGGGTTAAGACCAGAACTTTTCAAGAGGGCGATCTGGTGCTCTGGCTCATCCAGGATCAGACTGATATACACAAGTTATCCCCACCTTGGGAAGGACCTTTCGTGGTCAGCAAAAACCTGCACAACGGGTCATACTACCTTATCGATGTTCGAGGGCACAAAGACTCACGTAAATCGGAGGAGGAGACCCAACGGCCGTGGAATATAGCTCTTCTTCGGCCTTACTATACTTGAGCCACATTCTCTTCTTATGAACATACTTATGACAATGTATATATTATATAATAAACCGGAGCCTCAGCTAAAGCGGGGTATCTATTATTTTTTACACCGTGTGTGGTTACATGGGGGCTTATACTTATAAAATGGAGTTCTACTAACCCGGCTTATAAAGCCACACAGATATCAAGGAAATCACTAGGGGCCTTGGTCGTATTCAAACCATAGTTACGCCTCTTGATCGGCTTAAGGCCACACAGGGAAATCAATAGGGGGCTTGGTTGTATTTACACCATAGCTACACCTCTTGATAGGCTTAAAGCCAAAAAGGAAATTATGTGGAACCAAAGAGAGTCTGTTGCAAATAGCACAACTCAAACATAGGTACCCACTGAGCACAACTCAAATATTACTCAGGGGCTCCTTGCTTCTCAAAGAAAAAACGATCTTGCACCCTTGTAGTAGGATATCAAGCCAGGCTTGCAAGCCAGGTGTATTCACCTAAAACCTCGGGTAACCCTGCCTCTTTAAGTAAGCAACTCCGTCCAGGTAAACCTGGTATGACCCGTTGAACGTTTGACAAGTCAATCTCATGGACCCTGAACTTGTCAAAGTTAAAACGATGATTTGTTAAAGATTGATGTCCATTTTAAAAGGCTTTCAAAAATGGTTTAACTCAGCGGCCTGGTAGCCCATGAAAAGCCTCGATTTAGGGCCTGGCAGCCCATGAAAAGTCTTGCATATTTTTCTTGTATTTATTGCAAATGTTTTAACCTTTTTTGATAAGGGATTTATGAATATTTTTTGATAAACCAGAGTTTATTACAACCCGGCATGGCTTTCAACGCTTAGTTGTCAGTACATGATCAGTCCTAAAACCGGCAATAATTTGATCCGGTCTGGTCCTGGCTAGAAGTCACCAAAATTATATGAACAAACCAGTTTTTATCTGTCAGGACCCCGATTCTATGCCACATCGATCTAGCCGGTAACACCTCATATCACTTTGCGGCCTCACGCACGGTATCCCACGGGTGTCGCCTTACCATGGCCCGGGACCGTTTGCGCCTTTTGGCTCGCGTATATGACAATGTCGCTAGCATCCATATGACCGAGAACCCGGGCCGACATGGCTAGTCGTGAACCCAAAGCGGCACAGACCTATGGAGACAGGCATACATGAATCACAACGAACATGTCGGTCATCAACGAGTGATTCCAGGCTGTAGCACTGGGCTAACAGGACTTCGGGGGATCCCGGGCTGTAGCAGGCTAGACAGGACTCCGTGGATCACCGCGTGACATTTCCCCGAAGGGACAGACATAGGGACGAAGTGAAACACATGCCGGCCAGTCAGGTGTCCTAAACAGTAGTGCTGGGCTAGCAGGACTCCGGTGAACCGGGCTGTAGCGGACTACTATGGCTCGAGGAGCACTAGACTACATTTCCCCATAAGAAAGGCTGCGAAGGACAAACAACTAGATTGTCAGATCCCACTCATACCAAGCATTTCAATCATACATACAATATGCCCGATATGAGTACATACAACATGGCATCACAACAAAACTCTACAACTCAGGTACTTTATTTAAAGGCTCCAGGGAGCCATACATAACATATCCATACAGGTAGGGGTCACATGACCCAACACTCAAGTCATACAGTCATACAAGCACATGCGGAAGCAACTAGTCTGAGTACAGACTCTAGAAAGAAAGAAGGCTTCTCGAAGCCTGACTATCTACATAGGGCCCTCCATGGCCTGGATCACCACCTGGGTGGCTAGTCACTCGTCGACGTCAAGGTCTACATAAAACCCATCGGAGGGGGCAGTGTTGTCGTCTGAAAACAATAATTAGGCAAACATGAGTACAAAGGTACTCAGCAAGTCTTACATCAGAACCTACTGTACATGCTCATTCTCAAGAAGGTGGTGGGGTTTATGCAGCAAGCCAGCTTTGACTCTTGGCTAAGCTATCCTACGGAATCTTTTAGCAAAATAGTTTTCGCACACGAGTCCACTACTCACCATCACAATACTCCACCGTGGATCCTTCCTCGTATCCTGCGAGGGAGCCATCCTCGGTACTCACACTTATCTTGAGTCTTTTAGTAGTATCCATTAACTTGTCTATGAACTGTATATGCCATCAAGTAGTCCTTTACCGCAGACGCGGCTATTCGAATAGTTTCATACCCTGCAGGGGTGTACTCCGTCACACATGTTTCCACCACTTAGCGTCTGCACACGGAATGTGCTCGGCAGACTTCAAGCGAAAACCGACGTGGGTGTAGACCACGACCTGACTAACCTCACAAGTCTCTAGTCCAGGGTCATCGCCTATTCAGGTTCCATCCGCAAGGAAATCCGGCCGGGGTGTCCTCAACGGCCCCGAACGATGTGAACAGGGTTCCCGAGACACCAAACGGGTGACTCGGTACACCGTGCCACGGTGTATCTACCGCAACATAGCCCACCCCTAGGGTCAGCGCTACGCACGGCCGCCAACACATATCCTACAAACACCAGAAACTAGTTGCAACTCCTGGACTGAGGCGAGAGGGGTCAGTAAGTCGAGCGGGGTCATATTTCAGGGCCCAATGTGTGGTAGTAGCTGAATCTTAATTCACGCATACATAACTCAGTTCTTAGGGACGGCTTCAATGAAACAACCCACCATGTACTCCTACATGGCCTCTCATCGATACCTTTACCAAAACATGTTCAACACATCCCACATATTACTGGCATAAGCATTTCACTCTAGCCCATCACCCAGATGAACCAGACCTGACACAACTCTAAGCATAGCAGGCATAGCAAGGTAGGAATCACAAAACATGGCTCAATCAACTCCTACACATGCTAGTGGGTTTCATCTAGTTACTGTGGCAATGACAGGTCATGCAGAGGATAAGGGTTCAACTACCGTAACACACAGCAGTTTGAATCGTGTTGTCTTAATGCAGTAAACAAGAGCAGGAGCGAGAACATGGGTTGTATCGGAATGATCAATGGTTGCTTGCCTAATGGAGTGGTAACGGGATACTGCCCTTCAGTTGGATACTCGTGAATATCCTCGGAGGCAGAACCTACCACGAAGAACACAACCGAGCACAGTCAACACATGACGATATGCAACAATATGATGCATGCTATGACATGGCAATATGGATGTGTCTTGAGCTAATGCAACTAGCTATGATTTAAATGGAGTTGGTTTGAGTACAAGATTCAAATTCCAACCCCATATATGATTATTTAATTGCCCTTTATTTGTTTTGTCCAAAACAGGGGACAAACATTGTTCAAACATGCATGAAAATGGTACAGATGGATTCCTTGAATTTTTCTGATAATTTTACATATATAATTTATCTCATTTGGAGTTATGGTTGAATTTCTATGATTTTTCAAAGTTTTGGGTATTTTCTGGAATTTCCTGAATTATTTTTAAACTAGAAAATGATTTACTGCGTCAGCCTTACATCAGCATGACATCAGCAAGTCAACAGGGTTGCCTCCAGGTCAAACCTGACCAGTGGGTCCCACTGGTCAGTGACTCTAGTTGGTTCCTGTGGCTGACGTGTGGGACCAGGTCAACTATGACGTGGCAAAGTCAAACTGACAGGTGGGGCCCTCCTGAGACCGGTGCTAATCTAACAAAATATTTAAATAACTAATTAAGCACCAGGGCCCACATGGCAGTGACTCTAGAGGGGTGGTTAGTGGGTTAGTTAGCCGCTAATGACGGCCACGTCGGCTACCGGCGTTTAGCCGCCGGCGACCTCAGATCGCAGCGGTGTCCGCGTCGGGATTTCGCTACAGGTGATGGTTTGGCGCGCTGGGGGCACCAGGGAGGAGCTCGTGCTCGTGCGCATCTAGGGGGACCAACGGGAGGTGCGGGGGTGGCCGGAGCTGACGGCGGCGAGCTCTCTTGCGGCCGCCGGAGTTCGGGCGCCGATGAAAACGACGACGCCGTGCATGGGAGGATCAACTGGTGGTGGCTACGTGTTCTGCAGGCTCTCACAAAGCCAACGGCCATATGAACGGGGCCGATTGGCCACCGGAGCCTCGTCGCCGGCGAGCTCGGGCGGCGCCGCAGTTCGGTCATCAAGGGGGCGACGGCTACGGCGATCAATTGAAGCGGGGAAGAGGGGGAAACGGAGCAGGAGCTCACTGGGGTCACGTAGAGCAGCTCGGTGGGCTCGGGGACGGTCCGGAGCCGACGAATTCGTCGATGGAGTCCGGCAGCCGTGCTCGGAGAAGACGACTCGTGGCGGCGATGTGGGGCTCCTGCGGTGGCGTGGCTTGGGGTGGAAGAAGGAGGGGGTCGAGGCGGAGCTCTCGAGCACGAAGGATGGGCGAGGGAGGGCCAGTGGCCGTGGCAACAGCGAGCGACGGTGGCGGCTGTGTTCGGTATGTGCGAGAGACCGAGACAGGGGAGAGGATGAGGGCGAGGGAGAGTGAATGAGAGGGCCACGGGGTGCGTGGCATCCATAGCGACGTCGGGGAGGCGGCCGAAGCAGGAGGTGGCCGTCGGTGGCCGCGCGCGTGCCGGCGCACCGCGGGCACACGCCCGGCATCCTCCTGGCAGGAGCTAGGGGACGACTGGCGTCGGCCTGGTGGGCTGGGCCGTCCAGCTACAGTGCTGGGCCGGTCGGTGGCGCCAGGTAAGTGGCCCACTGGCCTACTCTCTCTCTCTCTCTCAAATTTTATTCTGTTTTCTATTTTTGCTATTCTGTTTTGATTTAGTTTAAATACTAAATCATTTTATAAAATCCTGAAAATATTTATGGACACTTTCTGAAATATTTCAGTGGCCCAAAAATAATTCCAACATTATTTGAGCATTTGAATTATTTAATAGTATTTAAATGCCCAAATTCAAATATTTATGAATTAAGTCAATGCCCCTTTTGTTGACCTAAAAATATATGCACCATTTTTCCCAAGGGTTCTAACCCAAGGCAAAGAGGGTGAACATATCTGAAGGGCATTTCAGGTTCATTGAATTTATTTTTAGTAAACCCTAGTTGATTTCAGGGGGGGGGGGGTGCTGGGGGTTCTGCTTTCCCCATTTCCATTTCTGATGAAAGTAAACATGATGCACACTCTAATGCATTACCTAGCTAGGGTGTGACATTATCATAACCCGGTACAGTTTTGCTGTGAACCGACAAGGATGCAAGGAGTCATCAATACTCCAGATTGGTGTTATCACCCTTAGGGTAACAACAGTTGGTCAACCAATGAGATATATCACAGGTATCATCTATTTTATATCTGGTTATCCATCCAAGCCATGTATATTTTGGGCATCATGACCCGTCCAGTGGTAAACCACTAGGACACTTTCAAGTTCTTATATGCAGGAACAAGTTAAATAAAAGCCGCAATGGACTATGCATATCATAGATCCCAAAGGCATGGCGAGTTATCATCATCATGCAAAATAAACATGTTCGATGGCATCACAGATAAAGTGTTTACGCTATCCTATTACAAGGCGCTTTAACAGCCCACACAGAATAATTGTTTCAATAATGAGTGACAGACTGCGATTGATATACCGGCCTCCGGTTTAGGGTTCCTCATCTAGACGACTTGAAGATTGAAGATCATCTTGAATTGGCGCATCCTCTTCATCTCTACCGAGTGGCTGGAAATCAATCATCATCCAATCGATTCCGGTTAAAGCTTGCAACACGGCCTCTTCACTTATAAGGTTGGAAGGATCAACATCAGGGCATAAGTATGCTTACGGACTGGCGGAACAAGATCTTTTACATTATGAATCGGCGCGGGTTGTCTTTTCCCCTCAACATCATAAACTGGTTGATAATGAGATAGATCTGTGTCATCTGCCAATTTGCTTGCTATAGGCCGCATTTCCTTTGTCAGCCTTCGGAGATCATCGTTGTTGAATTCTGTGCCATCTTCCTTCACGCTGGAGTAGCCTTGGCCAATATCTGCCGGTTCAAGATCTGGGATCCACCCCTTTGCCCGGATTAGCGCGGTCAGCGCACCTGACCTTGCGGTTGATCTCTTCAGTTCATCCAACCGGGCAGGCAGTGATGACCCACATGTATAGGGGATCTATCGTAGTCCTTTTGATAAGTAAGAGTGTCGAACCCAACGAGGAGCAGAAGGAAATGATAAGCGGTTTCCAGCAAGGTATTCTCTGCAAGTACTGAAATAAGTGGTAGCAGATAGTTTTGTGATAGGATAATTTGTAACGAGCAACAAGTAACAAAAGTAAATAAAGTGCAGCAAGGTGGCCCAATCCTTTTTGTAGCAAAGGACAAGCCTGGACAAACTCTTATATAGAGAAAAGCGCTCCCGAGAACACATGGGAATATCGTCAAGCTAGTTTTCATCATGCTAATATGATTCGCATTCGGTACTTTGATAATCTGGTATGTGGGTTGACCGGTGCTTGGGTACTGCCCTTACTTGGACAAGCACCCCACTTATGATTACCCTCTATTGCAAGCATCCGCAACTACAACAAAAGTATTAAGGTAAACCTAACCATAGCATGAAACATATGGAACCCAATTAGCCCCATACGAAGCAACGCATAAACTAGGGTTTAAGCTTCTGTCACTCTAGCAACCCATCATCTACTTATTACTCCCCAATGCCTTCCTCTAGGCCCAAACAATGGTGAAGTGTCATGTAGTCGACGTTCGCATAACACCACTAGAGGAGAGACAACATACATCTCATCAAAATATCAAACGAATACCAAATTCACATGACTACTAATAGCAAGCCTTCTCCCATGTCCTCAGGAACAAAAGTAACTACTCACAAAGCATAAACATGTTCATAATCAGAGGGGTATTAATATGCATATATGATCTGAACATATGATCTTCCACCAATTAAACCAACTAGCATCAACTACAAGGAGTAATTAACACTACTAGCAACCTACTAGCGCCAATCCCGGACTTGGAGACAAGAATTGGATACAAGAGATGAACTAGAGTTTTGAGAGGAGATGGTGCTGATGAATATGTTGATGGAGATTGCCCTCTCCCGATGAGAGGAGCGTTGGTGATGACGATCGTGATGATTTCCCCCTCCGGGAGGGAAGTTTCCGCGGCAGAACAGCTCCGCTAGAGCCCTAGATTGGTTCCGCCAAGGTTCCGCCTCGTGGCGGCAGAGTTTCGTCCGAGAAGATGGCTTCTTATTTTTTCCCATCGAAAGACTTCATATAGCAGAAGATGGTCACCGGAGGGCCACCAGGGGGCCCACGAGGTAGGGGGGCGCGCCCCCACCCTCGTGGGAAGGGTGTGGCCCCCTGGTGAAGTTCTTGCTCTCAGTATTTTTTATATATTTGGAAAACGTCTTCCATGGAGTTTCAGCACTTTTGGAGCTGTGTAGAATAGGTCTCCAATATTTGCTCCTCTTCCAGCCCAGAATCATAACTGCCGGCATTCTCCCTCTTTATGTAAACCTTGTAAAATAAGAGAGAATAGGCATACGTATTGTGACATAATGTGTAATAACAGCCCATAATGTAATAAATATCGATATAAAAGCATCATGCAAAATGGACGTATCAGGCAGCATGGCCAGCTTTTGTATGGTCTCTTTTATCAGCGCTAGTGGAGGTTTGTTATAAGCTGCAGTGCAAATGGCTCGCTGGGATCCAGAATATAGTTGTTCTGTCAAAGTATAGGCCGCTTTAAGCTTCATCTGCATGTTGGAGCCCAGATGAGTAATGCGTGTCCCTATCATGGTAAAGCATCAGTAAACCGGCCTTTCATAAGATATTATAGATTGGAAAAACTTCATATGAGGATACTCACCAAATACAGCAGAGGTCATGGCATTAATCTGCCGCTTTAAGCCGGTCAGTTCTTCAACCACCGGCTTTAGGGCTGATTCTACGTCTTCGGCCTTCTTTGTCAAACCGGCCTCCTCAGCATCCCAATCTGCATGTTCCTTCTTAAAATTTTCCTTCAGCTTCTCCATGGCTGCTAAGGCTTTAGTCAGTTCCTCCTTGGCTTTGGAAGCCTCCGCTTGCTGAGACTTGAGGTTTTCTTTAAGATCAGCGGTTTGGGAGTCCTTTTTGCTCCGCTCAGACTGTAAAGGAATGACATATCATCAGCGAGATGTATATATTTGAAGTACCAAGCACATAACAAGTTATGCACTTTGTACTTGGGGGCTAATTCCTATTTGCTCTGTTATCAGAAATTTTTGCAAGTCCCAAATACAATGCAAACATTATCTTTGGCACTTGGGGGCTAATGTACATCTATTCAAATTGAGGTATTGATTAAAGATCCGATTTACCTTGGAAAGATAACCCGACCCTTGGGGGCTACACAGATGAAAACTACCGGAATACAACGATGAAGTACCGGTTTATTTCAAAGGATCACCTGACATATGGAGGATAAGTATGCAAGGGTTGGGATATTACAAAGTCCCGATTTATGATTGCTATCATAAACCAGCCCTTGGGGGCTACTAGAGTTGGTACTTGCAATTGGACTTAAAGGAAAGGTTATGTCATTACTCATAGCGCTCCTTCATCATATTCACCAAACCGGCTTCATAGTCATGGTTTGTGTGCAGACGGTTTACAAAGCCCGAGTGGAGTTCTTGAGCACTGAAGTGGGCATAGCTTGATAAATCAGTGCTCCACTTGCCTTTCTCCATGGCAGCACGTTCTTCTTTGGCACTATGTTTCGCCAATATGATAGGGTTGCCAAGAGAGGTATGACCAACACCAGTGATGACAACATCATATTCCTTGTTATCAGTAGTCTGTGTTTGAGTTGTTGGGATATCAGTAGCCTTCGCCGGACTGGGTGGTCCATCGTCATTATGGATCCGGCTTGTCAGTTTGTCCGCAAGGTCTGCTACTTCAGCTTCTGTTTGCTCATTCAAATCATGATCCGGAGGGGGTGGTTCATGAACAACAGTGTCTACATGAGGACCTTCCGGTTCAGTGCTTTGCTCCGGTTCAACAACCAATTCTTTAGACGGTTTATTCACCCAAGTTTTCTTGCTGGGTCTAGCCTTGGCTCTGAAATGGAAAAGATGCAAGGATGATAACAGCATGCAAATACAAAGCGTCAACAGATTTGGTTAAAACTTACCCAGCAACGGTCTTAAGGGGAGGGAGTTGTGTCGTTGTTGACTCGCTAGAGGATGAAGAGGTGTCTCCTGATAATTCGAATCGGACGGATTAAGAGGTTGTCATAAATAGCCGGCCTTGGGATAAGAAGTGTCAGAAGTGGGTGAGACCTCAGTTCGGCGTTTCCGGACCGGGGTATTCGGTAAACCGGTCGAAGTGACCGTTTGACCGCTGTGCCACGTTGTGCGGCGAGCCTCTTGCTGCTACTTCTTCAAAATAAATGTTGGATCCAAGTGAGCAAGAGGGTGAGAAAATCTTACTTTCCGGATTGCTTGACGGATTTTTTGTGTTGGCAGAGAGTCTGAACCGGAGGAAAGGATAATTACGTCTACATCGTCAGCTTGGCTGCCCTCAACGTCTTCCTGATAAATATCATTGTCAATGAGATGCATGAAAAGTGAACCAAGTGAATCAAGTTCTACCTCCGCATCCGTTTCGTCCGGGTCGTCATCAAGCTCTAAACCGATGGGTTCAGGCGCTTTTCTCTTCGTGGTTTTCTTGACAGCTTTTGTTTTAGGATGAGACGGCTTCACTGCTTTCTCATGAGGTTTCTTTTTCCAGAATGGATCATCACCTTGTTCAAAGATGGGCAGAGGATATTCAAAGATTGCACAAGTCCAAAAATATCAGGCGTAAAGCGGAAGTACAAACAATACTTACAGCGGGTGGTTTGTTTTGCGTGCAAAAGGAGCTTAACTCGGTCTTGCTGCAGACAGCTTCCGGTTCATTCAACATTTTCTTGACAGACTCAGTGACTTCCTCATCTGTTAGCCGGATATTGATATGAAGTTGGTAGTCTTGTACATCACCAGTGTACACGCACATTAAACCGGCGCGATGACTTAATGGCAGGATACTCTAGGATATCCAGCAACGGATGAAGTCCACACCTGTTAAACCGTTGGCCATGAAGGCTATGAGCTTGGCGAGTTGAGGTGCGTACGAGGCCCGTTCCTGGGCACTTAGTCATTGCGGAAGAGGATGAGTGTTAGCAAGCCGGTGAGCACGATAACCCGGCAGAGGGTTCTCATCTTCAGGGGAGGTGTCTCTGCAATAGAACCAAGTTTGATTCCACTCTTTGGGGTGAATGTGAAGTTTGGCATGAGGAAACTCAACCTCTTTCCTTTTTTGAATTGAGACGCCGCCAAGTTCAGTATTGGGTCCGTCTACAAACTCAGTGCGACGGTTTAAATGGAAGAAATCCCGGAATGGCTCGACAGTTGGTTCTTCTTAAAGGTACGCTTCACAAAAGACTTGAAAGTTGCATATATTGGATACCAAGTTGGGTCCAATATCTTGAGGATGGAGCTGAAAGCTAGAAAGTACATCTCGAAAAAACTTTGATCCGGGCGGTTTAAAGCCATGGCCTATATGATCAACAAACACCACCACTTCATTCTGTTTGGGGGGTAGTAGGATTTTCCGGCCTAGGAACTCGCCACCGGATCTCATTCTTCTTCGGTAAGGTGCCAATCTTAACCATTCCGTTCAGTTGCTCCTCAGTAACTCGGGAAGGGGCCTAGTTACAAGAATATAACTGTTTGGCCATTGCAAGCGAAGAGCTGGGGAGAAAATAATTGCTGGTTTATGATTCATTAATGATGATGCATAAAGTACAACAGGTTGAGGGAAAAGAAATCCAAGCATGTGAAATTGGTAAATTGGAAAAAGTTGTACACTACTGATGACACAGTATTTATGAATGGTAAAGCAATGAACAGAAGCAGAAGTATATGCATACTGTTAAACCGGAGTATAAATGAATCAACGGTTTAAAAGGGGACTAATGGTACCTGCCGGATTATCATACTTCAAAAAGTTAAACCGCCTATATTGGTGTGAAGGGTACAGATCTAAAAATACCTAAGTGAGGGAAACAAGTTACACAGATTTATATGAAAATTCCGGATCTATGATATGATAGAAAACGAGAATATATTCAAGAGCTAAGTTACAGATACCAGTTCATGAGGTTCAAATGAGTTTTCTCCTATATGAAGGGGATGATCAGATAAGGAAAAGTGAGATTATGGCTACGGTCACACGAAGAGCTAGCGAATTTAACTAGCTTTTGATGCTACTAGGAAGAAAATAGAAGAACACCACTGGAGCTGCGACGAACTCCGATGAACACGAAAACCCTAAAGTGGATCTACGAAGAAAAGGGGGGAGACTTACCGAAGCTGTTAAGGTAGCGGAGGTGTGCCGCGTTTCTCTGGAGCGTTCAGGTCGATGCAGCGGCCAAGGATGAGGCAGAGACAAAGCTCGACGATGGCGGCGGCACTCAGGTCTAGAGGTATCGCGAGGAGGAAGAAGAGACGAAGAGGCAGAGGAGGAAAAAGAAAAAGGTGTCTCGGCCCTATTTATAAGGCGAAGAGATAAGCGACAGGTGTGAGAATCAAGGAGCTCAAAAATGGATATTTAATAAGGTTGTCGCCTCGATGATTGGATGCTCATTAATTAAGGGCATCTTCAGCTTCAATGAATAGATGACATCATGGCAGTTTACTGCAGATCTGAAGGATGACGTCACGGCGGTTTACAAGATCCATCTGAAGGTGCCAGGGCAAGAATTTTTCTAAGTGTTGAAGATTGACATGAACAAGTTCAAATCAATCTGGGGCCTAATGTTGGGGATATTACTACTGGACGCAAACCGTCCACGAGTAGCCGGGTTAACTATATGAAGATTAGAAGCCCATGAAGACGTGAGGATAGTGGCGCTTTACGAAGGCCCAATGCCCAAAGGCGGGTTAAGGCCTGTAGATGTAAACCGGCTTTCTCATGTAACTTGCAATGTAAGATAGGAAGGATAGAGACCGAGTTGGATACATTAATGATCTGGCCTCAGGACTCTGTAAACCGATGGGCATCGACCTATGTATATAAAGGGACGACCTGGCGGCGGTCTAGGGACAACACACAACAACTCGAAGCCAGGCAAAGCGGATTCGCTCCCTGGTCACCGAAACCCCATCAATTCCATCGCAACTAGACGTAGGCTTTTACCTTCATCATAAGGGGCCGAACTAGTATAAAACTCTCATGTCCCTTGTCCGGTTTAACCCCTTTAAGATAACCCGTAGCGATGGCTCCATGACTAAGTCCTTTCACGAGGATATCTGCCGTGATAAAACCACGACACGTTGGGCCAAGGAAATACCAGATGGGGGCTCCGAGGGGAGCACAACCCACCTGGATGCGCCTGGGGGCCCAGGCGCACCCTGGTGCGTTGTGCCCACCTCGGCTGCCTCCCGCACCACCTCTTTGCTTTGTAAATACCCAAAAATCCAAAAACCCTAGGGGAGTAACGAAACACAATTTCAGCCGTCGCAAGTTCTAGAAACCACAGATCCAATCTAGACACCATCACGGAGGGGTTCATCATCCTCATTGGTGCCTCTCCGATGATGTGGGAGTAGTTCATTGTAGACCTTCGGGTCCGTAGTTAGTAGCTAGATGGCTCTCTCTCTCTTGATTCTTAATACAGTGGTCTCTTGGAGATCTATTTGATGTAACTCTTTTTGTGGTGTGTTTGTTGGGATCCGATGAACTTTGAGTTTATGATCAGATCTATTTTGTCCATGAAAGTTATTTGAGGTTTGATCTCTTATATGCATGATTGCTTATAGCCTCGTATTTTCTCTTTGAATCTTTGGTTCAGTTAGGCCAACTAGATCGGTTTTTCTTGCCATGGGAAGAGGTGCTTTGTGATGGGTTCGATCTTACGGTGCTCAATCCCAGTGACAAAAGGGGACATGGCATGTATGTGTCATTGCTAGTAAGGATAAGAAGATGGGGTCTATTCCTACATGAATAGATCTTGTCTACATCATGTCATCGTTCTTATTGCATTACTCCGTTTCTCCATGAACTTAATACACTAGATGCTTGTTGGATAGCGTTCGATGTGTGGAGTGATAGTAGTAGATGCAGGCAGGAGTCGGTCTACCAATATTGGACGTGATGCGTATATAATGATCATTGCCTGGATATCGTCATGCACTACTGCAGGATGCTGCTAACGCGACACTACGATCAGAGACCCTTCGAAGAAACTGTGTGCGATGCCATAATCGCAAACGGTGGTGTAAAAAATCTGTCAAAATGGTGCAAAACGTTTGCGATGGAGGATGCATCAAACATGGTTCATATTTTAGTTGCATGTGCAATTGAGAGCATGTGGTTCAGTTCAGTTAACCGTTTTCGATGAGGACGAACAAAAGAAACGAGCAGCCAGATGAAGCACTAGTAGAAAAAGGGTCAAACGTGAAGCATATTAGTGCCGGTTTGAATTTGAGCCGGTACTAATATGTGCATTAGTGCCGGTTCCAACGGCTAGCCGGCCGCTCTCATTAGTACTGGTTTGTGGCGAACCTTTAGCACCGGTTCGTGGCACGAACCGGTACTAAAGTGAGTGGTGGCAGGATGTTGTTAGTCCGGGGCCCCTCCAGCACCTTTAGTACCGGGTCGTATCACGAACCGGTACTAAAGGTCGTCCTACATAGACCCTTCGTCCACCCGAGCTCTCTCTGTTCTTCCCCTTTCCCCTCTCCTCTCTGTTCTTTTCCCTCTTCCTCTCAAGCTCATCACACATTTTGCCCAAAATTTGTCAAGATTTGAAGGCCCCCATCCATTCAAATGATCACAAAGGATAGCAACTTTGGCCTTTCATCTCTCATTGCTAGATTAGCTCGTGCAATGCTTGATATAGTGATTGATTTTTGAGTTTAGTAATTTTGGAGGAATTATATATATGTGCTATTATTTTATTTATATGGAATTTGAGGTCAAAAATAACACTTAGTTTGCATATGTAGGTGTGGTTTACTTAGTACCTTCTAAATCTCCGTCGTAACCACCGTCGATCGCTTGCAACGTCCCGTCGCCGGCACCACCTTGTGGTGAGCCTCTTGTTCATGAAGTTTTATATAAAAAATTGTTGTTTGTGTGATTTGGATATATAGTTACTCGTATAATTATCTTACCCATACGTTGTTTGTTATACATAGTGCCATGGTTTTGATATCCGTCCCCGTCGGCCCTCGTCCGGGTTATGATTCGGATGTGGTATATTCTCTTTTAAAACTATAAATTGTATTTCTTGTTTATGACAAATTATGCCCATCAAGTTGACTTAGATATTTGTATGTAGGAGGTAGTTGAACCGGAAATTCCAACCGACCCTATTGTCGAGAGGTTAAATTTAGTTGAAAGAGAAAACGAGGATTTGAAGGAAAAATTGAAAAGAATTGAGGGGGAGAAGATGGAATTGGAGTTGCATGTTGCCGATTTCGTCGATGATCACAAGATTAAGATGGAGAAAATGCGCTTGAAGATTAGAAAGATTAGAAAATATGCCATTCATAGTGAGGCTTGGTATCATTATGCTGTTGGATCAATTGTTACCTTAGATGCGATCTTGATCGCATTTGTTGTTGCATTTAAATTCTTTAGCTAGAGAGTTATTTGTTTGTTGCATTTAAGTGTTGTATGATCTTTATGTATGAACTTTATGTATTGTATTAATTTTGTGTTTTCGGTGCTGTGTATTGAAGATGAGCCGGAATGGATGTACGATGACCGATGCTCTCCTGAGCTGATTAATGGCATGCGTACTTTTCTGCTTGCGGCTCAAGCAAACAAGCGGGCGGATGGTTTTATGCCTTGTCCATGCGCTGGCTGTAAGAATGGTCACAATTACTCTACATCAAGAACCATTCACGTCCACCTGTTTGAGTCCGGTTTGATGCCCCACTATAATGTTTGGACCAAGCATGGAGAAAGAGGGGTTATGATGGAAGACAATGAAGAAGAAGAGGACGACGACAGCTATCCTGGCCATGGGTTCCCTGAATACGAAGATACAACAATGAGGGAAGAAGCTGAGCCGGTAATGCGTGAAGAAGCTAAGCCGGCAATGCGGGAAGAAGCTGAAAAAGAGGCATCGGATGAGCCCGTTGATGATCTAGGTTGGTCCATTGCCTTTGCAAAGAGAAACTACGCAAGTGATTTGGAGAAGAAGAAGTTGCGGCGCATGTTAGAGGATCACAAAAAATTGTTGTACCCGAATTGCGTAGGTGACAAGAAAAAGCTGGGCACCACACTGGAATTGCTACAATGGAAGGTAGAGAATGGTGTATCTGACAAGGGATTTGGAAAGTTGCTGGTAATGATAAAGAATATGCTTCCAAAGGACAACAAATTGCCCGAGAGTACGTACGAAGCAAAGAAGGTTGTCTGCCCTCTAGGGTTAGAGGTGTAGAAGACACATGCATGCCCTAATGATTGCATCCTCTATCGCGGTGAGTACGAGGATTTGAACGCTTGCCCAGTATGCGGTGCATTGCGCTATAAGATCAGCCGTGATGACCCTGGTGATGTTGAGGGCGAGCACCCCAGGAAGAAGATTCCTGCCAAGGTGATGTGGTATGCTCCTATAATACCATGGTTGAAACATTTGTTCCAAAACAAAGAGCATGCCAAGGCGATGCGATGGCACAGAGAAGACCATAAGAAAGACGGAAAGTTGAGAGTACCCGCTGACGGGTCGCAGTGGAGAAAAATCGAAAGAAAGTATGGGAAGGAGTTTGCAGATGATGCAAGGAATGTATGGTTTGGTCTAAGCATAGATGGCATTAATCCTTTTGGGGAGCAGAGCAGCAACCATAGCACCTGGCCTGTGACTCTATGTTTGTATAACCTTCCTCCTTGGTTGTGCATGAAGCGGAAGTTCATTATGATGCCAGTGCTCATCCAAGGCCCTAAGCAACCCGGCAATGACATTGATGTGTACCTAAGTCCATTAGTTGAAGAACTCTTACAACTGTGGAATGGAACAGGTGTACGTGTGTGGGATGAGCACATGGGGAAGAATTTGACCTAAAGGCGTTGTTGTTCGTGACCATCAATGATTGGCCTGCTCTCAGTAACCTTTTAGGACAGACAAACAAGGGATACCACGCATGCACGCACTGTTTGGACGATACCGACAGTACATATTTGGCTAATTATAAGAAGAATGTGTACCTGGGACATCGTCGATTTCTTCCGAGCAGGCATCCCGTAAGAAAGAAAGGCAGGCATTTCAAAGGTGAGGCGGATCACCAGACGAAGCCTCGGCACCGTACTGGTGCTGATGTACATGATATTGTCAAGGATTTGAAGGTGGTCTTTGGAAAGGGTCCTGGTGGACAACCTGTTCCGAATGACGCTGACGGACGCGCACCCATGTGGAAGAAGAAATCTATATTTTGGGACCTTCCCTATTGGAAAGACCTAGAGGTCCGCTCCCCAATCGACGTGATGCACGTGACGAAGAATCTTTGTGTGACCCTGCTTGGCTTCTTGGGCGTGTATGGGAAGACAAAAGATACACCTGAGGCACGGGAGGACCAGCAACGTATGCACAGAAAAGACGGCATACATCAGGGTCATGCAAGCTACGCTCTTACCAAAGAATAGAAGGAAATCTTCTTTGAATGCCTGCTCAGTATTAAGGTACCGTCTGGCTTCTTGTCGAATATAAAGGGAATAATAAACATGGCAGAGAAAAAGTTCCAGAACCTAAAGTCTCATGACTACCACGTGATTATGACGCAACTGCTTCCGGTTGCATTGAGGGGGCTTCTACCGGAAAATGTTCGATTAGCCATCGTGAAGCTATGTGCATTCCTCAATGCAATCTCTCTGAAGGTAATCGATCCAAAAATCATACCAAGGTTAGAGAATGATTTGGTGCAATGTCTTGTCAGTTTCGAGTTGGTGTTCCCACCATCCTTCTTCAACATCATGACGCACGTCCTAGTTCACCTATGTGAAGAGATTAACGTTTTGGGTCCTGTATTTCTACATAATATGTTCCCCTTTGAGAGGTTCATGGGAGTCTTAAAGAAATATGTTCATAACCGTGCTAGGCCAGAAGGAAGCATCTCCAAGGGCCATGAAAATGAGGAGGTCATTGAGTTTGGTATGGACTTTATTCCTGACCTTAAGCCAATTGGTGTTCCTGAATCGCGGCATAAGGGCAGACTGGATGGAAAAGGCATGCTAGGAGGGGAACAAATAATATGTATGGACGGACATTCTCTCACTGAAGCACACTACACAGTTCTACAGAATTCCACCTTGGTGGCTCCGTATATTGATGAACACAAGAATTTGCTACGCTACAAACACCTAGAGCGGTCTGATGACTGGATTACACATGAACAAACCAGGAGTTTTGCCAGCTGGTTGCAGACACGTACCATGCATGACGCCTCTATTGAAGATGACATGTACTTGTTGGCCCAGCTACCATCTTCGAATATAATGACTTTCAAAGGGTACGAGATAAATGGTAATACATTTTACACGAACTCCCAAGATAAGAAGAGCACCAACCAAAACAGTGGTGTCCGCTTTGATGCAGAAACCAAGACGGGAAAGGAAACATATTATGGCTATATACAAGACATATGGGAACTTGACTATCGATGTGGTTTGAAGGTCCCTTTGTTTCGGTGCAAATGGGTAAATATGACACGAGGCGGGGTAACGGAAGACCCGCAGTATGGAATGACAACAGTGATCGCAACAATCTTGCGTATGCAGACGAACCATTCATCCTAGCCAATGATGTGGCACAGGTTTTCTATGTGAAGGACATGTCTACCAAACCGAGAAAAAGAAAAGATAAGGAAGCGAATCCATCGTACGATGAGCCAAAGCGGCACATAGTTCTTTCAGGGAAGAGAAACATCGTGGGAGTGGATGACAAGACAGACATGTGCAAAAAGTAGAGAGGGTTACCGAAAAAACTGGATGCACTTCGTGTACAAAATGGACAATCTCTTTCGATGTATCAGGGTTTCACACGAAAACACATCCCTTACAAAGGAATTTCATTTTTTAAATAACCTAAGCATTACCAAATTGAATGTAATGATAAAACACACTAATATTAAACATAATAAAAAGAATCACTGAAAAATCTATTTTCAAAGTTAAGTTATTCACAAACTAGTGATTCACACAAATTTCAAATAATTCAAAATTTAAACTATTCAAATTTGTAAACTACCGGTACTAACAGAAAGTTTGTGATTTTTTGTACCTAAAGCAAAAAATATTCACAAAGAAACTCTAAATACAGCAAAAAAACAACTCAAAAATAAATAAAACAAAAATAAATAAAGCAAAAAAATAAGAAAAAAGCCCACCTACTGGGCTACAGCGGCCTACATATGACTAGAAACCCAAATTCTAGTTGGGCCAGGATGCAGGCCCGCTAGCCCAGTAGGCCCAACAGGGCATCGCAGAAGAGTTAGGCCCAGAAGGCCTCCTTAAGAGAGGAGCTCGAGACAGCAGCGACGGTGGGGCTTATAAGCTAGCGAGGTGGGACTAAACTTTTGCGCCCCTTGCCTGGCAGCGCACACCCTTTAGTACCGGGTCATGGCTCCAACTGGTACTAAAGGGGTGGCCTTTAGTACCGGTTGGCGCCACGACCCGGTACTAAAGGGGTTGCGGTTCCCGCCGCTTCGCCTTGCCAAAACAGACCTTTAGTACCGGTTGGTGGCTCCAACCGGTACTAAAGGTGGGTTTTATATAAGAAAACACTTAAAAAAAATTGTCAGTTTCTCATCTCTCCCTGCTTCTTTCTCCTCTGCCCCGTCGCCGCCGCCCCTCGTCGCCGCGCCCGTCGCCGTCCGTCGCCATCCCCGTCGCCGCCCGTCGCCGTCCCCGTCCCCTTCGTCCCCGTCGCCGCGCCCCGCCCCGTCCTCCAGTCGTCCCCGCCCGGCCCGTCCCTGCCCCATCGTCGCCGCCCAGTCTCCGTCTCCGTCCCCATCCCCGTCGCCGCCCACCGTCGTCGCGCCTCGTCGGTGAGCCCCTGCCCCAGCCGCCAACCACACACACACACATTGTTATAGAATTATTAGCAATCTTTCTGTTTTTTAGTTATAGAATTATTAGAAATGTTAGTTTTAGTTATCGAAATGTTAGTTATATAGAAATATTAGAAATGTTAGTTATATAGAAATGTTAGTTATATTAGAAATGTTAGTTATATAGAAATGTTAGTTATATAGAAATGTTTTTAGTTATAGAAATATTAGAAATGTTAGTTTTAGTTATAGTAATATTAGAAATGTTAGTTCTAGTTATAAAATTTAGAATTTGCATATATGAAATCACAATCCATCATTTAAAAAACGTTACTTTACTTTTGCGGCATATAGTATTTTTTGTCGACGATGCCCGGCCCGCATCCTCGCCGTCGACTCGCTCGCGACGACGTCCTGCTTCAGAGGACCCATGTCCGGGAATGGGCTCCGCCGGGCTGGCACTGGGAGGTGCTACCTTCAGGGGCGCGACGCTTGGTGAGGAACCCGGCCCCGGGTCCCGTCGTCGACACTCATCTCCTTTGGTGGCGTTCGCGTGGGCCACTTTCGGTGCGGAGGAGCCGGCCCCACCGGAGGTGGTACGTCGCCGTGTCAGGGAGGAGGACGAGCACGTCCATTGCTACATGGCTGCTATGGACGTCAGGTTCTCCAATACCTGGCAGGTTCTTTTGGGAGATTACACGAGCTATGATCCAGTGATGGTTCCTTCTCTTTGGGTGTCCACCGCCCGCACCTCAGGAACCACGAGTGGCCTAGATTACTCTGTACTATTCGATCTTTATTAGCTTGCTAGCTAGCTAGCTAGTGATGTATTCGATATTATATCTATTATTCGAGATGATGTATTCGAGATTATATCTATTATTCGAGACGATGTATTCGAGATTATATCTATTATTCGAGACAATGTATTCGAGATTATATTCGATGATGCTTATTATGTACTATGATTGATTCAGTTTTTCCTTATTAATTGATTGCATCCATGCATTGCAATTTGAATATATTTCTTTTGGATTAGTTAAACAAAACCTATGGTGGACAATACCGGCAGAGAGGGAGAAGAGGCCCTGTTCAATATCATACGCAATCCTCGCGGGCCAGATGATGATCAGAATGAAGAAGATTATGACGGCTCCGAATATCTAAACAACACCGGGGAGGGTGATATGATATTCGATCGCGACGACTGAATTGATGAAGTCATGAACTATGAACATGACGAAGAAAATGTTGATCTTCAAACAAAAAAGACCGGCGAGGTACATATATTTATATAAGTAGGCATCTGGTGATCATCACATGTTTTGAATGACTTGAAGATATATTAACGAATCGATCTTTCTTCTTTCAGCCATCCGGATCGAGCAAATCTTCAGGCAACAGGAAATGAGGCCCAAACAAAAAGTTGAAGGAGGGCGTAAAGTACAATATCGAGGCCATCAAACCTACTGGCGAACCATTAGCGCCTAAGAAGATTGCGGACAAGTTCATTCATCAGTGCGGAGTTCTTGTGAAGGACCAACTCCCGATCTCCCTTCAAGAATGGAGAGAGCCAGCAAAGCGACGTCCAGGAGTTACTTTTGTCGATGACAGACAAAAACTTCTGCTTTGGGAAACGCTCATGGAACATTTCACCCTACCAGATCATTTCATAGATGCAGATGTGGAGAAAGTCAAGAACGCTGCTCTTAGGAAGATGGCGGTTGCATTCAAGAACCACAAGATTCGTGAATGGTCCAAGTACGTCAAGGGAGGAAGGAAGACTCCAGTATTTGAGGGAACACTAGAGAAGCAAAGTGCTCATTGGGATGATTTTGTGAAATTGAAGGATTCGGAATTATCTATGGAACGGTCGAGAATAAACAAGGCAAATGCCGCAAAAAAGGATAAGTTCCATAAGCTGGGACAACGTGGCTATGCAGTGGGAATGCCTAAGTGGGATAAGCCTGAGAAAGAGATGCTGGATGCAGGTGTCACTCCAGAAACATTGAGTTGGCCCTCCAGGTGCAGAACTTGGTTCTATGCGCATGGGAGGAGTTGGACCCGAAGACAGGTAAAGTTTCGAAGTAGGCATGTCTGGACGGAGCCAAAGATAAGCTACTTGTTGCAATAGAAGAGGCTCGATCGGGGGTGTTCGATCCCAACAGAGAGAACGACGAGCTTACAAGTGCCCTAGGAAATCCTGAACACCCAGGAAGAACACGAGGCATGGGCGCTATTCCGTGGTATGAGGGGTTTTCGGACTGGAACACCGACTACAGAACCCGTGCGAGAAAGAAGATTGTGGAGGAGAAGAAGAGGAAGATGGAGGAGGAGCAGAGGAAGCTAGACTATGAACACCTTCAAGGCCTAGAATCAGCGCACGCGGACTTGGCAGTCAAATTCCGGCGGCAGCAGGAGCAGATCGACTCACTTAGCTAGCAAAGGGGGTCTCGACAGCTAGCGGATGATCCACCATTGGATAGCACCGTCCCATCCATGCCGAGAAGCAGCGTGGGTTCCACCCCGGGCGACGCATTACTCGATAGCTACCCAGTGGATGACATCATGGAGAACACTAACTGCGAGCTACACCCAAAATGAAGAACATATCCATGAAGGTGGCGGACGCCCTTGCTTTTACAAATCCCCCCGAGGCAACCTTCCATTGCAACCCGATTCCAGTGGGCTATGCTCGTGTCTTGGTTGATGAGGTGGTGGACCAATATTTGGGGCTAGAGCTTGACATTCCTAGAGGTGACGATGAGCACACACTGGGAGAGGCCAACCATCGTATCATCCTATGGAGAAAGGATTGCATCATCTTTCGAAGGCCACCGACACCGCGTCATCCGACTCCTCGTCGAAGTCCGCCACCGAGTCAGCAGACTCCCGCTCCTCCAAGTCCACCAACGCGTCAGGCCACTCCTCCTCCAAGTCTGGCACAGCTTCAGGCCACTCCTCCTCCTCCAAGTCTGGCCAAGCGTCAGGCCACTCCTCCTCCAAGTCCGGCACAGCTTCAGGCCACTCCTCCTCCAAGTCCAGCACAGCTTCAGGCCACTCCTCCTCCTCGAACTCAGCAACGTCAACCGTCTTTGCCGCCTCAGCAATCACGGAAGAGAGCCGCCTCAGCTATGGTGCGTAGCGGTACAAGTCGAGGTAGTACTGGAGGTACAAGCGGAGGCAAGCGATTTCAATATGGTCCAAGCCTCGCACCTCTTCCGTAGAGGCCTTACGACAAGTCTGAGGAGGAAAACGTAGCCATATCGAAGGCCGAGGTGGAAGCCCATTTTGCACCGAAACCGCCACCGCCACCAAGGGAGAAAGTGCCTGTGGACACTAGTAGAAAACCGGGCAATAGCACCGGTTCATAAGGCCCTTTAGTGCCGGTTTAGGAACCAACACTATTATTTCGGCACTAAAGCCCCCCCCTTTAGTACCGGTTCAGCACGAACCGGTGCTAAAGGGAAACCACATGGCACGAGCCAGCTCCGGGGGCCGGGAGCCCTTTAGTACCGGTTGGTAACACCAACCGGTACTAAAATGTTTGGGGTTTTTTTGGTTTTATGATTTTTTTTCATTTAATTTTGTGTTTTCCATTTTAATTCTTTTTCGTTTGCTAGTATTTTACGGTACTACACATTGTACATGTTACGCATATATATATATATATAGAATTCTAGTAGAACCAATCATATATATATCATCAATCATGTCTCACAAACCACCATATTAATTCACACATACACACATGTATAGCTATATACAATTTCTCCTACATATGCATGTTGCCTTCGGAGCCAGTGGCATTAGCCTGATTGGTGCCTTCGGAGCACGATGACAATTGGAAGTGGTTCATGACTTGGTCGATGGGGGCGGTAGCCGGTAATAGTATTCTCCCTTCGGATTTATGACCTGGTCGAGCAAAAATCCCGCTATTTCCTCTTGAAGTGCTTGTACGCGCTCCGTTGGTAGGAGCTTGTCCCGCAGCTCTTTGAACTGTTAAGAAGGAGATCAATATGCATGTGTATTAGTTGTGTGACTAGATAGCGATAATGGTGTCAAAATTATGAATAGTGTTCTGACAAGCGTACCCATTCCTGTCTTTGAGATCTGCTCCTTTCGGACGCCATCATGCGAATGTTCTCGCAAACACCGTATGCACACAGATCAGTCCCCTGCGCCTGCTTCAGGGCCTTTATTACGAGAATGGAATTTAATTTGATCAGATAATAATTAATCAAGCATGATAATTAAAGAGATGGCAGCTAGCTAGCTAGCTAGTACTACTTAATTACTTACCTTGCATCGAAACCATTTTAGCTGTGGTTTCCATTCGCCTTCCGTGACGCTGATGAACCTTGCCCTAGCCCTGCCCGCCGACAAAGAAAATGAATAAAGGGGTTATTAAATAGTTCATATCATGAAATGATGAACTAAATAGGCCGAGATATATAGTTATAAATAATGATTGAAATTACTTGTTGACTATCCCATACAAGATGTTGTAGTCACCTTTTGCTGTGAGTAGCGAGTCCAGTATTTCAACTGTTCCGGCGTCAACTTTAGTGATACACAAGATCCAGTGAAATCTGCATGCACACACGTTTGCATGTCTTAATTAAGCGGGCATATGTAAGCAAAAACATGTAGCTAGCTAGTAGGCAAAAACAGAGAATTTGTAGTACAAGAAAGTGTGACTCACTCGAAGTTGTAAGGAAGTAGTATATCTTCATTGTATTTGAGGCGCTTCTAGAACTCTAGCATGCTGTCCTCTACCTCTTTTTCATAATATGCATCTAATTTCCATGTGTATTCATTAACGGTGTTTGGGTCAATGAACCCAATGCCATAACATCCACCTTTTCTCATTTCATACATCTTCATCCTGCATAATACCACATAAAAGAATATAGTGAGGATAATTACACCTAATGATTGATCAAAAGGATCACTACAGCTAGCTTGAGACTTAAATTACAGAAAGAAATCACTTACAGACAATAGCAACTGACGATAGATTTGTCGAGTGCGTCTTGATTGTATAACTGAAACAGTTCAGAATACTCAATGGCCACAGCTTTCTCATGGTAGTAATCATCCTTCTTGACATACACCATGAGGGACTCTCGATCGGATCTCTTGCTAATGTCCATGTACCGTTGATGCAATTCATACATTCTCGTTGGGAGCTTCTTGACATCTTCTGGCTCGACCAAAGGTTGGCCTCGGACAAATTTCTGTTTTATTTCCTCCTCTCTAATCATAGGCATGTCCTCGATCTCGAGGAGTTGTCCAACAGTGATCTTGAGTTCTTCAGCCTGCATTATATGCTCCTGGGTTATTACCACATCGCCCACCTCGGGAACGTAAACTGTTTGGCCACAATAATATTGGGCGCGCGTACTATCGCGTGTTGTTGGCGGCACAACAAGCGGGGGGGGGGGGGGGGGGGGGGTCGATTGCGCTGCCTGTTTTCCCAGCTGGGCAACGGTTTTCCCGCATTTTTGACAGCTGCTTGTTGTTTGCTCGAGCTCAAGCTCGCCTCCTTCTATAGACGTTGTCGATGTAACTTCCTGATGTGGCGGTCATAGTCTGAGTCAACAGGCTTAGGAGCTGGTGGTTGAGCCATACGAATGAAGTGGTCAACTACTTCCACAGGCACTTTCTCCCTTGGCGGCGGTGGCGGTTTTGGTCCAAAATGGGCGTCGACTTCTGCCCAAACTATGGCATTGGTTTGCTCCTCGGTCCTGTCGTAAGCCCTCACAGGAAGAGGAGTACTGAGGTTTGGACCATATTTATATCGCTTGCCTCCACCTGTACTTCCTGTACTATGACCTCGACTCGTACCGCTACGCACCATAGCTGCGGGGTGTCTCTTCTGCGATTGCTGAGGCGGCGGAGACGGCTGAGGGGGCTGAGTTGGACGAGGAGGAGTGGCCTGAAGCTGTGCCGGACTTGGAGGAGGAGTGGTTGAGGTTGTGCCGGACTTGGAGGAGGAGTGGACGTCTGACGCTGTGTCGGACTTGGAGGAGGAGTGGCCTGACACTTTGCCGGACTTGGAGGAGGAGGAGTGGCCTCACGCGTTGGTGGACTTGGAGGAGCGGGAGTCTGCTGACTCGGTGGCGGACTTCGACGAGGAGTCGGGTGACGCGGTGTCGGTGGCCTTCGAAAAATGATGCAATCCTTTCTCCATAGGATGATACGATGTTTGGCATCTCCGAGTGTGTGCTCCTCGTCACCTCAAGGAATGTCAAGCTCTAGCCCCGAATATTGGTCCGCCACCTCATCAACCAAGACACGAGCATAGCCCGCTGGAATCGGGTTGCAATGGAAGGTTGCCTCGGGGGAATTTGAAAAAGCAACGGCGTCCGCCACCTTCATGGATATGTTCTTCATTTTGAAGTGTAGCTCGCAGTTAGTGTTCTCCGTGATGTCATCCACGGGGTATCTATCCAGCACTACTGCGTCGCCCAGGGCGGAACCCACGCTGCTTCTCGGCATGGATGGGGCGGTGGTATCCAATGCTGGATCATCCGCTAGCTGCTGCAGCTGCTGAGACCCCCTTTGCTGGCTAAGTGAGTCGATCTGCTCCTGCTACCGCTGGAATTTAGCTGCCAATTCCGCTTGACTTGCTTCTAGGCCTTGAAGGCGTTCATAGTCCCACTTCCTCTGCTCCTCCTCCATCTTCCTCTTCTTGTCCTCCGCAATCTTCTTTCTCGCACGGGTTCTGTAGTCGGCGTTCCAGTCCGAAAACCCCTCATACCACGGAATAGCGCCCTTGCCTCGTGTTCTTCCCGGGTGTTCAGGATTTCCCAGGGCACACGTAAGCTCGTCGTTCTCTCTGTTGGGCTGGAACACCCCCGATCGAGCCTCTTCTATTGCAACAAGTAGCACATCGTCGGCTCCATTCAGACATGCCTTCGTCGAAACATTGCCTATCCTCGGGTCCAACTCCCCCCCCATGCGCATAGAACCAAGTCCTGCACCTGGGGGGCCAGCTCTTAGTAACCGGAGTGACACTTGCATCCTCCATCTCTTTCTCAGACTTATCCCACTTAGGCATTGCCACCGCGTAGCCACCTGGCCCCAGCTTATGGAACTTATCCTTTTTTTCGGCATTGGCCTTGTTTATTCTCGACCGTTCCTTAGCTAATTCTGAATCCTTGAATTTCACAAAATCGTCCCAATGAGCACTTTGATTCTCTAGTATCCCCTCGAATACTGGAGTCTTCCTTCCTCCCTTGACGTACTTCTCCCACGTCATTCTCTTGTGGTTCTTGAATGCAACCGCCATCTTCCTAAAAGCAGCGTCCTTGACTTTCCGCACATCTTCTTCTGTGATATTATCTGGTAGGGTGAAATGTTCCATGAGCGTTTCCCAAAGCAGAAGTTTTTGTCTATCATCGACAAAAGTAACTCCTGGACGTCACTTTGCTGGCTCTCTCCATTCTTGAAGGGAGATCGGGAGTAGGTCCTTCACAAGAACTCCGCACTGACGAACGAACTTGTCCGCAATCTTCTTAGGCGCTAATGGTTCGCCATTAGGTTTGAATGCCTCGATATTGTACTTTACGCCCTCCTTCAACTTTTTGTTCGGGCCTCGTTTCGTCCTTTTGCCTGAAGATTTGCTCGATCCGGATGGCTGAAAGAAGAAAGATCGATTCGTTAATATATCTTCAACTCATTTAAAACATGCGATGATCACCAGATTCCTGCTTATATAAATATATACACCTCGCCGGTGTTTGTTGTTTCATGATCAACATGTTCTTCGTCGTAGTTCATGACTTCATCTTCTCGGTCATCGCGATCGAATATCATATCAACCTCTCCGGTGTTGTTTAGAAATTCGGAGCCGTCAAAATCTTCTTCATTCTGATCATCATCTGGCCCGCGTATGATATCGAACGTGGTTTGTTCTCTCTCTCTGTCGGTATTGTCCGCCATAGCTTTTATTTAACTATGCCAAAAGAAATATAAAACAATTTAGTATAATCTCGAATAATAGATATAATCTCGAATACATCGTCTCGAATAAAAGATATAATCTCGAATACATCGTCTCGAATAATAGATTTAATCTCGAATACGTCGTCTTGAATAATAGATATAATCTCGTCGAATACATCATCTCAAATAATATATATAATCTCAAATAAATCATCTCGAATATTATATATCGAATACATCACTAGCTAGCTAGCTAGCTAATAAAGATCGAATACTAGAGAGTAATCTAGGCGGTGGACAACCAAAGTGAAGGAACCATCATTGGATCATAGCTCGGGTGATCTCCCCAAAGAACCTGCCAGGTATTGGAGAACCTGACGTCCATAGCAGCCATGTAGCGATGGACGTGCTCGTCCTCCTCCCTGACACGGCGACGTACCACCTTCGGCGGGGCCGGCTGCCTCCGCACCGAAAGTGGCCCACGCGAATGCCACCAAAGAAGATGAGGGTCGACGACGGGACCGGGGGCCGGGTTCCTCACCAAGCATCGCGCCCCTGAAGGTAGCACCTCCCAGTGCCAGCCTGGCGGAGCCCAGTCCCGGACATGGGTCCTCTGAAGCAGGACGTCGTCGCGGACGTGTCGACGGCGAGGATGCGGGCCGGGCATCGTCGACAACAAAATACTATATGCCGCAAAAGTAAAGTAACATTTTTTAAATGATGGATTGTGATGATTTCATATATGCAAATTCTAAATTTTATAACTAAAAATATAAGAAACTAAAAAAACGTCGATCATCGTCTAACAATTTGAAATTAATCTAATTCATCTAGCTAGCTAAAGCTAACATTTCCAAAATTTCTAACATTTCCATATAACTAACATTTCTATAACATTTGACATTATATATATTATAACTAACATTTCTACATACTATTTGACATTAATCTAATCTAATTAATTAATTCATCTAAAACTTTGTATGAAAAACAGAAAAACAGAAAAAACTAAAAGCTAAAAACAGAAAAATTGTGTGTGTGTGCGCGTCTAGTGTGTGTGTGTAGTGTGTGTGTGTGTATGCATGTAGTGTGTGTGTGCACGCGCGCGTGTGGGTGCGCTACGGTCTGCGCCGGCGCCGACGCCGATGTGCACTATGATCGATTGGAGGGAGGAGAGGGGCCGGGGGAGGGGCTCACAGCGACGGCGAGGCGAGGTCGAGGCGACAGCGATGGCGACGGCGACGGCGAAGCGAGGGGATCGGCGACCGGGACGGCGACGGGGCGGCGACGGGGACGAGGGCCGCGACGGCGACGGGGACGAGGGTGACGACGGTGACGGGGGCAGCGACGGGGACGAGGGCGCAACGGGGACGGCGTAGGACGGGTGTGGCGTCGATCGGGAAAAAACAGAGTGGGAGAATGAAAATTTTCGAAGTGTTGTATATATAGAAGGCACCTTTAGTACCGGTTGGAGCCACCAACCGGTACTAAAGGTCTGTTTTGGCTAGCCCAAGCGGTGGGAGGCGACCCCCTTTAGTACCGGGTGGTGGCTCCAACCGGTACTAAAGGCCCCCCCTTTAGTACCGGTTGGTGCCACGAACCGGTACTAAAGGGGGGTGCGCTGCCAGGCGAGGGGCGCAGAAGTTTAGTCCCACCTCGCTAGCCGAAGGGCGCTTACACCTGCTTATAAGCCCCGCCGCCGCTGCTGTCTCGAGCTCCTCTCTAAAGCAGGCCTTCTGGGCCTACCTCTGCTACTCTGCCTTGTGGGGCCTATTGGGCTTGCGGGCCTGCATCCTGGCCCAACCACAGGTTGGGTTTCTAGTCGTATGCAGGCCGCTGTTGCCCGGTAGGTGGGCTTTTTTCATTTAGTTTTTTTCTGATTTATTTATTTTCTTTTATTTATTTTTAGTTGTTTTTTGCTGTATTTAGAGTTTCTTTGTGAATATTTTTGAAAGTTTTTAGAAACTTTCAGTTAGTGCCGGTAGTTTTTAAATTTGAATAGTTTAAATTTTGAATTATTTGAAATTTGTGTGAATCACTAGTTTGTGAATAACTTAACTTTAAAAATACATTTTTCAGTGATTCTTTTTTCTTATGTTTAATATTAGTGTGTTTTATCATTATATTCAATTTGGTAATGCTTAAGTTATTTAAAAAATGAAATGCCTTTGTAACGGATGAGTTTTTGTCCGAAACCCTGATACTTCGAAACAGATTGTCCCTTTGCATGAAAGAATTTGCTTGCACATAAAATTTCTTCGCGTTTCAAATGCCAAAACACATAACTAGCTACCCTAACTATTATAGAGATTCCCTCCTAGGTGTGAAACACAGAAGAAAGTGATGATAGTTAAGCCGATCACATCCCAGATCTTTGGGTGTGAAACTTTTTCTTCGTGTGTGTCCCTTTGCGTCGTAGCCATGGAAAATCTTCATCATTTAACGCGATGCTCGGGTCAATATTCACTGTGAATGGAGCAATTTCAGCAAACTTTTCATAATCTTCTGACTTGTCTGTCTTGTCATCCACTCCCATGATGTTTCTCTTCCCAGAAAGAACTATGTGCCGCTTTGGCTCATCGTACGATGCATTCGCTTCCTTATCTTTTCTTTTTCTTGGCTTGGTAGACATGTCCTTCACATAGAAAACCTGTGCCACATCATTGGCTAGGACGAATGGTTCGTCTGCATACGCAAGATTGTTGAGATCCACTGTTGTCATTCCATAATGCGGGTCTTCCGTTACCCCGCCTCGTGTCATATTGACCCATTTGCACCGAAACAAAGGGTCCTTCAAACTACGTCGATAGTCAAGTTCCCATATGTCATGTATATAACCATAATATGTTTCCTTTCCCGTCTTGGTTTCTGCATCAAAGCGGACACCACTGTTCTGGTTGGTGCTCTTCTTATCTTGGGCGATCGTGTAAAATGTATTACCATTTATCTCGTACCCTTTGAAAGTCATTATATTCGAAGATGGTAACTGGGACAGCAAGTACATGTCATCTTCAATAGAGGTGTCATGCATGGTACGTGCTTGCAACCAGCTGGCGAAACTCCTGGTTTGTTCATGTGTAATCCAGTCATCAGACCGCTCCGGGTGCTTGGAGCGTAGCAAATTCTTGTGTTCATCCATATACGGAGCCACCAAGGCGGAATTCTGTAGAACTGTGTAGTGTGCTTCAGTGAGAGAATGTCCATCCATACATATTATTTGTTCCCCTCCTAGCATGCCTTTTCCATCCAGTCTGCCCTTATGCCGCGATTCAGGAACACCAATCGGCTTAAGGTCAGGAATAAAGTCAATACAGAACTCAATGACCTCCTCATTTTGACGGCCCTTGGAGATGCTTCCTTCTGGCCTAGCATGGTTATGAACATATTTCTTTAAGACTCCCATGAACCTCTCAAAGGGGAACATATTGTGTAGAAATACAGGACCCAAAATGTTAATCTCTTCGCATAGGTGAACTAGGACGTGCGTCATGATGTTGAAGAAGGATGGTGGGAACACCAACTCGAAACTGACAAGACATTGCACCAAATCATTCTCTAACCTTGGTATGATTTTTGGATCGATTACCTTCTGAGAGATTGCATTGAGAAATGCACATAGCATCACAATGGCTAATCGAACATTTTCCGGTAGAAGCCCCCTCAATGCAACCGGAAGCAGTTGCGTCATAATCACGTGGCAGTCATGAGACTTTAGGTTCAGGAACTTTTTCTCTGCCATGTTTATTATTCCCTTTATATTCGACGAGAAGCCAGACGGTACCTTAATACTGAGCAGGCATTCAAAGAAGATTTCCTTCTCTTCTTTGGTAAGAGCACAACTTGCATGACCCTGATGTGTGCCGTCTTTTCCGTGCATACGTTGCTGGTCCTCCCGTGCCTCAGGTGTATCTTTTGTCTTCCCATACACGCCCAAGAAGCCAAGCAGGGTCACACAAAGATTCTTTGTCACGTGCATCACGTCGATTGCGGAGCGGACCTCGAGGTCTTTCCAATAGGGCAGGTCCCAAAATATAGATTTCTTCTTCCACACGGGTGAGCGTCCGTCAGCGTCATTCGGAACAGGTTGTCCACCAGGACCCTTTCAAAAGACCACCTTCAAATCCTTGACAATATCATGTACATCAGCACTAGTACGGTGGCGAGGCTTCGTCCGGTGATCCGCCTCACCTTTGAAATGCTTGCCTTTCTTTCTTACGGGATGCCTGCTCGGAAGAAATCGACGATGTCCCAGGTACACATTCTTATTAGCCAAATATATACTGTCGGTATCGTCCAAGCAGTGCGTGCATGCACGGTATCCCTTGTTTGTCTGTCCTGAAAGGTTACTGAGAGCAGGCCAATCATTGATGGTCACGAACAGCAACGCCTTTAGGTCAAATTCTTCCCCCATGTGCTCATCCCACACACGTACACCTGTTCCATTCCACAGTTGTAAGAGTTCTTCAACTAATGGCCTTAGGTACACATCAATGTCGTTGCCGGGTTGCTTAGGGCCTTGGATGAGCACTGGCATCATAATGAACTTCTGCTTCATGCACAACCAAGGAGGAAGGTTATACAAACATAGAGTCACAGGCCAGGTGCTATGGTTGCTGCTCTGCTCCCCAAAAGGATTAATGCCATCTGCGCTTAGACCAAACCATACGCTCCTTGTGTCATCTGCAAACTCCTTCCCGTACTTTCTTTCGATTTTTCTCCACTGCGACCCGTCAGCGGGTACTCTCAACTTTCCGTCTTTCTTACGGTCTTCTCTGTGCCATCGCATCGCCTTGGCATGCTCTTTGTTTTGGAACAAACGTTTCAATCGTGGTATTATAGGAGCATACCACATCACCTTGGCAGGAATCTTCTTCCTGGTGCGCCGGCCCTCGACATCACCAGGGTCATCGCGGCAGATCTTATAGCGCAATGCACCACATACCGGGCAAGCGTTCAAATCCTCGTACTCACCGCGGTAGAGGATGCAATCATTAGGGCATGCATGTATCTTCTGCACCTCTAACCCTAGAGGGCAGACAACCTTCTTTGCTTCGTACGTACTCTCGGGCAATTCGTTGTCCTTTGGAAGCATATCCTTTATCATTACCAGCAACTTTCCAAATCCCTTGTCAGATACACCATTCTATGCCTTCCATTGCAGCAATTCCAGTGTGGTGCCCAGCTTTTTCTTGTCACCTACGCAATTCGGGTACAACAATTTTTTGTGATCCTCTAACATGCGCTGCAACTTCTTCTTCTCCAAATCACTTGCGCAGTTTCTCTTTGCATCGGCAATGGGCCGACCTAGACCATCAACGGGCTCATCTGATGCCTCTTCTTCAGCTTCTTCCCGCATTGCCGGCTCAGCTTCTTCCCGCATTACTGGCTCAGCTTCTTCCCCCATTGTTGTATCATCGTATTCAGGGAACCCATGGCCAGGATAGCTGTCGTCGTCCTCTTCTTCTTCATTGTCTTCCATCATAACCCCTCTTTCTCCGTGCTTGGTCCAAACATTATAATGGGGCATGAAACCGGACTTAAACAGGTGGACGTGAATGGTTCTTGACGTAGAGTAATTGTGACCATTCTTACAGCGAGCACATGGACAAGGCATAAAACCATCCGCCCGCTTGTTTGCCTCAGCCGCAAGAAGAAAAGTATGCACGCCCTCAACGAACTGGGGAGAGCATCGGTCATCATACATCCATTGTTGGCTCATCTTCATTAGACAACACCGAATAGACCAAATTAATACAAGTTCATACAATTAATACAAGTTCATACATAAAGTTCATACAACACTTAAATGCAACAAACAAATAACTCTCTAGCTAAAGCATTTAAATGCAATAACAAATATGATCAAGATTGCAACTAAGGTAACAATGGATCCAACAGCATAATGATACCAAGCCTCACTATCGATGGCATATTATCTAATCTTTCTAATCTTCAAGCGCATTTTCTCCATCTTTATCTTGTGATCATTGACGACATCGGCAACATGCAACTCCAATTCCATCTTCTCCCCCTCATTTCTTTTCAACTTTTCTTTCAAGTAATCGTTTTCTCTTTCAACTAAATTTAACCTCTCGGCAATAGGGTCGGTTGGAATTTCCGGTTCACATACCTCCTAGAAAAAATTTCTATCTCAACTTGATGGGCATAATTTGTCATAAACACAAAATGCAACTAGTTTTAAAAGAGAATATACATACCACATTCGAATCATAACAAGGACTACGGCCGACGGGGACGGATATCAAAACCATGGCACTATATGTATAACAAACAACGTACGGGTAAGATAATTATACGAGTAACTATATATCCAAATCACACAAACATCAATTTTTATATAAAATTTCATGAACAAGAGGCTCACCACAAGGTGGTGCCGGCGATGGGACGGTGCGGGCGATCGACGGTGGCTACGATGGAGATTTAGAAGGCACTAAGTAAACCACACCTACATATGCAAACTAAGTGTTATTTTTGACCTCAAATTGCATATAAATCAAATACTAGCACATATATATATATATATCCTCCCAAATTACTAAACTCACAAATTAATCACTATATAAAGCATTGCAAGAGCTAATCTAGCAATGAGAGATGAAAGGACAAAGTTTCTAACCTTTGTGATCATTTGAATGGATGGGGGCCTTCAAATCTTGACAAATTTTGGGCAAAATGTGTGATGAGCTCGAGAGGAAGAGGGGAAGAACAGAGAGGAGAGGGGAAAGGGGAAGAACAGAGCGAGCTCGGGTGGACGAAGGGTTTATGTAAGACGACCTTTAGTACCGGTTTGTGCCAAGAACCGGTACTAAAGGGGCTGGAGGGGCCCCACTCTGACAACATCCTGCCACCACTCTCATTAGTACATGTTCGTGGCACGAACCGGTGCTAAAGGTTCACCACGAACCGGTACTAATGATGGAGGCCCGGCTAGCCGTTGGAACCGGCACTAATGTATACATTAGTGCCGGCTCAAATACAAACCGGCACTAATGTGCTTCACGTTTGACCATTTTTCTACTAGTGGGAAAAGATTGACCACTTCATTCGTATGGCTAGAGCACGAGCTCCCAAGCCTATTGACACAGACTATGAGCGCCACATCAAGAAGTTAAATCGAGCTCGAGCAAATCAGCAGGCAAAAGGAGCGGTAAAACCGTTCCCCAGCTGGGATAACAGGCGACGCAATCAATCCCCCCGCTTGTTGTGCCAACAACACATGAGAGTAGGCGCGCCCAATATTATTTTGGGCAAACCGTTAACGTTCCTGGGGTGGGCGATGTGGTAATAACCGAGGAGCATATTGCGCAGGCTGAAACAATCAGGATCACTGTTGGACAACTCCTCGATATCGAGCCCATGTCTCCGACTAGAGAGGAGGAAATAAATGGAAATATGTCCAGGGCCAACCTTTAGTCGAGCCAGACGAGGTCAATAAGCTCCCAACAAGAATGTATGAATTGCATCAATGGTACATGGACATTACCAAGATTTCCAATCGAGAGTCCCTCATGGTGAATGTCAAGAAGGATCATTACTACCATGAGAAAGCTGTGACTGTTGAGTATTCAGAACTATTTCAGCTATACAATCAAGACGCACTCGAAAAATCTATCGTTAGCTGTTATTTTCTGTAAGTGATTTCTTTCTGTCATTTAAGCCTCGAGCTAGTTGTAGTGATCATTTTGATCAATCATTACCTGTAATTATCCTCACTATATTATTTTCTGTGGTATTATGCAAGATGAAGATTTATGAAATGAAAAAAGTTGGACGCTATGGCATTGGGTTCGTTGACCAAATACCATTAATGAATACACATGGAAAATAGATTCATATTACGAAAAAGTGTAGAGGAAAGCATGCTAGAGTTCTTCAAGAACCTCAAATACAATGAAGATATACTACTTCCTTACAACTTCGAGTGAGTCACACTATCTTGTACTACAAATTCTGTTTTTTGCCTACTAGCTAGCTACATGTTTTTGCTTACATATGCCTGCTTAATTAAGACATGCAAACGTGTGTGCATGCAGATTTCACTGGATCTTGTTAATCATTAAAGTTGATAAAGGAACATTTGAAGTACTAGACTCACTACTTAAGAAAGCAAGTGACTACACCATCGTGAAGGGGATAGTCAACAGGTAATTTCAATCATTATTAACTATATCTCGGCCTATTTAATTAGTTCGTCATTTCCTGATAACAACTATTTAATAAACCATTTATTCATTTTCTTTGTCGGCGGGCAGGGCTTGGGCAAAGTTCATTAGGGTCACTCCAGGCCCATGGAAACAAAATCGGAAATGGTATCGACCCCAAGTAAGTAATTAAGTAGTACTAGCTAGCTAGCTGCCATATCTTTAATTATCATGCTTGATTAATTATTATCTGATCAAATTCCATTCTCGTAAAGGCCCTGAAGCAGGCGCCGGGGAATAATCTATGGGCATACTACGTTTGCGAGAACATTCGCATGATGACGTCCGAAATGAGCAAATCTCAAAGACAGGAGTGGGTACGTTTGTCAGAACACTATTCACAATTTTTACACCATTATCGATATCTAGTCACACAACTAATAGACATGCATATTGATCTCCTTCTTGACAGTTCAAAGACGTTCAGGAGAAACTCCTAACAAAGGAGCGCATAGAAGCAATTCAAGAGGAAATAGCGGGATTTTTGCTCGACCAGGTCATAGATCCCAAAGGAGAATACTATTACCCACTACCGCCCCCATGAACCACTTCCAATTGTTATCGTGCTCCAAAGGCACCAATTAGGCACCAATATTATGATCGGTTCTACTAGAAATTCTATTTATATATATGCATAACGTGTACAATATGTAGTATTGTAAAATACCAGCAAACGAAAAAGAATTAAATGGAAAACACAAAATTAAATGAAAAAGAAATCATAAACCCAACCCCCCAACCTTTTAATACCGCTTGGTGACACCAACCGGTACTAAAGGGCTCCCTGCCCCCGAAGCTGGCTCGTGCCACGTGGTTGCCCTTTAGCACCGGTTCGTGCTGAATCGGTACTAAAGGGGGGGCCTTTAGTGCCTACACTTTAGCGCCGGTTACCAAACCGGCACTAAATGGCCTGACGAACCGGTGCTATTGCCCGGTTCTGCACTAGTGAAGGTGTGTGCGATGTATAGCATACGGTTCACTCGGATGAACTATTTGTGATTAGGCAACACAAAAGAAATGGTCAACCAAATCAAAGGTGTGTGCGATATATGGCACGTGGTTCACTCGGATGAACTGTTTGCGTTGAGACATGAGAACAGAAATGGTTCAAATGAACGAGATGTGTGTGACATGAGGCAAACAGGTCTGTAATCGGAAACGTGTACGAAGATCGATAACAACACAGACGATTATTGCTAACAAGCCATGTGTGTTGTGAGCAAACGATTGCTGGTATACAATTGTGCGTGATTGATGAGAACATCACCAAAGGGTTCCATTGTTTAGTCCGTGTGCGATCTGATTTTCTTTGTCCGCACAACATCTATGCTCTGTCTACAGAGCATCAACATATATACTTAAAATGACGGCATTGCATAACCAAATTAAGCATACAATTACACAAGTGACTACACACATAACATTTGCACACACCAAAGAAAGCAATTACATGTACTATAGTAGGAGAAACGAGGATCTAATCATCTACTTATTGTAGCGACGACGCTTACAATTTCTCTGCTTCCGGCTGGATACCTGGCCGTTTTGGGGAAGGACGCACTTCCTCATGTCAACGATCCATCTGTACATGTTGTAGCTCATGTACACCTCCTTGGCCGCATACACGACGTGAGCTTTGTCGAGTTTCTCCATCTAGGCCGAGTGTGCCAGGCTTGCTTGCCCTTGTTGCACGAATCCTTCATGTCTCTGTAGTAGGGGTGGATGATGGCCTCGGCGAGGTGAACCAGTGAGTCCTTCTCATGCATCTTGCTGCCTTAGATCTTGTATTGGCCCTAGATGTCAACCAGATTCTGGCAGGCGATGCCCGAATTCTCGATCGCCTTTACATCGTTGGTGATGTCCACCATAGCGAACATGTAGTGGGGGCTGTTGACAACCCTGGCGAAACGCTCGCAAGGCCTTGTGGCCAGGCAGTAGTGGTAGACGAGGACGTGGTGGCGCACGCAAATCTGGGCGACGACGACCTTGGGACGAGACCCGGCATGAGCACGGGTGTACTCGAGGTCGAACCCGACCACCTTGTACTTGTTCATGGCAAGCAACAGCTCCATGATGTGGATGGAGTGCTCCACCCAGACCAGTTCCTTAGTGTACACCACCGATAGGTCCATGAACCTTTTGTTGGTGTCCACCACGGCACGCATGGTGAACTGTTGCTCGTCCTCGGTAGCCGCTCGGAGCGCCATTGGAGCCGCGCAAGATACCCTCTAAGAATTTCTCGTGGTGGGTGTGCTTCTTGCAATGGTGGGGCACGATCGAAAGGTTGAAGAGACACAAGGGTAGGTTAAATGGCCGCTGTAATAAATGGGGGCCGGCTGGCCTGTAATCGTCACGTCTTGTCACAACATTCATAGCGGAGGATTCCAGTGCACGTTTGACAACACCGCACCCCACACATTCATAGCCGGGCTTGAAGAGGCGCCAAATGTATCGTCGGTGAGCCTGTTCCCGTGCTACCGCATTGTTTACCTCGCAAGCTTCCTGCCTGGCTAGTTTGGTCACGCGTCGGCTAGAAGAGGGACAAATCGTGGGCGTTTATTGGAAAAAAGCTTTGTAAAACCAAAGTGTGTGGAATGACTTCGGTCATAAGTTTACCCTTGGGTGATGAGGTCAAAGTTATAAAGAAGTGTGATGATGGACACTCGAGTGCGATAATTAATTCTGCGCTCTATAGTGCACACGATGGAAGAAACCAACTGTGTGCAATAATGTCGAAGATCGCAGTCGAGTTAGCTATACAGATCGTGTGCTATGAGATCAACAAGGTATACTGATTCGAGAATGGTTAATAAAATCTAAGACCATTGCATATTAAGGTCAAAATAGTGCTAGCAATATACGAGTCTCATACGATGCCATTTCAGTGATTGTACCAAAAAATCTCGAAATGCTACAAGGTTCCATAGTTATATGGCTCAAATTCGAAGATTACAAGGTTCAAACTGATATTAGAAATGAAATTCAGCTCATAAGCTGCAAACGCTCGCGCTGATCCGCTGAACATGGATATCAGAGAGCTTTAAACTAATATCACCGCTTCTAAGTCTGGCTTCGAAACCTCACAATTTCTGCAAAGGGGTCAGCCACTGAGAAGTCATGTATGGGGTTGACACGATGACTTCCGATTACTCTGTCTTCTGAAGTTCCAAAATGAAATTCAGCATTTTTGGAGCCTACTCCATTCTGTTGCAGGCGCCGTCACTGATTAACAAACCATTCATCTTTGCGAAATAATGTAGGGCAAACCTCATTTCCTTCAGCACCCTTGCTCTGAGAACAAAGAACCTAGCGAATATAATCTCTGGTAAGGTCCCTCGGTAGGAGTTCAAAGTAATTTCTGAGAGATGCAGATCTAGGCATTCGACGTGATTGTTATATTGTATCACATTATCCACCATTGGACCTAATCTTATCTGTAAAAGAAGAAAATGTGTTAGTGCCTACATGTAGTTTTGAACATTACTACATTACTACATGCCTAGCTATTTGGTTTATAGGATTTGTAAAATGCCCTAACATGCCATCTTCGATCTAACATGATTAACATGGGCATTTGACTACATTCTAGAAAAATGTAGCCTTCTTCACAAAAGGTTGGAGTGGATGAAAAGTTCCCTAAGAAAACTAGTACAGATGAATCCAAAGGGGAAATGCTTATTGATTGTAACCATATGGATCAAGCAACCAATATGGGGGGGGCATGTATGTACTAAAATCGTCCAAAAGAACCTTCCGAAATCGTAGTACATTGTCATTGTAAACTTGGAAAAAGGTGTCACAAATTGAACTCCATTATGGCTAACATTTAACAGGAAAGGAACATCACCTCGATATATAGCTTCTCCAGGCACAAAAAGCATCTCAGGAAACTGCAACTTGCTCGAGGTCGGGCCCGCTAGATTCTAGTGCCAAGACCTTCAGTGTGCGCAGTTTCGGGGTCAAGCTTGTGGGAATCATTTTCTGAATGGCAGACGAAAAAACATCTTCAAAATTAGCAATAATGTTAATTTATAGAAGGAGAGTTAGAAGGCAGCTGTTGTACCTGAACGGGTGTGGATCCAATAACAAGTTCAAAGCATTTGTCAGACGAGTAGCCCACCACTGTCAATTTCAGCGCAGAAATGACATTGATTCTTGTTGGACCTTCTTGGTCAACTACAAGTAATCTTTCAAGTGCAGGTGTGTCCTGGATGATCATACCGTGGTACACATCTTGTGATGTCTTCCTGCCGCACCAAGAACACACAAAAATAGTCCAGAGATTCATGGAGGTGATGTGGAAGGTACCCAACCCATTGATTGCCTGAAGCCGAAGGTACTCGTGTGCAGTACAGCCACGGAGCAGGCGCTCCATGTCACCCTTTGAGAGGAAGACGACGACGAGCTCGAGCTGCTTCAATCGTGGTAGAATAAGAGCGAGCATGTCATTAAGGGGCGGGAAATGGCAGTTCCTGAATTTGGCGACGTGTAGCGTGGGCGCGAGGCGGAGTGCGGACGTTGGCAGCGACTGCATATGCCCATCATTAAAAGTGAGCTCCTCGAGCTGATCTAAGGCAGGGGATCGGAACCATTCATCAAGCTTGGCTCGGTCCTTGCCGTTGGAACGAAACTTGCCCATTCTAAGGCCTTTGGTTCGACCAAGGTAACTGCCGAGGATCTTGGAGAACACATCCAAGCTTTTGCGATAGCCATGGCTGACCTCGTGGGTGTCGATGAGGTCGAGACGGCCGGAGTTCCATAGGGGGCGCCACCGCCGGGAAAGGAGGGTTGTCCGCGCGCCATATTTGATTGGGAGGAGGGAGATGATGACTCTCAACATATCATCGGGGAGGCTGCTGATTAAGTCTAGGCCTACTGGAGTCGCTTTCGGTTCTAGCTCGTCCCACCTCCGCTTGTTGGCAGCCCCGTTCTCCACCTCCGTAGTCTCCTTGTCAGCGGCGCTTTCTGATAGAAATGGGAGTACAGGGAATATTTAGTTAAAACAGGGCAATTGAAAAGTGTATTGGTAACTAGGAGTTATTAGGTAGGAATATAATAAGAAAAGGGAATAACAATTGGTTGCTGAAATACTACACAATTCATTTGACATTGCGAGGTAAGTCAACATATGCAGATAGTTGAAAAGAAAAGTTACTTCAAACAAAGTCTAGACGGATGATTTTGTCGGGGAAGTTAGCATATATCTCATGACCAGGCCCTTTTATGTGTAGTGCACTTTCAGTGCTAACTTTCAGTACATAAAACTTTGCAATTTCATTCCAAAAGCCAGTGCAAAAATAGGAGTCACCACGTTCAAAGTCTTACAATAGCAACGATTGTAAATCCATGGTTTGTGTGCAGCATGACATCCATGGAGCCTTGATGTATGTAAAGGGAAAAATTGTGCACTACATAATCTGTTGCATAACGAGGGATGTTCTGTAGAAAATGGTAGGATTTTTAAAGAAAATATGGTAACATGCAAATATGGGCCCAAATTGAAAGAACTGTACAGCAGTTGAAATCGAAGGACAAAAATCTATAATTAAACAGATAGGGTAAACATGATGTCATGGAAAAATGAGAGTAATCGAAAGAACAATACATCATTAATTTGCCTAATATATAAAGAAGAGGGGGAAAATCCCCTTTGACGTATATGGTGCATGTGGCACTGACGGTGTCCTGGACTAGGGGGTACTCACCACGTCGTCTCCCGATCTATTAGATTGGGCCGAGGCCCCCATGGCCGTATACTCATGGGCCAGTTCAGAAAGCTGCCGCATACAAGGAAGATTCCACAAAGACTTGGCGATCAAGACAAGGACTTCTCCCCACCGGTGTATTCGGCTAGGACTCTTGTTAACCTAGGCCTCTGGTGCATTATATAAACCAGGGCCAGGCTAGTCGATAGAAGATACAACATACAGAACAACAATCATACCATAGGCTAGCTTCTAGGGTTTAGCATCTCTGATCTCGTGGTAGATCAACTCTTGTACTACCCATATCATCAATATTAATCAAGCAGGACGTAGGGTTTTACCTCCATCGAGAGGGCCTGAACCTGGGTAAAAGTTCGTGTCCCTGCCTCCTGTTACCATCCGCCTTAGACGCACAGTCCGGGACCCCCTACCCGAGATCCGACGGTTTTGACACCGACAGGCACCTTTTATCCAAATGTAGCAATATTTAGAATATGTTCAGGAAAGTAGGCCCGGCCAACCGATTTAGGGTGAGATTGAACAAACTGCGTGTGCTCAAGTTATCTGGTACGGAGAGATGGAATCTCTGGCGGCGGTCACAAAGTCCTGAAGTGTCAGCGCACTGTACATTCTATGAATGAAGGAAAACCCTGAAATCAGCTCGAATAAAAATGAATTCACGGTGATTTCCACCGGGTGATTAAAGGAGGCAGATGAACTGGGATAAGAGATGGGATAATATCTCATTAAACTAGTTACCTTGTCATCCACGAGAAAGAACCCTCAGTACGGCAGATTCCCCAACTGAGTGGAGCCGGGTCGACCGCGAGCAGCTTCGAGAAAGTCGATGGCGATAGGCGGCGGCAAGCGGAAGTGGTGAAATGCAGTGGGATTTGCCGGTAGGCTGGCGGCGGCGGCAAGCGTCGAGCTAAGTGTTTACTGCCGCGATAGGCGGTGCCATGGCATAGACCCGGAGGAGCTTGTGCAGGTGTGAATGCGGAACGTACCGGAGGGGCCGAGGGGTGGCGGGCGGGGTGGGGGTTTTTGTGACGTGGGGATGGTGAGGGTTTTCTTTTTTATTTTTTGAATTGGGTGGTGAGGTTTTTTTGTAGCACAAAGAATTTTGGGGGCGGCGGTTTGCTAGAGCGAACCGTGTGTGATTGACGCAGCAGGAAAAATGAAAGTCATTGCACACGGTTCCAATGTTGGGAACCGTGTGTGATTGACATACTAGCCCTGTCCTGGTTTATTGGTCCCCCGTTGTAATTTTTACCAAAATTTGGTCAAATATTTAACATACTCAGACATAGATAATAAGTGTACATGTGGATAAGCATAGTTCAACCATAAATAGTGCATAGTTCAACAGTATTAAGCATACTCAAGCGTACATATATAGTTCCATCCACCCCACATCTCATCTCACAGGCCGGCACGATCATGAAGCTTCTCCAGGTACTTGGCGTACACGCCGTGCGCCGCCCTGCGAGAATATTTCTTCTTGAAGGAGCCAACGGCCCGTCCTCTTGCATGCGCTAGAACACTTAGATATGCGGCATGAAGCTTCTGGTTGCAAAATGGACATCCATAGCCGTTGTTCCAGGTCCTAATACACCTATTATGCATTCCCGCATAAAGCTCCCGCAGGATTTGCCTGTTGTACCTCCTCTGGACATCTTGATCCTCGCTATCCACATCGTCAGACAGCACCTATACAAATAGTAAAACAAATTTGGCATCAAATCAATGATTACATGTCGTGAAGTAGGATTAGGAATTTATGGCTATTTATTTATACATATCGAGAGATTATGGTTCGATTTTTAAGCGCAATCGTCTATGTACAGACCAATCTTGAAGAAAATAATGGCACAAGCATGTGTAGGTCATTGAAAATCAATTTTTGAACCCTGATTAGGAATTATTAGCACAAACACTAACCCTAGTCGGATTACTAGCAGAAATCATTTGCGCAGATGAAACAACTAATCACTTATCACCTGTACCATACAAACAATCAATACACTACACGGATCTAACGAAACATACTCAGGTTTCATGGATTGGGAGAACATAACCATAGGATTTCTATTCCAAAAAGGGGAAGGCAGGAGTAACCAGAGAAACCTTGTGATCTATTTGACACATAAATGGGTATATATGACTAACCAGTTGTCCGTCGTCGTCGGAGTCGTCGTTGGAGTGGTTGCCGGAATCCGTGTGGAACTACGCCTCCGGTCGTGGAAACTCGACGCCGTCGATGATGTCAGGGTGCAGTGATAACTCGCCGACGGTGACGGCAACCTCTGTCTCCATCTCCACGCCATGCTCCGGTGCTTTAGCAGCCCCGGCATCGCCACTCTCTCCGATGAGGCGCTTCGGTGGCATCCTCATACACTGACGGCTTTGAGGACTGAGAGCGGCGTCAAGGATGCAAGTGAAGGGAGAGGATTGTGTGTGCGTGGCGAGGATGGGTGGTGCGGTAGCTCGGGCGCACCATTAATATGGAGTAGTGGGAGTTGTGGGAGAGACGCACGCGACGGTCAAACCGATGGCTCGCCTCCTAGTGAGCCTATGCACCGGACTGCTGGCATGCCTACCAAAGTTTCACACAGCTACTCGCACGCCTCCCGATGACACTGAACAGCGAGCACGCCTCCGTCAATTCACACACCTGCACACACGCCTCTCCGTCTGCCTGTACAGCAGACGCGTCCCATCAACTCACGCCTGCTCGCACGCCACACGGGTCGCGCGGCGGCACGTATATTGTTTTTCTATTTGGATGATTAATGATGCCGCTTTATTGCTTAACCGAAGCATGGCACGTATCTATTGTTGGTCTAACGCTAACGGTTCGAATAAATAATCTATTTGGGATATTAGTTCCCAATTATTAATAATCTCTCGTCCATAATTAGATAAAGATTGCATCAAAATTGGTCTCAAATTTGACAAAAAAATACAATTCCACTTTGTATTGGTGTCCATATGCCAACATGATAAGTTTCATGAACTTCAAATAAGTTTTGGATATACTAGAATTTAAAGATCAAGATTCTCAATGTTTGAAATTTTTTGCACGGGGAGTAAACATGCACCCAGTGAGACACATGTGTTTTTGCAATCCATTTAGGTGCACTGTCACGTGTGCATGTAGCTCAAATTCTATTTTTTCACATTATACCCGTAGAAAATCAATCAATGTACTAAAACGTCTTAATGATCTCTGGGATTTTTTTAAAATTAAAATATCGCTCCTTTAGTAACATGTATGTTCACCGCGGGATAATTAATTTAACATGCATCGTAGTTGCGGTAGATTCACGGTGTGTGTGGGTGTGTGCGTCTTGGGGTGGCGGGTGGCTCGCAGTACACTACGAGTTGTGAGCCACCGTGTGGGTTGTCCATTTTGTTAGGCAGGCCGGTGCCACATCAGAGTCGTGAACTCATTATTTAAAACATTACACAACCCTGTCATACATACATGTTTTGGCCTCATGCAGTCGATGGTTGTCCTACACGACACTCTATACTCGCGTGTGACGCTTTTTGTGGGCCCGCGAGGTCGACGTCCATCACTTTGATGAATAGGCGGCAGTGAGGTTGATTTGACCATCAAGGTAGAATCTTTTTTGTTTGTGTTATGGTGGTATATAGTACGCGTCGAAGAGGTGGGAGGGGACTAGCATATATACTATACGTATGCGTCCGTGAACAAGTACACCTCACTCAGTGTCGGGACATTTTGGTTTCCAAGGCACGTGCCACATCAAAATTATAAAATTGGTTATTCAAACATCACACAACACCTTTTTGGGCCACGTGCATATCCTAGCTAGGACACTCACGTGTGATGCTTCCATCTATGGGCCCACGAGGCCATCGTCGATGCATGCATGCATCACTTTGACCTACATCAGGAGAGGTTAATTAATTTCACCATTGATGAGAATTCTTTTGGGTTACATAAATTACGGCAGGAGCATATACTATGTGGTGAAGAGGGGGAAGGGGACCATCTTATGTAGTATGCTTGATATGAACCTCACTCTGTGTGGGTGCATAGTTTACGGGTTTTGAGGCATGTGGCACAACAAGTTGTGCATTTTGGGTATTCAACATATATATGTTTGGCCCACATGCAAAGCGGTGGTGGTTGTCCTCTCGCACCCACTTAAGCGGTTATCAGCGATATCGATGCTTTCCATTTGTGGGCCGCCTGGTCCATCACTACTTTTTGCCTGACAACAAGAGAGGTTAATTTGAATAAGGAGGGGATTATTATTTTTTCTCTGGGATGACATGCATGATATAGCTTGAGCACACACACATGCATGTGTACGCATGAATCCCTCCCATCGAGTCGAAGAGGCTAGTACAACGACACATCATGAACCGATCTCGCTTTGTGTGGGGAGCTAGTGTACAATTTTTGACACACGTGCCACATCAATGTTGTGTATTCAAACATGCATGCATGCATCACCTCCATACATATGCATGTAGTGGTTGCCTTCGAATGGTACACTCCCTCTCGTGTGGTTATCGGCGACAAGCCTATAAATTTGTGGGCCCGCGTGGGCATCCATGATCACCTGACCAACAACAAGATAGGTTACCATGGCGGATTCTTCATTTCGTTCGTGTTATCGTAGTATAGGTCATGGTGAGATTCAGACCTAATTAAGTTTGAGCGCATATACTATGCACGCATGCATGCATGAAACCCCGTCGTTGGCTGGAAGTGTGGTGTAACATACATATGCATCGTCAACCTAACCCTCACTCAGTCTAGGGATTTCTAGTTCGAAATCACGGTGCCACATCAAAGTTGTTCCATTGTTTACTCAAAAACACACCTCTCCATACATATGTTTGGGCCACACGCATGCAGTGGTTGTCTTCGGGGACTAACTACTTGTGTGATTATTGGCGAGCTAGCCCATCTCCGGGATCGCATGGACGGCCATCACTTTGACCAACAACAAGAGAGAGGTTGTACGACCAAGGTGGATTATTCTTGGTCTGTTTTATGATCCATCTTGGTGAGATATCTACCTCTCTGGCCCACCGACTAAAAGTGTGTGTGTGTGGGGGGGGGGGGTTGCTACTTCGCACTTTGCTAGGTGAACCTCGGTTGGGGGCCCCTCCAGCCCCTTTAGTACCGGTTCTTGGCACAAACCGGTACTAAAGGCCGTCCTACATAAACCCTTTGTCCACCCGAGCTCGCTCTGTTCTTCCCCTTTCCCCTCTCCTCTCTGTTCTTCCCCTCTTCCTCTCGAGCTCATAACACATTTTGCCCAAAATTTGTCAAGATTTGAAGGCCCCCATCCATTCAAATGATCACAAAGGTTAGCAACTTTGTCCTTTCATCTCTCATTGCTAGATTAGCTCTTGCAATGCTTTATATAGTGATTAATTTGTGAGTTTAGTAATTTGGAAGGATATATATATATATATATGTGCTAGTATTTGATTTATATGCAATTTGAGGTCAAAAATAACACTTAGTTTGCATATGTAGGTGTGGTTTACTTAGTGCCTTCTAAATCTCCATCGTAGCCACCGTCGATCGCCCGCACCGTCCCGTCGCCGGCACCACCTTGTGGTGAGCCTCTTGTTCATGAAATTTTATATAAAAATTGATGTTTGTGTGATTTGGATATATAGTTACTCATATAATTATCTTACCCGTATGTTGTTTGTTATACATATAGTGCCATGGTTTTGATATCCGTCCCCGTCATCCCTAGTCCTTGTTATGATTCGGATGTGGTATGTATATTCTCTTTTAAAACTAGTTGCATTTCGTGTTTATGACAAATTATGCCCATCAAGTTGACATAGAAATTTTTTCTAGGAGGTATGTGAACCGGAAATTCCAACCGACCCTATTGCCGAGAGGTTAAATTTAGTTGAAAGAGAAAATGAGTACTTGAAAGAAAAGTTGAAAAGAATTGAGGGGGAGAAGATGGAATTGGAGTTGCATGTTGCCGATGTCGTCGATGATCACAAGATCAAGATGGAGAAAATGCGCTTGAAGATTAGAAAGATTAGAAAATATGCCATCGATAGTGAGGCTTGGTATCATTATGCTGTTGGATCCATTGTTACCTTAGATGCGATCTTGATCGTATTTGTTGTTGCATTTAAATGCTTTAGCTAGAGAGTTATTTGTTTGTTGCATTTAAGTGTTGTATGAACTTGTATTAATTTGGTCTATTCGGTGTTGTGTAATGAAGATGAGCCGGCAATGGATGTACGATGACCGATGCTCTCCCCAGTTCATTGAGGGCGTGCATACTTTTCTGCTTGCGGCTAAGGCAAACAAGCGGGCGGATGGTTTTATGCCTAGTCCATGTGCTCGCTGTAAGAATGGTCACAATTACTCTACGTCAAGAACCATTCACGTCCACCTGTGTAAGTCCGGTTTCATGTCCCATTATAATGTTTGGACCAAGCACGGAGAAAGAGGGGTTATGATGGAAGACAATGAAGAAGAAGAGGATGACGACAGCTATCCTGGCCATGGGTTCCATGAATACGATGATACAACAATGGGGGAAGAAGCTGAGCTGGTAATGCGGGAAGAAGCTGAGCTGGCAATGCGGGAAGAAGCTGAAGAAGAGGCATCAGATGAGCCCGTTGATGATCTAGGTCGGGCCATTGCCGATGCAAAGAGAAACTGCGCAAGTGATTTGGAGAAGAAGAAGTTGCAGCGCATGTTAGAGGATCACGAAAAATTGTTGTACCCGAATTGCGTAGGTGACAAGAAAAAGCTGGGCACCACACTGGAATTTCTGCAATGGAAGGCGGAGAATGGTGTATCTGACAAGGGATTTGGAAAGTTGCTGGTAATGATAAAGGATATGCTTCCAAAGGACAACGAATTTCCCGAGAGTACGTACGAAGCAAAGAAGGTTGTCTGCCCTCTAGGGTTAGAGGTACAGAAGATACATGCATGCCCTAATGATTGCATCCTCTACCGTGGTGAGTACAAGGATTTGAACGCTTGCCCGGTATGTGGTGCATTGCGCTATAAGATCAGCCGCGATGACCCTGGTGATGTCGAGGGCCGGCGCCCCAGGAAGAAGATTCCTGCCAAGGTGATGTGGTATGCTCCTATAATACCACGGTTGAAATGTTTGTTCCAAAACAAAGAGCATGCCAAGGCGAGGCGATGGCACAGAGAAGACTGTAAGAAAGACAGAAAGTTGAGAGTACCCGCTGACGGGTCGCAGTGGAGAAAAATCGAAAGTAAGTACGGGAAGGAGTTTGCAGATGACGCAAGGAGCGTATGGTTTGGTCTAAGCGCAGATGGCATTAATCCTTTTGGGGAGCAGAGCAGCAACCATAGCACCTAGCCTGTGACTCTATGTTTGTATAACCTTCCTCCTTGGTTGTGCATGAAGCGGAAGTTCATTATGATGCCAGTGCTCATCCAAGGCCCTAAGCAACCCGGCAACGACATTGATGTGTACCTAAGGCCATTAGTTGAAGAACTCTTACAACTGTGGAATGGAACAGGTGGACGTGCGTGGGATGAGCACATGGGGGAAGAATTTGACCTAAAGGCGTTGCTGTTCTTGACCATCAATGATTGGCCTGCTCTCAGTAACCTTTCAGGACAGACAAACAAGGGATACCGTGCATGCACGCACTGTTTGGACGATACCGACAGTATATATTTGGCTAATTGTAAGAAGAATGTGTACCTGGGACATCGTCGATTTCTTCCGAGCAGGCATCCCGTAAGAAAGAAAGGCAAGCATTTCAAAGGTGAGGCGGATCACCGGACGTAGCCTCGCCACAGTACTGGTGCTGATGTACATGATATGGTCAAGGATTTGAAGGTGGTCTTTGGAAAGGGTCCTGGTGGACAACCTGTTCCGAATGACGCTGACGGACGCGCACCCATGTGGAAGAAGAAATCTATATTTTGGGACCTGCCCTATTGGAAACACCTAGAGGTCCGCTCCGCAATCGATGTGATGCACGTGGCGAAGAATCTTTGTGTGACACTGCTTGGCTTCTTGGGCGTGTATGGGAAGACAAAAGATAAACCTGTGGCACGGGAGTACCAGCAACGTATGCACGGAAAAGACGACATACATCAGGGTCATGCAAGCTACGCTCTTACCAAAGAAGAGAAGGAAATCTTCTTTGAATGCCTGCTCAGTATTAAGGTACCGTCTGGCTTCTCGTCGAATATAAAGGGAATAATAAACATGGCAGAGAAAAAGTTCCAGAACCTAAAGTCTCATGACTGCCACGTGATTATGACGCAACTTCTTCTGGTTGCATTGAGGGGGCTTCTACCAAAAAATGTTTGATTAGCCATTGTGAAGCTATGTGCATTTCTCAATGCAATATCTCAGAAGGTAATCGATCCAGAAATCATACCAAGGTTACAGAATGATTTGGTGCAATGTCTTGTCAGTTTCGAGTTGGTGTTCCCACCATCCTTCTTCAACATCATGACGCACGTCCTAGTTCACCTATGCGAAGAGATTAACGTTTTGGGTCCTGTATTTCTACACAATATGCTCCCCTTTGAGAGGTTCATGGGAGTCTTAAAGAAATATGTTCATAACTGTGCTAGGCCAGAAGGAAGCATCTCCAAGGGCTGTCAAAATGAGGAGGTCATTGAGTTTTGTATTGACTTTATTCCTGACCTTAAGCCGATTGGTGTTCCTGAATCGCGGCATAAGGGCAGACTGGATGGAAAAGGCATGCTAGGAGGGGAACAAATAATATGTATGGACGGACATTCTCTCACTGAAGCACACTACACAGTTCTACAGAATTCCGCCTTGGTGGCTCCGTATATGGATGAACACAAGAATTTGCTACGCTCCAAACACCCGGAGCGGTCTGATGACTGGATTACACGTGAACAAACCAGGAGTTTCGCCAGCTGGTTGCAAGCACGTACCATGCATGACACCTCTATTGAAGATGACTTGTACATGCTGTCCCACTTACCATCTTCGAAAATAATGACTTTCAAAGGGTACCAGATAAATGGTAATACATTTTACACAATCGCCCAAGATAAGAAGAGCACCAACCAAAACAGTGGTGTCCGCTTTGATGCAGAAACCAAGACGGGAAAGGAAACATATTATGGGTATATACAGGACATATGGGAACTTGACTATCGACGTGGTTTGAAGGTCCCTTTGTTTTGGTGCAAATGGGTCAATATGACACGAGGCGGGGTAACGGACGACCCGCAGTACGGAATGACAACAGTGGATCTCAACAATCTTGCGTATGCAGATGAACCATTCGTCCTAGCCAATGATGTGACACAGGTTTTCTATGTGAAGGACATGTCTACCAAGCCAAGAAAAAGAAAAGATAAGGAAGCGAATGCATCGTACGATGAGCCAAAGCGGCACATAGTTCTTTCTGGGAAGAGAAACATTGTGGGAGTGGATGACAAGACAAACAAGTCAGAAGATTATGAAAAGTTTGATCAAATTGCTCCATTCACAGTGAATATTGACCCGAGCATCCTGTTAAATGATGAAAATTTTCCATGGTTACGGTGCAAAGGGACACACGCGAAGAAAAAGTTTCACACCCAAAGATCTGGGATGTGATCGGCTTCACTAGCTATCATCACTTTCTTCTGTGTTTCACACCCAGAAGGGAATCTCTGTAATAGTTAGGGTAGTTAATTATGTGCTTTGGCATTTGAAACGTGAAGAAATTTTATGTGCAAACAAATTCTTTCATGCCTTTACAGATTTTTAAAGTTAAGTTATTCACAAACTAGTGATTCACACTAATTTCAAATAATTCAAAATTTAAACTATTCAAATTTGAAAACTACGGGCACTAACAGAAAATTTGTAATTTTTTGTACCTAAAGCAAAAATATTCACAAAGAAACTCGAAATACACAAAAAACAACTCAAAAATAAATAAAGCAAAAAAATAAAAAAAGCCGGCCTACTAGGCTAGAGCGGCCTGCATACGACTAGAAACCCAACCCGTTGTAGGGCCAGGATGCAGGCCCGCAAAGGCCCGGTAGGCCCACGGGGCAGCACAGCACAAGTAGGCCCAGAAGGCCTGCATTTGAGAGGAGCTCGAAGGAGCAGCCGCGGCTGGGTTTATAAACCAGTGCGGCTGCCCTTCGCTAGGCGAGGTGGGACTAAACTTTGCGCCCCTCGCCTGGCAGCGCACCCCCCTTTAGTACCAGTTCGTGGCACCAACCGGTACTAAAGGGGGGAGCCTTTAGTACCAGTTGGAGCCACCAACCGGTACTAAAGGGAGTCGCTTCCCGCCGCTTGGCCTGGCAAAACAAGCGTTTAGTACCGGTTGGTGGCTCCAACCGGTACTAAAGGTGTCCCCTATATAAGAAACACTTCGAAAATTTTCAGTTTCTCATCTCCCACTTCTCTCTACCGCCGCCCCGTCCCGCGCCATCGCCGTCCCCGTCGCGCCGTCCCCGTCGACTCCGCGACGCCCCCGTCCTCGTCGCGTCGTCCCCGTCGACTCCGCGGCACCCCCGTCGCCGTCCCGGTCGCCGATCCCCTCGCTTTGCCATCGCCGTCGCCTCGACCTCGCCTCGCCGTCGCCTCGACCTCGCCTCGCCGTCGCCTCGACCTTGCCCGCGCGCGCTGTGAGCCCCTCCCTCGGCCCCTCTCCTCCCTCCAATCGATCATAGCGCACACCGGCGCCGGCACGGGCGCCGACCGTAGCGCACACACACGCGCGCGCACACACACACTACATGCACACACACACTACACACACACACTAGACGCGCACACACACACAATTTTCTGTTTTTAGCTTTTAGTTTTTTCTGTTTTTCTGTTTTTCATACAAAGTTTTAGATGAATTAATTAATTGGATTAGATTAATGTCAAATAGTATGTAGAAATGTTAGTTATAATATATATAATGTCAAATGTTATAGAAATGTTAGTTATATAGAAATGTTAGAAATTTTGGAAATGTTAGTTTTAGCTAGCTAGATGAATTAGATTAATTTCAAATTGTTAGACGATGATCGATGTTTTTTTAGTTTCTTATATTTTTAGTTATAAAATTTAGAATTTGCATATATGAAATCATCACAATCCATCATTTAAAAAATGTTACTTTACTTTTGCGGCATATAGTATTTTGTTGTCGACGATGCCCGGCCCGCATCCTCGCCGTCGACATGTCTGCGACGACGTCCTGCTTCAGAGGACCCATGTCCGGGACTGGGCTCTGCCGGGCTGGCACTGGGAGGTGCTACCTTCAGGGGTGCGATGCTTGGTGAGGAACCCGGCCCCGGGTCCCGTCGTCGACCCTCATCTTCTTTGGTGGCATTCGCGTGGGCCACTTTCGGTGCGGAGGGAGCCGGCCCCGTCGGAGGTGGTACGTCGCCGTGTCAAGGAGGAGGACGAGCACGTCCATCGCTACATGGCTGCTATGGACGTCAGGTTCTCCAATACCTGGCAGGTTCTTTGGGGAGATCACCCGAGCTATGATCCAGTGATGGTTCCTTCACTTTGGTTGTCCACCGCCTAGATTACTCTCTAGTATTCGATCTTTATTAGCTAGCTAGCTAGCTAGTGATGTATTCGATATATAATATTCGAGATGATTTATTCGAGATTATATATATTATTTGAGACAATGTATTCGACGAGATTATATCTATTATTCAAGACGACGTATTCGAGATTAAATCTATTATTCGAGACGATGTATTCGAGATTATATCTATTATTCGAGACGATGTATTCGAGATTATATCTATTATTCGAGATTATACTAAATTGTTTTATATTTCTTTTCGCATAGTTAAATAAAAGCTATGGCGGACAATACCGACAGAGAGAGAGAACAGACCATGTTCGATATCATACGCGGGCCAGATGATGATCAGAATGAAGAAGATTTTGACGGCTCCGAATTTCTAAACAACACCGGAGAGGGTGATATGATATTCGATCGCAACGACCGAGAATATGAAGTCATGAACTATGACGAAGAACATGTTGATCCTGAAACAACAAACACCGGTGAGGTATATATATTTATATAAGCAGGAATCTGGTGATCATCGCATGTTTTAAATGAGTTGAAGATATATTAACGAATCGATCTTTCTTCTTTCAGCCATCCGGATCGAGCAAATCTTCAGGCAAAAGGACGAAACGAGGCCCGAACAAAAAGTTGAAGGAGGGCGTAAAGTACAATATCGAGGCATTCAAACCTAATGGCGAACCATTAGCGCCTAAGAAGATTGCGGACAAGGTCGTTCTTCAGTGCGGAGTTCTTGTGAAGGACCAACTCCCGATCTCCCTTCAAGAATGGAGAAAGCCAGCAAAGCCACGTCCATATGTTACTTTTGTTGACGAGAATAAAAAAACTGCTTTGGGATACTCTCATGGAACATTTCACCCTACCAGATCATTTCACAGAAGCAGATGTGCGGAAAGTCAAGGACGTTGCTTTTAGGAAGATGGCGGTTGCATTCAAGAACCACAAGAGAACGACGTGGGAGAAGTACGTCAAGGGAGGAAGGAAGACTCTAGTATTCGAGGGGATACTAGAGAATCAAAGTGCTCATTGGGACGATTTCGTGAAATTCAAGGATTCAGAATTATCTAAGAAACGGTCGAGAATAAACAAGAAGAATGCCGAAAAAAAGGATAAGTTCCATAAGCTAGGGCCAGGTGGCTACGCGGTGGCAATGCCTAAGTGGGATAAGTCTGAGAAAGAGATGGAGTATGCAAGTGTCACTCCGGTTACTAAGAGCTGGCCCCCCAGGTGCAGCACTTGGTTCTATGCGCATGGGGGGGAGTTGGACCCGAAGACAGGCAATGTTTCGATGAAGGCATGTCTGAACGGAGCCGACGATGCGCTACTTGTTGCAATAGAAGAGGCTCGATCGGGGGTGTTCCAGCCCAACAGAGAGAACGACGAGCCTACGCGTGCCCTGGGAAATCCTGAACACACGGGAAGAACATGAGGCAAGGGCGCTATTCCGTGGTATGAGGGGTTTTCGGACTGGAACGCCGACTACAGAACCCGTGCGAGAAAGAAGATTGCAGAGGACAAGAAGAGGAAGATGGAGGAGGAGCAGAGGAAGCGGGACTATGAACGCCTTCAAGGCCTAGAAGCAAGTCAAGCGGAATTGGCAGCTAAATTCCAGCGGCAGCAGGAGCAGATCGACTCACTTAGCCAGCAAAGGGGGTCTCAGCAGCTGCAGCAGCTAGCGGATGATCCAGCATTGGATACCACCGCCCCATCCATGCCGAGAAGCAGCGTGGGTTCCGCCCCGGGCGACGCACTTCTGGATAGATACCCCGTGGATGATATCGCGGCGAACACTAACTGCGAGCTACACTTCAAAATTAAGAACATATCCTTGAAGGTGGCGGACGGTGTTGCTTATGCAAATTCCCCCGATGCAACCTTCCATTGCAACCCTATTCCAGCAGGCTATGCTTGTGTCGTGGTTGATGAGGTGGTGGACCAATATTCGGGGCTAGAGCTAGACATTCCTGGAGGTGACGAGGAGCACACACTCGGAGATGCCAAACATCGTATCATCCTATGGAGAAAGGATTGCATCATCTTTCGAAGGCCACCGACACCGCGTCACCCGACTCCTCGTCGAAGTCCGACACCGATTCAGCAGACTCCCGCTCCTCCAAGTCCACCAACGCGTGAGGCCACTCCTCCTCCTCCAAGTCCGGCAAAGTGTTAGGGCACTCCTCCTCCATGTCCGACACAGCATCAGACGTCCACTCCTCCTCCAAGTCCGGCACAACCTCAGGCCACTCCTCCTCCAAGTCCGGCACAGCTTCAGGCCACTCCTCCTCGTCCAACTCAGCCCCGTCAGCCGTCTCCGCCACCTCAGCAATCGCAGAAGAGACACCCCGCAGCTATGGTGTGTAGCGGTACGAGTCGAGGTGATAGTACAGGAAGTACAGACGGAGGCAAGCGATATAAATATGGTCCAAACCTTAGTACTCCTCTTCCTGTGAGGGCTTACGACGGGACCGAGGAGCAAACCAATGCCATAGTGCGGGCAGAAGTCGACGCCCATTTTGGACCGAAACCGCCACCGCCGCCAAGGGAGAAAGTGCCTGTGGAAGTAGTTGACCACTTCATTCGTATGGCTCAACCACCAGCTCCTAAGCCTGTTGACACAGACTATGAGCGCCACATCAGGAAGTTACATCGACAACGTCTACAGAAGGAGGCAAGCTCGAGCTCGAGCAAACAACAAGCAGCTGTCAAAAAATGCAGGAAAACCGTTGCCCAGCTAGGAAAACAGGCGGCGCAATCGGCCCCCCCGCTTGTTGTGCCGCCAACAACACGTGACAGTATGCGCGCCCAATATTATTGTGGCTAAACAGTTTACGTTCCCGAGGTGGGCAATGTGGTAATAACCCAGGAGCATATAATGCAGGCTGAAGAACTCAAGATCACTGTTGGACAACTCCTCAAGATCGAGGACATGCCTCTGATTACAGAGGAGGAAATAAAACGGAAATTTGTCCGGGGCCAACCTTTTGTCAAGCCAGAAGATGTCCACAAGCTCCCAACGAGAATGTATGAATTGCATCAATGGTACATGGACATTACCAAGAGATCCAATCGAGAGTCCCTCATGGTGTATGTCAAGAAGGATGATTACTACCATGAGAAAGCTGTGGCCGTTGAGTATTCTGAACTGTTTCAGTTATACAATCAAGCCGCACTCGACAAATCTATCGTCAGTTGCTATTGTGTATAAGTGATTTCTTTCTGTAATTTAAGTCTCAAGCTAGCTGTAATTATCCTCACTATATTCTTTTCTGTGGTATTATGCAGGATGAAGATGTATAAAATGAGAAAAGGTGGACGCTATGGCATTGGGTTCATTGACCCAAACACCGTTAATGAATACACATGGAAAATAAACAGGCATCATGAAAAAGAGGTAGAGGACAACATGTTTGAGTTCTTGAAGCGCCTCAAATACAATGAAGATATACTACTTCTTTACAACTTCCAGTGAGTCACACTTTCTTGTACTACAAATTCTCTGTTTTTGCCTACTAGCTAGCTACATGTTTTTGCTTACATATGCCCGCTTAATTAAGACATGCAAACATGTGTGCATGCAGATATCACTGGATCTTGTGTATCATTAAAGCTTATGCCAGAACAGTTGAAATACTGGACTCGCTACTCAAAGCAAATAGTGACTATAACATCTTGTTTGGGATAGTCAACAGGTAATTTCAATCATTATTAACTATATATCTCGGCCTATTTAGTTCGTCATTTCATGATATGAACTATTTAATAACCCCTTTATTCATTTTCTTTGTCGGCGGGCAGGGCTTGGGCAAGGTTCATCAGCGTCACGGAAGGCGAATGGAAACCAAAGCTGAAATGGTTTCGAGCCAAGGTAAGTAATTAAGTAGTACTAGCTAGCTAGCTAGCTGCCATCTCTTTAATTATCATGCTTGATTAATTATTATCTGATCAAATTAAATTCCATTCTCGTAATAAAGGCCCTGAAGCAGGCGCAGGGGACTGATCTGTGTGCATTCCGTGTTTGCGAGAACATTCACATGATGGCGTCCGAAAGCAGCAGATCTCAAAGACAGGAATGGGTACGCTTGTCAGAACACTATTCACAATTTTTACACCATTATCTATATCTAGTCACACAACTAATACACATGCATATTGATCTCCTTCTTAACAGTTCAAAGAGGTGCGGGACAAGCTCCTAGAAACGGAGCACGTAGAAGCACTTCAAGAGGAAATAGCGGGATTTTTGCTCGACCAGGTCATAAATCCGAAGGGAGAATACTATTACCCGCTACCGCCCCCATCGACCAAGTCATGAACCACTTCCAATTGTCATCGTGCTCCGAAGGCACCAATCAGGCTAATGCCACTGGCTCCGAAGGCAACATGCATATGTAGGAGAAATTGTATATAGCTATACATGTGTGTATGTTTGAATTAATATGGTGGTTTGTGAGACATGATTGATGATATATATATGATTGGTTCTACTAGAAATTCTATTTATATATATATATATGCATAACGTGTACAATGTGTTGTACCGTAAAATACCAGCAAACGAAAAAGAATTAAAATGGAAAACACAAAATTAAATGAAAAAGAAATCACAAAACCAAAAACCCCCCAAACATTTTAGTACCGGTTGGTGTTACCAACCGGTACTAAAGGGCTCCCGGCCCCCGGAGCTGGCTCGTGCCACGTGGTTGCCCTTTAGCACCGGTTCATGCTGAACCGGTACTGAAGGGGGGGCCTTTAGTGTCGAACCTTTAGTGCCGGTTCCTAAACCGGCACTAAAGGGCCTTACGAACCGGTGCTATTGCCTGGTTCGCCACTAGTGGAATCCGGGCTGTAGCACTGGGCTAACAGGACTCTAGGGAACCTGGGCTGTAGCAGGCTAGGCATGACTCCGGAGGTCACCGCGTGACATTTCCCTAAAGGAACAGACACATGAACGAAATGAAACACATGCCGGCCAGTCAAGTGTCCTGAGCAGTAGTGCTGGGCTAGCAGGACTCCGGTGAACCATGCTGTAGCGTACTAATACGGCTCAAGAAGCACTAGACTACATTTCCCGATAAGAGAGGCTGCCAAGGATAAAAAACTAGATTGTCGGATCCCACTGTTGGGGAACGTAGCAGAAATTCAAAAAATTTCCTACGTGTCACCAAGATCTATCTATGGAGTAATCTAGCAACGAGTAAAGGAGACTGCATCTACATACCCTTGTAGATCGCTAAGCGGAAGCGTTCAAGAGAACGGGGTTGAAGGAGTCATACTCGTCGTGATCCAAATCACCGGAGATCCTAGTGCCGAACGGACGGCACCTCCGTGTTCAACACACGTACAGCCCGGTGACGTCTCCTACGCCTTGATCCAGCAAGGAGAGAGGGAGAGGTTGAGGAAGACTCCATCCAGCAGCAGCACAACGGCGTGGTGGTGGTGGAGGAGCGTGGTACTCTAGCAGGGCTTCGCCAAGCACCGCGAGATATGAGGAGAAAGAGAGGTAGGGCTGCGCTAGGGAGAGGTCAAGAACTCATGTGTGTTGGGCAGCCCAAACCTCAAGTATATATAGGGGGAGGGGAGGGGCTGCGCCCCCACCTAGGGTTCCCTCCCTAGTGGTGGCGGCAGCCCCCAGAACCCATCTGGGTGGCGGCCACAAGGGGGAGAGGGGGAGGCGCACCTGGGGTGGGCCTTAGGGCCCATCTGCCCTAGGGTTTGCCCCCCCCTTCCCTCTTGGAGGCGCCTTGGGCCCTTCTGGCGGGGCGCACCAGCCCACCTGGGGCTGGTACCCTCCCACACTTGGCCCATGTAGCCCTCCGGGGCTTGTGGCCCCACTTGGTGGACCCCCGTGACCCTCTCGGTGGTCCCGATACGTTACCGATAAACCCCGAAACTTTTCCGGCGACCAAAATAGGACTTCCCATATATAAATCTTTACCTCCGGACCATTCCGGAACTCCTCGTGACGTCCGAGATCTCATCTGGGACTCCGAACAACATTCGGTAACCACTTATATCTATTCCCTATAACCCTAGCGTCATCGAACCTTAAGTGTGTAGACCCTACGGGTTCGGGAAACATGCAGACATGACTGAGATAACTCTCTGGTCAATAACCAACAGCGGGATCTGGATACCCATGTTGGCTCCCACATGCTCCACGATGATCTCATCGGATGAACCATGATGTCATGGACTTAATCAATCCCGTATACAATTCCCTTTGTCTAGCGGTACGATACTTGCCCTTGATTCGATCATCGGTATCCCGATACCTTGTTCAATCTCGTTACCGGCAAGTCTCTTTACTCGTTCCGTAACACATCGTCCCGTGATCAACTCCTTGATCACATTGTGCACATTATGATGATGTCCTACCGAGTGGGCCCAGAGATACCTCTCCGTTTACACGGAGTGACAAATCCCAGTCTCGATTCGTGCCAACCCAACAGACACTTTCGGAGATACCTGTAGTGTACCTTTATAGCCACCCAGTTACGTTGTGACGTTTGGCACACCCAAAGCACTCCTACGGTATCCGGGAGTTGCACAATCTCATGGTCTAAGGAAATAATACTTGACATTAGAAAAACTTTTGCATACGAACTACACGATCTTTGTGCTAGGCTTAGGATTGGGTCTTGTCCATCACATCATTCTCCTAATGATGTGATCCCGTTATCAACGACATCCAATGTCCATGGTCAGGAAACCGTAACCATCTATTGATCAACGAGCTAGTCAACTAGAGGCTTACTTGGGACATGGTGTTGTCTATCTATCCACACATGTATCTGAGTTTCCTATCAATACAATTCTAGCATGGATAATAAACGATTATCATGAACAAGGAAATATAATAATAACCAATTTATTATTGCCTCTAGGGCATATTTCCAACAGTCTCCCACTTGCACTAGAGTAAATAATCCAGTTCACATCGCTATGTGATTAACACTTAAGGTCACATCCCCATGTGACTAACACCCAAAGAGTTATGGGTTTGATCATGTTATTCTTGTGAGAGAGGTTTCAGTCAACAGGTCTGCAACATTCAGATCCGTATGTACTTTGCAAATTTCTATGTCATCTTGTAGATGCAACTACTATGCTACATTTGGAGCCATTTCAAATAACTGTTCTACTTGGAGCTATTCTAAATTGTTGCTCCATTATACGTATCCGGTATCTCTACTCAGACCTATCCGGATAGGTGTTAAGCTTGCATCGACGTAACTCTTTACGTCAAACTCTTTATCACCTCCATAACCGAGAAACATATCCTTATTCCTCTAAGGATAATTTAGACCACTATCTGGTGATCTACTCCTAGATCACCTTTGTACCCTCTTGCCATATATGTGGCAAGGCACACATCAGGTGCGGTACTTAGCATGGCATACCGTATCGAGCCTATGACAAAAGCATAGGGGACGACCTTCGTCCTTCCTCTTTCTTCTGCCGTGGTCGAGCTTTAAGTCTTAACTTCATACCTTACAACTCAGGCAAGAACTCCTTCTTTGACTGATCCATCTTGAACACCTTCAAGATCATGTTAAGGTATGTGCTCATTTGAATGTACCATTAAGCATTTTGATCTATCCTTATAGATCTTGATGCTCAATGTTCAAGTAGCTTAATCCAGGCTTTCCATTGAAAAAAACTTTCCAAATAACCCTATATGCTTTCCAGAAATACTACGTCATTTCTGATCAACAATATGTCAACAACATATAATCATCAGAAATTCTATAGTGCTCCCACTCACTTCTTTGGAAATACAAGTTTCTCATAAACTTTGTATACACCCAAAATCTTTGATCATCTCATCAAAGCATACATTCCAACTCCGAGATGCTTACTCCAGTCCTTAGAAGGATTGCTGGAGCTTTGCATACTTGTTAGCATCTTTCGGGATTGACAAAACCTTCCGGTTGTATCACATACAACCTTTCCTCAAGAAAATCATCGACGAAACAATGTTTTCACATCCTATATGCAAGATTTCATAAATAATGCAGTAATCGCTAATATAATTCCAACAGACTCTTAGCATTGCTATGAGTGAGAAAGTCTCATCGTAGTCAACTCCTTGAACTTGTCAAAAAACATCTTAACGACAAGTCGAGCTTTCTTAATGGTGATAATTACCATCATTATCCGTCTTCCTTTTAAAATCCGTATGTACCTAACAGCCTTAGGACCATCAAGTAGTTCTTCCAAAGCCTACACTTTGTTTTTCATATATGGATCCTCTCTCAGATTATATGGCCTCGAGCCATTTTGGAATCCAGGCCCACCATCGCTTCTCCATAGCTCGTAGGTTCATTGTTGTCTAGCAACATGACTTCCAAGACAGGATTATGTACCACTCTGAAGTAGTACGCATCCTTGTCATCCCACGAGGTTTGGTAGTCACTTGATCTGAAGTTTCATGATCACTATCATAAGCTTCCACTTCAATTGGTGTAGGTGCCACAGGAACAACTCCCTGTGCCCTGCCACACACTAGTTGAAGAGACGGTTCAATAACCTCATCAAGTCTCCACCATCCTCCCACTCAATTCTTTCGAGAGAAACTTTTCCTCGAGAAAGGACCCGGTTCTAGAAACAATCCCTTATTGCTTTCGGATCTAAGACAGGAGGTATACCCAACTGTTTTGGGTGTCCTATGAAGATGCATTTATCCGCTTTGGGTTCGAGCTTATCATCCTGAAACTTTTTCACATAAGCGTCGCAGCCCCAAACTTTTAAGAAATGACATCTTAGGTTTCTCTAAACCATAGTTCATACGGTGTCATCTCATCGGAATTACGTGGTGCCCTATTTAAAGTGAATGTGGTTGTCTCTAATGCCTAATCCATAAACTATCATGGTAATTCGATAAGAGACATCATGGTATGCATCATATCCAATAGGGTGCAGTTATGATGTTCGGACACACCATCACACTATGGTGTTCTAGGCTGTATTAGTTGTGAAACAATTTCCACAATGTCTTAATTCTGTGCCAAACTCGTAATTCAGATATTCATCTCTATGATCATATCATAGATATTTTATCCTCTTGTCACGACGATCTTTCAACTTCACCCTGAAATTACTTGAACCTTTCAATAATTCAGACTCGTGATTCATCAAGTAAATATACTCAACATCTACTCAAATCATCTGTGAAGTAAGAACATAACGATATCCACTACACGCCTCAACACTCATTGGACTGCACACATCAAAATGTATTACTTCCAACAAGTTGCTTTCTAGTTCCATTTTACTGAAAACGAGGCTTTCAGTCATCTTGCCCATGTGGTATGATTTGCATGTCTCAAGTGATTCAAACTCAAGTGACTCCAAACGGTCCATTTGCATGGAGTTTCTTCATGCATATACACCAATAGACATGGTTCGCATGTCTCAAACTTTTCAAAAACGAGTGAGCCCAAAGATCCATCAACATGGAGCTTCTTCATGCGTTTTATACCAATATGACTTACATGGCAGTGCCACAAGTAGGTGGTACTATCACTACTATCTTATATCTTTTAGCATGGACATGTGTATCACTACGATCGAGATTCAATAAACCATTCATTTTAGGTGCAAGACCGTTAAAGGTATTATTCAAATAAGCAGAGTAACCATTATTCTCCTTAAATGAATAAACGTATTGCGATAGACATAATCCAATCATGTCTATGCTCAATGAAAACACCAATCTCGATGGTAGAGGGAGCGTGTGATGCTTGCTCACATCAAGCTTGGGAAAAACTTCCAACACATATCGCCAGCTCACCTTTAGCTAGTCTCCGTTTACTCCGCAGCCTTTTATTTCGAGTTTATGAACACTTAGCAACCGAACCGGTATCTAATACCATGGTGCTACTAGGAGTACTAGTAAAGTACACATTAACACAATGTATATCCAATATACTTCTATCGACCTTGCCAGCCTTCTCATCTACCAAGTATCTAGGGTAATTCTGCTCCAGTGGCTGTTCCCCTTATTACAGAAGAACTTAGTCTCGGGTTTGGGTTCAACCTTGGGTTTCTTCACTAGAGCAGCAGCTGATTTGCCGTTTCATGAAGTATCCCTTCTTGCCCTTGCCCTTTTTGAAACTAGTGGTTTCACCAACCATCAACAATTGATGCTCCTTTTTGATTTCTACTTTGTGGTGTCAAACATCACGAATATCTCAAGGATCATCATATATGTCCCTGATATATTATAGTTCATCACGAAGCTCTAGTAGCTTGGTGGTAATGAGTTCGGAGAAACATCACTATCTCATCTGGAAGATCAACTCCCACTCGATTCAAATGATTGTTGTACTCAGACAATCTGAGCACAAGCTCAACAATTGAGATTTTCTCCCTTGGTTTGCAGGCTAAGAAAATCGTCGGAGGTCTTATACCTCTTGACGTGGGCACGAGCCTGAAATCCCAATTTCAGCCCTCGAAACATCTCATATGTTTCGCAACATTTCAAAAACGTCTTCGATGCCTCAACTCTAAACCGTTTAACTGAACTATCACGTAGTTGTCAAAATGTGTATGTCAGATGTTCGCAACACCCACAGACGACGTTCAAGGTTCAGCACACTGAGCGGTGCATTAAGGACATAAGCCTTCAATGAAGCAATGAGGACAATCCTCAGTTTACGGACCTAGTCCACATAATTGCTACTATTAACTTTCAACTAAATTTTCTCTAGGAACATATCTAAATAGTAGAACTGAAGCGCGAGCTACGACATAATTTGCGAAGACCTTTTGACTATGTTTAGGATAATTAAGTTCATCGTATGAACTCCCACTCAGATAGACATCCCTCTAGTCATCTAAGTGATTACATGATCCGAGTCAACTAGGCCGTGTCCGATCATCACGTGAGACGGACTAGTCATCATCGGTGAACATCTCCATGTTGATCGTATCTACCATAGGACTCTTGTTCGACCTTTCGGTCTTCTGTGTTCCGAGGCCATGTCTGTACATGCTAGGCTCGTCAAGTCAACCTAAGTGTTTGCATGTGTAAATATGTCTTACACCCGTTGTATGTGAACGTTGGAATCTATCACACCCGATCATCACTGGTGCTTGGAAACAACGAACTGTCGCAACGGTGCACGGTTAGGGGGGACACTTTCTTGAAATTATTACGAGGGATCATCTTATTTACTACCGTCGTTCTAAGTAAAAAAGATGCAAAAACATGATAAACATCACATGCAATCAAATAATAGTGACATGATATGGCCAATATCATATAGCTCCTTTGATCTCCATCTTGGGGCTCCATGATCATCTTGTCAGCGTCATGACACCATGATCTCCATCATCGTGTCTCCATGAAGTTGCTCGCCAACTATTACTTCTACTACTATGGATAACAGGTTTAGCAATAAAGTAAAGTAATTTACATGGCATTTCTTAATGACACGCAGGTCATACAAAAAATAAAGACAACTCCTATGGCTCCTGCCGGTTGTCATACTCATCGACATGCAAGTCGTGATTCCTATTACAAGAACATGATCTCATATGTCACATATATATCATTCATCACATCCTTTGGCCATATCACATCACAAAACACTTGCTGCAAAAACAAGTTAGACGTCCTCTAATTGTTGTTGCAAGTTTTTACGTGGCTGCTATAGGTTTCTAGCAAGAACGTTTCTTACCTATGCCAAAACCACAACATGAATTGCCAATTTCTATTTACCCTTCATAAGGACCCTGTTCATCGAATCCGATCCGACTAAAGTGGGAGAGACAGACACCCGCCAGCCACCTTATGCAACTAGTGCATGTCAGTCCGTGGAACCGGTCTCACGTAAGCGTACGTCTAAGGTTGGTCCGGGCCGCTTCCTCCCACGATGCCGCCGAATCAAGATAAGAATAGTAACGGCAAGATAATTAACAATATCGACGCCCACAACTACTTTGTGTTCTAATCATGCATAGTAACTACGCATAGACCTAGCTCTGATACCACTGTTGGGGAACGTAGCAGAAATTCAAAAAAATTCCTACGTGTCACCAAGATCTATCTATGGAGTAATCTAGAAACGAGGGAAGGAGAGTGCATCTACATACCCTTGTAGATCGCTAAGCGGAAGCGTTCAAGAGAACGGGGTTGAAGGAGTCATACTCGTCGTGATCCAAATCACAGGAGATCCTAGTGCCGAACGGATGGCACCTCCGTGTTCAACACATGTAAAGCCCGGTGACGTCTCCTAGGCCTTGATCCAGCAAGGAGAGAGGGAGAGGTTGAGGAAGAATCCATCCAGCAGCAGCACAACGGCGTGGTGGTGGTGGAGGAGCGTGGTACTCCAGCAGGGCTTCGCCAAGCACCGCGAGATATGAGGAGAAAGAGAGGTAGGGCTGCGCCAGGGAGAGGTCAAGAACTCATGTGTGTTGGGCAGCCCAAACCTCAAGTATATATAGGGGAGGGGAGGGGCTGCGCCCCCACCTAGGGTTCCCTCCCTAGGGGTGGCGGCAGGCCCCAGATCCCATATGGGTGGCGGCCATAAGGGGGGGAGGGGGAGGCGCACCTTGGGTGGGCCTTAGGACCCATCTGCCGTAGGGTTTGCCCCCCTTCCCTCTTGGAGGCGCCTTGGGCCCTTGTGGGGGCGCACCAGCCCACCTGGGGCTCGTCCCCTCCCACACTTGGCCCATGTAGCCCTCCGGGGCTTGTGGCCCCACTTGGTGGACCCCCGGGACCCTCACGGTGGTCCCGGTACGTTACCGATAAACTCCGAAACTTTTCCTGCGACCAAAAGAGGACTTCCCATATATAAATCTTTACCTCCGGACCATTCCGGAACTCCTCGTGACGTCCGAGATCTCATCCGGGACTCGGAACAACATTCGGTAACCACGTATATCTATTCCCTATAACCCTAGCGTCATCGAACCTTAAGTGTGTAGACCCTACGGGTTCGGGAAACATGCAGACATGACCAAGATAACTCTCTGGTCAATAACCAACAGCGGGATCTGGATACCCATGTTGGCTCCCACATGCTCCAGGATGATCTCATTGGATGAACCACGATGTCATGGACTTAATCAATCCCGTATACAATTCCCTTTGTCTAGCGGTACGATACTTGCCCGAGATTCGATCGTCAGTATCCCGATACCTTGTTCAATCTCGTTACCGGCAAGTCTCTTTACTCGTTCCGTAACACATCATCTCGTGATCAACTCCTTGATCACATTGTGCACATTATGATGATGTCCTACCGAGTGGGCCTAGAGATACCTCTCTGTTTACACAGAGTGACAAATCCCAGTCTCGATTCGTGCCAACCCAACAGACACTTTCGGAGATACCTGTAGTGTACCTTTATAGCCACCCAGTTACGTTGTGACGTTTGGCACACCCAAAGAACTCCTATGGTATCCGGGAGTTGCACAATCTCATGGTCTAAGGAAATGATACTTGACATTAGAAAAGCTTTAGCATACGAACTACACGATCTTTGTGCTAGGCTTAGGATTGGGTCTTGTCCATCACATCATTCTCCTAATGATGTGATCCCGTTATCAACGACATCCAATGTCCATGGTCAGGAAACCGTAACCATCTATTGATCAACGAGCTAGTCAACTAAAGGCTTACTAGGGACATGGTGTTGTCTATGTATCCACACATGTATCTGAGTTTCCTATCAATACAATTCTAGCATGGATAATAAACAATTATCACGAACAAGGAAATATAATAATAACCAATTTATTATTGCCTCTAGGGCATATTTCCAACACCTCACAAATAGCAATACACGTCACACGTACGCATAACATGCAAGTATGTGCTGTACAACATGGCATCACAACATAATGCAGCTCATATAGATAAAGGCCCAGAAGAGCCACATAGCATTAAATACACACAAGGGTCACATGACCCATCATTCAGAGCATACAAGCAACGGAAGCATTACATGTCTGAGTACAGACAACTACAAAAGAAAAAGGCTGAGAAGCCTGACCATCTACAAGTCCCTCCCAAGGGTACAAGATCGTAGCTGACGTAACAAGCTACTCGTCGAAGTCCAAGCGGTACTACTAGTGAGACAGATGCCCACCTGCAAAACATAAATAAAGCAAATGTGAGTACAAAGGTACTCAGCAAGACTTACATCAGATCCTATCATACATGCATTTGTATCAGGAAGGTAATGTGGGGTTTAGTTGCAGCAAGCCAGCTTTCACTCAGTGGCTATCATGTTCTACGACAACGAGAAACTTCTTTGAGGTGAGGCAGCGCACACGAGTCCACTAATCACCACATCAATGCACTACTATGGATTCATCCTCGTCTCCTTATGAGAAGGCCATCCATAGCACTCACACTTGTCTTGAGCATTTTAGAGTATCCATTTCAAGTTGTCTATGTACCACGTAAGCATCCAAGAAGTCCATAACCGAGGACACGGCTATTCGAATAGATCATGATAACCCTACAGGGGTGTACTTCTTCACACATGCTCTCACCACTTACCACCATTTACACGACGTGTACTTGGCAACCTTCAAGCGGAAGCCCAGCAAGGGTGTCGGCCACGACCTGACTGACCACGCAAGTCTCTCATCCAGGTTTATCGCCTATTCGGGTTCCATCCGCAAGGAGATCCGGCCGGGGTGTCGCTCACGGCCCCAAACGATGTGAGCAGGGTTCCCACGCCCACCATTCGGGTGCCACTTGGTACACCGTGCCGCTGTGCCTAGTCTGTCCCAAGCCCACCTGGCCGTGTGCCACTTCGTAGACTACTAACACTACCTACAAACACCAGAAACTATTTGCAACTCCTAGACAGAGATCAAGTTGGCTAATAAGTCGAGAGAGCTTGGAGCGCCCGGAGCCCAATGTGTGGTAGTAACTAGTCATTGGACAACTTACATAGAACTCAGTTCTTAAGGACGGTTCTAGTGAGACAACCCACCATGTACTCCCACATGGCCTCTCACCGCTACCTTTACCAAATCGTGTTCACATGGTTAACTCTCAGCACCAGAACATATCATACCACTCTAATTCATTCCCGATGAATCAGACCTGACAAAACTCTAAGCAGTAGAAGGCATGGCATGACAAGAACACAACATGGCTCAATCAACTCCTACACATGCTAGTGGGTTTTAACTATTTACTCTGGCAATGACAGGTCATGCAGAGGAATGGGTTCAACTACCGCAGCATAAAGTAGCAGTTGAATCATTATTGTCCTAATGCAATAAATGAGAGTAGGAGCGAGAGAGTAGGATTGTATCGAAATGAACAAGGGGGGTTTGCTTGCCTGGTAGATCAAAAAGGAAGGCACTACTCCTCAGACGGGTACTCTGGAACGGTCTTCGGAGCAGGACCTATCGAGAAGGAACGGTGTCGGTAATCAATACACAACCATATGCAACAATATGATTCATGATCATGGCATGAATATGTGATGTTGATTGAGCTAATTAATGAAACTAGCTTTTATTTGGATGAAACCCATTTGAACCAAAGATTCAAATGCATCTCCAAAATAAGCTCTTTATACAAGCCATTTTTGTGTTTCACTTATACAGTAGGTATAAGTTGGTTTGACATGCATGAAACTGGTGCAGATGGGTAGATTGAATTTTTCTGATAATTTTTCATATATAAATTATTTCAATCTGAGCTACGGTTGAATTTATATGAATTTTTGAAGTTTTGAATATATTCTGGAATTTCCTGATTTATTATAAAACCAGAAAATGATATATTGCGTCAGCACAGCGTCATGCTTACGTCAGCAGGTCAATGGCGCTGACCAAGTCAAACCTGACGTGTGGGGTCCACACGTCAGTGACTCGGTTAGTTAACAGGGGGGGTTTATTTAGTCTAATTAGGATTATTGGGCGCCGGGCCCACTGGTCAGCGACTAACTAGCTAACTAACCTAGGTTAATAAGTGTTAAACTAATACTAACTAAAAATGTCAGGGGGGTGGCCCACGCGTCAGTGACACAAGGGGGAGGGTTAAACCCCGGTCAGTGGGTCAAACCCGCCGGCGACTCGACGCCGGCGAGGCCAGACGCGGCGGAGGGCATCGAAAATCGCCATCCGGCGACCAAACGCGTGGCGGAGACCACAGAGGCGAAGCCCGCGCTGGTCCGCACTGATCGGAGCAAGTGGGAGAGGCGGGGCGGCCGGAGCGAAGCTCGGGGCGGCGGCCGGAGTTCGTCTTCGAGCGGGAGCGGGCTGTGGGGCACGGGGAGGCCACCCGAGGGGCTCTGCGGCACCCTTGTGGCACCAGGAGCACCATGGGGTGCTCGGTTTGGGCGGAGGCGGGCCGATACGACGATGGCGACATGGACGGCGGCGAAGCGCTACGGACATGGCGGGGGGAACGATGCTATGGCGCGCGAGCAACTAAGCGGAGAGGGGGGAATGGTGGCGGGGCTCACCACGTATCCGGTGGAGGCGTCAGAGAGCTCGGGGGAGGTCCAACGGTGACGAATTGACGGTGGCGGATAGCGGAGCCCGAGGAGGAACACGATGGCGATGGCGGCCATGCAGGCCGTCCGGAGGTGCGTGGCTCAACGGAGAGGACGAGGATGACGGCTAGAAGCTGTTGGACTTGTCGGAGAGGCGAGGCCGTGGCGGTGGGCGCGGCAACGGCGTGCGGCGGCGACGGTGGTGCTCGGGCGTTCGTGGGAGAGGGCGACAGAAGCGGGGAGGAGGACTGGAGAGAGCGAGAGAGGCCTGGGGGGTTGCATGGCGTCGTTCGCTGCGGCCAGGGCGTTGAGGAAGAGGCCAGGCAGGCAGCTCGCGTGGCGCGTGAAGCGTGCGCGCGCGCCGGACACACGCCCATCCTCCTGGCGGGAGGACAACAACAGGGGAGGGGCAGGTGGGCTGGGCTGGCCAACTGGGCCGGCCAGGCCGCATAGTGACGGGCTGCACAGATATGTGGCCCAGGCAAGTTTCTTTCCTATTTTTGTTTTGTTTTCTATTTTCTAACATTTGTTTTGATTTAATGGAAATACTAAACCAATTTATTTCTTCTGAAAATTATTGTAGGAACTAATTGGATTATTCCAAAGCCTCACCGTAAAAATCAGAATTATTGGACATATAATATATATATAACATATATATATATATCCAGTGCAAATAATTATTGCATTAATTCCAAATGGCCAAAATAAATATTTATGAGTTCCTGCAAATATTGGTTTAAATTTTACCTCTAACCAATATTTTCAAAGAGCAACATGAACATTTTCTTGGACCTTTTTGGAGCAACTTTTATCTGGGTTATTTCCAGAAATGATTTCTGAGGGTTTCACAAATCCCCATTTCAAATTTAAATGAAATTTAAACATGATGCACAATGACTAGCTGGTCTAGGTCATACCAGAGCTAGGGATGTGACAACTCACCCCTACTCGAAAAAATCTCGTCCCGAGATTCAGGAGTTGGCGGATAGAAAGTGGGGTACTCAAGTCAAAGACGATCTTCACGCTCCCAGGTAGCTTCTCTCTCGGAATGATGAGACCACTGAACCTTGAGAAACTTGATGTTATGACGTCGAGTGACACGCTCTGCTTGATCTAGAATGCGGACGGGGTACTCTCGATAAGTGAGGTTATCTTGGAGATCAAGCGTTTCATGGTCCACTCCGCGGATGGGATCCGAGAAGCAATGCCTGAGTTGAGAGACGTGGAAGACATCATGAACTCAAGAAAGATGTGGGGGTAGTTCCAACTGGTAGGCAACCTCTCCTCATTTAGCGAGAATGAGAAAGGGACCAATATAATGAGGAGCCAACTTGCCCTTGATACCGAAACGATGGGTACCCTTCAAAGGGGTAACCCGAAGGTAAGCCTTATCGCCAGCTTCATAAGCCACTTCCTTATGACTACGGTCATACTGGCTCTTTTGACAAGATTGGGCTGTTTTCAAATTCTCACGAATGATGCGAACTTGCTCTTCCGCCTCCTGAATCATGTCCGGTCCAAACAATTGTCTTTCACAGGTTTCTGACCAGTTCAAAGGTGTTCAACATCTTCGTCCATACAGAACCTAAAAAGGAGCTTTCTTGAGGCTGGATTGGTAGCTATTGTTATAAGCAAACTCGGCGAAGGGACGACACTTCTCCCAATCCATACCGAATGAGATAACACAAGCTCTAAGCATGTCTTCGAGAATTTGGTTGACCCTTTCCACCTGACCACTTGATTGAGGGTGGAAAGCGGTACTGAAGGAAAGATGGGTGCCCATGGCAGTTTGGAAACTCTCCCAGAAATGAGAGGTGAAAAGAATACCACGGTCTGAATTGATCTCTAGTGGGACACCATCAAGTGAAACTATTCGAGAAATATATAAGTCAGCGAGCTGACTAGCAGTGATACTCTCTCGAACAGGTAGGAAGTGAGCCACTTTGGAAAGATGATCAATGACTACGAAGATAGAATTATTCCCTTTCTTGGTCCTGGGAAAACCGGTGATGAAGTCCATACCAACTTTATCCCATTTCCATTCAGGAATAGCTAAAGGCTGAAGGGTGCCAGCAGGCCTTCGATGCTCTGCCTTAACGCGACGACAAACATCGTAGTTAGCAATAAACTGAGCAATTTCTCTCTTCATCCTAGTCCACCAGAACCTCTGGCGTAGGTCCTGATACATCTTAGTACTACCGGGATGAATCGTGAGAGGAGATTCATGGGCCTCCTTAAGAATCAGTTGTCGCAGATGTTGATTCTTGGGAACCACCAAGCGATTCTCAAAGGAAACAACACCTCGATCATCTAAGGAGAAACTGCCACCAACTCCCTTGTCAATGTTTCTCTTGATCCGGGAAATTCCCGTATCCTGCTTCTGAGCAGAGATGATCCGATCCACAAGAGTAGGTTTCACCACCAAGGTAGAAATGAATCCGTGAGGAGCAATGTGAAAGTTGAGCTTACATAACTCCTCATGGAGAAGTGGTTGGCTCTGTTGCAACATGAGATTGTTGCAATAGAACTTACGACTTAGTGCATCAGCCATGACAATTCCCTTGCCTAGGGTGTAGGTAATCCCTAAGTCGTAATCTGAGAACAACTCCAACCAACGTCTTTGCCTAAGGTTCAAATCTGGTTGGGTGAAGATATACTTGAGACTCTGGTGATCGGTGTAAATCTCGCAACGCTTACCAAGAAGGTAATGTCGCCAGGTCTTAAGTGCATAGACTACGACTACAAGCTCTAGATCATGTGTAGGATAATTCTCCTCATGTGGATGCAACTATCGAGATGCATAGGCAATCACATGGCGATCTCACATAAGAATGCAACCTAGTCCCTGTCGTGAGGCGTCGCAGTAGATAACGAAGCTTTAGTGAAATCCGGTGGCACAAGTATGGGAGCAGAAGTCAGGCGTCTTTTCAGTTCCTGAAAACTGTGCTCACACTATGGGGACCACTCAAACTTTTTATCTTTCTTGAGAAGTTCCGTGAGAGGTTTGGCCACTTTGGAGAAGTTCTGAACAAAGCGGCGAAAATAACTGGCTAGACCAAGGAAACTCCTAACTTGCTTAACTGTTTCAGGCGGAATCCAATCAAGAACGGCCTGAACTCTCTCGGGATTGATAGCAATGCCCTTACCATAGATTACGTGGCCGAGATAGGTCACTTTTGGTAACCAAAATTCGCACTTGGAGAACTTGGCATAAAGGCGGTGCTCTCTGAGTTTTTCTAACACAAGTCTAAGATGTTCGGCATGCTCTTCCTCGTTCTTTGAGTAAATAAGGATATCATCGAGGTAAACCACGACGAACTTATCTAAGTACTCCATGAAGATCGAGTTCATCAAGCGGGAGAATGTAGCTGGAGCATTGGTTAGACTGAAGGACATGACGGTCTACTCATACTGGCCATAACGAGTGACAAAAGCCGTCTTAGGAATGTCCCCGTTTGTAATCTTGATTTGATGGTAGCCTAACCTCAAATCCATCTTGGAAAAGACTGAGGATCCAGCGAGCTGATCATACAGGTCGTTGATCCTGGGGAGCGGATACTTGTTCTTTATCGTGACTAAATTAACGAGACGATAATCTACAACCATCCGGTCTGTACCATCCTTCTTCTTGACGAAGTGGACGGGGCAAGCCCAAGGAGAAGAACTAGGACAGATGAAATCCTTTTGCAAGGACTCATCAAGTTGTTTCTTAAGCTCAGCTAGTTCTAAGAGTGCCATCTTGTAAGGTCTCCTAGAAATTGGGGCGGTTCCTGGGAGAAGATCTATGACAAACTCTACATCCCTGTCAGGTGGAATACCTGGCAGTTCTTCAGGAAAGACATCCGGAAAGTCAAGGACTACCGGGATATCTTCAAGGTCTGGAAGAGGGCTGGCATTAAGAGAATAGAGTTGGCGCTTTGTAACTCTAGTGGAGACAGTGACTATCTTGCCAGATGGGTGTGTAAGCTGAACAGACCTTGTGTACCAAACAATCTTGGCATAATGAGCTTTCATCCAGTCCATACCCAAGATGATGTTAATATTCGTAGACTTGAGGGCTATAAGTGATGCAAGGAATGCAAGTCTGCAACAAGGATTTCATTACCATGGCTTACACTAGAATTTTGCCATTTGGATCCAGGAGTTTGATTGACTAGTGGAGAGGGCATATCACAAAATGAAATGTTGTGCAAGTTATTATAGCTTTCAGAAATGAAGGAGTGAGATGCTCCCGTGTCGAACAGAACCGATGCTGGATAACAATTGACAAGGAGTGTACCAAGAACAACATCCGGATCATCATGAGCGTCTTTAGCTGAGACGTGATGCGCACATCCACGTTCACTGGGAGCTGACTTGACACTAATCATCTTGCATGATGGCTTACCACGGCCAACAGACTTCTCTGGCTGGGGTGGAGCATAGTTAGTTTGAGAGCAGTCACGTGCATAGTCTCCTAGCTCTCTGCATGTGAAGCAAGTCCCTGAAGTAGGACGTGGACCCGCATTGACAAGCGGTCTACCACTAGGCCAGGGTGGAGCATGTAACTGAACTAGGTGAGGCACCACATAAGAGGGCCTCGGTGAATAACCGGGTGGAAGTGCGGAGTTCGGAACCCAAATCCAACGCTTCTGCGAACTAGAATCGGAGGAGGAACCCAAATCACGAGTGTGCTTACGGGACTCCTCGTAAGTGAGTTGAGCTGTCTCTGCATTAATGGCCTTGTTCACAAGAGCCTGGAATGTATTGCAATGATGCAAGTGGAGATCACGATGCAACTTGGGGTTGAGACCCTTCCGGAACCTAGCCTGCTTCTTGGCGTCTGTGGACACCTCTTCTGTAGCATAGCGGGCAAGGTTCTCAAACTCTCTACTGTAAGCATCAACAGCCATCTTATCCTGGGTGAAACTACAGAACTCTTCTCTCTTGCGGTCAGTGAGAGCCTGACTAATGTGATGCTCGCGAAAAGCCTCAGTGAAATCTCTCCAGGTGGTTATCTGGCCAGTTGGAAGCATAGCCTCATAGTTCTGCCACAAAAGACTAGCAGGACCTTCCAGATGATAAGCAGCGTAGGTGACCTTGTCACTTTAAGCTACGTTCACAGAACGCAGCTTGTGAGTGATACTACGAAGCCAGTCATCTGCATCGAGTGGTTCAATGGAATGATGGAAGGTAGGTGGTTTTAGGCCAATGAAGTCATGAATGGACACAAACTCTTTGTGCTGATGGGAGGTGTTCTCCTCAATATGTGCTAGCAAACGGTTAGACTCTCGCTTGTTCTTCTCCATCTCTAACATGAACTCTGCCAATGAAGACTGGTCTGGAGGATCCTCATCCCTACCATCTCCGGGGTTCTGGCTACGAGCAGCAGAATTTCGGTTAACCGGCAACATCCTGAAGAACGAAACCAAGGAAACAAGGATGGATTCAGCATCATCATAAGGATGTAGAAGGTAGCACAAGAATTTAGTATCTCCCAAACTCCTAGTACAATTCCGGCAGCATAACGGTAGTAAAATGCTCAAAATGAGACATTCTGCAAAAGACGGGGTAGTACCATAATCAACATCATCACTCAAGGTTCTGAGATCATACTAAACAGACTACACCGGAAGTACTTGAAAACTGGAATATGACTCTGATCAACCAATCCTATGGGACTACGGAGTAGTAACACGTGATCCTGATAGACAGAAGAGGAAGCCTAGTTCCTTAACCACGTAGGAAAGATAGGATGACTTAGATCAGAAGGGCATGAGGTATACGGAGTAAAAAAGAGCCTTACGTTCCCTTCCACAATCAATTCCCTTACATAACTAAAGAATTTCTAGACTCAACTTCGACCAGGTTGGCTTGGAAATCCTACAGGCAGTCAGGCTCTGATACCAAAGCTGTCAAGACCCTGATTCTAAGTCACACCGATCTAGCCTGTAACACCTCATATCACTTTGCGGCCTCACGCACGGTATTCCCACGGGTGTCGCCTTACCATGGCCCGGGACCGTTTGCGCCTTTTGGCTCATGTATATGATAGTGTCGCTCGCATCCATATGACAGAGAACCCGGGCCGACATGGCTAGTCGTAAACCCAAAGCGGCACTAACCTATTGGGACTGGCATACATAATTCACATCGAGCATGTTGGTCAGCAGCGTGTGAATCCGGGCTGTAGCACTAGGCTAACAGGACTTTGGGGAACCCAGGCTGTAGCAGGCTAGGCAGGACTCCGGAGGTCACCGCGTGACATTTCCCCAAAGGGACAGACACAGGAACGGAATGAAACACATGCCGGCCAGTGAAGTGTCCTGAGCAGTAGTGCTGGGCTAGCAGGACTCCGGTGAACCGGGCTGTAGCGGACTACTATGACTCAAGAAGCACTAGACTACATTTCCCCATAAGAGAGGCTGCCAAGGATAAACAACTAGATTGTCGGATCCCACACATAGCAATACACGTCACACGTACGCACAACATGCAAGTATGTGCGGTACAACATGGCATCACAACATAACGCAACTCATATAGATAAAGGCCCAGAAGAGCCACTGTTGGAAATATGCCCTAGAGGCAATAATAAAAGCATTATTATTATATTTCCTTGTTCATGATAATTGTCTTTATTCATGCTATAATTGTGTTATCCAGAAATCATAATACATGTGTGAATAATAGACACCAACATGTCCCTAGTAAGCCTCTAGTTGACTAGCTCGTTGATCAATAGATAGTCATGGTTTCCTGACTATGGACATTGGATGTCATTGATAACGAGATCACATCATTAGGAGAATGATGTGATGGACAAGACCCAATCCTAAACATAGCATAAGATCGTATAGTTCGTTTGCTAGAGTTTTTCCAATGTCAAGTATCCTTTCCTTAGACCATGAGATCATGTAACTCCCGGATACCGTAGGACTGCTTTGGGTGTACCAAACATCACAATGTAACTGAGTGACTATAAAGGTATACTACGGGTATCTCCGAAAGTGTCTGTTGGGTTGACACGGATCAAGACTGGGATTTGTCACTCCGTATGACGGAGAGGTATCACTGGGCCCACTCAGTAATGCATCATCATTATGAGCTCAAAGTGACCAAGTGTCTGGTCACAGGATCATGCATTACGGTATGAGTAAAGTGACTTGCCGGTAACGAGATTGAACAAGGTATTGGGATACGGACGATCGAATCTCGGGCAAGTAACATACCGATTGACAAAGGGAATTGTATACGGGGTTGCTTGAATCCTCGACATCGTGGTTCATACGATGAGATCATCGAGGAGCATGTGGGAGCCAACATGGGTATCCAGATCCCGCTGTTGGTTATTGACCGGAGAGCAATCTCGGTCATGTCTACATGTCTCCCGAACCCGTAGGGTCTACACACTTAAGGTCCGGTGACGCTAGGGTTGTAAAGATATGCATACGTAGTAATCCGAAAGTTGTTCGGAGTCCCGGATGAGATCCCGGACGTCACGAGGAGTTCCGGAATGGTCCGGAGGTAAAGAATTATATATAGCAAGTGCAGTTTTGGCCATCGGGAAAGTTTCGGGGGTCACCGGTATTGTACCGGGACCACCGGATGGGTCCTGGGGGTCCACCGGGTGGGGCCACCCATCCCGGAGGGCCCCATGGGCTGAAGTGGGAGGGGAACCAGCCCTTAGTGGGCTGGTGCGCCCACCTAGGCCCACCCCCTGCGCCTAGGGTTGGAACCCTAGGGTGGGGGGGCGCCCCACTTGCCTTGGGGGGCACTCCACCCCCTTGGCCGCCGCCCCCTTGGAAATTGGATCTCCCAAGGGTCGGCGCCCCCCCCCCAGGGGGCCTATATAAAGGGGGGGAGGGAGGGGGCAGCCGCACCCTTTGCATCTTGGCGCCCCCCTCTCCCCTGCTACACCTCCCCCTCTCGCGCAGACGCTCGGCGAAGCCCTGCTGCACGTGACAGCTGCATCCACCACCACGCCGTCGTGCTGCTAGATCTTCATCAACCTCTCCTTCCCCCTTGCTGGATCAAGAAGGAGGAGACGTCATCCACTCCGTACGTGTGTTGAACGCGGAGGTGCCGTCCGTTCGGCGCTTGATCATCAGTGATTTGGATCACGGCGAGTACGACTCCATCATCCACGTTCTAGTGAACGCTTCCGCTCGTGATCTACAAAGGTATGTAGATGCATCCGATCACTCGTTGCTAGATGAACTCATAGATGGATCTTGGTGAAACCGTAGGAAATTTTTTGTTTTCTGCAATGTTCTCCAACAGTGGCATCATGAGCTAGGTCTATGCATACTTCTCTTTGCACGAGTAGAACACAATTTGTTGTGGGCGTAGATGTTGTCAACTTTCTTGCCGCTACTAGTCTTATCTTGCTTCAGCGGTATTGTGGGATGAAGCGGCCCGGACCAACCTTACACGTACTCTTACGTGAGACCGGTTCCACCGACTAACATGCACTAGTTGCATAAGGTGGCTGGCGGGTGTCTGTCTCTCCCACTTTAGTTGGAGCGGATTCGATGAAAAGGGTCCTTATGAAGGGTAAATAGAAGTTGACAAATCATGTTGTGGCTTTCACGTAGGTAAGAAAACGTTCTTGCTAGAACCCTATTGCAGCCACGTAAAACTTGCAACAACAATTAGAGGACGTCTAACTTGTTTTTGCAGCAAGTGTTCTGTGATGTGATATGGCCAAAGTTGTGATGAATGATGAATGATATATATGTGATGTATGAGATCATGTTCTTGTAATAGGAATCACGACTTGCATGTCGATGAGTATGACAACCGGCAGGAGCCATAGGAGTTGTCTTTATTTTTTGTATGACCTGCGTGTCATTGAGAAACGCCATGTAAATTACTTTACTTTATTGCTAAACGCATTAGCCATAGTAGTAGAAGTAATAGTTGGCGAGCAACTTCAAGGAGACACAATGATGAGATCATGATGATGGAGATCATGGTGTCATGCCGGTGACAAGATGATCATGGAGCCCCAAGATGGAGATCAAAGGAGCTATGTGATATTGGCCATATCATGTCACTATTATTCTTTGATTGCATGTGATGTTTATCATGTTTTGTACATCTTGTTTACTTAGAACGATGGTAGTAAATAAGATGATCTCTCATAATAATTTCAAGAAAGTGTTCCCCCTAACTGTGCACTGTTGCGACAGTTCGTTGTTTCGAAGCACCACGTGATGATCGGGTGTTAGATTCCAACGTTCACATACAACGGGTGTAAGACAGATTTACACATGCAAACACTTAGGTTGACTTGAGCCTAGCATGTACAGACATGGCCTCGGAACACAGAAGACCGAAAGGTCGAGCATGAGTCATATAGAAGATACGATCAACATGAAGATGTTCACCGATGTTGACTAGTCCGTCTCACGTGATGATCGGACACGGCCTAGTTAACTCGGATCGTGTTATACTTAGATGACTGGAGGGATGTCCATCTGAGTGGGAGTTCATTGAATAATTTGATTAGATGAACTTAATTATCATGAACTTAGTCTAAAATCTTTACAATATGTCTTGTAGATCAAATGGCCAACGTTGTCCTCAACTTCAATGCGTTCCTAGAGAAAACCAAGCTGAAAGTCAATGGCAGCAACTATACGGACTGGGTCCAGAACCAGAGGATCATCCTCATAGCTGCCAAGAAATATTATGTCCTACAAGCACCGCTAGGTGACGCACCCGTCCCACAGAACCAAGACGTTATGAACGCTTGGCAGACACGTGCTGATGACTACTCCCTCGTTCAGTGCGGCATGCTTTACAGCTTAGAGCCGGGGCTCCAAAAGCGTTTTGAGAGACATGGAGCATATGAGATGTTCGAAGAGCTGAAAATGGTTTTTCAAGCTCATGCCCGGGTCGAGAGATATGAAGTCTCCGACAAATTCTTCAGCTATAAGATGGAGGAAAATAGTTCTGTCAGTGAGCACATACTCACTATGTCTGGGTTACATAACCGCTTGATTCAGCTGGGAGTTAATCTCCCGGATGATGCGGTCATTGACAGAATCCTCCAGTCGCTTCCACCAAGCTACAAGAGCTTTGTGATGAACTTCAATATGCAGGGGATGGAAAAGACCATTCCTGAGTTGTTTTCAATGATGAAATCAGCAGAGGTAGAAGTCAAGAAAGAACATCAAGTGTTGATGGTCAATAAAACCACTAAGTTCAAGAAAGGCAAGGGTAAGAAGAACTTCAACAAGGACGGCAAGGGGGTTGCCGCGCCCAGTAAGCAAGCTACCAGGAAGAAGCCAAAGAATCGACCCAAGCCCGAGACTGAGTGCTTTTATTGCAAGGGAAGTGGCCACTGGAAGCGGAACTGCCCCAAATACTTAGCGGACAAGAAGGCCGGCAAAACAAAAGGTATATGTGATATACATGTAATTGATGTGTACCTTAACAGTACTCGTAGTAGCTCCTAGGTATTTGATACCGGTGCAGTTGCTCACATTTGTAACTCGAAGCAGGAGCTGCGGAATAAACGGAGACTGGCAAAGGACGAGGTGACGATGCGCTTCGGGAATGGTTCCAAGGTCAATGTGATCGCCGTCGGCACGCTACCTCTACATATACCTACGGGTAGTTTTAAACCTCAATAATTGTTATTTAGTGCCAGCTTTGAGCATGAACATTGTATCGGGATCTCGTTTAATTCGAGATGGCTACTCATTTAAATCCGAGAATAATGGTTGTTCTATTTATATGAGAGATATGTTTTATGGTCATGCTCCGATGGTGAATGGTTTATTCTTAATGAATCTCGAGCGTAATGCTACACATGTTCATAGTGTGAATACCAAAAGATGTAAGGTTGATAATGATAGTCCCACATACTTGTGGCACTGCCGCCTTGGTCACATAGATGTCAAACGCATGAAGAAGCTCCTTGCAGATGGACTTTTAGAGTCTCTTGATTATGAATCATTTGACACGTGCGAACCATGCCTCGTGGGTAAAATGACCAAGACTCCGTTCTCCGGAACAATGGAGAGAGCAACCAACTTATTGGAAATCATACATACTGATGTGTGCGGTCCAATGAGCGTTGAGGCTTGCGGTGGCTATCGTTATGTTCTCACCCTCACTGATGACTTGAGTAGATATGGGATGTCTACTTAATGAAACACAAGTCTGAAACCTTTGAAAAGTTCAAGGAATTTCAGAGTGAGGTTGAGAATCAACATGACAGAAAAATCAAGTTTTTGCGATCAGATCGTGGAGGAGAATACTTGAGTCACGAATTTGGCACACACTTAAGAAAATGTGGAATAGTTTCACAACTCACGCCACCTGGAACACCTTAGCGTAATGGTGTGTCCAAACGTCGTAATCGCACTCTATTAGATATGGTGCGATCTATGATGTCTCTTACCGATTTACCGCTATCTTTTTGGGGCTATGCTTTAGAGACTGCCGCATTCACTTTAAATAGGGCTCCGTCGAAATCCGATGAGACGACACCGTATGAATTATGGTTTGGGAAGAAACCTAAGCTGTCGTTTCTAAAAGTTTGGGGATGCGATGCTTATGTCAAGAAACTTCAACCCGAAAAGCTCAAACCCAAGTCGGAAAAATGCGTCTTCATAGGATACCCTAAAGAAACTATTGGGTATACCTTCTACCTCAGATCCGAAGGCAAGATCTTTGTAGCCAAGAATGGATCCTTTCTAGAGAAAGAGTTTCTCTCGAAAGAAGTAAGTGGGAGGAAAGTAGAACTTGATGAAGTATTACCTCTTGAACCGGAAAATGGCGCAACTCAAGAAAATGTTCCTGAGGTGCCTGCACCGACTAGAGAGGTAGTTAATGATGATGATCATGAAACTTCATATCAAGTTAATACTGAACTTCGTAGGTCCACAAGGACACGTTCCGCACCAGAGTGGTACGGCAACCCTGTCCAGGAAATCATGTTGTTAGATAACGGTGAACCTTCGAACTATGAAGAAGCAATGGCGGGCCCAGATTCCAACAAATGGCTAGAGGCCATGCAATCCGAGATAGGATCCAAGTACAAAAACAAAGTATGTACTTTGACAGACTTGCCCGATGATCAGCGAGTGATAGAAAATAAATGGATCTTTAAGAAGAAGACAGACGTGGATGGTAATGTGACCATCTATAAAGCTCGGCTTGTCGCTAAGGGTTATCGACAAGTTCAAGGGGTTGACTGCGATGAGACTTTCTCTCCCGTAGCGAAGCTGAAGTCCGTCCGAATCATGTTAGCAATTGCCGCATACTATGATTATGAGATATGGCAAATGGACGTCAAAACGGCATTCCTTAACGGCTATCTTAAGGAAGAACTGTATATGATGCAGCCAAAAGGTTTTGTCGACCCTAAGAATGCTGACAAGGTGTGCAAGCTCCAACGCTCGATTTATGGGTTGGTGCAAGCATCTCGGAGTTGGAACATTCGCTTTGATGAGATGATCAAAGCGTTTGGGTTTACGCAGACTTATGGAGAAGCCTGCGTTTACAAGAAAGTGAGTGGGAGCTCTGTAGCATTTCTCATATTATATGTAGATGACATACTTTTGATGGGAAATGATATAGAACTCATGGACAGCATTAAGGCCTACTTGAATAAGAGTTTTTCAATGAAGAACCTTGGAGAAGCTGCATATATATTAGGCATCAAGATCTATAGAGATAGATCAAGACGCCTCATAGGTCTTTCACAAAGCACATACCTTGATAAGATATTGAAGAAATTCAATATGGATCAGTCTAAGAAGGGGTTCTTGCCTGTGTTACAAGGTGTGAAATTGAGCTCAGCTCAATGTCCGACCACGGCAGAAGATATAGAAGAGATGAGTGTCATCCCCTATGCCTCAGCCATAGGTTCTATTATGTATGCCATGCTGTGTACCAGACTTGATGTGAACCTTGCTGTAAGTTTGGTAGGAAGGTACCAAAGTAATCCCGGCAAGGAACACTCGACAGCGGTCAAGAATATCCTGAAGTACCTGAAAAGGACTAAGGAAATGTTTCTCATTTATGGAGGTGACGAAGAGCTCGTCGTAAAGGGTTACGTCGACGCTAGCTTCGACACAGATCTGGATGACTGTAAGTCACAAACCGGATACGTGTATATTTTGAATGGTGGGGCAGTAAGCTGGTGCAGTTGCAAGCAGAGCGTCGTGGCGGGATCTACATGTGAAGCGGAGTACATGGCAGCCTCGGAGGCAGCGCATGAAGCAATATGGGTGAAGGAGTTCATCACCGACCTAGGAGTCATACCCAATGCGTCGAGGCCAATCAAACTCTTCTGTGACAACACTGGAGCTATTGCACTTGCCAAGCAGCCCAAGTTTCACAAGAAGACCAAGCACATCAAGCGTCGTTTCAACTCCATTCGTGAAAATGTTCAAGATGGAGACATAGGTATTTGTAAAGTACATACGGACCTGAATGTAGCAGATCCGTTGACTAAACCTCTCCCTAGAGCAAAACATGATCAACACCAGAATTCCATGGGTGTTCGATTCATCACAATGTAACTAGATTATTGACTCTAGTGCAAGTGGGAGACTGTTGGAAATATGCCCTAGAGGCAATAATAAAAGCATTATTATTATATTTCCTTGTTCATGATAATTGTCTTTATTCATGCTATAATTGTGTTATCCGGAAATCATAATACATGTGTGAATAATAGACACCAACATGTCCCTAGTAAGCCTCTAGTTGACTAGCTCGTTGATCAACAGATAGTCATGGTTTCCTGACTATGGACATTGGATGTCATTGATAACGAGATCACATCATTAGGAGAATGATGTGATGGACAAGACCTAATCCTAAACATAGCATAAGATCGTATAGTTCGTTTCTTAGAGTTTTTCCAATGTCAAGTATCCTTTCCTTAGACCATGAGATCGTGTAACTCCCGGATACCGTAGGACTGCTTTGGGTGTACCAAACGTCACAACGTAACTGAGTGACTATAAAGGTATACTACGGGTATCTCCGAAAGTGTCTGTTGGGTTGACACGGATCAAGACTGGGATTTGTCACTCCGTATGACGGAGAGGTATCACTGGGCCCACTCGGTAATGCATCATCATTATGAGCTCAAAGTGACCAAGTGTCTAGTCACGGGATCATGCATTACGGTACGAGTAAAGTGACTTGCTGGTAACGAGATTGAACAAGGTATTGGGATACCGACGATCGGATCTCGGGCAAGTAACATACCGATTGACAAAGGGAATTGTATACGGGGTTGCTTGAATCCTCGACATCGTGGTTCATCCGATGAGATCATCGAGGAGCATGTGGGAGCCAACATGGGTATCCAGATCCCGCTGTTGGTTATTGACCGGAGAGCAATCTCGGTCATGTCTACATGTCTCCCGAACCCGTAGGGTCTACACACTTAAGGTCAGGTGATGCTAGGGTTGTAAAGATATGCATACGCATTAATCCGAAAGTTGTTTGGAGTGCCAGATGAGATCTCGGACGTCACGAGGAGTTCCGAAATGGTCCGGAGGTAAAGAATTATATATAGGAAGTGAAGTTTCGGCCATCGGAAAAGTTTCGGGGGTCACCGGTATTGTACCGGGACCACCGGATGGGTCCCGGGGGTCCACCGGGTGGGGCCACCCATCACGGAGGGCCCCATGGGCTGAAGTGGGAGGGGAACCAGCCCTTAGTGGGCTGGTGCGCCCCCCCTAGGCCCACCCCCTGCGCCTAGGGTTGGAACCCTAGGGTGGGGGCGCCCCACTTGCCTTGGGGGGCACTCCACCCCCCTTGGCCGCCGCCCCCTTGGAGATTGGATCTCCCAAGGGCCGCCCCCCCCAGGGGGCCGATATAAAGGGGGGAGGGAGGGGGCAGCCGCACCCTTTGCATCTTGGCGCCCCCCTCTCCCCTGCTACACCTCCCCCTCTCGCGCAGACGCTCGGCGAAGCCCTGCTGCATGTGACAGCTGCATCCACCACTACGCCGTCGTGCTGCTGGATCTTCATCAACCTCTCCTTCCCCCTTGCTGGATCAAGAAGGAGGAGACGTCATCCGCTCCGTACGTGTGTTGAACGCGGAGGTGCCGTCCGTTCGGCGCTTGATCATCGGTGATTTGGATCACGGCGAGTACGACTCCATCATCCACGTTCTAGTGAACGCTTTCGCTCGCGATCTGCAAAGGTATGTCGATGCATCCGATCACTCGTTGCTAGATGAACTCATAGATGGATCTTGGTGAAACTGTAGGAAAATTTTTGTTTTCTGCAACGTTCTCCAACAGCCACATAGCATTAAATACACGCAGGGGTCACATGACCCATCATTCAGAGCATAGAAGCAATAGAAGCATTACATGTCTGAGTACAGACAACTACAAAAGAAAAAGTCTGAGAAGCCTGACCATCTACAAGTCCCTCCCAAGGGTACGAGATCGTAGCTGAGGTAACAAGCTACTCGTCGAAGTCCAAGCGGTACTACTAGTGAGACATGTGTCTCACCTGCAAAACATAAATAAAGCAAACGTGAGTACAAAGTTACTCTCCAAGACTTACATCAGATCCTATCATACATGCATTTGTATCAGGAAGGTAATGTGGGGTTTAGTTGCAGCAAGCCAGCTTTGACTCAGTGGCTATCCTGTTCTACGACAACGAGAAACTTCCTTGAGGTGAGGCAGCGCACACGAGCCCACTAATCACCACATCAATACACTACTATGGATTCATCCTCGTCTCCTTACGATAAGGCCATCCATAGCACTCACACTTGTCTTGAGCATTTTAGAGTATCCATTTCAAGTTGTCTAAGTACCACATAAGCATCCAAGAAGTCCATAACCGAGGACACGGCTATTCGAATAGATCATGATAACCCTGCAGGGGTGTACTTCTTCACACATGCTCTCACCACTTATCGCCGTTTACACGACGTGTACTCGGCAACCTTCAAGCGGAAGCCCAGCGAGGGTGTCGACCACGACCTGACTAACCACGCAAGTCTCTCATCCAGGTTTATCGCCTATTCGGGTTCCATCCGCAAGGAGATCCGGCCGGGGTGTCGCTCATGGCCCCAAACGATGTGAGCAGGGTTCCCAAGCCCACCATCCGTGTGCCACTTGGTACACCGTGCCACTGTGCCTAGTCTGTCCCAAGCCCACCTGGCCGGGTGCCACTTGGTAGACTACTAACACTACCTACAAACACCAAAAACTATTTGCAACTCCTGGACAGAGATCAAGTTGGCTAATAAGTCGAGAGAGCTTGGAGCGCCCGGAGCCCAATGTGTGGTAGTAACTAGTCATTGGACAACTTACACAGAACTCAGTTCTTAAGGATGGTTCCAGTGCGACAACCCACCATGTACTCCTACATGGCCTCTCACCGCTACCTTTACCAAATCGTGTTCACACGGTTAACTCTCAGCACCAGAACATATCATACCACTCTAATTCATTCCCGATGAATCAGACCTGACACAACTCTAAGCAATAGCAGGCATGTCATGGCAAGAACACAACATGGCTCAATCAACTCCTACACATGCAAGTGGGTTTTAACTATTTACTGAGGCTATGACAGGTCATGCAGAGGAATGGGTTCAACTATCGCAACATAAAGTAGCAGTTGAATCGTTGTTGTCCTAATGCAATAAATGAGAGCAAGAGCGAGAGAGTAGGATTGTATCGAAATGAACAAGGGGGGTTTGCTTGCCTAGTAGATCAACAAGGAAGGCACTGCTCCTCAGACAGGTACTCTGGAACGGTCTTCGGAGAAGGACCTATCGAGAAGGAACAGTGTCGGTAATCAATACACAACCATATGCAACAATATGATGCATGATCATGGCATGAATATGTGATGCTGATTGAGCTAATGCAACTAGCTTTTATTTGCATGAAATCCATTTGAACCAAAGATTCAAATGCATCTTCAAAATAAGCTCTTTATATAAGCCATTTTAGTGTTTCACTTATACAGTAGGTATAAGTTGGTTTGACATGCATGAAACTGGTACAGATGGATAGATTTAATTTTTATGATAATTTTTCATATATAAATTATTTCAATATGAGCTACGGTTGAATTTATATGAATTTTTGAAGTTTTGAATATATTCTAGAATTTCCTGATTTATTTTAAAACCAGAAAATGATATGTTGCGTCAGCACAGCGTCATGCTTACGTCAGCAGGTCAATGGCGCTGACCAAGTCAAACCTGACGTGTGGGGTCCACACGTCAGTGACTCAGTTAGTTAACAGGGGGGTTTATTTAGTCCAATTAGGATTATTGGGCGCCGGGCCGACTGGTCAGCGACTAACTAGCGAACTAACCTAGGTTAATTAGTGTTAAACTAATACTAACTAAAAATGTCAAGGGGGTGGCCCACGCGTCAGTGACACAAGGGGGAGGGTCAAACCCCGGTCAGCGGGTGAAACCTGCCGGCGACTCGACGCCGGCGAGGCCAGACGCGGCGGAGGGCGTCGGAAATCACCTTCCGGCGACCAAACGCGCGGCGGAGACCACATAGGCGAAGCCCGCGCTCGTCCGCACTGATCGGATCAAGTGGTAGAGGCGGGGGCGGCCGGAGCTCGCCGGAGCGAAGCTTGGGGAGGCAGCCGGAGTTTTTCTTCGAGCGGGAGCGGGCTGCAGGGCACGGGGAGGCCACCCGAGGGGCTCTGCGGCACCCTCGTGGCACCAGGAGCACGATGGGGTGCTCGGTTTGGGCGGAGGCGGGCCGAGACGACGACGACGACGTGGACGGTGGCGAAGCGCTACGGCCATGGCGAGGGGAACGATGCTACGGCGCATGAGCGACTAAGCGGAGAGGGGGAATGGTGGCGGGGCTCACCGCGGATCTGGTGGAGGCGTCAGAGAGCTCGGGGGAGGTCCAACGGCGACGAATTGACGGTGGCGGACGGTGGAGCCCGAGGAGGAAGACGATGGCGATGGCGGCGATGCAGGCCGTCTGGAGGTGCGTGGCTCGACAGAGAGGACGAGGATGACGGCTAGAAGCTGTTGGACTTGTCGGAGAGGCGAGGCCGTGGCGGTGGGCGCGGCAACGGCGTGCGGCGGCGACGGTGGTGCTCGGGCGTTCGCGGGAGACGGCGACAGAAGCGGGGAGGAGGACTGGAGAGAGCGAGAGAGGCCTGGGGGGTTGCATGGCGTCGTTCGCGCTGGCCAGGGCATTGAGGAAGAGGCCAGCCAGGCAGCTCGCGTGGCGCCCGGAGCGTGCGCGCGCGCCGGACACATGCCCGTCCTCCTGGCGGGAGGAAGACGACAAAGGAGGGGGGCAGGTGGGCTGGGCTGGCCAACTGGGCCGGCCAGGCCGCACAGTGCCGGGCTGCACAGATATGTGGCCCAGGCAAGTTTCTTTTCTATTTTTGTTTTGTTTTCTATTTTCTGACATTTGTTTTGATTTAATGAAAATACTAAACCAATTTATTTTCTTTTGAAAATTATTGTAGGAATTAATTGGATTATTCCAAAGCCCCACAGTAAAAATTAGAATTATTGAACATATATAATCTCTTCTTAATTAATTTTAATAATAAAGTACGCATTGAGTCTTCGGGTTCACTGGCGTTTTTGCAAAATATTCCCTGTGTCTTTTGGTATTCGATCTGCAGTACTTTAAATAAGTCAGCCGAACCGGTATGGCCGAGATAAAAAAAACACACCCTCAAAACCCTGCCTCCCAATCCTATCTCTGACTCCAGCACACCACCGCCTCTTGCCACGCCACGCCCCCGCGGCCGCGCGCCGCTGGCCCATCCCCCGCCGCCCCCACCCCCTCGCATGGTTTCCATGGTTAGATCTGCCGGCCGCCCGGTCGATTTTGCCTTGAACGAGAATGTGAGCTCGCGGGCGCCGCTGCATCTGCTCCGACGGAAGGGGCGGGAGATGGCGCTGCTGGAGGCCGTGATTGGGGGAAGACGGCAGGGAGTATGACGAGCTCGGGGAGGAGAGGTTGGAGGGATGGACGCGGGAGTCAAGCCGCCACGAATGACGAGTCAACAACACGTGCCGCACGGGCACGCGACCACCGTGTCTCCCGTCAATCCGGTAGTCCATGAGAGGGACGAATGCGATCACGAGTTCATGTCCACATACTGGCGGTGGAGGAGGCGGAGGAGGGCTCAACACAAGGTGTATCATCCTTGCGTTGGGGTCCTCGACGGGGAGGAATTGACCACTAGCATGCAGCGGCTCAGGTCCGGATTGCTGCGCGGCCATGGGGCGATGGCCAGGGTGATCCACAATGCCCGGGTCAACGAGTGCGTCGTCCTAGACCTCTACTCCTTCAGCACGCTGATCCGAGGCTGCGGCCAGGTGATCTGGAGCGTGCACGGAAGGTGTGTGATGGTATGTTCTTCGGGCAGTTATGAAGAAAAGTGTGGATTACACTATTCTTTGTTCCGATTTTTGCACCTGTTGGTTTTTTACTTTCAGAGCTCTGAAAAGTATAAGATGGTCTGTGTTTTCTTTCCTGGTACAAGTACTTTAAACTGGCACCATATTATTGCTACAATGAACAAAGGTTGTATTTTTTACATTGATTGGTACGCAAATAGTTGTCTTAGCTGATCACCTGTTGCGTATGTATGCTTTCACTTAACCTTGCTTGTGTCTGTGTTATTCTTTCCTAGCTGTACCTGCTTATGGTTTGATGCTTGCCCCTGTGTTGTGCTACAGAACTTACCTAACAGGCAGAAACCTGGATGAGGGAAGGGCTCTGTGGTAGATCGATCAAGGGAACATACTATTTGGTAAATTAATTTTCTGTCAATTTTAGTTTCCGGTCTCTTCTTGCATGCATGAATTAGTCCTTCTTCACTCTGCTTACTGTTCTCTCTCTACAGAGCAGTGAAAAAGAAAATGAAGGAACAGATGGATGATTTTCAGGTACTGTTTTCAACTGGAAATGTTCAAATTGATATGTATGTGATGATTTTCCTCTTCTATCTGTGAATAAATGTTCCCTCTAATCTTTTCTTTAGATACACGCACAAAAAGTTAAAACCAGTCCTTATTTATGTTTACTACTAGGGCTATTTGATTTGATATGCCCTCATAGAGCAGCAGCAGGGAGAAACAACCCTACTTTGCCATGTCTATGAGCCATCCAGTCTAGAACCCATATGAATTCTGAACATCTAGCAGGGTGCAAGTTACTTCGCTGATGCTTATATGTTCTAGAAAGTAAAAGAAAGATACTACTCAACTACCCCCTCCGTCCCAAAATAAGTGTCTCAACTTTGTACTAACTTTAGAAAAAAGTTGTACTAAGCTTGAGACACTTATTTTGGGACGGAGCGACTATGTTTTTGCCAATTGTCCTATGGACTTTGAGTAACTTTACAAAAATGCTTCTTAACCATTATGGTAGATTATTGATAGAAGCTATCAGCCTGATATCTCTGAAGATAGAATAGTATAATGTGTGTGATTCGGTGTTGTTACCCTCGGATGCAGGTAATGAGAGAATCAATCGGGCAGGAATACCGGGAAGTCGTTGAAAGAAGGGTATTCACTGTAACTGGTAATCGCCTTGATGAAGAGGTATAGTGGCAACATTTTTTTCTATGGTTAAATTTGTGCTTTTTTCTTTCTATTGTTTATCTTTCTTACAGTGTGCCTCCTTTGTAACTTTGGAACCTGCGGACAATTGATGGTTTAATCGAGACAGGAAGAAGTGAGCAGATTTTAAAAGATGCAGTTCAGCAGCAGGGGAGAGTCCATGTATATATGAGTTATTACTTGGTGATGATCTGGTCACTTGTGGGAAAAACACATCGAAATCTCAGGATGATAATTTTTCATCCATGTTGCAGATATTGGATACTGTTGTTGAGATTCAGGAGCGGCATGATGCTGTAAGAGATCTAGAGAGGAAGCTTCTGGAGTTGCAGAAGGTTATACTGTTTTAATGCACAAGCTCTTTTGCAATTTATTTTATAGTTGACACTTGACACCTACCATGCATGCATATGTGAATCGAAGGGATTTCCTTTCCTTGGTTTTGGCTTGTAGATATTCCTGGATATGGCAGTGTTGGTTGAGGCTCAAGGAGACATGATCAGCCACATAGAGACACATGTAAGACGATGAATGTTCAGGGTAGTATTTTTTTCAAAAATATGTTCAGGGTAGTGTTAGTACGCAACAAGTAAAAACACAATTTGTGATGCGGCCTCCACCGGTAGTGACAACACGGTCGCTGCATTTGGTCTATCCCGAGCCTCTGATTGTGGTTGCTGTTCTTTCGATATCCGCTTGCCATGATATTGTGGCTGGACTTCTGGTATGTGTAATGTGTTACCTCTAAATTTTTTTATCTGGACTAATTAGGGCCTGCTTCTGTTTGCTCTAATTGATATAATGGTTGTGGCATGCAGCAGCCAAGCCAACAACAGAGCCAGGCTTAGGCCTGATAATGACTTGACAAATATGGTCAAAATGCTGGAGATGAGGAATCTAACGAAACTGAAGAAATACGCGTGCTTTAGTTCCTTATTATTTTTGTATGTTCATTGCTATGTATCTGTATAAACATGCTTCGACCATTGTTGTCAATTGGCCGGCAAACGGGCTGCATATTTCTAGCCATGCAGAATAAGCGGATGAGATGATGTCCATTCATTGGTGGCACAAAATCAATTTCCCTTTCCAACTAATAGTACATACATTAAGAAAATTACTGCAGTTGGCAGCTCTTCACTGCATGTTTTCAAATTTTTTGTGCGCTTGTCCCATTGAGTCACTTCCGAGGTTGCTACAGCATGTTAAGTAAGCATCCAAATATTTATTTTTTGTATCATCATCTCATGGAAAATGAATCTCCTTCACACATGACATGTTTTTAATAGCAACACGCAAATATTACTTTATAGATGTTGTTCCGAGTTCTGTTATGTGCAGGCTTATGCCAGAGTCTAGCTCTTACAGCCCCAAAGATAAATAAACTCACCAGAGTCTAGCTCTTACAGCCCCAAAGATAAATAAACTCACCAGAGTCTAGCTCTTACATAGAAATCGACACATATTTTTAGGTGACCATGTATTTATTTAGTTGATCAAAGCAAATCTAGCGCTCCTTGGTCAATTACAATTTAGCTGGGAATTTCGCTCTACAATGTTTTTATATAGGTTGTCAGTTAGACTTAATCTTGGATGAATTATACTATGACAAAGGCATTTAAAACTTGTTTCGCATTGGATTGCTGGAGACGTGCAAGGGCAGCGCTAGGAAAATATTAAAATGATTGCACAACATGTGATTGTTTGAAGCAACAAATTGCTAAATGGGTTTGTCCTCATAATGACATATATTCTCATGCAGGATGGTGGGAACTAAGAAAACAATTATTAGTACACATGCTTAAGTACAACCAGAGTGAAGCTAGAGTTTACATTTTTCTGAATTTGTACAACTTAGAAATGGTTAGGTGTATTAGGAAGTAGATTTCCTAAATTATAACTTCATCTTAAGTAGAAATCCATTGAGCACTAATGTCAAACTATCTTCTCTATATAAGTGAAGTTTCACAGCCGCTATTTTTTGGTTATTTTTTCCTTTGTTGATGAAGGCACCCAGATGTTCGTACACTATTTTCTGAACCAGCTTTCTATTGTCTTGTTTTTATTATCGGTATTTGGTTATGGTCGATATTCACCCATTTTGATCATTGCAATAATATGTATCCCGTTGCAATGCACGGGCAATTTTACTAGTATATATAACATATATATATATATATATATATATATATATATATATATATATATATATATATATATATCCAATGCAAATAATCATTGCATTAATTCCAAATGGCCAAAATAAATATTTATGAGTTTCTAAAAATATTGCTTTGAATTTTACCTCTGACCGATATTTTCAAAGAGCAACATGAACATTTTCTTGGACCTTTTCGAAGCAACTTTTATCTGTGTTATTTCTAGAAATGATTTCTGAGGGTTTCACAAATCCCCATTTCAAATTTAAATGAAATTTAAACATGATGCACAATGACTAGCTGGTCTAGGTCATACCAGAGCTAGGGATGTGACACCTCGGTCGGGGGGGGGGGGGGGGGGTTAGGATTCCCTTCGTGCCGACACGAGGGAGGGGTGGCTACTAGCTGCTTCGCACTTTGCTAGGGTGAACCTCGGTTGGGGGGGGGGGGGGGGGGGCATGCATTCATAGCTTAGGATTCCATTTCTGCCGACACGAGGGAGGGGGCTGATAGCTACTTCGCACTTTGCTAGGTGAACCTCGGTTGGGGGGGGGGGCATGCATTCATAGCTTAGGAATCCCTTCGTGTCGACACGAGGGGGGCTGCTAGCTACTTCACACTATGCTTGATGAACCTCGGTTGGGAGGCATGCATTCATAGCTTAGGATTCCCTTCATGCCGACACGAGGGAGGGGGGCTGCTAGCTACTTTTCACTTTGCTAGAGTGAACCTCGGTTGGGGGGCATGCATTCATAGCTTAGGATTCCCTTCGTGCCGACACGAGGGAGGGGGGCTGCTAGCTACTTTGCACTTTGCTAGGGTGAACCTCGGTTGGGGGGCTAATGTCGGGAATATACCCCGCGACACGCCGGAAGTTAACCCGGCCGGACTTGGCGGTTTATCTGAAAATCCCGCTGACACTTGGCGAGTTACTGGCGACCCGCCCTCACCTGGCGGTTTACAAGCAACCCACCCGATCATTATGACTCACTAGTGATCCGACGTGCGGGGCAGACGGATGACAAGGCCCAAGACCCAGAAGGCCGGTTCACGTTTAATGGTGGGCCGGTTTAAGAGGAAAGGCATGAGGAACGTTTATCTTACAAGGAGTTAAGACCTGGACTTGTATTCCATTTATATTAGAGATAGACTAGTCCTAATCCGGCTAGGACTCTACATGTAGGCCAGCCCCTTCAACATATATAAGGAGGGGCAGGGCTTGCCAAAGGGGAGAAGATTGACAAGTTTCACAAGTTGGACAAGTTAGGTTTAGACAATAGCTCTCAAGATAGAGCACTCTTGTAACCGTGATCATCATCATCAATATCAATGAAGCAGGATATAAGCTTTACCTCCATCGTAAGGGGTTGAACTTGGGTAAAACGCCGCGTCTCTCGTCCCGCTCAACCCCTCTCAAGCTACCACATAGATGCGTTGGCCTCGCGACTAAGTCCTGACACTAAGGACATCTGCCGTGACAATTCCACGACAGTTGGCGTCCACCGTGGGGCTCGCGCACGGTGATGTTGAGTTTTTGAAGGGATCTCTCCCAAGGATCGAGAAGTTTGCAATTTTCTGGATGAGCCGGTTTAGAAGGGTGCATCAACTTTAAGGTCATCAATCCAGACTGGAGATCTATGAGGTTTAAGGTTCAAGGAAAAATAAGGTTACAACTTGTCTACCGTCCTTGTTCGACGATCTGTCGAAACCAACAGGAAAGTTATCCACATACGACTTCTCTTGGCGGGTTGTGTGTAACATCTAGCAATCAAACTGTCAAACCACTACATCGCTAAGACCATCAGCTTCCGTTGGAATCTGATCGGACACATTACAAGTCTCGGGAAATCAACTCGTAGCTGCTGGTGTTTTTTTTCCCTTCAATGTACAGCAATTCGAAGCCAGATCAAGGTTTGGAACGCCGCGTGCAAGAGGCCGAGATCGACACAGGTTCTGTACGCGTACAAGTCGCCGAGACCGATTAGTTATTTCTGCCGATTCAACTCGTACAAAAGGTGCTCACGGTGCCTCAATGACGGAAAAGTCAAAACCTGATGGATTCCAATGCCTCCTCCACGTGAAAAGCCCTCAACTAAACACTTCTTGCTAGAAAAGATCCAAGGAAATACAGCTGGTGTACACCCCTGGAGAAAGGACAATCATCGTACCTGCGGACTGTCTCGCCTGTGAGGCGCCGCGCAAGAACCTCGCATTGAACCGCCGCTCCGAGTCGCTGGCCCTACACCTTGCCCTTAAGTGGCCACTGCCACATCTGATCTGAGGCCCTTCTCAGTGCTCCACGGTGTACAGGTGCTAAGGGTGCCACATAGGCAGAAATATGATGTGGCAAAGTATTTAAAGAGGAGAGAGAGCATTATGGTGACCCTAATAAGAACCAATGCTAAGCACGTGGACCTAGGCAAAAAGACTACCAACCAATACATGAAGGAGTTTTATTGCTAAACAATTAAATAGAGGAGGCTTAGCTACAAAACCTAAGCACCAATGCATTGGGGACATTAGTTGCTAAGCATTTTAATGCACTTAGCACCCCACTTTAGCACCAATGCATTGGGAGAGGTCTGAGCCTGTGAGTCACCCCGGCTGTCGAGTGGTCTCCGCTGCGGTCGAGGCGTCCGTGCGTGGCCACGGCTGAAGCTTTGCCTCGGTTTGGTGCACATTCATTAAACCGCTCTCATCATTGTCGTCCGAATAAATCAGGTGATATTCATCCGAGTCTACTTTTAACATATATTGTTTTTTGTCAAAAAAAACAATCTATCTTTACTGCAATATTTTTATGCAGGATAATTATTTATGACAAATGTATTGTTATACCGCGAACATGGAGAGCGTGCCAGCGTAGTTTTGCAGTGGCGTTCTTCCGGGCCATGCTACTCGACGGATACACATGCAAATCGCCGACCCCGCTGTTCGGTTTACATCCGTCCACATATGCGGCCGACTCATTGTCCGCGCCGGTTTACAAACATCACAGCCGACTCACCCGTCCGCACCGATTTACCACACTGCGGCCGGTTCACCCGTAATTAATTTCAGCTTCATACAGTTATCATCAACATCATGGCGGGTTATTTCCGACCTAAACACATCAGGTGATACCCATATGAAATATATTTTATTAGCACATATTATTTTTATCAAAAAACAGTTTATCTTTGCCTTGGTCTGCAATACTGTTTATGCAGGACAATTGTTCACTATAAATGAGGCGCTATGTTACGGGCACGGAGCACGCGTTAGCAACATTCTGCACTGGCGTTTCGTCCGTGTCCTACCACCCGGTGAATGAATGTGAGAAGGTCGCCGTCCCTGTGGCCCGGTTTGCATCAGCTTGCTGGGACCGCGCCCGCGATTAACTCGCCCGTCCGAGCCGGTTTACGACACCGGTGCCGATCTTCCCCGTGCGCACCAGCTTACAATGCCGCGGCCGACTCATCTGTCCGAGCTGCCACTGATGCTGCGGTCGTCTTTGCTGTCCGTCTCTCACGGCCTGGTATACATCAACATTACCGGGCCGCACCTGTCTGCATGAGCTGTTTATTGGGCGCACAAGTCGCCGTCACTGCAGTTTTGATTAAACTTCAAATCGCCAGTTGGAAGGAACCATTGGCCGAGTTGCTGACACGGCTCATATGGGATCATTTACAACCCGCCGCAGTCACCTCAACCTTCTATGGATTCACATCGTGCTATCAACGCCAATGATATACAAGTTATGCCGGTTTATATTACAGTCAAATATGGAGAGTCTCAAGCCAACTCCTCGAGTCACCTTTGAGACTCGGGGGCTACGATGACATGACTCAGCGAATCTTGCCAGTTTCAGCAAATTTAAGAACCCCAGGACGATGGAGGGAAGGATAACCCGGTCCCGGAGGCTACTGTTATATTGATGAAAGTTTAAAGGCCGTCAGAAAATTTCCGGCTCAGAAAGTATATGACAGTTATACAATCCCGGCTCGATGAAGAAGTTCCGGGTCATCAGAAATGACTCCGGTTTACAATCCGCTTCAAGAAAAATCCATTCTCATACAAAGCTCTGAAGCGCTCAAATCCGGTTTAACAATGTCCGGTTCAAAGGGGAATTAACTTCTCGCAAGTTCGAGTTTAAAGGCCGTCAGAAAATTTCCGGCTAAAAATAAAGATTCCGATTTGAAGTCCGGTTCAAGGGAAAGATATCTCCCACAAGGCTTTGAAGCTCTCAATATCCGGTTCAAGATCCCAGTTCAAGAAGAATTTATCTCTTGCAAAAGTTAAAAATTGCGGAAGAGGACCTGCTGCCATGATGCGCGGTTCAAACATGGGTATCCCTCCTTACTGGCCTGACATATTATTGATCACATGGGGGCTTCTACTTCATAAAGCGGGGTCTCTGTTCTTTTACATCATGTGTGGTTACATGGAGTTGTTCTAAAGCGGCTTCCAGTTTACCCCTTGAGTTAGCTTTTTAAAAGCATCATGTTATATCACTTGGAGGTTTGGTCGTGTCCGAACCAATACCATACCTCTTGATAGGCGAGAGCCACCAGCTCACTTGGGGACTTGGTCACGTCTGAACCAGTCATGCCTCTTGATCGGCCTAAGGCCACAGAATCACTTGGGGGCTTGGTCGAACCCGAACCATTGCCATGCCACTTGGTTGACATAAATGCCACGGTTTCATTTGGGGACCCGGCTGACTAGAACCATAGTTACACCTAACGGGAGCTTGGTCGTGTTCGGCCATGGTAACGCCATTTGATCAGCTCAAATAAACCTTTTTTGCAAACGGTTTTGTCATTGCTTTTGCTTCGCACTTTTCTTTGCAAGATACTTTTTTCTTTTTTTATTGCGACAAAGTTTTCAACCAATCAATTGACGGAACACAGTTCACGTCAATCCGGAGGCTATCTGCCCGGTTTGATTTTTTGTTACCATCCTATTATGGGGTAAACCGGTGTTTATCAACCCGGCTCAGTTTTCAACTATAAGTTGTCAGTACACGATCAAGTTATAATCCGAAGACTATTAGCCCGGTCTGGTTTGACTACAGTCGCCGGTATTATATATGGTTAAACCGGTTTTTATCACAGCCCGGCACGGTTTTATCATAAACCGGCACAATATGGAAGGAGTTATCAGTACTCAAGATGGGGGTTATCACCTTTACTACAAAAAGTTGGTAAAACCAACAATGTGATTCAATGTCATAGGTATGATCTATTTCATATTTGATTATTCTTAAGTGCAGCCTTGGATATAAACCCGGGTTATATGTTGGGCATTATGACCCGTCCGGCGGTAAACCGCCAGGGCACTTTAAACTTGTTGTATGCAGAAACAGGTTTGTTAAACCAGCCTAGCTTTGGACTATAAGTCGCCAGTATATATATATTTGGATTGCGCCATTGGAATCATGCGCTTATAAATCATTGGGTTATATTATTCAAATAGCCAAACATGGCTGAGTTTTCATTATGATATTGAATGAATAAGGTTTTCACCGGATTATATTATCTTGAATAGCCAACATGGCTGGATTTTTATGGTTATTAATAACCGGTATTATTGAGTTTTCAAAGTCGCTTTAGCGCAATGGCTATTATTTTATCATAGGATATGATTTATTCTACAATGGAAGGAATAGTCCCGAGTCGCTGCAGGCTTACGACTCGACACTTGGGGGCTACATTATTCACGTTGAGATTTCATCAAATATGCAAGTCTCATGTCGCTGCAAGCATGCACCATGACACTTGGGGGCTAATGCCAAGTTATTTTTTTGCTCACTTTATTGAAGACCCGACTCATCAAATTGTAATGAGCCGGCCCTTCGGGGCTACCAATTGCTCCTGTCAACAATTCAGGGTACACAAGTTTTTATCCATTATATTGAAGGGTCCACTCCTCAGTTGGTAAAGCACAAAGCTCTTAACCTTGTGGACGTGGGTTCAAGCCCCATGATGGGAGTTACATCATATGATGTTATTTTCAATGGAGTATATATAAAGTCCCAGCTCAATATTATCTTACTGAACCGGCCCTTGGAGGCTACACTGATTGAAGTTTTTATAAGCAATTAAAAGCCCTATGATGGAAGCTACATTATAATATGTTATTTTCATTAAAGTATATATATCAAGTCCCGGTTCAGTATTATCTTACTAAGCCGGCCCTTGGGGGCTACACGTTGCTGTTCAAAGTTTACAAGATTATATTTACAAAGACCCTGCTCATTATTGCATAATGACCCGGCCCTTGGGGGCTACACTGGTTGAAGTTTTTATGAGCATCAAGCAATTACAAGTCCCAGGTTGCTGTAAACATGACAACCCGGCACTTGGGGGCTACATATATGGAGTATTCAGTTTTGAGATGAACAAACCGGATTTCTTCAAGGTTGAAACACTTATTGGTGCAAGTCTTAAGTTATCACTATGTTCTCCTCTTAAGACTTGAGGGCTACAGGTATTATGCATATAAAGGAGGAATATCTTCATTTTATCAGTTTTGAGCAAAATAGGAAGATCAATTACATGACCCGGTGTCGACAACAATTATGACCCGGCGCCATCAATATTTATAAACCGGCCATTTTGGTAATATTAAACCGGCAAGTTTTACATCTTCAAACCGGCTGAATATCAGATAAGTATTTTCAGACCCATATTTCTTAAACCGGCGGAGCTGAGTCAAAGGAGTTATTCTTCACAATATTTCTCGGTGACAAGCCAATGTCGGCAAATTGATTATGAAGCTGGTCTGTTGACCCGGATTTCCCAGAAGGAGGAAATAACAAGGACTTAAGGATGATCAGGTACCGGTTTACAAAATTTCTTAACCCGGAGCATAACCTGTCAAATTTGTTCTTGTGTTTATTTTGCAGCATAAGTTTACCATGAATAAATCCAAGCTAAACTTGGGGGCTAATGTTCGGGATATACGCCGCGGCATAAACCGGCTGGAAGTTAACCCGGCCGGACTTGGCGGTTTATCTGAAAACCCCGCTGACACTTGGCGAGTTACTGGTGACCCTCCCTCACCTGGCGGTTTACAAGCAACCCACCTGGTTATTATGACTCACTAGTGATCCGGCGTGCGGGACAGATGGATGACAAGGCCCAAGGCACAGAAGGCCGGTTCACGTTTAATGGTTGGCCAGTTTAAGAGGAAAGGCATGAGGAACGTTTATCTTACAAGGAGTTAAGACCTGGACTTGTATCCGGTTTGTATTAGAGATAGACTAGTCCTAATCCGGCTAGGACTCTACATGTAGGCCAGCCCCTTCAACATAAATAAGGAGGGGCAGGGCTCCCCAAAGGGGAGAAGATTGACAAGTTCCACAAGTTGGACAAGTTAAGTTTAGACAATAGCTCTCAAGATAGAGCACTCTTGTAACCGTGATCATCATCATCAATATCAATGAAGCAGGATGTAGGCTTTTACCTCCACCGTGAGGGGCCGAACCTGGGTAAAACGTCGCGTCTCTCGTCCCGCTCAACCCCTCTCAAGCTACCACATAGATGTGTTGGCCTCGTGACTAAGTCCTGACACTAAGGACATCTGCCGTGACAATTTCACGATAGAGGGCATGCATTCATAGCTTAGGATTCCCTTCGTGCCGACACGAGGGAGGGGGAGGGGGGCTGCTAAGTACTTCGCACTTTGCTAGGTGAATGAACCTCTGTTGGGGGGATGCATTCATAGCTTAGGAGTCACTTTGTGCCGACACGAGGGATGAGGGAGGCTGCTAGCTACTTCGCACTTTGCTAGGGTGAACTCAGTTTGGTGGAGGGGCGTGCATTCATAGCTTAGGATTCCCTTCGTGCCGACACAAGGGGGTGGGGGCAAGCAATACAGTGCGCTTTGCGAGAGAGGTGCCACATGGAAGTTGCATTTGGTATTTGAAAATCAAACCACCCTTTTTGTCGTGGAATTGTCACGGCAGATGTCCTAGTGAAAGGACTTAATCGTGGAGCCATCGCAACTAGGAAGCGTAAAGGGGTTAAACGGGACAAAGGACACGAGAGGTTTATACTGGTTCGGCCCCTTGCGGTGAAGGTAAAGGCCTAGTCCAGTTGATATGGTATTGCTAGGTTTCGATGACCAAGGAGGGAATACGCTTAACCTGGCTCTCGATCTATTGTTTCTTGTCCTAAGCCGTCGCTGGGTCGTCCCCTTATATACACGGGTTGACTCCCTGCGGCCTACAGAGTCCCGGTCGGCTCATACAACGTGTCCGGCTCGGTGACGTATCTTACAGGCCTTACATTACAAGTCTATTCATACATGGCGGTTTATACTTACGGGCTTTAAGCTTCCTCTGGGCTTGGGCCTATTATAAGCCTAACTGTGAACCGTCATCTTGTATACTCTTGGGCTTCATTCAGGTAAACCGCCATTGTGGTTGACCCGGCCCCTCCTGGGCGGGTCATATTTGGTAGTCATATCCCCAACATTAGGCCCCAGGTTGATTTGAACTTTGTTCATGTCAATCTCCAACACTTAAAAAATCCATCTACCACTGCTGTGAAAGACTTGTAACCCGCCATGACGTCATCTCCAGAAATTTTGGAAACCCGCCACGACGTCACCTTAACGGATCTTTATCTTAAATGCCTTCTGAAAATCGAGGCGTCCAATTAGCTAGATAATCATCATTTTGGCCTCCTCGTCTTTCGCGCCTGCCTATCGCCCCTTTCCTTATAAATAGGATCCGAAAACCATCTGACATCTCTCTCCTTCTTCCTTCTCTTCGCAACCCCTCTGCCACTCGAGCTCCACCACCGCCACAGAGCACTTCGTCTTCCTCAACCTTGGCCGCTGCATCAACCTGAGTCGATCCAGATAACGGCGGCGACCCTCCACATCAGATCTGCAGCCGTAAGTTTCTGCTTTTTCGTACCTTTAGATCCGCACTAGGGTTTGCGAGCTTCTTCGTGTTCTTCGTAGTTCGTCGGAGTTCATCGTAGTTCACCCTCCAGGCTATACCACGAGCCTCTTTGATCTGATAACAGCGTTAAACTGATGCAGTAGCTGCTTTAGTTCCACTTTCAGTATCACTAGATCCCATTTCTTGGAAGAAAAACCTTGTACAAGCTCACGAACTTATCTGTACTGACTTTTAGGTCTAGATTTATTTTTCTTTTCTGAACAGCTGTTGATCCAAAGTAATATCTGCAGTCTGTGAAACTTGTTTACCTCAGTACTTAACCAATTTTTTGTCGCTGGCAACCTTTGAATATCCTTAGTCATGGCGGCTTGCCATGCCGGCTTATTTTACCTTCATATACCATTAGCCCTTATTTAAGCCGCCATTACACATCTATATTGCAATCATTAACCTGTAATTCCACCAATTAACTTGAACCGGCAAATTATTTTCTTTCTAGCTTGTCTTTTCGCCATGCCGCCAAAGACGATGATAGTTTGCAACTGGGTCCCTTCCACAGTCACTGAGGACACTTTGAAGGATTTACTAGAGAAGAGCGTCATATCCTTGCGCGCCCCTGACCCGGCCGAAGAAAAGGCTCACCCAAAAGATGGTGAAATCATCGTCTCCACCGATCATATGAACCGGGGTTTTTCACCACCTGGCTCAAAATTATTCAGAGAAGTCCCGCATTTTTCAAGCTTCATCCGCAAGACATTGGACCCAATTCCATATCAAACATCTATAATTTCCAAGTTCTGTGTGAGGTTTATCTTCAAGAAGAACCTACTGTTGAACTCTTCAGAGAGTATTTCTATTTGAACCGCCAAAATGAATACACCAACGGCCCTAGTTTAGAACTTGGTGGGATTTCAGTTCAGCGCTGACGGGATGTTGTCTTTCCTTTAGTAGTCTTGCCAAGCCATCCCAAGGACTGGAACCAAACTTGGTTCTATTGTAAGGACACATCGCTAGCTGATGAAAAACCAATGCCGGGTTATCGCGCTGAGCGTCTTGACGCTAAGTATTCACTCCCTGATAAGCTTTCTACCGCTGAACGTAAGAAACTTATTCCAACCATCAAAAGGGTTCAAGCCTTGCTAGGAAATGGCTTAACTGGAGTGGACTTGATCTACTGTTGGATCGCATGGCGGATCATCCCTCTGAGCTGCCGATCTTATTTGATGTATAACTACACCGGAGGAGCAGATGATCCGTTACGCTACAGCTCCCTACGTCTGACTGAAGAAGCCATTGTTGAAATGTCAACCACCCTCGTCAACAGCAAATATGAAGACTGCAGCAAAGTAGGTTTGAATCCTTTCTGCAAACTTAACCCGGCACCAAAGGTACATCCCCTTGAATCCTTTTTCTTCAGCAGTTAAGTATTTGCATGAGTTTCAACCTGTTATTTTCCTACAAGCTAAATCTGACTTTTGGAAGGCCAAATATGATTACGAGGCCGCCAAAAAAGCTAGAGCCGCCGCAATAGCCGCCAAGAAGACAACCAGAAAATCTAAGAAGAAACCCACTGCTTCTGATATGTTCAAGTTGGATGATGTCTCTGAGTCGGAGGTAGCCCTTGACTCTCTTGGCCTTCTTTTTAACAAACTTATTGACACTGATTATTACCAGGATGACACGGGGGCCAGCCAGGCAGTAGAAGAAGAGGTAACTATTATTTCCTCCAACTCAGAACCTTTGCCAAGGCAGAAACCTTGGTGGGTAACCCGGAAAGTAAGGTTTTCACACCCCTTGGCTTATTTAGATCCTCATTTTCTTTTGAAAAACAACAACATGAGAGCCGCCGTCAGACCCGGACAAGTGGAGACAATGAGTTACCCTCCGGCTTACCAAAAACTCCTCGAAAATGCCAGAATGAGGTTCTTTTACCTCTTAACTCTGATGAACGAGTCACTTTTATAAATCACTCAACTATAATTCCATTTTTTTACAGGAGATTGCTCGTTCCTCCTCTGGTGATTTCTCCCAAACTCAGCTGCCGGCTTTTAAGACCGCCCCCGGGTAAAGATAATTATCCTTCTTCTGCACCTTTATGCTTGTATTGTTATATTGACTCTTTAGATTCTCCTTAGTGGTCAAGCAAAACCCAAGAAGGCCAAGGTGGCCAAACCGGCTGAAGACCTAAAAATTGCTGAACCGGCGCAGCCGACTCTTGCCTCGGAACAAACTGAAGCACCAGAAGATCCTCCTCTCAATGCTCAACCTGAAATGCCTGAGCCGTTTGTTGACGAAACCACTATTGATCCGTCAAGTATTGAAACGTTAAGCTCAACTAACCCGCCGGAGATTCATGCTGATGATGTTGTAATTACTGGCACCGGATTTACTGAGCCGGAAAATCCAACGATACTAGCAAGATATTCAGCCAAACAAAAAGTCATGGAAAGACGGAAAGTAAGGTTTGACGTATCCCACTATGCTCATTTGAGTACTAGTGATGTATTATCCGGCTATGTCAGTCAAGTGCATTCCAGCCGTGACTTGGAGATTGAAATAGTTAAGCAACTTCATGAGAAGTATGAGGTATGTCATCCAGTTTTATATATACATCCTTCCAGCCCCTAAGTCTTCTGATTATGAGAGACTGGAATAAGCTGTAGACTTGAAATATTTACAAGGTTCTGTCCTAGACTCCCTCCAAGTCCAGTTTATACACTGTAACACCGGATTCAAATGATAGCATAACCTTGCGTTGGTAGTCTACAAGGGCCGGTTTAATCAGTAGGAATAAGCCGGTCCTATTAATTATTGTATAAAGGAACATAACTTGACTGCATAACCCCCATGAGTTGGCTGGGATTGTTTAATAGCACACCCGGCTTATCTTTAGAAAGAAAACACGCAATGTGCATTAGCCCCCAAGTGCCAAGTGTAGTTGCTTGCAAAGCACTTGGGACTTCTGAAAAAATCCAATTCCTTTGACAATAAGTTTGCACTGATAGACATTAGCCCCCAAGTGCCAAGTGTTATTGCTTGCAAAAGCACTTGGGACTTATTTTTATAATCCGCCATCAAACTAACAACCTTATTATGTGTATAGGCTGTAACCGCAGAACTGAAATCCCAATTGACTGAAGCCAAGACCCGGTTGTCGACTCAGGAGATTGAAACAAAGAAAATTGAATCCAAACTCCAGTTGAGCATGTCTGAACAGAGAAATTGAAGACCGGTTTTAATGCAGAGAAAAAGTCTTGGGCTGATGAGAAGACTGCCCTAGCACAGCGTGCTGAAACTGCCGAGGCGGCTCTCAAGGAAGTTACCGCTGAACTCACCGGTTTAAAGAACCGTGTGTCTCAGATGGTCTCTGCAATCTTCGGTCAGTCACCTTATTATTCACTTAAAGTCTATTTTTGTCACCATAATATGAGCTGCCTGCTTAACCTATTAGAAATACCTCACAAGTCCCCGGAGCAGCAATCTGAGTCAAAATAGCTTGATAACACTCAAGGCGGTTTACACCCTTGTGGAGCAACTGTATACTAGAGCTCAATGGGCTCTTGCCATTATCTCCCCAGCTAACCAAGGACCAAATTTATTGAGTGATGTCTTGAAGAAGCTATCCATCTTACCCGCTAGGTTTCAAGAAGTCAGGTGCTCCTGTGCGCGAGCCGGAGCCGTAACTGCCTTAAGTCGCTCCAAAGCCTGGGTGCCGGAGCTAGACCCGGCAGATGTAGCCAAGGGATACCCTAGCTTTAAGGAAGATGGGAGTCCCTTCGACCAAGAAGACTTTGCTGCTTGTGTAAAAGAGATTCGTCCTCATGCCACCATTATTGCCGAAGAAACCAATCTTACCAAGTATCTACCGGGTTTTGATGCTGAGAATAAAAGATGGCGACTGGTTCGCTAGCACACCTTCGCCGGTTCGCTAGCACACCTTCGCCCTGGAAATTGACCCGTCTGGTCTAATTGATGATAAGGCTGAGTTCGTCTCCCTTCATGGCTTTGATTGGTCCAAGCCCAATTTCCAAATGGTGGAGGAAGGTGAATCAGCAAGGGATGAGTCATAACCATCCAATTAACCCGGCCAGGATTGATGAGCCGGCTTTAGTTTATCATATTTTATGAGAGTTTAAAAACAACATTATCCCTTTGGGCTCCAAGCGCCTTGTAATAGGCTAGCTTAAAACTTTATGTTCTGCTTACGCCATTGTGCATATTGTGCTGTGTACAACACTTTTATCCGTCATGTGAACATATGCCTTACATCCTTTATAATACCAGTAATGTTTGAATCTGTTCCTGCATGTAAAATAGAAAGACTGTCCTGGTGGTTTATTGCCGGATGGGTCAAAACGCCCAGTACGCAATCATGGAAACCAACATAACTGTATAATCAAGGCTGGATGTAATGATAATTAAGGCTGGAAACCTTCTGATTGAAGAAATACAGATAAACCTGTTACGACTTTTAACGGCAATATCATACCTGTGATCTTGAATCTGAACTGTCGGCTTATGTGACCCGAACAGTAAGGGTGATAACCCAATCTTTAAAAGCCGACACTTTCATATGTCTAATGACTGTCATGCACTGGCGACTTATCGTCAAAAACTTAAGCCGGGTTAAATTGAAACTATACTTATACTTAGATCAAAATGAAAAACCGCAGAATAAAGATTGCCATTCAAAAAACATAACTCAAACATAAAGAAAAAAATTTGGAGGCTTCTGATTTGAATACGATCAGTAAACCGGACCAAAGGGGGTTAAGCTAGGATTCAAATACGATCATATAGCCCAGTGGCTTTCGCATTGCGCCGCTCAAGAGGGTACCGACGGCTATGTTCTCTTTGGCTCGAATACGGCCTATGTTTGAACAGGAAGCCCCCAAATGACCTTGAGAGGTTTTTAACGACCCTGATTCGAATACGATCCAAGTCAGACTAAAAAAGGGGTTAAGCTATGATTCGAATACGATCAGGAAGCCCCGAGTGAGTTTGGCATTGTGCCAATCAAGAGGGTACCGACAGCTATGTTCTCTTTGGTTCGAATACGACCTATGTTTGAACGGGAAGCCCCCTAGTGACCATATGGTTTAATGGCTAGATTCGGATGCGATCATGAGCCAGACCAAAGGGTTAAGCTAGATTTGAACACAATCAGCCCCCAATTGGTCATCTTGAATTTATCATTATGAAGGTATGTGATTATTGAAAATGAAAAGGACAGAGGTCCTGCTCTATTACTTATCATAATATATACAATGTCAAAGTATGTACATTATGAGAGCCGGTGGCTCAAGTATAGTAAGGCCGAAGATGAGTGATATTCCAGGGCCGGCGGGTCTCTTCCTTCGACTTATGTTAGTCTTTGTGCTCTCGAACATTGATGAGGTAGTATGACCCATTGTTCAAGTTCCTGCTGACCACAAAGTGTCCTTCCCAAGGTGGGGATAATTTGTGTGCATCAGTTTGGTCCTGGATGAGCGGGAGCACCAAGTCCCCTTCTTGAAAGGTTCTGGACTTAACCCGGCGGCTATGATAATGGCGCAGGTCCTGTTAGTAAATCGCCGAGCGGGCTGCCGCTAAGTCACGCTGTTCATCTAACAGGTCAAGCGCATCCCGACAGGCTTGTTCGTTATCAGCTTCAACATAAGCCACCACGTGGGGTGAGTCATGACGGATGTCACTAGGCAAGAATGCCTCCGCTCCATGAACCATGAAGAAAGGCGTATAACACAGAGGGTAACTCCTCCACCCAACAACCCGACATCAGTTGTAAAGGGACCATAAGCTGGGGACTGAGACCTTTCAAGATTTCCTGATTTGCTCTTTCAGCTTGACCATTGGATTGGGGTGAGCTACTAATGAAACATCAAGCCGGATATGCTCCCATTGACAGAATTCCTCCATAGCCCCTCGGGACAGGTTAGTACCATTGTCAGTTATAATGTTGTGTGGAAAGCCAAAACGAAAGATCACTTTCTTCATAAATTGAACCGTCGCGGCTGCATCACACTTACTAATCGGCTCTGCCTCAACCCACTTTGTGAATTTGTCAACTGCCACCAAAAGGTGTGTCTTTCTATCTTTGGATCTTTTGAAAGGTCCAACTATGTCGAGCCCCTAGACTGCAAACGGCCAAGTAATTGGAATTATCTGTAATTCTTGAGACGGCACGTGCACCCGTCGTGAGAATTTCTGACAACCATCAAACCTACTAACCAAATCCTCCGCATCAGCGTGAGCCATCAGCCTGTAAAAACCATGACGGAAAGCTTTGGCCACAAGAGACTTTGACCCGACATGATAGCCACAATCTCCTTCATGGATCTCATGAAGAATTTCTTGTCCTTCCTCGGGAGAGACACAGCGTTGAAACGCCCCGGTGACACTGCGATGATGCAACTCATTGTTGGCAATTGTCATTGATTTGGACCGCCGGGTTATTTGTCTAGCCAAGGTCTCATCCTCCAGCAACTCGCCCCGGGTTATATAAGCCAAATATGGCTGTCGGTGTCAAAACTAGCGGATCTCGGGTAGGGGGTCCCGAACTGTGCGTCTAGGCCGGATGGTAACAGGAGGCAAGGGACACAAAGTTTTACCCAGGTTCGGGCCCTCTCGATGGAGGTAAAACCCTACGTCCTGCTTGATTAATATTGATGATATGGGTAGTACAAGAGTAGATCTACCACGAGATCGAGGAGGCTAAACCCTAGAAGCTAGCCTATGGTATGATGATTGTTGATGTGTATGTTGTCCTATGGACTAAAACCCTCTGGTTTATATAGACACCGGATAGGGTTAGGGTTACATAGAGTCGGTTACAATGGTAGAAGATCTGCATATCTGTATCGCCAAGCTTGCCTTCCACGCCAAGGAAAGTCCCTCCCGGACATGGGACGAAGTCTTCAATCTTGTATCTTCATAGTCCAGAAGTCCGACTGAATGTATAGTCCTGCTATCCGAACACCCCCTAATCCAGGACTCCCTCAATAGCCCCTGAACCAGGCTTCAATGACGACAAGTCCGGCGCGCATATTGTCTTCGGCATGGCAAGGCGGGTTCCTCCTCCAAGTTCTTCATAGAAGGTTTTGAACACAAAGATAGTGTCCGGCTCCGCAAAATAAGTTTCCACATATTGCCATAAAGAGAATAATATTTACACAAATCTAATCTGCTGACGTATTCCGTAGTGTGACATCACACCGCGGCCAAGCTTTTATTTGAACCGTTTTACTCTCCCATCTCAGCGCGTTATGCGAGGCGGTTTCCTTGGCATGTCTTGTTAAAGCAGAGATCGTGTCCCCTTATTTCGGGATTCTCATCAATACGGGCGTGGGTAACCCAACCACGCCACTGATTACGGCGCTTGGGAGATAAGCAAGTTTTACCAGGCTGGTGGGGACGCGTAGTCGCATCCACCCATATAAGGGGATAAGGATCCATCTTTTCACCTACGCCTTCTTCCTCCTTTGCCTATCCATTTTCGTGCACTCAAGCTCCAGCGCCCAAGTCTGTACTCACCACCTCAACCTTCTCCAGCCAATGCCGGAGTGGGAGGCAAGTGGATGGTCTCCTCCGTCACGGAGGGACACATGAAAAAGCTGAGGAAGGCCGGATACCTGTCTAACGACATCGCGTACCGGCTTCCCGAAAAGGGGCAGCTCATCCCCACCCCTAGGCCCCATGAGAGGGTGGTGTTCCTCCCTCATTTCCTCCACGGACTGGGCTTTCCTCTCCACCCATTTTTCCGGGGGCTCATGTTCTACTACGGCCTGGATTTCCACGATCTGGCCCCGAATTTTGTCCTCAACATCTCGGCGTTTATCGTCATGTGCGAGGCTTTCCTCCGCATCCGCCCCCATTTCGGCCTATGGCTCAAGACTTTCAATGTCAAGACGAAGGTGGTGCGCGGCAACCAGGCAGAGTGCGGAGGCGCCATGGTGGGGAAGATGGCCAACGTCCTATGGCTCGAGGGCTCCTTTGTGGAGACCCTAAAGGGGTGGCAATCGGGGTGGTTTTACATCACCGAGCCGCGCGATGCCGAATGGGTCGCGCCCCCCGAGTTTCGATTCGGAGCCCTTACGTGGCTCACCTCCGAGAAGGAGACGGGCTTGTCGTGGGGTAAAAAAGGAGAGCTGACCGGACTCCAAACATGCATCAAAACCCTGGTGGACAAGAAGCTCAAACTTGTCAACGTAGTCCAGGTTATGCTCATCCGCTTGATCGTCCGCTGCCAACAACGGGCTTTCAACCTGTGGGAGTTCGACCCGGCGCGGCACCAAACTCTAAGCAGGCTCTTCGACATGACGTACGAAGATGCATAGAAGGTGCTTTCCAAGGGCGCCGTGGCTCCCGCATCCGCTACTGAGGATCGCGGATTTAGTGCGCAGCGTCACGCTCTTGCGGTAAGCTGTTATTTCATTTTACAGGGTATCAGTTTTTCATAGTTTGACTCCATGCGGGATCTAAGCTCCATTTCCTTTGACAGGATTGGCAGGTGACGTCCGAACAGATCGATTATCCGGCTCCTTTGCCCGAAGACCCAGCCGATGCCCACTTGGCGAAGCTGCTGGTTCCGGCACCATGTGGTGCCGGAGAAGAAGGTCAAGAAGAAGGCCACGGGGACTCGAAAGAGTGCTCGCCGCCCGGACGTGTCGGATTCATCATCCGACGAATCCGAGACGCACTCCTCCCGCGAAGACGAGGAGGAGGAAGAAGAGACCCCTCCCCCTCCTGCAGGGGAAGGGAAGAAAAGGAAGGCCGCCCCAACTCGGGAGGCCGAAGGGTCCAAGAAGGGGGAAACCCTTCCTTCGGACTATTCCACCGACGCCGACGACGGCGAAGAGGAGTGGGCGCCCAGGGCCAAGCCCCTGGCCAAACCGTAAGTATCTGGATACCAGAGTAATTCGCAGTATTCGTTTACTGCACAGCTTTCCCTTGCGTCGAATATGTTTATACAACCCACCCAAAGACCGGCTCGACACGTCATCGAGCGGCTCACTGGACTCGTTGGATGTGAACTCGCTTCCGACGGCTTCCTCCCCCCGCCCTACGGACGACACCGAAGTGTTGTCCCAACAGGGTCCAAGCCGGGAGGAGGTGGTCCTGGAGGCGCCGCAAGGCGACCTCGCGGACTCCAGGAGTAAAGGGGGTGAAACCCCCCAGGGCTCCAAGTCCGGCTCTAGGCCGGACACCGCTCCCGAACCTTCAAAGGTTCCAGAGTTCGGCGGGCGACCTCCTTCCAAGAGGAGCCAGCCCACTGTGCTGGCGACCCCCGTCCAACCGGAGGCGCCGTACAATTTGTTGGAGGCGCTCCAAGGCGCCTTCATCGACGAGGGGCACCGCACTATTATGAGTGCGGTGATCCAGAAGGTTCAGTCCGCCAAGACCGGACTGACTGAAGCTTGTACTAGCCTTTTAACAGGCTTTGAGGTAAGTAAAGAATGTGTAAATAATATTACCGCATAGACAGTAGCCCCTGATGCCCTGTTTGGCATTCGGGAAGAAAAGCTGAATAGAGGATCAAATAGAATTCGCAGGAGTCTAACAAAAAGTAGTCAATATGCGTATGCAGGCTTCTCTGCTTGCGTCCGGCGCACTGACTGCGGAAGTGGACACGCTAAAGCAGAACCTCGAGCGGTCCGAGCAAGAGCTCGGGCGTGCCAAGAAGCAGCTCGAGGACAATGAAGGTAAGAAATACCTTGTTGAAATATATATAAAAAAAGGTGCAATTGCAAAAAATGACAGGATTATCGTGGCTATTGTAGGGGCCACGTCTGAGGTGGCGACCCTTAAGCAAGCGCTGGACGAGGCCGAGAAGAGGGCGGCCGCGGAGCGCACCGAGCGGGAGAAGTGTGAGGCCGAGGTTGGCATGGTGCGGCAAGAGCTCCAGGCTCTCATGGAAAAACATGAGAGTTTGGAGCTTGACTCAAAGACGCAAGCGTCCGCGCTCGCGGTGGCTATTGAAAATGCCAAGTCTGCCAAGGCCGAATCCCAGAAGACCCTCCAGGAGTTGGGTGAGGTGAAGAAGATAGCGACGGGTAAGGCATTCTTTATGCAAAGCAAACACATAAACGTGAGTTACTTGTTACTTACCCGAATCCGGAGCTCTCAAGGAGCGTTCGCAGATCTTCCTCGGAGTGTGTCCGATGCCGCCGCATTCTATCGAGCCGAGGAGGGAAGCTCGATGGAGAAGGTGTTCTGGTCTCAGTAGGGTGAGGTCGGACACCCCGTGCCCCTGAGCGACCAGCTGAAGCAACTGGTCGAGCTCCACAAGGCGGCTGAATAGGCCATGAAGGGCCTCATAGTTCGGCAGTGGCCTGGAGAGGCTCAGCCTGGGAGCTATTTCGGGCTGGTGCGGCAGCTAGTGGAGGCCTGTCCAAGGTTCGAAGTCATCAAGCGCTCCGTCTGCATTGAAGGTGCCCGTAGGGCCCTTGCCCGTGCTAAGGTGCACTGGGTCAAGATGGATGCTGAGAAGCTTGTGAAGGACGGGCCACCAGCGGGGAAAGAGCATCGCAAGCCCGAAAATTATTATAAGGATGTTCTGAAGGGTGCCTGCCTTGTGGCGGATGAATGTTCCAGAGATGTAATTTTTGAGTAAAACTCGCTCGTTTTGTTCTGTGCACTGAAAACTTGTTCATATGCGCTAAGCAATGCTGTTTGAATTTAAAATATTACCTTCTGTGCGGCTGTTTATCAATTCTGAGAGATGGCGAGTCGTCGGCTTCTGCCCCCGTGCCGCTAGTGCTGGGGTGTTCGAGGATAAACCTGAGCGCTCTTTTTCCCATGTTTGGGTCCTTCGAGGGAGGCGCTCAGCCCAACGAACAAGGCAATCGGACTATAATGCGTGAACACTCTCACTTAGCCATAGAATTCTATAATTTTCAATTTCGGCAAAGCCCCTGGTATTCGGAAGACCGAGTTCGGGGCGCTATCCACGCCTTGGCCGGACAGAGCTGGCTCCTCGCCCAAAGCGGCATAAGTCTTTAGGGACTCGAAGTTACCTCTCGAACAGCGACCAGCTCTCGCCTCATCATGACAGTCAGTTTTAGCTTTCTCCACTGAGGTGCTCGACCCAGCTCAATTGGGGCACAATCGCAGTGGTTCTCCTAGTGCTACCTTAGCCGATATAGCGGAACATAAGGCACCCAAACATAGGAGCCGGGCAAACCCCACTATTGACCCAAGACATGATTCGGAGCCGATGCATATAATGCTATAAGTTCGGGGTGCCGCACTTGTTAAAGTGTTCGGACTTCTCACACCATATTGAGGGGTACTAAAGCCCTTGGCGTATTTTGGCCGTACCAACGTGTACGGGTGCAACATGTCATTAAGGAACATATATAAAGAAAAAGGTAATGCAAAAATAGACGAAAGCTATGCATTGTTTATTAAAAAGGGGTGCGATCTAGGCAGAACGATACAAGTAATGCGATAAGTGGAAGGTTGGAGTAGTTAACATGTCCGTTTCAGGGGCAACCTGCGGAATAGTATGCGGAATGGGTATACTGCTCGTGATAGAGACCACCTGGGAGTTCCGTAATGCGGCGTGGCTTGTCTGCTTCCCTGGTTCTTGCATCGTTTGTGCGGCAACTGAACTGCCGAACAGGCCTTCTGAAAGATGGAGTCCTGATAGTAAGAGAAAATTAAAAAATCGGTAGCCCCTGGTACGGTTTAAGCCGTGTTTTGGGCGTGCTGTGATGGTGCCCCTCCCCCTGTGCCCATGGTATCTCTAGAGCGTAGTTATGTACGCGAAGTACTGGCGTCGCCTTTTTGCGAGGGTTGGGGTCGGGGCCGCATTGCTACGCCTTCTCGGATCATGCCAGGCGGTCTTGTTGTAGGTTACTCCGGGTGCGCTTGACGGTGTCCGGTCGTTTAGTGTCCGGACTGGAGAACTGCCTGGAGAGGCTACTTTGTACTTTCGCTGCAAGGGCCGCCGTGTGCTCCTCCGTTCGGAGGGAGCGTTTGGTGTTTCCATTGACCGTAAATACTCCTCAAGGGCCTGGCATCTTGAGCTTAAGGTATGCGTAATGCGGTACCGCATTGAACTTAGCGAATGCGGTTCTCCTGAGCACTGCGTGATAACCACTGCGAAACGGGACTATGTCGAAGATTAACTCCTCGCTTCGGAAATTATCCGGAGATCCGAAGACCACTTCAAGTGTGACTGAGCCTGTACAGTTGGCCTCTACACCTGGTATTATGCCTTTAAAGGTCATTTTGGTGGGCTTAATCCTCGAGGGATCTATGCCCATTTTCCGCACTGTATCCTGGTAAAGCAGGTTCAGGCTGTTGCCGCCGTCCATAAGGACTCTAGTGAGATGAATTCCGTCAATAATTGGATCTAGAACCAATGCGGCAAATCCGCCATGACAGGTGCTAGTGGGATGGTCCCTTCGATCAAAGGTGATCGGGCAGGAGGACCATGGGTTGAACTTTGGGGCGACTGGCTCTACCACGTATACGTCCCTTAACGCGCGCTTCCGCTCCCTTTTGGGGATGTGGGTTGCATATATCATGTTCACCGTCCGCACTTGTGGGGGAAAACACCTCTGTCCACTGTTGTTTGGTGGCCGGGGCTCCTCATCGTCATCGCTATGCAGCCCCTTGTCTTCATTTTCGGCGTTTAACTTGCTGCCTGCTTGAACACCCAACAATCCCTGTTGGTGTGATTGGCTGGCTTTTCGAGGGTGCCATGTATCTGGCACGAGCGGTCGAGTATCCGGTCCAAACTGGACAGGCGCCTAGGATTCCTTTTGAATGGATTTTTCCGCTGACCGGATTTAGAGCCTCTGAATCCGGCATTGACTGTCGTATCATCAGCATTGTCGCCGTTAATGCGGCGCTTCTGCTTGTTCCGACGCGACCTGCCACTACTGTCCCTGGTGTCCGAATTTCCAGGGTTCTTGGTCATATTGTTGCTATGAGCAAGCCAGCTGTCTTCTCCCGTGCAAAAGCGGGTCATGAGTGTCGTGAGTGCTGCCATAGATTTCGGCTTTTCCTGACCAAGGTGCCGGGCCAGCCACTCGTCACGGATATTGTGGTTGAAGGCTGCTAGGGCCTCAGCGTCCGGACAATCGACTATTTGATTTTTCTTTGTTAGGAACCGTGTCCAGAATTGCCTGGCCGATTCCTCTGGCTGCTGAATTACATGACTTAGGTCATCGGCGTCTGGGGTTCTCACATAAGTGCCCTGGAAATTGTCGAGGAATGCGGCTTCCAAGTCCTCCCAATAACTGATTGATCCTATTGGCAAGCTGTTAAGCCAATGCCGAGCTGGTCCTTTAAGCTTGAGTGGGAGGTATTTGATGGCGTGGAAATCATCGCCGCGGGCCATGTGGATATGAAGGAGATAATCCTTGATCCATACCGCAGGATCTGTTGTGCCGTCATATGATTCGATGTTTACGGGTTTGAAACCCTCTGGGATTTGATGATCCATTATTTCGTCTGTAAAGCAGAGTGGGTGTGCCGCGCCTCTGTACTGGGCTATATCATGATGTAGCTCCAGTGAGCCTTGTCTACTGTGTTCGGCCCTGCAGAATTTTTGGCCGGCGTGACGGATGCCATCTCGAGCTGTGGGGCGCCCACGCGATCCGTAGATCGATCTTGTTTGCCTTGCCTTGTCCTCCAACATGTCTCGTATGTCCGGCGCATATTCCCGTGCCTTGGTACGGGGTGCGGCTTGAGTGGAGGGCCGAGAGGCCTCTCTATCGCGGCCATGAGGTGGTCGGTCGGCCGCATCAAGTGCTTCCTCCTCTAATCGGGGTAGCAACCTACGCTTTGGGTAGCTCTTGGAGGGGCGTTCGTGTTTATGCTCTTTGGCCGCAAGGACTTCAGTCCATCTGTCGACTAGCAAATCTTGATCAGCTCTAAGCTGTTGCTATTTTTTTCTTGAGGCTTCTTGTCGTGGCCATAAGCCTGCGTTGAAAACGCTCTTGCTCGACGGGATCCTCTGGCATGACGAATTCGTCGTCGTCGAGGCTTGCGTCGTCTTCGGAGGGAGGCATATAACTATCGTCCTCGACCTCTCTGTCTGCCGCTCTCTTATGAGGGCTGGTTTCTCCATCCTCCTGTGCTAAATCTTGCTGGAGGGGGTTTTCTTTGGCGCTTTCCGGAGTATTATTATCTCCCGTGCTGGAATCACCGTATTTGTTTTGGCGGGATTTTGAGCGGCGCCGCTGAAGCCGGCGCTTAGGCTGTTTCTTGGAGGGGTCATCCTCCGCTGTTCCATCGCCATCTCCCTCTTTTGGGGTGTCCACCATGTATATGTCATATTACGAGGTGGCTTTCCAGGGCCTAGTAGGCGCTGGTTCTTCATCATCTCCTTCATCGGCGTCCATACCGTCGATGTCTTCGGAGTCGAAGTCGAGCATGTCGGTTAAGTCGTCGACAGTGGCTACAAAGTGGGTGGTGGGTGGGCTTTGAATTTCTTCATCGTCCGTACCCCAACCTTGCTGACCGTAGTCCGGCCAGGGCTCTCCTGATAAAGAGAGAGACTTCAGTGACTTCAGGATATCGCCCAAAGGCGAGTGCTGAAAGATGTCCGCGGCAGTGAACTCCATGATCGGCGCCCAATCGGATTCGATCGGCAGGGGCGCGGAGGGTTCGGAGTCCGGCTCCTTGGAGTCACGAGCCTCACAGAGTAAGGGGCTGGTGTTCGGCTCAATCGTCGTTAAGGTCACAGCCCCCGAGGTGGCGTCCAACCACCCATCCTCGATCGGCGCAGTTGGCTCCGAATTAGGGGTCGGAGCTGACGTGGGTGCGGCCTCCAGGGCACTGTTCGGCGGCAGAGCTAAATCATGCTCATCGTGACAGAGCGGCGTGCTCGGCAGTGGCTCGAATCCGTCGAAGATCAAGTCTCCGCGGATGTCAGCTGTGTAGTTTAAACTTCCAAATCTGACCTGGCGGTCAGTGGCGTAGCTTTCGATCTGCTCCAGACGGCCAAGCAAATTGGCCCGCAGTGCGAAGCCGCCGAAGACGAAGATCTGTCTGGGGAGGAAGGTCTTACCCTGGACTGCATCGCTTTTGATGATCGTAGGAGCCATCGAGCCTAACGGCGATGACACAGAGGAACTCTCAATGAAAGCACCAATGTCGGTGTCAAAACCGGCGGATCTCGGGTAGGGGGTCCCGAACTGTGCATCTAGGCCGGATGGTAACAGGAGGCAAGGGACACGAAGTTTTACCCAGGTTCGGGCCCTCTCGATGGAGGTAAAACCCTACGTCATGCTTGATTAATATTGATGATATGGGTAGTACAAGAGTAGATCTACCACGAGATCGAGGAGGCTAAACCCTAGAAGCTAGCCTATGGTATGATTGTTGATGTGTATGTTGTCGTACGGACTAAAACCCTCCGGTTTATATAGACACCAGATAGGGTTAGGGTTACATAGAGTCAGTTACAATGGTAGGAGATCTGCATATCTGTATCGCCAAGCTTGCCTTCCACGCCAAGGAAAGTCCCTCCCGGACACGGGACGAAGTCTTCAATCTTGTATCTTCATAGTCCAGGAGTCCGGCTGAAGGTATAGTCCGGCTATCCGAACACCCCCTAATCCAGGACTCCCTCAATGGCACTGTCCAATCCGGGATGACGTGAAGAGCCGCCACCAATTGTGCTTCCGGGTCTGGAACAGCCAAGTCTTCCTCGGTAGGCAACTTGACAGAAGGATTATGCAGAACATCTAAGCAAGTGATAGGTGGCACTGGCTTACGCTAAGACCCCAGCCGGCTTAAAGCATCAGTCGCTTCATTCTTTCTGTGATCAATTTGTTCCACTTGGTAAACCTTGAAGTGTCCAGCAATGGCATCAACTTTGCGGCGACAAGCCACCATGAGAGGATCCTTGGAATCCCACTTACCTGATACTTGTTGAGCCACCAAATTTGAGTCACCAAAGCACCTTACCCGGCTCAAGCTCATCTCTTTAGCCATCCGAAGACCATGGAGCAAGGCCTCATACTCAGCTGCGTTGTTAGTACAGGGAAACATCAACCGTAGCACATAACAAAATTTGTCACCTCGAGGGGAAGTTAAAACAACTCTAGCCCCCGAGCCTTCTAATTGCCTAGACCCATCAAAGTGAATAGTCCAATATGTGTTGCCCGGCTTCTCTTCAGGCATCTGCAGCTCTGTCCAATCATTGATGAAGTCCACTAGTGCTAGAGATTTGATAGCAGTGCGTGGCACATACTTTAAACAATGAGGCCCAAGTTCAATGGCCCACTTGGCAACTCGCCCTGTGTCTTCTCTATTTTGAATGATATCTCCTAAAGGAGCAGATCTCTCCATAGTGATGGGATGACCCTGAAAATAATGCTTAAGCTTTCGGCTAGCCATGAACACCCCATAAACAAGTTTCTGCCAATGTGGATATCTCCGTTTGGACTCAATGAGCACCTCACTGACGTAGTAAACCGGCCGTTGAACTGGATATTCCTTGCCAGCCTCTTTGCGCTCTATGACAATGGCCACACTGGCAGCACGTGTGTTAGCAGCCACATATAACAATAATGGATCCTTATCAATGGGAGCAGCAAGAACCGGCGGCTTAGCGAGCTGTCTTTTCAGATCTTCAAAGGCAGAGTTAGCAGCATCACTCCAGACAAAATCATCTATCTTCTTCATCATTTGATACAGTGGTATAGCCTTCTCACCTAATCGTCTTATGAACTTGCTTAAAGCTGCAACACGACCTACCAATCGCTGAACGTCATTGATGCACGCCGGTTTAGCCAAAGACGTAATCGCTTTGATTTTCTCCGGGTTAGCCTCAATGCCTCTATTAGAAACCAAAAAACCCAAAAGCTTGCCCGCTGGCACTCCAAAAACGCACTTGGCCGGGTTAAGCATCATCTTGTAGACCCAGAGGTTATCAAAGGTTTCCTTTAGGTCATCTATCAAGGTCTCCTTCTCTCTGGACTTCACCACAATACGTCCACATAAGCATGAACATTGCGCCCAATCTGATTGTGAAGACAGTTCTGCACACATCGCTGAGAAGTCGCTTGGGCACTCTTAAGCCCAAAAGACATAGACACATAGCAGAGGGGTCCAAATGGAGTAATAAAAGATGTCTTCTCCTGGTCCTTAACTGCCATCTTCATCTGATTATAACCAGAATAAGCATCCAAAAAGCTCAAACGCTCACAACCCGTCATAGCATCAATGATTTGATCAATACGAGGGAGAGCAAAAGGATCAGCCGGACAAGCCTTGTTTAAGTCTGTGTAATCCACACACATACTCCAGGTGTCTTTCTTTTTAAGCACGAGCATCGGGTTAGCCAACCACTCTGGATGAAAAACTTCAATAATGAACCCGGCCACCAAGAGCCGGGCCACCTCTTCACCAATGGCCTTGCGCCTTTCCTCACTTAACCCCTGAAAAAACTGCTTGACCGGCTTAAATTTTGGATCAATGTTGAGAGTGTGCTCAGCGAGTTCTCTCGGTACACCCGGCATGTCAGAAGGTTACCTTGCAAAGATGTCCCGGTTATCACAGATGAACTCGATGAGCGCGCTTTCCTATTTGGGATCCAGATTAGCACTGATACTAAACTGTTTAGATGAGTCACCTGCAACAAAATTAACGAGCTTAGTGTCATCAGCTGACTTAAACTTCAGCAATGGCTCATGCTCTATAGTTGGTTTTTTCAAAGATGTCATGTCCGCCGGGTCAACATTATCCTTGTAGAATTTCAACTCCTCTATTGCACAAGCAGATTCAACATAAGGAGCATCACCTTCCTCACATTCCAAGGCTATCTTCCGACTCCCATGCACTGTGATAGTGCCCTTATAACCCAGCATTTTGAGCTACAAGTAAACATAACACGACCGTGCCATGAACTTGGCATAAGCCGGTCGTCCAAACAGGGCATGATACGGGCTCTTGATTTTGACCACCTCAAAGGTTAGTTTCTCGGCCTTGGAATCATGCTAATCCTCGAAGGTTGCCTCCAGCTCAATCTTACCCACTGGGTATGCCGACTTAACAGGCACCACTCCATGAAAAACAGTGTTGGACGTCTTAAGACTTTTGTCAGTCAATCCCATGCGATGGAAAGTCTCATAATAGAGGATGTTGATGCTACTGCCTCCGTCCATGAGTACTTTAGTGAATTTATATCCACCAACCTGAGGTGCCACCACCAAAGCCAGGTGACCCGGATTGTCAACCCGGGGAGGGTGATCCTCCCTAGTCCATAGAATAGGCTGCTCGGACTATCTCAAATAACGAGGGACTATCGGCTCAACAGCATCCACAACCCTCTTATGAAGCTTCTGGTACCGTCTGCACAAACTGGTGGTGAACACATGATACTGTCCATTATTCAACTGCTTTGGATTGCTCTGGTATCCAGATTGCTATTGCTGCTGCTAACCTCCTTGGCTAGATTGCTGACTGTACCCACCTTGATTTCCTTGAGAGCCTTGAAAATTGGAATTTGAACCGCCGCCTGGACCATGAAAACCGCCGCCACCTGAGTCGCCGCCCGGCCCATGATTGCTATTGAACATCTTAGAGTTCTTGAAATCCTTCATGATCGTACAGTCCTTCCACAAGTGAGTGGCCGGTTTCTGCTAAGTACCATGCCTTCGAGAAGGCTCATTTAACAGCCGCTCAAGAGTGGGACCTGACCCGATGGACCGAGGTGGCCTCCCCTTACGTCGCTAATTGATACCTTGTGTATTGGTGTTAGCCACAAACTCCAAACTACCGTCAGCCTTACGTTTATTATTGCCTCCTTGATTTGCCGGGTTATGCTGATGACCCTTGTCGTTCTTCTTCCCCTTCCCTGTCTTCTCGTCATCAGACTTGGGATCCTTGGTACTATCAGAGTCGGCATACTTGACTAGAGCCGCCATCAGCTAGCCCATGTCATTACAATCGCGTTTGAGCCTCCCTAGCTTCTGTTTTAAAGGCGTAAAACGGCAATTTTTCTCCAACATTAAGACTGCAGAGCCGGCATCCATCTTATCAGATGAATGTATTATGGCTTTGACCCGGCGCACCCAACGGGTCGTGGACTCTCCTTCCTCTTGTTTATAGTTAGTTAAATCCACAATTGACATGGGCTGCTTGCAAGTTTCTTTAAAATTCTGAATAAACCGGGCTTTTAATTCTGCCCATGAGCCGATGGAATTGGGTGGCAGCCCCTTCAACCAAGTGCGAGTCGTTCCATCTAACATCATAGTGAAGTACTTGGCCATTGCCGCGTTACTGACCTCCAGTAGCTCCATGGCCATCTCATAGCTTTTAATCCATGCCCCTGGCTGTGAATCGACCGTGTAATTAGGCACCTTCCGAGGCCCCTTAAAATCCTTTGGCAAACGCTCATTACACGGAGCCGGCACCAAGCAAGGGACACCTCCTGACCTTGTGGCTATGCCTGCCTCAACAGAGGTCGTCGGATAAACCGCAAAAGCCTGGTGAGCTGCATGCTCAGTTGCCTGTTGAGCCGCCCGCTCATCCTCTTGGCGGATCCTATCCTGGTCAACCAAGTTGAGAGCTCCATCACGCGCCAGGTCATGCTCGTGTGGCTCGTCACGGCGTTGGGCTTTGCTTGAAACGGCTGCTGAATCTATGTGCCTGCTATAACTTGGGCTCCGGCTGGGGCGAGGGGTCAAATGAATCATGTCTCGACTATAAGAATAAGCCTCCTACTGTGCCAGAGCCGTCTGAAGAACTTCTCTGACCCTTCGGGTTTCAATCGCCGTCGGGGAGTCACCCTCTGCTGGGAGAGCCGCCAATCGCGCCGCCTAAGTGATCATGTTCTCCAAAGGGTTAGAATAATGACCCGGTGGTGTTGGTACATAATGAGGTGTAGTAGTATCACACGAGGGGGTTCCATCACTCGTGGCTGAACCTGCGCCCCAGCCCCGGGCGTTGCAACCCGGTTCACCTCTGGCGGGTTACTGGGACCTGCACCGGGTGTGCGGAAGAGGTTTCTAGGATCGTAAGTCAGAGGCAAACGTGACTGAGCCTTCTGGTGTCTTCTCCTCATGACCTTGTTTGATGCGTTTAGATCCATCGTGAGCTGAAAAGCCTCCGATTGAAGCTGTTGAGCTCGAGCATCCAAAGCCGCCCGCTCTGCAGCCATCCTGACGTCCTCTGCTGCTAGCTTTTCTTTGGCTTGTACTACCTCCTCGCGTAACCGTGCCATTTCTGCATCGTGCTGAGCCTGATCCGCTGGGTTAACCACGGTAGTCAACAGGGCTGTCATCCTATCCATGAGATCCATCAGCACCTCAGCCGGTGGGCGCGTAGGGCCTCCTGCCTCGGACGCTGCTGACCCGGTGGTTATCGCTGCCGCAACTGTAGAATTTTGAACGGGCTACGTGCCAGTCATGAAGATCCCCGCTCTGCTCGGCAGCTCAAAGGGGTCTGGAATACTGCTGCCATCAGAACAACCCCCAAGCCCACATCTTGTAGTTGATACAATGAATCTGTCTCACCCGTGGATGACTCGCCATGAGATTGGACGGCCGTCTCATCAGTAGACACAGATCTTTCAGAAGATTCCCCTCCATGGATGCATCCCACAAAGGCACGCTTCACGGCCGGCTGAGCCCAGGAGGGTCTCGCACGTTGAGCCGTCTAAACGATGTCGGTGTGAAACGTCCATTTTGCATCATGCTTCTATATCGATATTTATCGTATTATGGACTGTTATTTCACTTTATGTCACAATACTTACGGCTATTCTCTCTTATTTTACAAGGTTTACATAAGGAGGGAGAATGCCGGCAGCTGGGATTCTGAGCTGGAAAAGGAGCAAATATTAGAGACCTATTCCGCGCAACTCCAAAAGTCCTGAAACTCCACGGAACATCTTAAAACAAATAAAGAAAAATCCTCGCCAAAGATGAAGGCCAGGGGGCCCACACCCTGCTCACGAGGGTGGGGGGCGCCCCCCCCTAGGGCGCGCCCCCTACCTCGTGGGCCCCCTGGTGGCTCTCCCACGTCCATCTTCTCCTACATGAAGTCTTTCGATGAGAAAAAAATAGGAAGGAACTTTTCGGGACGAGACTCCGCCGCCACAAGGCGGAACCTTGGCGGATCCAATCTAGAGCTCCGGCAGAGCTGTTCTGCCGGGGATACTTCCCTCCGGGAGGGGGAAATCATCACCATCGTCATCACCAACGCTCCTCTCATCGGGAGAGGGCAATCTCCATCAACATCTTCACCAGCACCATCTCATCTCCAAACCCTAGTTCATCTCTTGTATCCAATTCTTGTCTCAAGGTCGGGGATTGGTGGTAGTAGGTTGCTAGTAGTGATGATTACTCCTTGTAGTTGATGCTAGTTGGTTTATTTGGTGGAAGATCATATGTTCAGATCCTATATGCATATTATTACCCCTCTGATTATGAACATTAATATGCTTTGTGAGTAATTACGTTTGTTCCTGAGGACAAGGGAGAAGTCTTGCTATTAGTAGTCATGTGAATTTGGTATTCGGTTGATATTTTGATAAGATGTATGTTGGCTAGCCTCTAGTGGTGTTATGTGAATGTCGACTACATAACACTTCACCATTATTTGGGCCTAGAGGAAGGCATTGGGAAGTAATAAGTAGATGATGGGTTGCTAGAGTGACAGAAGCTTAAACCCTAGTTTATGTGTTGCTTCGTAAGGGGCTGATTTGGATCCACATGTTCATGCTATGGTTAGGTTTACCTTAATACGTTTGTTGTAGTTGCGGATGCTTGCAATAGAGGTTAATCATAAGTGGGATGCTTGTTCAAGTAAGAACAGCACCCAAGCACCGGTCCACCCACATATCAAATTATCAAAGTATCGAACGCGAATCATATGAACGTGATGAAAACTAGCTTGACGATATTCCCATGTGTCCTCGGGAGCGCTTTTCCTATTATAAGAGTTTGTTCCGGCTTGTCCTTTGCTACAAAAGGATTGGGCCACCTTGCTGCACTTTATTTACTTTTATTACTTGTTGCTCATTACAATCTATCTTATCACAAAACTATCTGTTATCACTTATTTCAGTACTTGCAGAGAATACCTTGCTGAAAACCGCTTATCATTTCCTTCTGCTCCTCATTGGGTTTGACACACTTACTTATCAAAAGGACTACGATAGATCCCCAATACTTTTGGGTCATCAAGACTCTTTTCTGGCGCTGTTGCCGGGGAGTGTAGCGCCTTTGGTAGGTGGAATTTTGTAAGGAAAAATTTATATAGTGTGCTGAAATTTACTGTCACTTGTTACCAAGGTTGTCAAAATCGCGATTTTGAATCGGATCGGAGCTTCGATGGTAGGATCGCAAATCGTAGAATCTTCACTATCAGGATCGTAGAAACGTAGATTCTAAGAACTAAAATCGTAGAATCAGAGGGCTAATCTTGGATCGTAAAGTCGTAGAATCGTATAATAGAATCGCGATTCTGACAACCTTGCTTGTTACTATGGAAAGTAATTCTCTGAGGTGCTTGTTCGGGGTATCTTCACCCCGTCCAGTAGAGCAAAGAGTTGCTCCTCAACCTACTGAACCTATTGAAAATGAAACTCCTTTTGAATTTCCTTCGGGTATGATGGAAAAACTGCTAGCTAACCCTTTTACAGGAGATGGAACAAAGCATCCCGATGAGCACTTAATATATGTGGATGAAGTTTGTGGATTATTTAAGCTTGCAGGTATACCCGATGATGTTGCTAAGAAGAAGGTCTTCCCTTTATCTTTGAAGGGAGACGCATTGATATGGTATAGGCTATATGATGATATGAGATCATGGGACTATAAAAGATTGAAGCTGGAATTTCATCGAAAGTATTACCCAATGCATCTTGTTCATCGTGATCGCAATTATATATATAATTTCTGGCCTCGCGAAGGAGAAAGCATTGCTCAAGCTTGGGGGAGGCTTAAATCAATGTTATATTCATGCCCCAATCATGAGATCCCGAGAGAAATAATTATGCAAAGTTTTTATGCTCGGCTTTCTGATAACAATCGCACCATGCTCGATACTTCTTGTGCTGGCTCTTTTATGATGAAGACTACTGAATTCAGATGGAATTTATTGGATAGAATTAAACGCAACTCTGAGATTGGGACCTCGACGAAAGTAAGGAGTCAGGTATGATACCTAAGTTTGATTGTGTTAAAACTTTTATGGATACCGATATTTTTCGTAAGTTTAGCACTAAATATGGACTTGACTCTGAGATAGTAGCTTCTTTCTGTGAATCTTTTGCTACTTATGTTGATCTCCCTAAGGAGAAGTTGTTTAAATATCATCCTCCCATAGAAGTAAAAGTAGCTACACCTATTAGAGCTGAAGAAAAGACTGTCACTTATAATGATCCTGTTGTTCCTACTTCTTATATTGAGAAAACACCTTTCCCTGTTAGAATAAAGGATCATGCTAAAGCTTCAACTGTTGTTCGTAAAAGCAATATTAGAACTTACAAACCTCCTGAGCAAGTTAAAGTAGAACCTAATATTGCTATTGTTAAAGATCTCTTATCTGATAATATTGCTATTGTTAAAGTTCGAATGTGAAACTGCTAGAATTGCTAAACCTTGTGATAAAGATAAACATAGACCTGTGGTAGGCGTGCCTGTTATTTCTGTTAAAATAGGAGATCATTGTTATCATGGCTTATGTGATATGGGTGCTAGTGCTAGTGTAATACCTATTGACTTATACAAAGAAATTAAGAATGAAATTGCACCTGCTGAGTTAGAAGACATTGATGTCCTAATTAAACTTGCCAAGAGAGATACTATTGCACCAATTGGAATTGTTAGAGATGTTGAAGTCTTGTGTGGGAAAACTAAATATCCTGCTGATTTTCTTGTTCTTGGTTCCCCACAGGATAGTTTTTGTCCCATTTTATTTGGTAGACCCTTCTTAAATACTGTCAATGCTACCATAGACTGCACAAAGAATGTTGTTACTGTTGGCTTGGATGATATGGTTCATGAGTTTAATTTATTTAAATTTAGTAAACAACATCGTGAGGAAGAATTACCTAGTAAGGATGAAATTATTGGTCTTGCTTCTATTGCCGTACCTCCTAGTGATCCTTTAGAATGCCATTTGCTAGACCATGAAAATGATATGTTCATGAATGAAAGAAGGGAAATAGATGAAGTATTCTTTAAACAGGAACCTATTCTGCAACACAATTTGCCTGTTGAAATTTTAGGTAATCCTCCTCCACCCAAGGGTGATCCCGTGTTTGAGCTTAAACCTTTGCCTGATAATCTTAAATATGCTTATCTTGATTAAAAGAAGATATATCCTGTTATTGTTAGTGCTAACCTTTCAGAGCATGAAGAAGAAAGATTATTGAAAACTCTGAAGAAGCATCGTGCTGCTATTGGATATACTATTGATGATCTTAAGGGCATTAGTCCCACTCTATGTCAACATAAAATAAATTTGGAAGCAAATGCCAAACCAGTTCGTGATCCTCAACGACGTCTGAATCCTAAAATGAAAGAAGTGGTAAGCAAATACTGAAGCTTCTGGAGGCAGGTATAATCTATCCCGTTGCTGATAGTGAGTGGGTAAGTCATGTCCATTGTGTCCCTAAGAAGGGAGGTATTACTATTGTTCCTAATGATAAAGATGAATTGATTCCACAAAGACTTATCACAGGTTATAGGATGGTAATTGATTTCCGCAAATTAAATAAAGCTACTAAGAAAGATCATTACCCCTTACCTTTTATTGATCAAATTCTAGAAAGATTATGCAAACATACAAACTATTCCTCTCTAGATGGTTATTCTGGTTTCTCTCAAATACCTGTGTCGGCTAGAGATCAATCAAAGACTACTTTTACATGCCCTTTTGGTACTTTTGCTTATAGACGTATGCCTTTTGGTTTATGTAATGCACCTACTACCTTTCAAAGATGCATGATGGCTATATTCACTACTAGAAAAAGGCCTACTAGTGGCGCACCAGTTTTGCCTACTAATGGCGCACTACTGGTGCGCCACTAGTACCACGCCACTAGTATTATATACTAATGGCGCACCACAGGTACGCCATTAGTATACCATTCGGTGCTCCACTAGTATTCCCTCCAAGTGCGCCACTAATAACCTTATAGGTGCGCCACTAGTAATAAAGGAAGGTGCCCCCCTAATAAGGGCTTAAATGCGCCACTAGTAATGTATATGGAAAACAAAAAAAATCTAAATTTACAGAAAACAACCTATAAGGAAAAATAATTTTTTTAAAAATGAAATAGAATCATAATTTTTATTATAGTAAGAATATTACAATGTCTTTACAAGTTTCCAATAAAAGGAAAATTGCAAGGAAATAAAAGAAAATCCTAAAGCTAATCTTCTAGTAATTTTTTCTTCTTTTTCTTCACTTTATCCCTGCAAAATGTAACAAAATAAACAGAAACACAAACAAACTATTTATAACATGTCAATACTGTCATTTTTTATGCAGAACTAGATATGAGCATATATTTCCAGAATTACATGGTGTGAATATTGTATGAGTAAGATTATAATGGAAATGAATTTTGAGAGGAGCCCACTTTCGACGAGTATTTATCTGGCGGAGCTAAATAATCAGGGCATTTACCTTTTGATAATGTTATTATACTATACTACCAGTATACTACTCCACTTGGATTTTTTAGATGAGCAGATCTGAGATAGACATTTGTTCAAGTGGCTATAGGTAGGCTTGAAGAATTCTCATCGGTTCAAGTGGCTACAGGTAGTCGCACAGCTGGAATATAGACTACTAGTACTATTTGAAAAGAAAACAAGTAAATCTGAACGTACTAGTCAGATCTGATCACATTGAGCTAGAAAGAAAATTCATCAGGAAACAGATGGCCGGTGACTTACTTCCAGACGTTGAGGATCTCGTTGTGCCCGGCGAAGACGCTGCGGAGCGCGTCATGGACGGACTGCTCACAGCGATAGCTGCCGCAGATGAACTCGTTGTCCTGCAGGTAGTCCAGCAGCCAAGAATTAAAGATAGGAGGGCTAGAACTGAAAGAACTAACATCTTAGAAAGCAACAGGAGATAATTCATATATGCAAAATACATATGAAGTGGTCTTGACCAAATTTGTTGAAACATGAACGAAATGTTTTAGCAGTACCAATGATACATGTCAAATTAATTGTTCCTGTCATGACAACGTAAAAGTAGTACTTGCATGCCAATGAAGACTTGCTAGTGTCAGATTCTATGAGGTTTAGGACATGTCTAATTGTGCCAAATTCACTTGTAATGCCATTATTCATGATCTGAACTTTATCCTCCTCAAAATAAAATAACAGTTGATCCATGCAAATGATACTTAATTTTGAAGCTACTGTTAATTTATAAACTGAATGTAAAGTGAGTTTATAAATTCAGAAACAAAAAATTCAGTTAGGCTACTGTTAACTGAATTTTGGAGTGTATACTTAACAAAGGATTCATTTGAATGTACAGTCAAATTAAAAAAAATGTGTTCATGGGGCAGCAGCACTAAGAACTGAAAGAAAAAGGTGCAGAAAATAGATACTAAAAAAAATATTAAAGTAGGCTAAAAAAATTCAGTAGAAATTATCTTCTCGATGAGGCAGACTGAATTTATTTAGATTTTTATAAGTTCCAAAGTTTTCCATTAGTGGCATATTATATTAAACTGAAGAACCGAATCATCTGAATGAAAGCACGTTAGCATCAAATTAAAGCCGTCAGTTTGCATGCTTACTTATTGTCAAATCCTAAGTCCTAACTGAAGCAGATTCGCTGCAGTTTCAGTAAAGTGTTTTCAGACCAGCAATTTTAGTACACAGTTTTTCAGACCAAGTAAGTAACAACTTCAGTGAGCCAGGCACAGTGCAGTGTGAATTTCAATTGGCTAAATCATATATAGAAATCAGTATCTTCTCTATGAACCTGAAACTGAGATGAGTGGACTAATTTTGCACATTTGATTTATGAATTTATTCTTCTTCGACAACCAACTAAACTTCGGATCACCTTCTAAGCATCTGTACATACTACATAGGCTCCAACTCTTGAATAGGTAACAAATTAAATAGCCCTGGTGCCAGTAGTAGAGTTCGTGTATCCAATCCATCCTTTGTTTAACAGCAGCTCCAACTCTTGTGTAACAAATTAAGTTTGGCATGGGCACACATAAAGCACTGACATTTTCACGGCTCGATGGCCATGGGCTGAGAGCAGAGGAGGAGGTGCGGCTCACCTCACATGGCGGCGGAACCGAGGGATGAAGGTGCGGCACGCCGGAGGAGGCAGAGGTGCCTTATGTTGGCCAAACTCGTGGCCAGCAACAGAGAAGCGCTACTCTTGCTCGACGGATGTTGGGTGTGTGTGAGGCGTGCTCCTGCCTGCCTGCCTGCGTGAGGAACGGGAGGACCATTAGAGAAGAGAAGGGAAGGGAAGAAGAGCAGGTAGAGGATGGCAAGGGGAGAGGAGGGAATCAAAATCGAAGATGAGAAGATGACCTTGAGGAGGAGCAGGGGAAGAGCGGAGCAGCAGAAACAGAGGCCTTCCTCTCCCGGTGGTGAGGACCGAGGCAACCTCCGTCACGGCCCAGCCAGGTTGACGGCTCTGGTGATCGTGGCTGCCAGATCCGGTGTCGCCATGGTCGGCCTCCTCCTGTGGTGCCTGCTAGGTCACCATGGCCGCGGGCTCCTTGTCCGTGGCGGCTGGATCTGGGGCCTTGGGGTGGCGGGGAGCTCCTCCTCCTGCAGCTCGGCAGCCTCCACACCCCGGAGCAACGCCGTGGCTGGAGGACGTGGTCACCAGCTCTCCTCTGGATCCGGTGAGGAGGGTTGGGGAAGGAGCTCACCACGGCTCCATGCCCTGGATCTGGTGTGAGGGAGGGGGAAGGGGGCTCGCCGTGGTCAGGAGGGAGAGGAAGAGGCGGGCGGCCGGGGATTCCCGATCTAAATCGAAGTCGACGGAGGTGGGTTGGTGTGTCAGGAGGAAGGTAAGGGGAGAGAACGTGACAAGAGGGAGGGGATAAGGGGTGATAGCAATGGCGCACTGGTAGGGCTGCGCCATACGTATATATAGCAATGGCGCATCTCTTACTGGTGCGCCATTACTAGTTAAAACTAGTAATGGCGCACCACATGTCTGATGCGCCATTAGTATTTTTGAAAAAAAAATCCTGGTACTAATGGCGCACCGTGGATGTGGTGCGCCATTAGTATTTGGACACTAATGGCGCACCAACACATGGTGCGCCATTAGTATATAGTAGTGGCGCACCACATGTCTGGTGCGCCATTAGTGTCAATTTCATCTATAGCCCTTTTCCTAGTAGTGATTCTCTGACTTTTGTGAAAAGATTTGTGAGGTTTTCATGGACGACTTTTCCGTCTATGGTTCCTCTTTTGATGATTGCTTGAGCAATCTTGATCGAGTTTTGCAGAGATGTGAAGAAACTAATCTTGTCTTGAATTGGGAAAAGTGTCACTTTACGGTTAATGAAGGTATTGTCTTGGGGCACAAAGTTTCTGAAAGAGGTATTGAAGTTGATAAAGCGAAGGTTGATGCTATTGAAAAGATGCCATGTCCCGAGTACATCAAAGGTATAAGAAGTTTCCTTGGTCACGCCGGATTTTACAGGAGGTTCATTAAGGACTTCTCAAAAATTTCTCGGCCTCTAACTAATTTATTGCAAAAAGATATACCATTTGTCTTTGATGATGATTGTGTAGAAGCATTTGAAATACTTAAGAAAGCATTAGTCACTGCACCTGTTGTTCAGCCACCTGATTGGAACCTACCCTTTGAAATTATGTGTGATGCTAGTGATTATGCTGTAAGTGTTGTTCTAGGGCAAAGAGTTGATAAGAAATTAAATGTTATTCATTATGCTAGTAAGACTCTAGACAATGCTCAATGAAATTATGCTACTACTGAAAAAGAGCTTTTAGCAGTTCTATTTGCTTGTGATAAGTTCAGACCTTATATTGTTGATTCTAAAGTAACTATTCAAACTGATCATGCTGCTATTAAATATCTTATGGAAAATAAAGATGCTAAATCTAGACTTATTAGATGGGTTCTCTTGCTAGAAGAATTTGATTTGCATATTGTTGATAGAAAGGGAGCTGAGAACCCCGTTGCAGACAACTTGTCTAGGTTAGAAAATATTCTTGATGACCCACTACCTATTAATGATACCTTTTCTGATGAACAATTAAATGTTATAAGTACTTCTTGTAGTACTCCTTGGTATGCTGATTATGCTAATTATATTGTTGCTAAGTTTATACCACCTAGCTTCACATACCAGCAAAAGAAAATGTTTTTCTATGATTTAAGAAATTACTTTTGGGATGACCCACATCTTTATAAGGAAGGAGTAGATGGTGTTATTAGACGTTGTGTACCTGAGCATGAACAGGAATAGATCCTACGCAAGTGTAATTCCGAGGCTTATGGAGGACACCATGCTGGAGATAGAACTGCACATAAGGTATTGCAATCTGGTTTGTCTTGTCTTGTGATGAATGTCCAAGAATTGGTAATATTAGTAGACGTCAAGAAATGCCTATGAATTATTCTCTTGTTATTGAACCGTTTGATGTTTGGGGCTTTGATTATATGGGACCTTTTCCTGCCTCTAATGGATACACACATATTCTAGTTGTTGTTGATTACGTTACTAAGTGGGTAGAAGCTATTCCAACTAGTAGTGCTGATCATAACACTTCTATTAAAATGCTGAAGGAAGTTATTTTGCCGAGGTTTGGAGTCCCTAGATATTTAATGAGTGATGGTGGTTCACACTTTATTCATGGTGCTTTCTGTAAAATGCTTGCTAAATATGTTGTTAATCATAGAATTGCATCTCCTTATCACCCACAGTCTAGTGGTCAAGTAGAGTTGAGCAATAGAGAGCTCAAATTAATTTTGCAAAAGGCTGTTAATATGTCTAGAAAGAATTGGTCCAAAAGAATTGATGATGCATTATGGGCTTATAGAATTGCATATAAAAATCCTATGGGCATGTCTTCGTATAAAATGGTCTATGGAAAAACATGTCACTTATCTCTCGAACTAGAACATAAGGCATATTGGGCTATTAAAGAGTTTAATTATGATTTTAAACTTGCCGGTGAGAAGAGGTTATTTGATATTAGCTCACTTGATGAATGGAGAATCCAAGCTTATGAAAATGCCAAGTTGTTTAAAGAGAAGGTTAAAAGATGGCATGACAAAATGATACAAAAGCGTGAGTTTAATGAAGGTGATTATGTATTGCCATACAACTCTTGTTTAAGATTTTTTGCAGGAAAACTTCTCTCTAAATGGGAAGGCCCCTATGTTATCGAAGATGTCCATCGTTCTGGTGCCATAAAGATCAACAACTTCGAGGGCACAAATCCAAAAGTGGTAAACGGTCAAAGAATCAAACATTATATCTCAGGTAATCCCATAAATGTTGAAACCAATATTATTGAAACCGTAACCCCGGAGGAATACATAAGAGACACTTTCCGGAACGTTTCAGACTCCGAAAAGGAATAGGTATGTGGTACGGTAAGTAAACCGACTCCAAAACAATTTTTAAGGCAATATTTCTCCATTTTGGAATATTTAGAAAAATAGAAAAATAAGTAGAAGTCCGGGAAGGACACGAGGGCCCCACGAGGGTGGTGGGTACGCCCCCTACCTCGCGAGCACCTCGTGTGCCTTCCGGACTCCGTTTTCTTGCACGTTACGTATTTTGCTCGGTAAAAATTCATTATATATTCTCATGAAGGTTTTGACTCCCGTATCACGCAAACCTCCTATGTTCTTGTTTCGAGTCGTTTTCTGTCAGGGATTTCCAGGCTAGGCATCATGTCGTCTCCCTCCTCCAACAATGGTGACAACGATGCTTGGCTAACGAAGATAGATCTGAAGAGGGAAGAACCCACGAGGGTCAACAAGGATGAAAGGATCAAGAAGGCCACGGAGGATCAAGCTCCAGCAGCAAAAGACATCCTTCAAATTGATCATAACCTTCTTACCACAACTAAGATCGAAGCTTTCAAGTTGATTGAGTTAGCTCGTATACAAAACAAGTATCTCACACAAGAAAATATTTTGTTGAAGGATCATATTGTCGCACTCAAGGGCATTATTCACAAGCTGGAGGACCTCTTACGATCGATGTGCGATTATCCGTTACCTCCACCTTCTTCACCGACAAAGGAGATATAATCACATGGGTATGGGCACTACCCTTGGCAACTGCCATGCTTGGGGGAGGTGCCCCGGTATCGTACCACAATCACAACTCCTATCTTTACCGTTTTTCTTAGTTCGATCCTATTAGTAGTATCTTGATCTAGTAGAATAAAGTTTATGGCATGATCTAGTTTTGAGTTTTGCTTTATGATCTCTCTATGTAATCGAGTCAGTGAGCTATATATAATAAAGATTAGTGTTGAGTTAAGGGCTTGATTATTTTGCCATGATCTTGGGTGAATAAAAGAAAAGAGAAAAAGAATAAAAAGAAAGAAAGAGTTCATATTGATCTTATTGAGAGTAATGACTTCACATAGAAAGAGTATGATGATTAAAAATTGTTGGGAGTTGGCAGACATAGCCTTGGTCATTGTTGCAATTAATAGGAAGTAATAAGGAAAGAGAGGTTTTCACATATAGATATATTATCATTGACATTTTTTATGATTGGGAGCACTCATTAAAATATGACATGCTAAAGAGTTGATGTTGGACAAGGAAGAGAACGTAATGAGTTATGTCTTTCTTATATCTGAGATAAAGTATGTTGTCATGGATCCTCTAACTTGTTGAGCTTGCCTTTCCCCCTCATGCTAGCCAAATTCTCAGCACCAAGTAGAAATACTACTTGTGCTTCCAAATACCCTTAAACCAGTTTTGCCATGAGAGTCCACCATATCTACCTATGGATTGGGTAAGATCCTTCAAGTAAGTTGTCATCGTTGCAAAGCAATAAAAATTGCTCTAAATATGTATGATTGATTGGTGTGGGAGAAATAAGCTTTATACGATCTTGTGATGTGGAAGTAATAAAAGCGACGGACTGCGTAATAAAGGTTCATATCACAAGGGGTGTCGGGGATATACCACGCAGTGTAAACCGGCCGGAAGTATAACCCGGCCGGACTTGGCGGTTTATTTGAGACCCTGCTGACAATTGGTGATTTACTGGCGACCCGCCCTGACTTGGCGGTTTACAAGCAACCCGCCTGGTCATTATGACTTACTGGTGACCCGGCGGGCAGGTCAGACGGATGACAAGGCCCAAGGCCCAGAAGGCCGGTTCATATTATGGTGGGCTGGTTTAAGAGGAAAGGCGTGAGGAATATTTCCCTTACAAGGAGTCAAGACTCGGACTTGTATCCGGTTTGTATTAGAGATAGACTAGTCCTAATCCTAATAGGACTCCACGTGTAACTCGCCTCTTCAACTTATATAAGGAGGGGCAGGGCTCCCAAAGAGGGACAAAAAAGAATAAACAATCTCTAGGGCTAGACACAACTAGCAAAGCCGGTTTACGGCGACTCCTTCATGATCATAATGAGACATAGCCTCAAACAGCATATAGGGTTGTTACCGGATGATGTTTCCTGGGGCCCGAAGCTGTTTAAATTTCTATCTTGTGTTGCGTCTCTCGATTCCACTCAACCCCTCTCAAGCTACCATATAGATGCGTTGGCCTCACGACTAAGTCCTTACACTAGGACATCTGCCGTGACAATTCCACGACCAGTTGGCGCCCACCATGGGGCGATCGTACGGTGATATTGAGTTCTTAAAGGGATCTCATCTAGGGTTTCGAGAAGTTCACAGGTTTCTGGATAAGGAAGAGCCCGTTTAGAAATTCATCAATTCAGCGGGTCCCTGTTACGGACGCACAAGTCAAGCAGCAGCGGTCACACACGTTGAATAATTGGAAAAATATGCCTGCATAAGGAGAGGAGTCAAGTAAGTCAATGCAAGTCTCTTAACAGGGGCACATATACGCCAAAGTCCCAGGCATGCATACTAGTACAGCCAAGCAATGTACACAGGCACATCTTCCGGGGCTAGTCAAATCAAAAGGGGGAAAAGGACAAACCGGATACATCCACTCAACGTGGAGATCAAAAAGAAGAAAAAGGAGAGAATAGCTACTATACCGGTTTGGACACTTGATCGGACGAGAATTGGTGAACCAAGTCAATTACGACCGGGACTCTATCAAGGTTTTGGATTTCGAATGGAACATTTTTCTCGTGCGGGGGCGGTAAATTCGGTTACCGCGGTAATCACGAAATACCGACAAAAATTCAAGCGAAATTTAAAATTCAAATTTGAGTTCGAATTTTTTAAGACTAGAATAGATAAGTTTGGAGCACAAAATGTACGCAGCAGTAGTATTAGCGCAGTGGTAACAGTTCTGATTCACTGCCACGCACCTGCAGGTCGCGAGTTCGACCTTCGCACGCACATATATTTTTAGAAATTACAACATAGTGTGGCGTGCATTCCTCAAAAATCAAAAAGGAAAAAATGGGGCCAGCTGTCCTCGAACACATGACGGTCTGTTGCTGGTGGACGATCCTTACCACTAGGACACAAGTCAGTTTGTGTCAGTGGCAGAGATATATCTCATTTAACTAGAAGTTAGGAGTTTAAATTCAAAAAGTTCAAATTTTTTTACTGGAGATACCTAATTATCGTGGGCAGCGAGAAACGCGGTTACCGGGCGGTAACCGAGTTTACCGCCCGGTCCCCAAAACCATGGACTCTATTACCGCCACTGCACATCGCTGGCCTGCTTCCGCCAGGACCGGCCTCCGTTGGCAAGCGGCCACTCCGTCCTTGAGACGGCCTCTGCTAGTACCTGGCCTGTAGGTCATGTCTGCACGATTCGCCAGCTACCGCGCTGACCCGCCTCTGCCTCGGGTTCGACCACCAAGTCACTACAGTCTCCAGCGATGACTCGCATCTGTCGCTGCGACTCGCCCACCGGGACACCTCCGCGGTCTTGGCCTTGCAACGCCTCTTAGCGCTCCGCCGGCTCGCTGGTCTGCCTTGCCAAATCGCCGTTGGGGCCGAATCAAACCGCCGTTCATGGCCCTCGCGCTGGCCACTGCCGGTTTAACTCGCTACCGCAGTACATCTCCGCCGGGCCACTTCCCAAGCTCCTCCTCCGAGCTTGATCCGGACAGCTGTGCCCCGGCGCTGACTCGACCTCCGGGTCATCTTATCTCCCGTCCGAGCCACTTGCTAAACCGCCCGCAGGTTTACTGCTGCTTCCACGGGCATGGCCAGCTTCGCGTTTCCTCGTCAGCCGCCACCGTCCGAGGTCTCCCGCCGGTTCACGCGATGTATTCTCCTGCTATGGCGTGATGGTTCCACTTTCCAGTTTCCGCTGAAGAACTGGCGCGCAGAGTATACCCGTGCGTACGCCCGACCCGGCTGTAGCCACTGCCGGCGAGTCGTCGCCGCGATCTCCCACCGCGCCGCTCTGACCATAAGCCGGCCCCGAGTCGCCGTCAGTGCAGGCTGCCACTTCAACTCGCCGCGGCAGCGGGCGCGCTCGTCGACCCGCTCAAGACGCGCCTCGATGAGGCCGGTTCATCTCTGCGCCCAAGACGCGCCTCCGAGCCACGTACTGCTCGCCACAGCCAAGCTCGGCCTTGCTGCTTTAAACCGGCGCCCCCGGGATGCATCCTCCGAGTCGCCATAGCAGCGCGCCGTTCCGAGCCACGAGCTGCATCCCGCGTTGAACCGGCCATGGCCGCGCGCCGTTTCACCCGGTGCCCTTCTTCAATCCGCCGCATCTCAGGCCTCAAATCACCACTGTTTCTACGCTTCATGAGCCGCTGCAACCTGACGCCATCTCCGTTGCGGCTCGTTCTCCGAGTTTCATGTCGTGGTCTTGATCCGGCTCCACCTCGTCTTCGATCTGCACGGTTACGGTCTTGATCCGGCTCCGCTACGGCCTCGTTTCCACTTCGGGTTGCCTGCTCCAAACCGGCTTGGCGCGTGTAATACGGCTGCCTACGAGTCGCCGAGCAACCCCGGTACCACGGTTGCCTCTGCTTCGACCCGTTTCCGCGGCCATCTCCGCACCGAGCTATTGCCATTTCTATGGCTGCAAGTCACCGCCCGCCTTTCCCTGCTAGGTGTCGCCTCTGTCCATGGCTATACCAATCGCCGTCACACCTCGCCTACAAGCGGCCCCAGTTGGCCAACCTCGATCGATGCATTGGGCCGTGCTCAGATTCAAGCCGCTGTCCGCTCGCGCCGGTTCATCTTCGTCAAACCTCTGCTGCTGCTGTCAAACCGCCCCCGCGCACCTTTGATCCGCCAAGGCTTCCCTTGTTCAGCGCAATGGCCACAATCCGGCCTAGTCTCCGCCTTGAACCGCCTCTGCCAGGTCACCATGGATCGCCCCGGTTTTCGGCTCGCCTCTACAGCGAGTTGTGCGTCACCATGGGCTGTCGACCTTGTTTCTGGCGATTTCCGTCAGGCCGGCCCCGAGTCGCTGCTGTTCTTCGCCCCCGGTTCACGTCGCCGTTGAGTCGTCGTGCCTCCGCCACGGCCTCCGGCTCGCGCGCTGTGCGGCCCGCCGTCGGCTCCTACTTCCACTATGGCACTTGCGCAATCACTTCGCCGCCGGTTCACGCAATGGCCACAAACCGTCGTCTCCGCTCGGAGCCTTCCACCCGTCGCCGTCGTGGCTCAATGGGCTGGCGCATAAGTCGCCGTCACTACAGTTTGGTTAACTTCAAATAGCCAGTTAGAAGGAACCATTGACCGAGTTGTTGATACGGCTCATACGGGATCATTTATAACCCACTGCAGTCACCTCAACTTTCTGTGGATTCACATCGTGTTATCAACACCAATGATATACAAGTTATGCCGGTTTATATCACGGTCAAATATGGAGAGTCTCAAGCCAACTCCTCAAGTCACCTTTGAGACTCGGGGGCTACGATGACATGACTCAGCAAATCTTGCCAATTTCAGCAAATTCAAGAACCCCAGGACGATGGAGGGAAAGATAACCTGGTCCCGGAGGCTACTGTTATATTGATGAAAATGACAGTTACAAAATCCTGGCTCAATGAAGAAGTTCCGAGTCATCAGAAAGGATTCCGGCTTACAATACGGCTCAAGGGAAGTCAGTCTCACTGAAGCTCTCAAATATCCAGTTTGCAATCCGGTTCAAGAGAAATCTGTCTCCCACAAGGCTCTGAAGCTCTCAAATCCGGTTTAAGAATTTTTGGTTCAAAGAGAATTAATTTCTTGCAAGTTCGAGTTTAAAGGCCGTCGGAAAATTTCCGACTGAAAATGAAGATTCCGATTTAAAATCTGGTTCAAGGGAAGGATGTCTCCCACAAAGCTTTGAAGCTCTTAATATCCGGTTTTACATCTGGTTCAAAAAGAAATATCTCTCGCAAAGTTCGAGTTCTCAGTAAAGTTAAAGGTTGCCGAAGAGGACCTGTTGCCATGATGCGTGGTTCAAATATGGGTTATCCTGCCTTATTGGCTTATCATATTATTGATCACGTGGGGGCTTCTATTTATAAAGCGGAGTTCTGATTACATATTGATCCGGCTATCAAGCCAATATTATCATAAGAACACAGCTCTGGTTACTTTGTTAATCCGGCTATCAAGCCAACATTATCACAAGGGGCCAAAGAGAGTCTGTTGCACAGCACAACTCAAACATGGGTATCCCTTGAGCACAACTCACAATATCACTTGGGGGCTATGTTCGAACCATAGTCACACCTCTTGATAGGCTTAAGGCCACCAGGGAAATCATTTGGGGGCTTGGTCGTATCCGAACCATAGCTACACCTCTTGATAGGCATAAGGCCACCAGGGAAATCGCTTGGGGGCTGTGGATTCGAACCATAGTTACACCTCTTGATAGGCATAAGGGCACTAGGGAAATCACTTAGGGGCTTGGTCGTATTCGAACCATAGTTACACCTTTTGATCGGCGCAATGCCACAATTATGACTACGTGGGGGCTCTGGTTGTATCAGAACCATAGCTTAAACCCTCTTGATCATACATATACATCATCATATATTGCATCATATGTTGCATCATTATTACATCATCATAGCATGTATCATATGTGCATGGATATACCGGCGTTCATTAACTCGGCTTGACTTCGAACGGCAAGTTGTTTGTACATGATCACTTATAATCCGGCGCTTATGAACCCGGTCTCGATTTGACTATAAGTCACCAGTATTATATATGGTTAATCCGATGTTCATCACAACCTGGCACGGTTTTATCATAAACTGGCACAATATGGAAGGAGTTATCAGTACTCAAGATTGGGGTATCACTTTTACTACAATAAAGTTGGCCAACCAATTATGTGATTTAATGTCATAGGTATGATATATTTCATATTTGATTATTCTTAAGTGCAGCCTTGGTTATCAACCCAGGTTATATGTTGGGCATTATGACCCGTCCGGCGGTAAACCGCCAGGACATTTTAAACTTGTGGTATGCATAAACAGGTTGAATAAAGCATGATTATAAATCACCGGTGTTTATTAAACCGGCCTGGCTTTAAGATGATAAGTCGCCAGTATATGACGAGAAATTATCCAGTATTTGTTAACCCGGCCTGGCTTTAGACTATAAGTCGCCAGTATATATTTGGATTGCGCCATTGGAATCATGCGCTTATAAATCATTGGGTTATATTATTCAAATAGCCAAACTTGGCTGGATTTTCAATATGATATTGAATGAGTAAGGTTTTCATACCGTATTATATTATCTTGAATAGCCAACATGGCTAGATTTTTATTATGGTTATTAATAACCGGTATTATTGAGGTTTTCAAAGTCGCTTTAGCGCAATGGCTATTATTTTATCAAAGGATATGATTTATTCTACAATGGAAGGAATAGTCCCGAGTCGCTGCAGGCTTACGACCCGTCACTTGGGGGCTACATTATTCAAATTGAGATTACAGGCAAGTCTCATGTCGCTGCAAGCATGCACCATGACACTTGGGGGCTAATGCAAAGTCATTTTTATTGGCCTTATTGAAGACCCGAATCATCACATTATAATGAGCCGGCCCTTGGGGGCTACCAATTGCTCCTGTCAACAATTCAAGGTACACAAGTCTTAAAACCATTATATTGAAACGTCAATTGCTCAGTTGGTAAAGCACAAAGCTCTTAACCTTGTGGACGTGGGTTCAAGCCCCATGATGGGGGTTACATTATATGTTCTTTTCAAAGAAGTATATATAAAGTACCAGTTCAATATTATCTTACTGAGCCGGCCCTTGGGGGCTACACGTTATTGTTCAAATCTACATGATCATATTTATAAAGTCCCTGCTCATTATTGTATAATATCCCGGCACTTGGGGGCTACATATATGGAGTATTCAGTTTTTACTAGTGATTGAGATGAACAATATGGATTTCTTCAAAGTGGCAGTAATTATATGAAAACAAGTCTTAAGCCATCACTTTTTTCTCCTCAAGACTTGGGGGCTACAGGTAATATGGATATAAGGGAGAAAAAATCTTCAAATTCTCAGTTCTGAGCAAACCAGATTGACCCGGTGTCTGCAACAATTATGACCCGGCGTTGGTAACAATTATGACTCGGTGCCATCCATATTTACAAACCGGCCATTTTGGTAATATTAAACCGGCAAGTTTTACATCTTCAAACCGGCTGAATATCAGATGAGTATTTCAAGACCAATATTTCTTAAGCCGGCGCTTTGGAAGCCGACTCAAGTGGATTATTCTTCACAATATTTCTCTGTGAGAAACCAATGTCAGCAAATTGAGTATGAAGCTGGCTTATTGACCTGGATTTTCTAGAAGAAGGAAATGACAATGAATTAAGGATGATTAGGTGCCAGTTTACAAGAATTCTTAACTCGAAGCATAATCTGTCAAGTTTGTTCTTGTGTTTATTTTACAGGATCAGTTAAACATGGATAAGTCCAAATTAAACTGGGGGCTAATGTCGGGCATATACCCCACGGTGTAAACCGGCCAGAAGTATAACCCGGCCGGACTTGGCGGTTTATTTGAGACCTTGCTGACACTTGGTGATTTACTGGCGACCCGCCCTGACCTGGCGGTTTACAAGCAACCCGCCTGGTCATTATGACTTACTGGTGACCCGGCGGGCGGGTCAGACGGATGACAAAGCCCAAGGCCCAGAAGGCCGGTTCATATTATGGTGGGCTGGTTTAAGAGGAAAGGCGTGAGGAATATTTCCCTTACAAGGAGTCAAGACCCGGACTTGTATCCGGTTTGTATTAGAGATAGACTAGTCCTAATCCTAATAGGACTCCACATGTAACCCGCCCCTTGAACTTATATAAGGAGGGACAGGGCTCCCCAAAGAGGGACAGAAAAGAGGAAACAATCTCTAGGGCTAGACACAACTAGGAGAGACGGTTTACGGCGACTCCTTCATGATCATAATGAGACATAGCCTCAAACATCATGTAGGGTTGTTACCGGATGATGTTTCCTAGGGCCCGAAGCTGTCTAAATCCCAGTCTTGTGTTGCGTCGCTCGATTCCGCTCAACCCCTCTCAAGCTACCACATAGATGCGTTAGCCTCACGACTAAGTCCTTACACTAGGACATCTGCCGTGACGATTCCACGACAAGGGGCAATATAAAGTGACGTTCTTTCGCATTGAGATTTTATATGTCCAACCATAAAAGCGCATGGCAACCTCTGCTTCCCTCTGCGAAGGGCCTATCCTTTATTATTGTCTTCTACCTTATGCAAGAGTCATGGTGATCTTCACCTTTTCTTTTTCATTTTATCCTTTGGCAAGCTCAGCCTGTTGGAAAGAACATGATATATATATCTAATTGGATGTAGGGGAGCATGAACCATTATTGTTGACATTACCCTTGAGGTAAAAGGTTGTGGGGCAAGACTATAAGCCCCTATCTTTCTCTGTGTCTGATTAAAACTCCGTAACCACAAATATCGCGTGAGTGTTAGCAATTATGAAGGACTAAATGATAGCTGAGTATGTGGACTTGCTTTTTAGCTCTGACATAGACTCTTTCCGATGTTATGATAAATTGCAATTGCTTCAATGACTGAGATTATAGTTTGTCGGAGCCCAATAAGGTTTATGATTTATAATTTTGCATTGTGAATAGATTATCACTTGAACATAAGTAATCATATGACAAAATCTATATATGTTGTTGTTATGAGAATAATCATGATGCCTTCATGTCCGTATTTTATTTTTATCAACGCCTCTACCTCTAAACTGTTGGAAATATGCCCTAGAGGCAATAATAAAAGCGTTATTATTATATTTCCTTGTTCATGGTAATTGTCTTTATTCATGCTATAATTGTGTTATCCGGAAATCGTAATACATGTGTGAATAACAGACACCAACATGTCCCTAGTAAGCCTCTAGTTGACTAGCTCGTTGATCAACAGATAGTGATGGTTTCCTGGCTATGGACATTGAATGTCATTGATAACGAGATCACATCATTAAGAGAATGATGTGATGGACAAGACCCAATCATAAACATAGCATAAAGATCGTATAGTTCGTTTGCTAGAGTTTTGCAATGTCAAGTATCTTTTCCTTAGACCATGAGATCGTGTAACTCCCGGATACCGTAGGAGTGCTTTGGGTGTACCAAACGTCACAACGTAACTGGGTGACTATAAAGGTAGACTACGGGTATCTCCGAAAGTGTTTGTTGGGTTGACACGGATCAAGACTGGGATTTGTCACTCCGTATGACGGAGAGGTATCACTGGGCCCACTCGGTAATGCATCATCATAATGATCTCAAAGTGACCAAGTGTCTGGTCACGGGATCATGCATTACGGTACGAGTAAAGTGACTTGCCGGTAACGAGATTGAACGAGGTATTGGGATACCGACGATCGAATCTCGGGCAAGTAATATATCGATTGACAAAGGGAATTGCATACGGGGTTGATTGAATCCTCGACATCGTGGTTCATCTGATGAGATCATCGTGGAACATGTGGGAGCCAACATGGGTATCCAGATCCCGCTATTGGTTATTGACCGGAGAGTCGTCTCGGTCATGTCTACATGTCTCCCGAACCCGTAGGGTCTACACACTTAAGGTTCGGTGACGCTAGGGTTGTGAAGATATGTATATGCAGTAACCCGAATGTTGTTCGGAGTCCCGGATGAGATCCCGGACGTCACGAGGAGTTCCGGAATGGTCCGGAGGTAAAGAATTATATATAGGAAGTGCTATTTCGGCCATCGGGACAAGTTTCGGGGTTACCGGTATTGTACCGGGACCACCGGAAGGGTCCCGGGGGTCCATCGGGTGGGGCCACCTATCCCGGAGGGCCCCATGGGCTGAAGTGGGAAGGAACCCAGCCCTTAGTGGGCTGGGGCGCCACCCCTAAGGGGCCCATGCGCCTAGGGTTAGGGGAAACCCTAAAGGGGGGCGCCCCCTTGCCTTGGGGGGCAAGCCCCCCACCCTTGGCCGCCGCCCCCCTAGGAGATCCATCTCCTAGGGCCGGCGCCCCCCCCCTTGGCACCCCTATATATAGTGGGGGAGAGGAGGGACTTTGGACTATGGCTTTTGGTGCTTCCCTCTCTCCCTGTTACATCTCCCTCTTACGTAGTATAGGCGAAGCCCTGCTACTGTGACGCCCTGCATCAACCACCACGACGTCGTGCTGCTGGATCATCACCAACCTCTCCTCCCCCTTGCTGGATCAAGAAGGAGGAGACGTCTCCCGTCCCGTACGTGTGTTGAACGCGGAGGTGCCGTCCGTTCGACACTTGGTCATCGGTGATTTGGATCACGTCGTGTTCGACTACATCATCCCCGTTCGTTGAACGCTTCCGCACGCAATCTACAAAGGTATGTAGATGCATCTCATGACTCGTTGCTAGATGAACTCCTAGTTGGATCTTGGTGAAACGAGTAGGAAATTTTTTGTTTTCTGCAACGTTCCCCAACAGTGGCATCATGAGCTAGGTCTATGCGTAGTTCTTCTTGCGCGAGTAGAACACAATTTGTTGTGGGCGTGGATTTGTCAACTTTCTTGCCGCTACTAGTCTTTTCTTGCTTCAGCGGTATTGTGGGATGAAGCGGCCCGGACCAACCTTACACGTACGCTTACGTGAGACCGGTTCCACCGACTAACATGCACTAGTTGCATAAGGTGGCTGGCGGGTGTCTGTCTCTCCTACTTTAGTTGGAGCGGATTCGATGAACAGGGTCCTTATGAAGGGTAAATAGAAGTTGACAAATCACGTTGTCGCTTTCACGTAGGTAAGAAAACGTTCTTGCTAGAACCCTAATTCAGCCACGTAAAACTTGCAACAACAATTAGAGGACGTCTAACTTGTTTTTGCAGCAAGTGATTGTGATATGATATGGCCAAAGTTGTGATGAATGATGAATGATCTATATGTGATGTATGAGATGTTCATGCTATTGTAATAGGAATCACGACTTGCATGTCGATGAGTATGACAACCGGCAGGAGCCATAGGAGTTGTCTTTATTCTTTTATATGACCTGCGTGTCATTGAGAAACGCCATGTAAATTACTTTACTTTATTGCTAAACGCGTTAGCCATAGTAGTAGAAGTAATAGTTGGCGAGCAACTTCATGGAGACACGATGATGGAGATCATGATGATGGAGATCATGGTGTCAAGCCGGTGACAAGATGATCATGGAGCCCCAAGATGGAGATCAAAGGAGCTATGTGATATTGGCCATATCATGTCACGTTTATTATTTGATTGCATGTGATGTTTATCATGTTTTTGCATCTTGTTTACTTAGAACGACGGTAGTAAATAAGATGATCCCTCATAATATTTCAAGAAGTGTTCCCCCTAAATGTGCACCGTTGTGACAGTTCGTTGTTTCGAAGCACCACGTGATGATCGGGTGTGATAGATTCTAACGTTCACATACAACGGGTGTAAGACAGATTTACACATGCAAACACTTAGGTTGACTTGATGAGCCTAGCATGTACAGACATGGCCTCGGAACACAGAAGATCGAAAGGTCGAGCATGAGTCGTATAGAAGATACGATCAACATGAAGATGTTCACCGATGTTGACTAGTCCGTCTCACGTGATGATCGGACACGGCCTAGTTAACTCGGATCATGTTATACTTAGATGACTAGAAGAGGGATGTCTATCTAAGTGGGAGTTCATAAATAATTTGATTTGATGAACTTAATTATCATGAACTTAGTCTAAAATATTTACAATATGTCTTGTAGATCAAATGGCCAACGTAGTCTTCAACTTCAACGTGTTCCTAGAGAAAACCAAGCTGAAAGACGATGGCAGCAACTACACGGACTGGGTCCGGAACCTGAGGATCATCCTCATAGCTGCCAAGAAAGATTATGTCCTACAAGCACCGCTGGGTGATGCACCTGTCCTCCCTGCTGAACAAGACGTTATGAACGCTTGGCAGGCACGTACCGATGACTACTCCCTCGTTCAATGTGGCATGCTTTACAGCTTAGAGCCGGGGCTCCAAAAACGTTTCGAGAGACACGGAGCATATGAGATGTTCGAAGAGCTGAAAATGGTTTTTCAAGCTCATGCCCGGGTCGAGAGATATCAAGTCTCCGACAAATTCTTCAGCTGTAAGATGGAGGAAAACAGTTCTGTCAGTGAGCACATACTCACTATGTCTGGGTTGCATAACCGCTTGACTCAGCTGGGAGTTAATCTCCCGGATGATGCGGTCATTGACAGAATCCGCCAGTCGCTTCCACCGAGCTACAAGAGCTTTGTGATGAACTTCAATATGCAGGGGATGGAAAAGACCATTCCTGAAGTATTTGCTATGCTGAAATCAGCACAGGTAGAAGTCAAGAAGGAACATCAAGTGTTGATGGTGAATAAAACCACTAAGTTCAAGAAGGGTAAGGGTAAAAAGAACTTCAAGAAGGACGGCAAGGAAGTTTCCGCGCCCGGCAAGCAAGCTGCCGGGAAGAAGCCAAAGAACGGACCCAATCCCGAGACTGAGTGTTTTTATTGCAAGGGAAGTGGTCACTGGAAGTGGAATTGCCCCAAATACTTAGCGGACAAGAAGGCCGGCAAAACAAAAGGTATATGTGATATACATGTAATTGATGTGTACCTAACCAGTACTCGTAGTAGCTCTTGGGTATTTGATACCGGTGCAGTTGCTCACATTTGTAACTCAAAGCAGGAGCTGCGGAATAAACGGAGACTGGCGAAGGACGAGGTGACGATGCGCGTCGGGAATGGTTCCAAGGTCGATGTGATCGCCGTCGGCACGCTGCCTCTTCATTTACCTACGGGATTAGTTTTAAACCTCAATAATTGTTATTTAGTGCCAGCTTTGAGCATGAACATTGTATCGGGATCTCGTTTAATTCGAGATGGCTACTCATTTAAATCCGAGAATAATGGTTGTTCCATTTATATGAGAGATATGTTTTATGGTCATGCTCCTATGGTGAATGGTTTATTCTTAATGAATCTCGAGCGTAATGCTACACATGTTCATAGTGTGAATACCAAAAGATGTAAGGTTGATAATGATAGTCCCACATACTTGTGGCACTGCCGCCTTGGTCACATAGGTGTCAAACGCATGAAGAAGCTCCATGCAGATGGACTTTTAGAGTCTCTTGATTATGAATCATTTGACACGTGCGAACCATGCCTCATGGGTAAAATGACCAAGACTCCGTTCTCAGGAACAATGGAGCGAGCAACCAACTTATTGGAAATCATACATACTGATGTGTGCGGTCCAATGAGTGTTGAGGCTCGCGGTGGCTATCGTTATGTTCTCACTCTCACTGATGACTTGAGTAGATATGGGTATGTCTACTTAATGAAACACAAGTCTGAAACCTTTGAAAAATTCAAGGAATTTCAGAGTGAGGTTGAGAATCAACGTGACAGGAAAATCAAGTTTCTACGATCAGATCGTGGAGGAGAATACTTGAGTCACGAATTTGGCACACACTTAGGAAAATGTGGAATAGTTTCACAACTAACGCCGCCTAGAACACCTCAGCGTAACGGTGTGTCCGAATGTCGTAATCGCACTCTATTAGATATGGTGCGGTCTATGATGTCTCTTACCGATTTACCGCTATCGTTTTGGGGCTATGCTTTAGAGACTGCCACATTCACTTTAAATAGGGCTCCGTCGAAATCCGTTGAGACGACACCGTATGAATTATGGTTTGGGAAGAAACCTAAGCTGTCGTTTCTAAAAGTTTGGGGATGCGATGCTTATGTCAAGAAACTTCAACCTGAAAAGCTCGAACCCAAGTCGGAAAAATGTGTCTTCATAGGATACCCTAAAGAAACTATTGGGTATACCTTCTACCTCAGATCCGAAGGCAAGGTCTTTGTTGCCAAGAATGGATCCTTTCTAGAGAAGGAGTTTCTCTCGAAAGAAGTAAGTGGGAGGAAAGTAGAACTCGATGAAGTATTGCCTCTTGAACCGGAAAATGGCGCAACTCAAGAAAATGTTCCTGAGGTGCCAGCACCGACTAGAGAGGAAGTTAATGATAATGATCAAGATACTTCTGATCTAGCTCCTACTGAAATTCGAAGGTCCACAAGGACACGTTCCGCACCAGAGTGGTACGGCAACCCTGTCTTGGAAATCATGTTGTTAGACAACGGTGAACCTTCAAACTATGAAGAAGCGATGGCGGGCCCGGATTCTGACAAATGGCTAGAAGCCATGAAATCCGAGATAGGATCCATGTATGAAAACGAAGTATGGACTTTGACTGACTTGCCCGTTGAACGGCGAGCCATAGAAAATAAATGGATCTTTAAGAAGAAGACAGACGCGGATGGTAATGTGACCATCTATAAAGCTCGGCTTGTCGCTAAGGGTTATCGACAAGTTCAAGGGGTTGACTACGATGAGACTTTCTCACCGGTAGCGAAGCTAAAGTCCGTCCGAATCATGTTAGCAATTGCCGCGTTTTACGATTATGAAATATGGCAAATGGACGTCAAAATGGCATTCCTTAATGGTTTCCTTAAGGAAGAATTGTATATGATGCAGCCGGAAGGTTTTGTCGATCCTAAGAATGCTGACAAGGTGTGCAAGCTCCAACGCTCGATTTATGGGTTGGTGCAAGCATCTCGGAGTTGGAACATTCGCTTTGATGAGATGATCAAAGCGTTTGGGTTTACACAGACTTATGGAGAAGCCTGCGTTTACAAGAAAGTGAGTGGGAGCTCTGTAGCATTTCTCATATTATATGTAGATGACATACTTTTGATGGGAAATGATATAGAACTTTTGGACAGCATCAAGGCCTACTTGAATAAGAGTTTTTCAATGAAGGACCTTGGAGAAGCTGCTTATATATTAGGCATCAAGATCTATAGGGATAGATCGAGACGCCTCATAGGTCTTTCACAAAGCACATACCTTGATAAGATATTGAAGAAGTTCAATATGGATCAATCTAAGAAGGGGTTCTTGCCTGTGTTACAAGGTATGAAATTGAGCTCGGCTCAAAGTCCGACCACGGCAGAAGAAATCGAAGAGATGAGTGTCATCCCCTATGCCTCAGCCATAGGTTCTATTATGTATGCCATGCTGTGTACCAGACCTGATGTAAACCTTGCCGTAAGTTTGGTAGGAAGATACCAAAGTAATCCCGGCAAGGAACACTGGACAGCGGTCAAGAATATCCTGAAGTACCTGAAAAGGACTAAGGAGATGTTTCTCGTTTATGGAGGTGACGAAGAGCTCGTCGTAAAGGGTTACGTCGATGCTAGCTTCGACACAGATCTGGATGACTCAAAGTCACAAACCGGATACGTGTATATTTTGAATGGTGGGGCAGTAAGCTGGTGCAGTTGCAAGCAGAGTGTCGTGGCGGGATCTACATGTGAAGCGGAGTACATGGCAGCCTCGGAGGCAGCACATGAAGCAATTTGGGTGAAGGAGTTCATCACCGACCTCGGAGTCATACCCAATGCGTCGGGGCCGATCAAGCTCTTCTGTGACAACACTGGAGCTATTGCACTTGCCAAGGAGCCCAGGTTTCACAAGAAGACAAGGCACATCAAGCGTCGCTTCAACTCCATTCGTGAAAATGTTCAAGATGGAGACATAGATATTTGTAAAGTACATACGGACCTGAATGTAGCAGATCCGTTGACTAAACCTCTCCCTAGGGCAAAACATGATCAACACCAGAATTCCATGGGTGTTCGATTCATCACTATGTAACTAGATTATTGACTCTAGTGCAAGTGGGAGACTGTTGGAAATATGCCCTAGAGGCAATAATAAAAGCGTTATTATTATATTTCCTTGTTCATGGTAATTGTCTTTATTCATGCTATAATTGTGTTATCCGGAAATCGTAATACATGTGTGAATAACAGACACCAACATGTCCCTAGTAAGCCTCTAGTTGACTAGCTCGTTGATCAACAGATAGTCATGGTTTCCTGGCTATGGACATTGAATGTCATTGATAACGAGATCACATCATTAAGAGAATGATGTGATGGACAAGACCCAATCATAAACATAGCATAAAGATCGTATAGTTTGTTTGCTAGAGTTTTGCAATGTCAAGTATCTTTTCCTAAGACCATGAGATCGTGTAACTCCCGGATACCGTAGGAGTGCTTTGGGTGTACCAAACGTCATAACGTAACTGGGTGACTATAAAGGTAGACTACGGGTATCTCCGAAAGTGTCTGTTGGTTTGACACGGATCAAGACTGGGATTTGTCACTCCGTATGACGGAGAGGTATCACTGGGCCCACTCGGTAATGCATCATCATAATGAGATCAAAGTGACCAAGTGTCTGGTCACGGGATCATGCATTACGGTACGAGTAAAGTGACTTGCCGGTAACGAGATTGAATGAGGTATTGGGATACCGACGATCGAATCTCGGGCAAGTAATATATCGATTGACAAAGGGAATTGCATACGGGGTTGATTGAATCCTCGACATCGTGGTTCATCCGATGAGATCATCGTGGAACATGTGGGAGCCAACATGGGTATCTAGATCCCGCTGTTGGTTATTGACCGAAGAGTCGTCTCGGTCATGTCTACATGTCTCCCGAACCCGTAGGGTCTACACACTTAAGGTTCGGTGACGCTAGGGTTGTGAAGATATGTATATGCAGTAACCCGAATGTTGTTCGGAGTCCCGGATGAGATCCCGGACGTCACGAGGAGTTCCGGAATGGTCCGGAGGTAAAGAATTATATATAGGAAGTGCTGTTTCGGCCATCGGGACAAGTTTCGGGGTTACCGGTATTGTACCGGGACCACCGGAAGGGTCCCGGGGGTCCACCGGGTGGGGCCACCTATCCCGGAGGGCCCCATGGGCTGAAGTGGGAAGGAACCCAGCCCTTAGTGGGCTGGGGCGGCAACCCTAAGGGGCCCATGCGCCTAGGGTTAGGGGAAACCCTAAAGGGGGGGGCGCCCCCTTGCCTTGGGGGGCAAGCCCCCCACCCTTGGCCGCCGCCCCCCCTAGGAGATCCATCTCCTAGGGCCGGCGCCCCCCCTCTTGGCACACCTATATATAGTGGGGGAGAGGAGGGACTTTGGACTATGGCTTTTGGTGCTTCCCTCTCTCCCTGTTACATCTCCCTCTTGCGTAGTATAGGCGAAGCCCTGCTACTGTGACGCCCTGCATCAACCACCACGACGTCATGCTGCTGGATCATCACCAACCTCTCCTCCCCCTTGCTGGATCAAGAAGGAGGAGACGTCTCCCGTCCCGTACGTGTGTTGAACGCGGAGGTGCCGTCCGTTCGACACTTGGTCATCGGTGATTTGGATCACGTCGTGTTCGACTACATCATCCCCGTTCGTTGAACGCTTCCGCACGCAATCTACAAAGGTATGTAGATGCATCTCATGACTCGTTGCTAGATGAACTCCTAGTTGGATCTTGGTGAAACGAGTAGGAAATTTTTTGTTTTCTGCAACGTTCCCCAACAGTGGCATCATGAGCTAGGTCTATGCGTAGTTCTTCTTGCGCGAGTAGAACACAATTTGTTGTGGGCGTGGATTTGTCAACTTTCTTGCCGCTACTAGTCTTTTCTTGCTTCAGCGGTATTGTGGGATGAAGCGGCCCGGACCAACCTTACACGTACGCTTACGTGAGACCGGTTCCACCGACTAACATGCACTAGTTGCATAAGGTGGCTGGCGGGTGTCTGTCTCTCCTACTTTAGTTGGAGCGGATTCGATGAACAGGGTCCTTATGAAGGGTAAATAGAAGTTGACAAATCAAGTTGTCGCTTTCACGTAGGTAAGAAAACGTTCTTGCTAGAACCCTAATTCAGCCACGTAAAACTTGCAACAACAATTAGAGGACGTCTAACTTGTTTTTGCAGCAAGTGATTGTTATATGATATGGCCAAAGTTGTGATGAATGATGAATGATCTATATGTGATGTATGAGATGTTCATGCTATTGTAATAGGAATCACGACTTGCATGTCGATGAGTATGACAACCGGCAGGAGCCATAGGAGTTGTCTTTATTCTTTTATATGACCTGCGTGTCATTGAGAAACGCCATGTAAATTACTTTACTTTATTGCTAAACGCGTTAGCCATAGTAGTAGAAGTAATAGTTGGCGAGCAACTTCATGGAGACACGATGATGGAGATCATGATGATGGAGATCATGGTGTCAAGCCGGTGACAAGATGATCATGGAGCCCCAAGATGGAGATCAAAGGAGCTATGTGATATTGGCCATATCATGTCACGTTTATTATTTGATTGCATGTGATGTTTATCTTGTTTTTGCATCTTGTTTACTTAGAACGACGGTAGTAAATAAGATGATCCCTCATAATAATTTCAAGAAGTGTTCCCCTAACTGTGCACCATTGCGATAGTTCGTTGTTTCAAAGCACCACGTGATGATCGGGTGTGATAGATTCTAATGTTCACATACAACGGGTGTAAGACAGATTTACACATGCAAACACTTAGGTTGACTTGATGAGCCTAGCATGTACAGACATGGCCTCGGAACACAGAAGATCGAAAGGTCGAGCATGAGTCGTATAGAAGATACGATCAACATGAAGATGTTCACCGATGTTGACTAGTCCGTCTCACGTGATGATCGGACACGGCCTAGTTAACTCGGATCATGTTATACTTAGATGACTAGAAGAGGGATGTCTATCTAAGTGGGAGTTCATAAATAATTTGATTTGATGAACTTAATTATCATGAACTTAGTCTAAAATATTTACAATATGTCTTGTAGATCAAATGGCCAACGTAGTCTTCAACTTCAACGTGTTCCTAGAGAAAACCAAGCTGAAAGACGATGGCAGCAACTACACGGACTGGGTCCGGAACCTGAGGATCATCCTCATAGCTGCCAAGAAAGATTATGTCCTACAAGCACCGCTGGGTGATGCACCTGTCCTCCCTGCTGAACAAGACGTTATGAACGCTTGGCAGGCACGTACCGATGACTACTCCCTCGTTCAATGTGGCATGCTTTACAGCTTAGAGCCGGGGCTCCAAAAACGTTTCGAGAGACACGGAGCATATGAGATGTTCGAAGAGCTGAAAATGGTTTTTCAAGCTCATGCCCGGGTCGAGAGATATCAAGTCTCCGACAAATTCTTCAGCTGTAAGATGGAGGAAAACAGTTCTGTCAGTGAGCACATACTCACTATGTCTGGGTTGCATAACCGCTTGACTCAGCTGGGAGTTAATCTCCCGGATGATGCGGTCATTGACAGAATCCGCCAGTCGCTTCCACCGAGCTACAAGAGCTTTGTGATGAACTTCAATATGCAGGGGATGGAAAAGACCATTCCTGAAGTATTTGCTATGCTGAAATCAGCACAGGTAGAAGTCAAGAAGGAACATCAAGTGTTGATGGTGAATAAAACCACTAAGTTCAAGAAGGGTAAGGGTAAAAAGAACTTCAAGAAGGACGGCAAGGAAGTTTCCGCGCCCGGCAAGCAAGCTGCCGGGAAGAAGCCAAAGAACGGACCCAATCCCGAGACTGAGTGTTTTTATTGCAAGGGAAGTGGTCACTGGAAGTGGAATTGCCCCAAATACTTAGCGGACAAGAAGGCCGGCAAAACAAAAGGTATATGTGATATACATGTAATTGATGTGTACCTAACCAGTACTCGTAGTAGCTCTTGGGTATTTGATACCGGTGCAGTTGCTCACATTTGTAACTCAAAGCAGGAGCTGCGGAATAAACGGAGACTGGCGAAGGACGAGGTGACGATGCGCGTCGGGAATGGTTCCAAGGTCGATGTGATCGCCGTCGGCACGCTGCCTCTTCATTTACCTACGGGATTAGTTTTAAACCTCAATAATTGTTATTTAGTGCCAGCTTTGAGCATGAACATTGTATCGGGATCTCGTTTAATTCGAGATGGCTACTCATTTAAATCCGAGAATAATGGTTGTTCCATTTATATGAGAGATATGTTTTATGGTCATGCTCCTATGGTGAATGGTTTATTCTTAATGAATCTCGAGCGTAATGCTACACATGTTCATAGTGTGAATACCAAAAGATGTAAGGTTGATAATGATAGTCCCACATACTTGTGGCACTGCCGCCTTGGTCACATAGGTGTCAAACGCATGAAGAAGCTCCATGCAGATGGACTTTTAGAGTCTCTTGATTATGAATCATTTGACACGTGCGAACCATGCCTCATGGGTAAAATGACCAAGACTCCGTTCTCAGGAACAATGGAGCGAGCAACCAACTTATTGGAAATCATACATACTGATGTGTGTGGTCCAATGAGTGTTGAGGCTCGCGGTGGCTATCGTTATGTTCTCACTCTCACTGATGACTTGAGTAGATATGGGTATGTCTACTTAATGAAACACAAGTCTGAAACCTTTGAAAAATTCAAGGAATTTCATAGTGAGGTTGAGAATCAACGTGACAGGAAAATCAAGTTTCTACAATCAGATCGTGGAGGAGAATACTTGAGTCACGAATTTGGCACACACTTAAGAAAATGTGGAATAGTTTCACAACTAACGGTGTGTCCGAACGTCGTAATCGCACTCTATTAGATATGGTGCGGTCTATGATGTCTCTTACCGATTTACCGCTATCGTTTTGGGGCTATGCTTTAGAGACTGCCACATTCACTTTAAATAGGGCTCCGTCGAAATCCGTTGAGACGACACCATATGAATTATGGTTTGGGAAGAAACCTAAGCTGTCGTTTCTAAAAGTTTGGGGATGCGATGCTTATGTCAAGAAACTTCAACCTGAAAAGCTCGAACCCAAGTCGGAAAAATGCGTCTTCATAGGATACCCTAAAGAAACTATTGGGTATACCTTCTACCTCAGATCCGAAGGCAAGGTCTTTGTTGCCAAGAATGGATCCTTTCTACAGAAGGAGTTTCTCTCGAAAGAAGTAAGTGGGAGGAAAGTAGAACTCGATGAAGTATTGCCTCTTGAACCGGAAAATGGCGCAACTCAAGAAAATGTTCCTGAGGTGCCAACACCGACTAGAGAGGAAGTTAATGATAATGATCAAGATACTTCTGATCTAGCTCCTACTGAAATTCGAAGGTCCACAAGGACACGTTCCGCACCAGAGTGGTACGGCAACCCTGTCTTGGAAATCATGTTGTTAGACAACGGTGAACCTTCAAACTATGAAGAAGCGATGGCGGGCCCGGATTCCGACAAATGGCTAGAAGCCATGAAATCCGAGATAGGATCCATGTATGAAAACGAAGTATGGACTTTGACTGACTTGCCCGTTGAACGGCGAGCCATAGAAAATAAATGGATCTTTAAGAAGAAGACAGACGCGGATGGTAATGTGACCATCTATAAAGCTCGGCTTGTCGCTAAGGGTTATCGACAAGTTCAAGGGGTTGACTACGATGAGACTTTCTCACCGGTAGCGAAGCTAAAGTCCGTCCGAATCATGTTAGCAATTGCCGCGTTTTACGATTATGAAATATGGCAAATGGACGTCAAAATGGCATTCCTTAATGGTTTCCTTAAGGAAGAATTGTATATGATGCAGCCGGAAGGTTTTGTCGATCCTAAGAATGCTGACAAGGTGTGCAAGCTCCAACGCTCGATTTATGGGCTGGTGCAAGCATCTCGGAGTTGGAACATTCGCTTTGATGAGATGATCAAAGCGTTTGGGTTTACACAGACTTATGGAGAAGCCTGCGTTTACAAGAAAGTGAGTGGGAGCTCTGTAGCATTTCTCATATTATATGTAGATGACATACTTTTGATGGGAAATGATATAGAACTTTTGGACAGCATCAAGGCCTACTTGAATAAGAGTTTTTCAATGAAGGACCTTGGAGAAGCTGCTTATATATTAGGCATCAAGATCTATAGGGATAGATCGAGACGCCTCATAGGTCTTTCACAAAGCACATACCTTGATAAGATATTGAAGAAGTTCAATATGGATCAATCTAAGAAGGGGTTCTTGCCTGTGTTACAAGGTATGAAATTGAGCTCGGCTCAAAGTCCGACCACGGCAGAAGAAATAGAAGAGATGAGTGTCATCCCCTATGCCTCAGCCATTGGTTCTATTATGTATGCCATGCTGTGTACCAGACCTGATGTAAACCTTGCCGTAAGTTTGGTAGGAAGATACCAAAGTAATCCCGGCAAGGAACACTGGGCAGCGGTCAAGAATATCCTGAAGTACCTGAAAAGGACTAAGGAGATGTTTCTCGTTTATGGAGGTGACGAAGAGCTCGTCGTAAAGGGTTACGTCGATGCTAGCTTCGACACAGATCTGGATGACTCAAAGTCACAAACCGGATACGTGTATATTTTGAATGGTGGGGCAGTAAGCTGGTGCAGTTGCAAGAAGAGCGTCGTGGCGGGATCTACATGTGAAGCGGAGTACATGGTAGCCTCGGAGGCAGCACATGAAGCAATTTGGGTGAAGGAGTTCATCACCGACCTCGGAGTCATACCCAATGCGCCGGGGCCGATCAAGCTCTTCTGTGACAACACTGGAGCTATTGCACTTGCCAAGGAGCCCAGGTTTCACAAGAAGACAAGGCACATCAAGTGTCGCTTCAACTCCATTCGTGAAAATGTTCAAGATGGAGACATAGATATTTGTAAAGTACATACGGACCTGAATGCAGCAGATCCGTTGACTAAACCTCTCCCTAGGGCAAAACATGATCAACACCAGAATTCCATGGGTGTTCGATTCATCACAATGTAACTAGATTATTGACTCTAGTGCAAGTGGGAGACTGTTGGAAATATGCCCTAGAGGCAATAATAAAAGCGTTATTATTATATTTCCTTGTTCATGGTAATTGTCTTTATTCATGCTATAATTGTGTTATCCGGAAATCGTAATACATGTGTGAATAATAGACACCAACATGTCCCTAGTAAGCCTCTAGTTGACTAGCTCGTTGATCAATAGATAGTCATGGTTTCCTGGCTATGGACATTGAATGTCATTGATAACGAGATCACATCATTAAGAGAATGATGTGATGGACAAGACCCAATCATAAACATAGCATAAAGATCGTATAGTTCGTTTGCTAGAGTTTTGCAATGTCAAGTATCTTTTCCTTAGACCATGAGATCGTGTAACTCCCGGATACCGTAGGAGTGCTTTGGGTGTACGAAACATCACAACGTAACTGGGTGACTATAAAGGTAGACTACGGGTATCTCCGAAAGTGTTTGTTGGGTTGACACGGATCAAGACTGGGATTTGTCACTCCGTATGACGGAGAGGTATCACTGGGCCCACTCGGTAATGAATCATCATAATGAGCTCAAAGTCACCAAGTGTCTGGTCACGGGATCATGCATTACGGTACGAGTAAAGTGACTTGCCGGTAATGAGATTGAACGAGGTATTGGGATACCGACGATCGAATCTCGGGCAAGTAATATATCGATTGACAAAGGGAATTGCATACGGGGTTGATTGAATCCTCGACATCATGGTTCATCCGATGAGATCATCGTGGAACATGTGGGAGCCAACATGGGTATCCAGATCCCGCTGTTGGTTATTGACCGGAGAGTCGTCTCGGTCATGTCTACATGTCTCCCGAACCCGTAGGGTCTACACACTTAAGGTTCGGTGACGCTAGGGTTGTGAAGATATGTATATGCAGTAACCCGAATGTTGTTCGGAGTCTCGGATGAGATCCCGGACGTCACGAGGAGTTCCGGAATGGTCCGGAGGTAAAGAATTATATATAGGAAGTGCTGTTTCGGCCATCGGGACAAGTTTCGGGGTTACCGGTATTGTACCGGGACCACCGGAAGGGTCCCGGGGGTCCACCGGGTGGGGCCACCTATCCCGGAGGGCCCCATGGGCTGAAGTGGGAAGGAACCCAGCCCTTAGTGGGCTGGGGCGCCACCCCTAAGGGGCCCATGCGCCTAGGGTTAGGGGAAACCCTAAAGGGGGGGCGCCCCCTTGCCTTGGGGGGCAAGCCCCCCACCCTTGGCCGCCGCCCCCCCCCCCCTAGGAGATCCATCTCCTAGGGCCGGCGCCCCCCCTTGGCACCCCTATATATAGTGGGGGAGAGGAGGGACTTTGGACTAAGGCTTTTGGTGCTTCCCTCTCTCCCTGTTACATCTCCCTCTTGCGTAGTATAGGCGAAGCCCTGCTACTGTGACGCCCTGCATCCACCACCACGCCGTCGTGCTGCTGGATCATCACCAACCTCTCCTCCCCCCTTGCTGGATCAAGAAGGAGGAGACGTCTCCCGTCCCGTACGTGTGTTGAACGCGGAGGTGCCGTCCGTTCGGCACTTGGTCATCGGTGATTTGGATCACGTCGTGTTCGACTACATCATCCCCGTTCGTTGAACGCTTCCGCACGCGATCTACAAAGGTATGTAGATGCATCTCATGACTCGTTGCTAGATGAACTCCTAGATGGATCTTGGTGAAATGAGTAGGAAAATTTTTGTTTTCTGCAACGTTCCCCAACATAAACATGAGGACATATTTATTGTTATCGGCTTTTCACTTCAGGACAAGCGAGGTCTAAGCTTGGGGGAGTTGATATGTCCATTTTGCATCATGCTTCTATATCGATATTTTATCGCATTATGGACTGTTATTTCACTTTATGTCACAATACTTATGGATATTCTCTCTTATTTTACAAGGATTACATAAGGAGGGAGAATGCCGGCAGCTGGAATTGTGGGCTGGAAAAGGAGCAAATATTAGAGACCTATTCTACACAACTCCAAAAGTCCTAAAACTCCACGGAACATCTTAAAACAAATAAAGAAAAATCGTCGCCAGAGATGAAGGCCAGGGGGCTCACACCCTACTCACGAGGGTGGGGGCGCTCCCCCCCAGGGCGCGCCCCTACCTCGTGGGCCTCCTGGTGGCTCTCCGACGTCCATCTTCACCTATATGAAGTCTTTCGAGGAGAAAAAATATAAAGGAACTTTTCGGGACGAGACTCCGCCCCCACGAGGCGGAACCTTGCGGATCCAATCTAGAGCTCCGGCAGAGCTGTTCTGCCGGGGATACTTCCCTCTGGGAGGGGGAAATCATCACCATCATCATCACCAATGCTCCTCTCATCGGGAGAGGGAAATCTCCATCAAAATCTTCACCAGCACCATCTCATCTCCAAACCCTAGTTCATCTCTTGTATCCAATTCTTGTCTCAAAGTCCGGGATTGGTGCTAGTAGGTTGCTAGTAGTGTTGATTACTCCTTGTAGTTGATGCTAGTTGGTTTATTTGGTGGAAGATCATATGTTCAGATCCTATATGCATATTATTACCCCTCTTATTATGAACATGAATATGCTTTGTGAGTAATTACGTTTGTTCCCGAGGACAAGGTAGAAGTCTTGCTATTAGTAGTCATGTGAATTTGGTATTCGGTTGATATTTTGATAAGATGTATGTTGTCTAGCCTCTAGTGGTGTTATGTGAACGTCGACTACATAACACTTCACCATTATTTGGGCCTAGATTAAGGCATTGGGATGTAATAAGTAGATGATGGGTTGCTAGAGTGACAGAAGCTTAAACCCTAGTTTATGCGTTGCTTCGTAAGGGGCTGATTTGGATCCACATGTTTCGTGCCATGGTTAGGTTTACCTTAATACTTTTGTTGTAGTTGCGGATGCTTGCAATAGAGGTTAATCATAAGTGGGATTCTTGTTCAAGTAAGAACAACACCCAAGCACCGGTCCACCCACATATCAAATTATCAAAGTATCGAACATGAATCATATGAACGTGATGAAAACTAGCTTGACGATATTCCCATGTGTCCTCGGGAGCGCTTTTCCTATTATAAGAGTTTGTTCCGGCTTGTCCTTTGCTACAAAAGGATTGGGCCACCTTGCTGCACTTTATTTACTTTTGTTACTTGTTGCTCGTTACAATCTATCTTATCACAAAACTATCTGTTACCACTTATTTTAGTACTTGCAGAGAATACCTTGCTGAAAACCGCTTATCATTTCCTTCTGGTCCTCGTTGGGTTTGACACTCTTACTTATCAAAAGTACTACGATAGATCCCCTATAATTGTGGGTCATCACGGTGCAGATGTATGGCACAGGGCCCGGCTCACCAATCCGGGAGATGAAGACGTGGATCCCGCCGAAGGGGACCCAGTACCCGTAATCAATTGAGCCGGCGTCGGGGCCCCAGCCTGCGTCGTCGATGTAGAGCTTGCGCGACGACTCTTGGTCATCCGGCCCACAGCGTATCCCTTGAGCCCTTCGAAGTTGCCATTCAAGAACTCAAATCCACCGTGCGCAGGACCCACGGTGGGCGCCAACTGTCGTGGAATTTTCACGGCAGATGTCCTAGTGAAAGGACTTAATCATCGAGCCATCGCAACTAGGAAGCTTAAAGGGGTTAAACGGGACAAAGGACATGAGAGGTTTATACTGGTTCGGCCCCTTGCGGTGAAGGTAAAGGCCTAGTCCAGTTGATATGTATTGCTAGGTTTCGATGACCAAGGAGCGAATACACTTAACCTGGCTCTCGATCTGTTGTTTCTTGTCCTAAGCCGTCGCCGGGTCGTCCCCTTATATACACAGGCTGACACCCTACGACCTATAGAGTCCCGGGCGGCTCATACAACGTGTCCGACTCGGTTACATATCTTACATGCCTTACATTGAAATTCTATTCATACATGGCTGTTTATACTTACGAGCCTTAAGCCGCCTCTGGGCTTGGGTCTATTATAAGCCTAACTTTGAACCGTCATCTTGTATACTCTTGGGCTTCATTCAGGTAAACCGCCATTGTGGTTGACCCGGCCCATCCTGGGCGGGCCATATCTGGTAGTCATATCGCCAACACTTTTGATACATAAATTTGGTCCACATGCAAGTGTGTTCGTGTTCTGACCCTCTCTCGCGTCATTTTTCGCCAAATTTATGAACATTAGATAAGTCGGATGACGCAACAGACACGGTTCACTCAAACTAACCATGTGCCATGCCGGTGCACCTGTCACGCACACATCCGCACAGTACATTGGGCTCCACGAGGCTCCCCCTCTTAGAAATATCTGCCCGCCTCGAGGGCTTTTCTATTTCATAACACACGGTTGTTATCTCCGGACCGTGTGCGATGTTTCTTGTTCCCAATCCCACCTGCATCCCTAGAAAATATTTGCCCGCCTCGAGGGTTTTTCTGTTTCATAACACATGATTGTTATCTCCGCACCGTGTGCGATGCACTATCATCAAAAATTTCAATAGCTCGGCATTTCAATCCCGCGTAGTAAAATTTTCAGTACCCGTGTCATTTTCTCAAACACCCCCCTCCACACACACACACACCAAAACCTCCTCGGGCGTGTGCGCACACACACACACCCTCCCTTGCTCGGAACCCTAGCAAGGTCCCCGCCGCCGCCGCAAGGCCTCCATTGTCAACATCTGCCGGTTTGCCCGTGTAGCTTACCCACCGATATCCATACCTAGGCCGCCCTGAGTTTCTTAGATGATGTCTGCCAAACGCACCCTTCCCCATAGATCCCCATCCCCATCCCCCACTCCAGAGCATCGCAGCCTAAGGCCGACTACGCTTCCCATGGAGCTCGAGGAGCAAGTGGCCCAAAAGTGGTGTATAGCGGTCTCTTCGCCCGATGTCGCCGAGGAAGCTAACGACCATTACTGGTGGCAGGACCTCAAGCAAAAGGCTAGAGTATGCGGGCATGTCTCGTCCGCTAGCTATGACATCGAGGTCATCGACAACGACGGCGTGAGGTGAGCTATGTCACAGGTTAAGTGGCCCACCCCCAACCCATCGGGTTCAACCGCCGTCAATCTCATCCATGGCCCCGCCGCTGACTCCTCTCGCTCGCTGTCAACAATTTGCCATTCTACATCGCCATCGAGCCCCTTTTGTCATTTTTGAAGGACACGTTCTGCGACGATGGCTTGGGATCCACAGCTTCCAAGTCAAACCTCAGCGACGGCAACCATGATGAGGGCACCCTCTCCGGCTCTTCCAAGGGGAAAGAGCCCATATGCTCTTCCAAGGGGAAAGCGCCCGTCTGCGACATTAGGGAGGGCACCCTACAGCCGTCCTCTTCCAAGGGGAAGGAGCCCATTTGCGACAACATGGAGCGCATCCAGGGTCCGTGCTCTTCCCACGGGAATGAGCCCATCTGTGACAAGTGAGGAAACCCTAATTTTTTTGCCGTGCCTCTTCACATGTGAGAAACCCATGATTTCTTTTGTCGAGTCCCTCTTGTAGTGTAGTGAGAATATGTACAGTTTTAATTGTTATATCTGGTTGTTTGCAGTATGTCTTGTTTATTTCAGTTGTTCACAATGTGATGCTCTATATGTGCAATTATTTACTATGCAGTACATTTCAGCAATCCAGTTTTAAACATACCGATAGGAATGCATATATTTGCTTGCTGTTAAGCCTGTTATAGCTAGCATATGCCTCTTTTAAAGTTTTTTGATTGTTCGGTTGTTTGTAGTTAGCATATGTGCAATTTCAAATGCTATCTTTAGTTGTTCGTAGTATGCCTTGTTTATTCTAGTTATTCACAACGTGATGTTCTATATGTGCAAGTATGAACTGTTGTGCTTAACATGCCTCTCGATGTACCTACACAGGACAATTTTGGGGACGACTGTTGTTTTCCATTGAGGTTAGTTTCATCCCATGGCTTATATCTGCTCACTGTTCAGGATATTGGTAGCTGGTACCATATAGGCCGACGGCTGATAAGGGACTAATCGGTGAATCGGACTTTTAACTGAATATATCTGCAACCCATTTATCATTAGGTTAACTAGGGCCATATGTCATATATTTGAGGCTACATAGCAACATGTACTGTACTTAATGTCTAAATATGCAATCCTAGGCTACATAGCAACAAGGAAGAGTGTTACATTAATGTTCTAATGATGTCTAGATATACATAGAAGAGCAACAACAACAACAACAACAACAACAACAACAACAACAATAACAACAACAACAACACTGTTTGGATACTCAACTTAGCTAGAGGTTAGAGTTAGTTTCTAGCTCATTAGTAACCCTGAGCAAACTCCATCCAAAGAGTTGTTTGGATGGCAGGGTTATATTGACAATAAATGCACTAGGAGAACTAGCTCCAATTATCACCTCTTGGGTTGGATAGTTTTTTTGGGTGGGTTATAGATGCAACTAGCTCAAACTAGCCCTCATGTTTAGATATACTTCAGGGCTATTTGAGCTCGAACTAGCTCAAACTAATCGTAACCCTTGGATACATCAACAGTTAATCAGCCGATAATTTGTAAGAATGCACTAAAATACTTCCGGCCCATATATAAGATGTTAAATCATCTAATATGTGAGTATATTGGATGTTATAAGATACTCCCTCCGTTCCTAAATATTTGTCTTTTTAGAGATTTCAAATGGACTACCACATACAGATGTATATAGACATATTATAAAAGAGTGTTCTGCTACATCATTGTGTAATTACTATTTAGCTTCTAATATTAACTTGGGGCTTTTAGGTACATATGTCATTGGTAAAGATCCATGCTTTGACCCTTTCTGCGTATGGGGCAATGAGATATCGATGAACCAGCATCAAGTGAGGAAGCTGATAAAGATTGTTAGTAAAATGGGTCCAAACATGGCAATTAAACTATTTGTTTACACTTTCTCCAGGACAACAGCAAACTGCAGGATGGTAAGTAAGAACTCTACACCCTTATTTTTACAGCCCATAATGATTTGTGTTGGATGACAATGTCTAAATCTTTTTCCTTTGCAGTGGTTGCCAAAGCAGTTTACTCAAGATTACCTCTCAAACTACATGATTGGTGGGCATGCAAATTTTATAGTATTTCTACCAGAACACGATGATTATCTAGATGTTTTCATGAAGACCGTGAAGGATGGGCGGTCGGCCACCACAAGGGGTTGGACTAGAGTCATGCATGCCTTCTGCATGGAGGAGAGCACAATATGGGCATTCCGCTTCACATTGTTCAGCAACCAGAATATATTTCGCCTCTTTCTTTACCGTCTTTAATAGTACAAGTATACAACTGTGGTTCATCATTATTTATTTGGGTCTTATGTAACTCTTGAACATATGTACCTATGAATCGAATAATGCATTAGTTGTTTGAAGCTGATGGATATGAATAAAGTTGTAGCATACATTCAAATTCAAATTCAAATCCAACTCCGGTACAATTTGGAAAAGCCGCAATTAAATTAGGGTGAAATTACGCTCTCCAGGTTGTTACGGAAAACACAGTTGGTAAAACACAATCGTTTGCGATATGCACCATAATCCGAGATGGTTCACAGAGAGGAAACGTGTGCAAGCATGCACACATTTGTTGTTTACAAACCGTGTGCGATGTTAGACAATATCACAAACGGTGAGGGCAAACTAAACGTTTGTGTTAGTTGCCTTATCATACACGATTCACAACCATGAACTGTTTATAATGAAGTATGCATCATAAAGGTTGCACCACATGATAGCGTGTGTGATAGTTGTCATGTATGACGATGTTACGATGGTTCGATGTTTCGTAATCCTGTCCGACACTCGTACGACGATTAGCTAATCTTCTTAACGGTGAACCGTTTGTGATGGTCCGCGCATCATACATGTTCTATAATAGTGAACCGTTTGTGATGGGCCGCACATCATAAACGTAGCACCACAGAATACTGACTGTGATGGCAATGCGAGCAAAAACGAGTAGGAGTACTATAGGGCCCTATCCACGACGGTTTTAGGGTCGTGTGGGAAGGACCCCCCTATCACCCACACTCACTTGGCGAGGGTTCCTAATGCCATTGCGGAAAGGGGTTAAAACCGTTTGTTTAGGACCGACGTGCACCAGTGATGATTATTTGAAGTTCTATCAATTGCCCAACAGTGATTTGTTTACCCGTTGTATGCTATTTTTCTTGAGAGAAGCCACTAGTGAAATCTAGGGCCCCTGGGTCTATTCTCTATCATATTTGCCTTCGAGATCTATTTTTATTCGCTTTTATTTTCAGAATTATTAATCCAAAATCCCGAAAATACCTTGCTCCAATTTTTTATTATTTATTTTAGTTCGTGTTTCTGCGAGATCTATTTATCCAATCTACTACAGATTTATCTATCTTTTTACCCGGGAGGGATCGACAACCCCTCTTACCCGTCGGGTTGCAAGTATTTGTTATTTGTGTGCAGCTACCATTTACATAGTGTTGCATGGTTCTCCTACTGGTTAGATAACCTTGTTATCATCACTGAGGGAAATACGTGCCGTAGCTGTGCTGCATCATCCCTTACTCTTTGGGGAAATACCAACATAGTTCAAGCCACATTAGCAGGGGTGACGTTGTCCTGGACTAGGGGGTACTCACCACGTCATCTCACAATCAGTTGGATTGGGCCAAGGACCCCCATGGCCGTATGCTCATGGGCAGTTTGGACAGCCGATGTATACACATGGAAGATTCCACAAGACATGGCGATGAAGACAAGGACTACTCTCCACCGGCGTATTCGACTATGACTCTTGTTATCCTAGGCCTCTGGTACATTATATAAGCCGAGGCCAGGCTAGTCGGTAGATTATTATGACATTACTCACACATGTAGGGTTTAGACCACAACATATGATCTCGAGGTAGATCAACTCTGTACATGATACTCCATCAATATAAACAAGAGCAGGACGTAGGGATTTACCTCCATCAAGAGGGCCCGAACCTGGGTAAACATCGTGTCCCCTGTCTCCTGTTACCCATCGATCCATGATACACAGCTTGGGACCCCCTACCCGAGATCTGCCGGTTTTGACACCGAAAATGGTGCTTTCATTGAGAGTTCCGCTATTTGATGAAAATACTTGTTATCTTTCTTCTTCCAATAAAATGTTGTGGGGTGTAAGCCCTGCCGTCTTCCAGGTCAAAAAAAGGATCAATGGCTCGCCCGTAGATTAATTTCGACGCTGGCATCTTCGTCACCGGCTCGACTGGTCACCTTGGCTCAACCGACGACCATGCTCCATCTCTGATCATCATGTTCGGATGGGGGCCTTCATCAACATCAACTCCAATCTCTATCATGATCGTAGAGTAATCGTCCATGGAGCTTGGGGGCTCAACGTCAACATTGCCCTCGGGCGACCGTGCTGCGTTTCTGGAGCATCGGTTTGACGATTGCTTTGGTAAAATTGTGCGGAATTAAGTCTACAACAGCCATGCAAAATTTCGTCGAGTTCCGATGGAGGAATCTCCGGCAATCTACGACATACCGGAGCCCTATCAAATCTGGATGGGAAACTGGACGATTTTAGGGCGTGGTCTCCAGAGCCCAGCTCAGAGGTCCTTTGGAAGATCCAACCATTCATTTGCTGTGGAATTCCCATATCTACCAACCCTCAAAATTTCAGCTCGATCTAACAGTTCAAACTCCGCGAACCTTCCGATGAGTGGACCAATTTTTGGATTTGTTTCCTACGCAAATACGGATCCGACCAGAATTGTTTCTTTATGAACGTGATATTGGACAACCTTTTTAAAGGAATTTGTCAGGACCTCGATCCTAGGTCACACCGATCTAGCATGTAACACATCATATCACTTTGTGGCCTCACGCACGGTATTCCCACGGGTGCCACCTTACCTGGCCCGGGACCGTTTGCGCCTTTTGGCTCACGTATATGATAGTGTCGCTAGCATCCATATGACAAAGAACCCGGGCCGACATGGCTAGTCGTGAAACCAAAGCGGCACTAACCCATGAGGACAGGCATACATGAATCATATCGAGCATGTCGGTCATCAACGTGTGAATCCGGGCTGTAGCACTGGGCTAACAGGACTCCGGGGATCCCGGGCTGTAGCAGGCTAGGCAGGACTCCGGAAATCACCGCGTGACATTTCCCCGAAGGGACACACATAGGGACGAAGTGAAACACATGCCGGCCAGTCAAGTGTCCCGAACAGTAGTGCTGGGCTAGCAGGACTCCGGTGAACCGGGCTGTAGCGGACTACTATGGCTCGAGGAACACTAGACTACATTTCCCCATAAGAAAGGCTGCGAAGGATAAACAACTAGATAGTCGGATCCCACACATACCAAGCATTTCAATCATGCACACAATATGCTCGATATGTGTAAATACAACATGGCATCACAACATAACTCTACAACTCAAGTATTGATTCATTAGGCTCCGAGGAGCGAGATATTACAAGCATGGGTCTCATGACCCAACAATCATAGCATACAAATCAAACACATGCGGAAGCTTAACATGTCTGAGTACAGACATCTATAAATGAAAAAGGCTAAGAAGCCTGACTATCTACCAGATCCTGTCGAGGGCACAAGATCGTAGCTGAGGTATCAAGCTAAACGTCGAAGTCCACGCGGAACTACTAGCGAGACTGAAATCTCTCTGCAAAACATAAATTAAGCAAACGTGAGTACAAAGGTACTCAGCAAGACTTACATCAAAACTAGCTACATATGCATCGGTATCAACAAAAGGGGGTGGTGGAGTTTAACTGCAGCAAGCCAGCTTTGACTCGGTGGCTATTCTGAACTACGATTGCAAGCAACTCTTTTGAGGTGGCGCACACGAGTTCACACATTCACCATTCAATACACCACTATGGATCCGCTCCCGTCTCCCTACGAGAAGGCCATCCATAGCACTCACGCTTATCTTGCGAGTTTTAGGGGTATCCACTTTCACTTGTCTATGAACTATGCAAGGGGTCCAAGTTTCCATATCCGAGGAATTTGGCTATTCGAATAGATAATGATAACCCTGCAGGGGTGTACTTCTTCACACACGCTCCCACCACTTATAGCCCTGTACACGTCATGTACCTCGGCAACCTTCAAGCGGAAGCCGGGCGAGGGTGTCGGCCATGGCCTACCTAAACACTTAAGTCTCTAGTCCAGGTTTATCGCCTATTCGGGTTCCATCCGCGAGGAGATCCGGCCGGAGTTTCGCTCACAGCCCCAAACGATGTGTGCAGGGTTCCCGAGACACCAAACGGGCGCCCGGTACACCGTGCCACAGTGTATCTACCGCAACATAGCCCACCCCTAGGGTCAGCGCTACGCACGGCCGCCAACACATAACCTACAAACACCAGAAACTAGTTGCAACTCCTGGACAGAGTACTAGGGTGATTAAGAAGCCGAGAGGGTCAATTAAGGATCCCAATGAGTGGTAGTAGCTGTTCATGGATCACACACACAGAACTCTGTTCCTGAGGACGGCTGCAATGAGACAACCCACCATGTACTCCTACATGGCCTCTCACCGCTACCTTTACCAAATCGTGTTCACACACTTAGCTCTCAACAGTAGGACATGTTTACACACCTCCGATTCATCCCTGATGAATCAGACCTGACTCAACTCTAAGCAGTAGCAGGCATGACAAACAAGCATGGATGAGTAGGCACATCAGGGCTCAAACAACTCCTACTCGTGCTAGTGGGTTTCATCTATTTACTGTGGCAATGACAGGTCATGCAGAGGAGAAGGGGTTCAACTACCGCAACAAGTAACAGATGAATCGTTGTTGTCCTAATGCAGTAAAAGAGAGCAGGAGCGAGAGAAGGGGATTGTATCGGAATGAACAAGGGGGTTTTGCTTGCCTGGCACTTCTGAAGATAACATTGAGTCTTCATCAGTGTCAACGATCATGGCGTCGGTACCACGTCTATCGAGAGGGGACAAATATCGGCAACAGAGAAAGAAATACAATCAATGCAATGCACAGTATGATGCATGATCATGACATGTCAATATGCTGTGGTTTGAGCTAATGCAACTAGCTATGATTTAAATGAAGTTGGTTTGAGTACAAGATTCAAATTCCAACCCCATATATGATTATTTAAATGCCCTTTATTTGTTTTGTCCGATACAGAGGACAAACATTGTTCAAACATGCATGAAAATGGTACAGATGTATTCCTTGAATTTTTCTGATAATTTTTCATATATAAATTATTTCATTTGGAGCTACGGTTGAATTTCTATGATTTTTAGAAGTTTTGGGTATTTTCTGGAATTTTCTGAATAATTTTAAATCCAGAAATTAATTTACTGCGTCAGCATTGCGTCATGCTGACCTCAGCAAGTCAACTGTGGCTGACCAGGTCAAACCTGACCAGTGGGGTCCACTGGTCAGTCACACAGTGCTGGCTCGAGTCAATGACAGGTGGGGCCTGGTCAACCTGTGACGTGGCCAGGTCAAACTGACCGGTGGGGCCCGTGGGGGTTAATTTAATCTAAACGTAAATAAAACCCGGTTAGCTAGGGCGTGGGGCCCAGCGGTCAGTGGGTCAGGGGGATTGGTTAGCGCGTCATTAGCCTAAACTAACCTGCCACGTCGGCTAAACGGCGGTTAGCCGCCGGTGCTAAGCAAAACGCGGCGGCGCTCCTGGTCCGGCCATCTTCGGCGACGAGAGCTCACACGGCTGGGCTCTACGGATGCAGCGCATCGAGGCGCATCGGATGGTGGCCGTGGGGGATGGCGGGGTGGCCGGAATCTTCACCGGCGTCGACCGTGGCGGCTGCCGGAGCTCGGGTGAGCTCGGGGCCGAGGCTACAACGGCCGTGGCGCTGCGGGGTTGGCACCTACGGCTTCTACGCAGTGCGGCGAGTACGTAGAACGCATGCCCGGGACCAAATGGTCACCGGAGTGTCGCCGGCGTCGAGCTCGTGCGGCGGTGAGTGCTCGGCTTTGGCGGAACGGCGGCTAGAGGACGGGAAGGACGCAGGAAAGAGAAGGGAAATGCGGCGGAGCTCACTGGGGGGTCGTTGAGCAGCTCAGCGTGCTTGGGGACGGCTCGGAGGCGACGAACCCACGACGGCGATCTCGGGTGCCCGAGGAGGAAGACGAGGCGAAGGCGGCTCCACAGGGCGCCCGGGCTCGCTTGGCTCGTCGGAGACAAGGATGAAGACACTGCGGAGCCTCTGGACATGGCGGAAGGGTGAGGGGGTGGCTCTAGGCACAGCGGCAGCGAACGGCGGTGGCGATCGCTTTCGGATGCGTGCGGGAGAGAGAACAGAGGAGGGGGATGAGCTCGAGGGAGTGAGCGAGAGGGACCAGGGGGCTGCGTGGCATCTCCCAGAGGCGTCCAGGCGTCGAGGGGGCTGCGGCAAGCAGGAGCTGGCCGGTGCGCGTGGCCGCGCGCACGGGGCACATGCCCGGCGTCCTTCTGTCGCGAGGAAGACGACAGGGGGGGGGGATGGCCAGTGGGCTGGGCTGGCGAGCTGGGCCAGCCAGGTGGGCCTTGGTGGGCTGCACAGGTAGGTTAGGTAGGTTTTCTCTCTCTCAGTTTTTTTCTAACTCTATTCTTTTTCTATTTTGCAGGTTTGTTTTGAATTTGGTTTTGAAACCATATCAATTTTGTTGCTTCTGGAAATATTTTTCTGAAGCTAAAAGAATTAAACCAAAGCTCCATAAAATATTTCAGAATTATTGGACATATATTCATTTAATGGTAGATATAAATCCAATTCAAATAATTATTGATTTAAAATCAGAGCCCAAATAATTCCTTAGAAATGTTCCAAAATTTTGGTTTGATTTATAACTCTTGCCAAAATTGTCAGAGCTATTTCTAGGGCATTTTGGATTTACTGATTGAAATTTTAGGGTTTCTTGCCCCTTTATTTAAAATGATTTCCGAGGCTTTCAATTTCCTCATTTCAAATTTTATTTGAATTTAAACATGATGCAACCACCAAGCTAGTCCAAGGCCAAAGTAGGGCTTGGGATGTGACAGCTCACCCCCACTAAACAAGAATCTCGGCCCGAGATTCAAGACGTGAGGTAAGAAGGAAGGGGGGTTCACAAGACTATCGCAGTCTTCTCGATCCAACTGCCCTTCCCGAGGATGTTGATTCATTTCGTCATCTTGATCTTGACGTCTTTGCTTTCGGGATCTTCATCCAGCATGATGACGGCAGAAAGAAATTCTACAGAAATCAATCTCCTTGGAGATCGAGCACTCAAGATCAACTCATGGAGTGAGATATAAAGCATCTCTTGAGCAGAGACACGAAACACACAACAGGGGTGATGGGAAGAAGCGGATGATAAAGGTTCAAATTTGGTAGGCAACAATTCCACGCTTAAGTAGGATGATGCATGGTTTCAAAGTAGCGAGGAGATAATTGCCATGATACCATAACGAGACATCTTAAGGAAAATGACTCGCAGAAATATTCCCTTAAGTGGCAAAAAGAATTACTTTTGATTCAGAGATCGTTGTAACTCTTCATACCAGCTTAAGGCGATTTACAATTGATCGTTTGAGATAGCTTGAAGAGATGGCATACTTGGACTAGGATGGATGATGTGGACTACCTTGTTGAAGACAACGCAATGGATGATTTTTGCTTATCATCGGAAATGGATGGGACCTATGGTAAGTCCACTTTTGAAGATGACCATGAACAACAACTACTGAGGTGCAAGCTGGGAACAAAATGCAAATGTTGGGAATGATTCTAGTAACTGGGGAGAAGGTTCACCGGCAAAGGTGATTCCACCAATCGGATGGCTATCGAACAACTGAGAGGACGGAGGCACATTCCAGTTGATGACAACATCAGAACCTAGTGCCTGAGCATGCTCTCAAGAACTTGAGCATTTCCATATTCATCAAGGTTCTGCCAATATCCGTGTCAAGGATCCTGGCAACACAACATACCACCATGATGAATGGTGATGGATAATGCAGATGCAAAGGAGGATAACACTTTCTCAGATTTCACCTTAGCGAAGCCAAGGAAACAAAATCTGGATGATCGACCGAGAGACATTTAGCACTCCGCTTCTAATGTTCTCCTTGATGTACTAGTTACCACGGTCATGCTTTAAGCATCGGCAGAGCCACCAAGTAGTGGTCGGACTTCGGAATACAATAGATCCATAAGGAACAACTTCTGGAGTAAATCCTACGAAATCCTTATGGGAAGGTGGCCAACTTTCTTCAATCGAGATACTACAATAATAGGTCTTCCGGCTGGATGTGTTGGCCACGACATCCACTTTACCGGTTATCGAGAGACCAATATTATAGTTCTTGGAAGATGCTCCAACCATCATATCTGCCTGAGATTCAGATCTGGTTGGTGATAGGATATTCCAGACTCATTGAGTCTAGAAAGGAAAATAAAGGTTTGCAACACAAATCGACGAGACGGCGTTGCGAGATTCTCGGGGGAATGAACTACGGTAGTAAGCTCCAAAACATGAGCCGGTTCTTCTACAAGCATGTGTACACGTTGTCCTAGACAAGCATGACCACGTAGTAGTCTTATAATAAAACACTACCGAGTTCAGGGGGAACCATCAACGACGATATTGAAGTCCTTGCGTAAGTCTAGCTCTTAAGAAGAAGCTTCTTCTCCTTGAACAAATCAATCAGTGGCTTGGTGTGCTAGGGATACGTATAGGATGTAGATGATCAGTCTATCAGACCATAGAATACTTCGCACATGCATGACTGACTTGGGATGATTCCAGAGGAAGCAAAAACAAACTTTCTCGAATTCACGGCGGCAACTTACATCAGATGCACATGAATTAGAGGAAGTCACATCTTTCAACCGGACATATGCTTCATGATCGGGACATGAGGGCAATGCCTATAAAGTTTCCAACACTAGCTGGATGTTCAACACAATCATGGAGGAGACAAAATGCCGCTGATGGGCTCAACAGCAACTCATCGGAATTTCCATATCACTGGACTTCCACCACTATGTGAACAATGTGATAGTATTGGTCAGACCAAAGATATAATGGTGTATGCTCGAGGGACAACCGCAAGTAAGACAACATTACGAACATCGTTGGTTCTGATTTGATTTGACGATAGCCCACACTCAAATCAAGGTTTGGACAAGATAATAGATACAACAACTGATCACGAGGACCAATTGGTGAAGATATCATCTTTCTTCAACACACACACACAAGGATATCCCTTAGGGATGAACTAAGTCGGACAAGTTTTCATCTTCCAAGTCTCCAAGTTGTTGTTAAGCTTAACCAACTAGCTCAGGGGTATCCAACACAGTTTCTTGGAGAAGGGGTGGTTTATAAGAAACCAACTTGATCACGAACTCAATATAGCGGTCAGGTGACAACCTGGTAACACTTTCGAGAAGATATTCGGAAAATCACGAACCACCGGTATGTTACTAAGCTCGAGAACAACCTTGCTTTTCAGGGCAAGATGATATGATCAAAGAGTGAGGGATTGGCACAATCCTAACCCATTGATCGAAGTGTGCACCAGAAATATGGACTAGGTAGCACGATCAATCTTAGAATGATGATTTGATAACCAACACGCTAAGAATGAGAATAGTGTCCATTAACTACCAAGCAACGGAGTTGCTAGGAGTATTGATTTCACACATCACGGTTCACTTGTCGGCATTCCGGTTGCGACAACACGGGACCGAGGAATGAAGAATGATGGCAAGAAGTATCACTGCGTCAAGAATTCATAGGAGAAGGTGCATTTCTCACGACGCTCTTGACATAAAGTGGGTAATACTTCAGGGTAGAACAGAACCAAAAGCTGGATTGCATTTTGATCTGCGGAATACAACTATTTTGACCCAACCCTAGATATGGATGAGGTACTGGAGTTTGTTTCTCCTAGTCATTCTAAAATAGAACGGCTCGACGAACCACAAGAATAAAAGGCACCGATCAACACAAATGCACACATACTCTGACTATCAAGTGATAGACGAAGGTCGGAATATAACTGAAGGGGGACAACTCAAAGGAACATATAACTTTCTGAGTTGTGGATGCATAGGTTAGTATGTCGAACGAGTTCAACATATTTCTTCCGGATAACCCATGCAGAAAGGTAGAACTGGCAGAGCCACAATATAGAATGGAGAACTCATCAAGAGCACTCTGGTTGTGATCCTTTGGTTCAAGAACTTCTGCCATAAGTGGTTCATAGTATTTGTAAGAAGGAGATACCACGGACCTCGAGGTCTATCACAAGGTTTACTAATGTCCTAAGGAACTAGCAAACACTATCAACATGAAGCAGGTAGGGTGAGTCTCGGGTCCAAAACCCGGGAATAGAATGCCTACTAACTAAATGGCATCACAAGATGCTTTCAAGAATAACGGCCAGAATCATCATACTGGGAACACAAAACATGGTTTGATTACTAGGTGATCCTCTAAGACACCTAGGATCATAATAATAGTTCCAACATAAATGCCGAGGCAACGGAGTACCTCAACTCACCGATTAGTGTGATTAACCTGGCCTAAATGGACATCAGGAACAGGGGAAAAGGTTTGCAAATGCATCAGACTATTTAGAAACCTGGAATGACTTGGACAGCATAACGGCTGTAAATGCTCGAAAAGATTTGAGACATCCTGCAAAAATGGTGGCATAACCACTCAGAATCATAATATCAAGGTTCTGAGGCCAGTTATGAATATATAGAAGTAGTAGGAACTTAACTGCAGCATGAATCCATCAATCCTATAAGTCAATGGGTTAGTAACACGTCATCCTGATAGATAGATAAGAAGGCCTAGTTCTTAATCCCCGTAGAAAAAAAGAGGTTGACTCAGATCAGAAGGCCATGAGGTATAAGAAGTAAAAAGAGCCTTACGTTCCCATCCACAATCAATTCCCCTACATAACTAAAGCATTTCTAGACTCAACTTCGACCAGTTTGGCTTGGTAATCCTACAGACAGTCAGGCTCTGATACCAACGCTGTCAGGACCCCGATCCTAGGTCACAGTGATCTAGCATGTAACACATCATATCACTTTGTGGCCTCACACACGGTATTCCCACGGGTGCCACCTTACCTGGCCCGGGACCGTTTGCGCCTTTTGGCTCACGTATATGATAGTGTCGCTAGCATCCATATGACAAAGAACCCGGGCCGACATGGCTAGTCGTGAAACCAAAGCGGCACTAACCCATGAGGACAGGCATACATGAATCATATCGAGCATGTCGGTCATCAACGTGTGAATCCGGGCTGTAGCGCTGGGCTAACAGGACTCCGGGGATCCCGGGCTGTAGCAGGCTAGGCAGGACTCCGGAAATCACCGCGTGACATTTCCCCGAAGGGACACACATAGGGACGAAGTGAAACACATGCCGGCCAGTCAAGTGTCCCGAACAGTAGTGCTGGGCTAGCAGGACTCCGGTGAACCGGGCTGTAGCGGACTACTATGGCTCGAGGAACACTAGACTACATTTCCCCATAAGAAAGGCTGCGAAGGATAAACAACTAGATAGTCGGATCCCACACATACCAAGCATTTCAATCATGCACACAATATGCTCGATATGTGTAAATACAACATGGCATCACAACATAACTCTACAACTCAAGTATTAATTCATTAGGCTCCGAGGAGCGAGATATTACAAGCATGGGTCTCATGACCCAACAATCATAGCATACAAATCAAACACATGCGGAAGCTTAACATGTCTGAGTACAAACATCTATAAATGAAAAAGGCTAAGAAGCCTGACTATCTACCAGATCCTGTCGAGGGCACAAGATCGTAGCTGAGGTATGAAGCTAAACGTCGAAGTCCACGCGGAACTACTAGCGAGACTGAAATCTCTCTGCAAAACATAAATTAAGCAAACGTGAGTACAAAGGTACTCAGCAAGACTTACATCAGAACTAGCTACATATGCATCGGTATCAACAAAAGGGGGTGGTGGAGTTTAACTGCAGCAAGCCAGCTTTGACTCGGTGGCTATTCTGAACTACGATTGCAAGCAACTCTTTTGAGGTGGCGCACACGAGTCCACACATTCACCATTCAATACACCACTATGGATCCGCTCCCGTCTCCCTACGAGAAGGCCATCCATAGCACTCACGCTTATCTTGCGAGTTTTAGGGGTATCCACTTTCACTTGTCTATGAACTATGCAAGTGGTCCAAGTTTCCATATCCGAGGAATTCGGCTATTCGAATAGATAATGATAACTCTGCAGGGGGTGTACTTCTTCACACACGCTCCCACCACTTATAGCCCTATACACGTCATGTACCTCGGCAACCTTCAAGCGGAAGCCGGGCGAGGGTGTCGGCCACGGCCTACCTAAACACTTAAGTCTCTAGTCCAGGTTTATCGCCTATTCGGGTTCCATCAGCGAGGAGATCCGGCCGGAGTTTCGCTCACAGCCCCAAACGATGTGTGCAGGGTTCCCGAGACACCAAACGGGCGCCCGGTACACCGTGCCACAGTGTATCTACCGCAACATAGCCCACCCCTAGGGTCAGCGCTACGCACGGCCGCCAACACATAACCTACAAACACCATAAACTAGTTGCAACTCCTGGACAGAGTACTAGGGTGATTAAGAAGCCGAGAGGGTCAATTAAGGATCCCAATGAGTGGTAGTAGCTGTTCATGGATCACAGACACAGAACTCAGTTCCTGAGGACGGCTGCAATGAGACAACCCACCATGTACTCCTACATGGCCTCTCACCGCTACCTTTACCAAATCGTGTTCACACACTTAGCTCTCAACAGTAGGACATGTTTACACACCTCCGATTCATCCCCGATGAATCGGACCTGACTCAACTCTAAGCAGTAGCAGGCATGACAAACAAGCATGAATGAGTAGGTACATCAGGGCTCAAACAACTCCTACTCATGCTAGTGGGTTTCATGTATTTACTGTGGCAATGACAGGTCGTGCAGAGGATAAGGGGTTCAACTACCGCAACAAGTAACAGATGAATCGTTGTTGTCCTAATGCAGTAAAAGAGAGCAGGAGCGAGAGAGGGGGATTCTATCAGAATGAACAAGGGGGTTTTGCTTGCCTGGCACTTCTGAAGATAACATTGAGTCTTCATCAGTGTCAATGATCACGGCGTCGGTACCACGTCTATCGAGAGGGGACAAATATCGGCAACAGAGAAAGAAATACAATCAATGCAATGCACATTATGATGCATGATCATGACATGTCAATATGCTGTGGTTTGAGCTAATGCAACTAGCTATGATTTAAATGAAGTTGGTTTGAGTACAAGATTCAAATTCCAACCCCATATATGATTATTAAAATGCCCTTTATTTGTTTTGTCTAATACAGAGGACAAACATTGTTCAAACATGCATGAAAATGGTACAGATGGATTCCTTGAATTTTTCTGATAATTTTTCATATATAAATTATTTCATTTGGAGCTATGGTTGAATTTCTATGATTTTTAGAAGTTTTGGGTATTTTCTGGAATTTTCTGAATAATTTTAAATCCAGAAATTAATTTACTGCGTCAGCATTGCGTCATGCTGACCTCAGCAAGTCAACTGTGGCTGACCAGGTCAAACCTGACCAGTGGGGTCCACTGGTCAGTCACACAGTGCTGGCTCGAGTCAATGACAGGTGGGGCCTGGTCAACCTGTGACGTGGCCAGGTCAAACTGACCGGTGGGGCCCGTGGGGGTTAATTTAATCTAAACGTAAATAAAACCCGGTTAGCTAGGGCGTGGGGCCCAGCGGTCAGTGGGTCAGGGGGATTGGTTAGCGCGTCATTAGCCTAAACTAACCTGCCACGTCGGCTAAACGGCGGTTAGCCGCCGGTGCTAGGCAAAACGCGGCGGCGCTCCTTGTCCGGCCATCTTCGGCGACGAGAGCTCGCGCGGCTGGGCTCTACGGATGCAGCGCATCGAGGCGCATCGGATGGTGGCCGTGGGGGATGGCGGGGTGGCCGGAATCTTCACCGGCGTCGACCGTGGCGGCTGCCGGAGCTCGGGTGAGCTCGGGGCCGAGGCTACAACGGCCGTGGCGCTGCGGGGTTGGCACCTACGGCTTCTACGCGGTGCGGCGAGTACGTAGAACGCATGCCCGGGACCAAATGGTCAACGGAGTGTCGCCGGCGTCGAGCTCGTGCGGCGGTGAGTGCTCGGCTTTGGCGGAACGGCGGCTAGAGGACGGGATGGACGCAGGAAAGAGAGGGGAAATGCGGCGGAGCTCACTGGGGGGTCGTTGAGCAGCTCAGCGTGCTTGGGGACGGCTCGGAGGCGACGAATCCACGACGGCGATCTTGGGTGCCCGAGGAGGAAGACGAGGCGAAGGCGGCTCCACAGGGCGCCCGGGCTCGCTTGGCTCGTCGGAGACAAGGATGAAGACGCTGCGGAGCCTCTGGACATGGCGGAAGGGTGAGGGGTGGCTCTAGGCACAGCGGCAGCGAACGGCAGTGGCGACCGCTTTTGGATGCGTGCGGGAGAGAGAACAGAGGAGGGGGATGAGCTCGAGGGAGTGAGCGAGAGGGACCAGGGGGCTGCTTGGCGTCTCCCAGAGGCGTCCAGGCGTCGAGGGGGGTGCGGCAAGCAGGAGCTGGCCGGAGCGCATGGCCGCGCGCACAGGGCACACGCCCGGCGTCCTTCTGTCGCGAGGAAGACGACAGGGGGGAAGGCCAGTGGGCTAGGCTAGCCAGCTGGGCCAGCCAGGTGGGCCTTGGTGGGCTGCACAGGTAGGTTAGGTAGGTTTTCTCTCTCTCAGTTTTTTTCTAACTCTGTTCTTTTTCTATTTTGCAGGTTTGTTTTGAATTTGGTTTTGAAACCAAATCAATTTTGTTGCTTCTGGAAATATTTTTTTGAAGCTAAAAGAATTAAACCAAAGCTCCATAAATTATTTCAGAATTATTGGACATATATTCATTTAGTAGTAGATATAAATCCAATTCAAATAATTATTGATTTAAAATCAGAGCCCAAATAATTCCTTAGAAATGTTCCAAAATTTTGGTTTGATTTATAACTCTTGCCAAAATTGTCAGAGCTATTTCTAGGGCATTTTGGATTTACTGATTGAAATTTTAGGGTTTCTTGCCCCTTTACTTAAAATGATTTCCGAGGCTTTCAATTTCCTCATTTCAAATTTTATTTGAATTTAAACATGATGCAACCACCAAGCTAGTCCAAGGCCAAAGTAGGGCTAGGGATGTGACAGAATTTTCTTCTATGGTATTGTGCGTTGTTTTTAACACGTGCCCATAAAATTTTAATCCTTATTTGAGGCACTCTTCACCATCGCGCTGGTGTCACACCAGTCCGGTAACATTGCTCCACGTCTGTCGACCTGCGCTAGACAGATCGTCGCTTCATCGAGTCGGGCCTAACCTTATCGGATCATCAGCTCGGCAAGCCGAACAAGAGTTCGGCATCGCAAAGGATAAATCATCACCAACACCATCGTCCCATGGACTGCACGGGTCAGGCATGCCGACATCGCCGCTCGGTCACTTCATCAATCCGGCATTGACCGCGTCAGAAGTTATGACCAGCGTTGGCATGGCCGCACTGTTGCTTTTTCAAGCCGATGTCCATCACGCCAAACTGCTTCAACACCTCAGCTGACATGGCAGCTGCAATGTCTCCTCACTGACCCGCTCCGTCATCTCGGCTAGACCAGGGACTTTGCTATTTCTTCATCAACATACTCCGATGACTTCGGCGTCACCAGCTGACTAGCTTCGTCACGTTAGCTAGACTAGGGGCTTTGCCTCGGCGAGCCCACCTTTGCCAGCATCGCCATGCCTTCGCTTTATCACCCATCAGGCAATGGGTGTGCGGATCGATTCCCAATTTTTGGAGTAACCTTTCTTCAGATTGCTACAATAGATAAACCAGGTGCTATTAATCCTAGTATTTTTTCTTGCTTGGGTTTATTTTTACCAAGGAATCATTACTCTGCTTTGTTTCATCATCTGTACATAGCTCTATGAAATAGTGGCCGCATTAACAACGGTCACGTGGTGTTTCGGTCAGTTTCCATATACAGTTCGACGAATGCCGCATCCGGAACTCAAACCTGCTCGCGAATTCAGGCTTGGCCACGCCTTCACCGCGTCACACCGATGCCCTGCATCGACATGACTTCGGCGCCAGGCCACATCTCTTTCAATAAATTATTTTTTGCAAAAAGCAATTATCCTTTTTGGACCGCACTATTTTATGTGTGTAGGTGATCGACTTCAACTGCATCACGCGGTCACTTTGGCAGGCCGACGTCGTTGTCCCAATCGGCTCGCGTGATCACCTTGTTGGTCGAATCGCCATACCGACATATTCGGTTGCCTCGGGGACTTCGGCATTGCTGAGAGAGCTCTACCTCATCGAGTGTTCGGCACATAGGCCATATTTCTTTTATTACTCACTATGCGTAAATTATTAATTATGCAACATTTTTTTATTATTCCTATTATCTCCGGCTTGCACTATTTTCTGTGCATAGGTAAAGGATCTGGGTTGGGCAGCGCTGTCAACTTGGCGTACCAATGTGTCACGTCACCTCGGCTGGACCGAGGGCTTCATCATTGCTTCATTGATCCACGCAGGGGACTTCGGCGTCACACTGCCAGCCTGCATTGGCCGTGCCATGTCCCCACTTCGGAGTGCCGAGCTCTTCGCTCCGCCACCTTGGGACCGTCTTGGGGGCTGGGGCCTTGTCCCGCCGTAAGCTCGGGCAGTGCATCGGCACCGAGCAAATTAACCAGCTAAGTCGCTTTCATGCTCAATTCATTTTAAATTTTATTTGGTTTGACCAAGCATTATACTTTTTTGGCAAAAAAGTTGTTTGTGACACACAAATTCAAATACCCCATTTATTTAGGGGCTTCCTTTATGAAGCCTTTCCACTTGCATATGATTATATTTGTACGGCTTCTTTCCTTGTTCGTGTATTACGCCACAATATGCACCATGTTGACTTAAGTGTTTCGCAAGCTGGGTTGCCTGGCTCCCGTGCTTACCCCTACATTCTCGATTATTCGGCTAGGCGGTAAAGGGAGCACCTCTATGATCGTTACAACTGGGTCATCCGAGTTAGTACCTCAGACTGGGTGAAGCCGAAAGCTAGCACTCTTATTGTTTTCAACAATGGTCGGCACACAACGGAACTCATGAGTACAAAAAATCTATTGCACAAGTCTCATAGTAACAATGAGAAACCGAAGAAAGGTATCGGTGGAGGTACTATTTTCTTTGAAGATGCTTCTTACACTTCGTCAGTAATATAGCATAAGTTCCCCGAGCACGCTTTGTCTGTTACAGCCTTATGGTCTGATTGCCTGGTTATCGGAAACACCGTCGATGCTTTCGACAGGTGGAGTACATGACACTTTTTGGTCCTTGACCAAAGAGGGAGAAGCCGACGGTCGGTTAAGACGTGTTTAAAGTTCGGGCGAACACAGATATGATATAAGTACATCGTTACATACAATCACTATACATAAAATTCTTGTACCCAAGTCAGTGGGGGCTCTTAAAATTTGTATGAGCTGTTTTATTGTAAATGTGTTTTCTTCTTGGTCGTTGCAAAGTCTTTTTCTATCGCTCCTTTTTCGACTCGAGTGTATGGTCAATAGCCGAGTATCCTGTCTTCTCTCTAAAAAGCCACTCGAGTTTAGTTCGCCAAGCTGGCCTCAAAGAAGTACTCCGCCTTTGGGATAAGGAGCTCGAAGCCGTAGGCTGGCCCGCTTGAAGTGTTGAGATCGGGTGTTTCATGTTAAAGCACGGCAGAAGCGCAATTTTTTTTTCTTTTTTCCAATTTTCGGATTGGCACTGAACACTTCATCTTGTTCGGACATCAAGTTTTTACTGACGTTTTTTTGGTTTTCCAAGCTTATCGCACTTTTAAACTATTTGTGTGTTTTCAGCACAAGTCTCGCAGTGCAACGCCGGACACCTTTAGAGATTCGGCAAAGACATTCTCGGATATTGCTAAATATGCATGGGTTTCGAATTGTGTCTTCGGTCAAATAGTTGGGTTGCCAGGCTCTTGTGCTTGCCTCCTACGTTCCGCTTTGTTCGGCTAGGTGTGCAAAGGGAGAACCACTAAGATTGGACTTCCAGCTCGCATGGTTAAGCACCTCAGTGGAGAAAGCCTAAAACTAATTATCACAATAAGCGTAAATGGGTCAGCGATCCGATGACTATGTTAAATGACGTGCCGTTCATAACATTGGCCGAATGTTTATGGCTTGACCTCGAATGTCACCGAACACTAACCAGGGGCTCATAGCTAGCTTCCCCAGTTTAAATCTCCTATGACTAAGTGAAATTTATAAAGCCCGCATATCTGATTGCCTCGTTTCTGCTAACACAGCCGCCTTCGGGCATCGAGACGTCGGCTAAGGGTTGTCTTATTATTGCGGAGACACCCTGCATAGTATCTACAAAGGGGTAGAAGCCAACGATGGGCCACTTTCAACTGATAAACGGTCGCAACGGAGTCAAAATAAACATATCATCGTCATTTGTATTTAATATACAAGGGATGCCTTCCGTAATCATCATTATAAAGACATAAATATGCATCAATTTGACTTAAGATTTTTGCCAAGATGGGTTGCCTGGCTCCTGTGCTTACCCCTACGTTCCTAGTTGTTCAGCTAGGGGGTAAAGGGAGCACCTCTATGATTGTTAGTCCCGGCTCATTTGAGTTAGTACCTCATACTGGGTGAAGCCGATAGCTAGCGATCTTAATGGATCACATTGGTCGGCAATGACGGAAGTAAAATTTTTGGTTCAATAATACCACAGAGTTCGGGCACTTTCCCCAAAATTAATCCTCAATATTTTCCTTCCACATTGATCAGAGGTGAGGTTTCATGATCATGATAAGAATGACGACCCAAAGAAAGGAACCGATAGTGGGACTATTTTCCTTGGAAGATGCTTCTTACATTAAGTTATATAACATATCTCTCCGCGTACCTTTGTTTATAAAACCGTATGGCCGGATTGCCTTGTTTTTCATAAATCTTTGCCCTTATAACGGCTTTATAAAGTAGGACAAACACTCCCCGGCTTCTGGCCGAGGAGGTTGAAGCCGATGGTCGGCCCACAAAGTTTTGTACAATGCGGATACGGGCATTAATGATGTAGAGCACTTGGATACAAAGAATCATTACACATAATTTGTGGTTTTACTCTAGATATCGATCCTTAATTCGGCCACCCATGCCCACATTAAGGCTCGGGGGCAACTGGGCTTCGGGATTATCATTGACTAATATTGAAAGGGGGCGTATCGATCCCCCGATCTGGTGTTGCCACCTGACCAGTGTCTCGGGGGATACTGCATTGACAATCCAATGCAGAAAATTTAAAGTGCAATTTAGCTTTCGAGGAGATTATGATCCTCGGGATGGTCGGTTGCACCCAACCTGAGTCTCGAGGAATTTGCACACCGCTTTTTCTGTCCCGAAGTATTCTACCGAGCTAGGAGTTGATCCATAGGCTGATTTTGTGAATCAACCTGAGTCTCAGGGGCTACTGGGATCAGCGATCTTATGTCATCCTTTAGGTGCATCTCGGGTTTTGGAACGATACACACCTTGAGGGCTACTAGCTATATATCTCGGCAGAGAATAAATTGCACCTATAAAAATTATTGACAAAAAATCGGCCCATAGTCGGGGTGGTGCACCACCTCGGAAGCAGTCCGGCATAAAGCTCGGGCGCTAGTGGCTGGCTCCATAGAGGGCATTTTCAGCATTAAGCTCGACTAAACTCCTTGAACTTTTTTGAAATAAGGTGATTTATGACACCTCGGATATAGTCCGGCGTTGGAACTCGGATACAGCCCGGCGTTGGAGCTTGGACATTGTCCGGCGTTGGAGCTCTGATACATTCTGGCGCTGGAGCTCGGAAGCGGTCCGGCGTTGATGCTCGGTTGCAAAAAGATACCTCGAATGCAGTCTGGCGTTGGAGCTCGGACGCAAGAGGGCGCTGCCTCCCAGGAACAACTTCAAACCCGAGGTGTGGCATAAAAATAACAAGGCATTGATAAAGGCCGTGAACTTAAAGGGGCTCCTCGGATACCCGACGTGTAAACTCTTCGGATTTACTTCGTTGATCCTCAAGATCGAAGATGGGAAGATTTGTTGAACCAATTTTCAAGACCGACGACCGAAGATGAAGAACAGTTCAGAGGAATCGAGGAGCGTCCCCAACTTGAAGACCGGTTCAGGGGGCTACTGACGGTGTCCTGGACTAGGGGGTACTCACCAAGTCATCTCCCAATCAGTTGGATTGCGCCGAGGACCCCCATGGCCGTATGCTCATGGGCCAGTTCGGACAACCGATGTATACACGAGGAAGATTCCACAAGAGTTGGTGATGAAGACAAGGACTCCTCTCCACCGGCGTATTCGACTAGGACTCTTGTTATCCTAGGCCCCTGGTACATTATATAAGCTGAGGCCAGGCTAGTCAGTAGATTATTATGACATTACTCATCACACCTGTAGGGTTTAGACCACAGCATATGATCTCGAGGTAGATCAACTATGTACTTGATACTCCATCAATATAAACAAGAGCATGACGTAGGGTTTTACCTCCATCAACAGGGCCCGAACATGGGTAAACATCGTGTCCCCTGTCTCCTGTTACCCATCGATCCATGATACATAGCTTGGGACCCCCTACCTGAGATCTGCCAGTTTTGACACCGACAAGGGCGCGGGGAGCAGTGGCGTCGGGCAGGGCAGGGGCGCAGGGAGCGACGGCGTCAGGGCAGAGCGTGGGGAGGGCGTCGATGGCGAGGTCCGACAGCCTGGTGGCGTCGAGGTGGTCGTCGGCACCATCGGGGGAGAGGAGGATCGAAGAAACTAACTGGGGTTTTGAAAATTTTCGCAAGTCCTGCTTATATAAACAGCCTTTTAGTCCGGTTGGTGGCTCAAACCGGGACTAAAGGCCCCCTTTAGTCCTGGTCCGAGCCAACAACTAGGACTAAAGGGTTGGGCTCCTGCCCTTTGGGTTGGTGAATTTCACCTTTAGTCCCGGTTAGTGGCTTGGACCAGGACTAAAGGGGGGGGGGTGGTTAGTCCCGGTTGGTGGCTTGGACAGGGACTAAGGGTGGGGGGGATTTAGTCCCGGTTGGAGCCACCAACCGGGACTAAAAGGCTTGTGCTGGCACTGGCGCGGTGCAGGGGAAGTTTAGTCCCACCTCGCCAACCGAAGAGCGCTCGGAGCTATTAATAAGCCCTGCTGCGTTATCTGATACGTCTCCAATGTATCTACTTTTCTAAGCACTTTTGCCCTTGTTTTGGACTCTAACTTGCATGATTTGAATGGAACTAACCCGGACTGATGCTGTTTTTAGCAGAATTACCATGGTGTTATTTATGTGTAGAAACAAATGTTCTCGGAATGACTTGTAACTTCACGGAGCAAATTTTTGGAAAATATAAAAAATACCTTCAAAAGATGAAGGCCAGGGGGCCCACCACATCTCCGTGAGGGTGGGGGCGCGCCCCCTCCCTCGTGGGCCCCCTAGTGCCTCTTGGACTCCAACTCCAACTCTATATATTGTGTTTTGGGGAGAAAAAAACAGAGAGAAGAATTCATCATGTTTTACGATACGGAGCCGCCGCCAAGCCCTAAAACCTCTTGGAAGGGCTGATCTGGAGTCCGTTTGGGGCTCCTGAGAGGGGAATCCGTCGCCATCGTCATCATCAACCATCCTCCATCACCAATTTCATGATGCTCACCACCGTGCGTGAGTAATTCCATCGTAGGCTTGCTGGACGGTGATGGGTTGGATGGGATCTATCATGTAATCGAGTTAGTTTTGTTAGGGTTTGATCCCTAGTGTCCACTATGTTCTGAGATTGATGTTGCTATGACTTTGCTATGCTTAATGCTTGTCACTAGGGCCTAAGTGCCATGATTTCAGATCTGAACCTATTATGTTTTCATCAATATATGAGTGTTGTTGATCCTATGTTGCAAGTCTATAGTCACCTATTATGTGTTATGATCCGTTAACCCCGAAGTGACAATAATCGGGACACTTACCGGTGATGATCAAAGTTTGAGGAGTTCATGTATTCATTATGTGTTAATGCTTCGTTCCGGTACTCTATTAAAAGGAGGCCTTAATATCCCTTAGTTTCCGTAAGGACCCCGCTGCCACGGGAGGGTAGGACAAAAGATGTGATACAAGTTCTTTTCCATAAGCATGTATGACTATATTCGGAATACATGCCTGCATTATATCAATGAACTAGAGCTAGTTCTGTGTCACCCTAGGCTATGACTGTTACATGATGAACCGCATCCGACCTAATTCTCCATCACCGATCCATTGCCTACGAGCTTTCCATATATTGTTCTTCGCTTATTTGCTTTCCCATTGCTATTGCTATCATCATTACAAAATACCAAAAACATCACTTTTACTACTGTTACCTTTTGTTACCGTTACCACTACTATCATATTACTTTTGTACTAAATACTTTGCTGCAGATATGAAGTTTCCAAGTGTGGTTGAATTGACAACTCAGCTGCTAATACTTGAGAGTATTCTTTGGCTCCCCTTGTGTCGAATGAATAAATTTGGGTTGAATACTTTACCCTCGAAAACTGTTGCGATCCCCTATACTTGTGGGTTATCAAGACTATTTGCTGGCGCCATTGCAGGGAGCATAGCTCTATTATTTGAGTCACTTGGGATATATATATATCTGCTTGTTAATATGAAGAACTTGAGAGATCCAAAAACCAAGATCTATCCCTCAACTATGAGGGGAGGTAAGGAACTGCCATCTAGCTCTGCACTTGATTCACCTTCTGTTTTGAGTAAGCTTGTGACACCTAAAATTGCTTCTGCTATTTGTTCTGATATGTCGCATGTTATCGATGATGCTACTTCTGCTATGCATGATACTCATGATGAAACTACTTCTATGCCTGATACTACTGTGCCACTTAGTGATTTTCTTGATGAACAAATTGCTAGGGCTAGAGAGATTGAAAATATTGAATCTGATAATACTGATGAAAGTGATGATGAAGAATCACTTGTTATTCCTGAGGGTTATGTTTTTGATCAAGAAGCTTCTTTAGCTATTTTAGCTTGCAAAGATAGAAACAAACTTAAGAGGTTATTAGCTAAATGGAATAAGCAATCGCTAAATGCTAGAATGAAACCTGACCCTGCTTTTGCTACTTCACCTATCTGTGTTACTGAGAAGGATTATGAATTCTCTGTTGATCTTGATAATTACTTTGGTTGAGTCTGATCCTTTTCATGGCTATGAATCTGAAACTGTTGTGGCACATCTTACTAAACTAAATGATCTAGCCACCCTGTTCACTAAAGATGAGAGAACCTGTTACTTTTATATCCTTAAAATATTCCCGTCCTCATTAAAGGGTGATGCTAAGACATGGTTTAATTCTGTTGATCCTGGTTGTGTGCGTAGTCCCCAGGATATGATTCATTACTTCTCTGCTAAATATTTCCCTGCTCATAAGAAACAAGTTGCTTTAAGGGATATATATAATTTTGTGCAAATTGAAGAAGAGAGTCTCCCACAAGCTTGGGGGAGGCTTCTCCAATTACTTAATGCTTTGCCTGATCATCCTCTTAAGAAAAATGAAATACTTGATATCTTCTATAATGGACTAACTGATGCTTCCAGAGATTACCTGGATAGTTGTGCTGGTTCTGTTTTCAGGGAAAGAACACCGGATGAAGCTGAAATTCTATTGAATAATATGTTGACAAATGAAAATAATTGGACACCTCCGAAGCCAATTCCTGAGCCTATTCCTAAACCAACTCCGAAGAAGAGGGGTATTCTATTTCTCAATCCTGAAGATATGCAAGAGGCAAAGAAATCTATGAAAGAAAAAGGTATTAAAGCTGAAGATGTTAAGAATTTACCTCCTATTGAAGAAATACATGGTCTTAGTTTACCTCCTGTTGAAGAAACATATGATCTTAATCCTTTACCTATTGAAGAAACTCATGGTCTTGATAACCCGACACAGGTAGTAAAGGTAAATTCTCTCTATAGATATGATAAAGCTGAAATCCCATTTACTAAGTTTGCTAGCCCATGCTTAGATGAGTTTGATAAATTTATGGCTAAGCAAGAAGACTTTAATGCTTATTTTGGTAGACAATTGAAATACAATTCAAATATGCATGAACACTTGGGTGATTATATGGCTAATGTCAAAGGTGAACTTAAACTTATTAGTAAACATGCTTCTATGGTTACCACTCAAGTAGAACAAGTACTTAAAGCTCAAAATGATTTGCTAAATGAATTGAATAGTAAGGATAATGATAATGTTGTTAGAGTTATGACTAGAGGTGGTAGAATGACTCAGTAACCTTTCTATCCTAAAGGCCACCCTAAGAGAATTGAGCAAGATTATCAGAGAAATAATATAGATGCACCTAGTCCTTATAAAAGGATGAAAAAGAAAAATGATAGGACTTTGCATGCTTCTAGTGAACCTATTACTGAAAGACCTGAGAATCCAAATGATATTTCTATTTCTGATGCTGAAATGCAATCTGGTAATGAACCTGAAACTAGTGATAATGTTAATGATAATGTTCATGATGATGCTCAACCTAGTAATGATAATGATATAGAAATTGAACCTGTTGTTGCTCTTGATAACCCACAATCAAAGAATCAACGTTATGATAAGAAAGATTTTGTTGCTAGGAAAAACGTTAAAGAAAGAGAGCCTTGGGTTTAGAAACCCATGCCTTTTCCTCCCAAACCATCCAAGAAAAAGGATGATGAGGATTTTGACCGCTTTGCTGAAATGATTAGACCTATCTTTTTGCGTATGCGATTAACTGATATGCTTAAAATGAATCCTTATGCTAAATACATGAAAGAAATTGTTACTAATAAAAGAAAGATACCGGAAGCTGAAATTTCCACCATGCTTGCTAATTATACTTTTAAGGGTGGAATACCTAAGAAACTTGGAGATCCAGGAGTACCCACTATACCATGCTCCATTAAAAGAAACTATGTTAAAACTGCTTTATGTGATCTTGGAGCCGGTGTTAGTGTTATGCCTCTCTCTTTATATCGTAGACTTGATTTGAATAAGTTGACACCGACTGAAATATCTTTGGAAATGGCTGATAAATCAACTGCTATACCTGTCGGTATTTGTGAGTATGTGCCTGTTGTAGTTGCAAACGTTACTATTTTAAAGGACTTTGTTATTCTTGATATTCCCGAGGATGATAGTATGTCTATTATTCTTGGAAGAACCTTTTCGAATACTGCAGGGGCTGTTATTGATTGCACTAAAGGCAATGTCACTTTTCATGTTAATGGTAATGAGCATACGGTAATAGCCACTGTCGATGACTTAACCGACATGCTCGACTTCGACTATGAAGACATCAACAGTATGGACGACGATGCAGGAGGCGAATAGGAACCACTGCCCACAGGGCACTGGACGCCCACTTCATCACATGACGTATACATGGTGGACACACCAAAAGAAGACGACGACGAGGAACAGAAGGACGCAACAGAGGGTTGTCCACTCGAGAAGCAGTCAAAGCGGCGGCGTAAGCGCCACCCCAAATCTCGCCTTGGCAGAAACAACGATCATATAGACCCAGCCTTAGAGCAGGGTGAACCATCGCCAGACCATGGCAACACGGAGAATCAAACCGAACAACCCGACTTTGTCAAAGATAATAGTCCGGATGACATCACACCAGACGGACACCCGGAGCAACAGAATGCCCATCAAAGCCTTGTTGCCACCGCGAGGAGCCTCAAAAAAGCAGAAGAAAAGGCCCAAGGCTGAGCAAGACACACTCAGAATCAGATGGAGTAAAGTACTCAACACAACAGCGAAGTTCGGCTGTAATCGCCCCACCAAGAGCTACCCGAAGCGGAAGTTGCTACCTGTTCGATGAGGAGGCCTTAGATCCCCCGCAACCAAAAATTAAAATGGCCATCTGGCCGGATAGACGACCTCACAGCCAACATAGAGCGGGAGACAATGCCGCACATAAGCCAATACGCGATCCACGTGAGGGCTCGCATCAAAAGGACGGCGCAACCAGATCCATCTATGGACCACGCAAGCGCGCTCCAGCATACGATGCAACACAACAAACATCCGAACAACGCGGTACACCTAGATACAGGGGTGCCGCACACCCCCTATGTTTCACCGACGAGGTGTTGGACCATCAATTTCTAGAGGGATTCAAACCCGTAAACATAGAGGCATATGATGAAACAACAGACCCTAGGGTCTGGATTGAGGACTATATCCTCCATATCCATATGGCTCGAGGAGATGATCTCCACACCATTAAGTATTTACCACTCAAACTCAAAGGGCTAGCTCGGCACTGGCTTAAAAGCCTCCCCGAAAGCTCCATTGTAAGCTTGGAAGAGCTCGAAGACGCTTTTCGGGAAAATTTTCAAGGGACTTATGTCCGACCTCCGGATGCGGACGATTTAAGTCATATAAGTCAACAACCCGGAGAGTCAGCCCGAAAGATTTGGAACAGGTTTCTAACTAAAAAGAACCAAATAGTCGACTGTCCAGACGTCGAAGCCTTGGCAGCTTTCAAACACAGCGTCCGAGACGAATGGCTTGCCAGACACGTCGGCCTAGAAAAGCCGAGAACAATGGCAGCATTAAGAAGCGTCATGACCCGCTTTTGCACGGGCGAGGACAGCTGGCTAGCCCGATGCAGCACCAGCGACCCAAGTACATCCGAAGTTAGAGATGGAAACGAGAAATCACGACGCAGCAGAAATAATAAGCACTGGAATAAAGAAGACAGCACGAAGAGCACGACTATAAACGCCGGATTCAAAAGCTCTCGGCCAGGTCAGCGAAAGCCGCCCTCTAAAGGCGCCAGAGATGAACCGTCCAGCCTAAACAAAATTCTGGACCAAATATGTCATATCCATAGCACCCCCGATAAACTTGCAAATCATACCCACAGAGAATGTTGGGTCTTCAAGTAGTCCGGCAAGCTGAACGCCGTACACAAGGGGGAGGATACACCAAGCGAAGACGAGGATGAGCCTCTCAAGCAAGACACTGGGGAACAAAAGAAATTTCCACCATAAGTCAAAACAGTAAACGTGTTACATGTGATCAAGGGGAGAAACAAAGCGGCACTCCTAGAGAAATATATGCCCAAGGGCCTATCACCGCGGAGTCCTACCACTGGTCGTCTCAACCGATCACTTTCGACTATCGGGATTACTCAGCAAGTATCCGGCATGCAGGATGGGCTGCCTTGGTATTAGACCCAATAATTGATGGATACCACTTCACACGAGTCCTGATGGATGGTGACAGCAGTCTAAACCTGATATAGCAGGACACAATCCGCAAAATGGGGATAGACCCAACGAAAATTCACCACAGCAATACTACCTTTAAAGGAGTAACGCCATGCCCAGGGTCTCATTGCACGGGCTCCCTGCTACTAGAGGTTATATTCAGCTTCCCCGATAACCTCCGTAGCGAAAATTTAACCTTCCACATTGCTCCATTCCAAAGTGGCTATCAAGCACTACTTGGACGCGAAGCTTTCGCTCGCTTTAATGCAATACCGCATTACACTTCCCTCACGCTTAAGATGCCCGAAGAGAGTTAATGGAAACATTGAGCGATACATGCGTGCCGAAGAGAGTGCGGCTGCCGCACACTAAAACGGCCTCACCAACTAAAGCATTCGACAGGTCGTCAAGACTACGGACACGGTTAGACGAGTCTGAAGCAGCTATATGTAATTCTTACAGGTTTGATGGCCACACCCCTATTACAAATACAAGGGGCTCAACGCACGCAGACAAGTGGCAATTTTTACTCATCTTAAATTATACATGGTTTCTTTAAACCTACCTTTTTGCATGACAACTTTTGACCTAAGTTCCTCTCTTTTACAGATGACCATCGTGCTACACCCGTCCAGGATACGACACAACGGAGACATAGGCGCAGACGTGCAGCAGGGACCCGTTCCAAGGATTCTTTTTAGATTAAGACCCTGCGTAAACCTTTCTTACTATCTCTTGTTGATACACATCCCTCGGATTCTTAGTACTTTTGAGAAGGATGCTGGCGTCTTGGCAGGTGGCCACGTCAGAATAATGCACGTACCTGGACACCAGGGCCTTCTTACAAAGGGCACTGTTTAGGCCCGGTTTATACCATAAAGACCGAATACCTTAGGGAGTGTTCGACGTCGCGAGTTTGGCCTTATATGCATCAACTCCGAATCATGTCTTTGGTCAAATGTTGGGTTTGCCCGGCTCCTGTGTTTTGCTGCCTTATGTTCCGCTCTATCGGCTAAGGCGGCACCAGGAGAACTACTGCGATTGTGCCGCAGTTTATCCGGACGAGCACCTTAGTAGAGAAAGCCGAAAACTGACTGTCATGATATAGCATGAGACTGGTCAACCACTCGATGACCTATCGGAATGTTAGAATGCCTCCGTCTTAATGAAGGGCCGTTTCCCAGCCAGGCATGTACGCACCCCTAATTCGGGAGAGTGCGGAGCCACCAGGGGCTATATAGTAGTCCCATCGTCAAACTCCTATGGCTAAGTGAAAGTGTTAACGCATTATAGTCCGGTTGCCTCGTTCGCTGCACTATCACCTCCTTAATAGGACCAAGACGTTGGGTTAAGTGTGAACACGCGTCTTTTGCGAACACCTCCGCATTATATGCGTGGGGGTTGAAGCCGATGACTGCAATCTTTCAGGTTATATACATATATACATAAACGGCCGCACAAGAGGCATCATATTACTTCCAGGCAAAAGTATAAATACAGCCTTAATAAATTTCATAAAAACATTGTGTTTACAATGGGAATACATGTCACTCAAACATAATATTCTTCGAGAACTGGGCCTCTATCAAACAAGCACCCTCGAGAACTTCTTCGAAATAGTGCTCAGCAGCCACTCGACCTATGGCCGAACCCTGCGCCGCAACAGTGGTAGCATCCATCTCCGCCCAGTATGCTTTGACACGGGCAAGGGCCATCCGCGGGCCTTTGATGCGCGGCACCGCTCCAAGGAACTGCTGCACTAAGCTGAAATAGCTGTTCAGCTTCGGTTTTTCCGGCCACAGATGATCTACGACGGACCTCATGGCGAGTCCGGACAATCTATTGAGTTCGGCCCATTCGGCTAGCTGATCAGTCAAGGGAAGCGGACGCTCTGGAACGTTAAATTGCGACCAGAACAGCTTGTCCACTTCACAATCTGTTTGATCTCGGAAGTATTCGGCCGCATCGACAGCGCTCGCTGCCAAGTCCATATATGCGTCTGCCGAACTCCACAGCCGATCCAGAGGGGCATACCGCGGATCTCCGAACTTCCTCCGCATCAAAAAGGGCTTCCCAGCCACAATATCACCAGCTTCACGCAGCTCTTCCTTCCTTGCCCTCATGGCAGAGCGGGTGTCTTTGGCCGCCATCGTGGCCTTTTCGAGGTCCGTCACCTTCGCTCGGTTCTCTTCTTCAAGGAACTGGCAACGGTCGGCAGTGTCTCTTAACTTTGCATCCATCTTGGCCATTTCATCTTTGCTCTCGCAATGTGCAGCCTTTTTGGCTCTTAACTCTTCGGCCGCCTTTAAAGCGGCCGCATTACTAATTCTTGCTTTTTCCTTGGCTCGGGCAAGTTCCGCCCGAAGGGTCTCCACAGTGGCAGCTCCATCTGCAGTCACAACAAATTAAAGATACTGGCGTTACGCTGCTCTTCCTATGTGACATTCACCAGAAAACATCACTTACCCTGTGCCTCGTCAAGCTTCTTGTTAACAAGCTCGATGTCGGCATCTACCGCATCTAGTTGCCGCTTTAGTTCAGCAAACTCATTAGTCCGGCTAGCCACCAGACCTTCCACCACCTGCACATAAAAGTGGTATGGTTATTACCTGGGACTAAGATCCTCTGTTTGCCGCCGTTCTCGGCGACAACCAGAGTCTCAGGGGCTACTATCTACACAGGGCACACCTAAAAATGTGCGGTACTAACACACATGTATATGATTTCACGTACCTCAAAGCCCGTTCGTAGACTCATAAAGGCTTCATGCAATCCGCTTTCGGCGGACGAAATTCTTTCCATCACTGTACCCATCAACGTATGGTGTTCTTCTGAGATGGCCGCTCGCTCCAACAGCTCCCTCATTACGTCCGACCGCATACCAGACGGTGCCGGACTCTTTTGTTTGCTCTCTTCAAGAGCCGGGCGCTGGGGACTTTGGGTGACTATAGGATTATCTTCTGGCCTCACCGGATCCGGAGAGGGCCTCCGTGACGACACTTCAAGGTCGCCCGCTTCTTGAGCGGGGGAGTCCGGGCGAGGCGTTTCGCTCTCCATCATCTCCGGAAGAAGATCCCCCAAAGACGAGCTCTGCCGAGAAGGGCTAAGATCCGAACTGCAAGATAAACGCTTCGGTTATTTTACTCAGAGGTAAGGTGGTATATCTCCATTATTAAAGTACTTTTTGATTACTTACAGCTTGTTGGAGGGCTGATCCTTGCGCGGACTTTGTGCGGCAAAAGCACCCTCCGAGGCAGGGCCCTCTAGTGGAGACTTCTTCTCCCGTTTGGAAGCCTTGGTTTCCGGATCTTCAGAGGCAGTCCTCTTCCTTGCCCGAAGCGAGAGAAGGTTAGATTCTTCCCCTTGGTTATCCTCCTTCACGGAGGCGCTCATTCCCTCGGTTGGAATTGGTACTGATGGGGGCCCGCTTTCGACCTCATTATTCCCCCTTTATCTTCCTTTGAGGGATCCGGGCAAGGTGCTAGCTCAAGCATCTTTTCCAGTACCGGATTTTCCAAACCCTCAGGAAGGGGGGCCGAACACCGAATCATCTTCTCCCTTGTTAGCCAGTCCTGGTCAAAGAGCGATTTCTCAGAATGACGTCATGCACTAGTAGAAAACAGGGCTTTGGTCACGGGGTAGTTTTCACATTAGTCCCGGTTCAGTCAAGAACCGGGACTAATGTGAGCATTTATCCCGGTTCGTGCGGCTAAGGCATTAGTCCTGGTTCACCTGGGCCCTGTAGTCCCGGTTCGTGCCACGAACCGGGACTAAAGGGTGTGATGCCCATTAGTCCCGGTTAGTGGCACCAACCGGGACTAAAGGTTAGACCTTTAGTACCGGTTCGTGCCACCAACCGGTACTAATGGGTTTTGAGGCATTAGTACCGGTTCATGGCACGAACCGGTACTAAAGGTCCCATTTTCAACCCCCGTCCCCCCCCCCCCCCCGCCCCCCGCACCCGTGGACCGCCTTTTCAGTTTTAGAAAAAACAAAAGAAAATGATGGAAATGTCAAAAAATAATAAAATAAAATAAGTTTCCCATGTGATATGTGGTCTAATTTTTGGGAAAATTTACAAATATGAATTTCGACTTTATTTGCAAAATCTCTCTGGAATTTGTAAAATGGTCATAACTTTTGCATACGAACTCGGATTAAAAAGTTTTTTATATGAAAAATCATCTACTCGAAAAGTTACATCCAAATTTAATTGGGGGAACCTCGTTAAACATTTCCAAAATCCTCAAAAACCTAACAGAAAAAAAGTTACGGGGCTTTTAAGATCTAGAGTGGAAAAAATCGAAAAAATTACTAGTCAAATCTGGTCAAACAGTGGTCAAACTGTCGTCAAACAATGGTCAAACTAATTATTCTAGAATATTAGTGTTACTAAATAATTATTTCAGTTATTTTGAATTTTGGTCAAATCTGGTCAAACTGTGGTCAAACTAATTATTCAAGAAATATTAGTGTTACCAAATAATAATTATTTTTTAAAACAATAGTTTCAAACTCAAACAGTGAAATGTGTCACTTCATGCTCAAGAAAAATTCATGAAGGTTAATAGGATTGACATCTTACTATTGTCAGGAAAACAACAAGTGCAGACTTGGAAACGAGAGAGAATAGAACCCGGAAGTTAAGCGTGCTCAGGCTGGGGGAGTGGGAGGATGGGTGACCGTTCGGGAAGTTAGATGATTTGGAATGATGAGGGGTGATTAGAGGATAAATTGAGCAGTGATGAGGGGTGGTGATTACACACTAGAGGTTAAAATAATTCAGAAATTTGAAAATTAAAAAAAAATTCAAAAAAAATCATAAAGTTTCCTTTAGTCCTGGTTGGTGTTACCAACCGGGACTAAAGGTGGAGCTCCATGTGGCCGCGCCCTTTAGTCCCGGTTCGTGTAAGAACCGGGACTAAAGGGGAGAGGCATTAGTACCGACCCTTTAGTCCTGGTTCGAAAACCGGGACTAAAGGGGCCTTACCAACCAGGACAAAAGCCCCTTTTTCTACTAGTGATGGTAAATGAAAGACGGTGTGTTCGGCTCGATGATTACTTACTTGGTCGGCGGTACAGTTCCTGCTCAGGCCCACGTCCTCGGTAGTATCCGAACACTCTATTTGGGTTCTGAAGAATGATTTGTACATCTCCTCGTGCGTCAGGCCGAGGAAATTCTGAATAGTGCGCGGCCCTTTTGGGTTGAACTCCCACATGCGGAGGGGTCGGCGTTTGCATGGCTGGATTCGTCGAACCAGCATGACTTGCACCACCATAACCAGACTGAAATCTCCTTCGCATCTTGAATGCGGCTCTGCAGTATAGGCACGTCCTTGGCTGGACCCTAGCTCAACCCTCTGCTAATCCATGACATCAGTTGTGGTGGAGGGCCCGAGCGGAAAGCAGGGGCAGCCACCCACTTGGCACTTCTGGGAGCTATGATGTAAAACCACTCCCGCTGCCATAATCCGGACTCCTCTGGAAAGGAACCCTTTGGCCATGGAGCTCCAGCGATTTCACTTATTAATGCGCCTCCGCACGCTACGTGCTGCCACTCGACCATCTTCGGCTTCACATCAAAGGTCTTGAGCCACAGGTCGAAGTGAGGGGTAATGCGGAGGAAGGCCTCACATACGACAATAAATGCCGAGATGTGGAGAAAGGAGTCCGGAGCTAGATCGTGGAAATCTAGCCCGTAATAGAACATCAAACCCCTAACAAAGGGATATAGGGTGAGGCCTAGGCCTCGGAGGAAGTGGGAGATGAACACAACGTTCTCGTTGGGTTCGGGAGTAGGGACGACCTGCCCTCGGGCAGGCAACCGATGCGAAACCTCGGCGGTTAGGTATCTAGCCTCCCTCAACTTCTTGATATCCTCTTCCGTAACGGAGGAGGGCATCCACCGGGCTTGAAGGCTAGATCCGTACATGATTGAAGGTCTGAAGCACCTGACCTGGGCTTTGGGTGTTAGAACTCGAGGCGGGGGAAGGATTTGATTGAGCACGGGAGGGAAAAAAGTAAAAGCCTCGTCCCTTTATAAAGAGGGTGAATATCAAACATCCTCTCCATAGCCGTTTGGGACTTGCATGTAATCTAGGAGTCCTAGACACGGTTGGGTTACCCACGCCCCTATTGATGAGAATCCCGTAATAAGGGGGACACGATCTCTGCTTTGACAAGACATGTCGAAAAATTGCCTCGCGTTATGTGCGGGGCTAGTTAAAGGAAACTGTTCGAATAATTACCAGGCCATGGAATAATGACGTGTTGCCGAAACAAGTCAGCAAATAAGATTTGTGGAAATATTAATCTCTCTACGGTGGCATGTGGAACTTATTTTGCAGGGTCGGACACTATCCTTGTATTCAAACTCTTCTGTGATGTGTTCGGAGGAGGAACCCGCCTTGCAATGCCGAAGACAACACTGCGGGCTGGACTCATCGTCATTGAAGCCTGGTTCAGGGGCTACTGAGGGAGTCCTGGATTAGGGGGCCTCCGGACAGCGAACTATATCCTTTGGCCAGACTGTTAGACTATGAAGATACAAGATTGAAGGCTTCGTCTCGTGTCCGGATGGGACTCTACTTGGCGTGGAAGGCAAGCTAGGCAATACGGATATGTATATCTCCTCCTTTGTAACCGACCTTGTGTAACCCTAGACCTCTCCGGTGTCTATATAAACCAGAGGGTTTTAGTCTGTAGGACAACATACAATCATACCATAGGCTAGCTTCTAGGGTTTAGCCTCTCTCATCTCGCGGTAGATCTACTCTTGTACTACCCATATCATCAATATTAATCAAGCAGGACGTAGGGTTTTACCTCCATCAAGAGGGCCCGAACCTTGGTAAAACATCGTGTCCCCTGCCTCCTGTTACCATCCGCCTTAGACGCACAGTTCAGGACCCCCCCCCCCCCGAGATCCGCCGGTTTTGACACCGACAAGGGCGGTCAACCACCTACTGACGAGGGTGGAGGGCGCGCACTACCCCCTGGGCGCTCCCCCTGCCTCGTGGGCCCACAGTGGCCCTCCTCCACTTATCCTTTCACCCACACACTCCTTCTTCCTCCCCCAAACACGAATATGCAGCTCAAACCCGAGTCCAAGCTCGTTTTGCTGCCATTTTCGATCTCCTTGCTCAAAGCACCTCTCACAAAACTGCTTGGGGAGATTGTTCCTTGGTATGTGACTCCTCCATCAGTCCAATTAGTTTTTGTTCTAGTGCTTTATTCATTGCAAACTTTTGCTGCTTAGGTGACCCTGTTCTTGAGCTTGCATCTCAAATTTATATGGTCAAAAGTAGTTTTGATGCATGATATAGGCCCTAGGCACTTGTAGGAGTAGTTGCTATCAATATTATTGAGTTTCGTTTACTTTTATTTTGAAGTTACTAAAAATTCAGAATTTTTCAGAAAATGATGAGGAGACTTTTGAGGGGCTCATCGAGCCAAAGCTCGAAGGAAAAGGCACCAAAGCCTAAGTATAATCTGCCTCGCACCGCGGAGGTCACTACAAAAAATACACTTCCGTGATGATACGTGTTTGTCACAGTAGGTCGCTTTTTTTTGTCATGCATGTACATCCATGACAAATTTATGACAGAATCAAGATAGTCATACCTGTGCTGTCGTAGAAGTGTTCCATGACATTACCAAAATTATCATCACGGAAGTGTCCACTTCCATGACGATAAATCATGCGTCACAAAAGTGCCTTCGTCAAGGGTGACCGACACGTTGCATCCACCGTACCGGAACGCCGTTAAGCTATTGGGTCAGGTTTTGGATCCGATAACCCGTTAACAGCCCCGACCAATGGGAAATTTCCACGTGTAAAATTCTTATTGGCCAGACGAAACACGTGTCAGCTCGTTAGTGGGTCAGATAGGTGCCTATGATACGTCGACACATGGCACGGCCCAACAGAGGCCCATTCCTGTGAAAAGACCGGCCCGTTTGACTTGGTCAAAAGCTGGCGAGCCGGCCCATGGAAAGCCTGTTAATGGCTTGTTCGCATATAGCCCATTTACAGCCCGCTAACCCAAGGCCCGTTACGCCCTATCCGAATTAGGCCCAGTACCGTCATCTGGGCCATCCAATATGAGTCCAGCCTGTTTTTACTTCTGGCCCATGTATGGCCCATGACGTCTTTCGGCCGACATGAGGCCCTATGTAACTCTTGGCCTATTAACGGCCCGTGGTGAAACTGGCCCGTAATGAACAGTGTATCACTTTACACCCATTAACGACCCGTGGTGAAACTAGCCCGTAATGAACAGTGTATCACTTTATACCCATTAACGGCCCGTTATTCCGTTGGGCTGTTTCGAGCCCATGTTATCTTTCGGCCTTCTTAGAGCCCATTTATTCTTGGGCTCATTTCTAGCATTCGTTTACTTACGGCCCGTTACTGTCATTTTCTGCTTGTGGGCCAAATTCAGCCCGTGGTTACAGTTGGCCCGTTTGTGGTCCGTTAATACGTTGGGCCATTTTCATAGCGTCATCAAATACGTCCTATTAACGATGGCCCGTTACGGTCGGACCATGAACGGACGATTCCAACTCTAGACCGTTTACGCCCATAATGCGGCCTGTTATTGGCCCATGTTTGGCCAATCGATCATACGGCCCGTATAAGGCCCAGTGATGATACGGCCCGTAGAAGGCCTACTATTTCTACGGCCCGTAAAAGGCCCACTGTTTCTACGGCCCGTAGGAGGCCCAGTGTCACTATAGTAAGTATTAGCCCATGGTTATTGTGGCCTAGTTTTAAAAAATAGGTTAATGTAGCCACTAGTTAACCGCGGAAAAAGAACTGCAATGACTACAAGCAAACAAATAAATAATACAACAAGGAAATAAATAAGCAAGGAACTAACGCTAGGCTATCACGGCTATTACACATATTACATCCACTGGGCATCAAAGTTCGCCACCAGTGCAAATATAGGGAACAAAGCAGCATATCATATACACTGGCCGTCAAAATTGGCCACCAGTGCAAATAAACACGGCAGCAAAACAAGAGCATAACTGAAACAACTTCAGAACAGCTCAAGAAACGTTATCATGGGTATCCACCTGGCTGGCAATAAGCTTAGCAAGCTGATTAGCTTTGCCCTGTGTGGCGCTAAAGTCCTCCAACACTTGCTATTGCACCAGAAAGTATGCATCTGAATGCTCTAGGTACTTCCGCAGTCTTTCCGCTTCTTGTCGCAGCACAGATGATCGATGTCTTTCAGCTTGTAGTTGAGACTCAAGAAACCGAACTGATTCAGACAGTGAGTTTGAATAGCTTGTGCAAGAGGTAGTGGCCAGTAACTCCAAAAATAAACCAAGACAGGATGTGTCACTATCCTGAACCTTATCTGCATTACTTCCTTTACCGTTGCTTGATAAGGCACTCTTCCCCAATATTCTGTCAGCATTCTAAAAGAAGAAACAAGCAGACACATAACAAGTTTAGCATGTACTACTATATGAAACTCAGTTCGGTGAACCGGTTCATTAGTAAGGTGGACAGGATTAAACTACCAAGTCTTCTATTGCCAAGTACTAGTACATAATAAAAGCATCAAACAAACATATATCTATGTCCTATGGTAGCAACAGTTGTTCTTCAGGTTTAGGCACTTGTTCTACATGAACAGAGTACAGTAAAATGCAAGAATATAATACTTAAAATAGAAATGAGCTCATAGACCTTACCACATTGTTGGTCCGGGACCAGTATAGAACAAGGCGTTCCCAGTCATCGTTCATTAAATGTGTCTCAGGAGAACGTAAGGGAATTTGATGAGTTTCTTTGCCGGTGAAGTACATTTTCTTTAGGTAATTCCGATACTGCCACCAAGCATTCTTGAAGATAGCAGAGGTATTAGCACAGGTTACCTCATCCTGAGTTTCCAAATCGGTCCTTCTCTATAGAGAAAAATGGGAAAATTTGTTGTATTATAACCATCATGGAGGTAGGATGTATGGGACGAAGCAAAGTAATTGCCATGAATAACATTACTTACACATAACTCCTGGACAAACACCTGCAACTGGCATTTTCCTTCATCTTTAGTATAATATTTCCAAGATGGGAATATACGCACATACAATTTAACAACATCAAATGCGATAGATGCTAAACTACGACTAGCTGGTTATGCTTCCTCCATAGGAATAGGCGTACTAACTGGTGGAGTTGGGGTTCACCGTGATAGTACTCGCCCTTTGGGCACTGGAGCTGCCTTACTAACTGCTCTTGTTTGGGATCTCTGTGGTGGAGATGGTGCTGTGTTAACAGGAACTGGGTTACTATCGGCTGGGGTTGGGGTTAGATTGGGTGAAGCTGGTTCTCTGTCCATCGTAGTAGGGGTACAATCTGCGAGAGTTTGGGTTATGTGTGGTAGGGCTGGTTCTTGTGCATGTACAACCGGGGTGCTATCTCCACCAAGAGGTAGCACTATTTTATTTGAAGACCGTGTTTTTAGTCCGCTAGATACTGGCATCACCCGCTCCAATTCAAATGGATGATAAATAGGAAACATAGTTGAATGTACAGACATTGTATGAGAGACAGATGCAATAGATAGTGTGGAAAAAAGAGGGCATGAAATAGTTGACATGTATATTGTTTAACTAAAACAGATAGCATGACATAATTTCACATATATGATGTCTATCTAAACTGGATAGCATAGCATAACATAATTAAAAGATATGATGAATAACTAAACAGGATCGCATGACATAATTCACCTACATGTTATCTAAGTAATTAGGATCGCATCATTTAATTCACATATGTGATTTATATGCTAAACAGAGGGCATTCGATATGATGTCTGAACTAAGAACATGGTGTTCAATATTGTGTATATGATGTATAAACTATGCAATGCAAGACACTGTATGCATGATATGAATAGTATAACTGTGCCAAGTTAGAGCATACACCTCAGTGGGGGAATAGGACTGGTCATCTGTCTCTGAATCCATCTCTGAGGAGCTATCGGGACCCAACAAGATATCTGCTTCGACAGGTAGCACTGTCTGCTCTGAAGGCCTTGTTTTCACTCCAGATTTTGCCATCTCCCACCCAAATGGCTGATTCACAGGAAGAGTAGTTTAATGTACAAACATTGTCGACAAATGGAAATGTAATGAATAAAAGGAAGAGCAAGATATCATTCAAATATATGATGCCTGGTTAAACAGGATGGCATTGCACATTTCACATATATTATGGCTGGCTAAAAGACATGAGACTGCATAAATCCCATATATGATATAAAAACTAAACAGGTGGCATTACATAACATGTCTAAACTAAGAAGATGACATATATGATGTCAAATGTAGGCACTGCAAGGCAACATATGCATGATATGACTAACATCATCATGCCAAGGTAGAGCAAACACCTTGGGGGTTAAATAAGAGTGGTCAGCGGTGTCCAAATCCACCTCAGAACAGATATCTTCCTCTGGATTACAATCTGGAGAGCGTGGGGAGGGTTTGCCATTGAACCCACCACGGAGCGATGTCTGCATGACATTGTATTGCCGCGCAAAACTCTTCTCTTTTTCTCTACATGTTCAGCATGACTGTGTACAATATCTGACATGCATACGAAAAAAATATGGTGAGATTATGTAAGGAGAGCATGCAGAAATTTAGAGTGATGGTAACAACCAGTGGATCGATGTTTTTCCATTGAACCAAAATTGCCCTAATGGATCGACATGAATGTATAGTAATAAGTGATGCAACAAGTGTACAACCTCTTTGCCGTAGCCGTGTCGACCTCAGCATCATTGGGTTGGTCGCTGAAGCAGTCGAGGCAGAGGTGGCTGTTGGAGGTGTGGAGGAAGATCTGAGGAATCTGTAGACAGTGTCCAGGGCATTGCTCTGTTGTGATGGATCGTTCTATCGTTGGAGCAGCTCCGGTGAGCCGTAAGACGTCAAGGCTGAAGCAGCACAAGACAGACATCGTCAATCTCAAGTGGGATTCTAATAGCATTTCCAATAGATGATGTAAAATGGATGTAAAATTAACATCACCAAAAACCACCTGACTACAACAGATGAGGTAAAAACTGTTGACTCTGAACTTAACTATCGAAACTGAAATTTACTGCGGAATCTGAATGCTACTATCGAAACTGAATGCAATGGTAGCAGAGAGGCACTTGACATGTAGTTTAGGGAGGGCCTGCAGTTCATCTTCAACCTGCACCCCCCTGAGCCGCCAGCCACCACCGGCCGAACCGCCGGCCCCAGCGCTGCCTCGCCGCCTCAAAACAACTCGCCACCGCCACCCCGGCCAGCCATCTAGGCCCCCCGCCCCTACCCTGAACCCTAAGATAGATAGTGGGGTACCTCTTCAGCGAGCCCCCGTCCCCGCCGCGGGTGGTTCTTCCTTAACTCTGGCGAGCCCCCCCAACCCCTGAAAATCAACTTAATCGGAGCAGACCAGCAGCACGAGCGAGGGGGAGAGCAGCAGCAGCAGCTAGGCGAGCGAGCGATCTAGCGAGAGCTGGAGCAACAACAGCTGATCCGGCTGGTATGGACGCCGCCGCCGAAGCGGCCTCGCATTGGGGGAGAGCCACCATGGAGATGTCGCCCGCGGCGCCGGCTTCAAGGTAGCCGCTCCATGGGGGTGCGGGATAGAGCACCATCGGCGCCGGGAGGTCGAGTTAAGGAGAAGGTGCGATGTGATGAGTGTACAACCTCTTTGGTGGCGCCGAGTAGGCCTCAGCTTCGTCCGAGGAGTCGGTGAGGATGTTGCGGTTCCGGTGGAGCAGGTTAAGGAGGCGCTGTGGGGATGGAGCAGCCGCGATAGACGAGGCGATCGTCGGAGCAGGTCCTTGGAGGTGGAGGATGGGGCGGCTGAACCGGCGGGACGACGAGATGGACGACGGATCCTCATCCGGGGAGATGGACAAGGGACGTCGAGCTGTTGCGGTGGACGACGTCGTCGGGGAAGAGGCTCCGGCTGGGCAGCGGTGACGTGGCGGACGGAGGAGGGTGGGTTTCGCGGTTGGAACAGAGAGGTTATGGCGTCCTGGGATTTCGAATGGCAAAAAGGGGGTGATGGGAGGGGGTGAAGCATGACTTAGGAACGCGCTTGCCCAAAATGTAGGGTGTGTTACAAAAGTACCCCCCACTGATTTGAACTAGCAGCGCTCTCGGCTCAGGGTTAGTAGGGGGATTTCGCCTGTCGGGATTTGGCAGCTGGAGGGAGTTTTCGCGCGCGTTGTAATTTCGGGATACCAAGGCGCGGGTTGTGAAGGCGCCAGTTTTGGGAGCAAAATATCTGAATTTTTGGGATATAACAAGACGCGGTCTGAATTTCAGGGACAAGCCTAACGTGTCGTAATATTGTACTTGTACGTACCAAATCAATTCGCACTTCCCTCAACCAAAAAGAAAACGAAAAAAAGAAAACTATTCACACCACACAAAGAGAGAGTGTTGCCCCGTTTTACTATACAAATGCTATTCAAAGCTACTCCCTCCTTCCATCTATATAGGGCCTAATGCGTTTTTCGATGCTAACTTTGACCAAATATTAGAGCAATGATATATGACATGCAACTTACACAAAGCACACTGTTAAATTCGTCTGTGAAAGGTTCTTTCAATGATATAATTTTCACATTGTGCATGCCATGTACTATTAATCTTGTCAATAGTCAAAGGCAGTCTTAAAAATCTCATTACGCCCGATGTAGATGGAAGGAGGGAGTATGAATCCATGTTATGTCCGATTAAATTTTTTCGCTTGCTTTATAATGCATTTAACCTACTCATACCAACATTTTAGTGCATTCCAAATGTCTATACTACCGCTGCAATTCGAACTAACTTTGAATTTGTTTCTCTATTTCAATAAGAATCTACAATCATTATTGTTGCCAACTTCAACCATCAAAGTTTCCTTGCTATCCGCCAGATATAGATCAGACAGCCTATAATGCAGGATGGCAGGCACACCATCATCAACAACTCCGTTTTTTATAAGAGTAGAGATAAAATATATTAAATGTAGTATACCATGTTCATAAACACACCATGTTTATCACCGTTATATATATTCACACATCCGTCGGTTTTAAACACTATGATACATTCTTCAAATATCCGAATTCGCTTTTTATAATGAAGTATATATGATCTCTATTCGTCTTTTACACCCACACAACCCTCTTATCTTTGTAGCTAGCGCTAACTTTCTCTTGTGCATGCACCCTCCCACAACATTCTCTAGCTCCATCGCGCAAATTCATGTTTTCACTTTAGGTCGTTCACCCACGGTGTGTGTAGGCCCCCCAGCTCCTTCTTTACGGCACACATCAATCGATATGCCTCTCTAGCCAGGTGTGCTTAGCACAAACACAAGCTTCCCCTCTTCTCTTGTCACCGTCCATGCCTCACTCCCACCACTCTTTTCATCGTTCTCGTACTCGCACACTCCTCCCCCTCGATATAGTATGCCTCTCGTACTACCTCCTACATGCATCCCTCTCTCTCTATCCTTCTCCTCGTGCCTCATTTGCTTCTAACACACACATGCATGTATACCGATTGATCTCCCAACATATACCTAGATTGACTTTAACTACCCCCCATCGATCGACGTACCTCACAAGTTATGTCTCTCCTTTGTCTTACAAAGGGTGTTTGATCTTCCTATGTAGTTACGTCTGCTTACCACAGCCACATTGTCCCCCTCATCATTCGTGCATGCCTCCTAACCCGTCTCTCACAGGCACGTGCACAGACAACAAGCAGCCATCTCCTCTCTTATTGATATTGCGGGCGTGCCCTCCGTTTGTCTAGCAAGCCTATCCCACCATTTGTTAGAAGCAACTCCACTACCACCCCCTCCAACACTCTAGCTCTGTCTCTCTCCCAACCTTATTCATCTCCTGCACATATCCATGGATGCCGATCGATCTCCCTTAATACACGAGGCAGATCGATGTCCTTAATACATGAGGTAGGCCTCTCTCCTCCTCCACACATATACCAGCCATTGTACCTCTATAGTTAATTGGGCCTCCCTCTTCCCCCACCACACACCGATAGTCGAGCGCTGCAGGTAGGTATCCATGCCACAGAGACAAACTACACATGTCCCATCTCACATTCCAGTAGGCCAGCCACTCTATATCTTTGACGTGGGCACACACAAATTCGATGGCACTCTTTTTCGATCGTGCGCGCACACACACACACATCATCCCTCTCTTAGATTCTATAGACACCTCAAGCTGATGATACCTCCACTCTCTTCTCGTGGATTGCCCCCTCTATATATATGTTATATCCAGGACTCTATTTCACACACATTCACTACGGGAAACAGCTAATTTGCCGTCAGGGGCCGTCTTTGCCGTCAGTTTTTCCTCGGGCAGACGGCAAAGAAGGGGTTTGCCGTCATCAGCAGACGGCAAAGAAAAGATAACGGCAAAATATACTTTGCCGTCTGCGTTTTATTATTACAGACGGCAAACCACATACTTTGCCGTCTGCAAATAGAAATACAGACGGCAAAATATTTGCCGTCTGGGGTTTTATTTACAGACAGCAAAATATGATCTTTGCCGTCTGTACTAAAAATGCAGACGGCAAAGACATACTTTGCCGTCTATAATTAAAAAACACAGACGGCAAAGAAGAAGCACACCACGCGGATCGATCCCATGGATCGATGACGTGGCGGCCCCTCCAATGCACGCAGCCCCACCCATCCTGACACACCACGCATGCAGCCCCACCACCCACCCACTCACTAATTAACTAACACACACCCCACCCCATCCACTCACTCACCCACGCACACCACACACCCACAGACCCACGCACACCACACACCACACACCACATGCATCCAGAGCCGGCGCGGGCGGCGAGCAGGGCTTGCACGCGGGCTGCGACCCCGGCGGACGCTCGCGCGGCCAGCCTGGCGGGCGGCTAGCATGGTGGATGCGCGAGCAGCGCGGAAGCGCGGGCGGCAAGCATGGTGGCCGGCGAGCACGGTGCGCAGCGGCTGCTCCCTCCACCATCGACTACAAAGCGCGGGCGCACGGCGGCTCTCCCCTCAGGCATCGGCTATCCGACGCAGCGCGTCGATGGCCCAGCGACGACGGCCACTGCGGAGGAGCTCCTCCCTTCGGCGTCAGCCTCCCGACGCTGCACTGGCGCGCGGCGGTGCCTCTCTCTTTCACCGGGAACCAGCGAGCACGGCCGGGAGGCGATGCGGAGACAAGGGCCGGGCGAGCGGCGCGGGGGAGCGTGGCTGTGTGGTGGCGCGACGAGTAGGGTTGAGGTAGCGGCGCGGCGAGCAGGGTAGGCTGGCGGCAGTGGAGTCCTGTTGTTTTGTCTCCGGTGAGAAGGACTGCCGGCGGTGAAGTAGCTGTTGCGGTGGTGGAGAAGGACTTGATGGCTTTTCATTTTTCCTTTCTAGGGTCCTTTGTGTAAATTTTCAGAACAACTCTGTAATTTTTATACAAATCCAGAATGTAAGGCAGCAAACTTTCATGTCTTGATATTCATGTGTCCGGCATGCCATTCCCCTTTCTCGATGAGCCCAACCTTCAAGCGAGATGCTCTGCTCCGACGTCATTTTAGAAAATAGTTGAAAAACAATCTTCTGCCGTCTGTAGTTTAGTCCGAATGACGGCAAAGAACATTTTTTGGCTGACGGCAAAGACCGCGTGCTTTGCTGTCTGTCATTTTTGCGGCAGACGGCAAATTTGCAGTTGGCTGACGGCAAAATCTTTGCCGTCTGCCCGATAAAAAGCTGACGGCAAAGTAATGTTTGCCGACTTTCTCTTTGCCGTCTATGTTTGCCGTCAGCCGGCTGATGGCAAACTCTTTGCCGTCTGTATTTTGCTCTTTGCCGTCTGTACTTGCCAGACGACAAATTAGCTGATTCCTGTAGTGATTGCATATGTTAAATTTTTTGATTAACCCCCCCCCCCCCCAAAACTTTCAAGAACCCACACACTATATCTCTCTAGGTTTGTATCTCTCTCACACAACCCCATGTAGGTGGTGTACGTATACAAGAAGAGAATAGGTGCACCATGCACGTACTCACGCTTCGTGCCCAGCCACACCCGCGCGGGTACACGGTGGAGCTCATTTCTTTATGAAATGGCAGCCCACGTGCTAATTTGAACGCCTGTAGCAGTTGTTTACCTAGGGAGGTCTTGTACCACGCGTGCACGAAACAAAGTTCGACTTGACGCATTGCCGCGTTATTTTTAAATAAAGTTATAGCTCTCAATGGCATGTACATAGAATATAAAACGATTTTTATGGAGGAAAAGGTAGTCCGCTCTTCAGAGTATCTCACACAAGGCTCCGGTGGCCTCTCTCTCTCTCACCGTTGGTCGCTGATCCGGCCGCATCCCGTCCGCCGGGGGAAAGGGAGTGCGGTGGCCTCTCTCTCTCACCGTTGGTCACTGATCGGGCCGCATCCCGTCCGCTAGGGGAAAGGGAGTGCGGTGGCCTCTCTCTCTCTCATCGTTGGTCACTAATTCGGCCGCATCCCGTCCGCCGGGGGAAAGGAAGGAAGTGCAACGTTTCTCCGTTCGACGTCGCCGAGGCAGCACGTCCTGATCTGCGGTACACGCTGTTCTCTCTGACCAAGCTCCGGCACGGCAGGGCCTACGCCACCTGCTTGCAGATTCCGCCCGCCGCCGCTCACCTAGTTACATCCCGACGACCTTCAGGTATCCCCTCCGGCCTTGCTCCACTGCCCGTTTTCCCACGTCGCTGCATGTGGATCTTCCATAGTTCTTTTCCCAAAACGTAGCTCGTCCGGCGTACTTTCCATATTGCATTCTCGTCCTCACCCCGTTTTAGACAAACACAACCGTGTTGTTATCTTCCCTTAGGACAAGGAATATGCTTCTTTTTTTTTGTCGCATGTGTCATCAACTGTTATTGGCCAGTAATTGTTTCCTTTCTACCTCTTTTTTGCAAACAGGGCTATCCATTTCAGCTCGTTGCTATTGCGACCTTTTGGTGAAATGCACGAATCACTTTTTTCTTAAGAGTGTTTTGTGCAGTTGTACTAAAATGTCACACGGGCAACGTCTCTACATTTTGGTGCGACTGCACAAAGGGAGATTGGTTTTGCTCTAGCCTCCTCATCCAACTTCGAGCCTAATCTTCTCCAACTAGTTAGTCTTAAAAGAGACCACAAAGGTGACCGGCTTCTATTTTTGTGTTTATTGTTCTATCAGCAGTCCTCTATTATCGTCATCACACTTGATATCTTTGGAACAGGGACGCTCAGCTCTATTTTAGTGGAACTGCACAAAATGATCGGAATGTTGCATGCTCCAGATAGCTACTTTTTTCCCAACATGCCTTGTTGATTTAGACAGAGCTGGGGGGACGTTGCTGCCAATGAAAGCATGGATCAATTTTAATTTAACACCTTCTCACAACTTTGTCTTCAGTTGTGATGTAATTATTAGCTCTAATCTGCTAATAATTGACATGCATTAGCAAGGAAGTTAGTTTTTCATTGTTTTCGAAAGAGCATTGATGGCAAGACACACGAAACAAAAGCTGAAAGCTCACACCATTGTACAATTTCGTGTCGCTAGAAAATTATTTGTATAGTACGTCAATTATGTAAACAAATGATGGAAGCTTGATAGCATTGCCAGAAGCCTCTTCATTATCCGGTTCCATGTGCCATGCACGAAATTATACTCCTTCGTTCCTAAATATTTGTCTTTTTACAAATTTCAAACGGGCATATTTTAGAGTGTAGATTCACTCATTTTGCTTCGTATGTGTACTCCCTCCGTTCCTAAATATTATAATCATCTTAACAGAGATTTCAACATATTTTAGTAAGACAAATACTTCGGAGTATATTCAAGAACCGAGGGGGTAGTGCACAACTGCATGGGAGACTCAGCCCGGTCGTTGCGCCGCATTAATAGTGAGTAATGAGCAGTCAAACCATAAGGCCCACCTTTCCCACTGTAAGTTGCTCTGAAGAAGCAACCATCAATACGCTCTTCTTTAAATCCGTTCATACTACTCCATCTGTCACAGTTTATACAACGCGCTTCAGAAAAAAGAAAAAAATCTGTGGGACCAAGGCGACTAGCGATCGGCCTGAAAAATAACATTGGTAGTTATAGCACGGCGTCTATTACTAGAGGGAATAATGCATACACACATGTATGCAGTGCTTCCACCCCGGGTACACACATGCATGCACTCCGTAGTAGTACAATACATGGAGAGAAAATTGTGGACTTGATTGCGGTTACCACGCCCTAATTAATTGAGCATTAAACCAAATGCGTCTAAAGTCTCTCTGGTGGTGGAAATGCATTGAGAGAAATGCATCATAATGAAGCGCGCCCTGTAAACTGTGACAGAGGGTGGAGTAGTATGAAGCTACACCTCCACCGTTACTCGGCCACAAACATTGAGATGCCTGGTTTTTAAATTCTAGTAAATCCAAAACTCGTCTGAAATTCATGAAACTTGGCATGCTATCATGGAGAGGCATCAACATGCCGTGGTAAAAAATTTGTCCCATTTGGGGAAGGTTTTGGGTATAAGCTTCTCACAAACCAGAGCTTCTCACAACAAGCGTGATGGTTTCGGTAGGGAACATGCCACCTTTGGGGATGAAACAATATCCATTGCCTCTTATTGCTTTCAAAACATTTCGAGTGTCAACATAGAACAACAAGAGTGTTGTGTTCAATTTTTGAATTTTTTGGGGTTCGTTTGGACATTTTTATACATTAACTGGGTTATCTAGGTATTTATGTGCATAATTCAAATTTGAACTACATGCACATTCTCCAGTGCATATAAACTGGTTGAAAATAAAATATGTGTCCTTGGGTGCATGCTTAGGTCCCATGCAAGAAATGGGAATGAATTTCAAACACCCTGGCACCGTCACTCGGCCGCAAATATTGAGATACCTGGTTTTTAAATTCTAGTAAATCCAAAACTGGTCTGAAATTCATGAAACTTGGCATGCTATCATGGCGTGGCATCAACATGCCGTGGTAAAAATTTTGTCCCATTTGGGGCAGGTTTGGGTATATGCTTCTCACAAACTAGAGCTTCTCACAACAAGCGTCATGGTTTCGGTAGGGAACATGCCACCTTTGGGGACGAAACTATATCCGTTGCCTGTTATTGCGTTGAAATTTTTTCAAGTGTCAACATAGAACAATAAGAGTGTTGTGTTCAATTTTGGAATTTTTCGGGGTTCGTTTGGACATTTCTTATACATTAACTGAGTTTCCCAGGCATTTTATGTGCATAATTCAAATTTGAACTACATGCACATTCTCCAGTGCATATAAACTGGTTGAAAAATCAAATATGTGTCCTTGGGTGCATGCTTAGGTCCCATGTAAGAAATGGGAATAAATTTCAAACACCCTGCCACCGTCACTCGCCCGCAAACATTGATATAACTAGTTTTTAAATTCTAGTAAATCTAAAACTCGTGTGATATTCATGAAACTTGGCATGCTATCATGGAGCGGCATCAACATGCCGTGGTAAAAAATTTGTCCCATTTGGGGAAGGTTTGGGTATAAGCTTCTCACAAACCAGAGCTTCTCACAACAAGCGTGATGGTTTCGGAAGGGAACGTGCCACCTTTGGGGATGAAACGATATCCATTGCCTCTTATTGCTTTCAAAAAAATTCGAATGTCAACATAGCACAACAAGAGTGTTGTGTTCAATTTTGGAATTTTTCGGGGTTCGTTTGGACATTTTTATACATTAACTGGGTTATCTAGGCATTTATGTGCATAATTCAAATTTGAACTACATGCACATTCTCCAGTGCATATAAACTGCTTGAAAAATCAAATATGTGTCCTTGGGTGCATGCTTAGGTCACATGCAAGAAATGAGAATGAATTTCAAACACCCTCCACCGTTACTCGGCCGCAAACATCGAGATGCCTGGTTTTTAAATTCTAGTAAATCCAAAACTCGTTTGAAATTCATGAAACTTGGCATGCTATCATGGAGAGCCATCAACATGCCGTGGTAAAAATTTGTCCCATTTGGGGAAGGTTAAGTTTAAGCTTCTCACAAACTAGAGCTTCTCACAACAAGCGTGATGGTTTCGGTAGGGAACGTGCCACCTTTGGGGCTGAAACGATATCCATTGCCTCTTATTGCTTTCAAAAAAATTTGAGTGTCAACATAGAACAACAAGAGTGTTGTGTTCAATTTTGGAATTTTTCAAGGTTTGTTTGGACATTTTTATACATTAACTGGGTTATGTAGGTATTTATGTGCATAATTAAAATTTGAACTACATGCACATTCTCCAGTGCATATAAACTGGTTGAAAATAAAATATGTCTCCTTGGGTGCATGCTTAGGTCCCATGCAAGAAATGGGAATGAATTTCAAACACCCTACCACTGTCACTCGGCCGCACACATTGAGATACCTATTTTTTAAATTCTAGTAAATCCAAAACTGGTCTTAAATTCATGAAACTTGGCATGCTATCATGGCGTGGCATCAACATGCCGTGGTAAAATTTTTGTCCCATTTGGGGCAGGTTTGGGTATATGCTTCTCACAAACCAGAGCTTCTCACAACAAGCGTGATGGTTTTGATAGGGAGTGTGCCACCTTTGGGGACGAAACTATATCCGTTGCCTGTTATTGCTTTCAAATTTTTTCAAGTGTCAACATAGAACAACAAGAGTGTTGTGTTCAATTTTGGAATTTTTCGGGGTTCGTTTGGACTTTTTTATACATTAACTGGGTTTCCCAGGCATTTTATGTGCATAATTAAAATTTGAACTACATGCATATTCTCCAGTGCATATAAACTGGTTGAAAAATCAAATATGTGTCCTTGGGTGCATGCTTAGGTCCCATGCAAGAAATGGGAATGATTTTCAAACACCCTGCCACCGTCACTCGGCTGCAAACATTGATATACCTGGTTTTAAAATTCTAGTAAATCTAAAACTCGTCTGAAATTCATGAAACTTGGCATGCTATCATGGAGTGGTATCAACATGCTGTGGGAAAATTTTTGTCCAATTTGGGGCAGGTTTGGGTATATGCTTCTCACAAACCAGAGCTTCTCATAACAAGCGTGATGGTTTCGGTAGGGAATGTGCCACGTTTGGGGACGAAACGATATCCGTTGCCTCTTATTGCTTTCAAATTTTTTCAATTGTCAACACAGAACAACAAGAGTGTTGTGTTCAATTTTGGAATTTTTCGGGGTTCGTTTGGACATTTTTATACATTAACCGGGTTTTAGAGGCATTTTATGTGCATAATTCAAAATTGAACTACATGCACATTGTCCAGTGCATATAAACTGGCTGAAAAATCAAATATGTGTCCTTAGGTGCTATGTCCCATGCAAGAAATGAGAATGAATTTCAAACACCCTGCCACCGTTACTCGGCCGCAAACATTGAGATGCCTGGTTTTTAAACTCTAGTAAATCCAAAACTCATCTAAAATTCTTTAAACTTGGCATGCTATCATGGAGCGGCATCAGCATGTCATGGTAAAAAATTTGTCCCATTTGGGGCTGGTTTGGGTATAAGCTCCTCACAAACCAGAGCTTCTCACAACAAGCGTGATGGTTTCGGTAGGGAACGTGCGACCTTTGGGGACGAAACGATATCCGTTGCCTCTTGTTGCTTTAAAAAATCGAGTTTCAACATAGAACAACAAGAGTGTTGTGTTCAATTTTGGAATTTTTTGGGGGTTCGTTTGGACATTTTTATACATTAACTGGGTTATCTAGGCATTTCATGTGCATAATTCAAATTTGAACTATATGCACATTCTCAAGTGCATATAAACTGGTTGAAAAAGCAAATATGTGTCCTTGGGTGCATGCTTAGGTCCCATGCAAGAAATGGGAATGAATATCAAACACCCTGCCATCGTCACTCGTCCGCAAACATTGAGATGCCTAGTTTTTAAATTCTAGTAAATCAAAAACTCGTCTGAAATTAATGAAACTTGGCAGGCTATCATGGAGCGGCATCAACATGCCGTTGTAAAAAAATTGTCCCATATGGGGAAGGTTTGGGTATAAGCTTCTCACAAACCAGAGCTTCTCACAACAACCATGATGGTTTCGGTAGGGAACGTGCCACCTTTGGGGACGAAACGATATCTGTTGTCTCTTATTGCTTTCAAAAAAATTCGAGTGTCAACATAGAACAACAACAGTGTTGTGTTCAATTTTGGAATTTGTCGGGGTTCGTTTGGACATTTTTATACATTAACTGGGTTAACTAGGCATTTATGTGCATAATTCAAATTTGAACTACATGCACATTCTCCAGTGCATATAAACTGGTTGAAAATCAAATATCTTTCCTTGGGTGCATGCTTAGGTCCCATGCAAGAAATGGGAATGAATTTCAAACACCCTGCCATCGTCACTCGTCCGCAAACATTGAGATACCTGGTTTATAAATTCTAGTAAATCCAAGATGTCGCAGCCCTAGAATTGGTTGTAACTAGTTGCACAAGCATTCATGCATCATGTATATATTTATGAAAGTTGACTCAGGGAAAATGGAAATCCTCAGAAATATTTTCTAAAAATGATCATCATTAAAAATTGCTTCAAATAAACCCAAGAAAATGTTCCTATTAATTTCTGGAAATATTGGCAAGAGGTAAAATTCAAACCAATATTTTTGGAATCACAGAAATATTTATTTCGGTCTTTGAGTTAAGTCAATACTTATTTAAATTGGAGCTACTAATTCCTATAAAATATTTGGTAGCTCCAAATATTCTGAAACTTGGTGAGGGCCTCTGGTTTAAATCAGATAGTGCCCATAAAAGTTTGCATAATTTTATGAAGTGTTTTAGTATTTAAACTAAGTCAAAACATAATGCAAAAAATAGAAAACAGAAAATAGCTAAAAGAGAGAAAAGGAATCGTTCCTGGCCTCACCTGTGCAGCCCACCAACCGGCCCAACACTTGGCAAAGCCAGCCCAGTCCACTAGGGGCTCCTCCTGTCGTCTTCCTCCCCTCGCCCCAAAGCTGCTGCTGTCGCCAAGAGAGAGCACTAGTAGAAAACAGGGCTTTGGTCCAGGGCAGTTTTCACATTAGTCCCGGTTCAGTCAAGAACCAGGACTAATGTGAGCATTTATCCCTGTTCATGCGGCTAAGGCATTAGTCCCGGTTCACCTGGGCCCTTTAGTTCCAGTTCGTGCCACGAACCGGGACTAAAGGGTGCGATTCCCATTAGTCCAGGTTGGTGGCACCAACCGGGACTAAAGGTTAGACCTTTAGTAATTGTTGGTGCCACCAACCGGTACTAATGGGTTTTGAGGCATTAGTACCGGTTCATGGCACGAACCGGTACTAAAGGTCCCATTTTCAAACTCCCCCCCCTTGGACCGCCTTTTCAGTTTTAGAAAAAAGAAAAGAAAATAATGGAAATGTCAAAAAAAAAAATAAGTTTCCCATGTGATATGTGGTCTACTTGTTGGGAAAATTTACAAATATGAATTTTGACTTTATTTGCAAAATCTCTTTGGAATTTGTAAAATGGGCATAACTTTTGCATACGAACTTAGATTAAAAAGTTTTTTATATGAAAAATCATCTACTCGAAAAGTTACATCCGAATTTAACTGGGGCAACCCCGTTAAACATTTTCAAAATCCTCAAAAACCTAACAGAAAAAAGTTACGGGGCTTTTAAGATCTAGAGTGGAAAAATCGAAAAAATTACTAGTCAAATGTGGTCAAACAGTGGTCAAAACAGTCGTCAAACAATGGCGAAACTAATTATTCTAGAATATTAGTGTTCCTAAATAATTATTTCAATTATTTTGAATTTTGGTCAAATCTGGTCAAACTATGGTCAAACAATGGTCAAACTAATTATTCAAGAAATATTAGTGTTACTAAATAATTATTGTTTTTTAAAACAATAGTTTCAAACTCAAACAATGAAATGTGTCACTTCATGCTCAAGCAAATTCATGAAGGTTAATAGGATTGACATCTTAATATTGTCAGGAAAACAACAAGTGCAGACTTGGAAATGAGAGAGAATAGAAACCGGAAGTTAAGCGTGCTTAGGCTGGGGGAGTGGGAGGATGGGTGACCGTTCGGGAAGTTAGATGATTTGGAATGATGAGGGGTGATTAGAGGATAAATTGAGCAGTGATGAGGAGTGGTGATTACACACTAGAGGTTAAAATAATTCAGAAATTTGAAAAAAAAATTAAAAAAATTCAAAGAAATTCAAAAAAAATTCATAAATTTTCCTTTAGTCCCTGTTGGTGTTACCAACCGGGACTAAAGGTGGAGCTCCACGTGGCCACGCCCTTCAGTCCCGGTTCGTGTAAGAACCGGGACTAAAGGGGATAGGCATTAGTACCGACCCTTTAGTCCCGGTTCGAAAACCGGGACCAAAGGGCCTTACCAACCGGGACAAAAGCCCCTTTTTCTACTAGTGGAGCGCCCGCACAGGCCGCATGCTCCAGCTCCTGCTTGCCACCTCCTGCCTCTCCCTCGCGCCTGGAGACGCCCAGAGACCCCTAACCTCTCTCTCCCTCACCCGCAACCTCTCCCCTCCCCTCTACGCTCTCTCCCATGGCCGACCGAATGAGCCGGAGTGCACCGACGCCGTTCGCCGCGGCCACAACCACTCCCTTGCTCCCTCTCCGTGACCTCGAGCTCCGCATCTTCGCCCTCCTCATCCACGACGAGCCAAACAACCGGGGGAGCACCGCATCACCGTCCCGGACGTCTACTTCAACCTCGGTGCCGGCGATCCCCGTCGCTTGATTCGTCACCATCAGGCCGTCCTCGAGCCCACTAAGACCGCCGTCCGTCTCCCTGTGAGCTCCGCCATCATTACCCACTCTTCCCCGCGTCGTTTCCTTGCCGTAGCGCCGTTCCCCGCCATGACCGAAGCTCACCGCCGCCTGGCTTTGTCGCCGCCGTGGCCTAAGCTCAGACCACCCGCGCCCTTGCACCGCACCGCGCTCCTGGTGCCTCCAGGAGGCCACCTAGCCCCTGTACTTGCTTGCCTACTCGCTGCAGCCCCGAGCCCGCATCTAGCCGAGCTCCGGCCACCACCAGGGTTGCCGTGGCCATCGTCTCCGGCCACCCCGCAGCCTCCCGCATGATCCCCTGGATGCGCGCGAGGATGGGCGTCGCTCTGGCACCTCCAGTGCATCGAGCCGACCCCTGTATCGCTGTCCCGAGCCATTCCGGTGATCCTCCGCCGTCGGGTTGGGTCGCCGGCGTTCAACTCCGGCGTACTGACGTGGCACCATTAGTTTAGGTGCTAATCGCGTTTAGTCAGTGGCATGTGTCGATGACATATGGGCCCCACGCCCTTAACTAACCACGGTTTAACCCCTGTTTAGTTTAAGCTAATGCCCGTGACCCCACCTGTCAGTTTGACCTTGCCACCTCAGCATTGACCTGGCCCCACTGGTCAGCCTTTGCTGCTCACACTGTTACACTGACATGTGGGGCCCATAGTCAGGTTTTACCCTGGTCAGCCACGGTTGACCTGGTGACGTCATGTCACTGTCATGCTGACGCAGAAATGATTTTCTGGATTAAAAGTAACTCAGGAATTCCAGAAAATTGCCTAAACTTCTAAAAATCATAGAAAATCAACCGTAACTCCAAATGCAAAGATTTATATATGAAAAATGATCAGAAAAATCCAAAGAATCTGATTATGGCATTATCATGCATGTTTTTCCTGCTGATCAGGTCAAATCAAATAACTGGCATTTAAATAAGCACATATGGAGTTTGAATTTGAACCCTTGGTTCAAACCAACTTCATTTAATATGATTGCTAGTTGCATTAGCTCAATCAACAACATATTGCCATGACATTATCATGCATCATAATTGTTGCATTGCATTGATTGTGTTCCTCCTTGTTTGCCGGTATTTGTCCCCTCTCGATAGACGTGGTTCCGACGATGAGTTCGATGACACGGATGAAGAACTATACTATCTTCAGAAGTGCCAGGCAAGCAAAACCCCCTTGTTCATTCCGATACAATCCCACTCTCTCGCTCCTGCTCTCTTTTACTGCATTAGGACAACAACGATTCAACTGTTACATGCTGCGGTAGTTGAACCCCTTTCCTCTGCATGACCTGTCATTGCCACAGTAAATAGATGAAACCCACTAGCATGAGTAGGAGTTGTTTGTGAAGGAAATATGCCCTAGAGGCAATAATAAAGTTATTATTTATTTCCTTATATCATGATAAATGTTTATTATTCATGCTAGAATTGTATTAACCGGAAACATAATACATGTGTGAATACATAGACAAACAGAGTGTCACTAGTATGCCTCTACTTGACTAGCTCGTTAATCAAAGATGGTTATGTTTCCTAACCATGAACAAAGAGTTGTTATTTGATTAACGAGGTCACATCATTAGTTGAATGATCTGATTGACATGACCCATTCCATTAGCTTAGCACCCGATCGTTTAGTATGTTGCTATTGCTTTCTTCATGACTTATACATGTTCCTATAACTATGAGATTATGCAACTCCCGTTTACCGGAGGAACACTTTGGGTACTACCAAACGTCACAACGTAACTGGGTGATTATAAAGGAGTACTACAGGTGTCTCTAATGGTAGATGTTGGGTTGGCGTATTTCGAGATTAGGGTTTGTCACTCCGATTGTCGGAGAGGTATCTCTGGGCCCTCTCGGTAATACACATCACATAAGCCTTGCAAGCACTGCAACTAATATGTTAGTTGTGAGATGATGTATTACAGAACGAGTAAAGAGACTTGCCGGTAACGAGATTGAACTAGGTATTGGATACCGACGATCGAATCTCGGGCAAGTAACATACCGATGACAAAGGGAACAACGTATGTTGTTATGCGGTCTGACCGATAAAGATCTTCGTAGAATATGTAGGAGCCAATATGGGCATCCAGGTCCCGCTATTGGTTATTGACCGGAGACGCGTCTCGGTCATGTCTACATTGTTCTCGAACCGCAGGGTCCGCACGCTTAACGTTACGATGACAGTTATTATGAGTTTATGCATTTTGATGTACCGAAGGTTGTTCGGAGTCCCGGATGAGATCACGGACATGACGAGGAGTCTCGAAATGGTCGAGACGTAAAGATTGATATATTGGAAGCCTATGTTTGGGCACCGGAAGCGTTCCGGGTGAAATCGGGATTTTTCCGGATTACCGGGAGGGTTACCGGAACCCCCCGGGAGGTAAATGGGCCTATTGGGCCTTAGTGGAAAAGAGAGAAGAGGCAGCCCACAAGCCTAGCCGGCGCCCCCCCTTTCCCGAGTCCTAATAGGACTAGGAGAGGTGGGCCGACCCCCTCTTTCTCCTTCCCCCCCAAGAATCCTAGTTGGAATAGGATTGGAGGGGAGGAGTCCTACTCCCGGTGGGAGTAGGACTCCTCCCTGCGCCTCCCTCTTAGCCGGCCGAACCCCCTGCCCCTGGCCTTTATATACGGGGGCAGGGGGCACCCCAAGACACACAACTTGATCCTTGAGATCGTTCCTTAGCCGTGTGCGGTGCCCCCTGCCACCAAATTCCACCTCGATCATACCGTTACAGTGCTTAGGCGAAGCCCTGCGTCGGTAGTACATCAAGATCGTCACCACGCCGTCGTGCTGACGGAACTCTTCCCCGAAGCTTTGCTGGATCGGAGCCCGGGGATCGTCATCGAGCTGAACGTGTGCTAAGAACTCGGAGGTGCCGGAGTAACGGTGCTTGGATCGGTCGGATCGGGAAGAAGACGTACGACTACTTCCTCTACGTTGTGTGATCGCTTCCGCAGTCGGTCTGCGTTGGTACGTAGACAACACTCTCCCCTCTCGTTGCTGTGCATCACCATGATCTTGCGTGTGCGTAGGAAATTTTTTTGAAATTACTGCGTTCCCCAACAGTGGCATCCGAGCCTAGGTTTTATGGTTTGATGTTATATGCACGAGTAGAACACAAGTGAGTTGTGGGCGATACAAGTCATACTGCCTACCAGCATGTCATACTTTGGTTCGGCGGTATTGTTGGTTGAGACGATCCGGACCAACCTTACGCGTACTCTTACGCGAGACCGGTTCCCTCGACGTGCTTTGCACATAGATGGCTTGCGGAAGACTGTCTCTCCAACTTTAGTTGAACCAAGTGTGACTACGCCCGGTCCTTGAGAAGGTTAAAACGGAGTCTATTTGACGAACTATCGTTGTGGTTTTGATGCGTAGGTGAGATGAGTTCTTACTTAAGCCCGTAGCAGCCACGTAAAACTTGCAACAACAAAGTAGAGGACGTCTAACTTGTTTTTGCAGGGCATGTTGTGATGTGATATGGTCAAGGCATGATGCTGATTTTATTGTATGAGATGATCATGTTTTGTAACCGAGTTATCGGCAACTGGCAGGAGCCATATGGTTGTCGCTTTATTGTATGCAATGCAATCGCGATGTAATGCTTTACTTTATTGCTAAGCGGTAGTGATAGTCGTGGAAGCATAAGATTGGCGAGACAACAACGACGCTACGATGGAGATCAAGGTGTCGCGCCGGTGACGATGGTGATCATGACGGTGCTTCGGAGATGGAGATCACAAAGCACAAGATGATGATGGCCATATCATATCACTTATATTGATTGCATGTGATGTTTATCCTTTTATGCATCTTATCTTGCTTTGATTGACGGTAGCATTATAAGATGATCTCTCACTAAATTATCAAGAAGTGCTCTCCCTGAGTATGCACCGTTGCAAAAGTTCTTCGTGCTGAGACACCACATGATGATCGGGTGTGATAGGCTCTACGTTCAAATACAACGGGTGCAAAACAGTTGCACACACGGAATACTCAGGTTATACTTGACGAGCCAAGCATATACAGATATGGCCTCGGAACATGGAGACCGAAAGGTCGAGCGTGAATCATATAGTAGATATGATCAACATATTGATGTTCACCATTGAAAACTACTCCATCTCACGTGATGATCGGTTATGGTTTAGTTGATTTGGATCACGTGATCACTTAGAGGATTAGAGGGATGTCTATCTAAGTGGGAGTTCTTAAGTAATATGATTAAATTGAACTTAAATTTATCATGAACTTAGTCCTGGTAGTATTTTGCAAATTGTGTTATAGATCAATAGCTCGCGTTGTTGCTTCCCTGTGTTTATTTTTGATATGTTCCTAGAGAAAATTGTGTTGAAAGATGTTAGTAGCAATGATGCGGATTGGATCCGTGATCTGAGGTTTATCCTCATTGCTGCACAGAAGAATTATGTCCTTGATGCACCGCTAGGTGACAGACCTATTGCAGGAGCAGATGCAGACGTTATGAACGTTTGGCTAGCTCAATATGATGACTACTTGATAGTTTAGTGCACCATGCTTAATGGCTTAGAATCGGGACTTCAAAGATGTTTTGAACGTCATGGACCATATGAGATGTTCCAGGAGTTGAAGTTAATATTTCAAGCAAATACCCGAGTTGAAAGATATGAAGTCTCCAACAAGTTCTATAGCTAAAAGATGGAGGAGAATCGCTCAACTAGTGAGCATGTGCTCAGATTGTCTGGGTACTACAATCGCTTGAATCAAGTGGGAGTTAATCTTCCAGATAAGATAGTGATTGACAGAATTCTCTAGCCACCATCACCAAGTTAGTAGAACTTCGTGATGAACTATAATATGCAAGGGATAACAGAAACAACTCCCAAGCTCTTCGTGATGCTGAAATCAACGAAGGTAGAAATCAAGAAAAACATCAAGTGTTGATGGTTGACAAGACCACTAGTTTCAAGAAAAGGGCAAAGGGAAGAAGGGGAACTTCAAGAAGAACGGCAAGCAAGTTGCTGCTCAAGTGAAGAAGCCCAAGTCCGATCCTAAGCCTGAGACTAAGTGCTTCTACTGCAAAGGGACTGGTCACTGGAAGCGGAACTACCCCAAGTGATTGGCGGATAAGAAGGATGGCAAAGTGAACATAAGTATATTTGATATACATGTTATTGATGTGTACTTTACTAGTGTTTATAGCAAACCCTCAGTATTTGATACTAGTTCAGTTGCTAAGATTAGTAACTCGAAACGGGAGTTGCAGAATAAACAGAGACTAGTTAAGGGTGAAGTGACGATGTGTGCTGGAAGTGGTTCCAAGATTGATATGATCATCATCGCACACTCCCTATAATTTCGGGATTAGTGTTGAACCTAAATAAGTGTTATTTGGTGTTTGCGTTGAACATGAATATGATTTGATCATGTTTATTGTAATACGGTTATTCATTTAAGTAAGAGAATAAATTGTTGTTCTGTTTACATGAATAAAACCTAATATGGTTAAAAACACAATGAAAACAGTTCATTGGATCTCGATCTTAATAATACACATATTCATATTTTTGAAACCAAAAGATGCAAAGTTAATAATGATAGTGCGACTTATTTGTGGCACTACCGTTTAGGTCATATTGGTGTAAAGCGCATGAAGAAACTCCATGCTGATGGGCTTTCGGAATCACTTGATTATGAATCACTTGATGCTTGTAAACCATGCCTTTTGGGCAAGATGACTAAAACGCCGTTCTCCGGAACAATGGAGCAAGCAAAAGATTTGTTGGAAATCATACATACTGATGTATGTGGTCCGATGAATATTGAGGCTCGCGACAGGTATCATTATTTTCTGATCTTCACAGATGATTTGAGCAGATATGAGTATATCTACTTGATGAAACATAAGTCTGAAACATTTGAAAAGTTCAAAGAAATTTAGAGTGAAGTGAAAAATCATCGTAACAAGAAAATAAAGTTTCTATGATCTGATCATAGATAAGAGTATTTGAGTTACGAGTTTGGTCTTCAGTTAAAAACAATGTGAAATAGTTTCACTACTCACGCCACCTGGAACACCACAGCATAATGGTGTGTCCGAACGTCATAACCGTACTTTATTGGATATAGTGCAATCTATGATGTTTCTTACCGATTTACCACTATCGTTTTTGGGGTTATGCATTAGAGACAGCTGCATTCACGTTAAATAGGGCACCATCTAAATCCGTTGAGACGACAATATATGAACTATGGTTTAGCAAGAAACCAAAGTTGTCGTTTCTTAAAAGTTTGGGGTTGTGATGCTTATGTGAAAAAGTTTCATCCTGATAAGCTCAAACTCAAATCGGAGAAGTGCGTCTTCATAGGATTTCCAAAGGAAACTATTGGATACACCTTCTATCACAGATCCGAAGGCAAGACTTTTGTTGCTAAAATTCGGAAACTTTCTGGAGAAGGAGTTTCTCTCGAAAGAAGTGAGTGGGAGGAAAGTAGAAAACTTGATAAGGTAATTGTACCTTCTCCCTTATTGGAAAGTAGCACATCACAGAAAACTGTTTCTGTGACACCTATACCAATTAGTGAGGAAGCTAATGATGATGATCATGTGACTTCAGATCAAGTTACTACCGAATCTCGTAGGTAAACCAGAGTGAGATCCGCACCAGAGTGGTACGGTAATCCTGTTCTGGAAGTCATGTTACTAGACCATGATAAACTTGCGAACTATGAGGAAGCGATGATGAGCCCAGATTCCACAAAATGGCTTGAGGCCATGAAATCTGAGATGGGATTCATGTATGAAAACAAAGTATGGACTTTGGTTGACTTGCCCGATGATCGGCAAGCCATAGAAAATAAATGGATCTTCAAGAGGAAGACGGACGCTGATAGTAGTGTTACTATCCACAAAGCTAGAATTGTCGCAAAAAGGTTTTCGACAAAGTTCAAAGGTGTTGACTACGATAGAGCTTCTCACTCGTATCTATGCTTGAGTCTGTCCGAATCATGTTAGTAATTGCCGCATTTTATGAAATCTGGCAAATGGATAAAACAAAACTGCATTCCTTAATGGATTTATTAAAGAAGAGTTGTATATGATGCAACAGAAGGTTTTGTCAATCTGAAAGGTGCTAACGAAATGTGCAAGCTCCAGCGATCCATCTGTGGACTGGTGCAAGCATCTCGGAGTTGGAATATACGCTTTGATGAGTTGATCAAAGCATATAGTTTTATACAGATTTGCGGTGAAGCCTGTATTTACAAGAAAGTGAGTGGGAGCACTACAGCATTTCTGATAAGTATATGTGAATGACATATTGTTGATCAGAAATAATGTAGAATTATTCTGCAAAGCATAAAGGAGTGTTTGAAAGGAGTTTTTCAAAGAAAGACTTCGATAAAGCTGCTTACATATTGAGCTTCAAGATCTATAGAGATAGATCAAGACGCTTGATAAGTTTTTCAATAAGTACATACCTTGACAAGATTTTGAAGTAGTTCAAAATGGAACAGTCAAAGAAAAGGTTTCTTGCCTGTGTTACAAGGTGTGAAGTTGAGTAAAGACTCAAAGCCCGACCACAGCAGAAGATAGAAAGAGAATGAGAGTCATTCCCTATGCCTCATTCATAGGTTCTATAAAGTATGCCATGCTGTGTACCAGATCTATTGTATACCCTGCACTGATTTGGCAAGGGAGTACAATAGTGATCTAGGAGTAGATCACTGGACAGCGGTCAGAATTATCCTTAGTGAAATAAGGATGTGTTTCTCGATTATGGACGTGACAAAAAGGTTCGTCGTAAAGGGTTACGTCGATGCAAGTTTTTGACACTGATCCAGATGAATCTAAAGTCACAATCTGGATACATATTGAAAGTGGGAGCAATTAGCTAGAGTAGCTCCGTGCAGAGCATTATAGACAAAGAATTTTGCAAAATACTTACGGATCTGAATGTGACAGACCCGTTGACTAAAATTATCTCACAAGCAAAACATGATCACACCTTAATCACATAGCGATGTGAACTAGATTACTGAATCTAGTAAACCCTTTGGGCGTTGGTCACATGGCGATGTGAACTATGGGTGTTAATCACATGGTGATGTGAACTATTGCTGTTAAATCACATGGCGATGTGAACTAGATTATTGACTCTAGTGCAAGTGGGAGACTCAAGGAAATATGCCCTAGAGGCAATAATAAAGTTATTATTTATTTCCTTATATCATGATAAATGTTTATTATTCATGCTAGAATTGTATTAACCGGAAACATAATACATGTGTGAATACATAGACAAACAGAGTGTCACTAGTATGCCTCTACTTGACTAGCTCGTTAATCAAAGATGGTTATGTTTCCTAACCATGAACAAAAAGTTGTTATTTGATTAACGAGGTCACATCATTAGTTGAATGATCTGATTGGCATGACCCATTCCATTAGCTTAGCACCCGATCGTTTAGTATGTTGCTGTTGCTTTCTTCATGACTTATACATGTTCCTATAACTATGAGATTATGCAACTCCCGTTTACCGGAGGAACACTTTGGGTACTACCAAACGTCACAACGTAACTGGGTGATTATAAAGGAGTGCTACAGGTGTCTCCAATGGTAGATGTTGGGTTGGCGTATTTCGAGATTAGGGTTTGTCACTCCGATTGTCGGAGAGGTATCTCTGGGCCCTCTCAGTAATGCACATCACATAAGCCTTGCAAGCACTGCAACTAATATGTTAGTTGTGAGATGATGTATTACAGAACGAGTAAAGAGACTTGCCGGTAACGAGATTGAACTAGGTATTGGATACCGACGATCGAATCTCGGGCAAGTAACATACCGATGACAAAGGGAACAACGTATGTTGTTATGCGGTCTGACCGATAAAGATCTTCGTAGAATATGTTGGAGCCAATATGGGCATCCAGGTCCCGCTATTGGTTATTGACCGGAGACGCGTCTCAGTCATGTCTACATTGTTCTCGAACCGCAGGGTCCGCACGCTTAACGTTACGATGACAGTTATTATGAGTTTATGCATTTTGATGTACCGAAGGTTGTTCGGAGTCCCGGATGAGATCACGGACATGACGAGGAGTCTCGAAATGGTCGAGACATAAAGATTGATATATTGGAAGCCTATGTTTGGGCACCGGAAGCGTTCCGGGTGAAATCGGGATTTTTCCGGATTACCGGGAGGGTTACCGGAACCCCCCGGGAGGTAAATGGGCCTATTGGGCCTTAGTGGAAAAGAGAGAAGAGGCAGCCCACAAGCCTAGCCGGCGCCCCCCCTTTCCCAAGTCCTAATAGGACTAGGAGAGGTGGGCCGGCCCCCTCTTTCTCCTTCCCCCCCAAGAATCCTAGTTGGAATAGGATTGGAGGGGAGGAGTCCTACTCCCGGTGGGAGTAGGACTCCTCCCTGCGCCTCCCTCCTAGCCGGCCGAACCCCCTGCCCCTGGCCTTTATATACGGGGGCAGGGGGCACCCCAAGACACACAACTTGATCCTTGAGATCGTTCCTTAGCCGTGTGCGGTGCCCCCTGCCACCAAATTCCACCTCGATCATACCGTTACAGTGCTTAGGCGAAGCCCTTCGTCGGTAGTACATCAAGATCGTCACCACGCCGTCGTGCTGACGGAACTCTTCCCCGAAGCTTTGCTGGATCGGAGCCCGGGGATCGTCATCGAGCTGAACGTGTGCTAAGAACTCGGAGGTGCCGGAGTAACGGTGCTTGGATCGGTCAGATCGGGAAGAAGACGTACGACTACTTCCTCTACGTTGTGTGATCGCTTCCGCAGTCGGTCTGCGTTGGTACGTAGACAACACTCTCCCCTCTCGTTGCTGTGCATCACCATGATCTTGCGTGTGCGTAGGAAATTTTTTTGAAATTACTGCGTTCCCCAACAGTTTGAGCCCTGATGTGCCTACTCATTCATGCTTGTTTGTCATGCCTGCTATTGCATAGAGTTGTGTCGGGTCTGATTCATCAGGAATGAATTGGAATGGTGATGAACATGTCCTACTGTGTGTGAGCTAAGTGTGTGAACACGATTTGGTAAAGGTAGCGGTGAGAGGCCATGTGGGAGTACATGGTGGGTTGTCTTATTGAAACCATTCTTAGGAACTGAGTTCTGCGTCTGTGATCCATGAACAACTACTACCACTCATTGGGATCCTTAATTGACCCTCTCGGCTTCTTAATCACCCTAGTCCTCTGTCCAGGAGTTGCAACTCGTTTCTGGTGTTTGTAGGATATGTGTTGGCAGCCGTGCGTAGCGCTGACCCCAGGGGTGGGCTATGTTGCGGTAGATACACCATTGCCGGGCATGCCGGGCGCCCGTTTGGTGTCTCGGAACCCTATACACATCGTTCGGGGCCGTATGTGGAAACCTCGGCCGGACTCCCTGCGGATGGAACCTGGATAGGCGATAAACCTGGACTAGAGACTTGAGTGTTTATGTAGGCCGTGGCCGACACCCTCGTTGGGCTTCCGCTTGAAGGTTGCCGAGTACATGTCGTGTTATCATTATCTATTCGAATAGCCGGATTCCTCGGATATGGAAACTTGGACCCCTTGCATAGTTCATAGACAAGTGAAAGTGGATACTCTAAAACTCGCAAGATAAGCGTGAGTGCTATGGATGGCGTTCTCGTAGGGACGCGGGAGCGAATCCACAGTGGTGTATTGATATGGTGAATATGTGGACTCGTGTGCGCCACCTCAAAAGAGTTCCTTGCAATCATAGTTCAGGTTAGCCACTGAGTCAAAGCTGGCTCGCTGCAGTCAAACTCCACCACCCCCTTTGCTGATATTGATGCATATGTAGTTAGTTCTGATGTAAGTCTTGCTGGGTACATTTGTACTCACGTTTGCCAATGTTTTGTTTTTGCAGAGAGACGTCAGTCTTGCTAGTAGTTCCTTGTGGACTTCGACGTTTAACTTGATACCTCAGCTACGATCTTGTGCCCTCGGCAGGATCTGGTAGATAGTCAGGCTTCTCAGCCTTCTTCATTTGTAGTTGTCTGTACTCAGACAAGTTAAGCTGCTGCATGTGCTTTGATTTGTATGCTATGATTGTTGGGTCATGAGACCCATGTTTGTAATATCTCGCTCCTCGCAGCCTAATAAATACTTGAGTCGTAGAGTTATGTTGTGATGCCATGTTGTATTTACACATATCGAGCATATTGTGTGTATGATTGAAATGCTTGGTATGTGTGGGATCTGACAATCTAGTTGTTTATCCTTGGAAGCCTCTCTTATGGGGAAATGTAGTCTAGTGCTGCCATGAGCCATAGTAGTCCACTACAGCCCGGTTCACCGGAGTCCTGCTAGCCCAACACTACTGCTCAGGACACTTGACTAGCCGGCATGTGTTTCACTTTGTTCCTATGTTTGTCCCTTCGGGGAAATGTCACGCGGTGACATCCGGAGTCCTGCCTAGCCTGCTACAGCCCGGGTTCCCGGAGTCCTGTTAGCCCAGTGCTGCAGCCCAGATTCACACGCTGCTGACTGACATGCTCGATGTGATTCATGTATGCCTGTCCCCATAGGTTGGTGCCGCTTTGGTTTCGTGACTAGCCATGTCGGCCCAGGGTCTCTGTCATATGGATGCTAGAGACATTATCATATACGTGAGCCAAAAGGCGTAAACGGTCCCGGGCCAGGTAAGGTGGCACCCGTGGGAATACCATGCGTGAGGCGGCAAAGTAATATGAAGTGTTACATGCTAGATCGGTGTGATTTAGGATCGGGGTCCTGACATAAAACTCGTCTGAAATTCATGAAACTTGGCATGCTATCATGGAGGGGCATCAACATGCCGTGGTAAAAAATTCATCCCAGTTGGGGACGGTTTGGGTATAAGCTTCTCACAAACCAGAGCTTCTCACAACAAGCGTGATGGTTTCGGTAGGGAACGTACCACCTTTGGGGACGAAACGATATCCATTGCGTCTTATTGCTTTCAAAAAAATTCGAGTGTCAACATAGAACAACAACAGTGTTGTGTTCAATTTTGGAATTTTTCGGGGTTCATTTGGACATTTTTATACATTAACTGTGTTTTCCAGGCATTTTATGTGCATAATTAAAATTTGAACTACATGCACATTCTCTAGTGCATATAAACTGGTTGAAAAATCAAATATGTGTCCTTGGGTGCATGCTTAGCTCCCATGCAAGAAATGGGAATGAATTTCAAACACCCGTATGCAAACATCGAGATACCTGGTTTTTAAATTCTAGTAAATCCAAAACTTGTCTGAAATTCATGAAACTTAGCATGCTATCATGGAGCGGCATCAACATGCCGTGGTAAAAAAATTGTCAGCTTCCCTAGGTTTAATTCGGTTTCCCCAGTTGAATTCGGTTTTTAAATATAAAACACTCATCGCAAACGTTTTAGTTAGAACACCCGTATGCAAACCAACAGCTTCCCTAGGAAGCCAAGGGAAAATGTGTCGAGAAGGATTTGCGCAGCTCTTGATCGCAAACGTTTTAGATAGAACACCCGTATGCAAAGTCAGAGCAGCGTAGGATTTGTGCATCCCTTCAACGCAAACGGTTGTTTTGGTTGACCCGTGTGCAACCACGTACAAACAATTTGGTAAGATTTGCATCTTTCATATTTGGTATGTTGCTATTTCTCAAACTGGAAAGATTTACATTTGTTGATCTAGTAACGTTGCCATTTGTCAATCCTTGTAACACTGCATTTGTCAAAATATGTAGCTAGAAATCATTAGCACTATCTAATTTTTGCAACTAAAATTCAGTAATTAAGCATAGCTTGCATTCATAGATTAAGCAGTCGTTATTAATTTATACAAACGGTTCAACTCGATAGCTGAACTAACCAAACTTCTCCCCAATTGTGGCCAACCACGTACTGAAATAGCTAGTTCAACTATATATACTAGCTAATTTTAAGTACGTTGTGCAGTTCAACCACACATCTATAGTCAGATGAACTGAACAAAATAGCCCCCAAATACTACTACTACCACAGAGGGGCTTTGTGCTACTTCCGGCAGCCTCTCCTTTGCCGAGCGTGGTCACCCACTCAGTAAGAGACTAAGGAGGAGGAGGAGGAGCCTACCGACGAGCTGGACAAATGCAATATGGTGTCTTTCGCTGCTGCATGTTCAGCGACGCTCGCCAGCTCGAATGCCCACTGCCGCTCCAGGTGATCCCTCTCGAAGTGGCCGGACTGCTCGTAGGTCTCCTGATTCCTCGCCTCTCCGTCAGCGTGTGTTGCGGCCACGCCTGCGGTAAGGCTCTTTGCGTGCTCGACGAGGCGCTCCTCCTCCTCCCACAGGAACTCGACGTAGTGTGCAAGGTCACTGACGCACATGCGAGCCTCCACCTCCGCCTCTTGCCTTCGCGCCGCGGCGGCTTAGCGGGTGATAATCTCGGTGGTCGACGGTGGGCTGGTGGCCACGGCAGCCGGCGATGGGGTGGCAGCCACGACCACCACTTCCCGCCTTGGGGCCGCAGTGGCGGAGCGGGTGATGGCCATGGTGGCCGGTAGTGGGGTGGCGGCCACGACGGCCACCTCCTGCCTTCGGGCCGCGTCGGCGGAGCGGGAGATGGCCCTGGCTTTCGATGGTGGTGTGGCGGCAACAGCTGCCGATGGGCAGCGGCAGTGCAGCGTGTGGTGGGTGTTCCGCACACACCCAACAGGGACGCCACGCGCACTACACTACGCCGGGGACTCCGCCACTGCCGAGGTGTAGCCTCCCAGCTGGAGCTGTCCTCTGATGACGGCGGAGTGGCTAAGCGACGCCGACGGACCAGTGATGTCGGTGTCAAAACTGGCGGATCTCGGGTAGGGGGTCCCGAACTGTGGGTCTAGGCCAGATGGTAACAGGAGGCAAGGGACACGAAGTTTTACCCAGGTTCGGGCCCTCTTGATGGAGGTAAAACCCTACATCCTGCTTGATTAATATTTATGATATGGGTAGTACAAGAGTAGATCTACCACAAGATCGGAGAGGCTAAACCCTAGAAGCTAGCCTATGGTATGATTGTTGTTCTCTATGTTGTCCTACGGACTAAAACCCTCCGGTTTATATAGACACCGGAGAGGGTTAGGGTTACACAAAGTAGGTTACAATGGTAGGAGATCTACATATCCGTATCGCCAAGCTTGCCTTCCACGCCAAGGAAAGTCCTTTCCGGACATGGGATGAAGTCTTCAATCTTGTATCTTCATAGTCCAGGAGTCCGGCTGAAGGTATAGTCCGGCTATCTGAACACCCCCTAATCTAGGACTCCCTCAGTAGCCCCCGAACCAGGCTTCAATGACGATGAGTCCGGCGCGCAGATTGTCTTCGGCATTGCAAGGCGGGTTCTCCTCCAAATTCCGTGTACCTATTGAATAAAGTCCGATTTCTTGTAAATGTTGCGCTCCTTGGCTTCTACGCCCAATAATGGCCGTTTCCCACGTGTCGAACGAATATGAAAAGTCTGAGTGTTTTTACATCCACGCCTGTAGCCGCGTAAATGAGCCGCCCATTTAAGGGGATGAGGATTTAGATCCAAACCACACCTTCTCCCCTTCGCGAGTGTTCATCAGAGCGCACCCGACAAAGGTCCATTCCACCATGGCCAGCCGTCGCAACTCCTCCTTTCACCCTTCCAGCCCTCAGCCTGGATATTGGGAGAGATGCTCCATCCCGCATAGCGAGCTAGTGACACTCCAGACCAAGGGATTTCTCCCCTTGGCCTATATGGTCCCGGTTCGAGCCGGTCTTGCCATCTATAATGGCGGAGAGCAAGCGGAGAGTGCCCCTAATCCCTCCAAAGGAGAGCGGCTATGCCTTGTCCCTTATTTAATAAGAGGGCTCAGATTTCCAATCCATCCATTTCTCCGGGGGCTCCTGGAGTTCTATGGCCTCCAGCTACACAATCTTACGCCTGCCTCCGTACTGCATATCGCGGGCTTCGTAGCCCTCTGTGAGCTGTTTTTGGCTGTTGAGGCTCATTTCGGGCTGTGGAAAGAGTTAGTCTGCCTTGTGCCCCGTTCTCAAAAGGGGTCAATATATCAAGTGGGCGGAGCCGAAGTGTGGCGCATCGCCGGGACCGGATATCTATCCGGAACCCCAAAGAAGGCGTCCGAGGACTGGCCTTCGGAATGGTTTTACATAGAGGACGTCCCGTTGCCGGATCCTGTCCGGATCGGCCTCCCTGAGTTCGACAGTGCTCCACTAAAGAAGCGCCTAAGTTGGCATCCACGGAGCCCTCAGAGGGAAAGTGACAAGGACGTTCTTTACCTAATGGGTTGGATAAGCTTGTTAGCTCATTCCGGACTGACCATGATTGGGGTCATGGCCGCATGCATCATGCGAGGGGTGCAGCCGCTACAGTATAGAGGCCACCCCATGTGGTACTTCAACGGCGAGGACGACGCCACCCGCTACGGCCGTAAGGGGCCGGATTTGGCTGCGGCTCTAACAAAGACCTTGTCCGCTTTGTACAAGGGAGAAGAGGAGGAATTTCTCCGCGTCGACCCTCAGGGTGGATTTTCTATGTACAATCCCCCAAGCTGGGTAAGTGGTCACATTTTCTTGCCCATCCGTTTTATATTCCCATTGTTAAATTTTCAGTCTAACGACTTCAACGCAGGAACTACGCCAGGCTGTTAAAGAAATAAACAGCCCTCCTCCACAACCCGAGGACCCAGGACGGTCCCTTGACTTGGCTTCTTAAGAGGATCCGGACTTATCTGTGGAGCTAATTGATGGAGTGTTCCATCAATTGAGCAAGGGCAACGCCTTGGTGGCCATTACGGCCGATTACCCAGGGCTAATCCTAGCCTCCCAGGTAACTGAGATTGAAGTCCCAGTACCCTGAATAGGGGTCCATCCTCTCTTGTTTTCAGTTTCCTGATTACAACCGAGCTTTGCAGGGGAGGTTTTTGAGACGGGAGACCGAACCTGCGGCGACAAGCCAACGAGGGGCCGCTGGGCCCCGTAGGCAAAAAAGAGGTGCAGTCCGGACCGAGGTGTCAGCGCAAAGGTATGGCGCACCCCCTTATCCCAGGTGTTATACCTTCAAGGCATATTAACACTCGTGCTCTCTTCAGGACAAAGAGACCTTGCCGGACTATATCCGGAGAGGCTGCCAATCGCGCCTCCACCAGCCAGGCTCCAAAGCCTGGTCCGGAGGAGGAGGCGAACACAAGGCGCGCACCGGACGCTCCTCCGACGGAGGATGTGGACAGGTTGTCTGCCACCAACTCTGAGGTGGAGAGTGCCATAAACCACAGGCGTCGCCGGACAATTCTTCACGACGCTTATTTCTCCCAAGAGGCATTAGATGCCTTCAATTCGGGAGATGCATACCTCCGTGCCACTCAAAATGGTCTAGCCAGAGCCACGGAGCAATATGTAAAAGACATACGGGTAAGAAAATTTTGGTAATTATATAAATGTACCAGTAGCCCCCGAGACTTGAAACAGTTAGAATAACTGATTTAAGGATCATTTATTATGCAGGTTCTTATAGAAAAGAATTCCCTACTGTCCCAGGAGCTGGAAGAGTGCAAAGCCCAACTTGAGGCCGCACTAGCCGCGGCAGGGGAGCCCAAGGAGACCCCCTCAGGTAATATACACTTTGAAAGATAAGTATTTTGCAAAGCACAGCATGGGTGCGAATCTGACAAATGAAATTGCAGATGGCGCCGGATTGAATCCGGAAAGGCAACATCTCCTACGCCGGCTGAAGGCTGGTGAGAAGGTGCTGACAAAGGTGAGGCGGGAGAAGAACGATCTCCAAGATGCCAACACCAAGCTGGGCGTCGACCTGAAAGATATTCGTGCCTAGTTGTCAGACTCCGTTAAGGAGAATCAGCGGCATCGGCGCCACATATTTAGTAAGTGCTGGAACGAACCTTTGAAAAAAAGTTCAGCGGGGAAGTCGACTAACAGAGTAATGTCTGTAGGTGTGCTAACAGGTCGTCCTGTAGAGGAGATGCACGGTTCTACGGGTGACCTTCTTCCCGAGCTCTCGCAACTGCTCGAGCGAGTTCGGCAGGCAATGCAAGGCGTCGCCCAGGCCTTGTGGCCATCCATCTCCATGCCCGAAGGTCTTGGAGAGCTTGCGGAGAAGCTAAAGGGAGCACGGCGGCGCTTCCGATTGTGGAAGATATCGGCTTGCCATCAAGGCGCTAGGGAGGCCTGGGCCATGGTGAAGACGCGGTACACAAAGGCTGACCCCAACCACATGGCCGAGGTCGGTCCTGTGGGGCCTGATGGTAAGGAGATCCCTCTAAGCTTAGTATACGGCCAAGTAGAATTGGCCACAAAGTATTCCCAGCAGGACTGTAAATTAGACAGCCTATTAGATGGTATTGAAGAGGAATACAATCAGTCAGAATGACTATGTAATTTAATTGACATTTATAATGCCTTCTAGCTGGATTGTAGATTGTTTGTCATGGCCGACCTTTTCACTTCAGCCTCGGGACTTGACGGTCCGGAGTGTGTCCGAATTCCCATGCAGTTATATAAGAACCGGGGAATGCATGGAGACCACGTGTAGGGGTCATTAGTGCGTGAACAGACAAGTGCCCGACTAGTTATGTTATATTACATGGTTAGTAAGAAACATCTTCCAGGGAGAATAGTTCCGTTAGGGGTTCCTTTCCCTGGGAGGCATGCCCTAAAGTGCATGCCCATTCTGCGAAAAAGACGCGGGAAAAAGCATCTGGGGGCGCATAAATAAATAAGTGAAAAGATCATCTTTTAGGTCACCGACCAAATATTCCATTAAGAACGCTAGCTTTCGGCTTCACCCAGTCTGAGGTACACATCCGGCTGATCCGGCAATAACACTCGCAGAGTTGCTCCCTTTACTGCCTAGCCAAATAATCGGGAATGTAGGGGTAAGCACAGGAGCCAGGCAACCCAGCTTGGCCAAAAATTAAGTCATATCGATGCATATAATGGTGAAAAAAAGGTACATGCGGAAGTGTAACACATGTGTTGGGCATGAAGCCCGTATAAATAAGCTTCTGTTAAAAGAAGCCCCCAGGTTTAATGAGTGCGAATAGCACGTCATTTGATGAGCCTTTAAAGGCTATAAGAGAAAGGAAGGGGAGAAGGAGAGAAATGTAAGACAACCAGTATATAAAAAATGGACAGAGGAAGCAGACGAACACAGGGTCCAGCGCTAGGCATAGAATCTTCGGGGACGGGCCGCGTTCCATGGGTTCGGCTCGAGTCGGTTATCCGATGCATCTCGTAGGCGGTACGCTCCACCAGTCAGGACTTGGTCAATTATGAAGGGATATTCCCACTTGGGCTTGAGTTTGTCCTTTTTCTTGTCCGGCAAGCGTAGAACTAATTCGCCAAAGTTGTAATTTTTTGCCCGTACTTCTCTACTTTGGTATCTTCGAGCCTGCTGTTGATAGAATGCGGAACGGTCTTTTGCCACGTCACGCTCCTCCTCCAATGCGTCCAAACTATCTTGCCGATCGAGATCGGCTTCTCTTTCTTCGTACATGCGCACTCGAGGTGAGTCATGAATTATGTCGCAAGGCAAAACTGCCTCTGCGCCGTACACCATAAAGAATGGTGTGTATCCGGTGGTGCGATTCAGCGTGGTCCGCAGCCCCCAGAGTACGGAGTCGAGCTCCTCTACCCAGTGCGTGTTAGATTCCTGGAGGGACCGCACTAATCTGGGTTTGATGCCGCTCATGATAAGACCATTTGCACGTTCGACCTGGCCGTTAGTTTCTGGGTGATAGACGGAAGCATAATCAAGCTTGATGCCCATGTTTTTGCACCAAAGTTTTACCTCATCGGCCGTAAAGTTCGTGCCGTTATCCATGATGATGCTATGGGGGACGCCGTAATGGTGTACAACCCCGGATATAAAGTCTATCACCGGTCCGGATTCGGCCGTCTTAACAGGCTTGGCTTCTATCCATTTGGTGAACTTATCCACCATGACCAGTAAGTATTTTTGCTTGTGGGTTCTGCCTTTAAGGGGTCCAACCATGTCAAGCCCCCAGACCGTGAAGGGCCATGTGATGGGGATTGTTTGGAGGGCGGTGGGTGGCATATGGCTTTGGTTTGCAAAGAGCTGGCAACCGACGCATCGTTGGACTAAGTCCTGGGCGTCTGCCCGTGCTGTCGGCCAATAAAAGCCTATACAGAAGGCCTTGCTTACAAGGGACCGAGCTACAGCGTGATGACGCCGAGTCCGGCATGAATTTCAGCCAGGAGGTTCCGCCCTTCCTCTTCGGAGATGCACCTTTGAAGGACTCCGGTAGTGCTTTTCTTATAGAGCTCTCCCTCGTGGACTTTGTAGGCTTTGGATCGCCGCACTATGCAGCGTGCCTCATTTTGGTCCTCGGGGAGTTCCTGCCTAGTAAGGTAGGCGAGGAATGGTTTTGTCCACGGGGCGATGACGGACATTATTACGTGGGCTGAAGGTGTTATATCAGTGGCAGAGCCTCCGATTGTGTCAGAATGTTTGGTGTCGGGCAGTGCGGTTGTGTCCGGGCTGTTATTGTTCGGCTCCCCTTCCCATACTACGGATGGCTTGAACAGCCTTTCCAAGAAGATGTTGGGGGGACTACATCGCGTTTTGCGCCGATGGGTGCCAGGACATCTGCCACCTGATTATTTTCCCGGGCTATATGGTGAAATTCAAGCCCTTCGAACCGAGCTGACATTTTTAGGACGGCGTTGCGGTAAGCTGCCATTTTTGGATCCTTGGCATCGAAGTATCCATTTATTTGGGATATTGCGAGGTTCGAGTCCCCACGCACCTCTAGGCGTTGAATGCCCATGGATACTGCCATCCGGAGACCATGTAAAAGGGCCTCATATTCGGCTGCACTGTTGGAGTCTGTGTACATAATCTGGAGTACGTATTGAACTGTGTCTCCTGTGGGGGACGTCAAAACAACACCGGCCCCTAGTCCAGCCAACATCTTGGAGCCGTCGAAATGCATGATCCAATTTGAATATGTGCCGTACTCTTTAGGGAGTTCGGCCTCCTTCCATACTGCGATGAAGTCGGCCAAAACACTAGTAGAAAACAAGGCTTTGGTCCAGGCCGGGTCAGCCCATTAGTCCCATTTCAGTCCAGAACCGGGACCAATGTGGGCATTGGTCCTGGTTCGTGAGCCCAGGGGCCGGCCGGGCCACGTGGGCCATTGGTCCCGGTTCATCTGGACCTTTTGGTCCCGGTTGGTGGGATGAATCGGGACAATGGGCCTCGCTCCTGGCACACCACCATTGGTCCCGGTTGGTGGCTTGAACCGGGACCAAAGGCTCCCCTTTAGTCCCGGCTCATGTCACCAACCGGGACCAATGAGGTGCCTATATATACCCCTCGCTCGTGAGTAGAGCACCCCAGTGCTCTGTTTTTTTCTGGCCGAGGGGGAGAAGGCTTTGTGGTGCCCGAGCCACACTACTTAAGCTTTCTCCTCTCGAAGCTCGACCTCCAAGCTCCATTTATTGTTTATGAAAATTATGCCGACCAACGTGACATAGATTTTATTTATCTAGGATGTATGTGAATCGGAAATGCCAACCGACCCTATTATCGAGAGGTTAAATTTAGTTGAAGAAGAAAACAATTTGTTGAAGGAAAAAATAAAAAAATTGAGGAGGATAAGATGATATTGGAGTTGCATGTTGCGGATGTCATCGATGATCACAAGATCAAGATGGATGCAATGCACTTGAAGATTAGAAAGATTAGAAAATATGCCATTCATACTGAGGCTTGGTATCATTATGCCATTGGATCAATTGTTACCTTGGTTGCGATTATGATCGCATTTGTTTTCGCATTGAAATGTTTTACATAGTTTCAATGTATGGTTTAATTAATTAGATGCTCTAGAGAGCTATATGTTGTTAGATGAGAACTATGTATAAACTTTGGTTTTAATGTGATGATGAACTTCTATTAATTTGGGGACTTAATTATATATAATGCACGCAGATGAACCGGCAATGGATGTACGGTGACAGACACACCCGCGAGTACATTAAGGGTGTGCATGAGTTTCTCGATGCGGCTGAGGCAAACAAGCAGAATGGTTTTATGTGTTGTCCATGCACTGAATGTGGGAATACGAGGTCTTACTCTAACCGGAAAATCCTTCACTCCCGCCTGCTTTACAAGGGTTTCATGCCACACTATAATGTTTGGACGAGGCACAGAGAAATAGGGGTTATGATGGAAGACGGCGAAGAACAAGACTACGATGACAACTATGTGCCCCCTGAATACGGTGATGCTGCAACGGGGGGAGCTGGTGAAGATCAAGAGGAACCAGACGATGTGCCCAATGATGCTGCAACAGGTGAAGCTGCTGAAGATCAAGAGGAACCAGACGATGTGCCTGATGATGATGATCTCCGCCGGGTCATTGTCGATGAAAGGACGCAATGCATTAGTTAAAAGGAGAAGTTGAAGTTCGATCACATGTTAGAGGATCAGAAAAAGGGGTTATACACCAATTGCAAAGATGGCAACACAAAGCTCGGTACCGTACTAAAATTGCTGTAGTGGAAGGCAGAGAATGCTGTGGCTGACATAGGATTTGAGAAGCTACTGAAAATATTGAAGAAGAAGCTTCCAAAGGATAACGAATTGCCTGATAGTACATACGCAACAAAGAAGGTCGTATGCCCTCTAGGATTGGAGGTGGAGAAGATACATGCATGCCCTAATGACTACATCCTCTACCGCGGTGCATACAAGGATCTGAACGCATGCCCGGTATGCGGTGCATTGCGGTATAAGATCAGACGAGATGACCCTGGTGATGTTGACGGCGAGCCCCCCAGGAAGAGGGTTCCTGCGAAGGTGATGTGGTATGCTCCTATAATACCACGGTTGAAACGTCTGTTCAAAAATGAAGAGCATGCCAAGTTGATGCGATGGCACAGTGAGAACCGAAAGAAAGATGGGAAGTTGAGAGCACCCGCTGATGGGTCGCAGTGGAGAAAAATCGAGAGAAAGTACTGGGATGAGTTTGCAAAGGACCCAAGGAATGTATGGTTTTCTTTAAGCGAGGATGGCATTAATCCTTTCGGGGAGCAGAGCAGCAATCACAGCACCTGGCCCGTGACTCTATGTATGTATAACCTTCCTCCTTGGATGTGCATGAAGCGGAAGTTCATTATGATGCCAGTTCTCATCCAAGGCCCTAAGCAACCCGGCAACGAAATTGATGTGTACCTAAGGCCATTAGTTGAAGAACTTTTACAGCTGTGGAATGAAAATGGTGTATGTACATGGGATGAGCACAGACAGGAGAAATTTAACCTTAAGGCATTGCTGTTCGTGACCATCAACGATTGGCCCGCTCTCAGTAACCTTTCAGGATAGACAAACAAAGGATACCATGCATGCACGCACTGTTTAGATGACACTAAAAGTATATACCTGGACAAATGCAGGAAGAATGTGTACCTGGGCCATCGTCGATTTCTTCCGACCAACCATCAATGTCGAAAGAAAGGCAAGCATTTCAAAGGCGAGGCAGATCACCGGAAGAAGCCCGCCATGCGCACCGGTGATCACGTGCTTGCTATGGTCAATAATTTACACTACGTAATCTTTGGAAAGGGTCCTGGTGGACTAGCTGTTCCGAATGACACTGAGGGACATGCACCCATGTGGAAGAAGAAATCTATATTTTGGGACCTACCCTACTAGAAAGACCTAGAGGTCCGCTCCTCAATCGACGTGATGCACATGACGAAGAACCTTTGCGTGAACCTGCTAGGCTTCTTGGGCGTGTATGGGAAGACAAAAGATACACCTGAGGCACGGGAGGACCTGCAACGTTTGCACGAAAAAGACGCATGCCTCCGAAGCAGTATAAAGGTCCTGCAAGTTACGCTCTTACGAAAGAAGAGAAATAAATCTTCTTTGAATGCCTGCTCAGTATGAAGGTCATGACTGGCTTCTCGTCGAATATAAAGGGAATAATAAATATGCCAGAGAAAAAGTTTCAGAACCTAAAGTCTCATGACTGCCACATGATTATGACGCAACTGCTTCCGGTTGCATTGAGGGGGCTTCTACAGGAAAACGTCCGATTAGCCATTGTGAAGCTATGTGCAATCTCTCGGAAGGTGATCGATCTAGAAATCGTACCAAGGCTAAGGAGTGATGTGGCGCAATGTCTTGTCAGTTTCGAGCTGGTGTTTCCACCCTCCTTCTTCAATATCATGATGCACGTCCTTGTTCATCTAGTCGACGAGATTGTCATCCTGGGGTCCGTATTTCTACACAATATGTTCCCCTTTGAGAGGTTCATGGGAGTCCTAAAGAAATATGTCCGTAATCACGCTAGGCCAGAAGGAAGCATCTCCATGGGCCATCAAACAGAGGATGTTATCGGGTTTTGTGTTGACTTCATTCCTGGCCTTAACAAGATAGGTCTCCCTAAATCGCGGTATGAGGGGAGACTGACTGGAAAAGGCACTCTTGGAAGAGACTCAATAATATGCAGGGACGGATATTCTTGGTCTCAAGCACACTACACAGTTCTAGAGAACTCTACCTTGGTGACCCCGTATGTCGATGAACACAAGAACAGTCTGCGCTCCAAACGCCCGGAGCAGTGCGACGACTGGATTACATGTGAACACATCAGGAATTTCATCGGTTGGTTGGAAACACGTCTCAGAGGTGACAACACTGTTTGTGATGAGTTGTACTTGTTGTCCAGGGGACCATCTTTGACTGTATTGTCTTACAAAGGATACGAGATAAATGGGAATACATTTTACATGATCGCCCAAGATCAAAAGAGCACCAACCAAAACAGCGGTGTCCGCTTCGATGCAGCAACCGAGAGCGGAAAGGATACATATTATGGTTACATAGTGGACATATGGGAACTTGACTACGGACCTGATTTTAAGGTCCCTTTGTTTAAGTGCAAATGGGTCAATCTGTTAGGCGGTGGGGTACTGGTAGACCCACAGTACTGAATGACAACAGTGGATCTGAAAAATCTTGGGTACACTGACGAACCGTTCGTCCTAGCCAATGATGTGGCACAGGTTATCTATGTGAAGGACATGTCTACCAAACCGAGAAAAAGAAAAGATAAGGAAGCGAATACATCATACGATGAGCCAAAGCGCCACATAGTTCTTTCAGGAAAAAGGGACATCCTGGGAGTGGACGGCAAGACAGACATGTCTGAAGATTATGAAAAGTTTCATGAAATTCCTCCCTTCATTGTCAAGGCTGACCCAAGCATCCTGATAAACAATGAATATTATCCATGGTTACGGCGCAATAAGCAAATGACACAAGCGAAGAAAAAGTGAAGACTTTCTCCCGCAACTTTGTAACACACGAACATGCTACCATTGTCTGTTTTGTACATGCACATGCTATGTGGGTGAAATTATGATACCATCCCAACTTTCAACTTTTTCAGAGTTCATTTGAAATGCTTTCATGTCTTATGGTTCGGCCCTCGTAATACCATGACCATTAGTGCCTGGCCCATGCCAACTTTCAACTTTCAACTTTCTAAAACTAATGGCACTAACAGAAAGTTTATAATTTTGCTCCTCGCCCCTGGCCCATGACCATTAGTCCCGGTTTGTGCCACAAACCGGGACTAAAGGGTTGGTCCTCGTTGCGAGCCGAGTTTAGTCCCACCTCGCCAACCGAAGGGGGCTCACACCGGTTTATAAGCCCTTCCCTCTCTGCCTTGTTGAGCTCCTCTCAACGTGAAAATAGATGCCCTAATAGAGAAAAGTTTAACCTAAATTCATAGTGAATTTCTCTGAAATTCATAGCAATTTACTAGGAATTTAGGTTGAATTTTCTGTATAAGCGCATCTATTCTCATTTTTAGTAAGTTAATCACAAACTTGTGATTCAAACAATTTTCAAAGAATTCAAATTTTAACTATTCAAATTTGAAAACTAATGGCACCAACAGAAAGTTTATAATTTCTCTAAAACTAATGGCACTAACAGAAAGTTTATAATTTTGCTAACCTAAAAGCAAACAGAATTGAAAATTAAAGCAAAAAAAAAGAAAATAAATAATGCAAAAAAACAAATCAAAAAAAAACAGGAAAAACTATTTTTATAGTAAAGTTAATCACAAAATCAAATAAATAAAGCAACTAAGAAAACAAAAAAACTAAAAAAGTGTTTTCAAATTTGAAAACTAGTGGCACTACCAGAAAGTTTATAATTTTTCTAAAACTAATGGCACTAACAGAAAGTTTATAATTTTGCTAACCTAAAAGCAAACAAAATTAAAAATTAAAGCAAAAAGCAAAAGAAAATAAATAATGCAAAAAACAAATCCAAAAACAAGAAAAAACTATTTTTATAGTAAAGTTAATCACAAAATAAAATAAATAAAGCAACAAAGAAAACAAAAAAAACTAAAAAAGTGTTGTCAAATTTGAAAACTAATGGCACTAACAGAAAGTTTATAATTTTTCTAAAACTAATGGCACTAACAGAAAGTTCATAATTTTGCTAACCTAAAAGCAAACAGAATTAAAAATTAAAGCAAAAAACAAAAGAAAATAAATAATGCAAAAAACAAATCAAAAAACAGGAAAAAACTATTTTTATAGTAAAGTTAATCAAAAAATAAAATAAATAAAGCAACAAAGAAAACAAAAAAACAAAAAAATTATTTTCAAATTTGAAAACTAATGGCATTAACAAAAAGTTTATAATTTTTCTAAAACTAAAAGCATATAGAATTAAAAAAATAAAGCAAAAAACATAAGAAAATAAATAAAAGCAACAAAAAAACAAAAAAGGCCACCTACTGGGCCACCACGGCCTGAATACGACTAGAAACCCTACCATGGGTCAGGATTCAGGCCCGCAACAGGCCAGTAGGCCCACAGGCATTGCAGTGACAGATTAGGCCCGAAAGCCTGCAGTTGAGAGGAGCTCGGGAGGGTGGGCGCAGCAGCGCTATTAAACCACTCCCGAGCCCTCTCAACTAGCAAGGTGGGACTAAACTTTTGGGCGCGGGGCAGCACAAGGCCATTAGTCCCAGTTGGTCGCACCAACCGGGACTAAAGGGGGCATTGGTCACGGTTGGTGCCACGAACCGTGAGCAATGCCCCCCTTTAGTCCCGGTTGGTGCCACCAACTGGGACCAAAGGCCGCCGCTTCCTGCCCTTTGGGCTGCTGAAAATTGGCATTTGGTCCCGGTTGGTGGCACCAACCGGGACTAAAGGGGGGCATTGGTCACGGTTGGTGTCACGAACCGTGACCAATGCGTCGTCTATATAAGCAAGACTTGTGAAATTTTTTGTTCAGTTCTTCCATCGCGCCCCGACGACGCCGCCAGGCTGCCCCTCTGCGCCTCGCCGTCACCGTCGTCGCCCTGCCTCTGACGCCGTCCCGCGTCGCCCCCACCCCGCGCCGCCCCGACGCCGTCGTCACGCGCCACCCCGCGCCGTCGCGGTCTCTTCGCGCCACCCCGACGCCATCGCGCCCCGACGTCGTCGCCTCTACCTCGTCGTGCCCCAGCTACCCCGCGCCGCCGTCGCCTCTGCCTCGTTGTGGTCTGGGCCGGCACCGCCCCCCTCTTACCCCTTTTTTTGCAAACACATATATGTGTTTTTCCTGCAGATTATATGTATATGTATGAGTATATGTATGAGTATATGATGATGTATGAGTATATGTATGTGCTGAAAAGATAGATTTTTAGAAAAAATACTATTTTTTCTGTTGATGATATGATGATGTTTTTTCATATTTGCATTTTTTCATATATGTATTAATTTTTTAAGTTGTTAGTAGATATCGATTTTAGGTTAGTGCATCTTATCACTGATTTTAGGTTAGTTGATCGATTTAGTGCATTTTATGTTTGTTGCATTTTATGTCTGTTGCATTTTAGGTTAGTGCATTTGTTAAGTGATATTAAGAAAGGAAGGAAAGAAGGATAGGAAAGAAGAAAATAAGAAGAGGAAAGAAAGAACAAGAGGAGAGGAAGAAAAGGAGAAATAAATAAGAAGAAGAAAAAAGAAGAAAAAGAAGAGGAGAAGAAGAAAGGAATAGTGGAGAAGAAGAGAAAATAGAATATTCTATTTTCTCTTCTTCTCCTCTCTTTTTTCTTATTTTTTTCTTCGATCTTCTCCTCTAGCTATTCCTTTCTTTGAGGGTTCTATAGGGTCGAGGGATCGAGGGTCGAGGGTTCCAGGGTCATCTAGGGGTCGAGGGTTCTAGGGTCGTCGAGGGTTCGAGGGGTCGAGGATCGCCGAGGGGTCGAGCGAGAGATTTCCTAGTGTCAAAGTATTGAAGAAATCCATGGCTTCATCATTAGCCGGAAGTAACCAGGGCATGACGAAGTCCTCCAAAGTTATTTTGGAATGGTGTCCTGGATAGGATAATTTGCCTTTTTGTATGAATTTCAGCAAAGGCCTTCCAAATAACGATATTTGGAAGGTTCTTGCTGAACTTTGTACCAAAAAGCGAATTATCCTATCTAGGACTCCGTTCCAAAATAACTTTGGAGAGCTTCGTACCATCATGCACCTGTTACTTTCGCCTAATGATGAAGACATGGTTTTGTTTAATCCTTTGACACTAGGAAACCTCTCGACCACTCGGCGATCCTCTCGAACATGAGAGGAAGAAGAGGATCACCGAGGGGTCGAGGGTTCCAGGGTCGTCGAGGGTTCGAGGGGTCGAGGATCGCCGAGGGGTCAAGAGAGAGATTTCCTAGTGTCAAAGTATTGAAGAAATCCATGGCTTCATCATTAGCCGGAAGTAACCAGGGCATGACGAAGTCCTCCAAAGTTATTTTGGAATGGTGTCCCGGATAGGATAATTTGCCTTTTTGTATGAATTTCAGGAAAGGCCTTCCAAATAACGATATTTGGAAGGTTCTTGCTGAACTTTGTACCAAAAAGCGAATTATCCTATCTAGGACTCCGTTCCAAAATAACTTTGGAGAGCTTCCTACCATCATGCACCTGTTACTTTCGCCTAATGATGAAGACATGGTTTTGTTGAATCCTTTGACACTAGGGAACCTCCCGACCCCTCGGCGATCCTCTCGAACATGAGAGGAAGAAGAGGATAAAAAAAGAAGAGGAAGAAGAAAAAAAAGACAAGAAGAAAGAATAGAGGAGTTCTTCTCCTCTCTTTTTTCTTCTTCTTCCTCTTTTTTATCGGGAACGAGGGTCGTCGAGGGACATATAGATGTAGTGTCGTCGTTGTCTATATATATACCCCCTCCCGATAGCTTCAACACGTGGGGGGGGGTCGAGGCCACTAATTAATATATATGATTCCTTACTATGATTAGGTAGCTAGTTCTACGTTTGGCACTAATATATCCATCTGTCATGTTTGAATAATAATTGCCATGTTGTAAATATTTGTAGAAACTATGGACACCGCCCGAGACTAAGAAAAAGATGCGTTGTTGAGGGACATAATCGCAGAAGGAAGTGATGCCGTCTCGTTGTTTCCCAACGACACCGATGGTCTGGAAGGAGAGGGTGAAGAAGCTGGCTATGGTGACCTAATGCCGGTGCAAGAAGAAGAACATGAGGACGGCTCCGGTGACCCAATGCCGGTGCAAGAAGGAGACCGTGATGACGGCTCTGGTGACTGAACCGAGTCCGGCCAGGTATATATATTAGTTAAGCCTGTGCTGATTAGTTGATTGATGCATTCATTGTTTTGGTATGTACACATATTAATTAAGTCTTTGTTCTTTTTTCTAGCCCTCCGGATCGAGCACACCTTCAGTAAAGAGACGAGGCCTGAAGAAAAAGTTGAGCTCGGATGAAAAGTTTGAGATCATAGCAATCGCGCCCGATGGCCAACCGATTGAACCCCTCCGGACAAAGAGCGCATTTGTTGCTCAGTGCGTGGTTCTGGTTAGGGACAAGATCCCGATAAGCATCCAACAATGGTTTAAGCCGGCTACAGAAGACCCTGAGGTGTCTTATGTCAATGATATGCAGAAAAATGATCTTTGGACTGAGCTGAAGTCAAATTTCAGCCTACCGCCAGAGGATAATCCAGAGAACCCAGTTAAAGAGCAATTAATCAAGTCTTTTGCTCTTAAGAGGATGGCAGAACTATTCAGGAGGTGGAAGAAAGAGCTAAATAAGTTTGTCGAAAATAATGAGACACTAGAATTCAAGGGCAGATATGAGAAGATCAGAGATCACTGGCCCGCATTTGTGGCCCACAAGACATTGGAAAAGAGTAAGAAGATGTCGGCGACAAACAAGCAAAATGCTGCAAAGAAGAAGCTTCACCATCGCACGGGGTCAGGTGGCTACCTCGTAGCCCGGCCTAAGCGGGCCAAGACTGAGAATGATCTGGTTGATAAAGGGATCGAACCAGAGACAATTAGCTGGCCAGACCGTTGCCGGACTTGGTTCTTTGGGGCTGGAGGAAACTTGGACCCTGTTACAGGGAAGTGCATTTGGACGAATGATCAAATGGACATACTAGTCAGGAAGCTTAAGCAGTATATCAAAGCAGCGCAGCAAGGGAGTTCTTTCCAGACAGAGAGAACGACGAGCTCACAATGGCCCTCGGGAATCCTGAGCACCCTGGACGGACACGAGGCACGCCAGGCTCCATTCCGTGGAAGGTTGGGTTTCCGGACATAGGCGGTTACAAATCCCATGAGAGGAGTAAAAAAGTGCAGCAGACCCAAATGCAGGCGCTACAAGCAAGGGTAGACGCGATAGAGGAACGAGAAGCATATCGCAGCAAATGTACTGCCGAAGCTTCCCCCGAAGCTACCCCGCCATCTCAGCGCAGAAGTAGCATGGCTTCCACCGAGCTGCTTCAGCCGGAGCATGCCTTGACGGCTCCTGCCAGCTATCCCGTGGATGCTATCACGGAGTCTCAAAATTGCCACCTTATGATGCAATGGATGAATTTGAAGGTCAAGGCGGCTGTTGGCTCTGTTTATCCTACTGAACCCGGCGCAACTTTTCACCGCCGGCCGATTCCAGAAGGATATGCTAGGGTGATGGTGGATGAAATAACGGAGGGATTTGAGGACCTCCAGCTTGACCACCCTACCGATGAAGGGGAGACTCGGCTGGGGTCTTCTCTGAAGACTCCATGCCTATGGCGGAAGGAGCTCATCAACCTTCCGAACTGGACGCCTCCGCCTCCTCCTCCGACGACAACGAGTCAGGGCACTCCGCCTCCTCCACCGCCTCCTCCTCCGGCGAGTGACAATCAGGGCCCTCGGCAGGCTCCTTCTCCGGCGCGTGGCGGCACTCCGCCTGCGCCGGCGCGCCCGAGAAGCCAGCCTCCTCCTTCTCCGCCTCGTCAGCAAGGGCGGAAGAGACCTGCCGCCACTCCAGCAGCTGCTCCGACGCATTGTAGTCCTTCTCCTCCGCCTCATAAGCAAGTAAAGAAGACGGCCGCTTTGTCTGCTCGGCCGGCGTCTAGTAGTACAACCAGAGGCTGGAGGACATACAGATTCGGTCCTTCTCTAAAGAGTCCACAGAAGTTACCATATGAGAGGACCCCGGAGGAGAACGCGAAGATCGCGCGAACCGAAGTGGATGACTGGTTTCAAGGGTTGAGAGCAAAGAGACATCCACCTCCAGAGAAGAAGGTAGATCCAGTGAAAGTGAAGCGCACTCTGGCTGCCCTGGTAAAACCACCCAAGTCTCCGTCGAAAGGCAACTATGAGCGCATTATTGCAAAGACATGGGCCGAAGCGGAGCGGTCGGGAAGTACAGTCAGTGATCAAAGGCTGAAAGAACGACGAGCAGCTGGGAAACAAATTGCCCAGCTCGGCGAACAAGCGAAGCAATCGTGCCCCCTGCTCAAGGTGCCTAGCGACATTGTCGATCCGAGGATGGTGCCCGGTTATGGCAATGTTGATGATTACCTGCCCGACGATGTACATTATGATCCCATGGAGGTGCAGATACATAGATACGAGTACGGGAAGCCTCTTGTCAAAGATGAAAAATCTTTAACAATGATGATGCAAAGATTACATCATAGGTACTTGAAAATCTGCAGAGAGTCTGGGCGGAGGAGTACTTTGTATGCGAGAGTTAAACCGGAGCATGACCTCGTTGGAATTGAACTGTTGCCTATTCCATTTGAGGAGTTCTATTAGTTTTTCAATCAATTGGCCCTCGATAAAACAACGATCACCTGCTACTTTCTGTAAGTACTACTACTTCTGTCATTAAGTCTCTCTATATAGCTCATCTCTTTCATTGCATGTATTTATAATTATCCTCACTATATTATGCAGATTGAAGATCGCCGAATTGAAGAAAAGACAAATCGGTGATATTGGGTTCGTTAACACATATCTCATAGATGCAACTGAGGTTGAACATCGTCTCGGAGATACCGAGGCCAACTTGCTACGATCATTCAAAAAAATGAAAACAAAGATATAATACTCTTTCCTTACAACTTCAAGTGAGTGTTACTGTCTTGTGCATATTCGGTTTCCCTTATATATTAGTCCAGGTTATAGTAATGTAATTGATGAGTTATCCATGCGTGTGCAGTTTCCACTATATTCTCCTAGAGATTAGGCTTGAGCAGGGAGTAGTAACCGTCTTGGACTCTAAACGAAAAGATCCCCAGGAGTATGCGGACATGACTGAAATCCTCAAGAAGTAAGTTAAATCGATCATTATCCACCATATCAGCAACTTTGTTCATTTCCTGATATCAAGTAATTGTTTTCTTTGTCCGGCAGGGTTTGGAGAAAATTCACCAGAAAAGTTCCGAGACTGCCGAAGGAGCTGGAATTTAGACACCCGAAAGTAAGTACTATAGTAGCATCATCTGCGCATCTCCTAGTGATTCAAGCGCTAGTTTCATCAATACCATTTAGCATTCTTGCTTATCAGTTTGATTGACCTCTATTTCTTGTAAAGTGGTTGTGGCAGGAACAAGGGAATGATTTCTGTGGATACTACGTCTACAAGTCCATCCGCCACACGACCTGTGAGCGGGGCGGGTACTCTGACGAACAATATGAAGTACGTAAATAACAACATTCACAATTTTATTTTATTACCATCATTTGTGTTGAGTTTCATTCATTCATATATATATGTATTGGCCCCCTTCTTCAAATTAGATGTTTCGGAAGCGGGATGAACTCCTAGCACCAGCTCGCATGCGAGCAATTCAAGAGGAATTGGCGGCATTCTTTCTTGACCATGTGATCGCTGAAGACGGAGAATACTATGTGGACCATGAGTCCGTATGATTATATTTTTAAGAGATAATTATTGTATATATGTAGCCGGTAGTGTCGGATAGATATACGAGAACTTGTTGTTCGACCAATCTCTCAGAGAAGGAGAGGTGGTCGATATCACTTCTCTCTGTATGCATATATGTTCATGACGATCTTCTGTTTCCTTCGTTTGCTTACTAGCTAGCTAGCGTGTCTAGTCCTCTCTATACGTACGTATAGTACGTAGCATCGACCAAGCACGGACATAAGAGAGGACACTTCTCTCTATTAATTATAGCTAGCTAACACAATATATTAAACACCTAAATTAACCCCCCAAAACCCCCAACCCCCCCCCCTTCAAAAAAAAACAAAAACCCCAGCCACAGAAATGCTGACGCGTGGATGCCTATTGGTCCCGGTTGGTGCCACCAACCGGGACCAAAGGGTCTCCTGCTTGGGCTCCGCGCATAGGCCACGTGGAGGCCCATCAGTCCCGGTTCTGGATTGAACCGGGACCAAAGGGACAGGGCATTAGTACCTACACTTCAGTCCCGGTTCAGGAACCGGGACTAAAGGCCCTTACGAACCGGGACAACAGGCCCTTTTTCTACCAGTGAAACTTGCAACTTGATGGCTCGCCATGGCTTATAAGTTATGTCGAATGGGAGGAGCTCAATGGCCCATTTTGCAATCCAGCCCGTTGCATCACGGTTGTTTATAATATCGTTAAGTGGTACTTCCGAGGCTACTGTTATTGAACACTCTTGAAAGTAGTGTAGTAGCTTCCGGGATGCCATGAATACCGCGTACGCAATCTTTTGATAATGCGGGTACCGTGATTTGCACGGAGTGAGGACAGTGGACACATAATAGGCTGGCTTTTGAAGGGGGAATTTTTGTCCGTCCGTTTCTCGTTCGACGACGAGCACTGCGCTTACAACCTGATGTGTTGCTGCAATGTACAATAGCATTGGTTCGCCAATGTTTGGTGCGGCTAGGACTGGGTTTGTTGCCAGTTGGCTTTTATTTCGTCGAGTCCGGTCGTGGCTGCATCCATCCATTCGAAGTGTTCGTTGCGCCGAAGGAGGAGGTAAAGGGGTAGGGCCTTTTCTCCCAAGCGGGAGATAAAGCGGCTTAGAGTCGCCACGCATCCGGTTAACTTTTGTATTTGTTTGAGGTCCTTTGGGATATCCAATTGTGACAGAGCTCGGATCTTGGCTAGATTTGCTTCAATTCCTCTACCGGATACAATGAAGCCCAAGAGCTTTCCGGCTGGAACGCCGAAAACGCATTTTTCCGGGTTGAGCTTGATGTCGTATGTTCGGAGGTTATCAAATGTGAGCCTCAAGTAATCTACTAGAGATTCGACATGTCTTGTTTTGATGACCACATCATCTACATATGCCTCCACTGTTTTGCCGATCTGGTTTGCCAGACATGTCTGAATCATGCGCGGATATGTTGCACCGGCATTTTTGAGCCCAAAGGGCATTGTGTTGAAGCAGAATGGGTCGTATGGTGTGATAAAGGCCGTCGCGGCTTGGCCTGATTTTGCCATCTTTATCTGATGGTAGCCGGAATATGCGTCAAGGAAACACAATGAATCGTGTCCTGAAGTAGCGTCGATAATTTGATCGATGCGGGGGAGGGGGAAGGGATCCTTTGGACAAGCCTTGTTAAGGTCTTTAAAATCAACGCACAGGCGCCAGGATTTGTCCTTCTTTGGTACCATCACCAGGTTTGCTAGCCAGTCTGGATGTTTTATATCTCTGATGAATCCAGCCTCCAATAGCTTTGCTAGCTCCTCTCCCATGGCCTGTCTCTTAGGTTCGGAAAAATGCCGAAGAGCTTGTTTGACAGGTTTGAATCCTTTTGGGATATTTAAGCTGTGCTCGGCCAGCCTGCGTGGGATTCCTGGCATGTCTGAAGGGTGCCAGGCAAAAATGTCTCAGTTCTCTCGTAGGAACTCTCACAGTGCGGCTTCTACATCAAGGTTTAACTGTGCCCCGATGGAAACTGTTTTATTGGGGTCCATTGGATGGACCTGGAATTTCACTATTTTGTCCGCCGGTTTAAAGGAGGTGGACTTGGATCTTTTGTCGAGTACCATATCGTCCCTATTCACCGTGGAGCGCAGCGCAGTCAGTTCCTCAGCCGCCAGGGCTTTGGATAGTGCCTCGAGGGCCAGTGCGGCTGTCTTGTTTTCGGCGCGGAGTGCTATGTCCGGATCACTAGCGAGAGTGATGATCCCGTTAGGCCCGGGCATCTTGAGCTTCATGTACCCGTAATGGGGTATTGCTTGGAAGATTGTAAATGCTTCCCGCCCTAGCAGAGCGTGATAACCGCTGCTGAACGGAGCCGCATGGAACGTGACCTCTTCGGACCTGTAATTATCCGGCGTGCCGAACAGCACATCTAGTGTGTTTTTTCCTGTACAACGCGCTTACCAACTGGGGATTATTCCTCTAAAGGTTCTGCTACTTTGCTCAATGCGGTTCCAGTCTATTTCCAGTTTTTGAAGGGTTTCCTCATAAACGAGGTTCAATCTGCTGCCCTCATCCATGAGTACCTTGGTAAGACGAAAGTTGTCCACTATCGGACTGAGGACCAATGCGGCTGGTGCTCGGGCTGTTCGGAATTTAGGTTCATCACTGGCATTAAAGGTAATAGCCGTGTCACTCCATGGGTTTATTGTTGCTACTTGGTAGACTTCGGCAGGGCTGCGGAGTGTTCTTTTTTGCATATTATTTGATGCGAAAGTCTCGAAGACTGTTAATACCGTATTGGTGTCTTTGGGGTGGCTTTCTGTGGCCTCCTGAATTAGGAGGTCTTCGCCAATTTTGGCTACCTGCCGGAGTATCCAACATGCTCTAAGGCTGTGAGTTGGTGTGGTGTCCTCTGTACTGTGAATTTTACAGGGTCCATTAAGCCATCCTTCAAGTATGGTTCCATGCCCTATAGAGGGTTTTTGCTTTTTGGTGTTTGACCCGGGTGTCTGGCGATGATGCATCCTTTTATTTCGGACTGGGTTTGTACTCAGGGCCGGATCGTCCCAAAATTTTATTTCGGTTTTCCAGGCGCTTTCCATCGCACAGTACTTTCGTACAATGGATGCCAATTTAGCGAAGCGTGTAATATCACGGCGACTTATGGCTTTGAGGATTCCCTTGTCCGTCCAATTATTGCAGAAGATTGAGATTGCGTCTTCCTCGCGGCAGTCCCTTATCCTGTTCCTAACCAGGAGGAATCTGGCCCAGTAATGATGTACTGTTTCTTCGGGCTCTTGCCTGATTTGGGATAGATCGCTTATGTTCGGGTGGGTGGGTGGAATTAAATCTGAAGCCTCACCCAATCTGAGGCTCAAAGGCCGAGGAATTTCCGAACTCGAAAATTTGGATTCCTGGATGTTGTCCAATGAATCCAGCCCATCGCCTGACTCTAAGTTCAGGTCTTGAGTGATATCCTCCCCTCCGCGGGTATCCCGCTTGGAGGGATCGGGAATCCGGATGTAGCTAGTCCTTAAGATAGATGAAGGGTCGCCGCACTGTCCCTCTATGTCGGTGTACTAAAGTAGGGGTACCTTAGTATCCCGAACTTGTGCACGGGCAGTCGCAGCGTCCCGCGGCAAGGCTTGCCGGGTGACCGCCAAGATCCTCCACGGTTCCTTTGGGGCCATTCAAGAACAAAGTATCCAAACCAAGGAGACTAGGCCCCGGCAAGAGGAGCTTGCCGGGAAGGAGACAAGACCCCGGCAAGAGGAGCTTGCCGGGGAGGCCAACCAAGGCATCTCAAGGAAACTTGCCGCAGCGTACCATGCGTCCCGGCAAGACCCAGTGAGCGACAAGCTCCTAGATGCGACAAGATAATAACCGCGACAAGGCACTTGCCGCGGCAAGCCTCCACTATGTACCTACGCTCCAGCACATCCACCAACGTGTCGCCCTGGGACCCTTCCAGAGCGCACGTGGCGGAAAGCTGTGCAGCCAGAGGTACACGGTGGCAAGCGGCGATGACAAGATCGCCATCGTGGAAAGCAATGGCGTCCCTAGCGGTCCCTTTCTGCACCCTCTAGGCGACATAGACAGGCATTTAATGCCTTTGTCCCCTGCCATCAGGGTTAGGTATGATAACACTGTTGTAAGCGGTGGCGCCAACCACCACTTCTTTTCCATTTTTACCCTCATCTACGTTCCCACCTGTCCGTGACCCCTTAGACATATAAAAGGAGGCCCATGTGCAATGTAGGGAGGGGGGCGATCATTTTCACGCTCGGTCTCGCTGGCCACCCAAGTGCACTGTAGCATTCATCGCTCCCGAGCAAGAACACAATACAAATCATAGAAGGAGTAGGCTTTTACGCATCCGTGCGGCCCGAACCTGGGTAAACTGATCGTGTGCTCGTGCGTTTTGCCTCGATCTGCTCTTCGTGCTCTCTCCGCCCCCTGCCGAACCGAAAGGGGCCTCGGTCCGCCATGGTCCCATAGGTGTCCGAGGGATCAGTTACCCCTGACATCTTTGGCGCGCCAGGGAGGGGGTGCGTCGAGGCTGTGTGAACCTGATCCGGCGTTCGCACGAGCCGAATCTTCATCATCTTCATCAACATGCCACCGAAGAAGAAGATTTCGGAGGCAGCTGCTCCATCCGCGCCACACCCACCGTCGCCGGAGCGAACGACTGGTGGAGTGGACGCCGGTGGAAGAACGGGCGCCGACGAGGAGGCTCATGGTGCTACCAGGTCCAAGGACAAGACTGCGCTGCACATCGGGGGCGCGGTCGGCTCCCACAACGACCGAGCGCACTCCAAGACCTCGGCGTCCGTACACGCACCGCGCCCATCTCAGGAGGCGCAGGACCAGCAGCGTCATGGTACTCATGGTACCATACGTTTGCTAGGCCAAGATCAAGCTGGCGGATCCCGGAGTGCTCAAGACCAGCATGCACGCCAACATGCTGGCGCGAGCGTGGCACGGTCGCTTGGACGAGATATTGCTCCTTCTAACGTAGTTAGAAGTCCGAGCATATCCCGTTCCTCGCACCGTTCGCCGCCGCCGCCCGCCACTCCGGCAGAAGCTTTGGCACGAGCTCAACTGCTGTTAGATTACCCTCCAGCGGCGGACAAGATCGACGACTGGAGGGCCACTATCCAGAGTCTCATCGGCTTCGCCAACGGCGACAACCCACGGCAGCCCAGCACATCGCAGCCGCGGCAAGTCAGTCAGGCGCGAGTCGGTGGCGACAAGACCGGTGAGGGCGCAACCACTGTGCACTCTCCGCCTCGGAGGCCAAGATCGCCGACTCGTCAGATCCACCATGACAGCGACTCCACCGTGTCATCAGATCCGCGAGCTCGTCGCGATCAGCGCCAAGTTCTTCATGAACGACAGCAAGAAGACGCTCGAACACGCATCGAGCGCCGAAGAGAAGCGCGGCGTCAATCACACCTGCGCGCTGGGCCTTCTGTTGACATGCATGCGCCCGGAGAACCAGGTGACTTGCCGTACGCGGTAGGTTGCCCTGCGTTTACCCGTGAGCTGCGGCAAGTCCAGTGGCCCAGCCAGAAGCATTTCAAGCCAGACGTACCGGAGAAGTACGACGGCAAGTCGCACCCGTCGGAGTTCCTCAGCATCTACACCATTGCGGTGCAAGCTGCCGGGGGCGAGACGACAAGGTCCTTGCCAACTACTTCGCGCTGGTGCTCAAGCTCGAAGTCAGGTCCTAGCTCATGCACTTGCCGGACAACTCCATATCCTCTTGGGCGGACTTGTGCCATCAGTTTGTCGGCGCCTTTATGGGCGGCCACAAACCACATGGCCAATAGAGTGATCTCCACCTGCTTGCCCAGAAGGAAGGGGAGCCCCTGCGCAAGTATATCCGGAGATTCAGCCATGTACAACGCAACATCCCAGACATCCACCCTGCCGCGGTTATCAGCGCGTTCCATCAGAATGTGCATAACCACAGAATGCGGGAGGAGATGGCGATGAGTAGGATCAGAGACGTCAGCGAGCTGTACGCCCTGGCCGACAAGTGTGCACGCGCTGAAGAAGGGAGGAAACTCCCCGGAGAGAATACTGGAGCAGGAGAATCTGACAGCGAAGATGCTGCCCCGGCAAAGAAAAACCGGAGGTGCAACAGGAAGAAGAAAGGCAAAGAGGAACTAGTCGTTGAGCAGTCTGGCAACGACGGTGGCGCCAAGCAAGCCAAAGTTGGTAGCTCCGGCAAGGAGGTTGCCGCGTGCACCAACTGCCAAGCTGTGGCGGCCGCCGACAAGCAGGACGGCTCCGACAAGCAGTACTGCAAGATCCACCGCACCAAGGGCCATGATCTCCAGAGCTGCAAGAAGGTCGAGCAGCTTGTCCAGCAACAAAAAGCTGAGTACGAGCGGCGCGACAAGGAGAGAGCCCAAGGAGGCGGTGGAGAGGCCGGCAAGAAGCACGCTGGCCGGGGAGGACGCCGCGGCAAGGCCAAGCAGCGGCAAGGAGACAGACCTCCCCACGGCCGCGACAAGGATGAAGACGAAGATGACGATGAGGACATGGATGATGTCGAGAACAGTGAACAGGAGTTTCAGAAAGCTACAGAAGTTTTGTGTGTTGACGGTAACGCTTCTCTGCATACTTCTCACCGCCAGCTCAAACAGTGGGCGCGGGAAGTCAATGCGGCAGAACCACCTGTCGAATCGCGCAAACTTCTGAAATGGTCCAGCACACCTATCATCTTTGACATTGAGGACCACCCTGATCGCATAACTGCGGTCGGGTGCTTGCCGCTGTTGGTTTCGCCAACTATACGCAACCTCAAGGTCACTAAGATGTTAGTTGACGGCGGGGCCGGCTTAAATCTGATCTCCTCCACTGTACTCCAGAAACTACGGATCCCTGACAGCGAGCTCGAAGAGACTGGCACATTCCAAGGAATTAACCCTGGAAGGAGCAAGCCGAAGGGGAAGGTCACGTTGCCGGTAACGTTTGGCAGCGAGATGAACTTCAGGACTGAGAGGGTCACTTTTGACGTTGCCGATTTTACATTGCCTTACAATGGGATACTTGGCCGTCCAGCGCTCGCCAAGTTCATGGCAGCCTCTCATTATGCATATAACATGCTCAAGATGCCAGGCCCGATAAGCGTCATCTCTGTCCCTGGAGACAAGAAGGACGCTCTTATCTGCGCCGACAAGATCTACCGGGAAGCAGCTGCTGCAACAGATCGTAAGACACTTGCCGCTGAAGCTCCCGGGGGGAAGAAGAAGACCAAGTCCGGCAAGAGCTCTGATGCCCACTCCGGCAAGCGCACCTCCTCGGAGTGCTGCGCTGCCGTCGAGGAAGCACCATCGAGCTCCACCGGCAAGTGTAAGAAGGCGATGGCAGCTCCACCACATACCAAGAAGGTGTCCGCCAAGGAGGACGGCACTGGTGGTACCTTCACCATCAGTGCCACGCTTGACCCTAAATAGGAAAGCGCGCTCGTTGCTTTCCTGCGGGGGAATGTTGACGTGTTTGCATGGCAGCCCTCTGACATCCCCGGTGTTCCCAGGAAAGTAATTGAGCACCATCTTGTCGTTTGTCCTCATGCGCGGCCCGTCGAGCAGAAGGTCAGGAAACAAGCAGTGGAGCGCCAAGAGTTCATAGTAGAAGAAATCAAGAAGTTGGAAGCAGCAGGCCTTGTCAGAGGAGTGCTCCATCCCACGTGGTTGGCCAATCCTGTAGTCGTGCGCAAGGCGAATGGAAAATGGAGGCTTTGTATTGACTTTATTGATGTTAATAAAGCTTGTCCCAAAGATCCATTTCCCTTGCCGCGCATTGACCAGATTGTTGACTCCACAGCCGGATGTGATTTGCTTTCATTTCTTGACGCATATTCAGGATACCATCAGATCTTCATGGCAGAAGAGGATGAGGAGAAAACCGCATTCATTACTCCATGTGGCACGTACTGTTTCATACAGATGCCTTTCAGATTAAAGAATGCCGGTTCAACATTTGCAAGAGTAGTACATGTCGCTCTGAAGCCGCAAATACACAGAAATGTGGAGGCCTACATGGATGATATAGTGGTCAAGATCAAGGACAGGGCAACTCTGATCCAAGATTTAGAAGAGACTTTTGCAAATCTGCGCAAGATCAACCTCAAGCTCAACCCCGAGAAGTGTGTGTTTGGAGTCCCTTCCGGCAAGCTTCTCGGGTTCTTTGTGTCCCAGCGAGGAATTGAAGCCAATCCCGACAAGATCAAGGCCATCGAGCAGATCGAAGGACCAAAACGCGTCAAGGATGTATGGAAGCTTGCCGGTTGCGTGGCTGCTCTCAGTAGGTTTATCTCTCGGTCTGCTGAGCGCGCCCTGCCATTTTTCAAAATTTTGAAAAGGCAGGTCCAATGAAATGGACTCCGGAAGCAGAGGCTGCGCTGCAGGACTTGAAGAGATACCTGTCCTCCACTCCGACACTTGTCGCACCTAAGTCGCAAGAGAAGTTGCTGCTGTACATAGCGGCAACCAATCAAGTGGTTAGTGCTGCGTTAGTAGCGGAGAGGGAGGCAGATGACGAGCCAGCAACCGCGGCAAGCACATCCAGCGACAAGCAGGGGGCTTCCCCAGCAAGCTCTGGTCCCGACAAGCATGGATCTGCGCAGATGCAAGAGGAGATACAGAAGAAGATGGTGCAGCGCCCAGTTTACTTTGTCAGTTCCCTTTTGCAGGGGGCTAGGTCAAGATACTCTGGTGTGCAGAAGTTGCTTTTCGGCCTTCTCATGGCCTCGAGAAAGCTGCGCCATTACTTCCAAGCACATGAGATCACAGTTGTCACTCGCTTTCCGCCGAAGAGGATATTGCAAAATCCAGAAGCAACAGGCAGGATTGTTGAGTGGGCACTGGAACTATCAAGCTTTGGCCTCAAATTTGAGAGTACATCAACAATCCAAAGCAGAGCATTGGCAGAGTTCATAGCAGAGTGGACACCAACTCCAGATGAAGAAATTCCGGAGACGAGCATCCCCGTCAAGGAGGCGAGCAAAGAGTGGCTCATGTACTTTGATGGTGCCTTCTCGCTGCAAGGCGCCGGTGCTGGCGTGCTGCTTGTAGCACCCACTGGAGAGCACCTCAAGTACATAGTCCAGATGCACTTTCCCAAGGAGCAAGCGACAAACAATAATGCAGAGTATGAAGGCTTGCTTGCCGGTCTCAGGATCACGGCAGAACTTGGGATTAAGAAGCTCATTGTCAGGGGTGACTCGCAGCTTGTCGTCCGCCAAGTGAACAAGAATTACCAGAGTCCTTTGATGGAAGCCTATGTTGACGAAGTGAGAAAGCTAGAAGAGCACTTTGACGGCCTGCAGATGGAGCATGTCCCAAGGGCTCAGAATGACATTGCCGATGGCCTGTCGAAGTGCGCCGCACTTAAGTTACCTGTGGAACCAGGGATCTTTGTGCTCAAACTAACTCAGCCGTCCGTAACACCATCAACTGGACAGAGCAAGAAGAGGAAGTTGATTTCTGGCGACTATTTTCTGGCAGAGCTTCCCGAAGCCACCGCCAAGAAGGTCCCCAAGATCAACACCAAGAATGCTGAGGAGCAGTCTGCTCCGGCAAGCCCTAGGGTTTGTACCGTTGAAGCAGACACTCCCGACAAGTTCTGCTCCGGCAAGCTTGCCGGGGAACGTCAAGCTCCGGCAGAGCCGCAGGCTCTTGCCGTACAAGCGGATCTTCCCGCAGCAGCAGATGTGCCTTTAGTCCTTGTTGTCGAGCCACAGGCTCCAACATGGGCGCAGCAGATTGTCCGTTTCCTTTAGACAGGAGAACTTCCCGAAGAGCAAGAAGATGCGGAAAGAGTAGCCTGGCAGTCTAGTATGTATCAGTTTGTCGATAACACACTGTGCAGAAGAAGACTCAATAGTGTGAAATTGAAGTGTATTCCCCGGGAAGATGGACAAAAGCTGTTGGCAGAGATACATGGAGGCATATGTGGTCACCACTTTGGCGCAAGAGCCCTTGTCGGAAAAGCATTCTGGCAAGGCTTCTTCTGGCCGACAGCCCTCCAGGATGCAACTGCACAAGTAACCAAGTGTGAAGCGTGCCAGTTTCATTCCAAGCAAATACACCAGCCAGCTCAAGCTCTCCAGGCAATCCCTTTATCCTGGCCATTTTCGGTCTGGGGGCTCGACATCCTCGGCCCCTTTCCCCGAGCTGTCGGGGGCTTTGAGTACTTGTGCGTTGCAATCGACAAGTTCACAAAGTGGCCGGAAGTGGAACCAGTGAGGAAGGTGATAGCACAGTCAGCAGTCAAGTTCTTCAGGTCGATTGTTTGCCATTTCGGGATCCCTAACAGGATAATCACCGACAACGGTACGCAATTTACAAGCCGCACCTTCATGCAATACGTCCAAGATCTTGGCGCTAAGGTCTGCTTTGCTTCTGTTGCTCACCCGAGAAGCAACGGTCAAGCGGAGAGGGAAAATGCTGAAGTGCTGTGCGGGCTCAAGACCAGAACTTTCGACAGGCTGCACAAGTGCAGAAGAAACTGGATCGAGGAGCTGCCGGTGGTTCTTTGGTCGATCAGGATGACGCCAAATCGAGCCACTGGCCAGACACCTTTCGCTCTAGTCTATGGAGCAGAGGCAGTTCTCCCCACGGAACTCGTATACGGGTTGCCTCGAGTGCTCGCTTATGATGAGCTTGAGCAAGAGCAGCTGCGACAAGACGACGCGCTGCTCCTTGAGGAAGACCGTCTTCAGGCTGCTGTGCGAGCTGCTCGCTACCAGCAAGCTTTGCGCCGCTACCATAGACGCAAAGTTAATGCCAGAAGTCTCGAGGAAGGCGACCTTGTTCTTCGGCGCGTTCAGTCCGCCAAGAATTCAAACAAGTTGACGCCGAAGTGGGAAGGCCCTTACCGGGTGAAACGAGTCACTAGGCCTGGCGCTGTCCCCCTGGAGACCGAAGATGGCATCCCAGTGAGCAACTCCTGGAATATTGAGCATCTTCGCAAGTTTTACCCGTAGGGCACGGTTGCCGGAACCCGTTCCGGCAACCACCTTTTGTACAAGTCTTGCCGCTGTTGCATGTAATCCTTTGTACAAAGCCGGGCGCAGATCCCGTGCGTAAATATCATGTGCTCAGCACACCTTGTCGATTTCATCCTTTTCAAATTTTGCATGTATTATCTGACATTTTGTGCAGCACTTACACCCGGTAAGCAATAACGAGCCTTAAAGCTCCATATTGTTATTTCGTCCTCTTTCTTTTTCGCAAGGAAAAGGAGGTTCCCTCGCGCACAAGTTTGCCGGGGGGGAGGCAGGAGATACGGTATGGACCAGGCGTCGTTCAAGAAGGTTTCGCCTTGCAGGGAAGCAAGTAACAAAAAAGATAAGTTGCCAAAGTCTGAGCAATCAGATTTCCTTTAAATTTTTAACTTATTTTCCTTGAACGACCGTGCTTTGTATGGAAAACCTGTGCGCGGAGGAACCAACTCGTAGCTAGTTGCGCCCTTACTGTTGTTTCGAGTCCGCTCAACAACTTAAGTGAGCTGCGACTAGCCGCGACAAGGTTTCTTGTCGGCTGCGGCACCGCCAGCAGGCTGCTGACGTTCCGCACTCAACGCTCGCAGCAAAGGTGCCTGCGCCGGCAAGTTCCCTAAAAGCATAGGGTAGAAACATACAAAGGAAAGAGTCAAGTGAAGGAAATAACATAGCAATTACTACCCAGGATAGAGTATATTACAAAATAACTTGTCGCAGCTCTAACAGACTGTTTTTCATAACATGATTAATAGCGACAAGGAAAGAAGAAGATGGATGGCCTAGTCTACGCGGTCACCTTCGACCCTCCTTATTCCGCTCACCCTGTCCACAATAGGTGCGACAAGGGCCTTTAGCTCCTCCAGATCAGCATCTGGCGGCAAGCTTCGGAGGACGTTGGTGAGGCGGAGGCCTGGGTTGCGGAAGGCCACCTTCATTAGCACCTTCTGGAGAGCTCCCGCGCAAATCTTGTGCGACTCGTCGGCAAGCTGCTTTGGGATCTGCTCCCTGAGTCGCTGAAGCGCCGTCGCCACGCCTTTGAAGAACAGAGTAAGCTTGGCGCTGGGTTGGAGGTTCTCGTCGGAGGAGTACCTGAGATCCACCATCCCCAATTGCGCCAGCTCCTTGTCGACGTCTGCGGCGACGTTCACCAGACCCTCCGTCCAATGCTCCACGTTCTCCGACAAGGTCTTCTGGGCGGCAGCAGCACTCGCCAGCATCACCTTGCCGGCCTCGACTTCTTCCTTCAAGGCCGTCTCCTGCTCCTTGGCACCATCCAGAGATTTCGTCAGAGCCGCCAGTTTCACTTCGAGATCAGCGTTGGAGTTCTTGGCGGCATCCAGTTCCTTGCCTTTCTCGGTGAGAAGGACCTGCAGCTCCGAGTAGCTGTTGGCGTCCTTCTCCCTCTCAAGCTTGAGCGCAGCAAGCTCGTCGCCGCTCGCCTTGAGGCCCGCCTCCAGCTGCACCACATTCAGCTCCAGCTCAGTCTTGGCGGCCTCGGCAGCTGCGGGGGCGTCCTCGGCTTGCTTGAGGGCTCCGCCAACTGCTCGCTCGCGCGCGGCAAGCTCCTCCTCGTGGCTGTCGAGGTGGACCTTCCACTGCGCCAAGTCACCCTCCTACGAAGACAACTTCTCCGTGGCAAGACGTTGGCGCTCTTCGACGTCGGCCTTCTCGAGGAGGAAGTCCTGCTGTGCTTTGGCTAGATCTTCCCGCTCCTTTGCCAGGGAGCGGAGAGCTTCCTGATTGGCACCCCGGAGCTCCTCCGCGCGCTTCTCGATATCAGCCCCGGCCTTCGCGACGAGCGCTTCGCGGGACTCCAGTTTGGCTTGCCGGGCGCGGTAGAGTGCCACCAGCTTCCGCAGCAGACGCTCCTCTTCGGGTTCACTGCTGCTGCTGCTTGGCGCGTCGACCAGCTTCAGCCCGGCGGAGGCAAGCACCTCTCCGTCAAGCATCTCCCCCTCGACCGGCGCCCTGGAGCTTGACGCCCAGGGGAGGTTGATGAAGATGTCGTCGTCGGCCTTCAGGTAGACGCCAGGCTGGGGCTCCTCGGAGCCTGGCACGGCGGCAGCGACGGAGGAGTCGGTGGTCGGAGCAGCGCCTGGCGCTGCTGTGGCCTCCAGGTCGTCAGTACGACCGCCAGACTCCCCGCCCGCTTCCACGGCGGCAGCCCTGGCGGCCTCCTCGCCGGCGCCGGCTGCTTCCTCAGCGGCGACTTCAGTCTCCATCGGCTCTGCAGCAGATGGATCTGATGGCCGGAAGAGGGGAGAAAATTCAAGCAAAATTCGAGCAAAATCCAAGAGAAAGGTCAAGAAGATGAAGAAGCCAAGGGGAGTTTTGAAGCAAAGGAAGTTACCCGTGCCAGGGTCTGCAGCTATGGTCTCCGTCACCAGGGGATCGCTGACGCAGTCCCTTGCCGGAGATCCCTCCCTCGCCGGGGGCTCCTCCCTTGTCGGAGCCTCCTCCCTTGACGGAGAGCTCTCCCTTGCCGGAGACCTCTCCCTCGCCGGAGGGCTCTCCCTTGGCGCTTCGGGAGCGGCCTCCAGGCTCTCCTGGTGAGGCTGCTCTGCTCCTGCACAAGTCAACAAATAAGTATCAGCAAAGCAAGGATCTTCGTGCGTTCCCGACAGCGGAAAACGAACAAGACACTTACGCTGGGGGCTGCTCTGAAGATCAGCCGCCGGGCCCGGCAAGTTTGTCTCGGGCACGTCCCCTGCTGACGCGGTGGGCTCGTCCTCGATGACAATCACCGGAGCCTTGGCCCTCTTTGCCGCTCTCTGAGCCAGAGTCCTGAAAAGGAACAGATACAGAGAAAAGCAAATGAGACACAAGACAAGAAACAACAAAGATTGAAGAACTGCAAGTACAATAAGAAGAACTTACTCTTCTTCTTCTTCTTCCTCGTCGGAGCTGAACACGGAGAAGTCAAAATCCGGCTCGCGTCCGGCGCGCGAAGGTGGAGGAGTAGGCTCCCTTGGTAGCTTGGTGGGAGCAGAAGCGGCAGTCCGGGAAGACCCAGCTCCAGTTGAAGCAGCAGCATGGGGCGCTCCCGCGGCAACGGTGCTTGCCGCGGTGGAGCGCGTCGTGCGGCGCGGCGACTGTCGGCCCGCATGCCGCCTCGCCGCATCCCCGACCTTGCGGAGACGCCTTCTTGGTGGGGACGGAGACGCTGCTGGCGACGTGCTGTCTGAAGACGAAGTAGAGGAGGAGTCGATCTCCAACGAGCCGCTCGCATCCTCGGCGGGCTCGCTCGGCTCGGCATCACGTCCGGGAAGATCTTCCTTGCCGGCAAGCTCCTCTTGCCAGGCAAGCTCTTTCTTGCTGGAGATTTCCTCTCGCTCGGCATGATTTTCCGCCTCTGCTGCCGCTGCCTCCTCCAAGGTAAACCCGAACTCGCCTGCCGCTGCGGCTGCCGCCGCCTCTTCCAACCTGGTGGCTATGTACGCCAACTCCGCCTCGGTGGTGTCACGGATGAGGCCGTCCTTCTTGTCGGCGCGGATTGGCACCTCTACCAGGTTGTCGAAGAACTGCTGCATGACCTCGTCTTCGGGCTCTTGCCAAGTGGGCACGAGTCTGTGCGAGTCGCATAGCGGCATCATCGCCCTGATGCGGTCGAGCGCAGAATTGTTGCACAACGGGACGACGCCCTGCGGCAACCTAAAGACTTCGGGGTGATCTGAATCATACTTGAAGAGCTCCTGCAGTATTCGGTTGAGCTCAAGGACAGTGAAATTGTAGTTGAGGCCCGGGCGCAGCCTCATCATATCTGTCGCGTTCTTGAAATCCCAGGCAGGCCTCCTCCGTTCCTGCAGGGGGGCGATGCGGCGGCGAAGAAAGTCTGCGCCAACAGCGCCTACAGTGAGTCCGGCAAGCCTTAGGCGCTGGATCCTGGTGACGGCAATCTTCAGCCTGCTGTCTTCCGGGGCCACGTCGCTCCAGTCACTGCCGCGTACTGCTGCTACTTGGCGCCGGGCGGTGAACGGCTGCGGGCTCTCCTCAACAATCCAGCACCAATCTGCCCTCCACTCCTCCCACTTGCCGCGGAACTCGCCCTCCAGATACGAATCCTTCTTGCCGGTCGTAGAAACCCAGGCAATTCCGCCGGACAAGGGCTCTCCTCTCTCTACCCGGGGAATGAAGAAATGGCAGAAAAGAGCTACGTTTGGGTGGACTCCGACAAAATTTTCGCAAAGGTGTGCGAAAACTGCCATGGTGAGGACAGCGTTGGGGGTGAAATCAAGGAGGCAAAGGCCATATGTGTTCATGATATCACAGAAGAACTCGGAAAAGGGCGGGCAGAGCCCGCAGTAGAAGAATACGGCAAAGAAGGGGTACCCGCCCGGAGCCGTCGCGTGAGCAGCGGCCGGGAGCACCTTGGTCCGCGGGTGAGCTCGCGTCTCCGTCGCCCAGAAGAGGTAATAGTACTCCCGCAGCTCCTTCGCGCCGAGCTTGGGGGGGGAGATGGCTCGCTCCTTCCGCAGCGCCGCAAGCCACTACGCCTCGGTCGACTTCACAGCTTTCCCCTTGTCGGCTTTTGGAGCCATGGCGAATGTGGTGGAGGAGGCCGACGGCGTTGGTGGTGCTGGTGGTGATGGGGGGGGCAGGACGCTGCTCTCTTGCTGCTTTGAGAAGACGGAGGCGGAGCGGAGTTTTCTGAGATTGGAATGGGGCGAGTGGGCGCACTACCCCCGCTTCCCCTTGCTTATAAAGGGGGAGATGGCGGACATTCCGCCTTTCCTAATAAACAAACCGCCAACGATCTCTCCCACGATGCCGCGTTCCACGCGTGCCGTGCGGGGATGGCGCGGTGGATGCGGAGTGTGATACGGCGTAACCTAGGCCGCGCGTGCCCGTGCACTGTTTTGGCCTGGCCCAACAGCGCTCGGCACCGTGTATGGCCCAGGCCCGGGGGGCTCCTGTCGGTGTACTAAAGTAGGGGTACCTTAGTATCCCGAACTTGTGCACGGGCAGTCGCAGCGTCCCGCGGCAAGGCTTGCCGAGTGACCGCCAAGATCCTCCACGGTTCCTTTGGGGCCATTCAAGAACAAAGTATCCAAACCATGGAGACAAGGCCCCGGCAAGAGGAGCTTGCCGGGAAGGAGAGAAGACCCCGGCAAGAGGAGCTTGCCGGGGAGGCCAACCAAGGCATCTCAAGGAAACTTGCCGCAGCGCACCATGCATCCCAGCAAGACCCAGTGAGCGACAAGCTCCTGGACGCGACAAGATAATAACCGCGGCAAGGCACTTGCCGCGGCAAGCCTCCACTATGTACCTGCGCTCCAGCACATCCACCAACGTGTCGCCCTGGGACCCTTCCAGAGCGCACGTGGCGGAAAGCTGTGCAGCCAGAGGTACATGGTGGCAAGCGGCAATGACAAGATCGCCATCGTGGCAAGCAATGGCATCCCTAGCAGTCCCTTTCTGCACCGTCTAGGCGACACAGACAGGCATTTAATGCCTTTGTCCCCTGCCGTCAGGGTTAGGTACGATAACACTGTTGTAAGCGGTGGCGCCAACCACCACTTCTTTTCCATTTTTACCCTCATCTATGTTGCCACCTGTCGGTGACCCCTTAGACATATAAAAGGAGGCCCATGTGCAACGTAGGGAGGGGGGCGATCATTCTCACGCTTGGTCTCGCTAGACACCCAAGTGTACTGTAGCATTCATCGCTCCCGAGCAAGAACACAATACAAATTAAAGCAGGAGTAGGGTTTTACGCATCCGTAAGGCCCGAACCTGGGTAAACTGATCGCGTGCTCGTGCGTTTTGCCTCGATCTGCTCTTCGTGCTCTCTCCGCCCCCTGCCGAACCGAAAGGGGCCTCGGTCCGCCGTGGTCCCATAGGTGTCCGAGGGATCAGTCACCCCCGACACTCTACCACGGCAACGTGATGGGTGACCTGGGGAGAGTTAATCTCTCTCAGATCGGGTTTAGGCCCAATCTGGTCGTAATCAGTAGCGAGTCCCAGGGCGGCGATGCGATCCAAGAGCTCGTTTATGGAGGAGAGCTCCAGTGGATCTAACTTCTCGGCGAGTTCTAAGCTGACATGAAGATTGTTTTCGATGGCTCGAGAGGTCATCGTCGGCGCAGAAGCCGAACAAGCGGTCATAAGAAACCACCTAGCCGGAGGGTTTGGCCGACAGCCAAAGCTCCCTTAGCAACGGTGCCGTCTTTAAAGACGGGGCGAGGCATCCTTCTTGATGGCGACGACACAGAGGAACTCTCAATGAAAGCACCAATGTCGGTGTCAAAACCGGCGGATCTCGGGTAGGGGGTCCCGAACTGTGCGTCTAGGCTAGATAGTAACAGGAGGCAAGGGACACGAAGTTTTACCCAAGTTCGGGCCCTCTTGATGGAGGTAAAACCCTACGTCTTGCTTGATTAATATTGATGATATGGGTAGTACAAGAGTAGATCTACCACGAGATCGGAGAGGCTAAACCCTAGAAGCTAGCGTATGGTATGATTGTTGTTCTCTATGTTGTCGTACGGACTAGAACCCTCCGGTTTATATAGACACCGGAGAGGGCTAGGGTTACACAGAGTCGGTTACAATGGTAGGAGATCTACATATCCGTATCGCCAAGCTTGCCTTCCACGCCAAGGAAAGTCCCTTCCAGACACGGGACGAAGTCTTCAATCTTGTATCTTCATAGTCCAGGAGTTCGGCTGAAGGTATAGTCCGGCTATCCGAACACCCCCTAATCTAGGACTCCCTCAAGTGCCATTGGTGACTGTGGGAGAAGCAGGCGCGATAAGCTACAGGGAGGGAGGGGAAATGCGACGTAGGACTCGCTGGCCATGAGGGTTTTTATAGCAGGCCTATAAGCATTTGGATTTTGGGGGATTTCACCGAGTCAGGCGGGAAGCTTGCGTGGGAACCTGTGAGGTTGTGCTGGAACAGGCTCACCGACGATTCATTGGCGCCACCGTTTGGCCAAAAGAATGATCCCATGCGCTGCGCAAGCTTGCGCTGTAAGCCTTCTGCGGGAGTGGGGTGACAAGACGTGCGAGAGGACACGTTTAATAAAAAAGGTTTACGATTTAATTACCTACTATACCCCGTCCTGGTTTATAAGTAAGATTTAACTAATAAATTACGAATGCATGTCGCCAAAGATAATATCGTTGGAGTGGTATTTGAACATAGTTTCCAACTATACCATTTTTCTAACAAGCATTAACTCTGTTTTGGTTAAATTTAAGGTTATATACCAGCAAGTGTTTGCACGCAACACACACGGCTTACTCCATCACAAACATCTCGGATGGATCAACTATATGCCACGTATCGCAGACACAACTCTAATCCGATTCGTGCTTGATGTCTCCGACATCGCTCGCACAGTTCGTCTTATTTGCCACGTATCACTGTGTCGTCCTCTGCTCGCGTACCTCGGCAAGCTCTGGTCACCGTTAGGCACTGCGGCGCGCTCTGTCGCATCCGTTGGCGCGCTCTTCTCACGTCCGTCAGCGCGCTCGGCTTGTGGCAGCTTTTCCTTGTGCATTCAACTGCTATATGCATATATATATATATATATATTGTTGATCGTCATTGAGGCGACCGCGAAGCGATCTGCTCGCGTCCCTCCGCGCGCGCTCTGCCAGCGGTTGGGCGTGCGCACGATCACGTCGGGGCCCCCATATGCATGCGGCTGCGCTGCGCGCGTTCCTACGCAATGCAGTTACGTGCGGTACGATGGAATTACATGCTGCAAATTAGAACTACCATCAGGGCCTGCTCATATTCCTGGCCGTCCGGCTTCCCCTTTAATTCCCGCAGCCATTATAACCTTAGTCTCCTCAACCTTTCGATCGCGCCCCACAACACAACAAGCACACCCACGACGACACATGGAGAGGGGATTTCCAGCGGCGCTCCAATGGAGTTCGGAGAGCATAGAGTGGAGACCCACGCGAGGGAGACGGATCTCTAGGTGGTGTACACCATCGACCCGGTCGTGGTGGATGACTACATCAACAGCATTGAGCAGTTGCTTGCTGGAGACAAGTACAAGGTGGTCAGCATCGACCTCTGGTACACCATCGGTCGTCCCGGCATAGATCAGAAGGTTGTCGTGGCCCAGTTGTGCGTGCGCCATCATGTCTTCATCTACCACTACTGCATGGCCACAGAGCCTTGCGACCGTTTGAACAGGTTTGTCAACATCACCGACTACAAGTTCGCCACGGTGGAAACCAAAGATGATGTAAATGTGCTCAGTGTTACAGGCTTGGCCTGCAAGAACCTTGTCGAAATCCATGACCACTACAGGGTCTGGGGAAGCACAAACAAGGACTCCCTGGTCGAACTCACCTCGGCCATCATCAACCCCTACTACGAAAAGATGAAGCAGGATGCCCAGAGAACAAGCCCCCTATCCTGGCACGGGGACTGGATGCGGCAACTGGAAGAACCTCACCTCAGGTTCGTGGCCAAGAGTGTGTACACATGCTACGAGATGCACAGCCGGATCGTTGACATGAGGAAGTGCCTCGTTACCCAAATCGACGAGCCCGGATCGAGCCACAAGTAGAGAAAGCATCACAAGAAGTAGATGGTGAACAGATGATCGTTTATGCTAGTTAATCATGCATGTAATATATAGTTTACTTTATTGGTGTGTGGAAATGTCATGTCCGTAGTTGCCACCTATGTAATTATGCATGTAATAGTTTACTTTGGTGTGTGCAAATGCCATGGTTGTAGTAGCCACATATGTACGTGGATGTTTGATTTGATTATGCAATATATATATATATATATATATATATATGGGTCGCGCTATTCGTTACCCTAGGTGAGGAATAGTTATTCTTCACCCCCCTCTATTTTACCATCAGTACACCGTAATTTTACGTTCCATAAGTTTTGTCTTATTTCTGACGCAAAAAGAGACCGTAAGAAAATATATAATCGCCGTAAAAAATATTTTATGTTATGTAAAATTACAAATGTAAAAACATAGTGTAAAATACACATAAACTGTAAATTTTCTTGTCTTATGACCTATATTTTTATTTTCTTATGTCAAATTTTACGTAGTGAATCAATAGGAATGTAACTATTTGAATTCCAAACGTAATTTAATTATGACATGATCGTAAGATTATCTCGGGTGAAGAATAACACTATATATATATATATATGTTGTTGTTGTTGTTGTTGTTCTGTATATAATCACATCGGACAGCACACACGTCTCATTAGCAGCAACCATCTGCGTTATTATTGATATTCATACACATTTCTGATTACGGACCTGTTTGCCGCGTATCACACACATCTTGTTAAGTTGAACCGTTTTTGTTCTCATGTCTCAACGCAAACAGTTCATCTGAGTGAACCGCATTGTGACGCCCCGTATGTAACTTGACATATTTGTATTCAAACTCTTGCCATTTCCGACACTAAGTTATGATATTTCCTCGTTGTCGGGTTTTTGTCTTCGTGTTGCTTTTGTCTTTGTCATGAATCTCATATCATGTCATCATGTGCATTACATTTGCGTATGTGTTCGTCTCATGCATCCGAGTATTTTCCTCGTTGTCCGTTTTGCATTCCGGCGCTCCTATGTCCTCCGGTGTCCCTATCTACCTCTTTTCGTGTGCGGGTGTTAAACGTTCTCGGATTGGACCGAGACTTGCCAAGTGGCCTTGGTTTACTACCGGTAGACCGCCTGTCAAGTTTCGTGCCATTTGGACTTCGTTTGATACTCCAACGGTTAACTGAGGAACCGAAAAGGCCTCGTGTGTGTTGCAGCCCAACACCCCTCCAAAGTGGCCCAAAACCCACCTAAAGCCCCTCCATCATCTAGAACGTTCGATCACGATCGCGTGGCCGAAAACCGTGCTCAATTTGGAGGCTTGCCTATAAAAAGGCACTCCTCCCTGAAATTTTGGATCATTCCTACCCTAAACCCTAGTCCCGCTCCTCTCCGCGCGCCGGACGTGTCCGGTCCGTGCCGGACGCCTCGCCACCGCCATCCGCGCCCAACCGGGGGCCGCCACGTGGCACCGGCCGCCTCCCTCCGCCTCCCTCCACCGCCAGCCGCGAAGCCCACGCCCCCCCCCCCCCGAAGGCCATCTCCGCCGCCGCCGCAACCCTAGCCGTCCCGCGCCCCGGACGCCGCACCCCACCGCCTCCCACACCGCCGCCCGCCGACGGTGCCGACCTCGCCGCCTCGCCCCACGCCGGCGCCCCTCCGCCCTCGCTCATCCACCACGGCCACCTCGCCGCCCGGCGCCGGCGACTGCCCCGGCGACCTCTCCTTCCTCCTCCTTGACCTCGACTCCAGCCGGCCCCATCCTCTCCGGCAAGTCCTTCGGCCAGCTACAGTGATTCCGGCGAACTTCGAAGAACGCGCCCGATCCAGATCTGGATCCAAAACTAGGGTTGACTTTTGCCCTAATCCTAGTTATTTTTAGCATTATTCATCATGCCATAACTCTGCATCCATGGCTCCGTTTTGGGCGTGTAGCATATCAAATTGTTCGCCTCGATGAGTACTCAATTTCATTCCATTGCACCATATTCATTTGAGCTCATCTTGATGCCCTAAATGCTGTTGCAAGAGTGCTAGTTTATATTAGTTTTAGATTCTTATCAGTATTTGGACATTTGTCATTTTTGCCATGTTTAATGTCTGCCACCTATGAACTTGAGCCCTTCATGTGTTTTGAAGTATGACATGCCATCTTTACAGGGGTGTATGCCATGTATTTTTTTGATCTCTGTGGTGACTAGCACAAACATGCAAAGTAGCTCTCGTGATGTTGCTGTTTTCAGGGACTTAGAAATCTTCTAAGTCTTTGTTCTGTCAATATTTTTATGCCATGTATTCTTGTTGCTACAGAGTGATCCATGCCTCTTTCGAGCATGATCAGTAAGGATGTTTTGTAGATATTGTTGTGCTATATCCATCCATGTATTTGCTTGGAATTATGGAGCACCCTAGCTTGACTCAGTTGAGCTCTACTTTTGCTATAAAATGTTCCTGGCAGAATGTTTACGTGTTAAGCATTTTTGCCGATGTTGTTGTAGTTGATCCGTGCATGCTATGAGGTTGTTCTTGCCATGTTTAGCTTCTATGCCATGTCTACCTGCTGGGTGTATGCTTAGTTTGTCATGCAATGCCTTGTGGTGAGTGCATCGAGCTCGTAAACATGCCTACATAATATCTGTTTTGCCATGTTCCAGTTTTCTACTAAGTCTGAATCTGTTAACAATAATTGCTATGTTCACTTGGTTGCCGTTGTATTTTCTGATCCCTTTTGGCTTATGGTCAGTAAGGGACTTTTGTTGTATGCTTTGATTAGCTTCATGACATGCCCTGCTTTGCCATGATATGTTCCTGTAGCATGTTGCTATCTTGCTCTAAACATTGCTTCCTGATGTTAAATTCATGACATGTTAATTTCACTAAGTCTGTAACCTGTTATCTTTTGCACTTTTGCCATGCTTGTTTGAACCTGCTATTGAGTGAATTAGCCGTAGCTCAGTGTCCATCTTTTGTCAAGCATCTTGAGTGGATACCTTGTATGCATTTTGTTGTTATGTTAGAGTGCAGTAGCTTGTTGTTCTTGATGCATTTAGATGGCCTCGTGTTGTTAATTGCAGATCGGTGCAATATTTGTTTTGCTTGCCATTTGTAAACCGCGCATCCGATTCCGGTGATCTTTATATCGATTTCGACCGAAATCAACTCATCTTTCCAGTGGCACTCTTGGTTTTCCAAGTTGAGGCCAGGTTCAATCTTTCCTTTCCGAAACATGCATATGCATCGCATATCGCATCCCGCATATCATGCCATGTTTTGCATCATTGTTGCTTGTGCATTGCACGTGGTTGATTGTGTCTCCATTTTCTTGTGTTCTTGCTTGGGTAGAGCCGGTAGACGAGTACGTGAACAAGGAACCCGGTGAGTACGCCTACGAGGATCAAGCTAATGTCAACTCGAAGAACTTTGCAGGCAAGATGACCATACCCTCGAAAGCACTTCTATCTTTGTCTCCTTTTGCTATGCCTGTGCTGCGATACCTACCACTTGCTTATCATGCCTCCCATATTGCCATGTCAAACCTCTAACCCTCCTTCTCCTAGCAAACGGTTGTTTGGCTATGTTACCGCTTTGCTCAGCCCCTCTTATAGCGTTGCTAGTTGCAGGTGAAGATTGGAGTTTGTTCCTTGTTGGAACATGTTCATTGTTGGGATATCATTATTATATCTTGTCTATTTTAGTGCATCTATATACTTGGTAAAGGGTGGAAGGCTCGGCGTTATGCCTGGTGTTTTGTTCCACTCTTGCCGCCCTAGTTTCCGTCATACTGGTGTTATGTTCCTTGATTTTGCGTCCTTACACGGTTGGGTTATAATGGGAACCCTTCGACAGTTCGCCTTGAATAAAACTCCTCCAGCAATGCCCAACCTTGGTTTTACCATTTGCCTCCTAGCCTTTTCCCTTGGGTTTCATGGACTCAAGGGTCATCTTTATTTTTAAACCCCCTGGGCCAATGCTCCTCTGAGTGTTGGTCCGAAATGGGCAGCCTGTGGGGCCACCTCGGGGCAACTCGAGGGTTGGTTTTACTAGTAGCTTGACCTATCTGGCGTGCCCTGAGAACGAGATACGTGCGACTCCTATCGGGATTTGTCGGCACATCGGGCGACTTTGCTAGTTTAGTTTTACCATTGTCGAGATGTCTTGTAACCTAGATTCCGAGTCTGATCGGATTGTCTTGGGAGAAGGAATATCCTTCATTGACCATGAGAGCTTGTGATGGGCTAAGTTGGGACACCCCTACAGGGATTTGAACTTTCGAAAACCATGCCCGCGCTTATGGGCAGATGGGAATTTGTTAATGTCTGGTTGTAGAAAACCTTAAACTTAACTCAATTAAAATGAATCAACAGAGTGGGTGGCCGTGATGGTCTCTTTTCGGCGGAGTCCGGGAAGAGAATACGGTCTCGAGTTATGCTTGAACGTAGGTTGTTCTAGGATCACTTCTTGATCATAGTTCATCGATCGTGCCTTTGCCTTCTCTTCTCACTCTCATTTGCGTATGTTAGCCACCATACATGCTAGTGCTTGCTGCCGCTGCACCTCATACCTTTTCCCTACCTGTAAGCTTAAATAGTCTTGATCGCGAGGATGTGAGATTGCTCAGTCCCCGTGACTCACATATTACTTCGAAAACCAGATGCAGGGACCGATGATACCGCTCCAGGAGATTCGACTGACCTCAAGTGGGAGTTCGATGTGGACTCAGGACGATACTACGTTTCCTTTCTAGACGGTCAGTAGTGGAGCCCAGTTGGGGCGATCGGGGACTTTGTTGCATATTGGGGTTGTCTTTATTTTCGTTCCGTAGTCGGACCTTGATTGTATCTGGATGAATGTAGTGATATTTATGCTTACAATGGGTTGTGTGAAGATTACCCCACTTGCGGCATTGCTTACAATGCGGTTATGCCTCTAAGTGGTGCTTCGACACGTGGGAGATATAGCCGCATCGTGGGCGTTACACGCATGCCGTATATCGCACACACCTTGATAGGCTGACCGTTTCTTTTGTGTTGCCTAATCACAAACAGTTCATCCGAGTAAACTGTATGTTTATATCACACACACCTCCATCTGGCTGCCCATTTCTTTTGTTCCTCCTCATCGCAAAAAACTAATTGAACTGAACGGTATGCCTTGCATCGCACACGCAACTAAAATCTGAACCGTGTTTGATGGCTCCGCCATCGCAAATGTTTTGCACCTTTTTATTGGGGTTTTTACACCACCATTTGCAATTATGGCATCACACACAGTTCATCAAAGGGCCTCTGATCGTAGTGTCGCGTTAGCAGCAACCTGCAGTAGTGTTTGTTCCGGTTCTCTATTAAAAGGAGGCCTTGATATCCGTTAGTTTCCAATATGGACCCCACTGCCATGGGAGGCTAGGAAAAAAGATGTCATGTAAGTTCTTTTAATAAAGCACGTATGACTATTCACGGAATACATGCCTACATTATATCGATGAACTGGAGCTAGTGTCGTATCGCCCTAGGTTATAACTGTCTCATGATGAATAACATCCAACAAGTCATCGATCCAATGCCTACGAATTTATTCTTATAGATCTTGCTGTGTTACTATTGCTATCATCGCTGTTACACTTGCTACAAATTACTGTTATCACTGTTACTGTTACCGTTACTGTTGTCACTACTATCAAAACTATCAAACTACTTTTCTACTAATCACTTTGCTATAGATAATTAATCTCCAGGTGTGGTTGAATTAACAACTCAGCTACTGATACCTTCAAATATTCTTTGGCTCCCCTTGTGTCGAATCTATAAATTTGGGTTGAATACTTTACCCTCAAAAACTATTGCGATCCCCTATACTTGTGGGTATCATGCCCCCCCCCTTTCCTTCTCTCCTTCTTCTTCCCTTTTCCCCCTCCGGCAATTAAGGAAGGGGGGCGAATAGGGGAGGACCCCAAGTAGGATTCGGCCTACTTGGGGCACCCCTGGCTGCCTCTCCTCCCCTCCAACCTATATATATGTGCGCAGGGGCGCCTAGGACACAGAACATCAATTGTTAGCCGTGTGCGCCCCCCCCCCCCCCTCCAAAGTTTACACCCCCGTACATAGTTTTGTTGTTCTTAGGCAAAGCCCTACGAGAATCACTTCACGATCACCATCAGCACATCGTCGTGCTAACAGAACTCATCTACTACCTCAACACCTTGATAGATCAAGAAGGTGAGGGACGTCACTAAGCTGAATGTGTGCAGAACTCGAAGGTGCCGCACGTTCGGTGCTTGATCGGTCAGAGCTAGAAGAAGTTCGACTACATCAACCGCGTTGTCAAACACTTCCGCTTTTGGTCTACGAGGGTACGTAGACACACTCTCCCCCTCGTTTCATTGCATCTCCTAGATAGATCTTGCCCGAGCGTAGGAAATTTTTGAGATTGCATGCTACATTTCCAAATAGTGGCATCCAAGGCAGGTCAATGCATAGATGATATGCACGAGTAGAACACAAAGAGTTGTGGGCGGTGATCGTCATACTGCTTACCACCAATGTCTTATTTTGATTCGGTAGTATTGTTGGATGACGCGGCCCGGACCAACCTTGCATGACCACGTTCATGAGACTGGTTCCACCGACAGAAATGCAACTAGTTTTGCTGAAAGCTGGCTGGCGGGTGTCTGTTTCTCCTAATTTAGTTGAATCGAATTTGTCTGCGGCCGGTCCTTGTTGAAGGTTAAAACAGCAAACTTGATATATCATAGTTGTGGTTTTGATCCATAGGTAAGAACGGTTCTTGCTAGAAGCCCGTAGCAGCCACATAAAACTTTCAACAACAATGTAGAGGACGTCTAACTTGTTTTTGCAGGGCATGTTGTGATGTGATATGGTCAAGACATGATGTGATAAAAGTTATTGTATGAGATGATCATGTTTTGTAAGATATCTGACAACTGGCAGGAGCCTTATGGTTGTCTCTTTATTGTATGAAATGCAAACACCATTTAATTGATTTACTTTATCACTATGTGTTACCGATAGTTGTAGAAGCAATTGTTGGTGAGACGACCACGGCACTACAATGGAGATCAAGGTGTCGAACCGGTGGCGATGGAGATCATGACGATGCTTTGGATATGGAGATCAAAAGCACAAGATGATAATGGCCATATCATGTCACATATTTTGATTGCATGTGATGTTTATCTTATTATGCATCTTAGTTTTCTTAGTACGGCGGTAGCATTATAAGATGATCCCTTAACTAAAATTTCAAGGTATAAGTGTTCTCCCTAAGTGTGCACCATTGCGATAGTTCGTCGTGTTGAGACACCACGTGATGAGAGGGTGTGATAGACTCTACATTCACATACAACGGGTGCAAGACAGTTTTGCACATGCGGAATACTCAGGTTAAACATGACGAGCCTGCCATGTGCAGACATGGCCTTGGAACACTGGAGACCGAAAGATCGAACGTGAATCATATAGTAGAGATGTTCACCATTGACAACTACTCCATCTCACATAATGATCGGACATGGTTTAGTTGATTTGGATCCCGTATCACTTAGATGACTTGAGAGATGTCTATCTAAGTGGGAGTTCTTAAGTAATTTGATTAATTGAACTTAATTTATCATGAACTTAGTCCTAATAGTATTTGCATATCTATGTTGTAGATCAATGGCTCGTGCTATCGTTCCCTTGAATTTTAATGCGTTCCTAGAGAAAACTACACGGACTAGGTCCGTAACTTGGGGATTATCCTCATTGCTGCTAGGGATGAAAATGGAATGGAAAGTTTCCACTTTTCCGGAGCAAAAATGGAAACGGATGGGAAATACAGAAACAAAAATGGAAATTTGAAAAATGAAAATGGAAATCGAATTCTTTATGCGGCAACGGAAACAAAAATGGAACACAGTTTTCTGATGGAACAGACATGGAAACGGAACTTTCTGTTGTCATGAATATGGAATTCCCGTTTCTACTATAGGTCCATGACTGCTTTGTAGCCCAACTACCAAACAACATACAATGACAAAATGATTAGAATGATCAGAATGGATCATTTGAGGACCAAATTTTACTACCACACACGTACTCAACTAGACCCTACATGGAATTGTCATGTATTACTACAACACTGCCCTATATTGCTAACATAACCATATTATTTTGTAACCATGTTAACAAATATATAACAAATGTTTTTGTCTTTATTTCTCTATGATTCAAGGGGGTTTTAAGTTCAAGTCAAAGTATAGTTTTGTTCCATGTCCACTCTGTATTTGCTCCATGTCTGTTTTCCGTACTATATATTTCCATATTCGTTTCCGGGGTTTCTATATGCATTTCTGCTTCTGCAAAAAAATATGAAAACAAATATGGTAGCAGCCAGTTCCATCCGTTTCCGCGTCGTTTTCATCCCTAATTGCTGCACAGAAGAATTATGTCCTTGATGCACCGCTAGGTGAAAGGCCTACTGTAGGAGCAGATGCTGATGTTATGAACGTCTGGCAAGCTTGATCTGATGACTACTCGATAGTTTAATGTGCCATGCTTTACGGCTTTGAATCCGGACTTCAAAGATATTTTGAACGTCATGGACCATATGAGATGTTCCAGAGTTGAAGTTAATATTTCAAGCAAATGCCCGAGTTGAGAGATATGACGTCTCCAACAAGTTCTATAGCTGCAAGATGGAGGAGAACAGTTCTGGCAGTGAACACATACTCGAAATGTCTGGGTATCATAATCACTTGACTCAGCTGGGATTTAATCTCCCAGATGATAGTGTTATTGACAGAGTTCTTCAATCACTTCCACCAAGCTACAAAGGTTTTGTGATGAACTATAGTATGCAAGGGATGGATAAGACAATTCCCGAGCTCTTTGCAATGCTCAAAGCTGCGTATGTAGAAATCGAGAAGGAGCATCAAGTGTTGATGGTTAACAAGACCACTAGTTTCAAGAAAAAGGGCAAGGGAAAAAAGGGGAACTTCAAGAAGAATGGCAAGCAAGTTGCCACTCTTGGGAAGAAACCCAAAGCTAGACCCAACCCTGAAACTAAGTGCTTCTACTGCAAAGGGGCTGGTCACTGGAAGTGGAACTACCCCAAGTATTTTGCGGATAAGAATGATGGCAAAGTGAACAAATGTATATTTGATATACATGTTATTGATGTGTACCTTACTAATGATCATAGTAGCGCCTGGGTATTTGAACTAGTTCGGTTGCTCATATTTGTAACTCGAAATAGGGGCTACGGATTAAACGAAGATTGTCTAAGGACGAGGTGATGATGCGCGTCAGGAATGGTTACAAGGTCGATGTGATCACCATCGGCACACTACCTCTACATATACCTTCGGGATTAGTTTTAGACCCGAACAATTGCTATTTGGTGCCAACGTTAAGCATGACCATTATATCTGGATCTTTTCTAGTGCGAGACGGTTATTCATTTAAGTCAGAGAATAATGGTTGTTCTATTTATATGAGCAATATCTTTTATGGTCATGCACCCTTGAAGAGTGGTCTACTTTTATTGAATCTCAATTGTGGTGATACACATATTCATAATATTTATGCCAAAAGATGCAAAGTTGAGACTGATAGTGCAACATATTTGTGGCACTGCCGTTTAGGTCATATTGGTGTAAAGCACATGAAAAAACTCCATGCATATGGGATTTTTGAATCACTTGATTACGAATCATTTGATACTTGCGAGCCATGCCTCATGGGCAAGATGACTAAAACTCCATTCTCCGGAACAATGGAGCGAGTTAAAGACTTATTGGAAATAATACATACCGATGTATGCGGTCCAACAAGTGTTGAGGCTCGTGACAGGTATCATTATTTTCTGACCTTCACAGTTGATTTAAGAAGATATGGGTATATCTACTTAAGGAAACACAAGTATGAAACATTTGAAAAGTTCAAAGAATTTCAGAGTGAAGTGGAGAATCATAGTAACAAGAAAATAAAGTTTCTACGATCAGATCGTGGAGGCGAATATTTGAGTTACGAGTTTGGCCTTCATTTAAAACAATGTGGAATAGTTTTACAACTCATGCCACCTGGAACACCATAGCGTAATGGTGTGTACGTACGTCGTAACCGTACTTTATTAGGATCTATGATGTCCCTTACCAACTTACACTGGTACAACGACGTCCTAAACAAAAGGTTTAAAACCCCTTTCCACGACGGCATTTGGACCCGTCGCCAAGTGAGTGTGGGCGATAGGGGGTCCTTCCCACATGACCCAGAAATCATCGGGGATAGGCCCTCATGGGACCCAGGCTGGGGCCATGTGTGATCAGGCGAGGCATGGAAACCTAATCATTTCCGTAGGTATGTACATCCCACACGGTTCACCGTGTGCGTTCGATTTATTCGGTTTACATGGTTCGATTTATATGGTTTTTCAGTTTGTACGGTATTAATACTTCGGTAAATATGGTATGAAATTAAAATACGGTTCGGCTTCGGTATATACCAAATTATTTCGGTATGGTTTCGGTATATACCATAAAAACCAAAGTTGACGCGAATTTGGAAATGACGTAATAATAATTAGCAAATCTATGACTCAAAACACATACTATTCTACACAAATAGTATATGACTATATATATAAGTATATATGCATGCATTGATTCATCTGCTGATGGTTATGGACATGCTTAGCATTTTAAAAATAGAAAAATGACTATGTTACAAGAAACAATTACGTGCTTAGTAGTGCATTTGACTCATGTACAAGAAAAATGACAACTTGTATGGTTGTTCATCTCAAGAAATATAAATTTATTTTTTACTTTGGTTTATTCGGTTAACCGTTTGGTTTTCCGGTATATACCATAAAAACCAAGTTCAAATCGGTATGAAAAGTTCATACCATACCGAAACCAGAAACCATAAAAACCATAAAATTGGTTCGGTTCGGTTTATTTTCGGTATGGTTTTTCGGTTCGGTTTTTAAAAGCACAGAGTGACACACCGTGAATCCCAGAAATCATTTTCGTAGGTATGTAGATCCCACATGGTGAATCCCAGAAATCATTTTCGTAGGTATGTACATCCCACACGGTGAATCCCAGAAATCATTTCCGTAGGTATGTTCATCCCACACGATGAATCCCAGAAATCATTTCCGTAGGTATGTACATCCCACACGGTGAATCCCAGAAAATCATTTCCGTAGGTATGTACATCCCACACAGTTCTTTGTGTGGAAACGTGTGTGCAAGGTGGCCTAACGCAAACAGTTCACTGCCGGAAGCCGTGTGTGATAGTTAGTTGATCGAACACACCTACTTTCTAGAAACCGTGCGGGTTGTTTGAGTTCATCGCCAACGGTGTTGTCTGAGTAACAGTTTGCAATAGAAAACCCCAATAAGCAGGGTGATTAGCCTATTATTGATAACCCATGTACTAATCAAACTGATATTTCTTATAAAACATGCCAGATATTTCATATACGTATAAAAGCAACCAGGATTTCATAATTGAATTACATCAGATAGCTTCGGCACTCAGTTATGCCATTACACAATAGCACCAAGTTTCACCTACAGCATGAAAAACCTTTGGATCATACACGGTAAATAGACAGATGAATCTCATCTGGGAAACTGCAGAAGCGGAAGGCAAATATTGAGCCTTTAGTGATGTTCAATGTCCTTGCAACTTTAGGCCAGTGGCTATGGATAATTGTCCGCCCAACCTTCATCCTCTTTAGCAAGACTTCAATATTGTGCCGTGGGTGTTGAAGGAATACCTTCCTCGCCTCTTGACCATTGATACTTCTCCAACGTATCTATAATTTTTGATTGCTCCATGCTATATTATCTACTGTTTTGAATGTTTATGGGCTTTATTATACACTTTTATATCATTTTTGGGACTAACCTATTAACCCAGAGCCCAGTGCCAGTTTCTGTTTTTACCCTGTTTTAGGGTTTCGAAGAAAAGGAAAATCAAACGGAGTCCAATTGACCTGAAACTTCACGGAACTCATTTTCGGAAGGAAAGAAGCCTAGAAGACTTGGAGTGCACGTCAGGGGATCTGCGAGGAGGTCACGAGGCAGGGGGCGCCCACCCCCTGGGCGCGCCCTCCACCCTCGTGATCCCCTCGTGGCACCCCTGACGTACTTCTTCCTCCTATATATCTCCATATACCCTAAAAACATCCGTGGACAGAATAGATCGGGAGTTCCGCCGCCAGAAGCCTCCGTAGCCACCGAAAACCAATCTAGACGCATTCCGGCTCCCTGCCAGAGGGGGTAATCCTTCTCTCGTGGCCATCTTCATCATCCCGGTGCTCTCCATGTCGAGGAGGGAGTAGTTCTCCCTCGGGGCTCAGGGTATGTACCAGTAGCTATGTGTTTGATCTCTCTCTGTCTCTCTCGTGTTCTTGAGGTGATACGATCTTGATGTATCGCGATCTTTGCTATTATAATTGGATCCTATGATGTTTTCTCCCCCTCTACTCTCTTGTAATGAATTGAGTTTCGCTTTGAAGTAATCTTATCGGATTGAGTCTTTAAAGATTTCAGAACACTTGATGTATGTCTTGTCGTGCGTATCTGTGGTGACAATGGGATACCACGTGATTCACTTGATGTATGTTTTGGTGATCAACTTGCGGGTTCCGCCCATGAACCTATGCATAGGGGTTGGCACACGTTTTCATCGTGATTCTCTTGTAGAACTTTGGGGCACTCTTTGAGGTCCTTTGTGTTGGTTGAATAAATGAATCTGAGATTGTGTGATGCATATCGTATAATCGTACCCACAGATACTTGAGGTGACATTGTAGTATCTAGGTGACATTAGGGTTTTGATTGATTTGTGTCTTAAAGTGTTTGTCAGATTTCGGGTTCTGGCAGACCCTTGAGGTTCGAACACTGGGGTGCGTGCGGAGATCTCTCCCCTACCAATCTACGTCCAATCTCCTCGCGTGATCTAAGCTGGAAACAACAAACAAGACAAGGGACACGAGGTTTATACTGGTTCGGGCCACCTTGTGGTGTAATACCCTACTCCAGTGTGTGGTGTGGTGGATTGCCTCAGGGGGCTGATGATGAACAGTACAACGGAAGAACAGCCTCGCGAGAGGTGTTCTTGAGCTGGTGCGATGAACTGCTAGGGTGAGTTCAGTCGCCTCTCTCTCTTTCTCTACTAGGGCTCTACCGGATTTTTGGATCCCCCTCTACTCTATGTGGCTAGTTCTACTTATAGAGGCCCTGGGCCTCTCCCCAAATAATGAGCGGGAAGGGCGCCAATGGGCCATTTTAAAGGGGAACATATAGTACAAGTTATCCTGACAAAAGGTGGTCTTCGGCTGCCAAAAGCACTGGTGACGACGCCGTCTTGGGCTCCACGGTGACCTCCGTCCTGTCTCTCTGCTGGTCTTGGTCTCGTTGCACCGGAATGGCAACCTTTGCCCGATGCCTTGGCTTGTGCTTGCCCCCTTTGCACCAAAGGGGAAACAAGGACACTGCGCAGGCCGGCGCCCGCCTGATCTCGATCGTCATGGCTTGCGTCACTGGTTCCTCGCGAGGTACCTCTGCCTTGATCACTCCGCCTCCTCGCGAGCCTACCTAATGAGGCTACCTCTGAGGAAGCTTCCGGTCGTCCGCCCCACGAGGCTTGGCCCCTTGCGAGGGTCTTGAGCTTGAGCTGGTGAAGATGGGCCGTGCTGGGACCACACTTGAGCCACGCCGCAGGCCGCAGGCAGGCAGGAAAGTTTGGGGACCCCCATTCCCAAAACGCCGACAATAGCCCCCGGGCCCAAGGCGCGCCCGTGCTCGGCCCAGCAGGGAAGCGAACGGGCAAGCGCGAAGCGCCGCGGGCCGCAACAGCCTACGGCCTTGGGCGCCGCGTGGCGGTTGACTGGACGTGGGCGTATGCGCTTCGCCACGATGCCTCGGCGACCGCACGACTTGGCAAGCCCCTTCATGCAGAGAAACCGGTCATGATTAGCTGCGATCGTGGTGCTCGGCGGTTGGCCTCCTCCGGCTATAAGTACGGGGCTGGGCGAGCCCCTTCAGTCCGTCCCTTCTTGTTGCTCCTTTTCTTCTTCTTGGCTACTTGCCGTCCCAATGGCCCCAAAGAGATTCTCGGCCGCGGAGAAAGGAAATTCCCCCCGGGCAGGGCCTGACACCCCCCCCCCCCCCCGACCAAGCGCGGCCGAGGCCGCCCTCGCAAGTATACCACGGGCCAAATGGTAGCCTCCCACGGCCATGGAGGCGGTTCCCTGCGTGGTGGTGAGCGCCCGGTTGCCGACGGGGGGCACGCCATGGGTGTGCACCCCCTTAGGCCACGCTTTCGCTCTGCGGAGGTGCTGCCGGAGTTCGTCGTGTGGTCGGCGGACCCACCCAGCACCCGGCTCCAGCTCCCCTGTTTCTTCGTAGATGAACTGCCGGCTAGCGCTCGGTGCGGCTTCTGGCTCCAGGCAGACGGCTGCTGCAGTAGGGCTTCCTAGGCTTCGCTGGAGGTTTCCGTCTCTAGGACCGGGGCTCTGACACGCGGCTGGCAAATGTTTGCCTGCGCGCGCGGCCTGGGCCGATGGTGTACCCTGTACTTCAAGTTCGATGGCGATACCACCCTCTACGTGAGGGTGTTTGGGGAAGATGGTCGCCGCGCTGGGTGCTACCCTGTAGATGACGACCGCGGCCGCCTGCCCAGCCCCGGCACTGACCAGGATGAAGATGGCGACTGGCATACAGGCAGCGGTGCTCGGGGTTCGTGGAGCTCCGGCGACCCCCTCTCAGGCAGCAGCTCCTCCAGCGGTGGCCGCGACCAGCCCCCGCGCCGTCGCGCCTGCCTAGGTGAAGGTAGCGGGTCAGCCCGCCGTCGCGCCCCGGTGCAGCGAGAGGAGGGATCCGGCTGAGCCCCAGGAGCAGCTTGAGCCTTCACTGTGGGTTGGCACCGGACGAATCGCGCCCGTTTTGTTTTCTTTCTTATCCTGCATAGAAATAGAAAGTAATGTAGGGCCCCGCGGGGGCGTGTTAGAACTGCTGCTGTTTAACCATCGTGTTGTTTCCGCCATTTCTGCGCTGTGTTTCCGCGCTGCGTACCCATGTGTGGGAACTATTTTAGCTTGGTGGGGCTTGGCGCGGTCCTCGCCTCCCGAGGCCGTGGCCTCGTCGTGCGCTTCATGCCCTGCAAGGATCAGTAGGAGGAGTAGCTTACGGTCTTGGCTATGGGGGCGATCGGCCTAGGTCCTGCGCTCGTGTCGTGATGCCCGTGGGGCACGGACGGGGAGGGGTGCTCCCGCAGAGGACTCGGATAGGAAAGCTCCAAACGACCGGGGCAGAAAACACTCGCGAGGGCGCCCGCGACTCCCTCGCGAGACTTGTGCGAGAGAAAACGAGGCAAGTGAGCGAGAAAGACAAAGAGTCACAAGCCAGGAACATCAGCAACTCCAATAAAACTTCAAACGGGAATAAACAAGCCAACTGCAGAAAGCAAACGGGAAAGCCGCGTCCGGCACCTATTCTAGTCTTCGACGTCTTCTCACCAGCGCGGAGCTAAGTGCTGCCACTGGGCGTGGGCGGGAGCCCCCGAGGCCCGAGGGCGGCACTCCGGAGACTCCGGGGCATGTACAGCCCCACTCATTATTACATGAGAGTGTCACGGACGGCGATCTTCATAGGCATTTGCCTTCTTCACAGGCACCGGGCCTTTCCCAAAATGCAGCAGCTTCACAGGCACCGGGCCTTTCCCAAAACGAAGCGGCTTCACAGGCATTTGCCTTCTGCACAGGCACCGGGCCGTTCCCAAAACGCAGAAGCTTCACAGGCATTCGCCTTCTTCACAGGCACCGGGCCTTTCCCAAAACGCAGCAGCTTCACAGGCATTCGCCTTCTTCATAGGCACCGGGCCTTTCCCAAAACGCAACAGCTTCATAGGCATTTGCCTTCTTTACAGGCACCGGGCCTTTCCCAAAATGCAGCAGCTTCACAGGCATCGGGCCTTTCCTAGGCGCTAGGCCTCGCTTAGGGATAGAACCTCCGGAGATGTTGAATGTTCCACGTGTTCTGGATGGGTACCCCCTCCGTGGTCTCCAAGCGCGCGGATCCAGGTCTGGATACATGAACAACCTTGAATGGGCCCTCCCACATGGGAGAGAGCTTGTGCAGCCCCTCCCTAGAGAGAACCCGTCTGAGCACGAGATCCCCTACCTCAACAGTCCTGGGGCGGATGTTGCGGCACTGGTATCGCCGCAGCGCCTGTTGATACCTTGCCGCTCGCAGCGCGGCTTCTCAACGGCGTTCCTCCCCCAGCATGAGAATCATCCCCCGCATGGCGTCCTGCCGCGTCTCGTCGAATGCCAGGACCCGTGCGGAGCGACGCCTAACCTCGTGAGGGAGAACAACATCTGCTCCGTAGACGAGGAAGAACGGGGTCTCGCCAGTTGGCTTGGTCGCAGTTGTGCGGATTAACCACAACACAGACTGGAGCTCATCGTACCAGCCCCTACCACAGGCTTCCAGTTTCTTCTTGAAGGTCCTGGCTTTGAGGCCCCTCAGGACCTCCGCGTTGGCCCGCTCAGCCTGGCCGTTGCTCCGGGGGTGTGCTACCGAAGCGTAGCATATCTCCGTTCCAAGGTTAGCACAGTACGTTTTGAAGAGATTACTGGTGCATTGCGAACCATTGTCGATGATGATGCGGTTGGGCACCCCAAATCGGCTCACGAGGCCCTTGATGAATTTGACCGCTGAGCCTGCCAGGATTGTGCGGACGGCTTCCACCTCGGCCCACTTGGTTAATTTGTCCACGGCGACGTAGAGGTAGCGATAGCCCCCTGGCGCCCGAGGAAACGGGCCCAGACTGTCCAGCCCACAAACTGCGAACGGCCATGAGAGGGGTATAGTCTGTAGACCCCCCGCAGGCTGATGGATCCGCTTAGCGTGGCAGGCCTCGCAAGCCTTCACAAGCTCAACGGCGTCGTTGAGCGCTGTGGGCCAATAGAATCAACTACAGAACGCCTTGCCGACGAGGGTCCGTGACGACGAGTTGTGCCCGCAGTCTTCGCCGTGTATGTCCGCCAGTAGCTCCTTCCCTTGCTCTCGGGAGATGCAACGTAAGGACACGTCAATTGGTCGCTTCCTGTAGAGCTCTCCATCCCTGATGCAATAAGCCGTGGCCTGCCGCGCCACATGCTCCGCTTCCTCCTCATTCTCCGGCAGAGTCCCCTGCATCAGGTAGTTCTTGAGCTCCGGGATCCAACACCCTTCCTAAGGCTCTATCACCAGGAGCAGGCGTGCCCCCGAGGCTGGGCCGCAGACCGGCTCTCCTGAGGCAGGCAGCTGAGGGAGCTCCTCCCTTGGTTGCGCCGTGCTCGACAGTGACGGCACCGCCGAGGGTTTGAAGAGCCGCTCCTCCAAGACGCCAGGCTCCTGAGGCAGCCACCTAGATGCCCTCTTGGCAATGTCATCAGCCTCCTGATTGGTGCCGCGAGGCACATGCTGCAACTCCAGCCCCCAGAATTGTTTCTCCATCTTGCGAACCTCAGCGAGGTAGGCTTCCATGTGCTCGTCCTTTGGCTCGTATATCTTGTTGGAGAAGTTGACGAGGAGCTGCGAATCGCCCTTGATGAGGAGGCGCTTCACCCCTAAGGCAGCTGCGGCCTTCAAGCCTGCTATTAGGCCTTCGTACTCCGCTATGTTGTTGGAGACCTTTTCTCCGTGCTGGAAGCAAAGTTGTACGGTGTAGTAGAGTTTGTCCTGGGTAGGGGATATGAGCACTGCGCCAGCTCCCGCACCGTGTCGGGAGAACGCCCCATCAAAGTACATGACCCAGCCATCCGGCGCTTCACTTCCCGGGGAAAGTGATCGGTCTTCGCCTGCCTCGATACCCGGCGCATCTGGCCATTCTGCCACAAAATCCGCAAGTGCGGCTCCCTTGATGACTCTGGTCGTAGTGAATTCTAGCTGAAATGCCTGTAGCTCGATGTTCCATTCAGCAACCCTTCCAGCTGAGTTGGGGCTCCTGAGCACTCTTTCCAAGGGGTATGCTGAGACGACTTTGATGGGATGTCCTTGGAAGTAGTGGCGCAGCTTGTGTTAGGCCACTAGTAGCACGAGGAGGAGTTTTGAGGCATGGGATACCGTGCCCTTGCGTCCCGTAGCACCGTGCTGACGAAGTACACAGGATACTCGATGAGGTTGAGGGTGCTAGCGCTTCTTGCATCCTCCAGAGGTCGAGGCGTCTCTTGTGACGACGGAGCTCCCAATGCTTGGTTGCCTGAAGAGGCCTCTCCTGCTCCGGGTGCATTCTCCTGCTGCGGCTATTCCTTTCGGGCTGTGGTTGCGGCTTTCGCGAGGCCCTCCTGGCTCTGCTTTGCTTTAGTTTGGACGGTCGATGCGGCCTTGGCATAGCGCTCCTCCCCGACCTCTACCAGGGCTAAGCTAGCGGAGTAGGGGGTGGCCGCAAGGTAAAGCACCAGGGGCTCCCGAGGACGCGGAGCTACCATCATTGGTGGATTGATAAGTTACCTCTTGAGGTCTTGGAATGCCTTGTCGGCCTCTTCAGTCCATTCGAAGGAACCCTTTTTCTTCATCAGCTTAAAGAAGGGCAGCGCTCGTTCCCCCAGCTTGCAGATGAAACACCCTAGCACAGTTACACGCCCGGTGAGCTTCTGCATTTCTTTGAGGGTCCTTGGCGGGCTCATGTCTTCGATTGCCTTGACCTTCTCTGGGTTGGCCTCAATGCCCCTGTGGGATACGAGGAAACCCAGGAGCTTGCCCGAGGGGACACCAAACACGCACTTCTCTGGCTTGAGCCGTAGGTCCACTTCGTTGAGGCTCGCGAAGGTTTCTTCCAGGTCCTGTATCATCGACGTAAGCTTCAGCGTTCCTCCCGAGCTGCTGGCCTAAGGCGATTTGCATCGGCCCCTGAAAGGTCGCGCCTGTGTTGCGCGACCCAAACGGCATGCACATATAGCAGTACACTCCACACGTGGTCAGGAAAGCCGTCTTCTCCACGTCTTCTACCGCCATCTTGATCTGGGCATAGCTCGATAAGGCATCCAGGAAGCACTATAGGTCACACTCTGCGGTGGAGTCGGCTATCTGGTCAATGCGATGGAGCGGAAATGGATCCTGCGGGCAGGCCTTGTTGAGGTTCGTGAAGTCGACGCACATGCGCTCCTTTCCTCCCTTTTTTGGCACAACGACCGGATTAGCCAGCCAATTAGGGTAGCGGACCTCGCGGATAACTCCTGCCGCCTCTAGCTTCCGAGTCTCTTGAACGATGAAAGCCTGTTTCTCAGTAGACTGCTGCCTTGCCTTCTGCTTCACGGGGCACACATTGGGGCACACATTGAGGTGATACTCAATCACTTCCTTGGGACCCCTGCGAACTGATCAGGTTCCCACACGAACACCTTCTTGTTCGTGCGCAGGACCATATCATGGCTTTCTCCTGCTCGGGCTCGAGGTTGGCCCCTATGGTGAAGGTGGCGCTAGCGGAACCGCCCTCGTCGACTGGTACCTGCTTGGTTTCCGCCTTGTCTTGGGTGAACAACTGCTTCTTTTTACCCGGCGCAGCCCCCTAGGCCTCAAGGGCGTCGGTGCTAGTGGGCTGCGCCACCGCGGCCGCCCTGAAAACAATCTGGAGCACCTGCAGCGCATCCCTTGTGTCTCCTGACACGGTGAGGACGCCGCTACTCCCGAGCATCTTCATGAGGTTGTATGCCGGGTGAGTTGCTGCCATGAACCGAGCCAAGGCTGGATAGCCGAAGATGGTGTTGTAGGGGAGGCCAATAGGGGCGATGTCGAAGTCGATCAGCTCTGTGCAGAAGTTGTCGCAGGTGCCGAAGGTCACTGTGAGGCGGATCTTGTCAGGACCCCGATCCTAAGTGACACCGATCTAGCATGTAACACTTCATATCACTTTGCGTCCTCACGCACGGTATTCCCACGGGTGCCACCTTACCTTGCCCGGGACCGTTTGCGCCTTTTGGCTCACGTATATGATAATGTCGCTAGCATCCATATGATAGAGAACCCGGGCCGACATGGCTAGTCGTGAACCAAAAGCGGCAACAACCTATGGGGAGAGGCATACATGAATCACATCGAGCATGTCGGTCAGCAGCGTGTGAATCCGGTCTGTAGCACTGGGCTAACAGGACTTCAGGAACCCAGGCTGTAGCAGGCTAGGCAGGACTCCGGATGTCACCGCGTGACTTTTCCCCGAAGCGACAGACACAGGAACGAAGTGAAACACATGCCGGCCAGTCAAGTGTCCTGAGCAGTAGTGCTGGGCTAGCAGGACTCTGGTGAACTGGGCTGTAGCGGACTACTATGGCTCATGGAAGCACTACACTACAGTTCCCCATAAGAGTGGCTGCCAAGGATAAACAACTAGATTGTCGGATCTGACACATACCAAGCATTTCAATCATACACACAATATGCTCGATATGTGTAAATACAACATGACATCACAACATAACTCTACGACTCAAGTATTTATTCATTAGGCTCCGAGGAGCGAGGAATTACAAACATGGGTCTCATGACCCAACAATCATAGCATACAAATCAAAGCACACGCGGAAGCTTAACATGTCTGAGTACAGACATCTATAAATGAAAAAGGCTAAGAAGCCTGACTATCTACCAGATCTTGTCGAGGGCACAAGATCGTAGCTGAGGTATCAAGCTAAACGTCAAAGTCCACACGGAACTACTAGCGAGACTGACGTCTCTCTGCAAAACATAAAATAGGCAAACGTGAGTACAAATGTACCCAGCAAGACTTACATCAGAACTATCTACATATGCATCAGTATCAATAAAGGGGGTGGTGGAGTTTAACTGCAGCAAGCCAGCTTTGACTCAGGGGCTAACCTGAACAACGACAGCAAGCAACTCTTTTGAGGTGGCGCACACGAGTCCACATATTCACCATTCAATACACCACTATGGATCTGCTCCCGTCTCCCTACGAGAAGGCCATCCATTGCACTCACACTTATCTTGCGAGTTTTAGAGTATCCACTTTCACTTGTCTATGAACTGTTATAGGCAACCCAGAAGTCCATTACCGCGGACACGGCTTTTCGAATAGATGATGTTAACCCTGCAGGGGTGTACTTCTTCACACACGCTCTCACCACTTACCTCCGTTTACACGACATGTACTCCGCAACCTTCCAGCGGAAGTCCAACAAGGGTGTCGGCCATGGCCTACCTAAACACGCAAGTCTCTAGTCCAGGTTTATCGCCTATCGAGGTTCCATCCGTAGGGAGTCCGGCCGAGGTTTCCACATACGGCCCCAGACGATGTGTACAGGGTTCCGAGACACCAAACGGGCGCCCGGCATGCCCGGCCACGGTGTATCTACCACATCATAGCCACCCCTAGGGTCAGCGCTACGCACGGCCGCCAACACATATCCTATAAACACCAGAAACTAGTTGCAACTCCTAGACAGAGGACAAGGGTGATCAAGAAGCCGAGAGGGTCCATTAGTTTCGGGCCCAATGCGTAGTAGTAACTATTTCATGGATCACAAACACAGAACCCAGTTCCTGAGGAAGGCTTCAATGAGACAACCCACCCTGTACTCCTACATGGCCTCTCACCGCTACCTTTAGCAAATCATGTTCACACACTTAGCTCTCAACAGTAGGACATGTTTACACACCTCCGATTCATCCCTGATGAATCAGACCTGACTCAACTCTAAGCGGTAGCAGGCATGACAAAGAAACATGAATGAGTAGGCACATCAGGTCTTAAACAACTCCTACTCATGCTAGTGGGTTTCATCTATTTACTGTGGCAATGACAGGTCATGCAGAGGAAAGGGGTTTCAACTACCTTAGCATGTAATAGTTGAATCGTTGTTGTCCTGATGAAGTAAAAGAGAGTAGGAGCGAGAGAGTGGGATTGTATCAGAATGAACAATGGGGTTTTGCTTTCCTGGCACTCCTGAAGATAATATAGTTCTTCATCGGTGTCATCAATCTCATCATCGAAACCACGTCTATCGAGAAGGGACAAATACCGGCAACAGAGAAAGAAACACAATCAATGCAATGCACAATATGATGCATGATCATGACATGTCAATATGCTGTGGTTTGAGCTAATGCAACTAGCAACATGTTAAATGGAGTTGGTTTGAACCCTAGGTTCAAATTCAAACTCCATATGTGAGAGTTTAAATTCCATTTATATGAATTGGCCTAAATAGCAGCCATAAGTTGTTCTAACATGCATGAAAATGCCATAAACAGATTCCTTGAATTTTTCCGATAATTTTTCATATATAAATTATTTCATTTGGAGTTACGGTTGAATTTCTATGATTTTTAGAAGTTTTGGCTATTTTCTGCAATTTTTTGAATTATTTTAAATCCAGAAAATCAATACTGCATCAGCATGACATCATGGTGATGTCATTAGGTCAACGGCGCCAGCCTAGGTCAAACCAGACTAGTGGGGTCCACTGGTTAGTGACCCAGTGCATCCTAGGGTCAATGACAGGTGGGTCCGGTCAATAGACACGTCAGCACAGTCAATTCCGACGCGTGGGTCCCGCTGGGGTTTAAACTAACCTAACCAGAAATGAAACAGGGATTAATTAGGGCGTGGGGCCCATCTATCAGCGGTTGTGGGGTTAGTTAGCGCCTAATCTAAACCAGCCATGTCAGCTAAACGACGATTAGCCGCCGGTGCTAAGCAGGACACGGCGGCGCTCCTCGTCCGGGCGACTCTGGCGATGAGAGCGTGCGCGGCTGGTCTCGTTTGAACGGTCGCGATGTGGTGCGTCCAACAGTGGTGGTTGCAGGGGCTGGGGCGGCCAGAGACGACGGCGAGGAGCTCGCCCGCGGCGGCCGGCGTTCGGTTGTGCACGGCGATGCGGTTGCGGTGGCCTTAGCGGCGCGAGCGTGGCACCTACAGGCTCTACGCAGCACGGCGAGCAGGTTGGGAATGGCGGTCGGTCGATTGGTTGGCCGGAAGCACGTCGGCGACGAGAGCAGGCGGCGGCACATGCGGGTGGACGCGGTGCGGCAGCTACGGCGTGCGAGAGAGGGAGCAGAGAGGGGGAGCAGGGGCAGGAGCTCACGGCGGTTGCGACGAGGCGAATGGCGAGCTCGGGGAGGGGCTGGAGCGGTCGGGGCGGTGAGGGGGATCTCCGGCGACGGCAGTCGGGGACGAGCTCGATGAGGCCAGAGGAGCGCGCCCGGCGACGAGTGGCGGGGCGAGGAGGTCGAGGACGTCATGGCGGAGCTCATGGACCGGTCGGGGAAGCAATGGGAGGCGGTGGCTGGGGCAGCAGCGAACTGCGGCGATGGCAGCACCCGGACTGCGTGCGAGGAAGAGAGACAGGGGAGGGGAAACAGCGCGGGGAGAGTGGGGAGAGGTGCAGGGGAAGCAGGAGACCGCGTGGTGCTCGGGGCTGGCTCTAGAAGCGGCGGAAGCAGGAGGTGGAGCTCGGGCACGCGTGCGTCGACACGCCTCTGCCTACTGACAGAGGTTGAAGAGGGTGGGGCTACTGGTGGGCTGGCCAACAGTGCCAGGCCAGTGTGCTGGGCCGGCCACTTGGGCCGCCAGGTGGGCTGCGCAGGTAAGCCAGTAAGTCTCTCTCTCTCTCTCTCTTATTTCTATTTTTGTTTCTGTTTTCTAATTTGCAATTTGTTTTTGATCTAGTTTTAAAAACCAAATCAATTTTATAACTCCTGAAAATATTCATGAGCACTTTCTGAATTATTTCAGTGGCCCACAAATAGTTCCAACATTATTTGAGCATTTAAATTATTTATAGTGTTTAAATGCCCAAAGTCAAATAGTTTAAGATTTAATTCAAAAATCCAGGAATGACCTATAAATATGTTCATCATTTTTGGAAGAGGTTTTCACCTTTAACAGAAATCATGAACATGGATGCTAGGGTTTACCAATCCCCGTTTCAAATTAAAGAAGTAATTTAGACAAGATGCATGGATGCTTGTGCCACTAATTGCAAACAATTCTAGGGCTGTGACAGATCTGTCCCAAGGAGGCGGTGGAACCGGCTTCGACGCCCAAGAAAGGTCTGCTGGGTTGGATCCGCTCCAGCGGCACGTGGAGGAGGCTAAAGGCCTCCACCGAGAGCATGTTGAGGCCGGTGCCACCGTCGATGAGGGTCCTAGTGATAGCCACTTAGCAGATGGTGGGGGTGCACAGCATCGGGAGCGCGCCCGAACCAATGGGGTTGAAGGGGTGGTCCTCCGAGTCGAAGGTTAGATCGGCATCGGGCGCCACCCAGCCCGGGGGGGCTTCTAGGCGCTTGGAGGCGGTACTGATCCGGCGGGTGAACGGCTTGATGTGATGGCTCGAGGGTGGTGCCTGGGATCCACCCAGGAGAGATGCGATGACGGGCGGCGCTGGTGCAGCGAAACGGGCGAGGAAGAGGCCGCGCAGCTCCTCCCAGGAGGTGACAGAGGCCGTCGACAGGTCGAGGAGCCACGCGCGCGGGATGCCGGTGAGGGCCATTGGTAACCAATTGGCCATCACCCGGTCGTCGCCCCCGGCTCTGAGGACGGCCTCCTCGTACGCCAGTAGGAAAATCATCAGGTCCGTCGTGCCGTCGTAGCGCGGCGGCGTCTCGGGCCTAAACTTGCGCGGCCACTGCACCTGTCGCAAGGCGGGGGCCAAGGCCCGGAGCCCCCTGGCCCTAGTATCGAGATCCGTTGCTGGAGCGGGCGGCGCGTTGTCCGCCATGAGGGCAGGATGCGATGTTGGGGGAGAGCGGGTCGTCAGGAGGGAGGACTCCGGCGCACCCCTACCTGGCGCGCCAAATGTTGGATTTCGGATTCCGGCAGACCCTTGAGGTTCGAACAATGGGGTGCGCGCGGAGATCTCTCCCCTACCGATCTACGTCCAATATCCTCGCGTGATCTAAGCTGTAAACAACGGACAACACAAGGGACACGAGGTTTATACTGGTTCGGGCCACCGTTGTGGTGTAATACCCTACTCCAGTGTGTGGTGTGGTGGATTGCCTCAGAGGGCTGATGATGAACAATACAAGGGAAGAATAGCCTCGCTAGAGGTGTTCTTGAGCTGGTGCGATGAACTGCTAGGGTGAGTTCAGTCGCCTCTCTCTATTTCTCTGCTAGGGCTCTACCGTATTTTTGGATCCCCCTCTACTCTGTGTGGCTAGTTCTACTTATAGAGGCCCTGGGCCTCTCCCCAAATAATGAGCGGGAAGGGCGCCAACAATGGGCCATTTCGAAGGGGAACATATAGTACAAGTTATCCTGACCAAAGGTGGTCTTCGGCTGCCAAAAGCACTGGTGATGACGCCGTCTTGGGCTCCACGGTGACCTCCGTCCTGTCGCTCTGCTGGTCTTGGTCTCTATGCACCGGAATAGCAACCTTTGCCCGATGCCTTGGCCTATGCTTGCCCCCTTTGCACCAATGGGGAAACAAGGACACTACGCAGGCCGGCGCCCGCCTGGTGCCCGCCTGGTCTCGATCGTCATGGCTTGCATCACTGGTTCCTCATGGGGTATCTCTGCCTTGATCTCTCCGCCTCCTCGTGAGCCTGCCTGATGAGGCTACCGCTGAGGAAGCTTCTGGTTTTCCGCCCCGCGAGGCTTGGACCCTCGCGAGGGTCTTAAGCTTGAGCTGATGAAGGTGGGCCGCGCTGGGCCCCCACATGAGCCACGCCGCAGGTCGCAGGCAGGCAAGTCTGGGGACCCCCGTCCCTAGAATGCCGACAGTGTTATTCTAGTACGAACTCTAGGTCTGTTTGTGACACTTATAGGAATAGCCCAACGGATTGATTGGAAAGAATAACTTTGAGGTGGTTTTGTACCCTACCATAATCTCTTCATTCGTTCTCTGCTATTAGTGACTTTGGAGTGACTCTTTGTTGCATGTTGAGGGATAGTTATGTGATCCAAGTATGTTATCATTGTTGAGGGAACTTCCACTAGCGAAAGTATGAACCCTAGGCCTTGTTTCAACGCATTGCAATACCGTTTACACTCAGTTTTATCATTAGTTACCTTGCTGTTTTTATTATTTCAGATTACAAATACCTTTATCTACTATCCATATACCACTTGTTTCATCATCTCTTCGCCGAACTAGTGCACCTATACAATTTACCTACAAGCCTCTGCACTTGGAGGCCCAACAACGTCTACAAGAAGAAGGTTGTGTGGTAGACATCAAGCTCTTATCTCGCGCCGTTGCCGGGGAGGTTAGCGCTTGAAGGTATATCTTTAGATCTTGCAATCGAGTCTTTTAGTTTCTTGTTTTATCACTAGTTTAGTTTATAAAAGAAAACTATGAAAAATGGAATTGAGTTTGTCTCATACGCTTCACCTTTTAAATATCTTTCGTGAGTATGATGGAAAGGATAATTGCGCTCAAGTGTTAGAAGAAGAAATCTATAAAATGTTTGGCACTAAATATTTGAATGATGAGCATGATTGCAATGTTGTTATTATGAATTCCTTGAATATCCATGATGCTAATGATAAGCAAAGGCACAAGCTTGGGGAAGCTATGTTTGATGAAGATGATATTTTTTGTCTCCCAAGTTTTAATGAGCAAATTTATTATGATGAAAGCATGCCTCGTATCTATGATGATTATTGTGATGACACATATGATTTAAAGAATAATTATAACCATGAAACTTGTCATCTTGATCGTAATTTTCAATCACATGATAGTTATTTTGTTGAGTTTGCTCCCACTATTCCGATTGAGACGAATTTTGCTTATGTGGAGAGTAGTAAATTTTCTATGCTTGTAGATCATGAAAAGAATGCTTTAGGTGCTGGTTATATTGTTGAATTCATTCATGATGCTACTTAAAATTATTATGAGGGAGGAATATATGCTTGTCGGAATTTCAATAATACCAAGTTTCCTCTCTATGTGCTTAATGTTTTGAAGTTATGCTTGTTTTACCTTCCTATGCTAGTTGATTATTGTTCCCACAAGTTATTTTCTCACAAAATACCTATGCATAGGAAGAGGGTTAAACTTAAATGTGCTAGTCATATTCTTCATGATGCTCTCTTTATGTTACAACTCTTATCCTTCATGTGAGCATCATTGACATCATCATGCCTAGCTAGGGGCGTTAAATGATAGCGCTTGTTGGGAGGCAACCCAACTTTATTTTTGTTCCTTGCTTTTTTGTTCCTGTTTAGTAATAAATAATTCATCTAGCCTCTATTTAGATGTGGTTTTATGCTTTTAATTAGTGTTTGTGCCAAGTAGAACCGTTGGGAAGACTTGGGGAAAGTCTTGTTGATCTTGGTGTAAAAAACAGAAACTTTAGCGCTCACGAGAATTGCTGCCATTTTTTATTGGAGAGTTCTATTTAGTTAATTATTTTTGCAGATGATTAATAGATAAATTACTCAGGTCAAGCAATTTATTTGAGAATTTTATGAGTTCCAGAAGTATATGTTTCATCCAGATTACTACAAACTGTTCTGTTTTTGACAGATTCTGTTTTTCATGTGTTGTTTACTTATTTTGATGAATCTATGGCTAGTAAAATAGTTTATAAACCATAGAGAAGTTGGAATACAGTAGGTTTAACACCAATATAAATAAATAATGAGTTCATTACAGTACCTTGAAGTGGTGATTTATTTTTCTATACTAACGGAGCTTACGAGTTTTCTGTTAAGTGTTGTGTTGTGAAGTTTTCAAGTTTTGGGTAAGCATTCGATGGCCTATGGAATAAGGAGTGGCAAGATCCTAAGCTTGGGGATGCCCAAGGCACCCCAAGGTTATATTCAAGGTGTCGGGGGTGTCTGATCCCTCGCACACCTATGGGGATCGGCGGACCGAGCCCTTTTGGTTCGGCAAGGGGCGGTGGATGCACAAAGAGCAGATCGAGGCGAAACACACGAGCGAGACGATCGATTTACCCAGGTTCGGGCCGCATGGATGCGTAAAACCCTACTCCTGCTTTGGTGGTTGTATTGAGTTTTGGCTCGGGAGCGGCGAGTGCTACAGTACACTCAAGCAGCTGGCGAGACCGAGCGTGAGAATGGCTGTCCTCCCTCTCTCTGTTGCGCATGGGCCTCCTTTTATATGTCTAAGGGGTCACCGACACGTGGCAACAGAGGTAAGGGTAAAAATGTAAAAGGGGTGGTAGTTGGCTCCACCGCCTACATGTCGCATCCTACCTAACTCTGACGGCAGGGGACAAGGGCATTAAATGCCCGTCTGTGTCACCTTGACGGCCCAGAGAGGGACCGCTAGGAACGCCACCGTTTGCCACGATGGTTCCTTGTCAGCGTTTGCTTGCCACCGCATGCCCCCAGCTGCACAGCCTCCCACCACGTACGCCAGGAATGGTCCCAGGGCGACATGTTGGTGGGTGAGCTGGGGCGCGGGTTGCGGGGTAGTGGCTTGCCGCGGCAAGTGCCTTGCCGCGGGTGTTGTCTTGTCGCGCCCGGGAGCTTGCCTCTCACCGGGTCTTGTCGGGGCGCGCGGTGCGCCGCAGCGAGTTTCTTGAGATGCTTTGGTTGTCTTCCCGGCAAGCTCCTCTTGCCGGGGTCTCGTCTCCTTCCCGGCAAGCTCCTCTTGCCGGGGCCTTGTTTTGCTCTTGGATACTTTGTTCTTGAATGGCTCCAGAGGAACCATGGAGGGTCTTGGCGGTCGCCCGGCAAGCCTTGCCGCGGGTCGCCGTGACTGCCCGTGCACAAGTTCGGGGTACTAAGGTACCCCTAATTTAGTACACCAACAGGAGCCCCCGGGCCTGGGCCATACACGGTGCCGAGCGCTGTTGGGCCAGGCCCAAAACAGTGCATGGGCACGCGCGGCCTAGGGTACGCCATAACCCACTCCGCACCCACCGCGCCCTCCCCAAACGGCACGCGTCAAACGCGGCGGCGTGCGTGACATGGGCGGTGTGCGCGGGGCCGCGCCCTGCGTGCACGCGTCACGTCGTGGTAAAAGGGGACAGTTGGCGCACTCCCCCCGTAAACGGAGGGAGGCGTGGAGGCGTGGTGGGCGGAATCGTGGGTAGTTGTTTATTCGTGGCGGCGAAACGTCCGCCCCCCCTTTCTCCTCCCTCTTTATAAGCAGAGGAAACAGGGGTACGGCGCCGTCCGCCCGTTGCTGCTTCCAATCTCAAAACCTCCGCCGCTCCCCGCCTCCTCAGAGCAACAAGAGAGCAGCGCCCTATTCCCCCATTGCCACCTGCACCACCACCACCGTCGGCCTCCTCCACCACCTTCGCCATGGCTCCGAAGGGCGACAAGGGGAAAGCGGCGAAGTCGACCGAGGTGCAGCGGCTCGCGACGATGCGGAAGGAGCGGGCCATCTTCCCCCCCCCCCCCCCCCCCCAAGCTCGGCGCGAAGGCGTTGCGGGAGCGGTACTACCTGTTCTGGTCGGCGGAGACGCGAGCTCACCCGCGTACCAGGGTGCTCCCGGCTGAAGCCCACACGAAGGCTCCTGACGGGTACCCTTTCTTTGCTGTGTTCTTCTACTGCGGGCTCTGCCCGCCCTTTTCCGAGTTCTTCTGCGATATTATGAACACATATGGCTTCTACCTCCTTGACTTCACCCCCAATGTCGTCCTCACCATGGCAGTTTTCGCACACCTTTGCGAAAACTTTGTCGGAGTCCACCCTAGTGTAGCTCTCTTCCGCCATTTCTTTATCCCTCGAGTAGAGAGAGGAGAGACTCTGTCTGGCGGAATCGCCTGGCTCTCCAGAGCCAGCAAGAAGGAAATTTATCAAGAGGGGGAGTTCCGCGGCAAATGGGAGGAATGGAGAGCAGATTGGTGATGGATCATCGAGGAGAGCCCGCAGTCATTCACCGTCCGGCGCCAAGAAGCAGCGGTGCGCGGCAACGACTGGAGCGACTTGGCCCTGGAAGACAGCAAGCTGAGGATTGCCGTCACCAGGATCCAGCGCCTTAGGCTTGCCGGACTCACCGTAGGTGCTGTTGGTGCAGACTTTCTTCGCCGCCGCATTGCCCCTCTACAGGAACGGGGTAGGCCTGCCTGGGAGTTCAAGAACGCGGCGGACATTATGAGGCTGCGCCCAGGCCTCAATTATAACTTCACTATCCTCGAGCACACCAGCATGCTGCAAGAGCTCTTCAAATACGACTCGGATCACCCTGAAGTCTTCAGGCTACCGCAGGGCGTCGTCCCCTTGTGCAACAACTCTGTGCTCGACCGCATCCGGGCGATGATGCCGTTGTGCGACTCGCACGGGATCGAGCCAACTTGGCAAGAGCCCGCAGACGAGGTCGTGCAGCAGTTCTTCGACGACCTGGTGTAAGTGCTGATCCGCGCCGATGAGAAGGATGGCCTCATCCGCAACACCACCGAGGCGGAGCTGGCACGCATAGCCTCCAGGTTGGAAGAGGCAGCGGCGGCCACAGCGGCAGGCGACTTTGGGTTTACTCTGGAGGAAGCGGCGGCAGAAGAGGCAAGGACTCGTGCCGAGCGAGACGAGTTCCTCGGCAAGAAAGAGCTCGCCCGGCAAGAGGAACTTGCCGGCAAGGAAGATCTTGCCGGGGGCAGCGCCGAGCCGAGCGAGCCTGCCGGGGACGTAAGTGACTCGCTGGAGATCGACTCTTCCTCCACATCGTCTTCCGATAGCCCGCCGCCGGCTGCGCCTCCCTCTCCACCAAGAAGGCGTCTCCGCAAGGCCGCGGATGTAGCGAGGCAGCAGGCGGTCCAGCAGTCGCCGCGCCGCACAACGCGCTCCACCGCGGCAAGCACTGTTGCCGCGGGAGCGCCCCATGCCGCTGCTTCAACTGGAGCGGGGTCTTCCCGGGCTGCCGCCTCTGCTCTCGCCAAGCGACCAAGGGAGCCTACCCCTCCTCCTTCCCGCGCCAGCCGCGGGCCGGACTTCGACTTCTCCGCGTTTAGCTCCGACGAGGAAGAAGAGGAGGAGTAAGTTCTTCTCATTGTACTTGTAATTATTTGATTTTCGCTGTCTTCGTCTTGCCTTGTTTCTCACTTGCCTTCCTCTGCATCTTTTCCTTTTCAGGACTCTGGCCCAGAGGGCGGCAAAGAGGGCCCGGGTGTCGGTGATCATCATTGAGGACGAACCCACTGCATCAACAGGGGACGTGCCGGAGACGAACCCGCCGGACCCGGCGGCTGATCCTCAAAGCAGCCCCCAGCGTAAGTGATTTTTTTTACTTCCCGCTGTTGGGCGCGCACGAAGATCCTTACTGTGCTGATGCTTGTGTGTTGACTTGTGCAGGAGCAGAACCGCCTCACCAGGGGAGCCTGGGGACCGTTCCCGAAGCACCAAGGCAGAGTCCTCCGGCGGGGGAAAGGTCCCCGGCAAGGGAGGCGACTCCGGCAAGGGGGGAGGCTCCGACAAGGGAGGAGCCCCCGGCAAGGGAAGGGACTCCGGCAAGGGAGGAGCCCCCGGCGAGGGAGGAGACTCCGGCAAGGGAGGAGCCCCCGGCCCGGCAAGGATCTCCGGCAAGGGACCGCGCCAGCAATCCTCCGGCGACGGAGACCACAGAGACCGGCCCCGACATAGGTAACCTCCTTGCTTCCAAACTCCCCTTGCTTCTTCGACTTCTTGTTCTTCCTTTTGGATTTTGTTCGGATTTTGCTTGAATCTTCTCCCGTCTTCCGGCCATCAGGTCCATCTGCTGCAGAGCCGATGGAGACGGAGGTCGCCGCCGAGGAAGCAGCGGGCGCCGGCGAGGAGGCTGCCAGGGCTGCCGCTGCGGAAGCGGGCGGGGAGCCTGGCGGTCGTACTGACGACCCGGAGGCCGCAGGAGCGCCAGGCGCCGCCCCGACCGCTGGCTCCTCCGCCGCTGCCGCCGCGGCAGGCTCCGAAGAGGCCCAGCCCGGCATCTACCTGAAGGCCGGCGAGAACATCTTCATCAGCCTCCCCTGGGCGTCAAGCTCCAGGGCGCCGATCGAGGGGGAGATGCTGGACGGAGAGGTGCTTGCCTCTGCCGGGCTAAAGCTGGTTGACGTGCCAAGCAGCAGTAGCGGCGATCCTGAAGAGGAGCGCCTGCTGCGGAAGCTAGTGGCGCTCTACCGCACCCGGCAGGCCAAGCTGGAGTCCCGCGAAGCACTCATGGCAAAAGCTGGCGCCGACATCGAGAAGCGCACAGAAGAGCTCCAGGACACCCACCAAGAAGCTCTCCGCTCCCTGGCAAGGGAACGGGAGGAACTTGCCGAGGTGCAGCAAGCCTTCCTTCTCGAGAAGGCGGACGTCGAAGAGCGCCAGTGCCTTGCCGCGGAGAAGTTATCAGCGCAGGAGGGTGACTTGGCGCAGTGGAAGGTCGGCCTCGTCGGTCACGAGGAGGAACTTGCCGCGCGCGAGCGGGCAGTTGGCGGAGCCGTCAAGCAGGCCGTAGACGCCGCCGCAGCTGCCGAGGCCGCCAAGGCTGAGCTGGAGCTGAAGGTGACGCAGCTGGAGGCGGACCTCAAGGCGAGCGGCGACGAGCTTGCCGCGCTCAAGCTCGAGCGGGAGAAGGACGCCAGCGGCTACTTGGAGCTGCAGGCCCTTTTCGCCGAGAGGGGCAAGGAGCTGGACGCCGCCAAGAACTCCAATGCCGATCTCGAAGGGAAGCCGGCGGCCCTGACCAGGTCTCTGGACGGCACCAAGGAGCAGGAGACGGCCCTGAAGGAGGCGGTCAAGGCCGGCAAGGTGCTGTTGGCGAAGGCCGCCGCCGCCCGGAAGACTTTGGCAGAGGATATGGAGCGCTGGACGGAGGGTCTGGTGGACATTGCCGCGGATGTCGACAAGGAGCTGGCGCAGTTGGGGATGGTGGATCTCGCGTACTCCTCCGACGAGAACCTCCAACCCAGCGACAAGCTCATTCTGTTCTTCAAAGGCTTGGCGACGATGCTAGAGCGAATCCGGGAGCAGTTCCCAAAGCAGCTTGCCGACGAGTCGCGCAGGATCTGCGCGGGAGCTCTCCAGAAGGTGCTGATGAAGGTGGCCTTCCGCAACCCAGGCCTCCGCCTCAACAACGTCCTCCGAAGCCTGCCACCAGATGCTGATCAAGAGGAGCTCAAGGCCCTTGTCGCACCTATCGTGGACAAGGTGAGTGGGATCAGGATGGTCGAAGGCGACCGTGTAGACTAGGTCGTCTATTTTCTTCTTTCCTTGTCGCTGCCAATCATGATATAAAAAAAACAGTCTGTCAGAGCTGCGACAAGTTATTCTGTAATATACTCTATCTTTGGCTAATAATTGCTATGTTATTTCCTTTACTTGCTTCCTCCCCTTGTATGTTTTTACCCTACGCTTTTAGGGAACTTGCCGGTGCAGGGACCTTGCCACGAGCGCTGAGTGTGGAACATCAGCAACGGAACTACAACCGATAGGAAACCTCGTCGCGGAGCTTGTCGCGGCTTACTTAAGTCGTTGAGCGGACTCGAAACGACAGTAAGGCAACTAGCTACGAGTTGGTTCCCTGCCGGCGGTGCCGCAACTGACAAGAAACCTTGTCGCGGAGCTAGCCGCAGTTCACCTAAGTTGTTGAGCGGACTCGAAACAACAGTAAGTGCGCGACTGGCTATGAGTCGGTTCCTCCGCGCACAGGTTTTCCATACAAGGGACGGTCGCAAGAAGGAAGATAACTCTATAAATTTAATTGCTGTGTTATTTCCTTTACTTGACTCCTTCCTTTGTATGGTTTTTACCCTGCGCATATAGGGAACTTGCCGGTTCTGGCATGCTTGCCGCGAGTGCTGAGTGCGGAACGTCAGCGATCTGCGGGCGGTGTTGCGGCCGACAAGAAACCTCGTCGCGGAGCTAGCTGCAGCTCACTCAAGTTGTTGAGCAGGGCTCGAAACAACAGTAAGGGCGCAACTAGCTACGAGTCGGCTCCTCTGCGCCCAGGTTTCCCATACAAAGCACGGGCGTTCAAGGAACTTAAAAACTTAAAGGAAGTCTGATTGCTCAAACTTTGGCACTTATCTTTCTCTGTTGTTTGCTCTCAAGGGGTATGTGCTGAGCACATAATCTTTATGCACGGGGTCTGCGCCCGGCTTTGTACAAAGGATTACATGCAACCGCGGCAAGAGTTTGTACAAATGGGTGGTTGCCAGACAGGGCCCGACAACCGCGCCTCGCGGGCAAAGCTTGCGAAGATGCGCAATATTCCAGGAGTTGCTCACTTGTCGGGTGGTAGGAGCGACATATGCCAACGGGTGGCTTATCATTGTGGGGGCCAATAAAACATCACCGGTGCCTGGAAACGGGATGAGGCAAAGACATGCACGCCGGCGAATCTTACCCAGCTTCAGGGCTCTCCGGGGAGATAACACCCCTACTGCTGCTCTGTGGGGTCTCCGCATGGTTACTAAAATGAAAAAGTAGCTAGAATGCTCCTTGAGCTGTTTTGGGTGGAAGGAGGAAGAAGGGCTCAGCTAGCTTGCTTCCTCTCCTTGTATGGTGTCTAGGTCTAGATTGAGAGTCCAACCCTTTGCATGGGTGCACCGGGGGGTTTATATAGGCCTACCCCCCGGGGGTACAATGGTAATCCGACTGGGTGCGGGGCCCAGCCGTCTGTGACTATGCTCGCCGGCTTCTGCGCTGGCTTCTGGGGCCCGCCGGCTGGTGGGTCCCGCCGGCTGCCGGCTCCTTGGTCGACAGGCCGGCCCCACCGGCCAGGGCCTGGTCGGTGGCTGGTTACTGTTACTCCGTGTTGTTGACGCAGGCTTGGTCGGGGTAAGCGTGGCTACAGTAACGCCGCCTTGGCGGGCGATTACTGTAGCCCCGCCGCATCTTGTCTCCTTGATGGGCGTCTCCTTCGAGGAGGGTGGCAGGCCGGCTATGGGAAGCCGGCCTTCTATCTTGCCGGCTTGAGAGGAGGTGCAGCCGCCTTCGGCATCTCTCTGCCCGAAGGGGCCCACCGCCTCGGGGGCCACGCTGGCGGCCCGTCGTGGACGGTGTCAGAGCCGCCGTGGCTACAGTGCCGCGCCGGGCGGGCCGTGGCTGCCCGCACGGTGCACTGTACCAGGCGTGCTCCGGGTTTCGGGGGTGGCAGGCTCCACTGTAGCCACGCCCTGCTTCATCATCTCAGAGTGGACGCGTACATTGCGGGTACGGCTTTGACTGCTTTATGGGAGCCGGCCTCTGGTAGCCGGCCCTGCTGTAGCCGGCTTCTCGTAGTCGGCCATCCACAGCTTTCTTCATGGGGGTGAAGGGCGGGCCGCCCCCGAAGCCGGCTAGGAAGGTAGTCGGCTAGGGGGGAGGTGGCCCAGGTCTTGAGTCTTCTCGAGAGTCGGCCAGCCTCGTAATTTTTTCTGAGGGGCCAGGGGAAGCCGGTTGGGCTACCCATGGCTATTTACCCCGACATCACTGGTATGCCATCTTCGGTCCCAAGGAGGACAGCGCCAAGCCTAGTGACTCGCTTCACCCGGCAAGTGCCTTCCCACTTCGGCGTCAACTTGTCGGAAACCTTGGCGGGCTGATCATGCCAAAGAGACAAGGTCGCCTTCCTCGAAACTTCTGGCGTTAGCTTTGCGGCTATGATAGCGGTGCAAAGCTTGCCGGTAGCGAGGAGCTCAAGCTTGCTGGTAGCGAGCGGCTTGCACAGCAGCCTGAAGACGATCCTCCTCGAGGAGCAGCGCGTCGTCTTGCCGCAGCTGCTCTTGCTCAAGCCCATCACAAGCGAGCACTCGAGGTGACCCGTATACGAGTTCCGTGGGGGTAACTGCTTCTGCTCCGCAGACTAGAGCAAAAAGTGTCTGGCCGGCGGCTCGATTTGGCGTCATTTCTGATCGACCCAAGAACCACCAGCAGCTCCGCGCCAAAGCCTCTGCCAGGGCGGTGGCGGCAAACGGTGCGGGGAACGAGATATGCTCGGACTTCTAACTGCGTTAGAAGGAGCAACATCTCATCCGAGCGACCGCGCCATGCTCGCGCCGGCATGTTGGCGCGCATGCTGATCTTGAGCACTCCGGGCTCCGCGCCTCCTGGGACGGGTGCGGTGCGTGTACGGACGCCGAGGTCTTGGAGTGCGCGCGGTCGTGGTGGGAGGCGACCGCACAGCCGACGTGTGGTGCAGCCTGGTCCTTGGACCCGGCAGCGCCACGAGTCTCCCCGTCGGCGCCCGCTCTTCCGCCGGCGCTTGCTCCACCAGCCGTCTGCTCTGGCGACGGTGGGCTCGGCGCAGACGGAGCAGCTGCCTCCGAAACCTTCTTCTTCGGCGGCATGTTGATGAAGACAGTGAAGATGCGGCTCGTGCGAACGCCGGATCAGGTTCCCACAACCTCGACGCACCCCCTACCTGGCGCGCCAAAGATGTCGGGGGTGTCTGATCCCTCGCACACCTATGGGGATAGGCGGACCGAGCCCCTTTTGGTTCGGCAGGGGGCGGTGGATGCACAAAGAGCAGATCGAGGCGAAACACACGAGCGAGATGATCGATTTACCCAGGTTCGGCCCGCACGGATGCGTAAAACCCTACTCCTGCTTTGGTGGTTGTATTGAGTTTTGGCTCGGGAGCGGCGAGTGCTACAGTACACTCAAGCAGCTGGCGAGACCGAGCTTGAGAATGGCTGTCCTCCCTCTCTCTGTTGCGCATGGGCCTCCTTTTATATGTCTAAGGGGTCACCGACACGTGGCAACAGAGGTAAGGGTAAAAATGTAAAAGGGGTGGTAGTTGGCTCCACCGCCTACATGTCGCATCCTACCTAACTCTGACGGCAGGGGACAAGGGCATTAAATGCCCGTCTGTGTCACCTTGACGGCCCAGAGAGGGACCGCTAGGAATGCCACCGTTTGCCACGATGGTTCCTTGTCAGCGTCTGCTTGCCACCGCATGCCCCCGGCTGCACAGCCTCCCGCCACGTACGCCAGGAATGGTCCCAGGGCGACACGTTGGTGGGTGAGCTGGGGTGCGGGCTGCGGGGTAGTGGCTTGCCGCGGCAAGTACCTTGCCGCGGGTGTTGTCTTGTCGCGCCCGGGAGCTTGCCGCTCACCGGGTCTTGTCGGGGCGCGCGGTGCGCTGCAGCGAGTCTCTTGAGATGCTTTGGTTGTCTTCCCAGCAAGCTCCTCTTGCCGGGGTCTCGTCTCCTTCCCGGCAAGCTCCTCTTGCCGGGGCCTTGTTCCCTTCCCGGCAAGCTCCTCTTGCCGGGGCCTTGTTTTGCTCTTGGATACTTTGTTCTTGAATGGCTCCAGAGGAACCATGGAGGGTCTTGGCGGTCGCCCGGCAAGCCTTGCCGTGGGTCGCTGCGACTGCCCGTGCACAAGTTCGGGGTACTAAGGTACCCCTACTTTACTACACCGACACAAGGACAACTAAAAGCCTAAGCTTGGGGATGCCCCGGAAGGCATCCCCTCTTTCGTCTTCGTTCATCGGTAACTTTACTTGGAGCTATATTTTTATTCGCCACATGATATGTGTTTTGCTTGGAGCATCAATTTATTTTGTTAGGATTTTCTTGATGATATTTAGAAAAATGTTTTGCATCTTTTATTTCAATAAAAGTGGCATTGATAGTCTTTACTATGCCTATTTTGGAAGTCTTCATGTTGCTGTTTGAAAACAGAAAGTTTACCGCTGTTGCCATAATTCCCTAGAAAAGTCAGAATGTGATAAAATGTTGAAACCTTTTGCATATTAAGATCTGATAAATTTCCTACAGTGGGAATTTTCTTTCATAATTTTTGGAGCTCGGGAATTATGGATGTTCCAGCATTATTTACAGACTATCCTGTTTAGGCAGATTTCTGTTATGTTTGCATTGTTTGCATATGTTTGCTTCTTTAATGATTCTATTTGGGGATAGGAATATTAAATATGCAGAGGCATTTAGTATGGAATTTTGAATGTTAATTTTAGTGATTTGCTACAGTAGAGTATGATAAGGTTTTTGCAATGGTTTATACTAACTTATCTCACGAGTCCTTGTTGAGTTTTGTGTGGATGAAGCTTTTGAGATTTAGGGAGACCGTGATATGAGAGGAATTAAGGAGACACAAAGGCTCAAGCTTGGGGATGCCCAAGGCATCCCAAGATAATATTTCAAGAAGTCTCAAGCATCTAAGCTTGGGGATGCCCCGGTTGGCATCCCACCTTTCTTCTTCAACAACTATCGGTTAGTATCGGTTGATCCTAAGTTTTTGCTTCTTCACATGATGTTTGCCATTCTTAGAATTTCATTTTATTTTGCTTTGCTTGCTATTTGAATAATATACCAAGATCTGAAATTATTAAATGTTAGAGAGTCTTCACATAGTTGCATAATTATTCAACTACTCATCGATCTTCACTTATATCTTTCGGAGTAGTTTGTTGTTTGCTCTAGTACTTCACTTATATCTTTTAGCGCATGGTGGTAACACTACTAGGAAAAGGCCTACTAATGGCGCACCAGTTTTGCCTACTAATGGCGCATCACTGGTGCACCATTACTAGCACGCCACTAGTAATTTTTACTAATGGCGCACCACTTGTGCGCCATTAGTATCTGGTATACTAATGGCGCACCATCCAGTGCGCCATTAGTATATTACACCATGCGCCATTAGTGTGCCTCCCAGGGGCCATATTTAACCATGTGCTTTGGCACACTAATGGCGCACAGCGGATGGATGCGCCATTAGTATACTTGGCATACTAATGGCGCACTCTATAGTGATGCGCCATTAGTATGAATATTAGGTTTTAATTTTTTTTACTTTTCTGATTTTTGCACATGTTACAAAATATATTATTTGACACAATATAGACAGTAGCACACAGCAACAACAGATTCATCGAATACAATAGAAGATTAGTCTCCGAATACAATTCATCATATTAGTCTCCGAATTCAAAAGACCGAACAAAGATAAAACATTACAAGTCTCGAGACCGCGAGTATCGAGTTTGTCGGAAGTAATACTAATCCTAATAAGTCCTACTAATCATCATCACACAACTTCTACTCGTTATTCATAACAAGTCATACGATCATCATCTTAATAGTCTTCGAACCAACCCTACTTAATTGTTCTTAGCACATGATCATCAGTATTAGGCAGGACCTAAATACCCTATTTAAGCTAAAATAGGATAAAACAATATAGACCATGACTCTCCATTATGGAGAATGGAGAACATCCTGTCTCCAATTCTTGCGCTTCGCTTCCTTTTGCTTCCAAGAAGCTCCTTACGACTGTCCATACATTTTTTCCATCCTTTGATTTTCATGTCTCCACTTCTTTTAGAAATCTCGTATGGACAGTTGAGATTCGTAGGACGACCTGGCTGTATGTTCAAAACATTAACAATACCTTTCAGATACATCATATGAGGCACACAATTCTCTGGGATTATCTGTTGAAAAACATAGTAATAACTTCATAGTTAGCAATGATGTACTAGTTTTAGAAGTATGCAAAAGATGCACGGATGTCGTAATAGTAAAAATCTTACCAGGGTATCTCCATGGTAGTTCCCGTAGTTGAACACATGCACTAGTGGCACGTATTGACCATAATGTTGAGGAGTTTGATTGTAGATATTGTAATTCTCAATGTCAGTACAAAATCCGACCAAATGATTTTTCTCCTTGTAAGTTGTTAATTCAGAGCCAACGGTGTAGTGGGTTTTGTCTACCATCTCCCGCACATACTTTGAACAATAAAAATAAGCTGTCAATGGAAATAAGCTGTGACACTCCAAAAAATTTCATTTGGTTTTCAGCAAAAACCTTGTTGGATTTGAAGAAGATCATTTAAATTCTTCCTAAAACCTCTCTCTCAAAACTTTTTATTTTCCTTGGCAAGGATTTTCTTTTTTTACTTTGTATCTTCTCCAACTCTGGTGTTTGAATTATGAAAACTTCCTTCTGATTATTCCCTTCTCAAATAAATTCTTGGGATTTCTTTATTTCTTCAAAAAGAAACCCTAGGACTTTTGGGACTTCTCTCATTTTGAAACCACCCATGGTTTTACCATGCCTCATGTGATAAAACCTCCCAAAACCCCTCCCTCCATTTTGGGGCAATCAAAACTTTCTATTCCAACAAGTCCAAACCATTTTTGGATTTTATTTCATTTATTTTATCTCCCAAATCAATTCTGTCATTTATTTTGAGCCTAGGTGATTTTCAAAGCAAGTACCTAATTGCCGTTGAGTTTTGATCTCAAAACAACTCCTCTGGATAGTCCTTAGCACCCACAACCTAGAACCATCAAGATCCACTCTTCTCCTTTTCAAAATTTTCAAGTTTCAACCTCTGCAAGTTTGGACCAGATTTGTCAAATTTGATGTAATTCATATCATCTCTTCTCCAGAAATTCCACCAAAATTCAGGCAGCCCCCAGATGCAATGAGAGGCCACCCCACCAAAAATCAGCTCAAGGAAAATTCTCCACATGCCAAAATCATTTCGTCGAACACTTGGCCGGCACTGTTACTGTGCACTTTCAGTAAAATTCAGAGTTTCCGAGTTTTACAGTGTCGTTTCTTCGTCAGAGACTTGTCATCGATCAACTGTGCGCCATGGCGCATTGCGCTCGGCCTCTCCTCCCTGGCCAGAGCACCGCACGCCCTCTTGGACGGGTGCAGGCGTCGATGGCGGCGAGCATCGCCGGAGTTGGCAGCTTCTGCGGTGGCAGCGCCACCCGTGGTGGCCAACAGAAGACAGCGCCAGCTCGCAACGCCATTCGGCGCCACCCAACACTCCCCTGCCCTCCGCGAGGCCTCATGCATGCCAGCGCACCCCGCAGCACCGTCGCCGTGGCCCGGCAAGCACAGGGCACGCTCTCTGCCGCCGACGGGCCCGCGCTGCCCTGTTCCGTCGAAACCCACTCAAGCTCCTAATCCAAGTCCGTTTAGCGTCTGAATGGGACCAGTAGACCTCCACGATGACGCCCAACTCCCTAATCTCCCCCGACCAAGCACTGCGCCGCCGTAACCATCGCCGGAGATCCCCATTCACGGCCACTGCCTCGGATCTCCTATAAAAAGGGGCCCCGAGCTCACCCTCGAACACGCACCACCACTGCACCCAACAGACACCCCGCCAGGCCACTAGGAGGACCTCGAGGAGGTCTCCTTCCCCAACTCCGGCCGCCTCGTTCCGCCCCGGCCACCAACTCGATCCACTCCGGTGAGGCCATCCCCGACGCCCAAACCTCGTTAGTAGCCTCCTCGAGCACCCAGTGATCTAACCCAAGCTTCAATTTGACCTCCGCAGCCCTCCCCAACGAGATCCAACTCCACCCGAGCCGTCGTCCGCCGGAGCAAGGACCGCCATCGACGTGGTGCTCGCCGACGACCACCACCACCACCCACCAACGCGTAAGAACACACTGAGCACGTAGGTACCCTCCGATCCTCCTACCTCGCCATGGATCGCCGCCGGCGACCACCGCAGCTCTCGGGCGCCGACGCACTCTCTTCCACCCCCTATTTGAAATTTCAAACCTGACAGGAGGGACCCCCTCGTCAGTCTCTCTTTTCTTTTAAACAAAACGTTTTCTGAAGGCGCCTTCTGCCAAAGTACGTCTCCCCTCTGGGCCGGCGTATTCTCAAACGAAGTGTTTTCTGTTTTTATAAGTTGGCCCCAGGAAACTTTCTGTTTCATCACAAATGAGTCCCTGGACTAAAACCTTTATAACTTTTAAACAGAAAATGATTTTTGATTGATTCTTTTTCTGTCCTCTTTAAAATTTTGTCTAGTTTTTTATCAGATTTATTCGAAAAATATTTGGAATAGTTTTTTGTGCACCTCACGGTATTTACGTTAGCGCGTATGTTTCTTTACACCATAGATACCGAAGGAGGTGACGGAACCGCGAACTTCACCGAGCTAGCCTTCGACTACTCTGAACCAGGCAAGCATGTTTGAACTTTTGATATGATGAGTGTCATTGGCATGTTTGCACTAAGTAGTTTCATGACATGTTTATGAGCATTTCGATGAATGTCATATTACATGCAAAGTGGAGGCAAGTGAGTTTCGAAAATCCATAAGTTGTTGGATGTGAGTTTGCATGGCCATGTGTTGGCATGAGAATGGGTAAGATGGCAGTGTTGTAGCATGCCAGTCTTATGCCAGACTATTTGACTTCAGTGTCAACCCGTATTGGTCCAGTTTCCATCCGTTTCCCTTCCCGTACTACCACATGTTTTCCGCAAGGAATATGGCTTAGTAAGTTGTAAACCGCTTTCCTGGTACACACCAAATGGAGAGGCCGTGACGATGGTTCCATGGCCCTGGATTAAAGCCAGTCATCCGGTCAGGGGGCATGGGTGTTTCCGGTTGGGACCGAGAGGGGGGCACCCCTTAGAGCGCGCGTATATAAATTTGATCCCATGCTATTCGAGATTGTGATCTCCTCGTCTCAAAGTTTTTTCTTGAACGTTGTCTAGGGTGATTCCTTGCATCATGAGGTGGGATGGATGTGTACTGGTTAGATGTGTTTCTTCCGAAATACCGTAAACAGAACTAGTCCTTCGTGACTACGGAAATCCGTTGGCTATGGGTAATTCTAGTACAAACTCTGCAGAGTCAAAAAACCCTTTAATCATCTTATCCATGTCCAAGTATTTTGTTCAATTTTCTTATCAAATGTCTGTATCAATGACAGAAACTCCAGTGAACCACATGAGTGTTAAGTCCGGTTAAATGCTTATTCCTGTTGATGGACTAACCCGTTTATTATTATGTGTTGAATATTTCCTATGAGTATTATATCGTTGTGAGCTTAACAGTTATGAATAATGAAATTTAAGCCCTTTCTGCGATGTCGCATAGATGTCCGGCTGTGGCACAATTGTCCTTTACTTTTGATATAAGCCCTTTCTGTGATGTCGCTCAGACGTCCGACTGTGGCACGCTTGTTATTTACTTTTTAGTATAAGCCCTTTCTGTGATGTCGCTTAGACGTCCGACTATGGCACGCCTGTTATTTACTTTTCATTATAAGCCCTTTCTATGATGTCGCTCAGACGTCCGACTGTGGCACGCTTGTTATTTACCTGCGATATAAGCCCTTTCTGCGATGTCGCTCCGACGTCCGACTGTGGCACGCATGTCATTTTCTTCTCAATGTAAGCCCTTTTCGTGGTGTCACTTAGACGCCCGACTGCGGCATGATTATTTATTTGTTCACCCTTCGAGGCGTCGCTCCAGACACCCAATCGGCTTTTCAATTAATTTGTTGGGATTTCGGGAAGACTACCGCCCGACTCCTTTTTTTACTTACCATGTTGTTCCAATAATTATTAATTTGAATGTGCATTAATAATTACTCATGACGCATTCATGCATGCATTTGTTATATCTCATGTCCGAACTGTCTTGCGAGTACTTTCGAAGTACTCACCTGGGTTGTTGATTTGGCCAGATGTTGACGAAGGCGATCTCATGGATGTAGAGTTCGATAGCGAGTCCGACGCCTAGAGGAGTCCCATTCAGTCTTGTGCGACCCTGGATTTGGTCTCTGTATTATATCCGCTTCCGCTACCCGAATAAATTCATCGAGCCTCACCTCGACGCTCGATGAGCTGCCAGTTTAGGAGTCATGTTATCCACTCTCCACTGTGATATTCCACCACCACTTTTATCTCGAGTCAGTAGTATGCCACCACACCACTGTGTCATATCCGCCATTATGTATAATTAATGGCGTGCTTGTAATAATTTGTTGAGCAGCCTTAGCTCGACCTTGTAATATATTATATGCTATTGGCTTATTGTATCAAGATTGTGTCTACCAGTAAGGAGGATTTTCCTCGTGCTGGACTCAAAAGATCGGTTTCTCAATAAACATTTTTATTGGAAAACCGGTTGTGACAAGCTTGGTACCAGAGCCAGGCTGACTGTACGAAGCCACTAGGTGCGATCGCTAATTGGTTATTAGCATAATAGAGCTAATTCATATTTTTGCAATTATAGTCATTTTCTGACAGTCAGCATAAATTTATGATCTGACCATGCAGAATTTTTGCCTAGTTTTGTTGATGGCTGACAACAACTGCGAGTCATAGATGTTCGCCAACGTGCCCGATGGGTTCATCAAACTCCTCTCCTTCATCGTTCAGGTCGCAATGGGGCCATCTATGCGCCCAGTCTTCACACTCTACCAGCACAAGGTCAACGACAGTCTGACCATGCACCAGGCCACGGTGCAATTCAAGGGAGGGCGTGTTGAGTTACACCGCTTCTGGTATTTGGGAAGAGCCATGCCTACGGAGAAGCATGCCATGCAGATGGCAGCCCGCGAGGCGATAGCTCGTCTCAGGGATGTCCTTCCCTCGATGAAGACTCGTCGTTACCGCTACCTTCCCTGCCATGTGCCATACACATGTCACTATGCGTTCTCTTGCCCCAGAGGAGAACGAGAGGAGGCTTTTGAGATGCTTATTGAGTACCTCCGGGCTCTGGAGGCAGCGTTCGACAACCTGGTGGACGACTTCGTGGCTGCCCGCATGGACTCAGTCCATGGCTGTGCCGCCAACAGGAGGGAGCTCCTGCACACCGCACCGCCACTGACTTTCGTCTCGTCCTCAGCATCTTATGCACCTACCACTCTCTCCACTGCCTGTCGCCTGCCTTCCACCGAGGAATTCAACCAAGTCATCGCGCCATCTCCAGCCCGCACTGCACCACCCTTTGCGCCCACTCCTGTTCGTGTTGCTCCGCCTCTGGCGCCCGCTCCATCTACACGGCGCAGCACTACACGTCTGGAGCCTATTAGTGAGGAGGAGGTCGAGTCCCCAGCCTCACTGCACCTCACCCTCGGCAGGGCAAAGGAGATCGTCAACATCTCCGACTGAGTACGCTTAGCCGCCATGTGATGTGCCGCTTTGTACGATATGTTTATATGTACATAGGTTGTGAGAAGTAGCTTGTTTGCGCATCATGTAGGAACTGGGAGAAGTGCACAAGCTTAAATAACATATCAGGAATATGTACGCATATCCTGAGTGATGTAGTGTATAATTACTGCCTGCATGTAAGATATGTAATGAGCAGTCCTTCTCCGTGCGCAATCGATCTTTTATCTTGAGTAATCCTGAAGCACTTAGTTTGTTTCCCATCCTTGTGCGTTTATTGATTTTTTTCGACTCAATTCCTTTTCTTATGAGTTTTACAAAATACATCCCCAGAGTGAAAAATGTCTTGTCCTTGGACGCGCTCCATGCCAACTCCGCCGGAGGAAAATAATGGCACTCAACCGGGCAACAATTTCACACAAGGACAGTCGAGTCAACAGGACGGTGAAACAACATTTTCCCAAATGTGCCGCCTTTATGAGCAAAGTCAGCAACAACATCAGGAAATGATTAACCAAGTCATCAATATGAGAAATCATCGTGGACAGTACCAGTAGCAATCCAAGTTATCTGAGCTACAGAAGACGCGTCCCCAAACATTTTCTCATACTGACAAACCTCTTGAGGCCGAGGACTGGCTTCAAGACATGGAGAGAAAATTAAATATTGCAAAATGTTCAGACCACGAGAAAATACTATATGCTCCGCACTACCTCACAGGAGCAGTTGCATCATGGTGGGAAAATTTCCTACACATGCACCCTAACGAAAATGATATAACCTGGGAAGAGTTCAAAGAAGGCTTTCGCGGGGCGCACATTCCTAAAAGTCTTATGAAAATCAAGAAGAGAGAGTTTGATGACCTCAAACAAAGGACCATGACGGTGTCAGACTACAACGGTCAGTTTACTCTATTGTCTCGCTACGCCAATGAAGAGCGTATGACTGAAAGCAAGAAGATGGAGAAATTCCTAGACGGTCTGGCGCCCGCGCTTAAATGCCAGCTGGTTGTGCACACTTTCCCAGATTTTAAAACGCTAGTGGACAAGGCCATTACCTTGGAAAATGAGAGACGCAGCTTGGAGGATTTCCGCAAGCGAAAAGGGGACCAGACTACTCTTGCTCGCAACCACCGAAGCAAGACAGATTTTCAGAAAGGTGGGACACACAAACCCACGACAAACGTCCCACGCCCAATCAAGAATTTCCATCCAATGGACAAGGAGTTCACCTATCGCCCAATCATTACTTGCTACGCTTGTGGAGAGGAAGGGCACTATGCCAAGCAGTGTCCCAAGCCAAGGAACTCGACCCCAAAGACGAACAACGGTGGCAATAATTCAGCGCCCAAGCGAAACAATTTCAACCCCAACAACAACCACAGGAAGGGTCATCTGAACCACGTGACCAAAGAGGAGGCACAGAATGCCCCGGATATCGTACTCAGTACGTTTCCTGTCAACACAATATGTCGGGGGTGCTAATCCACGAACACCTATGGGACGGGCGGACCGAGCCCCTTTCGGTTCGGCAGGGGGGCGGAGATCGCACGAAGAGCAGATCGAGGCGAAGCGCACGAGCACACGATCAGTTTACCCAGGTTCAGGCCGCACGGATGCGTAAAACCCTACTCCTGCTTTGTGGTTTGTATTGAGTTCTTGCTCGGGAGCGCCGAGTGCTACAGTACACACCAGCAGCTAACGAGACCGAGCGTGAGTGTGTTCTTTGGCCGACCTCTTCTACGTTGCGCATGGGCCTTCTTTTATATGCTCAAGGGGTCACCGACAGGTGGCAACGTAGACAAGGGTAAAAATGGAAAAGCGTTGTGGTTGGCACCGCCGCCTGCTATAGTGTATCATACCTAACCCTGACGGCAGGGGACAAGGGCATTAAATGCCCGTCTGCGTCACCCAAACAGTGCAAAAGGGACCATCAAGGACGCCACCGCTCGCCACGATGGCAATCTTGTCAGCGCCGCTTGCCACCGTGTACCGCTGGCTGCACAGCCTCCCGCCACGTACGCCCTGAAGGGTCCCAGAGCGACACGTTGGTGGATGTGCTGGAGCGCAGGTACAGATTGGAGGCTTGCCGCGGTCGTTGTCTTGTCTTGTCCGGGAGCTTGTTGCTCACCGGGCCTTGCCGGGACGCATAGCGCATCGTGGCAAGTTTCTTGGGATGCCTTGGTTGGCCTTCGCAGCAAGCTCCTCTTGCCGGGGTCTTGTCTCCTTGGTTTGGATACTTTGTTCTTGAATGGCTCCAAAGTAACCACGGAGGACCTTGGCGGTCACCCGGCAAGCCTTGCCGCGGGACGCTGCGACTGCCCGTGCACAAGTTCGGGATACTAGGGTACCCCTACTCTAGTACACCGACAGGAGCCCCCGGGCCTAGGCCATACACGGTGCCGAGCGCTGTTGGGCCAGGCCCAAAACAGGGCACGGGCACGCGCGGCCTGGGTTACGCCGCATCTCTCTCCATATCCACCGCGCCCTCCCCGAACGGCATGCGTCGAATGCGGCGTCGTGGGAGAGATCGTGGGTGGTTTCTTTATTTGGAAAGACGGAACGTCCGCCCCCTCCCTCTTTATAAGCAGGGAAAACAGGGGTAGTGCGCCCATTCGCCCCTTTCCGTTCCAATCTCGGAAGCCTCCGCCACTCCTCCGTCTTCCCAAAGCAAAGAGAGTAGCGCCCTGCAGCCCATCGCCAGCAGCACCACCAACGCCGTCGACCTCCTCCACCACTTCCGCCATGGCTCTGAAAGGCGACAATGGGAAGGCTGTGAAGTCGACCGAGGCGCAGCGGCTTGCGGTGCTGCAAAACGAGCGGGCAATCTTCCCCCCCAAAGCTCCCCGCGAAGGAGCTGAGGGAGTACTACTACCTCTTCTGGTCGACGGAGACGTGAGCGCATCCGAGCACGAAGGTACTTCCAGCCGCCGCTTATAAAATGGCTCCAAACGGATATCCTTTCTTCGCCGTGTTCTTCTACTGTGGGCTCTGCCTGCCTTTCTCGGAGTTTTTCTGCGATATCATGAACACCTACGGGTTCTGCCTCCTTGATTTCACCCCCAATGTTGTTCTGACCATGGCAGTTTTCGCACATCTCTGTGAAAACTTTGTCGGAGTCCATCCCAACGTAGCCCTTTTTTGCCACTTCTTTATGCCCCGAGTAGAGAGAGGAGGGCCTTTATCTGGCGGAATCGCCTGGATCTCGAGGGCCGGCAAGAAGGACTCTTATCTGGAGGGAGAGTTCCGCGGCAAGTGGGAAGAATGGAGAGCAGACTGGTGCTGGATTGTCGAGGAGAATCCGCAGCCGTTTACCGCCCGGCGCCAAACCCCAGCAGTACGCGGCAGCGATTGGAGCGACGTGGCCCCGGAAGACGATAGGCTAAAGATTGCCATCACCAGGATCCAACGCCTCAGGCTTGCCGGGCTCACTATAGGTGCTGTTGGCGCAGATTTTCTTCGCTACCGCATTGCCCCCTGCAGGAACGGAGGAGGCCCGCCTAGGAGTTCAAGAATGCGGCGGATATCATAAGGCTGCGTCCGGGCCTCAACTACAACTTCACTGTACTGGAGCTCAACGCGATGCTTTAGGAGCTGTTCAAGTATGACCTTGATCATCCCGAAGTGTTTAGGTTGCCGCAGGGCATCGTTCCGTTGTGCAACAACTCCGCGCTCGACCGCATCCGGGCAATGATGCCGCTGTGCGACTCGCATGGAATTGTCCCAACTTGGCAAGAGCCTGCAGACGACGTCATGCAGGAGTTCTTTGACGGCCTGGTAGAAGTGCCGGTCTGCCCCAACAAGAAGAATGGCCTCACTCGCGACACCACTGATGCGGAGTTGAAACGCATCGCCACCAGGCTGGAAGAGGCGGCGGCAGCCGCAGCTGCGGGCGAGTTTGGATTCACCGTGGCGGAGGCAGAGGCAGCAGAGGCGGCAAGCCGAAACGAGCGAGAGGAGCTTGCCGGCAAGAAAGAGTTTGCCGGGCGTGACGCCGAGCCGAGCGAGCCCGCCGAGGATACGAGTGGCTCGTTGCAGAGCAACTCCTCTTCCTCCTCATCCTCGGACGGCTCGCCGCAAGCAGAGCCTCCATCTCCACCAAGAAGGCGTCTCCGCAAGGCCGGGGACGTAGCGAGGCGGCAGGCGAGTCGACAGTCGCCGCGCCGCGTGACACGCTCCACCACGGCAAGCACTGTTGCCGCGGGAGCGCCTCATGCTGCTGCGGCAACTGGAGCGGGGTCGTCCCGGACCATCACTTCTGCTCCTCCCGCTCCTCACGCCGCGGCGGCAGCCGGAACAGGGTCGTCTCAGACCACCGCCACTGTTCCCGCCAAGCGGCCAAGGGAACCTACTCCTCCGCCTTCTCGCGCCGGACGGGAGCCGGACTTCGACTTCTCCGCTTTCAGCTCCGACGAGGAAGAAGACGAAGAGTAAGATTCTCTTGTTGTACTTGTAGTTCTTCAATCCTTGCTGTTTTGTCTTGTATCTCATTCGCTTTACTCTGAAATTATTCCTTCTTAGGACTCTGGCTCAGAGAGCAGTGAAGAGAGCCAAGGCCCCAGTGATTATCATCGAGGACGAACCCACCGCAACAGCAGGGGATGCGCCCGAGACAACCTTGCCGGACCCGGCAACTGTTCTCCAGAGCAGCCCCCAGAGTAAGTACATGGTTCGCTTTGTGCTGTTGGGCGCGCACGGAGATTCTTTCTTTGCTGATATCTGACTGTTGATCTGTGTAGAAGCAGAGTAGCCCCACCAGGAGCGCCTAGAGGCCGCCCCCGAAACGCCAAGGGAGAGTCCTCCGGCAAGGGAGAGGTCCCCGGCAAGGGAGAGCTCTCCGGCAAGGGAGAAGTCTCCGGCAAGGGAGGGCTCTCCGGCAAGGGACAGCACCAGCGACCCCTCGGCGGCGGAGACCACGACTGCAGAACCTGGCGCAGGTAATCTTCTCGCTTCAAAACTTCCCTTGGGTTCTTCTTCTTTTGGTCTTCTTTTTTGGATATTTGCTTGACTCTTCTCCCTTTTCCGGCTGTCAGATCCATCTGCTGCGGAGCCGATGGAGACCGAAGTTGCCGCCGACGATGCTGTTGTCGCCGAGGAAGCAGCCGGCGCTGGTGATCCCGCCGGCAAAGAGGCCGCCAAAGCTGCCGCCGCAGAAGCAGGCGGGGGATCTGACGATCGTACTGACGGCCCTGAGGCCGCAGGAGCACCAGGCGCTACGTCGACCGTCGATCCCTCCGCCGCTGCCGCAGCGTCGGGCTCCGAAGAGCCCCAGCCAGGCGTCTACTTGAAGGCCGGCGAAGGCATCTTCATCAACCTCCCCTGGGCATCAAGTTCCAGGGCGCCGGTCGAAGGAGAGATCTTCGACGGAGAAGTGCTCGCCTCCGCCGGGCTGGCGCTGGTTGACGCGCCGAGCAGCAGCAGCAGCGAGCCTGATGAGGAGCGGCTGCTGCGGAAGCTGGTGTCGCTCTACCGTGCCCGGCAAGCCAAGCTGGAATCCCGCGAGGCGCTTGTCGCGAAGGCGGGAGTAGACATCAGGAAGCGTGCGGAGGAGCTCCAGGGTCACAATCAGGAAGCTCTCCGGTCCCTGGCAGTGGAGCGGGAGCAACTTGCCGAGGAGCAGAAGGCCTTCTTCCTCGAGAAGGCCGAAGTCGAAGAGAAATAGCGGCTTGCCGCTGAAAAGCTGTCTGTGCAGGAAGGAGAGCTGGTGTAGCGGAAGGTCAATCTTGACAGCCACGAGGAGGAGCTTGCCGCGCGCGAGAGAACATTTAGCGGAGCCCTCAAGCAAGCAGAGGATGCTTCCGCAGCTGCCGAGGCCGTCAAGAAGGAGCTGGAGACGAAGGTGGCGCAGCTGGAGGCCGATCTCAAGGCGAGTGGTGACGAGCTTGCCGCGCTCAAGCTTGAGCGGGAGAAGGACGCCCACAGCCATTCGGAGCTGCAGGTCCGCCTCGCCGAGAAGGGCCAGGAGCTTAGCGCCGCCAAGGACTCCAAGGTAGATCTTGAGTTGAAGCTGACCCCTTTGACCAAGACGCTGGACGGCACCAAGGAGCAGGAGGCGGCCTTGAAGGAGGAGGTCAAGGCCGGCAAGGCGATGCTGGCGAGTGCTGCTACCGCCCAGAGCACTTTCCGGGAGAATGTGGAGCACTGGACGGAGGGTCTCGTGGATGTTGCCGCAGACATTGACAGGGAGCTGGCGCAGCTGGGGATGGAGGATCTCGGGTATCCCTCCGACGAGAACCTCCAACCCAGCGCCAAGCTCACCTCGTTCTTCAAAGGCGTGGCGACGGCCCTCCGGCGACTCCGGGAGAAGATCCCAAAGCAGCTGGCCGATGAGTCACGCAAGATCTGCACGGGAGCTCTTCAAAAGGTGTTGGTGAAGGTGGCCTTCCGCAACCCGGGCCTCAACCTCAACAACGTCCTCAGGACCTTGCCGCCGGATGCTGGTCTGGAGGCGCTCTAGACCCTTGTCGCACCCATTATGGACAAGGTGAGCGGAATCAAGAGGGTTGAGGGCGATCGCGTAGACTAGGCCGCCCGTTTTCTTCTTTTCTTGTCGCCGCTGGTCATGTTATGAGAACAATCTGTTAGAGCCGCGACAAGCCACTTTGTAATATAACTCTATTTCGGGTAATGATTGCAATGTTATTTCCTTTACTTGATTCCTTCCTTTGTATGGTTTTGCCCTACACTTTTAGGGAACTTGCCGGCGCAGGCACCTTGGCCAAAAGAAGACCAAAAGAAGAAAACCCAAGGGAAGTTTTGAAGCGAGAAGATTACCTGTGCCAGGTTCTGCAGTCGTGGTCTCCGCCGCCTGGGGGTCGCTGGTGTTGTCCCTTGCCGGAGAGCCCTCCCTTGCCGGAGACTTCTCCCTTGCCGGAGAGCTCTCCCTTGCCGGGGACCTCTCCCTTGCCGGAGGACTCTCCCTTGGCGTTTCGGGGGCAGCCTCTGGGCGCTCCTCGTGGGGCTGCTCTGCTTCTACACAGATCAACAGTCAGATATCAGCAAAGAAAGAATCTCCATGCGCGCCCAACAGCGGAAAGCGAACCATGTACTTACGCTGGGGGCTGCTCTGGAGAACAGTTGCCGGGTCCGGCAAGGTTGTCTCGGGCGCATCCCCTACTGTCGCGGTGGGTTCGTCCTCGATGATAATCACCGGGGCCTTGGCTCTCTTCACTGCTCTCTGAGCCAGAGTCCTAAGAAGGAATAAGTTCAGAGTAAAGCGAATGAGATACAAGACAAAACAGCAAGGATTGAAGAACTACAAGTACAACAAGAGAATCTTACTCTTCGTCTTCTTCCTCGTCGGAGCTGAAAGCGGAGAAGTCGAAGTCCGGCTCCCGTCCGACGCGAGAAGGCGGAGCAGTAGGTTCCCTTGGCCGCTTGGCAGGAACAGTGGCGGTGGTCTGAGACGACCCCGCTCCGGCTGCCGCCGCGGCGTGAGGAGCGGTAGGAGCAGAAGCGGTGGTCCGGGAGGACCCCGCTCCAGTTGCCGCAGCAGCGTGAGGCGCTCCCGCGGCAACAGTGCTTGCCGTGGTAGAGCATTTCACGCGGCGCGGCGACTGTCGACTCTCCTACCGCCTCGCTACATCCCCGACCTTGCGGAGACGCCTTCTTGGTGGAGATGGGGGCTCTGCTTGCGGCGAGCTATCTGAGGATGAAGAGGAAGAGGAGTTGATCTCCAAAGAGCCGCTCGTGTCCTCGGCGGGCTCGCTCGACTCGACGTCACGCCCGGCAAGCTCTTTCTTGCCGGCAGGCTCCTCTCGCCCGGCAAGCTCTTTCTTGCCGGCAAGCTCCTCTCGCTCGGCACGGCTTGCCGCCTCTGCTGCCTCTGCCTCCTCCACGGTGAATCCAAACTCGCCCGCAGCTGCGGCTGCCGCCGCCTCTTCCAGCCTGGTGGTGATGTGTTTCAACTCCGCATCGGTGGTGTCGCGAGTGAGGCCATTCTTCTCGTTGGGGTGGACCGACACTTCTACCAGGCCGTCAAAGTACTCATGCACGACGTCGTCTACAGGCTCTTGCCAAGTTGGGACAATTCCATGCGAGTCGCACAGCAGCATCATTGCCCGGATGCGGTCGAGCGCGGAGTTGTTGCACAACGGAACGATGCCATGCGGCAACCTAAACACTTCGGGATGATCAGGGTCATACTTGAACAGCTCCTGAAGCATCGCGTTGAGCTCCAGAACAGTGAAGTTGTAATTGAGGCCCGACCGCAGCCTCATGATATGCGCCGCATTCTTGAACTCCCAGGCGGGGCTCCTCCGTTCCTGCAGGGGGCGATGCGGCGGCGAAGAAAATCTGCGCCAACAGCACCTACAGTGAGCCCGGCAAGCCTGAGGCGTTGGATCCGGGTGATGGCAATCTTCAGCCTACTGTCTTCCGGGGCCACGTCGCTCCAATCGCTGCCGCGTGTCACTGCGGCTTGGCGCCGGGCGGTAAACGGCTGTGGGTTCTCCTGGATAATCCAGCACCAGTCTGCTCTCCATTCCTCCCACTTGCCGCGGAACTCCCCCTCCAGATAAGCGTCCATCTTGCCGGCCCTCGACATCCAGACGATTCCGCCAGATAAAGGCTCTCCTCTCTCTACTCGGGGCATAAAGAAGTGGCGGAAAAGGGCTACATTGGGATGGACTCCGACAAAGTTTTCACAGAGATGTGCGAAAACTGCCATGGTCAGAACGGCATTGGGGGTGAAATCAAGGAGGCAGAACCCGTAGGTGTTCATGATATCGCAGAAAAACTCCGAGAAAGGCGGGCAGGGCCCGCAGTAGAAGAACACGGCGAAGAAGGGATATCCATTTGGAGCCATTTTATGAGCGGCGGCTGCAAGTACCTTCGTGCTCAGATGCGCTCGCGTCTCCGTCGACCAGAAGAGGTAGTAGTACTCCCTCAGGTCCCTCGCGGTGAGCTTGGGGGGGAAGATTGCCCGCTCCTTCCGTAGCGCCGCAAGCCGCTGCGCCTCGGTCGACTTCACAGCCTTCCCCTTGTCGGCATTCGGAGCCATGGCGGAAGTGGTGGAAGAGGTCGACGGCGTTGGTGGTGCTGGTGGCGATGGGGGGCAGGGTGCTGCTCTCTTTCAACTTTGGGAAGACGGAGGAGCAGCGAAGGTTTCCGAGATTGGAATCGAAAGGGGCAAATGGGCGCAGTACCCCTGTTTCCCCTGCTTATAAAGAAGGAGGGGGCGGACGTTCCGCCTTTCCTAATAAAGAAACCACCCACGATCTCTCCCACGACGCCGCATTCGACGCATGCCGTTCGGGGAGGGCGCGGTGGATACGGAGAGAGATGCGGCGTAACACAGGCCGCGAGTGCTCGTGCCCTGTTTTGGGCCTGGCCCAACAGCGCTCGGCACCGTGTATGGCCCAGGCCCGGGGGCTCCTGTCGGTGTACTAGAGTAGGGGTACCCTAGTATCCCGAACTTGTGCACGGGCAGTCGCAGCGTCCCGCGGCAAGGCTTGCCGGGTGACCGCCAAGATCCTCTGTGGTTCCTTTGGAGCCATTCCAGAACAAAGTATCCAAGCGAAGGAGACAAGACCCCGGCAAGAGGAGCTTGCCGGGAAGGCCAACCAAGGCATCTCAAGGAACTTGCCGCGACGCGCCACGCGTCCCGGCAAGGCCCGGTGAGCGGCAAGCTCCCGGACGCTACAAGACAACGACCGCGGCAAGGCGCTTGCAGCGGCAAGCCTCCACTCTGTACCTGCGCTCCAGCACATCCACCAACTTGTCCCTTTGGGACCCTTCCAGGCATACGTGGCAGGAGGCTGTGCAGCCAGCGCTACACGGTGGCAAGCGGCGCTGACAAGATTGCCATCGTGGCGAGCGGTGGCGTCCCTGACGGTCCCTTTTGCACTGTTTGGGCGACACAGACGGACATTTAATGCCCTTGTCCCCTGCCGTCAGGGTTAGGTATGATACACTGTAGCAGGCGGCGGTGCCAACCGCACGCTTGTCCATTTTTACCCTTGTCTACGTTGCCACCTGTCGGTGACCCCTTGAGCATATAAAAGGAGGCCCATGTGCAATGTAGAAGAGGTCGGACAAAGAACACACTCACGCTCGGTCTCGTTAGCTGCTGGTGTGTACTGTAGCACTCGGCGCTCCCGAGCAAGAACTCAATACAAACCACAAAGCAGGAGTAGGGTTTTACGCATCCGTGCGACCCGAACCTGGGTAAACTGATCGTGTGCTCGTGCACTTCGCCTCGATCTGCTCTTCGTGCGATCTCCGCCCCGCTGCCGAACCGAAAGGGGCTCGGTCCGCCGGTCCCATAGGTGTTCGTGGATTAGCACCCCCGACATCTTTGGCGCGCTGAGTGCTACAGTACACACCAGCAGCTAATGAGACCGAGCGTGAGTGTGTTCTTTGGCGCGCCAAAGATGTCGGGGGTGCTAATCCACGAACACCTATGGGATCAGCGGACCGAGCCCCTTTCGGTTCGGCAGGGGGTGGAGATCGCACGAAGAGCAGATCGAGGCGAAGCGCACGAGCACACGATCAGTTCACCCAGGTTCGGGCCGCACGGATGCGTAAAACCCTACTCATGCTTTGTGGTTTGTATTGAGTTCTTGCTCGGGAGCGCCGAGTGCTATAGTACACACCAGCTAACGAGACCGAGCGTGAGTGTGTTCTTTGGCCGACCTCTTCTACGTTGCGCATGGGCCTCCTTTTATATGCTCAAGGGGTCACCTACAGGTGGCAACGTAGACAAGGGTAAAAATGGAAAAGCGTTGTGGTTGGCACCGCCGCCTGCTACAGTGTATCATACCTAACCCTGACGGCAGGGGACAAGGGCATTAAATACCTGTCTACGTCGCCCAAACAGTGCAAAAGGGACCGTCAGGGACGCCACCGCTCGCCACGATGGCAATCTTGTCAGCGCCGCTTGCCACCGTGTACCGCTGGCTGCACAGCCTCCCGCCACGTACGCCCTGAAGGGTCCCAGAGTGACACGTTGATGGATGTGCTGGAGCACAGGTACAGAGTGGAGGTTTTGCCGCAGCAAGCGCCTTGCCGGTCGTTGTCTTGTCGCCTCCGGGAGCTTGTCGCTCACCGGCCCTTGCCGGGACGCGTGGCGCGTCGTGGCAAGTTTCTTGGGATGCCTTGGTTGGCCTTCCCAGCCAACTCCTCTTGCCGGGGTCTTGTCTCCTTGGTTTGGATACTTTGTTCTTGAATGGCTCCAAAGGAACCACGGAGGACCTTGGCGGTCACCCGGCAAGCCTTGCCGCGGGACGCTACGACTGCCTGTGCACAAGTTCGGGATACTAGGGTACCCCTACTCTAGTACACCGACAGGAGCCCCCGGGCCTGGGCCATACACGGTGCCGAGCGCTGTTGGGCCAGTCCCAAAACAGGGCACGGGCAGGCGCGGCCTGGGTTACGCCGCATCTCTCTCCGTATCCATCGCGCCCTCCCCGAACGGCACGCGTCGAATGCGGCGTCGTGGGAGAGATCGTGGGTGGTTTCTTTATTCGGAAAGGCGGAACGTCCGCCCCCTCCCTCTTTATAAGCAGGGGAAACAGGGGTAGTGCGCCCATTCACCCCTTTCCGTTCCAATCTCGGAAGCCTCCGCCGCTCCTCCGTCTTCCCAAAGCAAAGAGAGTAGCGCCCTGCCCCCCATCGCCAGCAGCACCACCAACGCCATCGACCTCCTCCACCACTTCCGCCATGGCTCCGAAAGGCGGCAAGGGGAAGGCTGTGAAGTCGATCGAGGCGCAGCGGCTTGCGGCGCTGCGAAAGGAGCGGGCAATCTTCCCCCCAAAGCTCGCCGCAAAGGAGCTGAGGGAGTACTACTACCTCTTCTGGTCGACGGAGACGCGAGCGCATCCGAGCATGAAGGTACTTCCAGCCGCCGCTTATAAAATGGCTCCAAACGGATATCCTTTCTTCGTCGTGTTCTTCTACTGCGGGCTCTGCCCGCCTTTCTCGGAGTTTTTCTGCAATATCATGAACACCTACGGGTTCTGCCTCCTTGATTTCACTCCCAATGCTGTTCTGACCATGGCAGTTTTCGCACATCTCTGTGAAAACTTTGTCGGAGTCCATCCCAACGTAGCCCTTTTTCGCCACTTCTTTATGCCCCGAGTAGAGAGAGGAGAGCCTTTATCTGGCGGAATCGCCTGGATCTCGAGGGCCGGCAAGAAGGACTCTTATCTGGAGGGAGAGTTCCGCGGCAAGTGGGAAGAATGGAGAGCAGACTGGTGCTGGATTGTCGAGGAGAATCCGCAGCCGTTTACCGCCCGGTGCCAAACCCCAGCAGTACGCGGCAGCGATTGGAGCGACGTGGCCCCGGAAGACGATAGGCTGAAGATTGCCGTCACCAGGATCCAACGCCTCAGGCTTGCCAGGCTCACTGTAGGTGCTGTTGGCGCAGATTTTCTTCGCCACCGCATTGCCCCCCTGCAGGAACGGAGGAGGCCCGCCTGGGAGTTCAAGAATGCGGCGGATATCATGAGGCTGCGTCCGGGCCTCAACTACAACTTCACTATACTGGAGCTCAACGCGATGCTCCAGGAGTTGTTCAAGTATGACCCTGAGCATCCCGAAGTGTTCAGGTTGCCATAGGGTGAGGCGCTCCCGCGGCAACAGTGCTTTATCTTCTCGAGGTTGTGTGAACCTGATCCGGCGTTCGCACGAGCTAAATCTTCATCGTCTTCATCGACATTCCGCCGAAGAAGAAGGCTTCGGAGGCGGCTGCTCCGTCCGCGCCGAACCCACCATCGCCGGAGCAAACGGCTGGTGGGGTAGACGCCGGCGGGAGAACGGGCGTCGACGAGGGAGCTCACGGTGCTGCCAGGTCCAAGGACAAGGCTGCGCTGCTCATCGGCGGCGCAGTCAGCTCCCACAACAACCGGGCGCACTCCAAGACCTCGGCGTCCGTACATGCACCGCGCCCATCCCAGGAGGCGCGGGACCGGCAGCGTCATGATACTCATAGTATTATATGTTTGCTGGACCAAGATCGAGCTGGTGGATCTCGGAGTGCTCAAGACCAGCATGCACGCCAACATGCTGGCGCGAGCAAGGCACGGTCGCTTGGACGAGATACTACTCCTTCTAACATGGTTAGAAGTCCGAGCATATCCCGCTCCTCACACCATTCACCGCCACCACCAGCCACTTCAGCAGAAGCTTTGGCGCGAGCTCAACTGCTCCTAGACTACCCTCCAGCGGCAGACAAGATCGACGACTGGAGGGCCACCATTCAGAGTCTCATCGGCTTTGCCAACGGCGACATTCCACGGCAGCCGAGTACTTCGCAGCCGCGGCAAGTCAGCCAGGCACGAGCCGGTGGCGACAAGACCGGTGGGGGTGCAACCACCATGCACTCTCCGCCCCGAAGGCCAAGATCGCCGACTCGCCGGATCCACCACGACAGCGACTCCACCGCGTCATCAGATTCACGAGCTCATCGCGATCAGCACCAAGTTCTTCACGAACGACAGCAAGAAGATGCTCGTACTCGCATCGAGCGCCGAAGAGAAGCGCGACGTCAATCAGACCAGCGCGCTGGGCCCTCTGTCGACATGCATGCGCCAGGGGAACCAGGCGACTTGCCGTACGCGGTAGGTTGCCCCGCGTTTACTCTTGAGCTGCGCAAATCCAGTGGCCCAGCAAGAAGAATTTCAAGCCAGACATACGAGAGAAGTATGACGGCAAGTCGCATCCGTCGGAGTTCCTCAGCATCTACACCATCGCGGTGCAAGCTGCCGGGGGGGGCGAGACGACAAGATCCTTGCCAACTACTTCCCGCTGGTGCTCAAGCCCAACGTCAGGTCCTGGCTCATGCATTTGCCGGAAAACTCCATATCCTCCTGGGCAGACTTATGCCATCAGTTTGTCGGTGCCTTTACAGGCGGCCACAAACCTCATGGCCAAGAGAGTGACCTTCACCTGCTCGCCCAGAAGGAAGGAGAGCCCCTACGCAAGTACATTCAGAGATTCAGCCATGTACAGCACAACATCCCAGATGTCCACCCTGCCGCGGTCATCAGCGCGTTCCATCAGAACGTGCGTAACCGCAGGATGCGGGAGGAGATGGCGATGTGCAAGATCAGAGACATCAGTGAGCTATATGCCCTGGCCGACAAGTGTGCACGTGCTGAGGAAGGGAGGAAACTCCCCGGGGAGAATACAGGAGCAGGAGGATCTGACAGCAAGGATGCTGCCCCGACAAAGAAAAACCGGCGGCGGAACAACAGGAAGAAGAAAGGCAAAGAGGTGCTAGTCGTTGAGCAGTCCGGCAACGAAGGTGGCGCCAACGAAGGCACGCCTATCGTCTTTGATATTGAGGACCACCCTGATCGCACAACTGCGGTCGGGTGCCTGCCGATGTTGGTTTCACCAACTATCCGCAACCTCAAGGTCACTAAGATGTTAGTTGACGGCGGCGCCGGCTTAAACCTGATCTCCTCCGCTATACTCCAGAAACTCCAGATCCCTAACAGCGAGCTCGAAGAGACCGACACATTCCAAGGAATCAACCCGGGAAGGAGCAAGCCGAAGGGGAAGGTCACGTTGCCAGTAACATTTGGCAGCGAGTTGAACTTCAGGACTGAGAGGGTCACTTTTGACGTTGCCGATTTTCCATTGCCTTACAATGGGATACTCGGTCGTCCTGCACTCGCCAAGTTCATGGCAGCCTCTCACTACGCATACAACATGCTCAAGATGCCAGGCCCGATAAGCATCATCTCTGTCCCTGGCGACAAGAAGGATGCTCTTATCTGCGCCGACAAGATCTACCGGGAAGCGGCAGCCCCAACAGATCGCAAGTCACCTGCCGTTGAAGCTCCCGGGGGGAAGAAGAAGACCAAGTCCGACAAGAGTTCTGATGCCCACTCCGGCAAGCGCACCTCTTCGGAGTGCTGCGCTACCGTCGAGGACGCACCATCGAGCTCCACCGGCAAGTGTAAGAAGGCAATGGCAGCTCCGCCAGAGACCAAGAAGGTGTCCGCCAAGGAGGACGGCACTGGTGGTACCTTCACCATCAGTGCCACTCTTGACCCTAAATAGGAAAGCGCGCTCATTGCTTTCCTGCGGGCGAACGTCGACGTGTTTGCGTGGCAACCGTCTGACATCCCCGGTGTTCCCAGGAAAGTAATTGAGCACCATCTTGCCGTTTGTCCTCATGCGCGGCCTGTCAAGCAGAAGGTCAGGAAGCAAGCAGTGGAGCGCCAAGAATTCATCGCAGAAGAGATCAAGAAATTGGAAGCAGCAGGCCTTGTCAGAGGAGTGCTCCATCCTACGTGGTTGGCCAATCCTGTAGTCGTGCGCAAGGCAAACAGGAAATGGAGGCTTTGTATCGACTTTACCGATGTTAATAAAGCTTGTCCCAAAGACCCATTTCCCTTGCCGCGCATTGACCAGATTGTTGACTCCACGGCCGGATGTGACTTGCTTTCATTTCTTGACGCATACTCAGGATACCATCAAATCTTCATGGCAGAAGAGGATGAGGAGAAAACCGCATTCATTACTCCATGTGGCACGTACTGTTTCATACGGATGCCTTTCGGTTTAAAGAATGCTGGTTCAACATTTGCAAGAGTGGTCCATGTCGCTCTTGAGCCACAAATGCACAGAAATGTGGAGGCCTACATGGACGACATAGTGGTCAAGAGCAAGGACAGGGCAACTCTGATTCAAGATTTAGACGAGACCTTTGCAAATCTGCGCAAGATCAACCTCAAGCTCAACCCCGAGAAGTGTGTGTTTGGGGTCCCCTCCGGCAAGCTTCTCGGGTTCTTCGTGTCTCAGCGGGGGATTGAAGCCAATCCCGACAAGATCAAGGCCATTGAGCAGATTGAAGCACCAAAACACGTCAAGGATGTACGAAGACTTGCCGGTTGCGTGGCTGCTCTCAGCAGGTTTATCTCTCGGTCTGCTGAGCGCGCCCTGCCGTTTTTCAAAATTTTGAAAAAGGCAGGTCCAATGAAATGGACTCCGGAAGCGGAGGCTGCGCTGCAGGACTTGAAGAGATACCTGTCCTCCACTCCAACACTTGTCGCACCTAAGCCACAAGAGAAGTTGCTGCTGTATATAGCGGCAACCAATCAAGTGGTTAGTGCTGCGTTAGTGGCAGAGAGGGAGGCAAATGACGAGCTAGCAACCGTGGCAGGCGCATCCAGCGACAAGCAGGGGGCTTCCCCGACAAGCTCTGGTCCCGACAAAGATGGATCTGCACAGGTGCGCGAGGAGGTACAGAAGAGAATGGTGCAGCGCCCAGTTTACTTTGTCAGTTCCCTTCTGCAGGGGGCTAGGTCAAGGTACTCTGGTGTGCAGAAATTGCTTTTCGGCCTTCTCATGGCCTCGAGAAAGCTGCACCATTACTTCGAAGCACATGAGATCACAGTTGTCACTCGCTTTCCGCTGAAGAGGATACTGCAGAATCCAGAAGCGACAGGCAGGATTGTTGAGTGGGCACTGGAACTGTCAAGCTTTGGCCTCAAGTTTGAGAGTACTTCAACTATCCAAAGCAGAGCATTGGCAGAATTCGTAGCAGAGTGGATGCCAACACCAGATGAAGAAATTCCAGAAACAAGCATCCCCGTCAAGGAAGCAAGCAAAGAGTGGCTCATGTACTTTGATGGTGCCTTCTCGCTGCAAGGCGCCGGCGCTGGCGTGCTGCTTGTTGCACCCACCGGAGAGCACCTCAAGTACGTAGTCCAGATGCACTTTCCCAAGGATCAAGCAACAAACAATACTGCGAAGTATGAAGGCTTGCTTGCCGGTCTCAGGATCGCGGCAGACCTCGGGATCAAGAAGCTCATTGTCAGGGGTGACTCGCAGCTTGTCGTCCGCCAAGTGAACAAGAGTTATCAGAGTCCGTTGATGGAAGCCTACGTTGACGAACTGAGAAAGCTAGAAGAGCACTTTGATGGCTTACAGATGGAGCATGTTCCGAGAGCTCAGAACGACATTGTCTATGGCCTGTCAAAGTGCACCGCACTTAAGTTACCTGTGGAACCAGGGATCTTTGTGCTCAGGCTGACTCGACCGTCCGTAACTCCATCGACTGGACAGAGCAAGAAGAGGAAGTTGATTTTTGATGACTATTTTCCGGCAGAGCATCCCGAAGCCGCCGCCAAGAAGGTCCCCAAGATCAACACCAAGAGTGCTGAGGAGCAGTCTGCTCCGGCAAGCCCTAGGGTTTGTCCCATTGAAGTAGACGCTCCCGACAAGTTTTGCTCTGGCAAGCTTGCCGGGGAACGTCAAGCTCCGGCTGAGCCGCAGGTTCTCGCTGTAGAAGCGGATGTTCCTGCAGCAGCAGATGTGCCTTTAGTCCTTGTTGTCGAGCCACAAGCTCCAGCATGGGCACAGCAGATTGTCCGTTTCCTTCAGACAGGAGAACTTCTCGAAGAGCAAGAAGAAATGGAAAGAGTAGCCCGGCAGTCAAGTATGTACCAGTTTGTCGACAACACACTATACAGAAGAAGACTCAACGGTGTGAAATTGAAGTGTATTCACCGGGAAGATGGACAAAAGCTGTTGGCAGAGATACATGGAGGCATATGTGGTCACCACATTGGTGCAAGAGCACTTGCCGGCAAAGCATTCCGGCAAGGTTTCTTTTGGCCAACAGCCCTCCAGGATGCAACTGCACAAGTAACCAAGTGTGAAGCGTGCCAGTTCCATTCCAAGCAGATACACCAGCGAACTCAAGCTCTCCAGACGATCCCTTTATCCTGGCCATTTTCGGTCTGGGGGCTCGATATCCTCGGCCCCTTTGCCTGAGCAGTCGGGGGCTTTGAGTACTTGTACGTTGCAATCGACAAGTTCACAAAGTGGCCGGAAGTGGAAGCAGTGAGGAAGGTGACAGCACAGTCACCAGTCAAGTTCTTCAGGTCGATAGTTTGCCGCTTCGGGATCCCTAATAGGATAATCACCAACAACAGTACGCAATTCACGAGCCGCACCTTCATGCAATACGTCCAAGACCTTGGCGCCAAGGTCTGCTTCACTTCTGTTGCTCACCCGAGAAGCAACGGTCAAGCGGAGAGGGCAAATGCTGAAGTGTTGCATGGGCTCAAGACCACGACTTTCGACAGGCTGCACACGTGCGGAAGAAACTGGATCGAGGAGCTGCCAGTGGTTCTTTGGTCGATCAGGACGACGCCAAATCGAGCCACTGGCCAGACACCTTTCGCTCTAGTCTATGGAGCAGAGGCAGTTCTCCCCATGGAACTCGTATACGGGTCACCTCGAGTGCTCGCTTATGATGAGCTTGAGCAAGAGCAGCTGCGACAAGATGACGCGCTGCTCCTTGAGGAAGACCGTCTTCAGGCTGTTGTACGAGCTGCTCGCTACCAGCAAGCTTTGCGCCACTACCATAGCCGCAAAGTTAACGCCAGAAGTCTCAAGGAAGGCGACCTTGTTCTTCGGCGTGTTCAGTCCGCCAAGAATTCCAACAAGTGGGAAGGCCCTTACCGGGTGAAACAAGTCACTAGGCCTGGCGCTGTCCGCCTTGAGACCGAAGATGGCATTCCAGTGAGCAACTCCTGGAACATTGAGCATCTTCGTAAGTTTTACCCGTAGGGCGCGGTTGCCGGAACCCGTTCCGGCAACCACCTTTTGTACAAGTCTTGCCGCTGTTGCATGTAATCTTTTGTACAAAGCCGGGCGTAGATCCCGTGCATAAAGCTCATGTGCCCCGCACACCTTGTCAATTTCATGCTTTTTATTATTTGCATGTGTTATCTGACACTTTGTGCAGCACTTACCCCCGGTAAGCAACAACGAGCCATAAGGCTCCATATCTTTTCTCCTCTTTCTTTTTTCTCAAGGAAAGGAAGGTTCCCTCGCCCACAAGTTTGCCGGGGGGAAGGAGAAGATAGTGGTATGGACCAGGCGTCGTTCAAGAAAGTTTCGCCTTGCCGGGAAGCAAACGACAGAAAAGCTAAGTTGCCAAAGTTTGAGCAATCAGATTTTTAAAAAATTTAAGTTATCTTCCTTGAACGACCATTCTTTGTATGGAAAACCTGGCGCGCCAAAGATGTCGGGGGTGCTAATCCACGAACACCTATGGGACTGGTGGACCGAGCCCCTTTCGGTTCGGCAGGGGGGCGGAGATCGCACGAAGAGCAGATCGAGGCGAAGCGCACGAGCACACGATCAGTTTACCCAGGTTCGGGCCGCACGGATGCGTAAAACCCTACTCCTGCTTTGTGGTTTGTATTGAGTTCTTGCTCGGGAGCGCCGAGTGCTACAGTACACACCAGCAGCTAACGAGACCGAGCGTGAGTGTGTTCTTTGGCCGACCTCTTCTACGTTCGCATGGGCCTCCTTTTATATGCTCAAGGGGTCACCGACAGGTGGCAACGTAGACAAGGGTAAAAATGGAAAAGTGTTGCGGTTGGCACCGCCGCCAGCTATAGTGTATCATACCTAACCCTGACGGCAGGGCACAAGGGCATTAAATGCCCGTTTGCGTCGCCTAAACAATGCAAAAGGGACCATTAGGGACGCCACCGCTCGCCACGATGGCAATCTTGTCAGCGCTGCTTGCCACCGTGTACCGCTGGCTGCACAGCCTCCTGCCACGTACGCCCTGAAGGGTCCCAGAGCGACACGTTGGTGGATGTGCTGGAGCATAGGTACAGAGTGGAGGCTTGCCGCGGCAAGCGCCTCGCCGCGGTCGTTGTCTTGTCGCGTCCGGGAGCTTCTCGCTCACCGGGCCTTGCCGGGACGCGTGGCGCGTCGTGGCAAGTTTCCTGGGATGCCTTGGTTGGCCTTCCCAGCAAGCTCCTCTTGCCGGGGTCTTGTCCTTCCCGGCAAGCTCCTCTTGACGGGGTCTTGTCTCCTTGGTTTGGATACTTTGTTCTTGAATGGATCCAAAGGAACCACGGAGGACCTTGGCGGTCACCCGGAAAGCCTTGCCGCGGGACGCTGCGACTGCCCATGCACAAGTTCGGGATACTAGGGTACCCCTACTCTAGTACACCGACACAATACCTGCCATGGTTTTGTTTGATTCTAGAGCTTCTCACTCATTCATCTCGAAAAGTTTTGCTTTGCAAAATAATTTTTTGATGTTTCCGTTGGAAAAATCCATGATCATCAAGTCCCCTGGGATTGAGGAAGTTACATAGAGTTACTGCCAAGGTGTGGTTATTGAATTTGAAGGATTGAAGTTTCACGCCAATCTTATTGTATTGGGAGATAAAGGACTGGATGTCATCCTAGGGATGGATTGGTTAACCACCAACAAAGGTTTTATTGACTGCTTCAACCGGACCGTAATTCTCACCCACCACCACGGGAAGACAATAAGAGTTTCGGCCAGAGAGAGAAAAATACCCCGGCAACCGAGATTGAACAAGGTGGATGTTTCTGAATTTACAGACGTATTTCCCGAAGAACTACCAGGCATGCCACCAGACAGAGAGATAGAATTCAGCATTGAGCTAGCACCCGGAACCACCCCCATATACAAGAAACCATACAGAATGGCACCATCCGAGTTGGTAGAATTGAAGAAGCAAATAAAAGAATTACTGGACAAAGGATATACTCGAGCCAGCTCCTCACCTTGGGGTTCACCAATTTTATTTGCTAAAAAGAAGGATGGAACACTGAGATTGTGTATAGACTATCGAGCACTTAACATGGTCACAATCAAGAACAAATACCCGATGCCACGGATAAATGATTTATTTGATCAGCTCGCTCAGGCCAAGGTATTCTCAAAGATTGACTTAGGGTCGGGACACCATCAGTTAAAAGTACGAACAGAGGATATCCCCAAGACAGCCTTCACCTCCAGATACGGACTGTATGAGTTCACAGTAATGCCATTTGGACTAACGAACGCCCCCGCATATTTTGTTCACCTCATGAACAAAGTATTTATGAAGTTTATGGACAAGTTTGTTGTGGTATTCATCGACGATATTCTGATATACTCCAAGACACCAGAAGAGCACGCGGAACATCTCAGAATTGTGCTAGGAGAACTCAGGAAACATCAATTGTACGCCAAGTTCAGCAAGTGTGAATTTTGGCTAAAACAAGTAGGGTTTCTGGGCCACATACTAACCCAAGAAGGTATTGCCGTAGACCCAGAAAAAGTCAAGGCCGTACTTGGCTGGAAACCACCAGCCAGCGTAACAGATGTATGAAGTTTCTTGGGAATGGCAGGATACTACCGGAAATTTATTGAAGGATTCTCCACCATAGCCACGCCAATGATGCAGTTACTCAAGAAAGACAAGAAGTTTGAATGGACGGAAGCTTGCGAGAAAAGTTTCCAAGAACTAAAGAGGAAATTAACGACAGCACCAGTACTAATTGTGCCAGACATACACAAATTTTTTGAAGTGTATTGTGACGCATCCCGAACGGGTCTCGGATGCGTATTGATGCAAGAAGGCAAAGTTGTCGCATACGCGTCGAGGCAACTTCGCAAGCATGAAGAAAATTATCCCACTCATGACTTAGAATTGGCAGTAGTCATTCATGCACTCAAGGAATGGAGGCACTTCTTACTTGGAAATCATTGTGAAATATATACTGACCATAAAAGTCTCAAGTATATTTTCACACAGCCAGAACTCAATTTACGGCAACGACGCTGGTTGGAATTGGTAAAAGATTATGATGTGGGTATCCACTATCATCCAGGAAAAGCAAATGTAGTGGCAGATGCAATTAGTCGGAACCCCAGCTCGGACGACAACAGTCTACAAGGCTTGACACCTGAATTCCAACAAGAATTTGCCAAACTCAACTTAATGATGGTCGCGGAAGGCACCATAACAAATTTGGAAGTGCAACCCAACCTTGTGGAAAGAATTAAAGAAACTCAGCATGGGCACCCCAGCATCGAAGGCATAAAAATAAAGGTGAGCATGGGCAAGGCCTCGGAATTCGTCATAGATGATGAGGGAACATTATGGTACGGAGACAGACTCTGCGTGCCAAATATAGAGGACCTCAAGCAGCAAATTCTAGCTGAAGCCCACACCGCTCCATATTCGATCCACCCTGGAGGAACCAAAATGTATAAGGATATCCAGGAAAGATTTTGGTGGCACGGTATGAAGAGGGATATAGCCACTTTCATTGCATGTTGCGATTCTTGTCAACGCATAAAAGCTGAGCATCAAAGACCAGCCGGACTACTGCAACCAAACAAAATACCTGGGTGGAAATGGGATGAAATAGGGATGGATTTCATTGTCGGACTACCTCGGTCATGACACGGGAATGATGCCATATGGTTCATCACCGATAGATTAACCAAGGTGGCACATTTCATTCCAGTGAAGACAACCTACACCACTCATAGGCTTGCCAGGATTTATCTCTCCCGTATAGTTTTTCTGCATGGAGTCCCGAAGACTATGATATCCGACAGAGGCACTCAGTTCGTCTCGAGATTCTGGGATCATTTACAACAGGGTCTGGGAACTCAACTGGCCTTCAGTACAGCCTGCCATCCCCAGACTGATGGACAGGCTGAACGCGTAAACCAAATTCTAGAAGACATGCTAAGAGCATGTGTCCTCACCTATGGGACCAGTTGGGAAGAAAGTCTGCCATATGCCGAGTTCACATACAACAACAGTTACCAGGCCAGCCTGCAAATGGCACCTTTTGAAGCCCTATACGGACGGAGATGTCGTACCCCGCTAAATTGGTCAAAAATCAGAGACAGCCATATCTTCGGCCCAGACATGCTCAAAGAAGCCGAGGAAAAGGTCAAGCTAATTGGGGACCGACTCAAGACCGCTCAAAGCCGACAGAAGAGTTATTATGATCGGAAACATCGTGAGGTCAGATTCGAACCCGGTGAATTTGTATACCTACGAGTATCACCTATGAGGGGCCTGCAACGATTCAAGATTAAGGGAAGGCTAGCACCAAGATTCATCAGACCATTCTGTATAGTGGCACGAAGGGGCACTGTAGCCTACCATCTAGACTTACCCGAAGAATTATCCGATGTCCACGACGTGTTCCACGTCTCGCAATTGAGGAACTGCGTAAGCAACCCAGAAAAGCAGGTATCCCATGAGAACATTGACGTACAGCCAAACCTCACCTATCGGGAACATCCAGTAAAAATATTAGAGGAGTCTGAAAGGAGGACCCAACAGAAAACCATCAAGTTTTTCAGAGTTCAGTGGAGCAATCACACCGAGAGTGAAGCAACTTGGGAAAGAGAGGATTTTCTTCGGACAGAACATCCACACTTATTTGAGGATCAGCTGAAATCTCAGGGACGAGATTTTTCCTAAGGGGATAGGTGTTGTGACACTCCAAAAAATTTCATTTGGTTTTCAGCAAAAACCTTGTTGGATTTGAAGAAGGTCATTTAAATTCTTCCTAAAACCTCTCTCTCAAAACTTTTTATTTTCCTTGGCAAGGATTTTATTTTTTTTACTTTGTATCTTCTTCAACTCTGGTGTTTGAATTATGAAAACTTCCTTCTGATTATTCCCTTCTCAAATAAATTCTTGGGATTTATTTATTTCTTCAAAAAGAAACCCTAGGAGTTTTGGGACTTCTCTTATTTTGAAACCACCCATGGTTTTACCAAGCCTCATGTGATAAAACCTCCCAAAACCCCTCCCTCCATTTTGGGGCAATCAAAACTTTCTGTTCCAACAAGTCCAAACCATTTTTGGATTTTATTTCATTTATTTTATCTCCCATATCAATTCTGTCATTTATTTTGAGCCTAGGTGATTTTCAACGCAAGTACCTAATTGCCGTTGAGTTTTGATCTCAAAACAACTCCTCTGGATAGTCCTTAGCACCCACAACCTAGAACCATCAAGATCCACTCTTCTCCTTTTCAAAATTTTCAAGTTTCAACCTCTGCAAGTTTGGACCAGATTTGTCAAATTTGATGAAATTCATATCATCTCTTCTCCAAAAATTCCACCAAAATTCAGGCAGCCCCCAGATGCAATGAGAGGCCACCCCACCAAAAATCAGCTCAAGGAAAATTCTCCACGTGCCAAAATCATTTCGTCGAACACTTGGCCGGCACTGTTACTGTGCACTTTCAGTAAAACTCAGAGTTTCAGAGTTTTACAGTGTCGTTTCTTCGTCAGAGACTTGTCATCGATCAATTGTGCGCCCTGGCGCGTTGCGCTCGGCCTCTCCTCCCTGGCTAGAGCACCGCACGCCCTCTTGGATGGGTGCAGGCGTTGGTGGCGGCGAGCATCGCCGGAGTTGGCAACTTCTGCGGTTGCAGCGCCACCCATAGCGGCCAACAGAAGACAGCGCCAGCTCGCAACGCCGTTCGGTGCCGCCCAACGCTCCCCTGCCCTCCGCGTGGCCTCATGCACACCAGCGCACCCCGCAGCACCGTCGCTGTGGCCCGGCAAGCACAGGGCACACTCTCTGCCGCCGACGGGCCCGCGCCGCCCCGTTCCGTCGAAACCCACTCAAGCTCCTAATCCAAGTCCGTTTAGCATCTGAATGGGACCAGTAGACCTCCACGATGACGCCCAACTCCCTAATCTCCCCCGACCAAGCACTGCGCCGCCGTAACCATCGCCGAAGATCCCCGTTCACGGCCACCGCCTCGGATCGCCTATAAAAAGGGGCCCCGAGCTCGCCCTCGAACACGCACCACCACTGCACCCCACAGACACCCCGCCAGGCCACTAGGAGGACCTCGAGGAGGTCTCCTCCCCCAACTCCGGCCGCCTCGTTCCGCCCCGGCCACCAACTCGATCCACTCCGGTGAGGCCATACCCGACGCCCAAACCTCGTCAGTAGCCTCCTCGAGTACCCAGTGATCTAACCCTAGCTTCAATTTGACCTCCACAGCCCTCCCCGACGAGATCCAACTCCACCCGAGCCGCCGTCCGCCGGAGCAAGGACCGCCGTCGACGTGGTGCTCGCCAACGACCACCACCACCACCCACCGACGCGGAAGAACACATTTAACACGTAGGTACCCTCTGATCCTCCTAACTCGCCGTGGATCGCCGCCGGCGACCACCGTAGCTCTCGGGCGTCGACGCGCTCTCTTCCTCCCCCCGTTTGAAATTTCAAACCTGACGGGTGGGACCCCCTCGTCAGTCTCTCTTTTCTTTTAAACGAAATGTTTTCTGAAGGCGCGTTCTGCCAAAGTACGTCTCCCCTCTAGGCCGGCGTATTCTCAAACGAAGCGTTTTCTGTTTTTATAAGTTGGCCCCTGGAAACTTTCTGTTTCATCACAGATGAGTCCCTGGACTAAAACCTTTATAACTTTTAAACAGAAAATGATTTTTGATTGATTCTTTTTCTGTCCTCTTTAATATTTTGTCTAGTTTTTTATCAGAGTTATTTGAAAAAAAATTGGAATATTTTTTTGTGCACCTCACGGTATTTACGTTAGCGCGTATGTTTCTTTACACCGTAGATACCGAAGGAGGTGACGGAACCGCGAACTTCACCGAGCTAGGGTCCGACTACTCTGAACCAGGCAAGCATGTTTGAACTTTTGATATGATGAGTGTCATTAGCATGTTTGCATTAAGTAGTTTCATGACATGTTTATGAGCATTTCGATGAATGTCATATTACATGCAAAGTTGAGGCAAGTGAGTTTCGAAAATCCATAAGTTGTTGGATGTGAGTTTGCATGGCCATGTGTTGGCATGAGAATGGGTAAGATGGCAGTGTTGTAGCATGCCAGACTATTTGACTTCAGTGTCAACCCGTATCGGTCCAGTTTCCATCCGTTTCCCTTCCCGTACTACCAGATGTTTTCCGCAAGGAATATGGCTTAGTAAGTTGTAAACCACTTTCCTGGTACACACCAAATGGAGAGGCTGTGATGATGGTTCCATGGCCCTGGATTAAAGCCAGTCATCCGGTCAGGGGGCATGGGTGTTTCCGGTTGGGACCGAGAGGGGGGCACCCCTTAGAGCGCGCGTATATAAATTTGATCCCATGCTATTCGAGATTGTGATCTCCCCGTCTCAATGTTTTTCTTGAACGTTGTCTAGGGTGATTCCTGGCATCGTGAGGTGGGATGGGTGTGTACTGGTTAGATGTGTTTCTTCTGAAATACCGTAAACGGAACTAGTCCTTCGTGACTACGAAAATCCGTTGGTTGTGGGTAATTCTAGTACAAACTCTGCAGAGTCAAAAAACCCTTTAATCATCTTATCCATGTCCAAGTATTGTGTTCAACTTTTCTTGTCAAATGTTAGTCTCAGTGACAGAAACTCCGGTGAACCACATGAGTGTTAAGTCCGGTTAAATGCTTATTCCTGTGGATGGACTAACCCGTTTATTATTATGTGTTGAATATTTCCTATGAGTATTATATCGTTGTGAGCTTAACAGTTATGAATAATGAAATTTAAGCCCTTTCTGCGATGTCGCATAGACGTCCGACTGTGGCACAATTGTCCTTTACTTTTGATATAAGCCCTTTCTGTGATGTCGCTCAGACGTCCGACTGTGGCACGCTTGTTATTTACTTTTCAGTATAAGCCCTTTCTGTGATGTCGCTCAGACGTCCGACTATGGCATGCCTGTTATTTACTTTTCATTATAAGCCCTTTCTATGATGTCGCTCAGACGTCCGACTGTGGCACGCATGTTATTTACCTACGATATAAGCCCTTTCTGCGATGTCGCTCCGACGTCTGACTGTGGCATGCATGTCATTTTCTTCTCAATGTAAGCCCTTTTCATGGTGTCGCTTAGACGCCCGACTGCGGCATGATTATTTATTTCTTCACCCTTCGAGGCATCGCTCCAGACACCCGATCGGCTTTTCAATTAATTTGTTGGGATTTCGGAAGACTACCACCCGACTCCTTTTTTTTACTTACCATGTTGTTCCAATAATTATTAATTTGAATGTGCATTAATAATTACTCGTGACGCATTCATGCATGCATTTGTTATATCTCATGTCCGAACTATCTTGCGAGTACTTTCAAAGTACTCACCTGGCTTGTTGATTTGGCCAGATGTTGACGAAGGCGATCTCATGGATGAAGAGTTCGATAGCGATTCTGACGCCTAGAGGAGTCCCAGTCAGTCTCGTGCTTCCCTGGATTTGGTCTCTGTATTATATCCGCTTCCGCTACCCGAATAAATTCATCGAGCCTCACCTCGATGCTCGATGAGTTGCCAGTTTAGGAGTCATGTTATCCACTCTCCACTGTGATATTCCACCACCACTTTTATCTCGAGTTAGTAGTATGCCACCACACCACTGTGTCATATCCGCCATTACGTATAATTATTGGCGTGCTTGTAATAATTTGTTGAGCAGCCTTAGCTCGACCTTGTAATATATTATATGCTACTGGCTTATTGTATCAAGATTTTGTCTACCAGTATGGAGGATTTTCCTCATACTGGACTCAAAAGATCGGTTTCTCAATAAACATTTTTATTGGAAAACCGGTCGTGACATAAGCTGTCAACTATTTTTAAATAAACAATATAAACTAGCTAATAACTATGTTTGAGAAACTCACATAGCGGTAGAACTGGAGGCGTATCAACAAGGACCCAAATGTCCATATTGTCTTGGTTGATGTGAGGATTACCAAGATCCATGTTGATAAGCATACCCTCATCAAAACCATACATCTTGCAAAATGCTTCCCGATTTTTGCAACCAAAATGGGTTACGCTCTCAGAATTATATAGATTTACTTCAAAGTCCACATCGTGATGAGTCCTTAGGTGAATTTTCTTTGTTTCAGAAATTTCATGGTCTTCAAAATCCATCCTCTCCAAGACATAGCGTCTTGCATGGCATGGGATAAGCTATACTTGAATTGTAAAAGATGAAAATTACACGTTGAAATAGTTGAAGTCATGCTTAATTATGAAAATAACACTTGTCGTCATTGTGTACCGTTTCAACTTCGAAGGTCTCCTCGAGCTTAATGCTGAAGCGCCGATCATCGTCCATGTGAGGCATGTCGCACAGACCTCGATCGTCGTGGCACCAGTCGCACTCCACCGGGAGACTTTCGTTGTCCGATGATGATGACGACATATCCTATGTTCATAATTCAAAACTACATCATTTAGGGTTTGTCGACACCGAGGCACCCTAAAAGCCTAAGCGTACATCATTTAGGTTCTCATCGACATCGAGGCACCCTAGGTTGGGCCTAATCACTTGGCACTAATCACTTGGCTCTATTGCCACCTATGTTGGGTTTGTCATCTAGGGTTTATCGATGCTAACGAGAATTCTAAGTTGGGCCTAATCACTTGGCTCTATTGCCACCTATGGTTTAATGCAGCAAGAATGGCGGGGCAGTTGATCCTATTTAATTAAGTACTAAGATACCCCGGCCCATGCATTAGTAGCAAGTACCCCATATGTCCGATTTTTAGCAAAGTCATGCTAAAATTCATGGAAAATTTCAGCATGACCTTTGTTGAAAATAAGACATATGGAGTACCCGAATTTTCCGGAACGGAAGTTAATCGACATTCCGGCAAACTCAAGGGCCTCTCGGGGTACGTGCAAAATCATCACGACACGATGGTCGGAGACAAAACCTAGCAAACTAGCACCACAATGTGCCTCTACTTTCATATGGATGAAAAGGCCACAGACCATATGGTCCTCTGGTTTCATATGGACAAAAATCAGCTCAACTTATGTGAGCTTCCATTCCAGATCTAATAGGTCACCCAACAAAAAATCATGAATAGTTTTAGCTGAAAAAAATCATGGATTGTTGTTAACTGAAAATTAGTGAAAGAAACTGTTGCTGATCATGGATTACTGTTAATTAAAAATAGAGCATCTGGCTTGTCTTATCATGTTCACTAAGTCCACAAAAATGAATAGGTTCAGTAAACTTGAAGTACTCAACACTAAACATGGTTCAGAGCTCACTACACTACACTATATCGTGCAATGGTTCAGACCTCACTACACTAGAACAAGCTCACTACACTACCCTACACTACACATGCTTAAACTCTGAACATAAACAAACACTAGCAATGCAATATGTAAACTACCTCTATTTCTAGGCAACAAGAGTTATCATCAATGCTTTTGAGTTTATTAAGTACCTTCAGTTCTGAGTTTTAAATGTCAAAAGAGCTTCACAGAATCTTGAATCCTCCAAATCACTCTTAACAGTTCTGCATTGCACAAAGGCAGTAATCAGCCAATGATATCAGTAGCAATAATAGGTTCTTACATTCTCATAACGTCAGTATTATTTAACCAAAATTCAACCTACAGAGTTCTAGTACAGTGAGTAACTCCCAATTCTTTTAATAGAAGCACAATTAACAAAAAACTAGGGAGTCTAGGATGATGCCACCAGATAGAATTTGAAGGAAAAAGGTTCTTCCAGAACCTTCAAGCCATAATCATACATAGAGTGGCTGATCATATAAGCTATATTTAAATAAACATCAACTAAACTTGATGACAAGAAAAACTACAATCACATTGATACAAACTAGAGCATATAGCAATAGTAAATTGCTGCTCCATATAGCAATAGTAATGCACCTAATCAACATTGTAGAGCATCCTGTTACAAACTTGTTCTGATCCTGCAAATTAATGGGGAGGAAGAACTAGGGAGGGAAGGAATGGTAATGGTTCAGAGAAGAACAATAGTAATGCTCCATATAGCAATAGTAATGCTCCATATGTTCTGATCCATATAGCAAGAAGAACTAGGGAGGGAGGGAATGGGGAGGAATGGTGGAGAGGGAGGAAGGAGGAGAGGTACCTGGGCGGGCGTGGCCAGTCGCCGGAGGGGTCGGGGTCGGCAGCGGCGTCGAAGGGGTGGCTCGAGGGCATCCGAGCTCGTCCGGGTCCTCGTAGTCGAAGAGGAAGACGACGGCGGTCCTCCTGGGCGCCTTGGTTAGTCGTGGGGAGGCCGGCGGCCACGTGCTTCGCGGGTCGGGGGGCGCGGGGGCGGCGGCGCGGGGGAGCGGAGGCGGCGGCGCAGGGGAGCCGGAGCGGGTGTGGCAAGGGATGGAAGGGGATCTGGCGAGGGAGAGGGAAGGAGGTATCGGACGAAGGGTCGGGTATCCAGCTATAGAGGGGGGAATGTTAGTAATGGCGCACCGTCGAGGGGTGCGCTATAAAAACACTCATAGCAATGGCGCACCATTCTCTGGTGCGCCATTAGTAACTTTTTTTCTGATAGCAATGGCGCACCCTCCTCTGGTGCGCCATTAGTAACTTCTTTTTTTCATTATTTCTTGTTGCATCTAATAATTTGTTTTTATCAAATTTGTTATTTTCATGAGGACTAGAACAAAATATATCATCAAATATCATCAAATTTGTTTTTTTTAATATCATCAAATTTGTTTTTTATTTTTAATTGAAAATATCATCAAATTTGTTATTTGAAAATATCATCAAATTTGTTATTTGAAAATATTATCAAAAAGCGGGGGAGGGTGCGGGGTGTTGGCGGCCGCGGTGGAGCGGGCCGGGGGAGGGTGCAGGGGGTCGACGGCGGCGGTGGAGCGGGGGAGGGTGCGGGGGGTCGGCGGCGGTGGGGGGGAGGGTGCGGTGGGTCGTCGGCGGCGATGGAGCGGCGGAGGGTGCGGGGGGTTGTCGTCGGCGGCGTGGGTCAGGGCAGCGGGGGGAATTAGCTAGGGGGCGAGGGAGGGGGATGAAGGGGATCTGGCGAGAGGGAGGGAATTAGCTAGGGGAAATCTTACTAATGGCGCACCAGCGAGAGGTGCGCCATAAGTAATTTTTTTTTGTTGCATGTAATAATTTTTTTAGAAAATGAATATGAATATGTAACAGTAATATTTTTTTATAAAAACAGTAATAATTGTTGCTTAACAACAATTGTAATCTACACTTTTTTATTATTATTTTTTAAAAAATAAAGAGGGGAGAGGAGGCGTGGGTGGGATCGAGATCGAGATGGAGGGGGAATCGAGATCGAGATGGAGGGGGGTCGAGATCGAGTGTCCTCATGAATATTCAATATTTTATCATATTGAATATGAAAAAATATCATCAAATTTGAAAAAATATTCATGAATTCAAAATGTGCCCATGAAATTTAAAAATATTCATGATATCAAAAAGTGCCCATGATATTTAAAAATATTCATGATATCAAAATATATACTAATGGCGCACTTTTACAGGGTGCGCCATTATTACTTTAAACTACTAATGGCGCACGGTGAAGCGATGCGCCATTAGTAGTTTTGCAAAAAAAAGAATAAAAAAATTCAGTACTGGCGCACTCCTTGTCTGGTGCGCCATTACTAGTTAGAACTAGTAATGGCGCACCAGACATAGGATGCGCCATTAGTATGTATGTAAAAATAATAATAAAAAATTTATCACTAGTGGCGCACCTGTTTTCTGGTGCGCCATTAGTGTCTTCCACACTAATGGCGCATCACCAACTGGTGCGCCATTAGTATATAGTAGTGGCGCACTACTTCCCTGGTGCGCCATTAGTGTCAGTCCTATCTATAGCCCTTTTCCTAGTAGTGTAAGAAATAGATGAACTCTCATGCTTCACTTAGATTATTTTGAGAGTCTTAAATAGCATGGTGATTTGCTTAAAATCCTAATATGCTAGGTATACAAGATTAGTAAAAACTTTCATATAGAGTATTGAATACTAAGAGAAGTTTGATGCTTGATGATTGTTTTGAGATATGGAGGTAATAATATCAAAGTCGTGCTAGTTTAGTAGTTGTGAAATTGAGAAATGCTTGTGTTGAAGTTTGCAAGTCCCGTAACATGCACGTATGGTAAACATTGTGTAACAAATTTGAAACATGAGGTGTTATTTCATTGTCTTCCTTATGAGTGGCGGTCGGGGACGAGTGATGGTCTTTTCCTACCAATCTATCCCCCTAGGAGCATGCGCATAGTGCTGAGGTTTTTGATGACTTGTAGATTTTTGCAATAAGTATGTGAGTTCTTTATGACTAATGTTGAGTCCATGGACTACACGCACTCTCACCCTTCCATCATTGCTAGCCTCTTCGGTACCGTGCATTGCCCTTTCTCACGTTGAGAGCTAGTGCAAACTTCGCCGGTGCATCCAAACCTGTGATATGATACGCTCTTTCACACATAAACCTCCTTATATCTTCCTCAAAACAGCCACCATACCTACCTAGTATGGCATTTCCATAGCCATTTCGAGATATATTGCCATGCAATTTCCATCATTCCGTTCATCATGACACATTCATCATTGTCATATTGCTTAGCATGATCATGTAGTTGACATAGTATTAGTGGCAAAGCCACCGTTCATAATTCTTTCATACATATCACTCTTGGTTCATTGCATATCCCAGTAGGCATTAATATAGAGTCATCTTTGTTCTAGTATCGAGTTGTAATCATTGAGTTGTAAATAAATAGAAGTCGGATGATCATCATTATTAGAGCATTGTCCCAAGTGAGGAATATAAAGAAAGGAAAGGCCATAAAAAAGAGAAGGCCCAAAAAAGAGAAAGGCCATAAAAAAGAAAAGGCCCAAAAAATGAGAGAAAAGAGAGAAGGGGCAATGTTACTATCCTTTTACCACACTTGTGCTTCAAAGTAGCACCATGATCTTCATAGTAGAGAGTCTCTCATGTTATCACTTTCATATACTAGTGGGAATCTTTCATTTATAGAACTTGGCTTGTATATTCCAACAATGGGCCTCCTCAAGTGCCCTAGGTCTTCGTGAGCAAGCAAGTTGGATGCACACCCACTAGTTTCTTTTGTTGAGCTTTCATACATTTATAGCTCTAGTGCATCCGTTGCATGGCAATCCCTACTCCTTGCATTAACATCAATCGGTGGGCATCTCCATAGCCCATTGATTAGCCTCGTTGATGTGAGACTTACTCATTTTTGTCTTCTCCACATAACCCCCTCGTCATATTCTATTCCACCCATAGTGCTATATCCATGGCTCGCGCTCATGTATTGCGTGACAGTTTATAGGTTTGAGATTACTAAAGTATGAAACAATTGCTTGGCTTGTCATCGGGGTTGTGCATGATGAGAGCATTCTTGTGTGATGAAAATGAAGCATGACTAAACTATATGATTTTGTAGGGATGAAATTTCTTTGGCCATGTTATTTTGAGAAGACATAATTGCTTAGTTAGTATGCTTGAAGTATTATTATTTTTATGTCAATATGAAATTTTTTCTTGAATCTTTCGGATCTGAATATTCATGCCACAATTAAGAAGAATTACATTAAAATTATGCCAAGTAGCACTCCGCACTTCCGACGATCTTCACCCTCAGCAGGTCTTGAGGAGGAATGTGAAGTCATCTTGGAGTAGTAGTATTTATAACCACGTAGTAATACGCTCCTAAGTGGGAAACCGTTTAGGTTTTGATCGATGTGAACAGGTTTTCAATTTGGAATGTGACGGGATGCATGCTCAAATTTACTGACGGTTATAAGTGCGGCACTATTCCCGGAAGGCGTGACGTGGGCGCGTACGCCTTCCCGGCCACGTACGTAGCGTTTGCACCATAGGGTGCACCTCAATAGACAATGTCAGCACATGTCTTTTAATTAGAATGGGTGTGCCCATCTAGCGCACACACGTTGATCTATCTAATTGTTTCAGTTTGTTGTGGTTAATCGCAAACAGTTCATCCATGTGAAGTGTATGCCATCAATCGCAGACACTTTGATCTAGCTTACCCATTTCTGTTCTGTTGCCTAATTGCAAACAGTTAATACTTCTGAAGCGTATGCCCTCAATCACACACACACTTTGATCTGGCTGACCGTTTATTTTGTGTTGCCTAATCTCAAATAGTTCATCCAAGTGAACCATATGTTGTATATCGCACACACATTCATCTGGCTGCCTCTTTCTTTTGTGTTGCCTAATCACAAACAGTACATCCGAGTGAATTGTATGCTCCATATCACACACGCCTTCATCGGGCAGCCTGTTTCTTTTATTCCGCCTCATCGCAAACAGTTCATTGGACTGAACCATATGCCCTGGATCGCACACGCAACTAAAATCTGAACCATGTTTGATGCATCCTCCATCGCAAATGTTTTCACCTTTTTGACGGTTTTCATACAACACCGTTTGTGATTATGGCATTGCACACAGCTTCTCGAAGGGTCTCTGATCGTAGTGTCGCGTTAGCAGCATCCTGCATTAGTGTTACCACTATCGTTTTGGGGTTATGCATTAGAGACAGTTGCATTCATGTTAAATAGGGCACCGTCTAAATCCGTTAAGATGACATCGTATGAACTATGGTTTGGCAAGAAACCTAAGCTGTCATTTCTTAAAGTTTGGGGTTGCGACACTTATTACAAAAGGCTTCACCCTGATAAGCTCGAACCCAAATCGGAGAAGTGAGTCTTCATAGGATACCCTAAGGAAACAATTGAGTACACCTTCTACCACAAATTCGAAGGCAAGATATTTATTGCCAAGAATGGAAACTTTCTAGAGAAGGAGTTCCTCTCGAAAGAAGTGAGAGGGAGGAAAGTAGAACTTGATGAGGTGGTACGTCTCCAATGTATCTATAATTTTTTATTGTTCCGTGCTATTATATTAGCAACTTTGGATGTTTTATATGCATTTATATGATTTTTGGGACTAACCTATTAACCCAGAGCCTAGTGTCAGTTTCTGTTTTTCCCTTGTTTCAGTGTTTCGCAGAAAAGGAATACCAAACGGAATGAGACCTTCGGAAAAGTTATTTTTGGAAAGAAAGCAATACAGTAGACTTGGAGTGCACGTCAGGGGATCAACGAGGAAAGCACGAGGCAGGGGCGCCCACCCCCTGGGCACGCCCTCCACCCTCGTGGGCCCCTCGTGGCTCCCCTGGTGTATTTCTTCCACCTAAATATATCCATATACCCTAAAATTATCGGAGACGACAACAGATCAGGAGTTCATCCGCCAGAAGCCTCTGTAGCCACCGAAAACCAATCTAGACCCGTTCCGGCACCCTGCCGGAGGGGGCAATCCCTCTCCGGTGGCCATCTTCATCATCCCGGCGCTCTCCATGATGAGGAGGGAGTAGTTCACCCTAGGGGCTGAGGGTATGCACCAGTAGCTATGTGTTTGATCTCACTCTCTCTCTCTCTCTCTCTCTCTCTCGTGTTCTTGAGGTGGTACGATCTTGATGTATCGTGAGCTTTGCTATTATAGTTGGATCTTATGATGTTTCTCCCCCTCTACTCTCTTGAAATGGACCGAGTTTTCCCTTTGAAGTTATCCTATCGGATTGAGTACTTAAGGATTTGAGAACACTTGATGTATATCTTGCGTGGGATACCAGTCGTGACAATGGGGTATTCTATTGATCCACTTGATGTATGTTTTGGTGATCAACTTGCGGGTTCCGCCCATGAACCTATGCATAGGGGTTGGCACACGTTTTCGTCTTGACTCTCTGGTAGAAACTTTGGGGCACTCTTTGAAGTTCTTTGTGTTGGTTGAATAGATGAATCTGATATTGTGTGATGCATATCGTATAATCATACCCACGCATACTTGAGGTGACATTGGAGTATCTAGGTGACATTAGGGTTTTGGTTGATTTGTGTCTTAAGGTGTTATTCTAGTATGAACTCTAGGACTGTTTGTGACACTTATAGGAATAGCCCAACGGATTGATTGGAAAGAATAACTTTGAGGTGGTTTCGTACCCTACCATAATATCTTCGTTTGTTCTCCGCTATTAGTGACTCTTTGTTGCATGTTGAGGGATAGTTATGTGATCCAATTATGTTATTATTGTTGAGAGAACTTGCACTAGTGAAAGTATGAACCCTAGGCCTTGTTTCAACGCATTGCAATACCGTTTGTGATCAATTCTATCATTAGTTACCTTGCTGTTTTTATATTTTCAGATTACAAAAACCTTTATCTACCATCCATATACCACTTGTATCACCATCTCTTCGCCGAACTAGTGCACCTATACAATTTACCATTGTATTGGGTGTGTTGGGGACATAAGAGACTCTTTGCTATTTGGTTGCAGGGTTGCTTGAGAGAGACCATCTTCATCCTACGCCTCCCACAGATTGATAAACCTTAGGTCATCCACTTGAGGGAAATTTGCTACTGTCCTACAAACCTCTGCACTTGGAGGCCCAACAAGGTCTACAAGAAGAAGGTTGTGTAGTAGACATCAGGGCGCCGCCCCTCCTCCTTGTCCTATTCGGACTCCCTAGGAGGGGGCGCACGGCCACCCCCCGCGGGCTTCCCAATCTCTCCCTTAGGTGCATGTTAGCCCAACACTTCCCCGGGGGTTCCGGTAATCCCTCGGTACTCCGGAAAAATACCCGAATCACTCGGAACCATTCCGATGTCGGAATATAAGCTTCCAATATATGAATCTTTATCTCTCGACCATTTCGAGACTCCTTGTCATGTTCGTGATCTCATCTGGGACTCCGAACAAACTTCGGTCACCAAAACACATAACTCATAATACAAATCTTCATCGACCGTTAAGCATGCGGACCCTACGGGTTCGAGAACTATGTAGACATCGCATCATGAGGTAATTGTACCTTGTATGAAATTGGAAAGCAGTTCATCAGAGAAATCCGTTCCCGTGATGCCTACACCAACTAGAGAGGAAGCTAATGATAATGATCATGAAACTTCAGATCAAGTTACTACTGGACCTCGTAGGTCGAACATAGCACGTTCCGCACCAGAGTGGTACGGTAACCCTGTTCTGGAAGTCATGTTACTAGACCATGACGAACCTACGAACTATGAAGAAGCTATGATGAGCCCAGATTCCGATAAGTGGCTTGAGGCCATGAATTCTGAGATAGGATCCATGTGTGAGAACAAAGTGTGGACTTTGGTGGACTTTCCCGACGATCGGCGAGCCATAGTGAACAAATGGATCTTCAAGAATAGGATTGACGTTGATGGTAATGTTACTATCTACAAAGTTCAACTTGTCGCAAAAGGTTTTCGACAAGTTCAAGGAGTTGACTACGATGAGACTTTCTCACCCGTTGCGATGCTTAAGTCTGTCCGAATCTTGTTAGCAATTGTCGCATTTTATGATTATGGAATATGGCAAATGGAAGTTAAAATTGCATTCCTTAATGGATTTCTTAAAGAAGAGTTGTATATGATGCAACCAGAAGGTTTTGTCGATCCTAAAGGTGAAAACAAAGTGTCAAAGCTCCAGCGATCCATCTATGAACTGGTCCAAGTATCTCAGAGTTGGAATATATGCTTGTATGAGGTGATCAAAGCATATCGTTTTATACAGACTTCCGGAGAAGCCTGTATTTACAAGAAAGTGAGTGGGAGCTCTGTAGCATTTCTGATATTATATGTGGATGACATATTGTTGATTGGAAATGATAGAGAATTTCTAGATAGCATAAAAGGATACTTGAATAAGAGTTTTTCAATGAAAGACCAAGGTGAAGCTGGTTATATATTGGGCATCAAGATCTATAGAGATAGATCAATACACTTAATAGGACTTTCACAAAGCACATACCTTGATAAAGTTTTAAAGAAGTTCAAAATGGATCAGTCAAAGAAAAGGTTCTTGCTTGTGTTACAGGTGTGAAGTTGAGTCAGACTCAATGCCCGACCACTGTAGAAGATACAGAGAAAATGAAAGCCATTCCCTATGCATCAGCCATAGGTTCTATCATGTATACTATGCTGTGTACCAGACCTGATGTGTGCCTTGCTATAAGGCACTAATCACTTGGCTCTATTGCCACCTATGGTTTAATACAGCAAGAATAAAGGGGCAGTTGATCCTACTTAATTAAGTACTAAGATACCCCGGCCCATGCATTAGTAGCAAGTACCTCATATGTCCGATTTTTAGCAAAGTCATGCTAAAATTCACGGAAAATTTCAGCATGACCTTTGCTGAAAATAGGACATATGGAGTACCCGAATTTGCCGGAACGGAAGTTAATTGACATTCCAGCAAACTCAAGGGCCTCTTGGGGTACTTGCAAAATCATCACGACACGAAGGGCCTCTCAAGGGCCTCAAGCAGCAGCGGCGTCTCCCAGGACCCCATTGTTTTGCTAAATTTCTTTGAGCAACAATCAGAGCAGAAAATTCAGCATATTTCTATACAACAGCACTGTAAAGATGAAGAACAGTTCTACAGCAGCCCGTCTTTGATCATCATCTTTGCATCCCTTTCTCAATGTGATCACAAGTAATTCAGAGGCATCACAAGTAATTCAGAGCATCACAAGGCATTAGTAGTTCAGTACATGAACAAGTTTTACAAAGCACATCAATATGTTACAGCAAACAAAAGTTCTGAAATTTGTGTGCCTAACTGAATTTTTAGTAACCGAATAAACTGAATTTTCAAAACTGCAAGAAGCAATTTAAAAAAAATCCTCTCATCTCATATGAGGAGTGTTAATCCTAAGACTAATAGTTTGTTGTCCCTGTCCATTTGTCCCTCCCCAACTAGATACTAGAGTAGCACTGTTGATGCCCTATTCTTGCTGAACTTTCTGACAGTATATACAACAACTTATCCTAAATGTGGCTAGAACTGCAGATTTACAAATTAAAGGACACAAACTCAAGCAAGCTTCCTGAGCAATACCCTGACAGAAAACATAGGACAATCAATGAATTTATATAACCACTAAGAACAAGGGGATGATTTTAGCAAGTTAAGTGCAGCTCTAGCACCTGTGCATGAAATGTATCATGTATCAAACCATCAATTAGCTGCTGAAAAACATAAATGTACCATGTGAACATATAATACCTTCACGAGTGAACTCAATGAGTGTGAACCAATAGAGTGTGGGTCACCACAGATTGTGTAGTCAAAAATCTTCAGGACAGAGTGAAAATAGTTACAATATGCTTGCAAGTAATTTGAGGAGGGAACTACACTACACAAGAACTAAACTTTGGTTAACTGAATGCATTAGCTACTAAGATGTCCAGATTAACAAACTACAGTGCACAAATCTCCTATCATCATCAGTAAGTTCACAAATCTGATTAGGTAATGTTCCACTATGTAGTTCACAAACTATAGTTCACAAATCTGATTAGGTAATTTGATTAGGCCCCCCACGCTTCTGCAAACCAGCCCAGTGTTCCAACCAGTGAGAGACTTGAGTAATAACTTAGTCAATAATATACTATTCTTAAACATCAACCACAAGATAACTTTAATCTTAAGAGGTACTTTAATAAACCATAATTTTCTAAAATGACATCTAACTTGCAAAGCTTTGATCATCAGGTACATTGATCTAATGGTAAATTCACCACATGTAGTTAAAGTCCACACGCACTTATCTCTCTCCTCACTTTGAACCACGTCGTCACAGAGATATTGCAACTGCTGCTCAGCCAAATCACCCAACCTCCTCCTAATTTTGACATTATCCCAACAACCCCCAATCACCTCTGCTACAGTAATATTAAAACTGGTGTTAGCATTATACAATCTATGGAACTTACTACACGGTGGAACATTACCTAATCCATCATGGAGATTTATGCACTGTAGTTTGTGCACAAATCTCCTGTCATCATCAGTATGTTCAAAATCTGTCATCATCAGTAAGTTCACAGTGGAACATCATCTACAGTGCACAAATCTGAACCTAGGAACCTAGGAACACAGGAGAGGGAGGAAGGAGGAAGGAGGAGAGGTACCTGGGCGGGAGGACGGCGGCTGCGGCGGCTGCGGCTCGAGGACGGCGTCGTCGACGAACTCGAGGGCGGGGGCACCGGATGCTCCTCCCGTTGATGGGGGAGGGGAGGGGCTGGAGGCAAACCCTAGCCGCCAAGCGCACGAGTGCTGCAGCTAGGAGGAGTAACCTCTGCCGGAGACGACGGAGCAGGTGGCCGGTGTCATGGTTGGTGAGGAGCAGGTGGTCAGCGTCGTGGTTGGTGAGGAGAGTGCGAGGAAGAGCGCCCCGTGCGCGATGAGGAGGCGCGGCGTCGGCGTTGTGGGTCGGGAGGCGGTGCACGTAGGGGGAGGTGGCGCTCGAGGGGGAGGAAGGGGAGAGGGAGACGGTGGGGGCGCGTAGCCGACTGCGGCGCCATGGGTCGGGGCAGCGGCGGCGCGGTGGAGGGAGGGATGAGGGAGGGAGCGGCGCGGTGGAGGGATAGGAAGGACGAAGTGTCTGGCGAGGGCAGTAGGTGGAGTGGGGAGGGTTCTAATGGCGCACCTCCCCTCGGTGCGCGATAAGTACGACTATTCTAATGGCGCACCTCCCCTCGGTGCGCCATTAGAATTTTGTTTTAATCTAGCCCACTAACCATATCTACAGCCTAACCCTATCTACAACAGAACCCACCCACTAGCCTGACTGGTCAGCACGCAGCACACACACCAGGAGGTCCTAGGTTCGATTCCCAGGCTCCCCAATATTTTTTTATGCATTTTAAATGTTGTTTTTGATATTTATTTGTGTTTAAATATGATCAAACTTGTTTAAATCATAACAGTAATATTTTTTTATAAAAACAGTAATAATTTTTAAAAAATATGTTCAAATTTGTTACTTGAAAATATCATCGGCGGCGGCGGTGGAGCGAGGGAGGGTGCGGGGGACCGGGTGCTCGTCGGCGGCGGTGGAGTGGGGGAGGGTTGTGGTGGGTCGTCGGCGGCGGTGGAGCTACCAGGGGAGGGTGCGGGTGGGATCGAGATGGAGGGGGATCGAGATCGAGATGGAGGGGGAATCGAGATCGAGATGGAGGGGGATCGAGATCAAGTGTCCTCATGAATTCAAAAAGTGCCCATGAAATTTAAAAATATTCATGATATCAAAAAGTGCCCATGAAATACAATCGAGAAATGAAGACTACGATTTAAATACAATCGATCTTAGCTAGCTATCTGTTCACAATCTTCTTGCCGTTCTTTTTCGCAAATGGAGTTCTTCTATGGAACGGACGTCCTTTAGGTAGGGTGGTCCTGCTTCTTCTTGTGGTGTGTGCTGCTACTTCATCGTCGTCGTCATGTTCGATCTTCGGGTCGCGTACTTGTTGAAGTCTTTCTCATTGGCTACTCCATCCATTCCGATGATCTTCCTTTTGCCTCTCCTCACGATAACACGACTGGGCTTTGACAGGTCGGTAATGAAGAAGCATTGGTCCACTTGGGAAGCCAGTACCCATGGCTCATTTTTCGCGGTGACGTTTGCACTCGCGGTCTTGGATTTGGCTTCGGGTATAACCATGGTGGTGAAATACCGGTCTTCTTTTAGGACGCTCTTGGCCCATCTGACACGGAACATCGGGACCTTCTCTCCAGCGTAGCTCAGCTCCCAGATCTCCTCGATCCTTCCATAGTATCTGTCCTTGTCGTTACCGGTCTAGGATTCCATCATTACCCCGGAGTTCTGATAAGCATCGCTCTTCATGTCCTTGTCCTCGGTGTAGAATGTGTAGCCGTTGATATCGTACGCCTCATAGGTCATCAGGTTGTGCTCGGCGCCCTGTGACAAGGCGAATATGAGTTGTTCTTCCGCGGAAGAATCTTCATGTAAAGGGTACGACAGAAGCTTCTGCTTGAACCAACGCGTGAAACATGAGTTGTGCTCTTTGAGTATATCTCCATCCGTCCTCTGTTGGCCTCGGTCATTGTACGTCTTCTCAATAAAGGTTTTGTGCTCTATCACCCAAGGATCAACCACGTCTATGTGTTGTAGCGCGACTAGGTTTGCTCTTTCAAATTCGGCGAGTCGACCCTCGAAGTCGACATGCATTTCGTGGCGACCCTCACGGTGACCCCATCCAGCGAGCCTGCCGAGGTGCCTGTTGACGGGTAGACCAACGGGGTTCTCGATGCCTAGATAATTCGTGCAGTAGGAGATGCACTCTTCGGTCAGAAAGCCCCTGGCTATACTTCCCTCTGGACGTGACATGTTGCGAACGTATCCTTTGATGACACCATTCATCCTTTTGAACGGCATCATGCTGTCCAGGAACATCGGCCCGAGTTGGATGATATCCTCCACGATATGGACCAACACATGCACCATAACGTCGAAGAATGCGGATGGGAATTACATCTCAAGCTCGCATAGTATCACCACGATCTCTTCATGTAGCCTTCTGAGTTGCCTCACGCCAATCGACTTCCGAGAGATGACGTCGAAAAAGTTGCATAGGCCAAATAGCATTTCACGGACGTGCGCGTCCATGATCCCACGGATTGCAACTGGAAGTATCTGCGTCATCAGCACGTGACAGTCGTGAGACTTCATCCCGCTGAACTTCTGCTTCACTGGGTCTAGGTATCTGCTTATCTTCCCCGCGTAACCGTAAGGAAGTTTTACTCCTAGGAGGCAGGTGAAAAACTGCTCGATCTCCTCCTGACTTAGAGTGAAGCATGCGGGAGGGTAGTCATTTCCGGTCTTCTTGGCCTTTTTTCCTTTGCGACGACTTTCTGTGTCCTGCTTCGCCTCATCATCATCATCATCATTAGCGTGAAGCTCCTGCCTGATGCCCATTGATTTCAAGTCTACCCTTGCTTTCGTCCCATCTTTGGTCCTCTCTGGCATGTTGAGCGGGTACCAAGCAGACTCTCGCACACGTTCTTCGTGATATGCATGACATCAAGGCTGTGAGGCACACGGTGGATCTTCCAGTACGGCAAGTCCCAGAAAACAGACCTCGTTTTCCATACCTTCAGCAGCGGCTCTGGCGCCTTTCGCTTCTTTCCCGGCTCTGGCGCCTTTCGCTTCTTTCCCGGCTCTGGCGCCTTTTGCTTCTTTCCCGGCATTCCCGGCAGTGGGCAGTCTTTCCAATTTTTCAACAGCTCGTCTATTTCCTCGCCGCTCCTTGTACACGGGCGTTTTTGGGGTTCGGTTTCACCATCGAATAGATCCTTGCGTTTCCTCCATGGGTCATCATCGCGAAGCCACCTTCGATGTCCCATGAACACGGTTTTCGAAGACCCGGGATCTCTATCTAGCTAGCGATACGTTGTGTCATCCATGCACCTTACGCATCCAGAAAATCCGTGGACTACCTGCCCCGCGAGATATCCGTAACCGAGATAGTCGTGCACCATCGTGAGCAGTGTGGCTCTCATAGGGAAATATTCTTTCTCTGCGGCGTCCCACGCATTGGCTGGCGTTTTCCACAGCGTGTCTAGCTCCTCCTTTAGCAGCCCCAGATACAGATTGATGTCGTTCCCTGGTTGTTTCGGCCCTTCAATTAGCATACTCATGTGAATGTACTTCCTCTTCATGCACAACCAGGGGGGAAGGTTGTACATCCACACAAACACAGGCCAGGTGCTATGTGTGCTTCTCTGGCTGCCAAACGGATTGACTCCATCGGTGCTCGCGCCCAGCACGATGTTCCTTGGATCCTTCCCAAATTCTGGGTACTCGAAGTTCAACGCTTGCCACTGGCTTGCATCCTTAGGGTGACTCGGCATCTTGTCTTTTTTATTTATCTCCGGATCATTTCCGTCATCTTCCCGCTTCTTCTCCTCCTTATCTGCGTGCCAACACAGGAGCTTTGCTACCTTAGGGTCCGCAAAATACCGCTACAGACGAGGAGTGATTGTAAAGTACCACACCGATTTTCGAGGAGCTTTCTTCCTCTTCTTGTATCGAGTGACGCCGCACACCGGACATATGGTAGACTCCGCATGCTCGTCCCGATAAATGATACAATTGTTCATGCACACATGGTATTTCACGTGCGGTAAATCCAGAGGACACACAATTTTCTTCGCCTCCTCGAAACTGGTCGGGCACTTGTTCCCCTTGGGAAGACGTTCGTTCCAGAATGACATGTTCTCATCGAAGCATGCATCGGTCATTTTGTGTTTTACCTTCATCTCCAGAGCCATGAGCGTTACTTTCAGGCGGGTATCCTCGGGCCTGCATCCTTCATACAATGGAGTAACCGCGTCTATCTCCAGTTGATCCAGCTTGGCTTTCTCTCGGGCGGCAGCTCTTGCGTTATCCATCTGCTTGAGAAGAAGCTCTTGAATATGAGGGTCCTGCACCCAGCCTCCATCGTTGTCTGCTCCGGCATCTTCATCTTCATGATCATGCCTTTCGTCTTGATCTTCCTCATCATCATGTACGACATTTTCTACATGATGACTGTGTACAGCATCACTGTCGTGATCATGTCCTGGAGATTCTTCGTCTTCTCGCCCTCCCTCGGCGTGGTGGTACTTGTCTTGTTGCCCTTCCTCATTTCTTGCCCGGCCCCCATGGACGACTTCATAGTCATCTTCATCACCTTGCCACCGATAGCCATCCATGAAACCACGCAAGAGCAGGTGGTCCCGCACCTGCCCAGAATCCGGGTCCGCAATAAGGCTCTTCAGCTTGCAGCTTCGACACGGACATCTTATCTCCGTCTCGTTCTTTTGAAGCATCTCGGCCTTCGCGGAGCTCAAAAACCTATTCACGATGCCTTCAGTCATCGTGCGGACCATGGTCGCCTGCGGGGTATAGCAAAACGATATTTTAGAACCAAGAAAAAATTTGGCATGACCTTCCCAAAAAATAGGACCAAAAAGAATGCATAGTGCCAAAATTCTCACCGAAACGAAAATGAATCAAAATATCCCAGCAAAATATTGGCAACTATCGCATTTCAAATACCGGTACCTTCAAACACAAACATATATGCAACACCACAAACACATGCAACACCACAAACATACATAGATCTAGCTAGGCCACAAAAAGTGCATGTGCACGTTGTTGGAGCGAGCTAGGGAGAAAAAAAGTAGATCTACATCATGAAGATAGCTTTCCCCTTACTTACCTATCAAAAAAAGGTAATTTCACCACTTAATTTTGATGAATCTATGGTGGAAATGAGGTGAGGAGGAGGAGATGGCCGAAAGCTTGGAGAAGGAGGTGGAGGGAATGAAGTGGGGAAAGTGAGTGGGTAGGTGTGGGGCTGTCCAAAATATCTTGTTGGGGTCCCAGGTTACTAATGGCGCACCACCAGCAAATGCGCCATTAGTAACCCTGGTTACTAATGGCGCACCTGCAGGTGGTGCGCCATTAGTAGTTTTGCAAAAAAGTAAAAAAAATATATCTACTAATGGCGCACCGGGTAATAGTGCGCCATTACTAGTTTAAACTAGTAATGGCGCACTGTGAAACGATGCGCCATTAGTAGTTTTGCAAAAAAAAGAATAAAAAAAATTTACAGTAATGGCGCACTGTCTGCTTGGTGCGCCATTACTACTTAGAACTAGTAATGGCGCACTTCGACCTGATGCGCCATTAGTATGTATGGAAAATGGAAAAGAAATTAATACTAGTGGCGCACCCTGTTTCTGGTGCGCCATTAGTGTCTTCCACACTAATGGCGCATCACCAACCAGTCCGCCATTAGTATATAGCAGTGGCGCACTGCTTCCATGGTGCACCATTAGTATCAATCCTATCTATAGCCCTTTTCCTAGTAGTGGCCTGTTAATGGCCCAACGCTACCTGGGCCAAACTAAGCGCTGGGTCGACAAAAGGCCCAACTAAAATATAGGCCGGTGTAAGTTTGGGCCTGGCGCAATGTGTGAAGGCCCCAATCATTTGGGCCCAAGAAAGACGCAGGCCGACCCAATTGTGGCCCGCTAAAAACCTGGCCCGTTAGAGTCGAATGTTTCGGTCCGGTCGACTACATCTGATTTTTTTCAGATAGCGAATGATGGCAGTAACTAGTAGGAATTAAGAACAAACCTACTCTATACAATAAAGAAATTATGGCATAGTAACTAAGAATAAACCTACACTATACAATAAAGGATTTAAGGTATATTACATCCATTGGGCGTCGAAGTTCACCACCAGTGATCATAAAGCGCAACGAAGAAGCATATTACAAAAACTGGGCACCATTGTAGCGTAAAAAAATAATACTGAACCGAGACCACTTCCAAGACAGTTCAAGAAAGGTTAGCCTTGCGGGGGAACTGTTGCGCAAGCTGCTGAGAAAGGCTGTGTGACCGGCCTAGCATGTCGGTCATAGCTTCCAGGTGTAGCTGTTTAGCAACGAGGTTCTCATTGGTGTTCTCCGCAATCTTTCTTAGAGATAGGACTTCAAGTCGAAGTTGAGTTGCAGAATGCCTTTCTGCTAGAACTTGGGACTGAAGAAGTCGAACTGATTCAGACAACGAATTTTGTGAGCTTGTCTGACTGTTAGTCTCAAGTAACTTGAACACTGCATCAAGACAAGACTTTGGGGTTGTCTCGCTATCTTCAAGATGTTTTTGCCTTCTTTGCTGCAATATATGTTGGGTTTGTCTCACAGCCTTCAGCAGACTTGTGCATGCCATCAGGCATATCACCTTGAAACAAAGCAGAGAGATGACAGGTTTTGCACATGTATAAACAAAGATGATAACTGTTCTGTCAATTCTATCCAATTTCAAACTAGAAAATAAAGAGTAAGTTCAAAATATCAATAGCATAATTTGGCATTGTTCATAATGCGGGGAGCTTCACCACACTACTGGATTACCATGTCAACATAACAAGCATAGATGAAGGGCAAAGAAAATCATTGTATCTATTTTGGATAATGTGCATGGCATGTTGTTCATATCATCAGCCACATCAGTAAGATAAAACAGGAGATGACAAGGTGCAAACGTGGGCTGCTTCACCACACACTGGATTATAGATCCACAAAAACAAGCATACATATAGGGAGTATTAAGTAATGTGCGTGGTATGAATAAGGAATTTGGTTTTACAAGTAAAACTTAGAACTTACGGTTCTTACGAACATGCATTTTGGTAGAAACAGCAAACTAAACAGCAGTAAACGATAGGGAGTATGAGCAAATTAAACAGCAGTTGAGGATAAAGGCTTTAGAAGGACTGACTTACATTAACATTTAACACCAGCTTTATAATGCCCTTCTCCATGTCAAGGGAAGGATAACTCAAGAATTTCAGCACAGAATCTTCTTCATAAGCATTGCATGTACTCTACATTTTGTAGAGAGTAATTATAGATATGATAATACTAGAAGGGATAGAGGATAATGAAGATAGCATGCAGATTGATGCTACATAATCAACTACCAATCCCTGGAAGTACACACGTTACAGGACAAAATGTACTGACAAGAGCAATGGGCTACACTTTCTGCACTGGAACTGTCTGTGTATTCTACTTGTTGGTAAGATTAAATATAGATCTGATCTTTTTTAGTAAATGGTGGGCAAGGGAGATAAGATGCAGAATGCTACAAAATGAACCAATCCCTCTTCCCATAATACAAGGGTGTTTTGAACACTGGTGTACTGTACAAAACGTTCTTATATTATGGGACGGAGGGAGTAGCTGTTAATGTAAGTACAGTGATAGACCACGTTCAGTCCTTACAAGAGGACTGCAGAGCTAAACCTCTTCAAAAGCATTGGGTTGATTCTAAATTTATGTAAGAGTCCATATGGATCTTATAATGTCCACCAAATGGACGATTACGAGGCTAACATGTGCAGTGATGCTACATAATCAAACAGCTATGAAAGTAAGTATGGTCATACAGGGCAAGAGGTACTCGCAAGAGCAATGCAGTGTGCAGTATAGTTGCGAGATTCTATGGTCCCTTGAGAACGAATGTTCTTCTTCTAATAGTTTTTGTACAAGTGAGACATTAAGTCAAATGCAGAAATGTAGTTCAAATTGTGATGTGATATCATAGATAGTACCTTACGCTGCAGCCGAGACCAATGTGTAACAAGATTATTCCAATCACCGTCGGATTAATGTAGCACTGTAGACTTTACAGAAATTTCATTCAGAGGCTTGCCATCGAAGTGCGCTTGCCTCAGGTAGGAACGATACTTCATCAACGAGTGCTTGAAAAGCGCAACCAACCCTTGCTCGTAATCACAATCCAGTTTGCTCCTCTCCTATTTAAAAGAATGAAATCTTGTGTCTTCTGTCAACAGAAACATATGCAGTAATGACCATGAATAACATTAGTACATTACTTACGCGTAAGTTGCGGAGGAAGACTGGAAATTGTTCTGTGTCTGCGGTATAATCTTTCCATGAAGGAAAGATGCGCACAAAGTTCCTGACATCAACATAAGCTTCATCTTCTAAACTGGGAAGAAATGGAACAGAGGTGCTATTTGCTGCAATTGGGGCTCTCTCTGGTTCGAAAAGGGATTTGGCAAGGGGATTTGGTGTATTCTTTGCTGGAATGGGGGTTTTGTGTCGTACAACTGGTGCTATGTCAACTGGCATAATCATAGTGTTTGCTACAGTTGGGGTCTACTGAGTTGGGGCATCAGAAATGACCAGTGTAGTAGGGCTAGAGTCTGCTAGAGTGGGGGTATTTTGTGGGCCAGGTGATATTGCAACTACACCTAATGGGCTATTTGATTTATCAGGTGCCACTACCTTTTCCAAATACTTTGCTTGTGCTCCTCAATGATCAGCAATCGCCCTCTTCCTTTTGAACGTCTGCTACACAAGAACAACATTTGAATGGATAAATATGGTATGATGATAGATGGAATATGTACTGAAAAGGGATAGGCAGGGCGTATTCACATACACGATGTGTAAACTAAGCTAATGGCAGTTCAACAAAGTAGAAGCAATGCAAAGCATCAGTTGCAAGATATGTGCGAGCAATGTAACCTTGGAGAGTTAGAGCAAGTACCTTGATGGGTGAATAAGATAGGGCATCTTCCTCTGACTCCTCCACTAGGGAGCTACATTGACTTAGGTCTCCCTCTAGCTCAGAATCACTATTAGGATCATATTCTGAGCATGAATCTGTAGGTGGAGAGCGTTTGCATTGCATTGCATCCAGACTTGATTTCAGTCCCTTAATGTCAAGTTTGACAGCCATGGCATTGTTCTGCTTTATTATTTTCATGCGTGCATGCTCATAATCATTATGATGCTGTTCAGAATCTGAGATTCATGAAAACATAAAAAGTAGTCAGACTATCTATGGAATGCATTGCGGATTCAACTCAGAGACTGTCTCCCTATAAACCCCTGCATATGCAAAGTTCACCTCCCCAACTGTGCTAACCAGACCACACACAAAAATACAAACCCCTTATGTCTCTATAACAGGCAGGCACACATTTCAAAACTGATGTAGGGACATTAGAATCATATGAAATTCATATTTGAACAAATAAACTAAGCAATTATGAGTGGCGTAATGTTTAGCCTCAAGGGTGGAGTGTTGGTAGTGCGACACAAAGCAAGTAGGAAGATTGTATTCCATGTAAAAGATCGAAACCGATGTAAAAGCTGGAAATGACACTTTCTTTCGATACAATGCAGTGTTCGTTACCCACACATGATGGAAGAGATCACATAGAGAAATACTATTCACTCATGTCTACGGTTCCAGTATTTAGAAATAGGGTGGTCCACCCTAAAAGAATATTGACAACAAATATGACAAGGCAAGCATAGATGTAGTGAATCAATCATTTACTTGTGAGCTTACTAGGACAAGTATGTAGAATTGTAACTACGGTAAGAGACCTTCCAAAATCTGAATGAAGAAGTTTGTCTAGCACTTATTGTTTGCAACTAATCGACGTGAATAATTGGATATTTTATCGAATAAGTAAGAAAGACAAGTAAAATTGTCAACAAACCTGGCTTGCAGTAGTAATCTGGGTCAATGTCACTACGACCAACAATCCAAAATGACTAGTTTCTTTTCCGAGGGCCGGAATTTTGAAAACCCTGTGAACTTTAGAGGTACTAAAGATTAGCGAAATACATCTGAACCATTAAGTGTAGGTAGCACTGAGCACACAACAAACCCTAATGACAGTCCTGCCTAATGAGTAATGAATCAATTAGAAAATGGGTGATGAGGAGTGGCTGTTGAGTGTTGAGGACGTAACTCAGAATAAATTGGGTTGGCTTGGTGGGTGCTGCATGCCTGGGCCCTAATCGGACTGGGAAGGTAGGCATGGCGGCGCGCCCGGGCAGCGGTGACGCTGTTGGGTGAGCGTCTCCTGGCCTCCTGTTAGTCCGGCGTCTCCTCCTAGAGTTATGCCATCCGGGGACGGCAAGTCACCGGCGAGGCAGGCGGCTGGGGGCGAGTAGAGATCGGAAGCGCGCAGCAAAACAAAGGGGAATCGGGGCCTGGGATGACCCAAAATCCTAGGGAGGGCCGGCCCACCGTGGGCACCCTGTAGAGATACACACCCGAGCGGCGAACATGCATTTTTGAAACTAATTTAGGAACATTTAGCTGACCAATTAAACAACTTTGTTTTAATAATATCAGATTTGTATTTGAACAACTAAGCTTGTTTAGCTTGATGGGCGGAGTAGTGTTATTATGACACGAAGCACGTATTCTGATCGTATAGTGATCATAAAAGGGGGAAACTCGAAGCATATTTTTTTAGCAAAAGAGGGTTTCCCCTCCGATTTCTATTAAAGAAACCACCACGGAACCAACATGATCAATTAAACCCTAAGCATGACCAATTAAATTGTATTATGGTTGTGCCATGGCAGATTTGAAGCTGCAAACCGGAGAAATGATATTTAGCATCCATTGTTTGCTTCGAACTAAGAATTAAATTCTAAGAGCTGAAAAGAAAGTAGAGTAACCAAGTTAAGATCTATTTTCTGGTTGAGATCAAAAAGTTGAGGAGATATGAATTACCACCTCTCTTGCGGCGCCATGTAGGCATCGGGGGTGCGATGGCTGTTGGTGGCATTGAAGCAGATCTGTGACGGTAGATGGGTGCATCGGGGGTGGAAGAGAAGGTCGTGTGAGCGGCCCCGGCAAAGAGGACGACGGCGCCGATGAAGCAGAGGACGCGATGCAAGGCTATTGGTCCGTCACCGTGGATGAGAAACGTCCATCTCTAGTAGTGGATGACGCGGTCTTGCTAGGCGCTCTGGCATGGTGGAGCACGGTGGCGATGGATGTAGTGGAGGACAGCGGCGATGGATGGGGTGGCGGACGGAGGCTGGTGTGGGGATGGGGTGTTCTAGTGCGGACGGTGTATGAATGGGAAAATGGAGGGAGAGGTACGGGGAACCATGTTTTTGGGACACGCCTATCTGAAATATGGGAAAGTTACGAACTTAGCCCCCATTTAAAATTTGGATGTCTCATCGGTTGGGGATAGGATGGTAATCTCGCATCTTGCCAATATTTGCCCAGAGCAATTTCGGGCGAGGAGAGGGTGGTTGGCGCCCACGGTGTATGAATGGGGCTGACAGGTAGGGCGGTTGTATCACGTCTGAGTGAAGTTACAAACCTGCCCCTATTGAAAATATTTTCCTACATCGATTTCGGCCGAGTCGAGTTTGTTTTGCTGCCCACCGTGTACGAATGGGGAATGGAGGGAGAAACACAGGTCTTCCGGACGAGCTTGAATCAAATGAGTTTTGCCGCCCATGTTTGACGCCCACCGTGTCAGAATGGGCTCAGAGGCGGTCGTGTCACGTCTAATTGAAGTTACTAACCTACCCCTATTTAGAGCAGTGGAAATCGGGCCGATGGATTGTGTGTGTAATGGGTAGACAGTAATTTCCGTATCACAAACACTTGGCTTCGGGCAGCCGACATGGGAGTGGACATTTTGCTGCTTCTTTCGAATTTTGGGACAATAAGCATCCACGTTTACCCTGGCAACTAAATTTGAATCCATTTTGTATTCCTATATGAATCTTTATAAATCATTCTATGTGTTTTTATATATCTTCAAAAGGACGACAAAGATGTATTCCACTGTCATATATGAATATGGTTTACAAATGCCGATACTCAAATTCAGAAACTAGAATCCAGTTTATGGTGAATTCGAATATTTGGAACACTTCATGTCCAACTCAAGTGTCACACGCAGCATAATGTGTACTCCCATTTAGATATGTACACAAGCGATGTATCAAGATTCAAATACCGAGTCAATCAACCAAGAATGTACAGAACTAACACACATATAAACACTTATAGAGTATATGGATCAATAATATCAACTAACATACATAAGCCAGGCCACTGTACTTTTTTTGGCTACAACAGCATCCTTTTTTTAGCCAGCATCTTGGCCCTTTTCGACGTGTGCCACTTATGGTCCATCTATACTACTACTATTGCTAAATGCACATTCAGCCCGATTGGCATATTTGTAGGTCTGGCACAGCAATCCAAATGAAATGTCTCCGAGTCTTATCAATTAATACAGACTTGTGCTCAAATAAAATTACAAACCAAAAAAACAATTATTACATGATCTCTAAAAAAATGGTTTGATTGATTACATGAACAGACAACACAAAGGTTATTCAACTATGGAAAGAACAATTCACCTATGATTTACCAAGTAGGAATTTAATTTCATGTTTTCCTTCAGGACCTTAACAATCTGGTCAGTCTCAGCTTGCTTCATTTTCAAACCCACCAAATATTTAATGGTTGTCTTGAGTACTGCTTGTGATTGTGCTGTTTGCTTCCTCAACATGTCAACTTCATCTCTAAGTGCAGAAGCAGAATCTCTTTCTACCACTAGTTTAGCCTCTAGAGCATCAGCAGTTGGCAATTCATAATGCACGATTGGGCTAGTGCCACTGTTGTGGGGTGATGCAATGTCCATGGGGACCTCGCTCTTTGATCTTGAGTTAAACTGTTTTGCCATTAAAGTTCCGATTGGATTCAGAAAAGTTGAAGTTAGCAAAACATCTCAACTCGGAGTTATAACAGCAAACCAGTTAAACAAACAAGGAATTAAAGAGTTTCAATTGGATGCTGAAAAGTAGTTATTAACATCATTGTAACCCACTGCTGCAGCAGCAAAGTAGTTAAACAAACAAGTAGACATTTAAGTTAAGGCAAACAGGTAATTCTTAACAGTAAGTATCAAACACATAGATAGGCGCAGTCTACAATATGATTAACAGGTTGTGCCATTATGTAATCAGTAGCAAACTAAATTAAGCCAAGCAACGTAATTGAACAATTTTGCAATAAGTGGCTAACTAAAATTCCGAGAAGCAGGTAACTGAACTTATGCTAGTTCTTTGTACAGGCACACTGCAACTACTTTTTAGCTTACAAGGTTGTACGAAGAAGTCCATGGCATCAATTGCTTGGATACGCAGTCCCAATACTTCTTTCTTCCCACACTGCATGGGTAAGTCGAATGGTTAATCTGGTAAGATGGTGCATCCTTGATATGTTATATGTGTTGGAAATATGCCCTAGAGGCAATAATAAAAGGATTATTATTATATTTCCTTGTTCATGATGATTGTCTTTTATTCATGCTATAATTGTGTTATCCGGAAATCGTAATACATGTGTGAATACATAGACACCAACATGTCCCTAGTAAGCCTCTAGTTGACTAGCTCGTTGATCAACAGATAGTCATGGTTTCCTGCTATGGACATTGGATGTCATTAATAATGAGATCACATCATTAGGAGAATGATGTGATGGACAAGACCCAATCCTAAACATAGCACAAGATCGTATAGTTAACGTCAAGTATCTTTTCCTTAGACCATGAGATCATGTAACTCCCGGATACCGTAGGAGTGCTTTGGGTGTACCAAACGTCACAACGTAACTGGGTGACTATAAAGGTACATTACAGGTGTCTCCGAAAGTGTCTGTTGGGTTGGCACGAATCAAGACTGGGAATTGTCACTCCGTATGATAGAGAGGTATCTCTGGGCCCACTCGGTAATGCATCATCATAATGAGCTCAAAGTGACCAAGTGTCTGGTCACGGGATCATGCATTATGGTACGAGTAAAGTGACTTGCCGGTAACGAGATTGAACGAGGTATTGGGATACCGACGGTCGAATCTCGGGCAAGTAACGTACCGATTGACAAAGGGAATTGTATGCGGGGTTGCTTGAATCCTTGACATTGTGGTTCATTCGATGAGATCATCGAGGAGCATGTGGGAGCCAACATAGGTATCCAGATCCCGCTGTTGGTTATTGACCGGAGAGTCGTCTCGGTCATGTCTACATGTCTCCCGGACCCGTAGGGTCTACACACGTAAGGTTCGGTGACGCTAGGGTTGTAGAGATATGAGTATGCAGTAACCCGAAAGTTGTTCGGAGTCCCGGATGAGATCCCGGACATCACGAGGAGTTCCGGAATGGTCCGGAGGTGAAGAATTATATATAGGAAGTGCAGTTTCGGCCATCGGGAGAGTTTCGGGGGTCACCGGTATTGTACCGGTACCACCGGAAGGGTCCCGGGGGTCCACCGGGTGGGGCCACCCATCCCGGAGGGCCCCATGCGCTGAAGTGGGGAGAGGAACCAGCCCATAGTGGGCTGGTGCGCCCCCTTGGCCCACCCCCTGCGCCTAGGGTTGGAAACCCTAGGGTGGGGGCGCCCCACTTGCCTTGGGGGGTACTCCACCCCCCTGGCCGCCGCCCCCCTTGGGAGATTCAATCTCCAGGGCTGGTGCCCCCCCCCCCAGGGGGCCTATATAAAGGGGGTGGGAGGGGCGGCCACACCCTGAAGCCTTGGCGCCTCCCTCTCCCCTGCTACACCTCTCCCTCTCGCAGAAGCTCGGCGAAGCCCTGCTGCGGTGACTGCTGCATCCACCACCACGCCGTCATGCTGCTGGATCTTCATCAATCTCTCCTTCCCCCTTGTTGTATCAAGACGGAGGAGACGTCACGCTAACTGTATGTGTGTTGAACACGGAGGTGCCGTCCGTTCGGCGCTAGGTTCTCCGGTGATTTGGATCACGACGAGTACGACTCCTTCATCCCCGTTCTTTGAACGCTTCCCCTCGCGATCTACAAAGGTATGTAGATGCATCCGATCACTCGTTGCTAGATGAACTAATAGATGGATCTTGGTGAAAATATAGGAAAATTTTTGTTTTCTACAACGTTCCCTAACAGTGGCATCATGAGCTAGGTTTATGCGTAGTTCTCTTTGCACGAGTAGAACACAATTTGTTGTGGGCGTAGATGTTGTCAACTTTCTTGCCGCTACTAGTCTTATTTTGCTTCAGCGGTATTCTGGGATGAAGCGGCCCGGACCAACCTTAGACGTGCGCTTACGTGAGACCGGTTCCACCGACTGACATGCACTAGTTGCATAAGGTGGCTGGCGGGTGTCTGTCTCTCCCACTTTAGTTGGAGCGGATTCAACGGAAAGGGTCCTTATGAAGGGTAAATAGAAGTTGACAAATCACGTTGTGGCTTTAACGTAGGTAAGAAAATTTTCTTGCTATAACCCTCTTGCAGCCACGTAAAACATGCAACAACAATTAGAGGACGTCTAACTTGTTTTTGCAGCAAGTGTTTTGTGATGTGATATGGCCAAAGTTGTGATGAATGATGAATGATATATGTGATGTATGAGATCATGTTCTTGTAATAGGAATCACGACTTGCATGTCGATGAGTATGACAACCGGCAAGAGCCATAGGAGTTGTCTTTATTTTTTGTATGACCTGCGTGTCATTGAGAAACGCCATGTAAATTACTTTACTTTATTGCTAAACGTGTTAGCCATAGTAGTAGAAGTAATAGTTGGCGAGAAACTTCATGGAGACACGATGATGGAGATCATGATGATGGAGATCATGGTGTCATGCCGGTGACAAGATGATCATGGAGCCCCAAGATGGAGATCACAGGAGCTATATGATATTGGCCATATCATGTCACTATTATTTGATTGCATGAGATGTTTATCATGTTTTTGCATCTTGTTTACTTAGAACGACGCTAGTAAATAAGATGATCCCTCATAATAATTTCAAGAAAGTGTTTCCCCTAACTGTGCGCCGTTGCGACAGTTCGTTGTTTTGAAGCACCACGTGATGATCGGGTGTGATAGATTCCAACGTTCACATACAACGGGTGTAAGACAAATTTACACATGCAAACACTTAGGTTGACTTGACGAGCCTAGCATGTACAGACATGGCCTCGGAACACAGAAGACCGAAAGGTCGAGCATGAGTCGTATAGAAGATACGATCAACATGAAGATGTTCACCGACGTTGACTAGTCCGTCTCACGTGATGATCGGACACGGCCTAGTTAACTCGGATCATGTTATACTTAGATGACTGGAGGGATGTCTATCTGAGTGGTAGTTCATTGAATAATTTGATTACATGAACTTAATTATCATGAACTTAGTCTAAAATCTTTACAACATGTCTTGTAGATCAAATGGCCAACGTTGTCCTCAACTTTAGCGCGTTCCTAGAGAAAACCAAGCTGAAAGACGATGGCAGCAACTATACGGACTGGGTCCGGAACCTGAGGATCATCCTCATGGCTGCCAAGAAAGATTATGTCCTACAAGCACCGCTAGGTGAAGCACTTGCTCTCCCTGCAGAACAAGACGTTATGAACACTTGGCAGACACGCGATGATGATTACTCCCTCGTTCAGTGCGGCATGCTTTACACCTTAGAACCGGGGCTCCAAAAGCGTTTTGAGAGACACGGAGCATATGAGATGTTCGAAGAGCTGAAAATGGTTTTTCAAGCTCATTCCCGGGTCGAGAGATATGAAGTCTCCGACAAGTTCTTCAGCTGTAAGATGGAGGAAAACAGTTCTATCAGTGAGCACATACTCACTATGTCTGGGTTACATAACCGCTTGACTCAGTTGGGAGTTAATCTCCCGGATGACGCGGTCATTGACAGAATCCTTCATTCGCTTCCACCAAGCTACAAGAGCTTTGTGATGAACTTCAATATGCAGGGGATGGAAAAGACCATTCCTGAAGTATTTGCAATGCTGAAATCAGCAGAGGTAGAAGTCAAAAAGGAACATCAAGTGTTGATGGTGAATAAAACCACTAAGTTCAAGAAAGGAAAGGGTAAGAAGACCTTCAAGAAGGACGGCAAGGGAGTTGCCGCGCCCGGTAAGCAAGCTACCGGGAAGAAGCCAAAGAATGGACCCAAGCCCGAGACTGGGTGCTTTTATTGCAAGGGAAGTGGTCACTGGAAGCGGAACTGCCCCAAATACTTAGCGGACAAGAAGGCCGGCATCATGAAAGGTATATGTGATATACATGTAATTGATGTGTACCTTACCAGTACTCGTAGTAGCTCCTGGGTATTTGATACCGGTGCAGTTGCTCACATTTGTAACTCAAAGCAGGAGCTGCGGAATAAGCAGAGACTGGCGAAGGACGAGGTGACGATGCGCGTCGGGAATGGTTCCAAGGTCGATATGATCGCCGTCGGCATGCTACCTCTACATTTACCTACGAGATTAGTTTTAAACCTCAATAATTGTTATTTAGTGCCAGCTTTGAGCATGAACATTGTATCAGGATCTCGTTTAATTCGAGATGGCTACTCATTTAAATCCGAGAATAATGGTTGTTCTAATTATATGAGAGATATGTTTTATGGTCATGCTCCGATGGTGAATGGTTTATTCTTAATGAATCTCGAGCGTAATGCTACACATATTCATAGTGTGAATACCAAAAGATGTAAGGTTGATAATGATAGTCCCACATACTTGTGGCACTGCCGCCTTGGTCACATAGGTGTCAAACAAATGAAGAAGCTCCATGCAGATGGACTTTTAGAGTCTCTTGATTACGAATCATTTGACACGTGCGAACCATGCCTCATGGGTAAAATGACCAAGACTCCGTTCTCAGGAACAATGGAGCGAGCAACCAACTTATTGGAAATCATACATACTGATGTGTGCGGTCCAATGAGTGTTGAGGCTCGCGGTGGCTATCGTTATGTTCTCACCCTCACTGATGACTTGAGTAGATATGGGTATGTCTATTTAATGAAACACAAGTCTGAGACCTTTGAAAAGTTCAAGGAATTTCATAGTGAGGTTGAGAATCAACGTGACAGGAAAATCAAATTCTTGCGATCAGATCGTGGGGGAGCATACTTGAGTCACGAATTTGGCACACACTTAAGAAAATGTGGAATAGTTTCACAACTAACGCCACCTGGAACACCTCAGCGTAACGGTGTGTCAGAATGTCGTAATCGCACTCTACTAGATATGGTGCGATCTATGATGTCTCTTACCGATTTACCGCTATCATTTTGGGGCTATGCTTTAGAGACTGCCGCATTCACTTTAAATAGGGCTCCGTCGAAATCCGTTGAGACGACATAGTATGAATTATGGTTTGGGAAGAAACCTAAGCTGTCGTTTCTAAAAGTTTGGGGATGCGATGCTTATGTCAAGAAACTTCAACCTGAAAAGCTCGAACCCAAGTCGGAAAAATGCGTCTTCATAGGATACCCTAAATAAACTATTGGGTATACCTTCTACCTCAGATTCGAAGGCAAGATCTTTGTTGCCAAGAATGGATCCTTTCTAGAGAAAGAGTTTCTCTCGAAAGAAGTAAGTGGGAGGAAAGTAGAACTTGATGAAGTATTACCTCTTGAACTGGAAAGTGGCGCAACTCAAGAAAATGTTCCTGAGGTGCCTGCACCGACTAGAGAGGAAGTTAATGATGATGATCATGAAACTTTAGATCAAGTTGCTACTGAACTTCGTAGGTCCACAAGGACACGTTCCGCACCAGAGTGGTACGGCAACCCTGTCTTGGAAATCATGTTGTTAGACAATGGTGAACCTTTGAACTATGAAGAAGCGATGGTGGGCCCGGATTCTGACAAATGGCTAGAAGCCATGAAATCCGAGATAGGATCCATGTATGAAAACGAAGTATGGACTTTGACTGACTTGCTCGATGATCGGCGAGCCATAGAAAATAAATGGATCTTTAAGAAGAAGACAGACACGGATGGTAATGTGACCATCTATAAAGCTAGGCTTGTCGCTAAGGGTTATCGACAAGTTCAAGGGGTTGACTACGATGAGACTTTCTCACCCGTAGCGAAGCTGAAGTCCGTCCGAATCATGTTAGCAATTGCTGCATTCTATGATTATGAGATATGGAAAATGGACGTCAAAACAGCATTCCTTAATGGTTTCCTTAAGGAAGAATTGTATATGATGCAGCCGGAAGGTTTTGTCGATCCTAAGAATGCTGACAAGGTGTGAAAGCTCCAACGCTCGATTTATGGGCTGGTGCAAGCATCTCGGAGTTGGAACATTCGCTTTGATGAGATGATCAAAGCGTTTGGGTTTATGCAGACTTATGGAGAAGCCTGCGTTTACAAGAAAGTGAGTGGGAGCTCTGTAGCATTTCTCATATTATATGTAGATGACATACTTTTGATGGGAAATGATATAGAACTTTTGGACAGCATTAAGGCCTACTTGAATAAGAGTTTTTCAATGAAGGACCTTGGAGAAGCTTCTTATATATTAGGCATCAAGATCTATAGAGATAGATCAAGACGCCTCATAGGTCTTTCACAAAGCACATACCTTGATAAGATATTGAAGAAGTTCAATATGGATCAGTCTAAGAAGGGGTTCTTGCCTGTGTTGCAAGGTGTGAAATTGAGCTCAGCTCAATGTCCGACCACGGCAGAAGATATAGAAGAGATGAGTGTCATCCCCTATGCCTCAGCCATAGGGTCTATTATGTATGCCATGCTGTGTACCAGACCTGATGTAAACCTTGCCGTAAGTTTGGTAGGAAGGTACCAAAGTAATCCTGGCAAGGAACACTGGACAGCGGTCAAGAATATCCTGAAGTACCTGAAAAGGACTAAGGACATGTTTCTCGTTTATGGAGGTGACGAAGAGCTTGTCGTAAAGGGTTACGTCGACGCTAGCTTCGACACAGATCTGGATGACTCTAAGTCACAAACCGGATACGTGTATATGTTGAATGGTGGAGCAGTAAGCTGGTGCAGCTGCAAGTAGAGCGTCGTGGCGGGATCTACATGTGAAGCAGAGTACATGGCAGCCTCCGAGGCAGCGCATGAAGCAATTTGGGTGAAGGAGTTCATCACCGACCTAGGAGTCATACCCAATGCGTCGGGGCCGATCAAACTCTTCTGTGACAACACTGGAGCTATTGCACTTGCCAAGGAGCCCAGGTTTCACAAGAAGACTAGGCACATCAAGCGTCGTTTCAACTCCATTCGTGAAAATGTTCAAGATGGAGACATAGATATTTGTAAAGTACATACAGATCTGAATGTCGCAGATCCATTGACTAAACCTCTCCAAAGGGCAAAACATGATCAACACCAGAACTCTATGGGTGTTCGATTCATCACAATGTAACTAGATTATTGACTCTAGTGCAAGTGGGAGACTGTTGGAAATATGCCCTAGAGGCAATAATAAAAGGATTATTATTATATTTCCTTGTTCATGATGATTTTCTTTTATTCATGCTATAATTGTGTTATCCGGAAATCGTAATACATGTGTGAATACATAGACACCAACATGTCCCTAGTAAGCCTCTAGTTGACTAGCTCATTGATCAACAGATAGTCATGGTTTCCTGACTATGGACATTGGATGTCATTAATAATGAGATCACATCATTAGGAGAATGATGTGATGGACAAGACCCAATCCTAAACATAGCACAAGATCGTATAGTTCGTTTGTTAGAGTTTTTCCAATGTCAAGTATCTTTTCCTTAGACCATGAGATCGTGTAACTCCCGGATACCGTAGGAGTGCTTTGGGTGTACCAAATGTCACAACGTAACTGGGTGACTATAAAGGTACATTACAGGTGTCTCCGAAAGTGTGTTGGGTTGGCACGAATCGAGACTGGGATTTGTCACTCCGTATGACGGAGAGGTACCTCTGGGCCCACTCGGTAATGCATCATCATAATGAGCTCAAAGTGACCAAGTGTCTGGTCACGGGATCATGCATTATGGTACGAGTAAAGTGACTTGCCGGTAACAAGATTGAACGAGGTATTGGGATACCAACTATCGAATCTCGGGCAAGTAACGTACCGATTGACAAAGGGAATTGTATGCGGGGTTGCTTGAATCCTTGACATCGTGGTTCATCCGATGAGATCATCGAGGAGCATGTGGGAGCCAACATGGGTATCTAGATCCCGCTGTTGGTTATTGATCGGAGAGTCGTCTCGGTCATGTCTACATGTCTCCCGAACCCGTAGGGTCTACACACTTAAGGTTCGGTGATGCTAGGATTGTAGAGATATGAGTATGCAGTAACCTGAAAGTTGTTTGGAGTCCCGGATGAGATCTCGGACATCACGAGGAGTTCCGGAATGGTCCGGAGGTGAAGAATTATATATAGGAAGTGCAGTTTCGGCCATCGGGAGAGTTTCGGGGGTCACCGGTATTGTACCGGGACCACCGAAAGGGTCCCGGGGGTCCACCGGGTGGGGCCACCCATCCCGGAGGGCCCCATGGGCTGAAGTGGGGAGAGGAACCAGCCCATAGTGGGCTGGTGCGCCACCTTGGCCCACCCCCTGCGCCTAGGGTTGGAAACCCTAGGGTGGGGGCGCCCCACTTGCCTTGGGGGGTACTCCACCCCCCTAGCCACCGCCCCCCTTGGGAGATTCAATCTCCAGGGCTGGCGCCCTCCCCCAGGGGGCCTATATAAAGGGGGGTGGGAGGGGCGGCCACACCCTGAAGCCTTGGCGCCTCCCTCTCCCCTACTACACCTCTCCCTCTCGCAGAAGCTCGGCGAAGCCCTGCTGCGGTGACTGCTGCATCCACCACCACGCCGTCGTGCTGCTGGATCTTCATCAATCTCTCCTTCCCCTTGCTGGATCAAGAAGGAGGAGACGTCACGCTGACCGTATGTGTGTTGAACGCGGAGGTGCCGTCCGTTCGGCGCTAGGATCTCTGGTGATTTGGATCACGACGAGTACGACTCCTTCATCCCCGTTCTTTGAACGCTTCTGCTCGCGATCTACAAAGGTATGTAGATGCATCCGATCACTCGTTGCTAGATGAACTAATAGATGGATCTTGGTGAAAATATAGGAAAATTTTTGTTTTCTACAACATTCCCTAACAGTGGCATCATGAGCTAGGTTTATGCGTAGTTCTCTTTGCACGAGTAGAACACAATTTGTTGTGGGCGTAGATGTTGTCAACTTTCTTGCCGCTACTAGTCTTATTTTGCTTCAGCGGTATTGTGGGATGAAGCGGCCCGGACCAACCTTACACGTACGCTTACGTGAGACCGGTTCCACCGACTGACATGCACTAGTTGCATAAGGTGGCTGGCGGGTGTCTGTCTCTCCCACTTTAGTTGGAGCGGATTCAACGGAAAGGGTCCTTATGAAGGGTAAATAGAAGTTGACAAATCACGTTGTGGCTTTAACGTAGGTAAGAAAATTTTCTTGCTATAACCCTCTTGCAGCCACGTAAAACATGCAACAACAATTAGAGGACGTCTAACTTGTTTTTGCATCAAGTGTTTTGTGATGTGATATGGCCAAAGTTGTGATGAATGATGAATGATATATGTGATGTATGAGATCATGTTCTTGTAATAGGAATCACGACTTGCATGTCGATGAGTATGGCAACCGGCAGGAGCCATAGGAGTTGTCTTTATTTTTTGTATGACATGCGTGTCATTGAGAAACGCCATGTAAATTACTTTACTTTATTGCTAAACGTGTTAGCCATAGTAGTAGAAGTAATAGTTGGCGAGCAACTTCATGGAGACACGATGATGGAGATCATGGTGTCATGCCGGTGACAAGATGATTATGGAGCCTCAAGATGGAGATCACAGGAGCTATATGATATTGGCCATATCATGTCACTATTATTTGATTGCATGAGATGTTTATCATGTTTTTGCATCTTGTTTACTTAGAACGACGCTAGTAAATAAGATGATCCCTCATAATAATTTCAAGAAAGTGTTTCCCCTAACTGTGCGCCGTTGCGACAGTTCGTTGTTTTGAAGCACCACGTGATGATTGGGTGTGATAGATTCCAACGTTCACATACAACGGGTGTAAGACAAATTTACACATGCAAACACTTAGGTTGACTTGACGAGCCTAGCATGTACAGACATGGCCTCGGAACACAGAAGACCGAAAGGTCGAGCATGAGTCGTATAGAAGATACGATCAACATGAAGATGTTCACAGACGTTGACTAGTCCGTCTCACGTGATGATCGGACACGGCCTAGTTAACTCGGATCATGTTATACTTAGATGACTGGAGGGACGTCTATCTGAGTGGGAGTTCATTGAATAATTTGATTACATGAACTTAATTATCATGAACTTAGTCTAAAATCTTTACAACATGTCTTGTAGATCAAATGGCCAACGTTGTCCTCAACTTCAACGCGTTCCTAGAGAAAACCAAGCTGAAAGACGATGGCAGCAACTATACGGACTGGGTCCGGAACCTGAGGATCATCCTCATGGCTGCCAAGAAAGATTATGTCCTACAAGTACCGCTAGGTGAAGCACTTGCTCTCCCTGCAGAACAAGACGTTATGAACGCTTGGCAGACACGCGCTGATGATTACTCCCTCGTTCAGTGTGGCATGCTTTACACCTTAGAACCGGGGCTCCAAAAGCGTTTTGAGAGACACGGAGCATATGAGATGTTCGAAGAGCTGAAAATGGTTTTTCAAGCTCATGCCCGGGTCGAGAGATATGAAGTCTCCGACAAGTTCTTCAGCTGTAAGATGGAGGAAAACAGTTCTATCAGTGAGCACATACTCACTATGTCTGGGTTACATAACCGCTTGACTCAGCTGGGAGTTAATCTCCTGGATGACGCGGTCATTGACAGAATCCTTCATTCGCTTCCACCGAGCTACAAGAGCTTTGTGATGAACTTCAATATGCAGGGGATGGAAAAGACCATTCCTGAAGTATTTGCAATGCTGAAATCAGCAGAGGTAGAAGTCAAAAAGGAACATCAAGTGTTGATGGTGAATAAAACCACTAAAACGTCACAACGTAACTGGGTGACTATAAAGGTACATTACAGGTGTCTCCGAAAGTGTCTGTTGGGTCGGCATGAATCGAGACTGGGATTTGTCACTCCGTATGACGGAGAGGTATCTCTGGGCCCACTCGGTAATGCATCATCATAATGAGCTCAAAGTGACCAAGTGTCTGGTCACAGGATCATGCATTATGGTACGAGTAAAATGACTTGCCGGTAACGAGATTGAACGAGGTATTGGGATACCGACGATCGAATCTTGGGCAAGTAACGTACCGATTGACAAAGGGAATTGTATGCGGGGTTGCTTGAATCCTTGACATCGTGGTTCATCCAATGAGATCATCGAGGAGCATGTGGGAGCCAACATGGGTATCCAGATCCCGCTGTTGGTTATTGACCGGAGAGTCGTCTCGGTCATGTCTACATGTCTCCCGAACCCGTAGGGTCTACACACTTAAGGTTCGGTGACGCTAGGGTTGTAGAGATATGAGTATGCAGTAACCCAAAAGTTGTTCGGAGTCCCAGATGAGATCCCGGACATCACGAGGAGTTCCGGAATGGTCCGAAGGTGAAGAATTATATATAGGAAGTGCAGTTTCGGTCATCAGGAGAGTTTCGGGGGTCACAGGTATTGTACCAGGACCACCGGAAGGGTCCCGGGGGTCCACCGGGTGGGGCCACCCATCCCGGAGGGCCCCATGGGGTGAAGTGGGGAGGGGAACCAGCCCATAGTGGGCTGGTGCGCCCCCTTTGCCCACCCCTGCGCCTAGGGTTGGAAACCCTAGGGTGGGGGGCGCCCCACTTGCCTTGGGGGGTACTCCACCCCCCTGGCCGCCGCCCCCCTTGGGAGATTCAATCTCCAGGGCCGGCGCCCCCCCCCCCCCAGGGGGGGCCTATATAAAGGGGGGAGGGAGGGCAGCCACACCCTGAAGCCTTGGCGCCTCCCTCTCCCCTGCTACACCTCTCCCTCTCGCAGAAGCTCGGCGAAGCCCTGCTGCGGTGACTGCTGCATCAACCACCACGTCGTCGTGCTGCTAGATCTTCATCAAACTCTCCTTCCCCCTTGCTGGATCAAGAAGGAGGAGACGTCACGCTGACCGTACATGTGTTGAACGCGGAGGTGCCGTCCGTTCGGCGCTAGGATCTCCGGTGATTTGGATCACGACAAGTACGACTCCTTCATCCCCGTTCTTTGAACGCTTCCGCTCACGATCTACAAAGATATGTAGATGCATCCAATCACTCGTTGCTAGATGAACTAATAGATGGATCTTGGTGAAAATGTAGGAAATTTTTTTGTTTTCTGCCATGTTCCCCAACAATATGAGGACGTGTAGTCAGACTAGTTGTAGCCAAACACATCACACTGCCTTTTACTGTATATTTCATGCGATTACTTTTGGCATATCGAGATCTAAGCAATCTACAATAGGATGAAAAGACTATCATCCTTCACATTATTGGCGAACTCAGTTCATAGAAACAAGCAATTCAACCATTCTGTGGGTAAATCAAAAGCGCCACTGGAATTTTTTCACTATCCAATCATACACGCAAAAAGGGGTGACACCACCATAGGGGCTGGTATGGGCGGCCACCTCAGGTGGCTGGAAAGTGTGCACCTAGTTTGAGTCGTCCAGGTTGGCCCACGGTAGTTTTTTCATCCCGACGCACGAGCAGGCAATGTAAAAAATGAAGAAAAATGTTTCAATTTGGATGGGCCAATAACATAAGTGCAAGGTAGGCCCTATAGCAGGCTCGCGGCCCAAACGAGTGCCTCCCATATCGATCGACAGCAGGAAAAATCCCAATTAATTCGCTCTAGCCTCCAGTCTGGTTCGCTCCTAACCTAGCCGCCGCTGGACAGACCGACACAGCACTTCCTCGAGCCCTCGTTGGAGGGCGATCGCCGGGCTTCAAGCGAACGGAAGGACAAGAAGATGAAGATCCAACCCTGGGTGTAGCCTGCGTGGGAGGCAGCGGCGGCAGCACGGGCATGGCATCGAGCTTGCGCAAATGGACAGCCGCAGCTTGCAAGAGTAGCATGCGCAACGAGCAGGTACATCACATCCCTGATTATATCTAATTCAACTCTTCAATTTCTGGCCAATAGTTAAACATGATGGTGTTGTAAAACTGCTTGTATGTAGGGAATCTATGAGAAAATGAAACCAATTTCTACTTATTTTATAACTCCCCCAATCAATACTGAACCGACTGAATCTGATGTATCTAATCAAGTTTCCGGTGCAAACATACAAGCTCATGTTGTTCTTGAGCCTGAAGTGTCTAATGAACAGACTACTAATCAAGGATTTGATGCAAATATTTTACATGCTCCTGGTGATGAACATATAGTGTCTAATGAGGGATCTAATGCAAGCATTTTGCAAGCTCATTGAAGGATTTAGTCTCTAATGATGATCTACTATGTTGAGAGAGACAGAGATTTGCAGGCATTGATGATAAGCAAATTATAGTGCATTTTCATAGCTTGAGGAAACGTCGAGGCCATCTACCAGAAAGTCCCTGTATCATGACAACATAGCATAAATACTTTTCTAATCTGTTGTTTGAAACTATTTGCATACTTGTGCAGGATAGATATATTGATATGCAGTTCGTGCACTGGTTATACGTGCAATTACACTTTGATATTTTCAGCCAGAGAACGAATAATTCAAGCAGGTACAGACCATGTTTGTAGTCCTTGTACACCATGTTGCATTTTGTGTTTTTTGGTGCTTGCATCATTTAGTGTTTATAATCCGAACTACTTTGGATCATTAGCTGGTTTTCAAAGTGCACGTAGCTTCACATTTCTCAAGTTATGTTGATTTCCGGAGTGCAAGTGCCTTCGTATTTTTTAAGTTAAATGTTCGCCCCTGGTAACTTGAATTCGTGGATCAGCCACTGCACACAAATCATACACGAATGCCAGTACGAATTAAATGAAATGCAGGGACTTACGCTAGCTCGTTGTACTGGCTCACTGCAGCTCTGCTTGTGCTTGAGATGTTCCATGTACAAGTCCATGTTACCACTTGCTTGGATGTGCATGCATTGTGCTCCTTGCATCCACCTCTGCATTTTTGACATGGCGAATGGTTGATCAAATAAGAGGAATCGACCTTGATGTTGTACCGGAGGACAGATACTTACAAGGTTATACGGGTGTGCAGGATGTGTACCAGATCCCGTAGCACCGTCATGCTTCGTTCAAAAATGGATTTGCTTGTTTCAAATGATATCTCCAGAAGAAATAAGAGTTAAAGTCAGAGTTGCATAGGCGTGTAAGCTAAGAGAGCAGTGAAAGGAAATCCAAACATCGTCGGAACAATGCACAAGGGAGTGGTGTGTGGATACCTAGTTCAGGCCGGCGTTTGGGCATGCTCGCCTAGCTAGAGTGTGAGTCACTTCAGAGCCGTTGAGGGTGATGCGCTGGCGTTGGCTCGCCGCGCATGGATGCAGATCTTGAGTGGCAACGGAGCGCTATGATGCGGTGGACGAGACCGTTGGTGAAGCCCCAACGGCCTCGGGGGGCGGAGATGCGACGATGTGCTCAGTGAAGTAGCCCCGGTGAGCTGGGAGACGGTGTTGGTGAAGCGCACCTAATGCGGTGGAACTCGGTGTCTGTGAGGCACGTCGGTTGCAGCGGCCGACGTTGTCGCTGGACCACCCGGTGCGGTGGACGAGGGCGTAGATGAGGTAGCTCCGGTGCAGTGGTGAAGCGCGACCGTCGTCGTCGTTGTCGTCCGGCACATAGGTGGGGAACAGTGGGGAAAGAGATGAGACGAGGGGCGATTCGAGGGTTGGTGGCGAATTAGGGATTTGAGCAATCTGGGCGCGGAAGGGGACGGTGGAGAAGAGAGATTTTGCAGGGTTGGAATTGGGGCCGCCAGATATTTCAATCCGAAACTTGGAAGCGCGAACTTATATTGTCGTTTTCCTTTTTTGGGGGAGGAGGGGGGTGGGTGGCTGGGTGCTACGCGTCTGTACGACACACGCGACCACCCCGACAGGTCTATGCTTCGGTGCCTTAAGGCACCTGCCTTTGTGTCCATGACATGTGGGCCCAACATGTGGCTGGCCCACATGTCAGTGACCCAAAGGCAGTTGCCATTAAGGCACCGAAGCAGCGTCCACCCCGACACGACCCTGGTCTGCCTGGTGCGCCTACATTTGAGAATGCAAACGAATCTTCTTTCATTTGCAAACAAATCTGTATGTATTACCATGCCCGTGTTTTCCTTGCAATAATTAGTCATTCGAAATGAGATACTCCATCCGTTCACTTTTGTAAGTCGTTTCAGACAACTTAAAATGAACTGTTTTGCACATTGTCTGAAATGTCTTCAAGGTCTTATAAAAGTGAATGCAGGGAGTACTATAAATTAATTAATGAGGAGTTATTTGAAAAAAATCGAAACGGTACCCACGCTAACATGGATTAGAGTGTGTGTCACATAATTAGTTATTTGAATTAGAGTGTGTGTCACGTAGTTATTTATTTGAATTAGAGTGTGTGTCACGTAGCGATCTCCAATTCTAACGTGGATTTCGCATTTCACTGTATCCACGCTACTTTTTAATACAAATTCATGTGTATATGATGAACACCATGGTAGTGAGAAAACTTTTGGATGGATTCAAACATATGACCTACAAAATAGCACAGCAAACTAAGTCAATGTCAACTTTTCGAAACTTAGTATGGCACGAATTCTAAATAATTACCCGTATGCCTGGTCCTTGGTTCAAATCTTACAATGTACACCGAATTGAAACATCGATATTAAGTCTCATACTATGTACATTGAAATGTTGTTTTAGCGCCCCCCCCCCACACACACACACACACAAACGCTACACACTTCATGTATCGGTCAATCTTCCTCTCCTAACCACATTAGGAAGCTATCGGTTTCCAACACACGTTCATTCTTTCTCTCCATGTTTCGATCTCTAAGTCTCTCAACTACACAACCCCCTTTTCCACTCTGTTACCAAATGTATTTACCTCACACACCTGCCATTGCACCCCATGCCGAGCTCTCTCTCTGTCCCCCTCTCCCTCTCACCCTCTCGCGCTAAATACATGCATTGCCTATCTAGCCCCCCAACCTCTCGTGCACACGCACACACGTTGTATATCTAGGTCACTCCCTCGAGACTGTCTCACTCTTTCTTTCGCATGGCGGGCCACACTCGCTCAATCTCGCTCTCTTTATCTGAGTCTCGTTTAACCTCATTTTCTTTCACACGCAAATGATATATCTCCCTGTTCGGGCCTCGATCGACACACTCTATACTCTCTCACGCAGATTGTCTATCTAGGTCAGTCCATCCAAGCCGCCGCCACTCTTTCGACCTCATGGTGGGCCAGGCTCACTCATTCTCTCTCTCTCTCTCTCTCTCTCTCTCTCTCTCTCTCTCTCCGTATGTCTCGATTGACCTCGCTCTTTCTCGGACAAAAACGATATATCACCATGTTTGAGCCCAATTTGACCTATTCACATTGTATACTCTCTCACACACATCGTCTATCTAGGTCACTCTCTCCAACCCGTCTCACTCTTTCGATCGCACGGCGACCCTATGTGATCGGTTGACCTTGCTTCCTCCCACGCATAAAATATATCTACACGTCTGTGAGTGGATCATTTGTCAAGCTCTATCTTACAGCCCTCACCCTTGCCAAAAAGTGTCATCGGACAATATCTCTCCAGAGCATATATATATTTGTTCAATGAATGTCGGACCACACTCACTTTGTCTCTCTATCTATATGTCTCTCGATTGACCTCGCTTTCTCACACCGTATCTTCCATGCGTTGAAGCTACTACCTCTCCATCCCTCACAAAGCCGGAGCTATTTACATTGCGAGGGGCACTCTAACCTTGGATTAATTTGTGTAGGCATTTGTTCCGATCGGTTTCAATTATATTTTCATAGCATTCGGCCCACAACTACTCCAAACACCGTTGCAACCCACGCAACTCCCCTAGTTGATTTCCCTCTGGCTCGGTCATCGCTCTCTCGCACGTCCTTTCTCGCCTTCAACGTCGCACCATGGTATTATTGAAAAAACTATGTTGTTCTCTTTAATTATTATAAATAAGCTACAAAACTACACACCGATGGTCCACTTGGAATGGAACAAATTTCGACCCACAAATTAAAGTGCTACAAACTACACACCGAGGGTTACTTTGGTATCCGAATACTTACGATCTCCCCGGAGCTTGGCCCTGGGCAACCACTTGTCGCCTTCGTCGGCGGTGGTGGAGCTGTCCGGAAGGAGAGTCCTTCCCTTCTTGGACCCTCCGGCCTCCCCAGTTGGGGCGGCCTTCCTTTTCTAGTCTCCCCCAGTTGGTGGGGGAGCATCTTCTTCTTCCTCGTCTTCGGGGGAAGAGTGCGCCGCAGAGTCATCGGACAGTGAGTCCGACGATGCCTGGCGTCGGGAACTCTTTCGAGTTCCCTTGGCCTTCTTGGTCTTCTCTGGCACCTTATAAGGGGGCGGAGTCAACATCTTCGCCAGAAGAGCGTCTTCAGGGCCTTCGGGCAAAGGAGCCGGATAGTCGATCTGTCCGGCCATCTTTTGCCAGTCCTGTCAAAGGTACGGGAGTTTAGATCCCGCATAGAGTCAATCTATATGAAAAAATAAGTATCCTGTGAAAGGTAGAGCAGCTTACCGCATTGGCTTGGCGCTTCGCGCTGAATCCGTGATCCTCCATAATAGTGGGGGGCCTAGGCACTTTGGAACAGCACCCTCCAGGCGTCTTCATAAGTCGTGTCAAAGAGCCTGTTCAGAGTTCGGTGCTGCGCCGGATTGAACTACCACAAGTTGAACTCCCATTGTTGGCACGGGAGTATCCGGCGGATGAGCATGACTTCGACTATGTTGACAAGCTTGAGCTTCTTGTCCACCATGTTTTGAATACATGTTTGGAGTCCGGTCAGCTCTTTCGAATTACCCCAGGACAGGCCCTTCTCTTTCCAGGAGGTGAGCCGCGTGGGGATGCCAAATCGGAACTCGGGGGCCGCTGCCCATGCAGGGTCGCGCGGCTCGGTGATATAGAACCACCCGATTGCCACCCCTTTATGGTTTCCATAAAGGAGCCCTCGAGCCATGTTATGTTGGGCATCTTGCCCACCATGGCGCCTCCGCACTCCGCCTGGCGGCCGCCCACCACCTTCGGCTTGACATTGAAGGTCTTCAGCCATAAGCCGAAGTGGGGCTTGATGCGGAGGAAGGCCTCGCACACGACGATGAACGCCGAGATGTTGAGGATGAAGTTCGGGGCCAGATCGTGGAAATCCAGGCCGTAATAAAACATGAGCCCCCGGACAAAGGGATGGAGAGGGAACCCCAGTCCACAGAGGAAATGGGTGAGGAATACTACCCTCTCATGGGGCCTGGGGGTGGGGATGAGCTGCCCCTCATTGGGGAGCCAGTGCACGATGTTGTCGGGCAGGTATCCGGCTCTCCTCAGTTTCTTGATGTCTCCCTCCGTGACGGAGGAGACCATCCACTTGCCTCCCGCTCCGGACATGGTTGGAGAAGGTTGAGGCGGAAGTGTGGGCTTGGGCGCTCGAGCTCGAGTGTGCGAAAACGGATGAGCAAAGGAGGAAGAAGGCATGGATAGAAAGGTGAATCCTTATCCCTTTATATGGGTGGACGAAACTAAGCGTCCCCACTTGCCTGGTAAAACTCGCTTATCCCCCAAGCGCCGCAATTGATGGCGCGGTTGGGTTACCCACGCCCGTATTGATGAGTATCCCGTAATAAGGGGACACGATCTCTGCTTTGACAAGACGTGTCAAAAAACTGTCTCGCGTTATGTGCGGGGCTGGTTAAAAGGAATGGTTCGAATAATCACCGGGCCATGACATAACGTCATGCTACCAAAACAAGCCAGCAAATTAGATCTGCGAAAATATTATTCTCTCTGCGGTGGAATGTGGAACTTATTTTGCAGGGTCGGACACTATCCTCGTTTTCAAGTTCTTCTGTGATGTATTCGGAGAAGGAACCCGCCTTGCAATACTAAAGACAATACTGCGCGTTGGACTCGTCGTCATTGAAGCCTGGTTCAGGGGCTACTGAGGGAGTCCTGGATTAGGGGGTCTCCGGACAGCTGGACTATCTCCATTGGCCGGACTGTTAGACTATGAAGATACAAGATTGAAGACTTTGTCTCGTGTCCGGATGGGACTCTACTTGGCGTGGAAGGCAAGCTAGGCAATACGTATATGGATATTTCCTCCTTTGTAACCGACCTTGTGTAACCCTAACCCTCTCCGGTGTCTATATAAACCGAAGGGTTTTAGTCCGTAGGACAACAATCACAACATACAATCATACCATAGGCTAGCTTCTAGGGTTTAGCCTCTCTGATCTCATGGTAGATCTACTCTTGTACTACCCATATCATCAATATTAATCAAGTAGGACGTAGGGTTTTACCTCCATCAAGAGGGCTCGAACCTGGGTAAAACATCGTGTCCCCTGCCTCCTATTACCATCCGGCCTAGACGCACAGTTCGGGACCCCCTACCCGAGATCCACCGGTTTTGACACCGAAAGCTTCCGCTCGCGATCTACAAGGGTATGTAGATGCACTCCCCTTTCCCTCGTTGCTAGATGACTCCATAGATTGATCTTGGTGATGCGTAGAAAATTTTAGAATTCTGCTACGTTCCCCAACATGCGGGACATCTATATGCCTCCATTTTACAAAATCATACTATATGCCTCCATGACACGCGGGACATCTAGCATCAAGGTGGCGTGTCATGCAAGAAAATGGAGATATGTAGTGAGTAAGTGAGTCATGCACTTCGATGGCACCTAGTACTTTCTCCTCCATGGCACGTGAATAGTGCATGTACTCAATGACAGAGCACGGGATGGTAGCCATGGACATGGTCGGCCCTTTTTGAAGAGAGTACTAATAAATACGTAACTTTGATGTGTCCCGTCAACTCACAGAACGACGAGAAGCTTGCTTACTATGCCTTCTCCCTCGCCAACGCGTGCGCGGTGGCTCGTAGCACGAGGAGAAACTTTTGCTTACAAGTGGTGGACGTGCAGCAGTTCATTTGGTGTCAGATTGCCAGAAGTAGTACCATCATTATTGTTCGACTTCCAGAAGAGGAGAAGAGCCAAGCGCAAGGTCACCTACTAACCTAGTACAGTACTACTATAGCCAAAGTTGGTCCACCTTTTTAGAGCATGGTTAATTAATATAGGCGGCTCTTGCAGCGACACATCATTTAGAGCAAGTACTCTCTTTGTAGGATCAAAGGAAGTGAAACAAAAGTTGGAGTGGATGCTAGATTGCCAATTAAAACATGATTACATAGGGAAGAAAATCCTATAGCATTCTAACCTATGAATCAAATGACCAATGTAGGAAAATTATGAGGGGGGTCTCTCCAACAGTGTTCCTCGGCTCGCACCTAGCATCACGGTGGTCGAACTTGGAGTCATTCATCTGGTACACGTGGCATCTCAGATGTGGTACTCCAATATTAGGTTGGCTCTATGTGATGTGGCAACTTCATATACTAACCGGATGTTGGCTATACTACTATAGTACTCACACTCCAAGAAGTGACTCGAAAACCATTCATAAATTGAGTCTATGACACGCATTTGCAAATGTACCATTCATTACATACAACAAGTCATCAACACACAACGACAACGATGATACATGTTGGATTATAGATTATTTCCAACAAAACATTCTAGAAAATACTGAAGTTTTCATCACACAACAAATAACAAGCAATGAAATGAACTTCAACTCAACCAATCCTCGGCGTTGGAAACGCTTGCTTTGAACCATAGGTGCTCTGGGAAGGGCCAGCTATTGTCAATATCGAGAGCAACGCAAGACTGATCATCCAGGCTGAAGCAGCATATATCAGGACCAGGGTAGGGAACCACCACAATATCTGAGGTATAAATATAGTTGCTTCTCATAAATGGTAGTAACGTTGTTTCAACAACGGCTGGATTGCCTTTCACCATCATTGGATAGTTTTGTCCAAGGAAGAGCGAGTTTTATCCAAGACTATCAATATTGTACCAGTGAGAAGGTGTTGGCGCTAGCACACTAGTATCCATCCCAAATACCCTGCAACGGGTGTTGGAATAGGTCCGGAGAGGGCGACCATGGGAGACAATACGTGCTCCCTCAGTAGTAACAACCTCATTGCACTGTATACAGACAAGAAGAGGTGATCCATTGGAATTAGTTGCCAGTCACCACTGAGTATATAAGTTCTGCTCGTCCTCATGCTCGTGATCGTCACCATCGTCATCTCCCCCTTGGTTATAAAAATTTTCAAGTATAGGTGGTGGAATGTTCACAGGACCTTGGAAACACAAGAAGGTTAATTAGTAAAGAAAGGGAGACTTGCTAACCCGCATGCATGTGGCTGAAACAATTATAATTACGGTGGAAGACAAATGTACCGAAACTACGAGGATCCCATGAAAAAACAGTGCCACGAGTGGTGGCAGCAAACACAAGATCCTCATATTCAATTGCATCACAGCACTCATCCATGTACAGAAACTGATTTTTGAGCAATATCCATGGACGAACCGTGGAATCAGTAAGGAAGGCAACAAGCTTGTCGAAGATAGCAACAACTTGATAGTTCTTGTAATTCCAAGAGTGGTTGGGAACTCGACAAATTGCTATCTTCTGTAGACAACAGTCACCATGATCGTATTTGAACGTACTTAGATCATCTGTGTGCTCAACCTCAGGGCACTCTGAGATTTTTGGAAGTGGAATCCGCTGACGAGTGTACACATTCACAAGTTCCCACTCGCAATTGTACCCAATATAAACAACCCAATCTCCATTTGCGCTAGCCCAGGCCTTACCCTGAAGCGATGGCATCTTGACATCACACGTATCGTTATCAAGCGGCACGAACTTGCACAAGGCGAGGCCTCCGTCGTCCGCGCCCATGCGGACAGGCTTATAGCGAGGAATATAAGGGAGATCAAACCGCTCTTCGATCCTTGGTTCCTTGTAATGATGTTATTAGTTGAGTCGAGAATGTTCTTGAACAAACCTGCCACGCTAGCCGAGGTGATGACGTCGCACTGATCAATGAGTTCCCCCGCCACATCATCTTTCAGATCGGGGCAAGAATAACGGGGTCGTTTCCGGCTTGTAACCTCTATGGAGAAGACGATCGAACAATGGCAGAAGGAAGGGTGAAGGCAAATGGAGGAGGGAGGAAGAGCGTGCGGCAGCAGTTCCAAATCAAGAGGGAAAGGCGAAGAGTCGGTGGATGGTTGCCGGTTTGCCATGGTACACGAAGAGGCACCCCGGCCTACACGTCCTTTCAGAAAATGTACAGAAGGACTCGTCGTCGTCTCACTGACATGTTGGAACGGGACCACATGTCAACCAAACATGGTGTGTAATCTCTCGTGCAAAATGCGATCTGGCCGTGTTGGCCCGAAGTGCCATATTATTTCTCGACTTTATTTCTTTAATGGCGTGTCGTTCAGTTTTGAAGCACGACTAACTAGTACTGTTTGCAGAGAAAATATAAACTACTCTACCACTACTCCACCTCTAGTACTAGTAGTATAAAAAAGATATATAGGCTAGAGCTTCAGAGCTTTCTTACTAAGGGCTACCCACTTGCTTCTCACACTATCACCCTCTCTCCAGATCTAGAAAAGACGGCCTCTCTCTCCCTCCTCACCGGTGGTCACAGATCCGCCGGGGAAGAAAAGGACGTGCAGCATTGACGCACTTGTCGTCGGCGAGCGAGGCCATGCACTGACGACAAGGCCGTCCTCTCAGACCTAGCGCCCGCACGGGATGGCCTCCGTCCCCAAGCTCGCTGTCGTAGTGCGTGCGGAGGACGACGACCACGAGCGAAGCCACTTCTCGCCGACCCTCAGGTATGCTACCTCTTTTTGAACCATACCCTTGTTCTATTGCCCCATCAGCCAGGTCACTACATGTGGATCTTTTTCCACTCCACCATCTTCCCAATTTGCTATCCTCTGCTCTGCTGGTCACGCAGACGAAAACCTTAATTTGCACTATTAAAGGAAACCCTACTTCATGCAGACTAATCCATGTCTGGGTTGAATAAGGAAAGGAAGGGAGATTGTACTGTCCAAGAGAGTAGGCATCGAACCCGCATCTAGGTTGAAAAGGGGAAAATCAGTAGCTAAGGAACGAGTCTCGTGTCTCTTTGTTGAAGAAGGGTAGAAAGGCATGACAACGCAATAGAGAATGACCAGGTCGATCGGTTTGTTGTCCTCACATAGGAAAAAGGTGGCTAAACATAACAAAAATTGGACGTAATCCACATATGCTGCCTGGATATTTGTTGCTCTGAACAACCATACCTCCCTCACCACTCTATGCGTCCATGGAGGTACATCGTACTGGTGCGCCCACTGTTCGAATGGGCCTCCCATGCTCTTATTATCACTTTTTTGCTATTAGTATAATGCCAGCAGTCAAGTCAAGCAATGCTACTGCTAAAGTGATGCCACATTTAACTAATTCCGCACTCCGTCTAATGCCACCGATAAATTTAAGCAATGCCATTTAATGTCACTGGATTATTTCAGGGTTAGCTGTTGATTGTGGATTATTAAAGATTTTTCAGCTAAGGCATTCTAATGCTGTTGCACAGCCAGTATACCAACGATGAAACTTATTACTACATTTAGATTTTTCCACTGTTAATGCTTATAGATTACATACCTCACTTTCATGAGATAAGTTAATTTTTTGTATAGTGTCACCAAGATGCCAAGGCACTGATGTCATTTTATTTTGGTTAAACTGCACAAAAAATTATGAAGACAAGAGGAAAGGTCAAGAGTGGGCACCTCCTCCTCCGGCTGTTCTCTTGATTCGTTTGATCAAGTTTTTATGTTTGATCGATTATCAAGATTGGGATAGCAATTTTTAAGGTCCCCCCGAGTTCAAAATGATATTTACCTTGGAGGTACACGGTTTGCAATTTTTTATACTGTCGTTAGTTAATAATGCTAGTTACCTTCAGACTTTTGTATTTGGTTTAATGCACATGCACAGCTAGTATACCAATGCTGAAACGTGTTACCTTTACATTTTGTATTGTTAATTCTTACAGAAATCTTCCAGTGCCAGAGTTTATTGAAATATGTTCAGTAAAACCATTGTACTGTACCCTGTAATAAAATAACTACTCTATTGTTGCACTAGCCACTGGATTAGTGTATATTTGTAGTATTCGAAATTTTTAATGTTGTTGCATTAGCGTATGGACATAAATAAAGTGTGGCAAGCTTTCCCAGATATGTGCTCAAGAAAACTACTACCTGTTTTTCTAAATACTAGATGTTTAGGTACTTTAAACTGAACCACGAAAACATCTTATATTAAGGAACACAGGGTGTAGAGTTCACTCAAATTATCCCAGTAAAGCTAGTCACACCTTTGTTAAAATTAATGTTCATTATGTTATCGGAGGAGGTCTGTAAGTTTGTCTCTAATGCCCGTCGACTACATACCTGACACCATGATGTAATGTTAAGTCATTTCCTTTTGTACAGTGTCACTGAATTGTCAAGGCGGTGATGGCATTTTATTTTATTTGAACTACACAAAATATGCTTAAAAGAATAGGAAAGGTCCGGAATCGATCATTCTTTCAAAAAGAACTATATATGCCTTTCTGACATCAGCCGTTGTTGCCTTATTTATTCCTTCAAACAGGTGGTTACAAACAGTCTTGCTACCTTTTCCCATTAAGAAATTGGAATGCTTATATTTGTGAGTGTATGCTTCAACTAGTGCCACTTTTATAGTAATCACACTTTCAATATCTATGCAAACAAGGATGCTCGATTTTAGTGGAACTGCAGAAAAAGTCCAACTGGTTCAATATTAGGAGCATGTTTTCTTCCAAACCTTTATATCCAATTGGTGGCACTATGAGTTGTTCATTAAGAAGGTACATGGTTTGCTACTATCTTGCTACTCTTTTTGTACTGTCATTAGATAGTAATACTAGTGGTTTGCATGTGAATTTATTGGTAGGGTGGACCTACATTGGAGGTGCAGGACAGGATTCAATGATTGGATGCTCAATTTCGGTTGTATCGATTTCACCTCTTCCATCATAGAGAACATGGATATCCTTGGTCTGATGAAGAATAGGCGCTATATTTCTGCTCTGAACAAGCAAATCAATTCAGTATGAAATTGTCTAGGGAAAAACATGACTGTATCAAATTGTCCAGTGCAAAACATGACAGATGCTAAGCGGAAGAGACATGTTTAAACCGAAAATACAAGGTGGGGTATATGTTTACTAGCTGCTTGATATTTGTGCAGACATAGATGTCTGCCCGTTGCTATTTGGCAAACACACAAAGTGACCGCAATTTTGGTTGAACTGCACAAGAGAATAGTATAGTCACTGCATGCAGTGCCATTTGAAAATACACAGAAAGATTGGATAGTCACTTCATGGACTGCAGAAAAGTAGTACTGTACTATTTATTGGCCAACACTAGGTGCTTCATTGCTTTGGTCTAATTATACAATGGGCATCATTTTGCCTAAGTTAAAGTTTGTATTCCGAAAATAGTCTCGTTGTGTGATCGAGAGAAGACCAAATCATATTGCAGTGGATGTTCCTCCATCATGTGTGGTTCATTTTCATGGTTCCGGCTGTTGGTGAAACCACTTGCGTTTGCAAGAGGAGTTGTAGACTTCACAAACAAATTTGTCTTTCAGTCTGTACTGAATGTTGTCCAAGAGAAGCATCCATGTTAGTAGAAAGAACATATGTTTTTTCTAGATCTTTGCTTTTGGAGCTACATATTTGTATATGATCTGTGAATCATTGAGATGCATTAACATGCTGATCTTATGTATGGGAATCATACTAGTTGGTTTTAGTTGTGGCTGATCTTTGCTTTTGGAGCTACATATTTGTATATGATCTGTGAATCATTGAGATGAATTAACAGTTCCTTATATCTATTCGCTCAGTGTTTACAAGTTACTGATCGATCACTAGCTAGCCTACTAATGTGCTCCTGTCAGTTTTAGTTGCGATGCAAGATCAAAGTGGCAGTTTTTTGAATAAAAATGCCTACCTCTGACAAAACTAACAAGCTGCTATGAAGAAAATGCCATGTGAATCTAAAGAAACTGCCAGCGAAAACGTTCGCAAATGCCTTATCTCCCAGCTAAAGTTCATCAACTAATGCCCTCGGCTGCAACTCATTCCATGCTGCTCCACGTGCTGGCTGCGAGCGATTTTGAGTGTCTGCATTCAGCCGGCCGTAATTAAGGCAGCAAACTAATGTGAAAAAAAGATGTGCTTTAATTGTCGCGAGCCTTTTAAATCCGTGGAATCATTATTGACAAGGAGGGAGATGATTCGAGTGCACTCGTTTGACCGTCATGCCAGCGTGCGACCCAGCACTGACAGGACGGGACGGCACAGTCATAATTTTAGTTTCTCTAGTTTTCCACAGCAAGCTAGCGCGCTAAGCCATGTCTGCTTAATTATGCATTGAATTCCGATGACCGTCGCGCTACCTTCCGCCTATAAGTACAGTTTCCCGGCCTTCTATGGTGGCACCATGACCCAACTCGCCCTATCCTCATAAGCCCCCATCGGCCCGACATCACTCGCCACTTATCCTCACTCTCGCCACGTCCACCATGCCCCCGCTCGTCCGCGATAGGCGAGGCCGGAGGCGGTCACCGCCGGAACTAGTGTTCGGTTTTTCACCGAAAGGCAGACGGAGCGAGGAGGCATTCTATCGGTCTTTAGATGGCAATGCAGAGGTCGAGGACTTGTTGGAGCGCGACCGCCTGGCAGAGGAGCAGGAGTTGTTGGAGCACGACCGCTTGGCGGAGGAGCAGCGTATCGCCGATTTGCGCCGCCAGCGGGACATGGAGCAGCAGCACACCGATGCTCTGAGTCGCGAGCAGAGCGCCTGCAACTGGGCCGACTACGTGGAGGCCGGCGCCCGGCAAATAGCCCTAGAGGCTGTCAGGCACGCACGCGTTCGCGACACCGATTTTTACTACCAGCTCGTCAAGTGGGTTTCCCACTTAGAAGCCGAAGCTTCGGTGGACCACGCCGGCATGGAAAGGGCCAACGCATGCGACCAACGCGCCCTATCGCACCTCTGGCAAGTCTGAGGCGAGGCAAAGGACGTCGGTGCCGGCGTTTAGCATGTACCGCAGATGGCGGCCGGCATCGTCTAGTTAGCTAAGAGTAAGTTAGTACTTGTACGTGATGTATACTACACAACCTTCTTCTTGTAGACGTTGTTGGGCCTCCAAGTGCAGAGGTTTGTAGGACAGTAGCAAAATTCCCTCAAGTGGATGACCTAAGGTTTATCAATCCATAGGAGGCGTAGGATGAAGATGGTCTCTCTCAAGCAATCCTGCAACCAAATAACAAAGAGTCTCTTGTGTCCCCAACACACCCAATACAATGGTAAATTGTATAGGTGCACTAGTTCGGCGAAGAGATGGTGATACAAGTGGTATATGGATGGTAGATATAGGTTTTTGTAATCTAAAAATATAAAAACAGCAAGGTAACTAATGATAAAAGTGAGCGTAAACGGTATTGCAATGCTAGGAAACAAGGCCTAGGGTTCATACTTTCACTAGTGCAAGTCCTCTCAACAATAATAACATAATTGGATCACATAACTATCCCTCACCATGCAACAAAGGGTCACTCCAAAGTCACTAATAGCGGAGAACAAACGAAGAGATTATGGTAGGGTACGAAACCACCTCAAAGTTATTATTTCCAATCAATTCGTTGGGCTATTCCTATAAGTGTCACAAACAGCCCTAGAGTTCGTACTAGAATAACACCTTAAGACACAAATCAACCAAAACCCTAATGTCACCTAGATACTCCAATGTCACCTCAAGTATCCGTGGGTATGATTATACGATATGCATCACACAATCTCAGATTCATCTATTCAACCAACACATAGAACCTCAAAGAGTGCCCCAAAGTTTCTAACGGAGAATCACAACAGAAACGTGTGCCAACCCCTATGCATAGGTTCATGGGCGGAACCCGCAAGTTGGTCACCAAAACATACATCAAGTGAATCACATGATATCCCATTGTCACCACAGATACGCACGGCAAGACATACATCAAGTGTTCTCAAATCTTTAAAGACTCAATCCGATAAGATAACTTCAAAGGGGAAACTCAATCCATTACAAGAGAGAAGAGGGGGAAGAAAACATCATAAGATCCAACTATAATAGCAAAGCTCGCGATAAATCAAGATCGTACCACCTCAAGAACACGAGAGAGAGAGAGAGAGAGAGAGAGAGAGAGAAATCAAACACATAGCTACTGGTACATACCCTCAGCCCCGAGGGAGAACTACTCCCTCCTCATGATGGAGAGCACCGGGATGATGAAGATGGCCACCGGAGAGGGATTCCCCCCTCCGGCAGGGTGCCAGAACGGGTCTAGATTGGTTTTCGGTGGCTACGGAGGCTTCTGGCGGTAGAACTCCTAGTCTATTGTGCTCCCCAATTGTTTTAGGGTATATGGAGATATATAGGCGGAAGAAGTACGTCAGGGGAGCCACGAGGGGCCCACGACGGCGGAGGGCGCGCCCAGGGGGTGGGCGCACCCCCCTGCCTTGTGGCTTCCTCGTGCTTCCCTTACATGGACTCCAAGTCTCCTGGGTTGCTTTCCTTCCAAAAATAAGTTCCGTGAAGTTTCAGGTCAATTGGACTCCGTTTGATTTTCCTTTTCTGCAATACTCTAAAACAAGGAAAAAAACAGAAACTGGCACTGGGCTCTAGGTTAATAGGTTAGTCCCAAAAATCATATAAAATAGCATATAAATGCATATAAAACATCCAAGGTTGATAATATAATAGCATGGAACAATCAAAAATTATAGATACGTTGGAGACGTATCAGTATGCTACTAGAGTATTAGTGGGAGTAGATAGTTAACTTGGCTATGATGGTTGTCAACGTGGAAGTTCAGTACTCTATATGTGGATCAGACCTGTTACTTTGCTCTGAATGTTGAACTTTCCGTTTGAACGTATGGAATTGGTTGTTATTTTTTTAAATGGGTTGTATTTGTCCTCCACGGGTTTAGAGGCTGACTTGTGGGCCTACCAAGTTGACGCATACACAATCATGAGATGATTGTACGTGGAGAGGATGACAGAAGGGACCCGCCAAGGTCAGGGCAGTACGCAAGCAAGTGCCTCCTTATTTCAAGCCAATAAAAAATGGCTCCTCCTAATGGATTTCTCACATCTGGGTCCCATGCCATTGTCAACATAGTCAATAAACAAGAGAATTACACAACGAGCGGCCGACACTAGGGACCCAGCAGCTCGCCCGGTTATTTTTTGGGGGTTAATTTGATAAATGCCACTCCAAATCTGGTGTTTCAGAGAAATGCCACTGCAATTTCCAAACTTTGAAAAATGCCATTTCCAATGGCATTTTTCGAAGTCTGGAGTGGCGTTTTTCAAAGTTTGCAAATTGCAGTGGCGTTTTCCAAAGTTTGCAAAAATTGCATTGGCATTTTTCAAAGTTTGGAAATTGCAGTGGCATTTTTATGAATCGCTATAATTGGAGTGGAATTTATCTAATTTGTTTTTGAGACAGAAGCAGGGTGTCAACTGGGCTGTGCGAGGCACTCTGGCTGTCTAGACAGCCTTCTCATTTATGTTTACCACAGACCAGCCCAGTAGTTTTTTTTCTTTCTGAAAATGGCTAGCCCAGTTTTTTGTGATTTGCCAAGTAAATAGCTTTGTCAGACCTGTTGAGCTGCAAATCTTTCAAGACAAGGAGAGCTTCATTCGGCTGGACGAGAAAATGGCCTATCAGTAATGAGAAATGGGTTGTACATTTTTAAAACACATACAAACCGGCAATTAGTTTCAAATTTCTTTTTTTCATTTCGAGATTTTTATGCATGGACAATTTGTTGGATTTTATATTGATATACATTTATTTTTAAAATCAGTTTGAATGTGACTCGAAATTTTGGGATTAAAAACAGTTCAAACCGCACCGAAATATGCAAAATTTTGTATAATTTTTTAACCGTGGCCATAATATGGGCTGTAATGCTAAAAAAAGAATATGGGCTCCAAAAAACCCTTAATAATTAGCACATGGGCTGTAAATTATTAGAAATAATGGCAGATGGGTTGTATGATGTTTTCCATAGATTTGAGGCTTTCCTAAAAAAAGGTTGACGCACAAGCAGTGACCGTTGGATGTCCATCCAACGGCCGCCGTGCTTCTTGAATCTCTGCTCTTCCTGCTCCAGCTGCTCAAACAAGTGCCAATGGGACTGCTTGCTCCCTCCTCCCCGCGGCCAGCTGTGCTGTGGCGCAGGCCTCACCGCCCCACCGTACTCCCATCATTGGCCTAGCCATCCCTCTACTCACCCACACCTGCTGTTATTCTCCGGCGACGGCAGACGAACTAGTAAACCCTCGTATAGTCGTACTCCCCTCCGCGTGGGAAACAACTGCCGATTCTTCCCTGCCTCTGTGTCGTTCCCTTCCTAGGCCTCGCCGTCGTCCACCGGCCTGGTGCCCTCGGCGCGGCCTGTTCAACGTGGTCAACGACCGACATGCATCTGAAGTGGACTGTATGTGGAGAGGCTGACAGCTGGGTCCACGACCGCACGCAAGGAAATGCCTCCTTATTACGCGCAAAATAATGATTCCTCCACCTGACATCTAGGACCCACCGAAAGGGCCTTTGTATTTTGCGAAAAAATCGTTAGCGCCGCTGATAGCTCGGACCCACCAGCTATATCTTCACACGCAAGGGAGTGCGTCCTTATTACGCAGAAAAAATGAATACTCCCCCTGCTAGTTGGGACCTAGTATAGTGGGAGGCTGACTTGTGGGCCTACTAAGTTGACGGGGATGGAGGGCTTTGTCAACTTAGTCGATATGCACAATTCTAGCTCCAGTGACCATACAATGTCCATCCAATGGCTGTAGTGCTTCTTCAACCTCTGGTCTTCTTGCTCTAGCCGCCCAAACCAGCGTCAGTCGTGCCTCGTGCTCCTGCCTCCCGTGGCCGCCTACAATGCCGTGGAGGCCTCACCGCCCCCGACTACTCCCACCGCTGACCAGGCCATCCCTCTACTCACCCACACCCCTTGTTATTCTGCGGCGATGGCAGCCTCACACCGCAGCGAACCAGTGAACCCTCATACTCCTCTACGCATGGGCATCCACTGCTGCGTCTTCCCCGGCTCCGCGTCGTCCCCTTCCTAGGCCTCGTCGTCGTCCACCTCCCTGGTGCTCTCGGCGCGGCGTGGTCAACGTGGTCAAGGAACGACTTCCATCGGAAGAGTATTGTACGTGGAGAGGCTGACAACTGGGTCCACGGCAGCCGCAATGAAGTGCCTCCTTATTACGCGAAAAATAATTATTCATCCACCTGACAGTAGGGACCCACCAAACGAGCCACCGTATTTGGCAAAAAAAATGTTCCCCCCTGACTGCTGGGACCCACCGGACGGGCCACCATATTTCGCGAAAAAAACGTTCCCCTGCCTTATTACGCACAAAAAAATGAATACTCCCCCTACTAGTTGGGACCCACCTTGGTGGGTGGCTGACTCGTGGGCCTACTAAGTTGACGGGGACGGAGTGCTTTGTCAACTTAGTCAATATGAACGATTCTAGCTCCAGTGACCGTACGATGTCCATCCAACGGCTGTAGTGCTTCTTCAACCTCTGGTCTTCTTGCTCCAGCCGCCCAAAGCAGCGCCGGTCGTGCCGCATGCTCCTACCTCCCGTGGCCGGCTGTGCTGCCGCGGAGGCCTCACCGCCCCCTACTATTCCCACCGCTGGCCAGGCCCTACGGTGACAGCAGCCTCACACCGTAGCCGAACCAGTGAACCCCCGTACTCCTCTCCGCGTGGGCTTCCACTGTTGTGTCTTCCCCAGCTCCGCATCGTCCCCTTCCTAGGCCTCGCCGTCGTCCACCGCCCTCGTGCTCTCGGCGCGGTGTGGTCAACGTGATAAAGGAACGACTTCCATCGGAAGAGTACTGTATGTGGAGAGGCTGACAGCTGGGTCCACAGTCGCACCAAAGAAGTGCCTCCTTATTACGCGGAAAATAATTATTCCTCCACCTGACAGCGGGGACCCACCGGACGGGCCACCGTATTTCACGAAAAAATGTTTCCCCTGACTACTGGAACCCACCAGCTACATCTTCGCACGCAAGGAAGTGCGTCCGGGCAAAAAAACGATTCGCCCCCTGACTGTTGGGACCCACCAGCTACATCTTCGCATGCAAGGAAGTGCCTGACAGACGGGACCCACCTGGTCGAAGCGTACGTAGCATTGTTATTCTGGTCGCAGACATGTACGTACATACTGGTCGATGTAGAGGCGCGCACGTGTTATAGTAGAGGCACACACATAGCATGTACATGTACGTACAGCGGCCAGGGTGCAATAAAGTAAATACGGCCACGTACGTACATACGGGCGGGTTCTCGAACACCTACTAGTGCGTATGTATGGCCAGGGCTCATGTACATGGCTGGGTCGGAACGGAGAAACTGCGCGTCGTCATGTTCATGGGGAGGCAACGGAATGCGGCGTGTTCATCGGGAGGCAACGGAATGCGTGGGAGCCAACCGGCTTGGACGGAACAGCCGATGGAAACGAGGCCTAGCATACCGTAGAACGGAGCAAATAGCCTTGTGTTCGACCGACCATGTTCGAAACGGGATCCTGTTCATCGGGAGGGGTCTGGCATACCGCAAAACGGAGGAAACGGACCTCCTACGGTCGAAATGGGGGTCCTGTTGATCGGGAGGGGTGTGGCTTACCGCAAAACGGAGGAAACGGACTTGTGTTGGAGCGCTACAGTCGAAACGGGGGTCATGTTCATCGGGAAGGGTGTGGCGTACCGCAAAATGGGACTCCACGGGCTATTGTTCATCTCCACCGTCGACCCCCTCCAGCCTCCACGGGCTACTTTTCATCCACCGTCGACCTCCTCCAGCCTCCACCTACGACTGTTCATCCACGGGCTCCTGTTCATCCAGCCTCCACCGCGTGCTACTCCATTGGCTACTGTTCAACCAGCCCTCTCCACGGGCTCCTGTTCAACCACCCGTCCATGGGCTACTATTCATCCAGCCCTCCACCGTCTACTATTCATCCTGCCCTCCCCGGGGTGGTCCTCTTCATCCAACCCTCCACGGGGTCCTGTTCATCCAGCCCCAACCGGCTCGATCGATCGGGGTCCTATTCATCCAGAGGCAACACCACGGGGTCTTGTTCATCCACCCCCAATGGGAACTGTTCATCCACACCCCCCCAGCAATGCTCACTGTTCATCTAGAGGCAACACCACAGGGTCATGTTCATCCACCCCCACCGGGAACTGTTCATCCAAACCCCCCAGCAACGCTCACTGTTCATCCAGAGGCAGCATCGATCGGCTTCAGTTAGCAGCAGTAGCGAAGGAATCGCTCGATCGGGTTCAGTTAACAGCCATCAATCAATCACTCGGGTTCAGTAACACGTAGCCTGCAGTGCAATCGCTCGGGTTCAGTTAGAGCCCAACGCCTTGCACCCACGTGTGTGCGTGTACGAGAGAAACGCGCATCGCTCGGCCTCGACCACCCATCGTAACCGGGAACACCCTGATATTTTCCTCGCCCTCACTTCTACCATGGTTTTTTTCGTCATGGATGGCCCAAAGAATGTCATGCAGCTCCGTCTCCGGCCCGCCTAGGACGAAAAGCCCATTTTTTGTCATAGAAGTAGGACCCCACCACATCTATGATGATACCGGGTTTTGTCACAATTATCATCATAGAAGTGTCATAAGTATGACAGAAAATTTTTTGTTCGGCCCAAAATGTCATGGATGTATCTTTTTTTTGTAGTGTATACAACTCTTCTTTAAGATATCCATTAAGGAATGCAGTTTTGACATACATTTGCCAAATTTCATAATCATAAATTGCAGCAATTGCTACCATGATTCGGACAGACTTAAGCATCACTACGGGTGAGAAGGTCTCATCATAGTCAACCCCTTGAACTTGTCAAAAACCTTTCGCAACAAGTCGAGCTTTGTAGACAGTAATATTACCATTAACGTTAGTCTTCTTCTTGAATATCCATTTATTCTCTATGGCTTGTCGATCATGGAGCAAGACAACCAAAGTCCACACTTTGTTCTCATACATGGATCCTGTCGGTGTCAAAACCGGCGGATCTCGGGTAGGGGGTCCCGAACTGTGCGTCTAAGGCGGATAGTAACAGGAGGCAGGGGACATGATGTTTTACCCAGGTTTGGGCCCTCTTAATGGAGGTAAAACCCTACGTCCTTCTTGATTTATTCTTGATGATATGAGTATTACAGGAGTTGATCTACCACGAGATCGGAGAGACTAAACCCTATAAGCTAGCCTATGGTATGATTGTATGTTGTCCTACAGACTAAAACCCTCCGGTTTATATAGACACCGGAGGGGGGGCTAGGGTTACACAAGGTCGGTTACAAAGGAGGAGATACACATATCTGTACTGCCTAGCTTGCCTTCCACGCCAAGTAGAGTCCCATCCAGACACGAGACGAAGTCTTCAATCTTGTATCTTCATAGTCTAACAATCCGGCCAAAGGATATAGTCCGGCTGTCCGGAGACCCTCTAATCCAGGACTCCCTCAGATCCCATTTCAGATTTCATAGCCTCAAGACATTTCACGGAATCTGGGCTCATCATCGCTTCCTCATAGTTCACGTGGTCTAGTAACATAACTTCCAGAACAGGATTACCATACCACTCTGGTGCGGATCATACTCTGGTTGACCTACGAGGTTTGGTGGTAACATGATCTGAAGTTTCATGATCATCATCATTAGCTTCCTCACTAATTGGAGTAGGAATCATTGGAACTGATTTCTGTGATGAACTACTTTCCAATTCGGGAGAAGGTACAATTATCTCATCAAGTTCTACTTTCCTCCCACTCACTTCTTTCGAGAGAAACTCCTCTAAAAAGGATCCATTCTTAGCAATGAATATCTTGAAGGAAATATGCCCTAGAGGCAATAATAAAGTTGTTATTTATATTTCCTTATATCATGATAAATGTTTATTATTCATGCTATAATTGTAATAACTGGAAACTTAGTACATGTGTGAATACATAGACAAACAGAGTGTCACTAGTATGCCTCTACTTGACTAGCTCGTTAATCAAAGATGGTTAAGTTTCATAGCCATGGACAAAGAGTTGTCATTTGATGAACGGGATCACATCATTAGAGAATGATGTGATTGACTTGACCCATCTGTTAGCTTAGCATGTTGATCGTTTAGTTTACTGCTATTGCTTTCTCCATAACTTATACATGTTCCTATGACTATGAGATTATGCAACTCCCGAATACCGGAGGAACACTTAGTGTGCTATAAAACATCACAACGTAACTAGGTGACTATAAAGATGCTCTACATGTGTCTCTGATAGTGTTTGTTGGGTTGGCATAGATCGAAATTAGGATTTGTCACTCCGTGTATTGGAGAAGTATCTCTGGGCCCTCTCGGTAATGCACATCACTGTAAGCCTTGCAAGCAATGTGACTAATGAGTTAGTTACGGGATGTAGCATTACGGAACGAGTAACGAGATTGGACTAGGTATTGAGATACCAACGATCGAATCTCGTGCAAGTAACATACCGATGACAAAGGGAACAATGTATGTTGTTATGCGGTTTGACTGATAAAGATCTGCGTAGAATATGTAGGAACCAGTATGAGCATCCAGGTTCCGCTATTGGTTATTGACCGGAGATGAGTCTCGGTCATATCTACATAGTTCTCGAACCCGTAGGGTCCGCACGCTTAACATTCGGTGACGATCGGTATTATGAGTTTATGTGTTTTGATGTACCGAAGGTTGTTCGGAGTCCCGGATATGATCACGGACATGACTAGGAGTCTCAAAATGGTCGAGACATAAAGATCAATATATTGGATGACTATCTTTGTACATCAGAATGGTTCTGAGTGAGTTCGGGCATATACCGGAGTACCGGGAGGTTACCGGAACCCCCTGGGAAGTATATGGGCCTTATTTGGCCATAGTGGGAGAGAGGAGAAGGGAGCCTAGCTAGGAGGGGCCCCCCCCAAGCCCAATCCGAATTGGGTGGGGGGCCAGCCCCCCCCCCCTTTCCGTCCCCCTCTCTCTGCCTTCCTTCCTCTCCTAATCCAACTAGGGAAGGGGGGAATCCTACTCCCGATGGGAGTAGGACTCCCTTGGGTGCGCCATAAAGAGCCGGCCCCTCCCCCTCCTCCACTCCTTTATATACAGGGGTGGGGGCACCCCATAGACACACAAGTTGACAATTGTCTTAGCCGTGTGCGGTGCCCCCCTCCACCATAATCTACCTCGGTCATATCGTAGCGGTGCTAAGGCGAAGCCCTGTTCCGGTAGCTTCGTCATCACCATCATCACGCAGTCGTGCTAACGAAACTCTCCCTCGACACTCAGCTGGATCTAGAGTTCGTGGGACGTCACCGAGCTGAACGTGTGCAGATCGCGGAGGTGTCGTACCTTCGGTGCTAGGATCGCTCGGATCGTGAAGACGTTCGACTACATCAACCGCGTTGCCATAACGCTTCCGCTTACGGTCTATGAGGGTACGTGGACAACACACTTCCCCTCTCATTGCTATGCATCACCATGATACATCTTGCGTGTGCGTAGGAATTTTTTTGAAATTACTGCGTTCCCCAACAGTGGCATCCAAGCCAGGTCTATGCGTACATGTTATATGCATGACTAGAACACAAAGGAGTTGTGGGCGTGGGTATATATATTGCTTACCATCACTAGTTGTTTCTTGATTCGGCGGTATTGTTGGATGAAGCGGCTCAGACCGACATTACGCATACGCTTACGCGAGACTGGTTTTACCGACGTGCTTCGCACACAGGTGGCTAGTGGGTGTCAGTTTCTCCAACTTTAGTTGAATCGGATTCAATGAACGGGGTTCTTTCTGAAGATCAAAAAGCAATCACTATACCGCGTTATGGTTTTTGATGCGTAGGTAAGAACAGTTCTTGCTCAGCCCGTAGCGGCCACATAAAACTTGCAACAACAAAGTGGAGGACGTCTAACTTGTTTTTGCAGGGCATGTTGTGATGTGATATGGTCAAGACATGATGCTAAATTTTATTGTATGAGATGATTATGTTTTGTAACAGAGTTATTGGCAACTGGCAGGAGCCATATGGTTGTCGCTTTATTGTATGAAATGCAATCGCCATGTAATTGCTTTACTTTATCACTAAGCAGTAGCGATAGTCGTAGAAGCAATAGTTGGCGAGACAACAACGATGCTTCGATGGAGATCAAGGTGTCAAGCCGGTGACGATGGTGGTCATGACAGTGCTTTGGAGATGGAGATCAAAGTCACAAGATGATGATGGCCATATCATATCACTTATATTGATTGCATGTGATGTTTATCCTTTATGCATCTTAGTTTGCTTAGTTCGGTGGTAGCACTATAAGATGATCTCTCACTAAATTTCAAGGGATAAGTGTTCTCCCTGGGTATGCACCGTTGCTACAGTTCGTCGTGCCGAGACACCATGTGATGATCGGGTGTGATAAGCTCTACGTTCACATATAATGGGTGCAAGCCAGTTTTGCACGCGCGGAATACTCAGGTTAAACTTGACGAGCCTAGCATATGCAGATATGGCCTCGGAACACTAAGACCGAAAGGTCGAGCGTAAATCATGTAGTAGATATGATCAACACAGTGATGTTCACCATTGAAAACTGCTCCATCTCACGTGATGATTGGACATGGTTTAGTTGATATGGATCACGTGATCACTTAGATGATTAGAGGGATGTCTATCTAAGTGGGTGTTCTTAAGTAATTTGATTAATTGAACTTTAATTTATCATGAACTTAGTACCTGATAGTATTTTGCATGTCTATGTTGTCGTAGATAGATGGCCCGTGTTGTTGTTCCTTGAATTTTAACGCGTTCCTAGAGAAAGCTAAGTTGAAAGATGATGGTAGCAATTACACGGACTGGGTCCGTAACTTGAGGATTATCCTCATTGCTGCATAGAAGAAATATGTCCTGGAAGCACCGCTAGGTGACAAACCCACTGCAGGAGCAACGCCAGATGTTGTGAACACCTGGTAGAGCAAAGCTAATGACTACTCGATAGTTCAATGTGCCATGCTTTGCGGCTTAGAACCGGGACTTCAACGATGTTTTGAACATCATGGAGCATATGAGATGTTCCAGGAGTTGAAGTTAATATTTCAAGCAAACGCCCGGATTGAGAGATATGAAGTCTCCAATAAGTTCTACAGGTGCAAAATGGAGGAGAATAGCTCTGTCAGTGAACATATACTCGGAATGTCTGGGTACCACAACCACTTGACTCAGCTGGGAGTTAATCTTCCTGATGATAGTGTCATTGATAGAGTTCTTCAATCACTACCACCAAGCTACAGGAGCTTCGTGATGAACTATAATATGCAAGGGATGGATAAGACGATTCTCGAGCTCTTCGCAATGCTAAAGGCTGCGGAGGTAGAAATCAAGAAGGAGCATCAAGTGTTGATGGTCAACAAGACCACCAGTTTCAAGAAAAAGAGCAAAGGGAAGAAGGGGAACTTCAAGAAGAACTGCAAGAAAGTTGCTGCTCAAGTAAAGAAGCCCAAGTCTGGACCTAAACCTGAGACTGAGTGCTTCTACTGCAAAGGTACTAGTCACTGGAAGCGGAACTGCCCCAAGTATTTGGCGGAGAAGAAGGATGGCAAAGTGAAAGGTATATTTGATATACATGTTACTGATGTGTACCTTACTAATGCTCGCAGTAGCGCCTGAGTATTTGATACTGGTTATGTTGCTAATATTTGCAACTCGAAACAGGGGCTACGGATTAAGCGAAGATTGGCTAAGGACGAGGTGACGATGCGTGTGGGAAATGGTTCCAAAGTCGATGTGATCGACGTTGGCACGCTACCTCTACATCTACCTTCGGGATTAGTTTTAGACCTAAATAATTGTTATTTGGTGCCAGCGTTGAGCATGAACATTATATCTGGATCTTGTTTGATGTGAGACGGTTATTCATTTAAATCAGAGAATAATGGTTCTTCTATTTATATGAATAATATCTATTATGGTCATGCACCCTTGATGAGTGGTCTGTTTTTACTAAATCTTGATAGTAGTGATACACATATTCATAGTATTGAAGCCAAAAGATATAAGTTTAATAATGATAGTGCAACTTATTTATGGCACTGCCATTTAGGTCATATTGGTGTAAAGCGCATGAAGAAACTCCATGTTGATGGGCTTTTGGAATCACTTGATTATGAATCACTTGATGCTTGCGAACCATGCCTCATGGGCAAGATGACTAAGACTCCGTTCTCCGGAACAATGGAGCGAGCAACAGACTTGTTGGAAATAATACATACTGATGTATGCGGTCCGATGAGTGTTGATGCTCGCGGTGGGTATCATTATTTTCTTACCTTCACAGATGATTTGAGCAGATATGGGTATATCTACTTAATGAAACATAAGTCTGAAACATCTGAAAAGTTCAAAGAATTTCAGAGTGAAGTGGAAAATCATCGTGACAAGAAAATTAAGTTTCTACGATCTGATCGTGGAGGTGAATATTTAAGTTATGAGTTTGGTCTTCATTTGAAACAATGCGGAATAGTTTCACAACTCACGCCACCTGGAACATCACAGCGTAATGGTGTGTCCGAACGTTGTAACCGCACTTTATTAGAAATGGTGTGATCTATGATGTCTCTCACTGATTTACCGCTATCCTTTTGGGGTTATGCTTTAGAGACAGCTGCATTCACATTAAATAGGGCACCATCAAAATCCGTTGAGACGACACCTTATGAACTGTGGTTTGGCGAGAAACCCAAGTTGTCGTTTCTTAAAGTTTGGGGCTGCGATGCTTGTGTGAAAAAGCTTCAACCTGATAATCTCGAACCCAAATCGGAGAAATGTGTCTTCATACGATACCCAAAGGAGACTGTTGGGCACACCTTCTATCACAGGTCCGAAGGTAAGACATTTGTTGCTAAGAATGGATCCTTTCTAGAGAAGGAGTTTCTCTCAAAAGAAGTAAGTGGGAGGAAAGTAGAACTTGACGAGGTAATTGTACCTACTCCCTTATTGGAAAATAGTTCATCACTGAAATCAGTCCCAGTGATTCCTACACCAGTAAGTGAGGAAGTTGATGATGATGATCATGAAACTTCTAATCAAGTTACTACCGAACCTCGTAGGTCAACCAGAGTAAGATCCGCACTAGAGTGGTACGGTAATCCTGTTCTGGAGGTCATGTTACTTGACCATGACGAACCTACAAACTATGAGGAAGCGATGATGAGCCCAGATTCCGCAAAATGGTTTGAGGCCATGAAATCTGAGATGGGATCCATGTATGAGAACAAAGTGTGGACTTTGGTTGACTTTCCCGATGATCGGCAAGCATAGAGAATAAATGGATCTTCAAGAAGAAGACTGACGCTGACGGTAATGTTACTGTCTACAAAGCTCAACTTGTTGCAAAAGGTTTTTGACAAGTTCAAGGAGTTGACTATGATGAGACTTTCTCACCCATAATGATGCTTAAGTCCATCTGAATCATGTTAGAAATTGCCGCATTTCATGATTATGAAATTTGGCAAATGGGTGTCAAAACTGCATTCCTTAATGGATACCTAAAAGAAGAGTTGTATATGATGCAACCAGAAGGTTTTGTCTATCCAAAAAGTGCTAGCAAAGTGTGCAAGCTCCAGCGATCCATTTATGGACTGGTGCAAGCCTCTCAGAGTTGGAATATATGCTTTGATAGTGTGATCAAAGCATGCGGTTTTATATAGACTTTTGGAGAAGCCTGTATTTACAAGAAAGTGAGTGGGAGCTCTGTAACATTTCTGATATTATATGTGGATGACATATTGCTAATCGGAAATGATATTGAATTTCTGAATAGCATAAAAGGATACTTGAATAAGAATTTTCCAATAAAAGACCTCGGTGAAGCTGCTTATATATTGGGCATCAAGATCTATAGAGATAGATTAATACGCTTAATTGGACTTTCACAAAGCACATACCTTGATAAAGTTTCAAAGAAGTTCAAAATGGATCAAGCAAAGAAAGGGTTCTTGCATGTGTTACAAGTTGTGACGTTGAGTCAGACTCGATGCCCGACCACTGCAGAAGATAGAGAGAAAATGAAAGTCATTACCTATGCTTCAGCCATAGGTTATATCTTGTATGCAATATTGTGTACCAAACCAGATGTGTGCCTTGCTATTATTTTAGCAGGGAGGTACCAAAGTAATCCAGGAGTGGATCACTGGATAGCGGTCAAGAACATCCTGAAATACCTGAAAAGGACTAAGGATATGTTTCTCGTTTATGGGGGTGACAAAGAGCTCGTCGTAAACGGTTACGTTGATGCAAGCTTTGACACTGATCCGGATGGCTCTAAGTCACAAACCGGATACGTATTTTTATTGAATGGTGGAGCTGTTAGTTGGTGCAGTTCCAAGCAGAACGTCGTGGTGGGATCTACATGTGAAGCGGAGTACATAGCTGCTTCGGAAGCAGCAAATGAAGGAGTCTGGATGAAGGAGTTCATATCTGATCTAGGTGTCATACCTAGTGCATCGAGTCCAATGAAAATCTTTTGTGACAATACTCATGCAATTGCCTTGGCAAAGGAATCCAGATTTCACAAGAGAACCAAGCACATCAAGAGACGCTTCAATTCCATCCGCGATCAAGTCAAGGAGGGAGACATAGAGATTTGCAACATACATACGAATCTCAATATTGCAGACCCGTTGACTAAGCCTCTCTCACGAGCAAAACATGATCAGCACCAAGACTCCATGGGTGTTAGAATCATTACAATGTAATATAGATTATTGACTCTAGTGCAATGGGAGACTGAAGGAAATATGCCCTAGGGGCAATAATAAAGTTGTTATTTATATTTCCTTATATCATGATAAATGTTTATTATTCATGCTAGAATTGTATTAACCGGAAACTTAGTACATGTTTGAATACATAGACAAACAGAGTGTCATTAGTATGCCTCTACTTGACTAGCTCATTAACCAAAGATGGTTAAGTTTCCTAGCCATGGACAAAGAGTTGTCATTTGATGAATGGGATCACCTCATTAGAGAATGATGTGATTGACTTGACGATCGTTTAGTTTATTGCTATTGCTTTCTTCCTGACTTATACATGTTCCTATGACTATGAGATTATGCAACTCCCGAATACCGGAGGAACACTTAGTGTGCTATCAAACGTCACAACGTAACTTGGTGACTATAAACATGCTCTATAGGTGTATCCGATGGTGTTTGTTGAGTTGGCATAGATCGAGATTAGGATTTGTCACTCCGTGTATCGAAGAGGTATCTCTGGGCCCTCTCGGTAATGCACATCACTATAGGCCTTGCAAGCAATGTGACTAATGAGTTAGTTATGGGATGTAGCATTACGGAACGAGTAAAGAGACTTGCCGGTAATGAGATTGAACTAGGTATTGAGATACCGATGATCGAATCTCGGGCAAGTAACATACCGATGACAAAGGGAACAACGTATGTTGTTATGTGGTTTGACAGATAAAGATCCTCGTAGAATATGTAGGAACCAATATGAGCATCCGGGTTCCGTTATTGGTTATTGATCGGAGATGAGTCTCGGTCATATCTACATAGTTCTCGAACCTGTAGGGTCCGCACGCTTAACGTTCGGTGACGATCGGTATTATAAGTTTATGTGTTTTGATGTACTGAAGGTTGTTTAGAGTCCCGGATATGTTCACGAACATGACGAGGAGTCTCGAAATGGTCGACACATAAAGATCGTTATTTGGATGACTATGTTTGGACATCGGAATGGTTCCAGGTGAGTTCGGGCATATACTGGAGTACCGGGAGGTTACCGGAACCCCCCGGGAAGTAGATGGGCCTTATTGGGCCATAGTGGGAGAGAGGAGAATGGAGCCTATGAGGAGGCGCCCCCCCCCCAAGCCCAATCCGAATTGGGTGGGGGGACGGCCCCCCTCCCCCTTTCCTTCCCCCTCTCTCCCCCTTCCTTCCTCTCCTAATCCAACTAGGGAAGGGGGAATCCTACTCCCGGTGGGAGTAGGACTCCCTTGGGCGTGCCATAGAGGGTTGGCCCCTCCCCCCTCCTCCACTCCTTTATAAACGGGGGAGGGGGGCACCCCATAGACACACAAGTTGACAATTGTCTTAGCCGTGTGCGGTGCCCCCCTCCACCATAATCCACGTCGGTCATATTGTAGCGATGCTTAGGCGAAGCCCTGTTCCGGTAGCTTCATCGTCACGTCGTCATGCTGATAAAACTCTCCCTCGACACTCAGCTGGATCTAGAGTTCGCGGGACGTCACCGAGTTGAACGTGTGCAGATCGCGGAGGTGCCGTACCTTTGGTGCTAGGATCGGTCAGATCGTGAAGACGTTCGACTACATCAACCGTGTTGTCATAACGCTTCCGCTTACGATCTACGAGGGTACGTGGACAACACTCTTTCTCTCTCGTTGCTATGCATCACAATGATAGATCTTGCGTGTGCGTACGATTTTTTTTTGAAATTATTGCGTTCCCCAACGTATCTTGCCTTTGGATCTGTGATAGAAGGTGTACCCAACAGTCTCCTTTGGGTATCCTATGAAGACACATTTCTCCGATTTGGGTTCGAGCTTATCAGGTTGAATATTTTTCACATAAGCATCGCAACCCCAAACTTTAAGAAATGACAACTTAGGTTTCTTGCTAAACCACCGTTCATATGGTGTCGTCTCAACGGATTTAGATGGTGCCCTATTTAACGTGAATGCAACCGTCTCTAAAGCATAACCCCAAAATGATATCGGTAAATCGATAAGAGACATCATAGATCGCACCATATCTAATAAAGTACGGTTACGACGTTCGGACACACCATTACACTGTGGTGTTCCAGGTGACGTGAGTTGCGAAACTATTCCACATTGTTTCAAATGAAGACCAAATGATAACTCAAATATTCACCTCCATGATCAGATCGTAGAAACTTTATTTTCTTGTTACGATGATTTTCCACTTCACTCTGAAATTCTTTGAACTTTTCAAATATTTCAGACTTATGTTTCATTAAGTAGATATACCCATATCTGCTCAAATCACCTGTGAAGGTCAGAAAATAACAATACCCACCGTGGGCCTCAACACTCATCGGACCGCATACATCAGTATGTATTATTTCCAATAAATCAGTTGCTCGCTCCATTGTTCCGAAGAACGGAGTCTTAGTCATCTTGCCCATGAGGCATGGTTTGCAAGCATCAAGTGACTCCAAAATCCCATCAACATGGAGTTTCTTCGTGCGCTTTAGACCAATATGACCTAAACGGCAGTGCCACAAATAAGTTGCACTATCATTATTAACTTTGCATCTTTTGGCTTCAATATTATGAATATGTGTATCACTACAATCGAGATTCAACAAAAATAGACCACTCATCAAGGGTGCATGACCATAAAAGATATTACTCATATAAATAGAACAACCATTATTCTCTGATTTAAATGAATAACCGTCTCGCATCAAAAAAGATCCAAATATAATGTTCATGCTCAACGCTGGCACCAAATAACAATTATTTAGGTCTAAAACTAATCCCAATGGTAGATGTAGAGGTAGCGTGCCGACGGCAATCACATCGACTTTGGAACCATTTCCCACATGCATCGTCACCTCATCCTTAGCCAATCTTCGTTTAATCCATAGCCCCTGTTTCGAGTTGCAAATATGAGCAACAGAACCAGTATCAAATACCCAGGCGCTACTACGAGCATTAGTAAGGTACACATCAATAACATGTATATCAAATATACCTTCACTCTGCCATCCTTCTTATCCGCCAAATACTCAGGGCAATTCCACTTCTAGTGACCAGTCCCTTTGCAGTAGAAGCACTTAGTTTCAGGCTTAGGTCCAAACTTGGGCTTCTTCCCTTGAGCAGCAACTGGCTTGCTGTTCTTCTTGAAGTTCCCCTTCTTCCCTTTGCCCTTTTTCTTGAAACTAGTGGTCTTGTGAACCATCAACACTTGATGCTCCTTCTTGATTTCTACCTCCACAGCCTTTAACGAGCTCAGGAATTGTCTTTTCCATCCCTTGCATATTATAGTTCATCACGAAGCCTTTATAGCTTGGTGGCAGTGATTGAAGAACTCTGTCAATGACACTATCATCAGGAAGATTAACTCCCAGCTGAGTCAAGTGGTTATGGTACCCAGACATTCAGAGTATGTGTTCACTGACAGAACTATTCTCCTCCATTTTGCAGTTGTAGAACTTGTTGGAGACTTCATATCTCTCAACTTGGGCATTTGCTTGAAATATTAACTTCAACTCCTGGAACATCTCATATGCTCCATGACGTTCAAAACGTCTTTGAAGTCCTGATTCTAAGCCGTAAAGCATGGCACACTAAACTATCGAGTAGTCATCAGCTTTGCTCTGCCAGACGTTCATAACGTCCGGAGTTGCTCCTGCAGCGGGTCTTGCACCTAGCGGTGCTTCTAGGATGTAATTCTTCTATGCAGCAATGAGGATAATCCTCAAGTTACGGACCCAGTCTGTGTAGTTGCTACCATCATCTTTCAAATTAGCTTTCTTTAAGAACGCATTAAAATTCAAGGGAACGGTAGCACGGGCCATTGATCTACAATAACATAGATATGCAAAAACTATCAGGACTAAGTTCATGATAAATTAAATTTCAATTAATCATATTACTAAAGAACTCCCACTTAGATAGACATCCCTCTAGTCATCTAAATGATCACGTGATCCATATCAACTAAACCATGTCTGACCATCACGTGAGATGGAGCAGTTTTCAATGGTGAACATCATTATGTTGATCATATCTACTATATGATTCACGTTCGACCTTTTGGTCCCAGTGTTTTGAGGCCATATCTGCATATGCTGGGCTTGTCAAGTTTAACCCGAGTATTCTGCATATGCAAAACTGGTTTGCACCCGTTGTATGTGAACATACAGCTTATCACACCCGATCATCACGTGGTATCTCGGCACGACGAACTGTAGCAGCGGTGCATATTTAGGGAGAACACTTATACCTTAAAATTTAGTGAGGGATCATCTTATAATGCTACCACCGTACTAAGCAAAATAAGATGTATAAAAGATAAACATCACATGCAATCAGAATATGTGACATGATATGGCCATCATCATCTTGTGCCTTTGATCACCATCTCTAAAGCACCATCATGATCTCCATCGTCACCGGCTTGACACCTTGATTTTCATCATAGTGTCGTTGTCGTCTCGCCAACTATTACTTCTACGACTATCGCTACCGCTTAGTGATAAAGTAAAGCAATTACATGGCGATTACATTTCATACAATAAAGCGACAACCATAAGTGTCGGGGATATACCCCGCGGTATGACCCGGCCGGAGTTATAACCCGGCTGGGACTTGGTAAACCGGCAGAGAGTTAAGACAGACAGTTAAGATAGATGGTTATAACGGATGGTAATCTGGCAGATGATAACCAGGCAGGTGTTAAGTCAGATGATAACCCGGTAGGTGTTAAGTCAGATGATAACCCGGCAAGGGTCAAGTCAGATCATAACCCGGCAGACAGTCATAACCCGGCAGACAATGATAACCCGGCAGACAGTCATAACCCGGCAGACAATCAAAACCCGGCAGACAGAGTCTCCTGGGGTTAACAAGCCCGAGACATTAAGAAGCCCAAGATGTTAAGAATCCCACGAAGAGAAGTCAAAATAGTTGAAGTCTTAATTCGAGTTGGACTCTATATGTAACCCGCCCCTTCAACATATATAAGGAGGGGCAGGGCACCCCCAAAGGGGAAAATAATCTTAAGGGTTAGAGATAACTAGGAGAGCTGGTTTACGGCGACTCCCTCATGATGATAATGTGACCTAGCCACAAACAACATGTAGGGTTGTTACCGAATGATGTTTCCCGAGGCCCGAAGCTGTCTAAATCCTTGTCTTGTGTGTTGATTCGCCTCACGTCTCTCGATTCCGACAAACCCCTTCAAGCTACCGCATAGATGCGTTGGCCTCACGACTAAGTCCTCACACTAAGACATCTGCCGTGACAATTCCATGATGGTTGGCGCCCACCGTGGGGCCGAGTTCTTAGAGGGATTTCTCCGAGGGGTCGAAGAGTTCGTGATTTTTCTAGATGAAGAACCGATTTAGAAGGATATACATCAACTGCAAGTTCATCGGTCAAGATTCAAGAAATCGATCTCGTTGCGATAAGCCGCCACTCAATGTTTATGATGACCTGGAGAAAGACCGGGACTCCAACGCTACAAGCCGGCTCGCCTGCTTCCGTTGTTGACTCTGTCTCCACCATACCAACTTCGCTGTCGCTCCATCGCTGAGCTGACCCTGCCCCTTCGCTGTGGCGTCACTCAGCCTAAACCACCGCGGCGGCTTTTCCTGGACGGTCTGGTTGTCTTGTGCTACTTCACGCCGTTCCCCGCCTGGACTCCTCTAAGCACCGGATTACGCTTCGCCTCTCGTCTGAATCGCTGTTGTGCCTCGCCTCCGGTCCGAGTCGCCATCGTGCCTCGTCTCTTGTCCGGCTCTCGGTGCGCTGGGCCCCAAACTAAAGCCGTCGCGGATCAACGACGCCCGCCCAGGCACAACCCGGAGTCACCTCAGCCAATGGGGCCCTGGGGACGCTCCGTTGAGCCGCCGCCTCACCTTCGCTGTGGGTGAACCGCCTACCGCTGTTCTGTTGAAGCGATGTAGCTCGCCATGGATAAACCGCCATTGCCTGAGCCACCTCTAAGGCTACCTTGCTAGGTCGACTCTACTCCGAGTCGCCGCTTCTGTTGCGATTTAGGCCTCCACCTCACCTCATCCTGCTCTGCGCACTTGTGCTGAACCGGCCACGGCCTCCTTCTGCTTCCAACCCGCCGTCGCGGGCGCGCGTTGAACTGCCGCCGCTCGATTTCTGTTGCCGAATCGACCCCGCCCTGTTTTCACTGCGGTTGAGCCGCTTCCGCCGTCGCCTCGTCAAGCCAGACCTGCCTCGAGCCGCTACGAAGGACAGACCCGCCTCGATCTGCGACCGTCACTCGCCTCAGTGGCCTGCCGCGGTTTCGACCCGGCGCCCGTGCCTGCTACCTCGCCACAGTCAAGTCACCGCTGCCGTGTCTTTCGACTCGTTTTTCTGCTTTCAAATCTCCAGTTATGCCCTGCGCGGTCGTGAATCCTTAAGCCGCCGACCCGGATGCAACTCTACAAACCGCCGCATCGGGTCGCCCTGTTTCCAACGCTGAGCACCACTGGTCACCACACCTCGCGCGGCTCATTGCCGCCAGTCCCGTTTGCTGCTCCCATGCCGTTCATCTCTGCAAGCCCCGGCCGCCTCTGAAGCTGCCTGGCCTCACTCCTCCTCGAGTCGCCGGCCGATTCTCTACCACCTCTGGTTCTAAACCGGCCATGTTTTCGTTTTCCGAGCCGCCATTGAGGTTCTGACCTCCGAGCCGCCGCCGCATCCCGTGCCCGTTTGCCGCTTCGCCTCTCCTCGCTGGGGGTCTCCACGGTGCTCGACAAACTAGAACCACCTTGAGCCACTTCAGCCGCACTCCTCCACGAATCGCCGTTGCCGGTTCACCTATGCTTGATCCGCTGCCGGGTCACCACGGACTCGCCCCGCTGCCTGTGGGTCGGTCCGCCACTGCAAGTCGCCTGGAGCCACCGCTCGTTTCGAAGCCGGCCGTCGCGCTCGCCTCAACCCACCGCTTTATGCCACCACGCGTTCAGCCGCCGCGGTGTCGGCCTGCCTGAATCCTAAGCCGCCGTTGGGTTTCCTCCGCTTTACTGCCGGAGTAGGCGCTGAGCCGCACCAAGCCGCCCCGCGTCGAGCCACTGCCGGAGAGCCGTCCTGTGCCTCCAGGTTTCCCCGCGTCGAGCGCCGCCACACATGGCCTTTTTCGCTGCGGAGTTACGATAGCAAAAGCAAGTTCTTCTGCTGGAGATTGGAAAAGTCAAAGGGTTAGTCTGATTCATGCATTAGTAGTATAAACTACTCCCTCCGTTCCTAAATATAAGTCTTTGTAAAGATTTCACTATAAACCACATACGGATGTATATAGATGCATTTTAAGTATAGATTCACTCATTTTGCTTCGTATGTGGTCCATAGTGGAATCACTCCAAAGACTTATATTTAGAAACGGAGGGAGTACTACAAATAAAAGTATTGCCGCTAGTTTGGCATCATATAAAGAAAAGGAGCAGCGGTGCAAGGGCTACATCACACTTTTTGTTGTATGTCCATCAAATGAAAATACCAGGTGCTATCTTTTCTATGTATCTTATCAGCACATGTTAAATTGTTTAAGAACAATTAATTTAGTCTATGGTATTTTTTTCGCAGGATCATTATTCATTACAAAGGTGTCGTAAGGGGCGTGCGCCAAATTATTTTTTGCGCTAGTGCTTGTCTGTATCGTGCTGCTCGACGGATACGTGCGCAAATTGCGGCCTCTGCTACATCAACATACGCGACTGACTCATCGTCTGCGCCCATAGCCGACTCACCCGCCTTTACCAGGGTGAGCATCAACTCCGCGGTGGATAATTTCTGGCCTAACATATCAGGTGAAATCCATCTAGTATATTTTTATATTATATATTGCTTTCTTTAAAAGAGCAATTACTCTGGCTTGCAAGTTCTCCAATGCAGGATAAATTGTCTACTACAAAAGGGACTATTATATCACTAAGCTGTTGAATGACTCATACCGGTTTATATCACGGTCAAAAATGGAGAATCTCAAGCCAACTCCTCGAATCATCTTAAGACTCGGGGGCTACAATGACATGACTTGGCAGAATTGGCCGGTTTCAGTGAATTCAAGAACTCCGGGTCGGTGGAGGGAAGATAACCCGGCCCTAGAGGCTACTGCCTTATTGGCAAATATTTAAAGGTCGTCAGAAAATTTCCGGCTTAAAAAGAAGGATTCCGGTTTAAAATCCGGCTATCAAGCCCATATTATAAGAGCATAGCTCTGGTTAGTTTGGTAATCCGGTTGTCAAGCCCATATTATAAGAGCACAGCTCTATTACCTTGGTAATCTGGCTATCAAGCCCATATTATAAGAGCACAGCTCTGATACCTTGGTAATCCGGCTATCAAGCCCATATTACAAGAGCACAGCTATGTTACCTTGGTAATTCGGCTATCAAGCCCATCTTATAAGAGCACAGCTCTGGTTACCTTGGTAATCCGGCTATCAAACCAATATTACAACTTCATATGAGCATGGCTATGATTTATTTGAGGCTTCATGCCCGGATCAAAGGGACCAAAGAGAGTCTGTTGCATAGCACAGCTCAAACATAGGTACCCCTTGGGCACAGCCCACATAATCACTTGGGGGCTTGGTCGTATTCGAACCATAGCTACACCTCTTGATTGGCGTAAGGCCACCAGGGAAATCACTTGGGGGCTTGGTCGTATTCGAACCATAGTTACACCTCTTGATCGGCGTAAGGCCACCAGGGAAATCACTTGGGGGCTTGGTCGTATTCGAACCATAGCTACACCTCTTGATAGGCGTAAGGCCACTAGGGAAATCACTTGGGGGCTTGGTTGTATTCGAACCATAGCTACACCTCTTGATCGGCGCAATGCCACAATTATATTGAAGGGTCCACTCCTCAGTTGGTAAAGCACAAAGCTCTTAACCTTGTGGACGTGGGTTCAAGCCCCATGATGGGAGTTACATCATATGATGTTATTTTTAATGAAGTATATATAAAGTCCCAGCTCAGTATTATCTTACTGAACCGGCCCTTGGAGGCTACACGTTGCTGTTAAAGTCTACATGATCATATTTTCAAAGTCCCTACTCATTATTTGTATAATGACCCGGCCCTTGGGGGCTACACTGGTTGAAGTTTTTATGAGCATAAGGCAATTTCAAGTCCCAGGTTGCTGCAAGCATGACAATCCGGCACTTGGGGGCTACATATGTAGAATATTCAGTTTATGACTCGTGACTGAGATGAACAAATCGGATATCTTCAAGGTTGTGACATTTTTAAGAAAGTCTTAAGCTGTTGCTACGCTACCTTCTTAAGACTTGGGGGCTACAAGTGATAGGCATATAAGAGGTATATTTTCAAGCCTAATGTTAACTACAGTTATGACCCAGTGCCATCAATATTTATAAACCGGCAATTTTGGCTATGATAAATCGGCAAGTTCTACATCCTTAAGCCGGCTGAAGATCAGATGAGGATTTCAAGGACCAATGTTTTTGTTAAGCATTAGGAGCTGAATCAAATGAATTATCCCTCACAATATTTCTGTGTGATAAGCCAATGTCAGCAAATTGATTATGAAGCTGGCCTATTGACCCGGATTTTCTAGAAGAAGGAAATGACAAGGACTTAAGGATGATCAAGATCAGTTTAACATGGATAAATCCAAATTAAACTGGGATAATGTCGGGGATATACCCCGCGGTATGACCCGATCGGAGTTATAACCCGGCTAGGACTTGGTAAACCGGTGGATGGTAAACCGGCAGAGAGTTAAGACAGACAGTTAAGACAGATTGTTATAATGGATGGTAATCCGGCAGATGATAACCCAGCAGGTGTTAAGTCAGATGATAACCTGGCAGGTGTTAAGTCAGATGATAACCCGACAGGGGTTAAGTCAGATCATAACCCGACAGACAGTCATAACCCGGCAGACAGAGTCGCCTGGGGTTAACAAGCCCGAGACGTTAAGAAGCCCAAGATGTTAAGAAGCCCATGAAGAGAAGTCAAAATAGTTTAAGTCTTAATCTGAGTTGGACTCTACATGTAACCCGCCCCTTCAACATATATAAGGAGGGCAGGGCACCCCCAAAGGGGAAAATAATCTTAAGGGTTAGAGATAACTAGGAGAGCCGGTTTACGGTGACTCCCTCATGATGATAATGAGACCTAGCCACAAACAACATGTAGGGTTGTTATCGGATGATGTTTCCCGGGGCCCGAAGCTGTCTAAATCCTTGTCTTGTGTGTTGATCCGCCTCGCATCTCTCGATTCCGACAAACCCCTTCAAGCTACTGCATAGATGCGTTGGCCTCACGACTAAGTCCTCACACTAGGACATCTGTCTTGACTATTCCACGACAATAAGGCTCCTACCAGTTGCCGATAACTTTTGCAAAACATGATCATCTCATACAACAATTTATATCTCATCACGGCCATATCACATCACAACATGCCCTGTAAAAACAAGTTAGACGTCCTCTACTTTGTAGTTGCAAGTTTTAAGTGGCTACTATAGGCTTCTAGTAAGAACCATTCTTACCTACGCATCAAAACCACAGCGATTTTTCGCCAAGTGTGTTGTTCTAACCTTCAACAAGGACCGGCCATAGTCAAACTCGATTCAACTAAAGTTGGAGAACAGACACCCGCCAGCCACCTGTGTGCAAAGCATGTCGGTCGAACCAGTCTGATGAACGCGGTCATGTAATGTCGGTCCGGGCCGCTTCATCCAACAAATACCGCCGAATCAAAGTAAGACGTTGGTGGTAAGCAGTAGGACTATTATCGCCCATAACTCTTTGTGTTCTACTCATGCATATCATCTACGCATAGACCTGGCTCTGATACCACTATTGGGTAACGTAGCATGCAATTTCACAAAAATTCCTACGATCACGCAAGATCTATCTAGGAGATGCATAGCAACGAGACGGGGAGAGTGTGTCTACGTACCCTCGTAGACCGAAAGCTGAAGCGTTATTAACATGGTTGATGTAGTCAAACGTCTTCATGATCCAAGTACCGAACGTACGACACCTCCGTGTTCAGCACACATTCAGCTCGATGACGTCTCTCGAGCTCTTGATCCAGTAGAGGGTCGAGGGAGAGTTCCGACAGCACGACGGCGTGGTGATGGTGATGGTGATGTGATCCGCGCAGTGCTTCGCCTAAGCACTATGATGCTATGACTGGAGGAGTAAACTATGGAGGGGGCACCGCACACGGCTAAGAGATTTATTTGGGTGCCTTTGGGGTGCTCCCCGCCCCCATATATAAAGGGGGAGGAGGAGGCTGGGACGCGCCATGGGGGGAGTCCTACTTGGACTCCTAGTCCAAGTAGGATTCGCCCCCCCCCCTTTCCTTTCTCCACGGGAGGGAATAGGAAGGGAAGGGGGAGGGAAAGGGAAGGGAGCGTGATACGTCTCCAACGTATCTATAATTTTTGATTGCTCCATGCTATATTATCTTCTGTTTTGGATGTTTATGGGTTTTATTATACACTTTTATATCATTTTTGGGACTAACCTATTAACCCAGAGCCCAGTGCCAGTTTTTGTTTTTACCTTGTTTTAGGGTTTCGAAGAAAAGGAAAATCAAACGGAGTCCAATTGACCTGAAACTTCACGGAACTCATTTTTGGAAGGAAAGAAGCACAGAAGACTTGAAGTGCACGTAAGGGAAGCTTTGAGGAGGCCACGAGGTAGGGGCGCGCCCTCCACCCTCGTGGGCCCCCTGACGTACTTCTTCCGCCTATATATCTCCATATACCCTAAAAACATCCGGGAGCACAATAGATCAGGAGTTCCGCTGCCAGAAGCCTCCGTAGCCACCGAAAGCCAATCTAGACACGTTCCGGCACCCTGCCGGAGGGGGCAATCCCTCTCCGGTGGCCATCTTCCTCATCCCGGTGCTCTCCATGACGAGGAGGGAGTAGTTCTCCCTCGGGGCTGAGGGTATGTACCAGTAGCTATGTGTTTGATCTCTCTCTCGTGTTCTTAATTTGGCACGATCTTGATGTATCGCGAGCTTTGCTATTATAGTTGGATCTTATGTTTCTCCTCCCCCTCTACTCTCTTGTGATGGATTGAGTTTTCCCCTTGAAGTAATCTTATCGGATTGAGTCTTTAAAGATTTGAGAACACTTGATGTATGTCTTGCCATGCGTATCTGTGGTGACAATGGGATACCACGTGATTCACTTGATGTATGTTTTGGTGATCAACTTGCGGGTTCCGCCCATGAACCTATGCATAGGGGTTGGCACATGTTTTCGTCGTGATTCTCCGTTAGAACTTTGGGGCACTCTTTGAGGTCCTATGTATTGGTTGAATAGATGAATCTGAGATTGTGTGACGCATATCGTATAATCATACCCACGGATACTTGAGGTGACATTGGAGTATCTAGGTGACATTAGGGTTTTGGTTGATTTGTGTCTTAAGGTGTTATTCTAGTACGAACTCTAGCGCTGTTTGTGACACTTATAGGAATAGCCCAACAGATTGATTGGAAAGAATAACTTTGAGGTGGTTTCATACCCTACCATAATCTCTTCGTTTGTTCTCCGCTATTAGTGACTTTGGAGTGACTCTTTGTTGCATGTTGAGGGATAGTTATGTGATCCAATTATGTTAGTATTGTTGAGGAAACTTGCACTAGCGAAAGTATGAACCCTAGGCCTTGTTTCAACGCATTGCAATACCGTTTATGCTCACTTTTATCATTAGTTACCTTGCTGTTTTTATATTTTCAGATTACAAAAACTATTATATACTATCCATATACCACTTGCATCACCATCTCTTCGCCGAACTAGTGCACCTATACAATTTACCATTGTATTGGGTGTGTTGGGGACACAAGAGACTCTTTGTTATTTGGTTGCAGGGTTGCTTGAGAGAGACCATCTTCATCCTACGCCTCCTACAGATTGATAAACCTTAGGTCATCCACTTGAGGGAAATTTGCTACTGTCCTACAAACCTCTACACTTGGAGGCCCAACAACGTCTACAAGAAGAAGGTTGTGTAGTAGACATCAGGGCGCCGCCCCCTCCTCCTTGTCCTATTCGGACTCCCTAGGAGGGGGCGCACGGCCACCCCCCGCGGGCTTCCCTATCTCTCCCTTAGGTGCATGTTGGCCCAACACTTCCCCGAGGGGTTCCGGTAACCCCTCGGTACTCCGGAAAAATAGCCGAATCACGCGGAACCATTCTGATGTCCGAATATAACCTTCCAATATATGAATCTTTATCTCTCGACCATTTCAAGACTCCTTGTCATGTTCGTGATCTCATCCGGGACTCCAAACAAACTTCGGTCACCAAAACACATAACTCATAATACAAATCTTCATCGAACGTTAAGCATGCAGACCCTACGGGTTCGAGAACTATGTAGACATGACCGAGACACATCTCCGGTCAATAACCAATAGCGGAACCTAGATGTTCATATTGGCTCCCACATATTCTACGAAGATCTTTATTGGTCAAACCGCATAACAACATACGTCATTCCCTTTGTCATCGGTATGTTACTTGCCTGAGATTCGATCGTCGGTATCATCATACATAGTTCAATCTCGTTACCGGCAAGTCTCTTTACTCGTTCTGTAATGCATCATCCTATAACTAACTCATTAGTCACATTGCTTGCAAGGCTTATAGTGATGTGAATTACTGAGAGGGCCCAGAGATACCTTTCCGATACACGGAGTGACAAATCCTAATCTTGATCTATGCCAACTGAACAAACACCTTCGGAGACACCTGTAGAGCATCTTTATAATCACCCAGTTACATTGTGATGTTTGATAGCACAAAAGGTGTTCCTCCGGTATTCGGGAGTTGCATAATCTCATATTAGAGGAATATGTATAAGTCATGAAGAAAGCAATAGCAATAAAACTAAACGATCATTATGCTAAGCTAATGGATGGGTCTTGTCCATCACATCATTCTCTAATGATGTGATCTCGTTCATCAAATGACAACACATGTCCATGGTCAGGAAACTTAACCATCTTTGATTAACAAGCTAGTCAAGTAGATGCATACTAGGGACACTCTGTTTGTCTATGTATTCACACATGTACTAAGTTTTCGGTTAATACAATTCTAGCATGAATACTAAACATTTAGCATGATATAAAGAAATATAAATAAGAACTTTATTATTGCCTCTAGGGCATATTTCCTTCAGCTGTTGCGAGCAATAAAATTCACATCACTAGTTTCTTCGTTAGTGATGACATTCATGTTTACCTCTTCTTTACCTTTTATCACGGAGATAGGTTCATGAAGTTTGGCTGTCAACTCCGTGCTACTTTCTTTGATGGCATTCACCCTCTTGGTGGTGGCTCTCTCAACATCATCGGGCATGATTTTCTTACATATCAACAACTAGTTTCTTGACATCATGTATGGGCTTTCCATTGATTGTTCCTCCTGTAGTTATGTCAAGCATAGTTTTTGACATGTGATTTAAGCCATTATAAAACATATGAAGGATTAACCATTCCCCCATTCCATGATTAGGACGGTTCCTTTCTTTCATTCTATCCCATGCAAGCACTAGTGGCTCACGTTCTTCCTGCTTGAAACCTGTAATTTGAGAATGTAATTGCATAATTTTTGCAGGTGGATAAAACATAGATAAAAATTTGCTGCAACAATCAACACAAGAAGTAATACTACCTCTAGGTAGAGATAGAAGCCATTATTTTGTTTTTTCCTCTCAAAGAGAAAGGAAAAAAGACACAACTTTAAAGTGTTAGGGTCGTAATCTCTAATGCGTGTCATGTTGCATATTCAGTAAAATTATGCAAGTGCATACTGGCATCTTCGAAAGCAGAGCCTCCAAATTGGTCCTGTTGAACCATGGAAACTAAGTTCGGTTTGATCTCGTACTTAGTAGCAAAACTCCCAAGATTATGAGCCATAGTAATCTTGTTGGTTGTTTCAACTTACAAGACTTGCAACAAAGTAAAACTTGAACTAAAACAAAAAAGTAAAAACAAAAACAAAAACTTAACTTTAACAAAAATTGTAAACACAAAGACTAGTAATACACAACAACTTCCCGGCAATGCCACCAGAAAAAGGGCTTGATACCTCCTTTTAGTGATCCGGTATTGGAACAGAAAAGTGTATCCCACACCTATTTCCCCAGAGGTGACCCTGGGTTATCGAATCCATGAGAGGGAGATTCCCTTGAAGCGATGGTCCCTAGCAAGCTTATGTTAAAGGATCAAATCCAGATTCTGACCGGATCAAGCAAGCATATAGTGATTCAAACACTTATAGTAAAAAGAGGTACGAGTATGAGGTCTTAATGCTCACAACCATGTATTTGTGTTGGGACAAGATATATGGTCTTAATTTGTGCAGTGGAAGTCACCCGTCGAGATGCGCTTGTTACGAACCAAAATTGGGGATGTGTCCAAATAACATCTTGATCGGCACGGGTCCTGCATCAAGACAGTTGTCCTATCGAAGGCCCTATCCATCATGCGGGGTTGCCTCGGTAACTAAGATAATAAAATCAGACAAGAGCTTTGGACATTTAATGACCACACCTCATGAATTCCCAAGGATTGGATCCATCTTACCCTACCGAACCTTAATATCACCAGTGTTCGGTATAACACTTCACATTCTCTTGCTCCTAGACTCATCGGTGCTCGATCTCCATGATCCTGGGTACCCGCAGGGATGAAGATAGCGGACAAGACAAGAGACATCTACGAAACAATTTTATTTCACACATACGAGATGTTAATTCAAAGCCCTTCCATTAACCCCCACAACAAATACAGAGGGTTGCAAGGCCTATTCCTCAACCCATACCTTACCGAACTACTCACACATAAAGATCAGATAACGGGAAGAAAACATTAAAGAACACATCTTGAAGATTGATTGATTGCAAATATGTCTTACAATGGATGCCTTATGCGATGCACGATTACAAGTATGAACTAGATGAGGACGCACTATGGTGGTGATGGTGGCTATGGAGATGGAAATGGTGGTGGCTAGGGTTTGTGGATGATGATGCTCTGGCTTTTGTCGACGCTCCCCTGTTGACATTTCGATGGGGTCCCCTTTATAAAAGTTGTCTAGCTAGACGATCTGCCTCGGTTTCCACACCATATGGGCGCCCGTATGGAACGTCATCTTTTGCGCTGTGTACGGTGATTTCTTCTTCATTTCCATTCCCTTGCATATTCCCACGTGATTTCTTTCCTTTCTAGCCCATTTCTCATGGAAACACACCAAATATAAGATTTATGGAATCCTTTGCATTCATTAGTCATTAGTAGCAATATCAAAGCGAATATCTCTTTTAAATGAAATATCTCAGTTTAAAGAAGGGTGGATGGGTGTAAAAATATCACTCATCAATATGCATGGGTTATTTTCTCCTCCATGGTTAATTTTCGCCTTCATGATTTATTTTCGCAGGCAAGGACGGTCAACGGGCTCTTAGCGACATGGCCGAGCACCGCTTGCCAACATGGACAACGACCACCATGCGCTAATGACATGGACAACCAAGCATTCACCAAGATGGATGACGACCATGCTCTGCATGATGTCCACACACTGACGGTTGCCGAAACGTTCGTGAGCGAGTACAACACGACACTACATTGGCCAGGTGGTTCATCTTATAGTAGAAAGAGTGTTCAAGAATAAGACGGAGAAAGAACTAAAGCAATCAAGTGGTCCATGTTGTTGGAGAAGGAAAGAGTTTTCAAGAAAATAAAATGAAAAAGAAAAGAAGAGTATTCTGGGAAATAAATAGGAACAAGAACTAAAGCTAGCGAGCAAGGAGGAGGAAGAAGATGAGGCGTCAATGATGAACACATTGACGTTAATGTGGTGCTGGTTGGAGCCAACAAAATGGGTTGCACAAAGAGGCTAGGAGTATAAAATGTAGGGAAGGACGAGGAAGAGAAGAATGACAAGTATCCCTTCTTAGCAATGAATGGTGTGTGGGCTGGAGGTGGAGCTTATTGGTGATTAGAAATATGTTCAGGTTGCCACTCTCCTCCCACGTCGGTGTGTACGTGGTTTTTTCCCGTCTCATCTAGTTGCAAAATTAAAGGGACATATCATGTTGTTTCATCATGACATTGACATGTTGAACTGTAGGCGTTGCATACTTTAAATAGATGCGAGATATGAGAAATGGAGAAAAATATTAGACCTGTTGCGACACAATTAGAAACCCTAGAAAAGATGACATTTTACTACATGCATTCGCAAAGTTGAATGGACCTTTGAGAATGATCTCTATTGCTATTTGTTGTTTTGTGGCAATAGTATGTGTTAGTTTAACCCATTATATATATATATATATATTGTAAATATAAAGAAAAGAACTGTTGGGGAACGCAGTAATTTCAAAAAATTTCCTACGCACACGCAAGATCATGGTGATGCACAGCAACGAGAGGGGAGAGTGTTGTCTACGTACCAACGCAGACCGACTGCGGAAGCGATCACACAACGTAGAGGAAGTAGTCGTACGTCTTCTTCCCGATCCGACCGATCCAAGCACCGTTACTCCGGCACCTCCGAGTTCTTAGCACACGTTCAGCTCGATGACGTTCCTCGGGCTCCGATCCAGCAAAGCGTCGAGGAAGAGTTTCGTCAGCACGACGGCGTGATGACGATCTTGATGTACTACCGACGCAGGGCTTCGCCTAAGCACTACAACGGTACGATCGAGGTGGAATTTGGTGGCAGGGGGCACCGCACACGGCTAAGGAAAGATCTCAAGGATCAAGTTGTGTGTCTATGGGGTGCCCCCTGCCCCCGTATATAAAGGCCAGGGGCAAGGGGGTCGGCCGGCTAGGAGGGAGGCGCAGGGAGGAGTCCCACTCCTACCGGGAGTAGGACTCCTTCCCTCAAATCCTATTCCTAATAGGACTCTTCGGGAGAAAGAGAAGAGGGGGGCCGGCCCCTTCTCCTAGTCCTAATAGGACTAGGGAAGGGGGGTTCGGCCGGCTAGCCTGTGGGCTGCCCCTTCTCTCTTTTCCACTAAGGCCCAATAGGCCCATTTGCCTCCCGGGGGGTTCCGGTAACCCTCCCGGTAATCCGGTAAAATCCCGATTTCACCCGGAACACTTCCGGTGCCCAAACATAGGCTTCCAATATATCAATCTTTACGTCTCGGCCATTTTGAGACTCCTCGTCATGTCCGTGATCTCATCCGGGACTCCGAACAACCTTCGGTACATCAAAATGCATAAACTCATAATAACTGTCATCGTAACGTTAAGCGTGCGGACCCTACGGTTCGAGAACAATGTAGACATGACCGAGACACGTCTCCGGTCAATAACCAATAGCGGGACCTGGATGCCCATATTGGCTCCTACATATTCTACGAAGATCTTTATCGGTCAGACCGCATAACAACATACGTTGTTCCCTTTGTCATCGGTATGTTACTTGCCCGAGATTCGATCGTCGGTATCCAATACCTAGTTCAATCTCATTACCGACAAGTCTCTTTACTCGTTCCGTAATACATCATCTCACAACTAACTTATTAGTTGCAGTGCTTGCAAGGCTTATGTGATGTGCATTACCGAGAGGGCCCAGAGATACCTCTCCGACAATCGGAGTGACAAACCCTAATCTCGAAATACGCCAACCCAACATCTACCATTGGAGACACCTGTAGTACTCCTTTATAATCACCCAGTTACGTTGTGACGTTTGGTAGTACCCAAAGTGTTCCTCCGGTAAACGGGAGTTGCATAATCTCATAGTTATAGGAACATGTATAAGTCATGAAGAAAGCAATAGCAACATACTAAACGATCGGGTGCTAAGCTAATGGAATGGGTCATGTCAATCAGATCATTCTACTAATGATGTGACCTCGTTAATCAAATAACAACTCCTTGTTCATGGTTAGGAAACATAACCATCTTTGATTAACGAGCTAGTCAAGTAGAGGCATACTAGTGACACTCTGTTGGTCTATGTATTCACACATGTATTATGTTTCCGGTTAATACAATTCTAGCATGAATAATAAACATTTATCATGATGTAAGGAAATAAATAATAACTTTATTATTGTCTCTAGGGCATATTTCCTTCAGTCTCCCACTTGCACTAGAGTCAATAATCTAGATTACACTGTAATGATTCTAACACCCATGGAGCCTTGGTGCTGATCATGTTTTGCTCGTGGAAGAGGCTTAGTCAACGGGTCTGCAACATTCAGATCCGTATGTATCTTGCAAATCTCTATGTCTCCCACCTGGACTAAATCCCGGATGGAGTTGAAGCGTCTCTTGATGTGTTTGGTTCTTTTGTGAAATCTGGATTCCTTTGCCAAGGCAATTGCACCAGTATTGTCACAGAAGATTTTCATTGGACCCGATGCACTAGGTATGACACCTAGATCGGATATGAACTCCTTCATCCAGACTCCTTCGTTTGCTGCTTCCGAAGCAGCTATGTACTCCGCTTCACATGTAGATCCCGCTACGACGCTTTGTTTAGAACTGCACCAACTGACAGCTCCACCGTTTAATGTAAACACGTATCCGGTTTGCGATTTAGAATCGTCCGGATCAGTGTCAAAGCTTGCATCAACGTAACCTCTTACGGTGAGCTCTTTGTCACCTCCATATACGAGAAACATATCCTTAGTCCTTTTCAGGTATTTCAGGATGTTCTTGACCGCTGTCCAGTGATCCATTCCAGGATTACTTTGGTACCTCCCTGCTAAACTTATAGCAAGGCACACATCAGGTCTGGTACACAACATTGCATACATGATAGAGCCTATGGCTGAAGCATAGGGAACATCTTTCATTTTCTCTCTATCTTCTGCAGTGGTCGGGCATTGAGTCTTACTCAACTTCACACCTTGTAGCACAGGCAAGAACCCTTTCTTTGCTTGATCCATCTTGAACTTCTTCAAAATTTTGTCAAGGTATGTGCATTGTGAAAGTCCAATTAAGCGTTTTGATCTATCTCTATAGATCTTTATGCCTAATATGTATGCAGCTTCCCCGAGGTCTTTCATCGAAAAACTTTTATTCAAGTATCCCTTTATGCTATCCAGAAATTCTATATCATTTCCAATTAGCAATATGTCATCCACATATAATATCAGAAATGCTACAGAGCTCCCACTCACTTTCTTGTAAATACAGGCTTCTCCAAAAGTCTGTATAAAGCCAAATGCTTTGATCACACTATCAAAGCGTTTATTCCAACTCCGAGATGCTTGCACCAGTCCATAAATGGATCGCTGGAGTTTGCATACTTTGTTAGCTCCTTTTGGATCGACAAAACCTTCTGGTTGTACCATATACAACTCTTCTTCCAGAAATCCATTCAGGAATGCAGTTTTGACATCCATTTGCCATATTTCATAATCATAAAATGCGGCAATTGCTAACATAATTCTGACGGACTTAAGCATCGCTACGGGTGAGAAGGTCTCATCGTAGTCAACCCCTTGAACTTGTCGAAAACCTTTTGCGACAAGTCGAGCTTTATAGACAGTAACATTACCGTCAGCGTCAGTCTTTTTCTTGAAGATCCATTTATTCTCAATTGCTTGCCGATCATCGGGCAAGTCAACCAAAGTCCATACTTTGTTCTCATACATGGATCCCATCTCAGATTTCATGGCCTCAAGCCACTTTGCGGAATCTGGGCTCACCATCGCTTCTTCATAGTTCGTAGGTTCATCATGATCTAGCATCATGACTTCCAGAACTGGATTACCGTACCACTCTGGTGCGGATCTCACTCTGGTTGATCTACGTGGTTCAGTAGTATCTTGCTCTAAAGCTTCATGATCATCATCATTAGCTTCCTCACTGATTGGCATAGGTGTCGCAGAAACAGTTTTCTGTGATGTACTATTTTCCAATAAGGGAGCAGGTACAGTTACCTCGTCAAGTTCTACTTTCCTCCCACTCACTTCTTTCGAGAGAAACTCCTTCTCTAGAAATGATCCATTCTTAGCAATGAATGTCTTGCCTTCGGATATGTGATAGAAGGTATACCCAACAGTTTCCTTTGGGTATCCTATGAAGACACATTTCTTCGCTTTGGGTTCGAGCTTATCAGGTTGAAGCTTTTTCACATAAGCATTGCAGCCCCAAACTTTAAGAAACGACAACTTTGGTTTCTTGCCAAACCATAGTTCATAAGGCGTCGTCTCAACGGATTTTGATGGTGCCCTATTTAACGTGAATGCAGCCGTCTCTAAAGGATAACCCCAAAATGATAGCGGTAAATCAGTAAGAGACATCATGGATCGCACCATATCTAGTAAAGTACGATTACGACGTTCGGACACACCATTACGCTGTGGTGTTCCGGGTGGCGTGAGTTGCGAAACTATTCCGCATTGTTTCAAATGTACACCAAACTCGTAACTCAAATATTCTCCTCCACGATCAGATCGTAGAAACTTTATTTTCTTATTACGATGATTTTCAACTTCACTCTAAAATTCTTTGAACTTTTCAAATGTTTCAGACTTGTGTTTCATTAAGTAGATATACCCATATCTGCTTAAATCATCTGTGAAGGTGAGAAAATAACGATATCCGCCACGAGCCTCAATATTCATCGGACTTGTGTTCAACTCGTGCATATAACATCAAACCATAAAACCTAGGCTCGGATGCCACTGTTGGGGAACGCAGTAATTTCAAAAAATTTCCTACGCACACGCAAGATCATGGTGATGCACAGCAACGAGAGGGGAGAGTGTTGTCTACGTACCAACGCAGACCGACTGCGGAAGCGATCACACAACGTAGAGGAAGTAGTCGTACGTCTTCTTCCCGATCCGACCGATCCAAGCACCGTTACTCCGGCACCTCCGAGTTCTTAGCACACGTTCAGCTCGATGACGTTCCTCGGGCTCCGATCCAGCAAAGCGTCGAGGAAGAGTTTCGTCAGCACGACGGCGTGATGACGATCTTGATGTACTACCGACGCAGGGCTTCGCCTAAGCACTACAACGGTACGATCGAGGTGGAATTTGGTGGCAGGGGGCACCGCACACGGCTAAGGAAAGATCTCAAGGATCAAGTTGTGTGTCTATGGGGTGCCCCCTGCCCCCGTATATAAAGGCCAGGGGCAAGGGGGTCGGCCGGCTAGGAGGGAGGCGCAGGGAGGAGTCCCACTCCTACCGGGAGTAGGACTCCTTCCCTCAAATCCTATTCCTAATAGGACTCTTCGGGAGAAAGAGAAGAGGGGGGCCGGCCCCTTCTCCTAGTCCTAATAGGACTAGGGAAGGGGGGTTCGGCCGGCTAGCCTGTGGGCTGCCCCTTCTCTCTTTTCTACTAAGGCCCAATAGGCCCATTTGCCTCCCGCGGGGTTCCGGTAACCCTCCCGGTAATCCGGTAAAATCCCGATTTCACCCGGAACACTTCCGGTGCCCAAACATAGGCTTCCAATATATCAATCTTTACGTCTCGACCATTTCGAGACTCCTCGTCATGTCCGTGATCTCATCCGGGACTCCGAACAACCTTCGGTACATCAAAATGCATAAACTCATAATAACTGTCATCGTAACGTTAAGCGTGCGGACCCTACGGTTCGAGAACAATGTAGACATGACCGAGACATGTCTCCGGTCAATAACCAATAGCGGGACCTGGATGCCCATATTGGCTCCTACATATTCTACGAAGATCTTTATCGGTCAGACCGCATAACAACATACGTTGTTCCCTTTGTCATCGGTATGTTACTTGCCCGAGATTCGATCGTCGGTATCCAATACCTAGTTCAATCTCGTTACCGGCAAGTCTCTTTACTCGTTCCGTAATACATCATCTCACAACTAACTTATTAGTTGCAGTGCTTGCAAGGCTTATGTGATGTGCATTACCGAGAGGGCCCAGAGATACCTCTCCGACAATCGGAGTGACAAACCCTAATCTCGAAATACGCCAACCCAACATCTACCATTGGAGACACCTGTAGTACTCCTTTATAATCACCCAGTTACATTGTGATGTTTGGTAGTACCCAAAGTGTTCCTCCGGTAAACGGGAGTTGCATAATCTCATAGTTATAGGAACATGTATAAGTCATGAAGAAAGCAATAGCAACATACTAAATGATCGGGTGCTAAGCTAATGGAATGGGTCATGTCAATCAGATCATTCTACTAATGATGTGACCTCGTTAATCAAATAACAACTCCTTGTTCATGGTTAGGAAACATAACCATCTTTGATTAACGAGCTAGTCAAGTAGAGGCATACTAGTGACACTCTGTTGGTCTATGTATTCACACATGTATTATGTTTCCGGTTAATACAATTCTAGCATGAATAATAAACATTTATCATGATGTAAGGAAATAAATAATAACTTTATTATTGCCTCTAGGGCATATTTCCTTCAAGAACATCCCTGTTGCAACATACGAGGGTGGGGTGGGCATCATCTGGTTTTATAGGAGAGGGCTCCAGTGAGAAATGTCCCGCTACGGCGGGAAACCGAGCGGGAAGGGGAGAGTCCGGTAGAAAAAGAGAAGGGTGCGTCGTGGGGTGGGTTTTTGTGTTGGGCTAAGTGTTGAAGATAACATAGCGGATAGTCCGGACAACTGTTTATGGAGGAAGAAGACTGAGAATGGTGATGAATGTAATTCTCTAGTTGGATGGGATATAGTGTGCCGCCCCAAAAAGAATGGTGGAGTCATTGACCTAAAAGTTCAAAATGATGCTCTCCTGCTAAAATATCTTCATAAATTCTACAACATGCATGCCATACCTTGGGTGAGATTGATATGGAAACCTTACTACAACACCTTGGTGCCACACGCAATGGAGCCCTGTGGCTCATTCTGGTGGCGCGATCTGATTCAACTTATGCCAATTTTTTGAGGCATCATGAAAGTTCAAATTCACCGTGGCACATCGACGCTCATTTGCAAGGACTGCTGGAACCAATCGATACTCTCAGAATCCATTCCTAGAGCATACTCATTCACCATAGTCGAGGATGCTTCGGTCAAAGAATTCCTCCTCGCTGCTGACTTGCAGGAGATCTTCCGTCTTCCTTTATTTGTATAAGCCCATGATGAGATAAAGGAAATGCAAACTGAGATGATCAACACTGCCATCTTTGATCAAACTCATGATGTCTGGGTTTACCTCTGGGAACCAACAACCTTTCAGACCACTGCATACTATAACTTTTATTTCAGAGAAGTTGTGGCGCACGAGGCATTTAAGTGGCTGTGGAAATCCAAAAGCATACCCAAGATCAAGGTGTTTGGTTGGCTTTTGTTGTCTCGCCGCCTCAACACCAGAAACATGCTCAAAAGAAGGCACTACAACACTGAGGACAAGGTGGAGAGCATATAAAAGAATCAGTGGAGAACTTATTCTTTCACTGCACATTCAACAAGGATGTTGGAGAATCCTGGACATTAACTGGACTGTACATGATAACATGTTTGAACTTGTCGGTCAAATGAAAAAGCTGCACCCTAAAAAATGACCATGGACATATTCCTGATAGCTGTCCGGAGCATATGGAAAGGGCGCAACAATAATCACTTCAGGTGGACCCCCCTTCCATCTCATCCTGAAAGCAAAGATTCAAAACTGACTTTGCAAACTTAAGCTTTAGAGTGTCTGCTAACAAGAAACATTTTATTAATGCTTTTGTAGCCTTCATCACATAAGCTAGTAGATTGTTGAAACTTTTGTTGTTTGCTCTACCCTCACACTCTTGATAGTAGTGTGTCCCCCCTTTTGTAAATACTAGATCATGAAGACACGCGTTGCCGCGCCCACCCATTCTAACACAAGAATACTATATATTTATGAAATAATTAGAAAATGTTGAATAATAAATATAAAATGAACAATTCTAATTAGACCGAGAGGCCATATGTCAGCTTGAATACTTAGCATCGGTTTAACCTACTTTTTTGTGCAAGCACATATATGTTACCGGCAAAAGATAACGTCCAATTCCGAAGCAGAAAAACATCCTAGGAGTTAAATATTTAAGCTCTTGCTACTTACATTCTACTCAAGAGGTTAAGTATTTATACCTGCAGGGGCAGTTTTTTGATACCTGCTGGCTGCAGGAGAACTGCAATCAACACAAGGAGCAGGATCATAGATACGGTCACCTGATTACTTCTAACATGAATAATGGGGAGATGACGTCAAACACAGTATTGCCAATATTAGTACTGTACCATATTAGCAGGCGCTTTACTTGTCCCCTCGATTTGCACCCTGGGCTTATACTTCAGATGTAATGAATGGGAGGATGGGGGATATCTTTGAACATATCTCTCTGCAAGGAAGCAAAATAGCAACATCAAATCAGAGTTAAGAAAAAACATTTACCCTCTACATTGGAAAGTGACAATGAGGCCCGGGGTCAGTATGCCGCATGAACATGGGAACCATAGGACAAACTCGTATTGATATGTGAGGATTAGTAAACAAGATACATTCAAAAACCAAACAGAGACTCTAATCTGCACCATAGAAAACACGCACGTCCCATCGATTGAAGCTGAGAGGAAGTAGAAGGAAAAGGGACGTGCACCGCTTGTACTTTTTTCACCGTCTTAGGTGTGTTTGTTTCCCGTAGTGTGCACGTTGGGGAGAATGGGATTAATAGGGATAGCAATGGGGAAAGGGCAGCGGCGTCACAACGGTCTCTCCTTCCCTACCTTTTCTCCCGGATCCGCAAGAAATCCAGCGCCGTGGAGGTCCGTAGAGCTAGTGATGAGAGGATCTGAACGCTGGAGGGACGCGGCGACGGCGGGACACCGTCTCTCGTTCACCCCCCTTTCCCAGTAGCGAGCACACTGATAGCAAAGAAAGCGCCACCGGCACCACCGCTGCCTGTAGCAGGAGTCCGCCCAAATCAAAGGCGAGCTGCGCCTCGGAGCCCTGCACTGATCGCAACCGTCCAATTAGGATCGGAAATTAGGCTGCATCAGTGAATGAGATGTCATCCAGGTCAGTCTTCGGAGCGGCAGCCCGCTAACGTTGGGCCGGCGGGGACGCGCGGGTGGGATGACGGGCAATCACGAGCGTTGAAGAATTAATCTAACGGTTCAAAGCGTTAAATCGCTGTGGAGAGCCCTAGATGGCTGCGTTATACTGTTTCTCAATAACATTCAGTTTATTCCTAATAATATACATGCAGTAGAAGCCTTTCTTACTGTGACAATAGTAAAAAAACATGGCGAATAGTCCGGATAGCGAAATTTCTTCCTCATATATGCTCTAGATTTGAGAGAGGCCGGCTGTCCAAATGATTGAATTTTGTGGAGCCTATTGGGCGTCCATTTGATTTCCGAACATATAAGGGATGAATGATTTTTGACATTTAAGATGAACTTAATCATTATTTGTTTAGTTTGTTTTTATATATGTATTATAACTCGTATCAACGTACGGCGTTCTTCTATTTTGCTTTATGAGCGTTATTTGTAAGGCAACCTTCACCTCTGCTTCACCTTTGCTATCGGTAGGTGAGAGGGTCATCCCCAGCCGTGCATCCGGAGCTGGAGTTTGCATCCCAGCCGTCGATTCGCGATAGAGGCGACGCCGCACCAGCGAGCGCGTCCTCTGGCTGGCTGGCCACCACGCACCCCACCACCCCCTCCCCCGGGTCTAAAAAAATCCAGAGCCTTCCCCCATCCCACCCACCATCCCAATCCGACCAAACCCTAGGAAATCTGCCGGCCATGGCGATGTCGGATCTCGCGGCCGCGGTGATCTCCAAGGCCAACGGCGGCGTGGACGGCGAGGAGCCGGTGGAGATCCGGGAGGTGTGGGCGGACAACCTGGAGGCGGAGTTCGCGCTGATCCGCGACGTCGTCGACGAGTTCCCCTTCGTCGCCATGGACACCGAGTTCCCGGGCATCGTCTGCCGCCCCGTCGGCGCCTTCCGCTCCCCGGCCGACTACAACTACGCCACCCTCAAGGCCAACGTCGACATGCTGCACCTCATCCAGCTGGGGCTCACCTTCTCGGGCCCCACGGGCGAGCTCCCTGCCCTCGGCGCCGGACGCCGCCGATGCGTCTGGCAGTTCAACTTCCGGGAGTTCGACGACGAGCGCGACATCTTCGCCACCGACTCCATCGAGCTGCTCCGCCACAGCGGCATCGACTTCCGCCGCAACGCGGAGCGCGGCGTCGACGCCCGCCGATTTGCGGAGCTGCTCATGTCCTCGGGCGTTGTGCTCAACGACGCCGTCTACTGGGTGACCTTCCACGCGGGATACGACTTCGGCTACCTGCTCAAAATCCTCACCTGTAACAGCCTCCCAGACACACAGGCTGGGTTCTTCAAGCTGATGAAGATATATTTCCCCACCGTCTATGACATCAAGCATCTCATGAAGTTCTGCAACAGCCTGCACGGCGGGCTGAACAAGCTCGCCGAGTTGCTCGATGTGGAGCGTGTTGGAGAGTCACATCAGGCCGGGTCCGATAGCCTGGTCACGTCTTGTGCCTTCTGGAAACTCAAGGATTCCTTCTTTGCTGGATCAACCGAGAAATATGCGGGCGTGCTGTATGGGCTCAACGCAGAGAATGGTGTCAGTGCACATTGATGGATGATGCTCCCTTCGAATAGCTCTGTGAATGGGTTGATTTAGGACAGAAAGAGGTGGCGAGTGAGCTAGCAGGCAAAATGATGCCAACTTTGTAGGTTTAGCTTGTCTCACTCAATTAGTCAATTCCATTTTGTTGGATGTAATTTGAACGTAGTGTTTTTCAGTTGTTTCCATTGAACTAGTGTTTTCTGCTTATCCTGTTAGCTTTCTCTTGCATATTACTTAAATAGAAAAGTATCACCTCTATATCTCCTGTTTGACCAATAACTTCAGTACAGTTCAATATGGCAAAAAGACTATTTTGTCATTGATATGTTTAAAACCTATACGTAGGTAATAGTACATCTAAGTTTTCAGAGACATACACTATATAACACTACAAGAGAAAATGCCACCATCCGTGTTCTGATGTTCACATGTATATTCCTCAAGTCTAATATTTTAATTACCCAGTCAATATGCAAGTAGTAACCACTGTCCTTCTGGAGAATGCCACCACATAATTTGCAATGAGAATAAGTGTTAATCTCCATTTAGATCTCAGTGATTATTATGCAAAGTATTTTCTGATGCTGTCAGTAAGATAGCATGACTTGGTACCCATAATAGCAATTTGTAGATATGTTCACTTGATTGAAAAATGTGTTGTTGATGGATTTTTTTTGGCTAAAGTGTTCTGTTATCTACTCACGAGTTCTCTAATATCTACTTCCTGCCTTGTGCTGGCCGATCAATTTCATGCGTGAGTTCCTGCATTTTTTTACTACGCTGTTATTGCTAAAATATTTCAAATTTGTTCATACTGTTATTTTTGTTTATTTGTAGCATGTACGGATTATGCACAGGAGTTAAAGTCCCAGTAATTTAATTCATCCTGGACATGTTTTTTCATGATGCGATGCTGATCAGAACAAGTATATCTGTCTTAAGATAATAAGCTATTGCTGTTGATGCTAATTACCTTAATCTCCTGTGAGACTTGGATTTGGTATCTACTCCAAACTACATTCAAGAGATATGCATTAGATTTATTTACTTTCTTTGCCAACAACCGACTAAGTAGGAGAGTTCTCATCGCAAGTTACATCCTTCGACACATTCTCCTGCTTTGAAACCTCTACTATTAGACTGTTGATTGCTTTGGTGCTAACACACTCTTCTCCTTACTGAGTTATCTTTGAATGTTGAAGTGTGTCTTTTGGAGGTAGACGGCAGGACTGGTGGCTTTGCATAATTGAGGGGTATAGTTGCCAGTGTGGCTGTTTGCATCCAGTCAAAGAAAAAATGGAGACAGTATCTACATTTAGCAATTACATCTCCATTTACCCTTTTACACCTATAATTCACTTACATGCTTACTTTTGCAGCTCTTCCTTATTGGTGCAGGTTCTAGCAGATGATCTCCTGGAAGAAAACTAGGCTTAGCTCAAATCAGTTCCATCCGAACTTTATATATTGTTAAGGTTAGATCATCTATCCTAATTCGCTTCAACTTGTTTTATCATTATGAGCATACTTGGTTTAATTTTTTCTGTGAAGGATCTTTACTTTGTTGGTTCATTAAGAGAGCTTTGTCGGTTCAGTAATACAGCTAGTCTAACTGAACTCTGTAAGGGGACCCTACAAAGTACAGACCGCCGAATCTTGACAAGGTTGATTAGCGAGAATTTTTGCAAAATTAATCTTCCATGTTCTTCATGATGGTGCCTGTGCACATTGATGATGATGCTCTCTTTGAATTATAACTCTGTGAACGGATTAATTTAGGACAGAAAGAGGTGACAACTGAGCTAGCGGGCGAAATGATTGACAAGTTAAGGCCTTCTTTGGTTCATAGGGTAGAAAAATCGTAGGAATAGGAAAGTCATAGGAAATGAGATGACATGTATCTCAAATCCTATGAGTAGGAATACGAAAGGAGGTGCCCTTTGATTCACATCATAGGATTTTTTCCATTGAGTCTAGGCTAATGTTTATTTTCCTATGAAGGCCTTCTTTGGTTCATAGGGTAGAAAAATCGTAGGAGTAGGAAAGTCATAGGAAATGAGATGACATGTATCTCAAATCCTATGAGTAGGAATAGGAAAGGAGGTGCCCTTTGATTCACATCATAGGATTTTTTCCATTGAGTCTAGGCTAATGTTTATTTTCCTATGAAATGTGGAGGATAGGAAGAATTCCTTCATAGGAATAGGATTCCATTCCTACAAACCAAAGGGCTCTAAAGGAATTTTTCCTATAGAAATCCTATCCTATGAAATTCCTACAAGATTCCTCTAAACCAAAGGAGACCGAAATATGGAGGATAGGAAGAATTCCTTCATAGGAATAGGATTCCATTCCTACAAACCAAAGGGCTCTAAAGGAATTTTTCCTATAGAAATCCTATCCTATGAAATTCCTACAAGATTCCTCTAAACCAAAGGAGACCTAAGTAGGTTGAGCTTGTCTCACTCAATTCCATTTTTTGGATGTAATTTGAATGTAGTATTTTTTTCAGTTATTCTTGTTGAACTAGAGTTTTCTACTTGTGGTGTTTAGCTCTCTCTGCACATTAATTAAATAGGAAAATATCGCCTTCATATCTCAGACAAGGACTCCTCTGTTTGAAAGATAACTTCAACACCTTTAGTCCAATTCAATGTGGCAAAAAGTGCCGATTTTTTGCTCTTTTGTCATCGATATGTTAAGAACCACTCTTGCTGCATCAGTAGACTGGGGTGAAAGTACATCTATCTAAGGTTTCAGAAACGTGCACTTTACAACATTACAAGAGAAAACTTCACCCTCCTTGTTCTGATTTTGAGGGAATGTTCTGATGTTAACGAGGATATTCCTCAAGGCCAATCTTTAATTTACCCAGCCAATATGAAAGTAAATATAGCACTGTCCTGAAGAACGCTATCACATAATTTGGAATGAGAATGAATGTATCTTATGATTCCAATCACACCATCTTTAGCTATTTATTATTTGGTTTCCATTGAGATCTCAGTTATTATTATGCAAAATGATTTCTAATATTTTCTACAAGATAACATGATTTGGTATCCGTAATAGTAGCTCATAAATATCACCACTTGATAGAAAATGTATTGTTTATGGATTATTTTTTGGCTAAACTGTTCTGTTACTCGGTAGTTCTAGTATCTATTTTCTCTCTGGTGCTGGCCAATCAATTTCATGTGGGAATTGCTGTAATTTTTTTTCCTACATGTGATTTCAGTTAGAGATATTTCTTTTTGATACTGCACACAATATTTCAAATTCATTCATACTGTTATAGTGTTATATAGTTCATATGTTCAAGTACAGATCATGCACAGAACTTGAAGTCCCAGCAATTTAATTTCATCCTGGACATGTTTTTTCATGATTCGGATCAGTATAAGTAGATCTGCCTTCTGCTATTTCTGCTGATGCTAATTACTCCCTTCATTTCTGTATACAAGGCCACTTCATATTTTTATGTCTAACTTTGACCATTAATTTCACCAACAAAAAGTGAGTTATGTGCCACAAAAAGTATTGTCATTGGATGCACATTTCAAAGAACTTTCCGATGATATATTGTTTATGACATATAACCCATATTTTGTTGACCAAAACTATAAGTCAAAGTTTGACACGAAAAACGAAGTGGCCTTGTATACAGAAATGGAGGGAGTAACTTACTCTCCTGCAACACTTGGATTTGGTATTTACTTATCCAAACTATATTCAAGAGATATGCATTGGGTTCATCACTTCATTTACATTTTTGTCAACAACTGAACAAGCAGGAGTTCTCATCACAAGCTGCATCCTTTGACACATTTTTCTGCTTTGAAACCTATATGACTGTTGCTGATTGCTTTGGTGCTAACAGCATCTTCTCATTTGGTTATAGTCCATTGCTTAAATGTGTCTTTTGGAGATAAAAAATGGTAGGATTGATGGCTTTACATAATTAAGAGGTGTAATTTGCCAGTGTTGTTGTTTGCATCCAGTAAAAAAAATGGAGACAGTTTCTTCTCTATTCTACATTTAGCAATTAAATCTCCATTTAAATGGAAGAAAGCTAGGTTTGGCTGGAATCATTTTGCATCCATGCTTTAAATATCGTGAAGGGTTAGACCATCTTTCCTAATTTGCTTCAACTTGTTATATTCATTGTGAGCATAGTTTGGTTTATTTTCTTTTCCCGAAGGGTCTTTACTTCGTCAGTTGATTAAGAGAGCTAGTCTAACAGAATTCTGTAAAGTGACCTTATCAGGTACAAATCACTAAAGCCTGATAAGTTTGGGCAGCAAGAGATTCACAATATAATCTTCCATGTTTTGCAGGTATGCCCAACACGTACTTGTCTAGCATGTCATTCTTGAAGCGGGTGCAGTTCTGGCGTTATACTTATTTTGCCAATCTGTGCATATTTTTTACTGAGGGAGGCTACATTGTGTTAGTGTATCAAAATGAACCCCTCCATGTCATCGTTATCACCAAGGTGCCAGCAGCAACCATCTCCAACAACGAGGTGATTGCTTTTTCAACTGTGTAATGCTTGTGAAGTAGCAATGTATGTAGTGTGGTTTTCTAAGGATGGCTGGAAGACATTTCTATTACTGATCTCTACATAGATATCTCTATCCAGCAAGCGGAAACATGTCTGGTTTAACTTTCTAGCCATCTTTTGCCAGTCATGATTGGATCGACAAAACATTTTCTAAGGATGACTGGAAGACATTTCTATTACTGATCTTTACATAGATTTCTCTATCCAGCAAGCGGAAACATGTCTGGTTTAACTTTCTAGCCGTCTTTTGCCAGTCATGATTGCATCGACAAAATATTGTCCAATTCCCATTCCATCCAACCTCCGATTCCCATTTCGTCCCTTTGCTGATTCCTGATGATGGCACGAGAGAGCGTGACCTATGGGTCAGTCGCACCAGATGATAATGACGGTTGCCGTAGCTAGTCCACCTGTTGCAGGTTGTGATCCTGGTGGTCCATCGGTAGTTCCTGGTGTCTTCTATGCCTATGCCTATCAAATTCGTATCCCTACTGCACAGAGACACAACAAATAATTCATAAAATGGAACTGCATAATTCCAAGCCTCCAAGGTAGACAAGTAAAATGAGAAATATACTAGTACTACTCATCCTTTCCTTGCGTCTTGCTCCTTATAAAGGCTTGGGTAGTAGGCAGTGACATGAAGTCTTTCATCATCCGGTAGGTCAATAGATAAGAATCCATCGCTTATGAGCTTGGTCCTCTGGTAGGTTAGGGCTACAACAGCTTTATCATTCCCTCAAACAAGATGAATTTGCTCATGTCGTTGTTTGCGTTTAATCAAAGAAAATTGAAGGGGACAACATCTTCTCAATTGTACATTTAGCCCTTTTCACATGACTCATTTACATGCTCTGGGCTTTTGGCACATGATCTATTGCGTGAAAGAATTAAGCTTAGCTTAATCAGTTTGCTTTTAAGCTTTAGGTATCAATAAAGGACAGACCCAGTGCATAGAAGCTCCCACACAAGGTGGGGTCTGGGGAGGGATTAAGCTTTAGATATCAATATTAGACCATTTTTCCTAATACACTTCCACTCGTTGTATTAATTGTGAGCATAGTTGGTTTAATTTTTTAATAGGTTTGTCCTTTGTCAGTTTATAAACGAGCTAGTATAATAGAAGTCTGTAAAGAGAGCTTACAAAGTTCATAAGTATATATGTCCTGAGCTATTGCTTCTGATGCTAATAAACTTAATAACTGAATAAGTAGGAGAGTTTTCTCACTGCAATTTACATCCTTTGCTGCGAAATCTAAACAGGTTCAGCGCAATGTTATTGCTTCTGCATCCTACTAGTCATTTTGATTTGCAACCTAGTAGAATATTAGACGGTTGATTGCTTTGGTACTTACAGGCTCTTATTATGGCCGGGTTATGGCCAGTTGCTTTAATGTATCTTTTGGAGATAAAATGACAGATCATTCAGCACTGATGGCTTTGCATAATTAAAGGTAATGGAGGGCTGTAATTTGCCTGCGTTGTTGCGTTCATTCAAAGAAAAATGTGAGGTAGTATATTCTCGATTCTTCATTAAGCCCCTTCCCTTATTCATTTACATGTTCTAGCAGACATGACAATCTCATGGAGAGAACTAGGCTTAGCTCACATCAGTTTGCATCCAAGCTTTAGATATATCAAGGTTAGACCATCTTTCTGTTCCATTCAACTTGATATGAGCATAGTTGCTTTAATTTTTGAATCGTCTGTCCTTTTTTATTTGTTTATTAAGAGAGCTAGGCTGATAGAAGTATGTAAAGAAAGCTTAGAAAGAACAGATCAATGAAGCCAGAAACTTTACAAAATAATCATCCATGTTTATGCAGGCTTGCTTGGCACTGTACTTGTCTAGCGGGTCATTCTCAATAAAAAAAGTGGGTGCAACTTTGGTGCTCTACTCATCTTGCCAAGTTGTGCGCATGATTTCACTTACAATGCAGTTTCATTGGTTCAACAGGACCATCATTGCATTACTCTGACCGTGGCAATGCTCATCGCCAGCAGTAAGGCCTACCATCTGTAGCGACAGCTTGGTTTTCAACATGTGTAACACTTGTGCAGTTGTAAGATGTGTAGTGTGAATGCTAAGGATGACGTTTCTGCGACTGATATTTATGTAAGATGTGCGAAATCTCTAATCCTTGCATAGTATTGTATCAGAAATTATGATTTGGCAAAGTTCAGCAATCCACAGTTGCTAGCACCATTTTCTGTCGATTGTGGGTCGAAGGACCGTTCAAAGCCATTTATTTTGAGTGGAATTCCAAGCCATTGTGATGATCAGCCTTTTGTCAGGTTAGATGCATCCTTCTGACATTGTCGTCCTCGGCATCAGTGCTGTGAATCTGTCTCCTCTGATTCACGTTCCATACTAGGAACAAAGAGTAATACCCGATTGATGCTTCCTAGATGGCACGAGAGCATGGCATATGAGATTGTGAGAGCCCTGCAGCCAGAAAGCAAATACCACATCTATGCTATGAGAGCATCCTGGCCAAGAAAGAAAATCCCGCCTCGATGCTTTCTAAAGATGGCATGAGAGCGTAGGCATATGAGACAAGCAGAGCAGTAGAGATTGAGGGAGAGTAGCTAATGTGGTGGAGTAAGAATGAGAGGCACGGCGCCTAGCTGAGCAGGAGCGTGCATGTTGTGATTCCACTAATGCATAGATAATTCCTAATGCCTTCCGTGCCCATTCCTAATCATATACCTAGTGTGTAGAGACTCAAAATTACCATATGGCCATTAGAATACTTAGGGATGCGAAGTAAAAATGAGAAATAGACTACTCTTTTTCTTAGAGATGCTCGGCTTCTTATGGAAGACTTGGTGCTAGACAGTGACATGTAGTCATTACTCCTTCGGTAGGTCAATAGCTAATAATTCCTTGATTATGTTCTTGCTCCTTGGGTAGGTCAGCGGATATGAAACCTGTATCAATTCTTTAACCTAACAATGAATTTACTTTGAAATTTTTTACTTGAAAAGGAAGGTTTGTATTGCTCTTTTTACCTTTTAGCAAGATCAAAATGATCCACCTAGTCAACATAGTTCATTGTTAAAAAGTTCACAAAAATAAATACAAATGGCTGTCATTTCGTCCCCAAAGAAAAAAGAAAATGTCCTAAGTAGAGCCAACATCCTCTAGTTTCATCTATTCCAGAGAAATTGAAGATGAATAACTATAGCAGCTGGAGACAAGAAGTCTTAAAGACAGAAAATATATCTCATACATCACCGAGGCTATAAGAGCCACGCCACATCATCCGACTCTTCCAAAAGTATGAAGACCTGCGAAATTCTTAGATTTGTCTCTTTACTAGCCACAATGGAGATCTGCCACAATAACATAGCCGTAATTTTTGCTACTACTCATAACAAAGGCAGACATTCACCGTGCTTGAAACCTTATCTAAAGAGCAATGCACTATTGCCAGTCTAATTTGCAGTTCTAATTTTGTCTTTAGGTTGTGAGCTGAATTGTTGCTTAATATCACCTTCGAAGCTTTGTCAGGGACCCTTCTGTTTGAATGCTAACATTAGCACTGGGTCAATGTTGTATCGTCACGGCAAAAAGTTTTTTTTTGCTCTTTTGTCATCGGTATGCTTAGAACGTATATGTGATTTTTCCCCATACGTTCCAAAATTTGGACAGGGTTCCACTATCATAGAGATAACGAGACAACAAACAAAAAAAAGCGTCCAAAGCGCAACAAAAGAAAAACGAGGAACATAACCTATATGTGATGGCACCTAAGCATCGAGAATTGAACACTGTAACAATAAAGGAGAATGAACCTCCTAAAAGCTGCTCTTTTTTACTTAGGTTGTCAATAAAAGAGTAGCTGACGCAGTAGAGTAGGAGGGAGAGACATGCCGACTAGTTGTAGAAAAGTTTGAGGGGTAGTGGCTCATATCATGGAGTAGGAGGGAGAGGCACGATGGCTGGCTTACCCCAAGAGTGCATATTGTGATTCCACTGATTCATCGACAATTCCTAGTGCCTTCCATGCTGATTCCTAGCCATATACCTAGTGTGTAGAGGCACAAAAGAGTCGTATATAGTCATTAGAAGACTTAGGGATGCCTTTCTAGATATTTCAAAGATGGAGAAGTAAAATGAGAAGTAAGTTATTCCTCTTTTGCTTAGGAACGTCCTTAGACTTTGGTGCTAGACAATGATTGTAGTCCTTAGTCCTTCGGTAGGTCAATAGCTAATAATTCCTTGATCATGTGCTTGGTCCTTGGGAAGGTTAGTGGAAATGAAATCTTTATCAATTCTTTTACCAAACAATGAATTATGTTTGCTTTTTTCCTTGAAAAGGAAGGAATATTTGTATCGCTCTTTTGACTTTGTAGCAAGATGTAGGATTGAAAGTAGGCCTAGAAGGGGGGGGGGGGGGGGGGTGATTAGACTACTTGACCAAATAAAAATCTAGCCTTTTCCCAATTTTAAATCTTGGCAGATTTTAGCAACTTAGCACAAGTCAAGCAATCAACCTACACATGCAATTCTAAGAGTGTAGCAGCGAAAAGTAAAACATTGCATATGAAGGTAAAGGGAAGGGTTTGGAGAAGGCAAACGTAATGTAGACATAGAGATTTTTGGCGTGGTTCCGATAGGTGGTGCTATCATACATCCACATTGGTGGAGACTTCAACCCACGAAGGGTAACAGCTGCGCGAGTCCACAGAGGGCTCCACCCACGAAGGGTCCACAAAGAAGCAACCTTGTCTGTCCCACCATGGCCATCGCCCACGAAGGACTTGCCTCACTCGGGTAGATCTTCACGAAGTAGGCGATCTCCTTTCCCTTACAAACTCCTTGGTTCAACTCCACAATCTTGTCGGAGGCTCCCCAGTGACACATAACCAATCTAGGAGACACCACTCTTCAAAAGGTAATAGATGGTGTGTTGATAATGAACTCCTTGCTCTTGTGCTTCAAATGACAGTCTCCCCATCACTCAACTCTCTCTCACAGATTTGGCTATGGTGGAAAGATGATTTGAGTGGAAAGCAACTTGGGGAAGGCTAGAGATCAAGATTCTTGTGGTTGGATTGGAATGTCTTGATCTCAACACATGAGTAGGTGGTTCTCTCTCTCAGAAAATGAGTAGTGGAAGTGTAGGCAAGTTTTGATGGCTCCCTCTTGAATAGAGAAGGGGTGGAGGGGTATATATAGCCTCCACACAAAATCTAACCTTTAGACACATTTGACCCAACTCGGTCAGACCGAATAGGAGAACTCGGTGAGACCGATTCAGTTCAAAATGTGAACGTTAGGAATCTCGGTGGGACCGACATGATCAACTCGGTGGGACCGATGTGCTAGGGTTAGAGCAAAACCTTGTCCTAGTGTGACCGATTGCATGAACTCGGTGAGACCGATTTCAGCAACGAGCAAACAGAGTGTTGGTCAGGCAAACTCAGTGGGACTGATCGCTCATTTCGGTAAGACCAAAACGTTACGAAGGGAAACAAAGAGTTTGCATTGCCATCTCGGTGAGACTGAGATCCTGATCGGTGATACCGAATTTACTAGGGTTTCCGGCAGTGGCTATGTCAAAAGAACTCGGTGGCGCTGGATAGATCAAATCGGTGGGGCCGAGTTTGACTTTAGGTTTTTGACATATTTGGAAATGAGAAAGTGGTTGGGGGCTTTGGAGCATATCACTACGCACTTTTGAGCAAGTAGACCATTAAGCAACACCTCATCCCCTTTTAATAGTATTGGATTTTCCTATGGATTCAATGTGATCTTGGATCACTAAAATAAAAATGAAGAGTCTTGAGCTTTTGCCAATCTTTATCCTTAGCATCTTGAGGGGTCCACATCTCTAATCCATGCCATGCCAATCATTGAACTTTCTGAAATATTTAACTTGAATGGATATTAGATCAATGAGCTATATGTTGTTATGAATTACCAAAACCATCTGGGGATTAGTTGCACTTTCACAAGATCAAGACATCCACGTCGCAAACATAGTTCACCGTTACAAAGTTCATGAAAATAAACACCAATGGATGCCATTCCATCCCCATAGAGAAGAAAAATGAGCTAAGTAGAGCCAACATTCTATAGTTTCATCGAACACTAGAGATATTGAAGGTCAATAACTATAGTACCCAAAGACAAGTCTTAAAAGAGAGAAAAAATATCTCATACATTACCGATGCATAAGAGCCACCTAATACAGCTCTTCCAAAAGTATGAAGCCTACAAAATTCTCATATTCGTCTCTTTTACTAGCCACCATGGAGATCTGCTACAATATCATAACCATCACCTGTGTTAAGAAATAATCATTTCTCGTAACCAAGGCAGAAATTCACTTTGCTCAAAACCGCAACTGTTAAGCAATGAACTCTTATTGGTATAACTTACAATGCTAATTTATTTATCCTAGTGAGCTGAATTTTTGTTTAATATCACCTTCGAAGCTTTGACAAAGACCCTTATATTTGGACGCTATCAGTAGACTTGGAGCCCAGTTCAATGTTCTATCGTCAAGGCAAAAAGGTGTTTTATTTTTTGTTCTTTTGTCATCAATATGTTTAGAATCTATATGTGACGGCACCTAAGCACTGAACATTGTACACTATAACAATGAAAGAGAGAGCACCTCTAGAAGGTTTCTCTTTTACTTACGCTATCAATATAAAGGAAATGTGGCACTGGTCTTCTCTAGAGGATGCATGACATTATGTAATTGGCAATGAGAAAAATTGTATCATTTCTCTCTTTGATAATAGGGATTGTCATACCCTTTGCTAACCAGGATTATGGTTCCAATCTCTGTTCATATATTAGGAAATGCAATGTGCTTTCTGATGTTGTTGTTGAGCTAACATGAATTTTGGAATCCATAATATTAGATCATTGATTGCTTCGGTGTTAATGGGCTCTTCTCCTCATTTGGTTATGACCAGCTTCTTAAATATGTCTTCTGTAGATATAAATGGTAGGACTGATGGCTTTGCATAATCAAGAAGGTTATTGAGCGATGTAATTTACCAGTGCCGTTGTTTGGATCCAGTCAAAAAATTGAGACAATATGCTCTTCGTTCTTCATTTAGCAATTAAATCTTCAATTATCAGACCCTTTTGACCTCATTCACTTACATGCTTACTTTGCAGCTGCCCCTTATTGGTACAAGTTTAGGAGATGATCTCCTAGACTCCTCGAAGAAAAACTAGGCTAAGGTCTAATCAGTTTGCACCCAAAGCCTTAAAATTGTGAAGGTTGGACCTTCTTTCCTAATCCGCTTCAACTAGTTATATTCATTGTGAGCATAGATTTATTTTGCGAGAGAAACTTTCAATCTATTCATCATCTATCAGGGGAGCATAGAGAAATTGAAGTAAAATAATAGTAACCTGGTTCGTGGACCACCTAGAGACCATAGCAAGCACTGGAGCAAGACGAAGACATGCCATCATCATCGTCCTTCCCTCGATGGAGGCGGGTCACTCTGTGCGTTCGGTTTATTCGGTTTACATGGTTCGATTTATACGGTTTTTCGATTTGTACTGTATTAATACTTCGGTAAATATGGTATAAAATTAAAATACGGTTCGTTTTCGGTATATACCAAATTATTTCGGTATGGTTTCGGTATATACCATAAAAACCAAACCTAACGCGAATTTGAAAATGACGTAATAATAACTTACAAATTTATGACTCAAAACACATACTATTTTACACAAATAGTATATAACTATATATATAATTGTATATGCTTGCATTGATTCATCTGTTGATGGTTATGGACGTGTTTAGCATTTTAAAAAGAGAAAAATAACTATGCCGCAAGAAAAAATTACGTGCTTAGTAGTGAATTTGACTCATGTACAAGAAAAATGACAACTTGTATGATTGTTTATCTCAAGAAATATAAATTTAGTTTTTGCTTCGGTTTATTCGGTTAACCGTTCGGTTTTCCGTATATACCATATAAACCAAAGTTCAAAACGGTATGAAAAGTTCATACCACACCGAAACCAGAAACCATAAAAACCATAAAATCGGTTCGGTTTGGTTTATTTTCGGTATGGTTTTTCGGTTCGGTTTTTAAATGCACAGAGTGAGAGGCGGGCAAACCTTTATAGTAGACAATCATGAAGTCGTTGTGCTAAGGCTCCATAGGACTAGCGTACCAGAACGTACAACAACCGTCGCCACTGAATAGAAGAGTAGACCAAAAGGATCAAACTCGTAGACACACGATCGAAGAATGGGTCCAAATAGATCCATTCAAGGCCAGCACCAACCGAATCACGAGAGATCGAAGAGGAGACACACACCTCCACACGCCCTTTGGCGACACTAGACACACCATCGGGCTAGGGATCAGACATGAGAGACACAATTCCTATTAGGGGACATCGTTGCCGCCATACCACCCCAACCGAGACGACGAGCCAAAGTAGAATGAGAGCGAGGTCCCTTCTGCTGGCGGGGTGCCGGCATCCTCCGCACCCCATGGCCCAAACGCCATTAGAGGCAGGGCGGACCGGCTGCGGCGCAGATGGGAGGAGGGGATATCTGGTGCACTGGAGCTTGTGGTGCTACCGGTGCACCGAGCTCACATTGTATTTTTAAAATGTTCAAAAAATTCTGGAAAAAATTAGCACACTCACACAACATCAATGTAAGTTGTCACAAAATTTGAAGTCAAAATTCAAAACCTAACTTGAAAAACAAAAATGATAAATTCAACACTGAATAGTGCATAACATAGCTTGGGCTTTAGATTTGGCCCATTATCACATTGAAGTCAAATTTGTCATTTTTGTATCCCAAAAAATATTTCAAATTTTTATACGAAATTTTATGACATCATACGTTGATGTTGCGTCAACGTGCTAGATTTTTTTTCAGATTTTTTAAAACATTTTATAGCATCCGGTGCACCCGTAGCACCACAAGTGCGGGTGCACTAGATACATTCCCGAGGTGGGGACCCTAGTGGCTAGGAGTTGCTTCTTGGGGAGGAAAACTAATCGTGTCTTCATGCAAGCATAGTTAATTTTCTTACCGAAGGATCTTTACTTTGTCGGTTGATTAAGAGAGCTAGTTGAACCAAACTCGGTAAATTGGGCCTTATAAAGTACTCCCTCTGTAAATTAATATAAAAACATTTAGATCATTATTTTAATAATCTAAACACTCTTATATTAATTTATGGAGGAAGTACATATCACTGAAGCTTGACAAGTTTGGTAGTCAGAATTTTGCAAGATACAATTTTCCCTGTTTTGCAGGTATGCGTGGCACAATACTTGTCTAACATGCCATTCATGAGGCGGGCATGTGTACTCCTCGCATCCTAGTCATCTTGTCGTGTTCTGCATGCTTTTTTTTTTTACTGAAAGAGGATGTATTCTGCGTCAATGGATGAACATGACTCATTGCGTATTCGTCTCCGTTGCCAAGATACCAGCAACATTGGCTTGCAGCAACAAGGCCATCACTTTTTCAACTGTGCATGTTTGTAAAGTTATAAAACGGACTAATATTGGTATGATGAAATCGCTATGCCGAGAGGACGGGGCGTCAACCCGTTGGCTGGGCAATTGAGGTTGCTATCAGTCCACCCGAGTTTGAGTCCTGGCACGGACGCGCGGTGCTCACGGAGTTTCTCCTATAAAGAAAAGCCAACGAGGGTTAGCCCTTAGGTTGATCTTATTTTTTTTTAAATCGCTATGTGGACAAACCGGTAAAGAAAGCTGACAAATATAAAGGCTCCCCAGCCAATACCATGATTTTTTTCGAACCGGATTTTCCCCTTTCCATTACTTTCATAATGGAAATACATTGTCTCAGGAACTAAAACTATCAGGACTAGGGAAAGAGGAAAAGCGAGTTCAGAGCAACAACAAGAAACCCACTATCTGCGCCCGTCATCAGGAACGACAGATCATGGGGCAAAAACTTGAATGTCACCCAAAGCCGCACTGCGAGCACCTAAACAAGTACCGCACATATTACATACGCCATCATCAGGCCCAGGCCACAGCACCAACAGTTTTCAAAAGAAAAAGACTCCCAACATGAACCTAGAGCACTCAGATAGAAGACGATAAGCAAAAAACTTCTGTTGTCATCCAGCAGGATCTTCAAGGGCGTCGACTTTTCCTGGCAGCACAAGAACATGATGAGCGAGACCTGCAACATCTTCCTTTATCTCAGTTCCCATCGCGCCCATCCATGGTTGGAGCCGGAGGACCACATAGCAGCATCATCTGCCATCATAGACCTATCTTGCCTTATTTTGCCAATCTTAGGTCTTCTTTAGTTTATAGGATAGGAATATTGTAAGAATAGAAACTTCATAGAAAGTGAGATGACATGCACTTCAATTCTTATAAAGAAAAAGATATCATTTGATGCATAGGAATTTTTTCATTGAGTCTAGGTTAATATTTTTTTCCTTTAAAATGTAAAGAATTGGCCTTTTCCTACATAAGAATAGGAATTCATTCCTATAAACCAAAGGACTCCATAAAATTTTTTCCTATAAAATTCCTACAAAACAAAAGAGGCCTAACTACGAATAGCAAATCTGCCACCATCCCAATTCCACCCAGGTCTCCGACCCCCATTTCCTCCCAGCCAAACATGCAAATAATATATATACTAAATCTGGCCAGGTTTCTTTTACCTTGTTTTTTTAACCTTTTTCTATCAGTGAAAACCCGGCCAATCAGATCGTCCCACGTTATTTACTAGGGGATATGGTTGGGTACATTTAGGGTGTACCTAGCAGGTTCGCATTAGATTTTGGGTTGGGGCAGTCCATGATTGGTGCGCTGCATGTCGGCACCGCATGTGCGCTGCACCTTGATTTGCCTACGTTGTTTCTGGCCGTTTCTTGCTTGGCTGTGTTTGACCACCGCTTGGCTGTTCGTTTTTTATATTCTTTTGTAGACACATGGGTGTGCATGCCTTTGACGGTGTTTTTGTCCAGGCTAACGTGTGCTTTTATATTTAGCTTGCTGTCATACTGGGTGGCTGCCACGTATGTGCCTGATTAAGATTTGGGTTTGTTGATCGCCACGTGCGTGTGTGGTGCGATTAGGATTGGCCGCCGCTTGCATCGCGCGTTCTAGGCATTTGTTGGTAGATCGTTCTTAGGCCGACCTCTCCACCGCAGTATGGGCCTATAAATGGGGCTCGCCTTCCCCATTGCTCATCATCACCTCGCGCTCACCCCTGCATCGTTGTGTCCGTTCCTCCAATTTTGCTCCGCCCATGCCATGCCTGTTCCTCGCCGGAGGCCACTAGACAAGCTCTGCCCCATCACTTGCGCGAGAGGAAGCCACGGCGGCGCGCCGCCGGCTGCCACGCTGTTGACTCCGGCGGTGGCTGCGGCACTCGCGATGGCATGCTCAGCTTCCTTGTCGGCGGCGAGGAGGCCATCCTCGCATGCCTCGGGCTGCTCTTTGCCCACCTTGGTCGACTTCTACACGGCCGGTCAGGAGCGGCGAGCAGCAAAATCGCGAGGACAGTTGGATCAACGCGCAGCTCTGGCACTCCTGCTTGAAGATGTGTGACGCTGACGCCTCGGCGTCTGCAAGGTGGAGCCCAGGCTGGAGGCCGCGTGTTCTGCCCTTGCGCGATGGCTGCGACCTATGCGCTGGTGATTGGTGACGAGGAAGAAGAGGGTGGAGGGCATGCCCTCGAAGAACCTGATGGCAAATCACCGCCGTCGCAAGCTACCTTGATCATCAAGGTAAAGAGACCAAATGTCAATCGAAAGAATAGGGGTGGAATCCTGGGAATAAATCTGCATGTGTGTTCTTGGTTTTGGGCATCTAGATGGATAGAACGTCTAGCCTAGGGACACGATCGACTACATGAAAGAGCTAGATGATAGCGAGGAACACTCCTAAGGTGACCAATCTAGGCCACCCAGTGTCGTCACGGGAGAGCCGCGTCATTGCTGCTGTAGCTTGAAAAAATGGTGAGAACAGGGGACTAGCCAAGGAATGTTGGCTGATGGTTGCAGAGTTGCAGTTCGAGGTGGAGCGCAAGCAAGGGCCGTGGCGATACCCAGAAAGTCCTTTTTACCGGAGCCGGTATCTACCGGCAAAACATCCGCCGTCGGTCTGCTTTCGTGTAATAAGAGGTCCTCATCAATTGTATAGTACTGTATTCGTTCAGACCCTTCTGTATATTGACATTAAAACATCACTATCAGCTGGCCCACCACTGCCAGGTGGATGCACATTTAAGACAGATTCTCTCTTCCATCTCTCCTAAAAAATGCACACACTTCAATTTTTCTATGATATTTTAGACCATTCATATCTTTTAAATCATAATTTCGTTTTTGAATTCTTTTATATATTTGAACTCTTGGCGTCAAGACCTTTAGAACGGGATAAATCTTGAATACATTCAAACATGTTTAAATTTGAACGTTTCAAATAAGTGAAATCAGTTTTCTGAAATATATTTGAATGAGTGAAATATGTTTATTGAAATGATTGAAATCAATTTTTATATGAGTAAAATATCAGTTCTGCAAGCGCACAATGAAATTAATTTGTAATATATCTTTTGTAATGAGTGAAAAAGATTTTTCAAAACGAGTGAAATACAATATTTCAATTGAATGAGTGTAATGTATTTTCTGAAATGAGCGAAATGTTTTTTTAGTGAAATAAGTTTACTGAAACTGAAAAATCAAATTTGTGAGGATGAGTAAACAAATATTCAAAAGAAACCTATTTCAAAAGAAATAGCATGAACAAAACATATTTCATAAGAAATATGTGAAATAAACCTATTTTATAAAATGTGGTAAAATATATTTATTGAAATGATTGAAATCAATATTTATATCAGTGAAATATGAGTTTCGCAAGCGCGCACTGAAATTAGTTTTGAAATATATCTTTTGTAATGAGTGGACAAGGTTTTTTGAAACAAGTGAAACATAGTTTTTTCAATGGAGTGAGTGTAATCTATCTTTTGAGTGTAATGTGTTTTCTGAAACTAGTGAAATGAGTGAAATCTATCTTTTGTATCAAGTGAAATTACTTTTTTGAAACAAGTGAAATATGGTATTTCCATTTGAGTGAGTGCAATGTGTTTTTCTTTGTAATGAGTTAAATTATCTTTTGAAAATTAGCTTTTGAAAATTATTGTAACATGTTTTTCTTTCAATAGAAACAACTAAAATCAGTTGTATCAAATGAGTGAAATCATTTGTTTGATGAAATCAGTTTTTTGAAATTTGTGAAATAAATTTTGGAATGAGTGAAATCCATCATCTTGAATAGGCCTAAATCCATCTTTTGAAAGTGAGTGAAATATGTTTTTTCAAATGAATGAATTAGCAAAACTGTCAAAAACACTTTTATGAAATAACGTAACAGTCTTATGTTTTGTGAAAGTGATTTCAAAGATTATTGAAATATATGAAATAAAAAGGTAGTCCAAATATATCCAAAATTGATCTTTATCCGAAGATCTTGTCACCATGAATTCAAATATATAAAAAGTTTCAAAAATGGACATTTGGCTTAAAGCATGTCAATCATTAAAAAAACGAAGATGAAATAAAATGCATGTCATTATGTGGGGAGAAACAATGCATGCATGTGCAGTCACTCTCTCTCTCTCTTCTCTGGCAAAAAGCTGACATGCAGGATGTATTCTCGAGTATTGTTGTTGGACAGAATTCCCTTGTTTATACCTAACCAGCTGCACCAATCTTGATGAATTTAACGAACGATGGATTCTCCACCGGTACATACCGGTTCCGGTAAAAAAACTTAGTCGATACCGTGGCGATACCCGGGTGGAGATCTACAGTGCCGCCAAGCTGGGCCTGCTGCTATCGACGGTGAGCACGTCGATCGTTTGCCTGCTTTCTTGACCCTCTCTTTACAGATAGCTAATTATTTCTTCTGCTGCATTAGGAACACACCGGGTACGGCGTTAGCTCACTCACCTCCCTATCTAGCCCTAACTCTGCAAAACAAACCAGGTTCAATCAATCGATCCAAGAGACATACGTGGGAGTTTATGATACATGCCTTGCATAGGTAAATAGCCCATGTCGATGAGGAGAGGATAGGCATGTACGGACTCCGTACATGCCTATCCTCTAATATTTTTTTTTCCTTTTCATTCAATATTTTTTGGCTACCAATCTGATCTCAGTCGGGTGCGGCGCGTTTAGTTCGCTCAGGAGGGCACGCTGGATCTGTGTCCATTGCAGTTTTCCACTAATTTGGTTCCTGATCAATTTTATCGGTTTGTCGGGCGGCGGATCGTTTCTATCAGCTGCTTGCATGATGTGTAGGACTCGACGCGTGATGTGACTACCTGCATGCATCAATTGTTTCCCATATCTTCTTGACAGGCGTTTAATGTAGGCGGTTGCGCCTTTTTCGAATCTTCTTTTGTGTGTCATTGTTGTGCCGCTTTGATTCCTATTTTTTGGTGGCCCGCTTTGGTGACCATTTAATTGGTGCCTTTATTGTGGGTCTATACATATGGAGATTTAGTATTGGGTTGTTTCACTGATGCGTTTGATTCCTGCTTCATGGTGATCCCCGCGGTTCTCGCCGTCTTGGGTCCTTCTTGTGGCATCCGTGTTGGTGTTGTTGGTCATGCCCATGGTTGGCGAGCTGCTGCTGATGGTTGGAATCCGGATGGTCGTGCCTGTAGTTCTTCTAACCATGGCTGAGTTGCTGCTGATGGTTGGAACACCGCCGCCTTGTGAGGATGCGGACGGCTTTGACGACGTCCACACCGTGTTCGTGCAGGGGCATCACCGCCTCCGTGTGGAGTGACCTCATGAAGGGTGTCCTCTAATGCGACTGATTTTATTGCCGGTGAGGAGAAAGAGCATGCACCCATGGTTTTTAACCGTGTCCTGCAGCCGGTGGAACTCAGAATCCTGCGATAGGCCACCCACACGATGGAAGAGATCCACGCGTACCAGAAATAACTGGAAGAAGGTTGGTACCAGCCGGTGTAGATGCATATATATGTCTTATCATTTGTTCGATCAAGTAGCATGCATGCATGTCGGAATAGTAGGGCACTTGACAATGTTTCTTGATCTTAATATGAACACTCTTTGCCTGTGATTTGTGACTTGTAAGTATGATGTATGTAGTACATCCGGGTACTCTAAAGAAGGTAACTTCCGACACTATGATTAGTTAGTTCTCAAAGTCACACATACTTGTTTCGTAAAATAGATGGTTCGTCACTATGTTTTGGTAATATATTTGTTTTAACTAATGGTGTATGGCTTTTCTTCAAAACTGTTCCAGTACATACATAAGGAAACTGGGTGCAAGCAGAATTTGCGTTGCATGTTTCTTTTTGTTTTGTGATGACATTTTCCAAGTTTTTTTGGATGACATTTCAACAAGGGTCTCTATTTATATATTTATGTGCTATTCAACTAAAATTTGATTCAACATGCACCTCTTGGCTCTCAAATTAAGGCATGTATCTTTTTTTTGTTCTCTCCAAAATCAGTGGAAAAAGAGAAGAGCTTAGGATGTTCATGATTCTATAACGACGTATATACTGGGTTGCAACCTCGATGACGCTTTTCTCCTCGACGGCATGTGTACGTTCTTGTGTGGGCTGCTAGGTCGCCCTGCCTTGTGTTTTGTGGACGTGTTGTGACAGTTTTCGTTCGTCTTTCCGTTAATTAACCGAGCAACTCTTTTCGACCTTTTTCACGGGCCCTAAGGGGCCGCATTTAAAAAAAAGATAATGCTACTCTCCATTTTGAATGGATAGAAGTTTTTGCTAGGTACATTATGCCAACTTTTCCGGTGGTTGAGGGCCCTAAAAGACATGTCACTATTAAGGCATGACAACCTGAAAAACTCTTGGATAACACAACAACTAACATAAACGACCAACCAATTAGCCAAATAATCAACACAAGGCTCTTCCTATCACACATACAGAACTTCTATGTAGCGTCTAGATAATGTGTGTTTCTTTATGAAAGATTTTAACATCCATACAAATATGATGTTTATACATACACCACGACATAAAAAAAGTGAACAAATAACAACCAAGTAATTAGTCATAATATCACTATGGACAAAATTTCTCACATAACATATCAACAGGCGCAGCGTGCCACCCCGCGGGCATGGCTATATAGAGTGGACTGCACACAATTTTAATATGTAGCTTTTATTACAAGTGTATAAACGTGTCATTTTGTTTGTCAACATGTGCATCATGCATGGTTGTAATAAATGTACTTCCTTCCATCTTGAGCTCTTATATCATGTTTCTGTGTACATAGCAATGTGTATTTTTTTCATGTAATAGCATATAACACACATAAAGCCACCACATATTTTTTTAAGTTTATTATAATTGTTCATGATTCTATAACGACGTATATACGGGCGCGGCGTGCCGCCACGCGGGTTATGCTAGTATCTCTATGCTGCATGCTCAAGACGCACGGTAGCATGGCTAGTGGTCCAGCTAGAGAACAAGGGATAGCAGTCAACACAGTCACCGACTGTATGTTGTGGTTCCAGTGATCCATCAGTAGGTGTTGGACTTCGTCCATGGATCGATCACACTAAAGGCATCTCCAGCCGTTGGCGTCCAGGAGAGGCAAAAAAATCGTCCTCTGGGGGCGCGCCGGCGCTTAATCGCGCACTGGGGGCGTGATGCCCCCAGTCGCGGCGCTCACGTTTAAAAAAAAAAATTCAAATACGGCGCAAACACGATTGAAATTTGACGCAAACATCGGCGAGTTCGTTCAAACTTAAACGTATTTTACAAAAGAAGAAAAAAACTTTCGCGGGCTACCCCCGCCGTCTCCCTCGCCGCCCGCCTCGCCGCCTACATGCCGAGGAGGCGGTAGAACCGCGTCACGCCCCACCACCGGCGCCGGCCATTGGAGTTGAGCCTGCCGGAGGGCACGACGCCGTTGGTGGCCTCGAGCTGCTCGGCGTGACGGCGGCGAAAGTACGGCTCCCAGAGAAGGCTGTCGGGGACGTACCGTGACCCCTCCCTTGCCGCCCGCGGCAGGGACGCGCGGATGTGTGTGATCTCCGCACGCCGCGCCGCCCCGGTGGGTGGTGGTGGCACCGGCACGCCGCCGGCGCTGATCCTCCACGCGCCGGGCACCCGCATGTCCGGTGGGACCGGGTACCCGGCCTCGTAAAGGAGGCGAGCCTCGTCTTCGTGGAGATGGCGACGGCCGAACCTGTTCGTCGTCGCGTCGTCACCAGGAAAGCGCTCGGCCATGGGTGGAGACGGCGAAAAAGAGGAGAGGAAGGAACGACGACGGCGAGAAAGAGGAGAGGGAGGGACGGCGGCGAGAGAGTGTGATCGCCGAGCACGCTGGTGCGCGTCTTATATAGGCCGAGACGCCGCCCGTACGCGTGGCCGCCGTGTGTACGCGTGGCGGGCGAGGGAGGGCGAGGGACGCGCGTCGTCCGGCCTTCACTGCGCCGCCCGTGAGGCATCAATGGCGCAGGCTGACCGGCGCGGCAGCGCGGCAGCTTTGGCATTGATTCGCCGCGGGAAACGAGGTGATGAGGACGACGAAGGGGCGAGAAGAGAGCCGTGTCGCTGACGCGGCGGGCCCGCGGCTTTTTCGCGCCAAAAAAGTTCGCCCGGCGCCCCCGAGCGCCCCCCAGCGCGCCGGGTTCGGCCTGGGTCTGCCGGCGCTGTTTTCGGCCCAGGCCGGTGAAAATCGGGCTCCTGGGGACGCGACTGGGCCAATTTTTCGGCACCGGTGCAAAAAAAAAACGTTTGGAGAGGCCTTCCTAAAATGCGGCTGAAGATGCCCTAAAATAGACGAACAAACAGACACATGTCCTGCCTTCTTCTTCTTCTTTTTATTTCCTTTCCAGATTTTCTCCACGATAGAATATTGCACAGCCTTCCGTGTGGCTGCATGCACAGGGGCCGTTGCAATCTGTTGGAGGCAGCCGCGTCGTGCGTGCGGCCGGAGCGTGCGGATCAAGCGGCAGAGTGTGGTGTGCATGCATGTGCTATTATCTCTTTCTCAATTTACAAGACGTGTGTGTGCTTTTAGGTTGTTAATTTGATCAACTTAACACAAATCATATATTACAAAAAATATACCAATATAAACTTTAGATGCTTTATTTTCAAACCGTATAATTTTTGTGTTATATAGTTTATATTAAGGTGATAAAATTGACAATCTAGGTATACGCGTAGGATTTATAAACTAAAATAGAGGTAGTAGTAATATTTTCCCATAGATTATTTGCTTTGACTATTAAACAGACCTAGTCCAACAGAAGTTTAATGGGGCCTAATAAAGTACTCATTTCGTTTTAAAATAAGTGACTTAACTAATAGAAAGTTAGTACTAGTACGAAGTTGAGTCACTTGTTTTAGGACGGAGGAAGTATATTTCGCTGAAGCTTGACAAATTTTGTTAGCCAGAAATTTTAAAGAAAAATCTTTGATCACTCTCGCCCTTGTTTCCAACCGTCACTACGGACAACTCTGGCACCATCCCTATTTCATCCCAGCCACTGACCGGCCACTCCATCCCGCGAAAACAAGCAAATATCACGGTGATGCCTCCTTGTGATGGCGCGTGAGCGTGCCGTAACGGCCCAGTCAAACCAAGAGAGGTTGAAAGTCAACACAGCCATAGAGTGCATGTTGTGATTCTAGTGATCAATGGGTAATTCATGATGCCTTCTACGCCTATACCTATCAAATTCATATCCCTAGTTCGCGCAGACACAACGAATAATGCAGGGCATGGGACTGCACAATTTCAAGATACCGGTAGACAAGTAAAATGGGAAATAATTTATCCATGCTTTGCTAAGGTAGGCCTTGCTCCTTATAAAGATGTGGTGGTAGACTGTGGCATGAAGGGAGGCGGGAGGCAGCAGAGGCCCGGCCATGGAGCGGCAGCGGAGGAGGGCGAGGATGGGCGGGCGGCGGCGGAGGCCCCGACGTGCTCTGGTCGTTGGGAGGAGGAGGTGCGGGGCGTGGGAAAGGTCGTGGTGGTGTGGGGCGTGCGTGTGTGCGCAACGGTGGTTTTTTTTTCGAACGGGTGGGCAGGGTCATGATCACGGAAGGATCAGTGGCTTAATTGTGTGATTTGTTGCGTTAATTATAGGAGGATTAGGGATCATCAGATATTGTAAATAGACGGATATAATTGTTTGGATATGTCCCCTTTCGTGCTTTTATAGGGGTAGCAAACTAGGTGCTAGTTTGCTAGAAGGAGACATAAAGTCATTGAGAATTCATTGATCATGAATTGGTCACTTGGGTAGGTCAGGGACTATGAGACCCTTATCAATCTTTAGTAAAGAGAGAAGTTGTTTTCGACCTCAACTAGTTGTGAAATGGTCATTGAACTTCAAAACCAGGTAACTCTAGTTCCTCAATTCTCGAAATCGGATATTTTATTTTGCGTATTGACCTCGCGCCACCCTGTTGTTCATCTCTCTCTCTCTCTCTCTCTCTCTCTCTCTCTCTCTCTCTTTCCACCGCGTGGCCATTGGAAAGTAGCGGTCAAGTGTGGTGGTGCCATGGTGAGCACTAAGGGCGCCTTATTGCCCAAAAATCCTGGCTCTGGCGAGTTGTTCCCGTTAGCGCACACGATGGAGATGCTACACACAGTGCACTGTATATTCCGATGGCAATGATGTCCTCGAAGACATGGATGGAGAAACAACCTAGGGAAAATACAACACATCCACGCCATTGTAAACCGTGTCATCCTTCTCGATGTATATATCAGAGCCCAAACATATGTTGAACCAGCACACACTGTACACGGCCACATGTGCACTGGGAGCCATGCCATGCACAACCCTAGCTCCGAGGCATAAGACACTAGCCCCGACCATGCATGGCGGCCATGCGACCATCAATTTTGTGTGTTTCCCGCACCCTGGTACGACCCACGGCTATGTGTACTATGGCAACCGCGCCATTGCTCAGTGCTCGTTGTGCAGTCGTTGAAGCTCAAGCTCTCGAGCCACACACCGATCTAAAGAACACTAGTAAAAGTAGGTGGTGTGCAACTCCACCCAGTGGTCCTGAGTCCCGATGCGACTCATGTTAGCGCCCCAACGTTGCTGCCTCACTGGTAGTGAATCGCACTGCTAAGCTATCAAACACGGTGTGACATCTTGCTTCTCCCAACAAGAAGGCACACATTTCCCTAGGAGGAGACATTTCAGCCATGCTACGAGGCTCTCACGGCCTCACCGGCAGCAACTTCGTGGGAATGCCGTTGCATTAATTATCTAGCCCTGTAGGGGAACAACGGTCTCGGGAGTTTCGACGGCAAGTGGCGAGTGAGGAGAGGCTGACGGCAATCTGACGACGTTCATGACTGGCGCTCATTGACTAACTATAAGATTATTAGCCCCAGTGTCACTGTGACGAGACCAGATGAGAGAGAGAACTGTTGCGGAACGTAGTAATTTCGAAAATTTTCCTACGCACACGCAAGATCATGGTGATGCATAGCAACGAGGGGGAGAGTATTGTCTACGTACCAACGCAGACTGACTGCGGAAGCGATCACACAACGTAGAGGAAGTAGTCGTACGTCTTCTTCCCGATCCGACCGATCCAAGCACCGTTACTCCGGCACCTCCGAGTTCTTAGCACACGTTCAGCTCGATGACGTTCCTCGGGCTCCGATCCAGCAAAGCGTCGAGGAAGAGTTTTGTCAGCACGACGGCGTGATGACGATCTTGATGTACTACCGACGCAGGGCTTCGCCTAAGCACTACAACGGTACGATCGAGGTGGAATTTGGTGGCAGGGGGCACCGCACACGGCTAAGGAACGATCTCAAGGATCAAGTTGTGTGTCTATGGGGTGCCCCCTGCCCCCGTATATAAAGGCCAGGGGCAAGGGGGTCGGCCGGCTAGGAGGGAGGCGCAGGGAGGAGTCCCACTCCTACCGGGAGTAGGACTCCTTCCCTCAAATCCTATTCCTAATAGGACTCTTCGGGAGAAAGAGAAGAGAGGGGGGCCGGCCCCTTCTCCTAGTCCTAATAGGACTAGGGAAGGGGGGTTCGGCCGGCTAGCCTGTGGGCTGCCCCTTCTCTCTTTTCCACTAAGGCCCAATAGGCCCATTTGCCTCCCGGGGGGTTCCGGTAACCCTCCCGGTAATCCGGTAAAATCCCGATTTCATCCGGAACACTCCCGGTGCCCAAACGTAGGCTTCCAATATATCAATCTTTATGTCTCGACCATTTCGAGACTCCTCGTCATGTCCGTGATCTCATCCGGGACTCCGAACAACCTTCGGTACATCAAAATGCATAAACTCATAATAACTGTCATCGTAACGTTAAGCGTGCGGACCCTACGGTTCGAGAACAATGTAGACATGACCGAGACACGTCTCCGGTCAATAACCAATAGCGGGACCTGGATGCCCATATTGGCTCCTACATATTCTACGAAGATCTTTATCGGTCAGACCGCATAACAACATACGTTGTTCCCTTTGTCATCGGTATGTTACTTGCCCGAGATTCGATCGTCGGTATCCAATACCTAGTTCAATCTCGTTACCGGCAAGTCTCTTTACTCGTTCCGTAATACATCATCTCACAACTAACTTATTAGTTGCAGTGCTTGCAAGGCTTATGTGATGTGCATTACCGAGAGGGCCCAGAGATACCTCTCCGACAATCGGAGTGACAAACCCTAATCTCGAAATACGCCAACCCAACATCTACCATTGGAGACACCTGTAGTACTCCTTTATAATCACCCAGTTACGTTGTGACGTTTGGTAGTACCCAAAGTGTTCCTCCGGTAAACGGGAGTTGCATAATCTCATAGTTATAGGAACATGTATAAGTCATGAAGAAAGCAATAGCAACATACTAAACGATCGGGTGCTAAGCTAATGGAATGGGTCATGTCAATCAGATCATTCTACTAATGATGTGACCTCGTTAATCAAATAACAACTCCTTGTTCATGGTTAGGAAACATAACCATCTTTGATTAACGAGCTAGTCAAGTAGAGGCATACTAGTGACACTCTGTTTGTCTATGTATTCACACATGTATTATGTTTCCGGTTAATACAATTCTAGCATGAATAATAAACATTTATCATGATATAAGGAAATAAATAATAACTTTATTATTGCCTCTAGGGCGTATTTCCTTCAGTCTCCCACTTGCACTAGAGTCAATAATCTAGTTCACATCGCCATGTGATTTAGCAGCAATAGTTCATATCACCATGTGATTAACACCCATAGTTCACATCGTCATGTGACCAACACTCAAAGGGTTTACTAGAGTCAGTAATCTAGTTCACATCTCTATGTGATTAACACCCAAAGAGAACTAAGGTGTGATCATGTTTTGCTTGTGAGATAATTTTAGTTAACGGGTCTGTTACATTCAGATCCGTAAGTATTTTGCAAGTTCTATGTCTACAATGCTCTACACGGAGCTACTCTAGCTAATTGCTCCCACTTTCAATATGTATCCAGATTGAGACTTTAGATTCATCTGGATCAGTGTCAAAAACTTGCATCGACGTAACCCTTTATGACGAACCTTTTTGTCACGTCCATAATCGAGAAACATATCCTTATTTCACTAAGGATAATTCTGACCGCTGTCCAGTGATCTACTCCTAGATCACTATTGTACTCCCTTGCCAAATCAATGCAGGGTATACAATAGATCTGATATACAGCATGACATACTTTATAGAACCTATGGCCAAGGCATAGGGAATGACTTTCATTCTCTTTCTATCTTCTGCCGTGGTCGGGCTTTGAGTCTTACTCAATTTCACACCTTGTAATACAGGCAAGAACTCTTTCTTTGACTGCTCTATTTTGAACTACTTCAAAATCTTGTCAAGGTATGTACTCATTGAAAAAACTTATCAAGCGTCTTGATCTATCTCTATAGATCTTGAAGCTCAATATGTAAGCAGCTTCACCGAAGTCTTTCTTTGAAAAACTCCTTTCAAACACTCCTTTATGCTTTACAGAATAATTCTACATTATTTCCGATCAACAATATGTCAGTCACATATACTTATCAGAAATGCTGTAGTGCTCCCACTCACTTTCTTGTAAATACAGGCTTCACCGCAAGTCTGTATAAAACTATATGCTTTGATCAACTCATCAAAGCGTATATTCCAACTCCGAGATGTTTGCACCAGTCCACAGATAGATTGCTGGATCTTGCATATTTAGTTAACACCTTTAGGATTGACAAAACCTTCTAGTTGCATCGTATACAACTTTTCTTTAGCAAATCCATTAAGGAATGCAGTTTTGTTTATCCATTTGCCAGATTTCATAAAATGCGGCAATTGCTAACATGATTCGGACAGACTTAAGCATAAATACGAGTGAGAAAATCTCATCGTAGTCAACACCTTGAACTTGTCGAAAACCTTTTGCGACAATTCTAGCTTTGTAGATAGTAACACTACTATCAGCGTCCGTCTTCCTCTTGAAGATCCATTTATTTTCTATGGCTTGCCGATCATCGGGCAAGTCAACCAAAGTCCATACTTTGTTCTCATACATGGATCATATCTCAGATTTCATGGCTTCAAGCCACTTTGCGGAATCTGGGCTCACCATCGCTTCTTCATAGTTCGTAGGTTCATCATGATCTAGTAGCATGACTTCCAGAGAAGGATTACCGTACCACTCTGGCGCGGATCTTACTCTGGTTTACCTACAAGGTTCGGTAGTAACTTGATCTGAAGTTACATGATCATCATCATTAGCTTCCTCACTAATTGGTGTAGGTGTCACAGAAACAGTTTTCTACGATGTACTACTTTCCAATAAGGGAGCAGGTACAGTTACCTCGTCAAGTTCTACTTTCCTCCCACTCACTTCTTTCGAGAGAAATTCCTTCTCCAGAAAGTTTCCGAATTTTAGCAACAAAAGTCTTGCCTTCGGATCTGTGATAGAAGGTGTATCCAATAGTTTCATTTGGATATCCTATGAAGATACACTTCTCCGATTTGAGTTTGAGCTTATCAGGATGAAACTTTTTCATATAAGCATCGCAACCCCAAACTTTAAGAAACGACAGCTTAGGTTTCTTGCCAAACCATAGTTCACACGGTGTCGTCTCAACGGATTTAGATGGTGCCTTTTTAACGTGAATGCAGCTGTCTTTAATGCATAACCCCAAAACGATAGTGGTAAATTGGTAAGAAACATCATAGATTGCACTATATCCAATAAAGTACGGTTATGACGTTCGGACACACCATTATGCTGTGGTGTTCCAGGTGGCGTGAGTAGTGAAACTATTTCACATTGTTTTAACTGAAGACCAAACTCGTAACTCAAACATTTTACCTCTGCGATCATATCGTAGAAACTTTTATTTTCTTGTCACGATGGTTTTTCACTTCACTCTGAAATTCCTTGAACTTTTCAAATGTTTCAGACTTATGTTTCATCAAGTAGATATACTCATATCTGCTCAAATCATCTGTGAAGATCAGAAAATAATGATACCTGTCGCGAGCCTCAATATTCATCGGACCACATACATCAGTATGTATGATTTCCAACAAATCTGTTGCTCGCTCCATTTTTCCGAAGAACAGAGTCTTAGTCATCTTGCCCATGAGGCATGGTTCGCAAGCATCAACTGATTCATAATCAAGTGATTCCAAAAGCCCATCAGCATGGAGTTTTTTCATGCGCTTTACACCAATATGACCTAAATGGCAGTGCTATAAATAAGTTGCACTATCATTATTAACTTTGCATCTTTTGGTTTCAATATTATGATTATGTGTATCACTACGATCGAGATCCAACGAACTATTTTCATTGGGTGTGTAACCATATAAGGTTTTATTCATGTAAACAGAACAACAATTTATTCTCTTACTTAAATGAATAACCGTATTACAATAAACATGATCAAATCATATTCATGCTCAACGCAAACACCAAATAACACTTATTTAGGTTCAACACTAATCCCGAAATTATGGGGAGTGTGCGATGATGATCATATCAATCTTGGAACCACTTCCAACACACATCGTCACTTTACCCTTAATTAGTCTCTGTTTATTCTGCAACTCCCGTTTCGAGTTACTAATCTTAGCAACTGAACTAGTATCAAATACTGAGGGTTTGCTATAAACACTAGTAAAGTACACATCGATAACATGTATATCAAATATACTTATGTTCACTCTGCCATCCTTCTTATCCACCAATCACTTGGGGTAATTCCACTTCCAGTGACCAGTCCCTTTGCAGTAGAAGCACTTAGTCTCAGGCTTAGGATCAGACTTGGGCTTCTTCACTTGAGCAGCAACTTGCTTGCCGTTCTTCTTGAAGTTCCCCTTCTTCCCTTTGCCCTTTTCTTGAAACTAGTGGTCTTGTCAACCATCAACACTTGATGTTTTTCTTGATTTCTACCTTCGTTGATTTCAGCATCACGAAGAGCTTGGGAGTTGTTTCCATTATCCCTTGCATATTATAGTTCATCACGAAGTTCTGCTAACTTAGTGATGGTGACTAGAGAATTCTGTCAATCACTATCTTATCTGGAAGATTAACTCCCACTTGATTCAAGCGATTGTAGTACTCAGACAATCTGGGCACATGCTCACTAGTTGAGCGATTCTCCTCCATCTTTTAGCTATAGAACTTGTTGGAGACTTCATATCTCTCAACTCGGGTATTTGCTTGAAATATTAACTTCAACTCCTGGAACATCTCATATGATCCATGACGTTCAAAACGTCTTTGAAGTCCCGATTCTAAGCCGTTAAGCATGGTGCACTAAACTATCAAGTAGTTATCATATTGAGCTAGCCAAACGTTCATAACGTCTGCATCTGCTCCTGCAATAGGTCTGTCACCTAGCGGTGCATCAAGGACATAATTCTTCTGTGCAGCAATGAGGATAAACCTCAGATCACGGATCCAATCCGCATCATTGCTACTAACATCTTTCAACACAATTTTCTCTAGGAACATATCAAAAATAAACACAGGGAAGCAACAACGCGAGCTATTGATCTACAACATGATTTGCAAAATACTACCAGGACTAAGTTCATGATAAATTTAAGTTCAATTTAATCATATTACTTAAGAACTCCCACTTAGATAGACATCCCTCTAATCCTCTAAGTGATCACGTGATCCAAATCAACTAAACCATAACCGATCATCACGTGAGATGGAGTAGTTTTCAATGGTGAACATCGTCATGTTGATCATATCTACTATATGATTCACGCTCGACCTTTCGGTCTCTGTGTTCCGAGGCCATATCTGCATATGCTAGGCTCGTCAAGTATAACCTGAGTATTCTGCGTGTGCAAAACTGGTTTGCACCCGTTGTAGATGGACGTAGAGCTTATCACACCCGATCATCACGTGGTGTCTGGGCACGACGAACTTTGGCAACGGTGCATACTCAGGGAGAACACTTCTTGATAATTTAGTGAGAGATCATCTTATAATGCTACCGTCAATCAAAGCAAGATAAGATGCATAAAAGGATAAACATCACATGCAGTCAATATAAGTGATATGATATGGCCATCATCATCTTGTGCTTGTGATCTCCATCTTTGAAGCACCGTCATGATCACCATCGTCACCGGCGCGACACCTTGATCTCCATCGTAGCATCGTTGTCGTCTCGCCAATCTTATGCTTCCACGACTATTACTACCGTTTAGTAATCTAGTAAAGCATTACATCGCGATTGCATTGCATACAATAAAGCGACAACCATATGGCTCCTGCCAGTTGCCGATAACTTAGTTACAAAACATGATCATCTCATACAATAAAATTAGCATCATGCCTTGACCATATCACATCACAACATACCCTGCAAAAACAAGTTAGACGTCTTCTACTTTGTTGTTGCAAGTTTTACGTGGCTGCTACGGGCTTAAGTAAGAGCTCATCTCACCTACGCATCAAAACCACAACGATAGTTCGTCAAATAGACTCCGTTTTAACCTTCTCAAGGACCGGGCGTAGTCACGCTTGGTTCAACTAAAGTTGGAGAGACAGTCTTCCGCAAGCCATCTATGTGCAAAGCACGTCGAGGGAACCGGTCTCGCGTAAGAGTACGCGTAAGGTTGGTCCGGATCGTCTCAACCAACAATACCGCTGAACCAAAGTATGACATGCTGGTAGGCAGTATGACTTGTATCGCCCACAACTCACTTGTGTTCTACTCGTGCATATAACATCAAACCATAAAACCTAGGCTCTGATGCCACTGTTGGGGAACGTAGTAATTTCGAAAATTTTCCTACGCACACGCAAGATCATGGTGATGCATAGCAACGAGGGGGAGAGTATTGTCTACGTACCAACGCAGACCGACTGCGGAAGCGATCACACAACGTAGAGGAAGTAGTCGTACGTCTTCTTCCCGATCCGACCGATCCAAGCACCGTTACTCCGGCACCTCCGAGTTCTTAGCACACGTTCAGCTCGATGACGTTCCTCGGGCTCCGATCCAGCAAAGCGTCGAGGAAGAGTTTTGTCAGCACGACGGCGTGATGACGATCTTGATGTACTACCGACGCAGGGCTTCGCCTAAGCACTACAACGGTACGATCGAGGTGGAATTTGGTGGCAGGGGGCACCGCACACGGCTAAGGAACGATCTCAAGGATCAAGTTGTGTGTCTATGGGGTGCCCCCTGCCCCCGTATATAAAGGCCAGGGGCAAGGGGGTCGGCCGGCTAGGAGGGAGGCGCAGGGAGGAGTCCCACTCCTACCGGGAGTAGGACTCCTTCCCTCAAATCCTATTCCTAATAGGACTCTTCGGGAGAAAGAGAAGAGAGGGGGGCCGGCCCCTTCTCCTAGTCCTAATAGGACTAGGGAAGGGGGGGTTCGGCCGGCTAGCCTGTGGGCTGCCCCTTCTCTCTTTTCCACTAAGGCCCAATAGGCCCATTTGCCTCCCGGGGGGTTCCGGTAACCCTCCCGGTAATCCGGTAAAATCCCGATTTCACCCGGAACACTTCCGGTGCCCAAATGTAGGCTTCCAATATATCAATCTTTACGTCTCGACCATTTCGAGACTCCTCGTCATGTCCGTGATCTCATCCAGGACTCCGAACAACCTTCGGTACATCTAAATGCATAAACTCATAATAACTGTCATCGTAACGTTAAGCGTGCGGACCCTACGGTTCGAGAACAATGTAGACATGACCGAGACACGTCTCCGGTCAATAACCAATAGCGGGACCTGGATGCCCATATTGGCTCCTACATATTCTACGAAGATCTTTATCGGTCAGACCGCATAACAACATACGTTGTTCCCTTTGTCATCGGTATGTTACTTGCCCGAGATTCGATCGTCGGTATCCAATACCTAGTTCAATCTCGTTACCGGCAAGTCTCTTTACTCGTTCCGTAATACATCATCTCACAACTAACTTATTAGTTGCAGTGCTTGCAAGGCTTATGTGATGTGCATTACCGAGAGGGCCCAGAGATACCTCTCCGACAATCGGAGTGACAAACCCTAATCTCGAAATACGCCAACCCAACATCTACCATTGGAGACACCTGTAGTACTCCTTTATAATCACCCAGTTACGTTGTGATGTTTGGTAGTACCCAAAGTGTTCCTCCGGTAAACGGGAGTTGCATAATCTCATAGTTATAGGAACATGTATAAGTCATGAAGAAAGCAATAGCAACATACTAAACGATCGGGTGCTAAGCTAATGGAATGGGTCATGTCAATCAGATCATTCTACTAATGATGTGACCTCGTTAATCAAATAACAACTCCTTGTTCATGGTTAGGAAACATAACCATCTTTGATTAACGAGCTAGTCAAGTAGAGGCATACTAGTGACACTCTGTTTGTCTATGTATTCACACATGTATTATGTTTCCGGTTAATACAATTCTAGCATGAATAATAAACATTTATCATGATATAAGGAAATAAATAATAACTTTATTATTGCCTCTAGGGCATATTTCCTTCAAGAACGATACGGAGGCGGTAGTGAATTGCGTCCATGTGGTAGAGAGAGAGAGAGAGAGAGAGAGAGAGAGATGATGATGTAGCGAGATCAATGGTAAAAACCATACCACGTCAGTGCAAAACCATGCAAGAGATGAATAATATCCGATTTTTGGTAGTTGGAGGATTATGTTTTCCTGGCTTTTGAGTTGAGAGATCATATCTAAACTATCAGTAGAGTTGAGGGACGAAAAATAAACTATTCTAATGTTTAAGCAAAATATGAAGTTCCTTGTGTTTTTTTGCATGAAAGAAAGATTTGTATTGACCTTTTAACTCTGTACCAAGATCAAGATGATGCACCTAGTCAACGCAGTTCATTATTACAAAGTTGATGAAAATAAATACCAATGGTTGTCATTCCGTCCTGAAAGAGGGAAAAATGAGGTAAGTAGAGCCAAAGTTCCGTAGTTTTAGAAGGTATTGAAGATGAATAATAGTACCCGGGGACAAGAAGTCTTAAAGGTGAAAAAAAATCAGCAGTACATCACCGAGCATCCCTATGAGGCTATAAGAGCCACTGCATCTGCCTCTGAAAGTATGAAACCCTCCAGAATTCTCAGACTCGTTTCCTTGGTAGCCACAATGGAGGTCTGCCACAATAACATGACACCTTCGTCTCCGTTCAGAAGCAGTCACTTCTCATAACAAAGTAGTAATTCACTTTGAACATTGTATCATTAGGGCAAAAAGTGCCAATTCTTTGCTCTTTTGTCACTGATATGCTTCAAACCTTATGTGGAGAAGATCGTTGTGTCAATAGGCTGAGTTGGTGGGTACCTATGCAGTGAGAACTGTACACTTCATAATAATAATAATACTTCAAATATCACCATGAAACATGAAAGGGAATATGAAATTCTTCCTTCTAGACGATGGTTGTACGTAATTGGCAATGTAAATAAATGCAGCTTTGCTAATCAGAATTACCATACCATTTTTAGCTCCATTTCATGGGAAATCAAGATTATGGATTCGACCTTGATTCAGATATCAGTAATTATTATGGATATGATGTTGTGATTTCTGATGTTTTTCTTTTCTGATGTTATTGTTGAGATAACATAATTTTGTTAGCTATAATAGAAGCTTGTCATTGAACTAATAATGTAATTAGTTGAAAGTTTTTTTGGCAAGTGTTTATTATCTCGCTGATGCTGGCCAATCAATTTCATGTGATAGTTTCTTAAAAAAATCATAACTTTTTGATATTGCTCAAATATTTCAAATTTAAACTATCAAATATGACAAGTACTCGTGCACATATTGAAGTCAGAGCAATTTACATCCATTTTGGATATGTTTTTCATGGTGCAGTCCAACCATAATAAGTATGTTTGTCTTGTGCTATTGATGCTGATGCTAATTAACTTATTCTTCTGCAAGACTTGTTTTGATTATCTACTTATCCAAAGTACTATATTCAAGAGAATTGCATTGAATTGTTATTTTTGCTAACAACTGAATAAGTATGAGAGCTAATCGATGCATCTTGAATTTTTAATGCAAATCTAGATACACTTGTACTAGTCAATTTGCTTCCCAACCTAAAATATTAGACAGTTGATAGTTTCAGTGCTAACATGCTTTTATTTTCATTGGGTTATACCACTTGCCTGCATGTATATGTTAGAGATAAGCTCCAACCATTTAGGACCGATGGTTTGCATAGTTAAGAAGGTAATTGATGGGGCTTAGTTTGACCATGTTGTTGTTTGGGTTCAGCCAAAGAAAGATTGGAGACGGCATTTTCTCAATTCTATATTTAACCACCTTTCACTTGACTTATTTATTTGTTATGAAAAAAACTAGGCTTAGCATGAATCAGTTTGCATCCAAGCTTAAAATAGTTGTGCACAGAATAAAACATCTTCCCATTCGGTTCAACTAGTTATATGCATATCGTGAGCATAGTTGGTTTAATCAACCGACTCACCTCCCGTAACTCATTTGTTGAGTTGTGTATGAATTTCACTGAAGGAGGATGTATTGTGTCAATGGATGAACATGACCCCTTGCAGGTATCTTTATTGCCAAGGTGGCTGCATCATAGGTCTATTTGTGAAGTTGTAAAATGTAGTTTGGCTGTGTAAGGACAATATTTCTGTGACCGGTAATTATGTGAGGTACAAAGATGTACAAAATCTCTATGTGTATACCTCTATCCATTAAACTCCGTGAAAAAAGTTAGCAAATCAGGTGGCTCTCCAGACAGCACCATAGAGCCACTACGTCGCCTACTTTAATTTTACGCCCGGATAAAGAAACTAGTATCATTAGTTTCATACTTTGGGGTGTAGCAAGTCAATTTATAATCTTCACATTCTATCACAACCCAGAAGAGTAAATATCACCACGCCGCTTCCTCAAGATGGCATGAAAGCGCGGTGTATGAGCCAGCGTGACGAGAATACAACGATGGTCAACAAACCCAGTACATGTCGTGACTCCCGTGATCCATCAGTATTTCCTGGTGTCTTCTATGCCTATACATATAAAAAAACATATCCCTAGCATGTAGAGACAAAAAAAATCATGCACAAAGTGGGATGGCATAATTCCAATGACACAAGTAAAAACCTTTGCTCACGGAAGTCTTTCTCCTTATAAAGACTTGCGTAGTAGGCAGTGGTTATGAACTTGGTCCTTGGTAGGTTAGCGACTGCGAGCGATTTATGATTCTTGCAAACAAGATGAATTTGCTCTTATCGTTGTCTGCGTTCAATCAAAGATAAAAGACTATTTTTGTCCCTCAAAACTAGTCGCATGGTACATTTTCGTCCATCAAAATCAAATAGCTTACACCTTGAGCTCTCCAAATAGGACAAGTTTCACCCCTTGACCTAGTTAAAGCAGTTTCCATGCCGACTCAACATGGTTTTGACCAGAGCTGGCTAAATTGACATCCACCTCGTCATCTTCTTCATTATATCCCCACTCTCGTTGCAGTAGACATTTAGTCGAGCACTTGGCGTGCAATGTCAGGCCACCGCCACCGTTGAGTGCTATCTCCTCGCAGTGCCACCGCAGGTGGCCCCCGAGTTGCTTGTCCTTGTCGACGCGCCACCGCTGTTCCATGATTTCCCTGGCGACGCCGGCGCTGAGCTCCAGGCCATGCCAGCTCAGCATCCGGAACGACACGAAGACCTGGCTGCGGGGAGGTACTCTGCTTCGTGCACGACGAGAGCCACGGCAGCCGCCGACGGCACGTCGTCGGAGATGCTTGTAGTCAACACTGGGGACACGCGCCGTACCGGCCTTCGCTTTAGGTGAACTGAGTTCGCGTGTACCACAGCCGTCCGTCGCCGTGGCACGCGTCGCGCACCGTCTCATTGGACAGCAAGCACGCGCCAGGAGCAGCTTGTTGTCGGCGCCGGACGCGCAGAAGACGCGCCCCGTCGAACCGGCTTCGAGGACCAGTGCAGCACGAATGTGGGGGTCTCGCCAACGCACGCGCTGGCCGCTGGGGCAAGAGAGTGGCCGGCGCTCATGGAAACCGACGACGCGACGTTCCGGCGTTTCAGAGCTACTGCGCCGTTGTGGGCCGGCTCACGACGCGCCGCGCGCGTGGCCTGGGGACTCCGGGCTGGCATGGCGGAGCCGAGACGTGCAGTAGCAAAGTCGCCCCTGACGACCCGAGCGGCCGACGGGCGCGAGTCCCGGCTCAGCCTGGGCCACAACTCAGGCTCCTGAAGCAGCTGGGCCACGGCGGCATCGGCAGCGTGTACCTCGTCGAGCTACGGGGCACCGCGCGGAGTCGGACCTCGAGAGACTGTTGGAATAGTTGTATTGAGATAGGACTAGTGTTTAAACTTGTAATCCTCTTCTATCTCTAGTTCTGTCTATCTCCTTATATACCGACCTTCTCCTGTAACTTCACGATCAATCTCCTGATCGTCAGACTTGTAAGCCACGGCATCCCCAAGATAAATACAATTACGGCTCGAGAAAAGGATTTAACGCTTCCACAATATTTACATGGTAATCAGAGCATCTTCTTCCTAGATCGAGAAGAGATCACATCTAGCGTTCCCCAAAACTTCGCCAAACCTCGCTATGACTTCGGCCTCCACCCAATCCAGCACCTTGAGTGCGCTCACCACCTCCCTCGCCTCCACATCCACCTTCGCCCCTTCATCCAGTAGTTCTCAGGCCATGTCCCTCGGAGCACCACCGCAGGAGAAGCTTACGAGGAACAATTTCCTCATGTGAAAAGTCATCGTGCTGCCACAAATCAAGGGCGCCCAGATGACGCACCACCTCGATCCGACGAGCCAGGCGCCGCCAGAAACTCTCACCATCACCAAAGATGGGAAGTAAGAACAGATTCCAAACTTCGCCAGGCATCTCTGGTACGCACAACAGCAGCAGGTTCAAAGTTTCTTGATGGGCTCCTTGTCTCGCGAGATTCTTGCACATGTCGTTACCTTGGAGACTCCAGCGGAGGTGTGGGCGGCGATCCAAGCTACATTTGCTGCCCAAACCCAAGCTCAAGCCATCAACACTCGGATAGAGCTCACAAATCTGAAAAAGGTAACCTAACCATGACTGAATATCTTGCCAAGATTAAGATGCTGTCAGATGAGATTGCATGCACGGGAGCGGCACTAGGCAGTCCTGAGATCGTCTCCCACGTTCTGGCCGGCCTCGACCTCGACTACAACCCGGTCGTGTCGACCCTCGCAGCGCGGGTTGAGCCCGTGACTGTGCAAGAACTCTTCACCCAACTGCTGAGTTTTGATGCGCGTCTCAACCTGCTCCATGGGACGAACATCCGCCAATCTTCTGCCAACGCTGCCTCACGAGGACGTGGAGTAGGATGTGGGCACGATCACCAAGGGCGCGGCCGCAACAGCGGAGGAGGCGGTCGCGGACGCGGCAACAGCCAGAACACGCGCTCTGGTGGGGGCGGCTTCACCACCAACAACAACGCCCCCATGCGCTCTGGAGGAGGTGGCTACTCCAACAACAACAACACCTCCTCTGGATCTTCCTCCTCCAACCGTCCTAGATGCCAGCTATGCAAGAAGGCAGGCCGTGAAGTCATGGATTGCTAGCATCGTTACGACGAGGACTTTGTCCCTGATGCACGTCTCGTTGCGGCTGCAATGAGGGAGCAAGGTGGTGGAGATGGCTCTGTTTGGTACGCTGACTCGGGAGCTACTAACCATGTCACCAACGAGCTAGAGAAGCTCTCCATGAGGGAAAGATACTTCGGCAACGACCAGATCCACACCGCTAGCGGAGGAGGTATGGACATACGTCATATTGGTCAAGCATCTATTAATTCCCCTACTCTTAAACGTGATCTAGTTCTTAAAGATGTCCTTCATGTTCCACAAGCCGATAAAAACCTTGCACCTATGTCTCGTTTGACCGTCGATAACAATGTCTTCTTTGAAACTCATCCTACATATTTTTTTTATTAAGGATCGGGCAACGAGGGAGCTCCTCCATCACGGTAGATGCATTGGAGGCTTGTACCCCATCACATCCGGAGCATTTAGTCGAAAGCGTCATCGTCAAGTCTACTCCGTCGTCGAGCCCTCATTGGCAAGATGGCATCAAAGATTAGGACATCCTTCTTCGATCATAGTCAAGCAAGTAGTGAATAAAGGCAATCTTCCATTGTCATCTAGTCAACATGTTGAGTCCGTTTGTGATGCTTGTCAATGTGCCAAAAGTCACCAACTCCCTTATCCTAGGTCAAACAATGTGTCTCATGCTCCCTTGGAACTTATTTTTAGTGATGTATGGGGTCATGCAAGAGATTCTTTTGGAAGAAAAAAATATTATGTTAGTTTTATTGATGATTTTAGCAAATTTACTTGGATATATTTGCTTAAGTTCAAATCTGAAGTTTTCTCCGTATTCCAAGAATTTCAGAAGCTTGTTGAACATCAATTTGATAGAAAAATCATCACAGTCCAGAGTGACTGGGGAGGAGAGTATGAAAAGTTCAACTCTTTCTTTCATGATATTGGCATTGCTCATCATGTATCTTGTCCTCATGCTCATCAACAGAACGGCTCTGCTGAGCGTAAAGACCGTCATATTGTCGAAGTTGGTTTATCCCTCCTTGCTCATGCATCAATGCCATTAAAATATTGGGATGAAGCCTTTATCGCAACCACTTATCTCATTAATCGTCTTCCTAGCAAAGTTATTGGTAACATCACTCCTTTGAAAAAATTGTTCCAACAAAAGCCAGACTATAATTCTCTCAAAATCTTTGGGTGTGCTTGCTATCCCAATCTTCGTCCTTACAATCGTCATAAACTTGAGTTTCGTTCCACTCAATGTGTTTTTCTTGGCTATAGTAATCTCCATAAAGGATACAAGTGTCTTGAAATTTCTACCGGACAAATATATATATTTCTCGTGATGTTGTATTTGATGAAACAATCTTTCCTTTTGCCACACTTCATCCCAATGCCGGAGCTTTACTTCATGCAGAAATTGCACTTCTTCCTGACTATATGTCTAGTCCAGATCACGGGGGAGAGTTAAATAGTGCTGATCATATGACTAGTCCCAAAGAAGATTTTAATTCTAATGCTAAGTGTGCAGATTCAGATTGTCATTTTATGCAAGCAAATGAAGACAAACTAGGCACTGGATCCCAGGCGGATCTGGCTGGCCGCAATGGCGCGGGATCCAAAGGAGACGCGCGATCCCAGGCGGATCTCAACAGCACGCTGCATGCGTCGGACGCAATGGCCGACAGCCAGCAACACGGGCCCCGCCAGCCCACCCAGCGTGGGCCACCGTAAATCACCTAGCGCCACCCGTGCGTGGAACGGGCCAGCAGCCGACCAGGCGACAGGGGTGGGGTCTGGCGCAGGAGGCGCGTCCGACCCAACCGAGCGGCTGGCCGCTGTGGATGCCACGCGGCGCTCTCCTACTAGCGCACCGATCGCCAGGAAGATTTCTGACTCCCCGATTGCCTCGGATCGAGAGCAGGATCAGGAGCTGCACAATGCACGGGATCTGGTGGGATCTTCTGAGGTAGAAAACTCTACTCAAACTTGTGTACCAGTTTCTGCATTGGAACTTCCATGTCGCCACACAAGATCAAAATCTGGTATTGTTAAAGAAAAAGAATACAAAGATGGAACTATCAGGTATGATAAGATTAAACGTGCCTTTCTTACTCGTATGGGTGAGCCAACTCATCTACATGATGCACTTGCTAGTAAAGATTGGAAAGAAGCTATGGATAATGAATATGAGGCACTCATGAAAAATAAAACTTGGCATTTGGTACCACCAGGAAAAGGCAAAAATGTCATTGATTGCAAGTGGGTGTATAAGATTAAAAGAAAGTCTGATGGAAGTATAGACAGATACAAGGCTAGATTAGTTGCAAAAGGGTTTAAACAAAGGTTTGGTATTGATTATGAAGATACCTTTAGCCCTGTTGTTAAAGCAGCTACTATTCGACTTGTATTGTCCATTGCTGTTTCCAGAGGCTGGAGTTTAAGGCAGCTAGATGTTCAGAACACGTTTCTTCATGGTTTTCTGGAAGAAGAGGTTTTTATGCGGCAACCACCAGGTTATGAAAACAGGAGCACACCTCACTATATTTGCAAATTGGATAAAGCTTTGTATGGGTTGAAACAGGCCCCAAGAGCCTGGTACTCAAGGTTGAGCACTCAATTACAACAACTTGGGTTTATACCATCTAAAGCTGATACTTCGTTATTCTTCTACAACAAAGGCAATATTATTATCTTTGTCTTAGTATATGTTGATGATATAATTGTTGCTAGCTCAAGTTCAAGTGCTACTGCTTGTCTGCTTAAGGATTTAAAGATGGAATTTACTCTTAAGGATCTGGGTGATCTTCATTATTTTCTTGGTATAGAGGTCAAACAGATGAAAGATGGCATACTTCTGTCTCAGGAAAAATATACCAAAGATATTCTCAGGAGAGTAGGATTGGAAAACTGCAAGCCGGTAAGCACACCAATCTCAACTTTGGAAAAACTTACTATTGATAGTGGAGAAACTCTTGGGCCTGAGAATGCAACAAACTATAGAAGTGTTGTAGGTGCATTACAATACTTGACTCTTACACGTCCTGATATTTCCTATTCTGTTAACAAAGTATGTCAGTATCTGCATGCACCAACTACTGTTCACTGGACTGCAGTTAAAAGAATTGTGAGGTATCTTAGTTTTTCAGGAGATCTTGGACTAAAAATTGTCAAGTCTCCCTCCTTGCTTGTATCTGCTTATTCTGATGCAGATTGGGCAGGATGTCCTGATGATAGAAGATCTACAGGTGGATTTGCTGTCTTTCTGGGATCAAATCTTGTATCATGGAGTGCAAGAAAACAGGCTACAGTCTCAAGGTCAAGCACTGAGGCTGAGTATAAGGCTCTAGCAAATGCTACTGCTGAAGTGATGTGGATTCAGACATTACTGTATGAGCTTGGAGTTAAAGCTCCACAAGCTACAAGATTGTGGTGTGGTAATATTGGAGCAACTTATCTTTCAGCTAATCCTGTTTTCCATGCACGTACAAAGCATATTGAGGTTGATTTCCATTTTGTCAGAGAAAGAGTAGCTCGAAAGCTACTGGACATAAGATTCATTCCTACTGGTGATCAACTAGCTGATGGCTTTACAAAACCTCTTACCATGAGAAGGCTCAATGAATTCAAGTACAATCTCAACCTTGGTGTTCCTTAGGTTCAGATTGAGGGGGAGTGTTGGAATAGTTGTATTGAGATAGGACTAGTGTTTAAACTTGTAATCCTCTTCTATCTCTACTTCTGTCTATCTCCTCATGTACCGACCTTCTCCTGTAACTTCACGATCAATCTCCTGATCGTCAGACTTGTAAGCCACGGCATCCCCAATATAAATACAATTGCGGCCCGAGAAAAGGGTTTAATGCTTCCACAATATTTACAGAGACGCGGACCCATCCGGGATGCATGATACTAGTAACCGACTGGAAATGAATGCTCCTCAAGGCCGTCCAGGCGACGCCAATAGAAAAACCATGCGGGTTCATTAGTATCTAGACATCTACTCCGTAGTAGTGCTGTAGTGCTGTTGGGGAACGTAGTAATTTCAAAAAATTTCCTACGCACACGCAATATCATGGTGATGCACAGCAACGAGAGGAGAGTATGATCTACGTACCCTTGTAGATCGCAACGGAAGCGTTGACACAATATAGATGAAGTAGTCGTACGTCTTCTTCCCGATCCGACCGATCCAAGCACCGTTACTCCGGCACCTCCAAGTTCTTAGCACACGTACAGCTCGATGACAATCCCCGGGCTCCGATCTAGCAAAGCTTTAGGGAGGAGTTCCGTCAGCACGACGGCGTGATGACGATCTTGATGTTCTACCGACGCAGGGCTTCACCTAAGCACTACAACGATATGATCGAGGTGGAATATGGTGGCAGGGGGCACCGCACATGGCTAAGGAATGATCTCAATGATCAACTTGTGTGTCTAGAGGTGCCCCCTGCCTCCGTATATAAAGGAGCCAAGGGGGAGGGGGGCCGCCGGTCAGGAGGAGGGCGCAGGAGGAGTCCTACTCCTACCGGGAGTAGGACTCCCCCCAATCCTAGTTGGACTAGGATTCCCCGAGGGGGAAAGAGAGAGAGTGGGGCCGGCCACCTCTCCTAGTCCTAATAGGACTAGGGGAGGGGGGAGGCGCGCGGCCACCTTGGGCTGCCCCTTTCTCCATTCCACTAAAGCCCATTAAGGCCCATATGGCTCCCGGGGGGTTCCGGTAACCTCCCGATACTCAGGTAAAATCCCGATTTCACCCGGAACACTTCCGATATCCAAATATAGGCTTCCAATATATCAATCTTTATTTCTCGACCATTTCGAGACTCCTCGTCATGTCCGTGATCACATCCGGGACTCCGAACTAACTTCGGTATATCAAAATGCATAAACTCATAATAACTGTCATCGTAACGTTAAGCGTGCGGACCCTACGGTTCGAGAACAATGTAGACATGACTGAGACACATCTCCGGTCAATAACCAATAACGGGACCTGGATGTCCATATTGGTTCTTACACATTCTACGAAGATCTTTATCGGTCAGACTGCATAACAACATACATTGTTCCCTTTGTCATCGGTATGTTACTTGCCCGAGATTCGATCATCGGTATCCAATACCTAGTTCAATCTCGTTACCGGCAAGTCTCTTTACTCGTTCTGTAATACATCATCTCGCAACTAACTCATTAGTCGCAATGCTTGCAAGGCTTATGTGATGTGCATTACCGAGAGGGCCCAGAGATACCTCTTCGACAATCGGAGTGACAAATCCTAATCTCGAAATACGCCAACCCAACATCTACCTTTGGAGACACCTGTAGAGCTCCTTTATAATCACCCAGTTACGTTGTGACGTTTGGTAGCACACAAAGTGTTCCTCCGGTAAACGGGAGTTGCATAATCTCATAGTCATAGGAACATGTATAAGTTATGAAGAAAGCAATAGCAACATACTAAACGATCGGGTGCTAAGCTAATGAAACGGGTCATGTCAATCAGATCATTCAACTAATGATGTGACCTCATTAATCAAATAACAACACCTTGTTCATGGTTAGGAAACATAACCATCTTTGATTAACGAGCTAGTCAAGTAGAGGCATACTAGTGACACTAAGTTTGTCTATGTATTCACACATGTATTATGTTTCCGGTTAATACAATTCTAGCATGAATAATAAACATTTATCATGATATAAGGAAATAAATAATAACTTTATTATTGCCTTCAGGGCATATTTCCTTTAGTCTCCCACTTGCACTAGAGTCAATAATCTAGATTACACAGTAATGATTCTAACACCCATGGAGCCTTGGTGCTGATCATGTTTTGCTCGTGGAAGAGGCTTAGTCAACGGGTCTGCAATATTCAGATCCGTATGTATCTTGCAAATCTCTATGTCTCCCATCTGGACTAGATCCCGGATGGAATTGAAGCGTCTCTTGATATGTTTGGTCCTTTTGTGAAATCTGGATTCCTTTGCCAAGGCAATTGCACCAGTATTGTCACAAAAGATTTTTATTGGACCCGATGCACTAGGTATGACACCTAGATCGGATATGAACTCCTTCATCCAGACTCCTTCGTTCGCTGCTTCCAAAGCAGCTATGTACTCCGCTTCACATGTAGATCCCGCTACGACGCTTTGTTTAGAACTGCACCAACTGACAGCTCCACCATTTAATGTAAACACGTATCCGGTTTGCGATTTAGAATCGTCCGGATCAGTGTCAAAGCTTGCATCAATGTAACCTTTTACGGTGAGATCTTTGTCACCTCCATATACGAGAAACATATCCTTAGTCCTTTTCAGGTATTTCAGGATGTTCTTGACCGCTGCCCAGTGATCCACTCCTGGATTACTTTGGTACCTCCCTTCTAAACTTATAGCAAGGCACACATCAGGTCTGGTACACAGCATTGCATACATGATAGAGCCTATGGCTGAAGCATAGGGAACATCTTTCATTTTCTCTCTATCTTCTGCAGTGGTCGGGCATTGAGTCTGACTCAATTTCACACCTTGTAACACAGGCAAGAACCCTTTCTTTGCTTGATCCATTTTGAACTTCTTCAAAATCTTGTCAAGGTATGTGCTTTGTGAAAGTCCAATTAAGCGTCTTGATCTATCTCTATAGATCTTTATGCCTAATATGTAAGCAGCTTCACCGAGGTCTTTCATTGAAAAACTCTTATTCAAGTATCCCTTTATGCTATCCAGAAATTCTATATCATTTCCAATCAGCAATATGTCATCCACATATAATATCAGAAATGCTACAGAGCTCCCACTCACTTTCTTGTAAATACAGGCTTCTCCGAAAGTCTGTATAAAACCAAATGCTTTGATCACACTATCAAAGCGTTTATTCCAACTCCGAGAGGCTTGCACCAGTCCATAAATGGATCGCTGGAGCTTGCACACTTTGTTAGCTCCCTTTGGATCGACAAAACCTTCCGGTTGCATCATATACAACTCTTCTTCCAGAAATCCATTCAGGAATGCAGTTTTGACATCCATCTGCCAAATTTCATAATCATAAAATGCGGCAATTGCTAACATGATTCGGACAGACTTAAGCATCGCTACGGGTGAGAAGGTCTCATCGTAGTCAACCCCTTGAACTTGCCGAAAACCTTTTGCGACAAGTCGAGCTTTATAGACAGTAACATTACTGTCAGCGTCAGTCTTTTTCTTGAAGATCCATTTATTCTCAATTGCTTGCCGATCATCGGGCAAGTCAACCAAAGTCCATACTTTGTTCTCATACATGGATCCCATCTCAGATTTCATGGCTTCAAGCCACTTTGCGGAATCTGGGCTCACCATCGCTTCTTCATAGTTCGTAGGTTCATCATGATCTAGCAGCATGACTTCCAGAACAGGATTACCGTACCACTCTGGTGCGGATCTTGCTCTGGTTGATCTACGAGGTTCAGTAGTATCTTGTTCTGAAGTTTCATGATCATTATCATTAACTTCCTCACTTATTGGTGTAGGTGTCGCAGAAACAGTTTTCTGTGATGTACTACTTTCCAATAAGGGAGCAGGTATAGTTACCTCGTCAAGTTCTACTTTCCTCCCACTCACTTCTTTCGAGAGAAACTCCTTCTCAAGAAAGTTTCCGAATTTAGCAACGAAAGTCTTGCCTTCGGATCTGTGATAGAAGGTGTATCCAATAGTTTCCTTTGGATATTCTATAAAGACACATTTCTCTGATTTGGGTTCGAGCTTATCAGGTTGAAGCTTTTTCACATAAGCATCGCAACCCCAAACTTTCAGAAACGACAACTTTGGTTTCTTGCCAAACCATAGTTCATAAGGCGTCGTCTCAACGGATTTTGATGGTGCCCTATTTAACGTGAATGCGGCCGTCTCTAGAGCGTATCCCCAAAACGATAGCGGTAAATCAGTAAGAGACATCATAGATCGCACCATATCTAGTAAAGTACGATTACGACGTTCGGACACACCATTACGCTGTGGTGTTCCGGGTGGCGTGAGTTGCGAAACTATTCCACAATTTTTCAAATATACACCAAACTCGTAACTCAAATATTCTCCTCCACGATCAGATCGTAGAAACTTTATTTTCTTGTTACGATGATTTTTTACTTCACTCTGAAATTCTTTGAACTTTTCAAATGTTTCAGACTTATGTTTCATTAAGTAGATATACCCATATCTGCTTAAATCATCTGTGAAGGTGAGAAAATAATGATATCCGCCACGAGCCTCAATATTCATCGGACCGCATACATCTGTATGTATGATTTCCAACAAATCTGTTGCTCTCTCCATAGTACCGGAGAACGGTGTTTTAGTCATCTTGCCCATGAGGCACGGTTCGCAAGTACCAAGTGATTCATAATCAAGTGGTTCCAAAAGTCCATCCGTATGGAGTTTCTTCATGCGCTTTACACCGATATGACCTAAACGACAGTGCCACAAATAAGTTGCACTATCATTATCAACTCTGCATCTTTTGGCTTCTACATTATGAATATGTGTATCACTACTATCGAGATTCAACAAGAATAGACCACTCTTCAAGGGTGCATGACCATAAAAGATATTACTCATATAAATAGAACAACCATTATTCTCTGATTTAAATGAATAACCGTATCGCATTAAACAAGATCCAGATATAATGTTCATGCTCAACGCTGGCACCAAATAACAATTATTTAGGTCTAATATTAATCCCGAAGGTAGATGTAGAGGTAGCATGCCAACCGCGATCACATCGACTTTGGAACCGTTTCCCACGCGCATCGTCACCTCGTCCTTAGCCAATCTTCGCTTAATCTGTAGTCCCTGTTTCGAGTTGCAAATATTAGCAACAAAACCAGTATCAAATACCCAGGTGCTACTGCGAGCATTAGTAAGGTACACATCAATAACTTGTATATCACATATACCTTTGTTCACTTTGCCATCCTTCTTATCCGCCAAATACTTGGGGCAGTTCCGCTTCCAGTGACCAGTCTGCTTGTAGTAGAAGCACTCAGTTTCAGGCTTAGGTCCAGACTTGGGTTTCTTCTCTTGATCAGCAACTTGCTTGCCGTTCTTCTTGAAGTTCCCCTTCTTCTTCCCTTTGCCCTTTTTCTTGAAACTAGTGGTTTTGTTAACCATCAACACTTGATGCTCCTTTTTGATTTCTACCTCCGCAGCTTTCAGCATTGCGAAGAGCTCGGGAATAGTCTTGTTCATCCCTTGCATATTATAGTTCATCACGAAACTCTTGTAGCTTGGTGGCAGTGATTGGAGAATTCTGTCAATGACGCAATCGTCTGGAAGATTAACTCCCAATTGAATCAAGTGATTATTATACCCACACATTTTGAGTATATGCTCACTGACAGAACTGTTCTCTTCCATCTTGCAGCTATAGAACATATTGGAGACTTCATATCTCTCAATCCGGGCATTTGCTTGAAATATTAACTTCAACTCCTGGAACATCTCATATGCTCCATGATGTTCAAAACGTCGTTGAAGTCCCGATTCTAAGCCGTAAAGCATGGCACACTGAACTATCGAGTAGTCATCAGCTTTGCTCTGCCAGACGTTCATAACATCTGGTGTTGCTCCAGCAGCAGGCCTGGCACCCAGCGGTGCTTCCAGGACGTAATTCTTTTGTGCAGCAATGAGGATAATCCTCAAGTTACGGACCCAGTCCGTGTAATTGCTACCATCATCTTTCAACTTTGCTTTCTCAAGGAATGCATTAAAATTCAACGGAACAACAACACGAGCCATCTATCTACAATCAACATAAACAAGCTAGATACTATCAGGTACTAAGTTCATGATAAATTTAAGTTCAATTAATCATATGACTTAAGAACTCCCACTTAGATAGACATCCCTCTAATCTTCTAAGTGATCACGTGATCCAAATCAACTAAACCATGTCCGATCATCACGTGAGATGGAGTAGTTTCATTAGTGAACATCACTATGTTGATCATATCTACTATATGATTCACGCTCGACCGTTCGGTCTTCGTGTTCCGAGGCCATATTTGTATATGCTTGGCTCGTCAAGTATAACCTGAGTATTCCGCGTGTGCAACTGTTTTGCACCCGTTGTATTTGAACGTAGAGCCTATCACACCCGATCATCACGTGGTGTCTCAGCACGAAGAACTTTCGCAACGGTGCATACTCAGGGAGAACACTTCTTGATAATTTAGTGAGAGATCATCTTATAATGCTACCATCAATCAAAGCAAGATAAGATGCATAAAAGATAAACATCACATGCAATCAATATAAGTGATATGATATGGCCATCATCATCTTGTGCTTGTGATCTCCATCTCCGAAGCACCGTCATGATCACCATCGTCACCGGCGCGACACCTTGATCTCCATCGTAGCATCGTTGTCGTCTCGCCAATCTTATGTTCCACGACTATCGCTACCGCTTAGTGATAAAGTAAAGCATTACATCGCGATTGCATTGCATACAATAAAGCGACAACCATATGGCTCCTGCCAGTTGCCGATAACTCGGTTACAAAACATGATCATCTCATACAATAAAATTTAGCATCATGTCTTGACCATATCACATCACAACATGCCCTGCAAAAACAAGTTAGACGTCCTCTACTTTGTTGTTGCAAGTTTTACGTGGCTGCTACGGGCTTTAAGCAAGAACCAATCTCACCTACACATCAAAACCACAACGATAGTTTGTCAAATAGACTCCGTTTTAACCTTCGCAAGGACCGGGCGTAGCCACACTCGGTTCAACTAAAGTTGGAGAGACAGTCGCCCGCAAGCCACCTGTGTGCAAAGCACGTCGGGGGAACCGGTCTCGCGTAAGCGTACGCGTAATGTTGGTCCGGATCGTCTCGTCCAACAATACCGCCGAACCAAAGTATGACATGCTGGTAGGCAGTATGACTTATATCGCCCACAACTCACTTGTGTTCTACTCGTGCAAATAACATCAAACCATAAAACCTAGGCTCGGATGCCACTGTTGGGGAACGTAGTAATTTCAAAAAATTTCCTACCCACACGCAAGATCATGGTGATGCACAACAACGAGGGGAGAGTATGATCTACGTACCCTTGTAGATCGCAACGGAAGCGTTGACACAACGTAGAGGAAGTAGTCGTACGTCTTCTTCCCGATCCGACCGATCCAAGCACCGTTACTCCGGCACCTCCGAGTTCTTAGCACACGTACAGCTCGATGACGATCCCCGGGCTCCGATCCAGCAAAGCTTCGGGGAGGAGTTCCGTCAGCACGACGGCGTGATGACGATCTTGATGTTCTACCGACGCAGGGCTTCGCCTAAGCACTACAACGATATGATCGAGGTGGAATATGGTGGCAGGGGGCACCGCACACGGCTAAGGAACGATCTCAATGATCAACTTGTGTGTCTAGAGGTGCCCCCTGCCTCCGTATATAAAGGAGCCAAGGGGGAGGGGGCCGCCGGCCAGGAGGAGGGCGCAGGAGGGAGTAGGACTCCTCCCCCAATCCTAGTTGGACTAGGATTCCCCGAGGGGGAAAGAGAGAGAGGGGGGCCGGCCACCTCTCCTAGTCCTAATAGGACTAGGGGAGGGGGGAGGCGCGCGGCCACCTTGGGCTGCCCCTTTCTCCTTTCCACTAAAGCCCATTAAGGCCCAAATGGCTCCCGGGGGGTTCCGGTAACCTCCCGGTACTCCGGTAAAATCCCGATTTCACCCGGAACACTTCCGATATCCAAATATAGGCTTCCAATATGTCAATCTTTATGTCTCGACCATTTCGAGACTCCTCGTCATGTCCGTGATCACATCCGGGACTCCGAACTAACTTCGGTACATCAAAATGCATAAAATCATAATAACTGTCATCGTAACGTTAAGCGTGCGGACCCTACGGTTCGAGAACAATGTAGACATGACTGAGACACATCTCCGGTCAATAACCAATAGCGGGACTTGGATGCCCATATTGGCTCCTACATATTCTACGAAGATCTTTATCGGTCAGACCGCATAACAACATACGTTGTTCCCTTTGTCATCGGTATGTTACTTGCCCGAGATTCGATCGTCGGTATCCAATACCTAGTTCAATCTCGTTACCGGCAAGTCTCTTTACTCGTTCTGTAATACATCATCTCACAACTAACTCATTAGTCGCAATGCTTGCAAGGCTTATGTGATGTGCATTACCGAGAGGGCCCAGAGATACCTCTTCGACAATCGGAGTGACAAATCCTAATCTCGAAATACGCCAACCCAACATCTACCTTTGGAGACACCTGTAGAGCTCCTTTATAATCACCCAGTTACGTTGTGACGTTTGGTAGCACACAAAGTGTTCCTCCGGTAAACGGGAGTTGCATAATCTCATAGTCATAGGAACATGTATAAGTTATGAAGAAAGCAATAGCAACATACTAAACGATCGGGTGCTAAACTAATGAAACGGGTCATGTCAATCAGATCATTCAACTAATGATGTGACCTCGTTAATCAAATAACAACACCTTGTTCATGGTTAGGAAACATAACCATCTTTGATTAACGAGCTAGTCAAGTAGAGGCATACTAGTGACACTAAGTTTGTCTATGTATTCACACATGTATTATGTTTCCGGTTAATACAATTCTAGCATGAATAATAAACATTTATCATGATATAATAAAATAAATAATAACTTTATTATTGCCTCTAGGGCATATTTCCTTCAAGTGCTTCAATGTTTCAAACTGTATTCAAATTCAAGAGATGTGCATTGGATTCATTTTTTTGTCAACAAAATGAATAAAAGCGGGAGAGTTTGCATGTTACTTCCTTTGACACATTCTTCTGCTTTGAAACTTTTTTTTTGCAAATTTGCTGCTTTGAAATGTCACGCTTACTGCACTTGGATCTAGATGCCGATTTTTAGAAACTAAAAGCTTACGTGACACCTCCAAAATAGTTTGGGGACATTTCGTGCATTTCAATCCTGCTAGCAATAAGGCCAACCATATGCAGCAACGAGCTAGGGTTTCAACATCTAAAGCTTGTGAGGTTATAATATGTATGGTGTGAATGCTAAGGGCGACATTTATGTAGCCGAACTACTATGCATACAATGGTTGGCGCCCGAAAATCGTATAACACTCATGATCGACAGTTGTGGCCCACTGAATGAATGGGATACATGGCAACAATTTCATGTCGTATGGAAATTGGTCCGAAAATATCGTACATGTAGCAGTGCTCCAAAAATGCTGATTCAACTAACTATAGTAGACCAAAAAGAGCGCTGCTATGCCAACAATAAAAATGCGGCCGATTCATGGCCGACGTGCTACGACCACCATCAAATGCAATTAGTGAGCACTTGTACTCTGTTGGATTGCAGCGTCGTCTGCATATCGGCCGGGAAGTGTCATGTGCCTGGCAGTTTCAGACCAAAAATCGGTAGTCACTGTTAGGCTCGCCATCTTATCATGTGGCACCGTAAATCATGGGTGGATGCAGAGTAATTCGGCTATCCTGCAAGTTGGGCTAAAAGCAAGAAGTACATGGTTGACATGTGAGTCAAGCCATCTCTCTTCTCTGTGTAAGTTTCAGAGCTCGCGCTCATTGCTGCACTGTTGCTCTTCCGGCTCTATCGAGCGATGGTGACGCCTGCTTTCTCTAGCCATCCATCCCAGCCAAGCTTGGGGAATTATTGCTTCCTCAAAATGCCAGGAGATGGTGGCGAGTTGGATAGCTCTGATAGACGGGCGCGTCAGATGGAAATGAAAGTTCTGATCCAGCAATTCATCGGTAGTTCCCGGTGCCTCCTATGCCCATACCTATCAATTCCATGTCCCTATGTGTGTAGAGACACAAATAACTTATGTACAGAATTGGAATTGTGTAATTCCAAGAAAGATAAGTAATATGGTAAAAAAGATATTCATCTTTAGCTTAAAGAAGCACCACTCCTTATAAAAGAACTTGGATGGTGATGGTAGGGAGTGACATGAAGCCATTGGTCCTCCGATAGGTCAATAGCTGTCCTAGTACTTCTCACCTTAAACTTCTACTCCTGTAGGTAGATAGCTGAAAGGAATTGGGGTAAGAAAACCCATGAGCTTGGTCCTTGGTAGGTTAGCGGGTGCGAGAGCTTTAACAGTACTTTAAACAAACAATGTATTTCCTTACTAGGAAGAATTGTGGCATATATTGCCATTCGAAACTCTGTACTGAGATCAAGATTTTAAGGTGAAACACCTATCATATGCAGTTCATTATTGCAAAGAGAAAAGGCAAGCCAAGTACAACCAATGTTGCCTGGTTTCACTAAACTCCATGGATGATATTGAAGATGAGTAACTACAGTACTCGGAGAAAACAAGTCTTGAAAAAAAATATCGCACATAATTACAAGATTACTCATCCCTATAAAGCTATAAGAACCACCTTATCCTGTTCTTACAGAAGTATGAAGCATTCCAAGCTTCTCAGGATTGTCTACATATATACAACAATGATCCTCCACAATAAAAGCATATAATCATCCTCGGTTAAGAAACAATTACTTCACAAAGCAAAGCCAAAAATTAACCTTGCCTGCTAAGTAATGAAGTGTTGTTTTGTCATGTGATGATCTCGGTCTAATCTTCAGTTCTATTTTTCCACGTAAGCTGAAATGCTATATACCATATGACTAGGTCACAGGTTGTTACATTTCATAGTTACACATTGCCTGTTATATCTACCTTGCTAGCACGTATGATCAAGTGGTCCATTTCTTCATCTATAACCATGTCATCTCTTGCCATCATCTCGGAAACATGTGTTGGCAGCATGATATCTGCTTTAAATATATGGTCGAAGAACGGACTTATACAGGGGCAAACTTATTAGGTTAAACTTTTGAAGAAGCTTAATGTATCTGCTTGCATCGCCCGCACTTCCTTGCTCCTCGAAGAACATTGTGATGGCCTCAGCCAGTTTAACTAGAGGTCTCCAATGGCAACTCTTCATTAAGATAAAGCTTTCTTCATGGCATTGAGAGCTTTGTCCATCTACCTACTCTGAACAAATCCCTCCATCAATATCTCTCACATCTTGTAGTTTGGGCATGCGCCTTTCTGTAGCATGTGGAGATGAAGCTTCTCAGCCTTTTCAATCCATCTATTCCTCACATAAGCACCTAGAAGAACATTGAAACCCGCACATCATGCTTCCTGCACTCCGCTTCCCAGCTTCCAAAAATCCAACCATAGGGTTCTCAATAGAGTTTCCAACCGTGCTAGAATGCTTTCATCCTTATGACAACCATCTCCAACTTATCCTCTTCCTGCAACCTGCACATCTGGCCTACTGTACTTTTTTTTTCAACCAAGCATCCCCTTTTCCATTAATCACTTAATAGAAAGATAACCGAGTTTTCATCCTTATTACAACCATCTCCAACACTACTAATCGACATACTAAAGATGGAAACTAGGAAAGAGAGAGCGAGTTGGAGCACTACCAGGAAACCCGCTATAAATGCTCGACCTCGGAACATCTATCACGGGACAAAAATCTGATAGCACCACAATCACCAAATAACACCATAACACTTTCACAAGAAAATGCACAAAAGAACAAAGTCAACAGAACCAAAAAATCACGATCAGATAGAACGCTCTGCTTCTCAGGGACATCAAAGCAGCAAAGAGGCGACTTCCAGGAATCCCCCGCGCACCATGATATCAACATCCTGCTTTCAGCAATAGAGCAGGATCCACACGCAGCGGTTTCAACTGATGCGCCAGTGATGTAGCTTCTTTCAACACGCATGTACTACTGTACTAGCCGAACAGAGGCATGATGGATTTGCCTAGCTTCAGTGCATCCTATGTCGGTCTTGTTGCCATCAAATTGAGGCGTCTTGTGTGTGCTCGTCACGCGGCGGATCAATCCGGCTAGCTTTGTTCTCTTCGTACGTGCAAGTCTCCTGAGATCAATAAACTTGCTTAGGTAGCCTGCTTCGTACGTGCTATAAGGAACAACCGAGCTGACAAGCTCTTGTTAAGCAACTTCAAAATTGAAATTAAATTATGATATTATAGGCCATTTGATTAAGAAAACGGAAAAAATCTACTCAACTAAACAAAACGTCAAAAATTTGGAGGAAAAGCTAGAACTTAGTGTGATTTCAAATACGCCAGGGCCGACCAAAAACACTGACGACTAAGGTTTAACTTAGTATTCCCACAAAAAAAGGTTTAACCCAGTACATAGAGAATGACCAACAAGTTTCTACAATGTTTGCTTTATAGCCTTACAGGTCCATGGTAAAAGAGAAAAGGTAGGGAGCAGGTAATGAAACACAGTAGCGGAGTTTCAGAAAGTTAGTAAGTTAATAGTAACGCACAAGAGCTTGACATCCGTTCGATTGAGGACTACGGTCAATAGTCATTCTCGAATGCCTAAAGCGGTATGTGATGTAGTCAGCGTCGGATCAAAGGCAGATGACGAACGGAGGGTGCAGAGAGCTTGCTGCCAAAACGGTACATGATTTGAATTAACTGAAGATGACGAATTCTTCAGACTAGAGGGTGCAGAGATCTTGCCGCCGAAATGGAGGGTGCAGAGAGCTTGCCGCCACAACAACGATCAACCATGTACTTGTGTCAAGGGTGTCAAGATAGTGGTCATAGTTCTTCCGCGAGATTTCTTTGATAAGAGTTGTGATCCTGTAGTCCATCGGTAGTTCCCGGTGCATCCTATGCCCATACCTATCAATTTCATATCCCTATGTGTGTATAGACACAAATTGCTAATGCACAAGATTGGAATTGTGTAATTCCAAGGCAGAGATGTAAAATGGTAAATAAGATATCATCTTTCGCTTAGAGAAGCATTGCTCCTTATAAAAGAACTTGGGTGGTGATGGTAGGGAGTGACATGAAGGCATTGGTCCTTCGGTCAGTCAATAGCTGGCCTAGTACTTCTCATCTTAAACTTCTACTCATGTAGGTAGGTAGCTGAAAAGAATTGGGGCTAAGAAACCCATGAGCTTGGTCCTTGGTAGGTTAGCGGGTGCCAGAGCTTTAACAATTCTTTAAACAAACAATGAATTTTCTTACTAGGAAGAACGGTAGTATCTATTGACATTCGGAACTCTGTGCCGAAATCAAGATTTAAAGGTGACACACACCCTAGCCAATGCAATTCATTATTACAAAGAAAAAAGGCAAGCCAAGTACAACCAATGTTGCCTAGTTTCACTAAACTCCATGGATGACATTGAAGATGAATAACTACAGTACTCAGAGACAGAAAGTCCTGAAAAAAAATGTATCGCGTAGAATTACAACACTACTCATCCCTATAAAACTATACGAGCCACCTTATCTCGTTCTTCCGGATCCATCTAGCGACTGTGACGCCTGCTTTCTCTAGCCATCCATCCCAACCAAGCTTGGAGAACGGTTGCTTTCTCAAGATGGCAGGAGATGGCGGCATGTCGAATGATTCTGACAGACAGGCATGTCGGTAGGAAATGAATGTTGTGATCCATCGGTAGTTCCTGGTGCCTCCTATGCCCATTGCTATTAATTTCCAATCCCTATGTGTGTAGAGACACAAATAACTTATGTACAAAATTGGAATTGTGTAATTCCAAGGCAGAGAAGTAATATGGTTTTTTCAAAAAGGAGAAGTAATATGGTAAAAAGATATTCATCTTTAGCTTAAAGAAGCACCGCTCCTTATAAAAGAACTTGGATGGTGATGGTAGGGAGTGACATGAAGCCATTGGTCCTCCGGTAGGTCAATAGCTGGCCTAGTACTTCTCATCTTAAACTTCTACTCCAGTAAGAAGTGTGGCTAAGAATGCCATGAGCTTGGTCCTTAGTAGGTTAGCGGGTGCGAGAGCTTTAACCATTCTTTATAAACAAATAATGAATTTTCTTAGTAGGAAGAATGGTATTGCCTTTCGGAACTCTGTACCAAGATCAAGAATTTAATGTGACACGCCTAGCCAATGCACTTTATTATTACAAAGAGAAAACACGAACCAAGTACAACCAATGTTGCCTAGTTTGACAAAACTCCAGGGATGATATTGAAGATGAATAACTACAGTATTCAGAGACAACAAATCTTTGAAAAAGGAAAATACACACACAAGTACCTCACTAATCATCTCTATAAAGCTATAAGAACCACCTAATCCGGTTCTTACAGAAGTATGAAGGCCTCCAAATTTCTCAGGATCGTCTTTGTACAGGCAACAGAGATCCTACACAATAAAAGCATATAATCGTCATCTCTGTTAAGAAATAAGAATTCACTTTGCTCATGACTAATCATCCCAATAAAGCTATAAGAACCCATTATCCGGTTCTCACAAAAGTATGAAGCCCTCCAAATTTCTCAGGCTCATCTCAAGTACATACAACGGAGATCCTCCACAATAAAAGCATATAATTGTCATCTCTGTGAGAAATCATCACTTCAGATGACAGACAAGAATTCACTTTGCTTGCCTGCTAAGCAATGAAATGTTGTTTTGTCATGTGTTGTTCTCAGTCTAATCTGCAGTTCTATTTTGCAACATCAGCAAAATGCTATATAGCATGTGTCTGGATCACAGGCTGTTACATTTCATAGTTACACATCGCCTCTGATATCTATCTTGCTAGCACGCATGATCAAGTGGTCCATTTCTTCATCCATAACGATGTCATCTCTTGCTATCATCTCGGAAATGTTTGTTGGCACCACGGTATCAGCTTTAATATATGCTTGAAGCACGGACTTGTACAGGGGCAAGCTTGTCAGGTTAAACTTTTGAAGAAGCTTAATATATCTGCTTGCATCATCCGTGTTTCCTTGCTCCTCGAAGAATGCTGCGATGGCCTCAACCAGTTTGAGTGGAGGTCTCCAATGGCAGCTCTTCATTAGAGATAAAGCTTTCTTCATGGCATTGACAGCCTTGTCCATCTGCCTACTCTGAACAAATCCCTCCATCAATATCTCCCACGTCTTGTAGTTTGGCCGTGCACCTTTCTCAAGCATGTGCAGATGAAGCTTCTCAGCCTTTTCAATCCACCCGTTCCTCACATAAGCACCTAGAAGAACATTTGAAACCCGCACATCATGCTTCCTGCACACCGCTTCCCAGCTTCCAAATATCCACTCAGCCCGGTCAATGTCGCCAACTTTTATCAAACATAAAATAGCAGTCATGTAGTTAGCAGCGGGGATTCTACCTGGGACACATTTACTAGCCTCCCACAGTCTCATAACCCCATCGCTGTCACCCAGAGCAGCGTAACATGTCATTACAAAAGAATATCCTAAGCGCTGTGTTGTTGATAATGTTGTTTCGGCCGTCCTAAGGCAAGCCAGGGCTTTACTATTCAGTCCATGCTTCTTGAAGATGTTGGCCAATGTACAGTATGTGCTCCAACCAACCTCAATTGTGCCATCATTAACCATCTCCTTGAAGACTGATTGTACAGACGAAACATCAGAGACAGAGCATGCGTTCATCCAAAGGTTATATGAGAGAGCATTCCTGGGAATGTTGTTGCGTTTCATCAGATCGATTACACTGAACACCTTCTCATACTGACATGTTGCAACATAGAGTTTCATCATTTCATTGAACGAGTGAGGATCGACGGGCAGCCCAATACTCTGCAGGCTAGCCATAAAGGACTCTGCTTTCTGAACATTTCTGTCAGCAACATAGCAATGGAGGAGAGGGAATGAGGCAGCTTCCCTTGAAGCAGAGTTTGGTAATTTGTTGTAATATTCCTCAGCTTGAGAAGTACCGTGCACTTTCGCAATCAAGTCCAGTCTAGCTGCATGATCCAATGGTAATAGTTTAATTTCTTTGCGTGAGTCCATCCATGATAAAATCTGCAGGACAACAGAAGTTTTTTTAGGCTGTGCCAGTTGTAATTTTCTACTCTAGCCTACATGGGACTAAAACAATCACGAATTGCCAATCGGCAGAAGTGCCAGATTCCCGTCTCGAGAGTTTCGATCAAACAATATGAAGAGTTTGAATTGACCAGTTCTTCCTCTGCAAGCAGAGATTTTAAAGGGTCTGAAATTTTTACAGAGTTGCGGTTAATCAGTTCTTCCTTCGCAATTAACCTCTCAATACTTGCTGTCAGTCAATAAAAACAGGGGAACGAAGGTGCAATTATTCCTAATAAGATGTAAAGCGACGACCGAGGAATGGCCTAATTGGGTTCATCTCCATGTTATCAGATTTTTCAGTTCAAAAATGGCATATGAGTTAGTGTCACTGTACAAGGCAAATAGCTGGATTTTCAGTCGATGAAGAGCCTGAAGTTTAAAACTAGAGTTCAGAGAGGGGACTACTGGTTGAAGCCGCTGACCTCGAGAGCGTGGCCGTAGCGGCGTGCGCGGCGGAGCTGGGAGACGGCACGCTGGAGGTCCGGCCGCCAGACGCGGCCGCGCTCCTGGGCCCATCCGTCGATGGCCGCGGCCGCCGCGCCCGGCGACCGGAGGCGGAGGAGGCGCCACGAGAGGGGGTCGCCCTCGCGCTCGCCGGCGGTGGCCGGAGTGTTGAAGGAGGAGGAAGAGGAGCAGGAGGAGAGGGAGGCGGGTTTAGGGTTCGAGCGCGAGGAGAGCAGGCGGAGGAGGCGGCGCGCGACAGCGGCGGCCATGGCCATGGGGCCGGCTCGGTACCTGCCGTGGACTGCCTTTGGGTGTGTCGCGGTTTTACATGAGAAAAGTCAATTCCTCGAGCATGAAACACATTTGGAAAACGCTTCCTTCCCATCGACTGATTTCTCGCTCGCGTAAATCTCCTCGCGCACCGTCCGATCGCGAGAGATCCGACGGACCCGGTGTAGTGCACGACGCGAGCTGACAAGGACGCGTCTATCGGGTCGGGTTGTCTCACCCGCACCCCCTTCCCTCACCCCTACCCACATTGTAACATTTTCCCTTTTTCTGTTCGTTCCTCTCCCCCAAGCTCGCTCCAAATCTCCGATGCGATGGTCGTTGCGGCGTCCAGCTCCCGGGGCGGCGAAGCTGACGCGAGGTCGATGAGGGGAGGCGCGCGAGGAGGTCCGCGAGGAGGCGGCTGAAGACATGGACGTCAACAATCTGCAGGACAGGTACCTTCGATCCTTCTCCAAAATAATCCGGAAATGGCCGCAGTAGAAATTCGTAGTAGAAATCTTGTAGTTTCGACGTCCTAGACGATCTATTTTAGGGGAGGCGGATCGCTGGCTCGCCGGAGTTTTAGGGGCGGGCTCGCCGGTAGACATCTATTTTTTGGGAGAGGTGCGGTGGTCTTTGTTCTGGATCTGGAGCAGGAGTTTTGCCAGAGCCCATACACTCTCTCCGGGATCTCGTGCTCGCAACTGCATCTGTTTCAAGCTTGTTGCAATCTTCCACGTCTTTGCACTGCACCTTGCTGAAGGTCATCAGTGATGGCATATGTGTGTGTGTGCTGCTGCTTTTTTGACAGGTTTCGGTGGTGCTCACGACTACTGCTGCAATGTCGTTGACTGCATGGGGATTTATGTAGACGGTTGCTGCTGTTTTTATGTGTGTAGCAGGTCTGATGATGTAGAGATATGATTAGGCGGTTTTTTGCATTTGTAGTACTTATGAGTTGTAGATTTTAGTGTAGTTTTGTCTGTTGTTGTGTTTGTTCAGGAGGCAGTTGTGTTGCATTGTAGTACATGTTACCCCCGGAATTTACCCATATTGCATGGAAATTGCAGAAGTAGTTGTTTGTGTTTGTTTTTATTTGATATCTGTTAGTGATAGCTATATAGGTTTTCCCTTTCAGAAGTTAGTGAAGATGCTACATTGCAATTTTTTTATGTGGCCTCCTAAAATGAATGACCAACCAGCATTTTCATGCAATGACCAAGTATATTTCAGATTTTTTTTCACAAGTTTCAGATTTTCATGCATTCCTTCTTTATAGCTTTTAGTGTTGTTAATGGGTGTTCTGAACATTTCCTTTTTGTTTTTTTTGCAGTGATCCAAAAATGGATGATGATGAATCTTCCGATGGGTCATTTTCAACGCGCTTTTCAGCTAGCCGTTTGCGTGAGGTTGCAGACAAGGAGCTGAATGCTAACAAGAGGGCAGTGCTCGAGAAGTCGAGTTTTGGTTCGTTGTTGAAGATCAGACCATTTTCTGTACCTCTCGAGCTGATTGACTGGGTAGTTATGAGAATTGACACTAAGCATTCTTTATTCAGGTACCTTCAAATCACCCTCTGGCACATTTCATTTTGTGTGTGTCTCTGTTGCAATGTTCTTTATTTGGAATTGCATAGCAATGTTCTTCGTCCTCGAATTTGACATGTGCCTTTTTGTCAGCCATAAAAAGAAGACTATATTGTTCACTAGAGACATGGTGCACAAATTTTTTAATGTCCCATTCGGACCAAGGGCAGTGGAGCTGCTGAAGAGGAACGAACGTTGCGAGCTGCGCGACATATATCGAGAAGGCACAAGGGCTCCAATGAAGAAATCCATTTCTGTAATCAAGAAAGCATCGGATAATGATGTTGTTACTTTAGAGAGGACTTGGGTTCTTTTATGCCTTGCTCTCGTGCTAGTTCCTGGCACCGGCAACATGGTCTCGTTGGACTACCTTGCTAGCTTGAAGGACTTGGATGAACTGAATGAGTTTGCGTGGGACGAGCATGTGTTGGCAACTGCGTTGAGGGAGGCGAGGAATTACCAACTAAAGAGGGATGCTGGGGCAAGTGGCTTCTGGATAGGCGGTTGTCTACCTATGTTCGTGGTATGCCAAACACAGATCATTTTGTCTATGTTTTCATTGGTTCATATTTTTGCTTTACTTTATTTTATTTTATTCTGCTCGCAACAATCATATGTACGATACAACCTTCTGATTTGTTTTCTTTTTCAAAAATATATATAGTTAATTTACATGGATTTCCTGGATGTGCCTCGGTCATTGATTAGTGAGGAGACGTTCAACTACTCGCTGCCCAGGGCTTGCTTTGTGTGCAATGCAGATTTTGAGCTTGTTAAAGATTTTGACAGGAACAAGCTCACCCTCGAGAAGGTTGATTTTGGAAAGCGCAATGTAAGAGCAGACCCAATCTTCCTTTTTCTAAAGATTTCTTTCGGTGATAAACATCTTACTTTCTTCTTTTGGTGATTGTTGTATGCAGCATCGTCCTTTGTCTCAAACGCCATATGCAATACTGAAGGCGGACAAGCAATGTGAGGGTCAGAATCAACATCATCCGGCAAATATCACTAATAGAGCTGACAAAGCCAACACTCAAGTCAGTGTTGAGGGTGATTTAGGCGCTAAGTTTCGCGTCTCTCTGGATGAGTGGCTGCAACCGCTCCCTTCCTGCCAAGAGTTAGAGGTAGAAATGCACTACCTTGTTAAAACCAATTAATTTAAGTGCATGATTTTGCTTCTTTGTGTTCTTTTGATCTTCTTTTCATATTTATTTATGCTTACCCCCATTTGTTTGTTTCTTATTTTCTGTGCCAGATACCTTTGCACTTGAAGCCTATATATGAGAAGCACAAAAATCTCTATACGGCAGAGTTGAAGAATGTTGTTACCTCTTTTGGGCAGGTCCTGCAGTCAACTTTCTGCAAGCGGTTGGGTCTCATGTTGATGGAAGCGCACTCCAATGCAGTGTCAAACCATGAGCACATGAGTGAAGGTTTTGTCGCCCCAAGAGTCATTGCAACAAGCAGTGTCGATCGCATGGGAGCGGTGACTTTTGGCACCCCAACAGCCACTGCAGCAGGCATTGCTATCCACTCTTCCAAGTGTCCATTATCGGATCCTGATTCCCGGGAAGAAGCAGGTGCTGATGATCAGAACAAGGCACAACCTGGTGGTGTAGTTGCTACTCCCAAAGTAGTGGAGACCGGTGCATTAGGTGAGAAGGTTGGGGTGGAAGCGGAACAGGGGGCGGGTCAAAGCACAAGCATTGCTAAGCGTTCCAGGGGTGCTGCGTTGCAACAAGGTGAGAGTAGCAATCATTCTCATGGGAAGGATTGTGTGGGGCAGGAGGAAGTTATACATCAGGGCGGAAAGGTGACCCCCAAAGATGTTTGCAACATGGATCCTTCGGGAGCTTCTGATAAGGTTGAAACACCAGTTCTTTCCCAGGGCACGGTGCAGGCAATGATGGTAACTGCCTTGGAGTGGGAAGATGGCCCATCTTGTACTCTTTTCGTGGAGGGGACCGAAGACTATGAGTGGATGAATCAAAAAGTAGACATACCAGTCAAGCATGTGCAGACACCAAATGCTTCTAGCTCTGATGTGCAGAATTCAATCCCATTAGTGCCAAACTTTGACAACACTCCTCAAGTTGAAAGGCCTAGCAACCTCCCAACCGCAACATTTGACACAACTCCAAAGCTCCCTAGGGCAAACGACATTCCGGGCCTGTGTTTGATGTGTCCCCCATCTCATTCAAACGCTTCCTCTGATGGACCTCAAGGTTTTTTCTTGCTTCAGAACACAAGCTCTTTTTATCTAAGAGTTTTCTCAGTGCGTTTCCTTTTTGCATTCTCATTTTTCTCTCTGTTTTTGTGTTGTTGCAATGCTGTGCAGTAGTAGTGGATTTGCACGAGACAACCGAGGCGAATGTTGCGGTCAGGGGTGAGTCCAACAGTCTTGGTAAACAGTCAAAGGAGAAAAGGGTGGCTCTCTCCCCAGACAATGTGCCAACGATGAAGAAGATTAAGGTTGATGCACACGGTGATGCCTTACACCATCAGTATGTAATGACCAGATACAAGACAAGAAAACCAAAGAAAAACGAGCTTCTGTGAGTCATAAGATGATGCTTTTCTATTACTCATTTTTGCCTGAAATATTTTTGTGTTTCCATAGATGAAAGAGTTTGATATGTGAGCATATCTCTTGCTGTTTTTATCTAAAATCAACACAAATTTTCTTTTTACAGGCCCGACTTCATTGAAATAGATGGCTTCCATACATCTCTCGAGAATTTTCATGCATCTCTAAAGCCAAGAGCGGAGATTGACAATGAGGTCATGACCTTATACCTGAAGACATTCAACTATGATTAGTCAGTGAAGAAGAAGAAGAAGCCAAAAAAATTTGTTTTCTCAGTGTTGATGAGTGTTAGTGTTCAAATCTCTTTTTTTCTATCTGTTGTTTCAATGCTTTTTTGATTTATCATATAGTTGTGGTCTGCCCTCTAATATTTTTTTGTTTTGTGATTTTCTCCATCAGTTGAAACTTAGTGCTGAGCCAGATGTGTTTAATCCGAAGGTGTGGGAAAAAGAATTTAAGAATGCTTGCTTACAAAATCACATTTCAAAATATGACCTGGTAAGTTCTTATCTTGTTCCATCTTGCATTCTTTTTCTATTGTTTTACATTTTTTTTCTAAATGGATTTTCTGGTTCTGCTTTGTTTTGATGCATTGCAGCTATTCTTCATGGTTGTACACAAAAAGCATTGGGCAGTAGTAGTTGCTAACATCACCCAAAAGGAGTTCAATATCTTTGACTCCATCAGGAACTCGGAAGACCTTTTTGAGATGGACATGATCACTAAGAATGTGGTAATGCTCCTGTTGGAGTTTGGCGCAACAAATCTTTTCCTTCTTTTTTGCTTTTACACACCGCACACTTATGCATTTTGTTTGTCCATGTTTTCTCGGGTTTGATCAGGTCGCAAACATCAAGAGTGTTGCAATGAGGGAGCCACTTTTTAAGCACAATCTCGAGTCTTACTCGCTATTCACCCCACTTGATTACCCTCAACAAAAAACTTAGTAAGCATTTTTGTCCCAGCAGAATATGTGTTTATTTTGCATTTAGAGACATTTTTCTCTTTTTTCACCTAAAGCTGCTTTTGCATTTTATAACTATATACCTTCTATTTTTTCAGCTATAACTGTGGCTACTATAGTATTTTATACGTGGAGAATTGGGATGGCCTTGTTATGCTGTCATTTGGCGAGGTATTTTCTTTAGATAGCAAACCATATTTTTTTGTGTAATTCTTCTCAACTTGATTGGGATCTGTTTCATGACTAAATTTTTACTTGTTTCCTGTCTTATTGCTTCCTAGGATTACATCCCAAACCATATTCGGAAACGCATTGCAGTAGATCTGTTGAGACACCCAAGCAACAAGTTGGACCCCGCGCATCAGCTGAAGCTGCTTCTTCAGCGTTAGATGGGGGTTTTCGAGCTTCTGCAACAGGAGGAGTCGTGGCGGCGGTGGCCTAGTACTGCTGACGCGAGTTTTTGTAGCTAGCTCGAGTGTAGTTGGGAGCATGTTCTTGTAGCCAACTCAAGTGTAGTTGAGAGCTTGTTCTTCTAGCCAGCTCGACTGAACTTTTTTCACAATGCAACTCTGAATGAAGTTCACAGGAATGTTTCATTGTGTGATTGTATGCAAGGATTTGTTTTTTGTGAAGCCTATTCAAGATTGTTTGTCATCTTATGCAAGGATTATTTGTTTTTTACTTGCCTTTTCAAGAAGATTGTTGATATACTTTGACCGTACCTGGCTTGAGATCTTTTTTCTCACAAGTAGTTACAGTGTATCTGCTAGTATCTCTATTAGTCATATATATATATACACACACATATTTTTTATATGGATTTAGTAATTACAGTGAAGTTCGACATCATCAATGAAAGTCAATACACTGTACTCACACATGTAATCGTGTGCGAAGTTGAATAATCGCAACAATAGGGTGGGTTTGGGGCGATTGTCGGGCTGTTGTTTCTCTTCATCTTCATAACTTTTCAATCTCACTAAAACAAAAGGAAATGTAATGCAATATCCTTTCCATGTGGCAACGGGCATGTCAAAAGTTTTTGCTACAGTTTCTCCAGTGTGTTTTTTATGGAAAAGTTTTTAAAACAAGATGCTTCAATGTACTTGTATGTTTAAGTAGCCAGCAACAACATCATGCATTGTTGTCCCAAGGAAACCTTTCAAAATAAAAGCTACAATGGTGGAAGTACAATGAGCCAGCAACAATATCATAAGCAATAGGGGTAATTGTAATTTCAGAAAAAGAAGAGCATTATATGAGGCACAACTCAATGCATGATGAAATAACTACTTTTTGTCCTCTAATGTAAATTGCACCAGTCTCTTTGTCAAGAAACTAATCTATGTAACCAATATTACAAATGTGTAGTAGCAAGAGAGTTTTCTTTTTCTTTTTCTGGTCGAAGTTGATCACAACCTAAGCTCTGTTGCTCTAGCCATGCTAGCATCTGTCTTCATTGCAGCTTTTAGGTAGGGACATTCTTGCACAGCATGACCTTGCTCTTCACAGTAGGGACATTTTTTGACCCCCATTGCAGCCTTCAAGTACTGGCATGTTTGGACACCGTGACCTTCTTCGTTGCAGTACGAGCAAGGAGGCGCTTTCTTCTTTGGTCCAGGTTTTCCTCTGGGCTTGGTTTGCTTCTTTTCATCTTTCTTAGCATTGTTCTTATGTGCATCTTCCCGTTGCTCAAGCAGAGTCTCTCTCCTCTTTGATTTTTCAGCCAGACACCCTTTTTTTGGAACACATGCGGGGTTCTGAAGCATGGCATCTCCATCAGGTTGTGGCACAGTGGTTGGCTCGGGGGTTTGTTGTTGCTGTTGCGTTGCTTGCTGCTGATTTGCTTCCTGTTGTTCTTGGAGCGCCCCTTGCTTCGCTGCAGCTATGAGGGGCTCAAGTTGGTGAGCTGCATCATTCATTATTTTGTAGGCAAGATCGTTGCTGCAAGCTTGTGAAGCCAACCATGTATACTTTCTGCACAAGGCGTTATACTTGAGAGTGTTGGTTGCAGGGTGCCCAAAATCTAGGAGACATCCACCACTGCTCATTGCCGTTGTCGCGGCTTCTGACCACCTCTCTAGCATGTATCTTTGTGGAATTTTTTGGACATTGAGATGCACCATTACCCTTATGATGTGTGCACAAATAATCCCATTCATCTCAAAACAGTTGCAGCTGAAGGAAATATGCCCTAGAGGCAATAATAAAGTTATTATTTATTTCCTTACATCATGATAAATGTTTATTATTCATGCCAGAATTGTATTAACCGGAAACATAATACATGTGTGAATACATAGACAAACAGAGTGTCACTAGTATGCCTCTACTTGACTAGCTCGTTAATCAAAGATGGTTATGTTTCCTAACCATGAACAAAGAGTTGTTATTTGATTAACGAGGTCACATCATTAGTTGAATGATCTGATTGACATGACCCATTCCATTAGCTTAGCACCCGATCGTTTAGTATGTTGCTGTTGCTTTCTTCATGACTTATACATGTTCCTATGACTATGAGATTATGCAACTCCCGTTTAACGGAGGAACACTTTGTGTGCTACCAAACGTCACAACGTAACTGGGTGATTATAAAGGTGCTCTACAGGTGTCTCCAAAAGTAGATGTTGAGTTGGCGTATTTCGAGATTAGGATTTGTCACTCCGATTGTCGGAGAGGTATCTCTGGGCCCTCTCGGTAATGCACATCACATAAGCCTTGCAAGCATTACAACTAATGAGTTAGTTGAGAGATGATGTATTACGGAACGAGTAAAGAGACTTGCCGGTAACGAGATTGAACTAGGTATTGGATACCGACGATCGAATCTCGGGCAAGTAACATACCGATGACAAAAGGAACAACGTATGTTGTTATGCGGTCTGACCGATAAAGATCTTCGTAGAATATGTAGGAGCCAATATGGGCATCCAGGTCCCGCTATTGGTTATTGACCAGAGACGTGTCTCAGTCATGTCTACATTGTTCTCGAACCGTAGGGTCCGCACGCTTAACGTTACGATGACAATTATTATGAGTTTATGCATTTTGATGTACCAAAGTTAAGTTCGGAATCCCGGATGTGATCACGGACATGACGAGGAGTCTCGAAATGGTCGAGACATAAAGATTGATATATTGGATGACTATATTCGGACAGCGGAAGGGTTCCAGAATATTATCGGATAAAACCGGAGCACTGGGAGGTTACCGGAACCCCCCGGGGGGTTAATGGGCCACATGGGCCTAATGTGGAGAAGAGGAAGGGGCTGCCAGGGCAGGCCGCGCGCCCCCTCTCCCCCTAGTCCGAATTGGACAAGGAGGGAGGGGCGGCGCCCCCCCTTTCCTATTCTCCCTCCACCTCTCCTAGTTGGACAAGGAACGGGAGGGGAGTCCTACTCCCGGTAGGAGTAGGACTCCTCCTGCGTGCCTCCATAGGGCCGACCGCACCCCCCCTGGATCCTTTATATACGGAGGCAAGGGGGCACCCTAGAACACACAATTGATCAACGTGATCATTCCTTGGCCGTGTGCGGTGCCCCCTTCCACCATATTCCACCTTGGTCATATCGTTGTAGTGCTTAGGCGAAGCCCTGCGTAAGTAGTACATCATCATCGTCACCACGCCGTTGTGCTGACAGAACTCATCCCCGAAGCTTTGCTGGATCAGAGCCCGGGGAGCGTCATCGAGCTATACGTGTGCTAAGAACTCGGAGGTGCCGGAGTAACGGTGCTTGGATTGGTCGGATCGGGAAGACGTACGACTACTTCCTCTACGTTGCGTCAACGCTTCCGCTTCGGTCTACGAGGGTACGTAGACAACACTCTCCCCTGTCGTTGCTATGCATCACCATGATCTTTCGTGTGCGTAGGAATTTTTTTGAAATTACTACGTTCCCCAACAGTGGTATCAGAGCCTATGTTTTATGGTTTGATGTTATTTGCACGAGTAGAACACAAGTGATTTGTGGGCGATATAAGTCATACTGCCTACCAGCATGTCATACTTTGGTTCGGCGGTATTGTTGGATGAAGCGGCCCGGACCGACATTACGCGTACGCTTACGGGAGACCGGTTCTCCCGACGTGCTTTGCACATAGGTGGCTTGCGGGTGACAGTTTCTCCAACTTTAGTTGAACCGAGTGTGGCTACGCCCGGTCCTTGCGAAGGTTAAAACGGCATCAACTTGACAAACTATCGTTGTGGTTTTGATGCGTAGGTAAGATTGGTTCTTGCTTAAACCCGTAGCAGCCACGTAAAACATGCAACAACAAAGTAGAGGACATCTAACTTGTTTTTGCAGGGCATGTTGTGATGTGATATGGTCAAGACATGATGCTAAATTTTATTGTATGTGATGATCATGTTTTTAACCGAGTTATCGGCAACTGGCAGGAGCCATATGGTTTTCACTTTATTGTATGCAATGCAAATCGCGCTGTAATGCTTTACTTTATCACTAAGCGGTAGCGATAGTCATGGAAGCATAAGATTGGTGAGACGACAACGATGCTACGATGGAGATCAAGGTGTCGTGCCGGTGACGATGGTGATCATGACGGTGCTTCGGAGATGGAGATCACAAGCACAAGATGATGATGGCCATATCATATCACTTATATTGATTGCATGTGATGTTTATCTTTTATGCATCTTATCTTGCTTTGATTGACGGTAGCATTATAAGATGATCCCTCACTAAATTATCAAGAAGTGTTCTCCCTGAGTATGCACCGTTGCCAAAGTTCGTCGTGCCCAGACACCACGTGATGATCGGGTGTGATAAGCTCTACGTCCATCTACAACGGGTGCAAGCCAGTTTTGCACACGCAGAATACCCAGGTTAAACTTGACGAGCCTAGCATATACAGATATGGCCTCGGAACACGGAGACCGAAAGGTCGACCGTGAATCATATAGTAGATATGATCAACATAATGATGTTCACCATTGAAAACTAATCCATCTCACGTGATGATCGGTTATGGTTTAGTTGATTTGGATCACGTGATCACTTAGAAGATTAGAGGGATATCTATCTAAGTGGGAGTTCTTTAAGTAATTTGATTAATTTTATCATGAACTTAGTACCTGATAGTATCTTGCTTATGTATGTTTGATTGTAGATAGATGGCCCGTGCTGTTGTTCCGTTGAATTTTAATGCGTTCCTTGAGAAAGCAAAGTTGAAAGATGATGGTAGCAATTACACGGACTGGGTCCGTAACCTAAGGATTATCCTCATTGCTGCACAGAAGAATTACGTCCTAGAAGCACCGCTGGGTGCCAGGCCTGCTGCAGGAGCAACACCAGATGTTATGAACGTCTGGCAGAGCAAAGCTGATGACTACTCGATAGTTCAGTGTGCCATGCTTTACGGCTTAGAATCGGGACTTCAACGACGTTTTGAACGTCATGGAGCATATGAGATGTTCCAGGAGTTGAAGTTAATATTTCAAGCAAATGCCCGGATTGAGAGATATGAAGTCTCCAATAAGTTCTATAGCTGCAAGATGGAGGAGAACAGTTCTGTCAGTGAGCATATACTCAAAATGTCTGGGTATAATAATCACTTGATTCAGATGGGAGTTAATCTTCCAAATGATTGCATCATTGACAGAATTCTCCAATCACTGCCACCAAGCTACAAGAGCTTTGTGATGAACTATAATATGCAAGGGATGAATAAGACTATTCCCGAGCTCTTCGCAATGCTGAAAGCTGCGGAGGTAGAAATCAAGAAGGAGCATCAAGTGTTGATGGTCAGCAAGACCACTAGTTTCAAGAAAAAGGGCAAAGGGAAGAAGAAGGGGAACTTCAAGAAGAACGGCAAGCAAGTTGCTGCTTAGGAGAAGAAACCCAAGTCTGGACCTAAGCCTGAAACTGAGTGCTTCTACTGCAAGCAGACTGGTCACTGGAAGCGGAACTGCCCCAAGTATTTGGCGGATAAGAAGGATGGCAAGGTGAACAAAGGTATATGTGATATACATGTTATTGATGTGTACCTTACTAGAGCTCGCAGTAGCACCTGGGTATTTGATACTGGTTCTGTTGCTAATATTTGCAACTCGAAACAGGGACTACGGATTAGGCGAACACTGGCAAAGGACAAGGTGACGATGCGCGTGGGAAACGGTTCCAAAGTCGATGTGATCGCGGTCGGCACGCTACCTCTACATCTACCTTCGGGATTAGTATTAGACCTAAATAATTGTTATTTGGTGCCAGCGTTAAGCATGAACATTATATCTGGATCTTGTTTGATGCGAGACGGTTATTCATTTAAATCAGAGAATAATGGTTGTTCTATTTATATGAGTAATATCTTTTATGGTCATGCACCCTTGAAGAGTGGTCTATTTCTGATGAATCTCGATAGTAGTGATACACATATTCATAATATTGAAACCAAAAGATGCAGAATTGATAATGATAGTGCAACTTATTTGTGGCGCTGCCGTTTAGGTCATATCGGTGTAAAGCGCATGAAGAAACTCCATACTGATGGACTTTTGGAACCACTTGATTATGAATCACTTGGTACTTGCGAACCGTGCCTCATGGGCAAGATGACTAAAACACCGTTCTCCGGTACTATGGAGAGAGCAACAGATTTGTTGGAAATCATACATACTGATGTATGTGGTCCGATCAATATTGAGGCTCGTGGCGGATATCGTTATTTTCCCACCTTCACAGATGATTTAAGCAGATATGGGTATATCTACTTAATGAAACACAAGTCTGAAACATTTGAAAAGTTCAAAGAATTTCAGAGTGAAGTTGAAACTCATCGTAACAAGAAAATAAAGTTTCTATGATCTGATCGTGGAGGAGAATATTTGAGTTACGAGTTTGGTGTACATTTGAAACAATGCGGAATAGTTTCGCAACTCACGCCACCTGGAACACCACAGCGTAATGGTGTGTCCGAACGTCGTAATCGTACTTTACAAGATATGGTGCAATCTATGATGTCTCTTACTGATTTACCGCTATCGTTTTGGGGTTATGCTTTAGAGACGGCCGCATTCACGTTAAATAGGGCACCATCAAAATCCGTTGAGACGACGCCTTATGAACTATGGTTTGGCAAGAAACCAAAGTTGTCGTTTCTTAAAGTTTGGGGCTGCGATGCTTATGTGAAAAAGCTTCAACCTCATAAGCTCGAACCCAAATCGGAGAAATGTGTCTTCATAGGTTATCCAAAGGAGACTGTTGGGTACACCTTCTATCACAGATCCGAAGGCGAGACATTTGTTGCTAAGAATGGATCCTTTCTAGAGAAGGAGTTTCTCTCGAAAGAAGTGAGTGGGAGGAAAGTAGAACTTGACGAGGTAACTGTACCTGCTCCCTTATTGGAAAGTAGTACATCACAGAAAACTGTTTCTGCGACACCTACACCAACAAGTGAGGAAGCTAATGATAATGATCATGAAACTTCAGGACAAGATACTACTGAACCTCGTAGATCAACCAGAGTGAGATCCGCGCCAGAGTGGTACGGTAATCCTGTTCTGGAAATCATGCTACTAGATCATGATGAACCTACGAACTATGAAGAAGTGATGGTGAGCCCAGATTCCGCAAAGTGGCTTGAAGCCATGAAATCTGAGATGGGATCCATATATGAGAACAAAGTATGGACTTTGGTTGACTTGCCCGATGGTCGGCAAGCAATTGAGAATAAATGGATCTTCAAGAAGAAGACTGGCGCAGACGGTAATGTTACTGTCTACAAAGCTCGACTTGTCGCAAAAGGTTTTCGACAAGTTCAAGGGGTTGACTACGATGAGACCTTCTCACCTGTAGCGATGCTTAAGTCCGTCCGAATCATGTTAGCAATTGCCGCATTTTATGATTATGAAATTTGGCAGATGGATGTCAAAACTGCATTTCTGAATGGATTTCTGGAAGAAGAGTTGTATATGATGCAACCAGAAGGTTTTGTCGATCCAAAGGGAGCTAACAAAGTGTGCAAGCTCCAGCGATCCATTTATAGACTGGTGCAAGCCTCTCGGAGTTGGAATAAACGCTTTGATAGTGTGATCAAAGCATTTGATTTTATACAGACTGTCGGAGAAGCCTGTATTTACAAGAAAGTGAGTGGGAGCTCTGTAGCATTTCTGATATTATATGTGGATGACATATTACTGATTGGAAATGATATAGAATTTCTGGATAGCATAAAGGGATACTTGAATAAGAGTTTTTCAATGAAAGACCTCGGTGAAGCTGCTTACATATTAGGCATAAAGATCTATAGAGATAGATCAAGACGCTTAATTGGACTTTCACAAAGCACATACCTTGACAAGATTTTGAAGAAGTTCAAAATGGATCAAGCAAAGAAAGGGTTCTTGCCTGTATTACAAGGTGTGAAGTTGAGTCAGACTCAATGCCCGACCACTGCAGAAGATAGAGAGAAAATGAAAGATGTTCCCTATGCTTCAGCCATAGGCTCTATCATGTATGCAATGCTGTGTACCAGACCTGATGTGTGCCTTGCTATAAGTTTAGCAGGGAGGTACCAAAGTAATCCAGGAGTGGATCACTTGACAGCGGTCAAGAACATCCTGAAATACCTGAAAAGGACTAAGGATATGTTTCTCGTATATGGAGGTGACAAAGAGCTCATCGTAAACGGTTACATTGATGCAAGCTTTGACACTGATCCGGACGATTCTAAATCGCAAACCGGATACGTGTTTACATTAAATGGTGGAGCTGTCAGTTGGTGCAGTTCTAAACAAAGCGTTGTGGCGGGATCTACATGTGAAGCGGAGTACATAGCTGCTTCGGAAGCAGCGAACGAAGGAGTCTGGATGAAGGAGTTCATATCCGATCTAGGTGTCATACCTAGTGCGTCGGGTCCAATGAAAATCTTTTGTGACAATACTGGTGCAATTGCTTTGGGAAAGGAATCCAGATTTCACAAGAGAACCAAGCACATCAAAAGACGCTTCAATTCCATCCGGGATCTAGTCCAGGTGGGAGACATAGAGATTTGCAAGATACATACGGATCTGAATGTTGCAGACCCGTTGACTAAGCCTCTTCCACGAGCAAAACATGATCAGCACCAAGGCTCCATGGGCGTTAGAATCATTACAATGTAATCTAGATTATTGACTCTAGTGCAAGTGGGAGACTGAAGGAAATATGCCCTAGTGGCAATAATAAAGTTATTATTTATTTCCTTACATCATGATAAATGTTTATTATTCATGCTAGAATTGTATTAACCAGAAACATAATACATGTGTGAATACATAGACAAACAGAGTGTCACTAGTATGCCTCTACTTGACTAGCTCGTTAATCAAAGATGGTTATGTTTCCTAACCATGAACAAAGAGTTGTTATTTGATTAACGAGGTCACATCATTAGTTGAATGATCTGATTGACATGAACCATTCCATTAGCTTAGCACCCGATCGTTTAGTATGTTGCTGTTGCTTTCTTCATGACTTATACATGTTCCTATGACTATGAGATTATGCAACTCCCGTTTACCGGAGGAACACTTGTGTTCTACCAAACGTCACAACGTAACTGGGTGATTATAAAGGTGCTCTATAGGTGTCTCCAAAAGTAGATGTTGGGTTGGCGTATTTCGAGATTAGGATTTGTCACTCCGATTGTCGGAGAGGTATCTCTGGGCCCTCTTGGTAATGCACATCACATAAGCCTTGCAAGCATTACAACTAATGAGTTAGTTGAGAGATGATGTATTACGGAATGAGTAAAGAGACGCCGGTAACGAGATTGAACTAGGTATTGGATACCGACGATCGAATCTCGGGCAAGTAACATACCGATGACAAAAGGAACAACGTATGTTGTTATGCGGTCTGACCGATAAAGATCTTCGTAGAATATGTAGGAGCCAATATGGGCATCCAAGTCCCGCTATTGGTTATTGACCAGAGACGTGTCTCAGTCATGTCTACATTGTTCTCAAACCGTAGGGTCCGCACGCTTAACGTTACGATGACAGTTATTATGAGTTTATGCATTTTGATGTACCGAAGTTAAGTTCGGAGTCCCGGATGTGATCACGGACATGACGAGGAGTATTGAAATGGTCGAGACATAAAGATTGATATATTGGATGACTATATTCGGACAGCGGAAGGGTTCCGGAATATTATCGGATAAAACCGGAGCACCGGGAGGTTACCGGAACCCCCCGGGGGGTTAATGGGCCACATGGGCCTAATGTGGAGAAGAGGAAGGGGCTGCCAGGGCAGGCCGCGCGCCCCCTCTCCCCCTAGTCCGAATTGGACAAGGAGGGAGGGGCGGCGCCCCCCCTTTCCTATTCTCCCTCCACCTCTCCTAGTTGCACAAGGAACGGGAGGGGAGTCCTACTCCCGGTAGGAGTAGGACTCCTCCTGCGCGCCTCCATAGGGCCGGTCGCACCCCCCCTTGGATCCTTTATATACGGAGGCAAGGGGGCACCCTAGAACAGACAATTGATCAACGTGATCGTTCCTTAGCCGTGTGCGGTGCCCCCTTCCACCATATTCCACCTCGGTCATATCGTTGTAGTGCTTAGGCGAAGCCCTGCGTGGGTAGTACATCATCATCGTCACCATGCTGTTGTGCTGACGGAACTCATCCCCTAAGCTTTGCTGGATCGGAGCCCGGGGAGCGTCATCGAGCTGTACGTGTGCTAAGAACTCGAAGGTGTCGGAGTAACGGTGCTTGGATCGGTCGGATCGGGAAGACGTACGACTACTTCCTCTATGTTGCGTCAACGCTTCCGCTTCGGTCTACGAGGGTACGTAGACAACACTCTCCCCTCTCGTTGCTATGCATCACCATGATCTTGCGTGTGCGTAGGAATTTTTTTGAAATTACTACGTTCCCCAACAGCAGCTGCATTCAAACTTCTCCTCTGCCAACACAACATTCACTGAAATTATTCGGGGGTTCTCAAAGTAATTTGAGTGCAGCTCAAACCTCACGCTTGCATTGTCAAGAGCAGGGGCCAGGTTCATGAGGAAGCCTGTTGATGCCATGGCCTCTTTTTGAAACTTGAGAAACACGCTTCGGGTTTAGAAGTGAACTGCTTGGCGCTCAAAGTTGTACCTGAATGTTGCAATGAAAAGGTTAATGATTTTGAGTTTTTCAAGTTTCCTGTTCTAACCTTTTCTCTCTACAAAAGGACACACATACCTTGAGTAAAGTGGTGCAGTTGTTGTGTGGCCTATGAAAGCTTGATTGTCTTCACGGTCCAACATTGTTTCTTGAAGCACCTCATATTGTTGTACAAATCTCCAGACAGAGTCTTAAGGGTTGACAAATGTCTTGAAGTAGGAGTTGAGACCCTCAGACCGCCCTGTAGTGCTTGTAAATGGGAAGAAGTTCTTTCGGAAGTATGCTGGAGCCCAAGTCTCTCGCGTACGCCACATGTTACTTAGATGTCTATTGTCAACCAAGTCAAAGCAATGCAGCATATGCTACCAATTCTCCTTGAACTCATCCACCGTCTCTGAATCATTGATAACCCCATAGAAAACCTGCTCAAAGATTTCATCCATGCTCAGGATCCTACCCAACTTTTCCCTTGCTTTTCGCTGGACGTGCCATTTGCAGCACCTATGCACTGTGTTTGGGAAGACATCTTTTATTGATGTTTCCATTGCCTTGTCTTGGTCAGTCATTAGGTGCAACGGGTGCTCATTATTCATTGCAATCATCCAATGTTGAAACACCCACTTGAAAGTTTCTATTTGTTCATTTGGCACCAAGGCACAACCTAGTAGCACGGTTTGCAAGTGGTTGTTCACACCAACAATAGGAGCGAAAGGCAGATTGTACCGATTTGTGCAAAATGTTGTGTCAAAGAACACACAATCTTTGTACTTTGGGTACAATGATCTTGTCCTTCCATCCACCCAAAACATAGCTGTCACTTCGTTTGTTTCTTTGTCAACTTCTGTTGCGTAGTAGAATTGAGCATTCTCAGCTTGACGCCTCTTAAAGTAAGCAACTGTCATATCCATGTCCTGAAATGACTGATTTTGTCGCAGCTTGGAACGCGCATTTGAAACATCCCTCTTCACATATGGCAGTTTCCTCCGGTCTCCGCCATGGACCATTCCAAGCATTCCCATGCAATTTGTAGTTGACAAGTTTACATCATGCATTGTCATCAGTAGTTGGTAATCTTCTTCTGGAATTTTGCGGTGTGAGCGGTAGAACCTCACAATCTCCTCACGCTGCATCAAAGGGTGTGTATGCTGTGCAACAAAGTAGGTAACAACCCACTTATTGCCCCTGAGGCCAACAATCATATGAGCTTTGCAATCATAACGCATAATCCGATTCCTCTGACGCTTGACTGTCACATCCATTTCAACCCCAGCCTGCTTGCTTGATGAGCTTCCCCGTGCTGCAATTCCTTCCGAGTGGCTGCTTGTCTCACATGTAGTCTCCGGTTTGCCAGCATGCACACATTGGAAGACCCTCTTGATAAGTTGTTGTGAACCTTTCTTTTGGCTGTTTTTTGAGGAAGCTATGCGTGAGCCAAAGCCCATTCCAAACGCGTAGTCATTATAGAACTTTTTTGCATCTTCAATTGAGTCAAATTCCATGCCAACATAGGGCAGAAGTGGCTGAGATGAAATATCATCATCCTTATCTGCATCATGCATTCCACCGTGAGTGTCTAGGACACCATCTGAATCCCCACCACCATGACTTGTGAAAGGTTGCTGAACAAAACTCTCCTCATTTGCCGCCCCATCTTCGGTATGCTACATCATTGCAACAACAGTAGAACAACACCATCAGTAGTAGTGAAGAACAACACCAGTTTTTTCATTGCAGTATGCACAAGCTTTAAATAACATATCCTTTGACAGAGTTTTATGCTTGCTGAAATTGTAGAGGCCAACAACACTATAACATACCCAAGCCCTATAATCTACTAGTGCTTTTTGCTATTCAGCAATCATTTTTTTCATACAGCAGAATTTTTAACTTTGCACAAGTAATCTCTGAAATTTAAAGAAATCAATATATTTTTTCAGTGTGTGCTTACATCATGTGAATCTTAAAGCAAGCAACATTCAGTGGTGTTGCATAGCTAACACACATTCAGTTAAGCTACACATCCTCTGAATCTGAAGCAATGCAACCTTCCCATTACATAACTTTTCTTCCTTACTGAATTGAAATCAAAGCAACATCTAGTTTTGTTTCAAAGCAACATCACCTCAGCTGCACACTAGTTTGTGTTAAATGACAGTGAACAATGAGCAAAGCAACAAGGGCAAGCAACAAAGCCATTAGCATAGGAAATGTCAATGCAGCAGAGAAAGGGGAAGCTCACCCAATTTGAAGCGGATCCTGCAGGGGGTGCATGAGTGAAAACAATTGGAGGATCTCTGTACACGGGACCTTGTCTCCTGGGATCTAGGGCGGTCGCCGGAGCTGAAGTTGTCCGCCGGAGAACAGAGGAACCCTCGCCGGAGTTCCAAGCCATGGCGGAGCAGGCCATGTCTCTGGCGATGTGGTGCGCCATCGCGGGGGGTGGAGTAGGTGGAGGGGTGGAGGTGGAGAGAAGGGGCGGCGCTCACGGGTCGTTGTAGTCTCAGGCGAGCTAAAATCGCAGGGCAGGTGAAGGTGGAGGAAGCCCCCGCGATTTGCGGCCACAGGTGGGGATCTATTTGCGTGTGGGGGCATCTTGTTTCATTGCAATGCAGCGACCGCTACGGGCCGACAGACTTTGCAAGGGGAAGCATGCACGTACAGATCGGACGGACGCGGTGCTTTACATCGGACGACCGGGAAGGTGGCTTACGAATCGCCTAGCATCGCCCGACCTACGCCTAGCACCGGCCAATTTTGGGTCACCTCATCATGATTAAATTGCTACCCCCTCTGTTCACTTTTGTAAGTCCTTTAGGACAGCTGAAATTGAACTGTTTTAGGTGTTGTCTTAAATGTCTAAATAATCTTACAAAAGTGAACGAAGAGAGTAGTACCAGTTTTCTTAGCCCTAAGCTTTATGAGTTTTTGTGTGTCTAATTTTGACATGTGAAGGCGTCGTCCGAGATGGCGACTCAAGAGGCCCTAATCCAGTTATTTTCTGAGAGGCTTCGTCGTGCACGGTTCCCTTGCTGCCGCCACTCAGTGTCACTAGACTTGCTCGCGCGGTTGACAGCAGCGGCGGGGCAACGTTCCCATAGCATTGAGTAATCCGGAGATCGTTAGTCCATTTTGTGATTCCATCCAAAGCTCAGTAACTGTTATATAAGATATTTTCGGATGCCTTTATTTAACTAACATGTTTTTACCTATGATAGCAGCTTATTACTATCGCTACTGGATTGAAAATTTTATTTATGGTTGAGGAATTTGTTTTTTTAAGTGTTCTATTATCTATCCAAAAGTTCTAACACTGCGCATGGTGCTGACCAATCAATTTCATAAGTGAGTTCCTGTTAATTTCCTATAGCGAGTTTCAGTTATTCTTGATATCGCAAAAAATATTTCAAATTCATAATGATATATATCGACTTGTATAAAGTACATATCATGAACCGAATGCAATTAGTTTCAATGTGTACATATTATTTTCCTTGATGCGGTCAGATATTGTTGATGGTAATTAACTCATTCTCCTGCAAGACTTGAATTTGGTATCTACTTCTACAAACTATATTCAAGAAATTCACATTGAATCCATTTTTTTTTTGATAAGAAGTGAATAAATTGAAGAGTTGTCATTGTAATTTACATGTTTTCATGGAAATCTAAATAGTTTTATGATGAGGTTGTTGCTTATATATCATGCTAGTCATTTTGCTTTGCAACCTCAAATATTTGATTGTAGGTTGCTTAGGCAGGGGCGGAGACAGGGGGTGCGAGCAGGGTCAGACACACAAGTACTATGCGTAGAAATCGGCATCATGCATATATAATTAGCGCTAATTAGGAATTAAGCCCAACAGATTTACACGGCCCTGTAAAAATGAAAGACCAATTTGGGCGTGTGGCCATGTACGTATTTTACGCCAGATCGGTATGTTTTACATTCGAGGCCCTAGGTTATCTGTATTGGACGAGGGTACAGAACATAGATGGTTCCTGGGCCAATTCATCTCGTGAAGGGTTTCCCGAAAAACTAGGAGCCTTCGCTCTAGCGATCTGGCGATTAGGGTTTTCAAGTGAGCGAGACGGCGGTCGCAGATTCGTCGGCGGGCTGCATCAACACTCCTGATCGGGTTGATGGCTTCATCATCTGCATCGGGGAGGGATGGAGGCACTCCTCTCTCTCCCCGCTCGGCGAGGATGAGGATGGAGGAGGAGCTTGGTAGGATGGGATTTCAGAGGAGGAGGTGACACCGCTTGTGCTCAAGGATATTGACAGTGGTGCCCCAAGGAAGTGGTCGTTGGTCGGGAAGATCCTCTACCGCAACATCCTGCATATTCAAACAATCGCTAATGCTCTACGACCTGCATGGGGAAACCCTAAGGGCTTAGCTTTTCGATCTGGTAGAGAGAACATCTTTGTGGCAGATTTTGAGACCGAGAGAGATCGGGATCGCGTCAAAGAGGGGTCGCCGTGGCATGTCAGCAAGCATGCAGTGATTCTTGAGGAATTTGTGCCTTGTATGCGGCCGTCAGAACTCAAGTTTGATAAGCTGCAGGTGTGGGCTAGGGTGATTAACCTACCCTTCCATCTTAGGGATGAAACGTGGGGTATGGCAATCGCCAAATAGTTGGACAAGAATGCTATTGGTGTTCAGATCGACCCGATGGGAGGTTTCCTGAGAACACGGATAACTATAGATGTACAGAAACCACTAAGGAGATGGATTTTGATTGAGTCACGATTATTATGATATACAGTATGAGAAGATTCCCCACTTTTGTTTCTCATGTGGCCGGCTTGGTCACTCGGACCTATTCTGTCCGACGCCAGGTACTCGGGATGAAAAAGGTGAGCTGCCATTTAAGGCGAACTTGAGGGCGCCGGATGAGTGGAAAAAGAGTGGCTCCTCCGAATGACATCAGAAGAGTTCGAGTGCATCACAGGCAGATCATAAGGACGCAAACTCTTCGTCCAAGGGGGCAGAAAAGTACCCTGAAGTTCAGCCCCCACGTAAAACTCGCACTGGTAATATCAACAAGAGAAAAGGGGGGGCCTCCGATTCAGGTGTACAGAAAGGTACAACCAGCGTTGTTGACGGATGGGAAAGGAACATATCATATAGAATATACACACCAGTTCAGCAGCACTGAGCGCAATCAGGAGAGCTTGGAGGGTGAGAGGGAGGTGAAGAAAAAGAAACCAACACCGCCCAGTTCGGAGAATTCGGCAGCGACTGCGGAGCAGCGCTGCCAGAGCCAATTAATTGTATAAGTTGGAACTGCCGGGGGCTTGGGAACTCCGAGGCAGTTCGCGAGCTTCGCAATGTTGTGAAGCAAGAAGGGCCTGCCCTAGTTTTTGTTATGGAGACAAAGATTAGGGGGAAGAAGGTGGAAAACTTGCAGAGTACGTTGGACTTTGCAGGAAGCTTTGGAGTGGATAGTAATGGTCTCAGTGGTGGGATCGGCTTGTTTTGGTCAAGGGATATCACGGTCAGCTTTAAAAACTACAGCCAGAACCATATTGATGTCACCATTCAGAAGAAAGATCTCTCTGAACCGGAGTGGCGATTTACAGGTTTTTATGGAGCTTCGCGAGTGGAGGATCGGCACCACAGCTGGCGATTCCTGAGAACGCTGCACAATATTAGTCACCAGGCATGGATTTGTATGGGGGACTTTAATGAAACGTTATGCAACAGAGCATTTTAGCCACAGGCCTAGGCCTGAAGGGCAGATGAGAGCTTTTCGACAAGTCACGGAGGAATGTGGCTTGCAGGATTTGGGCTGGTCTGGTGTCCATTTCACTTGGGATAACCGGCAAGAAGGAAACAACAATTTTAAGGCAAGGATTGAACGTGTGTTCGCTAATGCAGAATTTTTGACTCGCTTTGAACAAACTAGAGTTCGGCATGTCAGTGCTATTGAGTCGGACCACTATTTGGTTATTACGGAGATAAGAGACAGATTTATGGTGGCTGATAGCAGGGGGGCGAAGAGTTTTAAGTACGAAAATATGTGGCAAACACACTGTGATTATGAGCAGGTGGTGTGTGAAGCATGGTCTCGACACCGCGGTGAACAGGGCCTTGAAGGTCTAGTGCATACATTGGCGAAATTACAAGAGGACCTGGGTGCTTGGGGTGATCGCGAGTTTGGAAATCTGCGCAAGAAGATTCGGAAACTCAAGCAGTGTATTGAGAATCTGCGCACTCGTTCCATTGGTCAAGGCCCATCTGAAGAAGGGAAGGGGCTAGTGAAGAGATTGAGGGAGGTACTGTACCAAGAAGAGTTGTGGATGAAGCAACGTTCACGGGTATTGTGGCTCCGCTCCGGCTATCGCAACACAGGATACTTCTAAGCCCAAGCGGCGCAGCGGAAGTGCACCAATCGCATTGCTAATTTATCTCGTGTTGATGGCTCAGTTTGTAATAGTTTTGATGAAATAAAACAGGAGATTAATTCTTTTTATCAGAATCTTTACATGTCCCAAGGAGGACATGATCTTCATGAGCTGCTTCAATTTGTGCCAACTAGTGTTACAGAGGCGATGAATGAAGTACTCTCAAAACCGTTCAAACCATCCGAGGTCAAGGCGGTGTTGTTTCAAATGGCGCCGTCGAAAGCTCCTGGTGTCGACGGATTTACAGCTGGTTTCTTTCAACGGCATTGGGGCCTGATAGAAGGAGACCTTGTGCCAGCGATACCGGACTTTATAAATGGTGGGGAATTACTAGCCGGTTTTAATGACACTTCTATTACATTGATTCCGAAGGTACGTAATTCCCAAGATGTCACTCAGTTCTGACCCATCTCTCTCTGCCCGGTGCCCTATAAAATTGCAGCAAAAACAATAGCAAACCGGGTGAGATTGTGTCTGGATGATATTATCAGTGAAGAGCAGAGTGCTTTCGTTCCCGACCGTCTGATTACAGACAACATCCTCGTTGCTTATGAAAGCGTACATGCGATGAGGAGGAGGAAGAAGGGAAAGAATTTTGCATGTGCAGTAAAGCTCGATATGATGAAAGCGTATGATCGAGTCGAGTGGCATTACTTGGAAGCGATCATGCTCAAGATGGGCTTCTATGCGTCCTTTGTGCGTCTGATTTTGAAGTGCATTTCTTTGGTCAGGTTCGCCGTGAAAGTGAACGGGGAACTACTACCTTTCTTTACTCCCTCTCGGGGTTTTAGACAAGGAGACCCCATTTCATCGTATTTATTCCTTATATGTGCTGAAGGTTTTTCGTCGCTGCTTAAGCACTATGGAGGAAACTATATTGATAGAGGAATCAGAGTTAGCTTTAGAGCTCCATGGGTCAATCATCTACTTTTTGCGGATGATAGCCTCATATTCATTGACGCCAAAATTCAGAGTTGTACAAGGCTGAATGAAATCCTCAGAATTTACTCTGAGTGTTCGGGCCAGAGTGTTCATAAAGGCAAAAGCGCTATTTATTTCAGTCCAAACACACCGGAGCATAGAAGGATTCATGTGAAACAAATGTTGGGCATCACCAATGAGGCATTCAGTGAGCGCTATCTGGGCTCCCGACGACGGTGGGCCGGCTCACAAGCGATACGTTTGATCACATTGAGGAGCGGTGTCGGGCAAAGATGGGTGGATGGTCTGAGAGAAATATGGCATGTGCAGCAAGGGAGACCCTGCTCAAGTCCATCATCCAAGCTATCCCGGTGCATAGTATGAGCTGTTTCTTGCTCACCAAGAAGACGTGCTCGAAACTTACATCTTTGATGGCTAGGTACTGGTGGGGGAGTTCCATTGATAAATGGTCGATGCATTGGCTTTCATGGGACAAACTCACGGTTCCTAAATGTAAAGGCGGGATGGGTTTCCGCGATTTCAGAAATTTCAATTTGGCAATGCTTGAGAAGCATGGGTGGAGATTGCTAACTGAGCCTGCTTCCTTGTGTGCCTAAAGTTCTTAAAGGAAGATACTTTCCAGATTGTGGATTCATGCAGGCTTCTACTCCTGCGAGTTCCTCATCTACTTGGCGTGCTATCATCGCTGGAAGAGATGCACTGAATTTGGGTCTGATAAATAGAATCGGCGATGGCTCTAGCATTTCAGTTTGGGAGGACAAGTGGATTCCGGGTACATTGACTATGAAACCTTTGCTAAAGCCAGCTATCACAGGTTAACAGAGTCAATGACCTGATTGATACAGAGAACTGGTCTTGGAAAACAGACCTGATATGTGATACCTTCATTGCTCCCGACGCTGCAGCAATTTTGAACATACCTTTGCGGACTGGTGGACGAGAGGATTTCTTGGCCCGGGCTTATGAAAAAACAGGTATCTACACTGTCAAATCATCGTACCATGCTCTAATGATTCATAACAAGCGATCTGCTCTAGAAGAAGGGGCGGCTACAAGCACTTCCATCTCGAATGAACAGCTGTGGAAATCTCTGTGGAAATTAAATGTAGTGCCAAAGATCCGTGTTTTCTGGTGGAGAGTCATTTGTGGGATCTTACCAGATGAGAAAACCCTACATCGACGACACATTCGTGTTACTAGTCGATGCAAACTCTGTTTGGTAGACGAGGAGGACTTGATGCATGCACTCATACATTGTTCTCATGCCAGGAGCTTTTGGGACGAAGCTGAGAAGTGGTTTGGCTTCAAACTACCTCGCCTTCACCCAACCACTTGGGCGCAAGATATTGTGAGCGACCCAATCATTCCGAATGGAGACCGGGCAAAGATTGTGTCAGTTATGTGGTCTATTTGGCACTCAAGGAACCGGTGGACACATGATGAAGAACACTTGGATCCGGCAAACTCGGTACGGATTATTCGAGAGACATTGGCGATCCTGGAATTACCTAAGGATCTCACCCTAGCTCTTCCTGGCTTGGGTTGGCTCCCCCCGGAAGATGACAGTGTTAAGATTAATACGGATGCAGCATTGATAGTATCCGGGAGCAAGGGGGGCTGGTGGGGTTGCCCGTTCAGCCACTGGCTTTTTAGGAAAATGGTGTAAGTCTCACGATGGCCTCACAGATCCTCTGATTGCCGAAGCACTTTCTTTGCACAATGGAGTTCTTTATGCAAAGCTTCGAGGTCTGAACAAGGTTGTGATGGAGATGGACTGCAAGGAGGTTGTGGACCTCTGGAACACTCGCCACAACTCTCGTTCGGTTGTGGCACTGATTCTTTTGGAAATTGGGGATTTATCTGCTAGTTTTAGTTCTTTTATTATTCAACATACTTCTAGACTATCTAATTTGCCTGCTCACCTTTGCGCTAAGCGAGGATGTTCGCTGCAAGTGACCGAGGCGTGGACCAATGATGTACCTCCCTTCCTGGAGCCTCATGACGGATTGTGCCAGGTGTGCTTTTGTTGAATAAAGAACCCCACATTCCAACGCAAAAAAACATAGATGGTTCCTATCTTCTATTAGTTCGCCAGGGCCGCCGCCGTCTCGCCTGCCGCCACTCGCCGGGAAGGGAGACTACCGCCTGAATTGATCGAGTTCTTTGTAGTCTGAAACCTGAAGGTATGACATATGCACGATCCCTAAAAGGCAGTGTAATGCATCAATCTCTTTTCAATCTCCGTTGCCCTTCAAGGATGATGGCTGTCGTGCTGGATTTCGTATGTACTTATTGGACTGCTGGCACTCTTGAAGCAACGCACTGCCGCCCTGCCACTGCATCTGCTCATCCGATTGTTGTTCGTTAATTTTGTCTACTCATCTTGACCTAATCAAGGTACATCTATATATTGTTGGGGAACATAGTAATTTCAAAAAAATTCCTACGCACACACAGGATCATGGTGATGCCACTATAAAAAAATACACTTCCGTGATGATACGTGTTTGTCACATTAGGTCGCGTTTTCTGTCATGTATGTACATCCATGACGATTTTATGACAGAATCAAGATAGTCATACTTGTGTTGTCGTAGAAGTGTTCCATGACATTACCAAAATTATCATCACGGAAGTGTCCACTTTCATGATGATAAATCACGCGTCACAGAAGTGCTTTCGTCAAGGGTGACCGACACGTGGCATCCACCGTAACGGAACACCGTTAAGTTATCGGGTCAGGTTTTGGATCCAATAACCCGTTAACAGCCCCGACCAATGGGGATTTTCCACGTGTAAAATCATCATTAGCTGGAGGAAACACGTGTCGGCTCATCGCTGGGACAGATGTCATCCACTCATTGGACAGAAGGCGCCTATGATACGTCGACACGTGGCACGGCCCAATAGAGGCCCATTCCTGTGAAAAGGCCGGCCCATTTGACTTGGTCAAAAGGTGGCGGGCCGGCCCATGGAAAGCCTGTTAATGGCCTGTTCGCATATAGCTCATTTACAGCCCGCTAACCCAGTAGCATCATCTGGGCCATCCAATATGATTCCAGCCCGTTTTCACTTCTGGCCCATGTATGGCCCATGACGTCTTTCGGCCCATATGAGGCCCTATGTAACTCTTGGTCTATTAACGGCCCGTGGTGAAACTGACCCGTAATGAACAATGTATCACTTTACACCCATTAACGGCCCGTGGTGAAACTGGCCCGTAAAGAACAGTGTATCACTTTATACCCATTAACGGCCCGTTATTCTGTTGGGCCGTTTCCAGCCCATGTTATCTTTCGTGCTTCTCAGAGCCCATTTATTCTTGGGCTATTTTCCAGCATTCTTTTACTTACGGCCCGTTACTGTCATTTTCTGCTTGTGGGCCAAATTCAGCCCGTGGTTATAGTCGGCCCGTTTGTGGTCCGTTAATACGTTGGGCTGTTTTCATAGCGTTATCAAATACGGCATATTAACGATGGCCCATTATGGTCGGCCCATGAACGGACGATTCCAACTCTAGCCCTTTTACGGCCAGAATGCGGTCTGTTTGGCCCAAGTTTGGCCAATCGATCATACGGCCTGTATAAGGCCCATTGATGATATGGCCCGTAGAAGGCCCATTGTTTCTACGACCCATAGAAGGCTCACTGTTTATACGGCCCGTAGAAGGCCCACTGTTTCTACAGCCCATAGGAGGCCCAGTGTCACTACAGTAAATATTAGCCCATGGTTATTGTGGCCTAGTTTTAAAAAATAGGTTATTGCAGCCACTAGCAAACCGCAGAAAAAGAACTGCACTGACTACAAGCAAACAAATAAACAAGACAACAAGGAAATAAATAAGCAAGCAACTTACACTAGGCTATCACGGCTATTACATATATTACATCCACGGGACATCAAAGTTCGCCACCAGTGCAAATATAGGGAACACAGCAGCATATAAACGCCGCAGCAAAACAAGTCTAGAACTGAAACCACTTCAGAAGAGCTCAAGAAACAATATCCTGGGTACCCATAATGCTGGCAAGATGCTTAGCAAGATTATTAACTTTCTCTTGTTTGGCGCTTAAGTCCTCCAACGCTTGCTGTTGCACGAGAAAGTATGCATCTGAATTCTGCAGGGACTTCCTCAGTCCTTCGGCTTCCTATCGCATAACATCTGATCGATGTCTTTCAACTTGAAGTTGAGACTCAAGAAGCCGAACCTGATTCAGGCAACGAGTTCGAAGAGCTGGTGCCAGCAGTGGTAGCCAGTAACTCGAACACTACATCAAGATAGGACTTTGGAGTTGTCTCAGTGTCTTCAATATAGTTTTTATCAGCTTTCTTGGAGACCAACAGGGATGTCTCACTATCTTGAACCTTATCTGCATTACTTCCTTTACCATTGCATAACAGGGTACTCTTCTCCAATATTTTATCCGCGTTCTAAAAGAGAAACAAACAAACACATCTCAGGTTTACAATGTAGTATATGAAACTCATTTTGGTAAACCAGTTCAGTAGTAAGGTGGACAGGATAACAGCATGAAGCAAACATATATCTATATAGTATGGTCACTGTATGGTCTATATCATTCTAGTTTATGTTGCCAAATCAAGATACACTACTAGGAAAAGGGCTATAGATAGGATTGATACTAATGGCACACCATGGAAGCAGTGCGCCACTACTATATACTAATGGCGCACCGGTTGGTGATGCGCCATTAGTGTGGAAGACACTAATGGCGCACCAGAAACAGGGTGCGCCACTAGTATTAAATTATTATTTTTTCCATTTTTCCATACATACTAATGGCGCATCAGGTCGAAGTGCGCCATTACTAGTTCTAAGTAGTAATGGCGCACCAAGCAGGCAGTGCGCCATTACTGTAAATTTTTTTATTCTTTTTTTGCAAAACTACTAATGGCGCATCGTTTCACAGTGCGCCATTACTAGTTACTAGTTTAAACTAGTAATGGCGCACTATTACCCAGTGCGCCATTAGTATATATATATATATATATATATATATATTTTACTTTTTTTGCAAAACTACTAATGGCGCACCACCTGCAGGTGCGCCATTAGTAACCAGGGTTACTAATGGCGCATTTGCTGGTGGTGCGCCATTAGTAACCTGGGACCCCAACAAGATATTTTGGATAGCCCCACACCTACCCACTCACTTTCCCCACTTCATTCCCTCCACCTCCTTCTCCAAGCTTTCGGCCATCTCCTCCTCCTCACCTCATTTCCATCATAGATTCATCAAAATTAAGTGGTGAAATTACCTTTTTTTGATAGGTAAGTAAGGGGAAAGCTATCTTCATGATGTAGATCTACTTTTTTCTCCCTAGCTTGCTCCAACAACGTGCACATGCACTTTTTGTGGCCTAGCTAGATCTATGTATGTTTGTGGTGTTGCATGTGTTTGTGGTGTTGCATATATGTTTGTGTTTGAAGGTACCGGTATTTGAAATGTGATAGTTGCCAATATTTTGCCGGAATGTTTTGATTCATTTCCGTTTCGGCGAGAATTTTGGCACTATGCATTCTTTTTGGTCCTATTTTTAGGGAAGGTCATGCCAAATTTTTTCTTGGTTCTAAAATATCGTTTTGCTCTACCCCGCAGGCGACCATGGTCCACACGATGACTGAAGGCATCGTGAATAGGTTTTTGAGCTCCGCGAAGGCCGAGATGCTTCAAAAGAACGAGACGGAGATAAGATGTCCGTGTCGAAGATGCAAGCTGAAGAGCCTTATTGCGGACCCGGATTCCGGGCAGGTGCGGGACCACCTGCTCTTGCGTGGTTTCATGGATGGCTATCGGTGGCAAGGTGATGAAGATGACTATGAAGTCGTCCATGGGGGCCTGGCAAGAAATGAGGAAGGGCAACAAGACAAGTACCACTGCGGCGAGGGCGGGCGAGAAGACGAAGAATCTCCAGGACATGATCACGACGGTGATGCTGTACACAGTCATCATGTAGAAGATGTCGTACATGATGATGAGGAAGGTCAAGATGAAGGGCATGATCATGAAGATGAAGATGCCGGAGCAGACGACGATGGAGGCTGGGTGCAGGATCCTCATATTCAAGAGCTGCTTCTCAAGCAGACGGATAACGCAAGAGCTGCCGCCCGAGAGAAAGCCAAGCTGGATCAACTAGAGATAGACGTGGTTACTCCATTATATGAAGGATGCAGGCCCGAGGACACCCGCCTGAAAGTAACGCTCATGGCTCTGGAGATGAAGGTAAAACACAAAATGACCGATGCATGCTTCGACGAGAACATGTCATTCTGGCATGAACGTCTTCCCAAGGGGAACAAGTGCCCGACCAGTTTCGAGGAGGCGAAGAAAATCGTGTGTCCTCTGGATTTATCACATGTGAAATACCATGTGTGCATGAACAATTGTATCATTTATCGGGACGAGCACGCGGAGTCTACCATATGTCTGGTGTGCGGCGTCACTCGATACAAGAAGAGGAAGAAAGCTCCTCGAAAATCGGTGTGGTACTTTCCGATCACTCCTCGTCTGCAGCGGTATTTCACGGACCCTAAGGTAGCAAAGCCCTGCGTTGGCACGCGGATAGGGAGGAGAAGAAGCGGGAAGATGACGGAAATGATCCGGAGATAAATAAAAAGACAAGATGCTGAGTCACCCTAAGGATGCGAGCCAGTGGCAAGCGTTGAACTTCGAATACCCAGAATTTGGGAAGGATCCAAGGAACATCATGCTGGGCGCGAGCACTGATGGAGTCAATCCATTTGGCAGCCAGAGAAGCACACATAGCACCTGGCCTGTGTTTGTGTGGATGTACAACCTTCCCCCCTGGTTGTGCATGAAGAGGAAGTACATTCATATGAGTATGCTAATTGAAGGGCCGAAACAACCAGGGAACGACATCAATCTGTATCTGGGGCTGCTGAAGGAGGAGCTAGACACGCTGTGGAAAATGCCAGCCAATACGTGGGACGTGCAGAGAAAGAGTATTTCCCTATGAGAGCCGCACTACTCACGGCGGTGCATGACTACCCTCCTGCGTGCTTCACTCTAAGTCAGGAGGAGATCGAGCAGTTTTTCACCTGCCTCCTAGGAGTAAAACTTCCTTACGGTTACGCGGGGAAGATAAGCAGATACCTAGACCCAGCGAAGCAGAAGTTCAGTGGGATGAAGTCTCACGACTGTCACGTGCTGATGACGCAGATACTTCTAGTTGCAATCCGTGGGATCATGGACGCGCACGACCGTGAAATGCTATTTGGCCTATGCAACTTTTTCGACGTCATCTCTCGGAAGTCGATTGGCGTGAGGCAACTCAAAAGGCTACAGGAAGAGATCGTGGTGATACTATGCGAGCTTGAGATGTACTTCCCGCCCGCATTCTTCGACGTTATGGTGCATCTGCTGGTCCATATCATGGAGGATATCATCCAACTCGGGCCGATGTTCCTACACAACATGATGCCGTTCGAAAGGATGAATGGTGTCATCAAAGGATACATTCGCAACATGTCACGTCCAGAGGGAAGTATAGCCAGGGGCTTTCAGACCGAAGAGTGCATCTCCTACTGCACGAATTATCTAGGCATCGAGAACCCCGTTGGTCTGCCCGTCAACAGGCACCTCGGCAGGCTTGCTGGATGGGGTCACCGTGAGGGTCGCCGTGAAATGCATGTCGACTTCGAGGGTCGACTCGCCGACTTTGAAAGAGCAAACCTAGTCGCGCTACAACACATAGACGTGGTCGATCCTTGGGTGGTAGAGCACAAAACCTTTATTGAGAAGACGTACAATGACCGAGGCCAACAGAGGACGGATGGAGATATACTCAAAGAGCACAACTCATGTTTTACGCATTGGTTCAAGCAGAAGCTTCTGTCGTACCCTTTACATGAAGATTCTTCCGCGGAAGAACAACTCATATTCGCCTTGTCACAGGGTGCCGAGCACAACCTGATGACCTATGAGGCGTACGATATCAACGGCTACACATTCTACACCGAGGACAAGGACATGAAGAGTGATGGTTATCAGAACTCCGGGGTAACGATGGAATCCTACACCGGTAACGACAAGGACAGATACTACGGAAGGATCGAGGAGATATGGGAGCTGAGCTACGCTGGAGAGAAGGTCCCGATGTTCCGTGTCAGATGGGCCAAGAGCGTCCTAAAAGAAGACCGGTATTTCACCACCATGGTTATACCCGAAGCCAAATCCAAGACCGCGGGCGCAAACGTCACCGCGAAAAATGAGCCATGGGTACTGGCTTCCCAAGTGGACCAATGCTTCTTCATTACCGACCCGTCAAAGCCCAGTCGTGTTGTCGTGAGGAGAGGCAAAAGGAAGATCATCGGAATGGATGGAGTAGCCAATGAGCAAGACTTCGACAAGTACGGCGACCCGAAGATCGAACATGACGACGATGATGAAGTAGCAGCACACACCACAAGAAGAAGCAGGACCACCCTACCTAAAGGACGTCCGTTCCACAGAAGAACTCCATTTGCGAAAAAGAAGGGCAAGAAGATTGTGAACAGATAGCTAGCTAAGATCGATTGTATTTAAATCGTAGTCTTCATTTCTCGATTGTATTTCATGGGCACTTTTTGATATCATGAATATTTTTAAGTTTCATGGGCACTTTTTGAATTCATGAGGACACTTGATCTCGATCCCCCTCCATCTCAATCTCGACCCCCCTCCATCTCAATCTCGATCCCCCTCCATCTCGATCCCACCTGCACCCTCCCCCGCTAGCTCCACCGCCGCCGACGACCCACCGCAACCCTCCCCCTCTCCACTGCCACCGACGAGCACCCGACCCCCCGCACCCTCCCCCGCTCCACCGCCGCCAACGGGCACCCCCCGCACCCTCCCCCGCTCCACCGCCGCCGACGATGATATTTTCAAGTAACAAATTTGAACATATTTTTTAAAGAATTATTACTGTTTTTATAAAAAATATTACTGTTATAATTTAAACAAGTTTGAACATATTTAAACACAAATAAATATCAAAAATAGCATTTAAAATGCATAAAAAAATATTGAGGAGCCTGGGAATTGAACCCAGGACCTCCTGGTGTGTGTGCTACGTGCTGACCCGTCGGGCTAGTGGGTGGGTTCTGTTGTACATAGGGTTAGGCTGTAGATATGGTTAGTGGGCTAGATTAAAACAAAATTCTAATGGCGCACCGAGGGGAGGTGCGCCATTAGAATAGTCATACTTATGGCGCACGGCTGGGTGGTGCGCCATTAGAACCCTCCCCCTAGCTATCCTCCCTCTCCCTCGCCAGATCCCCTTCGACCCTCTCTCCCTCGCCACCAGATCCACCCGCGCGCTGCCCCGACCCACGACGCCGTCGCCCCGACCCTCACCGGACTCCACCCCCGCCGCCCCCACGCCCCCACCCCCGCCGCCCCGACCCTCGCCAGACTCCTCGCCGTCTGCGCCTTCTTCCACCTCCGGCCACCGCGGCCTCATCGTCTGTGGAGGTATCTGCTCGACGGACGCGCTCCTCGACGGCGGTGCGAGCCTTCCCGCGCGGCTGCTGCTCATCAACGACGGTTAGTCTCTGTCCCTCCCTCCTTCTCTTCCCCGCTCATCCCCATGTCCCCACGGGGCGGTGACCTAGGGTTAGGAGCAGGAGCTCGCCGCCGCCGCCCCGTCGTGCCGCTGCTGCTACTTCTTGCGGCCGCCTTTCCCGCGCGCTTGTGCGCGGACGCCGGGCCCCACGTGCTCGTGCGTTGCCGCCGCCGCCGTCACGCGACTGCTGCTTCTTGTTGTCAATTTGCTGCCATACCTTCAATTCCTGCCATGCTTATCTTCAATTAACCATAGGGTTCCTAAGGTTTCTCAGATAGAGATATAAGTAATGGCCATTATAGATAGATGCGTGCAAATCACATGTTGTTAAGATTTCCATACATGTAGCTACCATTTGGTCATACAAATTGGTGCTCCTGCATATTGTTTTTGGTCCTTATAAATTGTTCAGTAGTGTTCCTGGAGGATGACTAAGGAATTAGTGCTTTGTTATGATTTCTTGATAGAATTGTCGAACTACTATCCTATGTATTAGTACTGATTATTTGGGTCCTTATCCTTGCTTCAAAGGATGCTGTTACTTAAATCAGTGGCCTTATTAACCATGCTATGCCATTGTTAGCTGTATTAGTACTGATTATTTGGTTAGCTGTAGTAGGAGAGTGCCTGCTGATTAGTGTTTATTTTCTTTTTTGGTTCTTAATTGGTTTTTTGTCTGAAGTAGTGTTAGTTCTGATCATGATTGTTGTGCTTATGGCTTTAGAAAATGATAAACTGTTTGAATCTGATAGGCAGGTGTCCTTTTAGATTTTGTTGGTGAATCTGTTTTATTCAATGGTTATTGACAGTAGATTATCATTCCTATTTTAGGAAGGTCTATTCCTGCAATATCATTGTTACCTTTTATTTGGACTACTACTGCTAGGACTTGCTCCAGATTTTAGGATTTCTTTTCTTTTAGGATTTATTTTCTTCTAGGACTAGGTTTTTATTATTTTTCTGTTGTGATTGTTTTTTGAGCTCTTTCTTTTTCATTTCCTACTATCCTTATCCTAATTATCTTAAATTGTTATGATGTGTGTAAAAGGATTAGATCTTGGATTTTCTAGTGGACTTTGGGAGTTTCTTAGCCAGCTTGGTGACTCCATATTTTTCACTATTTCAGCAAGTCTTTTGTAAGCATTAAACTTTCAGCACTACATTTCTATCTTATGTGTACATCTGTTTGCTTCCAATTGCTATATATGTATTGTTGTTACTAAAAATGATGAAGCTCCTGTCAATTGCTATACATATATATGTGTATGATGATCCTCCTTTCCTGCAGTAGTATAACTAGGATATAAAGCACATTGAACTAACAATCTTGTATGGTGCCTAAACTACAATGATTCAGGAACATCAGATGACTCGAGGGTTGCAGTACATGGAATGCATTTGCAAATGCAGCCAAAACCTGATATATACCAAAAAAGATTGTTATATTCCTCCCTGGTACAATAAAGAATAAACTAAAATAGTTCCTGGTACAAAAAGAATAAACTATACATAGTTAATTTCTTCTCTTCAGCATCTTTCTGAATGAGCCTAATTGTCACTGACAATATCTGGACAGATTGAAAACAATTTAACTTCAGTACTTCAAGTAATTTGCATGAAAGATTTTTGAAGTCCAACTTCTGAATCCAGAATTTGATTAGTTCCATAAATTTGTATGACCAAAGATTTAGAAAATTTTCAAAGATTTGTATGACCAAAGATACAGTTCAGATTTGATTAGTTCCATAAATTTGTATGACCAAATATATATTTCAGATTTGTATGACCAAAGATACAGTTCAGATTTGAATTGTTTCAGAAATTGGTATGACCAAAGATGCTATTGTATATAAATGGGCTACTGTAGAACTGTTCTTCATCTTTACAATGCTGTTGTATAGAAATATGCTGAATTTTCTGCTCTGATTGTTGCTCAAAGAAATTTAGCAAAAAAATGGGGTCCTGGGAGACGCCGCTGCTGCTTGAGGCCCTTGAGAGGCCCTTCGTGTCGTGATGATTTTGCAGGTACCCCGAGAGGCCCTTGAGTTTGCCGGAATGTCGATTAACTTCCGTTTCGGCAAATTCGGGTACTTCGTATGTCCTATTTTCAGCAATGGTCATGCTGAAATTTTCCGTGAATTTTAGCATGACTTTGCTAAAAATCGGATATATGAGGTACTTGCTACTAATGCATGGGCCGGGGTATCTTAGTACTTAATTAAGTAGGATCAACTACCCCTTTATTCTTGCTGTATTAAACAATAGGTGGCAATAGAGCCAAGTGATTAGTAGGATCAACTACCCCTTTATTCTAGGGTGCCTCGGCATCGATAAACCCTAAATAATGAAAACTTAACTTGGCTGCCCCGGATGCCTCGGTGTCGATGAGAACCTAAATGATGTACGCTTAGGCTTTTAGGGTGCCTCGGCGTCGACAAACCCTAAATGATGAAAGCTTAGGCTTTTAGGGTGCCTCGGTGTCGACAAACCCTAAATGATGAGACCATGATCTTGTTCCTTGACAATAACCAACTTTTTGACCAAACTTTTTTCCTATTTAGAGAGAAACATGGCCCACAACGATGAGGCCGGTGGTTCGGGTGGCAAGCAATTCTGGGAGCTGTCCCAGGAGATGGAGGAACAACCTCACCGCTATGAGGACGCCGCGGAAGACACCGATCCTGATTACACAACACCTAGTGGCGTCGGGGATGACACCACTGATGGTGCCGCCAAGGATGCCACCACTGATGATGGCGGCGCACACACAGATGGCAGCCAACCGAAGAAGCAAAGGAAGGACCGGCGCCCGAATGCCATGAGCTTGGTCCTTAGTAGGTTAGCGGGTGCGAGAGCTTTAACCATTCTTTATAAACAAATAATGAATTTTCTTAGTAGGAAGAATGGTATTGCCTTTCGGAACTCTGTACCAAGATCAAGAATTTAATGTGACACGCCTAGCCAATGCACTTTATTATTACAAAGAGAAAACACGAACCAAGTACAACCAATGTTGCCTAGTTTGACAAAACTCCAGGGATGATATTGAAGATTAATAACTACAGTATTCAGAGACAACAAATCTTTGAAAAAGGAAAATACACACACAAGTACCTCACTAATCATCTCTATAAAGCTATAAGAACCACCTAATCCGGTTCTTACAGAAGTATGAAGGCCTCCAAATTTCTCAGGATCGTCTTTGTACAGGCAACAGAGATCCTACACAATAAAAGCATATAATCGTCATCTCTGTTAAGAAATAAGAATTCACTTTGCTCATGACTAATCATCCCAATAAAGCTATAAGAACCCATTATCCGGTTCTCACAAAAGTATGAAGCCCTCCAAATTTCTCAGGCTCATCTCAAGTACATACAACGGAGATCCTCCACAATAAAAGCATATAATTGTCATCTCTGTGAGAAATCATCACTTCAGATGACAGACAAGAATTCACTTTGCTTGCCTGCTAAGCAATGAAATGTTGTTTTCTCATGTGTTGTTCTCAGTCTAATCTGCAGTTCTATTTTGCGACATCAGCAAAATGCTATATAGCATGTGTCTGGATCACAGGCTGTTACATTTCATAGTTACACATCGCCTCTGATATCTATCTTGCTAGCACGTATGATCAAGTGGTCCATTTCTTCATCCATAACGATGTCATCTCTTGCTATCATCTCGGAAATGTTTGTTGGCACCACGGTATCAGCTTTAATATATGCTTGAAGCACGGACTTGTACAGGGGCAAGCTTGTCAGGTTATACTTTTGAAGAAGCTTAATATATCTGCTTGCATCATCCGTGTTTCCTTGCTCCTAGAAGAATGCTGCGATGGCCTCAACCAGTTTGAGTGGAGATCTCCAATGGCAGCTCTTCATTAGAGATAAAGCTTTCTTCATGGCATTGACAGCCTTGTCCATCTGCCTACTCTGAACAAATCCCTCCATCAATATCTCCCACGTCTTGTAGTTTGGCCGTGCACCTTTCTCAAGCATGTGCAGATGAAGCTTCTCAGCCTTTTCAATCCACCCGTTCCTCACATAAGCACCTAGAAGAACATTTGAAACCCGCACATCATGCTTCCTGCACACCGCTTCCCAGCTTCCAAATATCCACTCAGCCCGGTCAATGTCGCCAACTTTTATCAAACATAAAATAGCAGTCATGTAGTTAGCAGCGGGGATTCTACCTGGGACACATTTACTAGCCTCCCACAGTCTCATAACCCCATCGCTGTCACCCAGAGCAGCGTAACATGTCATTACAAAAGAATATCCTAAGCGCTGTGTTGTTGATAATGTTGTTTCGGCTGTCCTAAGGCAAGCCAGGGCTTTACTATTCAGTCCATGCTTCTTGAAGATGTTGGCCAATGTACAGTATGTGCTCCAACCAACCTCAATTGTGCCATCATTAACCATCTCCTTGAAGACTGATTGTACAGACGAAACATCAGAGACAGAGCATGCGTTCATCCAAAGGTTATATGAGAGAGCATTCCTGGGAATGTTGTTGCGTTTCATCAGATCGATTACACTGAACACCTTCTCATACTGACATGTTGCAACATAGAGTTTCATCATTTCATTGAACGAGTGAGGATTGACGGGCAGCCCAATACTCTGCAGGCTAGCCATAAAGGACTCTGCTTTCTGAACATTTCTGTCAGCAACATAGCAATGGAGGAGAGGGAATGAGGCAGCTTCCCTTGAAGCAGAGTTTGGTAATTTGTTGTAATATTCCTCAGCTTGAGAAGTACCGTGCACTTTCGCAATCAAGTCCAGTCTAGCTGCATGATCCAATGGTAATAGTTTAATTTCTTTGCGTGAGTCCATCCATGATAAAATCTGCAGGACAAAAGAAGTTTTTTTAGGCTGTGCCAGTTGTAATTTTCAACTCTAGCCTACATGGGACTAAAACAATCACGAATTGCCAATCGGCAGAAGTGCCAGATTCCCGTCTCGAGAGTTTCGATCAAACAATATGAAGAGTTTGAATTGACCAGTTCTTCCTCTGCAAGCAGAGATTTTAAAGGGTCTGAAATTTTTACAGAGTTGCGGTTAATCAGTTCTTCCTTCGCAATTAACCTCTCAATACTTGCTGTCAGTCAATAAAAACAGGGGAACGAAGGTGCAATTATTCCTAATAAGATGTAAAGCGACGACCGAGGAATGGCCTAATTGGGTTCATCTCCATGTTATCAGATTTTTCAGTTCAAAAATGGCATATGAGTTAGTGTCACTGTACAAGGCAAATAGCTGGATTTTCAGTCGATGAAGAGCCTGAAGTTTAAAACTAGAGTTCAGAGAGGGGACTACTGGTTGAAGCCGCTGACCTCGAGAGCGTGGCCGTAGCGGCGTGCGCGGCGGAGCTGGGAGACGGCACGCTGGAGGTCCGGCCGCCAGACGCGGCCGCGCTCCTGGGCCCATCCGTCGATGGCCGCGGCCGCCGCGCCCGGCGACCGGAGGCGGAGGAGGCGCCACGAGAGGGGGTCGCCCTCGCGCTCGCCGGCGGTGGCCGGAGTGTTGAAGGAGGAGGAAGAGGAGCAGGAGGAGAGGGAGGCGGGTTTAGGGTTCGAGCGCGAGGAGAGCAGGCGGAGGAGGCGGCGCGCGACAGCGGCGGCCATGGCCATGGGGCCGGCTCGGTACCTGCCGTGGACTGCCTTTGGGTGTGTCGCGGTTTTACATGAGAAAAGTCAATTCCTCGAGCATGAAACACATTTGGAAAACGCTTCCTTCCCATCGACTGATTTCTCGCTCGCGTATATCTCCTCGCGCACCGTCCGATCGCGAGAGATCCGACGAACCCGGTGTAGTGCACGACGCGAGCTGACAAGGACGCGTCTATCGGGTCGGGTTGTCTCACCCGCACCCCCTTCCCTCACCCCTACCCACATTGTAACATTTTCCCTTTTTCTGTTCGTTCCTCTCCCCCAAGCTCGCTCCAAATCTCCGATGCGACGGTCGTTGCGGCGTCCAGCTCCCGGGGCGGCGAAGCTAACGCGAGGTCGACGAGGGGAGGCGCGCGAGGAGGTCTGCGAGGAGGCGGCTGAAGACATGGACGTCAACAATCTGCAGGACAGGTACCTTCGATCCTTCTCCAAAATAATCCGGAAATGGCCGCAGTAGAAATTCGTAGTAGAAATCTTGTAGGTTCGACGTCCTAGACGATCTATTTTAGGGGAGGCGGATCGCTGGCTCGCCGGAGTTTTAGGAGCGGGCTCGCCGGTAGACATCTATTTTTTGGGAGAGGCGCGGTGGTCTTTGTTCTGGATCTGGAGCAGGAGTTTTGCCAGAGCCCATACACTCTCTCCGGGATCTCGTGCTCGCAACTGCATCTGTTTCAAGCTTGTTGCAATCTTCCACGTCTTTGCACTGCACCTTGCTGAAGGTCATCAGTGATGGCATATGTGTGTGTGTGCTGCTGCTTTTTTGACAGGTTTCGGTGGTGCTCACAACTACTGCTGCAATGTCGTTGACTGCATGGGGATTTATGTAGACGGTTGCTGCTGTTTTTATGTGTGTAGCAGGTCTGATGATGTAGAGATATGATTAGGCGGTTTTTTGCATTTGCAGTACTTGTGAGTTGTAGATTTTAGTGTAGTTTTGTCTGTTGTTGTGTTTGTTCAGGAGGCAGTTGTGTTGCATTGCAGTACATGTTACCCCAGGATTTTACCCATATTGCATGGAAATTGCAGAAGTAGTTGTTTGTGTTTGTTTTTATTTGATATCTGTTAGTGATAGCTATATAGGTTTTCCCTTTCAGAAGTTAGTGAAGATGCTACATTGCAATTTTTTTATGTGGCCTCCTAAAATGAATGACCAACCAGCATTTTCATGCAATGACCAAGTATATTTCAGATTTTTTTTCACAAGTTTCAGATTTTCATGCATTCCTTCTCTATAGCTTTTAGTGTTGTTAATGGATGTTCTGAACATTTCCTTTTTGTTCTTTTTTTGCAGTGATCCAAAAATGGATGATGATGAATCTCCCGATGGGTCGTTTTCAACGCGCTTTTCAGCTAGCCGTTTGCGTGAGGTTGCAGACAAGGAGCTGAATGCTAACAAGAGGGCAGTGCTCGAGAAGTCGAGTTTTGGTTCGTTGTTGAAGATCAGACCATTTTCTGTACCTCTCGAGCTGATTGACTGGGTAGTTATGAGAATTGACACTAAGCATTCTTTGTTCAGGTACCTTCAAATCACCCTCTGGCACATTTCATTTTGTGTGTGTCTCTGTTGCAATGTTCTTTATTTGGAATTGCATAGCAATGTTCTTCGTCCTCGAATTTGACATGTGCCTTTTTGTCAGCCATAAAAAGAAGACTATATTGTTCACTAGAGACATGGTGCACAAATTTTTTAATGTCCCATTCGGACCAAGGGCAGTGGAGCTGCTGAAGAGGAACGAACGTTGCGAGCTGCGCGACATATATCGAGAAGGCACAAGGGCTCCAATGAAGAAATCCATTTCTGTAATCAAGAAAGCATCGGATAATGATGTTGTTACTTTAGAGAGGACTTGGGTTCTTTTATGCCTTGCTCTCGTGCTAGTTCCTGGCACCGGCAACATGGTCTCGTTGGACTACCTTGCTAGCTTGAAGGACTTGGATGAACTGAATGAGTTTGCGTGGGACGAGCATGTGTTGGCAACTGCGTTGAGGGAGGCGAGAAATTACCAACTAAAGAGGGATGCTGGGGCAAGTGGCTTCTGGATAGGCGGTTGTCTACCTATGTTCATGGTATGCCAAACACAAATCATTTTGTCTATGTTTTCATTGGTTCATATTTTTGCTTTACTTTATTTTATTTTATTCTGCTCGCAACAATCATATGTACGATACAACCTTCTGATTTGTTTTCTTTTTCAAAAATATATATAGTTAATTTACATGGATTTCCTGGATGTGCCTCGGTCATTGATTAGTGAGGAGACGTTCAACTACTCGCTGCCCAGGGCTTGCTTTGTGTGCAATGCAGATTTTGAGCTTGTTAAAGATTTTGACAAGAACAAGCTCACCCTCGAGAAGGTTGATTTTGGAAAGCGCAATGTAAGAGTAGACCCAATCTTCCTTTTTCTAAAGATTTCTTTCGGTGATAAACATCTTACTTTCTTCTTTTGGTGATTGTTGTATGCAGCATCGTCCTTTGTCTCAAACGCCATATGCAATACTGAAGGCGGACAAGCAATGTGAGGGTCAGAATCAACATCATCCGGCAAATATCACTAATAGAGCTGACAAATCCAACACTCAAGTCAGTGTTGAGGGTGATTTAGGCGCTAAGTTTCGCGTCTCTCTGGATGAGTGGCTGCAGCCGCTCCCTTCCTGCCAAGAGTTAGAGGTAGAAATGCACTACCTTGTTAAAACCAATTAATTTAAGTGCATGATTTTGCTTCTTTGTGTTCTTTTGATCTTCTTTTCATATTTATTTATGCTTACCCCCATTTGTTTGTTTCTTATTTTCTGTGCCAGATACCTTTGCACTTGAAGCCTATATATGAGAAGCACAAAAATCTCTATACGGCAGAGTTGAAGAATGTTGTTACCTCTTTTGGGCAGGTCCTGCAGTCAACTTTCTGCAAGCGGTTGGGTCTCATGTTGATGGAAGCGCACTCCAATGCAGTGTCAAACCATGAGCACATGAGTGAAGGTTTTGTCGCCCCAAGAGTCATTGCAACAAGCAGTGTCGAGCGCACGGGAGCGGTGACTTTTGGCACCCCAACAGCCACTGCAGCAGGCATTGCTATCCACTCTTCCAAGTGTCCATTATCGGATCCTGATTCCCGGGAAGAAGCAGGTGCTGATGATCAGAACAAGGCACAACCTGGTGGTGTAGTTGCTACTCCCAAAGTAGTGGAGACCGGTGCATTAGGTGAGAAGGTTGGGGTGGAAGCGGAACAGGGGGCGGGTCAAAGCACAAGCATTGCTAAGCGTTCCAGGGGTGCTGCGTTGCAACAAGGTGAGAGTAGCAATCATTCTCATGGGAAGGATTGTGTGGGGCTGGAGGAAGTTATACATCAGGGCGGAAAGGTGACCCCCAAAGATGTTTGCAACATGGATCCTTCGGGAGCTTCTGATAAGGTTGAAACACCAGTTCTTTCCCAGGGCACGGTGCAGGCAATGATGGTAACTGCCTTGGAGTGGGAAGATGGCCCATCTTGTACTCTTTTCATGGAGGGGACCGAAGACTATGAGTGGATGAATCAAAAAGTAGACATACCAGTCAAGCATGTGCAGACACCAAATGCTTCTAGCTCTGATGTGCAGAATTCAATCCCATTAGTGCCAAACTTTGACAACACTCCTCAAGTTGAAAGGCCTAGCAACCTCCCAACCGCAACATTTGACACAACTCCAAAGCTCCCTAGGGCAAACGACATTCCGGGGCCTGTGTTTGATGTGTCCCCCATCTCATTCAAACGCTTCCTCCGATGGACCTCAAGGTTTTTTCTTGCTTCAGAACACAAGCTCTTTTTATCTAAGAGTTTTCTCAGTGCGTTTCCTTTTTGCATTCTCATTTTTCTCTCTGTTTTTGTGTTGTTGCAATGCTGTGCAGTAGTAGTGGATTTGCACGAGACAACCGAGGCGAATGTTGCGGTCAGGGGTGAGTCCAACAGTCTTGGTAAACAGTCAAAGAAGAAAAGGGTGGCTCTCTCCCTAGACAATGTGCCAACGATGAAGAAGATTAAGGTTGATGCACACGGTGATGCCTTACACCATCAGTATGTAATGACCAGATACAAGAGAAGAAAACCAAAGAAAAACGAGCTTGTGTGAGTCATATGATGATGCTTTTCTATTACTCATTTTTGCCTGAAATATTTTTTTGTGTTTCCATAGATGAAAGAGTTTGATATGTGAGCATATCTCTTGCTGTTTTTATCTAAAATCAACACAAATTTTCTTTTTACAGGCCCGACTTCATTGAAATAGATGGCTTCCATACATCTCTCGAGAATTTTCATGCATCTCTAAAGCCAAGAGCGGAGATTGACAATGAGGTCATGACCTTATACCTGAAGACATTCAACTATGATTAGTCAGTGAAGAAGAAGAAGAAGCCAAAAAAATTTGTTTTCTCAGTGTTGATGAGTGTTAGTGTTCATATCTCTTTTTTTTCTATCTGTTGTTTCAATGCTTTTTTGATTTATCATATAGTTGTGGTCAGCCCTCTAATATTTTTTTGTTTTGTGATTTTCTCCATCAGTTGAAACTTAGTGCTGAGCCAGATGTGTTTAATCCGAAGGTGTGGGAAAAAGAATTTAAGAATGCTTGCTTACAAAATCACATTTCAAAATATGACCTGGTAAGTTCTTATCTTGTTCCATCTTGCATTCTTTTTCTATTGTTTTACATTTTTTTTCTAAATGGATTTTCTGGTTCTGCTTTGTTTTGATGCATTGCAGCTATTCTTCATGGTTGTACACAAAAAGCATTGGGCAGTAGTAGTTGCTAACATCACCCAAAAGGAGTTTAATATCTTTGACTCCATCAGGAACTCAGAAGACCTTTTTGAGATGGACAAGATCACTAAGAATGTGGTAATGCTCCTGTTGGAGTTTGGCGCAACAAATCTTTTCCTTCTTTTTTGCTTTTACACACCGCACAATTATGCATTTTGTTTGTCCATGTTTTCTCGGGTTTGATCAGCTCGCAAACATCAAGAGTGTTGCAATGAGGGAGCCACTTTTTAAGCACAATCTCGAGTCTTACTCGCTATTCACCCCACTTGATTACCCTCAACAAAAAACTTAGTAAGCATTTTTGTCCCAGCAGAATATGTGTTTATTTTGCATTTAGAGACATTTTTCTCTTTTTTCACCTAAAGCTGCTTTTGCATTTTATAACTATATACCTTCTATTTTTTCAGCTATAACTGTGGCTACTATAGTATTTTATACGTGGAGAATTGGGATGGCCTTGTTATGCTGTCATTTGGCGAGGTATTTTCTTTAGATAGCAAACCATATTTTTTTGTGTAATTCTTCTCAACTTGATTGGGATCTGTTTCATGACTAAATTTTTACTTGTTTCCTGTCTTATTGCTTCCTAGGATTACATCCCAAACCATATTCGGAAACGCATTGCAGTAGATCTGTTGAGACACCCAAGCAACAAGTTGGACCCCGCGCATCAGCTGAAGCTGCTTCTTCAGCGTTAGATGGGGGTTTTCGAGCTTCTGCAACAGGAGGAGTCGTGGCGGCGGTGGCCTAGTACTGCTGACACGAGTTTTTGTAGCTAGCTCGAGTGTAGTTGGGAGCATGTTCTTGTAGCCAACTCGAGTGTAGTTGAGAGCTTGTTCTTCTAGCCAGCTCGACTGAACTTTTTTCACAATGCAACTCTGAATGAAGTTCACAGGAATGTTTCATTGTGTGATTGTATGCAAGGATTTGTTTTTTGTGAAGCCTATTCAAGATTGTTTGTCAGCTTATGCAAGGATTATTTGTTTTTTACTTGCCTTTTCAAGAAGATTGTTGATATACTTTGACCGTACCTGGCTTGAGATCTTTTTTCTCACAAGTAGTTACAGTGTATCTGCTAGTATCTCTATTAATCATATATATATACACACACATATTTTTTATATGGATTTAGTAATTACAGTGAAGTTCGACATCATCAATGAAAGTCAATACACTGTACTCACACATGTAATCGTGTGCGAAGTTGAATAATCGTAACAATAGGGTGGGTTTGGGGCGATTGTCGGGCTGTTGTTTCTCTTCATCTTCATAACTTTTCAATCTCACTAAAACAAAAGGAAATGTAATGCAATATCCTTTCCATGTGGCAACGGGCATGTCAAAAGTTTTTGCTACAGTTTCTCCAGTGTGTTTTTTATGGAAAAGTTTTTAAAACAAGATGCTTCAATGTACTTGTATGTTTAAGTAGCCAGCAACAACATCATGCATTGTTGTCCCAAGGAAACCTTTCAAAATAAAAGCTACAATGGTGGAAGTACAATGAGCCAGCAACAATATCATTAGCAATAGGGGTAATTGTAATTTCAGAAAAAGAAGAGCATTATATGAGGCAAAACTCAATGCATGATGAAATAACTACTTTTTTTCCTCTAATGTAAATTGCACCAGTCTCTTTGTCAAGAAACTAATCTATGTAACCAATATTACAAATGTGTAGTAGCAAGAGAGTTTTCTTTTTCTTTTTCTGGTCAAAGTTGATCACAACCTAAGCTCTGTTGCTCTAGCCATGCTAGCATCTGTCTTCATTGCAGCTTTTAGGTAGGGACATTCTTGCACAGCATGACCTTGCTCTTCACAGTAGGGACATTTTTTGACCCCCATTGCAGCCTTCAAGTACTGGCATGTTTGGACACCGTGACCTTCTTCGTTGCAGTACGAGCAAGGAGGCGCTTTCTTCTTTGGTCCAGGTTTTCCTCTGGGCTTGGTTTGCTTCTTTTCATCTTTCTTAGCATTGTTCTTATGTGCATCTTCCCGTTGCTCAAGCAGAGTCTCTCTCCTCTTTGATTTTTCAGCCGGACACCCTTTTTTTGGAACACATGCGGGGTTCTGAAGCATGGCATCTCCATCAGGTTGTGGCACAGTGGTTGGCTCGGGGGTTTGTTGTTGCTGTTGCGTTGCTTGCTGCTGATTTGCTTCCTATTGTTCTTGGAGCGCCCCTTGCTTCGCTGCAGCTATGAGGGGCTCAAGTTGGTGAGCTGCATCATTCATTATTTTGTAGGCAAGATCGTTGCTGCAAGCTTGTGAAGCCAACCATGTATACTTTCTGCACAAGGCGTTATACTTGAGAGTGTTGGTTGCAGGGTGCCCAAAATCTAGGAGACATCCACCACTGCTCATTGCCATTGTCGTGGCTTCTGACCACCTCTCTAGCATGTATCTTTGTGGAATTTTTTGGACATTGAGATGCACCATTACCCTTATGATGTGTGCACAAATAATCCCATTCATCTCAAAACAGTTGCAGCTGAAGGAAATATGCCCTAGAGGCAATAATAAAGTTATTATTTATTTCCTTACATCATGATAAATGTTTATTATTCATGCTAGAATTGTATTAACCGGAAACATAATACATGTGTGAATACATAGACAAACAGAGTGTCACTAGTATGCCTCTACTTGACTAGCTCGTTAATCAAAGATGGTTATGTTTCCTAACCATGAACAAAGAGTTGTTATTTGATTAACGAGGTCACATCATTAGTTGAATGATCTGATTGACATGACCCATTCCATTAGCTTAGCACCCGATCGTTTAGTATGTTGCTGTTGCTTTCTTCATGACTTATACATGTTCCTATGACTATGAGATTATGCAACTCCCGTTTAACGGAGGAACACTTTGTGTGCTACCAAACGTCACAACGTAACTGGGTGATTATAAAGGTGCTCTACAGGTGTCTCCAAAAGTAGATGTTGAGTTGGCGTATTTCGAGATTAGGATTTGTCACTCCGATTGTCGGAGAGGTATCTCTGGGCCCTCTCGGTAATGCACATCACATAAGCCTTGCAAGCATTACAACTAATGAGTTAGTTAAGAGATGATGTATTACGGAACGAGTAAAGAGACTTGCCGGTAACGAGATTGAACTACGTATTGGATACCGACGATCGAATCTCGGGCAAGTAACATACCGATGACAAAAGGAACAACGTATGTTGTTATGCGGTCTGACCGATAAAGATCTTCGTAGAATATGTAGGAGCCAATATGGGCATCCAGGTCCCGCTATTGGTTATTGACCAGAGACGTGTCTCAGTCATGTCTACATTGTTCTCGAACCGTAGGGTCCGCACGCTTAACGTTACGATGACAGTTATTATGAGTTTATGCATTTTGATGTACCGAAGTTAAGTTCGGAATCCCGGATGTGATCACGGACATGACGAGGAGTCTCGAAATGGTTGAGACATAAAGATTGATATATTGGATGACTATATTCGGACAGCGGAAGGGTTCCGGAATATTATCAGATAAAACCGGAGCACCGGGAGGTTACCGGAACCCCCCGGGGGGTTAATGGGCCACATGGGCCTAATGTGGAGAAGAGGAAGGGGCTGCCAGGGCAGGCCGCGCACCCCCTCTCCCCCTAGTCCGAATTGGACAAGGAGGGAGGGGCGGCGCCCCCCCTTTCCTATTCTCCCTCCACCTCTCCTAGTTGGACAAGGAACGGGAGGGGAGTCCTACTCCCGGTAGGAGTAGGACTCCTCCTGCGTGCCTCCATAGGGCCGGCCGCACCCCCCTGGATCCTTTATATACGGAGGCAAGGGGGCACCCTAGAACACACAATTGATCAACGTGATCGTTCCTTGGCCGTGTGCGGTGCCCCCTTCCACCATATTCCACCTTGGTAATATCGTTGTAGTGCTTAGGCGAAGCCCTGCGTCAGTAGTACATCATCATCGTCACCACGCTGTTGTGCTGACGGAACTCATCCCCGAAGCTTTGCTAGATCGGAGCCCGGGGAGCGTCATCGAGCTGTACGTGTGCTAAGAACTCGGAGGTGCCGGAGTAACGGTGCTTGGATCGGTCGGATCGGGAAGACATACGACTACTTCCCCTATGTTGCGTCAACGCTTCCGCTTCGGTCTACGAGGGTACGTAGACAACACTCTCCCCTGTCGTTGCTATGCATCACCATGATCTTGCGTGTGCATAGGAATTTTTTTGAAATTACTACGTTCCCCAACAATGGTATCAGAGCCTATGTTTTATGGTTTGATGTTATTTGCACAAGTAGAACACAAGTGAGTTGTGGGCGATATAAGTCATACTTCCTACCAGCATGTCATACTTTGGTTCGGCGGTATTGTTGGATGAAGCGGCCCGGACCGACATTACGCGTATGCTTACGCGAGACCGGTTCTCCCGACGTGCTTTGCACATAGGTGGCTTGCGGGTGACAGTTTCTCCAACTTTAGTTGAACCGAGTGTGGCTACGCCCGGTCCTTGCGAAGGTTAAAACGGCATCAACTTGACAAACTATCGTTGTGGTTTTGATGCGTAGGTAAGATTGGTTCTTGCTTAAACCCGTAGCAGCCACGTAAAACATGCAACAACAAAGTAGAGGACATCTAACTTGTTTTTGCAGGGCATGTTGTGATGTGATATGGTCAAGACATGATGCTAAATTTTATTGTATGTGATGATCATGTTTTTAACCGAGTTATCGGCAACTGGCAGGAGCCATATGGATTTCACTTTATTGTATGCAATGCAATCGCGCTGTAATGCTTTACTTTATCACTAAGCGGTAGCGATAGTCATGGAAGCATAAGATTGGCGAGACGACAACGATGCTACGATGGAGATCAAGGTGTCGTGCCGGTGACGATGGTGATCATGACGGTGCTTCGGAGATGGAGATCACAAGCACAAGATGATGATGGCCATATCATATCACTTATATTGATTGCATGTGATGTTTATCTTTTATGCATCTTATCTTGCTTTGATTGACGGTAGCATTATAAGATGATCCCTCACTAAATTATCAAGAAGTGTTCTCCCTGAGTATGCACCGTTGCCAAAGTTCGTCGTGCCCAGACACCACGTGATGATCGGGTGTGATAAGCTCTACGTCCATCTACAACGGGTGCAAGCCAGTTTTGCACACGCAGAATACCCAGGTTAAACTTGACGAGCCTAGCATATACAGATATGGCCTCGGAACACGGAGACCGAAAGGTCGACCGTGAATCATATAGTAGATATGATCAACATAATGATGTTCACCATTGAAAACTAATCCATCTCACGTGATGATCGGTTATGGTTTAGTTGATTTGGATCACGTGATCACTTAGAAGATTAGAGGGATATCTATCTAAGTGGGAGTTCTTTAAGTAATTTGATTAATTTTATCATGAACTTAGTACCTGATAGTATCTTGCTTATGTATGTTTGATTGTAGATAGATGGCCCGTGCTGTTGTTCTGTTGAATTTTAATGCGTTCCTTGAGAAAGCAAAGTTGAAAGATGATGGTAGCAATCACACGGACTGGGTCCGTAACCTGAGGATTATCCTCATTGCTGCACAGAAGAATTACGTCCTGGAAGCACCGCTGGGTGCCAGGCCTGCTGCAGGAGCAACACCAGATGTTATGAACGTCTGGCAGAGCAAAGCTGATGACTACTCGATAGTTCAGTGTGCCATGCTTTACGGCTTAGAATCGGGACTTCAACGACGTTTTGAACATCATGGAGCATATGAGATGTTCCAGGAGTTGAAGTTAATATTTCAAGCAAATGCCCGGATTGAGAGATATGAAGTCTCTAATAAGTTCTATAGCTGCAAGATGGAGGAGAACAGTTCTGTCAGTGAGCATATACTCAAAATGTCTGGGTATAATAATCACTTGATTCAGATGGGAGTTAATCTTCCAGATGATTGCATCATTGACAGAATTCTCCAATCACTGCCACCAAGCTACAAGAGCTTCGTGATGAACTATAATATGCAAGGGATGAATAAGACTATTCCCGAGCTCTTCGCAATGCTGAAAGCTGCGGAGGTAGAAATCAAGAAGGAGCATCAAGTGTTGATGGTCAGCAAGACCACTAGTTTCAAGAAAAAGGGCAAAGGGAAAAAGAAGGGGAACTTCAAGAAGAACGGCAAGCAAGTTGCTGCTTAGGAGAAGAAACCCAAGTCTGGACCTAAGCCTGAAACTGAGTGCTTCTACTGCAAGCAGACTGGTCACTGGAAGCGGAACTGCCCCAAGTATTTGGCGGATAAGAAGGATGGCAAGGTGAACAAAGGTATATGTGATATACATGTTATTGATGTGTACCTTACTAGAGCTCGCAGTAGCACCTGGGTATTTGATACTGGTTCTGTTGCTAATATTTGCAACTCGAAACAGGGACTACGGATTAGGCGAACACTGGCAAAGGATGAGGTGACGATGCGCGTGGGAAACGGTTCCAAAGTCGATGTGATCGCGGTCGGCACGCTACCTCTACATCTACCTTCGGGATTAGTATTAGACCTAAATAATTGTTATTTGGTGCCAGCGTTAAGCATGAACATTATATCTGGATCTTGTTTGATGCGAGACGGTTATTCATTTAAATCAGAGAATAATGGTTGTTCTATTTATATGAGTAATATCTTTTATGGTCATGCACCCTTGAAGAGTGGTCTATTTCTGATGAATCTCGATAGTAGTGATACACATATTCATAATGTTGAAACCAAAAGATGCAGAATTGATAATGATAGTGCAACTTATTTGTGGCACTGTCGTTTAGGTCATATCGGTGTAAAGCGCATGAAGAAACTCCATACTGATGGACTTTTGGAACCACTTGATTATGAATCACTTGGTACTTGCGAACTGTGCCTCATGGGCAAGATGACTAAAACACCGTTCTCCGGTACTATGGAGAGAGCAACAGATTTGTTGGAAATCATACATACCGATGTATGTGGTCTGATCAATATTGAGGCTCGTGGCGGATATCATTATTTTCTCACCTTCACAGATGATTTAAGCAGATATGGGTATATCTACTTAATGAAACACAAGTCTGAAACATTTGAAAAGTTCAAAGAATTTCAGAGTGAAGTTGAAAATCATCATAACAAGAAAATAAAGTTTCTACGATCTGATCGTGGAGGAGAATATTTGAGTTACGAGTTTGGTGTACATTTGAAACAATGCGGAATAGTTTCGCAACTCACGCCACCTGGAACACCACAGCGTAATGGTGTGTCAGAACGTCGTAATCGTACTTTACAAGATATGGTGCGATCTATGATGTCTCTTACTGATTTACCGCTATCGTTTCTGGGTTATGCTTTAGAGACGGCCGCATTCACGTTAAATAGGGCACCATCAAAATCCGTTGAGATGACGCCTTATGAACTATGGTTTGGCAAGAAACCAAAGTTGTCGTTTCTTAAAGTTTGGGGCTGCGATGCTTATGTGAAAAAGCTTCAACCTCATAAGCTCGAACCCAAATCGGAGAAATGTGTCTTCATAGGTTATCCAAAGGAGACTGTTGGGTACACCTTCTATCACAGATCCGAAGGCGAGACATTTGTTGCTAAGAATGGATCCTTTCTAGAGAAGGAGTTTCTCTCGAAATAAGTGAGTGGGAGGAAAGTAGAACTTGACGAGGTAACTGTACCTTCTCCCTTATTGGAAAGTAGTACATCACAGAAAACTGTTTCTACGACACCTACACCAACAAGTGAGGAAGCTAATGATAATGATCATGAAACTTCAGGACAAGATATTACTGAACCTCGTAGATCAACCAGAGTGAGATCCGCGCCAGAGTGGTACGGTAATCCTGTTCTGGAAATCATGCTACTAGATCATGATGAACCTATGAACTATGAAGAAGCGATGGTGAGCCCTGATTCCGCAAAGTGGCTTGAAGCCATGAAATCTTAGATGGGATCCATATATGAGAACAATGTATGGACTTTGGTTGACTTGCCCGATGGTCGGCAAGCAATTGAGAATAAATGGATCTTCAAGAAGAAGACTGACGCAGACGGTAATGTTACTGTCTACAAAGCTCGACTTGTCGCAAAAGGTTTTCGACAAGTTCAAGGGGTTGACTACGATGAGACCTTCTCACCTGTAGCGATGCTTAAGTCCGTTCGAATCATGTTAGCAATTGCCGCATTTTATGATTATGAAATTTGGCAGATGGATGTCAAAACTGCATTTCTAAATGGATTTCTGGAAGAAGAGTTGTATATGATGCAACCAGAAGGTTTTGTCGATCCAAAGGGAGCTAACAAAGTGTGCAAGCTCCAGCGATCCATTTATAGACTGGTGCAAGCCTCTCGGAGTTGGAATAAACGCTTTGATAGTGTGATCAAAGCATTTGGTTTTATACAGACTTTCGGAGAAGCCTATATTTACAAGAAAGTGAGTGGGAGCTCTGTAGCATTTCTGATATTATATGTGGATGACATATTACTGATTGGAAATGATATAGAATTTCTGGATAGCATAAAGGGATACTTGAATAAGAGTTTTTCGATGAAAGACCTCGGTGAAGCTGCTTACATATTAGGCATAAAGATCTATAGAGATAGATCAAGACGCTTAATTGGACTTTCACAAAGCACATACCTTGACAAGATTTTGAAGAAGTTCAAAATGGATCAAGCAAAGAAAGGGTTCTTGCCTGTATTACAAGGTGTGAAGTTGAGTCAGACTCAATGCCCGACCACTGCAGAAGATAGAGAGAAAATGAAAGATGTTCCCTATGCTTCAGCCATAGGCTCTATCATGTATGCAATGCTGTGTACCAGACCTGATGTGTGCCTTGCTATAAGTTTAGCAGGGAGGTACCAAAGTAATCCAGGTGTGGATCACTGGACAGCGGTCAAGAACATCCTGAAATACCTGAAAAGGACTAAGGATATGTTTCTCGTATATGGAGGTGACAAAGAGCACATCATAAACGGTTACATTGATGCAAGCTTTGACACTGATCCGGACGATTCTAAATCACAAACCGGATACGTGTTTACATTAAACGGTGGAGCTGTCAGTTGGTGCAGTTCTAAACAAAGCGTTGTGGCGGTATCTACATGTGAAGCAGAGTACATAGCTGCTTCGGAAGCAGCGAACGAAGGAGTCTGGATGAAGGAGTTCATATCCGATCTAGGTGTCATACCTAGTGCGTCGGGTCCAATGAAAATCTTTTGTGACAATACTGGTGCAATTGCTTTGGGAAAGGAATCCAGATTTCACAAGAGAACCAAGCACATCAAAAGACGCTTCAATTCCATCCGGGATCTAGTCCAGGTGGGAGACATAGAGATTTGCAAGATACATACGGATCTGAATGTTGCAGACCCGTTGACTAAGCCTCTTCCACGAGCAAAACATGATCAGCACCAAGGCTCCATGGGCGTTAGAATCATTACAGTGTAATCTAGATTATTGACTCTAGTGCAAGTGGGAGACTGAAGGAAATATGCCCTAGTGGCAATAATAAAGTTATTATTTATTTCCTTACATCATGATAAATGTTTATTATTCATGCTAGAATTGTATTAACCAGAAACATAATACATGTGTGAATACATAGACAAACAGAGTGTCACTAGTATGCCTCTACTTGACTAGCTCGTTAATCAAAGATGGTTATGTTTCCTAACCATGAACAAAGAGTTGTTATTTGATTAACGAGGTCACATCATTAGTTGAATGATCTGATTGACATGACCCATTCCATTAGCTTAGCACCCGATCGTTTAGTATGTTGCTGTTGCTTTCTTCATGACTTATACATGTTCCTATGACTATGAGATTATGCAACTCCCGTTTACCGGAGGAACACTTTGTGTTCTACCAAACGTCACAACGTAACTGGGTGATTATAAAGGTGCTCTATAGGTGTCTCCAAAAGTAGATGTTGGGTTGGCGTATTTCGAGATTAGGATTTGTCACTCCGATTGTCGGAGAGGTATCTCTGGGCCCTCTCGGTAATGCACATCACATAAGCCTTGCAAGCATTACAACTAATGAGTTAGTTGAGAGATGATGTATTACGGAATGAGTAAAGAGACTTGCCGGTAACGAGATTGAACTAGGTATTGGATACCGACGATCGAATCTCGGGCAAGTAACATACCGATGACAAAAGGAACAACGTATGTTGTTATGCGGTCTGACCGATAAAGATCTTCGTAGAATATGTAGGAGCCAATATGGGCATCCAGGTCCCGCTATTGGTTATTGACCAGAGACGTGTCTCAGTCATGTCTACATTGTTGTCGAACCGTAGGGTCCGCACGCTTAACGTTACGATGACAGTTATTATGAGTTTATGCATTTTGATGTACCGAAGTTAAGTTCGGAGTCCCGGATGTGATCACGGACATGACGAGGAGTCTTCAAATGGTCGATACATAAAGATTGATATATTGGATGACTATATTCGGACAGCGGAAGGGTTCCGGAATATTATCGGATAAAATCGGAGCACCGGGAGGTTACCGGAACCCCCCGGGGGGTTAATGGGCCACATGGGCCTAATGTGGAGAAGAGGAAGGGGCTGCCAGGGCAGGCCACGCGCCCCCTCTCCCCCTAGTCCGAATTGGACAAGGAGGGAGGGGCGGCGCCCCCCCTTTCCTATTCTCCCTCCACCTCTCCTAGTTGGACAAGGAACGGGAGGGGAGTCCTACTCCCGGTAGGAGTAGGACTCCTCCTGCGCGCCTCCATAGGGCCGGTCGCACCCCCCTTGGATCCTTTATATACGGAGGCAAGGGGGCACCCTAGAACACACAATTGATCAACGTGATCGTTCCTTAGCCATGTGCGGTGCCCCCTTCCACCATATTCCACCTCGGTCATATCGTTGTAGTGCTTAGGCGAAGCCCTGCGTCGGTAGTACATCATCATCGTCACCATGCTGTTGTGCTGACGGAACTCATCCCCGAAGCTTTGCTGGATCGGAGCCCGGGGAGCGTCATCGAGCTGTACGTGTGCTAAGAACTCAAAGGTGCCGGAGTAACGGTGCTTGGATCGGTCGGATCGGGAAGACGTACGACTACTTCCTCTATGTTGCGTCAATGCTTCCGCTTCGGTCTACGAGGGTACGTAGAAAACACTCTCCCCTCTCGTTGCTATGCATCACCATGATCTTGCGTGTGCGTAGGAATTTTTTTGAAATTACTACGTTCCCCAACAACATCTGCATTCAAACTTCTCCTCTGCCAACACAACATTCACTGAAATTATTCGGGGGTTCTCAAAGTAATTTGAGTGCAGCTCAAACCTCACGCTTGCATTGTCAAGAGCAGGGGCCAGGTTCATGAGGAAGCCTGTTGATGCCATGGCCTCTTTTTGAAACTTGAGAAACACGCTTCGGGTATAGAAGTGAACTGCTTGGCGCTCAAAGTTGTACCTGAATGTTGCAATGAAAAGGTTAATGATTTTGAGTTTTTCAAGTTTCCGGTTCTAACCTTTTCTCTCTACAAAAGGACACACATACCTTGAGTAAAGTGGTGCAGTTGTTGCGTGGCCTATGAAAGCTTGATTGTCTTCACGGTCCAACATTGTTTCTTGAAGCACCTCATATTGTTGTACAAATCTCCAGACAGAGTCTTAAGGGTTGACAAATGTCTTGAAGTAGGAGTTGAGACCCTCAGACCGCCCTGTAGTGCTTGTAAATGGGAAGAAGTTCTTTCGGAAGTATGCTGGAGCCCAGGTCTCTCGCGTACGCCACATGTTACTTAGATGTCTATTGTCAACCAAGTCAAAGCAATGCAGCATATGCTACCAATTCTCCTTGAACTCATCCACCATCTCTGAATCATTGATAACCCAATAGAAAACCTGCTCAAAAATTTCATCCATGCTCAGGATCCTACCCAACTTTTCCCTTGCTTTTCGCTGGACGTGCCATTTGCAGCACCTATGCACTGTGTTTGGGAAGACATCTTTTATTGATGTTTCCATTGCCTTGTCTTGGTCAGTCATTAGGTGCAACGGGTGCTCATTATTCATTGCAATCATCCAATGTTGAAACACCCACTTGAAAGTTTCTATTTGTTCATTTGGCACCAAGGCACAACCTAGTAGCACGGTTTGCAAGTGGTTGTTCACACCAACAATAGGAGCGAAAGGCAAATTGTACCGATTTGTGCAAAATGTTGTGTCAAAGAACACACAATCTTTGTACTTTGGGTACAATGATCTTGTCCTTCCATCCACCCAAAACATAGCTGTCACTTCGTTTGTTTCTTTGTCAACTTCTATTGCGTAGTAGAATTGAGCATTCTCAGCTTGATGCCTCTTCAAGTAAGCAACTGTCATATCCATGTCCTGAAATGACTGATTTTGTTGCAGCTTGGAACGCGCATTTGAAACATCCCTCTTCACATATGGCAGTTTCCTCCAGTCTCCGCCATGGACCATTCCAAGCATTCCCATGCAATTTGTAGTTGACAAGTTTACATCATGCATTGTCATCAGTAGTTGGTAATCTTCTTCTGGAATTTTGCGGTGTGAGCGGTAGAACCTCACAATCTCCTCACGCTGCATCAAAGGGTGTGTATGCTGTGCAACAAAGTAGGTAACAACCCACTTATTGCCCCTGAGGCCAACAATCATATGAGCTTTGCAATCATAACGCATAATCCGATTCCTCTGACGCTTGACTGTCACATCCATTTCAACCCCAGCCTGCTTGCTTGATGAGCTTCCCCGTGCTGCAATTCCTTCCGAGTGGCTGCTTGTCTCACATGTAGTCTCCGGTTTGCCAGCATGCACACATTGGAAGACCCTCTTGATAAGTTGTTGTGAACCTTTCTTTTGGCTGTTTTTTGAGGAAGCTATGCGTGAGCCAAAGCCCATTCCAAACGCGTAGTCATTATAGAACTTTTTTGCATCTTCAATTGAGTCAAATTCCATGCCAACATAGGGCAGAAGTGGCTGAGATGAAATATCATCATCCTTATCTGCATCATGCATTCCACCGTGAGTGTCTAGGACACCATCTGAATCCCCACCACCATGACTTGTGAAAGGTTGCTGAACAAAACTCTCCTCATTTGCCGCCCCATCTTCGGTATGCTACATCATTGCAACAACAGTAGAACAACACCATCAGTAGTAGTGAAGAACAACACCAGTTTTTTCATTGCAGTATGCACAAGCTTTAAATAACATATCCTTTGACAGAGTTTTATGCTTGCTGAAATTGTAGAGGCCAACAACACTATAACATACCCAAGCCCTATAATCTACTAGTGCTTTTTGCTATTCAGCAATCATTTTTTTCATACAGCAGAATTTTTAACTTTGCACAAGTAATCTCTGAAATTTAAAGAAATCAATATATTTTTTCAGTGTGTGCTTACATCATGTGAATCTTAAAGCAAACAACATCCAGTGGTGTTGCATAGCTAACACACATTCAGTTAAGCTACACATCCTCTGAATCTGAAGCAATGCAACCTTCCCATTACATAACTTTTCTTCCTTACTGAATTGAAATCAAAGCAACATCTAGTTTTGTTTCAAAGCAACATCACCTCAGCTGCACACTAGTTTGTGTTAAATGACAGTGAACAATGAGCAAAGCAACAAGGGCAAGCAACAAAGCCATTAGCATAGGAAATGTCAATGCAGCAGAGAAAGGGGAAGCTCACCCAATTTGAAGCGGATCCTTCAGGGGGTGCATGAGTGAAAACAATTGGAGGATCTCTGTACACGGGACCTTGTCTCCTGGGATCTAGGGCAGTCGCCGGAGCTGAAGTTGTCCGCCGGGGAACAGAGGAACCCTCACCGGAGTTCCAAGCCATGGCGGAGTGGGCCATGTCTCTGGCGATGTGGTGCGCCATCGCGGGAGGTGGAGTAGGTGGAGGGGTGGAGGTGGAGAGAAGGGGCGGCGCTCACGGGTCGTTGTAGTCTCAGGCGAGCTAAAATCGCAGGGCAGGTGAAGGTGGAGGAAGCCCCCGCGATTTGCGGCCACGGGTGGGGATCTATTCGCATGTGGGGGCATCTTGTTTCATTGCAATGCAGTGACCGCTACGGGCCGACGGACTTTGCAAGGGGGAAGCGTGCACGTACAGATCGGACGGACGCGGTGCTTTACATCGGACGACCGGGAAGGTGGCTTACGAATCGTCTAGCATCGCCCGACCTACGCCTAGCACCGGCCAATTTTGGGTCACCTCATCATGATTAAATTGCTACCCCCTCTGTTCACTTTTGTAAGTCCTTTAGGACAGCTGAAATTGAACTGTTTTAGGTGTTGTCTTAAATGTCTAAATAATCTTACAAAAGTGAACGGAGAGAGTAGTACCAGTTTTCTTAGCCCTAAGCTTTATGAGTTTTTGTGTGTCTAATTTTGACATGTGAAGGCGTCGTCCGAGATGGCGACTCAAGAGGCCCTAATCCAGTTATTTTCTGAGAGGCTTCGTCGTGCACGGTTCCCTTGCTGCCGCCACTCAGTGTCACTAGACTTGCTCGCGCGGTTGACAGCAGCGGCGGGGCAACGTTCCCATAGCATTGAGTAATCCGGAGATCGTTAGTCCATTTTGTGATTCCATCCAAAGCTCAGTAACTGTTATATAAGATATTTTCGGATGCCTTTATTTAACTAACATGTTTTTACCTATGATAGCAGCTTATTACTATCGCTACTGGATTGAAAATTTTATTTATGGTTGAGGAATTTGTTTTTTAAGTGTTCTATTATCTATCCAAAAGTTCTAACACTGCGCATGGTGCTGACCAATCAATTTCATAAGTGAGTTCCTGTTAATTTCCTATAGCGAGTTTCAGTTATTCTTGATATCGCAAAAAATATTTCAAATTCATAATGATATATATCGACTTGTATAAAGTACATATCATGAACCGAATGCAATTAGTTTCAATGTGTACATATTATTTTCCTTGATGCGGTCAGATATTGTTGATGGTAATTAACTCATTCTCCTGCAAGACTTGAATTTGGTATCTACTTCTACAAACTATATTCAAGAAATTCACATTGAATCCATTTTTTTCTTTGATAAGAAGTGAATAAATTGAAGAGTTGTCATTGTAATTTACATGTTTTCATGGAAATCTAAATAGTTTTATGATGAGGTTGTTGCTTATATATCATGCTAGTCATTTTGCTTTGCAACCTCAAATATTTGATTGTAGGTTGCTTAGGCAGGGGCGGAGACAGGGGGTGCGAGCAGGGTCAGACACACAAGTACTATGCGTAGAAATCGGCATCATGCATATATAATTAGCGCTAATTAGGAATTAAGCCCAACAGATTTACACGGCCCTGTAAAAATGAAAGACCAATTTGGGCGTGTGGCCATGTACGTATTTTACGCCAAATCGGTATGTTTTACATTCGAGGCCCTAGGTTATCTGTATTGGACGAGGGTACAGAACATAGATGGTTCCTGGGCCAATTCATCTCGTGAAGGGTTTCCCGAAAAACTAGGAGCCTTCGCTCTAGCGATCTGGCGATTAGGGTTTTCAAGTGAGCGAGACGGCGGTCGCAGATTCGTCGGCGGGCTGCATCAACACTCCTGATCGGGTTGATGGCTTCATCATCTGCATCGGGGAGGGATGGAGGCACTCCTCTCTCTCCCCGCTCGGCGAGGATGAGGATGGAGGAGGAGCTTGGTAGGATGGGATTTCAGAGGAGGAGGCGACACCGCTTGTGCTCAAGGATATTGACAGTGGTGCCCCAAGGAAGTGGTCGTTGGTCGGGAAGATCCTCTACCGCAACATCCTGCATATTCAAACAATCGCTAATGCTCTACGACCTGCATGGGGAAACCCTAAGGGCTTAGCTTTTCGATCTGGTAGAGAGAACATCTTTGTGGCAGATTTTGAGACCGAGAGAGATCGGGATCGCGTCAAAGAGGGGTCGCCGTGGCATGTCAGCAAGCATGCAGTGATTCTTGAGGAATTTGTGCCTTGTATGCGGCCGTCAGAACTCAAGTTTGATAAGCTGCAGGTGTGGGCTAGGGTGATTAACCTACCCTTCCATCTTAGGGATGAAACGTGGGGTATGGCAATCGCCAAATAGTTGGACAAGAATGCTATTGGTGTTCAGATCGACCCGATGAGAGGTTTCCTGAGAACACGGATAACTATAGATGTACAGAAACCACTAAGGAGATGGATTTTGATTGAGTCACGATTATTATGATATACAGTATGAGAAGATTCCCCACTTTTGTTTCTCATGTGGCCGGCTTGGTCACTCGGACCTATTCTGTCCGACGCCAGGTACTCGGGATGAAAAAGGTGAGCTGCCATTTAAGGCGAACTTGAGGGCGCCGGATGAGTGGAAAAAGAGTGGCTCCTCCGAATGACATCAGAAGAGTTCGAGTGCATCACAGGCAGATCATAAGGACGCAAACTCTTCGTCCAAGGGGGCAGAAAAGTACCCTGAAGTTCAGCCCCCACGTAAAAATCGCACTGGTAATATCAACAAGAGAAAAGGGGGGGCCTCCGATTCAGGTGTACAGAAAGGTACAACCAGCGTTGTTGATGGATGGGAAAGGAACATATCATATAGAATATACACACCAGTTCAGCAGCACTGAGCGCGATCAGGAGAGCTTGGAGGGTGAGAGGGAGGTGAAGAAAAAGAAACCAACACCGCCCAGTTCGGAGAATTCGGCAGCGACTGCGGAGCAGCGCTGCCAGAGCCAATTAATTGTATAAGTTGGAACTGCCGGGGGCTTGGGAACTCCGAGGCAGTTCGCGAGCTTCGCAATGTTGTGAAGCAAGAAGGGCCTGCCCTAGTTTTTGTTATGGAGACAAAGATTAGGGGGAAGAAGGTGGAAAACTTGCAGAGTACGTTGGACTTTGCAGGAAGCTTTGGAGTGGATAGTAATGGTCTCAGTGGTGGGATCGGCTTGTTTTGGTCAAGGGATATCACGGTCAGCTTTAAAAACTACAGCCAGAACCATATTGATGTCACCATTCAGAAGAAAGATCTCTCTGAACCGGAGTGGCGATTTACAGGTTTTTATGGAGCTTCGCGAGTGGAGGATCGGCACCACAGCTGGCGATTCCTGAGAACGCTGCACAATATTAGTCACCAGGCATGGATTTGTATGGGGGACTTTAATGAAACGTTATGCAACAGAGCATTTTAGCCGCAGGCCTAGGCCTGAAGGGCAGATGAGAGCTTTTCGACAAGTCACGGAGGAATGTGGCTTGCAGGATTTGGGCTGGTCTGGTGTCCATTTCACTTGGGATAACCGGCAAGAAGGAAACAACAATTTTAAGGCAAGGATTGTCCGTGTGTTTGCTAATGCAGAATTTTTGACTCGCTTTGAACAAACTAGAGTTCGGCATGTCAGTGCTATTGAGTTGGACCACTATTTGGTTATTACGGAGATAAGAGACAGATTTATGGTGGCTGATAGCAGGGGGGCGAAGAGTTTTAAGTACGAAAATATGTGGCAAACACACTGTGATTATGAGCAGGTGGTGTGTGAAGCATGGTCTCGACACCGCGGTGAACAGGGCCTTGAAGGTCTAGTGCATACATTGGCGAAATTACAAGAGGACCTGGGTGCTTGGGGTGATCGCGAGTTTGGAAATCTGCGCAAGAAGATTCGGAAACTCAAGCAGTGTATTGAGAATCTGCGCACTCGTTCCATTGGTCAAGGCCCATCTGAAGAAGAGAAGGGGCTAGTGAAGAGATTGAGGGAGGTACTGTACCAAGAAGAGTTGTGGATGAAGCAACGTTCATGGGTATTGTGGCTCCGCTCCGGCTATCGCAACACAGGATACTTCTAAGCCCAAGCGGCGCAGCGGAAGTGCACCAATCGCATTGCTAATTTATCTCGTGTTGATGGCTCAGTTTGTAATAGTTTTGATGAAATAAAACAGGAGATTAATTCTTTTTATCAGAATCTTTACATGTCCCAAGGAGGACATGATCTTCATGAGCTGCTTCAATTTGTGCCAACTAGTGTTACAGAGGCGATGAATGAAGTACTCTCAAAACCGTTCAAACCATCCGAGGTCAAGGCGGCGTTGTTTCAAATGGCGCCATCGAAAGCTCCTGGTGTCGACGGATTTACAGCTGGTTTCTTTCAACGGCATTGGGGCCTGATAGAAGGAGACCTTGTGCCAGCGATACCGGACTTTATAAATGGTGGGGAATTACTAGCCGGTTTTAATGACACTTCTATTACATTGATTCCGAAGGTACGTAATTCCCAAGATGTCACTCAGTTCTGACCCATCTCTCTCTGCCCGGTGCCCTATAAAATTGCAGCAAAAACAATAGCAAACCGGGTGAGATTGTGTCTGGATGATATTATCAGTGAAGAGCAGAGTGCTTTCGTTCCCGACCGTCTGATTACAGACAACATCCTCGTTGCTTATGAAAGCGTACATGCGATGAGGAGGAGGAAGAAGGGAAAGAATTTTGCATGTGCAGTAAAGCTCGATATGATGAAAGCATATGATCGAGTCGAGTGGCATTACTTGGAAGCGATCATGCTCAAGATGGGCTTCTATGCGTCCTTTGTGCGTCTGATTTTGAAGTGCATTTCTTTGGTCAGGTTCGCCGTGAAAGTGAACGGGGAACTACTACCTTTCTTTACTCCCTCTCGGGGTTTTAGACAAGGAGACCCCATTTCATCGTATTTATTCCTTATATGTGCCGAAGGTTTTTCGTCGCTGCTTAAGCACTATGGAGGAAACTATATTGATAGAGGAATCAGAGTTAGCTTTAGAGCTCCATGGGTCAATCATCTACTTTTTGCGGATGATAGCCTCATATTCATTGATGCCAAAATTCAGAGTTGTACAAGGCTGAATGAAATCCTCAGAATTTACTCTGAGTGTTCAGGCCAGAGTGTTCATAAAGGCAAAAGCGCTATTTATTTCAGTCCAAACACACCGGAGCATAGAAGGATTCATGTGAAACAAATGTTGGGCATCACCAATGAGGCATTCAGTGAGCGCTATCTGGGGCTCCCGACGACGGTGGGCCGGCTCACAAGCGATACGTTTGATCACATTGAGGAGCGATGTCGGGCAAAGATGGGTGGATGGTCTGAGAGAAATATGGCATGTGCAGCAAGGGAGACCCTGCTCAAGTCCATCATCCAAGCTATCCCGGTGCATAGTATGAGCTGTTTCTTGCTCACCAAGAAGACGTGCTCGAAACTTACATCTTTGATGGCTAGGTACTGGTGGGGGAGTTCCATTGATAAACGGTTGATGCATTGGCTTTCATGGGACAAACTCACGGTTCCTAAATGTAAAGGCGGGATGGGTTTCCGCGATTTCAGTAATTTCAATTTGGCAATGCTTGGGAAGCATGGGTGGAGATTGCTAACTGGGCCTGCTTCCTTGTGTGCCTAGAGTTCTTAAAGGAAGATACTTTCCAGATTGTGGATTCATGCAGGCTTCTACTCCTGCGAGTTCCTCATCTACTTGACGTGCTATCATCGCTGGAAGAGATGCACTGAATTTGGGTCTGATAAATAGAATCGGCGATGGCTCTAGCATTTCAGTTTGGGAGGACAAGTGGATTCTGGGTACATTGACTATGAAACCTTTGCTAAAGCCAGCTATCACAGGTTAACAGAGTCAATGACCTGATTGATACAGAGAACTGGTCTTGGAAAACAGACCTGATATGTGATACCTTCATTGCTCCCGACGCTGCAGCAATTTTGAACATACCTTTGCGGACTGGTGGACGAGAGGATTTCTTGGCCCGGGCTTATGAAAAAACAGGTATCTACACTGTCAAATCATCGTACCATGCTCTAATGATTCATAACAAGCGATCTGCTCTAGAAGAAGGGGCGGCTACAAGCACTTCCATCTCGAATGAACAGCTGTGGAAATCTCTGTAGAAATTAAATGTAGTGCCAAAGATCCGCGTTTTCTGGTGGAGAGTCATTCGTGGGATCTTACCAGATGAGAAAACCCTACATCGACGACACATTCGTGTTACTAGTCGATGCAAACTCTGTTTGGTAGACGAGGAGGACTTGATGCATGCACTCATACATTGTTCTCATGCCAGGAGCTTTTGGGACGAAGCTGAGAAGTGGTTTGGCTTCAAACTACCTCGCCTTCACCCAACCACTTGGGCGCAAGATATTATGAGCGACCCAATCATTCCGAATGGAGACCGGGCGAAGATTGTGTCAGTTATGTGGTCTATTTGGCACTCAAGGAACCGGTGGACACATGATGAAGAACACTTGGATCCGGCAAACTCGGTACGGATTATTCGAGAGACATTGGCGATCCTGGAATTACCTAAGGATCTCGCCCTAGCTCTTCCTGGCTTGGGTTGGCTCCCCCCGGAAGATGACAGTGTTAAGATTACTACGGATGCGGCATTGATAGTATCCGGGAGCAAGGGGGGCTGGTGGGGTTGCCCGTTCAGCCACTGGCTTTTTAGGAGCATGGTGTAAGCCTCACGAGGGCGTCACAGATCCTCTGATTGCCAAAGCACTTTCTTTGCACGATGGAGTTCTTTATGCAAAGCTTCGAGGTCTGAACAAGGTTGTGATGGAGATGGACTGCAAGGAGGTTGTGGACCTCTGGAACACTCGCCACAACTCTCGTTCGGTTGTGGCACCGATTCTTTTGGAAATTGGGGATTTATCTGCTAGTTTTAGTTCTTTTATTATTCAACATACTTCTAGACTATCTAATTTGCCTGCTCATCTTTGCGCTAAGCGAGGATGTTCGCTGCAAGTGACCGAGGCGTGGACCAATGATGTACCTCCCTTCCTGGAGCCTCATGACGGATTGTGCCAGGTGTGCTTTTGTTGAATAAAGAACCCCACATTCCAACGCAAAACAACATAGATGGTTCCTATCTTCTATTAGTTCACCAGGGCCGCCGCCGTCTCGCCTGCCGCCACTCGCCGGGGAGGGAGACTACCGCCTGAATTGATCGAGTTCTTTGTAGTCTGAAACCTGAAGGTACGACATATGCACGATCCCTAAAAGGCAGTGTAATGCATCAATCTCTTTTCAATCTCCGTTGCCCTTCAAGGATGATGGCTGTCGTGCTGGATTTCGTATGTACTTATTGGACTGCTGGCACTCTTGAAGCAACGCACTGCCGCCCCGCCACTGCATCTGCTCATCCGATTGTTGTTCGTTAATTTTGTCTACTCATCTTGACCTAATCAAGGTACATCTATATATTGTTGGGGAACATAGTAATTTCAAAAAAATTCCTACGCACACACAGGATCATGGTGATGCCACTATAAAAAAATACACTTCCATGATGATACGTGTTTGTCACATTAGGTCGCGTTTTCTATCATGTATGTACATCCATGACGATTTTATGACAGAATCAAGATAGTCATACTTGTGTTGTCGTAGAAGTGTTCCATGACATTACCAAAATTATCATCACGGAAGTGTCCACTTTCATGACGATAAATCACGCGTCACAGAAGTGCTTTCGTCAAGGGTGACCGACACGTGGCATCCACCGTAACGGAATGCCGTTAAGTTATCGGGTCAGGTTTTAGATCCAATAACCCGTTAACAGCCCCGACCAATGGGGATTTTCCATGTGTAAAATCATCATTAGCTGGAGGAAACACGTGTTGGCTCATCGCTGGGACAGATGTCATCCACTCATTGGACAGAAGGCGCCTATGATACGTCGACACGTGGCACGGCCCAACAGAGGCCCATTCCTGTGAAAAGGCCGGCCCATTTGACTTGGTCAAAAGGTGGCGGGCCGGCCCATGGAAAGCCTGTTAATGGCCTGTTCGCATATAGCTCATTTACAGCCCGCTAACCCAGTAGCATCATCTGGGCCATCCAATATGATTCCAGCCCGTTTTCACTTCTGGCCCATGTATGGCCCATGACGTCTTTCGGCCCATATGAGGCCCTATGTAACTCTTGGCCTATTAACGGCCCGTGGTGAAACTGACCCGTAATGAACAATGTATCACTTTACACCCATTAACGGCCCGTGGTGAAACTGGCCCGTAAAGAACAGTGTATCACTTTATACCCATTAACGGCCCGTTATTCTGTTGGGCCGTTTCCAGCCCATGTTATCTTTCGTGCTTCTCAGAGCCCATTTATTCTTGGGCTATTTTCCAGCATTCTTTTACTTACGTCCCGTTACTGTCATTTTCTGCTTGTGGGCCAAATTCAGCCCGTGGTTATAGTCGGCCCGTTTGTGGTCCGTTAATACGTTGGGCTGTTTTCATAGCGTTATCAAATACGGCCTATTAACGATGGCCCGTTATGGTCGGCCCATGAACGGACGATTCCAACTCTAGCCCTTTTACGGCCAGAATGCGGTCTGTTTGGCCCAAGTTTGGCCAATCGATCATACGACCTGTATAAGGCCCATTGATGATATGGCCCGTAGAAGGCCCATTGTTTCTACGGCCCATAGAAGGCTCACTGTTTATACGGCCCATAGAAGGCCCACTGTTTCTACAGCCCATAGGAGGCCCAGTGTCACTACAGTAAATATTAGCCCATGGTTATTGTGGCCTAGTTTTAAAAAATAGGTTATTGCAGCCACTAGCAAACCGCAGAAAAAGAACTGCACTGACTACAAGCAAACAAATAAACAAGACAACAAGGAAATAAATAAGCAAGCAACTTACACTAGGCTATCACGGCTATTACACATATTACATCCACTGGGCATGAAAGTTCGCCACCAGTGCAAATATAGTGAACACAGCAGCATATAAACGCCGCAGCAAAACAAGTCTAGAACTGAAACCACTTCAGAAGAGCTCAAGAAACAATATCCTGGGTACCCATAATGCTGGCAAGATGCTTAGCAAGATTATTAACTTTCTCTTGTTTGGCGCTTAAGTCCTCCAACGCTTGCTGTTGCACGAGAAAGTATGCATCTGAATTCTGCAGGGACTTCCTCAGTCCTTCGGCTTCCTATCGCATAACATCTGATCGATGTCTTTCAACTTGAAGTTGAGACTCAAGAAGCCGAACCTGATTCAGGCAACGAGTTCGAAGAGCTGGTGCCAGCAGTGGTAGCCAGTAACTCGAACACTACATCAAGATAGGACTTTGGGGTTGTCTCAGTGTCTTCAATATAGTTTTTATCAGCTTTCTTGGAGACCAACAGGGATGTCTCACTATCTTGAACCTTATCTGCATTACTTTACCATTGCATAACAGGGTACTCTTCTCCAATATTTTATCCGCGTTCTAAAAGAGAAACAAACAAACACATCTCAGGTTTACAATGTAGTATATGAAACTCATTTTGGTAAACCAGTTCAGTAGTAAGGTGGACAGGATAACAACATGAAGCAAACATATATCTATGTAGTATGGTCACTGTATGGTCTATATCATTCTAGTTTATGTTGCCAAATCAAGATACACTACTAGGAAAAGGGCTATAGATAGGATTGATACTAATGGCCCACCATGGAAGCAGTGCGCCACTACTATATACTAATGGCGCACCGGTTGGTGATGCGCCATTAGTGTGGAAGACACTAATGGCGCACCAGAAACAGGGTGCGCCACTAGTATTAAATTATTATTTTTTCCATTTTTCCATACATACTAATGGCGCATCAGGTCGAAGTGCGCCATTACTAGTTCTAAGTAGTAATGGCGCACCAAGCAGACAGTGCGCCATTACTGTAAATTTTTTTATTCTTTTTTTGCAAAACTACTAATGGCGCATCGTTTCACAGTGCGCCATTACTAGTTACTAGTTTAAACTAGTAATGGCGCACTATTACCCGGTGCGCCATTAGTATATATATTTATTTTTTTTACTTTTTTGCAAAACTACTAATGGCGCACCACCTGCAGGTGCGCCATTAGTAACCAGGGTTACTAATGGCGCATTTGCTGGTGGTGCGCCATTAGTAACCTGGGACCCCAACAAGATATTTTGGATAGCCCCACACCTACCCACTCACTTTCCCCACTTCATTCCCTCCACCTCCTTCTCCAAGCTTTCGGCCATCTCCTCCTCCTCACCTCATTTCCATCATAGATTCATCAAAATTAAGTGGTGAAATTACCTTTTTTTGATAGGTAAGTAAGGGGAAAGCTATCTTCATGATGTAGATCTACTTTTTTCTCCCTAGCTTGCTCCAACAACGTGCACATGCACTTTTTGTGGCCTAGCTAGATCTATGTATGTTTGTGGTGTTGCATGTGTTTGTGGTGTTGCATATATGTTTGTGTTTGAAGGTACCGGTATTTGAAATGTGATAGTTGCCAATATTTTGCCGGAATGTTTTGATTCATTTCCGTTTCGGCGAGAATTTTGGCACTATGCATTCTTTTTGGTCCTATTTTTAGGGAAGGTCATGCCAAATTTTTTCTTGGTTCTAAAATATCGTTTTGCTCTACCCCGCAGGCGACCATGGTCCACACGATGACTGAAGGCATCGTGAATAGGTTTTTGAGCTCCGCGAAGGCCGAGATGCTTCAAAAGAACGAGACGGAGATAAGATGTCCGTGTCGAAGATGCAAGCTGAAGAGCCTTATTGCGGACCCGGATTCCGGGCAGGTGCGGGACCACCTGCTCTTGCGTGGTTTCATGGATGGCTATCGGTGGCAAGGTGATGAAGATGACTATGAAGTCGTCCATGGGGGCCTGGCAAGAAATGAGGAAGGGCAACAAGACAAGTACCACTGCGGCGAGGGCGGGCGAGAAGACGAAGAATCTCCAGGACATGATCACGACGGTGATGCTGTACACAGTCATCATGTAGAAGATGTCGTACATGATGATGAGGAAGGTCAAGATGAAGGGCATGATCATGAAGATGAAGATGCCGGAGCAGACGACGATGGAGGCTGGGTGCAGGACCCTCATATTCAAGAGCTGCTTCTCAAGCAGACGGATAACGCAAGAGCTGCCGCCCGAGAGAAAGCCAAGCTGGATCAACTGGAGATAGACGTGGTTACTCCATTATATGAAGGATGCAGGCCCAAGGACACCCGCCTGAAAGTAACGCTCATGGCTCTGGAGATGAAGGTAAAACACAAAATGACCGACGCATGCTTCGACGAGAACATGTCATTCTGGCATGAACGTCTTCCCAAGGGGAACAAGTGCCCGACCAGTTTCGAGGAGGCGAAGAAAATCGTGTGTCCTCTGGATTTATCACATGTGAAATACCATGTGTGCATGAACAATTGTATCATTTATCGGGACGAGCATGCGGAGTCTACCATATGTCTGGTGTGCGGCGTCACTCGATACAAGAAGAGGAAGAAAGCTCCTCGAAAATCGGTGTGGTACTTTCCGATCACTCCTTGTCTGCAGCAGTATTTCGCGGACCCTAAGGTAGCAAAGCTCCTGCGTTGGCACGCGGATAGGGAGGAGAAGAAGCGGGAAGATGACGGAAATGATCCGGAGATAAATAAAAAGACAAGATGCTGAGTCACCCTAAGGATGCGAGCCAGTGGCAAGCGTTGAACTTCGAATACCCAGAATTTGGGAAGGATCCAAGGAACATCGTGCTGGGCGCGAGCACTGATGGAGTCAATCCATTTGGCAGCCAGAGAAGCACACATAGCACCTGGCCTGTGTTTGTGTGGATGTACAACCTTCCCCCCTGGTTGTGCATGAAGAGGAAGTACATTCATATGAGTATGCTAATTGAAGGGCCGAAACAACCAGGGAACGACATCAATCTGTATCTGGGGCTGCTGAAGGAGCAGCTACACACGCTGTGGAAAATGCCAGCCAATACGTGGGACGCCGCAGAGAAAGAGTATTTCCCTATGAGAGCCGCACTACTCACGGCGGTGCATGACTACCCTCCTGCGTGCTTCACTCTAAGTCAGGAGGAGATCGAGCAGTTTTCACCTGCCTCCTAGGAGTAAAACTTCCTTACGGTTACGCGGGGAAGATAAGCAGATACCTAGACCCAGCGAAGCAGAAGTTCAGCGGGATGAAGTCTCACGACTGTCACATGCTGATGACGCAGATACTTCTAGTTGCAATCCATGGGATCATGGACGCGCACGTCCGTGAAACGCTATTTGGCCTATGCAACTTTTTCGACGTCATCTCTCGGAAGTCGATTGGCGTGAGGCAACTCAGAAGGCTACAGGAAGAGATCGTGGTGATACTATGCGAGCTTGAGATGTATTTCCCGCCCGCATTCTTCGACGTTATGGTGCATCTGCTGGTCCATATCATGGAGGATATCATCCAACTCGGGCCGACGTTCCTGCACAGCATGATGCCGTTCGAAGGGATGAATGGTGTCATCAAAGGGTACGTTCGCAACATGTCACGTCCAGAGGGAAGTATAGCCAGGGGCTTTCTGACCGAAGAGTGCATCTCCTACTGCACGAATTATCTAGGCATCGAGAACCCCGTTGGTCTGCCCGTCAACAGGCACCTCGGCAGGCTTGCTGGATGGGGTCACCGTGAGGGTCGCCGCGAAATGCATGTCGACTTCGAGGGTCGACTCGCCGACTTTGAAAGAGCAAACCTAGTCGCGCTACAACACATAGACGTGGTCGATCCTTGGGTGGTAAAGCACAAAACCTTTATTGAGAAGACGTACAATGACTGAGGCCAACAGAGGACGGATGGAGATATACTCAAAGAGCAGAACTCATGTTTCACGCATTGGTTCAAGCAGAAGCTTCTGTCGTACCCTTTACATGAAGATTCTTCCGCGGAAGAACAACTCATATTCGCCTTGTCACAGGGCGCCGAGCACAACTTGATGACCTATGAGGCGTACGATATCAACGGCTACACATTCTACACCGAGGACAAGGACATGAAGAGTGATGGTTATCAGAACTCCGGGGTAACGATGGAATCCTACACCGGTAACGACAAGGACAGATACTACGGAAGGATCGAGGAGATATGGGAGCTGAGCTACGCTAGAGAGAAGGTCCCGATGTTCCGTGTCAGATGGGCCAAGAGCGTCCTAAAAGAAGACCGGTATTTCACCACCATGGTTATACCCGAAGCCAAATCCAAGACCGCGGGCGCAAACGTCACCGCGAAAAATGAGCCATGGGTACTGGCTTCCCAAGTGGACCAATGCTTCTTCATTACCGACCCGTCAAATCCCAGTCGTGTTGTCGTGAGGAGAGGCAAAAGGAAGATCATCGGAATGGATGGAGTAGCCAATGAGCAAGACTTCGACAAGTACGGCGACCCGAAGATCGAACATGACGATGATGATGAAGTAGCAGCACACACCACAAGAAGAAGCAGGACCACCCTACCTAAAGGACGTCCGTTCCACAGAAGAACTCCATTTGCGAAAAAGAAGGGCAAAAAGATTGTGAACAGATAGCTAGCTAAGATCGATTGTATTTAAATCGTAGTCTTCATTTCTCGATTGTATTTCATGGGCACTTTTTGATATCATGAATATTTTTAAGTTTCATGGGCACTTTTTGAATTCATGAGGACACTTGAGCTCGATCCCCCTCCATCTCAATCTCGATCCCCCTCCATCTCGATCCCACCCGCACCCTCCCCCGCTAGCTCCACCGCCGCCGACGACCCACCGCAACCCTCCCCCTCTCCACCGCCACCGACGAGCACCCGACCCCCCGCACCCTCCCCCGCTCCACCGCCGCCAATGGGCACCCCCCGCACCCTCCCCCGCTCCACCGCCGCCACCGATGATATTTTCAAGTAACAAATTTGAACATATTTTTTAAAGAATTATTACTGTTTTTATAAAAAATATTACTGTTATGATTTAAACAAGTTTGAACATATTTAAACACAAATAAATATCAAAAATAGCATTTAAAATGCATAAAAAAATATTGGGGAGCCAAGGAATCGAACCCAGGACCTCCTGGTGTGTGTGCTGCGTGCTGACCAGTCGGGCTAGTGGGTGGGTTCTGTTGTACATAGGGTTAGGCTGTAGATATGGTTAGTGGGCTAGATTAAAACAAAATTCTAATGGCGCACCGAGGGGAGGTGCGCCATTAGAATAGTCATACTTATGGCGCACGGCTGGGTGGTGCGCCATTAGAACCCTCCCCCTAGCTATCCTCCCTCTCCCTCACCAGATCCCCTTCGACCCTCTCTCCCTCGCCACCAGATCCACCCGCGCGCTGCCCCGACCCACGACGCCGTCGCCCCGACCCTCACCGGACTCCACCCCCGCCGCCCCCGCCGCCCCCACCCCCGCCGCCCCTACCCTCGCCGGACTCCTCCTCGCTGTCTGCGCCTTCTTCCACCTCCGGCCACCGCGGCCTCATCGTCTGTGGAGGTATCTGCTCGACGGACGCGCTCCTCGACGGCGGTGCGAGCCTTCCCGCGCGGCTGCTGCTCATCAACGACAGTTAGTCTCTGTCCCTCCCTCCTTCTCTTCCCCGCTCATCCCCATGCCCCCACGGGGCGGCGACCTAGGGTTAGGAGCAGGAGCTCGCCGCCGCCGCCCCGTCGTGCCGCTGCTGCTACTTCTTGCGGCCGCCTTTCCCGCGCGCTTGTGCGCGGACGCCGGGCCCCACGTGCTCGTGCGTTGCCGCCGCCGCCGTCACGCGACTGCTGCTTCTTGTTGTCAGTTTGCTGCCATACCTTCAATTCCTGCCATGCTTATCTTCAATTAACCATAGGGTTCCTAAGGTTTCTCAGATAGAGATATAAGTAATGGCCATTATAGATAGATGCGTGCAAATCACATGTTGTTAAGATTTCCATACATGTAGCTACCATTTGGTCATACAAATTGGTGCTCCTGCATATTGTTTTTGGTCCTTATAAATTGTTCAGTAGTGTTCCTGGAGGATGACTAAGGAATTAGTGCTTTGTTATGATTTCTTGATAGAATTGTCGAACTACTATCCTATGTATTAGTACTGATTATTTGGGTCCTTATCCTTGCTTCAAAGGATGCTGTTACTTAAATCAGTGGCCTTATTAACCATGCTATGCCATTGTTAGCTGTATTAGTACTGATTATTTGGTTAGCTGTAGTAGGAGAGTGCCTGCTGATTAGTGTTTATTTGCTTTTTTGGTGCTTAATTGGTTTTTTGTCTGAAGTAGTGTTAGTTCTGATCATGATTGTTGTGCTTATGGCTTTAGAAAATGATAAACTGTTTGAATCTGATAGGCAGGTGTCCTTTTAGATTTTGTTGGTGAATCTGTTTTATTCAATGGTTATTGACAGTAGATTATCATTCCTATTTTAGGAAGGTCCATTCCTGCAATATCATTGTTACCTTTTATTTGGACTACTACTGCTAGGACTTGCTCCAGATTTTAGGATTTCTTTTCTTTTAGGATTTATTTTCTTCTAGGACTAGGTTTTTATTATTTTTCTGTTGTGATTGTTTTTTGAGCTCTTTCTTTTTCATTTCCTACTATCCTTATCCTAATTATCTTAAATTGTTATGATGTGTGTAACAGGATTAGATCTTGGATTTTCTAGTGGACTTTGGGAGTTTCTTAGCCAGCTTGGTGACTCCATATTTTTCACTATTCCAGCAAGTCTTTTGTAAACATTAAACTTTCAGCACTACATTTCTATCTTATGTGTACATCTGTTTGCTTCCAATTGCTATATATGTATTGTTGTTACTAAAAATGATGAAGCTCCTGTCAATTGCTATACATATATATGTGTATGATGATCCTCCTTTCCTGCAGTAGTATAACTAGGATATAAAGCACATTGAACTAACAATCTTGTATGGTGCCTAAACTACAATGATTCAGGAACATCAGATGACTCGAGGGTTGCAGTACATGGAATGCATTTGCAAATGCAGCCAAAACCTGATATATACCAAAAAAGATTGTTATATTCCTCCCTGGTACAATAAAGAATAAACTAAAATAGTTCCTGGTACAAAAAGAATAAACTATACATAGTTAATTTCTTCTCTTCAGCATCTTTCTGAATGACCCTAATTGTCACTGACAATATCTGGACAGATTGAAAACAATTTAACTTCAGTACTTCAAGTAATTGGCATGAAAGATTTTTGAAGTCCAACTTCTGAATCCAGAATTTGATTAGTTCCATAAATTTGTATGACCACAGATTTAGAAAATTTTCAGAGATTTGTATGACCAAAGATACAGTTCAGATTTGATTAGTTCCATAAATTTGTATGACCAAATATATATTTCAGATTTGTATAGTTTCGGAGATTTGTATGACCAAAGATACAGTTCAGATTTGAATTGTTTCAGAAATTGGTATGACCAAAGATGCTATTGTATATAAATGGGCTGCTGTAGAACTGTTCTTCATCTTTACAATGCTGTTGTATAGAAATATGCTGAATTTTCTGCTCTGATTGTTGCTCAAAGAAATTTAGCAAAAAAATGGGGTCCTGGGAGACGCCGCTGCTGCTTGAGGCCCTTGAGAGGCCCTTCGTGTCGTGATGATTTTACAGGTACCCCGAGAGGCCCTTGAGTTTGCCGGAATGTCGATTAACTTCCGTTCCGGCAAATTCGGGTACTCCGTATGTCCTATTTTCAGCAATGGTCATGCTGAAATTTTCCGTGAATTTTAGCATGACTTTGCTAAAACTCGGATATATGAGGTACTTGCTACTAATGCATGGGCCGGGGTATCTTAGTACTTAATTAAGTAGGATCAACTACCCCTTTATTCTTGCTGTATTAAACAATAGGTGGCAATAGAGCCAAGTGATTAGGCCCAACCTAGGGTGCCTCGGCATCGATAAACCCTAAATGATGAAAACTTAACTTGGCTGCCCCGGATGCCTCGGTATCGATGAGAACCTAAATGATGTACGCTTAGGCTTTTAGGGTTCCTCGGCGTCGACAAACCCTAAATGATGAAAGCTTAGGCTTTTAGGGTGCCTCGGTGTCGACAAACCCTAAATGATGAGACCATGATCTTGTTCCTTGACAATAACCAACTTTTTGACCAAACTTTTTTCCTATTTAGAGAGAAACATGGCCCACAACGATGAGGCCGGTGGTTCGGGTGGCAAGCAATTCTGGGAGCTGTCCCAGGAGATGGAGGAACAACCTCACCGCTATGAGGACGCCGCGGAAGACACCGATCCTGATTACACAACACCTAGTGGCGTCGGGGATGACACCACTGATGGTGCCGCCGAGGATGCCACCACTGATGATGGCGGCGCACACACATATGGCAGCCAACCGAAGAAGCAAAGGAAGGACCGGCGCCCGAATGCGCTCCGCACCGTCAAGGAGGAATTCACTCAAGTGGACTCCGACGGGAATCCAACGGAGCCCAAACATATAGTCAAGGGGTACTCGGTTCAGCTCAGGTGCATTCTCCGGAGCACCGTCTCGATCAACACCGAGAACCTTAGGCATAAGGATCGAGGAAATTTGCGCAACCTCGTCTTCACGAAGCTGCACGAACGATACAAGTTCCCCGCTGAATTTGAAAACACACGCCTCTCAGGGAATAAAGTGAACAGTGCCGCCCTCACGAAGATGAGCGCGGCCCTGTCTACTTGGAAAAGCATGGTGAAGAGAATGATTGATAAAGGTGATAGTTATGAGAAGATCAAGGTGAAATATCCTTTGATGAGCGAAGATGAGTACAAGGAGTTCAAGATCAAGTGCGAGAGCAGTGCAACCTCTGAATCAAGTCAGTGGGGGAAAGAAATGCGGGAGTTGAACTTAGGGGAACACAAACTCGGTCCCGATGGTTACAGAGTGGCGGAGCCTATATGGGACAAGGAGGACGCGGAGCATGCCGAGCAAGGCCTACCGCCCCGCTTCGAGAAATACAGCGGTGACAAGTAGACCAGGAACTATGTCAGGGCCCGGTACAAGGAGGACCCGATAACAAAGGAGCTTACCACGGATCCGAAGACCAGGGCGCTTGAGCTTCTTCTGGTAAGGAATACACCCCCGCGTAATTAGCTCCATATGGTTGCACTCTAATTAATCCCCAATATTTCTAAATGGTTCACATTCCTTTCGCAAGACACTGAAAGCAGTAGCGCGGGGTCGTCTAAGAGCTCCCCTTTCGACACCCCTTTAAATAGGGCGTTGAACGTAATGAAAAACAAGGATAAGCTCACTAAGCCGACGTCAGCTGGTCGTGTGGCCGGCAAAGGCTTGTCCGCAAAATGGGGGTCATACTATACCGCTGGTGTGCGGAAGGAGAAAAAGACCATCTCGGAAAGCCAGACGTGCGAGGTTGAAGAACTCAAGGCACAAGTGGCACGGATTCCGGAGCTTGTCCAAGAGCAAGTGCAACAACAACTTGGAACGACGCTCAACGCCATGGTGCCTACGTTGATTCATGGGCTGACGACGTGGATTGTGGGCGGCCAACATGGGCCTCCCCCGGTTCCCAGCTTCACCGCCAGCAACTCGCATAGCGCGCAGGCGGCTCCATTGGTGTCTCCGGCGGCGCCATTGGTGTCTCCGGCGGAGGCGGTATTTGTGTCTCCGGCGCCGGCACGGGCATTGGAGCTTAATGCACCCAGGTATACGCCGGCCGGCACCTCGCCAGCAAGCGCCCCCTCCATCAGTTGCACGCCTGCCGTTGGAAGTGCCTCGACATTAGCCGAGCTCGACGGCATCACGGTAACTAAGCCTCTCGGCCGATGACTTCATCTCCTTGCCTTTGACTGGGCATCCCTGACGCCCTGTACATGTTTCCGCAGGGCACCGCTGACGTTCCTTGCACTCTTCTGCACTCCGTGGGCGCCGAGTTGGTTGATGTCGCCAAGGGCAGAATCGTTCAACTGGGCAACCCTATGTTCCACGGTAATCCGATGCCACCCACAATGTATAGGATTGAAGTGGTTCGGGTGCTGCCAGGCTGCGACGAGCTGTTACCTCCGATTCGACCCGCTAGGGCCGACGAAGAAGATGAGATGACCCTCAGCACCTGCGTAAACTGGCCCCTGCTTTGTCCAAAGAGCCAGATTCATTTGGGGGCGGGGGACACCACCCCACAGACAAGACCGCCAGTCGTGTTGGCGCCAAGCCATGGCAAGAACGCCGCAACACTACCGGACCTGCCGGACATCCCTATGGCACAGGATCCGGATAGCCCTATGGCACAGGATCCGGACGGCGACGACAACGACGACGGTACATTTACCAAAGTTGATAAGTACTTTGCCGAACATGGGTACGCTGACGAGTTCTGCGGGCCTCTTTCTCAAGAACCCAACCAAGACGACCGCGATCTAGCTGGTACGGCGGAGAAATCCAATTGCAATAGGCGTCGTCTGGCGTTCAGTTCTTAGCACACGCCTCCAGCTCCCGCCTTCACCGAGCCTCAGATAGCTGAGGTGGGAAATATTATCAGCCCCAACACGCTCAAGAAGGCGGTCTGTGAGCAGAACTCGGTCCCATTACAGGAGATCAAGAAGAAGGGATGGAAACGAAAGACTAACAAGGGCGCCGGTGCGAGCCAGCCGGCATCGAGTTCGAGCCATGCTCAGGACGGGCCACCTTCACCTAAGGATATCTCGAGGAGGGTGCATGTGGCGGGTAGGGCGATGCTACCGCCAAATATGCTGAATGCTGCAACCGGTGCTATGCGGAGTCTGCACGACAGTGTTCTTTCTTTGGAGAAGCAGCGTCTCAGAGAGAAGGATGTGGCATACCCAGTTTCGTGGCCAAGGTGCCAGAGGGCAAGGGCTTTGTGGATGGCGACATCGGGGGTACGATCGTCCTGCGGTTTGATGACATCTTTGCTATGTTTAACCTTCATCCGCTGCACTACACCTTCGTTTGGCTATTTTCGCTGAGTATGGAGATGCGGATCATTAGAGACAAGACCCCAGACATCATGATAGTCGACCCCTTCTACATGCGTGCCAAGCACTTGAGCAGCGCTGGGGACCGCCAAGTTGCGAGTTCACACCTCGAAGGCGTCATTCTGGCAAACCCAGATAAGGATAACTTCCTTGTGGCTTACTTTCCCGAGTAAATCATCCCTTAACCACCCCGTAACATATGATTTCTTAGATTTCGATCGTTCTTTTTTTTTCTAACATTCCGTGTTTTGTGCAGTGACACATATTGCACACTCATCCTCTTAAGCCCGAAATATTCCATGGCCACGTATTTAGACCTGAACCGTAACTCCAAGATAGACTACACAAATGTCAAGAAAGTTCTTGATGATGTTCTCCCCGCCTACGCCAAATCTGGAGGCACCTTTACCAGGGCAGTTCGTAAGTACGACAAGCACATGTTCTCGCACAATACGAAGTTCTGCTGTGTCAAGCAGCTGCCTGGCGGTCAAAAGGATGCCTACTATGCCCTCCATCACATGCAGGCGATCGTAAGGGACCATCATCAACTTCTGCTACCAGATAATATCAAAGATTGGGCCGCGAGCTTGTCGGCAGTCCAGGACGCGGACCTCAGACAAGAATTCTTTCGCATCCAGTCGGAGTTTGCGGACATCATCCATCAAGATGTCCTTCATACCTCGGGGCAGTTCTTCCTCAGATATCAACCATCCAACAGTGAGATAGATGAAATGCTACAAATGCAGGGTGACAACGACCGCGATTTCATGACCATCACGACAGACGGCGGCTTCATCCACGTTCATGTCCGATGAGTCGAGTCGAAAGTAGTGATATGTAGTTCTAAAACATTGATTGGCTCATGTTGTAATTATACTTTAATGAATTCGTATGTCTCTTTGGTTTGGACAGTCGTTCAACTTAGATGTAATCGATGCTATTTATTAGTAGGACCATGAATCGTGCTATTAATGTCTTGCTTTTCTCTTCCGATCCTTTTGTTGCATACTTACATATTGCTTATGTATTGTCTGTTGTTTGGCTTGTGAAAAGAGATGCCGTCGTATGTCGTGTACAAGGGTAAGGTTCCCGGAGTCTACGACGACTGGGAGGAGTGTCGGAGACAGGTTCACCGTTTCAGCGGTAACAATTACAAAGGGTACATCACTAGGGCGGAGGCCAAATGTAGATATGCCCGCTATCTAGAGGGAGAGAGGAGGGAGCGTTGGAGGAACCGGATGAAGACCAGTTTGATCGCGATGATGCTCATCGTGATGACCACAACTCTCTTCTATGTGATGGTAGTTTAGATGATCGATATCGACTTGTAATGTGAAGGCAAACTCGATACTCGCGGTCTTGAGACTTGTAATGTTTTATCTTTGTTCGGTCTTTTGAATTCGGAGACTAATATGATGAATTGTATTCGGAGACTAATCTTATATTGTATTCGATGAATCTGATGTTGCTGTGTGCTACTGTCTATATTCTGTCTAATAATATATTTTGTAACCTGTGCAAAAATCAGAAAAGCAAAAAAAACCTAATATTCATACTAATCGCACACCACAGAAGACACTAATGGCACACTGTGATCATCACACTAATGGTGCATTAACTGCTGGTGCGCCATTAGAATGCCAAAGCACATGGGTACATATGGCCCCCTGGGAGGCATTCTAATGGCGCACTGCAAGCTATACTAATGGCGCACTATGTGGTGCGCCATTAGAACACCAGATACTAATGGCGCACCGGTGGTGCGCCATTAGAATTTAATTCTAATGGCATGATGCCAGTGGCGCACCGGTAGTGTGCCATTAGAAGGCAAATTCGGTGCGCCACTAGCATGCCTTTTCCTAGTAGTGATAGATACAGTTCGAATCATATCTATTTAAGACAAAGCAGCATAGACAGAATATAAGTGTGGGAAACTACACAGCAATAACAACACTTGTAATGTGCATGGCATGAGAACATAACTGTTTATTCAATTGAAACTAAAATCAACATAGAGCAAGTTACAATAGCAAACAGCCAAACACGTTGAAGAAACAGGTTTAAAACATACCTGTTGGGCCATTGGAGTTTCAATTGCATCCTTCAAATTTGAAATTAGTTGGTATCAGTAAATACAGTGATGCAAGAGCAAAGTAGTATGAACCATAGCTACAGAACCTAACCTGAGAACAATTCTTCTTCTGCTTTTAGCGTTGACTTCGGGTTCGGAGTGGTGGTCCTCGTTATTTGGGCACTGTAGTTGCCTTACTAACTGCTCGTGTTTGGGTGCTCTGTGGTGGAGTAGGTGCTGTGTCAACGAGAACTGGGTGTCTATCTGCTGGGGTTGGGGTTAGAAGGGGTGTAGCTGGTTCTCTTTCCAACTGGGTAGGGGTACAATCTGCATGAGTGTGGGTTATGTGTGGTGGGGCTGGTTCTTGGGCAAGTACAACTGTGGTTCTATCTGCATCGACAGGTAGCACGATCTTTTCAGAAGACCGTGTTTTTACTCCCACAGATACTGCCATCACTCCCTCCAATTGAAATGGCTGATAAACAAGAAAAGTAATTGAATGTACAGACATTGTAAGATAGACAGGTGCAATGGATAGTAGGGAAGAAAACAGGGCATGAAATAATTCACATTTATGTTGTGTAAGCAAACAGAATAGCAGTACATAATTTCACATATATGATGGCTAATTAAACAGGATAGCATGACACAATTTCACATGTATGATGGCTAACTAAACAGGATAGAATGACATACTTCAAAATATGATGACTATGTAAACGGGATGACATGATATAACTATACGATGTGTCTATTAAAGTGGTTGGCATGCCATAAATCACAAACATGCCGTCGATGGAAACATGATGGCATGATATAATTCACGGATAGAATGACATAATTTAAAATATGATGACTATGTAAACAGGATGAGATGATATAACTATATTATGTCTTTAGAAAATGGTTGGCATGCCATAATTCAGATACATGCTGTCTATGTAAACATCATGGCATGAAATAATTCAAATATATGATTTATATACTAAGGAAGTGAGCATAGGGCAATCGCATATATGATATGTCAACTAAGGAGATGACATTTAATATTGTGTATATGATGTAAAAACTAAGCATTGCATTACAACATATGCATTATATGAGTAATGTAACCCTGCCAAGTTTGAGCATACACCTCAGGGGGATAATAGGACTGGTCATCTGCCTCTGAATCCTCCTATGAAGAGCTATCTGTAACCAGCAAGATATCTGCTTCAGCAGGTAGCATTGTCTGCTCTGAAGACCTTGTTTTCACTCCAGATTTCTCCATCACCAATTCAAATGGCTGATGCACAGGAAGAGCAGTTGAATATACAAACATTGTCGACAAAAGCAACGAGAAATACAAAAAAGGACGGCATGATATAATTCACATATATGACGCTTGCCTAAGCAGCATGGCATTGCATAATTCACATACATAATGCCTTGCAACAAGATAACATTGCATAATTCACATATATAATGTCTTGCAACAAGATGGCATTGCATAATTCACATATATGGTAATTAGACACTAAACAGGTGGCATTCACACAAAGCATGTCTAAACTAAGCAAATGACATAGCAATGCAAGATACCATACGCACGATATGAGCAACATAACCCTACCAAGTTAGGGCATGCACCTCGAGGGGAAATATGACTGGTCATCTGTCTCTGAATCCTCCTCTGAGGAGCTATCAGTAACCAGCAAGACATGCGCTTCGTCAGATAGCATTGTCTGCTTTGAAGACCTTGTTTCCACTCTAGATTTTTCCATGACTGTGCCGAATGGCTGATGCACAGGAAGAGTAATTGAATGTACTAAAATTGTTGACAAATTTAACACATAATAAAAAAATGATGGCATGATATAATTCACATATAAGATGATTGGCTAACCAGGGTGGCATTGCAAAATTCACATATATGATGCCTGGCTAGACAAGATGGCATTGCATGATTCACATATACGATAAAGAAACGAAACAGATGGCATTGAGACAAAGCATGTCTAAACTAAGTAGATGACATCTTTAATGTATACAGTAAGCAATGCAAGGCACCATATGCATGATATTACCAACATCAGCATGCAAAGTTAGAGCGAAGACCTCATGGGGTAAATAGGAGTGGTCTTCTCCTTCTTAATCCCCCTCAGAACAGTTATCTTCCTCTTGATTACGATCCGAAATGGGTGGAGGGGGGGGCTGCCTTTGCGCCCACCATGGAACGACGTCTGCATGAAATTTTATTGCCATGCAAGGCTCATCTCTTTTGCTCTACATGATCAGTTCCATTGTGTACAATAATTGGCATGCATAGGAATAAAACATAGTAGATTATGTAAGGAGTGCGTGCACAAATCCAGAGTGATGGTAGAAAACTATGGATAGACCCAAAACCAATGATAGCAGGCAGATAATAGCTTTAGTTAAAAATACAGATAATGGCTCCTTTAATGTTTGTTTGCACCCAACATGAAACTCATAGTAGACACCGGAGATTAACCAGATAGTAGACAGATAGTACTGATTGCTGCCCCAATATGTACCCCACAACCATTTAAAAACTCAAGTTTCAGCATTAGTTTGGACCTGACTCGGAGTCTAATAGGTGAACACGACGATAATGTAGCATGTCATCATATTAAGTGATGCATAACGTAAGCAGACACGGAAGAGTGCAACCTCTCTTGCGGACCCGTGTAGTCCTCAAGGTCATCTGCTCAGTTGATGATGGTAATGCAGTTGCCGTGGCTGCTGGCGGCGGGGAAGAAGATCTGAGGCGGTGAAAGACAGTCTGGAGAGCGGATCCTTGCTGTGGTGAACCCTTCCGTCATTGGAGCAGCTGAGCTGGGGTGGAATACAGCGCCGCAGGAGCAGGACAAACCACACAAGGTTTTCTTTGACACATATCTGTAACAGAAGTAATTGAGTAAGGGCTTGTTTGAATTTGAGGATTCTAACGATGCAGGGACAGGAAATAGACATGAATAGGATAGGAATGCATGTTCAAAACAGAGAATTTAAAAACACAAGATTTCTGCCAATCTAGGTGTTTGATTCACAACAATTGGAAGATCACAGGATGCAAAAAAGCATGGTGAGATTAAGTCAAACCACAAGAAAATGTACGGTTATAATGCTATTATGCTACTATCTCTTAGTCTTGTGCTTGATGAATAGGAATATGAAAAGAAGGGGAAGTGGAAATTAGAATTCCTACGGTTTTTCTTTCAAGGAGACACTAAAGGAACAAATCCTACAGTTTTCCTTTGCTCCATTCCTTTGCACCAAATTCATGAAAAGTAGTACCATAGGAAACTTTCCAATTCCGATGTTTTTCATTCACTTTTCCTTTCAAGCACTGGCGATTCTAGTAGGCAGGCTTGAGCAAGGAAAATCCTACACTAAAAAAAGTTTTTGTGCTACTTCTATTACGTTGGACCCAGACCACTACCATACTAGCTCAACTCCCAGGCCCATCGACAAATGCACAGCTCAAACGCGCAGAGATAAATAATGATGGCATTCAAGAGAGTTCATCACGGATAGCTAAGTTGCCCGATACCTCACTGCTTGTCATATAGTAGGATAAAATAATCGTATTTCCCGTTACTCCGAGTGCTTAGTGGATAATATATATAACATGTAGAGTAAAAAAGAGATGCAACAAGTGTACAACCTCTTTGGCGAAGCCATGTCGATCTCAGCGTGATTGGGTTGGCCGATGAGGATGCTCCGACTGACTTGGCTGTTGGAGGAGGGGAAGAAGATCTTAGGCGTCTGGAGATGGAGCCCGAGGTACTGCTCCGCTATGATGGAGGGTTTCGTCGTTGGAGCAGCTCCGGTGAGTTGTACGACACCGAGGCTGAAGCAGGACAAGAGAGACAACTAACAACGTTAACCTCAGTGGAATTCTAATAGCATCTCCAATACATGACGTAAAATATATAACCACAAAGTGCTAGATGTAAAATACATCAGCCGCTCATCTCTGAACTTAACTGTCGAAACTGAATTTAACTGTCGAAACTGAACTTAACTGTCGAAACTGAATTTTGTTGTCGAAACTAAAATTTGCTGTCGAAACGGAATGCAGTAGCAAGGTGAGGCTACACATCGGTCGACTGACTTTTTCATCTCTGGTCAGTCGATTTTGCAGCCGTTGGATACAAAATCAAGGGCCTGCGGTTCATCTTCAACCTCCACCCCCCTGAGCCGCCAGCCACCACCGGCCAAACAGCAGCCCCCCAGCGCCCGCGGCCGGCGGTGCGCCGCCTCGCCCGCCCCGAAAACACTCCCCACCGCCGGTCCGCCACCGCCCCGGCCGTCCCTCTAGCCCCCCCCCCCCCCCCCGTGCCGAGATTTTTCTCAGGCGATCCCCACGCCACTGCCCCGCCAACGCCCTGCCACCGCCGGTGACCACCACCCCCATCCTGAATCCTAAGATATATAGTGGGGTACCTCTCCGGCGAGCCCCCCTCCCCGCTATGGCTGGTTCTTCCTTCACCCCGGCGAGCCCCCCCCCCACCCCTGAAAATCGACTGACCCAAAAGTCGATTCATTCGACTAAAGTGTCGCTAAATCGGAGCAGCATCGCAAGCAAGAGCAAGAGCGAGAGCAGCAACGTGAGCAAGAGCAATAACAAGAGCAGATCAGGCAGGGGACCGAGAGCAAGAGTAGAGTAGCAGCGCGAGCGAGAGCTAAAGCAGCAGCAGCTCCTACTGATATGGACGTCACCACCGAGGGAGCGACGCCGTGGAGGAAGTGGCCGGCGACGCCGCCGTGGATGGAGCCGCGCCGTGTAGGCTCGGGACCGAGCGCCAGCAGCACCGTGAGATCGAATCAAGAAGAAAATGCGGCAATTAGTGTACAACCTCTTTGGTGGCGCCGATTAGGCCGCAGCTTCATCCGAGGAAACGGTGATGATGATGCTCTTCCGGTGGTGCAGGTGAAGACGGCGGTGTGGGAATGGAGGTGGCACGAAAGACGAGGCGAACATCAAGGCAGCTCCTTGGAGGTGGAGGACGGGGTGGCTGAACCGACGGGATGATGAGATCGACGATGGATCCTCATCCGGTATGGTGGATGAGGGACGTCGAGGTGTTGTTGTGGACGACGTCGTCGGGGAAGAGGCTCCGGTTGGGTGGCGGACGGAGCAGGGTGTGGGGTTTCGTCGCGGGTTTTCACGGCCTCGGTGTACGAATGGGTGGGTGGATGGGATGGCAATGGGGAACCATGGCTTAGAGACGCGCTTGTCCGAAATGTGGGGTAAGTTACGAAAGTACCCCCACCGATTTGAGGCGGTTCTTTTGGTTCAGGGGTACCATGGGCATTTCGCGTGTCGGGATTTCACAGGAGGTGGGAGTTTTCGTGCGCGTTGTAATTTCGGAATAGCAAGATGCGGGTTGTGATGGCGGGAGTTGTCGGATCACAACGAGACAAAGATATATCTTAAATATTTTGGGCTAACAAGGCGTGGGTTGAAGAGGCGGGAGTTTCGCAGCACGATAGACAGAGACGCTAGCTTGAATTTTCGGCATAATAAGGTGCGGCTTGAAATTTCGGAAGAACAAGCTTAACGTGTACCAAAAAAAGACAATTTGCACCTCAACACGCACAACACACACACAAACACCATTTAGACTAGAGTAAGGTACACGTGCATTGCACGCATGAGATTTGGCAACCAAATTATGAATAAATACCACATTCTAGCATGCAAGCTTTGAGTCATATATGCATGATGTAGATGTTCGTTTAATTCTTATAGTTCATTTCATTCAAAATCATCTAGTTTTTATAAGAAAGCTAATCTATTTTAAGATTCATGGAATTGTGCATCGTAAGACATGAAGTAAAAACAAATAATGGCAAATCATGTAGAAAAACATTTGGGCAATTCTGATACGGAAGATTCTAGAAAAAATAAGAAGTGCTTGTGTTTTGATGTTTGTGCATTATGCTTAAGTTCAACCATGGAGTCTTCTAGATTATACATGTGGCAAAATCTGGTGGAATCTAGATGATATCCAATGGTCAGTAGTGCTCAAATTTGCCATATTTGGACCATCGGATCCGCCTCATCCAACGACCATCTTTCAAACTTAAAGTTACCCGCACACAATATAAAAAATTTATAAAATATAATATATATATATAGGGGTATAGATATGTGATGCGAAAGCCGCCCATCATCTTCAATTAGAATAGTGTGTCCTTGCACGGATGCGACGTGGCCAAATGATGTCTGCCATCGGTATCTCAAATTCAAATCAGTCTGACCTTGTTCAATGTGTATACATTACAACATGCTCGTTTGCAAACCACACCGCGCAGATCTCCGTTATATTCATGCATGCATGGGTTTCAAACATCATGATCTCTTATTCAAATATTTGAATTCAACTTTACATTGATTATGACCTCACCTATTCTTTTACACCCACACAGTAGTCTTCTCTTTATAATTGTACCACTAACTTTCTCTCATGCATGCATGCACACACACTACTAGTCGGCATTATCCATCGCACGCATGCAATCTTTTTCTTCAGGTCGGTCTCCCATGAAGGAACACACCCACACACATCCCCCTCTCCATCATATCTGGCATTCTTTATCTCTCACGCATGCATGCGCAACGATCGATGTTCCTCTATGTATGTGTGTATATAGCTAGGTCTTTCATAGTTTTCCACACAAACCGATCAATCGATATATCCTGTGAGGTCTCACCCTCTTTCCCACACCCACATTAATTATATATCCAACGTCCCCCTCTCATCACACATGCCTTCCGCTTCATCTCTCAGACGCATGCACAATGGCGAAGACAGGGGCAGTAAGGGCCCTGCCCCCTCCCCCCTAACATCACTATATATCGAGGCTAATATGAATGTGATCATTAGACAATTGCTGCTAAAAATGGTTTAAGTTCATGAATTGACCCTCCTCGTAAAGGATTAGCAATGCTTGGCCCTCTATCTCATTTATTTTTCATGGCCCCGCCACTGCGCGCAACAGCACACGTGTTCGCCCCCTCTCTCTAAATATCGATCTCGCATTTGTGCATTCCTTCATAGTCTCCCTCCACTCGGCCCCTCGCACCATCTACTAGCCCCCCACCGGATTTTGCCACATGTACAATCTAGCAGACTCCATGGTTGAACTTAAGCATAATGCACAAACCTTAAAACAATAGTGGTTCTCTTTTGTTCTAGAATCTTCCGTATCATAACTTCCCAAACTTTTTTTCTAGTTGAATTGCCATTATTTGTTTTTACTTTATGCTTTACAACGCACAATTCCATGAATCATAAAATAGATTAAGGGTTTCTTTGATTCAAAGGATTCTCAAAGGAATTTTGGAGGATTCCAATCATTAGGAATTTTTCCTATCTTGGTTGTTTCATTCGTAGGATTGTAAACCATAGGAATTTTTCCATATGATTCATTTGCACTAGATTTCATAGGAAACATCCCATCCACTCAAACCTCTTTCAAAGAATTCTGCGTTTTTTCGATGCACAATCAAACACTCGTACAATCCTGTAGGATTCAAGACGACATTCCACTATAATCCCATGTTTTTCCTATTCGCGCGTTCTTAGCATTTTTTATAAAAACTAATTGATTTTGAATGAGATGAACTATAAGAATTAAACGAAGGGCTACATCAGGCATATATGACTCAGAGCTTACATGCTATTGTGTGGTATTTATTCATAATTTGGTTGCAAAATATGATGTGTGCAATGCACGTGTACCTTACTAGTACTTCGAGTATGTGCAAAACACGTAAATTAGAATACCAATGGCACACTACACAGTGTCTCTCTTACAGTTCATGAAGCCACGTGGCACATGTGGAGGCGTTGTCGCGACCTCCTTGCGTGGATTGGTCACAGTGACGTGCTGCTGGTTCCAGAAGAATGTACTCGTCCTCCCTGAGCCATATTGGCGGTACATGCATGAAGCGAAGATGTGCACGCATGCCACGCACGCACTCATTTCCTTGCACGCACACACGGGTACATGGGCGGACGCAATTTTGTACCAAGATCCACCCCATGTGATAATTTGACGCGTGTAAAATCATTCACTTCATTGATGGTCAATTAATATAGCGCATACAAATTGAGTGGACGTGAGAGCGGAAGAAAGACATTATTACTCCACTGCACGCATGCGAGTAGTTAAATCGTGGGTTGCTAGTAGTACTTCCATTGGCCTCCTTCGTATTTTGTGCCAATTTTTGATAGTAACATAATATTTACGCATTTGAGCAGTTTAGTACTTGAAATATATGTTCCGCTAAACTCATCGGGAGCCGTTTCGGGCCTCGAAACCAAAACCATCAATTAATCTTTACCTTGTTCCCATCACATTCGAAAGCCTGCTCATACCTACTAGTACGTACCAAACCTGAACGTGTTCCCACTATGCAGGTATTAGTACTAGTGCTAGTACTTAGGTTATAAAAAGGGGAACTACCTAACCGAAAATTACTCTACCTTTCCTCCTCATAAGTGCTTCTTCTTCGTCTGTCGTTGCCATGGCCGGTGAGCAGAGCTCTAGGTCAAGAACTACTCGTAACAAGGGAGCGACAACCAAGGCTGCGGAAAAAAGCGAGGGCTCACCGCCACGCAGAAACCTCGAAAGATCTCTCACGGGCAGGCGATGGCTCCCAGGAGCGCCCTAGCCGTAGAGGTGAACATGCCGAGCCGGCGGAGCTGGAGCCGTTATCCCTCGACGGCATGCCCGATCAGCTCAATAAGCACCTCAATAAGCAGAAGGAGTTCATCCAAGGCTTGATGTGTTGGCGAACGTAGTAATTTCAAAAAAATTCCTATGCACACGCAAGATCATGGTGATGCATAGCAACGAGGGGAGAGTGTGATCTACGTACCCTAGTAGATCGACAACAGAAGCGTTTGGTTGATGTAGTCGTACGTCTTCACGGCCCGACCGATCAAGCACCGAAACTACGGCACCTCTGAGTTTTAGCACACGTTCAGCTCGATGACGATCCCCGGACTCCGATCCAGCAAAGTGTCGGGGAAGAGTTCCGTCAGCACGATGGCGTGGTGATGATCTTGATGTACTACTGTCGCAGGGCTTCGCCTAAGCACCGCTAAAATATTATCGAGGACTATGGTGGCAGGGGGCCCTGCACACGGCTAAGAATAAGATCACGTGGATCAACTTGTCTCTCTAGGGTGCCCCTTGCCTCAGTATATAAAGGATGGAGGAGGAGGAGGCCGGCCAAGGCAATTGGTGCGGCCAGGATGTGGAGTCCTACTAGGACTCCAAGTCCTAGTAGGAGTCCACCAAGAGGGGAGGAAGGGAGAAGGAAGTAGAGGAGAAGGAAAGGTGGCCGGCCCCCTTTTCCCTAGTCCAATTCGGACCAGAGGGGAGGGGGCGGGCGCAGCAGCCCCTTGGGCCTTTCTCCTCTTCCCACTAAAGCCCATTAAGGCCCATTGCTTCTCCCGTAACTACCCGGTACTCCAAAAAATACCCAAATCACTTGGAACCTTTCCGATGTCCGAATATAGTCGTCCAATATATCGATCTTTACGTCTCGACCATTTCGAGACTCCTCGTCATGTCTCCGATCTCATCCGGGACTCCGAACTCCTTCGGTACATCAAAACTCATAAACTCATAATATAACTGTCATCGAAACCTTAAGCGTGCGGACCCTACGGGTTCGAGAACAATGTAGACATGACCGAGACACGTCTCCGGTCAATAACCAATAGCGGGACCTGGATGCCCATATTGGCTCCTACATATTCTACGAAGATCTTTATCGGTCAGACCGCATAACAACATACATTGTTCCCTTTGTCATCGGTATGTTAGTTGCCCGAGATTCGATCGTCGGTATCCAATACCTAGTTCAATCTCGTTACCGGCAAGTCTCTTTACTCGTTCCGTAATACATCATCTTGCAACTAACTTATTAGTTGAAATGCTTGCAAGGCTTATGTGATGTGCATTACCGAGAGGGCCCAGAGATACCTCTCCGACAATCGGAGTGACAAATCCTAATCTCGAAATACGCCAACCCAACATGTACCTTTGGAGACACCTGTAGAGCACCTTTATAATCACCCAGTTACGTTGTGACGTTTGGTAGCACACAAAGTGTTCCTCTGGCAAACGGGAGTTGCATAATCTCATAGTCATAGGAACATGTATAAGTCATGAAGAAAGCAATAGCAACATACTAAACGATCGGGTGCTAAGCTAATGTAATGGGTCATGTCAATCAGATCATTCACCTAATGATGTGATCCCGTTTAATCAAATAACAACTCTTTGTCTATGGTTAGGAAACATAACCATCTTTGATTAACGAGCTAGTCTAGTAGAGGCATACTAGTGACACTCTGTTTGTCTATGTATTCACACATGTATTATGTTTCCGGTTAATACAATTATAGCATGAATAATAAACATTTATCATGAAATAAGGAAATAAATAATAACTTTATTATTGCCTCTAGGGAATATTTCCTTCAGTCTCCCACTTGCACTAGAGTCAATAATCTAGATCACATCACCATGTGATTAACATCGATAGTTCACATCATCATGTGATTAACACCCATAGTTCACATCTCCATGTGACCAATACCCAAAGGGTTTACTAGATTCAGTAATCTAGTTCACATCGCTATGTGATTAACACCCAAAGAGTACTAAGGTGTGATCATAGTCAACGGGTCTGCCACATTCACATCCGTATGTATTTTGCAAATTTCTATGTCAACAATGCTCTGCATGGAGCTACTCTAGCTAATTGTTCCCACTTTCAATATGTATCTAGATCGAGACTTAGAGTCATCTAGATTAGTGTCAAAACTTGCATCGGCATAACCCTTTACGATGAACCTTTTTTTCACTTCGAGAAACATATCCTTATTCCACTAAGGATAATTTTGACCGCTGTCCAGTGATCTACTCCTAGATCACTATTGTACTCCCTTGCCAAACTCAGTGGTAGGGTATACAATAGATCTGGTACACAGCATGGCATACTTTATAGAACCTATGACCAAGGCATAGGGAATGACATTCATTCTCTTTCTATCTTCTGCCGTGGTCGGGCTTTGAGTCTTACTCAATTTCACACCTTGTAACATAGGCAAGAAATTCTTTCTTTGACTGTTCCATTTTGAACTACTTCAAAATCTTGTCAAGGTATGTATTTATTTAAAAAACTTATCAAGCGTCTTGATCTATCTCTATAGATCTTGATGCTCAATATGTAAGCAGCTTCACCGAAGTCTTTCTTTGAAAAACTCCTTTCAAACACTCCTTTATGCTTTACAGAATAATTCTACATTATTTCCGATCAACAATATGCCATTCACATATACTTATCAGAAATGTTGTAGTGCTCCCACTCACTTTCTTGTAAATACAGGCTTCACCGCAAGTCTGTATAAAACTATATGCTTTGATCAACTTATCAAAGCGTGTATTCCAACTCCGAGAAGCATGCACCAGTTCATAGATGAATCGCTGGAGCTTGCATATTTTGTTAGCACCTTTAGGATTGACAAAACCTACTGGTTGCATCATATACAACTCTTCTTTAAGAAATCCATTAAGGAATGCAGTTTTGTTTATCAATTTGCCAGATTTCATAAAATGCGGCAATTGCTAACATGATTCGGACAGACTTAAGCATAGATACGAGTGAGAAACTCTCATCATAGTCAACACTTTGAACTTGTCGAAAACCTTTTGCGACAATTCTAGCTTTGTAGATAGTAACACTACTATCAACGTCCGTCTTCCTCTTGAAGATCCATTTATGTTCTATGGCATGCCAATCATTGGGCAAGTCAACCAAAGTCCATACTTTGTTTTCATACATGAATCCCATCTCATATTTCATGGCCTCAAGCCATTTTGCGGAATCTGGGCTCATCATCGCTTCCTCATAGTTCGCAAGTTCGTCATGGTCTAGTAACATGACTTCCAGAACAGGATTACTGTACCACTCTGGTGCGGATCTCACTCTGGTTTACCTACGAGATTCGGTACTAACTTGATCTAAAGTTTTATGATCATCATCATTAGCTTCCTCACTAATTGGTGTAGTAGTCACAGGAACAGATTTCTGTGATGAACTACTTTCCAATAAGGGAGAAGGTACAATTACCTTATCAAGTTCTACTTTCCTCCCACTCACTTCTTTCGAGAGAAACTCCTTCTCTAGAAAGGATCCATTATAAGCAACGAATGTCTTGCCTTAGGATCTGTGATAGAAGGTGTACCCAACAGTCTCCTTTTGGGTATCCTATGAAGACATATTTCTCCGATTTGGTTTTGAGCTTATCAGGATGAAACTTTTTCAAATAAGCATCACAACCCCAAACTTTAAGAAACGACAACTTTGGTTTCTTGCTAAACCACAGTTCAGATTGTGTCATCTCAACGGACTTAGATGGCGCCCCTTTTTTAACGTGAATGCAGCTGTCTTTAATGCATAACCTCAAAAATGATAGTGGTAAATCGGTAAGAAACATCATAGATTTGCACTATATCTAATAAAGTACGGCTATGATGTTCGGACACACCATTATGCTGTGGTGTTCCGGGTGGCACGTATTTGTGAAACTATTCCACATTGTTTTAATTGAAGACCAAACTCGTAACTCAAATATTTGTCTCCGCGATCAGATCGTAGAAACCTTATTTTCTTGTTACGATGATTCTCCACCTCACTCTGAAATCCTTTGAACTTTTCAAATGTTTCAGACTTATGTTTCATCAAGTAGATATACTCATATCTGCTCAAATCATCTGTGAAGATCAGAAAATAATGATACCTATCGCGAGCCTCAATATTCATCGGACCACATACATCAGTATGTATGATTTCCAACAAATCTATTGCTCGCTCCATTGTTCCGAAGAACAGAGTCTTAGTCATCTTGCCCATGAGGCATGGTTCGCAAGCATCAACTGATTCATAATCAAGTGATTCCAAAAGCCCATCATCATGGAGTTTCTTCATGCGCTTTACACCAATATGACCTAAACGGCAGTGCTACAAATAAGTTGCACTATCATTATTAACTTTGCATCTTTTGGTTTCAATATTATGATTATGTGTATCACTATGATCGAGATCCAACGAACTATTTTCATTGGGTGTGTAACCATATAAGGTTTTATTCATGTAAACAGAACAACAATTTATTCTCTAACTTAAATGAATAACCGTATTACAATAAACATGATCAAATCATATTCATGCTCAATGTAAACACCAAATAACACTTATTTAGGTTCAACACTAATCCCGAATTTATAGGGAGTGTGCGATGATGATCATATCAATCTTGGAACCACTTCCAACACACATCGTCACTTCACCCTTAACTAGTCTCTGTTTATTCTGCAACTCCCGTTTCGAGTTACTAATCTTAGCAACTGAACTAATATCAAATACTGACGGGTTGCTATAAACACTAGTAAAGTACACATCAATAACATGTATATCAAATATACTTATGTTCACTTTGCCATCCTTCTTATCTGCCAATCACTTGGGGTAGTTCCGCTTCTAGTGACCAGTCCCTTTGCAGTAGAAGCACTCAGTCTCAGGCTTAGGTCCAGACTTGGGCTTCTTCACTTGAGCAGCAACTTGCTTGCTGTTCTTTTTGAAGTTCCCCTTCTTCCCTCTGCCCTTTTCTTGAAACTAGTGGTCTTGTCTACCATCAACACTTGATGTTTTTCTTGATTTCTACCTTCATCGATTTCATCATCATGAAAAGCTCGGGAGTCATTTTCGTCATCCCTTGCATACTATAGTTCATCACGAAGTTCTACTAACTTGGTCATGGTGACTAGAGAATTCTGTCAATCACTATCTTATCTGGAAGATTAACTCCCACTTGATTCAAGCGATTGTAGTACCCAGACAATCTGAGCACATGCTCACTAGTTGAGCGATTCTCCTCCATCTTTTAGCTATAGAACTTGTTGGAGACTTCATATCTCTCAACTCGGGTATTTGCTTGAAATATTAACTTCAACTCCTAGAACATCTCATATGGTCCATGACGTTCAAAACGTCTTTGAAGTCCCGATTCTAAGCCGTTAAGCATGGTGCACTAAACTATCAAGTAGTCATCATATTGAGCTAGCCAAACGTTCATAACGTCTGCATCTGGTCCTGCAATAGGTCTGTCACCTAGCGGTGCATCAAGGACATAATTTTTCTATGCAGCAATGAGGATAAACCTCATATCACGGATCCAATCCGCATCATTGCTACTAACATCTTTCAACACAGTTTTTCTCTAGGAACATATCAAAATAAAGACTATCGCTACCGCTTAGTGATAAAGTAAAGCATTATTGCGCGATTGCATTGCATACAATAAAGCGACAACTATATGGCTCCTGCCAGTTGCCGATAACTCGGTTACAAAACATGATCATCTCATACAATAAAATTTAGCATCATGTCTTGACCATATCACATCACAACATGCCCTGCAAAAACAAGTTAGACGTCCTCTACTTTGTTTGTTGCAAGATTTACGTGGTATAATGTTTTGGAGAGCACCTCACCCCTCCACGACTTAAAGGCAAGCATTCTGAACCCTGGTATAATGTTTTTGGTGTGTTATTTGACATGTTTATAACACCACCTTATTTCGGAGGACTTGTTATTTTATGTGATATGATCATATGCATGGAAGCATATCAGTGATTTCCTTGCTGTTGGAAATGAATACTTTTGTGATGGTAATCATCCTCATGTGACTTGCATGTATGCCGGAAAGGAATCCGGGAAAGCCTCGGCCTTGGGTAGGCGTGAGCTTGTCACCGGTCCCCGTCGGGACGGTTATGTCCAGTATGGCATGGTAAGGTATATTGAGTGGTGATTTCGTCGGTTGTAATATATTTGATATACATGTCATGCAGGGAACTTATAAACCTCCTGAGTCGACCGCAGATCGAGTCTTGTTCCAGTAACCCCCATACTTGCCCCGTACTACCACTCGTCCCTGCCGCAGGTAGGGTACGGTTCAGTAAGTCGTCAACCCCTTTCCAGCACACACCGTACAGAGAGGCCATGGTGGAAGATATCGGTTGTAGCCGGTAGGCAGGCCACCTGGTCCGGGGGCATGGGTGTTTCCGGTTGGGACCGAGAGGGGAGGCCACCCCTTAGAGCGCGCGATATAAATTTGATCCCATGCTACGCGAGGTTGTATCCTCCCCACTTAGAGTTTTGCTTAACAAGTGTCATGGGTGATTCCAGACACCGATGAGTTAAGCTGGTGTGTGCAAGTTAGGCGTGTTTTCAACTAAAAGGCCGTAGACGGAATTAGTCCGGATGGACTAAAGGAATCCGTTACTCGTGGGTAAAGAGTACACCCTCTGCAGAGATTAAAACCTATTCGAATAGCCGTGTCCATGGTTAAGGATTACAGTCTGGGATGGGTCAAGTGTTGGTCTTAGTGTCGGTCTTCGGAGGTGAAATTGTTAAACCAAACTTGGATACTGATCGGTGACTTGTGAGGATCATGATTATTATTTTATGATGAACTAACCTGTTGTATATTTGTATTGTCGAGTATCCCTGGGATGGTGCTATCCCCTGGATATTCATAGTGATTATTAATTTTCTAAGCCCGGTTAAATGTTTACTCCTGTGGATGGACTAACCCTTTTATTATCATGAACTGAATATTTATTATGAGTATTATTTATTTGTGACTTAAAGCCCTTTCTGTGATGTCGCTCAGACGTCCGACTGTGGCATTTCTTTTAAAGCCCTTTCTGTGATGTCGCTCAGATGTCCGACTATGGCATTTCTTTTAAAGCCCTTGCTGTGATGTCGCTCAGACGTCCGACTGTGGCATTTCTTTTAAAGCCCTTTCTGTGATGTCGCTCAGATGTCCGACTGTGGCATTTCTTTTAAAGCCCTTTCTGTGATGTCGCTCAGACGTCCGACTGTGGCATTTCTTTTAAAGCCCTTTCTGTGATGTCGCTCAGACGTCCGACTGTGGCATTTCTTTTAAAGCCCTTTCTGTGATGTCGCTCAGACGTCCGACTGTGGCATTTCTTTTAAAGCCCTTTCTGTGATGTCGCTCAGACGTCCGACTGTGGCATTTCTTTTAAAAGCCCTTTCTGTGATGTCACTCAGACGTCCGACTGTGGCATTTCTTTTAAAGCCCTTTCTGTGATGTCGCTCAGACGTCCGACTGTGGCATTGCTTGTTATTTATTTTCCTTTAAGGCCCCTTTTTGTGGTGTCGCTAACACAGGCATTTTATTTCCACTCCATTATTGCTTATTGATGTTGCATATTAATAACCCGCTTGCATGCATAAAAGATATTTTATTTGTGACTAACGATGTGATCATAGAATTTTCAAGTGCATAAATATCAATTATATTATCCCAGTGTTCATGATGTTTGCGAGTACATTCAAAGTACTCACTGGCTTGTCCCTGGCTATTGTCTTGGCCAGATTTTTGCATGGAGACGAGCGTTGCGATGACAGCCCCAGAAACTAAGCAACGGTGATAGCAGCCTCGCGAAGATAGGAGTTAACCTGGTCAGCTGTTCCCGTGGGAAATGGAGTCCCATAGACACTGTTGACTCACAAACCGCTTCCGCCATCAACCACTAGAAAACCATTTGATGTACTCATAGGCCACAATGGTCTTGTACTACACATTTTGTACTTTTGCTTGTAATTTCTGTAACAAGTTGGTGCCTCGTCAGCTAACAGTAATCCTGGGGCTGGTGAGCACAACGGCCATTTTCTGGAAATTTATGTCCGGAAAACCGGTCGTGACAGCGAGTCACCCTAAAGTTCAACCCATGGTCCTCCTATATGATCACCTTCGATCGCAGGGACCACCCCACTAGTATCCGTCATGGCGGATTCGCCGCACTGGCGTTAGACCCAATCATTGAAGGATTTTACCTCTCTCGAGTCCTTATGGATGGCGGCAGCAGCCTGAACCTGCTTTACCAGGACACGGTGCGCAAAATGGGTATAAACCCCTCAAGGATCAAACGCACAAAACAACCTTTAAAGGCGTCATACCAGGTGTAGAGGCCCATTGCATAGGCTCAGTCACACTGGAAGTGGTCTTCGGATCCCCGGATAACTTCCGAAGCGAAGAGTTAATCTTTGATATAGTCTCGTTCCGCAGTGGTTATCATGCACTGCTCGGGCGAACCGCATTTGCAAGATTCAATGCGGTACCGCATTATGCATACCTCAAGCTCAAGATGCCAGGACCTCAGGGGGTCATTACAGTTAATGGAAACACAGAGCGCTCTCTCCGAAGGGCGGAGCACACTGCGGTCCTCGCAGCGGAAGCGCAAAGCAACCTCTTAAGGAAATCCACTAGTTCGACGTTTAAGGACCCGAACACCTTCAAGCGCGCCCGGAGTAATCGGCAACAAGACCGCCTAGCACGTTCCGAGCTCGCATAGCAATGCGGCCCCACCCTGGCCCAAGCCAAACGCGAAACTCATGCCACGCGTACATAATTATGCATTAAAAAATATCATGGGCACAGGTAGGGAGGGGGCACGATTACGGCACGCTCCAAGACGTGGCTTAAACCACACTAGGGGCTTCCTGCTTTGTTATTTTTCTCTTTCAGGACCTTAATCTCTGGAAACCCTGCCCAGCAGCATGACTGCCGAACACATGATGCAGCAACCAAGGAGGCAGAAAGGTACATCACACCACGGAATTCCTATGTGGATTACGATAACGAGTGACATATTTACTTTAATAGTATTCCTCAGCTTGCCCTTGGAGGGGACATAGTCCTACTTTTTGCTTATCGCACTACATGTATAATTCTACTTTAACGCACCCTTTTGACTAAACAATGCATAGCATTAAGACTATTATTGCATTCTTCTTATATATATATATATATATATATATATATATATGTTCATTCATGACATCCAGTACCCGTACACTCTGGTACGGCCAATACGCTAGGGGCTTAAGCATACCCCACAATATGACGTGAGAAGTTTGAACACTTTCGACAGTGCGGCACCCTGAACTTATAGCATTATATGCATCAGCTCCGAATCATGTCTTGGGTCAATAGTTGGGTTTGCCCAGCTCCCATGTTTTGGTACCTTACGTTCCGCTATATCGGCTAAGGTAGCACTGGGAGAACTACTGCGATTGTGCCCCGGTTTTGCTGGGCTAAGCACCTTAGTAGAGAAAGCTAAAACTGACTGTCATGATAAGGCGAGAGACTGGTCGCTGTTCGAGAGGTTTTCGAGTCATTAAAGACTTATGCCGCCTAGAGCGAGGAGTCGGCCCTGTCCGGCTTAAGGCGTGTATCGTGCCCCAGATTCGGCCTTCCGAATACTAGGGGCTTCGCCGAAATTTAAAATTATAGAATTCTATGGCTAAGTGAGAGTGATAACGCATTATAGTCCGATTGCCTTGTTTGTTGTGATGAGCACCTCCCTCGAAGGACCCAAAAATGGGAACAAGAGTGCTCAGGTTTATCCCGAACACCCCAGCACTCGTGGCATGGGGGCAGAAGCCGACGACTAGCCATCTCTCAGATTTGATAAACAACCGAACAGAAGGTAATATTTTAAATTCAAAGAAGCGTTGCATACCGCATATGAACAAGTTTTCATGAATACAGGATTACATGAGCAAGTTTACTCAAATATTATATCTTTCGTACACTCGTCCGCTACGAGACGGGCACCCTTCAGGACACCCTCATAGTACATCTTGGGGTGGCGATGCTCTTTCCCTCCGGTGGCCCTTCCTTGATCAGCTTGACGCCGTCTAGCTTGGCCCATTGCACCTTCACACGGGCGAAAGCCCGGCGCGCACCTTCGATGCAGACGGACCGCTTGACGACTTCCAGCCGTGGGCAGGCATCCACAAGCCGCCTCACCAGGCCGAAGTAGCTATTCGGAAGGGTGTTGCCAGGCCACAGCCGGACTATAAAGCCCTTCATGGTCTGTTCGGCCGCCTTGTGTAGCTCGACCAACTGCTTTAGCTGGTCGCTCATAGGCACCGGGTGTTCGGTCCCAGTATATTGGGCCTAGAACAACTTCTCCGTTGAGCTTCCCTCCTCGGCCTGGTAAAACATTGCGGCATCCGACACGCTGCAGGGCAAATCTGCGAATGCTCCTGGAGAGCTCCAGATTCAGGTAAGTAACAGGTAATTTACTTTGACATTCTTGCTTTGCATATAGAATGCCTTACCCGCCGCTATCTTCTTCATCGCATCAATCTCCTGGAGGGCCTTTTGGGCTTCAGCCTTGGCACTCTTTGCGCTCTCGAGGGCTGCGGCAAGCTCAGACTCTCACGTCTTCAAGTTAAGCTCCAACGCCTCGTGCTTCGTCACGAGAGCGTGGAGCTCTTGCTGCACCTCGTCCACCCGTGCCTCATACCTTTCCCGCTCGGTGCGCTACTTGTCCGCTTTGTTTTCGGCCTCGGATAGTGCTTGCTTCAGGGTCGCCACCTCGGTCGTGGCCCCTGGCAAATTTACGATGATCCTGTCATTTTGCAATCGCATTCTTTTTATACATATCCATAGACTAGGTACTACTTACCTTTGTTCTCCTCGAGCTGCCTCTTGGCAAGGCCAAGCTCGTCCTTGGACCCTTTAAGGTCCTGCTTCAGTGCGGCGACCTCCGCAGTTAGTGCGGTAGATGCCAGCAGCGAAGCTTGCATATGCATATTGACATACTTATATTAGACTCCTGCGATATTGTTTGATCCTCTGTTCGGCTTTTCTTTGTGAACACCGAACAGAGCATCAGGGGCAACTGTCTACGCGATAATATTTTCCCCATATTTCAAAAACTTACCTCAAAGCCCGTTAGAAGGCTGGCACAGGCTTCAGTCAGTCCGCTCTTGGCGGACTGAACCTTCTGGACCACCACACTCATAATAGCGCGGTGTTCCTCGTTGATGGAAGCGCTGTGAAGCACTCCCAGCAGATTGTCCGGTGCCTCTGGATGGACAGAGGTCACCGGCACAGGCGTCTTCCCCCTCTTGGAAGGAGGCCGCCTGCCCGAGTCCGGAACCACTGGAGGTTCCGGCGCGGTGTTCGGCTAAGGGCTGAACTTGGAGCCCTCGGGGGCCTTGTTCCCTCTGCTCCCGGAGTCTGGAAGGTCGCCTTGAGGCACCTCCGGGACTGTCTCCCCTCGACCCGGTGCCTCTTGAGATAGTACCTCGGTGTTGTCCATAGGGCAAGGGGAGGTGGCGGTCGGAAGTGGATCGCTATCCATATCCGACGAGCCCAGGGAGCCGTCTGACGATACATCAATACGGGCTCATTGCGGTCTGCATAGTCATAATTCGGCATTAGGAGAGGCAGTGCGACAAAGGTATGCTATGAGTTACTCTGGCATCCGAATACCTACAACTTCGCCAGGGGCTTGGCCCTGAGCAGCCACTCGTCTTCGCCTTCGGCGACGGTGGTGGAGAAGTCCGGAAGGAGAGTCCTTCCCTTCTTGGACCCTTCGCCCCCCCCCCCCCCGGTTGGGGCGGCCTTCCTTTTCTTGTCTCCCCCGACTGGAGGGGGAGCATCTTCATCTTCCTCCTTGTCTTCGGGGGAGGAGTGCGTCGCGGAGTTATCGGACGATAAGTCCGATAACGCCTGGCGTCGGGAACTCTTTCGGGTTCCCTTGGCCTTATTGGTCTTCTCCGGCACCTCGTAAGGAGCCGGAGTCAGCATCTCCGTTAGGAGAGCGTCCGCAGTGTCTTCGGGCAGAGGGGCCGGACAGTTAATCTGCCCCGACGTCTCCACCCGGTCCTGTCAAAGGCATGGAGATCAGACCCCGCACATTGTTAAGCTAGGGGAAATAGATATCCTACCAGATGTATGGAACTCACCGAATGCACTCGACGCTTCACGCTTAACCCGCGATCCTCGGTGAGAGAGGGAGGGACCTCTGCGCCCTTGAACAGCACCTTCCAGACATCCTTGTGCGTCGTGTCGAAGAGCTTGCTCAGAGTCTAGTGCTGGGCCGGGTCGAACTCCCACTAGTTGAAGTCCCGTTGTTGGCATGGGAGGATCCGGCGGACGAGCATGACCTGGACTATGTTGACAAGCTTGAGCTTCTTGCTTGCCATGCTCAGGATACATTTCTGGAGTCCGTCTAGCTCCACCGATGAACCCCATGACAAGCTCTTCTCTTTCTAGGAAGTGAGCCGTGTGGGGAATCCGGATCGAAACTTGGGGGCAGCCACCCATTTGGTGTCGCGCGGCTCGGTGATGTAGAACCACGCCGATTGCCACCCCTTTATGGTCTCCACGAAGGAGCCTTCAAGCCATATAACGTTGGGCATCTTGCCCACCATGGCTCCGCCGCATTCTGCTTGTTGGCCAACCATCACCTTCGGCTTGATATTGAAGGTCTTTAACCACAGGCCAAAGTTGGGTCGGATGCGGAGGAAAGCCTCACACACGATGATGAACGCCGAAATATTGAGGACGATGTTTCGGGCCAGATCATGAAAGTCCAGCCTGTCGGGGTAAATAGCCACGGGTAGCCCAGCCGGCTTCCCCTGGCCCCTCAGAAAAAATTATGAGCCCGTCCGGCTCGTAAGAAGACTCAAGACTTAGGCCGGCTCCCCCCTAGCCGGCTGACTTCCTAGCCGGCTTGGGGGGCGGCCCGCCCTTTCTACCCCCGCAAAGAAAACTATGGAGGGCCGGCTACGACATGGCCGGCTGCGGCAAGGCCGGCTATGGCACGGCCGGCTATCGCGGGGCCGGCTCCGATAAAGCAGTCAACGCCGTACCCGTGATGTGCGCGTCCACTCTGCGATGATGAAGCGGGGCGTGGCAACAGTGGAGCCTGCCACCCCCAAAACCCGGAGCACGCCTGGTACAGCGCGTCGTACGGGCAACTGCGGCCCGCCCGGCGCGGCACTGTAGCCTCGGTGGCTCTGACGCCGTCCACGACGGGCCGCCAGTGTGGCCCCCGAGGCGGTGGGCCCCTTCGGGCAGAGAGATGCCGAAGGCGGCCACGCCTCCTCTCAAGCCGGCAAGACAGAGGGCCGGCTTCGCGCAGCCGGCCTGCCGCCTTCCCCCAAGGAGACGCCCATTAAGAAGACAAGGTGCGGCGGGGCTACAGTAATCGCCCGCCAGGGCGGCGTTACTGTAGCCACGCTTACCCCGACCAAGCCTGCGCCAACAAACACGGAGCAACAGTAACCAGCCGCCGACAAGGCCCTGGCCGGTGGGGCCGGCCTGTCGTCCCAGGAGCCGGCAGTCGGCGGGACCCACCAGCCGGCGGGCCCCAGAAGCCGGCGGAGAAGCTGGCGAGCATAGTCACAGACAGCTGGGCCTCGCGCCCAGTCAGATTACCATTGTACCCCCGGGGGTAGGCCTATATAAACCCCCCGGTGCACCCATGCAAAGGGTTGAACTCTTTCTCTAGACATAGACACTTACAAGGAGAGGAGGCGGGCTGTGCTAAGCCCTTCTTCCTCCTTCCTCCCCAAACAGCTCAAGGAGCATTGTAGCCACCTGTGAACTTAGTAACCATGCGGAGACCCCACAGAGCAGCAGTAGGGGTGTTATCTCCCCGGAGAGCCCTGAAGCTGGGTAAGATTCGCCGGCGTGCATGTCTACGCCTCATCCCGTTTCCAGGCACCGGCGACGTTCTTTTGGCCCCTGCAATGATAAGCCACCCGTTGGCATATGTCGATCCTACCACCCGACATTTGGCGCCCACCGTGGGGCTAGGTGCACCGTCGTCCGGAGACCTGTTCTGGACGGGAACCCTTTTCCTTCCTCGCGGGCGCAGCCAGCCTGGCTCGCCCGATGGCGCTTGCCGTGATGCGCTGCATGGCGTCGCTGACGCCTGCGCGGCTAGCGGCCTCGCCAGCCTCTTCGACAAGGCCCGCATCTCTGACGAGCTCGCCTCCGATGCGGGCACAGATCACCTCGCCAACCTCCTCAGCCAGCTCCACGTCTCCAGCGAGCCCGCTGCAGACTTGGAGTCGGTTGGCTCCACCGACCCGATGCCCGTCGACTCCGACGCGGCATCCTACGACACCTTCCCCACCAACGTCACGGTCTACAACGATTCGCTCCCTCCGGCCGGCGATTGCAACTCCGACGCCCCCGAGGTGATGGTTATCGGCCTTGACGGCCCGACCGACGAGGGCGCCCGCGACTCCCCGCGCGCGGCAGCCCAAGACTTGTCCGTCCCCCTTCCGGCTGACGCCAGCGACGAAGTTCTGGAGGCACGCCGCCTCGCCCTCCTCGCGGAGGGCCGGCGGCTGGCCTCCGTAAGACGCCTCACTGAGGCCTACCAGCGCGAAGCTGATCGCGCCGCCTTCGGCACGCCGGCTCCGGCTGGCCCTAGCCGGGCCGGCGCTGTCAGGCAACGCGGCGCCGTCATCGCCGACACGCTCGGCGTGGATCACCCGGTCTACGCCACCCTGCTCGAGAACCTGCGCGCCGCCCAGGCGGCCGTAGACGAGCTAGACGGCTTGGAAGCCGAAGATCTCCCCCATATGACGCGGCGCATCCAGTAGCTAATCGATGCGGCCGCACGACGGCACGAGGCCGACGCCTGCGCGGGAAGCCCTCCCCCGCGCCGCGAGCACGGCGCGACCTCCCGGTCGCCGACTACCAGCTACACCCGCACGCGGCGCGAGAAACAGCCGGCTTCCAGCCGAAGCCGGACCCAAGTCTCCATCGAGCGAGACGCGGACGGCCGCCCTCGAGCCATGGAATGGCGGGGCACCCCGCCTCCGCCTCGAACTCGCGGAGAAAGATATCCTACCCCGCCTCCCGTGGCTCACCCGACTCTCAGCGGCCGGCTTGGTCGCTGGGAGGGAATCGGCGAAAACGACGCCCGCCACCGGATCGACCGCCTGGCCCGATCTCTGGCGCTAGAAGAAGAAGACGATGTCGGCCCGCCTTGCTTCGGCCCCCGCATCCGCGACGAGCCCTTCCCCAAAGGGTTCTCGCTCCCAAGAGACACGCCTAAGTACAACGGCTCGGTGAAGCCGGAAGACTGGCTGACCGACTACTCCACTGCCGTCAGCATCGCCAATGGCAATCGGCGCGTTGCCGTAAAGTACGTGCCCCTCATGCTGCAGGGCACGGCGCGGACTTGGCTTAACAGCCTTAAGCCGCTCAGCATCAACAGCTGGGTGGACTTCACTGAAGCCTTCGTTCGCAACTTCACCAGCACCTACAAGCGGGCTCCCAAGCCCAGACAGCTCTCCCTGTGTGTACAGGGCCCAGCCGAGTCCACTCGCGACTACCTGACGCGTTGGGCCGAGCTCCGCAACTCCTGTGAGGGGGTGCACGAGGTGCAAGCCATCGAATACTTCACCGCCGGGTGCCGAGAGGGCACCCTCCTCAAGCACAAGCTTCTCTGCGATGAGCCGACTACCCTCGACGAGCTCCTAAACATCGCCGACAAGTACGCCACCGCCGACTCCTCGATGAAGACCGAGCTCCGAGTGGACGCATCCGGAAAGGTACCCAATCCGGCGCCCAAAGCGCCGGCTGGAGACGGCGTCCGACGCCAACACCAGAACGATCAAAAACGCAAGGGCCCTGCGCCGCCTCCCGCCAGTCGGCAGGTGGCCACGGCCGAAGACGCGCCGCCTGAAGGGCGGCCCGCGCCCAAGAAGCCTAAGGGCGGTCGGCCGGCTTGGCAGCCGGCCTTCTCCTACGAGCAAACCCTTGATGCCCCGTGCAAATTCCATAGCGGCGCGAAGCCGTCCAACCACACGACCCGCAAATGCAACTAGCTCGCCCGAATCTCGAAGGGCGAAGGGCTCACGCCGACTCCGCCTGCCGGCCCGCCGCCGCCGGCTCCGCCGCCCAAAGCCGCCCGGCCCGCGGTCGACGCCGTGCAGGACGAGTTCCCCGACGAGCAAGCGTCTTATGTCATCTTCACGAGCCAGCCCGAAGACCGGCGCAGCAAGCGCCGAGAGCAACAGGAGGTCAACATGGCCGCTACCAGCCCAGCCGGCCACATGCACTGGTCGGAGAAACCCATCAGTTGGAGCCGGGCCGACCACCCAGAGGTGATGCCCTCCCCCGGCTCCTACGCATTGGTCCTGGAGGCCACCCTCGCTACGGATACTCGCGCCGCACGCTTCTCCCGCGTGCTGATCGACGGCGGAAGCAGCATCAACATCCTGTACCGCGACACCATGGAGAAGCTGGGCGTCAAGGCCAAGCAACTTGCGCCGACTCGAACGGTGTTCCACGGCATCGTACCCAGACTGTCCTGCGCCCCCATCGGCAAGCTCAAGATCGATGTACTCTTTGGGGGCAAGGATCATTTCCACTGGGAAGCAATCTGGTTCAAGGTGGTGGACCTGGATAGCCCTTATCATGCCTTGCTTGGCCGACCCGCCTTGGCCAAGTTCATGGCGGTCCCCCACTATGCTTACCTCAAGATGAAGATACCGAGCTCTAAGGGTGTCATCACCATCGCCGGCGACTACAAGAAGTCCGCCGACTGCGCCGCGGCCAGCAGCCGGCTGGCCGAATCCCTCGTGATCACGGCCGAGAGGAAGACGCTGGACCGGGTCGTGGCCCTGGCCAGCAAGCAGCTAAACCAACCCGCCGACTCCAAGGAGTATGATGCCCAAGGATCTTTCCAGCCGGCCAAGGAGACCAAGAAGATACAGCTCGACCCCGAGCACCCCGAGAGGTTCGCCGTCATTGGGGCGAGCCTAGATAGCAAATAGGAAGGCGAGCTCGCCGATTTCCTCCGTGAGAATCGGGATATCTTTGCATGGTCCCCCAAGGACATGCCGGGTGTTCCGAAGGATTTCGCCGAGCACAAATTGCACGTGCGGGAGGATGCTAAACCAGTCAAGCAGCCCCTCCGCCGACTGTCGGAAGAGAAGAGAAGGATCGTAGGGGAGGAGATAGCCCGGCTCCTTGCGGCCGGCTTCATCATGGAAGTTTTCTTCCCTGAATGGCTCGCGAACCCGGTTCTCGTGCTGAAGAAGAATAACAAGTGGCGCATGTGTATAGATTACATGAGCCTCAACAAAGCCTGCCCAAAGGATCCCTTCGCTCTGCCCAGGATCGATCAAGTAATAGACTCCACAGCCGGATGCGAGCTGTTGAGCTTTTTGGATGCCTACTCGGGATACCACCAGATCAAGCTGAACCCGGATGACCAACTGAAAACTGCCTTCATCACGCCGTTTGGGGCTTTCTGCTACCTGACCATGACGTTCGGCTTGAGGAATGCCGGCGCCACGTTTCAGCGTTGCATGCAGAAGTGCCTCCTCACGCAGCTCGGCAAGAATGCCCACGTTTACGTGGATGATGTTGTGGTGAAGACGGAGAAGCGTGGCACTCTGCTGGAAGACTTGAAGGAGACATTCGAGAACCTGCGCCGGTTCCGAATCAAGCTCAACCCAGAGAAATGCGTGTTCGGAGTGCCAGCCGGCCAGCTCCTAGGCTTCCTGGTCTCTGAACGCGGCATAGAGTGCAACCCTGTGAAGATCAAAGCCATCGAGAGGATGGCGGTCCCAACCAAGCTCAGAGAGATTCAGAAGTTCACCGGGTGCCTGGCCTCTCTTAACCGCTTCATCAGCCGGCTCGGAGAAAAGGCTCTCCCCCTCTACCGCCTCATGAAGAAGAGCACTCACTTCGAGTGGAACGACCAGGCCGACCAAGCTTTCCATGAGCTGAAGAAAATGCTGTCCACGCTGCCTGTCTTGGCGGCACTGACTGAGAAGGAGACCATGCTACTATATATTGCCGCCACCAGCCGGGTGGTCAGCACCGTCATTGTGGTCGAACGCCCCGAAGAAGGCCGAGCCCAGCCGGTCCAGAGACCAGTCTATTACCTGAGCGAGGTGCTGTCCACCTCGAAACAAAATTACCCGCACTATCAGAAGATGTGCTATGGCGTGTACTTCGCCGCCAAGAAGCTGAAGCCGTACTTTCAAGAGCATCCCATCACGGTCGTATGCACTGCCCCGCTTGCCGACATCATAGGCAGCCGGGATGTATCCGGCCGGGTGGCCAAATGGGCCATCGAGCTGGCCCCCTACACCATCTTCTACCAACCCTGCACCGCCATCAAGACGCAAGCGTTGGCCGACTTCCTCTTCGACTGGGCCGAGACCCAGAACTTACCGCCGGCGCCCGACTCCACCCATTGGCGCATGCACTTTGACGGATCAAAGATGCGCACCGGCTTGGGAGCCGGCGTCGTCCTTACTTCTCCAAAGGGCGACAAGCTCAAATACACGCTGCAGATCCACTTCGCCGCCTCCAACAACGTCGCCGAGTACGAGGCACTCATACACGGGCTCCGGCTGGCCAAGGAGCTTGGTATTCGCCGGATCCTGTGCTATGGCGACTCGGATTTGGTGGTGCAGCAGTCTTCTGGCGATTGGGATGCCAAGGACGCAAACATGGCGAGCTACCGTTTCCTGGTACAGCAAATCAGCGGGTACTTCAACGGATGTGAGTTCCTTCACGTGCCGCGGGCCGACAACGAGCCGGCTGACGCCCTGGCCCGAATAGGTTCCACGCGGCAAGCAATACCAGCCGGCGTCGCCCTGCAGCGCCTCCTCAAGCCTTCAATCAAGCCGTCTCCGGAGTCCGATTCCATTTTCGTGCCGCCTAACCCCGAGGGGGCCGGGTTCGGCTCGAAGAATCAAGCAGCCGGCCCGGGGACTTCAATATTCGGCTCGGGAACTGCCGCACTCGGCCCGGGGACTGCGGCAGCCGGCCCGGGGGCTGCTGTAGCCGGCCCGGGGACTTCTTCAGCACAGGAAGCGGCGGCCGACTCCAGCGCTGCACTGCTCAACCCACCCACCCTGGTGGCTCTGGCCACATTGGTGGCTGAGGAGGTCGCCGCCCCATCATGGGCCCAAACCATCCGCAACTTTCTGGTGAACCATGACCTGCCGGCTGACAAAAACGAAGCAAGACAAGTCCAGCGCCGGGCTGGAGCATACACAATCGTCAACAGAGAGCTTGTCAAGCGCAGCGCCACCGGAGTCTTGCAGCGATGCGTCGAGCAGGAGAAGGGCATCGCGATCCTCAGGGATATACACCAAGGAGAATGCGGCCATCACGCCGCATCAAGGTCACTGGTCGCCAAAGCCTTCCGCCACGGCTTCTTCTGGCCGACTGCTTTGGGCGACGCCAAAGAGCTAGTCAAACACTGCAAAGGCTGCCAGCTTTTCAGCTCGCAGCAACACATGCCGGCTTCGGCACTCAAGACCATTCCCATCACCTGGCCCTTTGCCGTCTGGGGGTTGGATATGGTGGGCCCATTCAAGACGGCGCGCGGCGGCATGACACATTTGCTCGTCGCCATTGACAAATTCACCAAGTGGATCGAGGCGAAGCCGATCAAGAAGCTGAATGGGCCGACTGCAGTGACGTTCATTGCAGATATAACAACCCGGTACGGCGTACCGCACAGCATCATCACCGACAACGGCACGAACTTTGCCAAAGGTGCCCTGGCACGGTTCTGCGCTGCGCAAGGTATCCGGCTGGACCTTGCATCAGTCGCCCACCCACAGTCAAACGGCCAGGTGGAGCGGGCAAATGGCCTCATTCTGTCCGGCATCAAGCCTCGACTGGTCGTACCCCTGGAGCGTTCAGCCGGCTGCTGGCTCGATGAGCTGCCGGCTGTCCTATGGAGTCTGCGCACTACTCCCAACAGATCAACCGGCTTCACTCCCTTCTTCCTTGTATATGGTGCCGAGGCGGTCATCCCAACAGACATCGAGTTCGACTCGCCTCGGGTAACCATGTACACGGAAGCGGAAGCCAAAGAAGCACAAGAAGACGGCGTCGACCTGCTGGAAGAGGCCCGGCTATTAGCCCTCAGCCGGTCCGCTATCTACCAGCAGGGTCTGCGCCGCTACCATAGCCGGAGGGTCCGCCCAAGATCCTTCCAGGAGGGCGACCTTGTGCTCCGGCTGATCCAGCGGACAGCCGGTCAGCACAAGCTCGCAGCCCCCTGGGAAGGCCCCTTCATCATCAGCAGAGCCTTGGGCAACGACGCCTACTACCTCATCGACGCGCAGAAGCCAAAGGCACGCAAGAGAGACGACTCCGGCAAGGAGTCGGAGCGACCGTGGAACGCAAACCTCCTTCGAATGTTTTACAGTTAAAGCGCAGTATGTGTCATACCCACTTTTGTATTTAGTATGATACAGTAGGCTCCCCGAGAAAGACTCGGGGACTGCCACCCGTTGTTTTATGAATGAAAGTTATCATGCGTATGGTATTATCTTCTCATTTATTTTGTCCGGTACCGGGTCCGACGAGTCGGCCCGGGGACTGGCCGACTAGAGTTATATCAAGAACCTTACCCGCAGTCAGACAAGTAATGTGTCGACACCCAGGCTTGGCTCTTGCCGAAATCGCAGCTCGAAGAACCGACTGCCCGACTGGCAAGAGCCACCAGCCGGAAAGGGTGCGCACATGAAAAACGGCTAGGGACCAAACAGGCTCGCATATATAACAAAAGCCGGCTCGCTGCCTCCCACCGACCGACTACCAGAGTAGCCGGCCGGCCGGCTTACATTCATTCTACTTCAAATCCAAGAAAACTCAAGTACTTGCCTTCCCAAAGAGGGAAGGTGGCAAAGGAAAGAGCCTAAGGACAAAAAGTACACTCGGATGAACGCCAACACATGCGCATATTAATATATTACACAAAAAGCCTCCAGAGAGGTCGACATTCAGCATTGTTCGATACACCCCCAGTGGGTGGAATTGCAGAAACTTAAACTTGTCCAAAAAGAAAGACAGGGACGAAACGAAAGGCAGTTCAAGCCGGCGGGGCCGCAGACGAGCTAGATTAGGCGGCGGAGGTAGTCGCGCCGGCTGAAGGAGCGGCCGACTGACGAACCTCGGCTTGATCGTCGCCTCCGGCAGAGGGCGCGCTCCTGCGTGGCTCGTTGCTAGAGACACGGTCGGCTGGGGGACGGTCGGCCGCCCCACCAGTCGGCTCGGCGTCTTCGCTGTCCTCTTCCTCGTCGTCTTCGCCCTCGTCGCTAGAGGCGATCTCTTCCGCCGAGTCCTCGCCGTCCGCCGGGTTCAGCCCGAACCATTCCTCCGGCTGGGCGGCGCCATCGTCGTTAAGCTCCGGCGCGAAGACGCTGGTGTCGGTGCACTCGGCGATCATCGAGGCGCGCTGCGCGATCGCCGGCCGCACCTCCTCCAGCTCGGCGTCGGCTTCCGATCGCCACGTCCGCAGCTGGTCCAGGCTTAGCCCTGGGTACCATGCGCGGACGAACTCCAGCGCGCGCCCGGCTCCAAGACGGGCCGCGGACGCCTTCCAGGCCTCGAAGCGGCCGACTGCGACCTCGAGCCAGTCGGCCGTCCGGCTTGGGGTCCGGGGAATTGCCTGGCCGGGCCAGAGCGTGGCCAGCATCGTCGCCCCGGCGCGCTGGAGTCGGCGGAGCAACCGGTGGGCCGGCTGCAGCCGCGCCTGGATGGCCATAAGCTGCTCCGACAATGTCCGGTTCGCATCCGGCGGAATCATGACCCCGACTTGACGGTGCTCCTCGCGGTAGGCTTCGATGGCTTGGGCGGCAAGGACAGACTGGCCGGGGAAGTACTCTGCGCAAGACAGCAAACACAAGTCAAAACAAAACCATAGCCGGCCGGCGATTGGAAGAAGAGCAAGGAAGACAGCCTACCGTCAATAAGATCCTCGACCCGGCCGAAGCCTTCTTCTAGTGCCCGGCGCGTCTCGGCCCAGCTCGCCTCCCTGGCCCCGAACTCCGCCCTCAGGGTAGCCTCGTCGTCCTGCGCTTTTTGCAGGGCCGCCTTGTGGCTCTTCTCCTGGTCAGCCAGTTTCGTTGCCAGGCGGTCGCGCTCTTGAGCCAGATCAGCGTACTCGGCGTCCTTGGCACGAAGAGCGGCCTGCACCACGCCGAGTTCCCTCCGCAAGTCGGCGTTGGCCTCTGCACGAGCAAGAAATAAAGAGAAAAATCAGCAAAGGGAAAGTCGTCAAGAAAGATCCGACCCGACTGCGCTGCAGTCGGCCCGGATCTCGGGGACTACATCCAGTGGGTGCGCTGTCGCGCCCCCATGAGAAGTTAACAATGACAAGACACTTACGCCGGCTGCTGGCGAGGTCTTCGGTCCTCCGGCTTAGCTCCCGAGCCTGGGAGTTGAAGGCGGCCGCGCGGGAGTTGTGATAATCCTGAAGATCAGAAAAAACAGTCAACATAGTCGTCTAGTAAGATCCGACCCGACTGCGCTGCAGTCGGCCCGGATCTCGGGGACTACACCCAGTGGGTGCGCTAGCGCGCCCCCACGGAAAAAATTCAAAGGACCAGAGCGGTCAAGGAGTGAAGACTTACCCGGATTGCAGACCGCGTCGACAGAAACTCCTGAGTGAATTGCCTCAGGAGGCCGGCCTGTGCCTGCAACCGGCTCCGAACCTCTTGGGCCGCGACGTTCAGCTCGCCGCTCCCTCCGCTGGGAGTCCACCCGGACGTGGCGGAGCTGGCCGCCTCCAGGGCGTCTGCCGTCCGCTCGGCTCCTGTGGCTCGGCGCGTGTCCGGCGGGGCCGTGCCCCCTCCGGCGGGCCGGCCCGCCGCCGGCTCGATCTCAAGGCCGGCTCCGGCCTTGGGTGTAGCCCGGACCGGCTCCTCCGGCACCGCCGACGATCGGCCGCCTTCGCCTGCTCCGGCTGGCGCTGCTGGCGACGTCCTCTCAGCGGATCCCTCGACGGCCTCGCCCCTCTGCACCGGCGGCTGCTCGGGGATAATCTCCTCCGCCGTGGGCAGAGGGACGTCCGGATCCAAGGTCTGGAGGGGGATGGCGAGCAGCGGAGTCTGGCTGCGCGCGCTTTCCACCTCCGCCTCCACGGCCGCCCGCTCCGATGGAGCCTCGGCCGCCGCGCTCGCTCGCCCTGGCGCCGTTTGGGCGGCCTCTCGCTCCGCCGTCGCCCGCTCCGCCGCCTCCCTCTCCCGGCGCGCCTCGCGTGCGTTGCGCTGCGTGGCTGCGTCAAGTTCGGCGCGGGGGTCCACTCGGCGGGACCCTGAAGAGCCGGCGCTCGGCCCGACCACGGAGCCGGCTGGGCCTCTCTCGAGGGAGAGCGGTGCCCTGCTCAGGAAATCAGAAAACATTCAAGGAAAGAAAACTTCAGAATAACAAGCATGCAGGCGGCTACTAGACTTACGCAGAAACTGACGGGGGCTTCTTCACCGCCTTCCGAAAGCGGGCCGCCTTCGCCGCTGCCTCCTCGCGCTTCGTGGCCACGGCGGAGGCCTTCGGTTTCTTCGGCCGGCTTCCGAAGAGCGGGAGCGCGGCCCGGCGTTTTCCCTTCCCGCTGCCGGCAGTCGGCGCGGCGGACGAGCTCGCGCTGCGGCAGTCGGTTGCCGACTGGCGGCGAGGGAGTTCTCCGGCTTCGAAGTCGTCCGGCCAGTCGTCGAAGCTGGCCGAGAGCCCGGTGCCGCCGAGCTCGGCGGCACCCCCCGTGGCGGCATCCTCCATGGCGATGGCGGAGAGATCCGGGTCGTCGGGGTCATCCACCGTGCGGTCCGGGGCGTACTCCCGGTCGACTCCGGCTGCCCCGGCTGGCAGCGGGAGGAGAGGATTCTGATAAAGGAAAAGAGAAAAATGGTCGCCTAGTCAGAGGCCGGCTATCCCAAGCCGGCAGACGACGAGAGGAAAAGCTTACCACAGGCGGAGGCTGGGCGCGGGAGTACGGCGCCTTGCCGAACTGCCACTCGTCGGTGAGCTTCAAGTTGGCGACGTAGTTCGCCATCAGAGCCACCTTGGCGTGCGGCATCTCCCAGGTACTCAGCCGGCAGGGATCGAACCGGCCGCTCATCTGGCACATCATGTGCGGCCGGCTTTGGAGAGGCAAGATCCGGCGCTCGACGAAGGCGGTTACCAAGTCGGACGCAAGCAAACCCTCCGATTGGATCGTCACCCGAAGCCGGGAGATGGAGGCGTTCCCCGCTGGAGACAGGGACTTCGACCGGTAGCCCCAGGTCCACCACTTCCCAGTCGGCGGGCCGGCTACGTAAGCCGGCAGATTGACGTAGTCGCCGTGCCGGGCGACGTTCTTGACATAGAAGTAAGACTTCTGCCACAGCTTGACCGACTGGATCAAAGGAATGTGGGGGAAGGGGTTGTCGTCGCAGGCCCTCTTCATCGCGATGAAGGCGCCGCAGGGAGCCGGCACGCCGGCGGAGACGGTGCCGAGCTTGTTCTGGAACAGTTCCGCTCAGAGTCCAGCGTCGGCAGCACCCCCAAGTACCCTTCGCAGAGCGTGACGAAGGCCGAGAGTTGGAGCACCGCGTTGGGCGTGACGTGGTGCGGTTGAAGATTGTAGAACTCGAGAAATGATCGCATGAAACTGCTCGCCGGGAAGCCGAAGCCCTGGAGGAAGTGCGTGCGGAAGACGACGCGCTCGCCTTCCTCCGGCGCCGGCGAGACCTCCTTCGCAGGCGCCAGGCGCACCTGCACGAGGTCGGCTGCGGGCAGACGCCGGGTCTGGCGGAGGAACTCGATGTGCTCGTCGTGGACGTTGGACCCGTCCCACGAGCTCGACAAGGCCAGTGACATGGCGACGTGGGAGGGCTACGGCGCGAAGCTGCGTCGAGCAAGAAGAAGAGCGGGAAGAAGAAGAGCATGGGGGATGGGGAGCGGGGGAGCGAGCAGGCCCGTGCCTCTCCCCCTCCCCTCCTACTTGTAGGCGCGTGCGCCGGAGACGAGGAGGCGCAGCGTGGGGGATCGTGGGGATCAATCGTGCCCATCTCCCCCACGCTCGCGTTAATTACGCGCCTTGATGACGCGGGGTAACAGCCGCGGGGAGGCGAGCAGCCCCCTCGGGCCACAGAAGATCTGCGCCCGGGCCGAGGCCAGGGAGTGCCGGCCCGGGCCTGCGGCGGCGTCCCGTCGCGCGCGTGCGACGGCAGGATTTCCCCGCCACGTGGCTCGTCGAGGGGCCCGCGGGTCAACCACGATCGCCCTAATAAAGAAAAGCGTTCTGAAGCCGGCTGCAGCGACGCAGTCGGCTCCTCACGGTATGAAGCCGGCCTAGCTTCCCGTCCTTCCATCCGCCGTGAAGCTCGCCCGCCTTCGGGGACTACTGTCGGGGTAAATAGCCACGGGTAGCCCAGCCGGCTTCCCCTGGCCCCTCAGAAAAAATTATGAGCCCGTCCGGCTCGTAAGAAGACTCAAGACATAGGCCGGCTCCCCCCTAGCCGGCTGACTTCCTAGCCGGCTTGGGGGGTGGCCCGCCCTTTCTACCCCCGCAAAGAAAACTATGGAGGGCCGGCTACGACATGGCCGGCTGCGGCAAGGCCGGCTATGGCACGGCCGGCTATCGCGGGGCCGGCTCCGATAAAGCAATCAACGCCGTACCCGCGATGTGTGCGTCCACTCTGCGATGATGAAGCGGGGCGTGGCAACAGTGGAGCCTGCCACCCCCAAAACCAGGAGCACGCCTGGTACAGCGCGTCGTACGGGCAACTGCGGCCCGCCCGGCACGGCACTGTAGCCTCGGCGGCTCTGACGCCGTCCACGACGGGCCGCCAGTGTGGCCCCCGAGGCGGTGGGCCCCTTCGGGCAGAGAGATGCCGAAGGCGGCCACGCCTCCTCTCAAGCCGGCAAGATAGAGGGCCGGCTTCGCGCAGCCGGCCTGCCGCCTTCCCCCAAGGAGACGCCCATTAAGAAGACAAGGTGCAGCGGGGCTACAGTAATCGCCCGCCAGGGCGGTGTTACTGTAGCCACGCTTACCCCGACCAAGCCTGCGCCAACAAACACGGAGCAACAGTAACCGGCCACCGACAAGGCCCTGGCCGGTGGGGCCGGCCTGTCGTCCCAGGAGCCGGCAGTCGGCGGGACCCACCAGCCGGCGGGCCCCAGAAGCCGGCGGAGAAGCCGGCGAGCATAGTCACAGACAGCTGGGCCTCGCGCCCAGTCGGATTACCATTGTACCCCCGGGGGGTAGGCCTATATAAACCCCCCGATGCACCCATGCAAAGGGTTGAACTCTTTCTCTAGACATAGACACTTACAAGGAGAGGAGGCGGGCTGTGCTAAGCCCGTCTTCCTCCTTCCTCCCCAAACAGCTCAAGGAGCATTGTAGCCACCTGTGAACTTAGTAACCATGCGGAGACCCCGCAGAGCAGCAGTAGGGGTGTTATCTCCCAGGAGAGCCCTGAAGCTGGGTAAGATTCGCTGGCGTGCATGTCTACGCCTCATCCCGTTTCCAGGCACCGGCGACGTTCTTTTGGCCCCCGCAATGATAAGCCACCCGTTGGCATATGTCGATCCTACCACCCGACACAGCCCGTAGTAGAACATGAGACCACAGACGAATGGATGGAGGGGAAACCCCAGTCCGCAGAGGAAGTGGTGGAGGAAAACTACCCTCTCATGAGCTTCAGGGGTAGGAACGATCTACCCCGCAGCAGGCAGCCGATGCGCTATATTCGGGGCCAAGTATCCGGCTCCGCACAGCTTCTTGATGTGTCCCTCCGTAACGGAGGAACACATCCATTTGCCTCCCGCTCCGGACATGATTGGAGAAGGTTGAGGGGAAGGATGTGGGCCTGGGCGTTGGAGCTCGAGTGCGCAAGAGTGGATGAGCAAGGAGGAAGAAGGCGTGGGTGGAAAAAAGGTTAAACCTTGTTCCTTTATAAGGGTGGCCGAAACTATGCGCCCCCACTAGCCTGGTAAAACTCGCTTATCCCCCAAGCGCCGTAATCGATGGCGCAGTTGGGTTACCCACACCCGTATTGATGAGAATCCCGTAATAAGGGGAACACGATCTCTGCTTTGACAAGACGTGTCAAGAAACTTCCTTGCGTTGTGTGCGGGGCTAGTTAAAGGAAACGGTTTGAATAATTACCGGGCCATGGCATAATGTAATGTTGCCAAAACGTGTCAGCAGATTAGATTTGTGGAAATATTATTCTCTCTATGGTGGTATGTGGAACTTATTTCGCAGGGTCGGACACTATCCTTGTATTCAAATTCTTCCGTGATGTATTCGGAGGAGGAACCCGCCTTGCAATGCCAAAGACAATACTGTGCGCCGGACTCATCGGCATTGAAGCTTGGTTCAGGGGCTACTGAGGGAGTCCTGGATTAGGGGGTCTCTGGACAGCCGGACTATATCCTTTTGCCGGTCTATTAGACTATGAAGATACAAGATTGAAGACTTCGTCTCGTGTCCGGATGGGACTCTACTTGGCGAGGAAGGCAAGCTAGGCAGTACGGATATGGATATCTCCTCCTTTGTAACCGACCTTGTGTAACCCTAGCCCCCTCCAGTGTCTATATAAACCGGAGGGTTTTAGTCTGTAGGACAGTAGAAAATCATACCATAGGCTAGATTTTAGGGTTTAGCCTCTCCGATCTCGTGGTAGTTCAACTCTTGTAACACCCATATCATCAAGAATAAATCAAGCAGGACGTAGGTTTTTACCTACATTAAGAGGGCCCGAACCTGGGAAAAACATCGTGTCCCCTGCCTCCTGTTACCATCTGCCTAGACGCACAGTTCGGGACCCCCTACCCAAGATACGCCGGTTTTGACACCGACACCCGCTGAGGGAGTCCTGGATTAGGGGGTCTCCGGACAGCCGGACTATCTCTATTGGCCGGACTGTTAGACTATGAAGATACAAGATTGAAGACTTCGTCTCGTGTCCGGATGGGACTCTACTTGGCGTGGAAGGCAAGCTAGGCAATACGGATATGGATATCTCCTCCTTTGTAACCGATCTTGTGTAACCCTAACCCTCTCCGGTGTCTATATAAACCGAAGAGGATTTAGTCCGTAGGACAAGAACCACAACATACAATCATACCATAGGCTAGCTTCTAGGGTTTAGCCTCTCTGATCTCGTGGTAGATCTACTCTTGTACTACCCATATCATCAATATTAATCAAGCAGGACGTAGGGTTTTACCTCCATCAAGAGGGCCCGAACCTGGGTAAAACATCGTGTCCCCTGCCTCCTTTTACCATCCGGCCTATACGCACAGTTCGGGACCCCCTACCCGAGATCCGCCGGTTTTGACACCGACATTGGTGCTTTCATTGAGAGTTCCTCTGTGTCGTCGTTGTTACGCTTGATGGCTCCTACTATCATCGATAGCGATGCGGTCCAGGGTGAGAGTTTTCTCCCCGGACAGATCTTTGTATTCGTCGGCTTTTCACTGCGGGCTAATTCGCTTGGCCTTCTGGAGCAAATTGAAAGCTACGCCCCTGGCCATTAGGTCAGATTTGGAAGTTTGAACTACATGGCCGACATCCGTGGAGACTTGATCTTCGACGGATTTGAGCCACAGCCGGACGCGCCCACTGTCACGATGGGTATGACCTAGCTCTGCCGCCGAACAGTACCCCAGAGGTCGCGCCCGCATCAGCTCCGACCCTTAGCTCGGAGCCAACCGCGCCAATCGAGGACGGATGGTTAGACACCGCCTCAGGGGCTGCAGTCTCAATGGCGATCGAGCCGAACACCAGCCTAACCCTCTGTGAAGCCCGTGATTCCAAGGTGCCGGACTCTTTTCCGGACTCCAAACCATCCGCGCCCCTGCCAATCGAATCCAATTGGGCGCTGATCATGGAATTCACTGCCGCGGATATCTTTCAGCACTCGCCCTTTGGCAACATTCTGAATTCACTAAGGTCTCTCTCTTTGTCAGGAGAGCCCTGGCCGGACTATGGCCAGCAGGATTGGGATGCGGACGATGAAGAAATTCGACGCCCACCCACCACCCACTTCGTTGCCACTGTCGATGATTTAACCGACATGCTCGACTTCGACTCCAAAGACATCGACGGTATGGACGACAATGTAGGAGACGAACATGAACCAGCGCCTATAGGGCACTGGAAAGCCACCTCATCATATGACATATACATGGTGGATACACCCAACGAAGGCAATGGTGACGAGATAGCAGAGGATGACCCCTCCAAGAAGCAACCCAAGCACCGACGTCAGCGGCGCCGCTCTAAGTCCCGCCAAAGCAAAAGTGGTGATACCGGCACAGGAGATAATAACACTCCAGTTAGTGCCGAAGACAACAACAATCCCCTCCAGCAAGATTTAGAGCAGGAGGATGAAGGAGCCAGCTCTCCTGAGAGAGAGGTAGACGGAGAGGAGGAGGATGACAATTACATACCCCCCTCCGAAGACGAGGCAAGCCTCGGTGACGGTGAATTCGTCGTACCAGAGGATCCCGTCGAACAAGAGCGCTTCAAGCGCCGGCTTATGGCCACGGTAAATAGCCTGAAGAAAAAGCAGCAGCAGCTTCGAGCTGATCGGGATTTGCTAGTTGACAGATGGACTGAAGCCCTTGCGGTCGAGGAATATAAACTCGAGCGCCCCTCCAAGAATTATGCAAAGTGCAGGTTACTACCATGACTGGAGGAAGAAGCGTATGATATTGCTGATCGGCCACCTCGTGGCCGCGATAGAGAGGCATTCCAGCCAAAAGCTCAGCCTCCACCCCGACGCCATTCAAATAAAAAGGCATGGGGAGATACGCCAGACCTGTGAGACATATTGGATGACAAAGCAAAGCATGCAAGATCGATCTACGGATCATGACGATGCACCACTCTGCGAGACGATAAACGTCATGCCGGATACAGTAAAAGCAAATCTGGCCGGGCCGAACACAGCGGGCAAGACCCATTCGAGCTGCGTCGCGATATCGCCCAATACAGAGGCGCTGCACACCCCTTATGCTTCACAGACGAAGTAATGGAACATCAATTCCCAGATGGTTTCAAACTTGTAAATATTGAATCATACGACATCACAACAGATCCCCCAGTATGGATTGAGGATTTCCTCCTCCACATCCACATGGCTCGCGGTGATGACTTACACGCCATCAAATACCTGCCACTAAAGCTCAAAGGACCAACGCAACATTGGCTTAATAGCTTGCCAGCGGACTCCATTAGCTGTTGGGAAGATCTGGAAGCCGCATTCCTCGACAACTTTCAGGGCACTTATGTGCGACCACCAGACGCCGATGACTTGAGCCACATAATTCAGCAGCCAGAAGAGTCGGCTAGGCAATTCTGGACTCGGTTCCTTACAAAGAAAAATCAAATTGTCGACTGTCCGGATGCGGAGGCCTTAGTGGCTTTCAAACACAACATCCGAGACGAGTGGCTAGCCTGGCACCTTGGTCAGGAAAAGCCGAAATCTATGGCAGCTCTCACGACGCTCATGACTCCCTTTTGTGCGGGAGAAGACAGCTGGCTGGCTCGCAGTAATAACATATCAAAGAACCATGGTACCTCAGATACCAAGGACGGCAATAGCAGGTCACATCGCAACAAACATAAGCGCCGCATTAACAGCGAAAATACTGAGGATACGGCAGTCAATGCCGGATTCAAAGGCTCTAAACCCAGTTAGCGGAAAAAGCCATTCAAACAAAGTACGCCGGGTCCATCCAGCTTGGACCGTATACTCGATCGCTCGTGTCAAATACACGGCACCCTAGACAAGCCAGCGAATCACACCAACAGGGATTGTTGGGTATTCAAGCAGGCCGGAAAGTTAATTGCCGAAAACAAGGACAAGGGGCCGCATAGCGATGATGAGGAGGAGCCCCGGCAGCCGCACACCGGAGGGCAGAAGAGGTTTCCCCCGCAAGTGTGGACGGTGAACATGATATACGTGACCCACATCCCCAAGAGGGAGCGGAAGCGTGCACTCAGGGACGTATATGCGTTGGAGCCAGTTGCCCCAAAATTCAACTCTTGGTCCTCCTATCCGGTCACCTTCGATCGCAGGGACCATCCCACTAGTATCCGTCATGGCGGATTTGACGCACTGGTCCTAGACCCAATCATTGACGGATTCCACCTCACTCGAGTCCTTATGGATGGCGGCAGTAGCCTGAACCTGCTTTATCAGCACACAGTGCGCAAAATGGGTATAGACCCCTCAAGGATCGAACCCACAAAAACGACCTTTAAGGGTGTCATTCCAGGCATAGAGGCCCATTGTACAGGCTCAATCACATTGGAAGTGGTCTTCGGATCACCAGTTAACTTCCAAAGCGAAGAGTTAATCTTCGATATAGTCTCGTTCCATAGTGGTTATCATGCACTGCTCGGGCGAACCGCATTTGCGAGATTCAATGCGGTACCGCATTATGCATACCTCAAGCTCAAGATGCCAGGACCTCGCAGGGTTATTACAGTCAATGGAAACACAGATCGCTCTCTTCGAACAGAGGAGCACACTGCGGCCCTCGCAGCAGAAGCGCAAAACAGCCTCTCAAGGCAATCCACCAGTTCGGCGTTTCAAGACCCGGACAGCTTCAAGCGCGCTCGGAGCAATCGGCAAATAGACCGCCTGGCGCGATCTGAGCTCGTGTAGCAATGCGGCCCCCACCCCAGTCCCAGCCAAATGGTGAAGCTCGTGCCACGCGTACATAATTACGCATTAAAAATACCATGGGCACAGGTGGGGAGGGGGGCACAACTGCGGCACGCCCCAAGACGCGGCTTAAACCGCACTAGGGGCTTCCCGTTTGGTTTTTTTCTTTTTTTTCAGGACCTTAATCTCTGGAAACACTGTCCGGCAGCACTAATGCCGAACACATGATGCAGCAACCAAGGAGGCAGACAGCTACGTCATACCACGGAATTCCCAGGTTGATTACAGTAACGAGCGAAATATTCAATTTAATATCACTCCTCAGCTTGCCCTTGGAAGGGACATAGTCCCACTCTTTGCTTATCGCACTATCTATATCATTCTGCTTTAACACACCTTTTTGAATAAACAATGCATAACACCACGACTATTATTGCATTCCTGTTATATATATATATATATATATATATATATATATATATATATATATATATATATATATCTGTGTGTGTTCATTAACGAGCCTTGCAACCGTACACTTTGGTACGGCCAATACACTAGGGGCTTGCGTACCCCACAATATGGTGTGAAAAGTCCGAACACTTTCACAAGTGTGGCACCCCGAACTTATAGCATTATATGCATCAGCTCCGAATCATGTCTTTGGTCAAATGTTGGGTTTGCCCAACTCCTATGTTTTGGTACATTACATTCCGCTCTATCGGCTAAGGTAGCGCTAGGAGAACTACTGCGATTGTGCCCCGGTTCTGTCGGGCTGAGTACCTCAGTAGAGAAAGCTAAAACTGACTGTCATGATAAGGCGAGAGACTGGTCGCTGTTCGGTGAGGTTTTTGAGTCCCTAAACACTTATGCCGCTTAGGGCGAGGGGCCGGCCCTGTCCGGCTTAAAGGCGTGTATCGCGCCCCGAATTCGGCTTTCCGAATACCAGGGGCTTCGCCGAAATTTAAAATTATAGAATTCTATGGCTAAGTGAGAGTGATAAAGTATTATTAGTCCAGTTGCCTGGTTCGTTGTGCTGAGCACCTCCCTCGAAGGACCCAAACATGGGAGCAAGAGTGCTCAAGTTTATCCCGAACACCCCAGCACTAGTGGCATGGGGGAAGAAGCCGAGGACTAGCCATCTCTCAGATTGGATAAACAGCCAAACAGAAGGTAATATTTTAAATTCACACAAGCATTGCATAGCGCATATGAAACAAGTTTTCATCATACAGGATCACACGAGCAAGTTTACTCAAATATTACATCCTTTGAACATTCCTCCGCTACAAGACGGGCACCCTTCAGGACACCCTCATAATAAATTTCGGGGGTGCGGTGCTCCTTGCCCTGCGGCGGCCCTTCCTTGATCAGCTTCACAGCGTCTAGCTTGGCCCACTGCACCTTCACATGGGCGAAAGCCCGGCGTGCTCCTTCGATGCAGACGGACCGTTTGATGACCTCCAGCCGTGGGCAGGCATCCAAAATCTGCCTCACTAGGCCGAAGTAACTGTTCGGAAGGACGTCGCCAGGCCACAGCCGGACTATAAGGCCCTTCATGGCCTGTTCGGCCGCCTTGTGCAGCTCGACCAGCTGCTTTAGCTGGTCACTCATAGGCATTAGGTGTTCAGTCCCAGTATACTGAGACCAGAACAACTTCTCCGTTGAGCTTCCCTCCTCGGCCTGGTAAAACTGTGCGGCATCCGACAAGCTACGGGGCAAATCTGCTAATGCTCCTGGAGAGCTCCGAATTCGGGTGAGTAATCGGTAATTTACTTTTACATGCTTGCTATGCATATAGAATGCCTTACCCGCCACTATCTTCTTCATTGCGTCGATCTCCTGGAGGGCCTTCTGGGCCTCGGCCTTGGCACTCTCCGCATTCTCGAGTACCGCGGCAAGCTCAGACTCTCGCGTCTTCGAGTCAAGCTCCAACGCCTCGTGCTTCGTCATGAGAGCCTGGAGCTCTTGCTGCACCTCGCCCACACGAGCCTCTTGTTTTTCCCGCTCGGTGCGCTCCTTGGCCGCTTTATCTTCGGCCTTGGTTAGCACTTGCTTCAGGGTCGCCACCTCGGTCGTGGCCCCTAGCAAATATACGATGATCCTGTCATTTTGCAATCGCGTCTTCTTTTATATATACATATCTATAGACAGGGTATTACTTACCCTTGTTCTCCTCGAGCTGCCTCTTGGCAAGGCCGAGCTCTTTCTTGGACCCCTTGAGGTCCTGCTTCAGTACGGCGACTGTTGGGTGGTAGGTGCGACATATGCCAACGGGTGGCTTATCATTGTGGGAGCCAGTAAAAACATCGCCGGTGCCTGGAAACGGGATGAGGCGAAGACATGCACGCCGGCGAATCTTACCCAGCTTCGGGGCTCTCCGTGGAGATAACACCCCTACTGCTGCTCTGCGGGGTCTCCGCATGATCACTAGATGAACAAGTAGCTACACGATGCTCCTAGAGCTGTTTTGTGAGAGGAGGAAGAAGGGCACGGCTTGCTTGCTTCTTCTTCGTGTGTGGTGTCTAGAACTAGCTGGGATCAACCCTTTGCATGGGTGCCCCAGGGGGTTTATATAGGCCTACCCCCCGGGGGTACAATGGTAATCCGACTGGGCGCGGGGCCCAGCCGTCTGTGACTGCGCTCGTCGGCTTCTGCGCCGGCTGCTGGGGCCCGCTGACTGGTGGGTCCCGCCGGCTGCCGGCCCCTTGGTCGACCAGCAGGCCCCACTGTCCAGGACCTTGTCGGCGGCTGGTTACTGTTGCTCAATCTTGGTGACGTGGGCTTCGTCGAGGTAGGCGTGGCTACAGTGCCGCCGTCCGGCAGGCGATTGATGTAGCCTCACCCCGTCTTGTCTCCTTAATGGGGCGTCTCCTTCGAGGGAGGCGGCAAGCCGGCTGCGGGGAGCCGGCTCTGTCTTGGGCCGACTGGGGGAGGCGTGGCCGCCTTCGGGTGTCTCTCTGCCCGAAGGGGCCCACCGCCCGTGGGCCGTACTGGTCGTCCATCGTGGATGACATCAGGGTCAATATGGCAACAGTGCTGCGCCGGACGGGTCATGGCCACCCGTACAGCGCGCTGTGCCGGTCGTGCTCCGGGATTCGGGGTGGCAGGCTTCACTGTAGCCACGCCCCATCACATCGCCGTTAGGTGGATGCAAACTTTGAGGGTACGGTCTCGACCACTTTGTGGGAGCCGGCTTCTTGGAGTCGGCCCTCTCGCGGTCGGCTTCTCGAAGCCGGCCCTCCCGTGGCTTTCTTCGCGAGGGCTAAAGTCGGGCCGCCTTCCGATAGCCGGCCTGGGTGACAGCCAGCAAGGGGAAGGCGGCCCCACGTCTTGGATTCTTGAGAGCCGGACGGGCTCGTAAATTGTTCAGAAGGGCCAGGGGAAGCCGGCTAGGCTACCCATGGCTATTTACTCCGACAGCGACCTCCGCAGTCAGTGCGGCGGACGACAGCAGCGAAGGCTGCATATGAATATTGACATACTTATATTAGACTCCTGCGATATTATTTGATCCTCTGCTCGGCTTTTCTACACCGAACAAAGCCTCAGGGGCTACTGTCTATGCGGTAATATTTCTACTACATTTTAAAACACTTACCTCAAAGCTTGTTAGAAGGCTGGCACAGGCTTCAGTCAATCCTCTCTTGGCGGACTGAACCTTTTGGATCACCGCACTCATGATAGTGCGGTGCTCCTCGTCGATGGAAGCGCTGCGAAGCGCTTCCAGCAGATTTTCCAGTGCCTCCGGATGGACAGAGGTCACCGGCACAGGCGTCTTGACCCTCTTAGAAGGAGGCCGCCTGCCCGAGCCCAGAACCGCTGGAGGGTCCGGCGCGGTGTTCGGCTGAGGGCCGAACAGGAGCTCTCGGGGGGCCCGTCCCCTCGGCTCCCGGAGTCCGGAAGGTCGCCTTTAGGCGCCCCCAGGACCGTCTCCCCTCGACCCGGTTCCTCTTGAGACAGGACCTCGGCGTCGTCAGCAGGATGAGGGGAGGTGGCGGTCGGGACTGGATCGCTATCCATGTCCGACGAGCCCAGGGAGCCGTCCGATGATACATCGATGCTGGTTCGCAGCGGCCTGCATAATCATGTTCGGCATTAGGGGAAGCAGTGCGACAACGGAATGCTACGAGTTACTCTGGTATCCGAATACTTACGATCTCCCCAGGGGCTTGGCCCTGGGCAACCACTCGTCTTCGTCCTCGTCAGCGGCGGTGGAGCTGTCCGGAAGGAGAGTCCTTCCCTTCTTGGACCCTTCGCCCCCCCAGTTAGGGCGGCCTTCCTTTTGTTATCTCCCCCTGCAGGAGGGGGAGCATCTTCTTCTTCTTCCTTGTCTTCGGGGGAGGAGTGCGCCGTGGAGTCACAGGACGGTGAGTCCGACGACGCCTGGCGTCGGGAACTCTTTCGGGTTCCCTTGGCCTTCTTGGTCTTCTCCGACACCGTATAAGGAGCCGAAGTCAGCATCTTCACCAGAAGAGCGTCTGCTGGGCCTTCGGGCAAAGGAGCCGGACAATCGATCTGTCCGGCTGTCTCCTACCAGTCCTGTCAAAGTTATGGGAGTTTAGTGAAGGAAATATGCCCTAGAGACAATAATAAAGTTATTATTTATTTCCTTATATCATGATAAACGTTTATTATTCATGCTAGAATTGTATTAACCGGAAACATAATACATCTGTGAATACATAGACAAACAGAGTGTCACTAGTATGCCTCTACTTGACTAGCTCGTTGATCAGAGATGGTTATGTTTCCTAACCATAGACATGAGTTGTCATTTGATTAACGGGATCACATCATTAGGAGAATGATGTGATTGACTTGACCCATTCTGTTAGCTTAGCACTTGATCGTTTAGTTTGTTGCTATTGCTTTCTTCATGACTTATACATGTTCCTATGACTATGAGATTATGCAACTCCCGTTTACCGGAGGAACACTTTGTGTGCCACCAAACGTCACAACGTAACTGGGTGATTATAAAGGTGCTCTACAGGTGTCTCCAAAGGTACTTGTTGGGTTGGCGTATTTCGAGATTAGGATTTGTCACTCCGATTGTCGGAGAGGTATCTCTGGGCCCTCTCAGTAATGCACATCACCTAAGCCTTGCAAGCATTGCAACTAATGAGTTAGTTGTGAGATGATGTATTACGGAACGAGTAAAGAGACTTGTCGGTAACGAGATTGAACTAAGTATTGAGATACCGACGATCGAATCTCGGGCAGGTAACATACCGATGACAAAGGGAACAACGTATGTTGTTATGCGGTCTGACCGATAAAGATCTTCGTAGAATATGTAGGAGCCAATATGGGCATCCAGGTCCTGCTATTGGTTATTGACAAGAGAGGTGTCTCGGTCATGTCTACATAGTTCTCGAACCCGTAGGGTCCGCGCGCTTAATGTTCGTTGACAATATAGTACTATCAGTTATGTATGTTGGTGACCGAATGTTGTTCGGAGTGTTGGATGAGATCACAGACATGACGAGGAACTCCGGAATGGTCCGGAGATAAAGTTTGATATATGTGATAGTAGTGTTTGATCTCCGGAAGGGTTCCGGAATTCACCGAAAGGGGTTCCGGATGTTTCCCGAAATGTTTGGGCACGAGAACACTTTATCTGGGCCAAAGGGGAAACCCCACGAGGGTTTTGGAAAGTGCAAAAGGAAGTTTTGCGGAGACCAGAGGCTAGACGCCAGGAACCCTGGCGTCTAGGGGGTAGACGCCGGGAACCCTGGCGTCTTGCCCTGGAGTCCGAGAAGGACTCTTGGCTTTCGGGTGAAACCGACTTTGAGGAGGCTTTTACTCCAAATTTCGACCCCAGGACTCAACATATAAATAGAGGGGTAGGGCTAGCACCAAAGACAGATCAAGGAACACCAAGCCGTGTGCCGGCAACCCTGTCCCCTCTAGTTTATCCTCCGTCATAGTTTTCGTAGTGCTTAGGCAAAGCCTTGCGGAGATTGTTCTTCACCAACACCGTCACCATGCTGTCGTGCTGCCGGAACTCATCTACTACTTCGCCCCTCTTGCTGGATCGAGAAGGCGAGGACGTCACCGAGCCGAACGTGTGTAGAACTCGGAGGTGCCGTGCTTTCGGTGCTTGGATCGGTCGGATCGTGAAGTCGTATGACTACATCAATCGCGTTGATATAACGCTTCCTCTTATGGTCTACGAGGGTACGTAGACAACACTCTCCCCTCTCGTTGCTATGCATCACCATGATCTTGCGTGTGCGTAGGAATTTTTTTGAAATTACTACGTTCCCCAACAGTGGCATCCGAGCCTAGGTTTTATGCGTTGATGTTGTGCACGAGTAGAACACAAGTGAGTTGTGGGCGATATAAGTCATACTACTTACCAGCATGTCATACTTTGGTTCGGCAGTATTGTTGGATGAAGCGGCCTGGACCGACATTACGCGTATGCTTACGCGGGACTGGTTCTACCGACGTGCTTTGCACACAAGTGGCTGGCGGGTGTCAGTTTTTGCAACTTTAGTTGAACCGAGTGTGGCTACGCCCGGTCCTTGCGAAGGTTAAAACAGCACCAACTTGACAAACTATCGTTGTGGTTTTGATGCGTAGGTAAGAACGGTTCTTGCTCAGCCCGTAGCAACCACGTAAAACTTGCAACAACAAAGTAGAGGACGTCTAACTTGTTTTTGCAGGGCATGTTTTGATATGACATGGTCAAGACATGATGCTAAATTTTATTGTATGAGATGACCATGTTTTGTAACCGAGTTATCGGCAACTGGCAGGAGCCATATGGTTGTCGCTTTATTGTATGCAATGCAATTGCGCTGTAATGCTTTACTTTATCACAAAGCGGTAGCGATAGTCGTGGAAGCATAAGATTGGCGAGACGACAACGATGCTACGATGGTGATCAAGGTGTTGCGCCAGTGACGATGGTGATCATGACGGTGCTTCGGAGATGGAGATCACAAACACAAGATGATGATGGCCATATCATATCACTTATATTGATTGCACGTGATGTTTATCTTTTATGCATCTTATCTTGCTTTGTTTGACGGTAGCATTATAAGATGATCTCTCACTAAATTTCAAGATAAAAGTGTTCTCCCTGAGTATGCACCGTTGCCAAAGTTCGTCGTGCCCAGACACCACGTGATGATCGGGTGTGATAAGCTCTATGTCCATCTACAACGGGTGCAAGCCAGTTTTGCACACGTAGAATACTCAGGTTAAACTTGACGAGCCTAGCATATGCAGATATGGCCTCGGAACACTGAGACCGAAAGGTCGAGCGTGAATCATATAGTAGATACGATCAACATATTGATGTTCACCATTGAAAGCTACTCCATGTCACGTGATGATCGGTTATGGTTTAGTTGATTTGGATCACGTGATCACTTAGAAGATTAGAGGGATGCCTTTCTAAGTGGGAGTTCTTAAGTAATATGATTAATTGAACTTTAATTTATCATGAACTTAGTTCTGATAGTATTTGCATATCTATGTTGTAGATCAATAGCTCGCGTTATTGCTTCCCTATGTTTCGATATGTTCCTAGAGAAAACTGAGTTGAAAGATATTAGTAGCAATGATGCGGATTGGATCCGTGTTCTGAGGTTTATCCTCATTGCTGCACAGAAGAATTATGTCCTTGATGCACCGCTAGGTGACAAACCTATTACAGGAGCAGATTCAGATGTTATGAACATTTGGCTAGCTGAATATGATGACTACTTGATAGTTTAGTGCACCATGCTTAACGGCTTAGAATCGGGACTTCAAAGACGTTTTGAACATCATGGACCATATGAGATGTTCCAGGAGTTGAAGTTAATATTTCAAGAAAATACCCGAGTTGAGAGATATGAAGTCTCCAACACATTCTATGGCTAAAAGATGGAGGAGAATAGCTCAAGCAGTGAGCATGTGCTCAGATTGTCTGGTACTACAATCGCTTGAATCAAGTGGGAGTTAATCTTCCAGATAAAATAGTAATTGACAGAATTCTCTAGTCACCATCACCAAGTTAGTAGAACTTCGTGATGAACTATAGTATGCAAGGGATGATGAAAACGATTCCCGAGCTTTTCATGATGATGAAATCGATGAAGGTAGAAATCAAGAAAGAACATCAAGTGTTGATGATTAACAAGACCACTAGTTTCAAGAAAAGGGCAAAGGGAAAGAAAGGGAACTTCAAGAAGGACGGCAAACAAGTTGCTTCTCAAGTGAAGAAGCCCAAGTCTGGTCCTAAGCCTGAGACTAAGTGCTTCTACTGCAAAGGGACTGGTCACTGAAAGCGGAACTGCCCCAAGTATTTGGCGGATAAAAAGGATGGCAAAGTGAACAAAAGTATATTTGATATATAGATTATTGATGTGTATTTTACTAGTGTTCGTAGCAATCCCTCGGTATCTGATACTAGTTCAATTGCTAAGATTAGTAACTCGAAACAGGAGTTGCAAAATAAACAGAGACTAGTTAAGGGTGAAGTGACGGTGTGTGTTGGAAGTGGTTCCAAGATTGATATGATCATCATTGCACACTCCCTATACTTTTGGGATTAGTGTTGAACCTAAATAAATGTTATTTGGTGTTTGCGTTGAGCATAAATATGATTGGATCATGTTTATTGCAATACGGTTATTCATGAAAATTAGAGAATAATTGTTGTTCTGTTTACATGAATAAAACCTTCTATGGTCATACACCCAATAAAAATGGTTTGTTGGATCTCGATAGTGGTGATACACATTTTCATAATATTGAAGCAAAAAGATGCAAAGTTAATAATGATAGTGCAACTTATTTGTGGCACTGCTTTTTAGGTCATATTGGTGTAAAGCGCATGAAGAAAATCCATGCTGATGGGCTTTTGGAATCACTTGATTATGAATCAGTTGATGCTTGCAAACCATGCCTCATGGGCAAGATGACTAAGACTCCGTTCTCCGGAACAATGGAGTGAGCAACAAACTTGATTGGAAATAATACATACTAATGTATGCAGTCCAATGAGTGTTGAGGCTCGCGGCGGGTATCGTTATTTTCTGACCTTCACAGATGATATGAGAAGATATGGGTATATCTACTTGATGAAACACAAGTCTGAAACATTTGAAAAGTTCAAAGAATTTCAGAGTGAAGTGGAGAATCATCATAACAAAAATAAAAGTTTCTACGATATGATGGTAGAATTAAAATATTTGAGTTACGAGTTTGGCCTTCAGTTAAAACAATGTGAAATAGTTTCACTACTCACGCCACCTGGAACACCACAGTGTAATGGTGTGTCCGAACTTCATAACCGTACTTTATTAGATATGGTGCGATCTATGATGTCTCTTACCGATCTACCACTATTGTTTTGGGGCTATGCATTAGAGACAGCTGCATTCACATTAAATAGGGCACCATCGAAATCCGTTGAGACGATGCCTTATGAACTGTGGTTTGGCAAGAAACCAAAGTTGTCGTTTCTTAAAGTTTGGGGCTGCGATGCTTATGTGAAAAAGCTTCAACCTGATAAGCTCGAACCCAAATCGGAGAAATGTGTCTTCATAGGATACCCAAAGGAGACTATTGGGTACACCTTCTATCACAGATCCGAAGGCAATATATTCATTGCTTTGAATGGATCCTTTCTAGAAAAGGATTTTTTTTCTCGAAAGAAGTGAGTGGGAGGAAAGTAGAACTTCAGAAGGTAACTGTACCTACTCCCTTATTGGAAAGTAGTTCATCACAGAAATCTGTTCTTGTGACTACTACACCGATTAGTGAGGAAGCTAATGATGATGATCATGTAACTTCAGATCAAGTTACTACCGAACCTCGTAGGTAAACCAGAGTGAGATCCGCACCAGAGTGGTATGATAATCCTGTTCTGGACCTCATGTTACTTGACCATGACGAGCCTACGAACTATGAGGAAGCGATAATGAGCCCAGATTCCGCGAAATGGCTTGAGGCCATGAAATCTGAGATGAGATCCATGTATGAGAACAAAGTATGGACTTTGATTGACTTGCCCAATGATCGGCGAGCCATTGAGATTAATGGATCTTCAAGAGGAAGACGGACGCTGATAGTAGTGTTACTATCTACAAAGCTAGAATTGTCGCAAAAAGGTGTACAAAAAGTTCAAGGTGTTGACTACGATGAGAGTTTCTCACTCGTACCTATGCTTAAGTCTGTCCGAATCATGTTAGCAATTGCCGCATTTTATGAAATCTGGCAAATGCATAAACAAAACTGCATTCCTTAATGGATTTATTAAAGAAGAGTTGCATATGATGCAACCAGAAGGTTTTGTCAATCCTAAAGGTGCTAACAAAATATGCAAGCTCCAGCGATCCATCTCTGGACTGGTGCAAGCATCTCGGAGTTGGAATATACGCTTTGATAAGTTGATTAATACCCTACTCCTGCTTGATTAATATTGATGATATGTGTAGTACAAGAGTAGATCTACCACGAGATCAAGGAGGCTAAACCCTAGAAGCTAGCCTATGGTATGATTGTTGTATATGGAGTTGATGAAGTTGTATATCTATCTACTAGCCTGGCCTCGGTTTATATAATGCACCGGAGACCTAGGATAACAAGAGTCCTAGCCGAATACGCCGGTGGGGAGAAGTCCTTGTCTTGATCGCCAAGTCTTGTGGAATCTTCCTTGTATGCGGCAGCCGTCCGAACTAGCCCATGAGTATACGGCCACGGGGGTCCTCGGCCCAATCTAATAGATCGGGAGACGACGTGGTGAGTACCCCCTAGTCCAGGACACCATTAGTAGCCCCCCTGAACCGGTCTTCAAGTTAGGGACGCTCCTCGATTCTTCCGAACTGTTCTTCATCTTCGGTTGCCGGTCTTGAAAACTGGTTCAACAAATCTTCTTTATCTTCGATCTTGAGGATCGCCGAAATGCATTCGACGAGTTTACACGTCGGGTATCCGAGGAGCCCCTTTAAGTTTCCGGCCTTTATCAATACCTTGTTTATTTTTATGCCACACCTCGGGTTTGAAGTTGTTCCCGGGAGGCTGGGTCCTCTTGCGTCCGAGCTCCAATGCCGGACTGCATTCGAGGTTTCTTTTGCAGCTGAGCACCAATGTCGGACCGCTTCCCAGCTCTAGCGCCGGAATGTATCCGAGCTCCAGCGCCGGACTATGTATCCGAGCTCCAACGCCGGACTGTATATCCGAGCTCCAACGCCGAAATATATCCGAGCTCCAACGCCGGACTGTGTCCAGGCTCCAATGCTGGACTATACCCGAGGTGTCATATCACCTTGGTTCAAAAAGTTGAAGGAGTTTAGCCGAGCTTAATGCCGGAAATGCCCTCTATGGAGCCAGCCACTAGCGCCCGAGCTTTATGCCGGAGTGCTTCCGAGGTGGTGCACCATCCCGACTATGGGCTGATTTTTTGTCAATATTTTTTATTGGTGCAATTTATTCTCTACCGAGATATATAGCCAGTAGCCCTCAAGGTGTGTATCGGTCTAAAACCCGAGATGCACATGAAGGATGACATAAGACCGCTGATCCCAGTAGCCGCTGAGACTCAGGTTGATTTGCAAAATCGGCCTGAGGATCAAGTCCTAGCTCGGCAGAATACTTCGGGACACAAAAGCGGCGTGATCAGTCCTCAAGACTCAGGTTGGGTGCGGCCGACCAACCTGAGGATCAAAATCTCCTCGGAAACTATATTGCACATAAAACTTTCTGCATTGGACAAGCAATGCAGTAGCCCCTGAGACACTGGTCGGGTGGCAACACCAGATCAGGGGATCGATGTGCCCCTTTAGTATTTGTAAATAATAAGCCCGAAGCCCAGTAGCCCCCGAGCCTTAATGCGGGCACGGGTGGCCGAATTAAGGATCAATATCCATAGTAAAATCACAAATTATGTGTAATGACTCTATGTATCCAAGTACTTTACGTCATTAATGCTTGGATCCGCATTGTACAAAACTTTGTTGACCGACCATCGGCTTCCACCTCCTTGGCCAGTAGCCGAGGAGTGTTTGTCCTACTTTATAAAGCCTTTATGAGGGCAAAGATTTACGACAAACAAGGCAATCTGGCCACATGGTTTTATAAACAAAGGTATGCAGAGAGATATGTTATATTACTGTTTAACAGAAGAAATGTATTCCAAAGAAAATAGTCCCGCTATCGGTTCCTTTCTTTGGGTTGTCATGCTAAGCATGATCATGAAACCTCACCTCGAATGTAAGAGCAAAATATCGAGGATTTAGTTTGGGAGGCCAGTTAATAGCCCCCGGTAGTGTTCAGCGACAGTCGAGGTCAAGCCGTAAACACTTCGGCCAATGTTATGAATGGCCCGTCATAGTCATCGGATCGCTGACCAGTTTACGCTTATTGTGACAGTCAGTTTTTGGCTTTCTCCACTAAGGTGCTTAACCATGTGAGCTGGAAGCACAATCGCAGTGGTTCTCCCTTTGCACGCCTAGCCGAACGGAACGTAGGAAGCAAGTGCAGGAGCCGGGCAACCCAACTATTGACCGAAGACACAATTCGAAACCGATGCATATATAGCAATATCTGAGAATGTTTTTGCCGAATCCCTAAAGGTGTCCGGCATTGCACTGCGAGACTAATGCTGGAAAAGCACAAATAGTTTAAAAGTGCCAAAAAGCTTGGAAAACCAAGAAACGTCAGTAAAAACATGGCGTCCGAACAAGATCAAGTGTTCGGTGCCAATCCGAAAATTGGTCTTAGAAAAAAGAAGTGCTTCTGTCGTCCTTTAACATGACACATCCTATCTCAAGACTTCGAGCGGGTCAGCCTACGGCTTCAACCTCCTATCCCGAGGGTGGAGTACTTCTCATTAGGCCAGTTTAGCAAACTAAACTCTAGCGGCTTTGAGAGAGAAATTAGGCTCCTCGGCTAGTGACCGCACACTCGCGTCGAAAAAAGGAGTGATAAATAATAATAATAATAATAATAATAATAATAATAATAATAATAATAATAATAATAGAACTTTGCAACGACTGAGAAGAAGAACACTTATTATAAAACGGCTCGAATAAACTTAAGAGCCCCCAAGTGACTTGGGTAGAAGAATGATTGTATGTACCGAAGTACTTATATCATATCTATGTTCAACCGAACTTTAAACGCGTCTTAACCGACCGTCGGCTTCTCCCTCTTCGGTTAAGGACCGAAAAGTGTTATGTACTCCATCGGTTGAGAATATCGATGGTATTTCCAATAACCAGGCAATCAGGCCATAAGGTTGTAATAGACAAAGCGCGCTCAGGGAACTTATGCTATATTACTGCGAAGAGTAAGAAGCATCTTCGAAGAAAATAGTACCCCCACAGATACCTTTCTTCGGTGCTCATTGTTATTATGAGACTTGTGCAATAGATTTTTTGTACTCATGAGTTCCGTTGTGTGCCGACCATCATTGAATAACTATAAGAGCGCTAGCTTTCGGCTTCACCCAGTCTGAGGTCCGGCTCGGGTGACCCGATCATGACAATCGCAGAGGTGCTCCCTTTACTCCCTAGCCGAACAATCAGGAACGTAGGGGTAAACACAGGAGCGAGGCAACCCAGCTTGCAAATCGCTTAAGTCAATATGGTGCATATTGTGTCATAATACACGAACAAGGAACGAAGACGTACAAGTATAATCATATGCAACAGGAAAAGCTTCATAAAGGAAGCCCCCAAGTAAACGGGGTATTTGAATTTATGCGTCACAAACAAAGTTTGGACAAGAAAATTTTTTAGAAGCAACTTTTTTCCAAAAAAGTATAATGCTTGGTCGAACCGAACGCAAGTTAGAAATTAAAGCTTTGGGCATGAAAGCGACTTAGCTGGTTAATGTGTTCGGTATTGATGACGCGGTCCGAGCTTGATGTGGGGCAAGGTTCCATCCCTCAAGCCGGTCCCGAGGTGGTGGAGCGGAGAGCTTGACACGCCGAAGTGGTGACATAGCACGATCAATGCAGACCGGCAGAGTGACGCCAAAGTCCCCGGATCATTTTCCTGTGCACAAAAAATAGTGCAAACCGGAGATAATAGTGATAATGATAATTAAAAAAAATCGTTGCATAATAAATAATTTATGCAAAGTGAGTAATAAAAGAAATATGGCCTGGCGCCAAAGTCAATGTCGATGCAGGGCGTTGGCGTGATGCGGTAAAGGCGTGGCAAAGCGTGAATTCGCAGGTCGGTCCGACCTCCGAGTGCGGCGTGAAGGAAATATGCCCTAGAGGCAATAATAAAGTTATTATTTATTTCCTTATATCATGATAAATGTTTATTATTCATGCTAGAATTGTATTAACCGGAAACATAATACATGTGTGAATACATAGACAAACAGAGTGTCACTAGTATGCCTCTACTTGACTAGCTCATTAATCAAAGATGGTTATGTTTCCTAACCATGAACAAAGAGTTTTTATTTGACTAACGAGGTCACATCATTAGTTGAATGATCTGATTGACATGACCCATTTCATTAGCTTAGCACCCAATCGTTTAGTATGTTGCTATTGCTTTGTTCATGACTTACACATGTTCCTATGACTATGAGATTATGCAACTCCCGTTTACCGGAGGAACACTTTGTGTGCTACCAAATGTCACAACGTAACTGGGTGATTATAAAGGAGCTCTACAGGTGTCTCCAAAGGTAGATGTTGGGTTGGCGTATTTCGAGATTAGGATTTGTCACTCCGATTGTCGGAGAGGTATCTCTGGGCCCTCTCGGTAATGCACATCACATAAGCCTTGCAAGCATTGCGACTAATGAGTTAGTTGCGAGATGATGTATTACGGAACGAGTAAAGAGACTTGCCGGTAACGACATTGAACTAGGTATTGGATACCGACGATCGAATCTCGGGCAAGTAACATACCGATGACAAAGGGAACAACGTATGTTGTTATGCGGTCTGACCGATAAAGATCTTCGTAGAATATGTAGGAGCCAATATGGGCATCCAGGTCCCGCTATTGGTTATTGACCGAAGATGTGTCTCAGTCATGTCTACATTGTTCTCGAACCGTAGGGTCCGCACGCTTAACGTTACGATGATAGTTATTATGAGTTTATGCATTTTGATGTACTGAAGTTAGTTCGGAGTCCCGGATGTGATCACGGACATGACGAGGAGTCTCGAAATGGTCGAGACATAAAGAATGATATATTGGAAGCCTATATTTGGATATCGGAAGTGTTCCGGGTGAAATCTGGATTTTACCGGAGTACCGGGAGGTTACCGGAACCCCCCGGGAGCCATATGGGCCTTAATGGGCTTTAGTGGAAAGGAGAAAGGGGCAGCCCAAGGTGGCCGCGCGCCTCCCCCCTCCCCTAGTCCTATTAGGACTAGGAGAGGTGGCCGGCCCCCCTCTCTCTCGTTCCCCCTCGGGGAATCCTAGTCCAACTAGGATTGGGGGGGAGTCCTACTCCCGGTAGGAGCGGTAGGAGTAGGACTCCTCCTGCGCCCTCCTCCTGGCCGGCGGCCCCCTCCCTCTTGGCTCCTTTATATACGGAGGTAGGGGGCACCTCTAGACACACAAGTTGATCACGTGATCATATTCTTAGCCGTGTGCGGTGCCCCCTTCCACCATACTCCTCGATAATATTCTAGCAGTGCTTAGGCGAAGCCCTGCGACGGTAGAACATCAAGATCATCACCACGCCGTCATGCTGACGGAACTCTTCCCCGACACTTTGCTGGATCGGAGTCCGGGGATCGTCATCGAGCTATACTTGTGCTAAGAACTCGGAGGTGCCGGAGTAACGGTGCTTGGATCGGTCGGATCGGGAAGACGTACGACTACTTCCTCTACGTTGTGTCAACGCTTCCGCAGTCGGTCTGCGTGGGTACATAGACAGCACTCTCCCCTCTCGTTGCTGTGCATCACCATGATCTTGCGTGTGCGTAGGAAATTTTTTGAAATTACTACGTTCCCCAATAGTGGCATCCGAGCCTAGGTTTTATGGTTTGATGTTATTTGCACGAGTAGAACACAAGTGAGTTGTGGGCGATATAAGTCATACTACCTACCAGCATGTCAAACTTTGATTCGGCGGTATTGTTGGACGGGATGACCCGGACCAACATTACGCGTACGCTTACGCGAGACCGGTTTCCCCGACGTGCTTTGCACACAGGTGGCTTGCGGGCGACTGTCTCTCCAACTTTAGTTGAACCGAGTGTGGCTACGCCCGGTCCTTGCGAAGGTTAAAACGGAGTCTATTTGACAAACTATCGTTGTGGTTTTGATGCGTAGGTGAGATTGGTTCTTGCTTAAGCCTGTAGCAGCCACGTAAAACTTGCAACAACAAAGTAGAGGACGTCTAACTTGTTTTTGCAGGGCATGTTGTGATGTGATATGGTCAAGACATGATGCTAAATTTTATTGTATGAGATGATCATGTTTTGTAGCCGAGTTATCGGCAACTGGCAGGAGCCATATGGTTGTCGCTTTATTGTATGCAATGCAATCGCGATGTAATGCTTTACTTTATCACTAAGCGGTAGCGATAGTCGTGGAAGCATAAGATTGGCGAGACGACAACGATGCTACGATGGAGATCAAGGTGTCGCGCTGGTGACGATGGTGATCATGACGGTGCTTCGGAGATGGAGATCACAAGCACAAGATGATGATGGCCATATCATATCACTTATATTGATTGCATGTGATGTTTATCCTTTTATGCATCTTATCTTGCTTTGATTGATGGTAGCATTATAAGATGATCTCTCACTAATTATCAAGAAGTGTTCTCCCTGAGTATGCACCGTTGCGAAAGTTCTTCGTGCTGAGACACCACGTGATGATCGGGTGTGATAGGCTCTACGTTTAAATACAACGGGTGCAAAATAGTTGCACACGCGGAATACTCAGGTTATACTTGACGAGCCAAGCATATACAGATATGGCCTCGGAACACGGAGACCGAAAGGTCGAGCGTGAATCATATAGTAGATATGATCAACATAGTGATGTTCACCATTGAAACTACTCCATCTCACGTGATGATCGGACATGGTTTAGTTGATTTGGATCACGTGATCACTTAGAGGATTAGAGGGATGTCAATCTAAGTGGGAGTTCTTAAGTAATATGATTAATTGAACTTAAATTTATCATGAACTTAGTCCTGGTAGTATTTTGTAAATCATGTTGTAGATCAATAGCTTGCGTTGTTGCTTCCCTGTGTTTATTTTGATATGTTCCTAGAGAAAATTGTATTGAAAGATGTTAGTAGCAATGATGCGGATTGGATCCGTGATCTGAGGTTTATCCTCATTGCTGCACAGAAAAATAATGTCCTTGATGCACCGCTAGGTGACAGACCTATTGCAGGAGCAGATGCAGACGTTATGAAACGTTTGGCTAGCTCAATATGATGACTACTTGATAGTTTAGTGCACCATGCATAACGGCTTAGAATCGGGACTTCAAAGACGTTTTGAACGTCATGGACCATATGAGATGTTCCAGGAATTGAAGATAATATTTCAAGCAAATACCCGACTTGAGAGATATGAAGTCTCCAACAAGTTCTATAGCTAAAAGATGGAGGAGAATCGCTCAACTAGTGAGCATGTGCTCAGATTGTCTGGGTACTACAATCGCTTGAATCAAGTGGGAGTTAATCTTCCAAATAAGATAGTGATTGACAGAATTCTCTAGTCACCATCACCAAGTTAGTAGAACATCGTGATGAACTATAATATGCAAGGGTTAACGGAAACAACTCCCAAGCTCTTCGTGATGCTGAAATCAACGAAGGTAGAAATCAAGAAAAACATCAAGTGTTGATGGTTGACAAGATCACTAGTTGCAAGAAAAGGGCAAAGGGAAGAAGGGGAACTTCAAGAAGAACGGCAAGCAAGTTGCTGCTCAAGTGAAGAAGCCCAAGTCTGGACCTAAGCCTAAGACTGAGTGCTTCTACTGCAAAGTGACTGGTCACTGGAAGCGGAACTACCCCAAGTGATTGGCAGATAAGAAGGATGGCAAAGTGAACATAAGTATATTTGATATACATGTTATTGATGTGTACTTTACTAGTGTTTATAGCAACCCCTCAGTGTTTGATACTGGTTCAGTTGCTAAGAGTAGTAACTCGAAACGGGAGTTGCAGAATAAACAGAGACTAGTTAAGGGTGAAGTGACGATGTGTGTTGGAAGTGGTTCCAAGATTGATATGATCATCATCGCACACTCCCTATAAATTCGGGATTAGTGTTGAACCTAAATAAGTGTTATTTGGTGTTTACGTTGAGCATGAATATGATTTGATCATGTTTATTGTAATACGGTTATTCATTTAAGTAAGAGAATAAATTGTTGTTCTGTTTACATGAATAAAACCTTATATGGTTACACACCCAATGAAAATAGTTCGTTGGATCTCGATCATAGTGATACACATAATCATAATATTGAAACCAAAAGATGCAAAGTTAATAATGATAGTGCAACCTATTTGTAGCACTACCGTTTAGGTCATATTGGTGTAAAGCGCATGAAGAAACTCCATGCTGATGGGCTTTTAGAATCACTTGATTATGAATCAGTTGATGCTTGCGAACCATGGCTCATGGGCAAGATGACTAAGACTCTGTTCATCGGAACAATGGAGCGAGCAACAGATTTGTTGGAAATCATACATACTGATGTATGTGGTCCGATGAATATTGAGGCTCGCGATAGGCCCCCTCCCCCTTGGCTCCTTTATATACGGAGGCAGGGGGCACCTCTAGACACACAAGTTGATCCACGTGATCATATTCTTAGCCGTGTGCGGTGACCCCTTCCACCATACTCCTCGATAATATTCTAGCAGTGCTTAGGCGAAGCCCTGCGACGGTAGAACATCAAGATCGTCACCACGCCGTCGTGCTGACGGAACTCTTCCCCGACACTTTGCTGGATCGGAGTCCGGGGATCGTCATCGAGCTGTACGTCTGCTAAGAACTCGGAGGTGCCGGAGTAACGGTGCTTGGATCGGTCGGATCGGGAAGACGTACGACTGCTTCCTCTACGTTGTGTCAATGCTTCCGAAGTCGGTCTGCGTGGGTACGTAGACAACACTCTCCCCTCTCGTTGTTGTGCATCACCATGATCTTGCATGTGCGTAGGTAATTTTCTGAAATTACTACGTTCCCCAACAGTTCTTGCCTGCGTTACAAGGTGTGAAGTTGAGTAAGACTCAAAACCCGACCACAGCAGAAGATAGAGAGAGAATGAAAGTCATTCCCTATGCATCAGCCATAGGTTCTATAAAGTATGCCATGCTGCGTACCGGATCAATTGTATACACTACTCTGTGTTTAGCAAGGGAGTACAATAGTGATCTAGGAGTAGATCGCTGGACAGCGGTCAAAATTATCCTTAGTGGAATAAGGATATGTTTCTCGATTATGGAGGTGACAACAGGTTCGTCGTAAAGGGTTACGTCGATACAATTTTTGACACTGATCCAGATGATTCTAAGTCTCAATCTGGATACATATTGAAAGTGGGAGCAATTAGCTAGAGTAGCTCCGTGCAGAGCATTGTTGACATAGAAATTTGCAAAATACGTACGGATCTGAATGTGGCAGACCCGTTGACTAAACTTATCTCACAAGCAAAACATGATCACACCTTAGTACTCTTTGGTTGTTAATCACATAGCGATGTGAACTAGATTATTGACTCTAGTAAACCCTTTGGGTGTTGGTCACATGTTGATGTGAACTATGGGTGTTAATCACATGGTGATGTGAACTATTGATGTTAAATCACATGGCGATGTGAACTAGATTATTGACTCAAGTGCAAGTGGGAGACTGAAGGAAATATGCCCTAGAGGCAATAATAAAGTTATTATTTATTTCCTTATATCATGATAAATGTTTATTATTCATGCTAGAATTGTATTAACTGGAAACATAATACATGTGTGAATACATAGACAAACAGAGTGTCACTAGTATGCCTCTACTTGACTAGCTCGTTGATCAAAGATGGCTATGTTTCCTAACCATAGACATTAGTTGTCATTTCATTAACGGGATCACATCATTAGGAGAATGATGTGATTGACTTGACCCATTCCGTTAGCTTAGCACTTGATCATTTAGTTTGTTGCTATTGCTTTCTTCATGACTTATACATGTTCCTATGACTATGAGATTATGCAACTCCTGTTTACCGGAGGAACACTTTGTGTGCCACCAAACGTCACAACCTAACTGGGTGATTATAAAGGTGCTCTACAGGTGTCTCCAAAGGTACTTGTTGGGTTGGCATATTTCGAGATTAGGATTTTTTACTCCGATTGTCGGAGAGGTATCTCTGGGCCCTCTCAATAATGCACATCACCTAAGCCTTGCAAGCATTGCAACTAATGAGTTAGTTGTGAGATGATGTATTACGAAACGAGTAAAGAGACTTGCCGGTAACGAGATTGAACTAGGTATTGAGATACCGAAGATCGAATCTCGGGCAAGTAACATACCGATGACAAAGGGAACAACGTATGTTGTTATGCGGTCTGACCGTTAAAGATCTTCGTAGAATATGTAGGAGCCAATATGGGCATCCAGGTCCCGCTATTGGTTATTGACAAGAGAGGTGTCTCGGTCATGTCTACATAGTTCTCGAACCCGTAGGGTCCGCACGCTTAACGTTCGTTGATGATATAGTACTATGAGTTATGTATGTTGGTGACCGAATGTTGTTCGGAGTTTTGGATGAGATCACGGACATGACGAGGAACTCCGGAATGGTCAGGAGATAAAGTTTGATATATGGGATAGTAGTGTTTGATCTCCGGAAGGGTTCCGGAATTCACCGGAAGGGGTTCCGGATGTTTCCCGAAATGTTTGGGCACGAGAACACTTTATCTAGGCCAAAGAGGAAAGCCCACGAGGCTTTTGGAAAGTGCAAAAGGAAGTTTTGCGGAGACCAGAGGCTAGACGCCAGGAACCCTGGCGTCTAGGGGGTAGACGCCGGGAACCCTAGAGTCTAGCCCTGGAGTCCGAGAAGGACTCTTGCCTTTCGGGTGAGACCGACTTCGAGGAGGCTTTTACTCCAAGTTTCGACCCCAGGACTCAACATATAAATAGAGGGGTAGGGCTAGCACCAAAGACAGATCAAGAAACACCAAGCCGTGTGCTGGCAACCCCATCCCCTCTAGTTTATCCTCCGTCATAGTTTTCGTAGTGCTTAGGTGAAGCCCTGCGGATATTGTTCTTCACCAACACCGTCACCACGCTGTCGTGCTGCCGGAACTCATCTACTACTTCGCCCCTCTTGCTGGATCGAGAAGGCGAGGACGTCACAGAGCCGAACATGTGCAGAACTCGGAGGTGTCATGCTTTTGGTGCTTGGATCGGTCAGATCGTGAAGACGTACGACTACATCAACCGCGTTGATATAACACTTCCGCTTACGGAGTACGAGGGTACGTAGACAACACTCTCCCCTCTCGTTGCTATGCATCACCATGATCTTGCGTGTGCATAGGAAATTTTTTGAAATTACTATGTTCACCAACATTTAGATCCTGCATGGAGTCAACCTATAAAAAATAAGTATCCTACGAGAGGTAGAGCAGCTTACCGCTTTGGCTTGGCGCTTTGCGCTGAATCCATGATCCTCAGTAATGGGAGCGGGGACCTCGGCGCTTTTGAATAGCACCCTCTAGGCATCTTCGTGAGTTGTGTCGAAAAGCCTGTTCAGAGTTCGGTGTCGCGCCGGGTCGAACTCCCACAAGTTGAACTCCCGTTGTTGGCACAGGAGAATCCGGCGATGGAGCATGACCTGGACCACATTGACAAGTTTGAGCTTCTTGTTCACCATGTTTTGAATACATGTTTGGAGTCCGGTCAGCTCTTCCGAACTACCCCAGGACAGGCCCTTCTCTTTCCAGGAGGTGAGCCGCGTGGGGATGCCAGATCGGAACTCGGGGGCCGCTGCCCATATAGGGTCGCGCGGCTCGGTGATGTAGAACCACCCCGATTGCCACCCCTTTATGGTTTCCACAAAGGAGCCCTTGAGCCATGTTACGTTGGGCATCTTGCACACCATGGCACCTCCGCACTCTGCCTGGCGGCCGCCCACCACCTTCGGCTTGACGTTGAAGGTCTTCAACCATAAGCCGAAGTGGGGCTTGATGCGGAGGAAGGCCTCGCACACGACGATAAACGCCGAGATGTTGAGGATGAAGTTTGGGGCCAGATCGTGGAAATCTAGGCCGTAATAGAACATGAGCCCCCGGACGAATGGATGGAGAGGGAATCCCAGTCTGCGGAGGAAATGGGTGAGGAATACTACCCTCTCATGAGGCCTGGGGGTGGGGATGAGCTGCCCCTCATCTGGGAGTCGGTGCGCGATGTCGTCGGGCAGGTATCTGGCTCTCCTCAGTTTCTTGATGTCTCCCTCCGTGATGGAGGAGACCATCCACTAGCCTCCCGCTCCGGACATGGTTGGAGAAGGTTGAGGTGGGAAGTGTGGACTTGGGCGCTAGAGCTCGAGTGTGCGAAAACGGATGAGCAAAGGAGGAAGAAGGCGTGGATAGGAAGGTGAATCCTTATCATTTTATGTGGGCGGACGAAACTGAGCGTTCCCACTTTCCTGGTAAAACTCGCTTATCCCCCAAGCGCCGTAATTGATGGCGCGTTTGGGTTACCCACGCCCGTATTGATGAGAATCCCGTAATAAGGGGACACGATCTCTACTTTGACAAGACATGTCGAAAAACTGCCTCGCATTATGTGCGGGGCTGGTTAAAGGGAACGGTTCGAATAATCACCGGGCCATGACATAACGTCATGCTACCAAAAAAAGTCAGCAAATTGGATTTGCGAAAATATTATTCTCTCTACGGCGGTATGTGGAACTTATTTTGCAGGGTCGGACACTATCCTCGTTTTCAAGTTCTTCTGTGATGTATTCGGAGAAGGAACCCGCCTTGCAATGCCGAAGACAATACTGCACGACGTACTCATCGTCATTGAAGCCTGGTTCAGGGGCTACTGAGGGAGTCCTGGATTAGGGGGTCTCCGGACAGCCAGACTATCTCTATTGGCCGGACTGTTAGACTATGAAGATACAAGATTGAAGACTTCATCTCGTGTCCGGATGGGACTCTACTTGGCGTGGAAGGCAAGCTAGGTAATACGGATATGGATATCTCCTCCTTTGTAACCGACCTTGTGTAACCCTAACCCTCTCCGGTGTCTATATAAACCGAAGAGGTTTTAGTCCGTAGGACAAGAACCACAACATACAATCATACCATAGGCTAGCTTCTAGGGTTTAGCCTCTCTAATCTCATGGTAGATCTACTCTTGTACTACCCATATCATCAATATTAATCAAGCAGGACGTAGGGTTTTACCTCCATCAAGAGGGCCCGAACCTGGGTAAAACATCATGTCCCCTGCCTCCTGTTACCATCTGGCCTAGACGCACAGTTCGGGACCCCCTACCCGAGATCCGCCGGTTTTGACACTGACACCCGCCCTTGACTTTTAAATAGTATACAGTATACTAATTTTGTATCCATGGATAGCGCCCGCGCCATGGAGCAAAGCGTCTAGAAAAGGAGGAGAGACGGTGGTCTTTCAATAGAGAAGAGGGAGAGGCGAGACAGTGGTTTTGGAATGGAGATGATGGAGAGGAGACGAGGTGGTTTTGCAATGGAGAAGATCGGAAGAGGGAGAGGCGAGACGGTGGTTTTGGAATGGAGATGATGGAGATGAGAGGAGGTGGTTTTGCAATGGAGAAGAGGGAGAGGAGCGTGCGGCAGTGATTTAGGATTGGACGAGAGGGCCGGCGCGCTGTGACTGGATCAAAATCAAAATCAATTTACCCTTCAATTAAGAAAGTGACCCCACATTAACTAGTCTCCCTTTTATTCTGGGTCATAATTGACCATATTTTTCGCACATAAAATATATGTTATACGTTGCAAAAATAATATAATTTGAAAGTACATTCAGATACGAACCAAATGATACAATTTTTGGTGACATGCATTCACATTTTGCTTGTCAAATATAGTACGTGGTCAAACTTTGACCCAAAATACGCAAAACAACAAAAAAATACTTCCAAGACCAGCGCCGCTCTTCTCTGCTTAAACCGCCACCGCTCCTCTCCTGTTCCAATCTAAATGCAGTGCCGCTCCTCTCCTCTTCCATTTCAAAACCACCGCCCCTCCTCTCCTGTTCCAGTCCAAAACCATCGTCGCTCCTCTCCCGTTCTAATCCAAAACCAACGCTGCTCCTCTCCTCTTCCATTCAAAAACTACCGCCGGCCGCGAGTGAAGGTGTTGTGGAGAAGTAGATCGATGGAGGAGTACAACCAATACGTGAGGATCGCAGACGGCGACCCTGTGAAGCTAGCTAGGATGTTGGAGATACAGTCTTGGTTTGACAACAAGGACCAACTAGCGGCGACGGTGACATCCATGGACAAATATCTGCAACAGAGCGAAAAGGCGGCGATACTCCCGGAGGGAGTCGCGCTGGAGTACATAGAGCTGCTCCTCTGGGCCATGGAGCAAACAGATTCACCGAATCCGATCGTGAGGGAGCGGTGGTGGGAGTATCGATCGCAGATGGAGCATCCACCAGAGATTGAAGGATCGAGCATCTACAGGGTGCCGTTTGTGAGGGTGTCCTGCCAGAGCAAGCCGGTGGAGTCTTCGTCGACCGAACCCAACTGCAAGAGGAGAAAAGCAGTTAGCCCGACGACGCTTCCCCGCCATCATCTCCCTCACCGTTCGCATCGTCTCACGGGGCGGTTGTCTGCCGCCGAGGAATAGGAGGGGGCTGCCCCCCCCAGCCCAATAGTCGGGTAGGTTATGAATTGTCAGGAGGAGCTTAGGGTTGTCAGTATTTGTAGGTTGTGAATTGTGTTTTGTGTTGTGTATTTTGAGAGTATTTTCAGATATGAATGTCTTTTGAATTTCAGATTTGTAGTATTGAGCATATGAAGTATTTTATGAATTCTAGAGATCTATTTTTAGCACTTAAAAATGTAGTTTCATAGGAGTATAAAAGTGCAGACAATGTGATTCTCAGAGAAGAAACTGCAAGTTTTAGTTTCAGATAAGAAACTGCAAGTTCAGTTTCAGATAAGAAACTGCAACTTTCAGAGGCAGAGCATTTATATTAACACGGCCTTTTCAAACAGGGTTAACATCATGTTGGAAGTTTTATTCATGGTCGAAAATGAAACTATCAGCCAGTTAACATCATGATGATCAACATTCATGCATAGCACATCTTCATATGATGCACAGTCAAACTGCCCACACAATGTCGAGTGTGCGAAACATAGAGAAAATGAGGGACGAAGTTTTGGCAAGTGTTGGATGTGGTTTTGCGCTGCCCCGTCTAGGCTTTCATTTTTAACATGCGCAGCCCATGACCTCGGATGGGAGGTCCATAGGCCTGTTTGTATTTTCTTAGGGCCATCATGTATCGACCGGCCTATGGACCTCCCATCCGAGGTTTTATTTTTGGCAGCCTAATTTATGTATTCTTTTGAAGAAAATGCAGAGGTCTGTTCTATTTTTCTATATAAGAATAGGAACGGCAGGTCCAACTTATGTTTCCCTTCTAACTATATTATATATATTTAAATTATTTTATATGTTGACTGTTTAGTTCACATAATTGGCAAATAGATGACCTCTCTCGCATGACAGCTCTCGCGATCCCCTTCGCCCCCGCCACCACCTCCACCCTCGCCGCCGCCCCCGCCACTACCTCCACCCTCGCTGCTGCCATATATCTCGCCCCCCCCCCCCCCGCCTCCTGACTCCGGGTGCGCCTGCCCCCCTCAGCAAGTCTGCTCGCGCGCCCCATAGAGTCGTCGGCCAGATCCATGGGGGAATGGCTGGAAGACAGGCAGATGTACAAGATGCATCTCCCACATGTCTACAAATCCTTCCCGCGGATGCTCCAGCCGCTCAACTCCGTCGCGCCGGCGGTGCTGCGGGAGACTCGAGGGAGGAGATGGAGGGAGCGGGCGATGCGGATCTGCGACGACGCTCTCTCCTGGACCCAGTGCACGCGCGAATGGAGGAAGCAGAGGAGGAAGCTGCAAGGGAGGAAGCTGAGGAGGGACCGAATCCGTTCTCTCACTCACGCAGGTATGCTCGGATGTGCAAGGATCATGTGGATTGGGAGCTGCTGAATCTAGCCCTGCGGATCTACTTCGAAGGAGATTTCTCGGAGAAGCACAGGATGCCCCACCCCAGGGAGCCGCCGATTGCGTTCGTTCGATGGCGAAAGGAGAAGTGAATTCAGGAGATCCACGCTTTGCTGCAAGATGGGAATGCTTGACTGGACTCATGCCCACCAGCACGCCACCAGAGCTGGAGCAGGTGGATCCCCTACCTTACCCCTCCCCCAAACCTGCAGAAGATTGAAATTAGGCTTGCAATCTGCTTCAATTGAGTTCTCTGGTGGTTATTTCTGCTTCCTGAGAGATAACATCTGGCTGGAGGATGAGAAGGAACCAGGAACTTTGATGAATTTCCCCTATCACAATGGGGGGAGCGCCGGTTGGGCAGTAGTATGGCCCACCTCCGCCCCAAATGGGGGCACAATCTGGGCAGGCTCCTGTAATTGCCCAAGATCAATCTGTTGGTGGTTCTGACTCTCAAATCAGTGGGAAATCTCAAGGCAAGAATCAGCAAAAGAAGAGACAGGACATCCAGAAAACTGCTCCTACCCCTGCTTCAGGCCTTATGGCATACTCTGAGGTGATCTGCTACAACTGTGGGGAACCAGGGCATCATTTGGATAAATGTGTCAAGCCCAAGAGTTGTTTTATATGCAAAATGGTTACCCATAAAGTTGAGAATTGCCCTGTCAGGAGGAAAACCCACAGTTCTGCCAGATATGTTGGAACTGCTGCTCCAGGATTAGGGTTCTACCACATAGACCCACCTGATGAAAATGCTTAGTATCATGGCTCCCTGAAGAATGTGGGGATTGTTCTGGTAGAAGCTAGTGAAGTGACCAAGCAGGAACTTGCCACTGGGTTTGCAAACATTTACAAAACCAACTGGCCCTGGCCAATCAATGCCCTAGATGAGTGGACATTCTTGGTCAAATTCCCTCCTGAAATAGATGTAGTTCGAGTTGCTGGATCCCCCTGTTTTGGTCTAAAAAAGACAATGTTGTAGTCAATGTTGAAGTGTGGAAAGGCAGGATTGAGGCTGAAGAGGACCTCCAGGAAACTTGGATCAAGATCAGGAAATTGAACCCCCAAGTGGTGTGACTGGACTATGCTAGATCAAATCACTTCCACTCTGGGGGTCTTACTGGATGTGGATTGGCAGCATAATTTCAAGTCATTATATGAAACTGTTAGGGTCAAAATCTTATGTAAAGATCTCTCCAAAATCCCCGCTGAAAGGCTTTTTGGAGTTGGGAACAAAATCTACAGGCTACTCATTGAGGTGGAGTCCTTAACCCCCACTGAAATTGGCACCTCCACCAACCTCTCTGCTCGTACATATGTCTTTGCAGCTGAAACTGGTACCAATCTTACTGAAGATGCTGAATCCAACAGGAGCTCTAGATCTGAATCAGATAAAGGGTCTGCTGCCAATTCTGGCCACAATCAGATGCTTGGAGAAACTACACCCACTTCAGTCCTCAAGACACACCTCCCTGATTCTCCATACACTCCTCAACTCAGCATCCAGGAAAAGATCTTGAATTCTGTGCTTGATGAGACTGATGGATTCAACCTCCTCAGGGAAATGGAGCTCTGGAAGATGATGATCTGATGGAATTAGAAGGTTCTGTAGATCTACAAGAGGATCAAGAGGCACATGTTGAAACAACTGAACTCCCAGACAATTTGCATTCAAAATACAACTCTGACTTCCCTGCCCTTCCTAAGGAGAAGCACCTTCCCAAATGGGGTCCTGTTCAAGCCACCAGAACCAGTGCCAGGGTAGCTGATGACAAGAGAACCATTATTGAAAAGGCTCAACAGCTCAAAGAGGTTCAGAACCTAGAAGTGCAAAAACCCCAGGGTATGAAACACACTTCCTTCTCCAACTTTAATGATCCTTCCTTCAATGTCATTGCTGCTAAGATTGGTGTAGATGTTACTTCTCTTAATGATGGCATTGAATGCTCTTCCTTTATTTACCCTCACCAAAATAGATCTGAAGGCTCTGTTTGTGAGATTTTTTCTCTAGATGGTAGTTCTAGTTTAGACTGCGTTGACCCCCCTACTGAGCCAAGTGAGGGTCTCTGGTCTCTTATTTGTAGACATAAATAGGGCAAGCACCCTAGGAACAACATTTCTCCATGAATGCCCTGTTCTAGAATATTAGAGGTATTGCTGCTCCTGGTAGGAAATCCCTTATTATTGACACCATTAAAAAAACCCATGCTACCATCCTTGGGTTCCAAGAAACTAAGAAAGAGGATTTTTCCTCTTCTTTTCTTAAATCTCTCATTAGCAACAAAGATTTTGACTGGCATGTTCTTCCATCAAAAGGATCTGCTGGAGGCATCCTGATGGGAATAGATTTAAGCATTTTTGAGGATGTTACTTGGTCACACCTAGACTTTTCTGTTAGTTGTTTAGTTAATTTGAAAACTACTGGTCAAACCTTTAGGATTATCACTATTTATGGCTCTCCTTATGAGGAAGGCAAATAAGCTTTTATTTCTGAACTTCATACCTTATTTCTAGATACTCACATTCCCACCCTGATTGGAGGGGATTTTAATTTAGCTAGGAATGCTGCAAATAAAAGCAATGGTTCCATTAAACATAAATGGAGTGACTGCTTCAATGCCTGGATTGAGATCTGGAGCTTGCTTAAAATTAAACTTTCTTCTAGGAAATTTACCTGGGCCAATAATCAAGTAGACTTGATTATGTCCGCCATTGACAGAATTTTCTATGACACAGAATTAGATAGTTTCTTTCCCCTTTCTAGTTGTAGAGCTCTGCCCAGATGTGGTAGTGACCACACTCCTTTGCTCTGGGACTCTGGTCTTAACCAAACTCCAAAGAGCAATAGTTTTAAATTTGAAAAGTGGTGGTTGCTTAGAGAAGATTTTACTGAGCTAGTCAGGAAAATCTGGAATGAGCCTACTGGGAGCAGCTGCCCCCTAGAAAATTGGCAGATCAAAATTAGGAGATTTAGAAGAACTACCAAAGGGTGGAACTCCAATGAGGAAGCTAATCTTAGAAGATACAAAAGGCTTCCCCTCCTTGAGTTTGATTCTCTAGATATTAAGGCAGAAACCACTAACCTCTCTGAGGTTGAGACTAATAGATTAAACTTTGTCCATGGAGAGCTCAAGAAAATTTGGCTTCAAGAAGAAATCAAAGCCAAACAAAGGTCTAGAGATAGGAACATTAAGGAGGGTGATAAAAATATGACTTACTTCCATGCAGTAGCTAACCAGAGGAGGAGGAAAACCCTCATTCACTCCCTTGATCTCCCTAATGGCCCTATTACTGAGGTAGATGAGATGCTGAAAGTGGCTAGTGACTTCTACAAAGACCTGTTTAAGAAAGAAAACCCTTCTGGGTTCTCTCTACAAAACAATTTTTTCTCTGCTTCTGAAAAAGTCTCTCCTGCTGAAAATGAGCTGCTAGGAGCCCCTTTTGCAGAGACAGAGGTGAAGGAAGCCATTTTTAGCTCTTATCCTGATGGGGCTCCTAGTCCTGATGGGATTCCCTTCTTGTTTTACCAGCATTTTTGGGACTTGGTGAAAAATGATCTCTTAGATCTTTTCCAAGCCTTTCATAGAGGAGAGTTGGACATATACAGGCTCAACTTTGCTATGCTCTCTCTCATTCCTAAAGAGCCTGAGGCCACCACTATGAAGAAATTCAGGCCTATCAGCCTGATTAACTGTAGTTTTAAGATTTTCTCTAAAGTCCTCACCACTAGGCTCTCTAAAGTCCTGCAGAGGTTGATTGCTAGCAATCAATCTGCATTTCTGAAAGGGAGATACATTTTAGAGAGTGTTGTTACTGCTCATGAAGTTCTTCATTCAGTCCACTCAGGAGGTGATAAAGAACTTGTCCTTAAATTGGATTATGAGAAAGCCTTCGATAAAGTTGACCTTGAATTCCTTATGAAACTCCTGGAGCTTAGAGGTTTTGGGGGTAAATGGGCTAGTTGGATCCAGCAACTTACTCATGGGGGGTCTGTTGGGTCAAGTTAAATAACTGTGAAAGTGATATTTTCCTTGCTGGTAAAGGCCTTAGGCAAGGTGACCCCATCTCCCTGCTTTTGTTTAATTTAGTAGTGGACGTTCTTACTAAAATGCTGAGCAAAGCTGCTGATCATAGTCTGATTGCAGGGCTCTGTCCTGAGGTCTGCCCTGGTGGCATCATCTGCCTTCAATATGCAGATGATATCATCCTTTTCTTAGACAATGACTCCACACATGCTAGCAATCTGAAAACTGTTCTGACCTGTTTTGAACAAGTCTCAGGCATGAGAATCAACTACTCTAAAAGTGAACTCATCTCTATCAACATGGATGATCAAGAGTTAGCTGACTTCATCTCTATTCTAGTCTGTAATAAAGGTAACTTCCCCATTAAGTACCTAGGTATCCTTCTCCACTATGATAAACCGAGGAGAGAGGATATCCAACCCCTTCTGGATAAAATCATTAAAAGGATTGCTGGGTGGAGGGGCAAACTTCTCTCTTACAGAGGTAGATTGATCCTCATACAAGCTTGTTTGGCTAGCATTCCAGTGTATCTCCTCTCCTTCTTCAAGTTCCCTAAATGGGCAGTGAACCTCATCAATTCTCAGATGTCTCATTCATTGTGGAAGGATTTTGAGGGAAATAGGAAGCTACACCTTGCTAACTGGGCCCTAGTCTCTATGAAAAAAGATTTTGGAGGCCTAGGCATACCTAACCTCCAAGAAATTAACATCTATCTTCTAGGGTCTTGGATTAAAAGATTCTATGAGGAAGACCTGAAACCCTGGAAGCTTCTTATTGCCCATAAATACCTAGGAAATAAACCTAATATTTTTGTCCCTTCCTCCAACCCTAAGACCTCTAGATTATGGAAAGGATTAAATTCTATTATGCATGCTGTGAAATTTGGCTACAGATGGAACATATGGGATGGCAGCAAAACCAGGTTCTGGGAAGATACTTTGTTTGGCACATCCCCCCTAGCAGTCCAATTTTGGCCTATTTACTCTATTTGCAATGAGCTTAACAAAAGTGTCAATGAAGTTTGGGACGGTCAATGCCTAAAACTCTCTTTTAGAAGGAACTTTAGTGATAGTCTCATGGAACAATGGTTCCAGTTGGAGGAAATTGCCAAAAGCATTCCGAGTCGGATGCCCTGATTTGGCAGCTGGACAATAAGGGGAAGTATTCCTCCAGCTCCCTCTATCATGTTATCAACTTTAGAGGGGTTCAATCCGTGTTTATCCCTGCTGTCTGGAAATTGAGAGTTCCCCCTAAAATTCATGTATTTCTCTGGCTTCTCTCCAAAAACAAATTGATGACTAGGGATAACCTTAGGAAGAGACACATCATCAGACCCCTTGATTGTGTTTACTGCTTGGAACAAGAGTCTTGTTCTCACCTATTTTTTGAATGTATAGTTGCTAAACATGTCTGGACCCACATTGAGGAATATTTCTCTAGTCAGATTGGCTCATCCTTCGAATCTGTCGCCACATTCTGGATTGCTACCAAAAAGTGCTCAGTTTCAAATAGTGTTAGCTCAGTTGTCCTTTGGTGCCTCTGGAAATATAGAAATGCTATGATTTTTAGTTACACCTCCTGGATTTCCATTCCGCAGGTCTTGAGGTTGATCAGGAACATGGTGAGGAACTGGGCGATTGTCTCCTCCGGATCGGACAAGGACAAGTTGATGAGCTTCGTGGAAAACCGAACAAGATCCCTCCAGAAACTGTTGGCGATCACTTGTGGCTGAACAAGACTCGACCTGCTCTGGGGCTGGACCCGTGGGCTCGTCTCAAGATCTCTGATGAAGATGATGGGCACCTGGCACCGAAAAAGAGGGACATCCACCATGCTACGCCTTCCAGCCCGGTGTCTCTACTTGCTTACTGATCGCCGCAGGCTGACACGGCCCCTCGGCTGAAGACCATGAAGGCTTCGCTGGACCCTCCTTGTGTCATTTGAGTGCTCTATCTGCTCTGCCTTTGGCACCGCTCGGGTGATTTGTGTTATTCAGAGAACTTGTTCATCCACCCCCCCCCCCCAAGTTTGTAGCTTTTCTACCTTTGCTTTCGAACTGCTCTTTGAGCTGCTGTATCAGAATATGTTGTGGTTTCGTTCTCAGCAATGGAATCGGGGAGATGCTCCCTGATTTTCTAAAAACATTATTTTATATGTTATTATATATTATTTTATTGTCATCATATATTTAACAGATACTTACATATGTAAGAAAACAATATCCCACATCTTATTAACTTATAAAAATAATTTCTTAACAAATAAAATCCTGGATTGTTTTGGCACGAAAATCATAGTGATTGTGTACAAAAGTTTGGTAAGATTTAAGGACGAATGTAATAATATCACTTATTATTTAAATATATTTATAACAAAATGCTCAGCCCCTTTTTATTTTTTGATAACATTGCTGGCCCAACCCAACATTATAATTAGAATCAGCCCAGCAAAATCGTGTATTTCAAGAAAGTGCAAATAGCATGTAATTTTTTAGGAAATAAAATAAATGGGCCGCATGGAAGCTACATTATTTGTTCACCAAGCCCAGCTAATGGTTGTATCTTCAATCTCTCGTCTTCTTCCTCCAGCGTCGCCGGGACCACCTCGCGCCTCCTGCTGCTAGCAGCTCTGCTTAGCACGCTTCGCTATGAAGCGCTACTCCACCGTTGGCCAGGCCATCCCTCCACCCCTCCAAACCTCCTGTGCTTCTCCACCGACTGCCGAACCACACCGCACTAGAACCAGTTAACCCTTGTACACCTTTCCGTCTGCGACTCTACTCCCGCGTCTTCCCATCTCCGGCTCGTTGCTGTCCGGGGCCTCGCTGTCGTCCACCACCTTGGATGCGCTCGGCACGGCATGGTCAACGTGGTCAACGAACGACACCATCGGAAGTAGACTGTGCGTGCAGAGGCTGACAGCTGGGTCCACGACCACACATAAGGAAATGCCTCCTTATTACGCGCAAAATAATGATTCCTCCACCCGACATATGGGACCCACCGGAAGGGCCTCTGTATTTCGCGAAAATAACGTGCCCCCGCTGACATGTCGAACCCACCAGCTATCTTCGCATGCAAGGAAGTGCGTCCTTATTACGCACAAAAAATGAATATTCCCCCTGCCAGCTGGAACCCAGCATAGTGGGAGGCTGACTTGTGGGCCTACCAAGTCGAGGGGGACGGAGGGCTTTGTTAACTTAGTAAATATGAACGATTCTAGCTCCTGTTACTGTACGATGCTCATCCAACGGCCGTAGTGCTTCTTCAACCTCTGGTCCTCTTGCTCCAGCCGCTCAAACCAGCGCCGGTCGTGCCGCGTGCTCCTGCCTCCCATGGCCGGCTGTGATGCCGCGGAGGCCTCACCGCCCCCTACTACTCCCACCGCTGGCTAGGCCATCCCTCTACTCACCCACACCCCCTATTATTCTGCGGTGACAGCAACCTCACACCGCAGCCGAACCAGTGAACCCCCGTACTCCTCTTCGCATGGGCATCCACTGCTGCGCCTTCCCCGGCTCCGAGTCGTCCCCTTCCTAGTCCTCGTTGTCGTCCACCGCCATGGTGCTCTCGGTGCGGCGTGGTCAACATGGTCAAGGAACGACTTCCATCGGACGTGGACTGTACGTGGAGAAGCTGACAGCTGGGTCCACGGCCGCAGCAAGGAAGTGCCTCCTTATTACACGCAAAATAATGATTCCTCCACCTGACAGCAGGGACCCACCGGATGGGCCACCGTATTTCGCAAAAAAAATGTTTCCCATGACTGCTGGGACCCACCAGCTACATCTTCGCATGCAAGGAAGTGCGTCTGGACAAAAAAAATGATTCGCCCCCCTGACTGCTGGGACCCACCAGCTACATCTTTGCACGCAAGGAAGTGCGTCTGGGCAAAAAAAACGATTTGCCCCCCTGACTGCTGGGACCCACTAGCTACATCTTCGCACGCAAGGAAGTGCCTAACAGTCGGACCCATCTGGTCAAAACGTACGTAGCATTGTCATTCTGGTCGCGAACGTGTACGTACATATATACTGGTGGATGTAGAGGCGCGCACATGTCGTAGTAGAGGCACGTACGTGTTGTAGTAGAGGCGCGCACGTAGCATGTACACGTACGTACAGCGGCCAAGGTGCAAGAAAGAAAATACGACCACATATGTGTACATACGGGCGGGCTCTCGAACGCCTACTCGCGCATACGTACGGCCAGGGCTCGTGTACATGGCTGGGTCGGAACGGAGAAATAGCGTCATCGTCGTGTTCATGGGGAGGCAACGGAATGCGTCGTGTTCATGGGGAGGCAACGGAATGCGTCGTGTTCATCGGGAGGCAACGGAACGCGTGGGAGCCAACTGGCTGGGTCGGAACGGAATGCATGGTCGTGTTCATCGGGAGGGCTTGGATGGAACAGGCAATGAAAACGAGGCCTGGCGTACCGCACAATGGAGGAAACGGACCTCCTATGTTCGGAACGGGGTCATGTTGATCGGGAGGGGTCTGGCGTACCGCAAAACGGAGGAAACGGACCTCCTATGGTCGAAATGGGGGCCCTGTTGATCGGGAGGGGTGTGGTGTACCGCAAAACGGAGGAAACAGACCTCCTACGGTCGAAACGGGGGTCCTGTTGATCGGGAGGGGTGTGGCGTACCGCAAAACGGACGAAATGGACCTCCTACGGTCGAAACGGGGGTCCTGTTCATCGGGAGGGGTGTGGCGTACCACAAAACGGGACTCCACGGGATACTGTTCATCTCCACTGTCGACCTCCTCCAGCCTCCATGGGCTCCTGTTCATCTAGCCTCCACCGCGCGCTACTCCAACGGCTACTGTTCAACCACCCCTCCACCGTCTACTGTTCATCTAGCCCTCCACACCACGGGGTCCTGTTCAACCAACCCTCCACGGGCACCCCTCCACCGTCTACTGTTCATCAAGCCCTCCACCACACCACGGGGTCCTGTTCATCCAGAGGCAACAGTAGCGAAGGAATCGCTCGATCGGGTTCAGTTAACAGCCATCGATCGATCGCTCGGGTTCAGTAACGCGTAGCCTGCAGTGCAATCGCTCGGGTTCAGTTAGAGCCCAACGCCTCGCACACACGCGCGTACGTGTACGAGAGAAACGTGCATCGCTTGGCCCCTGACCTCCCACCGTAACCGGGAACTCCCCAAAATTTTCCTCGCCCTCGCTTCAACGACGGTTTTTTCCGTCATGGACGGCCCAAAGAATGTCATGCAGCTGCGTCTCCGACCCGCCCAGGACGAAAAGCCCATTTTCTGTCATGATTTTTTGTCATAGAAGTAGGAGCCCACCACATCTATGATGATACCGGGTTTTGTCACAATTATCGTCATAGAAGTGTCATATGTATGACAGAAAAAATTTCGTTCGGCCCAAAATGTCACGGATGTGTCTTTTTTTGTAGTGTGCATAGCAACAAGAGGGGAGAGTGTTGTCTACGTACCCTCGTAGACTGTTCACGGAAGCGTTATATCAATGCGGTTGATGTAGTCGTACGTCTTCACAATCCGACCGATCCAAGTACCGAAAGCATGGCACCTCCAAGTTCTACACACGTTCGGCTCAGTGACGTCCTCGCCTTCTCGATCCAGCAAGAGGGGCGAAGTAGTAGATGAGTTCCAACAGCACGATGGCGTGGTGACGGTGTTGGTGAAAAACAATCTCCGCAGGGCTTCGCCTAAGCACTAGGAAAACTATGACGGAGGATAAACTAAAGGGGACGGCGTAGCCGGCACACGGCTTGGTGTTTCTTGATGTGTCTTGAGTTCTAGCCCTACCCCTCTATTTATATGTTGAGCCTTGGGGTCGAAACTTGGAGTAAAAGCCTCCACAAAGTCGGTTTCACCCAAAAGGCAAGAGTCCTTCTCAGACTCCAGGGCCAGACGCCAGGGTTCCCAGCGTCTGGACCCAGACGCTAGGGACCCTGGCATCTGGCCCCTGGACTCCGCAAAACTTCCTTTTGCGCTTTCCAAAAATCTTATGGGCTTTCCCCTTTGGCCCAAATAAAGTGTTCTCGTACCCAAACATTTCGGGAAACATCCGGAACCCTTCCGGAGAATTCCGGAACCCTTCCGGAGTCCAAACACTATTATCCCATATATCAATCTTTATCTCCAGACCATTCCGGAGTTCCTCGTCATGTCCGTGATCTTATCCGGAACTCCAAACAACATTCAGTCACCAACATACATAACTCATAGTACTATATCGTCAACGAACGTTAAGCGTGCGGACCCTACGGGTTCAAGAACTATGTAGACATGACTGAGACACCTCTCTGGTCAATAACCAATAGCGGGACCTGGATGCCCATATTGGCTCCTACATATTCTACGAAGATCTTTGTCGGTCAGACCGCATAACAACATACGTTGTTCCCTTTGTCATCGGTATGTTACTTGCCCGAGATTCAATCATCGGTATCTCAATACCTAGTTCAATCTCGTTACTGGCAAGTCTCTTTACTCGTTCTGTAATACATCAACCCGCAACTAACTCATTAGTTGCAATGCTTGCAAGGCTTATAGTGATGTGCATTACCAAGTGGACCTAGAGATACCTCTCCGACAATCGGAGTGACAAATCCTAATCTCGAAATACGCCAACCCAACAAGTAGCTTTGGAGACACCTGTAGAGCACCTTTATAATCACCCAGTTATGTTGTGACGTTTGGTAGCACACAAAGTGTTCCTCCGGTAAACGGGACTTCCATAATCTCATAGTCATAGGAACATGTATAAGTCATGAAGAAAGCAATAGCAGAATACTAAATGATCGAGTGCTAAGCTAACAGAATGGGTCAAGTCAATCACATCATTCTCCTAATGATGTGATCCCGTTAATCAAATGACAACTCATGTCAATGGCTAGGAAACATAACCATCTTTGATCAACGAGCTAGTCAAGTAGAGGCATACTAGTGACACTCTGTTTGTCTATGTATTCACACAAGTATTATGTTTCCAGTTAATACAATTCTAGCATGAATAATAAACATTTATCATGAATTAAGGAAATAAATAATAACTTTATTATTGCCTCCAGGGCATATTTCCTTCAGCCTCCCACTTGCACTAGAGTCAATAATCTAGTTCACATCGCCATGTGATTTAACACTAATAGTACACATTACCATGTGATTAACACCCATAGTTCACATCCCCATGTGACCAACACTCAAAGGGTTTACTAGAGTCAATAATCTAGTTCACATCGTCATGTGATTAACACCCAAAGAATACTAAGGTGTGATCATGTTTTGCTTGTGAGAGAAGTTTAGTCAACTGGTCTGCCACATTCAGATCCGTATGTACTTTGCAAATTTCTATGTCAACAATGCTCTGCACGGAGCTACTCTAGCTAATTGCTGCCACTTTCAATATGTATCCCGATTGATACTTAGAGTCATCTGGATCAGTGTCAAAACTTGCATCGACGTAACCTTTTACGATGAACCTTTTGTCACCTCCATTATCGAGAAACATATCCTTATTCCACTAAGGATAATTTTGACCGATGTCCAGTGATCTATTCCTAGATCACTATTGTACTCCCTTGCCAAAAACAGTGTAGGGTATACAATAGAGCTGGTACACAGCATTGCATATTCTATAGAACCTATGGCCAAGGCATAGGGAATGACTTTCATTCTCTTTCTATCTTCTGCCGTGGCCGGGCTTTGAGTCTTACTCAATTTCACACCTTGTAACACAGGTAAGAACTCTTTCTTTGATTGTTCCATTTTGAACTACTTCAAAATCTTGTCAAGGTATGTACTCATTGAAAAACTTATCAAGCGTCTTGATCTATCTCTATAGATCTTGATGCTCAATATGTAAGCAGCTTCACAGAGGTCTTTCTTTGAAAAAATCCTTTCAAACATTCCTTTATGCTTTGCAGAATAATTCTACATTATCTCCGATCAACAATATGTCATTCACATATACTTATCAGAAATGTTGTAGTGCTCCCACTCACTTTCTTGTAAATACAGGCTTCACCGCAAGTCTGTATAAAACTATATGCTTTGATCAACTTATCAAAGCGTATATTCCAACTCCGAGATGCTTGCACCAGTCCATAGATGGATCGCTGGAGCTTGCATATTTTGTTAGCACCTTTAGGATTGACAAAACCTTCTGGTTGCATCATATACAACTCTTCTTTACTAAATCCATTAAGGAATGCAGTTTTGTTTATCCATTTGCCAGATTTCATAAAATGCGGCAATTGTAACATGATTCGGACAGACTTAAGCATAGATACGAGTGAGAAACTCTCATCGTAGTCAACACCTTGAACTTGTCAAAAAACTTTTTTGCGACAATTCTAGCTTTGTAGATAATAACACTACTATCAGCGTCCATCTTCCTCTTGAAGATACATTTAATCTCAATGGCTCGCCGATCATTGGGCAAGTCAATCAAAGTCCATACTTTTTTCTCATACATGGATCTCATCTCAGATTTCATGGCCTCAAGACATTTTGTGGAATCTGGGCTCATCATCGCTTCCTCATAGTTCGTAGGTTCGTCATGGTCAAGTAACATGACCTCCAGAACAGGATTATCGTACCACTCTGGTGCGGATCTCACTCTGGTTTACCTACGAGGTTCGGTAGTAACTTGATCTGAAATTACATGATCATCATCATTAGCTTCCTCATTAATTGGTGTAGTAGTCACAGGAACAGATTTCTATGATGAACTACTTTCCAATAAGGGAGTAGGTATAGTTACCTCATCAAGTTCTACTTTCCTCCCACTGACTTCTTTCGAGAGAAACTCCTTCTCTAGAAAGGATCCATTCTCAGCAATGAATATCTTGCCTTCGGGTCTGTGATAGAAGGTGTACCCAGCATTTTCTTTTGGGTATACTATGAAGACGCAGTTCTCCGATTTGGGTCTGAGCTTATCAGGTTGAAACTTTTTCACATAAGCATTGCAACCTCAAACTTTAAGAAATGACAGCTTAGGTTTCTTGCCAAACCATAGTTCATACGGTGTCGTCTCAACGGATTTAGATGGTGCCCTATTTAACGTGAATGTAGCTGTCTCTAATGCATAACCCCAAAACGATAGTGGAAAATCGGTAAGAGACATCATAGATCGCACCATATCTAATAAAGTACGGTTACGACGTTCGGACACACCATCACACTATGGTGTTCCAGGTGGCGTGAGTAGTGAAACTATTTCACATTGTTTTAACTGAAGGCCAAACTCGTAACTCAAATATTTTACTTCTGCGATCATATCGTAGAAACATTTCTTTTTGTTACGATGATTCTCCACTTCACTCTGAAATTCTTTGAACTTTTCAAATGTTTCAGATTTGTGTTTCATCAAGTAGATATACTCATATCTACTCAAATCATCTGTGAAGATCAGAAAATAATTATACCTGCCGCGAGCCTCAATATTCATCGGACCACATACATCAGTATGTATGATTTCCAACAAATCTGTTGCTCGCTCCATTGTTCCAGAGGACGGAGTCTTAGTCATCTTGCCCATGAGACATGGTTCGCAAGCATCAACTAATTCATAATCAAGTGATTCCAAGCATGGATTTTCTTCATGCGCTTTACACCAATATGACCTAAACGGCAGTGCCACAAATAAGTTGCACTAACATTATTAACTTTGCATCTTTTGGCTTCAATATTATGAAAATGTGTATCACCACGATGGAGATCCAACAAACCATTTTCATTGGGTGTATGACCACAGAAGGTTTTATTCATGTAGACAGAACAACAAGTATTCTCTAACTTACATGAATAACCGTATTGCAATAAACATGATCCAATCATATTCATGCTCAACGCAAACACTAAATAATATTTATTTTAGGTTTAACACTAATCCCGAAAGTATAGGGAGTGTGCGAGAATGATCATATCAATATTGGAACCATTTCCAATACACATCGTCACTTCACCCTTAACTAGTCTCTGTTCATTCTGCAACTCCTGTTTCGAGTTACTATTCTTAGTAACTGAACTAGTATCAAATACTGAGGGGTTGCTATAAACACTAGTAAAGTACACATTAATAACATGTATATCAAATATACCTATGTTCACTTTGCCATCCTTCTTATCCGCCAATTACTTGGGGTAGTTCCGCTTCTAGTGACCAGTCCCTTTGCAGTAGATGCACTCAGTTTCAGGCTTAGGTCCAGACTTGTTTTTTTTCACTTGAGCAGCAACTTGCTTGCCGTTCTTCTTGAAGTTCCCCTTTCTTCCCTTTGTTCCTTTACTTGAAACTAGTGGTTTTGTTTACCATCAACACTTGATGCTTTTCTTGATTTCTACCTTCGTCGATTTCAGCATCACGAAGAGCTTGGGAATCGTTTTCGTCATCCCTTGCATATTATAGTTCATCACGAAGTTCTATTAACTTGGTGATGGTGACTAGAGAATTCTGTCAATCACTATTTTATCTGGAAGATTAACCCCCACTTGATTCAAGCAATTGTAGTACCCAGACAATCTGAACACATGCTCACTACTTGAGCTATTCTCCTCCATCTTTTAGCTATAGAACTTGTTGGAGACTTCATATCTCTCAACTCGGGTATTTGCTTGAAATATTAACTTCAACTCCTGGAACATCTCATATGATCCATGACGTTCAAAACGTCTTTGAAGTTCCGATTCTAAGATGTTAAGCATGGTGCACTAAACTATCAAGTAGTCATCATATTGAGCTAGCCAAGCGTTCATAACGTCTGCATCTGCTCTTGCAATAGGTCTGTCACCTAACGGTGCATCAAGGACATAATTCTTCTGTGCAACAATGAGGATAATCCTCAGATCACGGATCCAATCCGCATCATTGCTACTAACATCTTTCAACTTATTTTTCTCTAGGAACATATCAAAAATAAAACAGGAGAGCTAAACGCGAGCTATTGATCTACAACATAGATATGCTAATACTACCAGGACTAAGTTCATGATAAATTAAAGTTCATTTAATCATATTACTTAAGAACTCCCACTTAGATAGACATCCCTCTAATCTTCTAAGTGATCACGTGATCCATATCAACTAAACCATGTTTGATCATCACATGAGATGGTAGTTTCAATGATGAACATCACTATGTTGATCATATCTACTATATGATTCACGCTCGACCTTTCAGTCTCAGTGTTCCGAGGCCATATCTGTTATATGCTAGGCTCGTCAAGTTTAACCTGAGTATTCCGTGTGTGCAACTGTTTTGCACCCGTTGTATTTGAACGTAGAGCCTATCACACCCGATCATCACGTGGTGTCTCAGCATGAAGAACTTTCGCAACGGTGCATACTCAGGGAGAACACTTGTACCTTGATAATTAGTGAGAGATCATCTTATAATGCTACCGTCGAACTAAGCAAAATAAGATGTATAAAAGATAAACATCACATGCAATCAAAATAAGTGATATGATATGGCCATCATCATCTTGTGCTTGTGATCTCCATCTCCGAAGCACCGTCATGATCACCATCGTCACCGGCGCGACACCTTGATCTCCATCGTAGCATCATTGTCGTCTCGCCAACTTATACTTCTATGACTATCGCTACCGCTTAGTGATAAAGTAAAGCATTTATAGGGCGATTGCATTGCATACAATAAAGCGACAACCATATGGCTCCTGCCAGTTGCCGATAACTCGGTTACAAAACATGATCATCTCATACAATACAATATATCATCATGTCTTGACCATATCACATCACAACATGCCCTGCAAAAACAAGTTAGACGTCCTCTACTTTGTTGTTGCAAGTTTTACGTGGCTGCTACAGGCTGAGACAAGAACCGTTCTTACCTACGCATCAAAACCACAACGATAGTTCGTCAAGTTAGTGATGTTTTAACCTTCTCAAGGACCGGGCGTAGCCACACTCGGTTCAACTAAAGTTGGAGAAACTGACACCCGCCAGCCACCTATGCGCAAAGCACGTCGGTAGAACCAGTCTCGTGTAAGCGTACGCGTAATGTCGGTCCGGGCCGCTTCATCCAAGAATACCGCCGAACCAAAGTATGACATGCTGGTAAGCAGTATGACTTGTATCACCCACAACTCACTTGTGTTCTACTCGTGCATATAACATCTACGCATAAAACCATGCTCTGATACCACTATTGGGGAACATAGTAATTTCAAAAAAATTCCTACGCACACGCAGAATCATGGTGATGCATAGCAACAAGATGGGAGAGTGTTGTCTACGTACCCTTGTAGACCGTTCGCGGAAGCGTTATATCAACGCGGTTGATGTAGTCGTACGTCTTCATGATCCAACTGATCCAAGTACCGAAAGCACGGCACCTCTGAGTTCTGCACACGTTCGGCTCGGTGACGTCGTCGCCTTCTCGATCCAGCAAGAGGGGCGAAGTGGCAGATGAGTTCCGGCAGCGCGACGGCGTGGTGACGGTGTTGGTGAAGAACAATCTCCGCAGGGCTTCGCCTAAGCACTACAAAAACTATGATGGAGGATAAACTAGAGGGGACGGGGTAGCCGGCACACGGCTTGGTGTTTCTTGATGTGTCTTGGGTGCTAGCCCTACCCCTCTATTTATATGTTGAGCCTTGGGGTCGAAACTTGGAGTAAAAGCCTCCACAAATTCGGTTTCACCCGAAAGGCAAGAGTTCTTCTCGGACTCCAGGGCCAGACGCCAGGGTTCCCAGCGTCTGGACCCAGACGCTAGGGACCCTGGCGTCTGGCCCCTGGACTCTACAAAACTTCCTTTTGCGCTTTCCAAAAACCTCATGGGCTTTCCCCTTTGGCCCAAATAAAGTGTTCTCGTACCCAAACATTTCGGGAAACATCCGAAACCCCTTCCGGAGTCCAAACACTATTATCCCATATATCAATCTTTATCTTCGGACCATTCCGGAGTTCCTTGTCATGTCCGTGATCTTATCTGGAACTCGTAACAACATTCGGTCACCAACATACATAACTCATAGTACTATATCGTCAACGAACGTTAAGCGTGCGAACCCTACGGGTTCGAGAACTATGTAGACATGACCGAGACGCCTCTCTGGTCAATAACCAATAGCGGGACCTGGATGCCCATATTGACTCCTACATATTCTACGAACATCTTTATCGGTCAGACCGCATAACAACATATGTTGTTCCCTTTGTCATCGGTATGTTACTTGCCCGAGATTCGATCGTCGGTATCTCAATACCTAGTTCAATCTCGTTACTAGCAAGTCTCTTTACTCGTTCTGTAATACATCATCCCGCGTGGGCCCAGAGATACCTCTCCGACAATTGGAGTGACAAATCCTAATCTCGAAATACGCCAACCCAACAAGTACCTTTGGAGATACCTGTAGATCACCTTTATAATCACCCAATTATGTTGTGACGTTTGGTAGCACACAAAGTGTTCCTTCGGTAAACGGGAGTTGCATAATCTCATAGTCATAGGAACATGTATAAGTCATGAAGAAAGCAATAGCAGAATACTAAACGATCGAGTGCTAAGCTAACGGAATGGGTCAAGTCAATCACATCATTCTCCTAATGATGTGATCCCATTAATCAAATGACAACTCATGTCAATGGCTAGGAAACATAACCATCTTCGATCAACGAGCTAGTCAAGTAGAGGCATACTAGTGACACTCCGTTTGTCTATGTATTCACACAAGCATTATATTTCCGGTTAATACAATTCTAGCATGAATAATAAACATTTATCATGAATTAAGGAAATAAATAATAACTTTATTATTGCCTCTAGGGCATATTTCCTTCATATACAAGCTCTTAAGAATTAAGATTGATTACTCATTTACATTTTTACTGATAAGCTATACAAATTACTTACGTAGAAGACAAAAATCATATGTTTATGAAATGGCGTAAGATTATTAACTAATTATCCCTTTTTATCATTGATTTTAGTTGCAATGACAAAGAGATCACGAGACTTTGACACTATTCATGTTATCTTCGTTTTTATTCTACTTCTTTAATTAAAAGACGTTGTACTCAGCACGATGTGCCTGCTATTTTAAAAATAATATATATATCATGTCTCCTTTGCCCCCCCCCCCCATGTCAAATCCTGGCTAGGCTTTGGTGCGATTCTCCTATCATTGGGTTATAGATAGTTGCTAGAACAAAGATAGTTTCTTGAATGTATCTTTATGGGTAAATCTCAGACCATTTACGACTTATGGCTTTTTCATAACTAACAAGGTTATTGAGGGGGGGCAATTTTCCCATGTTGTTGCTTGTGTTTGGCCAAACGAATATTATCTTTTTGATTCTATGTTTATGCCATTCCACCTGATTCATCTACACGTTCTACCGAATGGTCCTGCCAAAGACTGGGCTTAGCTCGGATCATTTTGCATTCACGATTTAGATACCAAGATTAGACCCTCTTTCCTGATTTGCTTCAACTTATTATATTCATAGTTTGTTTAGTTTTTTGGGTTTGCCCTTTGTTTGTTGTCTATCACGTCATTCTCGAAGCTAATGCAATCATGGTGTTCTACTCATGTGTGTCGATGTGTGCATGATTTCACTTGAAAAGTATGTAAACCAAAGTGAATCAACCATTCATGAACTCTACAGTTTGACTAGTTCAACAGGACCAACAATGCACGAACTCTTTGACAGTTGCAAAGCCAATCGCAACAATGAGCTAGGTTTTCAACTATGTAACGCTTGTGCAGTTGTAAGATGTGGAGCATGGATGCTATGGATGACATTTATGTGACTAATATTTGTGGGGCATAAGTACTCACTATGTTTTATATAATATTTGATTATAAATTTCTATTCGACAAACTTCAGCATACCACAATTGCTAGAACCATCTACTACCATAAATTGGGTTGGATGCATAAAAGCCATTGCTAAGTGTTGATTACTGGATTAATCAGTAATTTTGGTGAATAATCAATAATCCATGGTGTCTTCTATGCCTATGCCTATCAAAATCTTACCCCATGTAGAGACATAAGAAATAATGCAAAGAGTTGGATTAGACAATTCCAAGGCATATAAGTACAATGGGAAATAAGTTGTTGATCCTTTGGGTGGAGAAGCCCAGCACCTCATATAAGACTTTGGTGGTAGACACTTATATAAGACTTTGGTGGTAGACACTGGCATGAAATCATTGGTTGTTTGGTAGGTGAATAGCTAAGAACACTATATCTATGAGGTTGGTCCTTGGGCAGGTCAACTGCTAAGAGAGATTTATCAATCCTTCAAATAAACCATGTATATCTTAGGCTTTTAAAAAGGAGTTGTATTGCCCCTCTAAACTTTGTACCGAGATCAACATGATGCACCTAGCCAACGTTGTTCATCATTACATAGTTTATGAAACAAAGTACAATAGTTGTCATTTCATCCTCGGATAGAATAAGCGCACTAACTAGAAACAACAATGCCAAGTTTTTGAACCCAAAGATACCGAAGCATAATAACAAGCTTACGTTTTGACTTCAAAGAGAGAAAATATATTACACATAAATACATACACTGAGCACCCCTATGAAGCTATAAGAACCATCCCATCTAGATCTTCCAAAAGTATGAAGCCCTCCAAACTTCTCAAACTCGTCTCCTTGCCGGCAACACCAAAGATCTACATGAATATATGCGCATAACCATCATCTCTACTGAGAAAACAACCACTTCTCATAAAAAAGGCAATATTTCACATCACTCAAAATCTTGTCTACTAAGTAATGAATCAAATGGGAAGCCTAACATGCATTTTTTTAGCCATGTCAGCTGAAATGTTTTTTATCATATGACTGGGCTACTAGTATTTATAGTTACACATTTTATGTGTCGACTTTAACATATGCTGAAAGCACAAACTTGTACAAGGCACACCTACCAAAGTAAAAAAATTGACAACTTTTTCTTCCACCTCTTCCTCGTATCGTAATCTAAGCAACCAACAATATAATCCCCAACATGTAGCCCCACGTGGAGCGGTGCCGATGTCCACCCCTCATAGTGTTGTCTTGCACGTGTTGGCTGCCTCCGCATGCTACCACGAGAACCATCCACTAGGGGATCCAAGCCGAGATGTCACAAGCTATCACGAGACAAAGGCGGACACATGGGTTCTCCACTCTTCTAGGAGTTTGATGGAACGTGGGAGAGTTAAACACACCACGAGAGTCTCAACTTGTTCGGTGTGGTCACTTTGGTACCTAGACTTATAAGATACACAAAATCGAGCAATCAAATACGGTGCCTTCGTCCTTATGCACTGCCTATGTGGCGCGCCAACATGTCATAGGCGCACATGTCAGCAGCTGTGAGTACAGAGTGAGCCGTGCGTGATTTTTTTTAAATCCTTATGATTTATTTAATCACATAGGAAAGCCCCTCTAATTAGAAACATGGTCCCACATGTCAGTACGGCAGAGAGAAATAACCGTAAAATAAATTGCATGTGAGGGATTTCAAACCTTGGACCTCCTGGTTCAGTACCACATGAGTTCGCCACTCGGCTGAATTAAGCCCTATGGCCAATTATTATCTAGAAATCTATATGGATCTACTCCATGTATCACTTTGCAACTCCCTACTACGTATTTCACCTTTTTTCAGGTTCCTGTTTAGTTTTCATGATACATAAAATTCCCGATATAAAAAATGTAATAATTATCAAAATGCAATCATTGTATATTTTAGATCTTTATTCTATTTTTATTATTGTGTACTTTGAAGAGGTAAACATGAAGTTTTTCTAACTTTATGTGAATTTAAACAGTTCAATGCATATCAAAAATTATTTTCTAAATTTATTTATCTTCATTCAGGACCAAAAGCACGCATAATTATTGTGTATCTTTAATGCATTTCCTAACTTCACAATTACTGAAAAATATATACCATTTTATTTTGAACACTATTGAACTTGTATTTAACTAGTAAGCATGCACGTGCAAATGCACGTCTCGGCTAATATACAAATATATGTGAGAATTGGCATGCAGTTTCTTTTAAAAAAATTAGGCAAACAAGCCTGCTTGCATGCTAGGTTTCCATGGCATTTGCTGAGAGTGTATTTGGAAAAAAGAAAAATAAGGCCTACATGTAAAGGTACTTCAAAAGTGTGTTCAGCATGTAAAGCAAAAACAACTCGGTACATTTAACCACACCCAAAAGTGTGTTCAGACTTCACAAATTTGAACAAAATGTCTTAAACTTATCCAAAATTATCAGTAGTATATTAGACAAACAAAATTGGCATCATTTAGGCATTGTTAGACCACCATGGGTATACCATATGTTGAAAATCCAATAAAACGGACAGAACTTAGTTTGGCCTCACATTACAGAATTGCACACATCACATAAATTTGGTGTCACAACATATATGTCTCACACATCATTATCACACATTGCAAAGCAAAAGGTTCAGAATCCATAAGTCTCACACATGAGCTCAATCCAATGCCATATTTCAAGCGAAACATTGAGCAGAACTGTACAAGATATACACAAGATCATAGGAAGGAAAAGACTCTCTTGTAACCAATCCTTGCGGAAGTCTTTGAATCCTGAGAGGTTGAACTACAGGTAGGAGCTGGCTACTGATCTTGCTGACTGAAGGCCAAGCAAAGCACAACAGGTATAGTATTTTCTTCTCGCATCGTGTTACCTCCATTATCTTCTTCAAGTAGTAGATCAATGATGAGAACCTCTGGGTAGCCATAAAAATACAACATTAGAAAACTTATACTACGTGAAGGTTCAAAGAATATGGTTGTATATAGAATAATAAGAAAGACAAAAATCTGACATGTGATCAACTGAACATACGGGTTGTTCTCCAATATACGTAGAATCTTTCGTATGAGATTGATATCAATATCCGGAGAGCGCTTCACCCTATGTTCCGAGGCTTCATCTGTATCATAAATATATAGCTGCATATGTCTGGGTCTATGACTACCTGGTACAAGATGGTCCAGACGATGGTACAACTGACCATGAGCACGAAATATACATACGCCGGTTCTTGCCGTGGCGTTGACCCGTTGGTCAAGGATAACTCCAAGACCTGTCAAGGAGAAGTGGGAGTTGAAATATCTAATGTGTTGTCTAAAGTACTTTCATCCTTATCTACTTGACTTTTAAACAATTGTTGCATCTCTTGAGGAACCTCCGGGATAAATACCTTGACCTTACCTTTCCTACAACAGAAGGTTGGACCTTCATACCAAATGACGCTTCCTCGGTAGATGGTTAACACTCTTCGACACTCACACCGGCGGTTGCAGCTGTCATTTTGAGCCACCAGAAGAGAAGTACTCTCAGAGATTGGTACCATAGAGGCTGAACCTGTTTAGAAGAAGAGCTGACAAACTCATAAACAAAGGTGAAGATGTCTCATTAATGTAGTAGTATTTGAAGGTGTTTTTACCAGGTGAACATAGCGAGTTAGAACTCTAAGGTACTTCGACAGTAACACTGCGTGCGTGCGTGCATGTTGGTTATGTTGCTCCAAGGGGTACGCTCCTTGGATCCTAACAAAGCAGGTGCCTCAGCTGGTTGTGTGCATGTTTATTGGAGCAAGGGCATCCAAATGTCAACATTACAATAATACATCATTTGTAACAATCAGCTATGACAGAACACATCATATCGTGTGTACTTTGCACAGTTTCAGTCATGTATGGTAACCTGCTCCAGAATAACACATGATGTGAATCCATTGATAATGTATTTTTTGGCTGTCATCATTATTAAAAAAACAGAGCCAAACAGAAGATATTACGTTGCCAACCAAAGCATGTCATTCACGTAGGCCACAGGCTGTGCATAGATGTAGACGATACATGCATGATCTAATGAGCGACAAGTTTGTCATACTGATAGTGAGGACAGTGACTTCATCAGCGGGTGCTCTGGCTCATCGTGATCCGGCTTCTGCCGCTGCACGACGTGGAGGTACGCATGGTTCTTGTCTTCTTGAAGTTCCATGGCACATGCTCCCTCCTGAATCCCAGAAATGAGTTAATGCCCATGTACAGCCCACATCCGACCTCTACACACATACACAGAAAGAAACAATTCACGTTATAATTAGTTTAGCTGTAATCAATTATTGTTACCACAGTTAACAAGAAAGAAGATGTAATCCCTGCAGATAAAAAGGTTATACCAACCTTTTTGCAGATTCTTCTATTCTAGCAAACACCATACAGGCAAGTTCCTGGATTGCAATAACACCAATATTAGGAATATCTGATAAACAACACAACTAATTGGTCATTTCAGAAAACATCAGCCACATATGATCTCCTTATTATTATACGAATCCAAGCCATTTATAGGACACATACAACCAATATGAAAAATTGCTAGAGTAGATGTACAGTCACGTTCTTCAAAGATCCTAAAGATCCTCAATATCTAAAAACAGTGAGGGGGGTTTGAAGGAAATATGCCCTAGAGGCAATAATAAAGTTATTATTTATTTCCTTATATCATGATAAAAAGTTTATTATTCATGCTAGAATTGTATTAATCGGAAACATAATACATGTGTGAATACATAGACAAACAAAGTCTCACTAGTATGCCTCTACTTGACTAGCTCGTTAATCAAAGATGGTTATGTTTCCTAACCATGGACAAAGAGTTGTCATTTGATTAAACGGGATCACATCATTAGTTGAATGATCTGATTGACATGACCCATTCCATTAGCTTAGCACCCGATCGTTTAGAATGTTGCTATTGCTTTCTTCATGACTTATACATGTTCCTATGACTATGAGATTATGTATCTCCCGTGTGCCGGAGGAACACTTTGTGTGCTACCAAACGTCACAACGTAACTGGGTGATTATAAAGGTGCTCTACAGGTGTCTCCAAAGGTACATGTTGGGTTGACGTATTTTGAGATTAGGATTTGTCACTCCAATCATCGGAGAGGTATCTCTGGGCCCTCTCGGTAATGCACATCACTTAAGCCTTGCAAGCAATGCAACTAATGAGTTAGTTGCGAGATGATGTATAATGGAACGAGTAAAGAGACTTGCCAGTAACGAGATTGAACTAGGTATCGGACACCGACGATCGAATCTCGGGCAAGTAACATACCGATGACAAAGGGAACAACTTATGTTGTTATGCGGTCTGACCGATAAAGATCTTCGTAGAATATGTAGGAGCCAATATGAGCATCCAGGTCCCGCTATTGGTTATTGACCGAAGACATGTCTCGGTCATGTCTACATTGTTCTCAAACCCGTAGGGTCCGCACACTTAAGGTTTCGATGACAGTTATATTATGAGTTTATACGTTTTGATGTACCGAAGGTTGTTCGGTGTCCCAGATGTGATCACGGACATGACGAGGAGTCTCGAAATGGTCGAGACAGAAAGATTGATATATTGGATGCCTATGTTTGGATATCAGGAGTGTTCCGGGTGAAATCGGGATTTTACCAGAGTATCGGGAGGTTACCGGAACCCCCCGGGAGCTATATGGGCCTTAGTGGAAGAAGAGGAGAGGCGGCCAGGGCTGGGCCGCGCCCCCTCCCCCCTAGTCTGAATAGGACAAGGAGAGAGGGGGCCGGCGCCCCCTCCTTCTCTCTCCCTCTTTTCCCACCTCACGAATCCTATTCCAACTAGGATTGGGGGAGAAGTCCTACTCCCGGAGGGAGTAGGACTCCTCCTGGCGTGCCCTATGATGGCCGGCCGGCCTCCCCCTCTTGAACCTTTATATACGGAGGCACGGGCACCCCAGAGACACACAAGTTGATCCATGTGATCATATTCTTAGCCGTGTGCGGCGCCCCCTGCCACCATAGTCCTCGATAATATTGTAGCGGTGCTTAGGCGAAGCCCTGCGATAGTAGTACATCAAGATCTTCAACACGCCGTCCTGCTGACGGAACTCTTCCCCGGCACTTTGCTGGATCGGAGTCCGGGGATCGTCATCGAGCTGAACGTGTGCTAGAACTCGGAGGTGCCGTAGTTTCGGTGCTTGATCGGGCAGGCCGTGGAGACGTACGACTACATCAACCAAACGCTTCCGTTGTCGATCTACAAGGGTACGTAGATCACACTCTCCCATCTCGTTGCTATGCATCACCATGATCTTGCGTGTGCATAGGAAATTTTTTGAAATTACTATGTTCCCCAACAGTGGCATCCGAGCCTAGGTTTTATGTGTTGATGTTATATGCATGAGTAGAACACAAGTGAGTTGTGGGCGATATAAGTCATACTGCTTACCAGCATGTCATACTTTGGTTCGGCGGTATTGTTGGACGAAGCGGCCCGGACCGACATTACGCGTATGCTTATGCGAGACCGGTTCTCCCAACGTGCTTTGCACATAGGTGGCTTGCGGGTGACAGTTTCTCCAACTTTAGTTGAACTGAGTGTGGCTACGCCCGGTCCTTGCGAAGGTTAAAACAGCACCAACTTGACAAACTATCATTGTGGTTTTGATGCGTAGGTAAGATTGGTTCTTGCTTAACCGCGTAGCAGCCACGTAAAACTTGCAACAACAAAGTAGAAGACGTCTAACTTGTTTTTGTAGGGCATGTCGTGATGTGATATGGTCAAGACATGATGCTGAATATTATTGTATGAGATGATCATGTTTTGTAACCGAGTTATCGGCAACTGGCAGGAGCCATATGGTTCTCGCTTTATTGTATGCAATGCAATCGCGCTGTAATGCTTTACTTTATCACTAAGCGGTAGCGATAGTCGTGGAAGCATAAGATTGGCGAGACGACAACGATGCTACGATGGAGATCAAGGTGTCGTGCCGGTGATGATGGTGATCATGACGGTGCTTCGGAGATGGAGATCACAAGCACAAGATGATGATGGCCATATCATATCACTTATATTGATTGCATGTGATGTTTATCTTTTATGCATCTTATCTTGCTTTGATTGACGGTAGCATTATAAGATGATCTCTCACTAAATTATCATGATAAAAGTGTTCTCCCTGAGTATACACCGTTGCCAAAGTTCGTCGTGCCCAGACACCACGTGATGATCGGGTGTGATAAGCTCTACGTCCATCTACAACGGGTGCAAGCCAGTTTTGCACACGCAGAATACTCAGGTTAAACTTGACGAGCCTAGCATATGCAGATATGGCCTCGGAACACTGAGATCGAAAGATCGAGTGTGAGTCATATAGTAGATATGATCAACATAGTGATGTTCACCATTGAAAACTACTCCATTTCACGTGATGATCGGTTATGGTTTAGTTGATTTGGATCACGTGATCACTTAGAAGATTAGAGGGATGTCTATCTAAGTGGGAGTTCTTAAGTAATATGATTAATTGAACTTAAATTTATCATGAACTTAGTACCTGATAGTATCTTGCTTATGTATGTTTGATTGTAGATAGATGGCCCGTGCTGTTGTTTCGTTGAATTTTAATGCGTTCCTTGAGAAAGCAAAGTTGAAAGATGATGGTAGAAATTACACGGACTGGGTCCGTAACTTGAGGACTATCCTCATTGCTGCACAGAAGAATTACGTCCTGGAAGCACCGCTGGGTGCCAGGCCTGCTGCTGGAGCAACACCAGATGTTATGAACGTCTGGCAGAGCAAAGCTGATGACTGCTTGATAGTTCAGTGTGCCATGCTTTACGGCTTAGAATCGGGACTTCAACGAAGTTTTGAACGTCATGGAGCATATGAGATGTTCCAGGAGTTGAAGTTAATATTTCAAGCAAATGCCCGGATTGAGAGATATGAAGTCTCCAATAAGTTCTATAGCTGCAAGATGGAGGAGAACAGTTCTGTCAGTGAGCATATACTCAAAATGTCTGGGTATGATAATCACTTGATTCAGATGGGAGTTAATCTTCCAGATGATTGCGTCATTGACAGAATTCTCCAATCACTACCACCAAGCTACAAGAGCTTCGTGATGAACTATAATATGCAAGGGATGAATAAGACTATTCCCGAGCTCTTCACAATGCTGAAAGCTGCGGAGGTAGAAATCAAAAAGGAGCATCAAGTGTTGATGGTCAACAAGACCACTAGTTTCAAGAAAAAGGGCAAAGGGAAGAAGAAGGGGAACTTCAAGAAGAACAGCAAGCAAGTTGCTGCTCAAGAGAAGAAACCCAAGTCTGGACCTAAGCCTGAAACTGAGTGCTTCTACTGCAAGCAGACTGGTCACTGGAAGCGGAACTGCCCCAAGTATTTGGCGGATAAGAAGGATGTCAAGGTGAACAAAGGTATATGTGATATACATGTTATTGATGTGTACCTTACTAGAGCTCGCAGTAGCACCTGGGTATTTGATACTGGTTCTGTTGCTAATATTTGCAACTCGAAACAGGGACTACGGATTAAGCGAACACTGGCAAAGGACGAGGTGACGATGCGCGTGGGAAACGGTTCCAAAGTCGATGTGATCGCGGTCGGCACGCTACCTCTACATCTACCTTCGGGATTAATATTAGACCTAAATAATTGTTATTTGGTGCCAGCGTTGAGCATGAACATTATATCTGGATCTTGTTTAATGCGAGACGGTTATTCATTTAAATCAGAGAATAATGGTTGTTCTATTTATATGAGTAATATCTTTTATGGTCATGCACCTTTGAAGAGTGGTCTATTTTTGATGAATATCGATAGTTGTAACACACATATTCATAATGTTGAAGCCAAAAGATGCAGAGTTGATAATGATAGTGCAACTTATTTGTGGCACTGCCGTTTAGGTCATATCGGTGTAAAGCGCATGAAGAAACTCCATACTGATGGACTTTTGGAACCACTTGATTATGAATCACTTGGTACTTGCGAACCGTGCCTCATGGGCAAGATGACTAAAACACCGTTCTCCGGTACTATGGAGAGAGCAACAGATTTATTGGAAATCATACATACAGATGTATGTGGTCCGATGAATATTGAGGCTCGTGGCGGATATCGTTATTTTCTCACCTTCACAGATGACTTAAGTAGATATGGGTATATCTACTTAATGAAACATAAGTCTGAAACATTTGAAAAGTTCAAAGAATTTCAGAGTGAAGTTGAAAATCGTCGTAACAAGAAAATAAAGTTTCTACGATCTGATCGTGGAGGAGAATATTTGAGTTACGAGTTCGGTATACATTTGAAACAACGCGGAATAGTTTCGCAACTCACGCCACCCGGAACACCACGGCGTAATGGTGTGTCCGAACGTCGTAATCGTACTTTACTAGATATGGTGCGATCTATGATGTCTCTTACTGATTTACCGCTATTGTTTTGGGGTTATGCTTTAGAGACGGCCGCATTCACGTTAAATAGGGCACCATCAAAATCCGTTGAGACGACACCTTATGAACTATGGTTTGGCAAGAAACCAAAGTTGTCGTTTCTTAAAGTTTGGGGCTGCGATGCTTATGTGAAAAAGCTTCAACCTGATAAGCTCGAACCCAAATCGGAGAAATGTGTCTTCATAGGATACCCAAAGGAGACTGTTGGGTACACCTTCTGTCATAGATCCGAAGGCAAGACATTCGTTGCTAAGAATGGATCCTTTCTAGATAAGGAGTTTCTCTCGAAAGAAGTGAGTGGGAGGAAAGTAGAACTTGACGAGGTAACTGTCCCTGCTCCCTTATTGGAAAGTAGTACATCACAGAAACCTGTTTCTGCGACACCTACACCAATTAGTGAGGAAGCTAATGATAATGATCATGAAACTTCGGAACAAGATACTACTGAACCTTGTAGATCAACCAGAGTAAGATCCGCGCCAGAGTGGTACGGTAATCCTGTTCTGGAAATCATGCTACTAGATCATGATGAACCTACGAACTATGAAGAAGCGATGGTGAGCCCAGATTCCGCAAAATGGCTTGAAGCCATGAAATCTGAGATGGGATCCATGTATGATAACAAAGTATGGACTTTGGTTGACTTGCCCGATGATCGGCAAGCAATTGAGAATAAATGGATCTTCAAGAAGAAGACTGACTCTGACGGTAATATTACTGTCTACAAAGCTCGACTTGTCGCAAAAGGTTTTCGACAAGTTCAAGGGGTTGACTACGATGAGACCTTCTCACCCGTAGCGATGATTAAGTCTGCTCGAATCATGTTAGCAATTGCCGCATTTTATGATTATGAAATTTGGCAGATGGATGTCAAAACTGCATTCCTGAATGGATTTCTGGAAGAAGAGTTGTATATGATGCAACCGGAAGGTTTTGTCGATCCAAAGGGAGCTAACAAAGTGTGCAAGCTCCAGCGATCCATTTATGGACTGGTGCAAGCCTCTCGGAGTTGGAATAAACGCTTTGATAGTGTGATCAAAGCATTTGGTTTTATACAGACTTTCGAAGAAGCCTGTATTTACAAGAAAGTGAGTGGGAGCTCTATAGCATTTCTGATATTATATGTGGATGACATATTACTGATTGGAAATGATATAGAATTTCTGGATAGCATAAAGGGATACTTGAATAAGAGTTTTTCAATGAAAGACCTCGATGAAGCTGCTTACATATTAGGCATAAAGATCTATAGAGATAGATCAAGACGCTTAATTGGACTTTCACAAAGCACATACCTTGACAAGATTTTGAAGAAGTTCAAAATGGATCAAGCAAAGAAAGGGTTCTTGCCTGTATTACAAGGTGGGAAGTTGAGTCAGACTCAACGCCCGGCCACTGCAGAAGATAGAGAGAAATGAAAGATGTTCCCTATGCTTCAGCCATAGGCTCTATCATGTATGCAATGTTGTGTACCAGACCTGATGTGTGCCTTGCTATAAGTCTAGCAGGGAGGTACCAAAGTAATCCAGGAGTGGATCACTGGACAGCGGTCAAGAACATCCTGAAATACCTGAAAAGGACTAAGGATATGTTTCTCGTATATCAGGTGACAAAGAGCTCATCGTAAATGGTTACGTTGATGCAAGCTTTGACACTGATCCGGACAATTCTAAATCGCAAACCAGATACGTATTTACATTAAACGGAGGAGCTGTCAGTTGGTGCAGTTCTAAACAAAGCGTCGTGGTGGGATCTACATGTGAAGCGGATTACATAGCTGCTTCGGAAGCAGCAAACGAAGGAGTCTGGATGAAGGAGTTCATATCCGATCTAGGTGTCATACCTAGTGCATCGGGTCCAATGAAAATCTTTTGTGACAATACTGGTGCAATTGCCTTGGCAAAGGAATCCATATTTCACAAGAGGACCAAACACATCAAGAGACGCTTCAATTCCATCCGGGATCTAGTCCAGGTGGGAGACATAGAGATTTGCAAGATACATACGGAGCTGAATGTAGCAGATCCGTTGACTAAGCCTCTTCCATGAGCAAAACATGATCAGCACCAAAGCTCCATGGGTGTTAGAATCATTACTGTGTAATCTAGATTATTGACTCTAGTGCAAGTGGGAGACTGAAGGAAATATGCCCTAGAGGCAATAATAAAGTTATTATTTATTTCCTTATATCATGATAAAAAAGTTTATTATTCATGCTAGAATTGTATTAACCGGAAACATAATACATGTGTGAATACATAGACAAACAAAGTGTCACTAGTATGCCTCTACTTGACTAGCTCGTTAATCAAAGATGGTTATGTTTCCTAACCATGGACAAAGAGCTGTCATTTGATTAAACGGGATCACATCATTAGTTGAATGATCTGATTGACATGACCCATTCCATTAGCTTAGCACCCGATCATTTAGTATGTTGCTATTGCTTTCTTCATGACTTATACATGTTCCTATGACTATGAGATTATGTAACTCCCGTGTGCCGGAGGAACACTTTGTGTGCTACCAAACGTCACAACGTAACTGGGTGATTATAAAGGTGCTCTACAGGTGTCTCGAAAGGTACATGTTGGGTTGACGTATTTCGAGATTAGGATTTGTCACTCCGATCGTCGGAGAGGTATCTTTGGGCCCTCTCGGTAATGCACATCACTTAAGCCTTGCAAGAAATGCAACTAATGAGTTAGTTGCGAGATGATGTATTACGGAACGAGTAAAGATACTTGCCAGTAACGATATTGAACTAGGTATTGGATACCGACGATCGAATCTCGGGCAAGTAACATACCGATGACAAAGGGAACAACGTATGTTGTTATGTGGTCTGACCGATAAAGATCTTCGTAGAATATGTAGGAGCCAATATGGGCATCCAGGTCCCGCTATTGGTTATTGACCGGAGACATGTCTCGGTAATGTCTACATTGTTCTCGAACCCGTAGGGTCCGCACGCTTAAGGTTTCGATGACAGTTATATTATGAGTTTATACGTTTTGATGTACTGAAGGTTGTTCGGAGTCCCGGATGTGATCACGGACATGACGAGGAGTCTCGAAATGGTCGAGACAGAAAGATTGATATATTGGAAGCCTATGTTTGGATATCGAAAGTGTTCCGGGTGAAATCGGGATTTTACTGGAGTACCGGGAGGTTACCGGAACCCCCCGGGAGCTATATGGGCCTTAGTGGGCCTTAGTGGAAGAAGAGGAGAGGCGGCCAGGGCTAGGCCGCGCGCCCCTCCCCCCTAGTCCGAATAGGACAAGGAGAGAGGGGGCCGGCGCACCCTCCTTCTCTCTCCCTCTTTTCCCACCTCGCGAATCCTATTCCAACTAGGATTGGGGGAGAAGTCCTACTCCCAGAGGGAGTAGGACTCCTCCTGGCGCGCCCTATGATGGCCGGCCGGCCTCCCCCTCTTGAACCTTTATATACGGAGGCAGGGGCACCCCAGAGACACACAAGTCGATCCACGTGATCATATTCTTAGCCGTGTGCGGCGCCCCCTGCCACCATAGTCCTCGATAATATTGTAGCGGTGCTTAGGCGAAGCCCTGCGACAGTAGTACATCAAGATCGTCACCACGCCGTCGTGCTGACGGAACTCTTCCCCGACACTTTACTGGATCGGAGTCTGGGGATCGTCATCGAGCTGAACGTGTGCTAGAACTCGGAGGTGCCGTAGTTTCGGTGTTTGATCGGTCGGGCCGTGGAGATGTATGAGTACATCAACCAAACGCTTCCGTTGTCGATCTACAAGGGTACGTAGATCACACTCTCCCCTCTCCTTGCTATGCATCACCATGGTCTTGCGTGTGCGTAGGAAATTTTTTGAAATTACTACGTTCCCCAACAGTGGCATCTGAGCCTAGGTTTTATGTGTTGATGTTATATGCACGAGTAGAACACAAGTGAGTTGTGGGCGATATAAGTCATACTGCTTACCAGCATGTCATACTTTGGTTCGGCGGTATTGTTGGACGAAGCGGCCCGGACCGACATTACGCGTACGCTTACGCGAGACCGGTTCTCCCGACGTGCTTTGCACATAGGTGGCTCGCGGGTGACAGTTTCTCCAACTTTAGTTGAACTGAGTGTGGCTACGCCCGGTCCTTGCGAAGGTTAAAACAGCACCAACTTGACAAACTATCATTGTGGTTTTGATGCGTAGGTAAGATTGGTTCTTGCTTAAGCCTGTAGCAGCCACGTAAAACTTGCAACAACAAAGTAGAAGACGTCTAACTTGTTTTTGCAGGGCATGTTGTGATGTGATATGGTCAAGACATGATGCTGAATTTTATTGTATGAGATGATCAAGTTTTGTAACCGAGTTATCGGCAACTGGCAGGAGCCATATGGTTGTCGCTTTATTGTATGCAATGCAATCGCGATGTAATGCTTTACTTTATCACTAAGCGGTAGAGATAGTCGTGGAAGCATAAGATTGGCGAGACGACAACGATGCTACGATGGAGATCAAGGTGTCGCGCCGGTGACGATGGTGATCATGACGGTGCTTCGGAGATGGAGATCACAAGCACAAGATAATGATGGCCATATCATATCACTTATATTGATTGCATGTGATGTTTATCTTTTATGCATCTTATCTTGCTTTCATTGACGGTAGCATTATAAGATGATCTCTCACTAAATTATCAAGATAAAAGTGTTCTCCCTGAGTATGCACCGTTGCCAAAGTTCATTGTGCCCAGACACCACGTGATGATCGGGTGTGATAAGCTCTACGTCCATCTACAACGGGTGCAAGCCAGTTTTGCACACGCAGAATACTCAGGTTAAACTTGACGAGCCTAGCATATGCAGATATGGCCTCGGAACACTGAGATCGAAAGATCGAGCGTGAGTCATATAGTAGATATGATCAACATAGTGATGTTCACCATTGAAAACTACTCCATTTCACGTGATGATCGGTTATGGTTTAGTTGATTTGGATCACGTGGTCACTTAGAAGATTAGAGGGATGTATATCTAAGTGGGAGTTCTTAAGTAATATGATTAATTGAACTTAAATTTATCATGAACTTAGTAGCTGATAGTATCTTGCTTATGTATGTTTGATTGTAGATAGATGGCCCGTGCTGTTGTTCCGTTGAATTTTAATGCGTTCCTTGAGAAAGCAAAGTTGAAAGATGATGGTAGCAATTACACGGACTGGGTCCGTAACTTGAGGATTATCCTCATTGCTGCACAGAAGAATTACGTCCTGGAAGCACCGCTGGGTGCCAGGCCTGCTGCTGGAGCAACACCAGATGTTATGAACGTCTGGCAGAGCAAAGCTGATGACTACTCGATAGTTCGGTGTGCCATGCTTTACGGCTTAGAATCGGGACTTCAACGACGTTTTGGACGTCATGGAGCATATGAGATGTTCCAGGAGTTGAAGTTAATATTTCAAGCAAATGCCCGGATTGAGAGATATGAAGTCTCCAATAAGTTCTATAGCTGCAAGATGGAGGAGAACAGTTCTGTCAGTGAGCATATACTCAAAATGTCTGGGTATGATAACCACTTGATTCAGATGGGAGTTAATCTTCCAGATGATTGCGTCATTGACAGAATTCTCCAATCACTACCACCAAGCTACAAGAGCTTTGTGATGAACTATAATATGCAAGGGATGAATAAGACTATTCCCGAGCTCTTCGCAATGCTGAAAGCTGCGTAGGTAGAAATCAAAAAGGAGCATCAAGTGTTGATGGTCAACAAGACCACTAGTTTCAAGAAAAAGGGCAAAGGGAAGAAGAAGAGGAACTTCAAGAAGAACAGCAAGCAAGTTGCTGCTCAAGAGAAGAAACCCAAGTCTGGACCTAAGCCTGAAACTGAGTGCTTCTACTGCAAGCAGACTGGTCACTGGAAGCGAAACTGCCCCAAGTATTTGGCGGATAAGAAGGATGGCAAGGTGAACAAAGGTATATGTGATATACATGTTATTGATGTGTACCTTACTAGAGCTCGCAGTAGCACCTAGGTATTTGATACTGGTTCTGTTGCTAATATTTGCAACTCGAAACAGGGACTATAGATTAAGCGAACACTGGCAAAGGACGAGGTGACGATGCGCGTGGGAAACGGTTCCAAAGTCGATGTGATCGCGGTCGGCACGCTACCTCTACATCTACCTTCGGGATTAATATTAGACCTAAATAATTGTTATTTTGTGCCAGCGTTGAGCATGAACATTATATCTGGATCTTGTTTAATGCGAGACGGTTATTCATTTAAATCAGAGAATAATGGTTGTTCTATTTATATGAGTAATATCTTTTATGGTCATGCACCTTTGAAGAGTGGTCTATTTTTGATGAATCTCGATAGTAGTAACACACATATTCATAATGTCGAAGCCAAAAGATGCAGAGTTGATAATGATAGTGCAACTTATTTGTGTCACTGCCGTTTAGGTCATATCGGTGTAAAGTGCATGAAGAAACTCCATACTGATGGACTTTTGGAACCACTTGATTATGAATCACTTGGTACTTGCGAACCGTGCCTCATGGGCAAGATGACTAAAACACCGTTCTCCGGTACTATGGAGAGAGCAACAGATTTATTGGAAATCATACATACAGATGTATGTGGTCCGATGAATATTGAGGCTCGTGGCGGATATCATTATTTTCTCACCTTCACAAATGACTTAAGTAGATATGGGTATATCTACTTAATGAAACATAAGTCTGAAACATTTGAAAAGTTCAAAGAATTTCAGAGTGAAGTTGAAAATCATCGTAACAAGAAAATAAAGTTTCTACGATCAGATCGTGGATGAGAATATTTGAGTTACGAGTTTGGTATACATTTGAAACAATGCGGAATAGTTTCGCAACTCACGCCACCCGGAACACCACAGCGTAATGGTGTGTCCGAACGTCGTAATCGTACTTTACTAGATATGGTGCGATCTATGATGTCTCTTACTGATTTACCGCTATCGTTTTGGGGTTATGCTTTAGAGACGGTCACATTCACGTTAAATAGGGCACCATCAAAATCCATTGACATGACACCTTATGAACTATGGATTGGCAAGAAACCAAAGTTGTCGTTTCTTAAAGTTTGGGGCTGCGATGCTTATGTGAAAAAGCTTCAACCTGATAAGCTTGAACCCAAATTGGAGAAATGTGTCTTCATAGGATACCCAAAGGAGACTGTTGGGTACACCTTCTGTCACAGATCCGAAGGCAAAACATTTGTTGCTAAGAATGGATCCTTTCTAGAGAAGGAGTTTCTCTCGAAAGAAGTGAGTGGGAGGAAAGTAGAACTTGACGAGGTAACGGTACCTGCTCCCTTATTGGAAAGTAGTACATCAGAGAAACCTGTTTCTGCGACACCTACACCAATTAGTGAGGAAGCTAATGATAATGATCATGAAACTTCAGAACAAGATACTACTGAACCTCGTAGATCAACCAGAGTAAGATCCGCGCGAGAGTGGTACGGTAATCCTGTTCTGGAAATCATGCTACTAGATCATGATGAACCTACGAACTATGAAGAAGCGATGGTGAGCCCAGATTCCGCAAAATGGCTTGAAGCCATGAAATCTGAGATGGGATCCATGTATGAGAACAAAGTATGGACTTTGGTTGACTTGCCCGATGATCGGCAAGCAATTGAGAATAAATGGATCTTCAAGAAGAAGACTGACGCTGACGGTAATATTACTGTCTACAAAGCTCGACTTGTCGAAAAAGGTTTTCGACAAGTTCAAGGGGTTGACTACGATGAGACCTTCTCACCCGTAGCGATGCTTAAGTCTGTCCGAATCATGTTAGCAATTGCCGCATTTTATGATTATGAAATTTGGCAGATGGATGTCAAAACTGCATTCCTGAATGGATTTCTGGAAGAAGAGTTGTATATGATGCAACCGGAAGGTTTTGTCGATCCAAAGGGAGCTAACAAAGTGTGCAAGCTCCAGCGATCCATTTATGGACTGGTGCAAGCCTCTCGGAGTTGGAATAAACGCTTTGATAGTGTGATCAAAGCATTTGGTTTTATACAGACTTTCGGAGAAGCCTGTATTTACAAGAAAGTGAGTGGGAGCTCTATAGCATTTCTGATATTATATGTGGATGACATATTACTGATTGGAAATGATATAGAATTTCTGGATAGCATAAAGGGATACTTGAATAAGAGTTTTTTAATGAAAGACCTCGGTGAAGCTGCTTACATATTAGGCATAAAGATCTATAGAGATAGATCAAGACGCTTAATTGGACTTTCACAAAGCACATACCTTGACAAGATTTTGAAGAAGTTCAAAATGGATCAAGCAAAGAAAGGGTTCTTGCCTGTATTACAAGGTGTGAAGTTGAGTCAGACTCAATGCCCGGCCACTGCAGAAGATAGAGAGAAAATGAAAGATGTTCCCTATGCTTCAGCCATAGGCTCTATCATGTATGCAATGCTGTGGATCACTGGACAGCGGTCAAGAACATCCTGAAATACCTGAAAAGGACTAAGGATATGTTTCTCGTATATGGAGGTGACAAAGAGCTCATCATAAACGGTTACGTTGATGCAAGCTTTGACACTGATCCGGACAATTCTAAATCGCAAACCGGATACGTATTTACATTAAACGGAGGATCTGTCAGTTGGTGCAGTTCTAAACAAAGCGTCGTGGCGGGATCTACATGTGAAGCAGAGTACATAGCTGCTTCGGAAGCAGCAAACGAAGGAGTCTGGATGAAGGAGTTCATATCCGATCTAGGTGTCATACCTAGTGCATCGGGTCCAATGAAAATCTTTTGTGACAATACTGGTGCAATTGCCTTGGCAAAGGAATCCAGATTTCACAAGAGGACCAAACACATCAAGAGACGCTTCAATTCCATCCGGGATCTAGTCCAGGTGGGAGACATAGAGATTTGCAAGATACATACGGAGCTGAATGTAGCAGATCCGTTGACTAAGCCTCTTCCACGAGCAAAACATGATCAGCACCAAAGCTCCATGGGTGTTAGAATCATTACTGTGTAATCTAGATTATTAACTCTAGTGCAAGTGGGAGACTGAAGGAAATATGCCCTAGAGGCAATAATAAAGTTATTATTTATTTCCTTATATCATGATAAAAAGTTTATTATTCATGCTAGAATTGTATTAACTGGAAACATAATACATGTGTGAATACATAGACAAACAAAGTGTCACTAGTATGCCTCTATTTGACTAGCTCGTTAATCAAAGATGGTTGTGTTTCCTAACCATGGACAAAGAGTTGTCATTTGATTAAACGGGATCACATCATTAGTTGAATGATCTAATTGACATGACTCATTCCATTAGCTTAGCACCCGATCGTTTAGTATGTTGCTATTGCTTTCTTCATGACTTATACATGTTCCTATGCCTATGAGATTATGTAACTCCCGTGTGCCAGAGGAACACTTTGTGTGCTACCAAACGTCACAATGTAACTGGGTGATTATAAAGGTGCTCTACAGGTGTCTCCAAAGGTACATGTTGGGTTGACGTATTTCGAGATTAGGATTTGTCACTCCGATCGTCGGAGAGGTATCTCTGGGCCCTCTCGGTAATGCACATCACTTAAGCCTTGCAAGCAATGCAACTAATGAGTTAGTTGCGAGATGATGTATTACGGAACGAGTAAAGAGACTTGCCGGTAACGAGATTGAACTAGGTATTGGATATCGACGATCGAATCTCGGGCAAGTAACATACCGATGACAAAGGGAACAACGTATGTTGTTATGCGGTCTGACCGATAAAGATCTTCATAGAATATGTAGGAGCCAATATGGGCATCCAGGTCCCGCTATTGGTTATTGACCGGAGACATGTCTCGGTCATGTCTACATTGTTCTCGAACCCGTAGGGTCTGCACGCTTAAGGTTTCGATGACAGTTATATTATGAGTTTATATGTTTTGATGTACCGAAGGTTGTTCGGAGTCCCGGATGTGATCACGGACATGACGAGGAGTCTCGAAATGGTCGAGACAGAAAGATTGATATATTGGAAGCCTATGTTTGGATATCGGAAGTGTTCCGGGTGAAATCGGGATTTTACCAGAGTACCGGGAGGTTACCGGAACCCCCCGGGAGCTATATGGGCCTTAGTGGGCCTTAGTGGAAGAAGAGGAGAGGCGGCCAGGGCTGGGCCGCGTGCCCCTCCCCCTAGTCCGAATAGGACAAGGAGAGAGGGGGCCGGCGCCCCCTCCTTCTCTCTCCCTCTTTTCCCACCTCGCGAATCCTATTCCAACTAGGATTGGGGGAGAAGTCCTACTCCCAGAGGGAGTAGGACTCCTCCTGGCGCGCCCTATGATGGCCGGCCGGCCTCCCCCTCTTGAACCTTTATATACGGAGGCAGGGGCACCCCAGAGACACACAAGTTGATCCACGTGATCATATTCTTAGCCGTGTGCGGCGCCCCCTGCCACCATAGTCCTCGATAATATTGTAGCGGTGCTTAGGCGAAGCCCTGCGACAGTAGTACATCAAGATCGTCACCACGCCGTCGTGCTGACGGAACTCTTCCCCGACACTTTGCTGGATCGGAGTCCGGGGATCGTCATCGAGCTGAACGTGTGCTAGAACTCGGAGGTGCCATAGTTTTGGTGCTTGATCGGTCGGGCCGTGGAGACGTACGACTACATCAACCAAACGCTTCCGTTGTCGATCTACAAGGGTACGTAGATCACACTCTCCCCTCTCGTTGCTATGCATCACCATGATCTTGCGTGTGCGTAGGAAATTTTTTGAAATTACTACGTTGCCCAACAGGGTTTGTGGTCACCGACTACTCTACTCTACTCCAACAGATGGCCAAGGTAATAAAATTTCATCTAATTAAAATCTAAGACATCTTGATGACATAATTAATTTGATACATAATTCAAGTTGAACTCTTAACCTTCTGTTGTTTAGTTGACTTCTCCTCACTATCATTACTTCCACTTCCAAATTGAACATTTCTCTAAACAGTATAAATGTGTCATGATTATGAGCAGTGTCAGCACATCGACTCGATGGGATTAAAGATGCCAACTCTATTCTAGATTAAGAAAAATCCAGTGGAAGCTCACGGGAACCTATTCTTTCAGTGGAAGGTAAATAACCTCCTCACACCTGTATAGACACACCTGAATCTATAGGTAAATTATTCTATGCTGCTTATGAATCATGATTTTAGAGTTTATAGTATATTCCATAATAATTTATTTGTATTGCTCAGACAAAGGCTCGGTGTTTTCTCTTTAATCCAATAACTGTGAATTCCTCAGGCTGTAATGGTAAATGTTAGAATTTTCCAGTGTTCTAATGCTTGAACATAACGAATTCTGATATCTAATATATACACTTACATGGGCACTGTAAATCACAAAACCATGCCTTAGGTACAACCACCCTGTGATAGTTTGATCAACCTCTGTGGCAGTAAAGTCCATCCATTATTAACAAATAATACACTAAAGCTTGCTCAGCTATGACGATAGGAGTACTTATATTACTCACATATTCAATAAGAGAACCACCCCATAGCAGGTTGTCACACTTTGACCAAGCAACTGAAGGAAGAAAAGAAAAATAGTGGTTAATTTAGGCAGTGTGGAATCAATAAAACTTGGATTCAAATATATACCGTAGTGTGTAATAGGCCAATAGCATTGCTCTAAAAAACAGCAACATCAGGATTGTCTGAAACAAGAACTTGGGAATAATTATTAATCGCTTGCTTGCTGACTCACTGTATATTGAACTAATCTGTGAGTCTAATTCGTGTACCAAGCCAGCTTACCTTGATGACATTGGTGTGGAGTCAAACCCCTCATCGTCGTCCTGGCGGGTCTCAGACGGCAGCAACCCCAGGCTGTGGTCGTTGTAGTGGAAGAAGAGGGAGTCCCCGGGGCACGCGCAGCCGAGGAGCCGCGCATCATGGCAAGGCAGGAGGAGAAGGAAGTCTCGCCGTGCAAGGGCTGCAAAGCGTGGAGGCTTTCCACGGCGGCGCCACCCGTCGATGTCGCGGCAATCAACAACCAGCCGCAGGAGCTCCACCGCTGCCGGAGCCGCAACCGCTCTTTGCCGTGTGCACGTCATGGCCCACCTCGCCAGGCACAGGGGAATAAGAGAGGGAGGTCGAAGAGGACGATGGGGTTGAGATCTTGGTACGGTTGGAGACGCGGAGCAAATCGAGGCGGCGAGTAGGGATGGGGACGAAGGCGGCGGCGGCGGATGAATCGGAGGGGAAGGCACCTGCAGCGCGGATGCCCGGTGCTGCGCCTGGAGCGTAGACGACGACGTGGCTGTGCGCCTCGAGCATGGACGCGGCGGTCCGGGCGTCCGGTGGGCGACGTGGCCGTGCGCCTGGAGCGTGGACGCGACGGTCCAGGCGGCGCGTGGACGATGCGGCCGGGCGGCTCGAGCATGGACGCGGCGATACGGTGGCGCGTGGAGAGGCACAGGTCGAGGCAAGCCGGCGGCGCGTGGGCCCGGTGGTCCGACGGCGCGCGGAGAGGCACAGGTCGAGGCGGTCCGGCGGACGGCGGTGCATGGAGATCGAGGCACAGCTGGAGGCGGTAGTTGGCGGCGAGGTTGTAGGGAAAGAGGTGGGGCGAGGCGCGGGGTGTGGCTGGCGGTGAGGCATGGGCAGCGGTTTTGGTTTTGTTCCTGCATGATGAAAGAGGAGAGGATCTCTACTCCTAATGGACGACTTGGTGAATAGTCGTCTGGTCAATTTTCGCTGGGTTTTTTTCGTCATACTCCCACCGCCGGTTTTTTTTCGTCATCGCATTCTGGTTTATTTTCGTCATCCTACCGAAAACAACTGGGATCGATCCCTCGTTCACATAGATCTGACTCCGCCACCGCCGGATCACACGCCAGATCCACCAGTACGCCCAGACCGCGTCGGATCCATCCCATCGCAAATGCACTTGCATGACGCGATCCCGGCGCCGCCCGCCCCCATCTCCTCCCTCACTCCCGGTGCCGACCCCGCCCCCACCTTCTCCCTTACTCCATAGCCCGCGCCGGCGTTCTTCCTCCCCCATCTCGTCTCATCTCCGGTCACTGCAGAGGAGCCCCGTTTCGCGCTGCCACCATGGTTGGCCTGCAGTGAGCAGCAGAGGACCTAGCCGCCGCGTCCGACCTCAACCGCCCAAAACCCTAGCCCCTCCTTCCAACGGCAGGTCAAGCCAGCAGGATCCCCTCCAAGAACAACATTTGATGCGTGAGTGCATCCCTTCTCTTCTTCTTCTTCTTCTCGATTTGATGTGTGCGTGCATGCTGTTGTGTGCAGGCCCGACTCATCTGTGCTTGTGCACAACAAGGAAGGCCATGGAGACGCTGCTCCCTATGTTCAGCGCGTGGACGGACGATGCAGCGTTGGGGGTGACTCATGGCTGCCTCCGTTTGTGCAGGTGACTCATGGCCACCCCCTCTCTCAACCCCCAGATCCGACTCCCTCCTCCACCCCCTCTCTCAACCTCCAGATTCAACACAAGTATTCATTGTTGTATTTTTATTTTTACTATGTCTCTGAACCATGTACTGTAATTTTTAGTTTGTCACAAGAACGTGAACCTAATTTTTAGTCTGTCTAAATCACGTGCAGATTGGGTACTCTGGAGCACATGGGAGGAGGAGAAGGATGGAAGGTGTGTAGAATTCGGCGCCAAGGGAGACGATCAAGATGGTTCAGCAGAATCCAGAGGACGACAGGAGACCAGGTAGAGGAGAGACAACACCCGGAGCCCATCGATCCAGTGAGCAGTGTGTGTTGTTCTTGGTGACCGATTTCGTGATGCAGGTGTTTTGGCCCAACTTCTTATTTTCCTTCTTTGTGTCCGTCTGCTGTAGTGAGCGGGGGATTGCTAACTTTGTGGTATTTTTCTGCTCTGAATGATGCCCATGATTTGATCTATGAACTTAACATGATCGTGGTTCTGATTTGGTTGCTCATTGCAGATTGCCGCTCAGGTAACCTGCTGAGCCGACATCGACGCCAAGTGCGGCAATGCCTTCCGATGATTGGGAGGGCGAGTTCTTCCTGGGCTTTACCAAGATCAACTATGAGGTGAGTCCATTGACCTTGAACTAACAGATTCATTGTTGTTAAAAGGTTCCTTCCAGTTTAACATTTGTCCTTCAAAAAATGTAATGCATGGTCCAACTAGGAAGAGGATGCTTTCTTACAAGTGGTATAACGCGGAGGAAGTGATTCTTGTAAAGAAAATCTAAGTATGATTTGCATAACTATGACTTTTTGGTATATATCCTTTTAATTTACTTGTACATTATGTGCTGCACTAGGATTATATATTTGTTTTGTGCTGCAGGTTAGGTTGCGGTTCAGTGTGGCATTCTGGCATATGTTTCGGGGTACTGGAGGAGATCCTTTTGGTGCACCTACAAAGAACTGGCCTTGGGAGGATGGCACAAATTCCCTGGCCATGGCTAAGAGAAGAAGTATGGGAATTACCTGATCTTGTGTCTTAGGTCCATGGCTGGAATCAACAACTTATGCTTCGATTTCTGTTTCGGTGATATCTCAATTCGAGTTCATGAAGAAGCTTGGAGTTGACAGGTGGTGCTTCCATGAGAGGGACATCGCCCCTGATGGCAAAACACTCGCGGTATGATTTTATTTGAAGTTGCAAGTTGCAACCTCGAGTTAGGGGAATTGAGACGGGTAGTGACCAACATTAGAGCAGGGTTATTATGATTGTATTTACAAGGGTACATGACTATGTTTTCAGCACAAGGAATATGGTTGTTGATTGTTTACGCCCTGGCTGCGCCCACATCGTCCCGACACCAAGTTCGCGACCAAGTTCTAACCCCTGTACCCAATCTACCTCCATGGATCTTGTCTCTCACTAACCAAGAGCATCAATTCAACTCAACAGATTGACAAAAGAGATGAACCTAGAGTTTGAGGCTTGGGTAGTGTGGACATTCTTGTCTCTCACTAACCAAGAGCATCAATTCAACTCAACAGATTGACAAAAGAGATGAACCTAGAGTTTGAGGCTTGGGTAGTGTGGACATTGACCTGATGATGAGTGTTGTATGGTGGTCAAGTGGTGCCACTTCCCCTCGCCACACGCTGCTTAGTCTGCTCATTGAAGGTGCTCTCTGTTGGTGTTTGGCTGCTGCTGCTGTAGGTCAAGGCATGTACATAGCATCTTCTTGCAATGGATTTTGTTTTATGGCTATATACAAATTATTTTGGTATAGATTTGTGATTTTTGTTCCGTCCACTTAACCCAGTATATAGTAAATGTAAAAAATTAGCCTTGCAATTTTTTTTGACTGTAGTACGAATAGTTCCGTCCACTTCATGCAATGGTACGTCCTTTCCTCACCGGTGAATGTAAAAATTTATCATGTGTGCAATTTTTTTGACTGTAGTACGAATAGTTGTAACATATTCTCTTTAGCCTTGCAGCTCATAGCATCCACTTGATTCAGTGAGTTTGATTCAACTGTACAAGTTAGGAATCCAAAGAAGTTGGCTCAGAATAGATAAATATGTGTCCGCAGATTATTCACAGTAATTTGGTTACTTAAATGCCTAGGATTAGATGCATAATATTGCGTGAGCACGACAGGACAATTTTGTAAAAAAAATGATCTGACCTGAAGCCTATATGCCATTTAAGCACTGATTTTTTTTCTAACTTCAGAAACCTATAGTTGTTTCCTGCTCTCCAATATGTTTTGTCATCAAATTTGTGTATTTAAATCTGGAACAGCAGAACTATGAGAATTCAAATAAATAAGAATTGTTCATGTTTTACCAACAGGGCATGCGATGATTACTTCGGTGGAGACATATTTAAGAATGGTGTTGATCACTGAATGCCCTTGATGTCTGCCAAGGTAAAATACCAGAAAAAAAACATTTTCTTTATCCTGCAGGAACAAGCCAGTAGTTATAGGAATTTATCTTTATTTCTCGATATATGCAGACAACGATGTTCACTTAGGTAGTTTTGGAATAATTATCTTTCATGCTTACTGGAAGGTAGAAATATGGTTGACGATACACACCCATTGGCAAAGTTTGAACCAGAGACAGTTACCTAAAACCATTGCTTCACACCGAGCCGACCTACTTCCCAAAACTTTTTCAATTTCAGTTTACTAAATAATTTTTTCTTGCTGAAACTAGAAGAAGGGAGCAAGCGGCAGAAGATTATGATGTTGCTGCTATTGGGAGACGCAGTAAAATATGGACAAGTTCCTGTATTTTATGGACGGTGTAGTATTGAAGCTTCTTGCACTGATCTAGAATGGATCTTGACTTCGCCAAAGAGTGAGGTCTATTGAGATTAATGGCACATAGTTACATACTGATAGGAGAGTTGGTTGCGGTTTGTCATTATTTCCTTGCATCTACAGGTAGCTCATCTACTTTTGGTTCATGCAATGAATATTTCGTGTCTACAGTTTGTCGTGTGCACCTACTCTTCAAGAAATATTTTATTGGTGCAAATTGATATTTGAATTTCAAACAGGGACGTCAACTTCATCAAAAAAGCATTAGCAGGCTTGGTAAATGCATGAAGTATTGATCATGAGCTAATGAGCTATGTTAAACAGAGTAGCTTAGAAGGATGCCCAGAACTCACCCATTTCAGTTGAGGACATGCAACCTAAGCCTTCCATGGTTCTGTTAGATGGTTCTTTTAGTTTCTATGGTTTTGTATAGATAATTTGGTTTAAGCACTGACATGTTCAGGTTATAGTTTTTGAGCATCTGATTACTATTCCTATTATATATATTTATGTGCTTTTTCATGGGTTTTCTACTTGGTAGAAAAGGGCCTGAAATGCAGCTCGGCCCATTATTTGTTATCAGACATCATGCTTGGTTATTCACAGTAGAGTGCTCTAAAAATTCTTTTGATTCTCAGTGGTACCTAAATTAAATAAAATCTACTGTTCCATATTTTTACTCTTCAAATCATTAGCATTATTTTTGAAGATCTGTTCAGTTAGAAAATTACATATAATATGATCTGCCTCGAAATTATAAAGAAATTGTCTCCTCTCTTTAGTTTAGAATATCTGATTTTGTATTCTTTTTCCATTGGTGTGTACCTTATGGTTATTTTACTTGTATAAATAATTGAGGGGCAGCAAAAAGAAATTTATAAAATGAGGGGCAGCATGTATGGGTAACCTGCAGTTATTGTATTCTTAGGCAAGATATAATATTTATTCTTAGATGTAACAGATTGTTGGTATCACATATTATTTCTTTTTTAATATGGTGTCCTCTTGTGCAGACCTTTTCTATTCAGACATTTGACCACACCAAAGTTTTATTATTTTCCAGAAGGATACAATACAACTGATGAGGCAATTAGTGAACATAGATAACAAGTACAAGGTTTAGAGAAGTTTGGTCAAATGGCAAGGCATTTATTTTGGGACGGAGGGAGTATCTCATAGGCTATTCCATTTTAACGTTGCACTGTCCAGGCTTTCAATATAGGAGATGATTTGGAAGCTCAACATAGAAAATTATTTACTCTAATGCAGATTACATAGCTATCCATGAGAAAATTTAATATACCGGTTTATTTGACTTGAAGGAATATTTGTAGATTTCAATCCTTAGAAAGTTTGAGGGTATCAGCTTTGCAAAATTGATGCTCTTGACGTCTATTATTAATTGATATTTTTATTATTCTATACATCATTTTATGCACTTCACTGAGAAGCATTTCTAAGGGTTGAGGAGGAGCTGAAGATTCCGGGTTCGACACTTCACTGGATGGGAAGGCAGTTGCCGCCGTTGTCCCTCGGTGCTAGCCTGCCGTGGCAGGATCACTCACTTGCTCACTAAGAATACGAATTCATGGGGTTGTGAGTTGCTTCAGATTTGTTTTTCATCGCTTTTTAGAGTTTTTCTGTTGTATCCCTAACTTGCTTCGCTCTGTTTGGATGTTGACATTGAAGGGCTTGGCATTGAATTGGCTCCAATGCCAAATATCCAAGATATTGATATTGAGTTTCAATGCCAATTCCAGTGTTTGGATGCTCATATATTTGGCTAATGGAATCCAAGAGAAAAAACAAATCCAAATCTTGTTTGGATGGTCAAGCGTTGAATTGCACATGTACAAGTATGAACTTTCATACAAGTATCTTTTGACCAGAAAAAGGGAAGCATGCTCGTGAGGGATGGAAGATAAATACAGCTATTGGTCGTGCTTGCAACAACTCAGCTTCGTGCACCTGCAATCAAAGTAGGGGATGCGCACAGAGAGCAAACGCACACAGGACCGGACTTAGGCACACAACGACGGACTCCACGCACACAGCGACAGACACCGGCGACGGGCTTCCGCTGTGCCTTGCCGGAGCGGCCCCGAGCCAGCAGCCATTAAAGGGAGCGTGAGGCACGGAGACCCAGGTAACAGCCGCTGGGCTAGATGGGGTGGTGCGGAGACCTAGGTAGTCGCCGCCGGCCTCATGAGGTGGTGGTGGTTTGGCCGGAGCAGGAGCCGAACCCTGCAGTCTTCGAGCTCGGGTCAGCGGCGAAGTCCAGCATTGCGTGACGCTCGCGGCGACGCGGGCAGCGGGCTACTGTGCCGTTTTGATAGCTGCGCAGCGAAGGGGTGAGGGCGAAGGAGTCGCGGGCTGGAGCGATTGGCGAATATCAGTGAAAACCGAGGTCAGGGCCTCCGAATTCGTCGGGAGGGAGTGCACGTGAAAGAGGGAACGACTCGATATTGAGCCTTGATTCCATGACTCAATGTCAAGCACAACCAAACAGCGATATTCGAGCAACCAAATGCCAATGTCGAAATTTGGGCCTCAATATCTACATCCAAACGCTGCGTTAGTCATTTTGTAGCTTTGATTTCCAATCTACGTCAGCCTAAATATCCCATGGTCAGCACATTTGCATGGTCAGTGGACATTGACCCTTTTTTATTCAGTGATGGATGAAAAGTCAGAAATGAAAATTCTGATGTATTATTCAATTTGAACTAACGTTTAATCTTCAATATTGACGACAGAAATAAATTTTATCCGCTTGATTTATGAAGTGCACGGTCTGTCAGCATATTCTGTAGCTCTTTCAGATGTGAAAGCGCATGTTACATAAGAAGTCATTATCTCTGAAGCATACTCACATTGGACCAAGAACTAGGCGAGGTTCAGACTTCATAGAAATGATAACAAGGTTAGTTCCTCGCTCCTCTGTTGGACTTTTAGTTTCAAGTTCACATAACTTTGATGATTTCTTATCAGCTTCACAAGTCTGTATGTTTGCTGGTTCGTACTTGATATGTGATAAACAGAGTCAAAACAAATTTGGTCATGTTATTGAGGGGTTTGTCTGAACTCCAGCGCAAGGACTTTCTGGTTAAAAAAAGAACTTTTGGTCTCTTTAATTACAAATTGATTGCAACATCGTGTTAGTCATCCATGGTCTCGAAAAGGATTTTCTAATAACAACGAATAATCTGTACCACCACTAACCCTTTACATGATGCAATGTCAGTATATGTTTCACATCACGTCGCATCCATTCTCTTAGTGTAGTCAGAGTGTCCATCATTTTTTGCAATTGGCCTGAAAGATATCGAACCTCTAATATGTGGTTGTAAGATGTGCTTTGGTTAAACATTCTATTTACCCACCTTCAGGAGAATTGTAAATGGCATTTGGTTATTCATGTATACCACCAGTAGGACTCATTGGATTTATGGATTGTCAATAGCCCTCATCTGATTCCTTGATGTACTCATATCGCTTTCTTTTTAGTCTCCTTTTCATTCGAGCAGGGCGATGAGGGAAAGAACTGGTTGTGGTGAAAGTCAGTTTAGTGCATCAAGGATTGGAGGTTCTGAGATTTGCAAGAGGTGATGGAGGATGTTTAGTTACTTTGGCTCATGATATAGTACTGGAAGATGAGTACAAGCATAAGCTTATTCAAAATCTGAAGTTCCTGACTGCACGAGACATGTACTACCTCTATTCCTAAATATAATTCCTTTTAGAGATTCCACTATAGAGACTAGATTCGGATGTATATAGACGCCTTTTAGAGTATATGTTCACTCATTTTGCTCTGTGTGTAGTCTATAGTGAAATCTCCAAAAAGACATGAAGATGGGTAGCACTATACAGTTCTATAGCAGTAACATTTTGCGAGCTTCTTAAATTTGGTATCTATGAATAGTTGATTTGTTCGTTTTGACTTATAGCCTTGTAGATGTTCACCTCTCTACCAGATTTCCATAATGGAATGTCGTTGGGTGTATTCGATGGGCAGCTCAGCTTGCACGTGAATTGGACGTGGCAAAGCTTATCTTGGAGCAGACTCAAAAATAGTGGCAGCTAAATTAAGAAGCTCGGAAATTGATAGATCAATCTATGGCCTATTGTTGAGGAGGTAAAGGAGTGCATCTGATCAAGAGAGGAGTTTCAGGGTGGCATGGGTGAGATGCTTGACTAATGGAGCTTCTCTTTGGCTAACTAAAGAGGATTGTGCGAATAAGTTATGTGAAACTTGGGCCAGATACATATCAGATTGTATTCGTGATGTTTTTGGTCCCGGATCGTGCTGAAATGAATAAATAAAACAAAACCCATTCCAACTAAAAAACATGACTGTTTGAGTTGTCAATAGGAGCATCTATAGCCGAATTTAGCAAATCCGCGCACCCTAAAAGTCCACGGAAGCGCCCAGTCAGTGTCCGTTTTGAGCCTCTATTTATCCGTTCATGCAATCATACTCCTCATTTTGTCCCTTATATATCCAGTGACGTGCATGTGCTTGATAGAGATGAAGAGAGAGAAAGAAAAGAAAGAAAAGGTAGTCCATGGTGGGCCACATCCTACGTGGCGGATCGACCATGCACGTCTATGAGCCTCATATACTCCCCATGTTTGGTGTCAATATGAGAGTTTGCGGATAGCCTAGACCGGGGATGATATAAGGGGTCGGGTTTTACCATTTTTCTTCTCTCTCCTGTTCGGTCAATGATCGGGCGTGTCCGCAGATTTGAGGGGACCGGCTGTATGTGCTCATAGATTATTGTGTTCGATAATATGATGTGTGTTAGCCAACTGTCAGAAAAAAAGATGTGAGTTAGCTTAGACGACATTGTTCTCGGTAATATTAATTCAGTGAGTAGTATCTTTTTTTTCAAAAGCCCGTGGCAACGCACGGGCGTTTTACTAGTTAAGGTAATGTCATGGTGGGTAATTAATTAAACATAATGACATGGTGGGTAATTAAAGCATAAAACGTGTTTGGTGTTTTGAAGCGATGTAGACCATCAGATTGCAGGTTTGAATGGATAGGATGATTTGATTCTCCGCCCTCTCTTCCTTTTATAGGGGTAGTAGATTACTGTAGTATTGTGTGACAATAATAAAATTCGAATTGTATTCCGGCAAAAAAATCTACAAATGTATTAAAACATTTTACACAATAACTTTGTAATGCACATTGAACATTTTGACCATTATTTGAAATACATGTTGTCAATTTTTTTAGTGCATGACTAACATTTTCCAAAAACACATTTACAATTTTTGTAATACCCATGAAACCTTTTCCAAAATAAATGTTGACATGTTTTTTTAATTGCACTGACACTTTATTTAAGTTTTATGGTAGTTGTATTTTTTCTTGCATTTCATTTTCAAATGGGAAAAATCAAAAAGAAAAATAAACATGGACATGAAGTTGGAAAAAATAAAAAATAAAACTTGTGCGGTCCCATAGGAGCACCATATATAAAAATATCGCTTGAGCAGGTACATAGGATGTGATATATGAAGTTCTTGCCATGATTTACTACTAAGTACCGGAGCGAACAACACAAGCAATCCTTCCGTTAACTATGAACTATGTAAGGCCGTGAGAGCAACGAGAAAGGCACCAATCACGGCAAAACTAAACAAGTGGGTTGTCGCCCTAGCAGATCAGCAAGTGCTCAATGTAGACGCCTCTTTTTCGGATGGTGATAACTTGGGATCATGTGGCGCGATCATCCGAGATTATAGGGGAAGTTTTATAAGAGCATCCACAACAAGTATTGAACACGTTGCGGACGTAGTCTCCGCTGAGGCTGATGCTCTTTATGAAGGGTTGAAACTTGCACTGAGTATTGGTGTTATAACATCTTGGTGAGATTGGATAATAGCATGGTGGGTGACGCCCTGAAGCACAATGAAGGTCATTCCATGGTGGCGGCTCCTTATTGATGCTTGTTTTTTTTTACTCAGTTCGGAAAAGTTACTATTGAGTATTTCAATAGGGAGTCTGATGTAGTTGCTCATAAGCTAGCAAATTAGGGGTGTGTTAATCCTCTTCTATATGGGAGGATGAGCCCCCAGCTTCATCGTCAAACTTTTAGCCAACAACGTATCTATTATTTGAGTTTTAATAAAGCTAGCCTGAAAGCTTTCCCGTAAAAAAAGTAAGTTTGGCCTGGTGGACAGCTTGTGTTCTTTTTTTTAGCCATGGACATCCTATTGAGACACGTGTTTCTAAATAGAGGGGCTTTCCTATGTAATTAAATAATTCGTGGGGGTTTTCTATGTAATTAATAAGCTTGGGGGTTTTCAACAAAAAGTCATCACGCGTGAGCCACCATAGTGTCTTTTTTGGAGGATTTAATTAAAGTTCAGGAAGTTTTCTAAAAAACATCACATACAGCAGACGTCCGTTATTTGAGTTCTAATAAAGCTATAAGAGATGTGAACAGATTGTTTTCATAACCTCTAAGAAATGTTCATAATAATAACAATTTCTCTTTCTATATAACTATTTATTTGTGAGAAAAATGTTCACATCTGGCCACAATATTGTTCGACTACTGAAACAATGTCTCATTGCTCAAAATAAATGTTCACATTATTTATTTGCATATTTCGATAATAAATATTAACCATTTATCGAGAAAAATTTCACTATACAAAAATAGAAAATCTTCACACAATTATTTTCTATGGAAATAAATTGCCAACTGTTGTTTTTGTCAATTAAAAAAGGCACGCATACATCTAAATTAACAAAGACAAATGACTCATGATACACACGTTGAGTGGTTAATTCCGTTATGACACAACTCTTCTCTGGGCCACTCTCCGCCTTTGCCCCACCCCCGCCATGGCCCTGCACTACCTCCCCCTCCCCCCCCCCCCCCCCCCGGCCCTCACATGCTTGGCCTCCTCTGGTATTAGAGCAACCTCCCATCTAGCTCGTCGCCTTCGGAAGTCCCTGCCATCCTCTCTTTCGTCGCATCAATTCTCTAATTCATCCCGGGGGAGGTTTTGTACCGCCCCCTCCCTATAGCCCGAAAGAAAATAACATGGTACAACCATCATCGCTAACCAGGCCGGTCACCACTGATGGGTCTCACTTCTATCCCAGCAACAACGACTTCACCGTTTTGTAACCATCACTATTGACAGGTGCCCTACGGAGCGCCGATGGGTGGTGAACTACATCACTGACCGACAACCCTAGGTCTATAAGTGCTGACCTATAGTTTTTTGTACTAGTGTTGGTCGGCGACCGACTCCGACGATGGTGACGCTTGCATGTCCTAATTCTCCTTGGAGATGTCGTTGATGTCTTCTTCCCACCTTGAACAAGGGCTAAAACCCATTGTCTGATTCATCGGTTTGGATGGTCGGACATCATACGTCATTTGTTTTACACAACTCTGCTAGTGTTTTGTCGCATGGCTAGCAGGCTGGTAGTAGGTGTTGTTTTTGGGGATGACATTAAACGCAACTTGCCAGCTTGAAATTCTCCAACATAGGCTCATCTTGTACAGGATTTGATAGTTGCAGCCTACGGATTTTGTTCATGATACATATAACCTGTGGCTTTTCTTGGTGTATTTGGAGCGATTTTTATTTTATCTTTTTGGTTGGATGCATCCACATAGGACCTGCATTATCTTTTTGGTTGGGTGCATTCGCAGGGAATTGGGGTGCGATAGAGCTTCCATTTTCTTAAAAAAATCTACTAATGTCAATCATGGGTGGATGCATACAAGCTATTGTTAAGTATAGATATCTTCATCATGCAAGTTGGGGTAAAAGTAAGCATGTCATCTCTGCCCGTACTCATCTAGCCAAGATGGCTCTTTCTTCAGATATGAAGTGAGATATTGACTCACAGACTCTCCTGAACTAGGCAACACACTAGCGAAGATTCCCTGAAATATTATGCCTTGCCATTTAGCATCTTTGTGTCTTGGAGCTCAGCGTCTATGTTGCTCCTTGAGAACGACATGGTGATCACCTGCTTGCTTTCTATCGCCCTTATTTAGGAATCATACTCGTGAGAATCGATCTCTTTGAATCCCCGTTCCATCCTAGTCAAGGAAGTAACTAGCACACCATGCATCCTCAAGAGGGCACGAGAAGTGTGGTGCATGAGACTGCCAGAGCATGAAGGCATTATGCTCCATGAAGAGAGTATGCTGAGGGAAATTAGCTGATGCAGCGGCGTAGGAGGTAGATGCATGGAGCTGATTTCAACTAGTTCGTGCAAGTTGCAATTGTCGCGACCCATTCATAATTCCCGATGTCTCCTATACCTATGCAACTATGCCATCAAAATCATAACCCTAGTGTGCGGACTGCAGAGACATAACACAATGGGATTGGACAGTTTAAAGACATAAACGTATAAATTATTGATCATTTGCTTAGATAAGTCTTGCTCCTTATACAAGACATGGGTGATAGGCATCGCCACATTGACATGAATTCATTCGTCCTTTAGTAGGTGAACAGCTAAGAGCACCTTGGCTATGAGCTTGGTCCATGAAGTCATGAGAATCGATCCTGTTAAGGGAATACCCAAGGAATTGACTGAAAGAAAAAAATACCGTTGACTTCTTCTAAACCATTGAATTGCCTCTGGCAAGATTTCTCGTAGTCCTTTTCTTGAACTCGGGCACTTTCCAATCTCAGACTCGCCTAGTGCTAATATTTGTTTCTCTTTGCTCAAATAAATGTTTATGATTTTTTCATGGTGACTATTTTTGGTAAAAATTGTTGGTTGCTGGTTACAAAATTGTCCGACTACTACAGAAATGTTCCATTAATTTGTTTCAAACAAATTGTTTGCTCCTGTTTTTCTCAAAGACGCACGCACACGTACAAAATCCGCATAAAAAAGAAGACCAACGTGCACGTTGAGCTATTTCTATTTTTCACGCTGCTGCTCCCCGTCGCCCTCCTTCGGTCCGTCGCCTGTCGCCAAGATCCGCAATCACTCGCGGCCCCGACGCTCTGGCCCGTCCTCGCGGCGTGATTCCATCCTCCCACGCCGGTCGCCGGTCGCCTCTCTCCTGCCATCGCCTTCTCCCCTTGGTCTTTCCCCTTTTCACCGGCTCTTCAACCTCCACCTTTTTTTAGGGATCTTCAACTTCCACCTGAAAGAAAAGGACAGAAGTTTCTGTACAGCTTTGGGCTGGACGGCCCATCTCCCAGCCCGTCAGAGGCAGAGCCCGCCATCATCAGCACTCTGTTCTGCACTTCTGCTCCGCGCCCTAACTCGCCGCCTCTCCCTTCCCTCCTCCCCTATCGCCGCTCCTGCTCGCCGGCGGCGACTCCTCCCCCGTCTCCCTGGTTCGGCGGCCGATGGTGGCCATGAAGACGAAGGAGCAGGAGGACGAGGCGCCCGAGGAGCGCGTGCCGCACCTGCCGTGGATGCGGCACCCCGTCGACATCGACTCCTTCTCCGGCTGCCCCGTCACGAGCCTCCCGCGCCTCGACCCCAGGTACTACCATGCCACACCCCATGTCCGTGCTGTGCAGTATTTCTGCTCAGCAATGGCCTGCTGAATTTGTAGTGCCTGAGTCTTCAATTTGACAACGATGGCGCTGTTGCGCTTCACTGGATAGCTTCTTGTGCTGCTACTAGAAGTTCTATTAGCATTGGCTGCACTACTTTTGTTCAATGTCATGTGCACTAGTTGTTTCACTTACTTTACATGTTCGATTTCGTCTACTTTGTTTAGCCGCATATTAATTTTGTGTCCTTTAACTCTGCACAAACGTCTTCGAAAATAGCATGTAACAGAGGGCTATGTTTACTGTTACACAGATTGGCGGAAGCGTTGCAGCGGATGGGAATCGAATCTTTTTTCCCGGTTCAGGTTTCGACATGGCTGGAAACCATTGGTCCTGGTGCTTTTCAGAGGGATATCTGTATTAACTCCCCGACTGGATCTGGCAAAACCCTTGCTTATGCCTTGCCTATTGTGCAAATGCTTTCTACCCGGAAAGTAAGGTGCTTGCGTGCTTTGGTTGTGCTGCCTACACGGGATTTAGCATTGCAGGTTTGTGACATTTATTTTACCTTCTACTTCTAGAAACTTGTGTACACTAGTCTATACTGTGAATATCTTATTCCAGCAATTTATCCATAGAAAAACTGATGCATGCTGTTCTACATCGTCAATAGCTATTCCAGCAATTTATTCCATTTAATATTATTCAGTTCATCATGACAAAATGGAAGTGTCTTCTGTTTGTTTGTTCCACTTCAGGTTAAAGAGGTTTTTGATGCTATTGCTCCTGTGGTGGGCTTGACAGTAGCATCAGCAGTTGGTCAATCGTCCATCGCGGATGAAATCTCAGATCTGATCAAGAAGTCCAAACAAGAACTTTACCCATCTCTTGACGATGAATATGTCGAAATGGAACCACAGACTAAAGTTGATATATTGGTGGCAACTCCTGGAAGATTGATGGATCATATCAACATGACAAAAGGTTTCAGTCTGGAGCATCTTCAATACCTGGTAGGCTTGTCGGCAACCATTTCTGTCTCCTCACACTATTCTCTACAATGGATGACTGAGTTCATATATGATGTGTTGATATGTCCTGTTATACATAGTTGAGGCAGTATTGTTTGTGTGCCGCAGTACCATGTAATGTCGAACAGTATGCTGGCAATTGGTTTGGACCAAAGTGCATATGATTTACTTTACCTGGCCTGTATCCAGATAGCAGCATATTTTGGCCCATTTTGGGATGACTAGAACAATTTTCCAGATTCACCACTTCATTTAGACACTTGCTATGGATGTCATTCAGAACCATGTGAGTGTTGCCTCTAGTTGCAACAAGTTTGGCATGCCTGCTTGTGTTCTTTTTAAAGAATTATTCAGTCAACAGGCCCCCCTGTTTGTGCAATTTTTATAGCATATGATGATATAAAACTTAGTCATAGCACTATACTTGTGCATATTAGTATTAGTGTTGCTTACTTGCTTTTGATTTATTTCAAACTTGCGGTTTCAGGTTGTTGATGAGACAGATAGGATGTTAAGAGAGGCATATCAGTCCTGGTTGCCAACAGTTATCCAGTTTACTCGCCCAACAAATCAAAATTATTTCCGGCATGACACTCCTGGACGAACTCTACTGCATCCATTGACCACCATTAGAAGATCGTAAGCCTTGCTCTACGATATCAATTCCTCATGTTATTCTTGTCCTCTTTTATCACTTTATGTTTCAATTGAGGACTTAATTCTACGCTATGGCATCTAGGGGTGTTGAGCGAGGGTTTAAAGGTAAATGCTATCCAAGACTGGCAAAGATAGTCTGCTCTGCTACACTGACCCAAGATCCCAGCAAACTTTCTCAACTTGAGCTGCATCATCCTTTGCTGTTGAATAGTGGGAAGAAGCGTTACAGAATTCCTACAAAGCTGGAGTCCTACAAGCTGGTTTGTCAGCTTTACTGATTGTTGCTTTTATCAATGCTTATGCCTGAAACACGAAGGGGTGTAAAAGGCTATTGTGAACTGTCCCATGCGTTCTTATTGTCCTTGCTGGTATTTCAGATCTGTACATCAAACATAAAACCGCTGTGTCTCATTGTTCTTCTCCAAGAGCTGCGTGGGGAGAAGTGCTTGGTTTTTACTAAATCTGTAGATGATAGTCACAGACTAAGCACTTTACTGGGATTTTTCGAAGACTTACCCTTTAAGTTCAGTGAATTCTCAAGTTTGCAGCGTGAATCTACTCGAAGGTAATTACTCATGTTTGTTTCCTGTTGTAAATCAGAGTTCATTTTCTTGTGCTGGTTGCAGACAGCCACAAAAATAAGTAACTACAAATAACCATCTCTGACTGAATATGCCTTATGCAAGCTCCATGGATCATATTTGTTAGAGCATGTGTGTGCAAACATAAGAAAGCGGCATTACTCGTTAAGTTTGGTTATGTTGATGGTGGAATTATATTCTGACATGTCGAACTTAATCTCACCTTGTGATGTTAATAAAACTCTGCTGCAGGAAGACGTTGGCAGCCTTCAAGGAAGGGAAAATAGATGTTCTCATTGGCTCGGATATAATGGCTCGAGGAATACATATTGATGGTTTGAGATATGTTATCAACTATGAGATGCCGCAGTATGTGAAAACATACATCCACCGAGCAGGCCGAACTGCCAGGGCAGGCGAATCTGGTTCTTGCTTCACGTTTTTAAGGAAAAATGAGGTAATACACTGTTTAACAATAATGATAATTAGTATTTGGTACAATGCTTGCTGTGGTTGATTGATTCCATGATATTGTACATGATATGTCTATATGTGTAAATAATATGCTGATCTCATCCCTGTATTGCTGGCTAATTTGATTGCTGGGGAACAAACAAATTGAGTGTTTTGATGATATAGAATTTGGTGTAGATAGCTGTTACTATCAGGTCTTCCTGATTTGGATCAGGACTTACGAACGAACTAATGATGAATCACCTTGATATTTGTTTTGGAATTAAAACAGACGTGTCTGCTACGAGATGTATAAATTAATCTCAGCATATTCTTCTCTAGTTACATAGGTTGCTGAGTCAAATGTCATGTAGGTTAAAAGATTTGACAAGATGCTGAAGAAGGCAGATGGTTCTAGCTGCATCCTTCGCTCGCTACCCGAGGAATCAATAGATAGCCTTCGCCCAGTTTTTGAGACCGGTGAGATAGCAGTCCTGTTTTAATCAGATTACTATGTTGATTTGCCATCACCCACGCCTTTGATGTTCTTCATTGATTCTAATATTGTCTCTGTTTTGTTTTTCCTTGCTGGGCTGTTAAAAGCTCTGGACAAACTGAAAGATAAATTGAAAGGGTCCACGGAACCAGAAGCATCGAAGAAATCCAACAAGTCGGGAGATAAAGTGCCGGGAGCTTTGAAAAGAAAGAGAGGCAAGCAAACATGAAGTGTGATAGATCACTCGGTGTTCTGAATTGTTTTCTGTAACTGTCTTAAATCCCTGTCTGGTACATATATTTGGGGAACTCTACTATTCGAAGACGTGTTTTTTTCCCTGTTTGCTTTTCTATATGTAGCATCTCTGTTACCCCTACTGATCAACACGGCGCGATTCGATGATGGACCGTGTAGTTTAGTGGGTTTGGCTGATTCAGTCTGAACATTTGTTGGTAAACCTGAAAATTCTAGGTGCACGTCACAGTAATTTTTCGTGTCTGTCCAACTGACCCCCACCTGCATTTCTGCAGAATTTTTTTCGTTCCCCTTGTTCAAATGCTACAAGTCGAAGCTGCTTCTCCTTGTTCATCAGAGTTGTCAGTGGCATTTTTTTTTTGGTTAACAAGCACGGCCAAAGATGCCCTAATATCTTCACCGGATCACATAATTTATGCATCAAACATCGTGGCTTGATATCTTGAGTTCTTGATGCTCCGAGGATGTTCTAATTAACCTTGTTACGACCTGCATCCCAGCCATTGGCGCCTAAGCATTTCGCGTATGGCTTGACAGCAGACGCACTATAACTAAGGTTATCTGACTGGCTAGCTGTCCGGGAAGAAAAGCGCCCGAAACAGCATATGCTCTCCTGGCTCCCACACGATAGGTTATCTTCCAATTTGTTGACCAGCTTTGCATTTGTACCTTCTATGAAAAACAACTTTGCATTTGTACCGTTTGTTGTCTACTCAAAACTTTGGTATTTTTAGGTTCAGAAAAGAAACTTTGATATTTTGGACTCGCGATAAATTTGATTCCTCTTCAGCTTTGTGCAACAAGAGGAACGACAGCTCAGCAATAATCTTTGATATAAACAAGACTAGAGACTAGAGCAGCTCGATCATATCCCAAAAGGGAGAAAGAGATATTAGAAGAAAGGCTATTGCATATATAAATAATAAGAACAGGAAAAAGGTAGGGCTAAAGGTTGCATGATTGCACATCATTTCTTCTTCTTATGAACAGACATAAAGGCCAAGAGAAAAAGGGTGTAGAGCTGGCTGGCAATTCTAGCCCCAGAATTCAACCTTCTGAAGAACTGTCCCTGGCTGAAAGAACAGCCGACCACTTCACTGTCCACTGCCGTCCCTGATGGTCCGGGAGCCATCGGCGCCCATGCCGTTCACCAACCGAGGCGACGCAGGGCTACCGCCTTCGTGCAGGGGTCCTCCGGCATTACCAGCAGGGCGGGTGGCGGAGCGGAGTGACGATGAGGTTGCGGAGGAGATGACCGAGGCAAGGGAGATCGGCATCAGGCAGAGCCCCTTGCCCTGCAGGTACTGCATGGCAGTGCCCATGTCCTCCTCCATCAGCCTCGCCACCTGTTGCTCTGTCGCCCGCAAGGTGCTGCCACCATTGTCATCGTCGCCATTGCCGTCGCCGCTGCTGCTGGTCCCGTTTCCATTTCCGCTGCTCTGCAAGGTGGACTCAGGTTTTAGTACAGTGGCAATTGAGCGGATGACTCTTATAGAAAAGCCAATGCTTTCTTCAAAAAACAAGGAGAGTTAATCGGGTAGTTCATCGAGTTCGAGATGCTGGTTGACCTTGTAGTAGCTGGGGTATGTTAAGGAGCTGCCAATTGTCCTTAGTGGACAGTAGCTCCTACAGCCTAACTGCTTGATTGGTAGTTTGGTACATGGTGGTCACTTTTCAGGCGTGTTTTCCTTTTTCCCTCCAGTTCTTAAACCAGAAAGATTCTTCTGAACCTTTTTTGTTGTGCTGGCATCCACTAATGCTTGATCTGTTCCTTAAGCAACAATCCTTTTGATTTGAATAATGTGGTGCAATTTTTATAGGCGTACTATATTAGTTTAGTTGCAGTAGCTCTTTACTGTGACTTTCAGTCCTCCGAATGCTGAATTTAGATTTTTTATAGGATTTTATATACCTAAATTCTACCTCGTGGACTTGAAGAGGGTCCACCCTAGACAAAAATAATCATCTTTTTCATATACAACCAAAAGCTAAGTGAGTCAGAATCAGCACACCAACTTGAAAATGACAGGATTATGAGTATCTATTCGTACCGGACCGATGGTCAAAAGGCTAACATTCCATATATATACACTTTGTGATCTAACAAACGTAATTAGCGGATTTTAGGGATCAGAACAAGTTGGCCCATGCAAGCAAGCTAGTGTTTGGCTCTAGGCTAACACTTACTAACTATGTACAAGTCGTTGTCAGTGATGTAGGATTCCTCCAAAAAACAATCACATATAAGCTTGTCAAAATGGAAGATCATGTCACACAGGTACCTCTGATGACAAGCCAGCAACCAGAGGGCCAACTGCAGCAGCTCCGCCTAATCGGCTCATGCTCAGAACCTGCAAAAATGGGGCATCTGATCAGGGACCATGAGTTCCATCAAGGAGCAAGCTGACTAGCAACATTCAGAAACTTAGCGACTAGCTAGTAGTAACCCAGGCTAGGTGCAGAAAAGCCGAATTATGTACCTTGACTTGAAGCTGGAGGAACTTGACATAATCAATGATCTCGTCGAGCATCGATGCCTTGTCGGTCTGCAACAAAATTCCATCTTGTTATTCCAGTTACAGTGACCTATGTCCAGTCTAGTTCGCATTGTGGCAGCTGCGTCATCTAAGACATGACAACTGATATAAGGTTTTATTCGAAAAAGCCAAGCAATCGACATTCGTTATCGCTCTAGATACCATGAGCAGTGAATAAAAGTTGTGCAAAAAAAGATATCACATGTGCCATTGGAAGCTCCGGGAGTATCAACCGTGGCAAGAAGCTGGAGCACTAGACAACACCCCTGTTCTGTAACCATCACAGAGTCCACGAAAGCGGGTTGTCTCAAAGTCTAAACATGTTTATGTTATATGGAACCCCCCATACATGATACATCTGTCATTCTCCTCATGATGCTCAATATTATAGTTCTAGGAACTTAGTGTTTAGTGAAATTTATCCTGAAGCCCCTAATTTAGTTTTCATTCCCCCTCAATTTGATGTCGCTGTTTATCTACAATTGCACTAATTGGTACTAGCGGTGGCCTTGGCCCAGACTGATGATGGCAATAACAATTCTCAATCCCCTTGGCACCATGTCTGATCTCTCTTTTCCCTGCTGCTGCCTGCCTTACTAACCTACTACCACCAATCAGAAGTCACTAAATTACTAAGCCAGATCCTCCAACCAAGGACCGACATGTCAACCCTATCCTCTGGATTACTTAAGTGTAAATAACCATACAACTCCAACTACCATGCTTTCCAATTCCATCACGCACTTGCCATTTTACAATCACTTATACTACTGCAAAGATAGCATGGCATCACACGTTATACTAGTATGATACATCAGCTTTACTCTGTCTGCAGCAACCAATAATGCAGGAAACATGGATGCATTTTTCACCAGAATTCAGGGAAGGAAAGCTTCCTTGCTGCTTTGCTTTGCTCAAAGCAGAGAGCGTAAGGAAAAGGCAAAAGCGGAGGAGGAAAGGTGGGACGTTTCGCTCACCTTGTTGGCGTTCGGGACCAGCTCCTGCAACGCCTTCATCCTCTCCGCTATCCTCTCCCTTCTGAGCTGCAGAGCAACACATGGAAAGAAAATGAGGAAAACCACACGGTTTCATTTCAGGTTCTTCTTGCTGCTGGTGCCAACATTTTGAGCAAAAATGCCAGTAATTGATGTGAAAATTGTGAAGATTGTTGCTGGAACAGTGAGAAATGCAAAATTTGTGCAGTGGGATTGCGAGAATGTGACAGGTCGGAGTGAAGTAAATGGTCCAGTGAATGTGGAGCTCGAGCAGCAGGAAGTCAAGAACAGTAGAAGGTGTAAGACATAATGATTGGGGGAGAAGGGGAAGGTGGTGGCGAGGGTCGCGTACACGCTCGGCGATGCTGTGGGGGTCGGTGGCCTGCCCCCTCCTCGCCCGCTGCCGCTGCCGCGGCGGTGCCGCCGCCCCGCCCTGCGCTGCTGGCGGCGGCATTGAGCCGGCCTTGGATGTACGGGGGGAAAGAAGGCAGAGTTTTGTTAGTGCGACTGATGAAACACGGAACAAAGCCAAAGCTGGACGCGGCGGCGGTTCTTGGCTCACCTGCCCGAACGGTGGCTGAGCGGCGGCGGCGGCGTGCATTCCGGCGGCCCCGAACCCGTCGAACAGCGCCTGGTTGGCCCCCTGCAGGTCCTCCCGCGACCGGTCAGTGAACAGCGGCAGCGGCAGGAACCCCCCGCCATCGAGGCCGTGGCGGGGGAGCATGGCCGGCGGCGGCTTGTCGTCCCCTCCGCCGCCGCTGATCTGGTTGTGGCGGAGGCGGGAGGCGAGGAGGGCGGACTCGTCGAACGCGGGGTCGCCGTCGGGCGGGGGCGCGCCGGCCGCCTGGAGCTCCCAGGGGGGCCTGACGGAGCCGAGCTCGGCCCAGGCCGTCGGCAGCGCGGACAGCATCTGCTCGAAGAAGTCGTCCTGCCCCTGCCCCTGCCCGCCGCCGTGCATTTCGCGGCCGGCGGGCTGCATGTGCTGGCTGCTTGGTTCTCGGCTTGCGCGGAGGGAGGGGAGAGGGGAGGAGAGGAGGGCGCGACGGTAAAGCCGGCGAGGAAAGGTGGTGGTGGTGGTGGCCTGGGCTGGGCTGGGTTGACGATTGCAGAGAGCGAGGCGACAAAGTTTATAAGCTCGCAGAGAGAGGGACGGCTCCGACGAGTGTCGTCACGGTTATAGCTACATGATACTTCTTTTTACTGTGAAACCACGTAATGCTTTTTGTTGTAAACTCTGTAAGGCTGTAACGCGAGTACTTCAGTCAGATTCCAGTCGGTTTCCGAAGGAGTCTATGTATGTATGTATGTATGAGAGGTTCAACGGTATGCTTCCAAATGTATGAATTTCCACGATTTTATCAGATATAATTCGGAATGCACCAGTTCTACTAGCTATGGGCTCATGGCATTATCCACGGTTCCCTGCTTCTTTGATTCGCAGGATAGGAAAAACACGTGATTGCAGTGACAAGTTCACTCAAGATTTTGTTTCCACCCAGGATTCCTTTGATTCTAAAGATTTTCATAGGAACTTTGGAGGATTAGAATACTTAGGAATTTTTTACATGTTGATTGTTTGATTTATAGGATTGAATTCTATAGGTCTTTTTTTTTCTTCTAAGGATCCCTTTGTACCACATTCCATTGGAATTTTAGCATCCACTCAAACCTTTTTGGAAGAATTCTTTGTTTTTCCTATAATGCAATCAAACAAATCAAACATCATGTAGGATTGAGATGAGGATGCCATTCTAATCTTGTAGTTTTCCTATTCTCGCAGTTTAAGAATCGTGCGGTGCGAATCAAAGGCTAAATTTTTTTAAAATAATACATTTTTTATTAATTTGCACAAATATTACGTCAAAAAATAGTTTTCAAAAATAATACACCGTCGACCTGCAGCAGGCCGACTGGGCCTAGTCAGCCCGCAGCAAGCCGAGTGGGCGCAGTAGGCCAGTAGCCGGCCGACAGCTGGCCCGCCTGGCACGTGTCGGCCTCGGATTGGGCTGGCCACGTCGCGAGGGGGAGGGAGGGAGCTGTCGGCGCGGGCGCGCCCCTATCAGCCTACCGCGGGCCGATCGGCCTGCTGCTGGCCGACAGGGTGCGGCCCCACGGCTGGCCCGGCTCCCCTGCGGCCTTATCCTCCCTTTCCTCCACGCTCCTCTGTTTTTCTTCTGTTCTTGCTTTCTCCTCTCTATACGAAAACGCCTTCAATTTCTACACCTAAATGAGTCAGTTTTTTCCGGTTTTGGCACCGTGAATGGATTCAACTTAGTTAGGGCAGCCAAAAGAGGTCTCGGTCTACTGATGGGGTAGCTCGTGGTGGTCTTGGTGAGCATTTTGGTGGAGGTGGCGGTGGTGAAGTTGAGGCAGTGTGGTGGAGGTGAAGCTCCGGCAGTTTGGTGGCTACCGTTCGTCGTTCGTCGTTCTTCGTTCGCACGCACGCTTCAAGGGTATATTTCAACAAACATTTTATTTTTCGAAGGTATTTGTATGAAGGAAATATGCCCTAGAGGTAATAATAAAGTCATTATTTATTTCCTTATATCATGATAAATGTTTATTATTCATGCTAGAATTGTATTAACCGGAAACATAATGCTTATGTGAATACATAGACAAACAGAGTGTCACTAGTATGTCTCTATTTGACTAGCTCGTTGATCAAAGATGGTTATGTTTCCTAACCATGGACAAAGAGTTGTTATTTGATTAACGAGGTCACATCATTAGTTGAATGATCTGATTGACATGACCCATTCCATTAGCTTAGCACCCAATCGTTTAGTATGTTGCTATTGCTTTCTTCATGACTTATACATGTTCCTATGACTATGAGATTATGCAACTCCCGTTTGCCGGAGGAACACTTTGTGTGCTACCAAACGTCACAACGTAACTGGGTGATTATAAAGGAGCTCTACAGGTGTCTCCAATGGTAGATGTTGGGTTGGCGTATTTTGATAATATGATTTGTCACTCCGATTGTCGGAGAGGTATCTCTGGGCCCTCTCGGTAATGCACATTACACAAGCCTTGCAAGCATTGCAAGTAATGAGTTAGTTGCGGGATGATGTATTACAGAACGAGTAAAGAGACTTGCTGGTAACGAGATTGAACTAGGTATTGGATACCGACGATCGAATCTCGGGCAAGTAACATACCGATGACAAAGGGAACAACGTATGTTGTTATGCGGTCTGACCGATAAAGATCTTCGTAGAATATGTAGGAGCCAATATGGGCATCCAGGTCCCGCTATTGGTTATTGACCGGAGACGTGTCTCGGTCATGTCTACATTGTTCTCGAACCGTAGGGTCCGCACGCTTAACGTTACGATGACAGTTATTATGAGTTTATGCATTTTGATGTACCGAAGGTAGTTCGGAGTCCCGGATGTGATCACGGACATGACGAGGAGTCTCGAAATGGTCGAGACATAAAGATTGATATATTGGAAGCCTATATTTGGATATCGGAAGTGTTCTGGGTAAAATCGGGATTTTACTGGATTACCGGGAGGTTACCGGAACCCCCCGGGAGCCATATGGGCCTTATTGGGCTTTAGTGGAAAGGTGAAAGGGGCTGCCATGGTGGGCTGCGCGCCTCCCCCCTCCCCTAGTCCTATTAGGACTAGGAGAGGTGGCCGGCCACCTCTCTCTCTTTCCCCCTTGGGAGTCCTATTTGGAATAGGATTGGGGGGAGTCCTACTCCCGGTAGGAGTAGGACTCCTCCTGCACCCTCCTCTTGGCCGGCCAGCCCCTCCCCCTTGGATCCTTTATATACGGGGGCAGGGGGCACCTCTAGACACACAAGTTGATCATTGAGATCGTTCCTTAGCCGTGTGCGGTGCCCCCTGCCACCATATTCCACCTCAATCATATCGTTGTAGTGCTTAGGCGAAGCCCTGCGTCGGTAGAACATCAAGATCGTCACCACGCCGTCGTGCTGACGGAACTCCTCCCCGAAGCTTTGCTGGATCGGAGACCGGGGATCGTCATCGAGCTGTACGTGTGCTAAGAACTCGGAGGTGCCGGAGTAACGGTGCTTGGATCGGTCGGATCGGGAAGAAGACGTACGACTACTTCCTCTACGTTGTGTCAACGCTTCCGTTGCGATCTACAAGGGTACGTAGATCAGACTCTCCCCCTCGTTGCTATGCATCACCATGATCTTGCGTGTGCGTAGGATTTTTTTTGAAATTACTACGTTCCCCAACAGTGGCATCTGAGCCTAGGTTTTATGGTTTGATGTTATGTGCACGAGTAGAACACAAGTGAGTTGTGGACGATATAAGTCATACTGCCTACCATCATGTCATACTTTGGTTCGGCGGTATTGTTGGACGAGACGACCCGGACCAACCTTACGCGTACGCTTACGCGAGACCGGTTCCCTCGACGTGCTTTCCACATAGATGGCTTGCGGGTGACTGTCTCTCCAACTTTAGTTGAACCGAGTGTGGCTATGCCCGGTCCTTGAGAAGGTTAAAACGGAGTCTATTTGACAAACTATCGTTGTGGTTTTGATGCGTAGGTGAGATTGGTTCTTACTTAAAGCCCATAGCATCCACGTAAAACTTGCAAACAACAAAGTAGAGGACGTCTAACTTGTTTTTGCAGGGCATGTTGTGATGTGATATGGTCAAGGCATGATGCTAAATTTTATTGTATGAGATGATCATGTTTTGTAACCAAGTTATCGGCAACTGGCAGGAGCCATATGGTTGTCGCTTTATTGTATGCAATGCAATCGCGATGTAATGCTTTACTTTATTACTAAGCGGTAGTGATAGTCGTGGAAGCATAAGATTGGCGAGACGACAACGATGCTACGATGGAGATCAAGGTGTCGCGCCGGTGACGATGGTGATCATGACGGTGCTTCGGAGATGGAGATCACAAGCACAAGATGATGATGGCCATATCATATCACTTATATTGATTGCATGTGATGTTTATCTTTTTATGCATCTTATCTTGCTTTGATTGACGGTAGCATTATAAGATGATCTCTCACTAAATTATCAAGAAGTGTTCTCCCTGAGTATGCACCGTTGCGAAAGTTCTTTGTGCTGAGACACCACGTGATGATCGGGTGTGATAGGCTCTACGTTCAAATACAACGGGTGCAAAACAGTTGCACACGCGGAATACTCAGGTTATACTTGACGAGCCAAGCATATACAGATATGGCCTCGGAACACGGATACCGAAAGGTCGAGCGTGAATCATATAGTAGATATGATCAACATAATGATGTTCACCAATGAAACTACTCCATCTCACGTGATGATCGGACATGGTTTAGTTGATTTGGATCACGTAATCACTTAGAGGATTAGAGGGATGTCTATCTAAGTGGGAGTTCTTAAGTAATATGATTAATTGAACTTAAATTTATCATGAACTTAGTCCTGGTAGTATTTTGCAAATTATGTTGCAGATCAATAGCTCGCGTTGTTGCTTCCCTGTGTTTATTTTGATATGTTCCTAGAGAAAATTGTGTTGAAAGATGTTAGTAGCAATGATGCGGATTGGATCCGTGATCTGAGGTTTATCCTCATTGCTGCACAGAAGAATTATGTCCTTGATGCACCGCTAGGTGACAGACCTATTGCAGGAGCAGATGCAGACGTTATGAACGTTTGGCTAGCTCAATATGATGACTACTTGATAGTTTAGTGCACCATGCTTAACGGCTTAGAATCGGGACTTCAAAGACGTTTTGAACGTCACAGACCATATGAGATGTTCCAGGAGTTGAAGTTAATATTTCAAGCAAATACCCGAGTTGAGAGATATGAAGTCTCCAACAAGTTCTATAGCTAAAAGATGGAGGTGAATCGCTCAACTAGTGAGCATGTGCTCAGATTGTCTGGGTACTACAATCGCTTGAATCAAGTGGGAGTTAATCTTCCAGATAAGATAGTGATTGACAGAATTCTCTAGTCACCATCACCAAGTTAGTAGAACTTCGTGATGAACTATAATATGCAAGGGATAACGGAAACAATTCCCAAGCTCTTCGTGATGCTGAAATCGACGAAGGTAGAAATCAGGAAAAACATCAAGTGTTGATGGTTGACAAGACCACTAGTTTCAAGAAAAGGGCAGAGGGAAGAAGGGGAACTTCAAAAAGAACAGCAAGCAAGTTGCTGCTCAAGTGAAGAAGCCCAAGTCTGGACCTAAGCCTGAGACCGAGTGCTTCTACTGCAAAGGGACTGGTCACTGGAAGCGGAACTACCCCAAGTGATTGGCGGATAAGAAGGATGGCAAAGTAAACATAAGTATATTTGATATACATGTTATTGATGTGTACTTTACTAGTGTTTATAGCAAACCCTCAGTATTTGATACTAGTTCAGTTGCTAAGATTAGTAACTCGAAACGGGAGTTGCAGAATAAACAGAGACTAGTTAAGGGTGAAGTGACGATGTGTGTTGGAAGTGGTTCCAAGATTGATATAATCATCATCGCACACTCCCCATAATTTCGGGATTAGTGTTGAACCTAAATAAGTGTTATTTGGTGTTTGCGTTGAGCATGAATATGATTTGATCATGTTTATTGTAATACGGTTATTCATTTAAGTAAGAGAATAAATTGTTGTTCTGTTTACATGAATAAAACCTTATATGGTTACACACGCAATGAAAATAGTTCGTTGGATCTCGATCGTAGTGATACACATAATCATAATATTGAAACCAAAAGATGCAAAGTTAATAATGATAGTGCAACTTATTTGTAGCACTGCCGTTTAAGTCATATTGGTGTAAAGCGCATGAAGAAACTCCATGCTGATGGGCTTTTGGAATCACTTGATTATGAATCACTTGATGCTTGCGAACCATGCCTTATGGGCAAGATGACTAAAAACACCGTTCTCCGGAACAATGAAGCAAGCAACCGATTTGTTGGAAATCATACATACTGATGTATGTGGTCCGATGAATATTAAGGCTTGCAGCAGGTATCATTATTTTCTGGCCTTCACATATGATTTGAGCAGATATGGGGATATCTACATGATGAAACATAAGTCTGAAACATTTAAACAGTTCAAAGAATTTCAGAGTGACATGGAAAATCATCGTGACAAGAAAATAAAAGTTTCTACGATATGATCGCAGAGGTAAAATATTTGAGTTACGAGTCTGGCCTTCAATTAAAACAATGTGAAATAGTTTCACTACTCACGCCACCTGGAACACCATAGTGTAATGGTGTGTCCGAACGTCATAACCGTACTTTATTAGATATAGTGCGATCTATGATGTCTCTTACCGATCTACCACTATCGTTTTGGGGTTATGCATTAGAGACAGCTGCATTCACGTTAAAAAGGGGCACCATCTAAGTCCGTTGAGACGACACAATCTGAACTGTGGTTTAGCAAGAAACCAAAGTAGTCGTTTCAAGTTTGGGGTTGTGATGCTTATGTGAAAAAGTTTCATCCTGATAAGCTCAAAACCAAATCGGAGAAATATGTCTTCATAGGATACCCAAAAGGAGACTGTTGGGTACACCTTCTATCACAGATCCTAAGGCAAGACATTTGTTGCTTATAATGGATACTTTCTAGAGAAGGAGTTTCTCTCGAAAGAAGTGAGTGGGAGGAAAGTAGAACTTGATAAGGTAATTGTACCTTCTCCTTTATTGGAAAGTAGTTCATCACAGAAATCTGTTCTTGTGACTCCTACACCAATTAGTGAGGAAGCTAATGATAATGATCATGAAACTTCGGATCAAGTTACTACCGAATCTCGTAGGTAAACCAGAGTGAAATCCACACCAGAGTGGTACGGTAATCCTGTTCTGGAGGTCATGTTACTTGACCATCACGAACCTACGAACTATGAGGAAGCGATGATGAGCCCAAATTCCGCGAAATGGTTTGAGGCCATGAAATCTGAGATATGATCCATGTATGAGAACAAAGTATGGACTTTGATGGATTTGCCCAATGATCGGCAAGCCATAGAAAATAAATGGATCTTCAAGAGGAAGACGGACGTTGATAGTAGTGTTACTATCTACAAAGCTAGAATTATCGCAAAAGGTTTTCGACAAGTTCAAAGTGTTGACTACGATGAGAGTTTCTCACCCGTATCTATGCTTATGTCTGTCCGAATCATGTTAGTAATTGCCGCATTTTATGAAATCTGGCAAATGGATAAACAAAACTGCATTCCTTAATGGATTTCTTAAAGAAGAGTTGTATATGATGCAACCAGTAGGTTTTGTCAATCCTAAAGGTGCTAACAAAATATGCAAGCTCCAGCGATTCATCTATGGACTGGTGCAAGCATCTCAGAGTTGGAATACACGCTTTGATAAGTTGATCAAAGCATATAGTTTTATACAGACTTGCGGTGAAGCCTGTATTTACAAGAAAGTGAGTGGGAGCACTACAACATTTCTGATAAAGTATATGTGAATGACATATTGTTGATCGGAAATAATGTAGAATTATTCTGTAAAGCATAAAGGAGTGTTTGAAAGGAGTTTTTCAAAGAAAGACTTCGGTGAAGCTGCTTACATATTGAGCTTCAAGATCTATAGAGATAGATCAAGACGCTTGATAAGTTTTTTCAATGAGTACATACCTTGACAAGATTTTGAAATAGTTCAAAATGGAGCAGTCAAAGAAAGAGTTCTTGCCTGTATTACAAGGTGTGAAGTTGAGTAAGACTCAAAGCCCGACCACGGCAGAAGATATAAAGAGAATGAAAGTCATTCCCTATGCCTTGGCCATAGGTTCTATAAAGTATGTCATGCTGTGTACCAGATCTATTGTATACCCTACACTGATTTGGCAAGGGAATACAATAGTGATCTAGGAGTAGATCACTGGACAGCGGTCAGAATTATCCTTAGTGAAATAAGGATATGTTTCTCAATTACGGAGGTGACAAAAGGTTCATCGTAAAGGGTTACGTCAACGCAAGTTTTGACACTGATCCAGATGACTCTAAGTATCAATCTGGATACATATTGAAAGTGGGAGCAATTAGCTAGAGTAGCTCCATGCAGAACATTGTTGACATAGAGATTTGCAAAAATACATGCGGATCTGAATGTGGCAGACCCGTTGACTAAACTTCTCTCACAAGCAAAACATGATCACTTTTTGGGTCTTAATCACATAGCTATGTGAACTAGATTATTGAATCTAGTAAACCTTTTGGGTGTTAGTCACATGGAGATGTGAACCAATCACATAAAGATGTGAACTATTGATGTTAAATCACATGGCGATGTGATCTAGATTATTGACTCTAGTGCAAGTGGGAGACTGAAGGAAATATGCCCTAGAGGCAATAATAAAGTTATTATTTATTTCCTTATATCATGATAAATGTTTATTATTCATGCTAGAATTGTATTAACCGGAAACATAATACATGTGTGAATACATAGACAAACAGAGTGTCACTAGTATGCCTCTACTTGACTAGCTCGTTAATCAAAGATGGTTATGTTTTCTAACCATGTACAAAGAGTTTTTATTTGATTAACAAGGTCACATCATTAGTTGAATGATCTGATTGACATGACCCATTCCATTAGCTTAGCACCCGATCGTTTAGTATGTTGCTATTGCTTTCTTCATGACTTATACATGTTCCTATGACTATGAGATTATGCAACTCCCGTTTGCCGGAGGAACACTTTGTGTGCTACCAAACGTCACAACGTAACTGGGTGATTATAAAGGAGCTCTACAGGTGTCTCCAATGGTAGATGTTGGGTTGGCGTATTTCGAGAATAGGATTTGTCACTCCGATTGTCGGAGAGGTATCTCTGGGCCCTCTCGGTAATGCACATTACACAAGCCTTGCAAGCATTGCAACTAATGAGTTAGTTGCGGGATGATGTATTACAGAACGAGTAAAGAGACTTGCTGGTAACGAGATTGAACTAGGTATTGGATACCGACGATCGAATCTCGGGCAAGTAACATACCGATGACAAAGGGAACAACGTATGTTGTTATGCGGTCTGACCGATAAAGATCTTCGTAGAATATGTAGGAGCCGATATGGGCATCCAGGTCCCGCTATTGGTTATTGACCGGAGACGTGTCTCGGTCATGTCTACATTCTTCTCGAACCGTAGGGTCCGCACGCTTAACGTTACGATGACAGTTATTATGAGTTTATGCATTTTGATGTACCGAAGGTAGTTCGGAGTCCCGGATGTGATCACGGACTTGACGAGGAGTCTCGAAATGGTCGAGACATAAATATTGATATATTGGAAGCCTATATTTGGATATCGGAAGTGTTCCGGGTAAAATCGGGATTTTACCAGATTACCGGGAGGTTACCGGAACCCCCCGGGAGCCATATGGGCCTTATTGGGCTTTAGTGGAAAGGTGAAAGGGGCTGCCATGGTGGGCTGCGCGCCTCCCCCCTCCCCTAGTCCTATTAGGACTAGGAGAGGTGGCCGGCCACCTCTCTCTCTCTTTCCCCCTTGGGAGTCCTATTTGGAATAGGATTGGGGGGGAGTCCTACTCCCGGTAGGAGTAGGACTCCTCCCGCACCCTCCTCTTGGCCGGCCAGCCCCTCCCCCTTGGATCCTTTATATATGGGGGCAGGGGGCACCTCTAGACACACAAGTTGATCATTGAGATCGTTCCTTAGCCGTGTGCGGTGCCCCCTGCCACCATATTCCACCTCAATCATATCGTTGTAGTGCTTAGGCGAAGCCCTGCGTCGGTAGAACATCAAGATCGTCACCACGCCGTCGTGCTGACGGAACTCCTCCCCGAAGCTTTGCTGGATCGGAGCCCGGGGATCGTCATCGAGCTGTACGTGTGCTAAGAACTCGGAGGTGCCGGAGTAACGGTGCTTGGATCGGTCGGACCGGGAAGAAGACGTACGACTACTTCCTCTACGTTGTGTCAACGCTTCCGTTGCGATCTACAAGGGTACATAGATCAGACTATCCCCCTCGTTGCTATGCATCACCATGATCTTGCGTGTGCGTAGGAATTTTTTTGAAATTACTACGTTCCCCAACATTGTTAATATGTTTCGATATGGAATAAATTACGTGTGCGATTATTGTTATTTGCTTCAGTAGTATACGTAAATATATTTAGATGTCAACTAATTAGTTGTGTAAAAATGTGTAGTTGCTTCAGTAATATTCCGTACTATATGTGGATGTCAAGTATTTAGGAGTGTCAGTATTTGTAGTAGCTCCGAAAAAAGGTCCATAATATAGGCAGTCCAGTCAAATATATTAATCTGTCAATATTTGTAGTTGCTCCAGCAAATATTCGTAATATACTTGTAGGTGTGTGAATTGTATTAGTTGCTCCGTTAATATTCTGTAATATATAGCTAGCTAATATATAGACATGTCTAATATTTATTAGTGGGGGTATTTTAAGTTGTTGCTTAATACTTGTATTTCGTTGTTGGAAAAAAATAGGTGAGCCGAGATGTCCGATGTAGTGAAGTTCAGATTTTGCTATGGTCCTGGTACTGTCCAAACAACTGAGATGGGAGCAGATCTGAGTGAATTTACTCACATAGATGTGCCAATGAGCGCACCTCAAACATGGTCTGTCAGTCAATTGAAAGAATGGACTGCGGCAAGTTTAGGTCTTGATACTGAAACACACACCGCCGGTGTTCATGCATTGTGGACATCGTCAAGTTCAATAATTTACTTTTATTTGAGGCCAATAGACCGAGACTCCGATTGGGTACGGTGGTTACAAGGTTGTGAACGAAGGGGATGCAATCCTATTGCTTTAGTGCTTCCCGTTGTGAAGGAGGTCACTGCACATGAAGGCGAGGGTGGCTACGATCCTGGTCATAGCAGTGTAGGGAGGCAGTTATCTATGTCAAATGCTGGAGATGATGGTTACAAACAAGGACAGAGCAGTCAGGTAGAAGGAGGAAATGCTTATGGTTATCAAACAGGACAGAGTAGTCAGGCAGAAGGAGGAAATGCCGATGGTGATTACAATGGCGAGGTGGATGCTGACGAGGTAGATGGGCACATGCAGGACCAGATGGAATAAGAAGACACCGATGTTGAAAGGGGTCATGCCGATGATTCTGACGAGTCAGATGAAGAAGAAAATGCAGAGGAGGTCCCGAATCCTGCATCATGGAATCATGACTTCTCATCTACAATGACCGTGAATGATGGACATGATTCAACCTGGCAATATCACCAGAACAGTATTGCGACGGGTGCTATGTATCCGAACAAGCAAGCCCTGAAGGATGCAATAATTAATTGGGCAATGTCCATGCAAAGGGTTTTCACAGCTCAGGTATCTAGTCAAAAAATCCCGACAATGGTATGCAAGAACGCAGATTGTCCCCCCAGGGTGCATGGCTTTCTCCCTAAGTATGGCACAAGTTGGGTGATAAGTGACTTAGTTAATCACAGTTGTCTTATTCCCTGCATCCCTCAGGATCATGCCAACCTTTCGTCGACGCTTATTGCTCGGTTGTTTTACGATGAGATAGTGCAGGGCAAAGCTATGGAAGTGAAGGCAGTCCAGACAAAAGTCTTTGCCAGGTTCAAGTACAGAATTTCTTATGGCAAGGCTTGGAGGGCTAAGCATGCGGCGCTTGAGAGGATATTTGGTTCTTATTTTGATGCATATGACTCTGTTGTCCAGCTCCTCCACACCCTGCAGTAGCAGAATTTAGGCACCTATATCGATATCCAAGACATGTTCATGCCAGAGTTCCCAACTGTGAGGGTGCTGCATCGTCTCTTCTTCTCTTCCGGTGTATGCATCGAAGCTTTCAGGTATTGCGAACCGGTGATATGTGTTGACGGTACTTTTCTCACAGGCAAGTACAAGGGTCAGATCCTGACAGCCATAGGTCAATACGGCCAAAATCAAGTCGTCCCACTCACATTTGCTTTTGTGGAGAGTGGGAACATTGAAAGTTGGACATGGTTCTTTAGGCAGTTGAAAATATCAGTTGTGAAGGAGAAGCCCAATGTGTGCATCCTTCATGACATGCATGCAGGTATACTCAGTGCGATAAGGACACTGACAAACCCAGGCCCTAAGGAACAAGTTCCATGGCCGGACTTGCAGAGCCGTTGGTGCATGCGCCATCTTGGGGCTAATTTTTTCTCGCAGTTTAGAAATAAGAACCTGATGAATTTGTTCAAAAAACTCTGCAAGCAGAACCAGTTAGGGAAGTACAATTTGATACACGACAAACTTAATGTGTGCACGCAGAGACACGTGAGGGACAGGAAAGCTGCAAGAGATGCAGCAGTGAGGGCACATGTTGAAGCAGTAGCTGCACAGTTGGCAACAGGAACAACAGCCGTGGAGGAGGAGCCTGTTGGGCTATGTGACCTGCCAGGCTTTGACCCACCTGGTACTAGGAGAAGGCTTGGGAGGTCGATTAAAACCTTTGCAGTGGATAGAGCATGAGCCTCTGGGGAGGTGGTCTTTGCTACATGACACACATGGAGCAAGGTACAGTGTCATGACAACGAACCTCGCGAAAACATACAACTTTGTCCTCAGAGGAAACCGGACATTGCCACTTACAACCATCGTTGAGGGTATTTTCTATGGCACCGTCAAGTATTTCAGAGATAGACGTAAAAAAGCAGAGCAGCATATCTTCAACAACCCGAATACACGGTACTTTGAAAGAGTCACGAAGTACATGGACAACAAGATGCAAAAAGCTAGGTCACACACTGTAGTCGCCATCGGTAATCAAGAAATAAGGTTTGAGGTCCGCTTAGCCAACAACAAATTCGGATGTGCAAATGAGTTGAGGACGCATGAGGTGAAAATTGGTAATGAAGCCTGGCCAACGTGTGAGTGCACATGCAACAAACTGAAATTGCTTCACCTACCTTGCTCACATGTACTTGCTGCTTGCGGGCAGCTTGAAATGGACGCAATATCGTTTGTGTCTCCATTTTTTTTTGAAAAAGTCTGTCCTCGATACCTGGACAGGTGAGCTGATGGGTTTTCTATCAATGGGTAATTTCAACAGCGTTAACCCCGCTGAAAGGCGTTACATTCCAAACCCAGAGCATATGCGTACAAGTAGAGGCAGACAATAGTGTCAGCGCATCTGGAATGATATGGATGAATCTGAAGCAGGAGGTCCGACTAGGCAATGCATTCTATGCAATGAATTTGGCCATAGGGACACTAATTGTCCCACTTTCATCATTGGGCGTGGACGAGGTAACCGGGGAAGAAGAGGAGGTAGAGGCAGTAGAGGAGTAAGGGCGAGAGGAAGAAGATAAGCTAGCAGTAGTATGTTCTGAATTTGTATTAAGTGTGGCACTATGTTCTGAATTTTTATTAAGTGTGCCACTATGTTCTGAATTTGTATTAAGTGTGACACTATGTTCTAAATTTGTATTAAGTGTGGCACTATGTTCTGAATTTTTATTAAGTGTGACACTATGCTATGAATTTTTATTAAGTGTGGCACTATGTTCTGAATTTTTATTAAGTGTGACACTATGTTATGAATTTGTATTTAGTGTGGCGCTATGTTCTGAATTTCTTTATGTGCAGGAATGTCGGGAATGTGGTTGCTGAATGGGGACATTGATAGGGGTCATCGTGGTGCGATATGGTATGAGCGCAAGTTTGAGCCTCTGGTCACTCGCACTCCTAAGGAAAACTGGATGATACACCCAGGACGGCTTCAGCGACACATGCTTTATTAATTTGCACACTGACATGCATATTAATGGGAGACACTAACTAAAATGTTCTCTGATGAAGGTTGAAATGGGCCGGCCTTTTACCTTTCGCGCGTCTAGTTGAGTCTATCCCGGGTGAGAAACGCATCGCCATCGACGGGTCCTTGCTGAGCTGCTTAGTGGACCGTTGGATGCCAGAGACCCACATGTTTCACTTCCGATGGGGATAGATGGCTCCTACACTGGAGGATGTGTCACTTTTGCTCGGACTACCGTTGGCAGGTCATGCCATAGGACCGTTGGACGCACCGGCTGGTTGGGAGCGAGCTCTTACACAACGTTTTCATGGTGTTTTTCCGGATGCTCCAGATCCGGTATGGGAGCATCACGGACCTAAGTATGAGTGGTTGCTCAATTTCCGGGTAATTTCCCCTACCTCTTATCTTCAAGTTATCATGCATACGATTTTACAGAAAATAGCTGCGGCTTACTAAAACTTTCTCTTTGCTTAATGCAGATCCAGAACTTCCGGGCGCCGTTGACTACAGAGCAGATCACTCGGAGCCTGGAGTCCTACTTAATGTGGCTTTTCGGCAAGGTGATGTTCACAGAGAACCATGTCACCACTATTAGCGCGCTCTACATCCCTATGGCACTCGAGATAGCGAGCGCTCAGATGGCGGATCAGATCATACAGAGGAGTTGGGGTTCGGCGGTCTTAGCGGCTACATACCAAGGTATGTGCAACAGTTGCCAGCTTACATCGAGAAAGCCAGCCCTTCTTGGATGCCCTCTATTCCTACAACTATGGTTGTGGGAGAGGTTCTCTATAGGGCAACCGGATGTACGTGTTCGTGAGCCTATAGACGCCATGTTTGATGTTGACGGCATCGACATGCCTACTTTCGGTCTGTGTTGGACACGTCGCGAGGTATGCACAGTGTTAAGTTTAATGCAACTTTTTTCCGCACAAGAGATAGTTCGATGCTAGCGGCTACTAACTTTTGTTTTCTACAGAGACACTTTGCTAGTGATCAGACCAGGAAGGCACACACATCATTGAACGAGCAGTTCGATGCGTACACTGGGGTCATCTGGCAGCCCTACACGGAAGCAGCCATACAAGCGAGATACCCTGGTGGCATGTCTGTGCTATGCACAAGGGACCGAGATTACTGGATGACAAAATCAAAGATCATCTTCGATGTCTTCGTCGAGGAAATGGCACAACAGAGGGTTATGAGGCATTTTGGTCTTCTGCAGTTGGAGCTGCCTCCCCCTATAGAGAACCCGGTGTCAGCACACATCCACAGGTATTAACCAGTTTTTTAATGTTGCATTATCTTTCATAGTACTCCATTCGAAGCTTTAGGTAATTGTTGAACACACACCACAATTTTAGGACGACAAGGAAGGGCATGACCAGGACAACTGCTGACTGGCTAGTTAGACTAGAGCCGTATGTTATAGAATGGGAGACATCAAACACACATCTATGGCACGAGAATCACCATTTTGGTCTCAATGAATTCAATCTCTATTTGCGGCGCTACATGACCGGAACACGGTTACGCATCGTTGAGCACTCCCACCCAGAGGAGATACCGGATCCTACTCCATCGGATATGTACCCGAGCTATGACACTTCGGGCTTTAGGCAGTACGCGGTAAGATATATTTTCTTTAAGTAACGTTGTCACATACTTTGACGTGCAAGAGACAGACATTATTAATCGTCATGGAAATTTGTAGGCTACCTTGACACACGAACTCTACGAGGACGTGACCACCTTTGGACGATCACTGTCATCTGGACCTCTTCTTCAGCACCGTCCAGTGCTACAGCCCTTCTTGGAACGAATTCAGAACAATATACGGACTGTGTACAAGGCTATCATGTGCACCCGGAGAGCCGACGTTGTTCAGCACCAGCAGCCGCGTCACTCCATGCACCGACATCAACCACGTCCACGTCTAGCACATCAGCTGACAACCAGGCCACCCCGTCCTCACCAACCTGGCAGTTCAACGTGGCAGCAACCACAACACTATGGTCCCACGTCGAGCTTCGTGTTTTCTCCACAGCCACAGCAGCACGGTCCCTCGTCGAGCTTCATGTTTTCTTCACAGCCACAGCAGCACGGTCCCTCGTCAAGCTTCTTGTTTGAGCCAGAGCAGCCGTCACAACCAGCAGGTAAGTGTCTTCATATTTATTGTTTTCAATATTAATTGAGGTGACCTCATTCTTCATGACTAAACATTCCATCGTGTAGGAGCCTACGGGTATCATGCATCTATGTCGGCATCACATGATACATGGGGGAGTGATCAACATCCCGAGGAGAACATACAGACTCAGATGTCGCAACACACACAGTGGATGAACATGTATTCGACTCCTCCACGAGGCCCCACACAGGATACACAACATGACCAGGGAGAGTATGAAATTCCTCCTCGTAACATTAGGCCACCAAACAGGTTGGGATGGACGCTGCTTCCAGATCCGCCTCCCCGCCAGGCCAGACATCGTCACTGACGCTTCCATCTATCAGTAGAGACATGACCATCTACTTCTATATGAGACTTATGTCTATTCTATGTATGAGACAAATGACTATGTACTTATGTATGAGACATATGCCTACTCTATATTAGTACTCTGTTATCCAAACTACAACATCGTATTTAGATATAACATAATGCTCGTACAACAAGACAGTATAAACAACTAGATATAACTACATCTAAATTAACGGTACGTGCGACTAAACTTACAACATACATCATAAAAACTACATGAAGTCATCATCATCATCCTCCGTCGATGCAGAAATCTTGCCCTTCGAGGATGCAAAACTCTTACCCTTGGACGATGCAGAACTCTTGCCCTTCGAGGATGTAGTACTCTTGCCCTTGGACAATGCAAAACTCTTGCTCTTTGACGATGCAGAACCCGGAAGCGGCGGCATGAAGATATCATCTTCATCCTCTCGCTCCTCAGTCCATAAAAATGGATGCTTTTCTGCAGTCCTTCTGAAAGTTTCACTCTTCGGCTCGACTACCTTCTTCCACCTTGCATGCAACCTAAGAAGTTCTATATGTACCTCCTCATAGGTACTTTTAGGCCACCCAGACATACGTAATTCATGAGCCAACTCATTCATTATGGTGTCACTACCGGTGAGTTCGTCCCATGGAACTATCCTATTGTCCATCCTGAAATCGGTAGCTAGCCTCAAAGAATCCTACTCATCTCAGGGTGAAAACTACGATCGAAAGGATAATGGGACATCTCAACTACACTACACTGGAATGCTTCTCCTCCTCTGTCTGAAGGGGGTTTTATAGGTAGGGATGAGAAAATGGCGGGAAAGAATGACTGCGGTATGGCGGGAAAGGGTTGGCGGGAAACGGGTGGCGGGAAAGAGTTAGCGCGAACATATGGCGGGAAAGAGCTGGTGGGAACATATGGTGGGAAACGGGTGGCGGGAAAATATTGCTGGGAAAGGGTTGCGCGAAATACGTCATAGTTTATAAAAAAATCTGGGGATCGTTCGGGACAAAAATGGTGGCATGCACTAGTCGGCCCACAGCAGGCCAATTAGTCCCTGTCGGCCAACTGCAGGCCAATTAGTCCCTGCCGGCCCACTGTTGGCCGACTGGACCTGAACTGGTGGCCGACAGGCCAATCGGCCAGCAGCAAGCCGATAGGACCTCAGTCGGCCTGATGTGGGCCGACTAGGTCCACTCGACCTGCTGTGGGCCGACGGTGTATTATTTTTGAAAATTATTTTTTGGGCGTAATATTCGTGCAAATTAATAAAAAATGCATTATTTAAAAAATTTAGCGAATCAAAGAGGCTCGAAAGTGTGTTTGATTGCATCATAGGAAAACCAAATTTATTCACATGAGGTTGGAGTGGATGCATTTTCCTTTGAAAGTAGTACAATAGTTTCCTTAGGAAAAAATTTATATCTAGGGTGCACCTAGATGTGCCCTACTTATTTCACAGCTGAGTGATTCAATCAAACGTAAAAGAGAAAAAGAAAAAGAAAAAGAAAATACCCGCAAGAATCTTAACATAAAAGCAATAACATATGACTTAGATGTGCAATACTTAAGGCACATCTGGATGTGCTTTAGCAAAATCGTAGGAAAAAGATCTTATACGATTCAATCGTATGAGTCAACCAAAGTAAGAAAATCTTAAGAAGTCTAACCCTCCGCTATTCTTTCCTACTTATATGGGATTCTTTGATTCGCATGATTCTCAAAACACAGTAATAGGAAAATATGATTGCAATGTCATGTCCTCTTGAATCCTATAGGATTAGACAACTACAAGTTTTCAGATGAAAAAGTGTTTGATACATAGGAAAAACAAAGCTACTCTACCCAGAGGTTTGGGTGAATGAAATATTTCCTCCAAAACATAGTACAATTGAATCCCAAGTAGAACTTCCTAAGGATTCTAATGATGTGAGTCAAACAACCAGCATAGGAAAAACTCATAAGGATCCAAATCCTCCAAAATTCCTACGAAATTCCTTTGAATAAATGGATCCCTATGTAAGAACATGCGGTGCCCCCATGTTTGGTTTTGGTAATTGATGACAATCTCTATGGACTAATGGTTGCCTTGAGTATATTTGAAGGTTTTGTCCATAGGCTTTTCTTGGAGTACATGTGTTGGTTTCAAGGAGAGTTTGTGTCGACCAAGGTGCTATTCAAGGAATTACCTAAAGATTGGTCTTGTGAGAGGTCGATCAAGACTAAGTCAAAGAGTGAATCAAGTTGATCAACCCACAAAGCGTAGAAGATGTACCTAGAGGGATCAAGTGATCCCATGGTATGGTAAGCATTGTCAATTACGCTTTGTGTACTAACCCATGGTCTTTATGAGAGTTCTTTGTGGGGTTAGGTTGCGGTGTGCAGGTTCAAGTGGAGCATCACGAAGAGATCAAATGCTTGAAGATTGCCGTCCTTTGTGGTGACAATAGACTTGTGAAGATGTGCGGAAGAGTGGCTCACCCATAGTGGAGTATGGGGGAGCAATCAACTAGTCTTCATCGAGTCAAACACAATCAAGAAAGGTGGTCCAACTTGAGGGAGTCAAGATCGTCATCATCTAGCTCAAGTGGACCATGTGCAAGGCAAAGGTTTGCCCTCGATAGGTTTTCTATTTTACCGGTCTCATGATGGTAGTTGGGAGACCGGGTTATAGGATCGATTGCCGTACTATCAAGGGGGGCTCTCGATGAGTAGCTTGATCGTATCGTTCGTACAGAGCTCAAACCATTGCATCCTTGCATCATCTTTCTTGGTTCTTGTTTGGTTCTCTTTGTGAGTCTTAGAGCTTTTGGTCATCTTGATGACAAGCTCGAGTTCATCGAAAACGGAGCTCACATGCATCTTCTATGATGTTTTCGATGTTGGAGGTTTTGCCGGTTCTTCTCGGTTGGAGGTTTCACTCCTCTATTTGTTAGGCATACCTCCCCTGCCTCATCTTACTGTGAATCTCGATATTATTTTCTATAAACTTAGTCAAAGTTGATAAAATTTGACTTTGACCAAACTTTATATGCAAACTAAAAAGAAACGGAGGGAGTATGAAATAGCAACGAGCATGTCCGCTGTGCCCCACCTCACCCCAATTAAATACTGACATCCCGCCAACGTTCACTTCCGCAGCCGTTTAGCCTGCTAAGCCGGTCCCGCAAACGTTCACTTCTGTAGCCGTTTAGCCTGCTAAGTCGGTCCATCGCTACAAGCCTGTAGATGATTCCGTGGCCGTGGACTCCCAAACGGCCGTCCAGTTGAGATGTAATTCTGTCATGGAATTGACACGGCAGATGTCCTAGAGCAAGGACTTAGTCATAGGGCCATCACACTAGGAAGCTTAAACGGGTTAATCGGGACAAAGGACACACGGGAGAGTTTTTATACTAGTTCGGCCCCTTACGATGAAGGTAAAAGCCTACGTCTAGTTGGGATTGGTATTGCTGAGGTTTCGATCTCCAAGAGGCTCAACTCGCCGGCTTGGTTATCGACTTGGTTGTTTCTTGTTGCTAAACCGCCACCGGGTCGTCCCCTTATATACACGGGTTGACGCCTGGTGGCCTACAGAGTCCCGGCCGGCTCATAATCGTGTCCGGCTCGGTGACTTCCTTTACATGCCTTTCTTTACAAGTCTTTCCTTACATACGGCGGTTTACAATATCAAGCCTTAAGCCGGCCCCAGGCCTTTGGGCCTTCTATACGTTTAGTAAACTATCATCTTGAATGTTTATCGGGCTTCTTATGTAACCCGCCATTAGGGCTGACCCGGCCCCTCCTGGGTGGGTCATACTGGTAGTAATATCCCCAACATTAGGCCCTAGGTTGACTTTGAACTTTGTTCTTTGTCAATCTTCAATACTTAGATGGAATTCATCCTCTGTCTGAAAACTTCTGTAACCCGCCGTGACGTCATCTTTTGAAAACACAAAAAACTTTCATGATGTCATCTTCCAACGGATCTTTTATTTTTTAATGCCTTCCGAGAATTGAGGCGTCCGTTTAGTTGGATAATCATTATTCGGGTCTCCTTGATTTTTGCGCCCGCCTATTCGCGTACTCCCTTATAAATAGGCACGACCTAGGTCTTTTTCATTCTCCCCCTTCGGTCGTCCTCCTCCTCTCGCTATTTCGCTGCCGCTCGAGCTCTGCTGCCGCCGCCGCCGCAGATCCCCTCATCTTCTTCACCTCAGGCCACTACATCAACCTGATTTGACTAGAGAAAACGCGAAGAACCTCCGCAGTAGCCCTGCATCTGTAAGTCCCTTTCCTTCTCTGCCTTAGATCTGTATTTCAGCTTCTCGAGTTCGTCGGTGTTCGTCACAGACTCTTGGTAGATTTCACCTCCGATGCCCTTTCCTAATCATCCGATAGTGTAGAACTGCTGCGGTAGCTGTTTGGCATTCATTTTTGATAGCAGTAGATCTCTTTCTCCTGTATAGATGCTTTGTTAGCTGATAAACTCATCTGTACTGGATTTTTAGGTCTAGAATATTTTCTTTTTGGGACAGCCATTTGATCCAAAATAGTAATGATAGCTTGGTGAAACTTGTTTATGCCAACACTTAGCTGAATCTGCTTTCTGAGAAAATCTGTAGTCGTGGCGGCTTACCACTCCGGCTTTCTTTTCCTTATATGTCATTAGCCCTTAGTTTAAGCCACCGTTACTTGTTTTACAACTTCAACCTTTTGTCGTAAATTGAAACGGCATGTTGTTTTTCCTTTTCCAGTCCCTTGCACATCATGTCGACAAAGACACCCACCATCTGCAATTGGGTCCCCTCAGCCATAACTAAGGAGCGTCTAAAAGAGTTCTTCCTCATTGGATTTCTTCCCTCAAGAAACATCATGTCTTATCGTGCTCCTGACCCGGAAGAAGAATGACCCAATCCAAAAGACGGCGAAGTGATCGTCTTTACTGATCACATGAACCGGGGCTTCTCACCGCCCGGCTCAAAATTTTCCAGAGAAGTTCTTGACTTTTTCAAACTCCATCCTCAGGATATTGGGCCCAATTCCATATCCAATATTTGTAACTTCCAAGTGCTCTGTGAGGTATATCTTCAGCAAGAGCCGACTATGGAACTATTTAGAGAGTACTTCTATCTGAACCGGCAGAACGAGTGCACCAATGGCCTTAGCTTAGAACTTGGAGGCATCTCAATTCAGCGCCGGCAGGGTGTGGTTTTCCCTCTCATAGTTTTACCAAGTCACCCAAAGGACTGGAACCAAACTTGGTTTTATTGTCAGGACATCTCACCCGCCAATGAGAAGCCACTGCCGGGTTACCGCCCCGATCGTCTTGACACCAAGTTCGCCCTGCCAGATAAACTTACGGTTGCTAAACGCAAGAAGCTCCTTCCATCTATCAGAAGAATCAATGGTTTTTTGGGGAACGGCTTAACCAGAGTCGATCTAACCCGCTGCTGGATCTCATGACAGATTATTCCATCAAGCCGTCGTTCAAAGTTGATGTATGAATATGGTGGAGACCCGGACGACTCTCTCCGTCATACCCCGGTTCAACTAACCGAGGAGGACGTTGTCGCAATGTCAAATGTTCTGGTGAATGCGAAGTATGAAGATTGCAGTGTTGTTGGGTTAAATCCCTTCTGTAAAATTTAACCCGGTACCAGAAGTAAGGATATTCTGATCTTTTTTCCTTTGTATTTTGTCCAGCCGTATTGTTTATCACTGATCCTTCCTCTTGTCTTTGTAGGCCAACTCTGACTTTTGGAAAGTGAAATATGATCAGGAAGCTGCCAAGAAGGCGAAACTTGCCGCCATGAACACCAAGAAATCGACCCGGAGAACGAAAAAGAAGAAGAAAACCACTGTTGTAGATTTAATGAAACTTGATGACACGTCTGACTCGGAGGTAGCCCTTGATTCCCTTGGCCAACGTTTTAACAATCTTATTGACACTGATCCTTACCAGGATGACACTGGGGACAGTCAGGCCGGGGAAGCAGAGGTAACTATCATTTCCTCCGACTCAGAGCCCTTACCAAGACACAAAGTTCGACGAGTGATCCGTAAAGTAAGGTTTTCTAACCCCTTAGCTCACTTGGATCCCAACTTTCATTTGAAAAAGCAGCAACATGAAAGCCGCCGTGAAGTTGAGATTGAAGATGAACCGGCTGTCGTCCTTCAACAGACCCCTAGAAAACGCCCGACCGAGGTTTACTTATTACTGTCCTAAACTTGTTTTAATGAATCTTGCTCCTTGTATTTCTTTTAACTCCTTTCTTTTAACTTTTAAGGAGGTGTCTTGTTCCTTAGGCGACTCATCACAAACACAATTTCCGGCTTTCAAGACTGCTCCTGGGTAATCAGAAATCCTCTTTTCTTCCGGGTTGATCAATTGTATCTTGATGCTGATTATCCTGCAATATTTTTTCCTTAGCGGCCAGGCTAAATCCAAGAAGGCGAAGGCAGCAAAACCGGCGGAAGACCCGCCAGTACTAGCATCTGACCCGGCTAAGCCGCCTTCTCCATTAACTGACGCCCCAGAAGACCCGCCTATTGTCAATGAAGCAAATCCTCCGGAGCCGTCCCTTGACAAAGCCACTATGAATCCTTCTACAGCTGGACCGTCAAGCTCAACCGACCCGCCGTCTCCACGTGTTCAAGATGTTCAAATTACTGGGAGCCGCTTTGTTGAGCCGGGGAATCCAACGGTGTTGGCTCGGTGCACAGCAAAGCAAGAAGCATTGGAGAGGTAGAAGGTTCACTTTGATGTTGCCAATTATGACCGTCTCAATGCCAGTGATATCTTATCCGGCTATCTTAGTCATGTACACTCCAGTCATGAGTCTGAGATCGAGATGGTCAAGCAGCTTTAGTTGAAGTATGAGGTACGTTGTTTCCGGTTTACTAATATTCCTTCAGCCCCCAAGTCTTCAGATTATGAGAGAAATAGAATAACCTGTAGGCTTAAAGTACAGTCCGAGACTTTTACCTCTGAATCTTTGCCTGATATTGATAGAAACAAAAACTTCACCTATAGTCCCCAAGGACCGGTTTATTTTGACCATCAATGAATCGGTACTTTAGAATTTAAAATCGTCTTCAAAATACTTAATCCTCTGGTTTAACCTTGATAAATTTGCTGAACTACGTACATTAGCCCCCAAGTGCCAAGTGCTATTACTTTGTAAGGGACTTGGTGAAAGGATCGATATGGTTGACTAAATGGGGGGGGGGGGGGTGAATAGGCAACTACCAATTTTTAGATTTTCTTTACCAAATTAAACTTTGCATCAAAATAGGTTCTCTAGATGTGCAACTAGGTGAGCAACCTATATGATGCAATAACAACAAGCATACAAGCAAGCAAGGGTAGAAACACTAAAGAGCTTGCACAAGTAAAGGTAAGAGATAACCAAGAGTGGATCCGGTGAAGACGAGGATGTGTTACCGAAGTTCCTTCCTTTTGAGGGGAAGTACGTCTCCATTGGAGCGGTGTGGAGGCACAATGCTCCCCAAGAAGCCACTAGGGCCACCGTATTCTCCTCACGCCCTCACACAATGCGAGATGCCGTGATTCCACTATTGGTGCCCTTGAAGGCGGCGACCGAACCTTTACAAACAAGGTTGGGGAAATCTCCACAACTAAATCGGAGGCTCCCAACAAGACCACGAAACTTCACCACGATGGAATATGGCTCCGAGGTGACCTCAACCATCTAGGGTGCTCAAACACCCAAGAGTAACAAGATCCGCTAGGGATGAGTGGGGGAATCGAAAATCCCTAGGTGGAAGTGTAGATCGGAGCCTTCTCAACCACTCCCGAGCAAATCAACAAATTTGATTGGCTAGAGAGATAGATCGGGCAAAAATGAAGCTTGGAGTATTTAATGGAGCTTGAGCAATAAATGGAGCTTGGGGGAGTAAGAGGTAGATGGGAAGGAAGAAGGGGACTCCCTTTTATAGTGGGGGCAACAATCCCGTTGCCCCCCACCAACCAGCCCCGCACAGGGCGGTACTACCGCTGAGAGGGGGCGGTACTACCGCCAGGACAACGGTACTGCCGCGCCAGCCAGCGGTACTGCCGCGCTGAGGAGACTAGTAGGGAATGGACCCAAATGCGGCACTACCGCGGTGGTAGGGCGGTACTACCGCTCCTGGAACGATACTACCGCCACTACAACCGTGACTAGCGCCGCAAAACCCGACACGAGAAAAAGACCTCTCGAATCGAGGCGGTAGGAACCAGACCGCCCAGCGGTACTACGACAGTGGGGTTAAGGGCGGTAGTACTGCTGTGGAGCGGTACTGCCGCTTGTGACCCTTCAGCCGTAGTACCGCAGGCAGTGCGGTACTACCGCTGGGGCACGCGAGAGAGAAGAAATCTCTCAAAGGAGCTGAGCACAAGGCAGAGGTGCCAGGCCCCCATTGGTACTACTGCTGAGGAGCCACGGGCGGTACTACCGCTGCGGAGCGGTACTGCCGCTTGTGGCTTCTCAGCGGTACTACCGCTTTGACCCAGACATGACAAGGAAGAGAGAGGATAGATCTCTTCAATGGAAAGGAAAGCTCGGAGGGTGAGAAACTGATGTGTACGTGATGATTCCACCCATGCAAAACCCCAGCGGACCCCCTCTTGATACTACGGTGCCCTCTATGCAACTAGTCCACCGAGAAAGAAACAAAAGAGCTATACCGTCTTGAAATACACTCCGAGGGGAAGAAGGCGTCTCGTGCCAGGGGAGAATCTGTGAATTATTCAAAGCACAAGATTAGTCCGCAAACATGTTGTCATCAATCACCAAAACTACCTTGAGAGAGATATGCCGTAACACTTGGGACTTTAAATATGTTTGTAGAGTCGTAAAAATTTGATTTGGCATACATTAGCCCCCAAGTGTCAAGTGGTTTACTCGTAAAGTACTTTGAGACTTGAATCTTGAATTTGGATATTTGAATTTGAAACCAAGTCTTGACTTATCCGGACGTTTCATAGAATGCCTTTTCGGAATTGAACTCTCAATTGTTGGACGCAAAGACCCGGCTAGCAAGTCAAGAGTCCGAAATCAAATCTTCCACTTCCAAACTGCAAATGAGCCTTTCTGCAACGGAAAATTTGAAGACCAGCTTTGCTACCAAGGAGAAGGCTTGGAAAATGAGAAAACACTCCTGACCCGACGAGCTGAGACAGCCGAAACAGCTCTGAAAGAAATTTCAACAAAGCTGAATAGTTTGAAGGGTCGGGTGTCTCAGATGGTCGCTGCTATCTTTGGTAAGCTGTTTGATTTGTCCTTTCGTATAATTTTTGCCAAACCGGAATATGATCCGCCAACTTACTCTGTTAAAAATATATGCAGGTCCGGGAAGTAAAAATCTGAGCCAAGACCCGTTGATTAAACTGAAGGCAGTATACACCTTGGTTGAACAATTTTATATTGGTGCACAACGGGCTCTGGCCGCTATCTCTCCTCAAATCAAGGACCCAACCGACTTAGCGATGTCCTGAAGAAGCTGTCCATCCTTCCTGCTAGATTCCAAGAAGTAAAACGCTCCTGCGAGCGAGCCGGAGCTTTGACTGCCCTAAGCCGCTCCAAGGCTTGGGTGCTAGACCTAGACCCGGCGGACGTAGCAAGAGGTTACCCTACTGTGAAGGAGGACGGGTCTCCGTTTGATCAGGATGATTTCATAGCGTGTGACCGTGAAGTCCGGCCTCAGGCGACTAGTCTTGGAGATGACACCAATGTTGACAAGTACCAGCCAGGTTTTGATAGTGAAAATAAGAAGATGGCCACTCCTTCATACAAAGTAGCAGATCTGATCCCACTAGTGAGAGAAGATACCTTTGCCTCGGAAATTGACCCGGCTGGCCTGATTGACGACGAAGCCGAATTTGTCGCCTTGAACGGCTTTGATTGGTCAAAATCCAACTTCCAGCAAACAGAAGGTGGTGAACCGGCGAGGGAGGGACGATGATCATCTTCATAGGCTTATAAAGCCTTGTAATAACTTAGTTGCTAAAACACCGCATGTTTGCTTATGCCGTCGTGCATAAAATACTTCTATGTGAATCTGCTTCCAGATGTCAATGTATGCATCGTTTAATGTTTGTCTCTGCGATATTTGAACTCTGTTCCTGTGAATACAAGAAAAAGACTAGCAAGGCGGTTTAGAACCAAAGGGGCTTAAACACCCTAATTTACAGCCAATATATTTATTTCAATAAAAAAGACAAATATAAAGAAAGGATAAGGATTAATACGAATTCTTGAGTTAACGGAGCGGGTAAGTGCGTATAAGTAAGAATCATACCTTGTCCTTGTTGATCCTTAGATCGCAGGTTTTAATAATCTGGGTGGTGAACTTGATAATTCAATATGTATGAAAAGTTAATACTTCTTGAATACTCAATGATCATCATATCTTAGTAGCTCGTACCTTTGGATCCTTGAGCCACCGGCTTGAATAACCCGGGCGGCTGTGTTGTCCAATAATTGAGCCGGTGAAGAAAACCAAGCTAGCTTATTTGTAATATTGAAACAATAAAAGCTAAAAGGCAAACAACAGATAATAAACATAATTTTAACTCTGTATTCAAGAGGCTGAGGGTTTCTGATTCGAATACGATCAGTAAACCGGACCATAGGGGTTAAGCTAAGGTTCAATACGACCATATAGCCCCCAGTGGCTTTGGCGTTGCGCCGATCAAGAGGGTACCGACAGCTATGTTCTCTTTAGTTCGAATACGACCTATGTTTGAACAGGAAGCCCCCAAATGACCTTGAGAGGTTTTTAACGACCCTGATTCGAATACGATCCAAGTCGGACTCAAAAGGGGTTAAGCTATGATTCGGATACGATCAAGAAGCCCCCAAGTGAGTTTGGCCTTGAGCCGATCAAGAGGGTTACGACAGCTATGTTCTCTTTGGTTCGCATACGACCTATGTTTGAACAGGAAGCCCCCAAATGACCATGAGATTTGCAGCTAGATTCGGATACGATCATAAGCTGGACCAAAAAGGTTAAACTTGATTCAAATATGATCAGCTCCTTAATAGTCATTTGTAAGTAATAAATAATAAAGATGTATAGTCTGTGAAAAGAAAAGAGACCGATGGTCTTACTTTATTGCTTATCATAGTATATACAACGTGAATGTATGTACATGTTGAGAGCCTGTGGCTCAGTTGTAATACGGCTGAAGTTGAGCAATATTCCATGGCCGGCGGGTCTCCTCTTCCGACTTACGTGAGTCTGCATGCTCTCGAATGTCAATAAGGTAGTATGACCCATTGTGTAAATTTTTACTGACCACAAAGGGTCCTTCCCAAGGCGGGGATAACTTGTGTGCATCTGAAAGATCCTGGACGAGCCGGAGCACCAAGTCGCCTTCCTGAAAAGTCCTGGACTTAACCCGACGGCTATGATAACGACGCAGGTCCTGTTGATAAATTGCTGACCGCGCCGCTGCTAAGTCTCTTTCTTCATCCAACAAGTCAAGCGCATCCTGTCTGGCTTTTTCATTGTTAGCTTCAACATAAGCCGCCACATGGGGCGAGTCATGACGGATGCCACTAGGCAACACTGCCTCTGCTCCATAAACCATGAAGAAGGGTGTGTAACCCGTAGACCTGTTGGGCGTAGTATTAATGCTCCATAACACTGAGGGTAACTCCTCTACCCAACAACCCGACGTTCGCTTTTAGAATTTCCTGATTGGCTCTCTCAGCTTGACCATTGGATTGAGGATGAGCTACAGAAGAAACATCAAGCCGGATGTGCTCTCGCTGACAAAACACTTCCATAGCCCCTTGAGATAGATTAGTGCCATTGTCTGTGATAATACTGTGTGGAAAACCGAAACGGAAGATTACTTTTTTCATGAACTGAACCGATGTGGCTGCATCACACTTACTCACAGGCTCTGCCTCAACCCACTTAGTAAACTTATCAACTGCCACCAAGAGATGTGTCTTTTTATCCTTAGACCTTTTGAAAGGTCCCACCATGTCAAGCCCCCAGACCGCAAACGGCCAAGGGATTGGAATCATCTGGAGCTCTTGAGCCGGCACATGCGCTCGTCGTGCAAATTTTTGACATCCATCACATCTACTGACCAAATCTTCTACATCAGCGTGAGCCGTCAACCAGTAAAAACCATGACGAAACGCCTTGGCCACTAAAGATTTTGACCCGGCGTGATGACCGCAATCGCCTTCATGGATCTCACGAAGGATTTCTTGACCTTCTTCGAGGGAAACACACCTTTGAAATGCTCCGGAAACACTACGATGAAATAACTCTCCATTTGAAATCGTCATGGACTTAGATCGCCGGGTTATCTGCCGAGCCAGGGTCTCATCTACTGGCAACTCTCCCGGGGTCATGTAAGCCAAGAACGGCACCGTCCAAGCTGGGATGACATGAAGAGCCGCTACCAACTGCGCCTCCGGGTCAGGAACAACTAAATCTTCATCTGTGGGCAACTTGACAGAGGGGTTATGCAAAACATCCAAAAAGGTGTTGGGTGGCACCGGCTTACGCTGAGACCGGCTTAAAGCATCAGCCGCTTCGTTCTTTCGATGGTCAATATGTTCCACCTGATAACCTTTAAAGTATCCTGCAACAGCATCAACCTCTCGGTGATAAGCCGCCATGAGAGGGTCTTTGGAATCCCACTTGCCAGATACCTGTTGAGCCACTAGATCTGAGTCACCAAGACAGCTGACCTGGCTCAAGCTCATATCCTTTGCCACTCGAAGACCATGGAGCAAGGCTTCATACTCTGCTGCGTTGTTAGTGCATGGAAACATCAACCGCAACACATAACAAAATTTATCACCTCGTGGCAAAGTTAACATGACTCCAGCCCCCGAGCCTTCCAATTGCATGGATCCATCAAAATGAATAGTCCAATATGTGTTGTCCAGCTTCTCTTCCGGCATCTGCATCTCTGTCCAGTCATTGATGAAGTCAACCAGGGCTTGAGACTTAATGGCAGTACATGGAACATACTTCAACCCATGAGACCCAAGCTCAATTGCCCACTTGGCGACTCGCCCCGTGGCTTCTCTGTTTTGAATAATGTCTCCCAAAGGAGCCGAGCTAACCACATTGATTTGATGTCCCTGAAAGTAATGTTTAAGATTCCGGCTCACCATGAACACCCCATAAACAAGCTTCTGCCAATGTGGATATCGTTGTTTAGACTCAATTAGCACTTCACTGACATAATAAACCGGCCGCTGAACCGGATGCTCTTTGCCAGCCTCCTGGCGCTCTACCATAATAGCCACACTAACAGCCCGTGAGTTGGCAGCTACGTATAACAATAGCGGCTTTTTCTCAATTGGAGCAGCCAGGACCGGCGGCTCAGCCAGTTGTGCCTTCAGATCCTCAAAAGCAGCGTTCGCAGCATCGCTCCAAACAAAAACATCTGTTTTCTTCATCAACTGATACAGAGGCATAGCCTTTTCCCCTAACCGGCTTATGAACCAGCTCAAAGCAGCCACACGACCCGCCAGTCGCTGAACATCATTAACGCAGGTTGGTTTGGCTAGAGATGTGATTGCCTTGATTTTCTCCGGGTTAGCTTCAATACCTCGGTTAGACACCAAAAACCCCAAGAGCTTGCCGGCTGGCACTCCAAAAACACACTTGGCCGGGTTAAGCATCATCTTGTAAACCCGAAGATTATCAAAAGTCTCTTTCAGGTCTGTGACCAAGGTTTCCTCTTCCCTGGATTTCACCACTATATCATCCACATAAGCATGAACATTGCGCCCAATTTGATCGTGAAGACAATTCTGCACGCACCGCTGGTAAGTCGCCTGGGCACTCTTAAGCCCAAAAGGCATAGACACATAGCAGAAAGCTCAAAAAGGAGTTATAAAAGCTATCTTCTCTTGATCCTTGACTGCCATCTTAATCTGATGATAACCGGAATAAGCATCTAAGAAACTCAACCGTGCGCAACCCGCCGTAGCATCAATGATCTGATCAATACGGGGGAGAGCAAAAGGATCAGCTGGACAAGCCTTGTTCAAATCTGTGTAATCCACACACATGCTCCAGGTGCCATTCTTTTTTAGTACAAGCACCGGGTTAGCTAACCATTCGGGGTGAAAGACCTCCACAATGAATCCGGCTGCCAAGAGCCGGGCCACCTCTTCTCCGATGGCCTTGCGCCTTTCTTCATTGAACCGTTGGAGAAACTGTCTGATAGGTTTGAACTTTGGATCGATATTAAGAGTGTGCTCAGCGAGTTCCCTCGGGACACCCGGCATGTCTGAAGGTTTCCATGCAAAGATGTCCCGGTTCTCACGGATGAACTCGATGAGCGCGCTTTCCTATTTCGGATCCAAGTTTGCGCTGATGATGAACTGTTTGGATGAGTCGCCAGGTACAAAGTCAACCATCTTAGTGTCATCAGCTGATTTGAATTCAACTCCGGCTCATGCTCTGTTGTTGGTTTCTTTAATGACGTCATGTCCGCCGGGTCAACATGATCCTTGTAGAATTTTAACTCCTCTGTTGCACAAACAGATTCAGCATAGGCGGCATCACCTTCTTCACATTCCAAGGCTATCTTCCGGCTCCCATGTACCATAATGGTGCCCTTATGACCCGGCATCTTGAGCTGCAAATATACGTAACACGGCCGAGCCATGAACTTGGCATAAGCCGGCCGCCCAAACAGAGCATGATACAGGCTTTTGATCTTAACCACTTCAAAGGTTAATTTTTCTGCTCTGGAGTCATACTCATCCCCAAAGGCTACCTCCAGCTCAATCTTCCCAACTGGGTATGCCGATTTACCAGGTACCACACCGTGAAAAACAGTGCTGGATTGTTTAAGATTTTTATCCGTCAATCCCATCCGGCGGAACGTCTCATAGTAGAGGATGTTGATGCTGCTGCCTCCGTCCATGAGTACCTTAGTAAACTTGTACCCACCAACCTGAGGTGCCACTACCAAAGCCAAGTGACCTGGATTATCAACCCGGGGCGGGTGATCCTCTCTGCTCCACACAATAGGCTGCTCCGACCAATGTAGATAACGTGGAATTGCCGGCTCAATAGCATTGATGACCCTCTTATGGAGTTTCTGGTCCCTCTTACATAAACTGGTAGTAAAGACATGATACTGTCCGCTACTCAACTGCTTCGAGTTGCTCTGATAGCCGGATTGTTGCTGCTGCTGATTCCCTTGGCCGTGTTGCTGATTATATCCTCCTTGGTGACTAGGATAACCCTGACCGTGAAAACCTCCTCCGCTTGAACCGGCGCTCGGGCCCTGAAAGCCGCCTCCACCTGAGCCGCCACCTGGGCCGTGACCCCCATCAAATGCATTTGGATTTTTAAATGCCTTCATGATCGTGCAATCCTTCCATAAGTGGGTGGCTGGTTTCTCCCGGGTGCCGTGTTTTGGACAAGGTTCATTGAACAACTGCTCAAGGGTGGGGCCTGACCCGCCCGATCGAGGGGGTTTTCTGCCCTTGCGCCGCTGATTACCACCCTGCGCATTAGTATTAGCAACAAACTCATCAGCCTTACATTTATTACCTCCCTGATTCGCCGGGTTATGCTGGTGACCCTTGCCATTGCCATTCTTCTTTCCCTTCGTTGCCTTTTCTTCGTCAGACACCGGGTCCTTGGTGGTATCAGAGTCGGCATACTTGACAAGAGCTGCCATCAACGTTCCCATGTCATTACAGTCACGTTTAATCCGCCCCAACTTCTGCTTCAGAGGTTCAAAGCGGCAATTTTTCTCCAACATCAAAACTGCTGAGCCGGCATCCATCTTATCAGATGAATGTATTATCTCCTTGACCCGGCGCACCCAATGGGTTGTAGATTCACCATACTCTTGCTTGCAATTGGTTAGGTCCACAATCGACATTGGCTGCTTACACGTGTCCTTGAAGTTCTAGATGAACCGTGCTTTCAACTCCGCCCATGATCCGATAGAATTGGGTGGCAATCCCTTCAACCAGGTCCGAGCCGTTCCATCCAACATCATGGTAAAATACTTGGCCATTGCAGCATCGGTAACCTCCAACAGCTCCATAGCCATCTCATAACTCTCAATCCAAGCCCCCGGCTGTAGATTAGTCATGTAATTAGGCACCTTACGAGGCCCCTTGAAATCCTTAGGCAACCGCTCATTGCATATGGCTGGGACCAGGCAAGGTACGCCTCCGGTTCTTGTGGCCACTCCTGCCTCAACCGAGGTTGCTGGATAAGCCAGAAAGGCTTGGTGAGCCGCCTGCTCTGCCGCTATCTGAGCCGTCCGTTCTGCTTCTTAACGAATCCTCTCCTGATCCGCCAAGTTAAGGGCTCCAGCCCGCACCAGCTCATGCCTATATGGCCGGTTGTGGTGTTGAGCATTAGTTGACATCTCTGCGGACTCCATGTGCCTACTGTAACTCGGGCTCCGGCTTGGGCGAGGAGTTGAATGAGTCCTGTCTTGACTATAGGAGTATGCATCCTGTTGGGCCAAAGCTGTCTGAAGCAGTTCTCTTACCCTCCGGGTTTCAATTGCTGCTGGCGAGTCGCCTTCCATTGGGAGAGCTGCCAAACGAGCCGACGCTGCGATGAGATTTTCCATAGGGTTGGAGAATTGACCCGGAGGTGTTGATACATAACGAGGAGGAGATGTATTCATGCGAGGCGGCTCCATGGTGCGTGGCTGAACTGGTGCACCGGGTGTCGTGACCTGGTTTGCCTCTGGCGGGTTGCTCCCCCAGTCCCGGGTGTATGGAACAGGTTCCTTGGATCCAGCGTTAGAGGCAGACGTGACTGAGTTTTTTGATGCCTCCTCCTCATGACCTCGTTTGACGCATTAAGATCCATCGAGAGCCGGAAAGTTTCTGCTTGAAGTTGCTGAGCACGAGCATCCAGAGCTGCTCATTCTGCTGCCATCCGGGTTTCCTCTGCGGCTAGATTTTCTTTAGCTTGCACCATCTCCTCCCGCACGTGTGCCACTTCTGCGTCGTGCTGGGCTTTATCCGCTGGTTCTACCATAGCGGTTAACAGAGTCGTCAGCTTATCCATGAGGTCCATTAGAACCTGAGCCGGGGGGTGCTCGGGGTCTCCTGACCCGGCTGCTGCCGACCCGGTAGCTGCGGCTGCCACTGCTGTGGAGTTCTGCCCGGGCTGCGTCCCCGCCATGAAGACTCCGGCCCAATTCGGCGGCTCAAGGGGGTCCGGAATACTGCTGCCATCGGAACAACCCCTGAGCACGTCGTCTTGCAATTGGTACAATGAGTCCATCTCACTTGTTGATGATGCAGTATCAGAGTAGATGGCCGTCTTCCCGCCTTCCATCGATCCTTTGGAGTATTCACCGCCATGGATGCAGCCTACGAAGGCATGTTTCACGATAGATTGAACACGGGCAGACCTGGCGCGCTGAGCCATTTCGATGAGGTTGATGTGGACATCCGGCTCAGGGCCTGACTCGTCGATCCAGCCGATGAAGACATGAGTTCCGCCGAAGGGGACTCGGTACCCATACTCGATCGAGCCGGCCTCGGGGCCCCAGCCTTCGTCGTCGATGTAGAGTTTTCCGCGACGACTCTTGGTCATCCGGCCCACAGCGTATCCCTTGAGCCCTTCGAAGTTGCCCTTCAAGAACTCAAATCCACCGTGCGCTGGCCCCATGGTGGGCGCCAACTGTCATGGAATTGACACGGCAGATGTCCTAGAGCAAGGACTTAGTCATAGGGCCATCGCACTAGGAAGCTTAAACGGGTTAATCAGGACAAAGGACACACGTGAGAGTTTTTATACTAGTTCGGCCTCTTACGATGAAGGTAAAATCCTACGTCTAGTTGGGATTGGTATTGCTGAGGTTTCGATCTCCAAGAGGCTCAACTCGCCGGCTTGGTTATCGACTTGGTTGTTTCTTGTTGCTAAACTGCCACCGGGTCGTCCCCTTATATACACGGGTTGACGCCTGGTGGCCTACAGAGTCCCGACCGGCTCATAATCATGTCCGGCTCGGTGACTTCCTTTACATGCCTTTCTTTACAAGTCTTTCCTTACATACGGCGGTTTACAGTATTAGGCCTTAAGCCGGCCCCAGGCCTTTGGGCCTTCTATACGTTTAGTAAACTATCATCTTGAATGTTTATCGGGCTTCTTATGTAACCCGCCATTAGGGCTGACCCGGCCCCTCCTGGGCAGGTCATACTAGTAGTAATATCCCCAACAAATTCCGTGGCCGTGGACTCCCAAACGGCTGTCCAGTTGATTCCATGGCCTGGGGAGGGGGTTGCCGAAGGGGTGTCGCCTACGGCCGAGGGGATAGATCCGCACGATCTTTTTTTTTCAGCAATGCTTCCTTGTATGCTACTCAGGGATCCATTCTGTGCTGCAAGTAGAACACACTCAACTTGTTGAGCTCGAGATTGACCAGGGGAAATTTCAGAGAGTTGAGCTGATATGTCTACCAAAACTCCAACGGTTGACCTATAATAATTGGTTCCCTTCTGAGGATACGATGTATTTTGGTTTTGTACCACAGCTTTCAAAGCTGAGCCTTATTAAAACTGCCACCCATTCAGACAAGACTCTCAAGTTAAGTCAACTCCTTGCTAATGTTCCTTCCATAGGCGATCTGTGTCTGGATTTTGGAAGTGAAAGGGTACTCCCTCCGTTTCTTTTTAGTCCGCATATAAGGTTTGGTCAAAGTCAAGCTTTATAGAGTTTGACTAACTTTATATTAAAAAATATAAACATTCACAATATGAAATCAATATTATCATATGCACCATGAAACGTATGTTCATACTATATAGTTTTAGTATTGTAGATGTTCATATTTTTTTATATAAATTTGGTCAAACTTTGTGCAGCTTGACTTTGACCAAATCTTATATGCGGAGTAAAAAGAAACGGAGGGAGTACTTATTAGTCATTTGAATCATATGTGTCCATTCTCACTCTATGATGGTTATATGTGACAATAGTAATACTATTAATTTTTTTCTATCCTAGATTTGGATCCTGGCAGAATGCCCAAAACTACTCACGCCAGTGCTCAACAATCTACAGGATGTGAATCTGGAGCATCTTCCTGAAGGATGTGATTTAGCTTGGACAATGTTTATTCTTGAAGCTGCACCTTCTCTAAAAGAGCTCTGCATCACAGTATGGGATCATTGGTGCGTAATGATAAGAAACAAAGAGTTGCGGAAGAAATATTGTTTCTGCGAAAAGGCAGATGTCAAGTGGAAGCCATATGCCCCTGATTTCAAGCACAAGAATCTGGCCAAGCTCACCATTTACGGCTTCCAGCCCGGCGATGATTTTATGTGATACATCAGATGTGTCGTGGAACATGGGATTAATATAACAGAGATATCTTTGTATGACAGGAAGGTGTGTGGGCGCTGTGGTGACTTGGATCCTGAGATCAAGAACAGGATTTGTCCATCAAGATATCCACAGACAGCCGAGGAGAGGAAGCAGATAACTGAGGGGCTGGGTTTGGCTTCACGTGCTGTGCTTCACTTCCGGTCCTAATTGAAAAATGATTTGCATGATATTCTTGTATGTAGTTGGAAAAATAACCTGTCCTCTCATGTAGTCGGAAGGAGTTCCTGAACTCCATGATTCTATAGTTACCAAGTGTGTACTCTTGGTTTCCCATGAATCAAAGCTTGTACTATTGAGGAAATATTTATTAAGTAGAAAAGTATATCTGTGGCACCTTTTTGAGGTTAAAACCAAATGCTTGATACATTGGAATAAGTTGATGTACTCACCTCATCTTGATGTAGTAAAAAATGATAGATGCATTGCAATCGTTTGTGCCCTGTGGCACCTTTCTGAGGTCAAAACCAAAATTTGATTAGATATTTGTGATTATACAGCAGCTTTTTTGGTATGGCATTGCAACTTAAGAAGATTTTCTCCAACTTCCAATACAATAAGATCTTTATGGTGACAATCACACAGTTCTGCAGATAGTACTCTTCTACAAACACAACCATTCCATACATCACTTTACTGTTGTTTTTCGTGCTGTTTGATCCGGTCAAGGGAGGGGAGGTTTCGCGGCGAACAAGTTGTGGATGTCGCTGGGTTTGCTGGTGGCGGCAACGGTGAACTGCGCCAAAAACACTGGCGCGAATAACCTCTACATCATCTCCGTGAAGGGCATCAAGGGTCACCTCAACTGTCTCCCGTCTGCCTGTGTCGCCGACATGGTCATGGCCACCGTCAAGAAGGGAAAGTCCGATCTGCGTAAGAAGATTGTGCCCGCCATCATCATCCGCCAGCGCAAGCCGTGCCACTGCAAGGATGGTGTCTTCGTGTACTTTGAAGGTAATTGCCAGATCGCCTCCCTCCTCTTGGATCCTTGAGTCGATCTCTTTGCAACTTTGATGGTAGTACATGATGAATCTGGATTAGAATACCTGGTTCAGTACCATCATTGCCTCAAACCTACTACTACTACTCTACGGGCGTGTTTGGTTGCCTGCATGAGGCCCGGCCTCACTCGCGCGGGATGCAAATGGGCCGATTGGTTGCCTGCTTTTACTGTTTGGCCCACATGGCATGAACCTTAAAGCACTCCTGGGCCTGGCTCCCTGGGAACGCTTGAATCGGCAGTTTATCACGGGCCAGGCCCGAGCGGTGCACGTGGGCGGCGGCAGCTGTACGCACGCGGCCACGCTCGAGAAGCCGCGTTGCTTCGCGAAGCGCCGGCAGTTATTAGCCTCACCGCCCCTCACCGCTCCCTCTCCCCACTCTCCCAACTCTCACCAGCGGCGGATCAGAGGAGAGTAAGAAGACCACCGGACTCCATCACCGGCGAGCGGATCATCACCTGGCCCGCGGCAATGGCGGTAAGCACTTCTCTGTTCGTCATGCACTACTTTTTCGCGTTTGATCCGACGGTAGATTCGATCCACGGCGGAGAGGGGAATGGGGAATAGAGGTAGATAAGCATGGCAGTTCATAGTAGTTCATACGAGTTCATGCAAGATCGGAATAGAGGTAGATGCGGATGGAGTAGAAGGGGGATTGGGGGTACACGACAGACACTGGCTAACCGCGGCGGCCGTCACTGGCGTGCGGAGTGGCGGGTCGAGTGGCTGGCCTTCATCTTCTTGTCCATCACCTTGCGGGGCGGTGGGTCGTCGTCGCTCTCGGAGGAGTCGAGGTCGATCTGCCAGGTATGAAGGCCTGGCTCCGGCGCCCTCACTGGCATCTGCACCGGTTCTTCCTCCTCCTTACGCTCCCCACCGATGACCACCGATGACACGATTGCCGTCTCCCAGTATATTGCGGCACGGTGGTCATTAGGAGCCCAGTAGTTCTTGTGCTTGGACCACCTCTTCCTTTGTTTAGCGTCGTCGGAGACGGCCTGATTCATGGCTCAGCGAATGATGTCGACTGCCATCGCGCCCTTCGCTGGGTCAGGAATTAGTGTCTTCAACTCTTGTGTAGTGGCCCTCATGAGCACTGCATCAGATTTCTTCTGCATGTCAGGCATGGAGCCGAAATTCGAGCACACCTCCATGGTTGTTCTCGAACTTGGTGGAGTCACTAGCCAACCACCTGAGGAAGAAGGTCCTCTAGCCAATACCCCAAGGGAAGGGGTTGGCGTTGGAGCTGGAGCTGAAGCTCATGGCGATGGAGAGGAGGAAGGTTGATAGTGAGAGAAGAGAGGGGGTGGGTAAGTAGTGGTGGGCAGGATGAGTAAAATATAGGCGCAATGGAGAGGAAGAAGAGTGATAGTCATGTCGTTTTAACTACATGCTCTTCAATAAGCCATGAACTCTGTGTTGTGCCTGACTCCATGATTGTTTGCACATCGAGGAAAGCAATGAGATGGGCACGGAGGTGCTCCCGGCCGTTGACAACAAGGGCAAGCAACCGGTTCATCCAATGCCCGAGGTTGTGCTACCGCCCCCTGCCGAGGAAGAACCGAAGACGCCAACGGTTGGCGACGACGAGCGCATGGAGGAGCCCCCCAACAACAAGTGCTGCAACTACGACCACTACCATGAGGAGGGTGGCCCAACTCACTTCTGCAAGGTCATCCTTGCACCGAAGCTTGAGTGCATCCCCATGCCCCTGGACTTCACCAAGCACTTCGTCGCGGTGCCGACAGAGTTCAAGCTGAGGAACAACACCGGGTGCTCCTGGAGGGTGACGGTGAAGCTGATGAACGACAGGGTGACCCTGGATCAGGGTTGGGCCACCTATGCCGCCGTTCATCAGATCAAGATCGGCTACGTGGTGACGTTCAAGCTCCTCACTCCCGACACCCTCAAGGTCATCATCTTCGACGACGATGGCATTGAGGTGGTCAACAAGTGCGGGAAGCACGACGAAGCCTTCGCCGTGAAGGACTAGGGCCGGGGCAGCTCCTTCCTAAGTACTATCGAGTCTGCTTTATGGTTTATGCGTTGAACTGTTTGAACTATCGTTATGTTGTGTGGTACTATGTTATCTGGACTATGTTGTTAAGTAGTTGATGCTCTGTTTATACTCTGCTCTGCTTATGATGTGTGGTACATGGTTGTGCCGAAGTGTGCTGGTAACCTCACCAACTAGCCAAAGAGGTTACCACACACCAGGCATTGCATACAACCAAACACCATGCCTTGGGTTTGTCCACTAACATGCAGGCAACCAAACACCACACAGTGTGGTTCTGCCCATGCAGGCAACCAAACAACTTACATATGGTGCATTTGAGGCTGCATTTGCATAGCCAGGCTGAGTTGAGAAGGCTATGCAATGCAGCTACTATAGACTACGGCAATCAAACACGCCCTACATGAACGTAGAACCGTGATGCCATCTGTGCCCCCTGGGTTTACTACTGTGATGTCTTGGAGTGTGCCCCATAGAATTCTGAATTGTTGTAATGTGCCCTCGTTGGAGGACATTAGTTCTCCGCACTGTCATCCAAATTGTTTATGCTTGTATGGCTAGATAATTCCCTTACTTATGTTGCCTGCTATTTTAAAAATTGCTCAGATGCAACCATATCGTGCTTTGGAATCATCTGAACAGTTGTGTATTTTATTTCGGCCGGTTTTGCTTGGCATCAGACTTTAGGTTGTTGAAATAGTGGTTTAATTATTGTATGGAGAGGCAACAAAGTGTTTGATAAATTGCCTAGGTATGTATATTTTGCCCTTTTCATTGTATTTTACTTTGTTGCAATCAAATTCAACATGGAAGACAAGCATCCTCAAGTCAACAAATGGGCCCACCTTACAACATCAAGAGTCGGCATGAAGAGAGAGCTTTCAGTGTGCCTCAAAAGCGTTTTGGCATTATTCATGGCCCTATAGAGTATTGGAAGCCACATGTCCTATGAAAAATCATGACATGTTGCTTCATCTTGCACAACATGATCATTGAGGATGAGAGAGGCATACCAGAGAGCGTTCGATACATGTTCAATGGGGCTCCTATCGATCCGGAACACAATGCAAACATGGTACAAAGGTTCCTCGCTGTATCGAGAACCGACAAGTTCATATCCAACTCCAAGATAATTTTGTTGAGCACTTGTGGGCACTTCATAGAACTTGATTGTTGTGCCTCTATAATGCTCTTTATTTAGATTATTACTTCACATTTGGACCCTTTCGTGCGTTTGAATTTGAATAATTAAATTAGCCTTTTTTTAAATTTGTAATGGTCATGAATTGTGTGAACTTTAATTATCAAGTTTGGATTAAACATGTGTGTAAATATGTAGTTGAAATGGAGTATGTAAATCAGAAGTTAGGAAAAAAAAGTCTCGCTAAGTCTCAGTCGATGTTATATTCGTGAGATATTCAATTGAGATTCGTGTAAAAAAAATTCTTTTCAGTATTTTTAATTTTCTCTCTTGCATTTTAAGTCATTTGACGAAGACTTGGTTAAATCTCAATCAACTGAGACCTAGCCACACCCTTAGAAAAATTTACAAAGAAAATTCTTTAGGGAGTTATAATTTAGGTGCTCGTTTAGAAACTGTTTTATCTTTATCTGAAGAGTTAAGGTTTGTGGGCTAAAATTCAAGGTTTCATCTATAGGAACTTATCTCAGATCCAACCAAACCGAGTGTGAAAAACGGATCGCTCTCGCGACGCGCCTGGCGAGCGCGTCACGAGAGGTTATCCAGTCGCGCCCGGAGCAGCGTCCCCCTCCTCCATCCTCTACCATCGCCGCCGCCGGGCAAAGCCTGGCTGGTGCTGGCGGTGGCGGGGCCCTCACTCCTCTCCGCATGTGAGGGCGTGGCGGCGCTGGGCAGAGCTTGGAGGCAGCCGGTCTTCGGTTCTTCGTCCTGGTCGTGAAGAGCTGGTCGAGGCGGCGGCTCTCGCCTGGGTTGGCGGCAGCCGGTGGCGGCACTGCCCAGATCCGGCCCGTCGAGATCCAGGGAGTCCTGCAGTGGTTGGCCCTCCTATTCTTTGTGGTCCAAAATTTCGATTTGCTTCATGCCGTCCCCCTCGATCTGGACACCAATGGGTTCCGGTCTTCCACTCGGAGATCTCAGCTTTTGGCGCATGGCGCCACTGGACACCTAGATCAGAATTGATCCGGTTAGGCGTGCCCTCATCTTCGGTTAGAGAGGCTTCAGGAAGGCATGGCGTGAAGCTTCGCTGCCTTGCTAGTGCCATGGGACATGTCTAAGTATAGATTTTCACGATGTTGATAGTGGTGAAGAAAGTCATGGTGGCTGTGATTGGAGACTTGTAATGGCAGGGAGGAGTTTTGGTTGCATTGAAGAATGGCGGCACATGTTTTTTCATGTGTGTCGGGTGTTGAAGACTTGCAGCGGTGACCTTGGCAGGAGGGGGCAGCAACACAGGTGGACAACATTTTTGGGGGTGCTTCTCGAGCACCGAACCGTGATCTCCAGGGCGAAAGCCCAAGGTCTGGCCTTCATTGGTTGTACCTGGCAATGGTCTTGCGAAGGCATTGTTTTTGGGATCTCGGACTCTCTCCAGGATGAAAACTCAAGATCCTTGATCAGCCGACAACAACGCTTGTGCATTGTTTCCTTCTTGGAAGTGTCGCTTTCGGAGAACCTCTTATGTAATTCGGGTGTCGTCTTTCGTGGTGGTTAGAGTGTTGCTGTTGTGAGTGTTTCATCACTGCGATGAGGTTTTTGTTTTTATATTTCTCTCTCTTTTTATTTTGTTCTTGGCTGTGTGCATCCCTAATGTCTTTTGATATTTGTTGGTGCAGAGGCCGAGTGTAATTGGTATATTCGCGATATCAATGTATTCCTTTAAAAAAAGAACTTATAAAAAAATTACTTTTTTTAGCGATGATCCAGCTTTATTATTCAGCGGCCGGGTTTATAGAAATTACAAAAAGGTCATGGGGTACACCTAGCCACAAATGGCGCCCTGTACTAAAGAAGATGAAAAATTGGCCAAATTATGAGCATCTCCGTTCAATGCCCGGTTTTCATATACAAACTGGCAGTTAGTGAATTCTCTTGCCCTGGTGACAATTTCCTTTATGATCATCCCATATCTCCCATCCTAGCCTTGCTATATCTCCTCCACCACTGGTTTGCAGTCCGAAACAATTACACATCGATCTATAGATAAATCGAGTGCCAAAGACAAAGCTTCTCTACATGCAAGAGCTGAAGGAAATATGCCCTATAGGCAATAATAAAGTTATTGTTTATTTTCTTATATCATGATAAATGTTTATTATTCATGCTAGAATGTATTAACCGGAAACATGATACATGTGTGAATACATAGACAAACAGAGTGTCACTAGTATGCCTCTACTTGACTAGCTCGTTAATCAAAGATGGTTATGTTTCCTAGCCATAGACATGAGTTTTCATTTGATTAACGGGATCACATCATCAGGAAAATTATGTAATTGACTTGACCCATTCCGTTAGCTTAGCACTTGATCGTTTAGTATGTTGCTATTGCTTTCTTCATGACTTATACATGTTCCTATGACTATGAGATTATGCAACTCCCGTTTACTGGAGGAACACTTTGTGTGCTACCAAACGTCACAATATAACTGGGTGATTATAAAGGTGCTCTACAGGTGTCTCCGAAGGTACTTGTTGGGTTGGCGTATTTCGAGATTAGGATTTGTCACTCTAATTGTCGAAGAGGTATCTCTGGGCCCACTCGGTAATGCACATCACTATTAAGCCTTGCAAGCATTGTAACTAATGAGTTAGTTGCGGGATGATGTATTAAGGAATGAGTAAAGAGACTTGCTGGTAACGAGATTGAACTAGGTATTGAGATACCGACGATCGAATCTCGGGCAAGTAACATACCGATGACAAAGGGAACAACGTATGTTGTTATGCGGTTTGACCGATAAAGATCTTCGTAGAATATGTAGGAGCCAATATGAGCATCCAGGTTCTGCTATTGGTTATTGACCGGAGACATGTCTCGGTCATGTCTACATAGTTCTCGAACCCGTAGGGTCCGCACGCTTAAAGTTTCGGTGACGATTGTATTATGAGTTTTTGTGTTTTGATGTACCGAAGGTAGTTCGGAGTCCCGGATGTGATCACGGACATGACGAGGAGTCTCGAAATGGTCGAGACATAAAGATCGATATATTGGACGACTATGTTCGGACACCGGAATGATTTCGGGGAGTTTCGGACATATACCGGAGTACCGGGGGGTTACCGGAACCCCCAGGGGAGTTTAATGGGCCAAGATGGGTCTTAGTGGAGAAGAGGAGGGGCGGCTAGGGCAGGCCGTGCGCCCCCTCCCCCTCTAGTCCGAATTGGAGAAGGAGGGGGCGCCCCCCTTTCCTTCCTCTCTATCCTTCCCTTCCTTTCCCCTTCCTACTCCAACTAGGAAAAGAGGGAGTCCTACTCCCGGTGGGAGTAGGACTCCTCCCTGGCGCGCCCTCCCTTGGTCGGCCACCTCCTCCCCTCTAGTCCTTTATATACGGGGGCAGGGGGCACCTCTAGACACAACAATTGATCTCTTGATCTCTTAGCCGTGTGTGGTGCCCCCTCCACCATATTCCACCTCGATCATATTGTAGCGGTGCTTAGGCGAAGCCCTACGTCGGTAGCAACATCATCATCATCATCATCATCATCATCATCATCATCACGCCGTCGTGCTGACGGAACTCTCCCGTGAAGCTGAAGGAAATATGCCCTAGAGGCAATGATAAAGTTATTATTTATTTCCTTACATCATGATAAATGTTTATTATTCATGCTAGAATTGTATTAACCGGAAACATAATACATGTGTGAATAAATAGACCAACAGAGTGTCACTAGTATGCCTCTACTTGACTAGCTCGTTAATCAAAGATGGTTATGTTTCCTAACCATGAACAAGGAGTTGTTATTTGATTAACGAGGTCACATCATTAGTAGAATGATCTGATTGACATGACCCATTCCATTAGCTTAGCACCCGATCGTTTAGCATGTTGCTATTGCTTTCTTCATGACTTATACATGTTCCTATAACTATGAGATTATGCAACTCCCGTTTACCAGAGGAACACTTTGGGTACTACCAAACGTCACAACGTAACTGGGTGATTATAAAGGAGTACTACAGGTGTCTCCAATGGTAGATGTTGGGTTGGCGTATTTCGAGATTAGGGTTTGTCACTCCGATTGGCGGAGAGGTATCTCTGGGCCCTCTCGGTAATGCACATCACATAAGCCTTGCAAGCACTGCAACTAATAAGTTAGTTGTGAGATGATGTATTACGGAACGAGTAAAGAGACTTGCCGGTAACGAGATTGAACTAGGTATTGGATACCGACGATCGAATCTCGGGCAAGTAACATACCGATGACAAAGGGAACAACATATGTTGTTATGCGGTCTGACCGATAAAGATCTTCGTAGAATATGTAGGAGCCAATATGGGCATCCAGGTCCCGCTATTGGTTATTGACCGGAGACATGTCTCGGTCATGTCTACATTGTTCTCGAACCGTAGGGTCCGCACGCTTAACGTTACGATGACAGTTATTATGAGTTTATGCATTTTGATGTACCGAAGGTTGTTCGGAGTCCCGGATGAGATCACGGACATGACGAGGAGTCTCGAAATGGTCGAGACGTAAAGATTGATATATTGGAAGCCTATGTTTGGACATCGGAAGTGTTCCGGGTGAAATCGGAATTTTACCGGAATACCGGGAGGGTTACCGGAACCCCCCGGGAGACTAATGGGCCTATTGGGCCTTAGTGGAAAAAAGAGAAAAAGGGAAAAGGCCCAAGCTGGCCGGCGCCCCCCTTCCCCAAGTCCTATTAGGAATAGAATAAGGGGCCGGCCCCCCTTCTCTCTCTTTTCCCCCCGGGAGTCCTAATTGGATTAGGATTGGGGGGAGGAGTCCTACTCCCGGTGGGAGTAGGACTCCCCTGCGCCTCCCCTCCCTTGGCCGGCCGGCCCCCCTCCTCCAACCTTTATATACGGGGGCAGGGGGCACCCCAAGACACACAACTTGATCCTTGAGATCGCTCCTTAGCCGTGTGCGGTGCCCCCTGCCACCAAATTCCACCTCGATCGTACCGTTGTAGTGCTTAGGCGAAGCCCTGTGTCGGTAGTACATCAAGATCGTCACCACGCCGTCGTACTGACGGAACTCCTCCCCGAAGCTTTGCTGGATCGGAGCCCGGGGATCGTCATCGAGCTGAACGTGTGCTAAGAACTCGGAGGTGCCGGAGTAACGGTGCTTGGATCGGTCGGATTGGGAAGAAGACGTACGACTACTTCCTCTATGTTGTGTGATCGCTTCCGCAGTCGGTCTGCGTTGGTACGTAGACAACACTCTCCCCTCTCGTTGTTGTGCATCACCATGATCTTGCATGTGCGTAGGAAAATTTTCGAAATTACTACGTTCCCCAACAGTGGCATCCGAGCCTAGGTTTTATGGTTTGATGTTATATGCACGAGTAGAACACAAGTGAGTTGTGGGCGATACAAGTCATACTGCCTACCAGCATGTCATACTTTGGTTCGGCGGTATTGTTGGTTGAGACGATCCGGACCAACCTTACGCGTACTCTTACGCGAGACCGGTTCCCTCGACGTGCTTTGCACATAGATGGCTTGCGGAAGACTGTCTCTCCAACTTTAGTTGAACCAAGTGTGACTATGCCCGGTCCTTGAGAAGGTTAAAACGGAGTCTATTTGACGAACTATCGTTGTGGTTTTGATGCGTAGGTGAGATGAGTTCTTACTTAAGCCCGTAGCAGCCACGTAAAACTTGCAACAACAAAGTAGAGGACGTCTAACTTGTTTTTGCAGGGTATGTTGTGATGTGATATGGTCAAGGCATGATGCTGATTTTATTGTATGAGATGATCATGTTTTGTAACTAAGTTATTGGCAACTGGCAGGAGCCGTATGGTTGTCGCTTTATTGTATGCAATGCAATCGCGATGTAATGCTTTACTAGATTACTAAACGGTAGTAATAGTCGTGGAAGCATAAGATTGGCGAGACGACAACGATGCTACGATGGAGATCAAGGTGTCGCGCCGGTGACGATGGTGATCATGATGGTGCTTCGGAGATGGAGATCACAAGCACAAGATGATGATGGCCATATCATATCACTTATATTGATTGCATGTGATGTTTATCCTTTTATGCATCTTATCTTGCTTTGATTGACGGTAGCATTATAAGATGATCTCTCACTAAATTATCAAGAAGTGTTCTCCCTGAGTATGCACCGTTGCCAAAGTTCGTCGTGCCCAGACACCACGTGATGATCGGGTGTGATAAGCTCTACGTCCATCTACAACGGGTGCAAGCCAGTTTTGCACACGCAGAATACTCAGGTTATACTTGACGAGCCTAGCATATGCAGATATGGCCTCGGAACACAGAGACCGAAAGGTCGAGCGTGAATCATATAGTAGATATGATCAACATGACGATGTTCACCATTGAAAACTACTCCATCTCACGTGATGATCGGTTATGGTTTAGTTGATTTGGATCACGTGATCACTTAGAGGATTAGAGGGATGTCTATCTAAGTGGGAGTTCCTAAGTAATTTGATTAACTGAAATTAAACTTATCATGAACTTAGTACCTGATAGTATCTTGCTTATTTATGTTGCTTGTAGATAGATGGCTCGTGCTATTGTTCCGTTGAATTTTAATGCGTTCCTTGAGAAAGCAAAGTTGAAAGATGATGGTAGCAATTACACGGACTGGGTCCGTAACCTGAGGATTATCCTCATTGCTGCACAGAAGAATTACGTCCTGGAAGCACCGCTGGGTGACAGGCCTGCTGCTGGAGCAACACCAGATGTTATGAACGTCTGGCAGAGCAAAGCTGATGACTACTCGATAGTTCAGTGTGCCATGCTTTACGGCTTAGAATCGGGACTTCAACGACGTTTTGAACGTCATGGAGCATATGAGATGTTCCAGGAGTTGAAGTTAATATTTCAAGCAAATGCCCGAATTGAGAGATATGAAGTCTCCAATAAGTTCTATAGCTGCAAGATGGAGGAGAACAGTTCTGTCAGTGAGCATATACTCAAAATGTCTGGGTATAATAATCACTTGATTCAGATGGGAGTTAATCTTCCAGATGATTGCGTCATTGACAGAATTCTCCAATCACTGCCACCAAGCTACAAGAGCTTCGTGATGAACTATAATATGCAAGGGATGAACAAGACTATCCCCGAGCTCTTCGCAATGCTGAAAGCTGCGGAGGTAGAAATCAAGAAGGAACATCAAGTGTTGATGGTTAGCAAAACCACTAGTTTCAAGAAAAAAGGGCAAAGAGAAGAAGAAGGGAAACTTCAAGAAGAACAGCAAGCAAGTTGCTGCTCAGGAGAAGAAACCCAAGTCTGGACCTAAGCCTGAAACTGAGTGCTTCTACTGCAAGCAGACTGGTCACTGGAAGCGGAACTACCCCAAGTATTTGGCGGATAAGAAGGATGGCAAAGTGAGCAAAGGTATATGTGATATACATGTTATTGATGTGTACCTTACTAGAGCTCGCAGTAGCACCTGGGTATTTGATACTGGTTCTGTTGCTAATATTTGCAACTCGAAACAGGGACTACGGAATAAGCGGACACTAGCAAAGGACGAGGTGACGATGCGCGTGGGAAACGGTTCCAAAGTCGATGTGATCGCGGTCGGCACGCTACCTCTACATCTACCTTCGGGATTAATATTAGACCTAAATAATTGTTATTTGGTGCCAGCGTTGAGCATGAACATTATATCTGGATCTTGTTTAATGCGAGACGGTTATTCATTTAAATCAGAGAATAATGGTTGTTCTATTTATATGAATAATATCTTTTATGGTCATGCACCTTTGAAGAGTGGTCTATTCTTGTTGAATCTCGAAGATAGTGATACACATATTCATAATGTGGAAGCCAAAAGATGCAAAGTTAATAATGATAGTGCAACTTATTTGTGGCACTGCCGTTTAGGTCATATCGGTGTAAAGCGCATGAAGAAACTCCATACTGATGGGCTTTTGGAATCACTTGATTATGAATCACTTGGTACTTGCGAACCGTGCCTCATAGGCAAGATGACTAAAACACCGTTCTCCGGTACTATGGAGAGAGCAACAGATTTATTGGAAATCATACATACCGATGTATGTGGTCCGATGAATATTGAGGCTCGTGGCGGATATCGTTATTTTCTCACCTTCACAGATGATTTAAGCAGATATGGGTATATCTACTTAATGAAACATAAATCTGAAACATTTGAAAGGTTCAAAGAATTTCAGAGTGAAGTTGAAAATCATCGTAACAAGAAAATAAAGTTTCTACGATCTGATCGTGGAGGAGAATATTTGAGTTACGAGTTTGGTATACATTTGAAAAATTGTGGAATAGTTTCGCAACTCACGCCACCCGGAACACCACAGCGTAATGGTGTGTCCGAACGTCGTAATTGCACTTTACTAGATATGGTGCGATCCATGATGTCTCTTACTGATTTACCGCTATCGTTTTGGGGTTATGCTTTAGAGACGGCCGCATTCACGTTAAATAGGGCACCATCAAAATCCGTTGAGACGACGCCTTATGAACTATGGTTTGGCAAGAAACCAAAGTTGTCGTTTCTTAAAGTTTGGGGCTGCGATGCTTATGTGAAAAAGCTTCAACCTGATAAGCTCGAACCCAAAGCGGAGAAATGTGTCTTCATAGGATACCCAAAGGAAACTGTTGGGTATACCTTCTATCACAGATCCGAAGGCAAGACATTCGTTGCTAAGAATGGATCATTTCTAGAGAAGGAGTTTCTCTTGAAAGAAGTGAGTGGGAGGAAAGTAGAACTTGACGAGGTAACTGTACCTGCTCCCTTATTGGAAAATAGTACATCACAGAAAACTGTTTCTGCGACACCTATGCCAATCAGTGAGGAAGCTAATGATGATGATCATGAAGCTTCAGAACAAGATACTACTGAACCACGTAGATCAACCAGAGTGAGATCCGCACCAGAGAGGTACGGTAATCCAGTTCTGGAAGTCATGATGCTAGATCATGATGAACCTACGAACTATGAAGAAGCGATGGTGAGCCCAGATTCCGCAAAGTGGCTTGAGGCCATGAAATCTGAGATGGGATCCATGTATGAGAACAAAGTATGGACTTTGGTTGACTTGCCCGATGATCGACAAGCAATTGAGAATAAATGGATCTTCAAGAAAAAGACTGACGCTGACGGTAATGTTACTGTCTATAAAGCTCGACTTGTCGCAAAAGGTTTTCGACAAGTTCAAGGGGTTGACTACGATGAGACTTTCTCACCCGTAGCGATGCTTAAGTCCGTCAAAATTATGTTAGCAATTGCCGCATTTTATGATTATGAAATATGGCAGATGGATGTCAAAACTGCATTCCTGAATGGATTTCTGGAAGAAGAGTTGTATATGGTACAACCAGAAGGTTTTGTCGATCCAAAAGGAGCTAACAAAGTATGCAAACTCCAGCGATCCATTTATGGACTGGTGCAAGCATCTCGGAGTTGGAATAAACGCTTTGATAGTGTGATCAAAGCATTTGGCTTTATACAGACTTTTGGAGAAGCCTGTATTTACAAGAAAGTGAGTGGGAGCTCTGTAGCATTTCTGATATTATATGTGGATGACATATTGCTAATTGGAAATGATATAGAATTTCTGGATAGCATAAAGGGATACTTGAATAAAATTTTTTCGATGAAAGACCTCGGGGAAGCTGCATACATATTAGGCATAAAGATCTATAGAGATAGATCAAGACGCTTAATTGGACTTTCACAAAGCACATACCTGGACAAGATTTTGAAGAAATTCAAAATGGATCAAGCAAAGAAAGGGTTCTTGCCTGTGTTACAAGGTATGAAATTGAGTAAGACTCAATGCCCGACCACTGCAGAAGATAGAGAGAAAATGAAAGATGTTCCCTATGCTTCAGCCATAGGCTCTATCATGTATGCAATGCTGTGTACCAGACCTGATGTGTGCCTTGCTATAAGTTTAGCAGGGAGGTACCAAAGTAATCCTGGAATGGATCACTGGACAGCGGTCAAGAACATCCTGAAATACCTGAAAAGGACTAAGGATATGTTTCTCGTATATGGAGGTGACAAAAAGCTCACCGTAAGAGGTTACGTTGATGCAAGCTTTGACACTGATCCGGACGATTCTAAATCGCAAACCGGATACGTGTTTACTTTAAACGGTGGAGCTGTCAGTTGGTGCAGTTCTAAACAAAGCGTCGTAGCGGGATCTACATGTGAAGCGGAGTACATAGCTGCTTCGGAAGCAGCAAATGAAGGAGTCTGGATGAAGGAGTTCATATCCGATCTAGGTGTCATACCTAGTGCATCGGGTCCAATGAAAATCTTCTGTGACAATACTGGTGCAATTGCCTTGGCAAAGGAATCCAGATTTCACAAGAGGACCAAACACATCAAGAGACGCTTCAACTCCATCCGGGATTTAGTCCAGGTGGGAGACATAGAGATTTGCAAGATACATACGGATCTGAATGTTGCAGACCCGTTGACTAAGCCTCTTCCACGAGCAAAACATGATCAGCACCAAGGCTCCATGGGTGTTAGAATCATTACTGTGTAATCTAGATTATTGACTCTAGTGCAAGTGGGAGACTGAAGGAAATATGCCCTAGAGGCAATGATAAAGTTATTATTTATTTCCTTACATCATGATAAATGTTTATTATTCATGCTAGAATTGTATTAACCGGAAACATAATACATGTGTGAATAAATAGACCAACAGAGTGTCACTAGTATGCCTCTACTTGACTAGCTCGTTAATCAAAGATGGTTATGTTTCCTAACCATGAACAAGGAGTTGTTATTTGATTAACGAGGTCACATCATTAGTAGAATGATCTGATTGACATGACCCATTCCATTAGCTTAGCACCCGATCGTTTAGCATGTTGCTATTGCTTTCTTCATGACTTATACATGTTCCTATAACTATGAGATTATGCAACTCCCGTTTACCAGAGGAACACTTTGGGTACTACCAAACGTCACAACGTAACTGGGTGATTATAAAGGAGTACTACAGGTGTCTCCAATGGTAGATGTTGGGTTGGCGTATTTCGAGATTAGGGTTTGTCACTCCGATTGGCGGAGAGGTATCTCTGGGCCCTCTCGGTAATGCACATCACATAAGCCTTGCAAGCACTGCAACTAATAAGTTAGTTGTGAGATGATGTATTACGGAACGAGTAAAGAGACTTGCCGGTAACGAGATTGAACTAGGTATTGGATACCGACGATCGAATCTCGGGCAAGTAACATACCGATGACAAAGGGAACAACGTATGTTGTTATGCGGTCTGACCGATAAAGATCTTCGTAGAATATGTAGGAGCCAATATGGGCATCCAGGTCCCGCTATTGGTTATTGACCGGAGACATGTCTCGGTCATGTCTACATTGTTCTCGAACCGTAGGGTCCGCACGCTTAACGTTACGATGACAGTTATTATGAGTTTATGCATTTTGATGTACCGAAGGTTGTTCGGAGTCCCGGATGAGATCACGGACATGACGAGGAGTCTCGAAATGGTCGAGACGTAAAGATTGATATATTGGAAGCCTATGTTTGGACATCGGAAGTGTTCCGGGTGAAATCGGGATTTTACCGGAATACCGGGAGGGTTACCGGAACCCCCCGGGAGACTAATGGGCCTATTGGGCCTTAGTGGAAAAAAGAGAAAAAGGGAAAAGGCCCAAGCTGGCCGGCGCCCCCCTTCCCCAAGTCCTATTAGGAATAGGATAAGGGGCCGGCCCCCCTTCTCTCTCTTTCCCCCCCAGGAGTCCTAATTGGATTAGGATTGGGGGGAGGAGTCCTACTCCCGGTGGGAGTAGGACTCCCCTGCGCCTCCCCTCCCTTGGCCGGCCGGCCCCCCTCCTCCAACCTTTATATACGGGGGCAGGGGGCACCCCAAGACACACAACTTGATCCTTGAGATCGCTCCTTAGCCGTGTGCGGTGCCCCCTGCCACCAAATTCCACCTCGATCGTACCGTTGTAGTTCTTAGGCGAAGCCCTGCGTCGGTAGTACATCAAGATCGTCACCACGCCGTCGTACTGACGGAACTCCTCCCCGAAGCTTTGCTGGATCGGAGCCCGGGGATTGTCATCGAGCTGAACGTGTGCTAAGAACTCGGAGGTGCCGGAGTAACGGTGCTTGGATCGGTCGGATTGGGAAGAAGACGTACGACTACTTCCTCTACGTTGTGTGATCGCTTCCGCAGTCGGTCTGCGTTGGTACGTAGACAACACTCTCCCCTCTCGTTGCTGTGCATCACCATGATCTTGCATGTGCGTAGGAAAATTTTCGAAATTACTACGTTCCCCAACAGAAGCTCTGCTGGATCGGAGTTCGCGGGACGTCATCGAGCTGAACGTGTGCTGAACTCGGAGGTGCCGTATGTTCGGTACTTCGACCGGTCGGATCGTGAAGACGTACGACTATATCAACCGCGTTGTGCTAACGCTTCCGCTTTCGGTCTACGAAGGTACGTAGACAACACTCTCCCCTCTCGTTGCTATGCATCACCATGATCCTGTGTGTGCGTAGGAATTTTTTTGAAATTACTACGTTCCCCAATAAGAACTTCCAAGGTAGCCGGATCTGTAATGTGATCAAAAACCATAGCCGACGAACCCAGGAATTTTCCGGTGTGATCTCGGCATACCGTAGCTGCTGCTCCTCTTCTCCCATTCCTTGCTAGACCTCCATCCACTTGGATCTTTGCAACTCCAACCTCTGGCGCCATCCAAACTCCGTTGCTTCTCACTCCCTGAATCAGAGCTGTCCGAGCCCTTTGACCAGAACGTGCATGACCTTGCAAGATTTCGAGCTCCGAAATGAAGCTCTTAACAAAGGAAAAAGTGGCATGTGGACTTTGAAAAACTGAATCATGAATGGCCATCCGACGTGCATTCCAAATTGCCCATAGAGTAACAACGAACTTGATCAGCTGGGCATGTGACAGATTTTCAAACAAAGTGAATAACCATTGCTTCGCATTTGGCTCACTTGTTGCTTGTAAATGTTCAGCAAGGTCGCCATCAGAGAGGGCCCATACACAGCGGGCCATGGAGCACTCCAGGAGGGAATGTCTCCATGAATCTTGTGCTCCACATAATTGACAACGTTCAGCATTAAACATATTTCCTGCAAAGTGCATATGTTCAGTTGGGATTGAATGTTTAGCGAGTCGCCAAAGAATTTTTTTACCTTGCTTGGGACCTGAACCGACCAGAGAGCATTCCAAGTTTTTCCTTGAGCTTCTTAGATGAGCCTACATTTCCCTGTAGCCAATCCTTCCTTCGTTTTTTTTTCTACCAGCATCCTATATGCTGATCTAACTGTGAAAATTCCCTTCTTCTCATGGTACCAAGCCCAATGATCCTCCATCCGTTGCCCAAAAACCCGGCCATGTTAAGGTTTTTGATTGTAAAAAAATCTCTCTCTTTTTTAGGGAAAGAAAACTCTCTGTAAAAAAAATGCTAGCATACGAGGAAGCATAGCCGGAAAAAAAATCGTGCGGATCTATCCCCTCGGCCGCAGGGGCCGCCCCTTCGGCAACCCCTCCCCGCTCTACCCCGCGGCCATCCCCTGCGTCGCCCGCCGCCGGCCGCCGCCACTCTCCTCCGCGGCCATCCCTGTGAGAACCCCGACCCCGACCGTGCCGTCCGCAGCCGGCCGCCACCACTCTCCTCCGCCGCCGGCGACCACCTCTGCTGCCTGTGTTATTACGCCTGGCCGGCGTTTGGGGGAAATAATCTCACGGGATACGGAGGCGGGAGAAGAGTGGAGTTCCTTGTGCAATCGGGGAAGAGAGGAGTAATTTTGAATTCGGAGTCTGTCTGTTGAGAGGTTGTAATCAGGATCCTCCTCCCTCTCCTCCCTTTCGCAGGAGATTAGTCTGATTTGTGGCGCCGACTGAAATAAACAGAGGAGGAGGAGCAGGTGCGATTCGAATCAGGACAGCTCAGCCGTCCGCCGTTGTCACAGATCCAATAAGCACATACGCAAAAGCCATTTGTTGATCCGATCATCAGCCATGAAGAACAAAAGCAGTCGTCGCAGACGCAATGTAAGTGCTGCTTCTTTTGTGCCTGGTGTTTTGTACACAACCTAAGGTTCATCCTCAAAATGCTGATTATTTGTTGTTCCAGCTAAATGCAACCCAAAAAGCAACTCGCGACGAAGCCGCTGCAAGCAATGTAATCGAAGACAGGCTTAGCAATCTGCCCAATGACCTTCTGCTCAACATTCTGGAGAGGGTGGACACACTCGATGCCATAAGGACCTGCATTCTCTCCAAGCAACTGCTGAAGCTTCCTACCATGCTCTCACGCTTCTACCTAACTTTCAGCCGCAAGCAAGTGTTCAGAACCAACCGTGCTGTGGCTCATGTAGCGGATAACATCTTGAGCACAAGGAGCCCAGAGGTTACCATCAGCGAACTGAAAATCAGATTTGTCTTGTTGCCTGATGAATCTCTCACCATTGGAAGATCTGTCGCCCATGCCATGGCAACCCAGAAGGTTGGCACAGCTGAGTTTGAGATTGTAACGAAGAAGCGTCATGACCTCTGCTCTTCTGCTGACCTCCTCCAGTTTGCGAAGCAGTTCAATGATTTATTTGGTGCTTGTCCGCGTGCATTTGCTGGCCTTACGAGCCTGTGGCTGCAAAATATGAGGTTTGGTGAACTGGACATTCCCAACATCCTCAGCACTTGCAAGCGCTTGGAGTATTTGCGTTTAACCCGTTGTGACTCAGGGTTCCATTCTGTGCTGCAAGTAGAACATGATCAACTTGTTGAGATCGAGGTCGACCAGGGGAAATTTCAGAAAGTTGAGCTGATATGTCTACCAAAACTCCAACGGTTGACCTATGATAATTGGTTCTCTTCTGAGTATCCATTGTATTTTGGTTTTGTACCACAGCTTTCAAAGCTGAGCCTTGTTAAAACTGGCATCCGTTCAGACAAGACTCTCGAGTTAAGTCAGCTCCTTGCTAATGTTCCTTCCATAGGCGATCTGCGTCTGGATTTTGGAAGTGAAAAGGTACCCATTAGTCATTTGAATCATATATCCATCCATTCTCACTCTATGATGGTTATATGTGATAATAGTAATTTTGTTAATTGTTTTTTTTCTATCCCAGATTTGGATTCTACCAGAATGCCCAAAACTGCTCAAGCCCGTGCTCAACAAACTACAGCATGTGAATCTGGACCATCTTCCTGAAGGATGTGATTTAGCTTGGACAATGTTTATTCTTGAAGCTGCACCCTCCCTAAAAGAGCTGTGCATCACAGTGTGGGATCATTGGTGCATAATGATAACAAACAAAGAGTTGCGGAAGAAATATTGTTTCTGCGAAAAGGCAGACGTGAAGTGGAAGCCATATGCCCCTGATTTCAAGCACAAGAATCTGGCCAAGCTCACCATCTACGGGTTCCAACCCGACGACAATTTTATGCGATACATCGGATGTGTTGTAGAACATGCGGTTAATATAACAGAGATATCTTTGTACGACAGGAAGGTGTGTGGGCGCTGTGGTGACTTGGATCCGGAGATCCAGGACAATATTTGTCCATCAAGATATCCACCGACAACCGAGGAGCGAAAGCAGATAACTGAGAGGTTGGGTTTGGCTTCGGGTGCTGTGGTTCACTTCCAGTCCTAGTTGGAAAAATGAGATGCATAACATTACTATGGTACTCCCTCTGTAAACAAATGTGGGACGCTTAGATCACTACTTTAGTCACCTAAAATGTCTGGCATTTCTTTACAGAGTTAGTAGTATGTTGCAGTTTTTAAGTCATCTGCACTATCATCTTTGTAACTGGAAGGAGTTCATGAAAGTTATTGTGCTTGTACGCTTTCCATTCAATTGAAGCTTTTGAATTATTGGGAAGTATTATGGTGTTTGTGATGCATCCTGTGGAAATAATAATTGTGAGCTATGGTGAAGTTTAGAAACAAGTTGACATCACTTCATCTTTATGCATACCAGTGTTGAAATAATAATTTGACAATTAATTGCAATGGTATGCGCTTTGATGTTCCTTTTGAAGGAAAATTGTGCATGACCAGATATTTGCGTTTACACTCATCTATGTTTGAATTAACTTTCTGAACATCACACAGGAGCACCATATTCTGAAACAAATACTTGGATATTTTCTGACAAACCAGAGAGCGACACAGAAAATTACCCAAGGAAAGTTTTTACACTAAAATTATGCAAGACCAGCAGTTCATTCGCTCTTGCGAGCACTTTTTACAACGGACACTAAAAATTATCCAAAGAAAGATTTTACACTACAACTTATGCTAAATAGCTCGATGCCAGAGTGGGTTTGTGCCCTGGATGTTTTGATTTCGCTTGTGCTAGATAAATCGATGGCAGACATCTCAATAGCAGCTTGCTTTTCCTTGGTATAAGATAGCAAAGTACTCCAGTAGTGTTACTATTTAACCTGGACAATGAGTCATTCTGACCCTTCACATCAAGTACACACGAATATTTTCTGGTAAAAAAAAGAAAAGAAGAAGAGAACCTAATATCCATTTCTTACAACGGACACTATGTAAGGCAGACTGCAATTCGTTAGTTCTGAAGCACTTCTTACAACGGACACTAAAAATTCTTCAAAAAAGGACTTTACACTACAAGTTCTGCTAGATAACTCGATGGCAGGTACTGAAGCACTCATTTCTTCTTGATGCAGGCAGCCTTGGTAACTTTGGCACCGGTAGGGTCCTTCTCCACGCCCTTGATGACACCAACTGCAACAGTTTGTTGTCTCATGTCATGCACAGCGAAACGGCCAAGAGTAGGGTAGGTGGCGAAGGTCTCCACAACCATGGGCTTGGTGGGAATCATGTTCACAATGGCAGAATCACCTTTCTTGATGAACTTCGGGCACACCTCCAGCTCCTTACCAGATCGTCTGTCAATCCTGGTCACCAGCTCAGCACACTTGCACTTGACAGCAATGTGGGAGGTGTGGCAGTCCAGCACTAGGGCGTAACCGTTGCTAATCTGACCAGGGTGGTTCATTATGATAACCTGGGAGGTGAAGTTGGATTATGACCAGCAGTTCCATTACTCAGGCAGCATTTTTTCCAGGTTGACGTAGATGAGATTCTGAAAGTCAAGGCCTCGAGAAGAATGAACGATGACTGTATTGCCTGGTACCCGGATAAGCACGGAATTTTCTCTGTCAAGTCGGCTTATAACATGGCTCGTGATAGAGTTATGGATGTGCAGGGTGTAGGTGAATCAAGTGTACGACCAGATGGGTCAAGACCGGCGTGGAAAATGTTATGGAGTTGTGGTGCTCCTCCAAAGGTGTGTGTGTTTGCATGGAAGGCAGCAAGGGGGGCGTTGGCTACAAAGGAAAATAAACGACGTAGACAATTGGAGCATGATGGGATTTGTACCATATGCGGTCAGGAAACAGAGTCAAATTTTCATGCGCTGGTTCGATGCCCACATGCTCGTAACTTATGGACTGTCATGAGATCGGTCTAGGACCTTCCAGCTGATGATCTTCTCAAAGGTACAGAACCAGAATGGTTGCTGTTGTGTATTCAGCAGCTCAATGAGACACAAAGGATGTTGTTCCTCATGTTATTATGACGTATATGGCATGTCCGTAATGAACTTACCCATAACAAGCCAATCATCCCGGTTGAGGCATCGAAGAAATTCCTATGCAGCTATATGGAATCGTTGCTACTGATTAAACAACACCAGGAGGTGGATGTGTCGAAGGGTAAACATGCTGTTATTTTCTCAGGCCAGGCAAGTCATAAGGGAGCTAGGACGACGCCAGTGGAGATTGTAAATTGGATTCCCCCACCATGTGGTGTTGCCAAGCTAAACATCGATGGATCCTTCGTCCAAGCGGATGGAACGGCGGGAGCTGGAATGATACTCAGAGACCACAAAGGTACGGTAATTTATGCGGCTTGCAGGTCGCTCTTGAACTGCTCGGGTGCTATTGAGGCTGAGCTTGCAGCGTGTGACGAGGGCCTACGACTGGCGCTACACTGGACTCAACTACCGCTTCAGGTGGAAACGGATTGCTCCGAAATCATCAAGCTGCTTAACTCTAGTCCTACAGATCGCTCAAGTAACATGTATCAGGTGACTGAGATCGTTGAGATGGCGAAGGAACGACCTGTACATTTCTGGAAAATTTGTAGATCACAAAATAATGCTGCTCATGCTGAGGCAGCTCTAGGTCGTAGTCACCAACGCACTGCTTGTTGGTTAGCAAAGTCCCCAAAGGAGATTAGTATTATCATTTCAAACGATTGTAAGACCCTGGTTGATTAAATGATATGCTTTCCCCCGCAAAAAAAAAAGAAGTTGGATGCCTCCTTGGCAGGATCATCCTTGGAGTTGGATGCAACAAACCCACGCTTTAGATCCTTCACAGCAACGTTCTTGACATTGAAGCCAACATTGTCACCGGTGAAAGGATCGATATGGTTGACTAGAGGGGGGGGGGGGGTGAATAGGCAACTACCAATTTTTAGCTTTTCTTTACCAAATTAATCTTTGCATCAAAGTAGGTTGTCTAGATGTGCAACTAGGTGAGCAACCTATATGATGCAACAACAACAAGCACACAAGCAAGCAAGGGAATAATCACTAAAGAGCTTGCACAAGTAAAGGTAAGAGATAACCAAGAGTTGATCCGGTGAAGACGAGGATGTGTTACCGAAGTTCCTTCCTTTTGAGGGGAAGTACGTCTCCGTTGGAGCGGTGTGGAGGCACGATGCTCCCCAAGAAGCCACTAGGGCCACCGTATTCTCCTCACGCCCTCACACGATGCGAGATGCCGTGATTCCACTATTGGTGCCCTTGAAGGCGGCGACCGAACCTTTACAAACAAGGTTGGGGCAAACTCCACAACTTAATCGGAGGCTCCCAACAAGACCACGAAGCTTCACCACAATGGAATATGGCTCCGAGGTGACCTCAACCGTCTAGGGTGCTCGAACACCCAAGAGTAACAAGATCCGCTAAGGATGAATGGGGGAATCAAAAATCCCTTGGTGGAAGTGTGGATCGGAGCCTTCTCAACCACTCCCGAGCAAATCAACGAGTTTGATTGGCTAGGGAGATAGATCGGGCAAGAGGAAGCTTGGGGTATGCAATGGAGCTTGAGCAATAAATGGTGCTTGGGCAATAATGAGGGTTGGTGGAAGAGGTAAAGCAAAGAGGGAGAAGAAGGAGCCCTTATATAGTGGGGGAAACAAGTGAACCGTTACCCCCCACTCAGCCCCGCAGAGGGCGGTACTGCCGCTGAGGCAGAGCGGTACTGCCGCCCTAGAGCGGTACTACCGCTCCCCCTCAGCGGTACTACCGCGCCAAAAGAAAAGGCCTAGGGCAGGGGCCCAGGGCGGTACTGCCGCCCTCGAGCGGTACTACCGCTCCCCCCCAGCGGTACTACCGTGGAGGTAGAGCGGTACTACCGCTCTCGAGCAGTACTACCGCCACTTCTGCCGCGCCTAGTACCGCAAAACCCGACACGAGAAAATGTGCGCAAGAATCGAAGTGGAAGGAGCACCATGCCACCACGGTACTGCGGCTGAGCCCCAGCAAGCGGTACTACCGCTCCGAGGAGCGGTACTACCGCTGCTGACGCAGTGGCAGGGCGGCAGTAGCACGGAACCGCAGAGGTGCTGCCGCTGAGGCCACCCAGCGGTACTACCGCTCGGGGAGCGGTACTACCGCTCCAGGGAGCGGTACTACCGCTTAGGAGGTCTCAGCCGCACTACCGCTGTGGACCGCGGTACTACCGCTGGGTCCAGGACAGACAGAGGAAGGAGGGAAAGAAAGGCCCCAAGGTGCGGAAAAGATTGGAGGGAGAGAAGAGAACGTGTACGTGTTGATTCCACCCAAGTCATACCGAAACGGACCCCCTCTTGATAGTACGGTGACTACTACGAAACCTAGTCCACCAACAAGGTCACGGAATAGACTACACTGTCTTGAGTAGAGCGCCAAAGGGAAGTAATCATTCCGTGCCGAAGGATGAATATCTGAAAGCACTCAAAGCACATGATTAGTCCGCAAAATGCATTGTCATCAATCACCAAAACACCGTAGGGATAAATAAGCCCTTACAATCTCCCCCTTTTTGGTGGATTGATGACAATACGGGATTTGCACAAAAAGAGTAATGACAAAGAATACAAGAGTGCTCACGCCTCTAAAATATAGATAGGCTCCCCCTGGATGTGTGCAAACTAGATGAATACTAGGGACTGAAAGGCACACACACTAGGATCACAGCTCCCGCTATATTTTAGAGACCAAATAACCTAAGAAAGATACATGCAAACAACATATATGATAGGATAAGCAAGCTATAAGATACCGAGGTGCATGATCATAGATAAGATAGCTAAGGTAGCATATGCCTTACACCATATGACGGGAACTTAAGTCTCACAACAAACCAAACCAAGGGAAACGCACAAGACTAAAAGCAAAGCACGACACAAGAAGCGAAAACGAGCAAATCAAATCCCTACACTCTCTCCCCCTTTGGCAGCGAGACACCAAAAAGGTCAAGAGAGACACTACGACTCCAGGTGATCATCACATCTCTGCATCTGCGCCGTGGGGAGAGAACTGCTCGGCATCGGAGTCGGTCCAGTGGCAGTTCTGATGTATCCAGTCTTCCTCTTCAGTGATCTGTCCCTCGGATCCACTGACAATTGTGGCGCCCAGCTGGCGCATGAGCTCCTTGTGGCGCGACCTGGCATTCTTCTCCGCCACATGAGTCATATACTGACCATGGGACTCCAGACAGAAGAGCTTCTTCATCTTGCGCTTGAGTTTCTGGGCCCATGATGGTTCGGTACTGGAGTGGCCAAGGTCCGCATCATGGCCAGGAGGAGCATCCCCACCCTCAGTGTCCATGGCAGTAGCAGCGGCAGACGGGCCCCCGGTGGCAGCAGTAGAAGGACCCCCTGTGTGAGGTGCAGACCAGTTGTCCTTCTTCCTCAGACGCTTGACCTCATGGGAAACTAAATCTCCAGTCTCAAGCAACACTCTGGGGTAGGTCTGTGCCCAGGCCCGCTCAATGAGCCTCATGATGAAGGGGCCATAGATAGGACACTTGCGCTCAGACACGGCGGAGACAAGTTCAGACCACATGACATGAGAGATATCCAGGCTCTCTCCAGTGTTGGCATCCTTCTCATGCTGACAGAAAAGAAGCATGTCCACGAGATAAGAGTGGACCATATCCAGATTCCCAATGCGAGGGAAGAGAGTCTCACGGAAGATACGATGAAGAATGTCCAGATACGGAGACAACTCGTAGGTCTTCTTCTCAGTGACAGGGTGGGTCTTGACAGTGCAGTAGGGCCAAAGGGCTTGCTTATGGGTGGAGGTATCATGGCGGTGAGGACGGAAACCGACTGGAGTCTCAAGCCCGTCATCCACCACATCAAGCAACTCCATGAACGCCCGCCACTTGACAGAAAGCAGCTTGCCATTGGTCATCCAGGTCAGGGTCCGGTCACCATCTGTTCCAAGGTGAACGGTGGCAAAGAACTGAGCCAACAGATCCACATCGAAATCCTTGTTGAACTGCATGATCTTGAGAATGTTCAGCTGGGTGCACATCTGAAGGGCTTCCCCAAAGTACTCTGGATCCTTCTCCATGGCATCAACGTCAATAGAGCGAACATCAACAAACAGATTCTTCTTGGCCTTGATCACATCAAAAAGATGGCAAACTGAAAACGGTTCCAGAACGGGCGGTTGACCAAAGTGGAATCTTGATCCTCTGTATAGGGGTTGCGACGACGCTTCTCCCAGAACTCCTTGTTGGTCATCTCAGTCACAGTCTTCCCTTTTGGCTTGTTGGCAGGTCGCTTCTGGTGCTGAGGAGGAGGAGGAACACTTGCTGAAGCATGCGCTGGAGGCGGCTGAGTGCTGGAAGAAACACCGGCAGGCTCTGAGGTCCGGTAACGCTTGGAGGTGGCACGTCCAGGGTTGATACGGCAACCATGCTGCTCAGTAGTGTCATCACCTGGAGCCAAAACACACAAAGGACGCAAAACAAACAGAGGAGACGAGCATAAGCCAACAAACAAATCAAATGCAATGTAGGAGAATGATGGAAGTGGGCATGCAGCGGTAGTACCGTGCCCTAACCGCGGTAGTACCGCCCCGAGCGGTAGTACCGCCCCAGAGGGAGCGGTAGTACCGCACGAGGTCAAGCGGTAGTACCGCTCCAGGGGGAGCGGTAGTACCGCTTGAGGCGGATGCACAGCAGTTTCAAAGCATGGGGCGGAACCTCCACCATGAAACAGTGGCCTGCTACTACCGTGGACAGATCCGGCACTACCGGCCTACCAAATTCAAACATAATCCTACCAAACAACAATCTCAATGATCTAGTTGCTTACTCCAACTAACTCAAGCCTAGATTTAGCCAAAAATCTAGAGATGCAACCAACATTGCCCCTAAAGCACAAGATCTAAACACAAGACCAAAAGAGAGAAGGAACGGGGGCAATACCGGCATCCATTGCAAGAGGACGAGGTGGGGATCGACTCCACCGAAGGAAATGGAGAGGGATGCCCCGGAGGAGGAGATCCACCGGAGCCCTTCCGCGCCGGAACAGTGCTGGAGAGAGAGAGAGGCACGAGGGGGTAATGGTATGGGGAGGAAGAAACCTCCCCTGCCCCTATAAATACCCCTGACCCCCGCCCCACCGCGGTAGTACCGCGCTGGGAGCGGTAGTACCGCTTCCAGCGGTAGTACCGCTCGCCAGCAGCGGCAGTACCGCCCCAGCACACAACGACAACTAAATCACAAGGCCTTGCTCGAAAAAAAAGACACCGCAACGAAAAAGAAAGGAAAGAAGCACCCCAGCAAGAGGCCAAGAGAGGGCGGTGGCCGAAGCCACCTATGTTTGAGTCAAGAGGTATGGCGCCGCGAAGATTTTAACCTTGGGCCCATGACCAAAACTCGTCTTTTAAGCACACGTGCCATCAACAATGGCAAAAAGTGAAAGACTTAATCAATTTATGCATAATGGGGGAAGGGAGAGTTCATTGAGAGAACAACACTCCCCCTATGTCCATGCCTACACCTAAACTAGACAACAAATTGAATGAGGTAGGGTGTGCACGGGTTCAAGCAACATTGCTCGAATCAATGATATTTAGCTCATGCCTTAACTCGCGAAATCTTGCTTCATCCAAGGGCTTCGTGAAAATATCTGCAAGGTTGTCATGAGTGTTGACATAGTTGAGCTCGATTTCTCCTCGCCTGATGTGATCTCGGATGAAGTGATACCGAATCTCAATATGCTTCGTCTTGAAGTGTTGCACCGGGTTGAGAGAAATCTTGATGGCACTTTCGTTGTCACACCAAAGAGGCACTTTGTCACAAGTGACACCGTAATCCTTCAAAGTTTGCCTCATCCACAAGAGTTGTGCACAACAACTACCGGCCGCAACATACTCCGCTTCGGTGGACGAGAGAGACACACAACTTTGCTTTTTGGAAGACCAACTTACCAGAGAGCAACCAAGGAATTGGCATCCTCCGGAGGTGGACTTCCTATCCACTTTGTCTCCCGCCCAATCGGAATCCGAGAACCCTACAAGCTTGAAGTTTGATCCTCTTGGGTACCATAAGCCAAAGTTTGGGGTATGAGCCAAATATCGAAAGATTCGTTTGACCGCCACATAGTGACTTTCCTTAGGTGCGGCTTGAAACCGTGCACAAATACCCACACTCAACATGATGTCCGGTCTAGATGCACAAAGGTAAAGCAAGGAACCAATCATGGAACGATATACCTTTTGATCCACCACTTTACCATTTGGATCAAGGTCGAGTTGGCACTTGGTGGGCATTGGGGTGGAAGCCGGCTTGACGTCACTTAGCTTGAATCTCTTGAGCATGTCTTCAGTGTATTTGGATTGATTGATGAAGGTTCCTTCTCTTCTTTGCTTCACTTCGAACCCTAGAAAGAACTTCAACTCCCCCATGGAGGACATCTCGAACTTTGAGGTCATGAGAGCGGCAAATTCCTCATTGAAAGCATTGTTAGGAGAACCAAAGATAATATCATCAACATATAGTTGGCACACAAACAACTCCCCTTTGACCTTCTTAGTAAAAAGAGTGGGGTCGATTACCCCAACTTCAAACCCACGGTCTTGTAACAACTCGGTAAGGTGATCATACCACGCACGTGGGGCTTGTTTAAGGCCATAGAGTGCCTTATCGAGTTGATACACATGATCGGGAAAGTAGGGATCCTCGAACCCGGGGGGTTGCTTGACGTACACCAATTCATTAATGGGACCATTAAGAAAAGCACTCTTCACATCCATTTGATGTAACTTAAAGTTATGATGAGAAGCATATGCAATCAACATGCGAATGGATTCAAGACGAGCAACGGGAGCAAAGGTTTCACCGTAGTCGATACCCTCGACTTGGGAGTAGCCTTGTGCTACCAAACGAGCCTTGTTGCGAATAATAATCCCATGGGCATCTTGCTTGTTATTGAATATCCACTTGGTTCCAATAACATTGTGGGTCCCCGTTGGCCTTGGCACCAATCTCCACACTTTGTTGCGCTCGAAGTTGTTGAGTTCTTCATGCATGGCATTAAGCCAATCCGGATCTTCTAGCGTCTCATAAACCTTGTGGGGTTCCACACAAGAGACAAACGCATGATGCTCACAATAATTTGCTAATTGTCTACGAGTGCTTACCCCCTTTCTTAAGCTTCCAAGCACATTCGTCATGAGATGGTCTTTGGTGGAGAGCTTGGTAGCAACCTTGGCGGCCCGACGCTCTAATTCCTCCTCGGCAGTGAGTTGAGGAGCGGTTACTTGATTATCTTGAGTGTCGTCATGAGCTTGTTCTTGGTCTTGAACTTGCTCGGGGGAGAGTACTTGACCTTGGGCATCACTTGGTGTGTCAACACCGTCTTGAGCATGATGTTGCCCTTGGTCTTGTTCATGAGGTTGAGGGCCTTCACTTTGTTCTTCGGAAGCGTGTGGGCCTTGGGTTGGTGATGGCTCCACTTGAGTGGAGCATTGTCCTTCTCCTTCGACCACAAGGGGTTCCTCAATGGGTAGGATGAAACCAACACCCATTCTTCTTATGGCTTGAGGAGGAATTTCATCACCTACATCACAAGTGCCACTTTGCTCCACTTGGGAGCCGTTATTTTCATCAAACTCCACGTTACACGTCTCCTCAATAAGTCTCGTGGATTTATTGAGGACACGGTAAGCATGAGAGTTTGTAGCATAACCAACAAATATGCCCTCATAAGCTCTAGCCTCGAATTTAGACAAACGAACACCCTTTTTGAGAATGAAGCACTTACACCCGAACACCCGGAAGTACTTGAGGTTGGGCTTGTTACCGGTGAGTATCTCATAAGGAGTCTTGTTCAAACCCTTGCGGAGGTAGAGCCGATTTGATGCATGACACGCAGTGTTGATGGCTTCGGCCCAAAAGTTGTATGGAGACTTGAACTCCGCCATCATGGTCCTTGCCGCATCCATCAACGTCCGGTTCTTCCTCTCTGCAACACCGTTTTGTTGAGGGGTGTACGGTGCGGAATATTGATGCTTGATTCCCTCATCACTAAGAAATTCATCCAAGGTGTAGTTCTTGAACTCGGTGCCGTTGTCACTTCTTATCGTCAAAATCTTTGCATTGTGTTGACGTTGTGCTTCATTTGCAAAGTCAATGACGGTTTGTTGGGTCTCACTCTTCCTCTTGAAGAAATACACCCATGTGTACCTTGAGTAGTCATCCACAATCACCAAGCAATACTTTCTTCCTCCAAGACTATCGAAGGATGGAGGCCCAAAGAGATCCATGTGAAGGAGCTCCAAAGGCCTTTTTGAATAAATGATAGTCGTGGGAGGGTGAGCCTTCTCATGTAGCTTCCCTTTGATACAGGCACTGCAAGCACGATCTTTAGCAAAACTAACATTTGTTAATCCACGGACATGGTCCCCCTTTAGGAGACTTTGCAAAGATCTCATATTGACATGGGCTAAACGGCGATGCCAAAGCCATCCCACATCAGCTTTAGCCATTAGGCATGTCGCGGTCTTAGTGGGTCGCTCCGAAAAGTTAATCACATATAGACCGTTCTCGACATGCCCAACAAAGGCTACTTTAAGAGTCTTGCTCCACAAGAGGGCCACGGTATCGATATCAAAGAAAGTGGCAAAGCCCATGATTGCAAGTTGACGAACGGAAAGTAAATTGTATGCAAGGGACTCAACAAGCATGACCTTCTCGATCGTGAGATCATGAGAGATGACCACCTTGCCAAGTCCCAATACCTTAGAAGATGAGGCGTCACCCCATTCGACATTGGTGGGCATAGATGGAACCGTGCGCACGTCCACCACCAAGTCCTTGCTTCCGGTCATATGATTTGTAGCTCCGCTGTCAAGCAACCATGATCCACCACCGGAAGCAAACACCTACAAGAGATCAATGCTTGGTTTTAGGTACCCATTTTGTAATGGGTCCTTTGATGTTAGTAACAAGGGTCTTAGGAACCCAAATAGACCATTCAATGTACTCATGAAGAGGGCCAACAAATTTGGCATAAACATGCCCATCACTAGCACGGCACAACACATAAGAAGGATTAAAATCGCCGGCCTTGTTGGGTGAGGTGACATTGCCCTTCTTGACTTTGTTCTTCTTCTTCTCCACGGGAACACTCTCTCCCGCCCTCACAAAAGTTTGCATGAGGGGAGGAGGTCGTTTGGTCTTGTCATCCTTCTTCTTGTTCTTGGAGTTGGGGACGTACCCAACCCCTTCCTTCGCCACACCTCCCTTTTGGTTGATCAAGAGATCATTGAGGTTCTTCTTGCCTTGTATGCACGTCACAAGGCCTCTCTCAAGTTGCGCCTTCAATGATGCATTTTCCTCAACAAGATGCATATGCTCACAACACGGGTTAGTAGCATTTGCGTTATCAAGTAAAACCATATGAGGAAAAGTTGCTTTCTCTTTAGTTAGCTTCACTTGGAGTTGATCATGAGACTCCTTGAGACTCGCGTGAATACCCTTCAAGGCCTTGTGGGCCTTGTCGAGTATATCAAACTCCTCTTTGAGTCTAGCAAGATCAACCCCAAGTTTGGCCTTCTCGGAGTTTAGTACACGAGACACAACTAGGACATGATCATAATCTTTCTCTAACTTAGCATGATCAACGTTGTGTGACTCCTCAAGAGCCAAACGAAGACCACGCTCTTCCTCAAGAGCATTGGAAAGATCCGAAATCTCATCGGCATAGTCACGACTATGCCCTTCCATCTTCGAGATGATGTCTTCGTGAGCCTCGATCATGTCATTGGCCTCACCAAGTTGTTCCAAGAGAGCAACAAAGTGCTTCTTGGATTTTCCCTTGAGTTTACCCATAAAGGCCTCAAACTCGTTAGCCTCCACATTAGCTCCCTCAACTTCATTCATGCAATCCAATGGGGAAGGATGATTAATGATGGTAGTTTTGATGTTCGGGTTACCTTGTTGGTGGCTTTAGCCATGAGGCACTTGGCGTTGGTGCTCTCGTTGGGTGAGTCGAAGAGAGACACTTGTGATGTTCTTGCAATGGCAACGGAGGCCATGGCAATTGTCTCATCATCTTCATCATCGTCATCATCCTCATTGTACTCTTCTTGCACAACCAAGGCCTTGGGAGGAGTCTTCTTGATGAAGTTGTTCTTGTTGGGGAACGACTTGGCCTTGTCCTTTTGGATGAGTTTGCCACCATTATCTTCCCTCTTCTCATACGGGCATTCCGCCACGAAATGACTCACATTGCCGCAATTGTAGCAAGTCCTCACACGTTGCTTGCCCCTTGTCCCACTTGAGTTGTTTTTGCTAAAGTTGGGCCTCGAGTTTTTCTTGCTCCAAAATTGCCTTGAAGCAAGAGCCATGTGTTCATGATATGCATACTTTGTATCTTCGGGGTTGCTCTCCTCTTCTTCCTCTTCTTCTTCTTCCACGGTGAGCTTGGCCTTCAAAGCAAGGTTGGGCTTCTTTGCCCGTTGAGACCGGAGCACCGCATTGTCGGCGGTCTTGTCCAAGATGTTCATGGCCACAAACTCATCCAACACCTCGCTTGAGGTCAAAGTGTGGAAGTCCGGTCTTTGGCGGATGACGGAGGACATGGCCTTGTGGTAGGGCATCATAGCCTTGAGGAATTTGCGCTTGATCCAATTATCATCCGTGTCCTTGCTCCCGTGATCTCGTAGTGAGACCGCGAGTTTGGTGACTCTCCGAAAGAGCTCACGAGGCTCTTCATCTTCCTTCATTGCAAACTCATCGGCCTCATCTTGTACCACTTCATAGTTGGAGCGTTGAATGCTTGCGCTTCCCCGGTAGAGAGACACGACACAATGCCATGCATCTTTGGCCAAGGAGTAAGGGCGAAGATGAGGTAGGTCTTCGGATGGAATTGCATCTTGAATGATGAAGAGAGCATTCTCATTGAATTGATTGTCCGCGGCTTCTCGAGGAGTGAGGTTGCTTGGATCATGTGGATAAAAACCTTCTTCAATGATTCTCCAAAGGTTAGTGTTCACATGATTTAAATGACATTTAAAGCGGTAAACCCAAGAATCAAAATCCTCATTTTTCACAATCTTAGGAGGAGGACCGACATGATTCAAATGAGTAGAAGGAACCGGTCCACCATAAACAAGTGGTGGTTCCACGTGGGCAAAGATTCCGGTGCCATTCTTGCCACTCAAAGAAGGAGCCTTTTCACTACTAGCTTCCCCTTTGTCGGGGGTAGCATCCGACACCTTGTTGGCGGGATCCCCCACTTTCAACGGTGCGGTGGAAAGTTTAAGCCCCTCAAGGAATTTAGTAAACATGTTTTCAACTTCGGTCGTCATGGAGGTTTTCAATGTCTCCAAGGCTACATTGAACTCCTCACGAGAGACCGAAGTTCCCCCATCGCCCGTAGACGAGATAGGATTCACACCGGAGTGTTCCTCCGCACCGTCTACGGTATCAACCATACTCTTTGGACGGTAAAGTCCTTAATAAAGAGACGAGGCTCTGATACCAATTGAAAGGATCGATATGGTTGACTAGAGGGGGGGGGGTGGTGAATAGGCAACTACCAATTTTTAGCTTTTCTTTACCAAATTAATCTTTGCATCAAAGTAGGTTGTCTAGATGTGCAACTAGGTGAGCAACCTATATGATGCAACAACAACAAGCACACAAGCAAGCAAGGGAATAATCACTAAAGAGCTTGCACAAGTAAAGGTAAGAGATAACCAAGAGTGGATCCGGTGAAGACGAGGATGTGTTACCGAAGTTCCTTCCTTTTGAGGGGAAGTACGTCTCCGTTGGAGCGGTGTGGAGGCACGATGCTCCCCAAGAAGCCACTAGGGCCACCGTATTCTCCTCACGCCCTCACACGATGCGAGATGCCGTGATTCCACTATTGGTGCCCTTGAAGGCGGCGACCGAACCTTTACAAACAAGGTTGGGGCAAACTCCACAACTTAATCGGAGGCTCCCAACAAGACCACGAAGCTTCACCACAATGGAATATGGCTCCGAGGTGACCTCAACCATCTAGGGTGCTCGAACACCCAAGAGTAACAAGATCCGCTAAGGATGAATGGGGGAATCAAAAATCCCTTGGTGGAAGTGTGGATCGGAGCCTTCTCAACCACTCCCGAGCAAATCAACGAGTTTGATTGGCTAGGGAGATAGATCGGGCAAGAGGAAGCTTGGGGTATGCAATGGAGCTTGAGCAATAAATGGTGCTTGGGCAATAATGAGGGTTGGTGGAAGAGGTAAAGCAAAGAGGGAAAAGAAGGAGCCCTTATATAGTGGGGGAAACAAGTGAACCGTTACCCCCCCACTCAGCCCCGCAGAGGGCGGTACTGCCGCTGAGGCAGAGCGGTACTGCCGCCCTAGAGCGGTACTACCGCTCCCCCTCAGCGGTACTACCGCGCCAAAAGAAAAGGCCTAGGGCAGGGGCCCAGGGCGGTACTGCCGCCCTCGAGCGGTACTACCGCTCCCCCCAGCGGTACTACCGTGGAGGTAGAGCGGTACTACCGCTCTCGAGCAGTACTACCGCCACTTCTGCCGCGCCTAGTACCGCAAAACCCGACACGAGAAAATGTGCGCAAGAATCGAAGCGGAAGGAGCACCATGCCACCACGGTACTGCGGCTGAGCCCCAGCAAGCGGTACTACCGCTCCGAGGAGCGGTACTACCGCTGCTGACGCAGTGGCAGGGCGGCAGTAGCACGGAACCGCAGAGGTGCTGCCGCTGAGGCCACCCAGCGGTACTACCGCTCGGGGAGCGGTACTACCGCTCCAGGGAGCGGTACTACCGCTCCAAGAGCGGTACTACCGCTTAGGAGGTCTCAGCCGCACTACCGATGTGGACTGCGGTACTACCGCTGGGTCCAGGACAGACAAAGGAAGGAGGGAAAGAAAGGCCCCAAGGTGCGGAAAAGATTGGAGGGAGAGAAGAGAACGTGTACGTGTTGATTCCACCCAAGTCATACCGAAACGGACCCCCTCTTGATAGTACGGTGACTACTACGAAACCTAGTCCACCAACAAGGTCACGGAATAGACTACACCGTCTTGAGTAGAGCGCCAAAGGGAAGTAATCATTCCGTGCCGAAGGATGAATATCTGAAAGCACTCAAAGCACATGATTAGTCCGCAAAATGCATTGTCATCAATCACCAAAACACCGTAGGGATAAATAAACCCTTACAACCGGGAAGCGCCTCCAGGAGAGACCCGTGGTGCATCTCAACGGACTCTTTCGGTGGAAACTCTTTCGATGGAAACTCTTTCGAAGATGATCCTTAATGCTCAAAAAAAAAAGATGATAACAGGGCTTGCTTCGGATCTTATTGAGGGGGGAGTTGCCATACTTCAATATGATGATGATACGGTCATATGTTTCGAGCATGATAAAGAGGTTGTTGTTAAGCTTAAACTTCTTCTGTATTTCTTTGAATTCCTGTCGGAGCTAAAAATTAATTTCCTAAAAAGTGAAATGCTTGTGTTGGGGGAGACGATGACATGTTGGCTTTCAATGTTGAGCTTTTCGATTGTCAGATCGGGCACTTCCAATGAAATAGTTGGGAGTACCGGTTAGCTTTTATACTCTTCATAGCCTAGCGTGGAATTTTGTTGACGACAAATTTCTTAAACGGTGTGAGTCTTGGATTTGTAATGCAGCATCGTCGGCGGGAAGACTTACTCTCCTATGTTCTTCTCTTACAAGCATCGTTTACTATTACATGTCTATGTTTCTACTCCCTAAGATGGTGATTGAAAAGCTTAATAAACATCCTAAACGGTTCTTCTGGCAAGAAAATGATGGCCGCAAACATTATCATTTGGTTAAATGGGCCCGGATCTGCAGATCCAAAAACAAAGGGGGCTTGAGGGTTAAAGACCTTCGCGAACAAACTATTAGCGTACTCGTTAAGTGGAGGTGGAAACTTAAGAGACACCACAGGTCTTTTGGCAGGATGTGATCCATGCCAAGTATCTCAAGAGGGACACAGTGACCTCAGTGAGAAGTAAGTTTGGAGATTCACTGAGCCATCATGAAGGTTAAAGAGCACTATTTAGCTGGCAGAGGGATAGTGCTCAACTCTGGCAACTTAGCTAGAGTATGGGTTCATTCTTTGAACAACAATCCTCCTCTATGCGTTAAATTTCCTCTTTTATACAGTATTTGTAATAACCAGGAAATCACGGTGGCTGATTTCTATGGTAACCTTGGTGGCGACTTCTTTAGAAAGGATTTGCATCCTCCGCAGCTGGATCTTGGTCGCTTTCTAGCGAACCTGACCAGATCATTTGGATGCTGGGAAAGAAAAAATGTTTCACGACCAAATCTGTTTATGAATATTTGGAAAGACACATTACTGGATGTGACTATACGTGGATTTGGAAATCCAAGCTACCTCTTAAGGTCCAAATATTTCTTTGGCAACTCTTTCAATATGTTGTGCTAACCAGAGATCTCATGAGTAGGCGAAATTGGGGAGGGGCTCCTTGATGTTCTTTTTGCAGGGACAGGCAAACGTCCCGGCATCTTTTCTTTACATGCCCAGTGGCCAGGGTGGTGTGGAGGACTGTGGGATGTGTTTTTGACACCGATCTTTGCCCGAACAATCTTTGGTACTTCTCTTGGTGTTACATTTTCCTACCTGATGGAGTTAAATTTTATACCTTCGGCTTAGCTGCGGTTTGGTGAGCAATTTGGAATTGCCGCAACCGAACTACGTTTGAGCACAAAATGGTAAAGACCCCCTTTTGATGTGGTTTTTTCTACATGCGGGTTTCTTACCTACTGGGCAGGTTTGATGACAGGAGCAGACCATGAAGCATTGGAGCGCAGTGCTAAGATGCTCAGGACCAATGCATCGACTATGATGCGGATCTGCGCGGCTCTAGCAGAGGTGAAGATGGATTGATGCTTACCCGTGAGCTGCTGCCTCAAGTAATCCGCTTTCTCATTTTATTGCATCAGGTCTACGTTTTCGCCCCTGCGTGGGCTTTTTCTCCTAGCTCGCTTATGAGCAATAACTTTGCTGGCGCCTTTTTGTGTTGAACACCTCCCTACTAGACTAGCTGTTGAGTTGGTGTCATTGGGTTTTTGCCCCATGGTGGGTTGCTCGATGACGGGCACTTATAGTGGGTTTCCCGATGATGCTTTGAACTCGCTTTCTTGTTTTGAGTTTCCTTGAAGTATGTTGAGACAGTTGTATTTGCGTTATGATAAGTACGGAAATGGATTATGCCTGGTTGAAAAGAAAAATCCTCAACAAACTTGACCTCAGTTGTCAGACCGGTGGGACCAAAGGTAACAACTATACCAGGCTTGATGACGCCAGTCTCAACACGGCCAACAGGCACAGTTCCAATGCCACCAATCTTGTAAACGTCCTGAAGGGGAAGATGCAGGGGCTTGTCTAAGGGCCTCTTGGGCTCGTTGATCTGGTCAAGTGCCTCAAGCAGGGTAGGGCCCTTGTATGGTTGTACCAGTCAAGGTTGGTGGACATCACGGTCATGTTGCCACCCTCAAACCTAGAGATGGGGACGAAGGGAACCTTGTCAAGGTTGTAGCCGACCTTCTTCAGGTAGGAAGAGACTTAACAATTTCCTCATAACGTGCCTTCGAGTACCTTCCTCCTGGTTTATTGGCCCCTTTCATATTTTGTGTCAAATTATTCACTTGATATTGAACCATTTGATGTTTGGGGTTTTGATTATATGGGGCCTTGTCCTTCCTCTAATGGGTATAAATATATTTTGGTTGCTGTTGATTATGTCACTAAGTGGGTAGAAGCTATTCCAACTAGTAGTGCTGATCATCACACCTCCATTAAAATGCTTAAAGAAGTTATTTTCCCAAGGTTTGGAGTCCCTAGATATTTAATGTCTGATGGTGGTTCACACTTTATTCATGGTGCTTTCCGTAAAATGCTTGCTAAATATGATGTTAACCATAGAATTGCTTCACCCTATCATCCTCAATCCAGTGGTCAAGTTGAACTTAGCAATAGAGAAATAAAACTGATATACAAAAGACTGCTAATAGGTTCCAAAAGAATTGGTCTAAGAAATTAGATGATGCACTTTGGGCTTACAGAATAGCATATAAAAATTCTATGGGTATGTCTCCCTATAAAATGGTTAATGGAAAAACTTGTCATTTACCTCTTGAGTTAGAACATAAAGCATATTGGGCAATTAAAGAACTTAACTATGATTTCAAACTTGCCGGTGAAAAGAGGTTATTTGATATTAGCCTACTAGATGAATGGAGAACCCAGGCTTATGAAAATGCCAAATTGTTTAAAAAAAGTTAAAAGATGGCATGAAAAAAGAATCCAAAAGAGGGAATTCAAAGTTGGAGAATATGTTCTTTTGTACAACTCTCTTTCAGATTCTTTGCACGTAAACTTCTCCCCAAATGGGAAGGACCATCTATTATCGAGGAGGTTTATCACTCTAGAGCTATCAAGATCAATAATGCTGAAGTTACTAATCCGAAGGTAGTCAATGGCAAAGAATTAAGCACTATATCTCAGGTACACCTATTAATGTTGAAAGCAATATTATTCAAACCATGACACCGGAGGAACACATAAAAGAAACCTTCTGAAACACTCCAAAATTCTAAAAAGAGGAGGTATGTGATACGGCAAGTAAACGGACTCTGAAAAATCCGCAATAATATTTCCTGTAAGTTCTGGAATATTACAAAAATTAGGAAAATAAGAAACAACCAGGAAGGCAACCGAGGAGGGCACAAGACACCAGGGCGCGCCTGCCTTGCCTAGCGCGCCCAAGTGGGCTGTGCCCACCTCGGGAACCTTCCCGACTCCATTTTCCTCTCGTTTGTTTGTTTCCCAAGATAAAACATTCTTTATATACCCCCAAACATAATGACCACCGTATTGCGGAGAATTATTCTCTTCTTGTTATGTGCTGTTTTTTTGGCAGATCTGAAATATGTCTTCTCAAGATTCGGATGGAGAGAGCTATGTCACAGATTATATCGCAAACCCAAAAGTTTATGGGGATGTAGAGCATTATGGCTGGACCACGGAGGAAGAAGAAGATCATGATTTGAAGGGAACTGTAGGATCGAAAGTATGTCTAGAGGGGGGGGGGGTGATTAGACTACTTGACCAAATAAAAGTCTAGCCTTTCTCCAATTTTAAGTCTTGGCAGATTTTAGCAACTTTGCACAAGTCAAGCAATCAACCTACACATGCAATTCTAAGAGTATAGCAGCGGAATGTAAAGACATTGCACATGAAGGTAAAGGGAGGAGTTTGAGGGAGCAAACGGAATGTAGACACAGAGATTTTTTATCCGTGGTTTCGATAGGTGGTGCTATCGTACATCCACGTCGATGGAGACTTCAACCCACGAAGGGTAACGGCTGCGCGAGTCCACGGAGGGCTCCACCCATGAAGGGTCCATGAAGAAGCAACCTTGTCTATCCCACAATGGCCATCGCCCACGAAGGCCTTGCCTCACTAGGGTAGATCTTCACGAAGTAGGCGATCTCCTTGCCCGTACAAACTCCTTGGTTCAACTCCACAATCTTGACGGAGGCTCCCAAATGACACCTAACCAATCTAGGAGACACCACTCTCCAAAAGGTAATAGATGGTGTGTTGATGATGAACTCCTTGCTCTTGTGCTTCAAATGATAGTCTCCCCAACACTCAACTCTCTCTCATGGATTTGGATTTGGTGGAAAGATGATTTGAGTGGAAAGAAACTTGGGGAAGGCTAGAGATCAAGATTTATGTGGTTGGAATGGAATATCTTGGTCTCAACACATGAGTAGGTGGTTCTCTCTCAGAAAATGTATTCTGGAAGTGTGGGCACGTTCTGGTGGCTCTCACAAATGAAGAGTGGGTGGAGGGGTATATAGCCTCCACACAAACTCTAACTGTTACACACAATTTACCAAACTCGGTGGGACCGATTCAGAAAACTCTGTCGGACTGATTTAGTTCAAAATGTGAATGTTAGGATTTTTGATGGGACCGACATGTCAACTCGGTGGGACCGATTTCATTAGGGTTAGGGCATAACGTAATCTCGGTGAGACCGATTACACAAAGTCGGTGGGACCAACTTTGGTAATAAGGTAACCAGAGAGTTGGTCAGGCAAACTCGGTGGGGCCGAATCGCTCATTTCGGTGAGACCGAAATGTTACAAAAGGGAAACAGAGAGTTTGCACTACGAACTCGGTGGGACTGATCGCTCATCTCGGTTAGACCGAAACGTTACGAAGGGAAACAGAGAGTTTGCAATCCCATCTCGGTGAGACCAAGATCCCTATCGGTGAGACCGAAATGACTAGGGTTTCTGGCAGTGGCTATGTCAAATGAACTCGGTGGCGCCGGTTAGATCAAATCGGTGGGGCCAAGTTTGACTTTTGGTTTGGGACATATGTGGATATGAGAAAGTGCTTGAGGGTTTTGGAGCATATCACTAAGCATATTGAGCAAGCAATCCATTAAGCAACACCTCATCCCCTTTTAATAGTATTGGCTTTCCTATGGACTCAATGTGATCTTGGACCACTAAAATGAAAATGTAGAGTCTTGAGCTTGAGCCAATATGTGTCCTTAGCATTTTGAGAGATCCACATTTCTAATCCATGCCATGCCAATCATTGAACTTCCTGAAATAATTATCTTGAAATGTCATTAGTTCAATGAGCTATATGCTGTTAGTAATTATCAAAACCACCCAGGGATAGTTGCACTTTCAATCTCCCCCTTTTTGGTAATTGATGACAACATATAGATCAAAGCTTCGACAAATGATAATAAGTTTGAAATACATCGTCGCTTTGAGAAGTATGTGATAAGCAAGAGCTTCCCCTAAATTTGTGCATTATTTGAAATTTGCTTTTGAATGCAAATGCACAATCGGTTAGGATCATGGGTAACTCTTCCATGTCACATACATCTTGGTGGAGCGCTCAAAATATAAATTAAAAGCATGCACTCATCACCAAGCAAAGTGAATGATCAGATATGGATATAAAAGATAATATCATCCAAGCAAACATTAAAGTAGCATATGATCAAACACATGATCATACAAGTATCTCACACGCAGACATAGAGTATCAAACAAGAACATAATAAAGTTCAACCAAAAAGCAAGAGAGACAAAGAAGCAAAACACTCTCTCTCGAAGCCTATGATCTATATTCTCCCCCTTTGGCAACAAGTTACCAAAAAGTTCGAAAATGCATAGTGCTATTCGTCTCTCAGGCTTGGTCTTCGGGAGGTGGTGTAGAGAGAACTCCGAGGACGAAGGCATCAGTAGATGTAGCTGGAGCTGGTGGAGTAGCTGCTGGAGGTGGCACTAAAGTTGTAGCTGCTGGTGCAGATGAAGTAGCTCTAGTATCTGGCATGGGCACTGCAGCTAACCTCTGACCTCTTGGCACTCGCTGAAAAGCATCTTTAGTTTCCTTCCCTTTCCTCTCTTTGGCTTCCTCCTGGAGCTGCTCAACTGCAGTCTATATCTCAGTGACTTTCAGATCAAGATCATAAAACTTGGTCTCTATGATCCTCTCAAGCTCTCCTGATTTTGAGTCAGGGTGACCAAGCCCTTCTCAATCCTCAAAGTTGATTGGATCAGATATGCTAGCTGATCTTGTTTGCTCTTCAAGAACACTTGAGATGCCTCTTCAGCACTTGGCATCTTTGCAACTTTTTCTGCCTTGGCCTTAGCTCTCTTCTCTTGTGCATGCACTGATGAAGTTCATCCTCATTCATCACAACTGTGTTGTCTTCAAATTCTGGGTACAAAGGTAAATGCTCCTTGTCTAACAAGTAAGTGCATGTGCCCATCTTGGAGTTAATGAGCACCTGAATGTGTGGAGCATACCCACAAGATCTTTCCTGGTCAGCAGCTGTCCTTTTGATTGTCTCTACAATCAGACTCATAACCTTGAACTTCCGAGGCACATCAAATAGTAGCAACAAGTTGATGGAATGTCCTCTAATCATCTTGTGATCTCCAGACTTGGGTAGCAGAGTATGCCTTAAGATGGTATTGATAGTAGGCAGACCAGACAACAAATAATGTACAGATCCAAGCTTGTGTTTCTCCAAGGCTTTGTCTGGGATTCCCTTGTACATATTTGCTATTGAGTTGTGGTCTTTCTTATTCTTGGCATACACATCCAAATCATCCTCATGCTCTTCTGGGGCATTGGTCAACTTGGCCCATTCATCAACAGTTGACTGGTACCTTGTACCTTCAGACATCCATACTATCCTTCCATCTGGATAGAAATGAGCAATGGAGTAGAATTGCATGATTAGCTCATCATTCAATTTGGTGAGCTTCTGTCCAACAAACTTGTAAACTCCACAAGCTTTGAAGTTGTCATGTACACCTGGGAAGTGATCTTCATTCTCTTTAATGTATTTCCAATCAACCCATCTCATGTCACAGACAATTGGCTTCTTGTTAAGCAAAATGGTCTCATAGAAGTCTTGTTGTTCTTTGGTGTGGAATCTGTAGTCCACAACAGTTCTCCTTCTCACAGCATAAGGATCATTCTTCCTCCAAAGTCTCAGACCTGCATCCTTCCTGATGTTCATGTCCTCTGCCACTGGATGAGTGTCATTGTGGTCTGGAATCTTTGGTTTGAGCTTTCTCAGCACTTGGGCTTCAGCATCTTATGCTTCAACTTCATGCACTGGGGCCTTGTTCTTCTCTTCAGCTGGTATGTTTCTTGTGCTTCTCTTGGGTGCAGACTTGGTGGTTTGAGCAGCAGCTTTGGGAGCAGTTTTGGGCTTAGAAGCAGTAGCCCCTGACTTGATAGCATCTCCCATAAGCTTTTGGGACTTGGGTGCTGGCGTAGCATCCTCTTCCTCTTCCTCTTCATCATCAGATGGATCTCTCATCATGGAGGGCTTGCCAATAACTCTGGCAATGGTCTTCCTGACCCTCTCCTTTCTCTTCTTGCCTTCTGCAGCCTCTTTGGGTTCAAGAGTGAACTCCATTGCTTCTTCCAAGGCTGCTTTCCTAGGCTTGGATGTTGGCACTCTCTTGGCAGGTGCTTTCTTGTGCATACCAGGATTTGTTGCAGCAGTAGTGCCATATTCCCTCTTCAACACTTTCTTCCTTGAGGTGGCCTCATCCTCAACAGCCACATAGTCCTCATCCTAGAGTCTGAGGTTCTCTTCTTCCTTGTTCTGGTGGCTGCCTTGGGCAAGTTTCTAGGTGTGCTCCTGCTGCCTTCATCATAGCTGCTAGAGGGACTAGTGCCCTCACTCATATGCCCTTGCTCTTCTAATTTTTCTGGCTATCACTCTGGTCAGACATTCTGGCAAAGCAAACTAACAGCGGACCCTATGAATAGATATAGATGAGGTAGAGTAGATGAGCATCAGAAAGTGCAGAGATTTTGCAAAACAGATGACTCAAAAACTTAGTTTTAGTTCTCCATAGAAAGCATTTCGGAGCTATCGATTTGTTAAACTCGGTGACACCGAAGAAACTTTTGGAGTCTAAACTAGTGAACTCGGTCGGACCGAGTCACAGTTCGGTGGCTCTGAGATTGCTAAGGTTTCACAGAGAGTTGAACTCGGTCACACCGATTTTCAAGTTTCGGTCAGACCAGAACTACAAGTGCTATGGCCTAAGCCAAATCGGTGACACCGATTTCTACAACTCGGTCGGTCCGAGATGAGTTCGGCGAAAACCTAACCCTAAATTTTCGAATCAAATCTAATCTAGTGGAGTTTTTCTCTGGATAGACTGATCTCATACGTGGTAAAGAACATGGCATTGACCTTGTGCTTAGAATCGGAGGTAAAAAGAAAGCACAAGGGGTCGAACTCATACCCTAGTTCGGCGATGAGTTTGCTACGGCGGCAACGGTGGGGCAGAAATCCATTGACGACGACGGAAACCAGCGACAGGAGGTTGCTGGAAATGAGGAGACGATCCGGAGACCCGAGGCGGCAGAGCAAGATACGCGCGGGCTGAGGAGTTTGAAGAAATTTCCAAAAACTCACCCGTGGGTATATATATCCTGGCCCTGTCGGTGTGACCGAGTGGAACAACTCGGTGGCACCGAGATGCAGAATCGCAAGCGGTTACTGCAACTTGATGTGACCGAAAAGATCAAATCGGTTGCACCGAGATTGAAAACCTAGATCAACTTAGTGAACTCGGTGTGACCGAAGTGGATAACTCGGTCATACCGAAATGCACAAAGAGGTTTTGGAAGTTTAAGTCTATGACGAATCGGGGACTCTGAGTGCTCCTCACACAGAGTGGTTCGAATCTGACTTGATCAAACTTTGTGATGTAGCATGAATAGAGTTTGAGATGAGAAAAGCATAGATAGCTAGAGGGAGTACTTAGGCATTCTTGTCCATCCATTTGGTAAAAGAGAAAGAGCCAAACAATCAACGCAACAAATGGTTGTCCTCGAATGAGTAAAATATGCATCCAACATGCTCACACAATAAAATGGCAAATGAAATATGTGACGAAACATGCACAAACACTCTAGCATCTATCAAGCAATTGGCGATGACTAGGTCATCTATATATGAGTATATTGACTTAGGAGTCAAATGAGAACATTTGATCATAGGTCATACTCATCATTTAAGCACAAGTGGGGTTACCACTTTTACATAAAGCATTGATGTGATCACACCATTAGAGTTGCTTTAGCTCAATTTATTAGAGTAAAGCTCCCCCTAGATGTGATATCCCCCCTAAGAGGGATGAACTAACCTTGGGTTTTGTCGATGATGACTTCATGTAGGTGTTGAAGATGTGGACACTCAATGTTGATGTAGATCATTTGGAGCAGTCCATTTGAGTGAGTTGCACTTTCAATACCTACACGGGTTAGTCCCACAAGGAACAAACAAGGATATCCGTAGACATAGAATGAAGTTCATATATAATGATGTCCATGAAAGCATTAGGTTACCTTGTCCCTTGTCCTACCAACAAGAGGGTTTGTGACTCCTTGAACTAGTGCAAGATGTGGAAGTTGTTTGCACTTGTCCTTGCCAAGATGATGCGAGTGAAATATGTTGGCGGAGTCACCCTCAAGAACTCTCTAGTTATTCTTCTTCGGGATCCACATCATATTGATGGGAATCCTTGGAGTTATAGTCCTACTTATTGAAGTAGAACTCAATGTAGTCTCGGGAACCCACTTGACCAAGGCCTTGGGAGCTTCTTCAAATGCATCAATCTCCTCTTGAAGCTTATCCTTGCCTTTTTGCTTGTGGTCTTGTGGTGGAAGATCATCTTGAGCTTGTGTCCCTTGGAAAGAAGTAGGATCATACTTCTCTTGTTGAGGAACAAACTTCGTCTTGGGGTATTGGTATTCTTCCCACTTAACTCCATTGGCATTGAAATTTCATTCAAAACCAACACATTGATTCTTCCGGTGCCTTCCTTGCTTGCGTACAATTTCCTCAAATTGCTTACTTCCGGCAAGGCTCTTGTAAACACCTTTCTCTATAATTCCCTTCAATAAGCTATATTCTTTCTCAAGTGTAACTTGGCTAAGAGAATCATTAGTGGAATCAAGAGAACTACTAGAAGTAACAACATTGGATTTAGCATGATTATTGTTACTACTAGATGAAGAATCTTTCTTACTCTTGTTGCTAGTTTTAACTTGTGGCATGTAAGTAGACAAGAGTAAACGCTTGGCAATGTAAGAAGAACTTTTCTTGCGAAGATCATCATTGATTGCTTTTAAGAACCCATGGTCTTGCTCAAGGTTGAGCTTTTCAAAGCATAGCTTCTCATGAGTCTTTAAAAGTTCTCGATGATCTTCCAAGGTAGTTTCATGAGCTCAATTAAGAGTGTTTAGTTCTTTAGATGCTCAATCTCCTTCTTATCATCGTCATTCGTTTTATCTTGACTTGCAAGTTCATCATAGTTTTCATAACTAGAGTTGTCAACAAGTAAATCATCATCTCCTAGCAAATCATCTTCATCACTATTGAAATCAACATACTTAGGGTGTGATACCTTTGGGCCTTTAGCCATGAAGCATATTGCAATTCCTTCATTTGGTGAGTCAAATATGTTGTAGGAGTTGGTTGACACAAGTGCTAGACCGGCAACACCTTCATCTTGAGTATATTCGGAGTCGGAGTGATAACTTCTTTCCGAGTGATGGTCAGAATCGGAGCCGGATACCGGCCCATTCACCAATGTGAGCTTGATGTCTTTGTTTTGTGTAGCTCTTTGATGATTTGTCCTTCCTTTCTGAATCCTTGCTTCTTCGAGAGGTTCTTCGTTCATAACGATCATCTCTACTCCTTCTCTCTCTTGGTGGTGATTCTTCTCTTCTACTTCTCCTTTTGGGTGAATCTTCTCTTCTTTTGTAGGGAGCCGTACACTCATTGGAGTAGTGTCCGGGTCTTCCACAATTGTAGCAATTACGTTTACGACTCGAAGATCTTTCGTCATTGTAGGACCTTGACTTGGAACTTCTTTCCTTGCTTCCACTCTTGTAGAACTTGTTGAAATTCTTCACATGAGGCTTTGCAAGCACCACTTGACTTGTTGTGAAGCTCTTCCTTATCCTTGAGTGACATCTCATGAGCAACAATTCTTCCAATGACTTCCATAGGCTTGAGATCTTTGTAATTGGGCATCATTTGGATCAATGTGCACACGGTATCATATTTTCCATCCAAGGCTCTTAGGATCTTCTTGATGATGAATCTGTCGGTCATCTCTTCACTTCCTAAGCCGGTAATCTCATTTGTGATGAGAGAAAGCCTAGAGTACATTTCAGCGACACCTTCACCATCCTTCATTTTGAACTTGGCAAGCTGACTTTGAAGCACATCCAATTTGGATTCCTTGACGGAGTCGGTACCTTCATGCATATCAATCAAAGTATCCCAAATTTCATTTGCATTCTCAAGACGGCTGATTTTGTTGAATTCCTCGGGGCACAATCCATTGAAGAGGATATCGCAAGATTGATCATTGTATTGCAGCATCTTCAACTCTTCCGCGGTAGCTTCACGATTTGGTTCTCTCCCATCAAAGAATTCACCTTGCAAGCTAATACACCCAATAGCCCAAACAGCGGGGTTATGTCCAAGAATATGCATTTTCATCTTATGCTTCCAACTAGAAAAATTAGTACCATCAAAGTAAGGACCTCTACGGTGGTAATTTCCCTGGCTAGACGCCATACTCTCCTAGGCTGTGAAACCAAGGTTATGACCACCAAAAGCTATGGAAAGCAAGGCAAATGGAGACCATAGCTCTGATACCACTTGTAGGATCGAAAGTATGTCTAGGGGGGTGATTAGACTACTTGACCAAATAAAAATCTAGCATTTTCCCAATTTTAAGTCTTGGCAGATTTTAGCAACTTTGCACAAGTCAAGCAATCAACCTACACATGCAATTCTAAGAGTATAGCAGCGGAATGTAAAGGCATTGCATATGAAGGTAAAGGGAGGAGTTTGAGGGAGCAAACGCAATGTAGACACGGAGATTTTTTATTCGTGTTTCTGATAGGTGGTGCTATCGTACATCCACGTTGATGGAGACTTCAACCCACAAAGGGTAACGGCTGCGCGAGTCCATGGAGGGCTCCACCCACGAAGGGTCCACGAAGAAGCAACCTTGTCTATCCCACCACGGCCATCGCCCACGAAGGACTTGCCTCACTAGGGTAGATCTTCATGAAGTAGGCGATCCCCTTGCCCGTACAAACTCCTTGGTTCAACTCCACAATATTGACGGAGGCTCCCAAGTGACACCTAACCAATCTAGGAGACACCACTCTCCAAAAGGTAACAGATGATGTGTTGATGATGAACTCCTTGCTCTTGCGCTTCAAATGATAGTCTCCCCAACACTCAACTCTCACTCATGGATTTGGATTTGGTGGAAAGATGATTTGAGTGGAAAGCAACTTCGGGAAGGCTAGAGATCAAGATTTATGTGGTTGGAATGGAATATCTTGGTCTCAACACATGAGTAGGTGGTTCTCTCTCTGAAAATGTATTCTGGAAGTGTAGGCACGTTCTGATGGCTTTCCTCACGAATGAAGAGTGGGTGGAGGGGTATATATAGCCTCCACACAAAATCTAACTATTACACACAATTTACCAAACTCGGTGGGACCGATTCAGAAAAATCAGTCGAACCGATTTAGTTCAAAATGTGAACGTTAGGATTTTTGGTGGGACCGACATGTCAACTTGGTGGGACCAATTTCATTAGGGTTAGGGCATAACGTAATCTCGGTGAGACCAATTACACAAACTCGGTGGGACCGACTTTGGTAATAAGCTAACCAGAGAGTTGGCCAGGCAAACTCGGTGGGACCGAATCGCTCATTTCGGTGAGATCAAAACGTTACGAAAGGGAAACAAAGAGTTTGCATTGCGAACTCGGTGGGACCGATCGCTCATCTCGGTTAGACCAAAGCATTACGAAGGGAAATAGAGAGTTTGCAATCCCATCTCGATGAGACCGAGATCCCTATCGGTGAGACTGAAATGACTAGGGTTTCTGGTAGTGGCTATGTCAAATGAACTCGATAGCCGAGTTTGACTTTTGGTTTGGGACATATGTGGATATGAGAAAGTGGTTGAGGGTTTTGGAGCATATCACTAAGCATATTGAGCAAGCAATCCATTAAGAAACACCTCATCCGCTTTAAATAGTATTGGCTTTCCTATGGACTCAATGTGATCTTGGATCACTAAAATGAAAATGTAGAGTCTTGAGCTTGAGCCAATATGTGTCCTTAGCATTTTGAGTGATCCACATTTCTAATCCATGCCATGCCAATTGCTACCTCTTGAGCTTGCGTTGGTTTTTCCCTTGAAGAGGAAAGGGTGATGCAGCAAAGTAGCGTAAGTATTTCCCTCAATTTTTGAGAACTAAGGCATCAATCTAGTAGGAGACTACACGCAAGTCCCCTTGTACCTACACAAACAAATAAGAACCTTGCAACCAATGCGATAAAGGGGTTTTCAATCCCTTCACAACCACTTGCAAAAGTGAGATCTGATAGAGATAATAAGATAAATATTTTTGGTATTTTTATGATATAGATTGAAAAGTAAAGATTGCGAAAATAAATAGCGACATAAATAGCACGTTGGCGGGAGATTAATATGATGGAAGATAGAGCTGGGGGCCATAGGTTTCACTAGTGGCTTCTCTCAAGATAGCATAAGTATTACGGTGGGTGAACAAATTACTGTTGGGCAATTGATAGAAAAGTGCATAGTTATGAGAATATCTAGGCATGATCATGTATATAGGCATCACATCCGCGACTAGTAGACCGAAACGATTCTGCATCTACTACTATTACTCCCCACATCGACCGCTATCCAGCATGCATCTAGAGTATTAAGTTCGTAAGAACAGAGTAACGCATTAGGCAATATGACATGATGTAGAGGGATAAACTCAAGCAATATGATATAAACCCCATCTTTTTATTCTCGATGGCAACAATACAATACGTGCCTTGCTGCCCCTGCTGTCATTGGGAAAGGACATCGCAAGATTGAACCCAAAGCTAAGCACATCTCCCATTGCAAGAAAGATCAATCTAGTAGGCCAAACCAAACTAAAAATTCAAAGAGATTTGCAAATATAACCAATCATACATAAAAGAATTCAGAGGAGATTCAAATATTGTTCATAGATAATCTTGATCATAAACCCACAATTCATCGAAACTTGAGAAACACACTGCAAAAAGAATTACAACAAATAGATCTCCAAGAGAATCCAGGAGAACTTTGTATTGAGATCCAAAGAGAGAGAAGAAGCCATCTTGCTAATAACTATGGACCCGGAGGTCTGTGGTAAACTACTCACACATCATCGGAGAGGCTATGGTGTTGATGTAGAAGCCATCCATGATCGATTCCCCCTCCAGCGGAGCGCCGGAAAAGGCCCCAAGATGGGATCTCACGGGTACAGAAGGTTGCGGCGGTGGAAATAGGGTTTCTTGGTGCTCCTAGATGTTTTCAGGGTATATGGGTATATATAGGAGGAAGAAGTAGGTCGGTGGAGCTGCGATGGGCCCACGAGGGTGGGGGCGGGCCCAGGGGGCAGGCATGCCTCCCTGCCTCGTGGGCTCCTTGCTTCTTTCTTGACGTCCACTCCAAGTCCTCCGGATCACGTTTGTTCCAAAAATAACTCTCCCAAAGGTTTCATTCCGTTTTGACTCCGTTTGATATTCCTTTTGTGCGAAACACTGAAATTGGCAAAAAAAACAGCAATTTGCACCGGGCCTTCGGTTAATAGGTTAGTCCCAAAAATAATATAAAATTGCTTAGTAAAGCCCATTAAACATCCAAAACAGATAATATAATAGCATGGAACAATAAAAAATTATAGATACGTTGTAGACGTATCAAGCATCCCCAAGCTTAATTCCTGCTCATCGTCGAGTAGGTAAATGATAAAAATAGAATTTTTGATGTGGAATGCTACCTAGCATATTTCTCAATGTAATTTCCTTTATTTTGGCATGAATGTTCAGATCCGAAAGATTCAAGACAAAAGTTTAATATTGACATGAAAATAATAATACTTCAAGCATACTAACAAAGCAATCATGTCTTCTCAAAATAACATGGCCAAAGAAAGTTATCCCTACAAAAGCATATAGTCTGGCTATGCTCTATCTTCATCACACAAAGTATTTAATCATGCACAACCCCGATGACAAGCCAAGCAATTGTTTCATACTTTTGATGTTCTCAAACTTTTTCAATCTTCACGCAATACATGAGCGTGAGCCATGGACATAGCACTATATGTGGAATAGAATGGTGGTTGTGGAGAAGACAAAAAAGGAGAAGATAGTCTCACATCAATTAGGCGTATCAACGGACTATGGAGATGCCCATCAATAGATATCAATGTGAGTGAGTAGGGATTGCCATGCAACGGATGCACTAGAGTTATAAGTGTATGAAAGCTCAACAAAAGAAACTAAGTGGGTGTGCATCCAACTCGCTTGCTCACTAAGACCTAGGGCATTTTGTGGAAGCCCATCATCGAAATATACAAGCCAAGTTCTATAATGTAAAATTCCCACTAGTATATGAAAGTGACAACATAAGAGACTCTCTATCATGAAGATCATGGTGCTACTTTGAAGCACAAGTGTGGCAAAAGGATAGTAACATTGTCCCTTCTCTCTTTTTCTCTCATTTTTTTCTTTCTTTGGGCCCTTTTCTCTCTCTTTTTTATGGCCTCCTTTTTTTTATTTCGTCCGGAGTCTCATCCCGACTTGTGGGGGAATCATAGTCTCCATCATATTTTCCTCACTTGGTACAATGCTCTAATTATGATGATCATCACACTTTTATTTACTTATAACTCAAAAATTACAACTCAATACTTAGAACAAAATATGACTCTATGTGAATGCTTCCGGCGGTGTACCGGGATATGCAATGAATCAAGAGTGACATGTATGAAAGAATTATAAAGGTGGCTTTGCCATAAATACGATGTCAACTACATGATCATGCAAAGCAATATGACATGGATGAAACATGTCATAATAAACGAAATGGTGGTAAGTTGCATGGCAATATATCTCAGAATGGCTATGGAAATGCCATAATAGGTAGGTATGGTGGTTGTTTTGAGGAAGGTATATGGTGGGTGTATGATACCGGCAAAAGGTGCGCAGTATTAGAGAGGCTAGCAATGGTGGAAGGGTGAGAGTACGTATAATCCATGGACTCAACATTAGTCATAAAGAACTCACATACTTATTGCAAAAATCTATTAGCTATCGAAACGAAGTACTACGCGCATGATCCTAGGGGGATAGATTGGTAGGAAAAGACCATCGCTCGTCCCCGACCGCCACTCATAAGGAAGACAATCAATAAATAAATCATGCTCCGACTTCATCACATAACGGTTCACAATACGTGCATGCTACGGGAATCACAAACTTTAGAACAAGTATTTCTCATATTCACAACTACTCAACTAGCATGACTCTAATATCACCATCCTCCTATTTCAAAACAATCATCAAGTATCAAACTTCTCATAATATTCAATGCACTTTATATGATAGTTTTTATTATACCCATCTTGGATGTTCATCATATTCGGACTAATTTTATAGCCAAAGCAAACTACCATGCTGTTCTAAAAGACTCTCAAAATAATATAAGTGAAGCATGAGAGATCAATAATTTCTATAAAACAAAACCACCACGGTACTCTAAAAGATATAAGTGAAGCACTAGAGTTAAATTATCTAGCTCAAAAGATATAAGTGAAGCACATAGAGTATTCTAATAAATTCCGATTCATGTGTGTCTCTCCCAAAAGGTGTGTATAGCAAGGATGATTGTGGTAAACTAAAAAGAAAAGACTCAAATCATACAAGACGCTCCAAGAAAAACACATATCATGTGGTGAATAAAACTATAGCCTCAAGTAAAGTTACCGATAGATGAAGACGAAAGAGGGGATGCCTTCCGGGGCATCCCCAAGCTTAGGATTTTGGTTGTCCTTGAATTTTACCTTGGGGTGCCTTGGGCATCCCCAAGCTTAGGCTCTTGCCACTCCTTATTCCATAATCCATCAAATCTTTACCCAAAACTTGAAAACTTCACAACACAAAACTCAACAGAAAATCTCATGAGCTCCATTAGTATAAGAAAGCAAACCACCATCTTAAGGTACTGTAATGAACTCATTATTTATTTACATTGGTGTTAAACCTACTGTATTCCAACTTCTCTATGGTTTATACCCTCCGATACTAGCCATAGATTCATCAAAATAAGCAAACAACACACGAAAAACAGAATCTGTCAAAAACAGAACAGTCTGTAGTAATCTGGATCAAACGTATACTTATAGAACTCCAAAAATTCTGAAATAAATTTCTGGGCATGAGGAACTTTTCTATTAATCATCTACAAAAAGAATAAACCTAAAATCACTCTCCAGTAAAAAAGCTGGAAGCTAATCTCATGAGTGCTAAAGTTTTTGTTTTTTACAGCAAGATCATAAAGACTTCACCGAAGTCTTCCCAAAGGTTCTACTTGGCACAAACACTAATTTAAAACATAAAACCACATCTAAACAGAGGCTAGATGAATTATTTATTACTAAATAGAACCAAAAAGCAAGAAACAAAAATAAAATTGGGTTGCCTCCCAACAAGCGCTATCGTTTAACGCCCCTAGCTAGGCATAAAAGCAAGAATAGATCTAGGTAGTACCAGCTTTGGTATGCAATCCCTAGGTGGCTCTCACAATAGATTCATAAGGTAATTTAATTTTCTTTCTAGAAAAGTGTTCCATGCCTTTCCTTAACGGAAATTGGAATCTAATATTTCCTTCTTTCATATCAATAATTGCACCAATCGTTCTAAGGAAAGGTCTACCAAGAATAATAGGACACGTAGGATTGCAATCTATATCAAGAACAATGAAATCTATGGGCACATAATTCCTATTTTCAACAATAAGAACATCACTAATTCTTCCAATAGGTTTCTTAATGGTGGAATCCACAAGGTGCAAGTTTAAAGAACAATCATCAAATTCACGGAAACCTAATACATCACACAAAGTTTTTGGAAACGTGGAAACACTAGCACCCAAATCACATAAAGCATAGAATTCATGATCTTTAATCTTAATTTTAATAGTAGGTTCCCACTCATCATAAAGTTTTCTAGGGATAGAAACTTCTAATTTAAGCTTTTCTTCATAAGATTGCATTAAAGCATCAACGATATGTTTGGTAAAAGCTTTATTTTGACTATAAGCATGAGGAGAATTTAACATGGATTGCAACAAGGAAATACAACCTATTAAAGAACAATCATCATAATTAAATTCCTTGAAATCCAAAATAGAAGTTCATTCATTTTTTGGCTCCTCAGAAATGGCAGAATTTTCAGACATGAAAGGCCATCTTTTGCTGCTTGGAAGAGAAACGTCATTCATGATGCTACTCTGCACTCTCACAGATTCAAGTCTAGTCTTAAACCTCTGCTATTAGCTTGGGTTAATTCTTTGCCCTAATTGGTTGTATGTATCCATGTATATATTTGTGTATCTTTTGTAAATAGCTCAATAGGTAAGTAGGCCTCTACCTCTATAGTTAGACTTTCTTTTCAGAACCTCTTTGTTTGTTTGGTGGTTGGGTTTTAATAAAGTGCTGTGGGGCTATTGCCTCACAGTTTCCAGTCAAGAAAATAGAAGTTCATTGCTATGTAAAGTTTTGACCTCTTTAATCCTACTTTTACCATTTTTTGCATCAAGATCTAAAAACTCCAAATCATTGGGACGCCTTTTAACGAAAGTTGACTCATCTCCAGTCCCATCATTATCAAGATTCATATTTCAAAGCAAAGATTTAATAGGAGACACATCAATAACTTTTAGATCTTCATCATTATTATCATGAAAACTAGAAGAACATGCTTTCATAAAGCAATATTTTTTAGCACGCATCCTAGTGGTTCTTTCTTTGCACTCATCAATGGAAATTCTCATGGCTTTGAGAGACTCATTGATATCATGCTTAGGAGGGATAGATCTAAGTTTCAAAGAATCAACATCAAGAGAAATTCTATCCATGTTCCTAGCCAACTCATCAATTTTAGGCAATTTTTCTTCAAGCAAAGCATTAAAATTCTTTTGAGAAATCATAAATTCTTTAACACTAGTCTCAAAATCAGAGGGAAACTTATTAAAATTTCCATAAGAGTTGTTGTAGGAATTATCATAATTATTAGAGGAATTACGAGGATACGGCCTAGGATTAAAGTTTCCTCTATACGTGTTGTTACCAAAATTGTTCCTACCAACAAAATTCACATCCATAGATTCATTATTAAGCTCAATCAAAGTAGACAAAGGCATATCATTAGGATCAGAAGAAACACTCTTATTAGCAAACAGTTTCATAAGTTCATCCATCTTTCCACTCAAAACATTAATCTGTTCTATCGCCACTGGTAGAAAAAGGGCCTTTAGTCCCGGTTCGTAAGGGCCTTTAGTCCCGGTTCTGGAACCGGGACTAAAGTGTCGGTACTAATGCCCTGACCCTTTAGTCCCGGTTCAATCTAGAACCGGGACTAAAGGCCCTCCACGTGGCCGGTCCACCTTTAGTCCCGGTTGGTAATACCAACCGGTACTAAAGGAAATTTCCTGATTTTTTTTTTGAATTTTTTTATTTTCAAATTTCTGAATTATTTTAACCTCTAATCTCTAATCACCCCTCATCACTGCTCAATTTAATCTCTAATCACCCCTCATCATTACAAATCATCTCACTTCCCGAACGGTCACCCATCCTCTCACTACTCCAGCCTGAGCACGCTTAACTTCCGGGTTCTATTCTCCCTCGTTTCCAAGTCTGCACTTGTTGTTTTCCTGACAATAGTAAGATGTCAATCCTATTAACCCTCAGGAATTTAGCTTGAGCATTAAGTCACATATTTCACTGTTTGAGTCTAAAATTATTGTTCTAAAAAACAATAATTTTTTAGTAACACTAATATTTTTGAATAAGTACTTTGACCATTGTTTGACCAAGTTTGACCATAGTTTGACCAGATTTGACCATAGTTTGACCAGATTTGACCAAAATTCAAAAAAGGTGAAATAATTATTTAATAACACTAATATTCTTGAATAATTATTTAGTAACACTAATACTTCTTGAATAAGTATTTAAAAAAACTGAAATTTAAAAAAACTGAAATTTGAGCATAACTTTTTTTCCTTTTGGAATTTGAGGATTCTAGAAATTTGCAAACAGGCCGTAGGCGGTCTCCATCGGATGTAACTTTTCGAGTAGATGATTTTTCATATAAAAAACTTTTTCATCCGAGTTCGTATGCAAAAGTTATGCGCATTTTACAAATTCCAGAGAGATTTTGTAAATAAAGTCGAAATTCATATTTGTAAATTTTCCCAACAACTAGACCACATATCACATGTGAAACTTATTTTCTTTTATTTTTTTGACATTTACATCATTTTATTTTATTTTTTTTAAACTGAAAAGGCGATCCACCGGGGGGGGGGGTATAGTTTGAAAATGGGACCTTTAGTACCGGTTCGTGGCACGAACCGGGACTAAAGGTCTCATCCCCATTAGTCCCGGTTCGTGCCTCAAACCGGGACTAAAGGTCTAATCTTTGGTCCCGGTTTGTGGCACGAACCGGGACCAATAGTTGTGGGCCAGGAGCGAGGCCCATTGGTCCCGGTTCATCCCACCAACCGGGACCAAACTGTCTAGATGAACCGGGACTAATGCCTTAGCCGCACGAACCGGGACCACTGCTCACATTAGTCGCGGTTGTAGACTGAACCGGGACTAATGGGCTGAGGCGGCCTGGACCATAGCCCCTTTTTCTACTAGTGCGCATGAACCTTTTTACTAGTAGATCTTTCGGTGTGCCATTGAGAATAATTAACCATAATATTATCTAGGAGTTTAGTAGCCTTTCCTAAAGTGATTTCCATAAAAGTGGCTCCCGCGGCCGAATCTAAAAGATTTCTAGAAGCAAAATTCAATCTGGCATAAAAAATTTGTATAATCATCCATAAATTTAATCCATGTGTAGGGCAATTACGTATCATTAATTTCATCCTCTCCCAAGGTTGTGCAACATGCTCATGATCAAGTTGGTTCAAATTCATAATATCATTTCTAAGAGAGATGATCTTAGCGGGAGGAAAATACTTAGAGATAAAAACATCTTTGCACTTATTCCAAGAATCAATACTATTTTTAGGCAAAGACAAAAACCAAGTTTTAGCATGATCTCTAAGCGAAAACGAAAGTAGCTTCAATTTAACAATATCATTATCCACATCTTTCTTCTTTTGCATATCACACAAATCAACAAAGTTGTTTAGATGTGTAGCGGCATCTTCACTAGGAAGGCCAGATAATTGATCTTTCATGACAAGATTCAGTAAAGCAGCATTAATTTCACAAGATTCAGCATCGGTAATAGGAGCAATCGGAGTGCTAAGAAAATCATTGTTGTTGGCATTGAAAAAATCACACAATTTAGTATTGTCTTGAGCCACCGTGACAAACGATCCAACACACAAGCACACAAGAAGCAAGCGAAAAGAGACGAACGGAAAAAGAGGGCGAATAAAAAGGCAAGGGTAAAGTGGGGGAGAGGAAAACAAGAGGCAAATGGAAAATAATTTAATGCGAGGGATAAGAGTTGTGATGGGTACTTGGTATGTCTTGACTTGGCGTAGATCTCCTCGGCAACGGCACCAGAAATCTTTCTTGCTACCTCTTGAGCTTGCGTTGGTTTTTCCCTTGAAGAGGAAAGGGTGATGCAGCAAAGTAGCGTAAGTATTTCCCTTAGTTTTTGAGAACCAAGGTATCAATCCAGTAGGAGACTACATGCAAGTCGCCTCGTACCTACACAAACAAATAAGAAACTTGCAACCAACGCGATAAAGGGGTTGTCAATCCCTTCAAGGCCACTTGCAAAAGTGAGATCTGATAGAGATAATAAGATAAATATTTTTGGTATTTTTATGATATAGTTTGAAAAGTAAAGATTGCGAAAATAAACAGCGACAGAAATAGCACGTTGGTGGGAGATTAATATGATGGAAGATAGACCCGGGGGCCATAGGTTTCACTGGTGGCTTCTCTCAAGATAGCATAAGTATTACGGTGGGTGAACAAATTACTGTCGAGCAATTGATTGAAAAGTGCATAGTTATGAGAATATCTAGGCATGATCACGTATGTAGGCATCACGCCCGCGACAAGTAGACCGAAACGATTCTGCATCTACTACTATTACTCCACACATCGACCGCTATCCAGCATGCATCTAGAGTATTAAGTTCATAAGAACATAGTAACACATTAGGCAAGATGACATGATGTAGAGGGATAAACTCAAGCATTATGATATAAATCCATCTTTTTATCCTCGATGGCAACAATACAATACATTCCTTGCTGCCCCTGCTGTCACTAGGAAAGGACACCACAAGATTGAACCCAAAGCTAAGCACATCTCCCATTGCAAGAAAGATCAATCTAGTAGGCCAAACCGAACTGAAAATTCGAAGAGACTTGCAAGTATAACCAATCATACATAAAAGAATTCAGAGGAGATTCAAATATTGTTCATAGATAATCTCGATCATAAACCCACAATTCATCGGATCTCGACAAACACATCGCAAAAAGAATTACATCGAGTAGATCTCCAAGAGAATCGAGGAGAACTTTGTATTGAGATCCAAAGAGAGAGAAGAAGCCATCTAGCTAATAACTATGGACCCGAAGGTCTGTGGTAAACTACTCACACATCATCGGAGAGGCTATGGTGTTGATGTAGAAGCCCTCCGTGATCGATTCCCCCTCCGGCGAAGCACCGGAAAAGGCCCCAAGATGGTTGTTTTCAGGGTACAGAAGGTTGTGGCAGTGGAAATAGGGTTTCGTGGTGCTCCTGGATGTTTTCGGGGTATATAGGTATATATAGGAGGAAGAAGTAGGTCGATGGAGCTGCGAGGGGCCCACGAGGGTGGGGGGCGCGCCCAGGGGGGCAGGCGTGCCTCCCTGCCTCGTGGCCTCCTCGCTTCTTTCTTGACATCCACTCCAAGTCCTCCAGATCACGTTTGTTCCAAAAATAACTCTCCCGAAGGTTTCATTCCATTTGGACTCCGTTTGATATTCTTTTTTTTGCAAAACACCGAAATAGGCAAAAAATAGCAATTTGCACTAGGACTTCGGTTAATAGGTTAGTCCCAAAAATAATATAAAAGTGGTTTGTAAAGCCCATTAAACATCCAAAACAGATAATATAATAGCATGGAACAATAAAAAATTATAGATACGTTGGAGACGTAACACCAATCATTGAACTTCCTGAAATAATTATCTGGAAATGACATTAGTTCAATGAGCTATATGTTGTTAGTAATTACCAAAACCACCTAGGGATAGTTGCACTTTCAGGAATGAAAGAAACAAGCTCGGATGAAGACGAAGTCCCACTACCTCAACCTGGGGATATGCACGTGGAATTCAAGAAGTCAAGCCTCCATAATAAATCAAAGATACCTAAGATCCAGTTTATCCCTTTTTGTCTTCCATGGAAAAACAAGCAGGCATTGTGTGGATAGATTTTAAGGCTTGAATAGGAGATCGATGGCTTGAGGGAGGAAAATACCATCTGCTACCTCTTGAGCTTGCGTTGGTTTTCCCCGAAGACGAGAGGATTGTCGGGGGTTGGATGCGACATATGCCAAAGGATGGCTTATCATGGTGGGGGCGAGTAGAACATCGCCGGTGCCTGGAAGCAGGATGAGGCGTAGACATGCACGCTGGCGAATCTTACCCAGCTTCAGGGCTCTCCGAGGAGATAACACCCCTACTGCTGCTCTGCGGGGTCTCCGCATGATCACTATAGCAATGTGTATGCAAAGTTGCTCCTTGAGCTGTTTTCTGGAGGTAGGTGAGGGCAAGGCTAGCTCTCCCCCTCTTGTGTTTCTGGTCTTGTGCTAAAAGGATCAAACCCTTTGCATGGGTGCTCCGGGGGGTTTATATAGGCCTACCCCCCGGGGGTACAATGGTAATCCGGCTAGGCGCAGGTCCCAGCCGTCTGTCTCTCAGGCCACCGTCTTCTCCGCCGACTGCTGGGGCCCGCCGCCGGGTGGGCCCTGCCGACTGACCCGACCACTGTAGCTGTGCTTCTGGTGACGTTGGCTTGGTCGTGGGGTCATGGCAATAGTGCCGCCGCCTGACGGGCGATCAATGTCGCCACTCCTCGTCTTGTCTGGTTAATGGCGTGCGGGGCCCGTGGGAGGAGCTGGCCCAGTCTCGGAGGCCGAGTCCCACGGGATCCGGCTTATGGTGCTCTCGCCGTCTTTTATCCCCCCGCTGACTAGCGGGGCCCCCCGTCCCCAGGCCGTACTGGCGGGCCATCATGGGAACAGGGTTCCGCCACTGGGGCGGATGTCAGGGCTGGCATGGCAACAGTGCCCCGCCGGACGGAGATCTCCTTCGGTACGGCGCACTGTAGCCATACCCGCCCTTGGTAATCGGGGTGGGGGAGGGCCGTACTGTGGCCATCCCCCGTCCCGTCTTTCTCCTCGAAGGCAGAGGGTGGTGAAGTCACGGGCCGACTCCTCATAGTCGGCTTCTCTGGAAGCCGCCAGCTGGGAGTCGGCTCATTTCGTAGTCGTCTCTGGGATTCGGCCGTGAGTGGGTAGTCGGCGGTGCTGCGGCCGACTCCCAGAGGTGGCCCTTCCGTCTGGGATTCTTGAGGGGCGAAGCCTGCCTTGATGCCTTGAAAGGTTAGCCTACCCGTGGCCCATTACTCCGACAGTAGTCCCCGAAGCTGGTGAGGTGCCGAGGGGGACACGTCGAGGAGCCTCAACAGTTTCTTCCTTCCAGTGGTTGGAGCCGGGCTTCGCCCGCCGCCTTCCTTCGAGCCGACTACAGAAAGCCGGACTCGTCGTAGGTCGTCTTGCTCCTTAAAGAGTTTGAAAGTCGTGGCGGGATTCAGACGGCGCACCTGATAAGCTACACGATCGCCGCCCGCTACGGACCCGCCGGATGGCGCCACGTGGCCAGGCCAGTCTGCCAGCCCACGCGCGTGACGGGACAGGCCCGCAGGCGGGGCCCACCACCACCGCGCCTCGGCCTTTGAAAAGATCCGCTGTGGTAGTGCGGACGGTCGGGATTCCCGCGCAGTAACTGCGCGCAGTAATTTTGTGCGGTAATCATGGGGGTCGTGGGGGCGTGGGCGCAGTTAATCCCACGACGCCCCCTCGGCTTCTCAGCCTACGGGCCTATAAGTAGGCGGAGGGAGCGGGGCGGCGAAGCACGCGCGCCCGCTCTCCCTTGTTTCCCTTTGCTTCTTCCTCTTTCTTCTTCCTCTTTCTTCTTCCTCCCGTCGTTGCTGCGCCGAACCACGTCCCGCTTGCAGCGATGAGCTCGTCCTCTGCCGCCGCGCCCGCCGCTGTGCGCTCCGGCGTGTGGGACGGCTCTGAGATTGACGACGACATTATTGATTTCCTCCGCAAGACGCTCGCCTCCCCGATGCGAACCTCATGCGGGCCCGTGCCCTGCCGGCGAAGGAGGTGACGCCGGCGCTGGAGGAGGGCGAGCAGCTCGAAATTCCGCTCGCACCTCATGCGCGACCTGGGGCTGCCGGCGAGCAGGTTCTTCCGCTCGTTTTTGGAGTTCCACGGCCTCCAGCCGCACCACCTCACACCAAACACGGTGGTGCTGCTGGCGGCCTTCACCACTTTGTGCGAGGGTTTCCTCGGCGTTCTCCCCACCATTGAGCTGTGGGGGGAATTCTTTCAGTCCAAGCTCGGCACGCACGTCGCCGGCGTGCCAGCCCAGTGCGGCGCCTTCAGCGTGATGCGGAGAATGGTGGCTGACAACCCATTCCCTGCCATCCGGCTAATCAAGTCGGTGAAGATGTTGCAACGCTCTTACTTCTACGTGAAGAACGTCGCCCCAGAAGGCGACTGGGTCAATCTGCCGGCTTATGAAGCCGGCACACCGGCTGGGAGGCAACCCAGCTGGTCCTACCGGGCCAAGACGCTGACTCCGGCTGGTGCCGCCGCCGTTGCGCGACTCCGAGTGCTGACGCAGTCGGAGGGTCTAACGGGGCCGACTTGCTGGCCGCCTTCGTGGCACGCCGAGTCCTCCCGCTCCAAGGCCGGCCTCATCTGATCTGTCAGATGAGCGGCCACCGGGACCCCAGTCGGATGTGCACTAAGGACATGCCCCACGCGGAGGTGGCGGACACGGTGAATTTCATCGCGAACTGCGGCCTCTCGGAGGATTGGCAGTTCGGCATGGAGCCGTACTCACGCGCCAACCCCCCGCCGGTTGTAAGTGTTGGGGAACGTAGTAATTTCAAAAAATTTCCTACGCACACGCAAGATCATGGTGATGCATAGCAACGAGAGGGGAGAGTGTGATCTACATACCCTTGTAGACTAATAGCATAAGCGTTAGCACAACGCGGTTGATGTAGTCGTACGTCTTCACGGCCCGACCAATCAAGCACCGAAACTACGGCACCTCTGAGTTCTAGCACACGTTCAGCTCGATGACGATCCCCGGACTCCGATCCAGCAAAGTGTCGGGGAAGAGTTCTGTCAGCACGACGGCGTGGTGACGATCTTGATGTACTACCGTCGCAGGGCTTCGACTAAGCACCGCTACAATATTATCGAGTATTATGGTGGAAGGGGGAACCACACATGTCTAAGAATATGATCACGTGGATCAACTTGTGTGTCTTTGGGGTGCCCCCTGCCCCCGTATATAAAGGAGCAAGGGGGAGGCCGGCCGGCCCTTGTGGGGCGCCAAGGAGGAGTAGGATTCCTACTCCTAGTTGGAGTAGGTTTCCCCCTTTCCTAGTCCAACTAGGAGAAGGGGGGTAAGGGGGGAAGACGGGAAGGAAGGGAGAGAGGGGCCGCGCCCCAAACCCCTTGTCCTATTTGGACTGGGCTTGGGAGGGGCGCGCGCCACCTCCTGGTCCTTCCCACTAAGGCCCATTGCTTCTTCCTCGTATTCCCGTAACTCCCCGGTACCTCCGAAAATACCCGAACAACTCGGAACCTTTCCGATGTCCGAATATAGTCGTCCAATATATCGATCTTTACGTCTCGACCATTTCGAGACTCCTCGTCATGTCCCCGATCTCATCCGGGACTCCGAACTCCTTCGGTACATCAAAACTCATAATATAACTGTCATCGAAACCTTAAGCGTGCGGACCCTATGGGTTCGGAAACAATGTAGACATGACCGAGACACGTCTCCGGTCAATAACCAATAGCGGAACCTAGATGCTCATATTGGCTCCTACATATTCTACGAAGATCTTTATCGGTCAGACCGCATAACAACATACGTTGTTCCCTTTGTCATCGGTATGTTACTTGCCCGAGATTCGATCGTTGGTATCTCAATACCTAGTTCAATCTCGTTACCGGCAAGTCTCTTTACTCGTTCCGTAATACATCATCTCGCAACTAACTCATTAGTTGTAATCCTTGCAAGGCTTAAGTGATGTGCATTACCGAGAGGGCCCAGAGATACCTCTCCGACGATCGGAGTGACAAATCCTAATCTCGAAATACGCCAACCCAACATGTACCTTTGGAGACACCTGTAGAGCTCCTTTATAATCACCCAATTACGTTGTGACGTTTGGTAGCACACAAAGTGTTCCTCCGGCACACGGGAGTTGCATAATCTCATAGTCATAGGAACATGTATAAGTCATGAAGAAAGCAAGAGCAACATACTAAACGATCAGGTGCTAAGCTAATGAAATGGGTCATGTCAATCAGATCATTCAACTAATGATGTGATCCCATTAATCAAATGACAACTCTTTGTCCATTGTTAGGAAACATAACCATCTTTGATTAACGAGCTAGTCAAGTAGAGGCATACTAGTGACACTCTGTTTGTCTATGTATTCACACATGTATTATGTTTCCGGTTAATACAATTCTAGCATGAATAATAAACATTTATCATGAAATAAGGAAATAAATAATAACTTTATTATTGCCTCTAGGGCATATTTCCTTCAGTCTCCCACTTGCACTAGAGTCAATAATCTAGATCACATCGCCATGTGATTTAACATCAATAGTTCACATCTTTATGTGATTGGTTCACATCTCCATGTGACTAACACCCAAAGGGTTTAATAGATTCAATAATCTAGTTCACATCGCTATGTGATTAAGACCCAAAAAGTGATCATGTTTTGCTTGTGAGAGAAGTTTAGTCAACGGGTCTGCCACATTCAGATCTGCATGTATTTTGCAAATTTCTATGTCAACAATGCTCTGCATAGAGCTACTCTAGCTAATTGCTCCCACTTTCAATATGTATCCAGATTGAGACTTAGAGTCATCTGGATCAGTGTCAAAACTTGCATCGACGTAACCCTTTACGACGAACCTTTTGTCACCTCCGTAATCGAGAAACATATCCTTATTCTAGTAAAGATAATTTTGACCGCTGTCCATTGATCTACTCCTAGATCACTATTGTACTCCCTCTCTTAACACAGTGTATGGTATACAATCGATCTGGTACATAGCATGGCATACTTTATAGAACCTATGACTAAGGCATAGGGAATGACTTTCATTCTCTTTCTATCTTCTGCCGTGGTCAGGCTTTGATTCTTACTCAACTTCACACCTTGTAACACAGGCAAGAAACTTTTTCGTTGACTGTTCCATTTTGAACTACTTCAAAATCTTGTCAAGGTATGTACTCATTGAAAAAACTTATCAAGCGTCTTGATCTATCTCTATAGATCTTGATACTCAATATGTAAGCAGCTTCACCGAGGTCTTTCTTTGAAAAACTCCTTTCAAACACTCCTTCATGCTTTGCAGAATAATTCTACATTATTTCTGATCAACAATATGTCATCCACATATACTTATCAGAAATGTTGTAGTGCTCCCACTCACTTTCTTGTAAATACAGGCTTCACCGCAAGTCTGTATAAAACTATATGCTTTGATCAACTTAATCAAAGCGTATATTCCAACTCCGAGATGCTTGCAACAGTCCATAAATGGATCGCTGGAGCTTGCATATTTTGTTAGCACCTTTAGGATTGACAAAACCATCTTGTTGCATCACATACAACTCTTCTTTAATAAATCCATTAAGGAATGCAGTTTTGTTTATCCATTTGCCAGATTTCATAAAATGCGGCAATTGCTAACATGATTCGGACAGACTTTAAGCATAGATACGAGTGAGAAAATCTCATCGTAGTCAACACCCTGAACTTGTCGAAAACCTTTTGCGACAATTCTAGCTTTGTAGATAGTAACACTACTATCAGCGTCCGTCTTCCTCTTGAAGATCCATTTATTTTCTATGGCTTGCCGATCATCGGGCAAATCCATCAAAGTCCATACTTTGTTCTCATACATGGATCATATCTCAGATTTCATGGCCTCAAACCATTTCGCGGAATCTGGGCTCATCATCGCTTCCTCATAGTTCACAAGTTCGTCATGGTCTAGTAACATGACTTCCAGAACAGGATTACCGTACCACTTTGGTGCGGATCTCACTCTGGTTAACCTATGAGATTCGGTAGTAACTTGATCTGAAGTTACATGATCATTATCATTAGCTTCCTCACTAATTGGTGTAGTAGTCACAGGAACATATTTCTGTGATGAACTACCTTCCAATAAGGGAGAAGGTACAATTACCTTATGAAGTTCTACTTTCCTCCCACTCACTTCTTTCGAGAGAAACTCCTTCTCTAGAAAGGATCCATTCTTAGCAATGAATGTCTTGCCTTCGGATCTGTGATAGAAGGTGTACCCAACTGTCTCCTTTGGGTATCCTATGAAGACATATTTCTCCGATTTGAGTTTGAGCTTATCGAGATGAAACTTTTTCACATAAGCATCGCAACTCCAAACTTTAGGAAACGACAGCTTAGGTTTCTTGCCAAGCCATAGTTCACATGGTGTCGTCTCAACGGATTTAGATGGTGCCCTATTTAACGTGAATGCAGCTGTCTCTAATGCATAACCCCAAAATGATTGTGGTAGATCGGTAAGAGACATCATAGATCGCACTATATCTAATAAAGTACGGTTATGACGTTCGGACACACCATTACACTATGGTGTTCCAGGTGGCGTGAGTAGTGAAACTATTTCACATTGTTTTAATTGAAGACCAAACTCGTAACTCAAATATTTGTCTCCGCGATCAGATCGTAGAAACCTTATTTTTCTTGTTACGATGATTTTCCACTTCACTCTGAAATTCTTTGAACTTTTCAAATGTTTCAGACTTATGTTTCATCAAGCAGATATACCCATATCTGCTCAAATCATATGTGAAGGCCAGAAAATAACGATACCCGCCGCGAGCTTCAACACTCATCGGACCGCATACATCAGTATGTATTATTTCCAATAAGTCAGTTGCTCGCTCCATTGTTCCGGAGAACGGAGTCTTTAGTCATCTTGCCCATAAGGCATGGTTCGCAAGTACCAAGTGATTCATAATCAAGTGGTTCCAAAATCCCATCAGCATGGAGTTTCTTCATGCGCTTTACACCGATATGACCTAAACGGCAGTGCCACAAATAAGTTGCATTATCATTATTAACTTTGCATCTTTTGGTTTCAATATTATGAATATGTGTATCACTACGATCGAGATCCAATGAACTTGTTTCATTGGGTGTATGACCATCAAAGGTTTTATTCATGTAAACAGAACAACAATTATTCTCTGACTTTAATGAATAACCGTTGTGACACTCCAAAAAATTTTAATTTGGTTTTCTTCAAAAACTTTGTTGGATTTTAAAAGAGGGCATTTAAAATTTCTTTTCCAGAAATCCTTCCTCTTAAAAAAGGGATAATTAGATTTATGCCCCTAGTTGTGTCCCACTCGTCTGTTTTACCCCTAATTCCCAAAAGTCACTGGTTTTGTCCAAACCACTTTGCCCCTCTCATGCTTTTGCCCTTTGACCGTTTGACCATCAGTTTGAAAACTTCATAACTAATTCATACTAAATCAGAAAAATGCAAAAAAGATACCAAAATGTTCAGAAAAACATCACCTATATGTCAGTGTCATTTGCATCCATGAAAAAAGTGTTGGAAAGTGCCCATCCGAGTTTTAGCTCTTATGCTACCACCATGAATAGTAAAATCTAAAAAAGTTCAAAAAAATTCAAAAATAATTTGGTGGCAAAGAATGACAAATGTTTTAAGTGTCTGCCAAGTTTCATCAGGGAATAACATTCGTGGGTGTCGCAGCAAAAAAACAATCAGCACTCCAAAATAGATTATTTTTTTGCCACGACTTCCAGGAATGTCGTTCCCTAATGAAACTTGGCAAGCACTTAGAAGACTTGTCGTTCTTTGCCACCATATTTTTTTGAATTTTTTAGAGTTTACTATTCATTGTGGTATCAAAAGAGCTAAAACTCGGATGTGCACTTTCCAACACTTTTTTCATGAATGCAAATGACACTGACATATAGGTGATGTTTTTCTGAACATTTTGGTATCTTATTTGCATTTTTTTGATTTTGTATGAATTAGTTATGAAGTTTTCAAACTGACGGTCAAACGGTCAAAGGGCAAAAGCATAAGGGGATCAAAGTGACTTGGACAGAACCGGTGACTTTTGGGAATTAGGGGTAAAACAGACGAGTGGGACACAACTAGGGGCATAAATCTAATTATCCCCTTAAAAAACTTCCTTTCACCTTTGGCAAGGATTTCCTTTTCCTTTTCAAATTTGGTGTTGAATTTTTGGAAACTTTTCTTCTGGTTGTTTCCCTCTCAAACTTATTTATTTTCTTTTAAAAAGAAACCCTAGGAGTTTTGGGACTTCTTTCTTTTTGAAACCACCCATGATTTTACCATGTCACAGGTGGTGAAACCCCTCCAAAACCTCCCCTCCTCCTTGGAACAACCTAAGTTCTTTGTCCCAACTAATCCAAACAAGTTTTGTATTTTATTTCAATCATTTTTCCTCTCAAATCATTTCTGTCAATTATTTGGAGCCTGAGTCATTTACAAAGCAAGTACCTTATTTCCTTTGAGTTTTGATCTCAAACCAACTCCTTTAGATTGTCCTTAGCATCCACAACTCAGAACCATCTTGATCCACTCCCCTTCTTTTCAAATTTTTCAAATTTCAGCTTCTGCAAGTTTGGACCAGATTTGCCAAATTTGGTGAAATTCATATCTGCACTTCCCCAAAAATTCTACCAAAATTCAGGCAGCCTACTGGAGCAATGAGTAGCCACTCCACCAAAAAATCAGCTCTAGGAAAAATCCCCAGAGGCCAAATTCATTCTGTCGAACACCTTGCATGCACTGTTTCCCTGCATATTCAGAAAAATTCAGAGTTCAGTGTCGATCTTCGTCAGGAGTTCAGTCACATGCTCACAGTGCCCTTGGCACGTTCCCCGCCGCCTCTTCCTCCTGTCCGGAGCACCGCACGCACGCTTGGCCGGTTCCTGGCATCGGTGGCACGCTGGCCCGCTCTCGCCGGCATCTTCTGCGGCGTCGGGACCTCCCGTGGCGGCCGACAGAAGGCACCCTACGGTGCAACGCCGTTCTGCACCGCCCAAGCCACATGGTAGCTCCGCGTGGCCGTCTCCCTTTCCAGCGCACGCATGCAGCACCGCCGCCGTGGCCTGGCACGCGCAGGGCGCGCTCCCTGCCGCCGACGTGCCGCACGGCCGTTCTATTGGGACAGGCCGTAAACCTCCCTCCCGTGCTGAGTTGGACCCTGGAATGGCACCACTACTCCACCTAGGCGATGCCCAAGCCCCTAATCCCACTGCCCAAACACAGCGCCGCCGTAATCACTCGCAGGACTTATCCCATTCGCGGCAACCGCCTCGGGCCGGCTATATATAGCGCCCCCAAGCTCCCTCTCGCCTCCGCACACCTCCACCACCTCACTGGACCCCGACCAGCAACTAGAAGAGCCTCGAGGGGCCCTTCTTCCTCGACTCCGGCCGCCTCGTTCCGCCTCGGCCTCCACCTCGATTCGCTCCAGTGAGGCCTTCTCCGGTGCCCAAACCTCGTCAGTAGCCTCCTCGGGCACCCAGTAAGCTAACCCAAGCGTCAATTTGACCTTCACAGCTCTCCCCGATGAGATCCATCACCACCCGAGCCGCCGTCCGCCGGAGCAAGGCTCGCCGTCGACGTGGTACTCGCCGGCGACCACCACCACCACCAACCGACGCGGAAGGGCGCCCTGAACACGGAGGTACCCTCCGATCCCCCTGCCTCGCCGTGGATCGCCACCGGCGACCACCGCGGCTCTCGGGCACCGTCGTTCTCCGCCGCCCATTTTGAATTTTCAAACCTGACGGGTGGGACACGCCAGTCAGCCTCTCAGTTCTTTTTACACGAATCGTTTTCTGAAAACGCCTTCGGGCAAAATACGTTTCCCTCTCTGGGCTGGCGTATTCGAGACCGAAGCGTTTTCTATTTTTATGAGCTAGCCCCTGGAAACTTTCTGTTTCATTACAAATGAGTCCCTGGATAAAAACCTTTATAACTTTTAAATAGAAAAGTATTTTTGATTGATTCTTTTTCTGTTCTCCTTGAAATTTTGTCTAGTTTTTTATCAGATTTATTTGAAAAATATTTGAAATACTTTTTGTGCACATCTTGGTATTTACGATAGCGCCTATATTTTCTTTATACCGTAGATACCGAAGGCGGTGACGGAGCCGTGAACTTCACCGAGCTAGGCTCCGACTACTCTGAACCAGGCAAGCATGTTTGAACTTTTGATATGATGAGTGTCTTGGCATGTTTTGCATTTAGTTAGTTTCATGGCATGTTGATGAGCATACCGATGAACGTTATTTTCATGCATTGTTGAGGTAAGTGAGCTCGATGATCCATAGGTGGATGGATGTGAGTATGAATGACCATGTGTTGGCATGAGGATGGGTAAGATGGCAGTGTTGTAGCATGCCAGTCTTATGCCAGAATATATGACTACAGTGTCAAACCGTATCGGTCCAGTTCCTCCCATTTCCTTCCTTGTACTACCACATGTTTTCCGCAAGGAATATGGATTAGTAAGTTGCAAACCGCTTTCCTGGTACACACCAAAAGGAGAGGCCGGGATGATGGTTCCATGGCCCTGGATTAAAGCCAGTCATCCGGTCAGGGGGCATGGGTGTTTCCGGTTGGGACCGAGAGGGGGGCACCCTTTAGAGCGCGCGTATATAAATTTGATCCCATGCTATTCGAGATTGTGATCTCCCCGTCTCAAAAGTTTTTCTTGGACGATGTCTAGGGTGACTCCTCGCATCGAGAGATAGGATGGGTGTGTACTGGTTAGCTGTGTTTTCTTCCAAAATATCGTAAACGGAACTAGTCCTTCGTGACTACAGAAATCCGTTAACTGTGGGAAATTTTTGTACAAACTCTGCAGAGTCATAAATCTCCAATTCATCTTATCCATATCCAAATTTTGCGCGAACTTATTCTGACAAGTGCTAGTTTTGGTGACAGATACTCCGGCGAATCACATGAGTGCTAAGCCCGGTTAAATGTTTATTCCTGTGGATGGACTAACCCGTTTATTATCATGAATTGAATGTTTATTATGAGTATTATTTACTTGTGAATAAAGCCCTTTCTGTGATGTCGCTCAGACGTCCGACTGTGGCATTTCTTTAAAGCACTTTCTGTGATGTTGCTCAGACGTCCGATTGTGGCATTTCTTTTAAAGCCCTTTCTGTGATGTCGCTCAGACGTCCGACTGTGGCATTTCTTTTTAAAGCCCTTTCTGTGATGTCGCCCAGACGTCCGACTGTGGCATTTCTTTTAAAGCCCTTTCTGTGATGTCGCCCAGACGTCCAACTGTGGCATTTCTTTTAAAGCCCTTTCTGTGATGTCGCCCAAACGTCCGACTGTGGCATTTCTTTTAAAGCCCTTTCTGTGATGTCGCTCAGACGTCCGACTGTGGCATTTCTTTTTAAAGCCCTTTTTGTGATGTCGCTCAGACGTCCGACTGTGGTATTTCTTCTAAAGCCCTTTATGTGGTGTCGCTAAGACGCCCGACTGTGGCATGATTTTCTGTTATTATTTGTTCACCTTTCGAGGCGTCGCTTCAGACACCCGATCGGTTTTCATTTATATTTTGTTGGGATTTCAGGAGGACTACCGCCGTTTCCCTTGTACTTACTTTGTTATGCAAATTTTTGAATGTGCATTGGAAAGATTAATCATGACGCATTCATGCATGCATTTGTTGTATCTTACGTCCGAACTGTCTTGCGAGTACTTTCAAAGTACTCACTGGCTTGTTGATTTGGCCAGATGCTGACGAAGGTGATCTCATGGATGAAGAGTTCGATAGCGAGTCCGACGCCTAGAGGAATCCCAGTCAGTCTCGTGCGACCCTGGACTTGGTCACTGTATTATATCCGCTTCCGCAACCCGAATAAATTTATCGAGCCTCACCTCGACGCTCGATGAGATGCCAGTTTGAGAGTCGTGTTACCACACTCCCCACTGTGTTATTCCACCATCGCTTTATCCTCGAGTCAGTAGTATGCCACCACACCATTGTGTTATATCCGCCATTATGTATAATTATTGGCGCGCTTGTAATAATTTGTTGAGCAGCCCTAGCTCAACCCTGTAATATATTCTATGCTACTGGCTTATTGTATCAAGAATTTGTCTACCAGTGAGGAGGATTTCTCTCATACTGGACTCAAAAGATTGGTTTCTCAATAAATATTTTTATTGGAAAACCGGTCGTGAAAAGCTTGGTACCAGAGCCAGACTGACTATAGGAAGCCACTAGGTGCGATCGCTAATCGGTTATTAGCATGATAGAGCCGATTTTTTTTTTTGCAATTGTAGTCATTTTCTGACAGTCAGCATAAATTTATGATCTGACCATTCAGGATTTTTGCCTACTTTTGTAGATGGCCGACAACAGCTGCGAGTCTCAGACCTTCGCCAACGTACCCGATGGGTTCGTCAAGCTTCTCTCCTTCATCGTTCAGGTCGCGATGGGGCCATCCGTGCGCCCAGTCTTCACACTCCGCCAGCACAGAGTCAACGACAGTCTGACCATGCACCAGGCCACGGTGCAGTTCAAGGGAGGGCGTGGTGAGTTACGCCGCTTCCTGTTTGTGGGAAGAGCCATGCCTACGGAGAGGCATGCTATGCAGATGGCAGCCTGCGAGGCGATAGCTCGCCTCAGGGATGTCCTTCCCACGATGAAGACTCGTCGCTACCGCTATCTTCCATGCCATGTGCCCTACACCTGTCACTACGCATTCTCCTGCCCCAGAGGAGAGCGAGACGAGGCTTTTGAGATGCTTATTGAGTATCTCCGGGCTCTGGAGGCAGCCTTCGACAACCTGGTGGACGACTTCGTGGCTGCCTGCATGGACTCAGTCCATGGCTGTGCCGCCAACAGGAGGGAGCTCCTGCTCACCGCACCGCCACGGACTTTTGTCTCGTCCTCAGCATCTTATGCACCTACTCGTCGCCTACCTACCACCGAAGGGTTCAACCAGGCCTTTGCGCCCACTCCAGCGCGCACTGCACCACCCGTTGTGCCCACTCCTATTCGTGTTGCTCCGCCCCTGGCACCCGCTCCATCTACCCGACGTGGCTCTTCATGTCTGGAGCCTATTAGTGAGGAGGAGGTCGAGTCCCCAGCCTCACTGCGCCTCACCCTTGGCAGGGCCAAGGAGATCGTCAACATTTCCGGCTGAGTGCGTTTGCCCGTCATGCGATGTACCGCTTTGTAAGATATGTTTATATGTACATAGGTTGTGAGAAGTAGCTTGTTTGCGCATCATGTAGAACCGGAGAAGTGTACTAGCCTAAATAATATGTCAGGATTATGTACGCATATCCTGAGTGATGTACTGTATAATTATCGCCCGCATGTAAGATATGTAATGAGCAGTCCTTCTCCATGCACAAATAAATTTGTTTTCCTTAAGTGATCTTGGTCATTTAAATTATTTGCCATCCTTGTGCATTTTTGGAGTTGTTTTTGGCGACCATCTTCACTTTTCTTATGAGTTTTACAAAATA